>CM040394.1:26617719-29319296 GCA_022702515.1 Ilyophis sp. 1 JC-2022 | reverse complement strand
CATCCACAAAGGGCCTTTGTGGGTGCAGGTTTTTGTTTTAGCCCAGCACTAAGACACCTGATTTAACTAATTAACTAAACATGGTCTTCAATCAAGACCTTGATAAGTAGAATCAGGTGTCTTAGTGCTGGGCTAAAACAAAAACCTGCACGGACACCGGCCCTTTGCGGATGAGGTTCCCCACCCCTGCCTTAGACCCTTGCTGACTTATAGCCATTTCGCCAGTCACGTGTTCCATACTGTACCAGCATAATTTACAGCTGAATCTAGTCTCACCCCCCAATTCCCATAGAGATCAATTCAAATGCAGAGAGGTTATAGTATCGCTTGTAACAGTACCTAAAAATAAGATATCGAGAGTCTTTTGATGTTGATGGGTGACAGCCTTCAGGAAGTAACAGCATTTAAAGGATATGCGACCAAATGTGAAATATGATACTTTAAAAATATGTTAAAGCAAAGGGTATGAATACTTATGTAAATGAGACATTTCCGTTTTTGATTTTTAATACATTTTCTACAATTTCTAAAAACATGTTTTCACTTTGTTATTATGGGTTATTGAGTGTAGATTGATGAAAAGAAAATCAATGAATCCATTTTAAGATGAGTCTGAAACATGTGGAAAACTTGAAAGGATCATAAAACTTTCCATATGCACTGTATGTACTGAAAGCAGCATGTGGCAGTGTGGGAACATCACTGTCAATTATTGTGCTGAATTTGTGGCAATTGATGTAGATTACTTACTGGGGAGGAGCAATGTGATAACTGACTGTCAAGAAGGCTTTACTGACCTCTTGCTGAGGGATGACTGAATTGCAGGTGAGAAGACTACCTGAGATAAACTGGTGTACCTTCTTACAAAGCATCGCTTTAGCATGAATAGAAATAAACTCATACTTAATTCATCCCTTTCTTCATAAATACATTCATAAACTCCTAATGGACAAGATGTTTTATTTCTGCAAAATTATATTTCTGCAATGTAAAATAATCTCCATTCAATTATAAAAAACTAAAAATTAAGATATCTTTTATTCAGATTGAAATACAACTATTGTTGTGGAGGCAAAAACGATAGATATACATGTATATATAAGTAAAAATCAATAATGACTAATTATATCTCATTAATTTAAAACTTTAAAACCCCATTAAAAATTACAGTAGATCGCATAACCAATATACAAAAACATTCTTTTTTAATATAAAAATATAAGGAGATAAGTTAATGTAAATTGCCCCACCTTCACACCGCATGATCTATTTCTATATTTTCAGACATAGAGGAGCTCATGTCAGTAAGTACAGTGACTGTCAGTCTGACGAATTTGGCAGGCAATCAGAACTGTAAGCTTCCTGCTCTAGAATATGACTGGAGTGACGTCATAATTTGCCTGCTGGCGACACCCAGTGGAGGACTGTGGAAATGACAGGAATGTTCCTGAAGCGTCTGGTGTTTAAAAGCCCTGTGCTTTGACTGCTGTGACAGAAACACTCAGAGCTGACTCTGCTCACACTGTAACTTACCAGCAAAGAGGATCGACGTCGACCCTCCAGTGAATATTTTGAAAAATACATCAAAAGTATTCCTGACTTCCTTCGGCCAGTTGAGGAATGTCCACTGGCTTGTACGCAGCCTCTGGCCACAGACAGGACCTCTCTTCTTCCAGAAGGAGATGCTGCAGAGACACATGCAGGAGATGAAGAACAGTCTGGACCTGCTGGACAGGCTTCAGAACAGGATCTTTCAGGAGATGGACAGAGTCCCAGCCTCTCAGACTATCGAACCAGTCTCATACAAGCTGGAGAAGGAGGGAGATGACTTTGCCCTGACACTGGACACTAAAAACTTCTCACACTACACACTGTGTGTAAAGCAGGTGGGAAGGAAACTACAGGTATGCGGGAAGACGGCGCAGAAGCAGGAGGATGGAAAGGGCTCCTACGCTTATAAAAGCCAGGAGTTTGATCTGCCTGAATGTGTGAACCCCAATGCGATGACGTGCTCCCGGACGGGCAGCTCCGGATACAGGTACCTAGGGAAGCACTGTCTGAGGGGGCTGAAAGAGAGGTGTCCATTGACTGCAGCCCCGTTGAGAAGAACCTGCAGTTCCAGAGCTCACAGGCAGAGGGCAGCACAGAAAATAAACAGAATCACCAGTAGGGGGCAGAACTGCCTAAGGACTGTCTTAATTTATGTTGGTTCCTTGCTACCGTATATATTAGTCAATAGCGCACAGATGTGAGAGTATCTCTGTCAGATCTTGTTCCACAGTCAATAACCCCTCCGCCCACCACACAAAACGTTTTTCTCAACACTCTTCGTCCATTATAGAATAGTTATGCAGGTCGATCCGGGCAGAACTATGCCGTGACAAAACAATCTCTCTTGTACTGCGGCCATCTGCACTTTGAAAGATGTCGGTCAAACTCTCTGCTCCAAAACGTTGGTGCGCATGTACATTGCACTTTCCGGTAACCCGTTTGTGACGCAAATGTACAGCGGGGAAGGTTTCTAGTTTCTACTCGTACTTTCAGTGCAAAAAATCCAAGGGAATTATGCACCTAAAATTATCTGCCTGCCCCTCCAAAAGCATTACAGCTGTAATATTCTACAGTTCATTGGATAGAAAAGTCCACGATACAGTGTGCATTCACTATACCTATGTGAAAGCACTAATGTAGTCAGTTCTAATGGTGCGCAAATTGTATGAGGTGCAAATCTCAATATTCAATGATCATTTTATACAAATGCAACACTGAAGGAACATTCAGAAATCTTGCCTGCTGGAAAATGAAACAGGCATATCTCTGGATAAATTCCTTGGATAATTATTGCTGTTATTTACCCAAAATACTCTTACATTATAAGTTCAAAGCATCTATAATTTTTTCCTTGTGTTGTTTTTTTATAAGCGTTTTTTTAACGCTTTTGCAGGCCATCAATATATTAATATGGTTGGCTATTTTCATTGTCTTCAGCTATCTGAACCGGGTACAAGAGATACCATTACCAGCCTGGTATCTGGTGACAAGGGAACATAGATCAACTGCACCAGTAATACAATCATTGTTCCACACAGCACTGGCAGCTTCAGACCAGTTTGTTCCCCAACTATACTGTATGTACTACACTATACTGACAGCTTTCGGAGAAGGCTAACTCTGTTTGAGACACCATGCAGGTAAGCACTTAATACCACTCATGTATTTAACTTTTCACCTGATAACCATGATGTCTAGATTAGAAGCTTCTGCATGTTACTTATTAGCTGACATCTGTACACCACAAGAAAAGATGTTTTAGGGCAAGTTGCTCCACTTATCGCCTCTTCACCGTCTTTCCAGCTGTCGTTCTGCAAGCTGCGCACCCACCAATGGTGTTTCCTGCTTTTCAATGTGCTCCTATTCCATGCGCTGCTCTTCGGGGCAGACTTTGTGGAGGAGTACCTTCTCCAGCCCTTCCCAGGCACTTACACAGATGTGAAAGTTCTTGAGGTCAGGGAGAGGGCACGGAAGCTGGACATGACCACAGCAAGAGGCAACATCTCCCAGCAGTACACTATCAACTACCCTGAGGCCTGCTCTGGTCAGGACGTATTCCTGCTCGTGCTCGTCTTCAGTGCCCCTGACAACGCTCATCACCGGGAGGCCATCCGCAGGACCTGGGCCAATCGCACACACGTCCAGGAATTTCTGATCCGGTCTTTATTTGTACTGGGATCTACCCGATCCCTCAGCACCCAAGTCACTGTCCTGAGGGAGGCTGAACTCCACAGTGACATCATCCAAGGGCGCCTGATCGAGTCACCTGGTAACCTAACTCCTAAAACCCTACTAGCCATGCAATGGGTGGCGACGTACTGCCCCTTTGCCCGATTTATCTTGCAGGCTAATGAGACAGCATTTGTAAACTTAATGGCCTTGGGGGACTACCTGCTGACACTCCGGCACCACCCAGAGGACCTGTACATTGGCCGTGTGGTGCACCAGGAGATGCCTGACAGAGAACCCAACAGCCCTCATTTTCTGTCCCCCAATCAGTATCGTGACAAGTACTTCCCTGACTACTGCGTAGGCTCTGCCTTCATCCTGTCCCAAGATGTGGCACGGAAGGTGATTGTCGCCTCAGCAGAGGTGCATTTCCCTGTGCCCTATGATGTGTTTGTTGGGATATGTGCCCGCAAGGCTGGTGTCGTACCAACCCACAGCGCCCGCTTCTCTGGAGAGAGGCACATACGCTACAATGCCTGCTGCTACCAGTTTATCTTTAGCTCAGCCAATGTGGGGGATGACCAGCTGGACTCCATCTGGCAGGACCTGAGGGACAAAAAGAGCTGCTCTCTGCTGGAGACCTACTCTGGCCTGGTGGCCTGCAAGGCCCTCACCTACCTAGGCAAGTTTTCATTCTTCAACACTGGGGCCATCAGAGATGCTGATTCAAATGGTTAAGTTACAGCTGTCTTGCAGAGAGGTGATGCATGCATATGGTTCAACGGACTGCTGGAACCTCAGCTGTATTTAATTGTGGTTATTTCTGAGTTTATTTTAAAAAATGTAAAAGAAACTGCACTGATTATTTGAAGAAGAAAAAATATGACCAAGAACAGAAGAAATAATCATTGTAATGGTAACATTTTCGCAAATATTTTGTAACTGATGAACCATCCGAATATACAATGTTCTTTCATTAAAGTCTAATCTATCACAATTAACACTGGGTCAAACATACATTCTAAGGCAAGTGTGCGGTCCCTTCCTATATGCATTCAAGGAAGGTGTCATTTTTTATGTTTTTGAATACTTTCTTGCCTTGACCAGCACCTCCCATTCTGGAGTCTGGATGTGCACGAGTGCTTCCTTATTGATACATTCTAAGGCGTTTATGCATTGTTCCACATGTTCCACAAATGGTTCCATATGGATGGAGATAATCAGAAAATGCTGAATCATAAGTGCCTGCTGGAAACGCATCTCTCACGGTTTTCTCTAGAGTTGTTGTGTGTACTTTTGTGATCCTGGGAACTGCTTTGGCAGGGTTCAGACAGTAACTCTGAACCCTGTGTACCATGATGGCATTCCTGCCAGTTTGAAAGAATAGAATGCATCAGTGGCGGCTGCTGACCTGAAAATTGAGGAGGTAGAAAACTTCCCCTTAAACCGATTATTGGTCTCAATCATTTCCCTTGATTATCAATAGGCTACAGCATTTAATTCACTAATTACTCAATGCCATCAAATGTAGCCAGCTCCTCAATTAGGCTATTAGGCAAGTAATTCAATTATTTTAATTTGCGTCGCAAAATTGTGTACATTTTAATCAACATTATAATTGTGGATACATCTGCTCTTTTTTTCTCCGCACTCAAATTCCGAGAATATTCATGGATATTAAACGATCTTAAAGCTCAGCTTTTGTTCGATTATTTTGATTGCAGGTTGTGCATTTCTATTAACGTGTACTTTTCCGTTTAATCTCCCTGACATGATGTGAAGAAAGACGCTGTGTCCTCACCTGCAAATTATTGTTCAGATCGTTGGCACACTTGTTAATCAAGGGAAATGATTGGAAAATGATTGAGACCAATAATCAGTTTAAAGGGAAGTTTTCTGCCTCCTCAATTTTCAGCTCAGCAGCCGCCACTGGAATGCATAGAGTGCTATGATTAACTATAAGAAACATTGCTTGCACTGCAGAGACATGGGCAAAATGTTCACGGAGAAAGACAGAAACATCATTAAATGAAAGCAGAACCTTTGTTTTGTGATTCATGCAGTATAGAGATGTGACTAACGCCCTCTACTGGTGTCCAAACTGCAGAAGCTTGACGTGTCAGAGCAAGAGTACAAGAGCTGGACATGCCAGAAATGTAAGTCAGGCAGGAAGAATGGACAGTAAAGTTCTCCCCATGTCCGAGTGGGTTTCTCGGGGTACTGTGGTTTCCTCCAAAAATCCAAAGACATGCAGGTTAGAAAAAAGGGGTACTCAACTGAACCATGATGCATAGCAGCTATTATGTACAGGAACTTGCAATAACACATTAGGTGAATCAGAAGCAATTAAAATGGAGACTTTAGGGAAGAAAGCCAGAACAACTGACAGGGCTTTTTTTTCCGGAATTCAGTCAGTATAACAGGTAACACGTCCCCCTACGCATTGTGATAGGTACTGAGGGATCTTCACAATGAATCGAGATCTTAACTTAATGTCCCATCTAAGTGACAACATATATCCTATGTGACAGTTACATGTATGTTGCAAATTGGATTTCTCATTCCAGTCACTTAAGAAGTAACATTAGGCATCAGTAAGAAGTTGCAGACACATGAAGTCCCTGCCAAAAAGAGTGAGCTCTTCTGCTTGTCTGTAGGGGCAGTGACATGGCAGGCTATCATCCAGGCTGCGTCGCTCCAGCCCAACAGACATTTGAATGGAGCAGAGGAATCATGGAGGAAACCATTATCTGTAAATAAGATGGTGCACTAGGTCTGGAAGCCAAACAGAGCAAAGTGGCACCCGATCCACATCAATACCAGAACATGCGGCAAATGGAGTCTCTCTCCTATGGCCCTGGGGGCGGGGGTGCCATGTTTGAGTGAAAGGCAGGTGAAGCAGAGGTTTGAAACACCAGGGGCCTCATTTATAAAAAAGTATTTTACATCAAATTTGATCTTACGTGTGGTGTATGTAGAAAATCACGACAAAGTAGTGATTTATAAAATTTCAACATTACTCCATTTGACTGTGGAAACGGTCGTAGCTCCACATCAGGTCTTCACTTGACATACGCACATTATCTGCTAGTTATGCCGAAGTATTGCAGGCTCAAGAGCTGCACGTGAATGCTCATTGGTGTTGACAATTCAATTTAATATTACATGTATGTGACCAATTATCCCCAGGGAGCAGTTACAGAGCTCATGCGCGCAATTTGTTCATTTGAGATTCATGATGTAAGTATGTACGACAGACGTACAGCCAATTTTAGAAATAATGCGTACGTCCATTTTAAAAAATGTGCTTACGTGAAAGTTAAAGATGACGTCCAAGTACTTTTCTATAAATGAGGCCCCTGGATTGAGAGTGGTCGGAGCATGAAAGAGCCTGGCAAAGACACAATCCATGAATAAACAAGTAAAATATTTAGTTTTCCAGGTTTCAGCCTGGTTTGTAACAACTAAAGGGCACACATAAAATGGTTAGAGTGCTCCGAGGAGTACTTGCGGGAGGAACACAAACTGTTCTAAACATTCCCGATGGTAAAGCTGTGCCACCTGCTTCTACCTCAATAAAAATCATGATGTAATGCACTGGCCAGATATTTTCTGCTTTGTTTTGAGAAAAACAAACAAACAAACACACAAACACACACACACACACACACACACACACACACACACACACACACACACACACACACACAATCCTCTGCCCCTGAAACAGCCCTTTCTAATAGTGCACCAACTGAAAGGAGATTAATTCATGTTTATGTAGATAATTCGACAGGTACTGTATAAATGCCTCTTATAATTGAACTCTACAGAAAACCCATACAGTCTCTTGGAATCTTACCTCAGTAAGGTAAACGAGTTGCTCTAAAACCATCCTATTTGAATCTAAACCTGGAAGATGACTGCTGCACTACAAAACTTTCTACATTTCTACGTTTCATCCTGTATTTATACTTGTATATTGGTCTTGCATCAGTGCCAGTGCTATTCTTCAAGACCACATTTATGTGTTATTATTTCTTTGAGAAATAGATGCACAATATTTCCTTAAAGATAACTGTTTATCCTGGCTGTCAATTTTTACTGCTGTCATACATTTTAAGAATGAATCCCACTGCACATAAACAGAAATAAATGAAATTATATATATATATATATATATATATATATATATATATATATATAGCGACAATGTTGAAACAATAACAATAACTATATATACATACAAATCTATTTTTTTTAAATAACACAGGAGGTGAGCATGTAGACTGAATAATACACCATGTGGAAATGTATGTATAATGAAGTCTTTGAATTCGTTTTACTGGTGCTGGTAACAGACACTGGATTTAAGATTTAAGGCTGGAACTACCTTGCTGGCCTCTTGTGGTAGAATCGTGTTACTGCAGGAGCCACTCAGTGAATTCCATTAAAGTAATGGTAGATTGGGTCCGAGATAGGCAGCGTGAATCCATGGATCTATCCTGCCTTGTGTCACTGGTGCAGGCTGGCGGTGGTGTAATGGTGTGGGGAATTTTTCTTGGCACATAGTAGGGCCCTTGAAACCAATTGAGTATCATGTGAATACCCCAGCGTACCTAAGCATTGTTGCTGACCATGTGCATCCGCTGATGGCCACAGCCTACCCTCTTTCAAATGGATACTTCCAGCAGGATAATGCACCATGTCACAAAGCTCACATCATCACAAGCTGGTTCTGCAAACATGACAGTGACTTCACTTTACTCCAGTGGCCTGCACAGTCCCCAGATCTCAATCCAATAGAGCACCTTTGGGATAAGGTGGAACAGGAGGTTGAATGTGTGGCCGAAAGATTTTCAGGAATTGAGAGTCAGGAATGTGAGTCAGCGTGTTCGATACTGAATTGAGCTTGCTCGGGTAAGATGAACACAACAGTTTAACTTCCTACTTACTGTAGGAGTCAAATTAAAACAGTCATGTATAACCAGTAGCCTATATATGTTAAATGCTTATATATAATACATGCTTTCTAAAATTAGCTGCATGTCACCAACAATTAAATTAAGTAAAATTAAAAATGAGGATATAGTGCATGTACCTGGGTTGCATTTTTGTCCTAAAATTAGTAATTCCTGCATGAAATCATAGCTGACAGCCAAATAGTAAGAACATGTAAGAACATGCAGGTAGTGAATTAAACATGCGTAACAACAGGAAATGCTAACAGTATATCAGTGGGAATATATATTGTCGGTGTACAAAGAAGTCTCTGAAGTTATGTATAGGGAATGCATAACCAGTAGGCCTTGCATTCTATTTTAGATAAATCCCATAGCACATTCCCATACATTTCTGTAGAGCTGCAGAGATGTATCAATAAGTATAAATAAATCAATTACCTGGATAATTCCTCGTGTCACTATACAAACTATACAAAAACATGTGGGACTGTAGTGGAATTCTAAAGTCATGCTTGAATAAAATGAGTGGACGAAATTAACCTACTGCAATATGCATATGAAAAACAGTAAGCTAAACAATACAGCAGACTGACATTTTTACTTTCCATCAACTGCGGTATCTCTTAATACCTGTGAAGCAATAAAGCTGTGATGCTGAACAATTCATAGCTACACTGTGATTTTTCAAAAACATTACCTTCATGCATTAAGCAGAAACAAATGAATCTGTATGTGCACTGTATGTGTATCCTCTCGTTTTGAGCTTTGTCCAGCAGGGTCACAGTAACTTCAATTAAGTCTGCTTAGTAACAAGCATATCTGATATGTAAATTAACAGTTATTACCAGCTTGGTTGGTGCTACCTGTCTTTTCTGTCAGTTCTCAGTCAGAAAGTTGAAGAGATGGACAGATGGTTTATGAGTTTTATATATTTACACCCATGCAGAAAGGCTTCACCAGAAAAGTGGTTACAACTTTAATGAAATAATATTCCAAAAATATTCTATTAAAGCAGCAGTAGTCAAGTGTGAAAATATATGGCAAATATATAAGGCAAAAAGACTTTCCCCTTTGCTCTCCTCCCTCCTATCTCTCTCCTAAGCCCCTCCCACCAAAGGATGCTCCAGTGCACACGCGGGGTGCATCCCAATACTCAAAAAATGCACCCTCCCATCCTCCACTACCACCTCCTCTACTCCGTGCCCCGGAAACGGATCTTTGTGTTTTAATCTAATGATGCTGATTACATCTTAATTACGTATTAATGGTTACATATTAATTAACGCCTCGACACGAAACCCAATGTCAGGTACATTGTATACTGTACATGCAAATACTTGTACTTGAAACGTTCAGACAGTTTTGCATACTTTCGGGTAGGAGAGGAGTGGTAGTGGAGAAGTGGAGGAAGGGAGGTGGGGAGTGAAGAATATTGGGATGCAGCCGTGGAAACAGGCAGACAGGGAGGGGTTTATTCTACAGGGAGGATATTTTGCTTGTAGATAGTTGCCCTGATTGTTGGCTACATTGCTAGCCCTGATTGGTCGGTTTTTGTAAAACTGGGTTGAGATTTTTTGACAGCCTAATACAGAGCCCAGGACACTCACAGAAACCAGATTTTCTTTCCCCAGAACACTTCATTTATTGATAGCTGCTGGAATCTAATGAGAAAATGTAATAATTGTGCCAAAATTATAGCAAAATAATCTTGCCTATTGCAGCTTTAAATTAACTACTGTCAACTGTGAAGCCAAATATTGTTGTGAGGGGCAGTAGTTCTCAACTAAACAGGTGAAGTTAAAGTGTTCCCCGTGGAAGTGTAATTTATTTTTGGCAAGGGCGGTAGTAACAACAAGCACATAAGGTCAGACTATCGTGGAATTTGCTAAATAAACCAGGTGGTGGAAGACAGAACGCACAAGCAGTGGGATTCACATAAGAGATGGTGTTCAGCAGACTGGGAAGAGCAAAAATTATTGGCTTGAAAAAGAGCTTTTAAACGGCTTCAGTGGCAGAACTAGATCAAGCACAGGAACATTAATGGTTACAGCAGATATCCGGAATTCTCTAAATAAAAGCGAAAAAGTGAAATGACTAACAAGGAGGTTCTCATTGGGAGTTCCAAAACCATATTTTAAGAGGAGGTACAGTGGTGCTCGAAAGTATTCATACCCCTTCATTCTTTGCACACTTTATTGTGTTGTAGATTTAATTTTAAATGGATAAAATTGCCAAATTTTGTTCATCAATCTACACTCAATAACCCATAATGACAAAGTGAAAACATGTTTTTAGAAATTTTTGCAAATGAATTAAAAATCAAAAACTGAAATCTTCAATACTTTATAAAGTATTCATACCCTTTGGTTTAATGTATTTTTAAAGTATGATATTTCATATTTGGTTGCATATCCTTTGCATGCTGTTACTTCCTGAAGTTTGTGACCCATCAACATCAAAAGACTCTCCATATCTTATTTTCAGGTACTGTTACAAGCGATACTATAACCTCACTGCATTTGAATTAATCTCTATTGGAATTGGTGGGTGAGACTAGATTCAGTATGGAACACAAAGTGTATACTGATACAGTATGGAACACATGGCTGGCTAAATGGCTGTAAGTTATCAAGGGTCTGAGCTATTGAATAAGCCCCAAACCATCACTCTGTTGCCAGATATGGAGTAGAAGTGGATGGATCACTGCAAGGGTTATTTCTCCTGACTCTTTTTCCTATAGAACTCTATGGGGAAAAAAGTCAGGAGAAGAAACCCTTAAGTAAGTCATCCACATATATTCCATATCGGGCCGTAGAGTGATGGTTTGGGGCTCGTTTGATACCTTAGACCCTTGATGACTTACAGCCATTTCGCCAGTCATGTGTTCCATACTGTACCAGCGTAATTTACAGCTGAATCTAGTCTCACCCCCCAATTCCCAGAGATCCATTCAAATGCAGAGAGGTTATAGTATTGCTTGTAACAGTATCTGAAAATAAGATATTGAGAGTTTTTTTATGTTGATCGGTCACAGACTTCAAGAAGCAACAGCATGCAAAGGATATGCGACCAAATATGAAATATGATATATAATATGACTTTAAAAATACATGAAAGCAAAGGGCATGAATACTTACGCACATGAAAGATTTCAGTTTTAGATTTTTAATGCATTTGCAAAAAGTTCTAAAAACATGTTTTCACTTTGTCATTATGGGTTATTGAGTGTAGATTGATGGGCAGAAATTTTATGCATTTAAAATTAAATCTACAACACAATAAAGTGTGCAAAAAGTTAAGGGGTATGAACACTTTCGAGCACCACTATATTTAAAAAGGAGGGAGGTACACATTTGGTTTTTAAACCTTTGTAGTTCTTTATGCAGCCTTTCTTGTTAAAATACAGGAATATAGGCTACTGTCTTTTTACCCACACATAGTTCTAATGAAGCCTTCTTCAAACTTCTGCCAAATGGATTCACCTGTTTAATACAGGAATATTAAATACATGCCTATATAGCATATTACTAACCTTAACTGATTTTTTTATTGTTTGAAAGAAGCTACATGTGAAAGGGTTTTATAGAGACATTGCATGGGTTCATTAAAGGTTCAAACTGGACAATTTGATCAATAAATATATGCATATAAATAGTAAAACCAATGGCAAAAAAACTGATCTGGTGCAGAAGTGGCACATGCACCTCTGCATTAATATCTTCTGGATTTTGAAGGGTAAACAATTTGAGTTAATACATCCATCCATTGTCTAACCCGCTTATTCCTGGTCAGGGTCACAGGGGGGGCTGAAGCCTATCCCAGCATGCATTGGGCGAGAGGCAGGAATACACCCTGGACAGGTCGCCAATCCATCGCAGGGCACACATACCACTCACTCACACACTCACACCTACGGGCAATTAAGAAAATGAGCTGAACCTGCATGTCTTTGGACCGTGGGAGGAAACGGGAGTACTCGGAGGAAATCCGTGCGGACACGTAGAGAACGCGCAAACTCCACACAGGAAGACCCTCGGCCGGGATTCAAACTCAGTACATTCCTGCTGCCACCGTGCTGAAAGAGTTTATTATACATTGTAACCAACAGTGCACTTTTAAAAAAAAAAAAAGCTTCTACAACAAACTACAAAATTATTATATAATATATAATGTTGGCTTCCTGTACAAATAACAAGTTCCAGTAATCCATCCAGCAGTTGATGTACACTGATGTACATTGATTCTCACACTGAGTATCTTCCATCACTCAATATAAATATTAATATGGAAAAGGTTGCAAATTAAGATTTCAACCATGGCCCTGGCCCGGTTGTTTTCATAGATATGCAGAATACATAGTGAATATCTTCTTTCCTGCTAAATAGACGACACATGACAAAGGTAAAAAATCTCAGAAGTAAACAGTAAAAAGTACAGGGTAGCTGCATGTATAAAATTTTCATGTCGAATTCTTTCATTTCTGCTATGTCACTTAATGTCTTTCATGTACAGTATATCAAAGACACATTTTTATTCAGTTACTGCAGTTTTCTGAATAATTAAACCCAACTGTAAAATTTTTCAAACAAGTACCAGATGACCCTGCCTGAGGCAATGAATGGCACTTCCATGATTCCTTTATCAAATACCGCACTGACTTCAAAGGCCAACGTCATAATTGAGATTTTATTAATACCCGTCAAAAACAGTGGTCTCTAATCCTGCAGTAAAAAAATTAAATAAAAAATAATAATAATTGGTATTCATGTCAGTGCACCCCACACTTTATGCTGCACCACTCAAAGATGACACCAGTGAGTGGCAGGTAGAATATACTATGAGAGTGACTCTTGTACCCACAGACTGACAGGACTGGCACACTGATACCACACTCCAGCCACAGGTGGAGATAACAGAGGCCTACATAGACCCTACAAGAGGTCAACTCTGGGATTGGATAAACCAGAGAACTCTCCAGGGTCCAATAACAGCACTTTCCGGGGGCAAAGAGTGTGAGAAGAAGAGGTTACATGTCCGGAATCACATTGGTTACTGGGAACTTTGACCAATCATTGAATTGGAATTAATAGACTCGCAATATGGTCTCAACTCCCGAGACACCTGATCAAAAGATCAGAGCAATAGATAAGCGTTAGTGGGCCATCTATCAGCGCTCCATTAGTCTGAAGTGAGAGAGAAAACAGTCTGTAATAAATCTGCAATATTAGTATAGACTACACTGCAAAAGAAAGTAGTGTGTATTCAGCAGGCATTGACCGTATGACAGGAGCAATGCCTGCAAGGCTCACAGGAAAAGCACCAGACTGGCGGTTAGGGAATGCCAGGGCCCAGCACTTGTACCAGATGGCAACAGGATAACGGGTTTCACAGAATTCAGTGCTCTCTAGCTCCATTCACACAGGCAACTTGTGACTCGACAACAGCAGCGACTAACTGTACCAGATGCTTTAATATGGATGTCCCCCCCCCCACGCACACACACACTGCAACTTCATGCAGGAAAATGTGTTGCTTGCTGTTGAGTCAACGTTCATTAGTATCTGCAACTTGTTCATTACACAGAGCAGTCAGGGGCACCACATTGTGTCTCTTAACCTGATGCTAATGAGTAAAATAGTTTTCTGATCAGGCAGTTCTATGTCACTTGTGCATTTTCTGACTGAACTACTGATGCTGGGACAGATATGTAGGCTCCTGCTCATTTGCATACCAACTACAACCACTCTCGGTATTTGCGGTTGTCTATACTACAGCTGTTGCAAGCTTTTGTGAATACAGTGTGAGTGAACTTATTTAGCTGTGTTGTGAATGGGACCCATGGGATCTGACCTCATTCTCACCCACAGGATGGGTTGATGACCAGGTGATAGCATTCTCTGAGGAACGCAACCCTGATTGATGAACTGCTAAGCAGGAATAGCCCCTCTGAGGTGGTGCTGAAAAAAGGTGTGCCATAACCCGAGGCAAATCAGACCTTCTGGGGCCCATATTCCAAGAGCCCGATGAGGCCCAAACCACAAATCAAGCTCTTCCGCAAAGCACCACATTCCATTGTGTCATTTTTCACACATCTACCTTCATAGGTGCCCAGGGTTGATCTATTCTGACTTCAGCACACAGGACGCCAGAGCACACACAGCCACATTTCAGCATCGACACGTAATGAAACCGGGCTAGCAGACGTTAAAGCACACATCATCCTCAAGTGAATAACATGAGCTCTAAATCGTCAGTTCACACCACCTTTAAAAATATGTGGCAAATATAACATTTCCCTTCTTGGTGACCCTGGCCATATCAAAGTGTATTTTCTGGAACTGCATACATTTTGAGGGAATACGTTAATTGTTCAAAGAGTCGGTGAAAAAGGCATCAATCATCACAGCAAACATTAAATAAATTAAATAAAACAAATCAGCATGTGTTTATACTCAGCCAGGTTCCTCTTTAATAAGCGCATATAAAGCAAATACAAAAACATTAGTGCATTAAACGTTGATCAAGTTGAGATGAAAAATAAATGATTAAGAGCTTCCTGTGAGTGACAAATGCTGTAACAACGGCAACAGCACACCCTTTGTGATGTCACTCAGCACCGTCCACTGCGACCGTGGACACGGCAGTCACGTAGTACGGCCCCTCACGCACGTAAGCCCGCAGGCTTAAGTAATGCAGGTTCCCGAAGATCTCAGCTGTGGACGTGGAGTTCACCAAGGCTTTCACAAGTTCGAACTTGGCGTCTTTAGACTCTTTTCTCGGTCCTGTCGAGCGGTCAACAATGAACTCCACAAAGCCAGGGGTGTCTACCATCAGTTTCTGACCCCAGGGTTGGCAAGCGATGGCCTTTAACAGAAAAAAATAAGACCATTGCAGCAAATTTAACTCCACATAAAAGCTTTAGTCACTGAGGCGATGAATTTTTTGAGATGGAATAAATATGTTTTTTCTGTTCCCGTTCAGAAAAAAAATAACTTGATGTCTCATGAAGAAATGTATAAAGAAATGACTTCTATTGACAAAACTTAAGTTACATTCTAAAAATGTGCCGGGTATGAGGGTCCCTATACAATTGAAAAGCAATACTTGTACTGCATGTCAGGTATGTAATGGAGATACTTGTTGTAATGATCTTTTCCCCACGGGGACAGACCCTAATGCACTCACAGTGAAGATGCGCAGGGATCCGCAGTGGAGCTCAGGGAAGGGCTGTGTGCTGAAGCCACGGAACATATCCATGGCCTGGCTGGAAAGGGCCCCAAACCAGCACTCCGTCAGACCTAAGAGGTCCTCCGTCTGCTGTTCCGCCTACAAAAACGCACGCATATCAGTCGCCACGAGCGTTTGGAAATAACGTTTTTCCACTCCACCCTTTTTAGACAGAGACCAACGACATCACTATACATTACCTTAGTTGTGACATCTAGATTCAGCGTCCCACCGTGGTTTTTTGTGTAAAGTGAAATATCTCACGTTCAACATGCATTTGCCTCTAGATTTCCATACCACATTCATTCAGAGGTAGTGTATAAGAGGCCATGGCGTCTGACTTATCGTTATGCGACAAGTAACTATCCTTTCTTCCCAGAGCCAAAACGCATTGTGACAAAATGCTGACTTTCTGAACTTTGTGCGTCAGCTTTTATTAAAATATGGTATATAGTTAAAAGAGGGCTTCAGCTCATAGTACAGCGCTCTAAGTGTAGTGTACCCATTCTTTAAAATGGTTTTACTGAATTGAATGCAGTATCATTATTGACATCCTCTAACCTAAGAAGAAAGAATGCTACAGCGCGAGACAATTACAACACAGGTTGCAAGGCTCGATTCCCAGGTGGGCTATTGCCATGGAAACCTTCAACAAGGCACTCAAGCTAAAATTATTTAAAATATCTGTCTGGATAACTGGAATGTATCTAAAAACAAGCCGTTTGAATTGGCCTAGATGAGAGTATTTGCCAAGTTGCAAATGTCATTAATTTCAGGGGATTACACCGACAGTCCCCTCGGGAGGGTTAAATGGTTCAGCGCTGTCAGTGTGATAACTGAAACCGATCACTAATAATTATAAAGTGAGGAGTGAATTTGTCAACATGCACGTGTTGTAAGCACTGGCATGCAGATTCCAGGTACACATTATTATTAGCTGTATTTTCAGAAGCTTTTCTGTGTATGATTTTAGGTGTAACTAACTATCTGGCGAAGCTACCTAAACTAGCTGACATTATGATACATACACACATACCTCCCATTTATGAAGACACAGACTGAAACAACGCAGTAATACACACATACAATGTAAATACACTTTCGGTCGCGGTCCATTTTGCAAAGGCGCTCTTTGGTACACCGGTAATCTGTTTTGCACGGACCGTAAAATTTTGCAACGGTTATAAACAATGCGTTACCGCGACGGACATTTCTGTACCGTCCTGCCGTTGTACCGTCTACCATCCTGCCGTCTACCGCCCGCTGTGTGAACGCCACATTATGCCCGACAGCAGGGTATGAAATTAACTTTTTCACCCACTGGCCAGAGTGGCTTGTGGATTCAAAAAATCACCAGCCATTTTCAGCATTTTACCAGCCTCTGCCACATTACCTTTTACAATATAACACAACCCGGTTAGTTACTGGCCAAAGTGGCTGCTAGAGTAAAAATTTTACCAGCAACAATAAAAATTTTACCAGCATTTGGCTGGTGGCGAGTGTTCATTTCACACCGTGAGACAATATCCTGAACGCATCGGCAACTCACTGGGAGAGTGAGGAGCAGGGTAATGGCCTCCAGACAGCGGACCCTCAACTCTGTTGTTGCATTCCTGGCCAGCTGGCTCATCCTCTTCAACACCCTCTGGAACCTCTCACCTGCAGATAAGACCAAGCAGCTGCAGGGTCATAGGGACCTGTCAGTGCTGTTACCATATTTCAGGCAACACATGCATTGGTGTCAAGGACGTGACAACACCGGAGCCATAGGTGGAAACAGCTGGTTGAACAATGTCAGTTTTAAGTTTGTCGATGATCTAAATGAACCTTTAGGGCCCTTAGCTTAGTACCAGAACATAACAAAAATCTAGGTGGGGCACTGCTGCTGTACCCTTGAGCAATGTTCTTGACCTGAACTGCTCTAGTTGTACATTTACAGACATCAGAAGGCTGCTGCAATAATCACAGAGAAAATATGACTTGATAAAAACGTTCCAATGACTTCCAAAATGATTTAATCAAAAGGTATTTAGGTGTGACGTATTTATTATGTGTAAATAAATTTCCATGTATTCTATTTTTCTTTAGCGTACAGCCAAACCCAATCTTAAGGAGATAAAAGGGTGAGGTGCCATTTCATTTTATCACTGATCCAGCACATATATAACCACCAATCCCCGTACGAAAAGGGTGTTACTAACCATTTCCAGAAAATAGATACGATAATTTTCAGTTAGGTTTGATGCCACATTATTTGTGAGAGTAAGTTTGCCTTGCACCAGGGAAGACTCAGAAACATGCGGTCCAATACATGTAATATGCCACCACTACACAGTCAGCACAATAATCCAACATGTACTCAAACTCCATTTCATTTTTGTTCCAATTTATGCCCACAAAATACTTTTCCTCAAGCCTCTTGTCAGATGCATTACATGCAGTCAACACAGCACATGGCACCCCACCTGTCTTCTGCAGGACTTGTTTTCCCTCCACTGTAGAACCCAGCACTCCCAGTGTGTCCAGAGCCACGCCAGACATCACTGGGTCCTGGTCCATGGCCATCTCAAACACCTTCTGCAGAAAGGCAGGGTAGCTCTCACAAATCTGCTGAGGGCTGTCCATGATAGCAAGGTTCCCAAAGAACTTTACTAGTCCTAGAGAGAGAGAGAGAGAGACACTATTAAAGGTCAGCACTCAAAGCCATAATAACCAGAATCCAAGAGGATGATACAGAAACATAGAGACACAATCAATAATAAGCCATTTCATCCTCACCAAAAACAGAGGGGACTTTTTACACAGTTGGAACCTTTTATTCATATCCCAATACCACTTTCTCCTCTTGCATATATGTTAGACGTTTCTATGTTTACATGCAATGCTTTGCAGACATATGGGTGAAATAAGCTTAATGGTACCAAAAACTGCAAAAAAAAAAGAAAATGTTTTTATTGCATACAACCAATAGAAACTCTCAGTCACACAAATAAGCAGTAATATCGAGACCTGGAACCTCACATCATTATGGGAAGTGACAGTTAACTGCACCAGGGTTTAGCAATTACCAACTTTGCCTGGAGGCTCTTCTCCACTGTCCAGTTATGAATGCTGATTTACTGTGTATTCTATAAGGTGCCTCACCAGGCAGGTAAAAGCTGGAGAAGGGATCTGACTCCGCCCCGATGATCATGTTGGAGATTTTATCCATGATGCCTTGCTGGGCCAGGTACAGCCTCCCATGCTGGCTGTGTGCAAGAGTGGTCACCATCTCAATCGCCGTGGCTCTGAAAGAGGCATAGAATAATCTAAATCACCCACAATGGCAATGGCAGAAAAATTATGAAGAGTTTCAAATATATTCTAGCAGGAAGAACAGCTACCAAATATTATACAGGTACCATGAGTTTGCATTTACACAGAAAACAGTCTCCATTTCTCCATCCAGTAGAGAGAAATCTTGAACCTTTCTATTTGAAGAACTACACAGTGATACAGACTGTGTGTGTGTGTGTGTGTGTGTGTGTGTGTGTTAAAAGACCGAGCTGTGTAGCAGTTACCTAACCAGTACGTCATCACCAGTCAACTCCCCTAGAAGTTGGGAAATGAACCCGCTGTTGGCACAATAACCCAGGGAGACGGGTGAAACAGAGGATACGTCTACCACCAGCTGCCCAACAGGGAAAGAGGTACAGAAAAAGACTTTTAACTTCCTACGTGTGAAATGAAATAAATCGGTATGGCCAGCAGGCCATTCAAGATTCCACTTTCCATTCAAGGGTCATAACATGTTATCCGATCACTTCTACAGCATTTTATTTAGTTGCTACAGAAGTATAACAAATAACAAAAAGAGTTTTATTGACTAAGAATAATCTTATATTATATAATTCAGAGAACATACCTCATACACTCTATATCGGATAACATCATCTGTGGCCATAATATCTTTCAGGTCCTTCAGTAGGTTACTCTGGAATAATGCATCTAGCCCTGCTTTGGTATGAGTCAATTTGGAGAGTGCTCCAATCGCCTGTGAAATGTGTAAGAACAAAAAAAAAACAATCAGCATCCATAGTTATCATGCAATGGTTGCTGCTGCAAATATGAAAGAGGACTGAAACTTTACCTCTTTAGCAACAGACATTTTCTCCAGTCCTATGCAGTGAATGACGTCCTTCAACAGGTCTGGATTGTTCAGGACTTCTGTGACAGCTTCGGGATGTTCCACAATCCTCCCAATCTAGAAAAAGGAGAATAGCGCTATATATCTAGTGCAATGCAGGATAATTGTAAACGACAGTAACTAGTGTAAATTGTTATGAAATGTTTATCTTGCGGGGTTAGCTGGTAAACAAATCCCAGACACAGGAATACTCACTTGTGACATTGCCAAGACTCTGACCGAGTCGTCAGAATGATTCAGTCCTCCCCGAAGTTCAGACCTGCAGTTCTGGGCCAGGTAGAGCGGATCGAGCGCTTGGAGAATGCGACCCAGAATAACCACGCATAGCTCAGTTTGCTCCCTGTGTAAATTACATCATTATATTGCCGACATGAAAATGAGAGGAACGTATGTAAATTGCTAAATTAGCCAACCAATGTTTGTTGAGTGTTAATCTAGCTAGCTACTTAGCATGCTGTTGTTAAACGTCCCACTTATGAGCTAGGCTTTACTTCCGTCATCATAGCTATATACAAGGTACTGCAATTGTACCAGCCAGCTATATTGCCAGCTTCAGCGACGTTAGCAAGCTTTCTTTACGCAAACCCTGCGATGGAAGTTGGAACCACATTGCCATGACAATGCTAAATTTAGCTAAACGCGGCTTATTTATTCAGCCACTAGGAGTCTGATAAACTTGAAAACATCTACGTAAAGTTGTTAACGGGACGGTTAACATTAACGTTGTGGTTTTCCACCAAGAAACCCCTTGTTTTAACTAGCTGACCTTAATTTACAGCATTTAGAAAAATCAGAGAAAGCTAGATTAACGTTAGCTAGCTGGACTTGCTTGACTCAGCAGTAATATTCTCTCACATGAAACATACGAACCTGTCATTGGTATTTAAAAGCGAAAAAAGACCTTCCAGTCGCAGCCCAGACACAGTTTCACCCAGTAAATTCAAAGGAATTGCTAAAACGGCCGTTTTCAAATTCTGTAGTTCTTCAATAGGGTCTTCAAAATCTGAAATCTCTGAAAGTAGGCTTCCAATGGAGGCAGCCATGTTTCCCAATGTTTAGATCTCGTAAAGCATCGCGAGATCTCTAGAGTGTATAGTAAGCAGAAAATGTCTACCTCAAGGTGCCAAGGCTTTTGTTTTGAAGCTCACTTTCTGGTTGGGCTGGGAGCCGCCATTGTGCCGTTGCTGAAGTGCCACTGCGGTTGGCTCCAGTATAGGTCTTTCACCATGTAAGTCAATGGCAGCAATGTGGTCAAAATACTCAGTCAATACATTTTTCCCACAAAAAAATGTAATTGTAATAGGTACCTTTCTTTCATCTAATGCCTGTGCATGTGCTGATTTTTTAAAATATTGTGTCGTTTGGACAGAGTATTAACATTTGTTCAGGACCAATCAGAGGAACAGGTTGAGTCCTGGGGTCACTGCTAAAGGTTATATATGGTTCTCACAGTCCTCACTTGAAGGGGCGGGGGGACCAGAAGGGGAAAAATAGTCATTGGTCTAAAACGCACCCTGGCGTCTTGGGACCTTTATACAGTCTATGCTTGGGACAGGGAGACACGCTGTATTTTTGAGTGGAAGTCGATGGAGAACATCCCTTAGTAGCCTACCGTGAACAAGCTGTTGTTTTGTGCACGCAGTTCATAACATAATAAATTGACTGCCTTTTCGCTCATCTTCAACATGTTTGTCAGCACGTATTCATTTTGGAGCGAGCTATGATGTGTCTACTACGGGGAAAAAAACTGATGAGAGACAGCAGGGATGTTGCAGCTACATTACAAGCCCAGCATCTAGGACAGGGGTAGGCAACCCTGGTCCTGGAGAGCCGCAGGGTCTGCTGGTTTTTGTTGTTACTCGCCATTTAATTGATCAATTAAAGCAGTTGATTACACAGTTAACTCACCGCACCTGGGTTCTTTGGTCAAAGTAGTTGCTGTATTTAAGGTGAAAACAAAAACCAGCAGACCCTGCGGCTCTCCAGGACCAGGGTTGCCTACCCCTGATCTAGGAGCAAGCAGCCGAACTGCGGGTTAAGTATCTGAAATCCATTGCTCCATACCTGTATAACCTTATCAATTTAGATATTAATTTAGCTATTTCACCCCCTCCCGTACGCAATCGTCGTACTCCCACTTAGCAATGCTTGGTTAGCTAGCTAGCGAGCTAACGATAGCTGACAGCAAGTAGTTTTAACATTTAATGAAATGTGCGGGGAAAAGTGTTAGCGGTATGTTTGTACTGACTCAATACAGGGATGTTTAAAATAAAACCAATAATTTATCGGAAAAAAATACGGAGTCTGCGTTTGTAAATGTTTGTGATTAGGTTACAGGATGCAGATGAAAGTTAATGCCAGCTATGATGTAATGTAGGCTACTATACTTTAGCTAGCGTGTGAACCCACTAACCTACAATGCCGACTTTACCTGGAACTGTTTTCATAACGGGGTTTAAAATGCTGCAGAAAACCGTGACAGACTGCTCTGTCACAATCAAGTTAATTAGCGATTAGCCAAAAAGACGGTGGTGGTTTGCTCATTTAAGACTATACGGACAGCTTGCTACCTTTCTAGTGGCACAAGGGATATTTATAATAAAACTGGTCTAAAATAACATAAAAATAACATATGTGAATGATTGACCGTCAATATAGTTGATGGCAATAGCATTATCCTGTGTTCGTTTGTATGTGATGCAGTGCATCAGGCTTCGCTAATGAGCTCAGCTGGTAGGCTATATGCTATCTAGCTAATCAAATTAGCTGATTTAGCTGAATATAAATTGAAGATAACTGAATGAATGTTAATTATGTGACAAATACCACACATTCAATGTGAATAAATGACACAGTAAAACCAACGATTAAATGTTAAATTATAAAACATTAGCAACTTAAGGAAGTTTACCGCAAGTTTGTTTTGCACAATGGTGGGTTTGGTCAGGTCATGGGCTTCTCCACCCCAAACTGTCAATCATCTGTGCCTGGACCATGAAGACTATATCCGGTTGACCCTGCTCCAAACAACGTCACTTCGGCTCCACGAAGCAGACGCAGTTTGTACAAACGGGTGGCGAAAAAGACATCCTGAGCCTCAAAACTATTTTTACGAGGCAGTGGGAAAGCAATGGGTGATGTCACAGTGACTTGGTCCATATTTTTATACAGTCTATGGTCTACCCTACAGCATAATTCAATTTATTTTGAAGCTCGCAAACTCCAGTGGTCACCGGAGGTATTGCAGCCTCTGGTGCCAAAAACAAATTTACCCATTGAAGTCCATTATGAACTACAAAATGACCCAGGCCAAATTATACTATTTTGGACAGCTTTTAAATTCAAAAATTTCTTCACACTGAACGAATTACTCTCTAGGGACCGATGTTTTTTCTGAGCTCCACAAAAGAAGTTATAGGTACCGCGTGTTTAGGTACTGAGTGCGCATGCTCCTCTGGTTCAAAAGCCACGTTAAGTACCCAGTGCGCATGCTCTGGTTCCTAAGAGCCCCATAGTCTAACATGGCGTCTCTATGAATTGGCTTCATGCGCCAATGAGCAGCTCTCATAGGAATCCATGGAACCGGTAAGCGGAAGCTGTCTCCAGTTCTTATATATCTCGATGTCGCTGACAGACAGACTGTGGCTGATCCCTGTTCCCTGCCCCCAGTCCACTCAGACCCCTGTCTGCCCTCTCCCCTAACTTTGCAAGCAGTGTGTGAAAGAATTTCTGCAAAACTCTTTCCAAACTAGTGAGGAAGTAGTTTGTAATATTTCATTAACAAAATAAAAAGAGAGTAGTTTAAAAAAAAAGTCCCACTCTTGTACTCCAAGTTGTAGTACTTCCGGTTTACTTCCTAAAATTGTTAGATGAGTGTGCTCCTGAATCCCCTCAACAAAACCCCGGAAATAAGGGTTTCATCCTGGGATTTTAAGTGCCCCCATTTGTGAGAAAAAGTTGAAGAAGTTGACTCAAATATGCGCCCTCAAAGGGGTGAAGGGATCATATCCGGTCACGGCCTGTAAAGGGAATCTAACATGGCACACATCTGCACAAGTCTGTATATGCATGGACAGTCATGCCGAGAGGTCTTGCAGCTGGAAAAATAGTGTTTTCAGCAACTCGTTTTTGCACGCTGCCATTGATATGAAGACTCATATAATGAGAAAAACTCCATTGACTGCACATATTATTTAGCTAATATATAGCCTTTCTCATCAAAGCACAGCAGCATCAGTCATTTACTTCTCATTTTCATAAAATGAGCAGATGCTTGCCTCAACCACTCATCAAAATCAATGTTTAATATTTGATATGTCTGCTGAAGCAGAGTAATGGCTGACAAGCTGACAGGCAATGTAGCCTACACTGTTTTATTAGGCTACCTATAGGCTAGTCTGTTTTTTACACATGCAAGCCTGTTTCATTATTCCCTTCATTTATGGGATTGTTATTTGTTTCCCATTTAAATGTAGGCTACATTGTTCTGAAACTCGTATGTTAATCCTAACATCTTGATCAGGTGTCACCTGGAAAAGTGACTTGGCTTCCTGGTTGAACAAAGGATAAATGCATTTTCATGATGAATAATTGTTAATTTCATGACATTTTGGAAGAATAAAATCATCACCATTCACAATAGGCCAAAAAAAGATGTGGTTTTCCACAAAATAATTGTATCAGTGGCTTAAAGGGTTGTAGTAACATCTGGTTCTTGCGTCATTACCTCGAGGAGGAGAGACCGGCAGGACTTTTGCTCAAACGTGCATGTGAGTACTTTAACAGATAATGAACTTACCAAATGTGAATACTGATGCAAAACAAAAAGGTAGTTTTTTTTAAAGTTATCTTGAATAGGATGTTTATAAACCATGTTGTCGATTTTCATCCTTTTATCTCTAGATGGCAGCAGTAGACTGCCAGAGCTATAGCTTCAGCAATATCCCCACTGTAGTGGGTGTTTGAGTGACGGTCAACACCCTATTTAATACTAGAGTTTATAAAATATGACAAGGTTTTTTGTTCATGCTCAGGTCTGCTGTTACATGCATGGCACATACATCAAGCCTCATGAGTAGACTTTTCAGACTTGACCAGGACACTCAAAACAACTTGTTGCAGTGATGGCAGTCTGTGATCTTTCCATGTGATGGATCCCACCCCTCCCCTCTAAGAAAAAAATGCCCTGTTATAGGTCCAGTTTTCCGAGTAACTGAATATTTAAGCTAGCCCGTAAATTGTATTTAAAATAATGGTTTTCATTGAAAACAATAGTCAATTAGTTTTCTATTGTATATAAGTCTTTTCTCATCACTTTCTGATAGTAGAAACAGTTGTTTCTACGTTAGTGAGGGAGTCCAGTGCCACTGTATATGTATTTTCCATCCAGACGTTCTATCTCTAACACGTTTAGTAAAAAAGCTTTTCAGGCCAAGAATTGCTAGACAAATATTAGAAATAATATCATTTATTTTGCCTGGCTGCCAACATTTTAGTCATAGTTGTAGTTTGGTCCCTCTTGGCAACTGAACAGGGCATTGGTAAAGTCAGTCTTTCCACTCTTCTTTCTGCATCAGCAATGGTTACTTACTGCACATTGCAAGCTATGCATGTTGATACGTTTTGGCTCATAACCAATCATTCCAGCAATTCACTGCCTACCATACCTTCTCATTCACATCCCTGACAACTTCATTGTCCCTCTATTTTGCACCACTATCTTGTCTAATGAAATTAAATGGATGTGTTTCCTTTTAAATTCCATTACTCATTTTAAACTTAGAGACGACCCAAAGTTCTCAATGTGATTTTATTCATATTAATATATAGCAGAGAGACATATTTTCAATCAAAACATTTTAAACTGAAGTTGTACATAATGTGAAACAAGTCAATGTATCCACCAATCCATAAAGCCAGCATTATGTTATACAGAGGAAGAAGTGAAAAGCAATAACTTAAATGTTAAAAGCAAGCCATTGTAGAACCATATACAGTGAAGCCTATCCATAGCCTATCATAGCTTTGTCCGGACATAAATTAACAGTTCTAGTTAAGTTGACATGAGAACAGAAAAATGTGGCAGAGGATGATGGGCCAAAAAATCATATACATTATGAATAACCCAAAAATACATGTTATACTGTTTGAGGAAAAAGTTTAAATTGTTATTTGAATTAAGCATAAATTGTTGAATGCTAATATTACAGGATGTAGTTTACTGTACATCCAGCAGTGTAGAACACAGGTTTCTCAGTTGCATGTTGTATGAAATTTTACTAGAGATTGTTCTTGTATCATATGAAATTTGCAGATGTTTTGCACCTGCACATTGAAAGTATGTTGCACATGTATACTACAGAAAATACCCATGCTACACTATATAAACACATTTCTGTATTTTCCAGTGTGACATATACCCCTCGTAAAGACTTAAACCTAAGAGACATGGATGTCATAATTCTTATTTTAAAGCTTTGTTTTTATTTCTGCTGCACAGGGTATTTGCTGTGCATGCAGTAAAATAGCTAAAGTAACAGCTCATAACGAGTTATTCATAGTTTCTTTGGTGTCTGGGTACCATGGAGCCATTTTCTTACTTAGTTTTTTTACAGACTTGAAAAGATTGGGGAAAGTCATGATAACACAGCTGTTTGTGAGAGCTATGCACCACATTGAGTTACAGCCCTGCTCTTAGTAGGATCTATTCTTGCTGGTCCCACTCTCTAATTTCTGGCAGGCGCGTCTTCTCAGGCTGATTAGTAGCGGCATCCCTCGAAGCCGCCTCCCTTCCCTGCCACGTACAGATGAGATGTTTACAATCTGCCATTGGCGCAGAGTGGGGCCTAAACAGACCCACCTCAAAGTGCCTGTCAAGAAACGGAGCATTTTCAAGCATGAAGCAAAAGGGAGAAAACATCCCCCTCTGGTCTCGTTAATGTAGGGTAGAAGATTCTGTAAACTGCCCGTGGGTGGTTCCGAGCTCCAAATGAATAACTCCAGTCAAACGGCTGCAACTGGGCACTCGGGACACCAAGGTGGGAGTTCAGAGTAAACCCGGGATCTGCACAGGAAAACATTGGAAAAATATTTGAGGCTGTTTGCATCGGCTTCTGACAACACACTTGTAGGTCCCTGCCTCCTACTGGGTGGTTCAGATTTGTGTACCTTTGTGCAAATCAGCAACCCGACCATGAGAGTTATGCGAGGTGGTAGGCTGTTTAATCTTGCTGGGTGTATTGTGGGAAACATGAGTGTGAGAGCTAGTTTCCAGAGAAAAGCCCACAAAGTTGGACTTGATCTGCTGATGCTGAAGTGGTCATGTGGCTTCCCTCCCAAGCCTCTCTTGCGCACGAGGGTGGACCTCATGACTAAATCCATTCGTTCTTGTCTACATGTTGTTCCAGATTTTTTAATAATCCCAGGAATATTTAATTTGAGGAACTGCCACTGTTTAGTAACCATGGCAATAAAAACTTATTGCGATCCAGATTAAACAGTACCTGCTGTTTGTACAAACTTTTTTTGGTTAGACATTTATAGATTTGGCTTTTTGTGTACTCAGAGGCTTTAAAAGCTCTTTGATAGACTGTGGTGAAATAAAATTTATTGCTTTGGAATGCTGCATGGAAATTAGTTTTTTCTGCTCTAGATAAATATACGCTTCACCATAAAACCTAAATATCCATTCAACAAAACTCACAGTTTTGGTTATGGCAATATGTCCATCAGTTGAAATCAACATTTTCGTATTGTGCTTGCTTTTGATTACAAGTAGTGAAAAAGATCCCGATTAAAAGGACTCATGTTCCAGAGGTGAAGAAGCAGGGGCCCCAGGCCACGCATTGCAAACAGGGTTCCGGGTTGAGCTTTTCACTGGCAGGACAAGCCCTCTTTCCAAACCCACTTCACACGGTGCCTGTTTTTTTTTGGCCTTCTACCAGGGGTGACTTGGCAACGGCTGCCACAGGCTCCAGGATGGGAACAGATGAGAGCCCCAGTAGCCGCTGCTATCAGTTCACATTTATTTACCTGAGCACTGAAACTCTGAGGGGAAAGCCTTCTCAAATATTTACCTGAGGTGTAATAAAGTAACCTATGGGTTCTGTGTCCTCAGTGGTACTGGACTCCCTCACTGACGTACAGTTCAGGATCCAATGCTGTTGATCCAGCTGGTCCATCAATAAGGTCTACACAGGGTGCTGCATGGACTGTTGGGAGGATTTTTTGGAACATTTAAAGTTTGTCAGGATGAAACTTCTTAGGGATAATCTTGGCATGGTTGTGCATTTTTTTGTGATCATTTAGAAGAAGACAAAATTGATTTTCAAGGGTGCCTTTCCCATCAAGGGTGCCTTTCCCATCAAGGGTGCTTTTCTCATCAAGGGTGCCTTTCCCATCAAGGGTGCTTTTCCCATCAAGGGTGCTTTTCCCATCAAGGGTGCCTTTCCCATCAAGGGTGCTTTTCCCACCAAGGGTGCCTTTCCCATCAAGGGTGCTTTTCCCATCAAGGGTGCTTTTCCCATCAAGGGTGCCTTTTCCCATCAAGGGTGCCTTTCCCATCAAGGGTGCTTTTCCCACCAAGGGTGCCTTTCCCATCAAGGGTGCTTTTCCCATCAAGGGTGCCTTTCCCATCAAGGGTGCTTTTCCCATCAAGGGTGCCTTTCCCATCAAGGGTGCTTTTCCCATCAAGGGTGCTTTTCTCATCAAGGGTGCCTTTCCCATCAAGGGTGCTTTTCCCATCAAGGGTGCCTTTACCATCAAGGGTGCCTTTCTCATCAAGGGTGCCTTTCCCATCAAGGGTGCTTTTCCAATCAAGGGTGCTTTTCCCATCAAGGGTGCCTTTCCCACCAAGGGTGCTTTTCCCATCAAGGGGGCCTTTCCCATCAAGGGTGCCTTTCCCATCAAGGGTGCTTTTCCCATCAAGGGTGCCTTTCCCATCAAGGGTGCCTTTCCCATCAAGGGAATGTTGTGATTAGTTTGCCAGTGATCAACATAGTAGCAACTTTATGTCTAGAGGCAAAATGGCATAACATTTATCAAAGGAAATGACTGAGAGAAATATCTATTTTCAAATTAAAACAAAATAATATGCGATAATTGGTCAGGGGGAGACATTCACAGCCAGCATACACAGATAGACTTTGAACGGATCAAATGCCCCTATGCTTCAGGAGGTGGTCTGCCTCTGAACTCAGATCTGCTACTAATGAAGCACTTTGAGAGGGGGGCTATAACACTCTCAAGATGCTGCCTATTCAGTTACAGAGGGAAATGTAGAGGATTTGACAGCGTGGCAGTGAGGTGTGTGCACAAAGTCACCATTCTTAGAGGTGCATACCCAGGACTTATTAAAAGTTTCTGCAAAGCCAGGCATATGTGAATCCGGCCCTCCGGCCAATCAAATATACTGGCGGCAGTAGGCCATTTTTTCCGGCTTCTCAAACACAATGTGGCCATTCTCTGCCGCTTCAGTCTTGAGGGGAGAATTCGGCTATGAGAATATCGGAGTGATGCACAATCCGTTCTGAACACACATTCTGTGGTGACCACGTAAAGCTCTGTCACTGTGTGTCTGTTCAAGAGATCCTGGGAATTCATAGAATCTAGTCGTATCTTTGGATAAACGTCTCCTGCCTTTCTCAAAAAAAGGGGGGCAATTTGATATAATTAGCCAACGTTTCCTGCAACAGAATTCCTTCCATGTGTCACATCCTGACTGGCAAGCTGTTATCTGCCATTATCGTTCAGCCAGTAACCCCATTCACTGCTAATGGAATTCTAAAAGATCCCCCCATGGACCTTACAATAACAAAAAAGACCAGGTTTTTTTTTTTAATGCAGGTGTTTACTGTAGCAATGGTTTAGCAATCTGTTGGATTTTTGTTTGTGATAACCTAGAAATTCCATCCATTTCATGTTAATGCTGCTCTGGTAAGAAATAATGCATACAGAGATGCATGCATTTACAATGCATGGAACAAAGATACTTTTCTTAACATTTCCCTTCATGCTCATATGTGAGCTGAAAAGTTGCAAAAACACATTTTAAACTTAAGAAAGCACTCTTTTAAGAATTGAGGTCTTTACTTGTTATTGTTTAGAAGTCAGTGAACCTTTTTAAAAAAAACATTACCTAGAACACAGGCCAGAGGAGAGAAATGTCAATTCTCTGATAGTTTACAGATAGTGAAAAGAGAATATCCGATATCAAAACTACATGGCTATGAGTCCAGAATATACAAAAGGAGACACCTGTCAAAACAAAGTGGTGTGGAATGAGAATTTTTTACTATGCATTCATGACTATGCATTGACAGCTGCAGATATATGAATAAGGCTATCGCCAATTGTATTAATTGGTTTAGTTTTGTAATGAGATAATCACACTGGTATGTCAACAATTCCCCTCAGGGGTACTAAAAAAAAAACCTCCAGCAATACTTCTCTCAACCGTCTGCTCCTCCAAACGTAAAGTAATTGATATATTCTAATGAACTGCCAATAAAAACATGCATAGAATATAAAATAAAACATACTCAGAAATAAATAAAGTTTTTTTTTTAAAATATAGTGTGGTTTGAGACTGTCAACTGCCACGTGACAAAGATTGTTTGACATACAGAAGCATTATGTGCGGGCAAAGGAAAACATACAATAATGTGTGGGCAGAGTAAAACATACAGTAACGTGTGGGTAGAAGCAAACATACAGTTATGTAAAAGAAAGGACACATTTTCAGTGATGTGTGGGACCGAGCAGGTGCTTAAAAGGAAAGCCTTTCTCTGTCATTTGTCAGGGATTCGCTCACATACTGTACAGTATAGTCCAATCCTTACGATGCGTCACTATCGTCTCAATGATCTCTCAGTCCTCCGTTGCTGCTGTTAGGACAGTTTATGATGTCCTGTCTGATGCTTTTCTACTTCCTTCCTGTCAGAATAGCTGCTGCTTTCAATTATATTTTGAGTTGCTATTTCCAAGGAAAATCCCACCCCAGCGCATCAGCACACTTCCACAGAAGTATAACAATCTGCAGCATATGTGATTTACGTGACTTGCTCCAAAAGCTGTGCGGTGACCTTGCTTTTTTATGATAAAAGTAAAGCATTAATTACCCAAAACAGCCAGCCACCCTAAAAACATGCAATGTCTTTTTAAGTGTTCAAACATTGGACAAACTCAACATTGTTATCTATTCGGGACAAGCTTTACTGATTATTTTCCTCTGTGGCCAGTGAAATGATTAAGTCAGTATTGTTTTACTTCCTGGAGCCCATCATTATTCTATTTTCTCAATGTGACTGAGAGGACACCTCAAGAGGGGCTCTCTGCAGGCGGGAGGCCATGTCGTGACTGAAGTGTTTTCTGAGAGCAGTCATCACCAGGGTACACAGGGACCTCAGCAGCTCAGCCGCTGTGATTCAGAACAGATTGCAGGGTTCAAGACCCCATAAACACCTCTCTTCTGTACTGGACCTCAATAACCACCCTGTTCTTACCACAACGTGTCACCTTTCACACAACGCTTGCAACTGCCGGGTTCAGATATATTCAAAGCATTAATATGTCATACAAAGGTGTCCTAATATATTCATACCAACAACAGTTGCAGTTACAATGCAGAGGATAGCAACAATCAAACATTGTCAAAGCTAACACAAAAAGCTCCCATTTCATTTCTTTTTCTCACAAAAATGTCAATGACAAATCAATTAATATAACAGATGAAACAATTATTTAGTTACTATTTTAAATAAAGAAAAGAAACAAGCAAATATACTGTAATATGATAACTAACAAAGGTAGACTGGGTGTAAATTGTTACTCAGGGGTTTACTGTTACACCAGACTTGACATTGATAGCATGCTCTGTACGCTTACATGAAAGGAATCTCTGTTTTCTTTTCTCTTCCTACTTGGACAGGCCTAGACTAGAGATTTATGTTATATATCCACTATAACTTTGCTTTTTCTGTTGACTCTTCAATATTTTATTAGTCAATGACCTATCCAGTGATGTGAACTTCTCAATGTACATAACATGTTAGCAATATTGATTTTCAGGCTTACTCATCCTGTCCTAATCGGTGAGATTTGAACCTAATGTCAGACTTAAGACAAGTTTATTGAAATAATCTTTATTATGGTAATGATGGAAGATAACAGCACATTATTGACAGAATTCAGTATGGTTCAGTGGTTTTGTAGGAGAGAGAAGTGAGTGGTTTTGTGCACTTTAAGGTTTCATCCCTGGTGGGATGTATGCTTCTCAGGTCACAGCGCAGTGCATGTCCTGTGACTGGATTAAACGGTATAACTTTAAACATGTGAAGGGCGTTGCACTGACCACAGCCCTGTAATCATGATATTGGGTGGGGAGGACGCCTCAGTGGCCCCTATTTCACTGGTAAATCAAGTCATAATTACAAAGTACAGACAAACTGCATTGAAACAGTTTCATCTCAACTCCAGGAGGTTCAACCAGCTGCTTTCTTGAAAAGTTTGCTTGTGTGCGCAATGTGCAACTGGACCTCCACGATATGCTCTGCAGGTTTCTGAACACTTTAAACATACTGTTGGTGTTCCCTCTGCCTATGCTTGTCTGGATAGGAAACTCACTTTAAATATTGTCATGTCTGAGTGAAACCGCAGGAAGCCCACAGAAGTGCACTTATGCTCAAGGAACATCAGCTCTTTTTTCTGGTCATTGAAGCAAAAGGTCTACAGTGATTGAATTATACCCCAAAAGTTCAGCTGACACTGCAAGGTTGCTGTCAAATGATTTTGTTATGCTTTGTGCTGGGGCCTTATGACAATTCCATGGTTGTATTATCAGAGAGATGTTCCAGCTGAGCATTAAACTGATGCTTCGTTCAGTTCTTGTCTATTTTATAATTATTTGTGTATCTTTATTTGGTACATCATAGATAGAGATGTGTCCATTAATCTATTAAAACGTTAATGCCAAACTCTTCACTCTTTGATGCCAAACAGTTGCGAGATATCATGTGGTTTCCATACTAACATCTGATTCTCACTGCATGAAACATTGTTGCTTTCCATGATAGTCAAGAAGCTTCCAGGTTTCCAAGCATTACAAGTGGCTCTCTTTATCTCCGCAGCATTATTTTAACTTCTTAAAATACACTGCCTATGGAATTGCAAAACAATGTAATCCACAATCTCTGCTTGTAAACTTAAGTTCTAATCAAGATTCCTACAAAGTGCAACACCTCTTGAAATGTGAGCACCATAAAAGAAAACATTTTGCGATGAACTGCCATACTGAATATGCAGTACTGTATGTCAGATTACAAACAGGTGAAGGGATTTTCCTCATTCTCTTTTGTGAAAGAGTATTGGCCATATAAAATGATATTATCTGTACAAATCAGGCACTACAATGGAAACTACAAATAAATATATATTTCTTTTGGCTCTGTGGTGTGCTTCCATATTGACGTTCTGAAAACCAGTAGTGTCTCTGATCAAAGCTTTTCACAGCTGTACCCTCTTTCTATGGTCAGCCATTGAAATAAATCCCTGCACATTACCTCTAGTAGTCTCTAGGCTGATTTCAATTTTTTGGTGCCTGATATGGACCTCATCAGAGTTGAAGGCTGGGTACACGCCATTACAGCAGTACAGAAACAGTCACATAATAAAGCGTCATTTATAAACATATCTGCGAGGGTTTGCATTCCATTGTTGGTGAACCAAGTATCTATGTGGCTCATTAGCATTGGGTCTCCAGAGTTTTTTAAATGGAAAATTATTCACAAAGTGCAGAACTTAGTAGTCTGATTTTCATTTGCAACAAAGATTTATTTGTTTTTATTTATATTTTTATCCATCAGTAACATATTCATTTGCTCACCTTTCCCTTTTTTACTTTTCATTCATAGACATCAGAAAACATGCAATAATGACTAATGCATTACCAAATTGAAGCAGTTGCTTAAAATACATAAGTAGCTTGAAGGATCATTACCACCAAATGCGTGGTTTATGTTGGAAAATGGATACACCTTTCCTGAAAAACGAATTGGTTCCTTCTGAGAAGTTCTTTTTTCGTCGTCAGGGAGTTTCAAAACAAGGCGCGCCATTATAGTCCACCGAGTGGAGTGTTTCTCAGAGTCTGAAGTAAGACTTTCAATCTTCTCTGTTTCTCCTGCACTCAGATCAGTGATCCCATTGTCTTCCCCTAAAATGCGATCTTAATCTTCTCTGAATGGAGTTCTGTTACCAAGCTCTTTCAACTGCCCCGCCAGAGACGATAGGGCCCTCCCCGTCTTCAAGGTATTCGCAGGGAAGTTTAACAGCAATCCCGATTCAACCTGGCTCAGGTAAATGGGATTGAAGCAGAATACTTTTATATTGCAAAGGTGACAAAATACCATGATCATTTACAAATGGAAGGACATATTGGCAATTTCCAGCTAAAGTTTGCAATGGCATTGTTAATGTTAAGTCTAACTAACTTGAGGTAAGACTTAACATTTGCAGCCAATCTTCTTGACTCAAGCATGAGGTAATCAAGAAGAACATCTCTCATCCATTGTGAAGTATATAGTGCTTGTAACATCACACTAGGAACATTTTTTATTAAACATAGTCAATTTTAGGTAACACTCAGTTTTGGAAAGTATCAAATATGTAATTAAGATCAGTTTAGAATGAATGAGAAAAATGTTCCAGTAATGTTTTTTTAATTGTACATCCCCACATACTTTTTTTTGAGATGTTCTATTTTGAGCTAATTAAAGTACATGATATCTCAGATCAAGAGCTGATATTTCAACCCTATCATTTATCCAGCATGATTCCGCACTGCCATTATAACCAGGACAAACCTTGAGTTATTCTCTCTTAGAGCCTTTCCCAGCCCTTAAATGCCACATTAAACTGCTAGAGACACCATCTGGTTACAGTGTCAAATGGGTCAAGTTACAGAATGAACACAAATAGGCAACTTGGCAAATATATCCAGTTATTCACAAACTGAAGATAAAACAAAAATGCATTTTAAAAATACAGTTGATTAAAACGGTTGGAGATCTGTAAACATCCACCCTGAAGAATATAGCCACGAGATGCCAAATGCTGAGAATAGTCAAGGATTTCTTTCCCCACTACTTCTCAAATCTTGGTAGCAACCCTCCATTTGTTGATATAAATGGAAATGGCTGAAACTCATTCGCGCATACTGATGGCCCTGAGGTGTTGCATGTCATTTCAAGAGTGCCGGCGAAAGCTACAAAAAAGAAAAATCAGCAGAAACCTCCTACTGTCTAAACAAATGGCTACTGCTGATATATATCAGTGCTACTGAACTCCAGGCCCTGTAGGCCGCAGTGTCTGCAGGTATTTGCTCATGCACTATACCACCTGATTTCACTAATTATTTTACCTCATTGGTCCAGGAAGTAAGCTCCACGGTTGGAGCAAATAACTACAGACACTGTGGCCCACAGGATCGGGAGTATCCCTGGAGTATATAATTCAGGCTAAGTCTGACAATTTAGAACAAACTCGAGCAGTTTTTATGTGGTATTCAATGAAGACTGGATGAATTCAACAGAAATACCAGATAACTCAGACCTTAACCCTGACTTTGGGAGACCATAAAGCCTCAGTGTTTCCCTGTCCCACGGCAGAGGCTAAAACATGCATGTGCTACGAGTATGTACCAGTCCAGTAGGGATTAGGGGAGTGATGCTAGTCCATTCACAGGTAACGATACAGCTTTTTATCAAGGCTTGCAAAAAGCTGCATCCTTACAGCCTGAGGGCAGAATGCTTTGGTCAGAACAGAGGCCAGCTGCAAGAAGAAACTCTGGTCAATGGCCAGCAGGAATGCACAGAATGCTGGGTGTGGCTCGGCACTGTCTGCTGAGAGTTTAGACTCGTTTTATTTGGCCCGAAACGCAGATTACTGTGCCGTCTGGTCAACACTAGGCTGGGGTGATCAACTACTGCTTGCAGTCTTCAGCTTGAGGGCTGTTTGAATCGTTTGGGCCGTGCTAACTAACGTTTTAGGAGTTCCATCAAACTTGTAACAATAGTTACTGGTCCAATGCTGTGTTCGCACAAGCAATGAAAAAAATATGAACAGTATGGTATGACTGTAAATTTGGTTTTGCTGGATTGCAAGACAGTACAACTTTTTTTGTCAGCTGTAAAATTAACATGGCTATGTCATCTGTTACCAGGAAACCATAATGTAAGTAAGATGTTACAGCAGTCAACTAACTTTAAATACAAAACAGACGCACAGCATGCATTCCATAGTAATGACATAATTGTATTCAATTTAATAGTATAAATAAACATGAAATGATGTAACTCCTAATATGTTAATACACTAGGTAGGTACAATACTATACTTAAAAAACACACAAAACCTTTTAGATTGTTCGCTTGTTTTTAGATTTAGATTGTTTTTATAAACCTGGGAAGAGATATATCCCCTAAACTGGACAGATCCGCCCATATTCCAGGAGGAAAATGGCTCTTCAAAGAAATAGCTGAGAGCTACATTGTGTTGAGTTATTTGGCAGATGATCTTATCTAGAAAAACTTGCTGTACATTTTATGTTTTTATATGCTATCCATTTATACAGCTTGATATTTATTGAAGTAATTCAGGTTAAGTACCTTGCTCAAGGGTACAACAGCTGTGCCCCACCTGGGAATCAAACCTACAATCTCAGGGTTGGGCTTTACAAGGCCAATTCGGCTACACTGCCACCATTTGATAATCTACAGTTAGATTAATAAATCAAAGAAGGATAGGCAGCCTTTCAAATCAGAAAATGAACTTTGTTTTCCTCAAATCAGACCATCTTAAAAAACATTTTCCATAGTCAGTCAGTACAAAAGCGAAAATCTTGGCTTGAAATTCATGTTTTCAAATTTGTTGAATGGCTTTCAATGATGAGATGGAATACTATGACATACTCTCTGACAGAAAATACTCAAAGGAACCTTATATAACATACATAGGGTTTAGCATGTAGAAATCCTTTTAGCAAATGCAAAACCAATGACCAATAATTGGTCATGGGATTTTTTTTGCATCAATCCTATATTATTAGTTTTGCATGTGCTAAAAAGTTTTACACACAAAATAAATGGAACATAACCATTTTCCTTCTGCCTTACTGCAACTGCGTAACTAGATGTTGTAGCTAAAATGCCCATTAGATGAATATTCATATGCTTGAATTGGATGAGGCCAATAGTATGTTATGGCAAGAAAAGGCATATTAACTCCACATGGATTCATAAGTCTGTTAAATCGATTACTCCTCTCCTCACTTCAGTCTGCTGATGTTGCAAGTGACAGGCACTCTACCACCTTGTGCTTGTCCTGGCAAATCTTTGTGAGGAATTAGCACAAGGAATAATGGGATTAGACCAGCTGTATTATTCTGTTCAGGTCACTGGGTAACAGTCACACAATTGCATAACTGAGGCTTGAACATGTGACTCTAGTGTCCAGTCTGTACTCATGGGGGTATTTATTTTACCTGAACTAAAGAAACACAGTAAATGTCTTGCTATTTTTATCACCTCATGTCACCTCTTTTGGGGGGTTTTCATTACCTGTACTGTTCTATGTGAACCTTGTCTGTGTAGGAAGGACCGCTTCTGGCAATCACAACCTGGCAACCTAATTTAAAATTTCACAGCACTGCTCCTGCCAATGTGGAAAAAGAAGCTGTGTTGATCTAGGGTTTCTGTTTTAATCAGTTCCTCTCCTTTTCACTGATCTTTGTGCTATTGAAAGTCGTATTAGATCCAGTGGGAAAACAAGCAATTTCTCTCAATAAAGCTCTTTCCGAATGCAAGAAAGAGCCACTGAGTTTGTTAATATAAAAATTGTTTACCAGACCCACAGTATACAGATACATTTTTTAAAGCTTATTGGCTTGCTCATTTTGGGTAGTTGGATGGGCTGCCAAGTAGGCATTTGGCATTAAAAGCTGGACCACATTTTCTGTCCAGAGACAGCTTTGTTCATTGTATGACTGGGTTAAGCCTGACTTCTGTTCCAAGGTCAGATCTGTCAGACCCATTACACTTAAAAACAACGAATTAGCTTATTTTAGCATGTTTTGCTATGAACAACTTTGAGATACTTAAATGTGTAGTTGTGTTTGGCTTTTTCTTTTCATAGACTCATTTATGTGTAATCTAAATTCAATCTTCCCACTTTCATTCAAATAATCTCTATGCTAAATTGCAAATACCTTCTGAAATGGACATTATTGAAGTTAATAAGAGCTGTTGACACAATTGTATCTCTTAAAAATTTTCAGAGGCAGATACCAGCACTTGGGTGATATGGTACATGTTTAATTTTAGTTTGTTTGGATTATGAACCAACAGCTTCCATTAGCAATAATGGTAGCAACAAGATTAATGACACTACCTGTACATGAATGGTTTTAATTGTGAAATTATGTACATTTATTTTTATCCTTAAAATATATATTTTTCATAGTTTTTACTTTCTTTTTTCCTCCATTTGAAATCAACAGTTCTCTCAGTACCTCTTTTGCCACTAGCACTTGTATCCCAGAAGCGCTGTGGCAGAAACAAAACTTTCCTGTTGTACTCATCTGAGAAACAGTGGTTCTTTAACATGATAGCCTACAGGCTAAAGAGTTCTGCATTATAAAAAAAGAGCTAGCACCCACTGGAGGAGACGCATATCTCACTGGTGAAAATGGTAGCCTGTGGCAGCATGCTGTGGTGTTGAGAGGAACTCATGTAGTGGTAGCACAAGGAACCCTTGCAGGCTTAAACTTACCCTACCTGTCTTACTGAACCACTCAGAAATAGCGTTTATCGTGTTTTATGAGAATATTACGTATTTAAATTTTTAGGATTGCAAAACTGGCATAGTACAAAGTGAGTTGTGGCTACTTTTGTACCTTAAATTGCTGTGTCTGCATATATGAACAGTTACATCTGTGGGGAAATCTAGATCACACAGTGTGCCAATGGCGAGATCACATCATTGCTCAAATTGTTTCATCATGTTAAAAGAGCCCCCTACCATGACTGGAGTGTCTTGAGTGAGCAGAATGACTCCATGTCTGCATTCTTGAAAAGATTTGAATCAAATATTAGAGATTAATAAGTATGCACTCCAGTTAATATAACCAGTGCAGCATGCAGCATCCATCCTGCAGGGACACAGCATCCTCCGTAGTCCCGCTGGTAGTGTCCCCCAAAAAAAGCTATGTACAGCCGAGACATTCCACCATACACAAGTTTATTATTTAGGAGATGATTTGATTCATCTTAATGCTCTGTTGCATACTGTGTCCAAATAGCTCATACAGTGAACTTCCTGATCAAGGTACTCACAGCTACCTGCACGTCCCTGCTGAATCTATATGAGGGCTGCTCTGCTCAGCCCTGGTCTTGCAGGGCCACAATCCAGTAAGATTTCGTCCAGTAAGGGCGTGCTTGTAAATAAAAATTTGTTCTTAAGTGACCTGCCTGGGTAAATAAAGGTTAAATAAAACCATGTCTCTGGTGGAAAGAAAATCCTGCTCAGAGAATCCTGCCTGTAGCCCTCGCAGACCAGGTCTGTACAGCCCTGATCTAACAGCTGAAGTCTGTTTTTCTCTTTGGGTATACCTTACTCATTGCATTGACACACAAACGCGCTGTTGTCGGTATCCATCAACTCTGCAAATAGAAACTCTTACTCATGAAAAGACCTAGTATTTTCGTGTGTGGGTGTGTGTATTTTTTTAAGAGTTATCCATACCAATACATTTAATTATTATCAACATCACAAGAAATGAAAATGGAAAATTAATGAAACTTGATGTAAATTTGAATAGAAATCACAGAGAGGTGAGTTAATTTCTCCTAGTTGATCACATCATTGTATAACACATGCAATCTGGAACCTATAAACTATGCTCTAAAATGTGTGTGTTTGATAAAAAAGCAAATATTGTCACACAACACCAGGAAGAAGGTGTGTATGATTGCAGGGGGTGGTTCTAAAGCCAGACATCTCAGTGATTCACAGTTTCTCATGTCTGCGCAGGCAGGTTCAGTCTCTGAATCAAACCTGTGTTTCAACCCAGAGTATTCAGCGTTTTCCACTTCTGCAGTATGACCCTCAACCTTGTGTGGTTTCAGCGTCTCTGGGCATGTGCTATACCACAAGGTAAACCACGCTGAACAGTCAAGTTTGTGTGTCATGCCTGGACCTGCTTATTTTGTCAATGAAGAGCAATGCCAGTAATGGTCGTCAAAGATCCAGGGGTATTCCCGGAAAGCAATGGCAGATTGGTTATTTGAAGATCAAGAGTATTACCTATATTTTGTCAAGTTTAGATTTTGTTATGTGTTCGGGACTGTCATGACGAGTGCATGTAACGCTAACGGGTAGGTACGTCAGTAGAGTTAAAACAGGATAATAACTGCAGGCCATGCAATAAAGTGTTGTTATCTGATATACAATTACAGGGAGCCGACTGTAGTGGAGTACGCAGGAGGAAGTCTGAACCATTTTTGCTATATTGTAATTAAAGGGACAGGAAGACAATGACAAGCCTCACCCTGGAATACCCTGGTGGTTGCTTTTCAAGTGTCCCTGTCAAAGAAAGAGACATTGATCATATCTCTCCATCTCTCATGTCATCTTACTGGCAGCTACATTCTCATTTACCTTCATTTATATTGTGACTTTTTGGATTTTGATAGATACAATTTCAGTATGCTAAATAGATACGGTATTTGACTTGAAAAATAATTTATGCAAAAAAAAATAGCTATCAAATATGTTGAACGTATCTGGCTAATTCATATATGTCTCTGAAAAAAGTGCTACCTTTCAGATCTATTATGTCAACAGTGATTTCACATAAATTAAATCTCAGCCGTAATTCGTCTTAAGTCATCTAAACTGAAGCTGAAGCCTAAAACTTTTTTTTTGTTTCTAAGAAAGACACCATTAACATCCCAGAGTTGACAGGACGCATCTGTTGCCTGAATCGAGAGGCTGGAACTGTGGTTATACAGGCCACTGCACAGGCATCAGACCAGACCTGTCCGTCAGCTCTAATGAAACGCATTTCTTCATCAGGATGAACAAGACATGAGGGTGGGGCAGATGAAATGGCAGAAGGGTGTACCCTAAACGCCCTGTGTTTGCATTTGCTGAAGCCGGGTTCAGCTGAGCTCAGACTCAACAGCAGAGGCTCTGTTTCATCCTTTCCAGTTCGCCCAACACTCGCCCACTTTGCAAGGAAGTTGTTTTTGTCTGGCCGGTTCAAATCAGACATTACTTGAGTCTATGGCAATACCAGGCTGTTTATGTTCAATGTAAAACATTTATTTATATATATTTATTTAATCATATATATTTATTTATTTTCTGTTTATCTGAACTCCATATGCAGTACTTTATGCCCTATGAACAGCACTGCCCTTATGGATATGTAATATACTGCAGTATATTTTAAATATATTGTGACGATAATTCTGATATATTTACAATATACTGCAGTCTATTCTTTTTCCATAAGGGTGCATAGACCTACTGGCACATGAAAAATCATCCCAGCTACCATGTCACAGAAAACGTGTGGGAGACGGTTATGACCCTCTGTTATTAGCTCTATCAAGCTGGTGCGGGGCCCCACTTTTAGCCCCACTTATAGTCTGTGGAGAAAAAGGCATCTCCCACGTAAAAAACATCTACACCCAGTCTGCCAGATTCTTGGCACAGTAAAGAAAAGCCAGAACGGGGACCTGGTTTGAGGTTATGTACAGTACTTGGCACTTTGCCTCACAGGTCAATATAAAGGCGAAGCATCAGTGCAATATTATTTATAACAACTTGGCACTGAGATATACGTTTGGTTGTGGCTGTGCTAGTATAGATCCTATAATCCTTCCTAATGTCATCCATCATGTTCTCTCATTTCTACACTTTCCCTGCCGTACATGAAGCACAGCTGAGTTAAAAATGAATTTTGAAATTGCGCAAGCCCATGGGTCTAAATCAAGTGGAAGCACAAATGACAGGGCATAGCTTGTGGTTGTGGTTTCTCTGCAATCAAACAGGCCACAGTGGACTAAGATAATGGATTGCATTTGGAAGACAACATTTTACTTGCTCGTTGGTTTAGAAAATATAAATTGGGGCTGTTGGGAGGCTCAAACAGATAAGGCACTATTCTAGTTGTAGTGCATGACAAGAGTCATTGACACGGAAGGAAGGAAGTGCGAGTCGCCCTGCTGCAGCAAAGCAAAGTGGTTGAGCTGGAGTGTAGTGCTGGATTAAGTCCTGCAGGTAGGAGGGGCCTGCCCTTTTGGCTGCATTGTAGGCCAGGGTCAGAACTTTGAGCCTGGCCTCGACCAGCAGCCAGTGGAGTGACCTCAGCAGGGGGGTGACATGCGAGAACTTCGGGGGATTGAAAACAAGTCGAGCAGCTGCGTTCTGGACCAGTTGTAGAGGCAGAATGGCGCATTCTGGTAGGCTTGCGAGAACAGAGTTGCTGTAGTCCAGGGGTGAGGTGACCATGGTCTGGACGATAAGCTGGGTTGAGAAGGTGGTCAGGTACGGTCGAATCCTTCTGAAACCTGCAGGACCGTGCTGTTGCCCTGATGCGCTCCTTAAAGTCCAGCTGGTCGATTGAGAGGTCTTGTATGGCATGAAGAGCAGCTCCATCTTGTCATGGTTGAGCTTTAAGTGATGACTAGCCATCCACACAGAGATGTCAGCCAGGCAAGCAGATATTCTTTCTTTAACCTGTCTGGTAGAGGGAGGGAAAGAGAGGAGGAGTTAAGTGTCATCAGCATAACTATGGTATGAGAAGCCAGGTGAATGAATAACTGAACCAAGAGTAAATTGAGAACAGCAGGGGACCCAGTAAAGATCCCTGCGGGACTCCTGTAAAAAAGGGATGAGGTGCAGGTAGGATGCAAATCAAGAGAGGGCAGTCCCAGAAATGCCTATCTCAGCGAGTGTGGAGATCAGAAGTTTATGGTTGAATGTGTTGAAGCTGCAGACAGGTCAAGTAGAATCAGGACAGAAGAGAGGGAGGAGGCTCTAGCAGTGGTGAGTGCCTCCGTCACAGCCAGGGCAGCAGTTTCAGTTGAATGCCTAGTTCTAAAACCAGACTGATGAGGGTCGAGCAGGTTTTTCTCATGGAGAAAATCTGATAGTTAGTTAAGGGCAGCTCATTCAACAGTTCTGGACAGAAAGAGCAAGAGAGATACAGGACAATAGTTCATGACATCAGAGGAGTCCAGGCTAGGTTTCTTAAAGAGTGGGGTAACACAGGCATTCTTAAAAACAGCAGGAACATGGCCATAGGCTAGGGAGGTGTTGATAATGGAGGAAAGATAGGGAAGAAGCTCATCGGATATATACTGGAGGACTGCTGAACATATTTTGACCCGCATGGACTTATATATCTTTCATATGTTTTCATTCTTGTGGTGCATCTGGAAATGGCCGTATGCTGTGTGAGAGAAATAGTTTAGAAATAGTTTAGAAATAGTTTAGAAATAGTTTAGAAATAGTTTTGAACTGAATCCGGACCATGTCAGTGCTGACTGTGAACAGTAGCTCAATTGGCGATTGCGTCGACCACTGAATGGGAGGGTTTAGTTGGATAGGGTTCCGCATAAATTCCTATCAAGCACCCCTGCTGGTAGATCAGGCGCCCGTAGATTGCAATCAAAGCCGTATTGAAAATGTCTTCCTCCAACTCCGCTCTATGCGAGCTTAGCTGTAAAGTGTTTCGGAGGAGATCTACACTCTTCTGAATCGGTAGGAGGTTCACACAATTTATACAGTTGAAGACTATTAGCCATTCCAAATTGGGGTGGGAATTGGATATGCTCAGCTCCGCGTTGGATGCCAAATTCATTAAAAATAAATTTCATAAAAGTGTGCGGTCTTGGTGATGAAGGACAATTACACTCCATTGACGGATTTAGGATGTAGTGTAAAAAGCACAAACAGTGTTTCTACTGTGGATTGTTTGTCTAGAGTCTTTTATAGTCTGCTCTACCTTGATCTGTTGACACGTTAGATCGCTGATGGACAGGTCAATTAATAATCCAAAAAGTGTAGTTTATACAGTGCACTCCAAAAGTGTTTGGACAGTGACACATTTTTTGTTGTTTTGCCCCTGTACTCCAGCACATTGGATTTGAAATGGAACAGTGACTATGAGGTTAAAGTGCAGACTTTCACCTTTAATTTTAGTGTTTTTACATCCATATTGGGTGAACCGTGTAGCAATTGTACCCATTTTTACACATGGTCCCAGGACAAAAGAAATGGGTAAAATTGCTACACGAAAGTCCCACAATAGGAGGTGAAATATTTTGTTTTATAGGGGCTTTCTTGTGATCGATATCTATGTATGAAATGTATGTGTGAGCGTAAGCACACTATGCGAATGTACTCACTGAAGCATTCTGTCCTACTACTGTCCAGATAAGGTGTTTAAGGCGAGATAAACTTTCACCCTCAAACACTCTCGTTTATCCCTTCAGGGGTTTGAGTGTTGTGTCAGGGGTAGCGTGCGGAACGAAGGACCAAGCTCGCGACACCGGGGGTTCAAAAAGTGCTCCAATGAACACAACAAAGCGGGGGGGAAATAGATTCCGCAGACAGGGAATAGATATAATAATAAAGAAAATAAACTCTCTTTAAAACGAGAGATTCCGCTACCAAACTCAAAGCGACCTGTATTGGGCGAAAAACTCTAACACTAGATCTTAAGACACAACAAACCAAGAACATTCTATAGCTCACAACGAGGGAGCCAAAAAACACAAACAAGAAGAAAAGAAGACGTCGAAGACAATCTGTCTAGAACAGGGAGACAGAGCTTCCACAAAGGGACAAAACAAAGGGTGAAGGCCAACCTAGTTTTTAATAAACTCTTTGACACCTAAAACAAGTCCCGTGTAGTGACAACAAGTTGAAGATATACAGTTGTAACAAACTGTCAGTTCTTTACCATGAATACCGGCTTTTCTTGTCAAATCAATGGCAATATGGAAGCATCAAACAAAGACGACACGAGGTTTAAATAATGAAAGAAAATACGAAACAGGTGAACAAACTGAGCAGAAAAAAAAATCTAAACACAAAATGGACAATGAAAACAAAAGTTAGAGACGCTACACGAGCGCTCCCCAGGGAAGTGGCCAACAAGAGAAGAGCAGGCTGAGAAACCATGACATGTTGTGTGATTGGTTTATAAAAATTATATAGAAAGTAATTCTACCTCAATAAAAAATTAAAAACACAATGAATCTAATCCATAAGATACACAGTTAATGGCTATTTATTATGCAAAAATGCTTTGGTGCTTTTGAGGGAGGCTCTAGATTTAATGCTGTTCTTGATATTCCACATCGCAATTATTCTGCACAGACACAGTAAAAAACTGTTACTCCCAGTAAAAAAGGACTAATGAGAAAAATAGGTTGATAGCTGCATTACTGCTCAGTGACAGTATTTCATCCCTGGCCCAATGGAACTGGGCCAGATGGAGCCAAATCAAATCGCTGCCTCACAAAAAATGCAGAGGAAAAAGATGTTTCCAAAGTTATGACAGCCGCCCCGAATGCTTTGCTCTATAGCAAGCATTCAAGCATGATTCTCTTTTATGGATTTATGTATCCATACGACAACCCTCCCCAGCTCAGTCAACTGAACACAAATCCTGCACCGGATTGTGTTGCTTCAAATAAACAGTACACACACTACAAAGGGGAAAGTCTCTTCAGATTTTTGTCCAATGCACTCCCGTTGGCTTCCAAAATAGAAAAGTCACAAGTCAAACTGGCAGTTATACGTTAAATTGTTTTTGTTTTGCGATTAATTCTTGGGGGACAGACAGGAACATAAGGAGTGCAGAGATGTGAAGAAAGAAAGATACTGTACAGATACAATGTCATTGAGAAACATAATTATGATGCTTATGTCATCAGCATCTTCATTTTTTTCTTGTCATTTGAATAATTTCTCATTTGAAGTTCTGATGAAAGGCTCAGTTGCTTAATGTAAAATGCCAAAGTAAGGGCTGTCAACTTTAAATGGGTTGCCTGAAACATGTTGACTTACTGCATTTTTGCCAATAACTGAACAATGTCGAAAAACAAAAGCAAATGTTTGGCAGAGGGGTCAGAATGGGATGTTTTCAATTACATTTTTTGAAGTGGAGAGTGATATCTTATGCGGTTATGAGGAGAATTGTTCTCTGGTGGTAAGTGATGTCTGTCCATTTGAAGACCTGTGTGTATCTCTATCCTGGTTGAAATATTCTTCCATGTCCCAGAATGAACCTTTCATCAAACAGACTCATCTTTAATGCAAGAGCATTGTTCTCAAAATAGAGGAACTAGAACTTTCAAGTACACTGTGGGTTATTTAGTTGTATATAAGTACACTGTGGGTTATTTAGTTGTATATAAGTTTCTGGTAAAATAAGTGACTATTATAATTTTTTTTTGTTCAGGTGCAATGCATATCTGATTAGAATTAGAATCTGCATATACAATATATTCATACACATGTATAACAGATACAGTACGTATATACAGCGTGTGCATGGATGTGTATGTATTCGCTGTCAATTGAAGCATGAATGAAATCCCTAAAATGCACTCTCTAAACAGCGACATTGTCCAGGTCTAGTAAAAAGAAACTGTGTTTCTTCATATGTTCCCCACAGCATAGGCTCTGAATTGAAATTTATTCTTGATTATTGAGTGTCTCAGGTGGCTCTGTAGGACGGCCTGTGAGGTCAGAGCGCCGCGCCGCCGCCACAGTGCATGTGTCGTCCGACGCGAGGGTGGCCTCTATCAGGTGTAAAGCGCTCTGCACTTGAACAAGCAGAGCAGCCCCCGCGCGGCCAAGCCCCAGCTGCTAAAGATAGCCCCTGAGTAGGGGCATCCTCTGGGATAGGTCCACGGTTGGCTTGGGTGGGGATGAGAGGAGCGCTGTATGTCTGTGAGATATATCGGCATGGTGAGATTTTGTTGAGCGTCCCTGGGCCGAACGCAGCTGCTCCTAGAGCGGGAGGGATAAAGGGGTGATTTATTCTGCTGCCAAAGGTTTGTGAAAAGTGGCCAGGTTCTGACGTTCATATACCCACAGGACTCGCTTCCGCGAGTGTCCACCGGCACAAACCGTCCATTCACTCCAGATCCAAAACCTCAAGGCGAGAATCACACGACACAAAGAACAGAACTCCACTTTCTTAGATTTGTTCAGGGGGAGGAAAGGAAAGCTGGACGCCATGCGTTCAAATTGCAAATGCACAGGGTTTTCCCTCTGTCTTCCTTTATCTTTTTTGGACGGTTGGCTTCTTCAAGCATCCAATTTGATCCTGTGCTTCGGCAATTTGACACGAGACCTGCCTGAGATTCAGGCCTCTCAAAGGTGTGGACCTCTCCACACCTTTGAAGTATTTTCACATCTTCAAATACATTTCCCATGGGGCTGCAGCAGTCACCTTCTTCTGTCTGTTTGCTTCCACTTTTTGTTCATTGGCTGAAAGAAATGCTTCTGTGCAAATTTTACACGTATTTTACAAATGGTTGAGAGTGGAGTCATGCAAATGCACTCACACGGATACTGGAGCCTGCCCTCCTCCCCACCACACACACACACACACACACACACACACACACACACACACACACACACACACACACACACACACACACACATACACACACACACACACACACCATTTTCCATGTTGGGGATGTTCCGGAATGATCTGCAGAAGACTTTCCAGTACTCTGGCCACACACAATGGCGCTTGACTTTCTGCCTGCTGCCTGGTATTTTACAGAAAAGAGCACACTCAATATGCTTTATTCATCAGTGCTTGATTCATGACATGACATTTTAGTGTAATCATTCCATTCTGCTTCAGTGTGGCATATTTTTTTCCATAATCAGCAGCAAATAAAACAGCAATCATAATAAGTGACAGAGAACTTGCACAGAGGCTAGGAATTTTGTGAACTTCTATAGTCTCTTTGTATTATGTACAGTAGTGTTAGATTATATCATATTATATTATATATAAAATGATAAATTCTACATTTTCCACATTCACACAGAAATATTGTTTTCTTGTGCAAAATAAATAAATAAATAAATATATATATATACATTGAGGAAATTGTACATACCGTTGAGATATTTCTGTTTTCACTTAGCAAATGAAGAATGCAAGTTTTTCATAAAAACTTCAAACTTCTGCCATATTGCTCTGAGAAAACTACCCTTTTTTGCGAGCATAACCTCTTCAGATATTTGCTTTTTGAAAAACAAACAGTTGAGAAGGTAAACAACACTGAGAGAGGAAGGAGTTAAAAGGCCCAGCTTTCATCTCCATTTAAATGAAGCCTTTTGATGGATGTTTCTGTGAAGTGTGGCACGGACTCGCATTCATGGCTCAAGTGCAAACTCTCTCTAAACAGGCATGCTGTTCTGGGGAAGTAAATATGGGAATTTTCAAAAGTCTTTCTGTCTCTCAGATCTGTTTGGATTTCGACAGGAAGTTCAATGAACGAATATAGGTGCGACTGTACTAAAATATTAATGAGGTTTGTATAAAGGATCTATTCAAAATCCCACTGCAAAAATATGGCTCTTCTGGGACTTCATTTTGCCTGGCATCCTGTTGAATTCCAGCCGTCGAAATGGGACAGGAATCTTATTTTATAAATCACACTCTTATCTCCTATTACAGCAGGCTGGGCCAGCACAGCACCCTGTACATGGTTACAGCTGAAACATTCCTGCCTGAACCAAAAAAAAAAAACTTAATAAGAAAGAAAAGGCCCACTTTCTCAGCAAACTGGATAAAAGTAACTTTATGGATTAACAAAGGTTCTCATTTGGTGGAGATTGCAGGGAAGGTGGAGATAGTTTTTTTTGCAGGAAATGTACATGTGATGCGACAAGGGGCAGCAAGTAAAATCAATAACGGGAAACTACTGTGGCTTCTTAACAGTCTTCTGGTACCAAAAATAATTTTGTGGGATGGCTCGGAACTGGTTGGGCAAATATATATATATATATATATATATAATTATAATACACAGTAAAAAATATAGATTATGTAACTGGTAATTATGTTTCACTGAGTCTTAGGCATCTAGTGGCCAACATTTCACAGAAGAAAACACATTTTTACCGTCTTTTACTGGCTCTGATTTAGTCTTTAATTTGTACCTTAAAATTTTGTTCGTCATTAAATTTATAAATACAAGTGAACGATCTGTAAACCAAATGGAACATTTCAGAAGCTGATTTCTTTGTAGTTTTGATTTCCGATGCCAAGATCTCACTGCAAAAGACAGGACCATCACAGCCCATCACAAGTATTCCTCCTCTTCCCTGGTTATCCCATAAACTGCCTTGACTTTTTTCTAGAGATAAACAGTTTCCCAAGGTTCCCCTGAAAAGTGTCTGTGTAGCAAACAGGAGAGAAAAAGTAATTTGGTTCTGGTCAGTTTTGGTCAAGAAGTGCACTTTACAGAGAGGTTAGCAATGGTCTACAGTGAGTTTTTTTTTTCTACATGTAAGGAGCTCAGGTGTTCCTGAGGGTACAACAGACAAAATGGGAGATATTTTTGAAAGTGGTTGTTTCACATTTTCAGCGCAATTCAGCAAACTCAATGACCCGACTGCTTTTTTCTTAGACCATGGGAACATGTACTTGCTTGTGTTACCACCAGAAGCCAGTGTTGTTCCTCCAGAGGTCCGAGTGGGGCATGAATAGAAACAGGGACTAGAAATGGAGAGTATTGGTTGTTCTTCCTGTCATCTGTTTGCCACTATCAAGTATGAAGTTCTGAATTCAGAAAGGAATTATAGTTGTACACCAATAGGACAGGATTTGAAGGGCTTTACACTATGTATATTCATATGCCAAAGCTGACATTAAATTAAAAACAAGGGCTGAAAAAGAAAATATGAGAACACATTTGGCTAACCTGAGCACCAGCCTCTGAGGGACGGGAGGAGTGGTATATGTATTGCACACTCACACACACACACACACACACACACACTCACACACACACACACACACACACACACACACACACACACACACACACACACACACACACACACACACACACAGGACTATTAGACAGAGGAGTGTATCTGTGGAAGTGAACTTGTAACTACATTTTTAATGTAGGTACTGTTGTCATACCTTTTTAAGCAAGATACTTAACATGAATTACCTCAGGAAATATTCATCTGGATAAATGGATAGCATATAGCCCATAAGCTATTTTGCTCTGGATAGGGGCTTCTGCTAAGTAAATAATAATATAATGTAATGGAAGCCAGGGCAACTCTACTTTTGCTTTACTCTCTGGCTTCTGGGTAGGTGTAGGTAACTCATGGCTTAAGTCCAGTGTCTTCTGTGACTCCATTCACCTGTAGAGAGAGAGTGAGAGACTGAGAGAGAGAAAGAGAGAGGGGGGGGGGGGGGGGCAAAGAGAGGTTTGTCTGTTCCCTGTCTTCTCCACACCCAGTGCCTTAGCTATGAATTCTGCCTTTGTGATGTAACTCTTATTTACCCTTGAGGAAATAATATTTACTCAAACAAGTTGGCGAAAAATGTTTCACATCATTGTGTACAGTATGGTCTGGGTATTCAGAGCCACTGGAACCTAAAAGGCAAATTATTTCCCCCCCCTCTTTGTTCAGAAATGGTATTGCCCTAATCATTTATCTAGCATGATGTTCTTGGGGTGAACCATTTTCAGCTGTTTCCAGAGATGCGAGGAAACAATGACCTCAGGAGATGAGGTGCAATCAATTTCACATCACACACTCAGAAATAAAGGTTCTGTAAGGAACAAATTTCCCAAATGTATCCTAAAAGGTAGGCTACGATAAAATTATTTGGATATTAATAAATACCTTTTACATGCAAAAATGTATTATTAAACCCATGGGTGGGGTAAAATTTTATGTACCGATAAGGTATCACCCCAATGACAAACGTTGCACCTTTTTAGACACTTTCTCGTACCTTTTTTCTGAGAGTGCAGACTGTGAGTCACAAGTTAGCTCCTTCTAGATGAACTGGCTCTCTGTGACAATTCATCTGTTCCTCCACATCTTCTTCCCCCACTCTTCAGAACCCCTGCCCTGGTGCCCCCTCATCACCATAGTGACACCCTCCTCTGATTGGAGGCACACGGTACACTGCGTTTGCTGTAAGAAGTATCGGTTTAAGTAGTGCTTCCCAGGCTTCCTGTGTGCTCTGGTTGGTGGGCCGAATACTGAAGCGATCGGTTTAAATGTGTTAGCATGGCATGTAATGGGTGGAGCCGTGCAATATCCTGCTCCCCAGGAAGGTAACAAGACAGCGGTCTGTTCACACCGACTGCTTATTTTCCTTTCATTACAGCGATGGCTTCTGACTCAACTGCTCCCTCCACCAGAACCCTGCCGCTCAGGCCATGAAAGGGCGCTGTGTCAGAGTGAAGGAGTCAATGCCACAGTCAGGAGGGGAAATTGTGTTTCACACGCCACAGTCAGGGGAGGAAATATTGTAACACACACCACAGTCAAGAGATTAAAACACTGTTACCCGTGCAGCTGTCACACGAGTAAAACAGAGGCGCAGTCATCAATCATTTGTCAGCTATACACATTTTTATTTGGAATTAATAAAATTGCTCTTTCAGAATCTGAGCTTTATTTTTTATGCGTAATAATATTCGTCCTGATGCTTCTGAACCCTGGTTGAGTATACTTTTTGTTTCAGCCTCGAGATACATGAGCCATTTGCCTGAATACTTAATTGATTTAACAGTTATAAACTATAACTGGAAGTTGAGCATCGCTATGTGTTTTGTTTTTTCCTGAACAAATGTGAAATTATTTCTTCAATAATTTTTTGTTCATCTGAGCATGGAAAATGACAAATTTAGTTACCCGGACGAGGAGTTGAAAAGCACTTCTCTGTCCTATTGGCCGTCTACACTGAGACTCATTGGACTTACCGCAGAAATAAAGCTTGGATCTGTAGAGGGGTGTCTTGAAGTCTTCCTTCCACCCATTCAGTAGGTCCTCTGGGGTGGTGCGGTTCAAGCCATCATCAGCTTTGATGTTGGAGGTGGTTTTGTTGGAGTTTCCTGAGTTTTCTGTGGAGTAAACTCTGGAGCCCCCTCTTGGCTGCCAGCTACGCTTTGTGCTTGTGAGGTATCTGGCCCGCGTCAACGTATCCCTCCCCAGTGAGCGGTGTGTCTCAATTTTTTTATTTAATCAGGTTAGAAAGCTGTGTTGTCATCCAATCAGGTTTTCTGTCAGCCCTAATCCTCTTCTCAGCTGTCCTGCGATGTGAAACCACATCTTACCTCTGGTGCAGCCAACATGTATTGTGCATCTTTGCAGATTCTTATGCGTTGGTGGTCAGGATGGATGGATGGCTCTAAAATGGGTCACCACCATATCTATCTACTGTATATATATATACAGTGCCCTTCACTATTATTGGCACCCCGGGTAAAGATGAGTGAAAAGGGTTATAAAAAAATCACTGTTTGGTGAATTAGCTTAATCTCATACTGAAAAAATGAGAAAAATCCAAGCTTTAATTTAAGTAAATTAAGTATGAGATTTAAGTATTTAATTTAAGTATGAGAAAAGAAAATCCCTCATCAAGAAATAATTATTTTTAACAAAACCATGCGTGCCACAATTATTGGCACCCCTGCATTTATATATAGAATAAAGTAATCATTTTTCATATTTGGTTGGATATTCTTTGCATGCCATGACTTCCTGATGTCTGTGACCCAACAACATCAAAAGACTCTTGATATCTTGTTTTCTGGTACTCTTACAAGTGATACTATAACGTCTCTGCCTTTGAATAGATCTCTCTGGGAATTGGGGGGTGGGACTAGATTTAGCTGTAAATTATGCTGGAACAGTACGGAATACATGGTTGGTATAATGGCTGTAAATCATCAAGGTTCTGAGGTATCAAACGAGCCTCACACCATCACTCTACTGCCAGATATGCAGTAGATAATGGATCACTTTACGGGTTGTTTCTCCTGACAAATGTGCCTATTGAACTCTATGAAAAAATAAGTTAGGAGAAGAAACCCTTCAAGTTATCTATCCATATCTACTGTATTTCTGGCAGCAGAGTGATGGTTTAAGGCTTTTTTGATACGTCAGACCCTTGATGACTTAGAGCCATTTAGCCAACCATGTCTTCCATACTGTTCCAGTGTAATTTACAGCTAAATTTAGTCCCACCCCCCAATTCCCATAGAAATTCATTCAAATGCAGAGACGTTATAGTATCGCTTGTAAATAAGTACCAGAAAATAAGATATCAAGAGTCTTTTGATGTTGTTGGCTCACAGACATCAGGAAGTCATGGCATGCAAAAGATATGCGACCAAATATTTAAAATGATTACTTTATTCTATATATAAATGCCGGAGTGCCAATAATTTTGGCACACGTGGTTTTGTTAAAAATAATGAGAAAATCTTTTTAGCTTATGTTGTATCTGGCATCTACATTGACAAACTTGAACACTGTGTTTTATAAACCAGGAACAATATATTACAATTAGTAAATAAAAGTAAATATATTTTGGCTGAGTTAGAGGCAAAGCAGCTGCTGTACAGTTTAGCAGTGTTTACTATTGCTAGGCAGAAAAAGGCTGTTTTTTATCAAATAAAATTAAGAAAACTATGAAGTATGGTTTCATTGTAAATATAGAAAGTAAAACACATTTTCGTTTCAGTTGGCTTTCTTACTCAAGTTGACTTTTACCACGTTTCATGTCATTAACCTTGCAACATTTTTTTTTGTGCAAGACCCCCTGTAGATCATCGCTGCACTTTTGTGTAATCTAATTCATATGTTGATTCTTTATTCACATTGCCTGCTAGCTGACTGAGAAAGACCGTCTTCATGAATAAAAAAACATGATCATGAACAATGCACTCAGTATGTGTTCTCTTCATTACATTTAAACTCCAAAGAAAATCCTTCAATGCCTAGTTCCACTTGGTCATGATATATAAATAAAGTTGAATGAATATTTCGTTTTGTGGTAAAGTAACTTCATCCCTCCCATGATAAATATTGCAAGTTCCTGGCTTGGGTTCCTGAATAATTTGTTTGAAAGCAGGTCCATAAACATCCTCAATGTCTTTAAAGATAGCAAACCTCAGAGTGGGGAAAAAAAACTGCATGGAATAGACAAAACATTCACATTGAAGTCATTTGCCAACAGAAAGTTGTAGTATGTACCTGGACTTTATGGTGTTGTACACTGAGAACAGGGAACCAAGCAACCTACTTCATAGCCTGACATGGTGAGAATAATGGTCTCTGAATATGAGCTTCATTATCTGAAACAAGTCTTTGTTGCGGATGGCATGGTGTCGCCTCACAGCAAGAAGGTACAGAGTTTGAATCCTGCATGTTCTTTCTGCGTGTTCTCCCCGTGTCTGTGTGGGTTTCCTCTGGGTACTCTGGTTTCTTCCCACAGTCCAAAGACATGCAGGTTAGGTGAATTGGAGACTTTAAATTCCCCATAGGTATGAGCGTGTGAGTGAAGGGTGTGTGTGCACTGCGATGGATTTGCGATCTGTCCAGGGTGTATTCCTACCTCTTGCCCAATACATGCTGCGACAGGCTCCAGACCCCCTGCGACCCTGACTAGGAATAAGCGGGTTAGATAATGGATGGATGGATGGATGGAAGTCTGTGTTGCTCATACAAAGAATCTCCTTGAAATCATGGATGAATAATGTATGAGGAGTCCGAAATTAATCTGTGAACTGAATGGGGGTTAGAGAACCCAAGTTAGAGCAATGAGTCAGCTTTGCCCTATTACAGAATTTGTGCTAAAGGTTTTGTTGTCAAATTGTCTGCAAAGGAAATAATTACAAAGGGCAGCATATCTATCATAATCACTTAGAATGTCCTTAGGCTGCCCCTGCTGTAAAAAAGATACTAGAATATTGTTTTGTCTTTTCTTTTTATGCATTGAAAAATAGAGTAATCAACAATTAGATTATTAAAGCTTGTCGATGAGAAGCAGAACGACCATTTGGTTTTCACATATGTTATGAAAAAGAGCACAACTGTCGAAAGAGGAAAAAGCAGAACACAAAGAAGACAGGCCTATTTTTGGTGTTCCAGTCTGTAGCTGGAGCAGAACCGTGAAGTGTCTTGAATTACAATGTGAGCACTAAACTTTAATGGCTGATGTCTCATACCACAAAAGTGGTTATTCCTCCAGGATAAAATAACTAATGCTTTGTCAGGCATTCATTAATCCTCCTGGTTGTCAAGACATCCCACAGAAAATATGAGTGCTGAAAAAACTTCACTGGCCTCCAAGACACATTGTAGGCATAAACAGAAAGCCATTTTTTAAAACCCTGTGCGGGTTATGCAGCATATAAGGAGCCGCTTATGCATGAGGCCTGTAGTGCGCGTAAAGGTACTGACATGTCTTTAAAAGCAATTAATTAATTAATTATTATTCATTATTATTATTATTATTATTATTATTATTATTATTAGTAATTGTTAATTAATGTTCACAAACACAGTAAAACTTTTATCTGTTTGGCAAAGATATTCTTTAACATTATCTAACAGTTGTGTTCAGCTAACATCGACTAGCAAAGAGAAATATGCCAATGAACACATAACTTAACAATAATTTGGCTGTTTCAATTTGTTTTAATAAATGTAATATATGCACTGTAACTAACTTTTTTACTTTTATAAACAATCTACAGATTTATCCACATTTGAAACCGCCTCCTTCTCATTTTCATGACCTTCTTAATGAAATCAACTTCACTGACACACAGTAGAACATTCAATTGATGGTTTAACAATAACTTGGGAACTAGGGAACAGTTTACTCTGAATATTCACATTTTATCTCTTTCCATCAAGCCAGTTTCAGGGATGGCTAACCTGAGGTTGTTTAAAATAAAGACCATTCTTCAAATATTATATATGTATAAATCATCTTACATTTATTGTTTTTTTTTATTACACCAAAAAGTTTTTAAAAAATTCTAAATTCTTATTACACCAAAAAGTACATTTCCAAGTTTTAGTATCTCAGTAACATCAAAAATGAAACATTTATTTTTATTTTCATCCAGTTTTACTCCTGTTTTATAAAAACTAGGTGTCAAATGTACGCTATCACAATGGTTCTGATAATAACCATACATGCACGAAAATGTTCTTTCTAACAGTCACTCTGAAGCCGTTGATAAATAATTAGCCAAAATGTTTGATGATAGAACCAATCATTAAAAAAGGCCTGTTTTATCTCTTTCACCAGTGGAGCCCCGATGATTGAGCCAAATGTAATTTTTTGTTACGCTGAGGTCGAAAATTAGATAAAAGTGTGGGGTTCCAATGGTGTTCACACTGTAACCACTGAACATTAACATGGATCAGTTGCTTGGAAACTCCTGTTATGTTGATATTACAGTTATTGATTCCTTCTTGGTGTCTTCTGATCCTGTCAGTCCCTCCATCTGCATCGCTATCTGAAGTCTATTATTACAGTATCAACACTAAACATATAAATCTGGAGCTTATAAAAAAGTATTAAAACCATAAACAGAGCTGGTTTCGATGCCTCTGGTTTTAATAAGCTACTCATTGGAAAAGATTAGGAAAAATACCATTTGTATTTGACTGAACATTGTAACCTATGGCAGATAACATTTTGTCGGTATGCCCACACATGTGGAATGACGTTTGAAGGAATACTTGGTCTTGGATGTTGTGGTTTCTCTCATTTTTGTTATGACCTTTCTGTGCTACATCTGGTTCTTGTTAAACTTTCTAATCTTTACTAAATGATAATAGGAAATGATCCATCTGTCCCAAGACACTCTCTGGGCATCGCTGAGACTTCAGCCATTCCGCTCACCCAAAGCACAAAGCAAACCTTAGACAACATGTCACGTGTACAGATGAGGCACAGAAACAGAACCTGAATACACCTCCCAGATGAGGCACAGAAACAGAACCTGAATACACCTCCCAGATGAGGCACAGAAACAGAACCTGAATACACCTCCCAGATGAGGCACAGAAACAGAGCCTGAATACACCTCCCAGATGAGGCACAGAAACAGAGCCTGAATACACCTCCCAGATGAGGCACAGAAACAGAACCTGAATACACCTCCCAGATGAGGCACAGAAACAGAACCTGAATACACCTCCCAGATGAGGCACAGAAACAGAGCCTGAATACACCTCCCAGATGAGGCACAGAAACAGAACCTGAATACACCTCCCAGATGAGGCACAGAAACAGAACCTGAATACACCTCCCAGATGAGGCACAGAAACAGAGCCTGAATACACCTCCCAGCTGCATGATCACATACACTGTAAATGTTTATGCGTGGTCACATCGCATAAACACAGAACATATCTGTATGTGCACCCTCCGTCAACCATGTACAGTCACATATCAACATATACGCAACATGCACACAGGGGAGAAACCTACATACAGTATGATTACATATAGATAGGAGACCTTCTACACGTGTGCACTCACACAAAAAATACCTTCGACATATGAACAATCACTGCCAGCAAATTTCAGCATGTGTGAAATCTCACACAGTGACCCTTTGCATGTGCACACCCTGAACACAATCAGACCGTGTTTAAACAAACAGAAAGAGGTATGTACATTTTTACGTATTTTATGTCTGTAAATTTTACGTGTCCACATGTACACCCACATAGGAAATATGTCAAAATCTACACGCACAACAGAACCAGGGAACCATGTGGAGTGGACAGTTCGGTACGTGTCAGGGAAGATCAACTCATGTACCATAGATGTAACTGGAGTTTTGTTCATTTCCTGTTCAAATGTACGAAATGGGTGAACATTCCATCCAGATGTGTAGCATTGTGACAGCTGTACCCAGGGTGCTGCATCAGCCTCCTGCCTAGCACGTAGCGTAAAGGCCCGTCCACACCAAGAACTATAACTATAATGATAACTATAAATATATCGTTTTAAAAATCGTTCTAACTCAAGTGGATGGTCTACACCACACCCGTAACGACAGTGACAAACAATATCGTTGGGATCATTTTCAGAGCGATTTGACGAATGGTAGATTCTCCAATCAAAATCTATCAAAATTGACAAGCTGCCGACACAGCTGGAGCGTGCAGCGCGTGCTTGGTGCCACTGTTTACAGAACGTTGTCGTTCATCAGTGTGAATGCTCACATCGTTATTCTTATAGTTATAGTTCTTGGTGTGGATGGGCCTGAAGTTCCTTCACAAACATAAGCTCACTGTTATTGCTGTCAGTGTTACACAGAAGTGAACATCATGCTTTAGCTTATGTGAGCTTTTCTGTTTGGGAGTTTGACTGGTGGATAGCTAAAATTATAAGGAACCAAATTTAATGTTCTTCTCAATGGGAAGGAGTACAGACTGACGTTTTTCTTTATGGGTGACCGTTGGCATGTTCAGTCCCAACAGAGCCATCCTGGAGATTTAAACAGTCTTCTTCATGGTTGAAAGGAGTTGCTGTTTCATGGATATATGGGTGATCGGAAATCTGTGTTATCTGTGGAATTATAGAACACAGCATTTTAGCCAAAATAAGGGATCTCCTCCCTTCTCATATTGTTCACCAAACGCTTCCTTTGGGGTCTAATCTCACAATCATATGCTGAGCTTCACAGTTCTAGCTGCGAGCAGTGGGATTCCAGAGAGGTTACTTGCTGCAGTGAACAGTTCAGCAAGACTCCCCTTTTCTTGCTGAATTATTAGCTTCTTCTGCGAATCCATAGCTGTAACTACGGGAATTAACCCAGGCTGCGATATGGAGAATGACAAGTATTCTTTTAGTTCCTTACTCTCAGCTTCTCTATAAGCCTTCCTATTGCTTGCCAGGGGGGAAATTAAAAGTTTATTATGTACCCCTGAGGGGTTTTTTTCCAGAGAGAGACTTAAAGAAAGAGGATAAGTCTTTTCCTCTTTTTTTCAGAGGCAAACTTGGCTTCCTCCCCTGACATATGAAACACCGGAGAACTGGAAAAAGAGCAAAGCAGTAGTTTTCAGGTTAAGAAGCACACCCTGTGAATTATACTGGTCATGACCTGCCTACACTGAGATCATCAGGGGTTAACGGTTAGGCAGACCATGCACATTGGGATACTTATGAATACATCTCTCATATACCTGGTACCGCATGATCTAGAACACATGCTTTTTGGTTTTTATACAAAATATCAAGCGCACACAGTATTTCCATAGTGTAAACCCAGTGTTGGGGAAGCTACTTTGAAAGCATAGCTTTAGAAGCTACCAATTACTTCACACTGGAAGAAGTTGAACTACAGCAAAGCTACCCTAGGGGAAAATCTAGTTTGGTTAACTAAAGCTACTTAGAAAAATAGTTCAAACTACTTTGTAAAAAAATTATCAAATTGACAATGTACATGTGATACGAAATTATAACAAAATATAATACAAAAAAGTATCTTTTGCCAGATATGGAGTAGATGTGGATGGATCACTGCAAGGGTTATTTCTCCTGACTCATTTTCGTATAGAACTCTATGGGGAAAAAAGTCAGGAGAAACAACCCTTAAAAAGATCCATCCACATCTACTCCATATCTGGCCACAGAGTGATGGTTTGGGGCTCGTTTGATACCATAGACCCTTGATGACGTACAGCCATTTCGCCAGTCATGTGTTCCATACTGTACCAGCGTAATTTACAGCTGAATCTAGTCTTACCCACCAATTCTCATAGAGATCAGTTAAAATGCAGAGAGGTTATAGTTCCGCTTGTAACAGTACCTGAAAATAAGATATTGAGAGTCTTTTGATGTTGATTGGTCACAGACTTCAGGAAGTAACAGCATGCAAAGGATATGCGACCAAATATTAAATATGATACTTTAAAAATATGTTAAAGCAAAATATTCTAATTTTCTGAGACACTGAATTTTGGGTTTCATTAGCTGTAAGCCATAATCATCAAAATTACAAGAAATAAAGGCTTGAAATATTTCACTCTATGTGTAATGAATCTATATAATATATGAGTTTCACTTTCTGAAATGAGTGACAAAAAATATTGAACTTTTTCACAATATTCTAATTTTTTGAGCTGCACCTGTAATGTGGCTAACTTATCTAAACTTTGCTAAATGGGCTAGCAAAGTCAATGTTAATACACTCACCTTTATATGTGTTCTTCGATTTTTGTTTGACGTCTTTGCAGTAGAGAGTGTATTTACTCTCGGCTTGCATAGCTCACAATTAAAAACATAGGTTTTGTTGGTGGAGCTACTCAGTGTCATGTATTTGCTCAAGTATGGCCATGGTGATTCTTCCTCAGGCTGAGATTCTGAAAGTTTATCCATGATGACGCTGTCGCTGTTTGAGCACTGAGCAATGCCCGCCCTTTTGCACATGCACTACACAAAGATCAAGTGTGTGGTGGTGGCTGCCTGATGAATTCATTGCCTGGGCATGCCTTCACAGCGGTCAGGATGATAGAAAAAGGGGGCGGGGCTGGTCAAAGTGTGTTCAATTACAGTAAAGAAGCAATGGTAAAATAAAAATAAAATATTATTTCTTTCCTTTTACGGCCCAGAATTGTTTGTAGTTTCAGTAGTTAACTACACAAAAAATGGCAAAAAAGTAATTTTACTACTTGAATCACTATGCAAATATGAATGTAGTTGAACTACCAGCAAGCTACTGCAAAATGTAGTTAAACTACTAGTTTAATTACATGTAGTTCACTACTCCCTAACACTGTGTATAATAGCCACAAGAGGCAGTTTAGGAGCAAATTACATTCATCGATAAGTTATGATTTCATAAGAAAAATGTGTCTTTTATGGCGCCCTCTGATCATTCCTTACTAGTGTCCACCTTCCTCCTTAATGGCTTTTCTCCAACATTTCACCTTTTCTTCAGTTCGTACAATTGTGTTTTTTTTCTCCTGAAAACGGAATTGTTGAAGGTAGTATGCAGAATGAACATAACTTGTGCTGAGAATGCAATGGTTGCTTGTGTTTTATTTGCTATAATATTAAATAATATGTCATATAAAATCTCACTTAACTTAATTAAAAGGAAAAAAATAATAATAATAAAATTATATTTTGGTAACATGTGAGGGTATGCATGGCTCCAGTGTCAATGGCCATTGGGCATAATCCCACAGTTAGCACCTGTTGAACCCTCCCGACTATCGTCCTATCTCAGCCAAATTCATATCTGTAGCCCGTCCTTTCCCCGACCTGACCCTCTCTGACCTAGACCCCAGCCCTTCCTGTCCTCCAATCACGCTGGCTAACCACCTATCTTAGTATCCACCCACCTCCAAGCCTTTAAACTCTAAGCTGTTAGCTCTCTCCTTCATCTCTCCTACCACTCATCGTTTCTCATGAGCATTAACAGGCATGAATTATCCCATCCCTGAAACCAGACTCGCCTACGCTATCATTCTCTACATTGTGATGACTGTAGAGAAAGCGGACACCATTTTTTCCTCTCCCCTTCTTCACAACAAGTATAAACATCTAAATGATGAATAATTGCACGTCCTTCTCTGGGAGTGCCTGACCCTCATGTCTGGCTTTCATTCAGAATTCTCCATTGTTAGTGACTGAATTTCCATTCCATTTTCTCATCACTTTATAGGCAATCCTCCAGATCTTTCTGCAAAATCCACCACTGCGGACCCACCTATATAGTCTCTGATCATCCTCGCCAGATTCTCCTCTCAGCAATACACTCTGACTAGGGCTCATTGTGGGTGACCACAAGTTTATACAAACTCCTTTTTGTGCAACATGATCTCCATATCTCCATACAACCTCTTTGTGAGTTCACAACCTTTCCAAATCCTTGGAATTCAGCATAATGACCTCTGCTAAGTGACTATGAGCCTCACACAACAGCACTCATAACTTCTCTCTGAACAATCTAACCTACGTCTCCCAGTATTTCTTAACCCACATTGGTAGAATTGAGCCTTTCATCTCTGTGAACATGCAAGAACGGGCTCCTTATTAATGACACCAAGGCCTTGGAACACATACAAATCCCTGTGGTCCACCTTGTCTTTTCCATTAAAATGTTTCCCCACACCAGCCCCCTCCTCATCTCTCTCCAGAGTTGATGAGTTCTACCTCTGATGTATAATTTTAGTCTTGCTAATCACTGCATGCGTAAACTTTCCATGTCTATCTGCATCCAAACCATCTTCAGTCCCTTCATTCTTAGACCGCATGCTTCTGCTGCACCCCCTCATAGCCCAGGCCTGTTCAGAACTTACAGCTGTGGCCTCCTGTGGTGAAATGTGTAAATGCCACAATCAGAATAGCTTGGTCCCTTATTTTGAGAGTTGTACATATTCCAAACCAGTAAAGTAAAGGTTGCCTGTTTATCTATAAATATTATACAAAAGCTCAGCACTTCAAACTCAAAGTGTATCTCGTGGTAAAAAAAGAAACCTACGTAAACATTTCAGCAATTATTTTATTGCACATAATGCTCTGTTTCTTTTTGAGAATACATTTTGGTTGTATTGTACTTATTACAAAATAGCCTGGCAGACTGTGCTTGAGCAATGGCGTGGGCCAATGCAACATTCCTCATATATTGGCCCACAGGCTTTTACATTTGCCAAAATATTAGTGACAATGAGACTGCACAGACCTTATAAATGCAGATAATGGCAGTTTGAGCATTTTGTTGGCATGTAAACTTGCACAGTGCAGAGAATGTGGGTACTTGACTTAGTCTATCAGATGGAGAAGTGTGATTAATATGGAGGGTTTCCCAGTTGTATTGGGCTAGTCTGCAGGAAAATCCTCCAATTTCCTGCAGTCACTGTGCTTGCAACGAAAAGTGTAATGTCAGGGTATAAAGGCCAGCTGACTCCCATTTTCTGTCATCAGCCTGGAATAAGGCTTGTTTTTCAGAGCAATCTCATAAAAAAAATAAATGAAATAATCATCCATTCAATGGCAGTCATGTGTGACTCTTTCACTTCTTCAATAATGAGGTTCCCTTGGATTTCAGGAAAATAATTTTTATTTTTATTTTTTTTACAAAACAAATGATACGTTAGAACACTGGTTCTTAAGCTTTTTAATATCGGGTCTCAAATTGGAAATACTTTTTAATATCAGGAGCCAAATTCTAAATTTAGTACCTTTCAGGGACCCGTCAAATACACATACTAATATAGCCTAGTGGACTATAGACTCATTCCTGGACCCACCTCATACACTCCAGCAACCCATTTTGGGTCCCGACCCATAGTTTAAGAAACACTGCTATAGAGGAAGAAAGTGAAGGAGGAGAAGAAAGAGTAGAAGAAAGAGGAGGAGGAGAAGAATAAGGAGTAGAACGAGAAGAAGGAGGAGAAGTTGTTGTGCGTAGGAGCATCTGTGTGGATATGAGGGCAGTAAGAGTCACTGTTTGAGAAAGAATGACTGAGATGTGTTAAAATACACAAAAATTATGTGAAACAGGATAATGGAGGCAGAGAAAATTGAGTGCTGAGACGTTTCCAGCTTCAATTTTTTTTAGAAATTGGACTGGTTTCAAGTGTTGGCATTATCCTGCACAAACTGAAGGGGTGGCTTTACCTGGCAACTTTAAAATAGGGTCCAGGTAATTGCAGGAGCAAGCTCCCCTGTCTCTCTCTCTCTCTCTCTTTCTCTCTCTCTCTCTCTCTCTGACATTTTCCACTGTTGTAAGTAGTTTTTCCAAGGCTATAACAGAGCTGTGCCGTTTCTGTGCCATTGCTCATTTTGGTATTGTTGTCTTTTTTTTGTTGAATTTTGCTCCTTGTCCTTTCCCCTTGGACAATATGGAAGTCATACAGAACAGACACTTGGGGGGAAAAGTGATGTATATATGTGTTTGAACTAAACAGGCTTGTTATTTTTTCCCGGTGATTAAGAATATTCCGGAGTGGAAAACTAATATTAATCATGATATAAGACAAAGTGAAGGGATACAAATATTTTTATAAAATACATTTTACATAAATAAAGTTGACATTCAGGGAAGCTATTAACTGTACAATATAACCTGGATAAACTGCACTGGTGTAAATGTATAAAATATCCCGTTGGGACACTGAAAATCCACTCTGAGAGTCCCAGGGCCCCAGGATGTGTCCCAAAGTTGATTGCTTAATAAGGAATTCAGCTCTGCTCAAGTGCCAAAATCCATATGAAAACACAAAATGTCTTAGTTATTTAAAAAGGGCCTAGTGGTCTGTCATTGGCTGCTTTACCCATTATAGAAAATCCATCAGGAAAGAGCATGCTTTTTGTTACGTTTAACAGGAGTTCACATACAATTACAGCTTTTCTAAATTTATGTCAAGGACGCCTGCTATGTCAACATGTTTATATCACTGTTTCAGGAAGACGCACATCAAACACCTTACTATGTTGTGAAGCATACACTCAAGGTATAATTTCAGACATGCATCCTGTTTCCCATTCTTTTTTGTTATGTGTGGACATTGTTGTAGTTTTGTTTTGTTTTTGTTTATTTCCAATGGGCCCTGATGACGAGCACTGTCTTACCTCATGCACATCTTGTCAGGAGAGAGGGAATAAATATAATGCTTTATTCTTGGCAGAGTAGAGGGCTGATATCAGCACAAAGCCAGAAAAACCGTAGCATTTGAACACTGGTGAGAGGGCCTACGTGGACAGGGCCCTGATGACGAGCACTGTCTTACCTCATGCACATCTTGTCAGGAGAGAGGAAATCAATATAAAGCTTTATTCTTGGCAGAGCAGAGGGCTGATATCAGCACAAAGCCAGCATAGCATTTGAACACGGAAGTTAAAAGAACTTGTGTACTGCCCATTATGTATAATTTCTTACTATTGAAAGTATCACTGGAATTTGGCTTTGACAATTGACAAAGACAGGATGTGCATGTACCTATTATGAGTTGTACCTGTATTGCTCTCCCTCACATCCTGCATGTTTGTTTACATCCTCTCATTGGAGAGGAAAATATTGACTGCAAGTGTCAATTGTGCATGAAAGTCTGAGTGCACAGCATTACCATAATACACATTTCCACAAGTAAAAACATGGCTGTTTCCTCCTCAGTTTGTTTTTGCTTTTCTTTTTCTATGCGCTTTTATAAAGAATTCCATACATTGTGTTCTGTGGAGCTGTTAGACAGAGTTATTCTTTCCATATGGATGTAGTCCAGCAGAACATGATACCAGTGATTTATGGATGCACTAGATTTACGTTTCCGGTTTTGTCGAAAGCATTTTCAGACAGAAAAGTATGAGCTTAAAGGGTAAGTACACCCTAGATCACTTTTTTTCCCCCGCTGTAAACGTGATTGTATGCCTACCTTATAATTAAACTTATTCATGCATTCCGTTATTTCAACAATTCTGAATTCATATTGTACTGTATATCATTAGAAACTGGTAGAAAAGCGTCTTTGTGCTGCCCCTAACAGTTGAAATTTTCTTTCTGCTCCCCACACTGCCCCCGCCCCAATCATGATGTCAGAGTACCTCTTTAGAGGTACCTCTACATCATATGTATAATTGTTGTCGCCCACAACAGAAACAGCCGGCACCTGATTGGTTAGATTCGCTACGTTACTTTCGTTTCAGCTCCGTTGGTCGGTGTCGGTCGGTGTCGGTGTCAGAATGTGATATGGAGCAGTGTTGACATGTTTGGGAGTTGGCATGTCTCGTCATGTTAAGCCATAGCTGGGTCTAGTGGACAGTTTTAAAGTGGACATTCTGGAGTTGTAGGAATTTGCAGCGAAGGTGAAGGTGTTTTTGCAGATAACTTTCCAGTTAATATATAGCTTTCCTTCATTTGCACGTCCCTGCACCATTTCTCTGCAGGCAGAGATATCTATATCAGAGTAGAGGGTCTGATGTATATTTTGTGTTTTTGTGATATTTCAACTGGATGGTAGCATACTAGCATAGCAGAGGAATAGAGAGCTTTGAAGTTGTCATTGGTGAGAGGGCCTACGTGGACAGTGCCCAACCAAGCAGTGAGAAGGGCCTTGTGCAGCCCGGGTGACTGGAGTGCTGAGCGGCCCGGCGACTGTAAGAGGCTCTGTGCGCATGGGAGGGATCCAGTTGCAGGGAGCTGAATTGGGGCTCTGTTTGGCCCCTATCTCCAGAGCTGCTAAATTACTGTCACTGTGTGTTTGCTGAGGGCGGGTTCATGGCAGCTTGATTTGGCGGAGGAATTTCGCGGCACACGACCGAGCTGGTCTACTCCACTCAGGAGTCAGGTGCAGTATTCCAGGCGGGAGGAGAAGAAATGAGGATGATATGCGATCAACATCAAACATTTGCATGCCTTCACATACAAAACAGAAACACACAGACACTATACCAGCAACAAGGGTGCCATGGCCTAGATCCCAGGAGGATTGGCTATTGACTTCCTAGACTGCAGACTGTCTGAACAGCCAAGTTTGCAGACATGATAGAAATATAGAGCAACATAACCAATCTTGTAATGAGGCTCAGCAGGGCTCAAGTAGCCAACTTCTCTGCCCGGGCCCTGAGAAGCTTTAACAAAAATGTAGTATCCTACCGCATTGTGTATATAGTTCAAATGCTGTTCAGATGGCCCGAGAGCCCATCATTGAAGCTAAATTTAATTCAATTTATCAAATGTGCTAACTGCTGGTAATAGTTAGCAGAACTATTCATCCGAATGTATTTTTAATTTGTACTTCTTGGTTCTTGTTTGTTCAGTTGCACTAGTGCATTAGTGATTTTGCATTTTTTCTCACTAGTCTGGGAATGTTGTTGTCCAGATTTGGCACTATTGCCCATATTAATCAGTTGAATGCATGCTATGTGTCACCTATAGTATAGTTGCTCTGGATAAGAGTGTCTGCTAATTTAATGTGACACAATGCAATGTAAAATCAAATACTTTTGATAAAACCAAGATATCATCAAACGTCTGTTGGTTTTTTCATTTTTTTATTTTGGATGTTGGGCAAATCAATTATTTTTTTAATTCTCAGGCTTAGAATCTGATTTCAGGTCTGTCTGCTGTTTTACTAGCAGGTATTATTTTTTGGAAATGGCTGGCCCAGATAAATTAAAAAAAACAGGCCCCACATCCATATGTGTTGGACTAAGAGATTTAATGTTCTTGAAAAAAATGTGAATGTTTGTTGACAGGAACAGTCCATTCAGCCATTTTTGTGCATCTCGCATTGAGTCAAGCCTGGTCTTAAATGCCCCAAGGGTCTCTGCCTCTGGACAGAATCCTAATAAGCCATTCCATAAATGAGTAATTATGATTTAAAAAATTATTATTGGTATAAGTGCTTAGATATGTGTGAAAATAAACTCTTCAAGTATCAGTGCATTAAAACAATTAAGCTTAATCTAAATCATAAATCTGTTGAAAAAGACTGCATAAATATACTACAATATATATTGTCTACAATATCATTATACATGGAATTCTAGTCACCCACAAGACATATACCTGTATATATATATAAACATTATTGCTTCTATTCAGAAATTAACAACACATCTAAAACAATTAATTAATTCCTTATTTTGACAATATCAATCCATTTGTCGGATGTGAATATGTTCACATTTGCTTTTTATTCTAATTTCCAACATCCCAGCTTGCATTTCAAGTCTCATTCAAAAACTGTTAAATGTTTGACTGAGATAGGATCAGTTCTGCTGGCTCTTACGCACCAAAGTCATCATACAGCACATAGCTTGACCCAACAACAAAACACACAAAGTCCATGCATCAATCCCTGTAAACTTCATACTCATGACATACAGAGAGGCCTGAAGTTACTTATTGTCACATTACCATGGAAAATAATCTGCTTCTCTCACTGTGCGCTAAAGAGTGGACTCTGGGAAAAGGTATTGTACATAACGCGATGCTAAATAATATTTGATAGATTTATACAAATACACAGGCAATTGGTTTTTGGTATTGATTATTGACATGATTCCCCCTCCCACCGATATGTCAGTTGAGCAATTTAGATGTTAAATTTTGCGTTTGATTTCTGCATCCTGTGTCCACAAAAACTCTTCCTGGAAACATACTTTAGAGCAAGTGAGAAGCCCCCCAAAAACTATCCTGGCAAAGATGTGTGATCTTCAGGGTTTGAAAAGCTCAGCATATTTGCACACACATTTTTATAGCTGAGGACCCAAAAAATACAACCCACTGTTGATCCAAGGGTGTATGAATGGCAAATAATCAGGTGCCTTTTTTTTTTTACAGTGTTTGAGCAGGCAAAATCATGTATATTGGTCATGAGCTTTTTCCAGGAGGAAGTTTCAACGTCAAATATTTTATAAAACTGAACCTTTTCCTTAAGCTGAAACCATCTGTAATTAAACTATATAAATTTCAGATAGTTCCAAAGTTTTCCAAATGGATGTTGTTCCAAAGTGTTCTCTTTTTTTGAGAGGAATAACCTCTTAATTCTCAGAAAAAAAGGGAAAACGCACCCATTACATTACATCTAGATAAAAGCCATGGAAGTGTCACACCCTGATTTCGATTACAAGCATACAGAAGTTGCAAGGCTAAAGTTTGATTGCAAGGTTGTTATATGAATAAGAGCACATGTAATTCCTATGATACAGCTCATTACAAGGCATTGTATCATTCATAAGGCAGACTTTTTAGGGCATGCTGCTGTTTTTGCCAGTGACATTTAAACATGTTCAAATCATTTAAAATACTTCAGTATTACAGAGTCCAGAAACAGTGCACCACTGGACTGCAAAACTTTAGTTGCCATTCATTAAAAAGGTCTGACTACAGACCTTCCGAGCAATAAGACTACCAAGCCAAACACAATTTTATAAATTACACTTCGCTACTGTGGCGTGTTTATCTGTACATATCAGACTCTCAGATTATTTACAAAAACGATACACCCCTTCTGCCTTATTATGTTATTACAGGAGTATGCAGGTCCCATTATGGCCCAACATGGCCGCAGTTCAGCCTTGTGCCACCCATGAAAATGCCTGTGGTGAGAGAAGGCTCACAGTGGGCCCTGATCATACAGTACAGAGCTCTTTTTATACTTTAATGGGCTCTCTATCATCCACAAACCTCCAGTGAAAATAACAACAACGAAAATAAACAACTGGGTGTAGCTACTGCACAAACACAACCAGGAAAAACGGTCCCAACATGCAACCCTACAGTAAATTTACAGCAGAAAATACAAATACCAATTTTTGGCTGTCAAACACTGCCCTTATTTATGGTGGATATGAAGACGCACGTTGTGATTTTTAGACATGACATGATCAAGCTAATTAAAGCTATAGAGTCTAATTTATCAGCATTAACTATCCAATGCAGAAGGATGTGTTTGTCCAGAAGAACATCATCCTTCAATCTATATCTTCTATGTGAGGAGTATATATTTTTCCAGGTATACTAGAAGCGGTTCCTGTTACGGTCCCTGTTTACCAGAATGTGTTGGCTGTCTTTGCTGCAACTCCTTAAATGACCTGGATGTTTCATACTACTGTACCAGGTCCTCTCAGCTGTAGGCAGTGTACTTGAACCACTCCATGACCTGGCTACATTGACTGGCAGAACTATTTGGTCCTATTTCTATTGTTGGAAAGATTGACCATGTGTGCTTTAATATGATTCACCTGGTTTATCTGCCTTGGCAAAAACAACTTATCAAATGCAACCTGACAGCATATCCCATACTGCACACTCAGTCTAGCCACCAAACTCATCAGTGAGGAGGTGTAGCTTACCTCCCTGTCTGATTTATTGCATACATGGAAGCAAACAACATTCCATTACTACCATAAAATCTCCACAAGAGAACCAAAAGCAGATTTCAGAAATCTATGGAGTCTGAGATGATAACTACTGAACCTATTTATCAAATATGTTTTTATATTGTATGTATTTGCATGATTATTTCCTGATACATAAATGTATTAATATATTTACATATTTATTAATAAGTACATTACTCTGAGCATAGAAAAATGCATGAAACAAACAAATAAAATGACATCTAAATGTAATATACAGCACTCATTACAATCAAGCACTCTACAAATACTAAATTCTTTAGTGAAACAACCTCTTCTCTGTGTATTTCTCACTGCGCATTATATAGCAGAGCTTTGTGTAGTGACAGCTGTTACTACTGGAGACCTACGTGATGCAGCAGCCTTAGAGGTGTGGCCTGCCAGCCTCACTTTAATTACTACCTCCCTTTAGATGCGTTTGATCTGGGTTGGCTGGCTTCTTAAAGAGCTTATTTTTGGAAAGACGGGATAAAGTGTACATTGTGACCAGTGTGAATGACCATAATTAAACCACTATTGGTGGCAGCATGCAAGACTGAGCTGTAATTTCAAGGGGAAAATAAAGTGCATCTAAAATATATGGGAGGGACACGAGACCAAGCCCTTAAACACAAGGGACTGCAAGAAGAGGATGTTAATGGACGGCAGCGCCAATTAGCAGCCCTCTGCCAAGGGCTCCCTGCCAACGTTTCACACAAGATGACCAAGATAATCCACACTCAAGCAGTGTTAGTTATAAAACAATCAAGTTATATACAGCATCGCAGGTGTTTCCAGGATTTGCACTTGTTTACTGGTGTAGTTATTTCTGATAACTTATTAAAATCAGGTAAGAAATATTTTTGCCCGAATAAGCTCTATTTTTTATATTGGATTGGACATTATTAGTATATATGAGGCCCTTTTATAGTATATCACCTTAGAAGAAACTAATAGATTCAATATTTTGAAATCTCTTTGAAAACTGCCTGAAAGGGTCTAAAAACAAACAAACAAGTCATATAATTCATCATTTATAGGAACTACATGATGTGCAGTATTGTGTATATCTATGGAATTTACATTCATGTACAGGTTGGATTTAGGTGAGACATCCACTCGCATGAATGAACTGGAAGCTTTCCCAGTCTTATCCTCTGAGATTTTCATCCCATCCTTGAATAAAATGCTCGTCTTTCATGTTACAAGTCTCTGTCAACATTAGCTTAACCTCTTACCCTGGAAAAGTGTTAATGGAGGTGCTTTCAATAGCCGTGAAAGGTGGCCACACCTGGACTAACCCCATTAACCTTTGCTGAGGTCGCACAAGCACTGTCCAGACCAGGACAACTAAGAATGTCTCCTCTTTTCCATCACTTAGACTTGTAATTATATTTTTGACATCTGTTTGAGCTTCTGCGATCAAGTCACCTAAGACGTGGAATGTCAGGCTATCGTGATTTGCTGTTTTGAATATGTGTAGACATGTGGTTCTCAGTTATGAAAGACATACATCTGAGACCGTAGGCTTTGTGTCCCATGGTGGCATCAGTGCTCCTCAACATTATGACACAGTGGCACTCTAAAGCAGTGATTGTGCTGGAAGGGACCAGGTGACCTTTTACACAAAAGGTTGGAGCCCAGACATTCTGTAAAGTGGCACACATGCTCTGTCATGTCAAGTAATTACAACTACACTGAAGTGTGACAATGGGTCATGGTAGACCTTTTTTTAAAAATATGTTCAGTTTGTTCCATATGGGTTAATCTCCCAATCCATTTTTACCTGTCTCCCAGTGTATAGGATTCTTACTATCGTTACTCTGTTCAATGCGAATTACACCCTCTACATGTAGTAATGACTAAATGCTAACGACTATAATTCTTATACGGTATCTGCTGGCACAATACCACATGACTATTACCAAGCATTCAGAAAATTAAGCAGTTATAAATAGGCTACTTACTTTATTGGGGGTAGCCTATTTCCCCGAACTTTTTAAAGCATGGTCTTATTTTATATATAAAACATTCAATGCGAATAAAACCACGTTTTAACATGGTCAAGGACACGTTAATCTCATGGAAGACAGTGTCGGGTGTTGGAGACGTCCAAGAAAATATCCGCGTTCTAACTGTAGCGATGAAGGCTTCTTCAAAAATGCCGCTCCTGGTTTTAAATGGGATTTAGGCTGAACATTAACAGTGAGTCCGTCAGAAAGTTACTGTATTACTGTGCTGGTGGTTATGCCCTGCCCCCTAGTTGCTTATTGGGACCACAGTTTGCTGTAACCCGACACCTGGCGTTGCGGAGCCTGTGCCCCAGTCACACACTGAAAAACTATTTAAAAGCGAAAAGGATGAGCCCTCCGCTTCCAACTCGAGACTTCTGCTTCCAAACCCCCAGCAACCAATCTTTCTACAATCAAACGTCCCAAATCCGGATTGGCATAAATGAATAAATTACAGGCGAAAATAAGAAGAAAAACACTCTTGGAAACTTCCCGTCAAACTCTTCTTCAAAATATAGGGATTTATGTTGGGCTTTCTAAGCAAATCTATAGGAGAACTTCCTTCTGGACCATTGTTACAAGCTTATCCAATGCATAAGAAGGCAGTTGATGCTTTCTGCCCCTTAGCTAAGGAGTCACGCTGTGATTAAAGGATCAGGTTTTTGACTGCCGGGACAAATGAATACAAATGAATTTAGGGATCCGAAGGAGAGATTGCAGAACCTCTCAACTCGTCACAAAGTAAGTGATGCTTTGCGTCGACCAATGATGCTTTGTGATATGGAGAGGGAGAGGTAGAGGAGGATATGTGAAACTCAGATGATTTAGGGATGTTTGATGTCACTGAATTGATCGCACGTCAAACGAAGAGACATGTAGTGCTTAAAACTGGCCTTGACTTCATTAACAGCATGAACGACTGATGGGATTATTAACATAACAACCGGCGTTTTAAATGCCAATCTACCCACCTTGAGTTTGGCACAGGTGCGGTGAACAGATGCACGCGTGACAGTGGTGGGTTTCAGGTTTTGATATCGTGCCATGTTTTGAGGCTTGCAATGGCTGTAGGCTTTGTGCACCATCTTACTATGAATTCTCCATTTGAAAACATTCTTTGTGTCGGCGTTAAACCCAACTCAGGTCTGTTGCAAATATATCTCGGTTAAAAACAGCTGAGGGCGACAGAGAGAAGTGCTTCCCGTGTCCCTATCCCCCACTTCTTGGCAAACTGGAAAATCATTTCAGTGTTGAATATTGAGCTTCAAGCTATGCGTCTGCGGAATACACTGAGCTCACTATAACGGTTTACTCATACATTTCAGGACACAGTGCCCGGACCTCTCTGCGAGTTGTAACCTCGGTGCGGATAGCTTAATCACAGATGGAGCTCTATGCAACTTTATTTCCAACACATCTCCACAGATCAGAACACAATATGCCAAATAAACGCGACTTCTGTTGAGAAGTTTTTCTGTCGTATTTTTTTTCGTTGTCAACAATTGTACGAACCAGCTGGAATGGAAAGAAAACGTGTAGTTCGGTCAAGGCTGGACTGTAGTAAAAAATCACAAGAAAGAATGAAGTAACAGCGATGGAGCCGGATAATGCCCCGGACTCCAAACTGAAACCAGCTGGAGTCGGGGGGTGAGTAGAAACTACAAGAACTGTATCTTCATGCTCGGTTTAATCGATAGGGGAGTTACTACAGTAGACAAGTATATATTTCTCTTCCCTTAGCTATAGCCTGTAGGCTAGTTGCAGAGGTGTTGCGCCGTTGCCCTGATTTTATAGCGGAATGCCACGTTCTCTTATGACGAATTTGCTTTTATGCAATGCTTTCATATGTTTTAAGGAAAATGCGCCACTGTGTAATGAGGCTAAAGGGAAACAGTAGTAGGGTATAATGTTAAGAAATTATGAATGAATGGAGAAAGACAACTGGCTGTAGGCTATCCTGTGCTGCAACTTTGGTCAAACCTAATTTTATTAGGCTAGCCTACTGGAATTTTATAAAATAAATTACAAACACCATATTAGTTCTCTATAGGCTAATAACTTAGCCATAAGACAGCATTGAGCCATGAACAAAATATAAATTTGATAACTATGATTACTATTTTTAATTTGAAGCAGAACATTTAGAAATAGTTACACTGTCACCCGTTTCATAGTGTAGCTAAACTACATTATCCCCTCCCCCCATCAACATTTCAAGTTATTTTGTAATTTAGCGACAGTCCCAGACATTAATTCTGTCAAATACGGTACATAGTGCGGTAAAGCAGTTACTGTGTAGGATATTGTATAATTCACATTTTAAAATGGTTGGGAACTCAACAAAAATATGTAACATTTTCTACATGGAAGCTTTCTGTTGAATTCCGGTTATGGCACACAGTAGCCTATGATCTTTTCAGTTCAAGAAAGACTTACTGCTGACTAGCTATGTGGCAAGAAATCCTTTTCCGCGAAACGTTTCAAGGCAGTTCTGCATGTTTAACTTCACGGAGGAGTGTAGTCGAGAACTGCTCGCTAATATTTAGAATACGCATTGACAACACGTCGCCTAACTCGTTCAAACACTTATGTATACAATGGCCAGTTCTATTTGACTGCAACATGCAAATGTTATCAAATATAACTAATATGAAAAGCGTGAACATAACGACTTAAGCAAAGCCTCAAAGTTGCTTTTGATCTCAGCATAAGTTGCAAAACGCATTTATTGCATCCAGATAAACACGTTATATTGTAAAATGTTTGTTTGTTAAATAAACTACATTTGAATATACTATAGCTACAATGTTGTGGGCGTTATCGACCACCATAAGTCACCATAGAGTGTTTTGGACATTTCTTCAAATTGCTGTCACTAGCCTTCAGTCTAATGTATTATCATAATGTATTTTATATCGTGAAAGATTTGCCTCGCTGCCTTATCTTAAGGTTTCTGCTCCCTGACTGTGTAACCTGATCTTCTGCGCGACCAGACTGTGTCCGCAGGGTGTCGCCCTACTAGCCTGCCTTTGGCAGTGGGGTCCGCGGTTTGCGCGGCTATCCATCAGCTGGAATTTGACTGTTATGACAATGGAACTGTAACAGGACTGGGAGAAACATGTGCTGCACTCTAATATCGCATAGCTCTTGTAAGGACGTGTCTCTTAATGCTTTGTCTTATATCAGTGATTGTTTTATTGTCAGAAGAATGTAGGCTACAAAATACAGTTAACCTCGTTATAATTGTTCTGCCATGCAATTTAGCATTGGATAGCCTACAAAGTATATTGGCTTTAATCGGGTAACAGACGGAAAATGTCCTCAGATTTGGAAGTGATTGTCAATACAGCAACATAGTCAGAGGAAGACCACCTGAACCGTGCGTAAGGGGGTGGGGCGGACTGGCACCAGTCAGCAGTTTTAAACAGGAATCATGCTGCTTCTCCTCTTAATGTCCCTGTGTCTGTGAATAGCAGGAATTTTCCGCTGCACCAACTAGGCTGTGGTGAGGTGCAGGTGGGGCCGACAAGGGTGTGCACTTACACATGCAAGCGCTCTTGGAGAGTCCTCTGAGTTTCACTGGGGATGCACCCTGTCACATAAGCTGGATTGCACTCTTTCTCCTCAGTTCATCTGCTCCTGTGTTCTGTAGCTGTGCTGTGCCCGTGCACTGGGTTGCTGTACTCTTTCGTGCAGCCCTCCAACTAAGTCACCGATGAGCAGGTGTAGTTTGAGGTCATTGAGGGATGTTTCCGGTTTCTCTGGGAGGCCAATAAGCTGGGTTTCCCACAAAAGTGAATGTGCAGGACTGCAACTGGCATCAGCAAATTAAATAAGCGAGCTGAGGAAACAGAAGAGAGTTTTAAGACATTCCCTCGAATACTGTTCGAATTAGTCAAGCATACGAGACACATCCTTGTCTTGGGTCCTTACCAAACAGCTGGTTGCTTGAGCGGGGATTGGACACAGCACCAGAATGGCTTCAGCGCTCACAGACGTGAGACATGTACGGCTCCTCTGAGCTGAATCCAAATCTGGCAGGGAAAAACCTGTTTCCTGTTGCACATCTCCTCTCGTATGCCAGTGCACACTCAGCAAGAACGTGCAAGTCCTCGTGCGAGCGAACTCGACCGCAGCACGATGCAGGGGAACCCTGCCTGTACCAACATGGGGAGAGTCTGTTGTCGCTGTCATAGCATGAACAAGGCAAAGAAGGGAACCGATGCCCAAGTGCATGTCACACGATCACATTGATAAACTTGAGTAGATTGGGAAACCAGCTGATGGATCTTCCTGTACCCCTCCGTCCTCTGTTGGGCTGTGAAGGCCTGGGGTCAGCCCACTGGGGAACTATTGTTTTTGAGTCCTGTCAATGCCCTTCCCTTACCAGGCCTCTGTAGAGCTCAGAGCTTCAGAGAAGCCTGTCTGTGGGGTCAGAGGGCACAGGAAGGTGATGTAGCATCCTTAGCTCAGAATGTCAGCATGCTCAGAGTTGTGCTCTCAGCACGCTATTCTAGGCTGTGAAAGGACATCAGCCTTTTCCTGGCACAAGATTAATGCACTGACAGCTACGTTTTAAACAATTTTAACCGATTAGGTATTTTTGAAAATATAATAAAAGCATCCAACCTTTTTTTGCGTGAAATATTAAAACAGACTGTAAGCGTGTCTTTGGTGTTAAACTTTTGGATGACGTGTTTACTGTTATATTAGAGTAGGATTGAAGGGATTTAGACTTTAGTCTCTGAAGGTGTGGTTCTCATGTATAAACTGCAATTTAACCCTTCAGAATGGATGAAAGTAGAAAATCAAGGAAACCATCATTAGAGCTAGAATGGCAGTGTAGTATAATGGGAAGAGTACTGGGCTTGTAACCCAAAGGTTGCAGGCTTGATTTCCACGTAGGTATGCAAGGTACTTAACTTGAATTGCTCCAGTATACCTCCAGCTGTATAAATGGATACTATGTAAGATGCTAAAAGTTGTGTAAATTGCTCTGGATTCTGCTGAAGGCCAGTAATGTAGAATTACACAGTGTATGCAGCTTGAAAATGTGGGTGTTAGATTTGCCACAGATTCCAGTATCAGATGATCAGAAATATTGCCATTTACTGACAGATGCACAACACAGATTTTGTAGTCCTGCAATAAGTTTTAGGAACCACTTTAAATCATGCCTTTATCTAATATGAAATCACTTACGTGATAAGGTTGCAAAAGGCCATGCTGAAGTACTCTGTCTCAATCAAGCGCTATTGCCTCCCTGGAATGTTGTTCTTGGGCACCTTTGGATGTGCCCTGAAGGAAGCTACCTCATTATTTACATGTGTAATGGACAGTTTATATTAATCTTAGATCTTTTGGGGAAAAATATAGAAAAATAATTTGAAAACAAACTCCAGATTTAGGGGATTGTAATGTATGAAAGTATTTGGCATTTGTGCTACCAAAATGCTTCCCTTGGTTTATTTTTTTCATAGTAGGCCTACAACCTAGTTTCCAGTTAAGACATTCGAGGTGGGATTATTGAAATCCCTTCCACAAAGGTGCTTCAGTGGAGCTATCAGCATTTGTAACTCAGGATTATATTTGAGTGAATGATAGGAAATGTGAGGAGGCCGTTCAGTGACCACAAACAGCTCACCAAGCTGCAGGCGAACTAGGGGCATTGCACACACCCGTACAATCTCAGAATAACAGAATGACAGATTTGTTATCTGTGTGATTGCGGCGAGACTGCTGAGCAGCCAGACGCTGTACGCACTACGCACATTTCCTGTTGCTAATCATCCAGGTGACAAGCACGTCTGGGAGTTGCAAGGATTTCCCCCGGCTTTGTTGTCTGACCTCTGCCTTTGGGTCGGCGTTCCAGCTGTTGTATAGATTTCCTCCATAACCTACGTGGAACCTGCATACCGGTCTGACTGCTCCCTTGAGAGCAGCACCTACAGTACCACATCACGCACATCCCTGTATTTTGCACACAGCTGTGACCTGAAATTCTGTTTTTTTCATCAGCGTGAATGTTGGCAGGGTTCTGCTCAGGCCTACATTCCTTGGTTGGGTCTGATGAATGCTATGCTGCTCTGTTTCTAACAGTCATCTCTTTTTTTTCTGCAGGAGAGCTTTAATTCTCTGTACTGTTTTATACTGTACTTGCTACCTGGGGTTTGCACAAGTACACTCTGAAGGTAAGACATTCTTTATTTTTGGCATTCATTCAACAGGCATTCATAAATGCGTCATGATTGACATTCATGCATTATGCAGTCATTTTTCTCCTGTACGTCAAAGCTTGCAGATACAGCATAGAGGGGTGTGCTGTAGTGAGTATATTGAGCCTTATTTACTAAGCCCTTTAGCACGTGCAAAACCTTTTTGCACACGCAAAACGAATTTCACACCCAATGATTGGTGCACAACAAATACCATGACCAATCATTGGTTGTGTTATTGGTTTCGCGTATACTGAAAGTTTTTGCACGCACTAAAGGTTTTAGTAAATCAGGCCCATCGTGTTTTGTACACATGTGCGAAGAAACAGGATCTTCAGTCTTCTGCTGGCTTAGAAATTACTTCTGGGTCCTGTAATTAACAAGCCAGAGACTGGAAACTTAATAAAGAAAATTAAAACAACAAAAAGTCAATTGGACGGTGATTAATGAAATGATGCTGGCAGTCATGAAAAGATTTTATAACATAATCCATATGCAAAAGCGCAGTTGCCAAAAAACATTCTATGTTGCATCCCTCATCTATGCACCATATGCAAGCTGTATAAATTTTCTAAGTGATATTACTGTCTTATACTGTCAAATTGATTAGGCATGTATGTCATACGCAATCATGTCTATAGTAAAAGAAAAGAAACTGAAACATGAAACGGGCCATACCTCCATGCCTTGGTGCCTATCTACTTTGTGGGCAGCTGTGTAGTATAATGGTTGAGGAACTTCCCTTGGAACCTGAAGTTGCAGGTTAAATTCCCAGGTAGGACATTGCCATTGTACCCTTGAGCAAGGTACTTAACTTAAGTATATCCAGCTGTATACTCTTTAAAAAAAAGTGTAAGTCAGGCTGGATAAGAGTGTCTGTTAAATGCCTGTCACGGAAGCAAGGATATGCACATAAGAAGCAGAAAAATTATTTACCCAAGAAATCTTCCTTAAAAGTGACTTCTGAAGGAGATGTCAGAGAAAGGGAATTACATTTGACCTGTCTCTGCTATCTAGAGTCTTAAAACGTCGAGTGGGAAAAAAATTCACGATGACGATAGTCCAAGTATATGTCAATATATTTCAGAGTGAGTGCCGGTGCTTGCTTATCGCGCCTTCGTTCTGGGTAAGCCTTTCTGGGGTAATCCATTTTGCATGTGTAGTACAGTCACTAGGATATGACTCGGGGCTCCATGTGGCTTTCCTCTTTGCTGGCGGCTGTAACAGCCTGTAACACAGTAACACATAGGATGGATGGGTTCCCCCCTCGAGCCTGGCTTCTTCCAAGGTTTCTTCGTATCTGCCACCCAGGGAGTTTTTCCTTGCCACTATTGTTTTTGGCTTGACTTGTGTGGGGGGGGGGGGGGGGGCAGTGTTGTCTGTGAAGCATATTGTGACAATTGTTTGTGAAATGCGCAATATAAATAATGATGATTTAGTAGCAGCTAAAGGGGGAACCCTGCTTGTCATTCATTTTCTCTTTGCTCTTTAATTGTATTGTTATTTATTTATATTATTAATTATTGTAATAGTATTACATTTGGATCAGTGTAAAACGGAAATTGTACATTGCAATGCAAAATAAAGAATGTTCTCAGAAGATCACAATTACTGAGTAGACTACAAAATGAGAGTAGGCCTAAGCAATGATTATATGTATCATTCAATATTTCCCAAAACATCCACACTATATGCATTAAATTGCATGCAAAATAGTAGCATTAATTGGCAATCATTTCCAGATATAAGCAGGATATTGTAAAATATTCCACTTTTTGGTGAGGGAGTATTGATGAAAGTTTCCACATTGTTATGAAATAACATGGATACTGTGTGCTTTCTTAAGCCCGCTTGGCTGAAACCAAAGAGGCCAATGCATCAACAAAACAAAACATAATCTTTATAATGGTGGGATTATTTATCGATTACAGTGTGTGGCATGTTTTCCTTTATTTGAATGAGCTGGAAAACATGGCAAAAGACCCATTGAAAGATGCCTGTGTTTTGCGTGTTCTTGTCGGGCCACAACCCCCCCTCCCTGCCTTTTTCCAGCCTGTTTCAGCTGCTCCTCTCCAAGTGCCTCACTGGTTTTCTGAACAACTGCTTATGTAGTGAAGCCGGTTGACCTCTGGCTTGCCTCTTTCTCCGTCTCAGTTCCCAGTAACATTCTCTGGTGAGGTGTTTTGGCACCACGTAACGGGCATGTGGCTCTGCGATCGCGTCCAAGAGAAACACTGTCATCTCCGTGCTTGATCATAGAGCACCATAAAGCAAAGCTTCTGTACACTTTGTGCTACTGCATTAAGTACAGGTATGAGAGATGGGGAAAACATGCCCAGAGTAAACCTGATCAGGCTCACTGGGCCACACAGAATGTCACAGTTCTCCATAGCTCCTGAGCACACAAACGCGTCAAAGACGTGCAGGACATCCAGGAGCCTGCCGTAACCGGTGAATTACCCCTGAAAGAGCTGGGTCCGCAGGGCACGAGCCACTGCCAGCTCCCTTGACCTGAAAGGACTTACTGTGGAATAGGTCAAGGAGTTGATTAAAAGGCTACTGGGAGCCCATTGTTGTGTAAAGAAGGCCCAGGGAGGTCACAGCTGGACGTCCTGAAGCCTACTAACCGTTCTGCACAGCGTGCCAAAATGATACAAAATTCATTTATGGAAGAAACATGGGAGAATCTTATCAATCCTCTTCCCGCCTTACAGGGAAGGCCTTATGTGTTTGCTGTAGTTTTACATTGATTAATAGCTGAACACTGTGTTAGCCAGGTCAGGCTGGTCGCTGCCCATGTTTACTGTAGCCTGACACATTGAGGCAGATGAGGTCATGCCTGCACAGCTGAGAATTTGAGTCACATGAAGCCATGCTGTGAGAGAATAATGACAGTGTGAGAATGATGCCTGGACACAGAGTCACTTTCAGGATTTGTCAGGGAAAAAAAGCATCATATTTAGCCTTTTCGTCTGGCGGAAGCAGACAAGATGTATAGATGGAATGGGAAAATTCATACAAATTTCTGCTTGATTTATTCCTGACTGTTGCAACCAAATGTACATCTTGAATGGATGCACACGAAAGGAAACTACTGTCATGTACGTTTTTGCAGCTGGACACTTAACCACTGATGACTAGGGAGGTTCCAGTCATCCTGTCTTAATGGATTAGAGCTCCTTTCCCCCTGACTTGTTCAAAAGAAAGTGTCAATCTGAGTCACAGATGACAACTGTCTAGAATGTTCTTTGATCCATTTCTCATTGTAGAAGTTGCTTTTACAGCGGGTATGTTTTAAAAGTTCCCTGGTACAAAGCATTCACAATAGGGAACAGCATCAATCAAAATTAGAGTATTAAAAACTTTAACAAAATGTATACATATATTAATTATTTTTGTGTAAGTAATTACCGTACACAAAGGCAAGGTATTCATATGTGTATCTATGCAATATTGGGCCAGAAACAGGGATTGCAGCCAGATGCAAACACAAATCCACAAATAGCGAGGGTCTCCAGTATTCATTTCAGTTTGGAGCAACTCACATTTGCTTTATATTGTTTCCATAATGGCCTTTAACCTTTGAACCACAATGGTCACTGGGAAATGATTAACCATTTTAGCTGTTATTACTCAACCTGGCAGAAACAGGTCTGTAGCTGATCCAGCAGTCCTCACTCTACAGTACCCTTCAAGGCAGGTTACCAATCCCTCTGAATCCCACTGATTATAGCATGACCTGCTACAACATAACCTCTCATTTCAGTAACCAGCCTCATATGGTTTTGTTGATGCGTGGCTTGGCTGCTGGTGTTATAGGCAATATATATAGTTTTGAAGTATTTGTTATGTGCGGCCTAGCTTGTTGAAAGTTTACTGGAAGAATATACTGTATGTTTAATATGTATATTCCGGATTTGATGATATCTTGATTGGGTGTATCCATTAGATGTAGAACAGTGTCATTCAGACAGTTGCAGTGATTCAATCTGAATGCAAGAATCTTTTAGGTCTGTCATGAATTTTGGCACTTGATGCTTTATTTCCAACGGCCTCAGCATCAATCTATTGCTGACCGATGCTATTAACCAGCTGCAGTTGCACCCAAAGTGAGATACGGAACCTGCTCCAAGGTGGGCACAAACCATTAAACTACATGGCATATAACCGCAAGACACATTCTACTGTGCCGATAGGTCTCCAGCAGACTGAATGAACTGTTATTAGTGCACTTGGGAGATGATGTCACGAACCATTACTGGCCAATGAGCAGACTGATGTCATTACTGGCTTGCTAAATGTTTGGCTGTTTCACCTACTGTATAGGGGATGTGAAAATGTCCTTCCAGGACATTTGCAGACTGAGAACTCTGAAGTCTCCACATTGGTTTAGTTACAACCCACGAATGTGGTTTCTCCCAGGCTTTTAATTTAACCTTGCCAATAGCCTGTCACATTTAGAGGAAGTAAGAGGATTTTTGTGGGTGAAGGTATTTTCCTGTCCTGGAACTCATTTCAGCTACTGTTGCGAGGTGTCTCCTGATGGAAATTTGATGTGCATGTTCATCATTATACAACTTCACCAGAGTCTGAGGGTTGAATTTTAGATGTTATTGTGTGCAATAAACCCTGTGGAAATCTTTACCTCACTGTATACAGCACTTTTCCACATGTTTTGTTTTGTCTCCGTTGTTCTGATCAGCAGCTACCGATCTGGGCATGAAAACAGTGGGCGCCGAGTTTATTTTGAAATGCATTGAATCATGCATTGAGAGGAATTCTTTAATTCTCTGGTTGGAGCTCTGGTTTCAATGAATAGCATAATTGAGAAGTTCCCTTCTTTCAAATAAGGCTTTAAAAAATTTTTTTTTAAATATTGGCTGCTATTTGATATAAACATTTCGGAAAATTAGTTGACTACAAAAATGATCATAAAAGTGCTATAGTACAATAATTCAAACTACCCCCAGGAGAAGGTTAACACATGCTCCCTTTCTCCTGGAAAAGCTTGACCAGCTCTTAGAAATTAGTCCTGTTTGTCTCATTAACAGTCTACTGAGGTTGTGTTTTACGCTATTCATTTTTATAGTAGCCTATGTCAGCACACAGTCATTTGTTTAGTCCGTAGTGCCTAGATCAGCCAGGATTTGCAGGGGATGGGGGTAGTTGTAGAACTGGTTATGTTCTCCAAGGTGATTCATACTCCAGTGCAGAGCTAGAACAAGATGAATGTTTTAATGATTCAAAACTCAGGAGATCTGAATGACCCTTGTTGACATATAATTTCCTCTGTCGTCTGGTCATGCTATAGATGGATTGTAATACCTCACCTCCGGGGCCTCTTTGTTCCCATTATTTGAAAGGGATTAATTCCCAGATCCATACCAAAATATTGGCTCCTGGAAAACAGGTGTGATACAAACATACAAGTTGGTCCAAATGTAAACGGGGATAAGGAACATGTACCCAACTTCAGTAGTGAGCCCTTCCTGTCTCTCTCTCTGAGTAACTATGAAATTCCTACTAATAGTAATTCAAGAAACAAGCAAGCAAATGACAAGCTTGGTAATACTGTACTTGAATAGCTGCTTTTTTACATGAAGAAAGAGGCAGTCACGAGGGGTGACACATTCAGTGTTGCCCCAATTTAAACAGCCCCAGGTACAATGATTCCACAGGAACAAATCACAGCTCCTTCTCATGGTATGACAGGTTCTATGACATCAACATTTTCTAAAACAAAAAATTCCCTATGTGTTCCAAGGATTCACCTGGCAGACATGGGGCCCATACTTACATTAGTATAAACATATTCATACAGTACTGTATGCACTCTGGCCATTCAGCAGCTGCCCCCCCCCCCCCCAGTACCTTGACCTACATTTAGTACACATTTCCCAGGAAGAGTGTGGATAATTCAAACCTGAGTTAATCTTGACAAACAGAGTATTACAATAGAGCACTCTGCCTCTGTCTGGTTTCAATCTGAGGCCTGTGATGATGTAAGGCCTTTTGTTAGCTTTTCCACAGCTTCCAGCAGTAGACCGCTTGCTGGGGGATTCCTTGAAGGCAGACTGCTGATATTGTCTAACCTACTTTTCAGTGAGGGAATGAAGGCAGATCATTCCAAATCACATAAACATGGTGTAATGATCCAGTACATCGCCTGTTTATTCAGCTCTTTAATGTTTTAGAAAGAGTCTGGCCAATCTCTGCTTGTAAATGATACAAAGTTTAATGGATGACCCTCTGGGTCTTATCACGTATACGGTCAAATGAAAGCATGTGCGAGGACTGTCATTGCACTGATAGACTGAGTGGACTAGGATGAACTAGGAAATGGTTTTATTTGTATTTGAGGAAAAATTATTTTGAAAGCAATTGAAATACTTTAAACTTGTATTTGATTCAGGGCTGTTATACATGAAACCAATGTACCCCCACGTACAATAAAAGATCATGTATAATAATATATTATGTAATATTTAAAAACAGCCTACAATGAATTGATGAATCGGTTGATAATCCATGTATATTTAAGAAAAAATCCAGCTCAAAATACTGATACCTTTGGATCATTTTAAATGGCTTATTAATGACACACTGGGCACTGTATGCACTTGTTTTACAACCTAAATTGTTTGTATATTGTCTATATTTCTGTGTTATGCTGTGTCTGATTTTTTTTAAGCCATTTTGGCCAGGACTCTCTTGTAAAAGAGATTGTAAATCTCAACGGGATTATTTCCTGGTAAAATAAAGGTAAAATAAAAAATAAAAAAAATAAAAAATATGAGACTGATCTCACTGTAACCCACGCGCTGCATCTTTCTTCCTTTGCAGATGTTGACATCCTCCAAAGGCTGGGCCTCACAGGAAAGAAAACACCGGCGGCATCTGCAACCCGCTCCGTTCCTCAGGGGGTCATCCCGTTCAAGTCGGGCGTCATCTTCACCCAGCGGGCGCGAATTGAGGCGCCCGTGGGCTCTGTCATCCCCCCGGCCTTCGGAACCAACCTGGCTCTGATCCTGAGCCTATGTTCCCACCGGGTCAACAATGCCTTCCTCTTCACGGTCGTGTCCAAGAAGAGGAAGCTGCAGCTGGGAGTGCAGTTCATCCCAGGGAAGATTATAGTCTATGTAGGGCAGAAGAAATCTGTGTATTTTGACTATGACATTCATGATGGCCAGTGGCACAACCTGGCCATGGACATCCGAGGCCAAAGGGTCACTTTATTTACTTCTTGTGGGAAGCAACATGTACATGCAGATTTGCATTTTAAAAAAGAGGAGACTCTAGATCCTGAGGGCTCTTTCCTCTTGGGCAAAATGAACCAAAATTCAGTGCAGTTTGAAGGTGCCATCTGCCAGTTTGATATTTATCCTTCTGCCAAGGCAGCTCACAACTATTGTAAGTACATTAAAAAACAGTGCAGGGAGGCCGACACTTACCGGCCCAACCTGCCACCCCTAATCCCTCTGCTGCCTAGAGATCCAAATATGACTATCACCTTTAATACCCCACTTGCATTAACTGATATTACCAAAAAGGCCTTCAGCCCGAGTCTATCTCTGAGAAGTGCTGGGACCAGTGTGAAGTATTTGGTTCCGACTGGCCGTGTGACGGCACTCAGGTCTGCCTCTGTACATGGGACATTAATGCCCCTGCACCCCGCCACCACGTCTCTACCCCCTCAAGGCACCGCAGTACCATCCACTACCAGGCCTGGACTACAGCGCCCCCTACAGGACCGGACCCAGACCGTTACAGAACCCCTCAGGACCAGCAGGGTTTTGCCCAAATGGCCCACTCAAAAGTCTCCGAAGCCGACCCCCCACGAAGGCCCAAAAAAAACCACGGCAAAACAGGACGTCAAAAATAAACCCAAAGCCACCAGCTCCATCGTCACCGCTGCCACCAAGCCGGCAAAAAAGAAACTGGAAGTCCAAAACCCTGCCGCATCAGAGCGAGCAGCCTTCAGTCGCGGTGCCTCTGTCCTCCCAAAGAAGCTGCAGCCCACCCCGGCCAGAAAGAGACCTGATCCAAAAGTGACCACCCCGCCTTATGCCAAACCCACTCCATTTGTGCCCGTTACCCTGCCTGCCACCGACGGCTACCAAACCTATGACTTGGAACCAACACAGTACTCTCTCTTGGCTGGACCACCAGGACTAAAGGGGGAGCCAGGACTAATGGTAAGGGCATTTCCATATATTCCATCGTTGGATATACAGTCAAGCCGGAAAGTCTGCCCACCCCTTTTCACCACGTTTTATTACATGACAGACATATTCTACAATAGATTGAGATTGAGTTGTCGCACAATTCTACACAAAATAGCCCATAATGACAAAATGAAAACATGTTTTTAGAAATTTTTGCAAATGTATTAAAAATCTAAAACTGAAATCTCTCATTTATATAAGTATTTATACCTTTTGCTTTAACATATTTTTAAAGTATCATATTTCATATTTGGTCGCATATCCTTTGTAAGCTGTTACTTCCTGAAGTCTGTGACCCATCAACATCAAAAGACTCTCAATATCTTATTTCCAGGTACTGTTACAAGCGATACTACAAGCTCTCTACATTTGAATGGATCTCTATGGGAATTGGGGGGTGAGACTAGATTCAGCTGTAAATTTCACTGGTACAGTATGGAACACATGGCTAGCTAAATGGCTGTAAGTCATCAAGGGTCTGAGCTATCGAACGAGCCCCAAACCATCACTCTGTTGCCAGATATGGAGTAGATGTGGATGGATCACTGCAAGGGTTATTTCTCCTGACTCATTTTCATATAGAACTCTATGGGGGAAAAAGTCAGGAGAAACAACACTTAAAGGGATCCATCTACATCTACTCCATATCTGGCCGCAGAGTGATGGTTTGGGGCTCGTTTGATACCTTAGACCCTTGATGACGTAAAGCCATTTCGCCAGTCATGTGTTCCATACTGTACCAGCGTAATTTACAGCTGAATCTAGTCTCACCCCCCAATTCTCATAGAGATCAGTTCAAATGCAGAGAGGTTATAGTATCGCTTGTAACGGTACCTGAGTCACAGACTTCAGGAAGTAACAGCATGCAAAATGTCATTATGGGCTATTTTGTGTAGAATTTTGCAACAAAAAATGAACTCAATCTATTGTAGAATATGTCTGTAATGTAATAAAATGTGGAGAAGGTGAAAGGGGTGGGCAGACTTTCCAGCTTGACTGTATATTCCAAATTGCAGCTTTCTCCATTGTTTTTCATGTGTACATGCAGATGGGTTGATATCCATGTGTCCATGTGTGCCCATATGTATTTTCAAGTTTACACGTGTGCATGTCTGTGCATTTGCGGGTGTGCCTACGCATGATGTATGTGTGGGATGGGGGTTGGGGAGTCTTGCCCACATGAATGGTTTCGAACCCAGCATGACCACAGTATGTGGTGCGCTCATGTCTTAAACTCAGTGGAGCGGTTCGAGTGGACCGTGTTCCACATGTGAGGAGCTCTCCATCTCTCCTTTTGTTTTGCCTCTAATCCTGGCGGCTGTGTCTGCACTGCTTCTGTTACACAAAGAGGGCAGCCCATTGCAGAGGCTCTTGGGGGATGAGGTGAGCCCTGCTTCTTCAAAGACCATGAAGAGGAGACCCCCACTGGCAGGAGAGCGACCTGACTGTGTGGTCCTGTCCAGCAGAGAGGGGTTGTAGGGGAATGGAAGGGTAGGGAGTGTGTGTGTGGGGGTGTGGGGGGGGGGTGTTTCCATACCAGATGAGTGCCTTCTTCATGCACTGCCAAATGCAGACTTAGTCAAAGTGTGTGTTCCATGATCATATATGTAGACCAAAAGCAACGGAATTGGCTTTCCTGGAATATTAGCACCATCAATATTTTGGATTCACACTTGTTTACAGAAATCAGCCTTGTAACTTCTTGCCCAAAGTCAATTTAGGATGTCTACTAGTCTATATATGTGATGGAATTTCTGAAAACGTTTTGAAAGGTGTCACCAAACAGGCACATTCTGCACCTCACTTCAGCTGCAGAGCTTTATTTTATCAGAATTTATTTATTTTATAGGTTTCCTGTGCGTTACATGCTGTCATACAGAAATAAGCTCCAAGGTTTATCAACGAATCAGTGACTTTCCAGGAGACTGGAAATCGCTAATAACGTGATATTTCCTTTTTGACACGCAGGCTAGAAATAGTCCTGTGTGTGGAAGGGCTTAACCAGCCCTTGAGTGTCCCTACTGAAGGACTGGCGCCTCGGCACAAGATTCCTCTTTGAGATTGTGTGTGAGTGGGGGAGCAGAATGAACCACTTTCAATGCTAGGTCAAAGGTTACGGGGAGGAAAGGGTCAGTAAACATTTAACTGTTTAGCTCCTCATCACTGATATGAGCTTTTGCAGGGTCTTTAGCAGATGTTTCTCTGATGCAGGTAGGAGCTGGATTAGGCCCATTGTGTCTCCTGTATACAATGGAATTTCCACGACTGATAAAATAATTCAGAATACCTAACTTTAATAATTATTGCAAGTATTTAAAAATTTTAATGTACAAACTGCCAGTGATCCCTCCCACCCTGTTCATCTTAGAAACTGTTGTTGTGTGGGCTTTAGTGAGCATTGCAGGTCTCTTTTGACCACGTGCAGGCTGTTGTTACCATGTAGTTTGTACCTCAAATACTGTCTGTCTCTGTAATTAAAGCCCAGATTGTAGGCCTTCCTAGATGGTAATGTAACCTACATGTTGAAGCAGAGGCACACGTCTATCATTACAGTAGCCCTAATTGCCGGTGTGCAATGCGCTACACCTTGTTCTGTCATGTCAACCACTGTCAACTTTTCACTGTTATTTTCTATTTATAGGCCTATATAAGCAGCACAGAAGCAAAATGACCACGTTTTTCTTGGGAGCTTGCTCATTATGTAACAAATGTGAAATGGTCTTAGAGCTTGCGTCTTTCAAGCTGTCCCCTCAGATATGGAGAATGAGGATTTCTGCATATGGATCTACTATGAAATGAAAGCAAATACAGCTTGGACAGAAGCAGGGTAAAGGACCTCAAGGACATGGCTTGCAACGCAATGATCTGTCCTCTAGAAATATTGCTGACCTTTGAAAGGAAAGTTTGAACAGCTTTAAATAATACGAGAAGACATGAGTAATGATTTTGTCATGGGCCACAAGGTGTGAGTGCTTATGAGTCGCATTCTTATTAAAACATTCTAGCGGTGCCCAGATGGTAGGCTAACTGCGACGCTTATTTTTAGAGGGCTCACGTGAAATGTGGATTAACTTTCCGTTCACTCAGTGATGTATTTTGTTGACAAAAGGGAAGCCCTGATTGATGAGGTTTTGCGCCCAACGTGAGCTCTGTTAAGGGCACGTCGTTTCGTTTGTCGACGGGCTGGATTTGTTTTATTCGCAGACGCTGATTGGTTCTGATTTCCCCGCATCCCACTGCATTCTGCAGAGGTGAGGACATTGCGATGAGATAGGAGTGTTGGTGCGGGTAGCACCCGCAGCTGTGGAACATCAGCTGTGATGCCAGTGAGGCGGAGAGCGTGCTTGAGTGACAGTCTGATGCCACAAACTGCATGCCAAAATGTATTAGGCAGAGTAAACGGAAAGCTTGTTGCGGAATGCAGCACCGGCCCTGTGTTATTTTTCATGATTACCGTAAAACCAGCGACATTAGATCATACTTGAGGGTAAAGACTAAAGAGCAATTGAAGTAAGGCTTTCTGCTTGTGTTTCCATGGTGAAGAAGCGCCCCACGTCATCCCCACCTGAGGCAGTGTCTTGGCATGGGGTCTCCATATTGCTGACTTCAGGCTTTTGGAGTCCAAGTGGAAAATGGATTTACCCAGGCACAGCCTGTGGTCAGTAGTTAAGAGACAATGACTGTGCTCATTAAGGGCAATGACTTGTGTTTGGGAATAGGGAGGCAGAGACTGCACCCAGTTGAGTTGACAGAGACTGTGCTGAGTAATGATGAGACACAGACTATGTAGAGTACTGAGAGGCACAGACTGTGTTGAGTAAAGAGGAGACACAGACTGTGTTGAGTAAAGAGGAGGCACAGACTGTGTTGAATAATGAAGAGAAACAAACTGTTCAGTAATGAGGAGGCACAGACTGTGTAGAGTACTGAGAGGCACAGACTGTGTTGAGTAAAGAGGAGACACAGACTGTGTTCAGTAAAGAGGAAGCAATGGCTGTATTGGGTAGTAAGGAAGGACAGGCTGTGTTCAGCAATGAGGTAGCAGAGACTGTTTTCAGTATAGTGGAGGCAGAAACTGCCTCATTGGCAAGCATTGGGCCTCATTCATGAAACGTGAGCAGAACAAATTTGTACGTAAATCGTTCGTATTTGCATTTTTGCCCATACTTTGGTATTCATCAACATTTTCATATCTGAGATTTTTTAGTACCTCCGAACAAAATTTACACCTGCTCCAGAGCACATGTACCTCGTTCGTAAATTCAGAATGCCGGTAAATGTAGCTTCTGAGTGATATTTAGAGTATAAATACATTTTTATTTTCTGTTAAATTCACAAGACTAAATGTAGCCTTTGAAATACACATTGCAAACATAATAAATTGTGATTGTAAAAAGCAAAGACTTTAGATTACGCCTATTAATCAATTGTAGGCTATGAAGCTGTTTAATTAGACCCATAACGTAGTCTAATGAACGCTCCCAGTAGCCTCACATGCACAGAACCCCAACAGAATTACAAAATTAATAACGTTTCATTTATTTCCAGGCTGCGATAAAGCAATGTGCTCGTATGGTACATGTTATCTCCTGCTAGGCCTTTACTTTACCAGTTCATGACGCCGGTACTGACAATATTTTTAAAAAAAATTTCCTTGATTGAACATCTGATAATAAAACTTCGATTTCAGTGTCAGAATAATTATTTTCTTTGATTTTTCTGGGCCATTCTGACTAGATATGGACCTTTACATGGAAGTGACAGCCTCCATGTAAGGCAATTCATGGGCGTGGATTTATGCTAATCACAAAATAACGTGGACACGTAAGTGAAAATACGGTTTGATGAATCCGGTGTCAATCTTTCGTGTCAACTCCCTTCGGACATAAATGCGCGCGTATATATAGGAACGCTTCATGAATGAGGCCCATTGTCTTTAAAGCTTTTGCTGTTACATGTGCTTCTCACAGACCCAGGTTAGAATGCAAATACTGCTCAATCAAACTGTTTTACACCAGCTCACTTCACCTGGGAGGTGTGTCTGAACATTCTGCCATTGTCCTCCTGTCCTTTTGGTTTCCTGTGTTTGCAGCCATGCACAACACCAGAAACAAACAGATGTCCTTCAGTCCTATAGCCGGAGCAAGGATATTTTATGTAAATAAATACAAGGGAAACCCAGATCTTGCAAGGCCTGCCTCCCTCCTGGGGTTATCTGCTCTTGCCTCAATAGGAACCTTTCTTTCTGTGTGGGGGAAATGTGCCACGTAGCACGGTGGGGGGCCCACAGAGAGGGCTGCGCAGGCTGCGAGCTTGTCGCCGCTTTCCCTCATGCCAGAGCTCGTATAAACACACACACACACAGAAAGAGGGAGGGAGGGGGAGAGAAAGAGAGAGAGAGAGAGAGAGAGAGAGAGAGAGAGAGAGAGAGAAAGAGAGCATGCCACTTTAAAATACTCAGCAAGCTTCATTTAAAGCATAATCTTCCCTCAAAAAAGTATTCATTGATTTTCTTGTTAGAGCATTTTCAAAGAGGTCTATCCATTTATCTCTGTGAGAAAGAGGGGTGGTAATTTATTGTTTTGAGAAGCCAAATAAAAATGTACTTAAAGGGGTCTGGGGCTTGACTTCTGTGTCACTCAGTACAATGGTCTATTGTGGGAACCCTTCAGATGAATAGACCCCTACTCAGCCTATTCAGATTAGCCTTTCCCCCCGGTTTGAATCAACAGGGGGGACCTGATCACCCCTAAGCCCTGTCCTGTGCTTTGACAGAGAAAATAAATACCCTGTTCACAACATGCTTCTGGACATTACATATATTTAAAACCTGCCCTTCTTCCTTCTTTATTGCCCTTCTACCACTCACCCCCCCCCCCCACACACACACTTAAAAAAAAGTCTTGCAATGCAAATATATATAAATATAGATTCCCAATGTATACCCATGGAAGTAGTCCCAGTGTTTGAGAAATGGGGAGAGTTCTTAATGCGACAGGCAGAGTCAAGTGGTGCAACCGCGGGCCTGGCGACAACCTCCAGTAGTGTGTGGAGAACAGGCTGGCAGCTGGCCCAACTTTCGCAGGAATCACAATGCTTCAGAGCAGTTCATATTGGGGGAGGGGTTGGTTGACGCAAGTGGAAAGGTACCACACTAACCGAACCCTATTTGAAGGCATCATGCATTCACCCAGCATTCCCCAGACTTGAGAGATAAGATATTGCCTGTGTCTGACTCAGTTTATGAATGAGGATTACTCCCTGCCCTCTGAGGGAATGAGATCGTTTAGCCTGTAGCACGTCTCATCAAAGATGTTAATCACAGACACAATTCACCAACTGAAGCTTCCAAGAACAAGACTGACACAATCGCTTCTGTTCCCATATTTGTTTTACAATAATAACACTATTAATCCTAATCATTTGCATTTAACAAACTATGCATAAATATATCATGCATGGTCAGTTCTTAAGTTACTGCTCCAAAATAATTTCTTGTTGGGTATATTTATCTTTTTATACAGTATATTTATTTTAGTAAGCTGTATCAAGCACTTTTCTGACATAGCAGACACAGCTGCTGAGCTTTAGGGTAATGTTATAGAAAGGATTGTGTTAATATCGCTCTTATGGACGTCCAGCAGACATAAGGAGCCAGCACAGGGAAGTGTTGGCCAAACAGTATATTGGGATAATAAGTGGATATTGTTCCTTATCTGAAGACGATCCCTTGTCCACCAACATCTAGTTAATGTGCATAATTGGTTTACAAATTTTGTCCCTGAATTAGATTAATTTTCAGCCACTGATGGGAAAAATGAACATCAGTGTGTTGCCTTGACCGCTCAATAGATCTGTATGTGCTTCATGGTCCAAACGACTATCTGCCAGTCGGCCCCAAGGCCTCCCTAAAGAGCAACTAGCTAGCTCATCGCCACAACACTCTGGAATAAATACTAACTGTGTGCAAAGAATTTTAAACAGTCTATACAGAGGCCAGAGTCTGTTTCCCCTCACTGTCATGTCCAACAACCAAATGACACCCAGCTATTTCCCCCAGCTCTGTTTCTCATCAACAATTATGCTAAAAGTGGAAAATGGATATATTATTGTCATTTGCTGGAAATGCGGTATCAGATGCGGTGAGATACTGCTCCCTAACTACAGTAGCTGATGAAGACACGTCTGGACAGTCAGGCATTAGTGGAAAGATGGTACGGCTTCAGCCCTATAGAGGGAGACAGCTGGTTCACATTCTTCACTGTGAACTCCCTCCCCTTCACGGACTCTCTCTCCATAGAGGTGCCTCGTTCCTCCTTTTCTAATGAATTGCGGACGGGAGGATGCGTGGGCAGTGTCCCATGAAGATATGCAGCTGTTGGTCTGTGTGTGTGCATCTGTGTGTGTGTGTGTGTGTGTATGTGTGCATTGTTTATGCATGCGTGTGCCTGCAGTGGGCCGGTCTACATGTGCAACTCAAATTCAAAGGGTGTGGCAATTACTCTTGTGCGCTCAAATTCCATGGCGTAAGTGAACGTCAGACCACAGCCTGTGGCGGATGGAAAAAGAGAACACTACTTCTCTTTGTAAGGTTGTTCCACTATGTGAATGCTGGGCTCCCTCTTCTTATCTAGTCAGGAACAGTAACATTCTGATGTTTGAGGAAGCCGCATCACACATCACACTGACAGCATCAAATGAAATATCACACTGACATGAAATGTACAATGTCTGTCTGGACAATAGTTCAAGGTACAAAATGTTTTTGTTATACTCAGAAAAAAGTAACAGGCACAGATTTGATATTCTAGACTTCTAGAGTCTTCTTGAAACCAGTACCCTCACTGTCAGTCATGTAAGCTGTTGCAGACAAATTAGTCTGGCCTCACTGTCCAAAGGGTGGATTACCCCAGATAAAATCTTTACGTAGAGATATTGCTGCTCTGGCATAAAAGTAGGAATAAAATCCTTATAGAATGAAAATTTTATGGAAAAACAAAGCATTCAGGTCTACTTGAACCATTCGACCAACCTGAATTCAGGAAGGTGGGCATGAATAATTGGGGTGATATGCATGTATGCAATACGATAGACAACCAGCTTGGTAACACAGAAAGGAGGAGGTAAAGTTGAGGTTGAGGGGGAAGTAGGATCGTAATGGAATGTAACTATGGGGGAGAGAGAAAGGAAGAAACAAGTGACAAAACAAATTCTCATGAAACATTGACATGGAAAGGTCTGAGGAGAAGGAAACTGTTCATTCGATGAGACCTCCAGTGACTGTGGTGTGGTATTACATGGTAACTGTGGAATTTTTACCATTTACCATTTAATTATGCGGTATGCAGCATCACTCTTGCACTGCACTGTGGCTGTGCAGAAAAGACACTGTCATCAGTCAGTTGGTAACCCAGTGAACATTTTTGTGGTGGAAAGTCGGTGAAACGCAGTTCGGGCGTTCAGGTGAAAACCCGGCTACGTTTGGTTGAGAAGTGAATGTTTACTTGCCAAATGGGACGTAGCCAGGCTATATCTCGATAAATCCTGAGCTATATTGGGGTTAACCTAGCCTGTTTATGTCAAAACGTCTCTCAACCTAGACCTCCACCCCTCTAGACGTCTAGATTCCGGCTTTCGCACACTGGGGAGCAGTCAAGTGCTCTTACTCACAATGGTGCTCTCTTTTTTCTTTAGGGAGCTCTAGGACCACCAGGAAAGCCAGGACAGCCAGGGAAGAGGGGTCCTCGGGTGAGTCTGTGTCACATTGCGCTTGACGGGATTCCTTCATCACGTCCCCGGCTTCTCTCCACTTCATTTCTCCTCAGACCCCATGTCCGCTCCCTCCGCCTCCCTGTCCTTCTGCCGCGGGCCTGGCGTCTCACCAGGCCTCAGTTGCCGCAGCCCTTTCAGGAGCGTAACGTAAAGATAACAACATTAGCGGTGCTGTGATAGAATGTGCTTTGTGGGTTTTACGAGGCAGCACACAGGATGGGATCCTGGGATTATGAAGCATTAGCCTCCCTGTGTTTGTTTTGTTTTGGTGCTGCTGAAACCCAGTTTGACTGGTAGCGAGGTACACTCCAAAAGCTGCAGAGCAAACAAACGCAAGATAATAACACTCTGGGGAGCCAGGAAGAAACTTTCAACATATTAAACTGCCATTCCTGGGGGGAAATATGAACAGTGTCCCTATGTTCAGTAAATCCCGTTTTAAAGCACCCGCTAAGCATCATGACAGGGAGAAATATCTAAATAATTATTTCAGAATAGGCTAAAGCTAAATTAGTCATGGAGTGTACACCAATATAAAGTGTACATTTTTTAAATAGGTGTATACTCATATTCAGAACACATGACTGTTGTAACAAGATACATATAGGGGTCGATTTACTAAAGGCTTGTGTTTACAAAATCACGTGTAAAACTATTACCGCCCACAAAAAAATTGTCAGAGGTGATCAACTAACGAGATGCAAAGGGGACTGTTAAAATGTAAAGATACGTGTTTTTTTCATTTTTGTGGGTTAGCCTTAATTTGCGAAATAATTGAGGAGATCGTGCTAATAGATTACATTAATATGTGTAATGTGATTTACTGGGTAAGGTAATTGCATGTGCATTTTAGTATAAATGGGAAGCAGGTGTTTATTTAACAGTAAGAATAAATAAATGTTTAATCATGGAGCAAATCAGGTTACAGAATACACAAGTAACTAGTATTTGAAAAGCAAAGCAAATAAAAACTTTATAAAATTAATCGTGCGAGTAAGTATAGTCACAATCATTTCAGTCCTGACATACATCTGTAACTCCCTACAGAAACAAAGAGATTTATAAATTGTTTTTCATTTATTAAATGGTTTTTCACTGGCAACATTCCTGCCAGTCTGTTCACTATTTTCAAACAAGATATTCTTTTACAGTGTAACCATTCCAAACACGCAAGATTTCTCATTTAAATAGCCTATGGCTGTTTGTGGCTGGAGTAATTTATATAATGACTCTTAGTAGGTCACCCGCAAAGTGTGAAATGATAACTCGTGCAAATTCTTTGGCTGCGCACGCAAATTACACCGCTTATTTGGGATAAAATTTATCCCATAATGAGTACTGCAAGAATTGCTAGAGCAAGTCTATAGGCATGGAATAGCAAATAGTACACTTCCTCTAGTCTAGAGCATCAGGCTAAGGAATCAAGGCAAGATACAAGATCATTCAAATACAAGGATCACAATGGACTGTTGCTTTAAACTATTGCAGAAAAATATCAATAATGACGCTACTACAGTTGTATTGCATATACAGTACAGTCAAAAGTACTCACCAAGGTAGCATTAAATTGATCATAAAATACAGTCAAGACATTGATAATGTTACAAACTACTATTTCTATTTCATTCTATTGTTACTTTAGCAACACAAATACATTTTATAAAATAATATTATAGCTTAATTAAATGGGCACAATTGTTTTCAGCTGTGCTTAATATAATGGGAATGGTTTCTCTAGTACTAAATTAGCACATTAGCATGATTACGTAAGGATGAGGTAACACAGTGTGTTGTACACTGGAGTAATGGCTGCTGAAAATGGGGCTTTGCAATCATATGTAAAGATTGAATTAAAAAACTTATTTCAAATAGTAATGGTAATTTGTAACATTATTAATGTTATGACTGTACTTTTATGCCACCTTGGTGAATAAAAGTATGAAATTATTTTCAAAAACATTAAAATTCCTTAGTGATTCCAAACTTTTGAACAGTACTGTATATGTTACAAGCTCGCTAGTCACTCAGTTCACAGGTAGGCAGAACAGACTAGTGGAATTAATATACTAGACTATGCAATAATGTTGTTTCCTGGGGATTTCTGTGGTTAATATACAATTCCTTCATTTAGACTCTCTCATTCCCAATGCACCCATTGGTTCCCTGTACCGTAATTATTGACTATTGTACTGTACACCCCAGCCTGTACACTTACAGTGCGTATGAGAATCAGACAGTAATATCTGAGTGTAATCTGCAGTAAGCCAGAGTTATAACATTGAAACATATTTAAAGATCAGGAGTTGATTTTTTAAAAAGGGGATGATTTTGTTTCCCCACAGTGATAAGTGCATGCCTCTTCCAATGAGAGAGGGTCTTTGGGAGGGCAATCTCAAAGTCACAAGTAATGGAAATTATACCATTGACCGGGAAACGGCAGTCAGAGCAGTCTTGCAGCAGCATGAAGCACCAGTCAAGGGTGCCAGGCTCTATAGTACTAATTCAAGATGGAAGCTTAATGAGCCCCACCGAGCATCATATACCATCAGAGATTCACTGACTTGAGCCACTCCTTGGCAGCAAAGACAGCTAATTTGAGTCAATGATGCTACAGTGTGCTGTAGCTCCATCTATTAAGCACTCCAGGAAACGTCATAAATAATCTGAGGATAAATACATGAGGCATGTTAATGCCTTAGTATGTACACTAAAACATACTTTGTTAGTCTTTGGTTTGTCACCAGATGATGGACTAGTGTTGTAGTTTACCATTGGTTTATTCAGGATGTTATGTACGAATGCAGATTCTTTCCTTTATTTCTGGTGGCCTACAGGCATTTCAAGTATTACTATATATATATCAGTAGCTGAGAGGGTATTAAATTGTCATCTAATACTGTTTGAGTCTGGATTGAGTTAATTCCATTTCAATTCACCTCGGGGGAAGGTGACCTTTAGCAAAAAATAGAAATTTGGCCTGACTTAGCTATTCAAATAAAAACGGCAATTCATACCGCTGGAAAAAATACAGGAGAGATTTAAAATGAATTCTCAGCTGATTCTTGATTGCTTTTAGCCCCGCCGGTGTGCGTATGTGTGTGTAGCGGAAAGGGGGGGGGGTCTGGGGGAGGAACAGCCCTTTCTGGGAGCCCCACAGGGGTAGGCTTAGGGAAACCAATCTCTTTAACTGAAGAAAGGGGTCTTTGTGAGTCAAAGGCAAATAAAATCTGAAGTGAGCTCACAAGCTCCCTAAATCCATATATAGGCTAAGACTGTAGCACATGGCAGTATAATTCAGATAGATTCTGCATATTACAAACTGTCACTGGCAATCCCCTATGACTGAACACCTGAGGATTTGGCCCCCAGTCTCTCTCTCTCTGGGCTCTGGGGATCTGTTTAAAGCAGCCAGCGCATTAATGCTTCCCCGCCGCAGAGACTGCCTTTGTCAGAAGGTGACGGCGCGTACATGTAAAGGAACAGGAAGGAATATGCGCGGCGGAGCGGGCGCTTAGCTGACGATCAAAACAAGACGGCGTCGTTAAAAGCAGGGGGAGAGAAGCTAGCCGACATTGACATGAGTTAGGGTCGGCAAAACACATTTCAGATCTCTGGTGACTGCACAAAAAGCCTCAAACAAAACAGAAACGTCCACAGGGATCACACAAAGCGTATCCTTCGCAACAGGCCAGACACCCACAGCTATGTTTACTGCATGCCGAACAGATGCCTGGTACAAAAGGGAAGTAAATAAAAAGCAGCAATTCCGCCTCTGGACTTCAATAACACAATACATAAAGCCACCCTATAACTTGTCCTGTCAACAAATATAACGTGAAACCTTTTCTTATTGCCAGATGTATATATGTCAAAGAGCCAGATGGAACAAGGCGTTCTGTTAGTATAGTCTCCGTTGTGTGAATGCGTTTAATTAGACAGAGCAAAAGTCAGTGACTTTTACGTTTTTTGCCGTGGCCCCATGCAACGGGATTCAGATGAAGCGCGCCATTAAATGCTCCATAACTGCTTTCAGCATGTTTTTGGCCCCGGGTTGCAGCTCAGTCCACACACTGGTCTTGGTTGGACCACAAACCTAGATCTCTTTGTTTTCACTCAATAAAATTATATCACATTGTTGTAGAATTAAATTGAATTTGTTGTAGTATACAAGGTACAATTTATTATATTTTAATACAATAAATATTCATTTATTTTGGCTGTCATATTAATGTCTGAATGTGATCGAGTAAACAGAATAAAGGGGTCTTTTATCTCAGGGTTTTTCTGAGTGGTGTGTTTATTACTTTAATGCTGATACTTGCTAAAAACCTATAGATTTTACTCATGACAGACAGCTTAGTTAACACAAGTGATGGCGCTAGTGCACAAAAGTCGACACGTATGCAGCAGTTACCACAACATTGATTAAATAATGGAGTTACACTATCCTTGCTGGCCTGAGTGATCTAGCACCAGCATGAGTACATAAAACAAGCCCAGCGTGTTTGCGTTTTTGTTCTTTAGCACACTGACCCCGAAGAGCCACTGAATGCAGTTTTATTAGGCATGGAGATATGTGGCATAATGACAAAGCAGGGGATTCTGACACCCGTGAGATTTTCACACAACTGCAGCTAGTGAAACCCAACTCTCAAGATTCATTCATGTGGCTGGTGTGACCTTTGACCCCCGTAAGCCGCCGCACGTGGGTGTGAGATGTCGTTTAGCAACCGTCGTCAACACACGGAGGACACAAGGCGCTTCCCGCTGCGATCGTCCCCTTTCCATTCATCTGACTGATGCTTTTGGCATGATGGAGGAGCCAGCGCAGGGTGACAGTGTGGGTGAACCCCCGCATACCTGCCGTAGGGGCGCTCGAGCCTTCTGACGATAAGGTGTAAGGTCAGTCTCAGACCCTCCACGCCTGTCTGCCCCGGCACTAAATTCAGCAGTATTCAGCCGGAGAAACGATCCCTCGCTGGAGTCTGAAAGGCTGCTGTCAGAAGCCCAGTTCAAAGGAGGCTTTGTGTCTGCTGGAGACCCTCCGTTCAATATTTCACTGAAAGTGCTGAAGGAATTCACACACTCGCTGAATTAGAGCTATTCATCTACCTTGGCCACAATGAAAAGGCTCCATAAGTTCAAAATATAGGGAATGAAATTTTTTTTTATATGTCTGATATTACACATATGGCAGGCATTGCCTTGTCTATATGTATCTCTTTGCATATATTCAATCATTTCAAAATACATATGTTGTACATAGGCATAAAAAAATGATTATAAGATTATAAATTTCTTATATATAGAATATTTTTGGCACTCTTATTGAACGTTTTAAGACGTACGGACATATGTTACTTATCAGTTAGGTCTGTCAGCTCTGAAGTCACAGTTTTCAGTGTTTAGTAATGGAACTGTTGCAGTCATACTTTTATGTGGGCACTGTATTAATCACTTGGGTTGTCAAAGTGGAATCTCCAGTGGAAAATAACTGTAATATACTGGTGGGTATGAAAGCTGTGAACACTACTGTGTCCATGTCTGGATTTTGTCGTTCTATTTGGAGTAAAGTGTAACAATGGTGAGTGGTCGTAAATCTGGCATGGCCATGAAGTAACCAGGGCATTTTTCTTTCATAGACTTTGGCTGGACCTTGATATAGTCTGCTAAGAATATCCAAGTGACACATATGAGTGTTTTATAGGCTCTTTTCGAGGTCCTCGTGGACAGAAACGTGGCTGCCTTTTTCCAGACGGCCTGCTTATGGCAAGCTGATCATTAAAGAAGTCTTAAATATGAACTCAAGCGGATGTTGTGCTCTTGGATTGTGACTTTAGGTAAAGGTAAGGATGCTGATAATGGATGTGCATGTGTCCTGCCCTGGGCCAGGCCTTTGTTTCTGTTACAGTGGTCTGTAATTAGCTGGGCGGAGGGAGCCTTAGACACGGGTGGGACTCGTCGCCTATGAAAAGTGCGTAGGAGTATGTGGAGGCAGGGAGCGTAGGCATAGACAAAGATGTGTCTGTAGCCAATGTTCTAAATCCATTAAATGAAATAAAATAATATTGTCATACTGTTAGGGATGTTGATGTTAGGGATGTTGATGACTTTTGATGGCCACCCAGCTTGTTTATGTTTGACAGTTGTTTTTAGTGGTATGTCCGGTCTAGTACTGTACTACTGTACATCTAAACCTATGGATTTTTGCAGAGTAGGAAGACGGTAAACAGCAAACCATAAGAGTCAAATAAAACACTTCTCATGTTTACAGAGCCATGAAAACATACTGCACGGTGTAAATAGAAAAAATAGGGCCAGTGGGTAATTCAGTATATTTTTTGCACAGGGTCTGTGTGCTGTATGTGCAGGATCTCATGAAACTATAACTGGTAATGAGATTTACAGAACTTTTCTGATGTTGACTCTCTACATTTCTTTAATCTTTTTAACAGATTGAGCTGTGCCACAAATTCTACTCAAGCTATGTATGAACAAGAGGGTGAGGACAGCATGGATTTAGTCCAGAAATAAACAAGTTTTAAAGAATCTTTTAAGTATTTTTTTCCAAGGGAAAGCCTTGGTTTTGTGGTCTTAGAGGGTCCTTGAATGATATCCATAGATATTTCAGTACTACCCATTTGTTAGAATAGCATCTGGGCAATTTTATTCCTACAAAAGGAATATTAATAGAAGTCGGGCATGTTGAGATGAACGGAATGAGGAAGTTTTTGTAAAGAAAATGCATCTGTAAATTACAGGCACATTTTATTAACATTTTACCAACGAATAAAGCCATGCAGAGCTTCTCAATGTGGCTGCAGGTTTCAGAGTTCAGTTCAGTCTCAGATTATAAATCTGAATGCAGAGTCCTTCAAAATAACTGATGCCCTCACAGTAAATAAGGTGACAGAATATTGGCTGTGCTCTGTTCCGAAGACAGGCAGGGCGATTGCATTTTTGGCCATATCAGTGTGGACAGGAGAGACTGACTTTTGAAAAGACTGGTGTAACGGGGTAGAGCTGGTAGAGCAGATGATGGAGATTTGGGCCTGGGGCAGAAACCTATATCAAAACCTGTAAGACTGACAGAAACATCCAATTATTCCTGTTATCTACATAGGTATCAAATAAAACCACACATGGATCTCGCCCTTCTGGGGAGCGGGAGCCTGACCCAATTCTAACCAATTAATTGGCATGTTTTTTGCCAACAATGTTTTTTTGCATGGTTAAAAAATAATAAATCTGAAGTTCCCTGTGATCTCCAAAGCTGTGCTTAAAAATCCATAGATTAAAAACATCTGTAATTCTCTGGAAAGTGTAAAGAGGGACACTACACAATATTATATTTTAGTGAAAAGGATGCAGTTCTTAAATACTTTGGACTACAGCATTCATGGGAGAGTGAGTACTGGTGCATACATATGTCTGTGCACACTAGGAGTGATAGAGTATCACTTACCAGTTACTTTGACATGAGACATTGCATTTGCAATTAAATCTATTTCTAATTTTGAAATAGCATGCAGGGAAAATTATAATCCTGTATAGGATCTTGTGTGCCCTGTAATTTGGAGTGGCTGTGAAGTCTCTCGCACACACACTGCTCAAACTTCACTGCTGTCTGCGAGGGGAAGTTGTAATTTGCTATTTGTTCATTCAAGCCATCTGTAAACATATAATCCTAAAGGTTGAGCGACTAGAACGGTCACATCAGCTTTTATCAGCGATACCCTGATTTAGGTTTTGGTTTGGGGGAACTGACTTCATTAGAAGCCAGGAGTGTTATTTGCATGCTGACGAGATGAAGAACATGGGATAATTATAATCCACAGCACTAACTACATACTGCCATAATGTGTCTGGTTTGGGAGCTTGTGTGGGCATCTGAAATGGGCTGTAACCGTCCATGGTTACTGTCTTAGCATGCAGTACAGAGATTTCGGTTTACCAGTTTCATATCCCAGCATCTCCAGCTTTGAGCCCAACTCTGGCCTCTGGCAAGCCCCACCCTTTGCCCTGCCTAGCACCTGTGGCCCGCAGTGCAGAACACGCTTCTCTTTTCAATACATCAGACTGTATTGTTCATAGTTCATCTTCTTCTATTGTTTAAAGCTCTTCTCAGTTTTACCCCCTTGGTCCTCCACATGACCCTGCTGGATAGTTTGTGCTGTATCTGCCTAGATTAACAGGAACTTCTTCCAAAACAAGGATTATTCTCATTGAATCCCAGGCATTTCTTCCCTCACTGGCCTCCCGTGCACATCTAATGGATGCTCACTTAAAAATATTCCTGAATGACGATGGTCTGAAGTCATGCTTGTGGGCTGATTAAAGACTGTGTAAGGGCATTTCGTAAAGGTGCAGGTCACCTGCCATGAATCACTGACCCGGGACAGTGGCATGCCCTGTGGTTACCCGTAAAATTCACTGATGCCATATTAAAGTCAGACACAAGTCTTTCCCCAATAATTCCGGTGGCCTTTCACCTGAGGCTGGACGGGAAGCCGGCTGGAGTGAGTCAGACACAGGGCAGGAAGAGTGAGGTCATGGCCCGGCCAGAATCCGGAGAGGAATTGCAGGTGGAGGCATTTCCCATGGGTCAGCTACTTAAACAGTACCAAATGGTGACTGAGGGTATAAGGGCCTTAATGATTATGACAGTCCAGAGTTACAGCAGAAAGATGGGTCACATGGTTCACCCAGGCCCTTTTTGATATCTTTCCCGCTAATATTTGGCTAGAGTAATCATTTATACGTATTTTATTCATTGCCTGTGTTTGTAGGCATTAAAGTATAGAATTGAATAGGCTTACTGCCTTCAGAAATGGTATTTTCTCCTTGGTTAACTATTGCCATGTGTTTAATATCTAAACAATGCTAATGGAGTGAAATACACAGAATGGTTGGACAAAGAGAAGGAAATCTGTAGATAAGCTTCTGTTAAGTGTTCCCATGTGTTCAATATCAAGAGGATTGATGCCTGCAAGACCGATCAGGGAAGTAGTGAACTGACTCTTGATGGTGGTATATGAAAGAACAGAACAATGGCTATTGTGTCTTCAGTGGACTGTTCATGCCACGGACAGCAGCACTTCTACATACTCTAGGGGCAAATCTAATCATTTGCACAGGCATGTACACACCCACATGCAGACACATGCATCTATACTGTTTATAGGCAAGATGTGTGTGTCTGTGTGTGGGTGTTTATTTGCCTATGCAAATGATTAGAGTTTGTACACGTGCTGTTGTCCATGGCATGAATGTTACACTAAAGACACAATATCCATTGTTCTGTTTTTTTCTACGCTGGCTACACTGGTCAAAGTATTATGCCCTTTTTCCCCAGACAGTCATTCATGCCGTATCTTCCATCTTTCTCAAAAGCAGAAATCAGGTTAGGTTAAATTATTTCGCAAGACCTTACTACCACTAAGTCCTTTTTTCAGTATCATGGGCTTGCAGACCTTTTTTTAAAGAGGCGACGCGGTTCCCCATTCAACCAGCCAGAACACCCACATGCACTGCTGCACCACAGACTGATCCCTGCGGACCCCATCGAGGTACCCCTCCGCCCGAGGCAGCGAATGGGGGGAAAAGCCACTGTGTCGGCCTCGCGTAGCTGCTGGGAAAGCAAGACACAGGAGAATGTGAAGGGATGAAGAAAATCACATCCATATGCCATAACTCAAACAGAGGGCCAGTCTCCACGCGGTATACACAGAGACGCAGCTGCTTACAGCAGGCAGAGTGTCGGAGCAACGTGGGATTTGACGCTCTCCAGATCCCCCTCACAAGCTGTGAAACCGCGTTGCACCAGAAACGAGGGGCATACACAGGGGCCCATCTGGTGGCGTACTTCTCTTTCCTTCTCAAGATTTGGTCCTTTTTTAAGAGAAAGAACATAAAGAAATTGACAGTACCATCCAATTAAAACACCTATATAAAAATATTTTTGTTCTACAAGTATGGTGCTGGTTAAAAATAGGTTCTCAGTAGTTTTGAGCTGCACAAAAACTTATTTCTCTGTTTATGGCTACAGTGGAGTTCCCTGCTTCCTGTTAGAATTTTCCATAGTGCTTTCAGACAGACAGACATAGGAAGTAATTTGAGGCCTTAGGACTTGTCTTTCTTTCCTGTCAAGAGCTGTCATCTTTTCCTCCCCTTCTGATGAAAATGTATGGGAATCATGTACGTTCGGAATTACGGAAACCTCTACAATGCCTCAGTGCCCAGAGCGTGGTGTAATGAAGTGCACAACATTTAACCTGCTGAAGCCATTCCCTGTCTGAACTGTGGTCACTCAGCAAAGGTGACCCGTCGTCCCTCGGGTCCCTGTCAGATTTCTTTGATGTGATTTTTAATGTGGTGTCACAGATTATCTCACTGACGTCATACCTTGTTTTCTGCACCTTATCCATAAATAATCCATTGTCCCTTCTTCTGCTGTGTTGCAGGGTTCTCCTGGTCCACATGGAAATCCAGGCCGTCCAGGTCCATCTGGGTCCAAGGTATGTACCGATATTTGCTTACTTCCTGTATTGCAGAGCTCGGCACAGGCTGTTTTAGTAGATTGACACAAAAAAATATTTATGGCTTTTTTTTTTTTAAACTCTAACTGTTAATATTTGCTGTTATTGCTGCCAGTACAAGGATGTACTTATTATGCAATCATGGCTTTTGCAAGAAATGTGAGTGAAAATAAGAAAGTTGGGAGGATGAGAGAGTGTTATACCCAATTAGTAATCAGGACCTCATGTGATTGGTGAACTGTGGGGACATGGGATGAGATGATAAAAAGTTGAAGGGATACGGTAGGATTGAGTCAAATCAAGACAACAAAATATAGACAGGATATAATATAGATGCATTACACCTACCTGTGTCCTGGCTGTGTCAATAACAGCTTCAAACAGATTCAAGCCCATTACAATTATTGGCCGATAAACTGCAAGTTTAAAAACAGTTTTCAGCTTGGACTGGAGCACTGCATTTCACATCCTGCAACTCCTGCATATTTAATACCGTTTATCAGAGTTTTGGTATTGTGTTCATGTATACGTCCTTTGGCTAGCTGTGTCTGGGTAAGACAAGAATTTAAATTAATTATTTATTTATGAGGTTATTTGATAGGCGCTATGCACAGCTTATTATCTGTGACCTAATTTGTGTCTTTAGTTTCTGGGCAGGTAACAAGAAAAAAACTGCTGTGTAGTTAAAATGTCATAATCCAGAAAATATGTACAGTACCTATATGACATCATGTAAAACAACTGCAAAATTGCACTATTTAAGACACACAATACACACTGTTCAAGTGCACCTCTATTTCTAGTGTTAAGAAGTTGGTTAATAAACACTTCAGTAATAACCTGTAGCATGATACAAATGGTGAAGCTGTGTGATCTTTACCGTCAGGGTACTGTACCTTCCATCATTCCGATTATGTGTAGACTTTAGATGCTGCAGTGGTGCGGTGTACGACCCCGCATCCTGGTGTTTCTCACCTTAATGAGCTCCTTTGAAAACAGAATGCTTGGATAACTAATAAGGCAGCCTCTATTAAATACATATTTAGCAACTAAGGCACTATCTTGGTTCCTGCTTTTGTCCTATTCATCCTGGCATGTTCAGAACATAGTTTCAGCTGCAGACAAATTTCTTTGCCGCTCTGCCCCAAATAGCACTAGATCTTTCTCATGTAATGCTTTGCACAGATGCCTAAAGTGGCCGAGCAGAAGTGGTACATATTCCAGCTGTGTCTTTAGCTGGGAGAGGCACCTGTTTTTGAACTTTCCTTCTCGTGTCTACCACAAAAAATCACACACTTCCCCACTGCCTGTAACAGAATAATAAAACATGCTGAAGACATCAATGTGATTTATTAACGTTCATAGGAAAGGGATCCAAAGTTGGAACGTTATAATAAAGAAATAAATATGCTTCCACTGTGTGTGTGTGTGTGTGTGTGTGTGTGTGTGTGCGTGTCTGTGTGTGCGTGTCTGTGAGAGAGAGAGAAAGCGAGAGAGAGAGAGAGAGAGAGAGAGCAATCAACGTGATATATATTTTTTTTAATGTTTGGTTGTGTTCAGTCAGGGGGTAGTGGGATTCTTTTTTTTCCTTATACCATATTTTTCTACACAATCCATAATCATAAGTGTTGGCCTGTCCCATTATCCTTTTTCAAGTTGATAGGGCAAATATTATAATGTGCAAAAATGTGTGCAGTCAGCTGGACTCAATCAGCAGGGGTTACTATAGTGTATAGGGTAGGTTGGTTCACAGATTTCAATGGTATTGAAAAATAATAATGCCTTTATTTTGTATACAGTATGACTGGATATTTCCCCAAAATGAATTGTGCAATGTGGCAGAGGGATACCATGCCAGCTGGATCCCTGCCTCACTGGGCAATGGTATTACCAATGACAATATACACTACATGCAACATGTCCACACTGCCACAGGACAGCGCACGTTTAGTTTACTGCAATTAAAAAAGCCCAAAAGAAATTAGAGCAATGACTCAAAATAGGATTCACCGCAGCTGCGTGCAATCATGTTCCCCTGCACTCATTGCAGGCTGTGTTCTCCTGGGTCACTGCAAAGCCTGCTTGCATTTTTGTAGCCTCTGCCATTCCTGTGTCTCTCCTTTGCTCAGTTGAAGTTGGCCTTAATATGCAATATTTCAGCAGTTTCTCAGTAACAGCTCAGGTCCCTGGCTGTTCCAGCTACATGCTCTAGGAGGGCCCTCTCTTTGCAAGGCATAAAAATAGGATTCTGGCATTTGATTAAACCACAAGCAGGCAGGCCCACCACTAGTTTAAAGCTTCCCTGTGAAAAGTTTTCTTCACACTTCATGTAAATGAACATCAGATAGGAAATCCCAGTAATGGGAGGCCTTGTGTTTATAACTCAACGCTAGCGCAGACTAACAACGCCAGAGCAGGATTTTTGTGGGCTCCGGACTCCAGCTGTAAAAATAGAATTGTATCAGCCCCCCCCCCCCCCTCCCGCCCCTTTCTAGAGCACAGGAGTTGGCTAATATTCCCCAAATTTCTCCTTTTTCTTTTTTTAAATAGTAAACTACTTTAAATGAGCCTCAGTCTCTTATGGTTCTGTGAGCATTCCATAGCTTATAAGGTTTCTCCTGAACCCCAAACATTTTGATGAGTTATATTTAATATTTTGAGGGAGCATATTACAGACAACACTAGCATATTATAGTCTTCACTACTGTTTTGTTAACAATGTTCCATAAATGTGCAATAAGTGGGTTATTTTATTTTAGAAAGAAAAAAAGGAAATCAAAGAATACTTGTATTTTGCCTATTTTCATTTTTTACAATTGATTTGCTCTCAGTTGCAGCACACACCTATTTAGAAAGCATTCCCATTTGACTCATACAGACATGGCAAGAGATTTTTAACAATGGCTTTTATATCTTGGTACTAAAATTGATTTGGACCTGTGGAAGCAAGCTTTACTGTTCCAACAAGGATAATGAAATTATAGATCTACAAGAAATAAGTCAACAACATTTCCATGGAGCTTATGGGAGTTTGAAATGGTAATTTTATGACTATTATACACGACATGTCCACTAGAAAAATGAATTATATCACCACTTATGTACGTAAATGTGTTGCATCCATCACTTATAGCACCATTAATTTTATGTTCACTTATTAACGTCTTTGCTTTTCCCTTTGAGTCTGGCGTTTGATATTCTTGTTTGTGTGGGCGGTTATTGAAAGGGGTCCATAAGGCAGGTGTTTGAGAACTTCTCTGAGGCATTTGATGTTTGGCCCCGCTCTGAATACTTCTTTCATCAGTTTTCAGTGAAGGAAAGTCGTAAACCACAGGGGTGCGCAAAGAAATCCGCGCTCCAGGTTTAATTTCCTATGTGAAGCTTTGATGTGCAAAACTCGTTGTTTACTCCAACAATGAGGCAGGATTTTTGCAGTTGTATGACTTTAAGAATTAGTCTGCAAAGGATTGCAATGGTTTTTCTGTTTCTGTTGAGTAATTTAAGAATTACTGAAAAACATTTTGGGATATTTAATGTATCACGTTTCCAAATGATATTGTTAGTTAATCGCTATAGGTCTCATTCAGCACTTCAAATAAGCTTGCAGTTGCACAAAAGAGCTTCACTGAAGTCAAGGGCAAGGAGACCATTCCACTGCCTGAAAAGGAAAAAGAATGTACCAGGTGTTTCCAGATGTCATTTTAGGAGCTTACTGTAAACTCACTCATGGTGAATATATGGGGCGGCCTCAATCTCTGAGTTAACTACAAATACAGCAATTTGGTTTCAGAGCCACCTTCCATTTCTTTAGACACGCGGACAAAACTGTAAATAATTATATGGTAGATAAACAAACCTGCCGAGCAAGTAATACAATTATATAAATGTTGTGTAATGTTGGCAGGCACAGGGATTTTGCACCTGTTGATCAGCGGTGGCAGCATTTAGTACCGAGGAATATCACTGAACATTTCAACTGAAGTGCATGTATTTTTTTCAGGGAAGAAAAGGAGACCCTGGGCTTTCACCAGGAATAGCACCAAACGGAGAGAAAGTGAGTGGTCCTGTGAGGTTACATTCACATCTCTAGCTCTGTCAATTCATTAGATTGATGGGGACCTCAGGATCATATGCAAACTCTGAGTATTCAGACATGTCCTATTCTATCCTGTGCAGCTCCAAATAACCCAGTCAAAGACCTTTCAGCTCAATAGTCAATCAGACACTTCCAAATTGCGGGTTGAATAAACTCTGGTGTGAGTCAGAGGCAACAGCCTAACTAGGACCACATGCATTCCTGACTGTTTATTGCTGTCATTCTAGGGAGACACTGGGCTTATGGGTCCTCCTGGATTAACTGGTCAAAACGGTCGAAAGGTAAGTGTTCATTTAAAATGCTGCCGTTTGTAATGGGGGAAAAAACGTACCTGTAAATTTACGATTTCCAAGTGGGAGGAATTAAGAAGTTCAAATGAATATATGGTCAAATAGGCCAGTAGCCCTAGCTGACCCCAGCTCCACACTGGGCACCTCAACAGTCACATCACCTCTGCATGCCTTAGCTCAGAATGTGGAACGTGTTAAAAAGTAAGTGTCTGGTAAGGTAGCAGAGGTCAAACACACAGTGTGGAAATGTTTTTCTCCTGTGCAATCCCTCTGGACATCAAGAGGACAGGTTTTTGGGATAAACCGGAGCATCTTCCACTTAGACTGCCCCTTCTCACAGTTGGAGGGGAGCCTCAGACCGCCCAGACTCAGCTCTCCTACCTGATGTGTTTAGACGTTTGGGCCAGAGGAATAGCTGGTCTGTCTTCCGCTTGAAAGATAATGACATCACCCCTAGATATTTCTCCTGAAAAAATGTGTGGAGGAGACGCTTCCTGCTTGCTCGTTCCCTTTTTTCAGCTGTTACATAAGCCTTTTTTCCCACTGGGCGTGTTCAAGGGCTGTCTGAGCTTCGCTTGGGGGAGCGGTGCCTGATTACTGGCCGCTTCATTATTGATCAGCTCTCTAAGTTGTCGTTCTGCCAGCTTTTTGATTTTCATTAACATGGTTCTACTGGAGCAGCACCCAGCCAAACTTTGCTACACACCGGTTCTCATATATCTCTGTGAACTGGGTCAGAGTCATATTTTCTGAGCGGTAGAGAGGTCCAGTCGCTGATGTCAGTTTGAACAGGAAACAGTCGGTTCTTCCAGTGATTGAGAAAGGTTCAGCTGGGCTCGCTCATCGCTCCAAGGCCTGATCTGCTCCAAACTCGTTCATCTCAGCGCCAAGTCCCTAAAGGGGGCCTTCCTGTCCTGGCTCTTTGTGCGAAGCTGTGCAGCTCACAACAGTAAAAGAGGCTCTTTGCTCAGGTGCAGAAATGTTTTAATAGAACAGCGGAGTCTTGAAAAAAAGTAGGAGATAAAAAAAATGGGAGAGAAAAAAAACTTTTAAAAATGCATTGTTTTGGTACAAAACATATTTTAAGTCAATTATAAAATATGTATTAATCCAGTACATAACTCAACTTTGTTTTGCATTGTTGTATAAGTAAACATAATGTACACATGAAAGTATGTTTGGATAATATTGTATAACAGTCCTGGCTTTACGTGGTTTTACAGTCACAGTGCTGAATTACTCCTAAAACACTGTAAAATATTAAGCCAAAATTACCTGGCAGTTGCAGTGCCCACATGGCTTTCATTAAGCGTCTGTGGTTGAAAAAAGCATAGACAGATTAAAAGCGGGTGGAAAAATGCTCAGAGAAACTATTTCTGCTAAGTTACTTCTGGCAATTGACCATTGAGTTAGTCCCTACATGTTCTGTGGCCAGAGGAGAGAATGAAAGCTGGATCATAGGTGTAAATCTCCACAGCAAGATCTCTACCTGCTTTCATTATCTTTCTTGGTGCTTGAGGTTGAACCAACTAATTGCTTTTGCATAGCAGTACTTACAGTATATACATCCATGCCCATGCCTGGCAGTGTGAAAACAGCAGATGGTTGCCTTGCTGAACCACTCTGAAAATTTGTTATGTAATGGGATCCAACACTGCCTGTCGCATTCCGCGTTGCGGTTCTCCATTCACGTCAGCGAAAGGCGCTGGAATTCAGTGTGAACTGTGCTGCGGGGGTTGTTCTGACAAAATATATTGCCAGTGCTTTAGGTTTGTGGCGCTGGGGCTCCCTATTACGGTTTTGGAAGACAAGGCAGAAATGGATACTTCAAAGGCTGTAAATGCATTCCCCCCCCCCACTTAACCTGATGTTCATAACGTAAACTCTCCCGGCCTGGTTGAAAGGTGGAAGGAGGTTAAGCGAGTGCCGTTTTCTGCTTGAACTTGTAATCTATTGGAATATATTTGTTTCATGCCAAAAGGAACAAACGGAGGTCATCTACTATTGGTGAACTCCCTGAAGTTTGAGGTGCATATTGTGTGCACTAAAAATCAGTCAGTAGAGCAGACACTCAGAATTAGGCAAGACCAGGCTTTTGCTAGGGAGGGAGCAGCTCCTCTGTTGGTGGCTGGCAAGCCTTGCAGTCTGCTCTTTGCAGGGGGGTATTGCCCTGTTAAGTGAGAATAAGCGTATAATAATCTGGGTGCCCCCTATGCTTTGTACACTCTGCATAACTTAGACACCCAGCACACCCCATGTGTGCGGGCCTGTGGCATGCCGTTATTTGCTGGGAGATATTGCCAAAGACGTGTTTCTGGCTCCCGCAGAAGCTCTTTGCTGCAGGAAGCCCCCACCACCCCCCCCCCCCTCTTATTTTGTCAGCAGCCTCTTTGGCGAAATGATAGCCACAGCTGATCCCGTGACCCTGCAGGCCACCGCAGTTAACGTCGATTTCCAGACAGGCCTGGCCCTGAGCCCGGGAAAGCCGCAAATGGAGTCGGGGCATTGTGCAAATGATGTAGTGAAATGAGGTCAGCCTCCAGTCATCAGCCGAAACTGGGAAAATAAGGAAGAGACCAAGGAAGTGTGGGAACAACTGGCGTTGCTGCTGGATTTCATTGTGGAGAACATAACCAGCCCGTCGATGCACCGCCTGTCTTATGCCTGACATGCTGGTGGTTTGTTTTCCTCCGGACCCCCTGTTTGCACTCTGTTCAGCCAGTGCAACACACCGTGCCTTTAAAGGGAAACGAAAAAAGAAAGATGGGGCAATTTTTTCCACTTCTTCTGTCTCACGCTGGTTTGGTAGCCTTTAGCATGTTTGACTTGGATCCAGCAGTTATTCCCTTGCTGATTCTGAGGAGGTCATCATTTTTAGGAGATGTTGTAAAGTAAAACTGCTTTACCCTGCAATCCAACTGATGCTCCAACTCTTTTCCGTCAGCCTTTCTTCCCATTATTGTTCTAATACCTTAAAGCTGCAGTATGTAACTTTTATTTAGAAAAATGTCACGGAACGGTCATGCTTAGTTGGTATCAATCATAGAAGGAACTGTTCTGAGAAAAATCCAGCACTATAGACTATGTTTATACCCTCACATTCTGCATTCTAAAACCGGCAATTCGCTACAAAACAAGTTTTCAAAACAGTGACTTAACCATGACCACATCGCGGACCAATCAGCTGTGAGATTGACCTTGCCAGTAGCTAGCAAGTTAACCAGCTAGACATTTCACAGTGACCTGTTACACCGGCGCTATTTCACGGAAAGAAAAATAAAAGGGAACTGGATAAAGCTCGCTCGAAAACTGGAGTAAACATAGGTGCTAATTTTAGAAGGTGGTGAGATGGAATGCTTGCTAACGTTATATGTCGTATAGATCGCGTTAGCTCGAACTGGCTACTCGGCTATAAGTTACCAAAGCGTAGCTACCAGCTGTAGCCAGATAATGCCTGGTTCAGACTAACGCTACACAAACTCAGTGTTATGCAACAACAGAAAAGGTTTTGTTGTTTTACCTGGAATTTTAGATTCCATTTTTACTGTAATGTTAGCAATACCAATCTGTAATCCTGCAATTGTATCTAGCAGACTTTCACGTTCACAACTAGGTCTGTGGGGTGGGGGTGTGTCTCTTTCTCTGTGGGCAGGGCCAAGGATGTTGTGACAACAAATGTGGGGAAAAACGACATACTCTTGCTTTAACTCCTAACTGTCAACGTGTTTTTTTAATGTCGTTCTCATTGAGAATTTTATCTGTCAGCATTACAGCGCCCCCAGACCAATGGACATGGGCCTACTTTAGCATTTTTATTTCCATTAGTGGTGTTTTACTTAGTGTATGGAGGGGCTTGAAGGAAATAAGCTCTGGCTGTGGGGAGCTGGAGCTATTATCCTGCAATCAGCCACAGGCATGTCAACCTCCTGAGCAGAAACACAGTCTTTCATTATCAATGTGGGGCCTCTCGCACCTCACACAAACACTCAAGTCATGACAAAATGTGCTCAAGCTGTGAAGGTTCTCCCAGTTCTTGTGCTCGGGGCCCAGAAACAATAGGCAGTGGGTGCCAAAGTGCATGTGTCATCTAGCGATTAGGAGATATCCTTATATGCGCAGATAGACAAGAACAAAAGCAGAATTTCCCAGCAAAACAGCTGCTCCTGTTAAATGCTGAAATGTCCGTTATTTATTTACACCTGGTTATTTTCAGTTGATTTTAGTTCACTACTGATTTTTTTATTTATTTACATAAAACATTTATAGCAGAGGATGTTCAGAAAAGCAGAGTCAGCATGTGAGATGATACCAGAAATTATAGATGTGTATCCATGTGGGATATGTTTTAAAATGGTGATATAAATTCTTGAAAGCGATCATATTACAGATTTTCATTTTACTGGAAATGAGTGGCTGTAACCATAGATGCTGATTTAAGGGCTAAAATAGACTGTTTTCCTCTTTGAAACATTCCAACGGAAGAACAGAACTGAGCGTTGAATACTATATTTTCGTGTTCCAGTCCTTGGGGAGAAAGACATCCTGATTATTTGGGCCTTGATTGGGTATTTGCTCAAGAAAAATGTTGAATCTACCGTAATTGGTGTAAAATCTGAGCTTGTTAGTTTTCTCTTAATCTCTCTCACAGTGCTTGTATTGAATAATGGCACAATGCTCAGGGCTGGAATGTGTAGCCAGCCACACATTTTCCATGAAGAAGACTAATGGAAAGAACAGAAGTCCCTCGAAAACCGGACAGAAATGTGTGATTTTACAGCCTCGGACAAGCTGAGCGTGTTCTCCAGTTTAGAACACGTGTTCTGCCAGACCAGGTCTGCAATAAAACCCAAAATGAAATAGCTTTCTAGTGTGAGCTGAGTTCCTGGAACAGAAGTGGATCCATCCTTGTACTGCTCCTCAACCGGACACTTTCTAGGCGCTTGTTGTCACTGTGGGAGTACTTTTAAAGCTCGTTGCATCATGGAACAACCATAAATGTGTCCGGCATGGGATCGTGGGAGACGTATTATCACCTGTATTTTTTGGTGTCTGAAAGCTTGAGAACAGTCAAGGCGTCAAAGGGAAAAGCCTGCCTGCATGGGTTGAAGCAGAAACACTGACCCGTGACTGCCTGTATGTTTTTCGGGGTAGGTAGACCCCGAAATCCTTGACAGCCCCGTGCTATGTCGGGGGGACTGGCTGGGGGTCAAGAGGAAGTGTCAGCGAACTGTGACCTCCATCAGACGTCTTTCTCAACGGCGTCACTGTCAACACTGCCATCCGGTACCAGCAGGCTGAGGTGATAGGCAGAGGTCCTGCTCTCCTCACGCCCCACAGAATACAGACAAAAGGCCTTTGTCTAGTCCCCTCACTCAGGCAATATACTAGGGGCTGTTTGCCCCAGTGTGCAGTACAAAAAGTCCATCATTTTCATTCTATATCACACAAACATAATTTTTTAAATTATTTGTTTAGTTATACAGGCATTCTTACATGAAATATTGCAGATAAGACCATCGTGAATGCAAATGTATTGCCTTACATAACTCTTAACCGAGCATCTGGTCTAATAAGTTTATTTTGTGGTTTGGATGCATTTTACTCTTGTTGAATCCAGTAGCCACCCCCTCAATTATAGCAGCATTACATGTACAGGACGTTCCTCCGCAACTTACCAGATGACTAATTTACAGTAATAAAAAAAATTCAGAAGGAAATGTGTTTTTTTTGGTAGGTTTGTTTTGTGCACAGTCCCCTTAATCTGAGGAAAGTTCAATAAGAAGGTTGCTTACAGAGCAAAATGCAAGTTAATGATAGGATTTTTCATGGTTTTATCTGATTAAACACATATGGTCAATTAAAAATGCCTTTCTAAATGATATATTTAAAATGGTAAATATGACTTTTGTTAGTATAACAATGGTATTCATTGTAGCACGTTCATAGCTGTTTTAAATGTATTTTATAATTTGACGTTACTTTGGATACTTTTTTCTTGAAATATCTACGGATGTATTGGAAGAGAGTAATGCTAACGACGCTTCAATGTTGAGGCCTGACATCAGTGTCTAAACTGTTTTATCCTGTGCTGGTTTAGTTTCCACAATCCCAGTTTGATATCAGGACAACTGCAGAGATATTGGGGGTCCTCAGCGTTTCTCAGTGTGGTTTCACATCGTAAAACCTCAAAATGGATGGAAAAATCGAAGCGAACACAGAGGAGAGAAAAAACTATGCGGTGAAGAATGTGTGCTTAGTCTGCCCTGGGGTCTGAATCACAGATGAGCAAATTGCATCCAGAACAAGAGGGAGGGGGTCTGAGTCTCCAGAAACAGCTTGCATGTGGAGTCACTCTTACTCTCTCTCTTTCTCTCTTTCTCACTCTCACACACACACACACGCGCATGCACGCGCACACACGCGCTCCCAGGGTATTCAAGGAGTCCCGCACTCACAACTCTGTAGACAACGGCCGTCGCGTCGATCCGTCAACGAGGCTACTTGAAGCCGTGCTTCGCGAAGAGACTCAACCATGCGCGCCATATTCCGGCTCTCCCCGCCGCAAGCAGACCTCAGCCTCACTTTGGTGCTGTTCCTTTTTCCTTTACGTACTTGCTGGCCGCATTGGGTTGGCATGAGGATCGAGACACACCTGTTTTCCGTGGTTGCGTGCTGGCCTGCTACTCCAGGAATCGGAGAAGTGAGAATTTCACGCATCACATTTCCCAAAATGATGGCGACAATGTTCTGAGCCCTCAGGTGCAGCATGAATAGATTCAGCATGGAAAACGTTGTCCTGGTCCTGTGCAGCTGACTCAGTTTACGACACTCCTGTTCTTTATAGCTGCCCCCTGCCCTTGACTCCCATTATTGTGTCTGTGATTCATAGACTTGAGTCTGACTCTATTGCACTCGTTCTGCGTTAAGACTTAGACTGCAGAAGCTGGGTATTTCAGGAAGGATGAGCCTTAAACTCCACCTTGGTGCACTAGCAGTACTGTAATGTATCAGTACTGAGAAAAACATAAAACCCACTCTTGTAATCTACAGTCCATTGGAAGCCATTTCTACACATTATATGTGTGATACATCTTCAAGCAGCGGTTCTACTGTGTACCCACACTTCTGGAAAAGGATGTGGAAAAGGAAATTGGGAAGCACTGCACTGTTTCTGGCTTACATGTTTGAGGATTTCAGTCAAATTGCATCTCCTGGCTAAAGGTTAGCGAAACCGTACACAAAGGGTACTATTGGTTCCGATAAAGTGGAAAATTGTCTCCCCAGAGGGGATTGGTTTTCAGGGATTGTTTTCTTTTTAATTGATGTTAGTTCAGCATCAAATTAGACACTTTGGGAATGGTCAGAGAAAGAGAGATGAGATGTGACTGATCTGACGTGTGTCTGTCATAAAGTTGGCCCTGTGTGACTAAATATGTGAAACAGGGTTGGGTATGCCTGGGTCTGGAGTGCCACAGGCCTGCAGCCTTTCTGTGTTATCACACTTGATGGAAAAAGGAGTGGCCACAATGTCTCATTGACCAGGGGGGGTATACTACGGAGCAGGATTACTGAGTTAGCTGGATAACTGCACGGAGTAAAACCCGGAACCCTCACAAATCTGAGGGATTGAAGTAAAAAAAGCTGTTCGGGGTTTTACTCAGTGCAGTTATCCAGCTAACTCAGTAATCCTGCTTTGTAGTATACCCCCCAGTAGTATTGTAAAACACAGTGGTTCATGGGCCATGTCTTTAGGATGTAAATGAAGATCACAAATGCATTGCAAGGAAGCATTTTTTGGCAGTCTGTAGAACTGCATTAGTAGTAATTGTCATTTTTCTATTAAAAGTTAAATACTCTAATATCAGCATGTAATGTTCAATTGTATGCTGTTGCCAAAAGTCTTTTTTCAAATCATGTTATTAAGGAACTCAGAAGCGACATTGGTATTCTGAGTTCAGGAATGCCTGTGTTGTAAACAGGAATTCAGGTTAATGTTCTGGATTATTTGTGATACAGTTTTAAGCTTCTGGGCATGTATCACAAATAATAAGTATAATCGGGTATACATATAATCTACGTATAATAAAGTATTTGCTCGCAGCATTTATTTTTAAAAACACACCCCCAGGAACACGTTGTTCACAAAGGTATTACACCAATTCCATCATCAACTTGCAGAGACGCTAGGTTTTTGTTCAATTAACTGCTGAATCATTATTGATTATAATTAAACGTTGTTCAAACAAATGGAATTATGCAGTACGCAGTCTGCCCCAGGAACAAGGTTGTGAAACACTGCTTGACATGACACATTCTCAATCCAACAGAAAGACAATCAAGGTCCAAATTACATGTTCTGTATGGCTAACAGTTAGTGAAAGTTGTACAATTCTGCACTGAATCGTGGTTTTTGCCCCAAATTATTGAGGGCACACAGCTCTGTGGAAAGAGGGTCCCCTAGTGGTTTGTTTGGGTAGAGTCTTATTGAAGGTCAGAGATGCACCATCGTTGGAGTAGTCTGGTGTGAGCGCAGTGTGGGCTGACCTGTACTGTGAGGATACACAGCAATGGAAGAAAACATGAGCAAATGTTCCGTGGGGCTGGTTTCCTTTTCTACAATAAGGTGTAAGAATTGTTCCTTCTCTCGAAGGTAGATGATTTGATTGGAGAAGGAATTTCCCCCAAAATGTGGATAAGATTGTGAAAAGACATTTAGATGGCTAAGTCATGTGTACTTCCTAATCCAGTGCTATCACCTTCTACATCACTTATATTTTGGTTATTGGCATCGTTAACATAAAATGAATCTCCGGTGTAGACATTTGCAAATGAGTGTATTTACCGGCGTCCCTGAGTAAAACCATTACTGCTCCCCTGGGCGAGATGACACGCTAGACACAATTGGCCGGTATTTGGACATTAACAAGAGCTATCAGCCAATTACTCAGCACGACTGGTTTCCTTGTATGAGCTGGAGTATTTGCTGTCCCCTGTGGCCTGGATTTCGACACGGCTTTACCTTAGATTTTTTTTTCCATCCTTTTGTTCGGCTTCTCTTGCTGAAATGGGCAAAATCACAATGTTCCATAATCCCCGGGTAGAATTCCGACATGTCACACTGCTGAGATACAAGAAACTGAATTTAAAAAGAAAGTATTTTTGTTCCTAATGTACAATGATTTTGGCAAGCCATGTGAGGCAAAATACTATTTTTTTCAGTTTACACATGCAATAGAAATCTTATTCTGGTGACATGTTGCTGTTTGATTCTTGCATGTGGTGTCTTATGTTCTTTATATGATTGATACACCACACATTAATACACCACATATAAATCAAAACAGATGCCTCCAGAGTCTTCAGTTTATTAGCTCAAGTTTGGAGACTGGAGACTAGTGGCACTATACGCAACATTTGTATGGTGGAAGCAGCCAATTGGTCTGGTGTCTGCTACTGATCCTTGTTGTTTCTGTCACTTTTCAGGGACACAAAGGCCACCCCGGTCCACCTGGTCATCCAGGAGAGCCAGTGAGTATTCTCTAGGCTTCTTTATATATTCTTGATGTGTACAGATTTTGTACAATAGTACCAAGACAAAAGAGTAGTTACACAACATCCTAATCTTATTGTTTATTGATGTTGTGCCCTGTTAATACATACCCCATTAGACTCCATAAACATTGAGGGCCTGATTTACTAAGACCTTTAGCGGGTGCAAAAACGTTTAGCACACGCAAAACTAATGACACAATGATTGGTATAAAACAAATACCATGACCAGTCTTTGGTCATGTTATTGGTTTTGCGTGTGCTAAAAGGCCCTGACTCTTTAGCTGACTCCCTTTTCCAGGGCTACTCCAGTAACTTACATTTGACTTCTTAACCCAGTTCAATAAATAGCTCCACTGTACCCACTATGAAGTCCAATCACTCCACCCCTTTTCCTAACAGCTGTAAATGGGTTGTAGAGGTTGCAGTGAGCAGAGTAAAGATAGATGAGTCAGCCTTGAGCATGTTAAAACTCCGCCTCAGCTATTTTGGGTAATTCTCCCATTTCAAAACTAATGTCCCATGCAAGCTCAGAATCAATTCATCTTTGCGAACTTAGTGAGCTCTATAAACAATGGTCCGCTGCCAAAGTTTGTTAAAAGCGCCAGTGGTGAATAAAAGAGAGCAGAGACATCTGCTCGCACTTTGCTCCAAGATACTATAGAAGAAGATGGGGACCATTCCAAGATGCTGCTCATGTCTCACCATCATCAGCAGACTTGTTAATTGAGATGAGCGAGTGAGATCAAAGTCCAGCATACAGGCGCATGGGAACCAGCAGGATAAAAAGAGTCAGCTCTATGGTGCTAAGTTTTATTTTATAGCACACCAATTTCAACACATTTTCGTAGCCAGCCTTTTAGGCTAGCAATCGACTAGCTAGTCATTGAATGTGGTAATTCAATCAATCCGACACCGCTTGAGTGCAGCATTAGTCATCAAACTTTCCCGGGCAAGAGGTGCTGTCAAGCAGTACGTCACAAGAACGCGTCCTCGAGAGGAAGCGATAGAGAAATCCCTGCCTTCCCGTCCGCCAGCTGAAGTGACAGCTTTATCTCTCAGATTTATTGAAATGTGGTGTTGAGTAACACAGCTGATACATTTGAGAGGGTCTGCATCACTGTATCTAGGGCAAGGTCACTGGGTTAAGCAGGTCTACGGCACCGTTCTGGATAACTGGGCTGCAGCTACTGACAAATACAAACGCCCTTCCTGCCTCCCGCCCCACTCTTCATCACACTGTATGTCCTACAACCATGCAAAGGTAGCATTTAGCCAAGCAGGCATAGAGGATACCTTTCTGGAGGCCCATGCTTGAATCCCCCTTTATGCATTCGACGAAAGCCAAGCACAGAGAGCAGTGCATGAATAGGGGGCAGTGTGCAAGTCAGGACTATGTCAAAGGATGTTAAACACCGACGCGTCTGCACTTAAATAATCTTGGCACGGCGGTTTCCCGCTGAACCTGGACCATATGGCCAGAGTATAACAAGGCACAGCTGAAAAAAAGAAATGAGAAAATAACACCTTATTTCTAGTGGAGCCCTGTCTTCCAAAAACAATATTTGACCAAACAAAGGGCTTTTATGTGGAGCTGAAAGAGTGACACGTGGATCCAGGGGAGCACCGCGAACGGTGTGCCAGCCCTGTGCTTTCCTCCACTCTGACAGTCCTCATAGCACCTCCTGAATGCTTGCCTGCTGTAGGTACAGTAATTGTGATAAATCTCCCTCCCCCCGCCCCCCTCACCCACTTTCTTTTCCCCTCTCTCCCCAGGGTGAACGAGGGCCAGACGGAAGCCTGGGTGCCAAAGGTTATCCTGGCAGGCAGGTGCAGTAAATCTTCTGATGCTGTGCTTGCTAAACTGGCTGTACGCACAAAGTAGAAATTTAAGTGTGCTGGGTGAGGAGGGCCAAAATTGTGCAGATGAATGGGATTTGGGGAGAGCAGACTAAGCGACGGTGTTAGGCAGAGCCCTTGACGTCCAAACTGTGTAATAAAAAGGCTTTTCTTGAGCCTTGAATATCTTCAATAGCACTTCTCAGTGACAGTCAAGTGTTAAATGTATATGATTATAATATAAATATGAGGGTGATGTTTCGATTCAGTAGAGCTTGTGTGTTTTTATGTTCTGTCTGCACAGCCATTTTTATGAGTTTACTGCTAATATAGATTAGGCTACCTCTGATCATGAAAATAAAGATAGATTGAATGGCTCCTAACCCCTAAACAGCAATTAAAATGAAAAAAAAACTTCTAAAGTTAATGCTCTTTTGTAAACCTAAGTGTGCTATCTTTTAATATATTCTCTTGGATGCTCTGTAAAACCAAGCCATAAATTATGGTCAGGGTCCTGGTGCTGTTAATGTCATTTGGAAAGGGGAAGGGTTCAAGGTGTTTTTTTGCCCCATGGATGTATTAGTTATGGATTTCACTGAATTATGGGAAATACCTCCTTTTCCCTCACAAACACATAACTCAGCATATGCGGAATCGCTTTCAGCATGTGAACCAGTGCTCCAGGCTTGCAGTCTTGTGTAAACGGCATCATGTACGGTCCATTGTCTTTTCTTGACCTGCTCACTCACTCTGTGCTCAGTGTGTGTGCATGTGTTTGTCTATGTGTGGGTGGGTGGCTCGGCACTGGTGCCGGTCTGCTACACACGTACTGAGGGCTCCCCACTGGACGCGCTGTACTTTTCTCTGATGGATTAGGGTGTAGCACCCCCTACCATCAGAAAAGCCGCGGAGTACTGTTCCGGCTCTCTGCGGGGTGGGTCTGGCAAAGAGATCACACAGGCAGGGAGTCCAGGCCCGCTGACAGAGCACTCAACTCTCCTCTGGGAGTCGGAGGCAGAGCTCCAGCTTCAATAGTGTCCCAGGTCTCCCCTCATCCTGTAATCAATCAACGTCTGCTAAAAGGGTACCTAGAGTGGACTTATAGGAAAAATGAGATTGTTTTGTACCTTGAAATAATTATTTTGAAGGTGTCTTTGACTGTTCTGGAAAAAAGTTAAGGAGTATTTAAAAAATGAATCAGGTTTAATGGGATGTGCCAACTGGACTTGAATGCATTTTTAAAAGCATTGTTAAGTGCTTGGTACATCTAACCAAAGGCGTAAGGCATTTCCTATGTTCTTTCCCCCCAACCGAGTCGCCCTAGGTGCCTTTTAAACAAGGCAGACGTTTGTTTTTTTGTCTTCTAAATGAGAAGGCACAGTTATAAAATAAAAATGTGTCTTGTAAAGTCTGTGTTTTTAATTCGGGCGGGGGTGGGTGAGAGGATGAGAGGGTTTAACAAGGTTCACCTGTGGTCATGTGTGTGGTAAGAGTAGGGGGGGGGGGGGGAACTATGCAAACAAGCACACATTTCTGACCTCATAGAAGGTAGAGTAGAGACTGTAGATTATGAGGCTGTTCAAGTTATTTAGGTTTTTGTGAATAAATGAGTACATAGGAGGAGGCTATAGGAGGAGAACGGGACAAAATTGTGCTTCCGTATGCACTGTAAGATGCCATATTAAGTACCATATAAAAATTCTGCAAATAAACTCTGTAAATTTATTTGTTTTTAAGTGTCAGTCTACAAGAACTGATCTTTACTCAGATTCCCTTTTCTGTTCAAACTCACACTTTGTAAGAAAGGCCAGATCACTATAATAATGTAACTCATTAGGTATCCAAATGGGCATTATACTCAGAGAACAGCCAATTATTTATTCCACTGAATTTTATTAAGCATTTTGGCAGTTTCTGAAACATTTACAGCCAACGATAATGTTCAAGTTACAGGCACAATCATGCAATAATTATTAAATAAGTGCTGGAATATGTCCATAACAGTACAGTTTTCCTGTTCTCTATTTTTTTTTAAATAGAAAGGGAATATTTCTATATTACTTTTCAAATGAATTGCAGCTGCTGGGAGATATGTTGGAAAATCATACCCTTCATTATAAGAACAGTGGGGCACTATCACATCAGCACTGTCATTTGCCCCAACAATTCCAGCTAGTTATGTTTCTTTAGGTAAGAACTGGCACATTTTCTTTTCTTTAAGTGCCTTTTCTGGATTTTCTTATTTCAGAACAGCCAAATAGTTAAATTAGATTTAAAAAGAGGCCATTGTATTATGGCGATTATACATACTTAGCTTCAGAGTTTCGCTGTGTTCTTTTCACCTATAAAGTTTTATTTTTTTCAAATATTGTGTTTAGCTGTTCAAGTACTATTTTACTTTTTGTGTGTTTTAGGGTTTACCTGGGCCTATAGGTGATCTGGGGCCTAAAGGTGCTCGGGTAAGTGATTTATTTTCTACATTTGGTAGGCTGCTGAGCTATATTTTCTACTTTTTTGCAAAGCACTCAGGCCCTCTCTTCTGCATGATGTAGTACACTCTGTTTTTTTGTTTGGTGGGCCCTGTTTTAAAATTGGGTGAAATTTTGTGACTGTGTATATAGTATATAAACATTTATTGTGGGGGAAATTGCAAATGAGTGTACATATATTAATTGGTCATTAACAGCTTGGATGTGGATTTTCAAATCATTTCTTAAAGATGTATCTGAAATATTTTCCAATAGTAAGAAAAGTGTTCATTGTACATAATTGGCTTTTGATAGCATATTATGTTCTGAAAATGTGTTTGAAAACCATTTCAGCCATCATGTCCATCATACTGTATGCGCATTTTATATAAGGGTGTTAGAATGGCTGTCACTCTTAGGGTGGAGTATGTGATCTAGAATACAGCTTTGTGAAGGAGGCAAAGATAACATTTACATTACAGTACATACTATGTACTTGCATATTATTACAGTAACTCTCATAACTCTTCTCTGGTGTCAGGGATCCCACCAAAAAGTCACTCATAGCTCTGTCCTGTACCTCTCCCTGATTCACCACCACTGCTGGAGATAACATCCATTTTATGAAAGCTTTGGCTGAAGCTTCCACAGCAGTGTTCTCCAACCCTGTTCCTGGAGATCTACCCTCCTGTAGGGTTTCACTCCAACCCTAATGAAACCCTCATTCAACAGCTAGGGATCTAGTTGAGCTGCTAATTAGTACAATCAGGTGTGTCAAATTAGGGCTGAAATGAAAACCTACAGGACGGTAGATCTCCAGGAACGGGGTTGAGAACCAGTAATCTCCCAAGCACAACATGTACGCATTCCAAGAGGGCTTGTCTCTTGATTGTCCCTCTGGTTCCAAAAGAGGTGGTGGTCAAGAGGAAAATATAGTTTTTCACTCATACTGGTGTTGGATGAGAAAAAAGGCAGCTTCTCTCTTTTTGCAGAATTGTGGACAGAATCCACTGAATATCGTTTTGCTTAGTTGGCTAATAGAATCTGCGTGCAAATCCAGAACACTCTAATACAATGGCAAGCCCTTCAAATTCACTGCTTTTATTTTCCTGCACAGTTGGAGTTTTCCCTTCAAATGTTGCATGACTGTACTGGAGGAAAATCAGTGGTCTTGATATTAATGTCTCAGACAGGAAGTGTTGCATAGATGAAACCAAATCTACTATGATAATTAGCACAGTTATTTCATTATTCACAAATGCATTTTCCACCTATGTGCTTGTTTGTTTAAATGCACTCTGGCAATTTAAACAGAATACCATCTTGATTCTCTATGCTGTAAAACAAACAAAAAAACACTAAACTCTTCCCCGCTTGAATCAATTGAAATGAATGGACCTGTCCCCTGAATTTTGCATTGTTTCCATAGAGAACTTTATTGCTGTAGTGTCAGTGTCAGTAATGCTTTCAACGGGCTTTCCTGTTGGCACATTGGCCTGGAGATGAGTGGCATTCTTCCAGTATAAGAGTCACATGGGCAGGTGAAGGTATCAGAAGATCTGGAACAGCTGTAGTGTGCTGTAGTGAAGACGACATATCGGATACGCACATCAGATGTGCTGTTGAGCAAAGGGATGCCATGACGAATCCTTCAGTTAGTTTTGCCCCTGTGAATATCTCTCTACAAAGGCATGTACTCATGGTTGGAAAGTGTACTGTGCTTTGAATACTGTGCATGTGCTCTTTAGTACTCCAGCAAATCATCCTGGCTTCAGTCACTGCCAGCAGCTGTTAAATCAACTGTTGTCAGTATTTGTTTCTCCTCCGTCCCACAGGAAATGCATCTCTCTCTCTCTCTTTCTCCGTAGCAGACTTTCCTCTTCACATGACTCCAAAATGCCTAAATCCATAAAAAAAACATGCACTGTAACTTTGAATTGTGACTCTCTGACTGTTCTTCTTCTAAGAAACTGTGCCGTAATGTGCTGCGGTAGTAAAGCCTCCATTAAGAGGTTTATCAGCTTCGATAGGTTACCCCAGCTCTTGTCCAGTGGAATTTCCTGTTTAAACTTACCCCAAGGACCTCTCTTCAAAAGGGCCTCTCCTGATCTCCCCATGCTCTAGCTCTGATTCACTTCTCTGGCCTGCTTTCTGTTAGAATAAGCCTCAACGTTGTTTTAAATGTTAACTGTTTTTTTTCTTTGTTTTTTTTTCTGTATTTCCTTTTTTTGTTCCCCTCATGTTTTAACCAGTTTCTGTCATCCACCCAAGCAGCGCGTTTGGACACATCATTGATCCCTGGTGTGAGGGTATGTGCCCTTGGACTACATCGTGGAAGCCAGCACCATGCAGTCCATGGGCATATACACTTGCCTCAAGGCTTAGTTCTTCACGGAGACCGGCGCTCTACACTCAGAGGACACACCCAGCAGTGGATTGAGTGACACAGGAGCCAGGGCACTCCTGAAGTCTCCCGTCTTATGCTGTGACACCTCACACCTCTCCTCTTCCCCCCTTTCTGCAGGGCTTCATAGGAATCCCAGGGCTTTTTGGCTTACCTGGGCCTGATGGCGAGAGAGTGAGTCAGATTCATTTGTTCAGCCATTCCGTACGAACGACATTGCTGACACATACGGTCAAAGGCGCCTTGACACGATTATCTGAAAACAGCTTCCATTTGGATTTACTGCAGTCCATTGTGGGAGGAGCGCGATTGGTGTTATAACATGGCCCTCCCACCCAGTGGGGTTTGAACATCAAACTTTGCCAACACTAACCATGCACTGTCCTACAAAATACAATGTGCCTGCTATGCAAAAGACCCAGGTCCCCTGCATGGAACCCTTATCACAGTGTTCCCAGGCTCTTATTACCCCCCAAAGGATAGTGACATCACCATCCGTAGTGAACTCATGTACACAGAGCTCCCCTACGCCAACATCAATGCCAATCAGATTACTGTCACAGTCTTTTTGTTGATATCCTGTAGAATAAGCATTTTTTATTTTTTCACTGTTATCTAGCCACATTGAGTGACATAGTTTTTTTGTTTCTTCTCTTTTGCCATGCATGCTTTAGGGCATTCCTGGAGTTCCAGGGAAGAGGGGCAAGATGGGTAGGCCGGTAAAGTTTTCTCTCAACATACTTTATAGATTAATTTCTGACCATTAATATTGAATGTTTTTATGTTCTCTTTTTAGTCTGAACATATCAATGAATATGATTGCAATCTTAATACTCATTAGGGCCATCTTCTCTGGTGAGCCCTCAAACGCTATTGTAGTGGTTGTCTGCGTGGCCATTCATGGCTTCATGTGCGGTAGTAGCATTTGAGGCCTAACACATGCCTCAAAGCTGCGGTTAATGCAGGAGCCGATGACATGAGTCACTATTTGAACATTTTCCAGTGTTTCTCTCTCCATCCAAGAAGATGGCTACCCGTGTTGAATGAGTATAAACACATTTTCACCAGTAGATCGGGGATCATAGTCAGCTGGGCCCTCTTCATGGGTCGACTGTCAGTGAGGCTTTAGGACAAATGTTTGTCCTGCCTAAATTATCCAGTCCACAGTGAACACTTTTGCGTACATAAATGGTAATTTAGAGGTTATGCAGTGTATAGCATACGTAGATGTGATTAGAAATTATTTTATTGAAAAATGCTCATTATACATTACTTTATAACTGCATCATTGCAACACTTTAATTCTTTTGAACATATTGTCTGTGGCTGGAGTCAACTTCTGAATGCGTTTCAATACAAGCGTGAATATAGGCAATGGCTTACGCAAAACAACTGAGATCATCATTTGTTTTTTTTAAACTTTGAAAGAAAAGGGAAAGAAAAAGAGCAGTGCAGTGAAAACACATCTCCGTTTCCAAACGAAGCCAGACATTTTTTTATGAGCTTTTCTTTCAGTGTGTTTTTCCATGAGGTGACGGTGGTTTTATAAGTGATTCTCAGACACTGTGCTGAGGTGTGTGGAAATGATCCATGGTTTAGCATTGGCACCGTGACTCCAGGTTCCCAAAGAGACAGGGATCACCTATAATGGAGAAGAAGATTCACACAATAGTCTCTTTCTCCAAGATATCTTCCTCAAAGAGAAGTCAGAAAAGGTTGAGTCTGAAGGGGCCAGTTGGCGGAGGGTTTGTTTAATGGACATGGCATTTTTTAATACCCCTTACTCTCTGACAGGGGCTGATTTAGTTTAAAATAGGAAAAAAAAATTCTGGGCCAGAAGGGAAATTCAATCCTATTTTTGGATGAGGGCTCAGTTGGATGGAAGGAGGCCAGTTCTCTCTTTGTCTCGCTGGCCCTCTGTTCTCTGCTAACTTCCAACCAGGCGACAGTACAGCATGCAGGCTCCGCCCCAAACATACAGGCTCCACCCACTCAGCACAGACTTTTCTCATGCATACTGGGGGAAATGGAGTCATACCCAATCTTGTTAAAGAACAAATCTTGTACGATTAACATTACAATATAATAAAACTGTTGTTATGTATTCGTTATATGCTTCTAATCTAATATTTATAATGTTATGAAGTCAGTTAAAAAAGCAAGATCATTAGCAACTATTCATTAATCTACCCCTAAATTCACATTCAGCCAATTAGTCCTTTTTGTGTGCATATTGCCCAGATTGTGGATTTCATATACACAAAGGTTCTAAATTTTTCCCGCATTTTTATCATTCCTGCACACTCATTGTGAAACATTGCATTGCAAAATGTGGGCTTGCAAAGGAAAGTGAAGTCTATTTCTTAATGAGTTGTACGGTATATTGTATATACTGTAGCTTGGTCTTCTGGTTATTAATTCAGTCATACCTGTGAATAATTAAGTCTGGTAAAGGTTACTGTGTGCAAGTTCATCTCATTTCATCTGTGACACCAGCCATTTTTATATTTTATGTTCAATTGAATTTTTACCCCCTCACTACTGGGGTTCTCTGTTATGTTCTGCTGTGCCCTTCTTCTGCTGTGCTAATCACATGTGATACAGATAGCTGTTATTATGTAACTATGGCTAAGGCCTACATGGCACAAACTTTAAACAGACTAACAATGTCAGTGACAAATCTTCTCTTACAATGTGATTCTGCCTGTTGGCAGTCTGATACTGCTATATATGGTGCTTTGATTGATGCTATCATTATCGATTCTAGAAGTATGGCTTTTGTTTTTGCTGTGTAGCAGTGTGAGTTGGAGGTCATATCAGAATGCAATGTTGCATTGTAGTATTGTCCTTTATCTCTGTGTGTAGTGCCTCAGACTTTCTTGTAGGACAGGAGAGAGAGAAGTAGTCTCTACCAATGGTCACCTTGTATAAAGGAAGACAATGCTTAATACATAAAAAAAGATTCAGATATGTTGAGATTAACCCCTCTGACAGTGCTCACAACATTCTGTGTGTTAAATCAATTGGCAGAATTTATGTGTGTCGAATATAGTCTGTTAGAGCTAAAAGTAGTCTATAATGGTTGATTTTACAACATTTTGCTTTGACAATCCATACATTTGAATTAGTGAAAAGGTCAAACAGGCTTTGCTGTCTTTCCTATGGAATGAAGAAGAACCCTTCTGCGGTCACATATGGTGGAAAAAAATAAAGGGGATTTTGTTTTTGTCTACGTAACAGTGTTTTCCACTTGTGTGCTACAGAGGCCAGCTTGGCCCATGAACAGCCTGTACTTGGTCGACCCATGTGGGTTTTGGCAAGTAACAAGGAAAAGACCCAGAATGTCTAGGGAAGTCTTAAGTGACTGACACTTTGGGCGGGATTTGTCATTTTCTCCTAGCCATACAAATTTAATTAAACTTTTTATTTATTTTTTTAGTTTATTTAAAATATATATATTTGGTAGTCAACGTGGGGCTGCACGTGTCCAATCCCCACCATAATGTTCGATGTCCAATTATCAGCAACCGCAGCCACGTGCAAAATCCCATTGCCGAATAGGGAGTGTAGACATCTGCAGTTCTCCTCCAAAACACGTGTCGCCAGCTGCTTCTTTTCACACCGTAGACTACAGCTAAGCTCACATAGAGTGGAATCGGAGGAAGACCTTTCACATACGGCTTTAGCATGCAGTCTATGGGCGCCTAATCGGCCAGTGGGGGTTGCTAGAGAGCTATGAAACATGGACACCTAATCGACTGAACCCTCCCATACCCTGGGCACCGCAGTCGCCATGTGCGCATCGCCATATGGAGCTACCATTCAAAGTCAGCACTGGCACGGTCTGGATTCTATCTAAGACCATGGGGCTCATCCACAGTCTGGTGTCTTAACCGAATGAGTCACACAGCAGCATCCTAGCCGTACAAGTTGATGCCATGTGAGTCTGCCCTTCCATGGAGTTGCTGGTTTTTGGTGATTCTCTTTTTAATGTTTATATGTATGTCATAACTAATACTTTTTAGGGGAATGCAGTAGCTAGACCTGCAGTTTTATATGGAATTAGTGCTCCTTGGTGAGGTTATTTGTTCGAAGGCTCGTGATCTTAAGCTCCTTGCTGGCATAATAGCCAATATTAGCAGTGTTTTTCCAAAAAGGAAAACAATGACCCTCCTGATTATTCAAAACACTATGACATATCTCACTATGCCAAGTATCTCAGCAAACACCTCTGTTTCTGGAAGGCATGTAAAAGTCAGTAGCTCATTTGTCTAACTGGAAGGGTTTGTGTCAACTTCTTATTCTTTGCCAACTGCTTTTTTTTACCTCTGTTCTGGATATCAGATATTTGATGTGTCCATAGAGAGAATACAAAACAAAAGACAAGACATCGTTAGAAGTAAAAGAGGAAGAGCGTGGGGAACACAAATCTCATGCTGCTCGGGATCCAGATGATGGATATCTCAGGACGAGACCCTTTCCACCTTACCGCTTCCTCCCATGACGTGTCCAGCCAGACCTGACACCATGACCTACATCCGCTCACCTCCCCATGGCTCATCATCTAACCAGCTTCCCCTGACTCTACAGCCGGCCCCCTACTCTGCCCTGCCACCCACCCCCTCTTTTCACCAAGTTCTCAGACCCCTTCATCTGGCTCAACAGACCCCCCCCTCCAAACTGACTCAGCATATACACAGAGGCCTCATACAGGCAGCCAGCCAACAAAGCGATGGTCACCTCCTCCAGGCCCCGCTCTGCTCTTTCTGAGAAGGCGAGTGGCTGATGTGGGGGTTTTCCCACCAGGGTCCTTCTACTCCTCTGGATTGTAAATTACAGGAAAAAACGGAGGACTAAAATTCTGAAAATCCTTGAGAAGTAGAGCCAGCCCCTTTTCTACTCCTTATGAAGCTTTTGGAAGTCTGGGAGTGAGCGGTGAAATAAAAAAAAACGCTGAGCGCAGGCCTCCAGATCCGGACGCAGCACAGCCGTTTCTGAGTCACACTGAGTGGAAACAGTGATCTGTAACTTGCAATTATTCACCCCTCCCCCTTCTTTTTGTTTCTATTTCTATTCATTATTTCTGTCTATCTTTTGAGAAGTGGTAAGAGTTATGAAAAATGGCTGCTCAGCAGAGCTTTAGCTACACAGGGACCAGCGTAACCCTGGAAGGAGAGCTTACCTTGAGGCCGAACAAACACAAATGAGGAGGCTTATTGCTCTTGTACAGCGCTGCCTGCTTTGACAGGTCACTCCAGAGGTAGTAGCAACACCTACAGGATCACTCCTAAGCGGGAGGATATAATGTGTCCACCATAACACACATGGCCTCCAGTGTCTGCAGATAAAGCTCATCCTTTACTTACTGTCAACATGTGACTGACCCCAAATGTCCACAGAGAGGCAGGAACTTGTCCTCAGTTGACATTGTTCACTTTCAACACCTTTGAATTCCTCTGGCTGTTTTTCCGTCTTTTGCTGCACAGCTGTTCCTTTTCATTTTGGACATGACCTGAAGGTCGTCTTGGCTTGGGAATATCCCCTTTTATGTACAGACAAACAAAGCCACCTCTGCTATGGCAACATGGGTTCCTTTGGAAAATGTCACTTTGGACAATAGGTGGGAACGCTTAGCTGAGTTTTAGCGTAATTAACGCCCTCTCTGCCCCTGTCAGTCCAGGCTGCAGCCCCCAGGAGCCCCCTGTGGTTTTGCCTGGTCCTGATGTCAGCTGTAGTGCTGGGAGGTCTTTTCATGACCTTTCTTTGCGATGCAGTGACACGGCTTCCTTCAGCTCATCCAGTCACTTGAGGTCAGGTGCAAGGAAATTAAAGGGGTTTGATAAAAGTGGTGACAGGTTTGGTCTTCCTGGAACAATTTTAGCCTTGTGAAAATGGTCTACTTTACAACTTAATTTTCTGTTGGCCTGCTAAACACACCTCAGCTGGTGTACTCATGGATAATGGAGAACAAATTGTAGGGTGATCACAACATTTTTCAGACACCGTTTTTGAACAGTGCTATAAACCTGCTATAAATCTGACGTAATTTTTAAGAAGTAAACCATTAAATGAGTTGCAAGACATTTTGTTTGTATTCAACAAGGCCCGTAAAAATTGACTGGGGTTTTTTGGCAAGAAGATCTTTTTTCCAAATTTTCTCTCGTTTCATATTGCAGTCATTAGAGCATGGGATTTTTTCGGATCAGTTCCCCAAAACTGTTCCCTGCAAACATTAGTCATGAATAATTCTCACTGTCAAAATTATCTTTATTCTGTCATCTCCATGACTGATTTTCCATTCAGTTTCTTGGCGATATAGTTTCACCATCATTGTTCATGTAGACCATATCTGTTTAGACCATCTGACTGCATTCACAGGAACGTGTCTATAGGCCATGAGTGCTGACTTTGGCACAGAGGCAAGCACACATTGGACTTTGTTCAATCACTTCTTTAAAGACACCTAGCATTATTCTACAAGGGAATAAAAACTTAGGGAAGGTGTTTGTTTTGAAATGCCAATTTGGTTTTTTTTAACAAAGCATTGCAATTACAAATCATGGACGAGGGCCATAGGTAGAAAGAATTAAGCTAATTAATGCCTTATATATGAAAATAAACACTACGCAAGGTTTTTGTGCACTTTAAGATCTCTACCCATTGCGCTATTTGATATTTTGGTCAAGATGCTGCCCCATCAGTTTCATTCATTCGGGACAATCAGATTAGACTTTTGACTTCGGGGGCAATCGTTTTCTCGTATGCTAGATATTTGCGACAATTCCTAAAGCATGCCAGGGAACTGTACAAGCGGAACAAAAAATATAAAAGAAAGGTTTGTGCGTATTGAGCTTCATATAATGTAACAGTAAACCAAAGCAAAAGGCCTCTGTCAGCAGATCACAGCCACTGGTTAGGGCTTCTGCCAATGAGCTTGGAAAGAGTGTGCTTGGGGAATTTCCTGCTGGTCTGGCAGGAATGAAGATCGAGCTTGTTTCTGGGGTTTCTCCTCTGTCGTGTGTTCTCTTATACTTTCCCCCTAACCTTTGTAAAGTTGTAGCACAGCATGTGAGTATCACTCCAGTATGCGCACGGACATGTAGACACACATTTGCAGACTCGCTCTAACGCAGTAGAAGCACGCAATCTCACTTGTGCACATGCAAACGTATGCGCACGTTATGCTCTCACTGGCACGCACACAAACGCACATTCTCTCACCTGCTCAGTTATAGTGTACACAAACAGCTGAACACAAGCAAACACACACATTTACTCAAATAAAAACTGCCGTCACAAAGAGGAATAGAGAACACCAATTATCTCAAGAGTTCCATAACTGATACATGATAGTTTGTGGTTGATTTTTCCATAGTAGTCCAGCCCTGTGGTTAATTTATTTGCAGTTAGAGACGTAACTACAGTGTTTGACTTAATTTAACAGAACACCACTTTATTGCTCCTACCACCATGTTATTGCAGGTTTTCATGTTTCATACTTCATAACAAGCCACTTAAAGAGAACATTTATGCTTCCTTTACACTTGAAGCAGTAATCACTGTTACCTCAAGCTGATCCCTTGAACTTATGTAAAGGCAGTGAAAGTGACTTTTTATTTTGCACTGCAGTTCCAGAACTCAAATCATGATGTAAATTAATCATTTATAAAATGCAATCATTAAAACAAATATGAATAAATATGGCACTCATATTTTAATGTGTGCCAAAATATGTATTCATGTGCCTACTGAAAGACTCGTATCCTAGTTTATTCCAACGAGTAATTTTTTTTAAATGAAAGGGAAGACTGCTTTTGCACTGCAAAAATCCTCACATGGTGATAGTTCACGTTTCGGTCATGTTAAACTGAGAGTCTTGGTTTTGGCTTTTTAAAAATAATCCAGTCTAAGTCTAGCTTTCAAATGCTTTTATGCTAGAAAAGTGGTACAATTGCAGTGTGTGTGGTGACATTTTCCTTGCCTTGCATTGGAATATTGCCTTCGTAACAGATCTACAGATAAAAAAGGACACTCACTTTGTTGAGTTTCGAATAAAAACAAACTCAACAAAGTTCCCCCCCCCGACTTCCAAATGGAGTGCTCTTCTTTGTCGGTTTGCAATAGATTTTACATTTGCACAGTAAATGAATGAAGGTGTGGACTGAATAGCAAGGTGTTACTCCAAATATTTATTCCTGAACACATTTGTATGTAATGCTGTAAGTGGAATAGTTTAGTTCAGCAGGGGATAAATGCACACTCCTATCAGTCACAGCCACACTAGTGCATCACAATGGATTCTACATCAAGGGCCTGATTTGCTAAGACCTTTAGCGTGCAAAACCTTTTAGCACACGGAAAACTAATAACGCAACCAATGGTTGGTGCAAAACAAATACCATGACCAGTCATTGGTCATGTTATTGGTTTTGCGTGCGCTAAAATGTTTTGCACACGCTAAATGTCTTAGTAAATCAAGCCCCCAAATGTTTCAGCTACTGTTTTAACAAACGACAGTGCTGAAGGGGCAAGGTTGGGTGTGATGAAATTGACGTGGTGGTTTTGCTGGGTCCTGATCTTCATCTTTTTGCTTCTCGTCTTAACAAATCCATCTGTCTCCAAGGCTTGTGCCTGTGCCAAGTCAGGGGCTGATAGTAGCAAGTGTTGGCAGTGCACAGGAAGCTGGCATCAGAGAGACAGACAGTGTTGAAAAGCCAGTCCCTCTGTTACTGCGAGAGGCTTCCCACAGCCACAATTCCCCATCCCCTGGGAGACTGTGGTCAGCACAGCCATTTGATCATGTTTCCTCTGTCTGGCACATTCAGCTCTGGCGTCTATGTATCAGCTTAACACAGCACAGTAGCACACGGACACTGTGTAAAGGATAATGGATAGGCTAGCACATTTGTGTTGGATGGGTGGCAGGATTTGGAAACCTCACCCATTTGTCAGTGTGCCTGTATGAGTCTGGGGAGTGGGGAGATGTTACACACCAGTACTTATGTGGTGCGTCTGGAGAGGTTTACTACCCAGATGGGTGCTGTATTTCAGCAACATCCTGTGGTCTGGAGAAATATGATTGTTGGCCATGTCTATAATTGTAGTCTGATACTGACCACACCACATAATTGCTACTGGTGGACACAGGTGGATGGAGGCTTGGCAAGGCAGTACTTAAACACCAGAGGGTGGTTGTACCAGCTATCTATAATTTTTTTATAACCTAGATATTAAGTAAAGGCAAAAAACCACATAACCCTAGATTGTCTTTAATGATTTTGCTTCACGCTGATAATTTAAGAACAAACGGCTGGCTAACAGCTGACATCTTGTCTTCAGCATTGGCTGTGAGCCAGTGCCCTCCATCTGCTGAGACATGTTTTTAAACACCCCATGCTGTCAAAATGTCAATACATTACTATAAGTTATGTATTGACATTTTAGCAGCACAGGGTGTTTAAAAAACCTTGCTCAGCAGATGGAGGGCACCGGCTCACAGCTAATGCTGAAGACAAAATATCAGCTGTGAGCCACTAGGAATTACAAAGTGCATTAAAAGGACAACAGGTTTCACCCGTCTTTAACTGTGCCCATATGGACTTAAAGATGGGTGAAAACCGTTCATTTTAGCGCATTTTGTTTTTCATTCCTGCTGAATGAAAACATGCTTAGTAGCTTCTGCTTCTAGTTTGATCAAGCCTAGTAAAACAGATTAATTTAAAATTATATAATCCCCATTTCAAGCATGTGAACATTTTCCATAATCAATTTTACATGATGTCTTTCCTGTTGCTTCCCGGGGAAATAATCACATTGCAGATCCTTACACATCACGGAATTACAAAGACTGTAGCTAGACTAGCAGAATGTTACATTTCACACTTCCTTTATCTTACACGTCGGTGTGATGGGAAACGTACCATGTTGCAGCTAACACCTAAGTATTCCATAATTTTAAAATAAAATGTGCTGGGACTTTAAGACATCTCTCTTGTTTTTCTGCTCAGGGGTTTTCAGGTGATTTCGGGGAGCGAGGACCACCGGGGCTTGACGGAGACCCAGTAAGTGAGATACCAGAGACACCGCTCTGTTTCAGACTGTTTGCATGCATTTCCTCTCACCTCTACAAACGTATGCAGGCATATGTTGCTGTATCCACGCCAAGCCACGAGAACACTAACTGGCCACAATAATGCAGTGTTCCACTGCTTTGCACTGCTTCTTTCAATGTTTCCCAACTCTTACTCGACCTATATGGCAAGATTCTGGAGCATAAAACTCCAGTAACGAGAAAAACATCTGCGTCCACTGAGGATGTAGCAGACTGTGAAGTGTTTTGCTTGAAGTGAGTGTTTAAGCCCCAAGACAATCATTTCGATACCTCAGAAGCTTTGACAGTCATCCTGTTTTTTTAATTTAACCCATTTTCAAAAGCCTGCCCCCTTTTCCTTCCAAAACAAGAGAAGACTATTTAAGTTGGCATTGATGTTTTTTTCCATTCAACAATAGTGTTGAATGGATTTAAAAAATGCTATGATATGATATAACAAAGCATTTGATATGTTTCCCTGTGAGTCACAGAAACCCTCTAGTCTAGAGAAGGAAATAATATGCTGCCATCTTATTTGTTTTGTGGCTTTTTAAGTAGCCGGATTGATGAGACCTTCCTTTCACATAAAGAGTTGCAGGTACTGTAGTAGATGGCATTGGATAGAGAGCATGAATCACATTCCTGGAGTTCCTCTCTGCCTGCTCTCTGGGCAACTGCCTAGCCAGGAATGTCCCTTCTCCTGGCATCTCAGTGTGGATGAGACATGGATGAGCCCCGGCCCAAGTCTGCACACACACATTCGCTCACTTTCTCACACAAAAATCCGCACACATGAACTTCTGCGCACACCTTCGCAAATACATATGCAACTTCAGACGTACACACTCTTGCATACGCAAGAATAAATGCACACCTTCGCAAATACATATGCAACTTCAGACGTACACACTCTTGCATACGCAAGAATAAATGCACACCTTCGCAAATACATATGCAACTTCAGACGTACACACTCTTGCATACGCAAGTATAAACGCACACGTGCGCACACTCACATTTGCACTCACACTCACGTGTGAACATGCACATGAACATATGCGCATCTCACAGGCACATGCTGTTCATGGAAACACACTCTCACGTGCACAACTTGAACACACGCTTGTGCGCGCTCATGCACTTTCACAGACTTACACACTTGTGCACACACACTCGCACACACACCCACATATGGTCTCTGACACACACTTATGCAGAAAGAAGCTACTCTGCAGTTATGGTAATTGGACAGTTAAAAATAACGTCTCGCCTTCATTTTCCATCATTATGAAATTTCATCCTGCATTTCATCCAATCTGTGCCTGGCAGCCTGCGGACCACAATATTTCCTGCCCTGAGCCCTTAATGAATCCAATCTGATTGTTATTACAAAGGATTTTAACTTTAACAATACACATTATACTACTGCAGGAAACGTGTCTTAAAGAACACTGGATGGAGTTTGCCACAATTTCATTTAAAATGGAATGGCATTCTGTATACAATATTTGGATGTGCAGGGTTTTGGTAGCAGAAGGTCACACACTCCCATAGTCTTACATCTTGTGTAGTATAATTCTCCTCGAAAGTATGTGTAATTGGCCTGAAATGGGTTCAGACAGACAGTTAGTCATGTTACCAGAGCCTGCTTTGGACTGATCAGTGTTCTTTCTAATTTTAGCCTGAACGTTTTGGCCTCCAGAGAGTTACTTACTTTTCAGAAACTGTAGTTTAGGAAAGTGGCCAGTTTGAAAGTACTGTTTTAATCACACAATGGAAATAGGTGCCTGACACTGTCACAAGTACGCAGGGCTCCGGTATTGCGATTGAGGGGCAGACACTGTGACCTCACGGCCGCTTCCTTCAGGCTGGATTAGCGCAACGTAACTCCAGGTGCGGGCCGAGAGAGGGGTTATCTCTGCAGGGTCTGGCTCTCTTTCAGCTGGACCTTTAGCACAATCCACACTCTTCTAACTCGTTTATCAGGAACTTTACTAAAAAAGGGAAAGCAACCATTCAGAAATCCCTCACTTCCTTCAGGACTGAGTGGGGGAGGTCATAGTGAGTCCGGTAACCACTATCTCCCCTTCCTAAAAAAAAAAAGGGGGAAAAAAGAAAACACTTTCTTTTCATCCCAGCCGCCGGTGCGGGAGGAAGTGGGCATGGCACGTAGCAGTAGGCCGGCGGAGCTGGACAACAAGCCTCTCTCTGTGTCTCACACCAGGCCCCTTTCATTAGCTTGGCTGGGGAGATGGGAGCTCCAGATTACACAAGCTATCAAGGGACAGAGGCCGAGGTCTTCCCCCTCCCACCAGCTCGGCGAACACTGAGCCTCTCTTCAGTCTCTGTTTGTTTAAAATAGAGCCAATAACCTTAGAAATCTGTTCTCTCTCCTAGGGAGAATTGGGTGCCCCAGGTCCTAATGGAGTTCCTGGACTTATTGTGAGTATATTGATATCCATTAACTTTTTATTATGTTTTTTTTATTTACGGTTACTCTCTGCCTGTGCATGAGTGAGTGTTTTTGCTCAGGCCACAGACAGCTGCACTTGTGTAGTCTTCTCTTTCAATGGTGTTCTACCTGCTCTAAGGTGAATGGCCTCTGCTCACTGGGGGTTCTTCATGGCTCCTCCCTTGGTCCCCTCCCTCAATGTAAGCATGTGTTCCTCTGTGTTGTTTTGAAATACCCCAAATTTCAGGTTGGAGGAGACATATATTTTAATTTGGTGAGCATACTGTATAATAGTATTTTATAGTTTTGTGAACTTGTTTCTGTTACTGTACTCTTAACATTTCTGTTTTGGATAGTGTATACGGGTAAAGTGAGAGCTAAGAAGCCCTTAAATATCATTGAGGGCTTTTTTGCATTTGTATTTTTTCTCAGTACTTATGTAATCTAAAAGTGGGCTGAATGTGGCTTTTTGACTCATTCCATGGGTCTAACGGATGCTACAAACCCTCATTCTGTGCACTGCTCTGGCTGTAGGTGGGAGAGTGCTCTGTGATCTGACTGAACCAAGGCTTTGTAAACGCAGGGGAAGATACACTGTCAATCTCACAGACTAATAAGGGTGCTGGTGCATTTCAAACTCCTAAAATAAGCTTTTGAAGAGCTTGAAGCATTTACAAACCAGCACCAAGCCACATAATAACTGTAGATTATATGTTTCCCAAGTTTGCCTTTCCTCCTACACTATTCCAGGACTTCATAATGCCAGTAATTGTGATGTTAGAGGCCCTCTGATTACAACTGTTAAAAATGTCACACTGTGTTCAATAGAGACTCTGTATCTAATCTGAGGCAGACAGAATAAACAGTATTTTTGCATGGGGAGGAGCCATTCAGCGGAATGATACTGTGCTTTCAATTAGTAATGCTCTGATGACAGGTTTTAGCATGTAATTGTATTCATTTTGTCACATGGTGCTGTCCTATAAATCAGCTACAGTGTTAACCATGGCTTACGTTATGAATCTGGAGGTGGTAAACCTTCATTTGCACATCCGTTGTTGTCTCATTGCATTATGCTTTAAAGATATTTGTGACACACTGGATCAGGCATGCAGCCCTTAAATTATGGAGTGGAGTAGAAAAGTATGGTAGAAACATTTGAAACAGAGTTCTACCAATCACAGTGCAGATCTATAAACTAATGATAGACCCTATTGTGCTGTAATATATTTTGAACTCTCTAACCTGAACCAAGAATTAACCCCAACTAGTTTGGTTTACTATCTTTACTGCCCTGAGGTCAGGTGAATTTTACTGCTTGCATTTCCAGCCAAGCTCTACAGTACATTTAACATGATGCTGAGCATCAGATTACATTGAGTTATAGATTAAATTAATGGTTTTGGTCTGGTGAATTTTTCTGAAGTTTTACGTAACTTTTCAGACAAATCATTTGCATTAGTTCAAGGAAAGATTTATTGACCAACCTTGATATGGGAGGCATGTTTTTATCATCTATTTTTACGGTCGGCAGGGGTGCACAGCACGGACCATAGCTCATAGATAGGGTTTCTCGTTAGCATCAGTCGTTGAAATGGTTAATTTCTCTCCAAATGTTTATTCAAATTAAATCCAGGGCTGAAGTTTATGGATCACTGCTTATCAAGTGTCGGTGTTGGTGATTATGTACTGAATTTTTCTTTTTTGGGCCAGGCAATATTGAAACTTTTGAACTTTGGCCAGGAATTACTTTTAATATATGTTGTATCGTAGGATTACATGCATACAGATGGGAGCACGTCAACACTTTTTCTTTGACTATAAAGAAATGTTATGCAATTCATGATGGGATAGCACATGCACTCACTGCATAACAAAAGAACAGTTGTGGTACTGCACAGAATCTACAGCACAGGGGACGCACACTTTGCTTCCAGCAACAATAACAACAATCATAAGAAGAAGAAGAAGACGAAGAAGTGTATCCACAGTCATAAAACGGGCCTATAAGAGTATTAGGTGGCAGAAGGTATATACTTTACAGCTGGTTTTATTTCTGTGCTGGTAGTGAGGTCACTCACCTTTGCGTCCTGATTGATTGCTTCTTCATGATGATAATGATGATAATTTCACTGTCTAACATGCCTGTTTTTCTCCCTGTCTCTGTGGGTGCCAGGGCGATATGGGGCCTCCTGGGGACATGGGTTTATCTGGACCACATGGACTCAAGGTGATTATCCCAAATAACCCGATCCAACTGCCGCGAAAGGGGTTAAAGAAAGACTTGCATGCACAGAACATTCCAGCGTATGATTCTGTAGGTGTCCTGTTACCCCCAGTGCTCTCCATTGAAGAAGTTTGCCTGTCTTATATAATAAGATAGAAAGTATTTATAAGATAGCAGTTCTTCTGTGCAACGTTTAGCAGAACAAGGAAATTTTCACGAGAATATATAAATATAAAATGCAGAGATACTGTCGCCTACTGCTACAGTGTTGTGTGAATTCTCACTTTAGTTCTCTAGAATAGTGCTCATGAATCCTTTGTGATACCTATACCGTTATTATTTTTTGTTTGTTTGTTCACTTGAGCAGGAAGATAGCTCTTTTGTGCCATGGTATATTTGTGTTTCTTATAAACATTCCAGACAAATCATGTCATGTTCAACTCTCTCATGCATCACCCTGAGTTTATAGCTATATGGCATATAACATGAGTAATGCCAATCAATTATTAGAGAGAGTTCGTATTTTATCTGGGAGCTGCTGTCTTTCGAAGAAAGGTGACATTCTTTGTGCACTATTTATTCTTACTTTTCTGTCATTTCCATGTTGTCCTCCTCCTCCTCCTCCTCATTACAGTGAATCAGAGAAGCTCTGTAACAGGGTTATTTACATTTCCTTTGTTTATCTCGAACATTTGACATTGAAATTGGATTTTTGAATTGTTATTTTAATAGATGTAAACACCCAAGAGCACCCTTTAACGAGGGTTTATGCAAGACGCTTTCTGTTATATTACAATTGTGTATATTGTTCTGTGTGTGCCATTTGAGGAAGTGGGGGGGGGGGGGGGGGTGACATCCCACATCAGGAGTATTAATGTGTATTAATGGGTATTTTTCAGGGGGTGCCAGGAAACCCCGGAGAACCAGGACTGAAAGGTGATAAGGTGATCTGAATACTCTCTTATTGGCCTGTGTTTATAAAGCATCTGACCTAAATGCTGCGTTGTTGTTTTCTCTATACAAAGCATGTGGTAATGATCCCCGCTTATAATGGATGTGTCCATATTGCCTAGAGCTCTTTGCACAGCTCAACTGAATCTGCAGTATGGAGACAGTCTTCTCTTGCTGCCATGCATGTGCCATGCTCACCAGACCATGGCTTCCATACATTCACCATTTACAAATGAGTGATTTTTAACAGAACGGTTCAGGGGACCCACTGCCTCCTCCGCAGCACACCAGTGAGACCCTGTTGAATCCAACTGTGTGGAGGGCAAGCAGGCAGCCAGCCTTAAAGACGCGCACGTGAATTGTAGATACGTACATTCAGACAATCCCAAAGGCAGACGAATGCCAATGAGCTGTGGCCCAGACAGAGACCTGCCTGTTTCTTAGGGAGGGAGATGCAGGCCACCTGAGCCCCTTAGGAGGGCAAAGTGTGCCTTTTATACACAGCTGGCTGCAATAGCACCCCACTACAGTCTGTCTCACAGATTAAAGTCCAGGCTCAGATCAGGCTGTAGCAGTCTGACATACAAGACAGCTGTGTCACGCTATTATATATTCTCACAGGCGACAGCACAGTCTCACTTTATAGTAAATGAAAGTGTATTCCCAGATTACTGATTTGCACCTTTCTCATAGAAAGGAGCTCTTGCCTGCCTGTCTTCTGTTTTTTCATAAGGATTATATTGAACTTGGCACCAGCACTTGGCCGCCATGTTCATAATGTAATATATCATAGAAAATGTCCGCATCGTAAGCTTCAGTTTGCATATATATACAGTATATATATATACAGTGGTGCTAGAAAGTATTCATACCCCTTCAGTTTTTGCACAATTGTGTTGTAGATTTCATTTTAAATGGATAAAATTGCCATTTTTGTCCATCAATCTACACTCAATAACCCATAACGACAAAGTGAAAACATGTTTTTCCAAATTTTTGCAAATGTATTAACAATCAAAAACTGAAATTTCTCATGTGCATAAGTATTCATACCCTTTGCTTTAATGTATTTTTAAAGTATCATATTTAATATTTGGTCGCATATCCTTTGCATGCTGTTACTTCCTGAAGTCTGTGACCCATCAACATCAAAATACTCTCGATATCTTATGTTCAGGTACTGTTACAAGCGATACTATAACCACTCTGCATTTTAATTGATTTCTATGGGAATTTGGGGGTGGGACTAGATTCAGCTGTAAATTACACTGGTACAGTATGGAACACATGGCTGGCTAAATGGCTGTAAGTTATCAAGGGTCTGAGCTATTGAACAAGCCCCAAACCATCACTCTGTTGTCAAATATTGAGTAGATGTGGATGGATCACTGCAAGAGTTATTTATCCTGACTCATTTTCCTATAGAATTCTATGGGGGAAAAAGTCAGGAGAAATAACTTCATATTTAATATTTGGTTACATATCCTTTGCATGCCATGACTTCCTGATGTCTGTGACCCAACAACATCAAAAGACTCTTGGTATCTTATTTTCTGATACTTTTACAAGAGTTACTATAACCTCTCTGCATTTGAATGGATCTCTATGGGAATTATGGGTGGGGGGGGGTGTCTAGATTAAGCTGTTAATTTTGCTGGAACAGTATGGATCACACGGTTGGCTAAATGACTGTAAGGGTCTGAGGTATCAAACTAGCCTCAATCCATCACTCTACTGCCAGATATGCAGTAGATATGTATGATCACTTTAAGGGTTTCTTCTCCTGACTTGTTTTTCCATAGAGTTCAATAGGAAAATCACCCTTAGAGTAATCCATATATGTATAAAAAGGGCTACAATTGCTACACGGTTCACCCGATATGTATGTAAAAACCCTCAAATTAAAGCTGAAAGTTTGCACTTTAACCTCATAGTCACTGTTCCATTTCAAATCCAATGTTCTGGAATACAGAGTCAGAACAACAAAAATTGTGTAACTGCCCTCAAACCTTTGGTCCCCACTGTATATATATTGTATATATATACCTATATATACAGTATATATAATTAAGTCTGTCGTGTGTAAATGCTGTTTTTGAATGATAATAAGGCTAGAAAGCCCATGTAATCCTTCCAGACCTCACTCTCACCTCTTTTCAGGGTGAAGTTGGTCTGTCTGGGGAGCAGGGAGAGATCGGATTCCAAGGTGACAAGGTATTTACTTATTTTAGTCATTGCCTACATTTCCCACATCAGCCATTCTTTGTGTATGCCCACTCATTTCTTAAATGTATTGGCCATATGTCCATTCTCTCAGTCAAACCCTATCCAATCAGGAGCTTTTTTATTCTCCATTATTGAAACACAAAGTGCTCACATGTGAATGGTCCCATGGGACTAAATAATGTCTAATCTAATTGAACACTGTTACAATGGAGCTGATTCTGCACATGGTTCAATTGCACATTACTAGGTAATTTCTCATTAATCTCAGTTTAAATATGTGGCTTAAAACAGTTTGGGGGTTTAGTAAGTTTGCTTATTGCAACGCAAGGAAGGTTCGTTACAAGTCCAGAAATGTCCCTGTTCCTTGTTTCACACAGTGATGTGAGCACATTTCCCCTCTCATGAATTTACACTGATTTACAACTCCCTTCAAAAAGTCAGGCTTTCATCTCTGTATGAGGCCTCAAAGCAGGCACAGGTTGGGTTTCTTAAACATTTAAACATCAATTTTGTACATTTTAACTTTACTTTGATGTCACCCTTCAGCAGAAAAAAAAAACACATGAGGTGAGCTAAGCTGCTATACAGAAATGTACGTTGTTGCTGTTGTCATGTTGGGGTTGTTCTGCACATGTTTGTATATTGGGTTGTGATGTGGACTGTGTCCACTAAATCTCTTTGCCTGTGTGCCCCAGGGTGTACATGGCGTACCAGGACTGCCCGGGCCTCGGGGGAAGGCTGGACAACAGGTGATTCTGTCTTCCTGTTGACTTGCCTGTGACACAATCCAATTGTAATGTTCCTCTTCTGTGTGTAGTTATAGCTTATTAAGCCAATTCAACTGGTGGTTGATCGGTTGGCCAGGTTGACAGGTGATTTATTTGGGAATTTGGCCAGGACCCTGACTCATTGGTTTGATTACAATTAGCACAATTGCATTACACTCCTGACATCCGGTATGGGTGGTATGGTATGGCAGTTCAAGGGATCACCTTGTATCCTTGGACTGAATTGCAGAAGCAGTCACAGAGATGATTGTCTACTCACTAGCATATGTAGCTATGTTTCCTTACATTTGTTTTTTATTGTCTTATCCACAGGGAAAGATGGGGGATAAAGGTCCAGATGGCTTACCTGGTCCTCCAGGTCCAGAGGTAAGTGCTTGGCTACATTACATGTACTGAACATTGTGTACTTAAAGAGGGATTACAGCTTTATGCCACTATTATATTGTTCTTCCAATCTCGATTTGTACATCCCATTGGGTATGCCGTTGAGTGACTCAGCTGTGCAAAAATATGCCGGGCCATGTGACCTTCTCACTGACCCTAAGGCAGAGGAAGTGTTCACTGCCCAGACAGGAAGCTTTCCTCACACAATATTTGATTATCGCTCCCTCTAATGGCCTTGGCTAGACTGCAGTTTCCCTGCACTTCTTTGGACCTGTTCACATACGAGGGCAGGTCTCAGTCCAGCTCAGAATCCCTAACAAAGGCTATGTGGCGAATTTAACAATGAATGAGTACTTTCTTTTATTCACCTCCAAGTGTAGCTGGAATTATTTATCCTCATTGCTGCTGCTGCCTGTTCTGTGCACTTTGATAGTTTAGTGAAGAGGTGCCAAAGCTCTCAACTGTTCTTAGCCACACTCTGAGCAGGACAGCTGCTGATTTAAACTCAGAAATCAAATGTGCATTACTTTTACTTACTTTTTCAGCTAAGGTCAAGCCTACTTAAGTCATCATAAGAAAAAACTAATGCACCACTATTTCAAAATATGATTCATTACAAGTTATACATATTTTCTGTTTGTCCAACAGTTTTTTAATTTGAAGTACAATGCATTTTTTTTTCATAGAAACAAAGCTCTTACTGATGAATTGCCTCTTGTAGTTTATGGACTAGAAAAGGCATATCCATAATCACAATTATTAAATAATTTAATCGTTTTATACAAATCGATATAAATGCAACATTTTTCTCTTTTTTGATAAATTAGCTACACATTCACTTGCCTGCTTTATTGTTTTTCTGTTCAGTTAAAAAGAACCACTCCCAAGACCAAGCTGTCAGGGTGATGTTCTATTTCTAAATAGAATAATGACCATCCTTCCTTGTCCTTGATCTTGTGTGCAGGGTTTTCCAGGCGACATCGGACCACCGGGACAGAATGGCCCAGAGGGACCAAAGGTCTGTACCATCCCTATAGAGCTTACTCTTAATTCTATTTCCTCTAATTTCTTTAGGGTTGAAGTGAGAGAGACTAGGAACTCCATGCAGTATTATTTTGATAAAATGTAATGGACAGTTTAGTAAGGTGTGTTTTTGGATGGAAATTTGGTATTCTTTTGCGAGCTTTTGTTTAAAAATATTTTTAGGCAATGCATTTTGACCTGGGGCTGTATGTATGGTGATCTTTAATGTGAGCTTTGGCCTCCCAGGGAAAGCTAGGAGCGAGGGGCTTACCAGGCCCACGAGGAGCGGGTGGACTGGAGGTGAGAACATCATTAAGCATCACATCACAATTAAATGTGAAACAGTGTTTCCTGTATTGAAGACTGACATTGCCACTGTTCTCAGGGAGACGAAGGACCAGTTGGACCACCTGGGACCCCTGGACTGGAGGTGAGTTTCAGTTTCTAAAGTTCCAGTGTCATTGCGATAGATCCAAAAGCCTGGTCTCCATTTGGTGCAGATTTCCATGGTCATGTTCTGATTATCTTTGGTTTGCTTGCGACTAAAAAATGGTTGCTTGTGGACCAAAGCCTGCAGTCAGTGCAATTCAGAATGAAATGTGATTTTGCTGATGCTGTATTCAGCTTATGGCCGTTCCAGCTTGTATTTAAATGTTGGCACTCTCCAATCATTTTATTGTTGGCAACATCAGGCATTCTGTTATATTGTGCTGTTGAGAAAAAATATACAGCATGTAGTAATAACCAAAGCCAGCTTGCATGCTTTGAGGTTTCTCAGCCTTATTATCATTCCATTGAAGCTCTATGCTCCTAAAGTAAAGTTGTAACTCAAAAATTGACGAGAAGAAAAGCCATATTTCAATGAGCAATCTGCTGACATTAAACACATTAAGGGCTCTATTTTCCGGGAAGCACATGGCATGCGGCGAGCTGTCATAGTCAATGGCGTCACGTATGGCGCACTGGGCACGGCTACTGAATTTAGCTATTTTCGGACCAAAGGCGAGGAGCGCACAGCTCACAATGCGCTGTGCAAGTTGAAAATGGGCTGGGTTATGCTGAATATTTATCAGTGGGTGTGCTTCAGCTGCACCATAGCTAATCAAATGACCTCTTTTCAGTCCTTTTAAGAGCCGTGTGCATTGTCTCATTTTGACCATGCTGAGCTATCCCACATCATGTGGTTTAGTGAAAAACGACAGCGGTCGTGGTCGGGAGGCCTCCCGCTTGCAGAACGAGAACGCTAAAGGCGATAAAAGTTACTAATAGGTTAGGTTATCTGGACTGTGAAATTTCTTTATCTTTTAATAATTTTCTTAGCCTCCAATCAGTCAATAAAATACATTTTTAAATAATTTATTTTACTCTCTCAATTAATTTACTGGCTCTTTTTTATTTTTCAAATTCTCTCTTTTCCTATTTTCTAGGTATTTCCTCACCACATTTATTAGCGACTTTTGTCGCCTTTAGGATTCTGCAGTGGAAGACGATAGGCTATCTATTTTGCATTGATTTCATTGAATGTAATTGAGTTAAGAGTGTCATGGATCTGACCTTTTTTCCCTTATCTCTACGTCGCCTTATTCGTTTTATCGTTTACTGGTAGTCCATCGGATTTTCCTGTGTTCCGTCACGGGTTTTTGCTTCTCCTGGTCATTAGTGAGTTCACCTGGTAGATATTTCCGCTCACTACTTATACCCCGCTTCCGGTCTCGCTCGTCGCTTCTATGTTATTTCCTCTTAACATTCGAGCCGGTAAAAAGGTATAGAGAGTAATTAGTAAGCTAGTTTAAAAACTAAAGGGTTTAGAAAGTAGGGTTATAGAAAGAAAGGAAGGTTCTTTCAGCGCTCAGTTCTGAGCAGAGGTTCTCGTTTTTCTTTCGTTATTACTCTAACTTACGAGTGCTCTTCCCCAGGAGAAGTTTGGGTTGTTGAGCCTCGGTTTTCCTTAGTTTTCACTCCTATAACGGGAGTAAGATAAGCGTGTCTGCTTATCTCCTTTTATTTACCGTTTCTACCGACTAGCGCTCTAACTGCGCTGACTCCAGTTATAGGGGTCTTATAGTTTTGGTTTTCATTGTTTGTTCGCTCCTACAAACGGAGTTAGATAAGCGTTAGTGCTTATTCCTTTGTTTTGCTCGTTTAGCGAGCTCCTCGTTTATATTGCGAGGGTTATTCTTTCTTTTCTAGTTGTTTCTCCACTACGGATTATTGTCCGTTTTAGTGGTGTTCTTACGAACACTTTCAGACTGGTCAACTACTAGCATTTGGATCTCTAATATTCCCATCTCTGTTTTCTGACAGAGATCCCTCATAGAACATGGAAGCCACAGGGGAGTTTCCAGCAGTAGTTGCCAATCTCAAAGTGATCATTTCCGCTCAGGAGGTAGCCCTGACGGACCAGAGAGAGAGTATTCGGGTCTTGCAACACTCACAGCAAGCGTTACACGAGCAGATGCAGTTACAAGCTGTAGCGTTACGAGATCTGGCAGAAGGTATCCGTACTCTCTCCCTCAGGTCCGATTCTCTCCCAGTTGCAGAAGCACCTATACAGGTTATTCCTCCAACAGTTACACCTGACGTAAGGGAGCCAAGACTCCAACTCCCCTTACGGTATAGTGGAGAATCCGGCAGATGTCAGGGGTTTTTGACACAGTGTCTAATTTTTTTTAAAATACAACCCTCGCGGTTTCAGGCACAAGAGTCCAGAGTAGCCTTCATTCTCTCTCTCTTGACCGGTAATGCGCTCGCATGGGCCGACCCACTTATTAGAGCAAATTCTATTATTGTTAGCAATACGGAGCGGCTTATGGCGGAGATGGTGTCAGTGTTCGACCAAGACGTTTCTGGCAAAGAAGCGGCCATGCGTCTAACCCGTCTTCGTCAGGGCACTGACACCGTAGCCACATTTGCTATTACTTTTCGTGCCCTTGCGGGAGTAACAGGTTGGGCCGATGAGCCCCTATGTGCTCTGTTCCTTAATGCGTTATCGGAGAACATAAAGGACGCCATTGCGGGTATCGAACCACCCGCTACATTCGGTGCTCTTGTGTCTACGGCCATTCGGTTAGATAACCGGTTTAGAGAGAGAGAGAAGGAGAGGACTCATAAGGGTTTTAAACAGCACCCACCTCGTTACTTTTCCTCTCACACGCCAGCGCCGGTTCACAGTCCCTTTGTTGCTCCCATTGAACAGGAGGAGTCCATGCAGGTCGATAGCTTTTCCATGCGCGAAAAAGGGGATGCTAAGTCCCGTGAATGGCGGTGTAGCTATTGTAAGAGGAAGGGCCATTTAAGGGAACACTGTCCCAAACTTGTGGGAAAAGATTAGTCCCGCTAGCGGAACCGAGTCGTGTAGCGGGACTAGAATTAAATTACCCTCGGACCTTCCTGTCAGTTTATTTGCGCTGGAACCACCGCCAGATTTCCTGCAAAGCGTTCATTGACTCAGGGGCAGTTGAATGCCTCGTTGACTCCAACTGGGTTAAAGCCCATAAAATTCCCACCCACCCTCTATCTCTCCCTCGACTAGTCACGGCTCTGGATGGCCGTCCCCTAGGTACTGGCACGATCTCCCGGGTTACCGCCGCGATACGCATGCGCGTTCCGTTTTGTAAACATACGGAGGAGATTCAGTTTTTTTTAGTGGAATCCCCAGTTTATCCACTGGTTTTGGGTCATTCCTGGCTCACTCGCCATAACCCACACATTAATTGGGGGGGGGCGAGACCCGTTATTCAAAAATGGAGTCCCAGATGCAAACGCCACTGTCATGTCGCCAGTCAGTTTTTGTTGAGAGAAGGGGGTGAGGATTATGCTCAGTCTGACTCAGATAGTGAGGAGAATTGCGTTAATAACCAGCAATCCTCTCATGTCCTCTCCGAGAATGGAGAGGAGAGTTTGGACTGGGATTATTCTGCGGAACTACCTCCTGCGTGGCAGGAGAGGACGTCCGAGTCAGATATTGATTGGGAGATTCATTCTGTCTCGGACACTGAGGAGGTTGAAGTAGGAGGAACACTCGAATTCCAGCTGCCCGCTAATGTTCCTAAACAGTACGCCGATCTGGCGGAGACGTTTAGCAAACAACGTTCCACTTCATTACCACCTCACAGACCGTATGACTGTGCTATTGAGCTATACCCAGGCACTACCCCCTCTAGAGGGTCTCTTTATTCGTTGTCCATCCCTGAGAGCGCAGCCATGCACAAATATATTGAGGAAGCTCTGGTTAATGGGTTTATTAGACCTTCTACCTCGCCTGCAGGGGCGGGTTTTTTTTTTGTTAAAAAAAAAGACGGAGGTCTCAGACCCTGTATTGATTACAGGCCCTTAAATGATATAACAGTTAAGAACAGATACCCCCTTCCTCTTATGAACTCCGCTTTCGAGCGCCTTCAGGGGGCGTCTATTTTTACGAAACTGGATCTACGGAACGCCTATAACCTCATTCGTATTCGCGAAGGCGACGAATGGAAGACCGCTTTTAACACGCACAGCGGTCACTACGAATATCGCGTCATGCCGTTCGGGCTCACTAGCGCCCCCTCTGTGTTCCAGGCGTTGATTAACGATGTGCTGAGGGAAATGCTGGAGAAATTCGTCTTCGTCTATCTTGACGATATTTTAATATTTTCGCCCGATTTTTCCACACATGTCGGTCACGTTCGTCAGGTGCTTACTGCACTTCTCAAAGCCCAATTATTTGTTAAGGCAGAAAAGTGCGTCTTTCACACGGGTTCTGTTTCATTTTTGGGTTTCATTATTAAGGAGGGTAAGGTACAGATGGATCCAGAGAAGGTTTCCGCTGTAAAGAACTGGCCCACGCCGTCTTCCGTAAAACAGGTACAACGTTTTTTAGGTTTTGCGAATTTTTATCGGCGATTTATTCGAAATTTTAGTGCGGTAGCAGCGCCCATTACTGCGCTCACTAAGAAGAACCTTGGCAGCCAGTTCCAATGGAATTCGAAGGCAGCTTCAGCATTTTCGGAATTAAAGAGAAGGTTCACTTCCGAACCCATCTTGGTTACTCCCAACCCCTCCCTGCCCTTTGTGGTAGAGGTAGACGCCTCCGAGCTAGGCGCCGGTGCCATTCTTTCCCAATGTTCGCCACTTGACCACAAGATGCACCCCTGCGCTTATTTCTCTCGCGCCCTAACATCGGCAGAGAGGAATTATGACGTAGGGGATCGAGAATTGCTTGCGGTCAAGTTGGCGTTGGAAGAATGGCGCCATTGGCTTGAAGGAGCGGAACATCCATTCACTGTCTGGACGGATCATAAGAATCTTGAATACGTTCAGCTGGCTAAGAGGCGTAATTCACGACAAGCTAGGTGGGCGCTATTCTTTCTAAGATTTAATTTTATTATCACGTATCGCCCCGGGTCTAAAAACGTCAAACCTGACGCTCTCTCGCGGATTTACGACCGTTCTGAAACAGACTCAGTTCCTGAGCCTATTATCGCCACTGACCTCATTGTTGCCCCGGTTATTTGGGAAGTTGAGGCAGCGGTGCAGAAAGCCTTGCGCTCAGACCCAGGTCCAGGTGGGGCACCGGCAAACTGTCTTTTCGTGCCTCCTCGTCTTAGGTCGCGGGTCCTCCAATGGGGCCACGCCTCCCAACTCACCGGGCACCCAGGGGTTCATCGAACTAGGGACTTCTTATCCCGGCGTTTCTGGTGGCCTAGTCTGGAGAGAGACGTACGCTCATTTGTCGCGGCTTGTCCGGTTTGCGCTCGCAGCAAGGCCTCTCACCTTCCCCCCTCGGGTTTTCTTCGCCCCCTACCTATTCCCACCCGTCCCTGGAGTCATATTTCCCTGGACTTCATCACGGGGTTGCCGTTATCTTCAGGCAACACTACCATTTTAGTGGTGGTCGACCGTTTTTCCAAAGCGGCCCATTTTATTGCGCTGTCCAAGCTGCCATCGGCACCTGAGACAGCGCAACTTATGATTGACCACGTGTTTCGTCCACATGGCCTTCCGTCGGATGTGGTGTCCGATCGCGGTCCTCAATTCGCCGCCAAGTTTTGGCGGGCGTTTTGCTCTCTGCTGGGGGCTTCGGTTAGTTTATCTTCCGGGTTCCACCCGGAGACTAACGGCCAGACAGAGCGTACTAATCAGACGCTAGAGAATACTCTTCGCTGCCTTGCCACATCCAAGCCTACCTCCTGGAGCCGTCACCTCGCCTGGGCTGAGTACGCTCATAAAACGCTGCGTAACGCCTCCACCGGCCTCTCCCCCTTCGAGGCTCAGTTGGGTTACCAACCACCTCTTTTTCCTGAGCTTGAGAAGGAGGTGGAGGTACCCTCTGTAGGATCTTTCGTTCGGCGGTGTCGGTCGGTTTGGAGACAAGTGCGGTCGTCTCTTATACGGGCTTCGGCTAAACAAAAAGTGGCGGCTGATAGGCATCGTCGAGCTGCACCATCCTATAGAGTGGGACAACAGGTTTGGCTTACTACTCGGGACCTTCCCTTGCGGGTCGAGTCCCGCAAACTCGCTCCTCGTTTTGTGGGCCCCTTCAAGATTATTAAAAGAATCAACCCAGTCACGTTTCGATTGCAACTTCCGCGCTCAATGCGCATTCACCCCACGTTTCACGTCTCCCGTCTGAAACCGGTACTCGTAAGCCCCCTCGCCCCGGTTGAGAGACCACCTCCGCCTCCTCGACTCATAGAAGGGGGTCCGGCTTATACCGTTCGCCGCATTGTGGCCGAGAGACGTGTAGGTAGAGGTTGGCAGTTTCTTGTTGACTGGGAGGGTTATGGTCCGGAGGAACGTTGCTGGGTTCCATCGAGAAACATCCTGGACCCGCAGTTAATCACCGACTTCCGCAGAGATAAGGTTGTGGAAACGTCCGGTGCCGTTCCTTAGAGGGGGGGTCCTGTCATGGATCTGACCTTTTTTCCCTTATCTCTACGTCGCCTTATTCGTTTTATCGTTTACTGGTAGTCCATCGGATTTTCCTGTGTTCCGTCACGGGTTTTTGCTTCTCCTGGTCATTAGTGAGTTCACCTGGTAGATATTTCCGCTCACTACTTATACCCCGCTTCCGGTCTCGCTCGTCGCTTCTATGTTATTTCCTCTTAACATTCGAGCCGGTAAAAAGGTATAGAGAGTAATTAGTAAGCTAGTTTAAAAACTAAAGGGTTTAGAAAGTAGGGTTATAGAAAGAAAGGAAGGTTCTTTCAGCGCTCAGTTCTGAGCAGAGGTTCTCGTTTTTCTTTCGTTATTACTCTAACTTACGAGTGCTCTTCCCCAGGAGAAGTTTGGGTTGTTGAGCCTCGGTTTTCCTTAGTTTTCACTCCTATAACGGGAGTAAGATAAGCGTGTCTGCTTATCTCCTTTTATTTACCGTTTCTACCGACTAGCGCTCTAACTGCGCTGACTCCAGTTATAGGGGTCTTATAGTTTTGGTTTTCATTGTTTGTTCGCTCCTACAAACGGAGTTAGATAAGCGTTAGTGCTTATTCCTTTGTTTTGCTCGTTTAGCGAGCTCCTCGTTTATATTGCGAGGGTTATTCTTTCTTTTCTAGTTGTTTCTCCACTACGGATTATTGTCCGTTTTAGTGGTGTTCTTACGAACACTTTCAGACTGGTCAACTACTAGCATTTGGATCTCTAATATTCCCATCTCTGTTTTCTGACAGAGATCCCTCATAAAGAGGTACGTTTTTATTGCTATACGTGCAATAAGAGTGAATGTATGCACCAAGTTTGTCATTATTCTCATTACAGACAGGTGTAAGAAAGAATACAGTACCCCTGGGAACACATTGCAGTATAATAACAGCCATAAACAATTAAAAACAGAAAGAAATACAATAATTACAATTATAAAAAAGACATGAGCAATAAATGCAAAGTAAAAAATTTTCCTGCTTGGGGGATTTATTTCAAAGTCAAATTGAACCGCATATGATCCATGAAAACAGTTGATTGGCTTTTGAATAGGTTATGATCATGCACGCATTGGGGAAAGCCCCGAAACTCCTCATACGCTGTGGTGCGATTTGTGCCGTTAACGTGGTCTCACCTGGTGGGCAGGGCGAACGCAAATTGCAGTGTAATTTTTCCCAAAATAGCATTCCGCTGCAGTAAAATTGAACTGGGCTGATCCCTCTTGACGGACACACCCCCCCAGCAGTGGCTTCCCTCCCACTTCAGCGCACGGCGAGTCCCCAAATTACCAAACGAGCTCAGGCGCGTGCAAATCTGTGACGAAATTGCTACCTTGCCAGTGATGGCTCAACACCAGCTGGGAAATAGAGCCCCAAATTAGCAGTTTTGCTTCTCACTCTGGACTGACACACCTTCACCAGCGACTCTCCTCCCACTTCCGCCGCACGGCCAGTCAAACGGGCTCAGGAGCGTGAAAATACATGCTGAAAATGTCACTTTGCCAATGCGCTGACTCGCCACCCGCCATGCGCCAGCCGGAAAATAGAGCCCTAAGTGACATTTCTGAAGCACTGGGTGGAATTTCATATCAAATATCTGTGATACATCACAATGTTTAGAAAGCACCCACACAGTGAGGGGTCCAGCTGTGAAAGGATTGATAGAGCTGCCAATCTCTACCTTCAAAATAGGTGCTGTTTCACTAACTGGCCACCAGGTGGTGATAATTGCTATGACTCTTTTCCAGTTTGAGTGAAATTAAATAGAAGAACTGGATTTACAGTATGAAGATGTTGGAAACTATTTATATTTTTCACTATAAATACTATGATACTGCACTGTGAAGTAGGCCTATTTTATTTAAACATTTTCCCAAATTAAAGTCATGTCATATTTTATGTTTCATTTATATTCTGAAGTATGTCATTTGGTACAACATAAAGATTATACCTGACTTTCCTATGATTGCATTAATATCTGATTGAACCCCAACATTGGAAAAAAATAAAATAAATGGTGCAATGATTTAGAATTAAACATCTAAAAACATATTCAGAAGAATTAAACTATTTGAAATCTCTAGTGCACTAATAATCAGCCCATCCTTTTTAGCCCAATCTTCTTCTGAGGTAATTGTCCTGATTGTATCTTGTCTTCATGTAAGACCTTTCATCTAAGGATCTTAATGTGATTTACGGAGATAAATGCCTACCTGGGTAATGTGTATCAGTTTAATTCAGATAGTTAGCGGCTTAAAGCCACACATTGCTGCTGCACTGCACGCTCTGTCCGTAGGAGGGGAGGTGGGGTCCGAGCTCCCTGGATGGATGCCATTGGACTTTCTTCCAGCATTTCATTGAAACAGCTGTCTGCTCTCCCCATTAATCTCTGCGGGAAACATACTGCCTTTTATGAAAAGTGGTTAGCATGGCAACACTGTACAACCACAGAGAGAGAGAAAAAGCGTGAAAACTTTTATGAACCATAACAAAAAAAATATCTGTAACAACAAGCACCCTTGGGGCAAAATGGAACGAAAGTGAGTAAATGTTGTAGCTCACCAGAACAGCAGTAATTCCCTAATGCTGGTGCTGGGGTCTGCAAGACAATTAGACCCTTCGAGGCATGAGGCTGATGATAAGGCCTAAAAATCATGGTTCGGTCTCATGTACATAGCTGTAGTAATTTAATAGCCAATAATATCCTTTGGCTTGTTGTTGCTATTATGACTGAAACTTCCTGGGCTGCTTGGTCCATTTAAAAAAAAAAAAAGCAGTAACATCTGTTTCTGGGAAAGCCAGCCTGCTTGAATATCAATTACATGCCCAGTAAAGCAAAGTACTGATTATCTCAGTAGCCTTGGATGTCATTTCACTCTTCAACACGTGGGAGAAAGTAAAAATCTCATCAAAAGCCAAGAGGTGGATAGAAGAAAGACAGTTTTCTTTTGAATGTTCCCCAGCTTCAGCAAGACTAAAAAGCATCACACATTCCCTCCTACGAAGTATGTTTGTGCTGGATGTAGATGGTTCAAGACAAGGGTATTGATAACTAAAAGTGGACAGAAAACACAACTGACTTGCTAGAGTTGAGTTGCTAACCCCTGCCGATTTTATTTTTGGTAGCAGTCAAATAGTCAAAGACGTATTGGTGGAACTAGGCTTGTGGATTTGCACCATATCCCTCTCCCTGTGATTGTGTGTGTCTCCACAGTAGACCTGCCCTTTAGCCTCCTACTGCGGTAGAGTCAAAGATACAAACCCATTGGGATTGGGGGGTTGTTCGGAACTTTGAAAGGTTCTTGACTTTAAAAGTGAAGTCAAATTACAGAATTTTCCATTTGAATTATTTATTATGCGTACTTGCATTAGGCCTACTCTAGCTTTAGTCTTTAACACGCTCTCATTTTTAGCTACAAATTATTTTGTAAGCTAGTAATTAATAATCAAACATTATTATTTTCTACATTGGCTTTCTGAAAGATGCAGCATAGTAATAACCTATAATAATCTATAATTGGCAACTGTTGCCGTTGTATTCACAAAATCAAACACATTATAAACTGTAGGCTAAGTTTACATGATAAAGAATTTAGCTTATGTGTGTTGACTACAGAGAAAGCGAAAGCTATTAACTGAGAAAAGATCAAAAAGGATATACTGTGGGAACTCCCAGTTCAGACAGAAAATGGTCATGGTATTTGTTTTGCACCAATCATTGGTCATGTAATTGGTTTTGTGTTTTTATTGCTCTATATCAGTAAAAGCACTCTTGTTTTTTTGAAGGAGACATGCACTGATTGCAGAGGTAGTCATCTCGTTGTATTCCTTGTTCATGGAGGAAGAGAAATGGATAGCAGTCCTGACAGCAGGCTGTGATTGGCTATCAGAGGGAAGTGGACAGGCACTGTGAGAGTGAGAGTCTTGATCACTTTTTCTGTCTTCTGTTTAGGGTAGACCTGGGAGGAAGGGTTTCCCTGGGAAACTAGGTCCTGACGGATTGAAGGTGAGGCCTGCTTTGCACATAGCTAATATGTAATCAGTCTGTTAATCAATCACTCACATTAATTTGAATCAAACTGAAGCATATCCCTCCAGCAACATACAACTTCCTGTACGCTATCTTTAGTTTTAAGGTACAGGCTCACTTGTCTTGTGTCCTCATCTCATCAAGTGCCCGTCAGATCTGCAGTGTATATGTGTAAATGTTTAGTGAAACCCTAACTGAGGCTTGTAACACAGGGTGAGCCTGGAATCACTGGAAACGTTGGAGTGGTTGGGGAAAGGGTAAGAGCTTATCTCTGTTTCATGTGTATTATTCTGCATGTTTCCAGTTTATTATGCTTATCTAATTCCATGCATTTTCCACTTTGCACTTCAGGGCCTTATGGGTTTCATTGGACCTGTTGGTGAGACCGGAATAGCAGGAGAAAAGGTGAGTTTTGTGACTGAGCAAGAATTGATGAATATATTGTTCGACATGACATGTCTCTTTGCATTGTGTAGGGTTTGGTACCTGGTCACTGTATTGCCTCTGAAAGCTGTACTGCTGTAGAATGGTGTAGACTGTGTGATCCCTGCTGGAGTCTGATGAACGGAAGGTGCTCTGCGTTGAGCGATGCGTGTTTTTGACTCATTGGCTTTCTGTGATTTAAGGGGGATCGTGGAGAGATGGGTCTGCCAGGCCCCCCCGGAGAAAAGGGATCGATGGTAAGGAGTAAGTCTGGACCCTCTCTCTGTTTCCACGGTGTAAGATTCAGACATGGAGTTTGACGGGGGAAAAGCTTGGAGATAGAACTGTTCTGTGGAGTGAGGGATGCTGACTACTGAGAAAGATTGCGAGGGAGTCTGGACACTTATTTCCTGCTTTCTATACTCACATACATGCTTCATTCCTGGGGAAAACCTTGGAGTCTCGGAGAATGTTAGCAACAACAGCACATACTGTACAACACATGCCAGTTAGGACCTGCAGGGGGATTTTTCCTGTTTCTGATCATCACTGCTGAACTAATTCCAGTCTTTATAATTAACAAGCTGTAAAACCCATTAGTGTCAGCACTGTGATGTGACTTGCTGGAACACTGGACCCAGCCTTCTGAAGCCTGTAAATTGGAGAAAGGGCAGTTTGTCACCTCTGCTGTCCGCTTCTCACCTAAACGTCTGTTCTGCCGGGCCAGGACCCAGCAGCATTGTGGGACCAATTAGGAGTCATTGTTCTGTGATCAAATGATCTAATCCCTCGCTGACAAGTCCGCCGTGCGATGCCAAAACCTTGGCTCAGCGGCAGCCTCTCACCTTGTGACATGGTGTGATAAACCCGGGAGTAATTCCACACTGTGTCACTGTGGCAGCCGGATGCTGCCGGGTATTCTTTATCCCTCGAGCGCACCGGAGAGCCCGGCTCCAAGGTCCGGTGCACAGTACCGAGCAGGATCAGGGAGCCGGTCCCGACAAACCGCGCTCCGGTTAACGGTCTGCTGCTTCGCACTCAGCCGTCTGAAGGCCATTAAAATCTTTAACGCAAAACAGACATTTTCATTGGATTTAATAAGCCAGTGTCTGCCTATCAATAGACCCAATGAAGTTAACATGACGTCATTTGAATATGAAACAAGTAGCTTCTTTTCGGGGGGCTGTACACCGCTGCCGGTCTGGTCTCTGCCTCATTTAAATGAAACTCAGCCATTGTTGTTGCTGTGTTACTGGTCTGGCTATTAGTAGTCATGGACCAAAGATGAGAGAAGGAAATGTGATTCCTTGAAGTATAAAACTAATTTGTGCCTACCAGACTGTGCATAATAGACCTCTAGTTGACTACGTCCTGTCTAGTTTCTCTATTGCATCTATCATGCATTGTGTGAGTGGTATTGAATATATGAAAACATGCAAAAGTAAGATGTCATCTCATATATAAAGGATTTTACAAGCTCAAATGGCACTAAGAATACTCTAGGCATGGTGCTCATATATGGCCATCTCTCAAGTATACATTTTCAGCTGCTGTCCAATAGGAATAAATGTATCCTGTGAGGGCTTGATCTCACTAGAGGGTGCTGATGTTTACTGCCGAACAAAACCTCGCCACTCTTATCAACTGATAATGTGGTGCTGATTGATCAATTTCGTGAAGTAGAGGAATACTAAAATAAGTCAAACCTCATAAAAGGTTTCAGTTTCCTAGTAGGACATAGCTTGTTCCACTGAATACGTTTCTGTACTTTATCTCAGTTTGCAATGATAAAAATCTGCTCTGTTAATGGGATACGGAATATGTTACATAACACAGTACTGTATGACATGTATTGGTGTGTTATAATAACATGCTGGGCTCCATAATAACTGAAGATTCAACAGTACTCGGACACGGAGGACAGCTTATGTATTACAAATCTGTGTAGCACCTGTAGAAGGTAATTAGCGTCATCGTACGGAATTGGTCTGGCTTAGCCCTCATTAGGTCAGACAATAGTTGACTAAGAATACCTCCTGGCTGACTATTTGACTCTCACAACCGGCTCAAGATTTCTCACCTGGTCAGGAAAACTCAGTAACTTTCCCCAGACTGGCTCACCTGAAATAGGCTGCCAGTCCCAGATTAATCCCTGTTGGCTTGTTTGAATTTGAAATGCTGATGTCACATTTGACTGACGACTACTCTCTTTCAAAAATTGTGAAAGGAGGAGGGGGCTGAAGGTCACCCCTGAAGGTCCCTACTTTCCAGCTCTGAGGAGTCAGGATGTCTGAGTTCCACATTCCTCACTGGGACCAGTCCTTTAATTTGCCAGGCATTGTCTGAACCCCCCCCCTGTATGCTTGTGCAAGGCATGAGATCTGTTTCATCTCAATGAATGAAGAGAGGGATGAAAGAAAGGATGAGCCATCTTAGTTTATCATAGTCAGCTGTGTAATAGGTTAACAGGGCAGCTATCCAGGTATCCTCCAACAGTAAATCAAAAAATCTTTGATTTAAAAAAAAATGTACGCTGTAATTTGTTTTGTCATTTTATAAATCTCATATGTTCTCATATTTTACTTTTATTCAATTCCAGGCTTGATAACCTTAGGGAGACCATAAGTCTATAAATGAAAACTGAAAAATTTCACAATTGGCACAGTTGCTAAAGGTTCATCAAGTAAATATTTAATATGTAGGTACCACAGTTGACATCATCCGTAATAGTTTTATGTAAGACCCTTGTTCCAATCACTCAGGTCAACTGCCCAACCGGTGGCATTTAGAAAACTGATGCTGTGTGCGCACTAACCAACAATTATGGCCTGTTCAGCCCCTTGTAATAACAAAATGGCCTCTTTTTAAGACTGCTAGCACGAGGAGGTAAATATTTCTGGGCCTCTGGCTGGCTCTTTGCACTGCAGTAGACAATTCCCGCAGCTCAAAGCGATCCAGCAGATGTTCAAAACCAGAGCCAGGCATTTCTGTTCCTGTTCATTGACTTAATGTGACCAGTCATCATTAGGGTTGCCACCACAAAATATTCTCTTTTATTGCTGAACACCCTCACGTTTCCTTTCTACAGCTTTTACTGCCTACTACACCACCCACACACAAAATGAGGGGACATTGTACTTATTGTATGGATTTCTGTTTGATAGGGACACCCGGGAACACCAGGTGAAAGCGGACCTTCTGGACCACCAGGACAACCAGTAAGTTGCCTTTGCCTACAGTGAACATGCCCATAAATAGGCTATGATTTTTATATTTTTTAAAACTTAGAACAAGGTATTATTTAATGTCCATGTTTTATACAGTTTTACAAGAAACTCTCAGTCCTTTGGTGAATATGGGAAATGGAGAGACCTTGGGTTCTGAGTGGAGAAACAATATGGCCTGTTAATTGCCAAACAAAACTGATACTTACTAGCTACCCTATTGTGAGCATAAGACAGAGGCCTTCAAAGCAAGAGCATTTCCACCTCGGTGTGGGTCCAACTCTTGATAAACAGGGAGATTGAAGTACTTCATACACAACGGTTTTGCGAGTGGCAGAGAGTGTTAAACCCTCATCTCCAAATGATCTGTCTTAGCCTCCGTGAACTGTCTGTACAATGCAAAGCTGATCAGACAAAATGTCTGAATATTTTGAATGTTTTGAAAAGCAAATTCATGTCATTTGTAGATTGATAAACAACATTTGTGCTTCATGCCTTTTTTATGACTTTGTTTGCCATTGGTACACTGTTCTCTTTGCCATCATTGTTTGAGGTTTTAATGCCAAAGAAGGTGTGCTTGGGTTCAGGTCCTGCTTGGAAGTTTGGGCCAAAGATATCTCTAAAGCCTTGAACCCTTAAGTGCTGAAAACGATTAAATCGAATCAATTAAACAAAATCAAATCAACTGGAAGGGGGGATGCTTCTTCATATTTCATTAGAAGCCTGCCATGGCGTTCACATGTAAGGAGGCTGAGGAATTTCTCCTTGGTGCATAGTGCTGGAGCTGACGGGACCTGACAGCCTCCAACAGAAGCAGAATTACTGCCCTGTCATCTTGGAACTCCAACACCTCTGACTAATTAGACCTCTGACCTCACCTTTTTCTCTTTTGCCTGATTCTTTATTTTCATCGCTTGGTGTGTAGACATCACAGTTGTGACCAGAAACACCTCAAAGGGCAGGTTAAGCGGGCCTGGAGGAGGTCGGAACCAAAGAAAGTGAACACAAATATAAACACTGGAGTCAGAGGGGGCAGCCTTTTAGCTCTGAAGTCTTAATTGGCTTGAATGGCATTGAATAACAAGTTAGAGAGTGTGCTCTGAGGGTTGAACTGCAAACCCAGAAACAGGAGGTTTATGTGTGTTTCTGCTGTCAATCTCAACGTGTTTTCTTCTCTTTGTTCTACAGGGGATTCTCGGGTCTCGTGGGCCCAGCGGTAGCAGAGGACCCAAAGGCAGACGGGTATGAAGTGGAATACATCTGTATAAATCATATTACTATGCCATGTAAAATAGCCTGGGTCCAATCAGAAGGGCAGTACTTAGCCTTCAATAAAGTAGGGAGCTGAGTGAGGCCTTAGACTGTGCCTTTACTATGCTGCAGGTCTACTGGGGGCATTAAACACTCTTTCCTCCTGGTCCCCTGCCCACTGCCCCCTGCCCCCCTGCACAGGAACTGCTAGTGAGCAGCCGCCCAAGGACAGATACATCAGAAACATTACAGTGCACTGGCTGCCATATTTTGTCTGTCTGCCTTACTATGGGACAGATACAGTAGGTTCAATGTTAGGATAGCGATCGACGATGTGGCAACACTGGTCACAGTGACATTTTGTTTATATTTCGGGTGACTGTCGCCTTGTGATCTATGCAACGGTCGCTGAGGATGTCGGTCTGACATAAAATACATTGAACTTTGACTCTGTTTCCTTTGTGGTTGTGGTAATATTTGTCTCAGACCGTCAACTTGTAAGGCGCTAGCTACCACATTAGCTAACTGTTACAATGGACACCGACAGACTATGTGTGGAAAAACTGGGGTGCCCATGCCCATGACTGCACTGACTACAATGATTCTCTTAAGAAAGAGAATGCCTGGTCACAGGTCGCTGCAGATTTATAGACTTTGTGTAAGTACAAGTAAGCAACTTCTAAGTAATGTTACAAGTAGGCTAACGTTAGCTATCTTGTTTGGCTAACAAGTTAACAGACTAGCTGGTAAGAAAACTTACCTAGCAAGTGTGTGAATAGCCCCTTACAAAACTGGATAGCTTGCCGCAAACTTGCAGCTAATATTTAGCGCATTTGCCGCAAACTTAATTGTTTTCCACAAAATGTTGCCAGAGGTTTGTCAGAGTTTGCCAGTAGTGTTGAAGTAAAAACTTTGCCAGAAGTGAATGGCAGTTCCCACAAAGCTAATTTGCATGTGAAGATATGAGCTTGCCGCAAACATGTGGCAACACTTAATTTCTTTGAGCAGTGTAGTTTGTATTGTGAATGGTTACAATGACACATTTATAGCTTGCAAACTATGTAGCAAGTGTTCATGAAGGCTATGTATGCGTTCAAGTTATTTAAAGGCCCATACACATATTTATTTGTGTTTTTGAGCTTTTCATATCATCCTGGAGATTTCAAATTGTGTTCCATACTGATTCAAGTAAAAAAAATTGCAATTTTGGTGGAATACATATTTTAGGGTCTAAATGCTATTTTTCCAAGCTTAGTAAGAATGGACTCATGTGAGCATCTGCGCCAGTCTGTCGCGTCAAAAAAATTAACGGTCGTTATAATCAATTGTGAAACCCACACGAGCTGTGTACTTTGCGTCACGTCACTCATCACCGTACGTTGTTGCTGGCCCTGTTTCAGACGCGATGCTCCAGACCTTGCACCATCGCCAACTTTTCATTGGTTTTCATTGACAATCAATAATTAGATGAATGGATCACTTGAAAGGTTGTTTCTCCTGACTTATTTTTCCATTGAGTTCAATAGGAAAATGAGTCAGGAGAAACAACCCTTAAAGTGACGGTCAAGGAAAATTCGTAATATGTTTATAACCACGTTATTTATGGCTATTAAGGTATGTAACCAATAAAGCGCGAGGAATAAATTCCATTGCAATCTCGTTAAATTTCAGACTATCTATATCTCTTTATTCCTGTATGCTGAAAAAATTTTGAGGTGAATAAAACCGTCCTGTTCCACAAAGAAATCCTGTCTGAAGTCTGAACCAAACGCTTGTTTTGTTTGCCCTTGAGAATATTAGCGTTATCAGCATTTGGATTTGGAATAGTTAGAAAGTGTTTATTTTTTTCCGCTCTCCTTATCCCTATAGCTACCAATTTTATCCCTCTCCCAATCTTTCACTTTTTTATCCATCCCTCCATGGTGCTAGCTATTAGCTTGCTCTTTGCACAGCTCAGCATGGCAATGAACTAATCACTCATGCATCGTTTTTACTTGGTGCACTGCTCATTCGTCAGATAATATATAGAAAATAATAAATAGTTAATATTTTGCCAAATAAACCATGCCTTGGAAATGGTTTTGTCGTATTTTTCAGTGGCTGGTTACAGTAACAAAAATACGATGAGAACCATTATCCACCGAAGTACCATGCACATCATTTTCATTCGATTAGCAACCAAAATTAATGAATGGGCCTTTAAATAGATTTTTAAAACTCGATAAAACCTACCATTATTTAATGATTTGTGTGGAACATGCATGTGGTGAAACGTCGCCTTGCAATTTAGCTTACTTTAAATAGAATAACGTTAGATCAAACGGTTGCAATACTCTGCTTAGCGTTTAAGTTAACTTATCTTTGATTGTGAGCTTGCGTGTGATATTTATCTACTGATAGCAGCCGCACTGTATTTTACTCTGAATTGATTGCATTAATTCCTCGCCAGATTCAAACCACAGAACTGTATATTGTGTATAAGAACTGTTCTTTGGATCAAACATTTAGGGCTGGATAACGTCGATGGCACTCGGGTTGAGGGCGTGGATTTAGACCACACCCCTACACTCCGTAGTCTTTTCAAGACTGTGTTTATTAGCTGACTTTGAGATGTATATTAATAACCTATTCACATTTTTAGAATCTCTTGACCATCACTTTAAAGTGATCCATCCCTATTTACTGCATGTCTGGCAGCAGAGTGATGCTTTGAGGCTCATTTGATGCCCATGATGACTTACAGCCATTTAGTCAACCATGGGTTTCATACTATTCCCGTTTAATTTACAGCTTAATCTAGTCCCACCCCCCAATTTTCATAGAGATTCATTCAAATGCAGAGAGGTTATAGTATCGCTTGTAAGAGTAAAATAAGATATCAAAAGTTTTTTTAACTTCCCAGTCCTTTTTTAGCCCCCGTTCCAACTTTTTTGGAATGTGTTGCAGGCATCAAATTTGGAATTAGAGTATATTTACAAAAATCAATAAAGTTGTTATGGTAAAACATTAAATAGCTTTTCTTTGTACTGTTTTCAATTAAATATATGTAAAAGAGAATTTACAAATCACTGCTTTCTGCTTTTATGTGCATTTTACATACTGCCCCAACTTTTTTGGAATTGGGGTTTGTATATCATGAAAATATTTTCTCCCACCAATTGTTTTCACGATAATAACCAGCCTGTATCATTCCAACCAAAATAAGACCAAAGTTGAGACAGCACAACCCGTAACTTTTTTTATAACAAGCTAGAGCTACTAACAATAGCTAGCTAGCTAAGCTAGAGCTACCTTAGTGAGCTAGCACTAACTTGCTAGCCCAACCTCCTGGTTGTTGCTTTCTCAAAAATCTCAATCAGTACGCAAACTTTGCTTGCGATACCTGTCACAAGTGTTATTAAATATGCAGGGATGTGCTGACACTGCAACTATCATCTCCATGTTCTGTCAAGATGCACTGTGCTGGTACGTGCTGTTGGGGGGAGGGATTGCCTTGAGAATTTGTGCACGTCAAATTGACAAGATGCATTGGGTATGAGGCGTAATAGATTCAATAGTTGCCCCTTCATTACTATGGCTAACAACCTTGCCATCACATTTTTTTGTAATTTTTTTTGAAGATTTTGTTGTATTAAGTTGAAGAGAAAAAATTTAACCTCATAATTAACTGTTAGTGAGTTGTTTGTTTTGTGTCAATTAATGATGTCATGTGTTTATTGGAGTGGAATACATCCATAACACATTTTTGGAGTCAATATATAAAGAGACATGGTATTCTTACGAGCAAGGAAGGCTCATTATGGTTTCTGGAGGTATTCCAGTGGCATAAAACGCTTCTCGTCTCATAAAAATAAGTAGCTATGAAAAGTTCAATAGAGCCCCAGTGAAGCCAAGTTGTATTTTCATGGAAAATATTAGCTTGGATGGATTATATTTGAGACAATTCAGCATCGTCCAGGCCTGTTTGTAGGTGAATGTAATGAATTATCTGCAGCCCTCGTTTGAGATTCTTGAGAAGTGAAGCAATCATTTTGTGTCAGAGAAAGAGACCATCAGCAACATGTGATGGTACTGGGTTTGTTATGAGGGCCTTCCAGTATAGCGGGTTGGCACCATGAGGGGTGCAGTGAAAGGATGTCCTTTATCTGACACCGTGCTGAAAGGACAGCTCGGCAAAGTCTCCGCTTGTCATCAACCCATTACGGGCCTTTGCTCATTTGGCTTCAACACATAACTTGCTGGCTTGTGCCCCTAAAAACATCTGCCACAGAATATGTGGAATTTTATAAGATGCAACAGAAAAGAAAGCCAGAGAATGAAGTGATGATGATGATTATGATGATGATGATGATGAAGACAGTGTGAGTGTTGGACAGAACGAGAGCTGTTCATCCCTTGCGATTTGTATTTGCTTGGCTGAGCTAAGAAATACAGGGTTCCTGAAAAAACAGCAGATGGAAACCCTTTGCTTGCATATTTTCCTCTATTCCCATTAGTTTTCATTGACTTACAAACTTTCTAACTGGCAGGTAGAACAAAATAATACGAGGCATGTTTATATATGGTGAAGATCTGAGAGGATTGTTTTTTATTTTCATTGGAGAGAATTATACCATCTTATTATATTATATCATCTGCTGTGTTTCCAATTAATCTTAATGGGCAGTGCTTCCTTACTTCATTACTCTCACTATTGTGGTACGACCTGTGGCTACTGTGAGTCTGAAATTCAAACCACACACAGGATACTCTTTGATTTCAGATGAGAAGCAGCAGGATTCATGGAGACCATATTGTGACAAATGAAAATTTGAAATCTAAAAAACCTGAGTGAAGGGTGGACCAGAGCTAGGCTAGGCCAGGCTGGACCTTCAACTGGAGCCATTGTGTGGGGAGTCAGAGTGGCAGATTTTTTCCCAGCCCAAAAAAAACTCTGGTTGCCCTTCTTCTTGTGTTTATGTTTATCCTGAAGATAGTCCAACTAGCTGTGCTTTGTCATATATCACAGATGCGGCTGATGTGCGGACGATGTACACTTATCAATATGGTAGATTGTGTTTTCTTGTTCATGGCCTGATTTCCATTTGGGTTAAGTCCTGGCTCAGACTCAGTTTATTATGTAAGCTGTGGAGGGCATTCTACAAGGATTCCATCATGGAAACACAAAGAGAACAGAAATCTCAGTAGCCCCAGTAATAACTGGCCTTGGAGCACTTAAACCTCAGTGGAAACCAGTGCAGTGTCTCTAAACATAACCAGTAACCAAGGAATTGATTGATGTCACACCATGTAACTACTTGTGTGTGCCTGTGTGAGAGAGTGTGTGTGTGTGTGTGCTTGTGTGTGTATATCTGTATATCAGTATGTAAATGTGTCTGGTTGGCTGAATGTTGAAGTTGTGTGTGCCTATGAATGTGTGTGTGTGACCTTGTCAGCATGCTTGCATATATTTCAAAGTTTGTGTTTACTGATGCTTACAAACCCCGCATGGAAAGGAATTCCCCCTTCACAAGTTCACCCAGACAGTGTGCACTGAGCACTAAAGACCCGCAAATCATTCAGTCAAACACTACATTTACGAGAAAAGCCCACTGGTCTTGGCATGTGGTAAAATCCACACCAAGTACTTTGGAAGCCAACATCCCACAGGCAGTTTATCCCTCAGAACCCGCCACTGTTTTTGAATAACTCGGCAAGAGCAGATCATTTCCTCCATACATCATGTTCTCTTTGATTATGAAATTGAACTTTTTTTCATTCCAGAGCAATATTGTTTAGCGTACTCCAAAGCCCAGACATATAGCTATAAATCTAAGTATTTCCACTATCTATGATATTTAATTCATTCAAATTGGCCTGGGAGGTGTGTGTGCGTTTGTGTGTGCGTGTGTGCGTGTGAGGCTGCTTCTGGGAGGTTAGTGGATTACATTGCATACGGTTCTGTTGCGAAGTCGTGGAGGTTGTTCAAGAACGCACTTCCAGAAGCTTGCAATTGCAGATTTAAAGATAATCAGCTGGGAAACCTTCTGTTAATGGGCTAAAAAAGCTGTCACTTCTGCATGGTTAGAACAAGGAGATTTGCCTGATCTTCTGTCAGAGTGGAGCAATAGGTCACTGTTAATCTCGTGTCCTCATAAGGACTTTTTTCTAGCCTATTATTTGAAAGTGTTACACTGTATAGAAAACTATTGTACAACTTTTAAAAAAATATTTAATTAAGGTAGCAAGGTCACACACGTTGTATAGTTAAATACTATTAACTGTACTTCACGGTAGTCATGTTACTCCATAGTTAGGCTTATACAGTACAGTGTATCCACATTATGATGATATTTCCCATATTCATATTTGGGAGATTGTAGTCCTTATTTGTAGCACTATTCCATTACATATTTATTTATTTTGAAGTTACAGAGGTCGCAGATAATGATATGCAAATGTTGTACAAGCACAGTAGCAGCATATTTTTCAATAACAGACATCTTTGGCAAATACCATTATCCAGCTAAAAGCCAAACAGATACTCATCCAAATGATCAAGCCAATCTTTTCAGGAGTCTGGCCAATAACAGGTCAATTTACTCAAAAGTGCTGACTCAGTGGTTTGTATTATCAGAGCCTATGTCAAGTTGAAGGGTGTCTAAGTTACTTTCACTTTGTAGAGCATACTTGTAAAGGTTTAGGGAAATTAGAACCATAAGCTTTTTAACTCTGCATTGGTTTTAGGATGATGCAGCACTATTACTGGAGGCTGGAGGTATAGTTAGTTACAAGGTTATTTGAGGTATGATTTATTGTGTGAGATACTGCATGCTGGATAAAACCAGAATGATGACAGCATGATTTGCAACATGAGCTATGAGGCTTGTATTATAGCCACAGAAGTACTGCAGTGTAACATTAGAGGCAGTCATTTTTAACTGCATGTCAAATATGTGTACATTGAACAACTCAGAGGGTTCTTCCGTGGTTGTAAGAGGACACATACAAGCATCATATAGCCCGCAGTATTTGTTGAGACGAAGAGTAGTGAGTGTGTGTGTGTGTGTGTTTGTTTGAGAGCGACTCTGCTGTTACTGTTTTAGGACAATGATGACCAAGAGTACAGATGAGCCTCTCAGCTCTGATTCTCTCAGACTGCACAAGGGAGACCCCTGCTGTTCACACTGCTGTTCTCTCTCTTACAGGGTGCCAGAGGGCCTGACGGTCCACTGGGGGAGTCGGGGTCAGGGGGAGCGAAGGTAAGGGTCAAGCTGTGTTCATAGGTCAGTCTGGGTCAGGTCATATCTGCTGAATACCAGTGGCCTTGGTTGTAGGGTTGGCCTCACATTGCACTGTCACTGAAACACTTGAGCACAGAGATGCTGAACACACATAATCGTAAAATAGGAATGCTTTGAGCCAATCATCTGTAACTGCCATGATCCCAATGGTAATGTTCCCCATGGTGTCAAGCCATTTTATTGCAAAATTTCAAATGAATCTTTGTTATTAACCTACTGAACTCTCTCCTGCAGGGCCCTGATGGTCCACCCGGAAAAATTGGCTTCCCAGGAGAACAGGTAAAAACACCTTTATGCTGTTTAAAAATTGTAGATTTTTTCTTCATGATCTTGTTGTTGACTCAGTACAAAATGCTTGAGAATGTGTACTAGCTGGCCCTGTGTGGTGCAGTTAATGCTATAATAACATGTCTACTACTCCCTCCAAAGCTGCCCACATGTTTCTATGTTTGGATGTAAAATAGCTCTTTAGGGCAATGTGTCCAGAAGTACATATTATAAAAAAGTTTTCCAAATAACTGCAATGAAATGGTACCAGTGAGCTAATTGTTAGGTGAGATTACAGGAGACACACATTTGGGTATTGTTGGAGTTCATATTTTAGAGGCTGTAAGAAGTATGTAAATACATGGAACAGCAATGGGGGCTGCTCATCTTGGATACTTACAAACCATAGACGATACAATGATTGCATTGCACACCCAGACCACGGTCATTTTACAATGCATGTACATAAGGACAGTTTGTGATGCATTGGGCAGAGCCCTGGGATCTATATAAGCAGGGTGTGTGTTTGAATCCCAACTGGGGCACCACTGTTGTTCTCTTGGATGTGGTAATTTACCTCAATGCTACCTATGATCAGCCTCTTTTATTAATATATTATGGAAAAGAGTTGTTGCGCTCAGTAGATAAGAGTTTTCGCAGGTGCACCTAGCAATAATCAATGTAGAGAAAAAGGTTTCTACAGAGTGCTCTTGACATCACGTAAAATGTAAGGTGAAGGCCACACAATAATAAAACATGGGTTTTCTTTCTTCACCACATTATATATTAATTTCACAAACCACAAAACTCATAATATTGTGTAAGGAGTTAAATAAATGCACACTGGCTTGAAGTTTTTCTCAAAGGACATAGTATGTTCAGCTGAGTTTGAGTCATGCCCTAAGTCACCTCAGATAGGTTTATCTGTTGTGTAATGAAGTAATATACTCATCAATATACCCATGTTCATTATGTGGCCCTGCCTTTGTAGATAAGACTACATTGCCCGCTTTTTTTTCCAGGGAACCATTGGCGAGTCAGGTGAAATTGGACCTCGAGGATTCCTGGTTAGTGTGCTATTTTTATCTTGCTAAACCAGTGTTCTGTGTTGGCAGCCAAATATACAGTGACTTAAGGAATTAATTTACAGTTCTGTGCAGTTGGGCTCCATTTTGATGCACAGTGCTCAATATGGAATTTATGTAGGATCAGTTGAATCTTTTTTCTGGTGCTGAAGCAGCCGTCTTGGCTGTTGGATTGTTCCCAGTGTTGAACAGGATATATTGGTATTTTGTGTGGTGTTGTTTGTGTGGGGGAGTTGGATATGTCAACAGGCTTTATCTTCACAGGGTATCCATGGATCTTCGGGACCTCCAGGGGCAAAAGGAATTGCAGGAGAGCCGGTAAGTTCCTCCCCACCTCACTCCCTCTCTTGTCTATATCGGGGATATACTCCATCATTGTGAGTCTGTCATGTGCCTAGACAGAGACTAGGTGCCATTTCCCATTTTAATTCCGCAGAGGCTGGCAGTAAACAAAACGTCATGGTTTTGTAATATTTCGGCTTCAGGGAGGAAACAAGTCTGTTGTTGACAGGTCTGTTTTTCCTTTCCTACCTGTTTATTGAGATCTGTACAGAAACACTCCTGCCTTTGGGAGATACTTCTGTTGCAGATGTGGACAGAAACACCTAGAGCAGCGGTGCACGACTCTGGAGGTTCCAACCAATTACCTTAGTTTTACTTTTCTGACGGTATGAACTATGCTGGTTCACTCCTGTACTTAAGCACGGTGAAATCTTTAGGATACACTTGCAGTCTGTGGACGTAGCTGGTGCTTATACAAACGTCAGATCAAGGTATTATTGAGCTAATTAAAGAATTAATAGCAGAAGTTGTCATAACATCCTGAAACGGATCAGCTCTTGTTGTGCACCCCTGTCCCAGGGCCTCTGCTGTGGTTAAGACTCCTATAGATTGCGTGTGTGGTAAAGACTCCTGCAGTGTCTTCATGATACTTTCACGGCCTCTGTTATTTCTTAGAGACTCCTACTGTCTCCCACGGTAACTAGTTGCTGTAGTAGCTGTGGTGTCACAGACTTGGCAGTGAAAAACAGGCATCCCTAAAGTCCCTTCTGTGTGCTAGATAACCTTTTAGTCTGTTACATGGACTCATCCAATGTCTGTTGTTTGTTATTGTGGAGTTTGAATTGTGGGTTTGAATTCCAAGTGGGGCAATGCTGCTCGATGGATAACTGTGTAACGTGTAAAATAGTTCATACGTGTTATGTAATGTATCAAGTTTTACAGCAGGATTGAGACGGACGGTGTAGACAGATGTTCTCTGTTTAAAGCTTCTCTCTGATCCCGTGTGGCCAAACTCAATTCTCTACAGCAAATATTGGTAGAGCTGTGTGAGATAGGTCTGTCTTTGATAGGGCCTGTCCCACACACCTCTAGAGAATAGAAAATCAATGCACTTTTTCAGGAATCTGGCTTTCTCACTAAAGTAAAAATAAAAATCCTCCAGTCGTTAATCTAGCATCTAGCATAGCCTCACATTTTGTATGGATTTTAGAAGTGTCTGTCAGATACTGTCTCCAGCCATAGAAACAAGCCAGTTTTTAAAATCCACGGCCCAGGGTACAAGGAAAGGTAAAAATACAGTTACTGAAAATACAATACAATTTCTGAAAGATATCTTCCTAAGGAACTTGGGTTGCCTCATAAACAATCTGCTGGAAAGTGTAATGAGCACTGCCGTGAAGATTTGAAATGGTTTTGAGCCAAAAATGTCTCATACCCTCAGAAAGTATTAATTTCCAGGTCTTTTCTATGATTAAACAGATTAAGCTTCATACCATATGGAATTTTATGTGCTAGTAGATATTTATGCCAGTAAATGGTTAAAATACACCATTACAATAAATTAAAAAGTAATGGCAAACACCTGGATGTAAATAGAAAACAGCGGAGGTTGAGAAGGTATCAATTTCACATTTCCTGTCAGTATTAATATTCAAATGCAGTGTTAAGGCATATTTTCTCTTGTATAAACCAGGGAGTAGAATGTAAACAAAGGAGAAGATTTCTTCCACTGGCACTGTCTGTCTGAAGTGCTTGACATTTTGTTTTGTTTGAAATTCAATTCAGTTTAAAAACAAATTTGGTATTCTGTTGTTCAAGAATTGGAATGCCAATGGTAGCCTGTCACATTGAGATCAGGCCTATTTTGGCACATTGAGATCAGGCCTAATGTCTTGCTGTTCACTTGGCATTCATTCTGGAGCCTTTCCTCCAAGAGAGTCCTCAGTCCCATTTCTTTTGTGAGCTCAGTTTTACAAGCATCTCTGCAAAACAACGGGGATATTGTAGCTCATCAGTTCTCCAATTTCTACTAGTGAGCTTCTGACTCCATACAACATGATTTACTGTAAAGAACTGACTTTAGCATTGTGAGGTGGGCTGTATACCAACACAGCAATTTCAGAAAAAATACAAAAAAAACTTGATGCGGACAATCCAAATTTGACATGCAACTCTTACATCGATGTACTAGCAAGCACAATCTGTACAGTGTGACTGGGCTGTAGCAGGTAGCAGGACTAAAACCTTTTGTGTTTATATTTCTTGTTGTGTATTTAGTCTATGCAATAAAAATTGCATTTGAGCTTAAGATTTATTTGTAATGTCAACAGGCTTTATTATTACAGCAAGTTAACATTTAATGAATTCACATTTGTCATGCAATAGGTTTGTTTCATCGGCTGTCAGCATTATTAAGTCACTTAGCCTGGGTTACAATACAATTCCCACATCTTAAAGACTTAAGCTGAAAATCTAATTTGAGTGAATCACCTAGAAAGTAATTGCCTATTTTTAATTTTTTTAAACTACAAATGTACCTCCGTTATATTTTTATCGGAATAAAGTTACACTTGTAGGAATATTTAAGTTGGTCACAAGAAGTTGCGTCAGTTACAAAAGTAGCCTATTGAAAGTTTAATTGTCCTGTTGTTTACATTCTGGAGATTACTTTTTTGTTTACACAAATACATTTAAAATTGTGACATGACTATAGATGTAAGATGTCAGAATCACATTGTGAAAGAAATTTACTAAAATATTAAAATACCTTTCATTAGAACACATTCAGATTATAAATTTGGTATGTTTATATATGTGATATAAAACTTTTCTGGCATCTGCAGAACAGCTAGTAAGCAACCCTTGAACTATGAGTCCTGTGGTGTCGATTGTTAGAGAATAGGACATAGGGTACTTCATCTGGGGAAGGTGACAAATATGAGTCATACGACATCAACGATCTTAATGATTGTCTAATGAAGGCGAACGCCACCGAAACTCTTACAGTGTAATGTGTTGCTACTTAAGTTACAATATTGAGGGTCTGCTTTTTGGAAAGACAGGAGCCTGCTTCTCAGCAGAGATATTTCCATTTCCTTTCACCGTTTTTCATGGTCTGATGTCAGAAGGTGACGTTCCCCCTCTAATCCTAGGGAAAATGAAGAAAGGGCAAATGCAATCCCTGCAACAGTTTTTCCACTGAAGCATGAAAGCAAATACAGATTGATGCACTGAAACCTTTAAGCCATTTTCACTGAGATTTTGATATATATTAGTTGAATTTAAATACACTCCATCTTGCTTATGACTCTTGCATCTAACTCAGGGTCCCACTTGCCTGTTACCACAGAACAAGTCCAAAATTACATTGGATATATACATTTTAATTCCATACACCAAGACAAACAAGCTTAGTATAGGTTGTACTAAATTTCCTACTTAAAGAAGCCACACTTTTATCCAGTTAATCAAGAATGAATTTTTACTAAAGAATGTATAGCAACAAGCGTATATGCAGATACAATGTATAACAGTGTATACACACAGAAGAATAATTTGTGCAGTATATTCTGAGCTTTTTTTGTGAGAGTTAACCAGGTTGTGAAACAGACCAGGCAGCTACAAAAGTCATTTCAATTGGCTCATCTTCTGAAAAATGACAAACAAGTTTTCAAATTAGGTTTTTCAATGTGGATGTCTACTATAGTAAAGGTAAGGAAGGCCAATTTGCAGTGGGTAGCCTTTAATGTGCATGACCCAAAACTTTGCGGCTCTATTGTTCAGCACATCTGCATTGAATGCTAAAGCCCGTTGTGTGGAGCCGAGTGGAGGAAGGCCCTCAGCAGTTTACTGATCTCACCACAGACTTATCAGGAAAGGAAGTGGTCCAGTTGGGGGAGTTTGGGACTGGTACACGGCAACTGGGGTGGAATCAGCTGTGTCCCACATGAGCCGCTGTCCCCCCCGACCTCGCTGCTGTCCCACATCCTGGAGTCCCGCATAGAGACACGCACCCTGCAGATCCATGCGAAACGTGCCGGTCCAGACGGCCGAGATTTATTTGTGTTTGTTCTGCTCTGCTTCTGTTCTCTATTAAAGGGACCCACAGGGCCAGCAGGGACCATGGGTCCTTTGGGAGAGATGGGATTGAAGGTGAGGCCCATCGCACAGCCCTGGAGTGGGACAACAGCACATAGCCAGTTCCTAACACACACATACTTACACACACACACACACACACACACACACACACATACACAGATCAGGGAGCATGGCAGTGTGCATTGGCATGTGTCATAGTCTCCACACAAGTGCTGCACTGTACGGTATTGGCTTGCACAGCATTGTTTGCTGGCTCTTTGTTGGAAAGCTCCACCCCTCCCAGTCAGCATTCTCACATCTCCGCCGCTAGAACTGGATCTCTTTGCGGTCACCTGATCCAGTGCCAGGCGCACATCTGGTCCCCTCTTTGCAATGAATCATTAATGCTCTTTGATTAAAATATAATAACAAGGAGGAGAGAGTAATTTGACAAATGGTATTTCTGGTCCTGTGACCCAGTCAGCAGACGCACACCTGCTTAACGAGTGCTGTGAGTCTTTTCTCACTGTGGACCACATAGATCGTAACACTATGTACATAATCCTAACTGTGATGTGACACATGTGATCTCTCCTTCACTCTGATAGGGTCCGTCAGGCAAAGTGGGCGAGTCAGGACTGCCAGGCGAGCCCGGGGAGAAGGTAAGACAGTCTACTCCATGAGCACCGCCATGCTAAAGGCCCAGAAACCGATACCCTGGCTAATCCTGGTGCTACTTCCCCTTAATTCCCACAAACCACACACAGTCAGCGCGGGCGGAGATTTGACTCCTGGGTTCTCTGTTACTCGTTGCTTTCAGATGGCTCCCGTCTCACTCTTTACCGTAGAGCCAGGCAACAGTTAAAGAGGGCCGGGCTCTGGAGAGAACAGATAGATCCATTGAGTACCGTTTCTCCAAGGCCCTTTGGGTCACATTACCATCCCCATCTGCTGCCACTCGCACTGGAGAGCAGGAGCCTTGCAACAGGATTCCATCAGCCCACAGCACCTAACTCCCAGTCATTTCCTGTCCTCAGGAGCCCATAGTTCCTGTAATTATCTATGGTTTTTGACCATTTTCAAAGCTCCATTGGGATGAGCTGGTGCTTGAAGACAGAGATCTAAAGCGAAGAAACATCTTAGGGAACTGGGGAAGCATCCCAGTTCTTAACACTTGTTACATTTAAGATTAAACTGCAATGGGACAGTACAAACACTGACTGGGTTTTAGTCTGACAGCAGTCTACTTTTGAAAATGAGACATAGATTCAAATCTCTAGTGCTTTGTAAAGGGAAAGGATTATATGCAAATTGTAATGTAACCAGACACTGTTGTGGCTTTTCGTACGGCTGACAAAAGAGCAGACACATTTTTGACCCAGTTAAACTTATTTTGCCTAACTGGCAGGAACCTCAGTGACGATCTTCCTCCTCTTCGTGTGATAGGCTCATCTGTATGAGAGTAGCCTGGGTAAAATTGTTGCTTTGTGTAAGCCCTATATACAGGTTCACCTCTTGGCGGTACTTGTCACCAGACGTGGACCTTTTGTGTTGAAGCGTCTGTTTCTGTTTAACTCACAATACAATAAAAAGCAGTCTTGGGAGCCACTGCAGTGTGCTGGTGTTATTTGAGACAGTGCTTGACATGTATAGACAGCGCTGTATAATTTAATCTGGCTTTATTTTTTTGCCCAGCATTTAATGGATCTGGATGTGTGTCCTATTTTTTGTTATGAATGAAATGTGTATACACAAATATCCTGTAAACTTTTGGCAGGCAGACAGGACATTGGGTAACTTCAATCAGGATCATCTAATGTGCAAACGTAGAACTATAAGTAGCACTTGTTTGTGCCAATTTTCTCTTTTAATATCACGTAGCCAAGCTTAGAATTACAATTTTCAAGGGAAGTACATATTTTTAGATGTGTATGGTATATTTTTAGATGTGCATGGTAATACTGGGTTAGCCAAACATCTGTCTTTTTATGTTTATTGTTGTTGTTCTGTTGTGTGTGTGTGTGTGTTTTAGGGTGCTCTTGGGGCTGCTGGGAACATTGGAGAACAAGGCCTAATTGGACAGAGGGTGAGTATTCCCAACACCATCTGTTTTATCCACAACTGTGCCTGATCTTTATGAGTATCGGTAGCTCTGTGTTTGTTTCTATGGATATGTACAGAACATTTCAGATAAGAATTCTCTTGGTGGTTTATGTACAGAACACTCCATATAAGAGTCCTTTACTTTTCTAGGGAGAACCTGGGCTTGAAGGGGAGGCTGGCCTTGCAGGACCTGATGGAGCCAAGGTGAGAGGAGGGTGACCTCTTATGACAGTGACAGTGACACACCCATTTTCCCCAACACTCAGAAATGGTTGTCAGCTATCTATCCAAATCTGCCCCTTGGGAACCAAATGACTTTATGGTTCATTGAGATTGTGATCATGGACCGGGGGGCGGAGGCGGGGGGGGGGGGGGCGTGGGGGGGGGGTTGAAATGGAGATTTCTCAATCGCCGACCAGTGGGTGGGGGTGATTGCAATCATCAACCCCCTTTTGAAAACCCAGGCTTTATCCATTTTCCCTCAACACAGGTGCTGATCGTACAAGGACGATACGCACTGTGTCTCTGTTAGAGTAGCAGTCAGGGAAAAACCCAGCCTGAAGGACAGCTGGCGCTCTGGCTTCCCTTGAGGTGATGCCATTGGATGGATGTGTCCCGGATATGCACAGAACATTTGCTGAGGGAACAAAGTCATGTTTAACAAGCTCTAGAGGAAAAAGGTCCGTTGTAAAAAGGAAAAAGTCATCAGTAAAAAGGACAGTCAGTTCTGTTTTATTGCTTTGACTTCAACATTAGTGTTTTTTTATCCAAGTGATTTCTACATGCCAACATTCTCAAATAGGAGATGCTAAGTGTGCCTGACTATATGTATTAGATACGGGGACAAAAAATTAAGAAGGTTGATATTTATGGTTTTATGAGTCATCTTGTCTCAACAAAAGTATCAAATAGGGCTTGCTGCCCGATCATTGCATAAAATTCACATCGTATAGGTACATCTGGTACATAGCTTTGGAGGTAAATTGTTTAATTTCTTATTTCCTTTTTAAAATCGTGACCTTTCAACTCGGTTGTACCTGGGATGTCAGCCATTTATCTTCAAGCTCCTGAGCCAGCTGAGAAGCATTCAAAATGATGGTGCTGAAACCATAGTGGTTTGCCTGAAAGTTCTTTAGTGAATCTACTGTTCAGTGAGGCCATTGAGAAGGCGTCCCATTCACCACCGCTGGTGTCTGAATCCTGTTTCACAGCCTGGTTGCTTGTTGAAAGTAATTTTACATTCTGTATTCGCCGTGTGTTGCCATAGCCATCAGGAGGGGCCAGTGGCATGGCTTCATGTTTTAGGCTATGCTTGGTGGACCCCAGCATGCATAACACATGTGGTTGTCTCCTCAGGGTGAAAAAGGTGATATTGGCCCTGAGGGTGATAAAGGTGACAAAGGAGACATCGGTCTGAAAGGAAAAGAAGGGCCATCTGGATATCCTGGCCTTCAGGGTGTCAGGGTGAGTGTTGTCTCCTCTACAGTAATCACACGATGAACCCCAAAGCAGGGATTTTTCCCCAAGGTCAGTCCATATTGGGAGGGGCCATTTTGCATCCATTGTAGCGTGCAGCTTGTATCATTTAGTCTGAATAACAGAGATGTAACATTTAGCCACCACTATAAAATAACAAAGCTAGTACCTAGAAGAACAAACCCAAACTGTATAAGTTGCTTAATGTGTCTGCTGTGTAATTTTCAAATGGCTAGTGGCACAGAAAGGAGCTCAGAAAAAGCATATGCACAGTTTCAGAAATCATTTGAAGAAAAATAACGTTAGAGGATGTGTAAAGTCATCTTTGCTAACCAAAATAATATGCCTGCAACTCGTGGACTGCATACATAAATGCACATTTAGTTATTAATTTATACTTTTTTTGGACAATGGAAACTCCATAACTAGATAGCCACTGTACTGTTACAGCCTTCATAATTGTGCTGTGCCTCCAGTATTGTAGAATTGCTCATTATTGACAAGACTAGACAAATCTGGCAGAAACGAAATTTTCAGAGGCCATGGTTGTCATCAACGGCTTAACTCAGTAGTATATTGTACCTTACAGCATGACTCACCCCTTACAGCAGTGTGTGACTCATGCTCCTGTACAACTATTAACAATATAATTTATTTTCTGTATTTGGATGGCCATATAGGGAGGACTTCTTAATTGTTTGAAAAATTAAGTTAGGTTCCATGCAGCAGTTGGTCTTATTTCTTCATTTCTACTGATATATGAATGTAGTTTTATTTTCTGATCTTTATTTCCAGGGATCTGAAGGAAAACCTGGCAAAATGGGTGAAAGAGGAAAAGCTGGAGGAAAGGTAATACCGCAGTCTTTTTATAGTTGCCATAACCATTCCACTTTTAATGTGATCAGTGACATACCTGCTGTATTTAATATTTAACGGTTAGTCATGCCAAGGGCCCTACACATTGACTGTTAATTTCTCATCAATGTATTCCAGCTTTTTTACATGACTTCTATGACTTCCAGGGCACCAAAGGTCATCAGGGTTACCTGGGAGAGACGGGGTCGATTGGCAAGCAAGGGCCTATGGGATTTGTGGGGCCAAAGGGATCCAGAGGAACAATTGGACCTGTGGTAATGTGGATGAATGATAAGCCTTTATTTGGGGTTTCGGGGTTTGACATGATAATACTGGAAAAAAGGAGAAAGGAGACATAGCACACAGACATTTATTTGTAGCACACTACTTTTTATTTAGTGAGCAAATTATGGTATGTAGTATTGTTTTATGGGGCCAATAGGAAGCTTGAAGTGCCTGGGGGGTTTAATATTTGGGGAGGGTGACCCCTGGTTTTCCTGTCCCACTTTCTCACAGGGTGCCCCAGGACGTATGGGTCAGCAAGGGGAACCAGGATTACCAGGATATGAGGTAAGAAAAAAGCACATTGTTCTTTTACAAGTTTTACCTATTGGATTACTATGTGAGATTGGAGTAGATCCAGAGATGGGTGGTATCTTTTTGATTGATTAGCTAGAGTTTGGTTGGGGACAGCATGGAAATAAAGGTCACAGTATGTTCCAAAACCAATCGGGTCATGTAGCTAGTGCTCTACGTGTTTCAGTTCTTTCTCATATTCAGACATTTGTGTTAAGGACTCCGCTGTGCAACACACTGCAGTAAATAATACTGTGTTGGTCATTTGTCTCATCAGGGTCACCAAGGACCACAGGGCCCGATGGGTCCTTTTGGACCAAAAGGTGAAAAGGTACACTCCCCACAGTCTCTGTCTAATGGCGTAATCTGTCTGCTTAAAATGCATGTCGGCTGAGTAACACCGTGGCTAAGGCAAGGCCTCAGAAGGCTCAAAGCTAGCACAGTGCTTCTATCCCAAGGATTTGTCTTTGGTGCTCAAATCACCACTTCAAATCCCTCTAGGACCAATAAACACCAGAGTCCTGGGGCTCTTTGTCCAAGCAGTTGCTAGAAACCATTTATCATTATTAGGAAACTTTTTAGGCTTTAAACAACTAACATTTGAACTAGGTGATTGAGTGACTTGCTAGAACGGAAAACCTGCGTACACATACTACAAGACCAGGGTTGAGTTACACTGGTTCATATTATCTAAAACTCTGGTACCATTTAGAGATGCACACAGGAAGTTGATCATGGTAGTTGCACTCAGAACTTACTTAAGTTGGAGCTTACTTAAGTTGCTTAAATAAGAAAGCACAATAGTGTGCAAGCACAATAGTCTGGGTCTTTAATCGGAAATAGGAAATAATTGCAATGGACCATGCATGCACTGTTCAGAGAGAAAACCGAACGTTGTGAAAGCCACAGAAGATTTGATGGAAGATCTTATGTCGAATCAAGCAGCTGATAGATATTTAGATTGGGTTGATAAAACCATGAATGTGTTAGAAGTGTTGCTCTTTTCCTGTTCCGTGATCGCAAGTTGGCTACCTTCACTACCAGTTTGCCTGCGGTAAACACTGCATTGTTTTCTATTATGCTGTATGGTGTTGTTGGCTTGTCATTTGAGCGATCAGGCTCTATCACATTTGGGCTTAAAATTTGGCTAGAGCTTGTTGGGCTGGTAAAGACGTCGGGCTTAGTTGGGCTCGGGCCTCTTTTGTAGCCTGATGCAGACCTCTAATATGTGGTCAATAATTCAAAAATGATCTTACCAGTATTGCTCTTCACACAGAACCAATACCTCTCCAATGCCAGTTTTAAACATCACAGAGGTGGTGTGTTGCTTCTATACTTTATCCATGGATGAGTGTACCAGTTCTATATCGGCATTGTTCTAGCGTGTATATGTCTTGTGAAAGTAACTTCAACTAAAAACCTAACCACAAAAAATACATTGACACGCTAGCAAGAACACAAACTAGTTTGGAGCTGTGCCAGCTAAACATTACTCACTCACCTGTAGCATGGCCAGGTATTGGCAGCAACAGCTGCCTCTCTGTACTTAAATTTTTCAAGCATTTTACTCTGCAAAAACAAAACCGTTGCCATATAAGCATCAGCGCGCAAAATATCTGCTTAACCTATAAATACAATTTAAATCAATAAACTCTTGTAAAATTAAACTGTTTAACATAGTGATTGCACGCAGCTATGTGACACTGACCACACTGCTCTGGGGTGGCGTGTATGCGAAACACATCAGTATTATGTGCCAGAATGTGGTTAGATGTGGGCCATTGCCTGATGGAAGTAAGAGAGGGGTGGGGGAAACCAAACTGACCAACAGCAAGGAATAAAACTCACAGTTAACGTTTACACTGACATCTTAGTGGTTATAATTGCTAGTCGGGGTGATAAATGTAAGACTGTGGCAGCATGAAGTTCCTGAAAGAGCTTTCGCTTTGCTCTCACTTTATGAGCCTTTCAACATGCCAGCATTAAACAGATTTAAATCCAGAGTCCTGATTACTGAATCAATCCAACTCATATCAATCCAACTCATAAACACAGTACATGCTCCTGTGTGTGCAAACACAGTGTGCAGGCTCTTCCTTTTTATTGTCTACTGTTCTGTTCGGCACCTGTCTGAGTTTTTGGATGTTTTTCATGTAGTTTCTGGGATCTATCTCCCTCATCCAAGCCACATAGATTTTGAGTCATAACATTTAGTTAAAACTGCTTGAATTTTACAATTACAATTTTAGTTTTGTTTGCAAATACCCTTTTATGGCAACAGTACATAGGCTTTAATGAGAGCAGTGTCTCTTCATTTCTGCGGTCATAAATCCTGATCTGGTAAATTCCAACTCTAATGTTTCCTCTCTTCTGCTTAGCACATGCTCAGCACGCTCATAATGAAATACTATGAATGTGCTGAATTATCCAGTAGACTAATAAAATCATGAAGAGATTATTTGGAACATTGGTAGGTTAAACCATTCCCAGATATAGCTCCTCAGCTGTCAATAAAACTCCCTGTTTACTGTAGACCACCAGATGACCATTCTTTCAAAGACTTGAGTTTGGTCATGCGTAGTCTACTCCTGCCATGAACTACAACGTTTAACTAGATTCTGCCCCCAAGTGTCAGTCCGAGTCATTATCCACCATTTATATAAAATGGTATGGGTTTGGATTAGGGGTAGTTTAGCTGGTTCTGGAATGGTTAAATTCAGTAACATTCAGCAGGAAATTATAGTGCAAAATTAATAACCTTCCACCTGAAGGTGAAGCACTCAACATCCTCTCCTTCTCTTCATTAAGGGGGAACAGGGGGATGATGGGAAGGTTGAAGGCCCTCCTGGTTCTCAAGGTGACAGAGTGAGTTACTGAATATTTATTTTTGTGATGCAGTATTTGTTTTTGACTGAGTGTTGAGGCCTACATCCATTCTTATTTATTTGCTTAATTTGATGGTCAGGGTCCCGTGGGAGACAGAGGAGAAAGAGGGGAATCAGGAGACCCGGGGTACCTAGTAAGTACAGCCATGCAGAATGTGTACATGTATTTGTTTGGCTTCACAGGAGTTAATGGCAGCAAATGCTTTTGTGTAGTGCTGTGCTCTCATGCCAGTGCTGTGTTGCTAATCAATCTTTGTTGGTTAGGGTCAACAAGGTGTGGATGGAGAAAGAGGCAAGGCTGGGGGCCCTGGATTACCTGTGAGTACACACTCCATTATGTGTTAACAGCAGTGGCAGCTGGCATTTCCTGACATCTGAGAGTGGGCCACTGAATGTATTAAAACTGAATATTCATGTGAATTCTGATACCAGTTTGATGCCATTTCAATAATTTAGAGCGGTACATGACACTTCAGACTGCTTCGCAGCTGCTGAAGAGGTCCTTTGAAGATCACATGAAATATTCTACCTCCGATATCAATGGGTGTAACTGAGAGCCATTTTCACCCCTGTAGATGTTTTCAGCACATATCAAATATTGTTACCTTTTGGTTATGACCTGGCTATTTTCACATGCTGTATTTTTAAAGTTCCATTTGTATAGTACATTTAAATGCCCCATAGCAGGAAACAGGAAAAACTCAGTACATCTTCCATATTCCTTTGTGTAAAACTAGCTCTAGCTGATATTTAATAGAAATATAGAAATGGGGAATTAGTCTTACCCAGTTATGTGATTAATTCGCTACGACAGCAAGGCCTTCATTTACAGTCTATGAGAATTTGTATTTTGATGTAATCAAATGAGAAGATGTTTCCAGCCCAATGTAGGGTTACAGTTTGTGTTGGGTTGAAGGGAGCAAACTGGGTCTACAACCTTGTTCATTTGTTGAATATTGCTAGGATGCTGATTAGATATAAATTTTCTCTATGAATTATACCATGTAGCGTTTATCACCATGATATTATTAATTGAAATGCAGTGTTTTTATACAAATATAGATAATTTACACTCAGTTAGTGTTTAAAGTGCACTCTAGTGTAGTCCTTGTCACTGCATTAAATAGGTATTTGCCATTATAGCTCATATAAACAGCTACTTATAGAGGCTGCAAGACCTTTGGAATATACAGTGATATTTCCTCATTTTCTGGGCTAGGGACATCCAGGACCACGTGGGCAAGAAGGACCTAAGGGATCTAAAGGGGATGAGGTAAGAGCCTTACAATTGAGAAGAGCTTGACACGATCCATTTGCACCACCATAGTTTTAATACAAGTAGTGTTCAGAATTTAGATCGCACAGTTGGATCTGGATTTAATTTTAGATTATATTTTTCATAAACAGAGCCGATTATGTAACATGTGCAACAAAGAACCGGCTTCAGAATGTAATCTGTCAGAACGTTTTTGAATTATATCAAAATGCACATTTGATCAATTGCTATTGAAATGTAAATGTAAACAATCTCATGGGAAGAAGAAGGTTTTGTGTCACTTCATATCTCATGTACAAAATGTAAAGATTGGTGTGGTGTGGTAGTGCATGTGTGTATACTTGCCCTGGTTGGCTAGATCCGTTCCTCTCTCTGATTCAGGGTAAAAAAGGCAAGACAGGCAAACATGGAGAGTCTGGCACCAGTGGACCACCGGTAAGTGGGGAAACCCAAGTTTACAAAAAATATCAGTGATGACAACACTACTGTGTTTTTGAAGCGTAATAATGAAGCACTACAATGCTATACATGTACTTCTCACTGGAATACGTGTATTTGTGCTGATTATCAGGTTGTGAATGTTGAGCTACAAGTGTTGATATTCTTGCTGTCTCGTGGACAGGGTCCTGTCGGCCCACCTGGTCCAAGAGGAGTAGTTGGTCGAGAGGGTCTAGAAGGTCATCCTGGGATGGACGGATTTTTGGGCAAAGATGGGAGCAGAGGGATGCCGGTAAGATGGCTAACTCACAGGCAGTCCTGAGCTCATGCAGCTTTTACCTGCCTGTTCCAGGGTCACCTGTCCATGCCCTCACTGTGCTCTTTGTGTCTGTGTTAAAGGGAGAGCAGGGGGACGACGGTGACCTCGGTTTCCATGGGAACGTTGGGTTACGTGGCAAAGTGGGCGTGACAGGGCTGCCGGGCACTCAGGGCTCATTTGGACTGAAGGTAAGAGGGCAAGATGTCGCTCATTACCGAATAATCGCAGAGCGAAAGAAGGGCATTCCATGTTCGGCCCCCAAAGAGTTTGGCAGTTGAAGAGGTGTAAGGAGAAGTAAAGAGGAAGGGGCGTTCCAGAGACAATCAGCATTTCCCGTGGTTTTATCTGTGTGGACTGTGTATTCTGATCAGTCTGTCTGGGGCCTCCTCTGGCACAAGGAGGAACTCATGGCCCAGTTACTTTCATTTACTTTACTTTACATTTACTTTAATCACAGAGCAGTCAAGCAAACTTCTGCCAATCACTCCTCATGGTTTGTCAGCCAGCATTGTTCTCTGTGCAGTCAGACAGGCATCGCTCTATACTCGTCTTACCTGTGCTTTGTCCTGTGTCTTCTCTGCAGGGCGAGAGGGGACTCCCTGGCCAGTCAGGACCCACAGGGAAGAGAGGATTCAGAGGGGGGATGGGATTGCCAGGGAAACAAGGAGACCAGGGAACGAAAGGGCAGCCTGTGAGTTTGTGCAAGGACTCCAGCATGTACAGTGGCTTCAGAAAGTATTCATACCCCATCGATTATTTCTCATTTTGCTTTAAAGTGATCCATCCACATCTACTCCATATCTGGCAACAGAGTGATGGATTGGGGCTCGCACGATAGCTCAGACCCTTGATGACTTACAGCCATTTTACCAACCATGTGTTCCATACTATACCAGCGTAATTTACAGTTGAATCTAGTCTCACCCCCCCAATTCCCATAGAGATCCATTCAAATGCAGAGAGGTTAAAGTATCGCTTGTAACAGTACCTGATAATAAGATATCGAGAGTCTTTTATGTTGATGGGTCACAGACTTCAGGAAGTAACAGCATGCAAAGGATATGGGACCAAATATTAAATACGATTCTTTAAAAATATGTTAAAGCAAAGGGTGTGAATACTTATGTAAATGTAATATTTCCGTTTTTAATTTTTAATATAATCCTGAAGATATCTAAATATGTATTTAATTTGCACATTATAGAGAATTACTTCTACAGGAGTAGAACAAAATCCCATCTAAATATGTTTGAATTTGACTTTGCAACACAGCATAATGAGAAATAATCAATGGAGTATGAATACTTTCTCAAGCTACTGTACATAATGTACTGGATTGTGTGCTTGCACCACTTTTATTACTCTGTTAATAGCATTTTAAAAAATTGATGCATTCCATCTATCCAGGCCATGGTTTCACACATTGAATTTGAAGTCAGAGAAAATTTATATCAATATTGAGAGCATATGTGTACATTTTACTGACTTTGATAAGACTATGACCCTTCAAGTGATTTGTTATGACTGCGGGACCACAGTTTAAAAAGGAAAGTAATTCTCTTAAATTCCAGGGTGACGTTGGAGAGCCAGGTTTCCCAGGCATTCTTGGGGTGTTCGGACCAAAGGTACTCCACTCCCCGTTCCCCTTCACCACGTCTATGATCTTACACTGATGTAAAGCTCTGCCCTGTTCTACAAACCCTGTGGAATTTAATCATCTGTAAACGTTCTCCATAAGAATTAAATATGACTTATTGCACATGCCAGCAATATGGTTCTTATAAGTAACTGAAAGCAATGCACATACCCAGTTATAAATCAGAGCTGTATTGTAAATTCATTTCAGAGCTTTACAAATATGTGTTTCTCCAGAACTCATGTAACAGTCAGAGGAGATGTAGTGTCTTTGAGAGGCAGTGGCTAAGGTAGCACGATTCCTATGGGGCTATAAAGTAAGATGTGCAGTTCCTGTATTTGTCACTAAACAATAATTTTGGTCTCAAGACAGCAAGTTTCTTCCATACCATACTTTAAACACAGCTGTTCAAAAAATATTTCTGGTTTCACTTTATCTCTGGTCTATAAATCAGAACCTTACCTCCACCAATAGCTTGAAAACATATTAGCTTTTAGCAAGATAGGATTTCATGGTTCATTCATTTTTTTGTTTTGAGTCTGTGGTTCCCTGTTGTTGTTTGTGTAACGTATATTTAATGCTCATTATGGTAGTTTTGTTCTTGTGTGTTTAAATTAGTTTAATGTTCAATAGGGTAGTTGATAAGTTGCCAATCAAGTCTGCACTTGCATCTACTCTTTCTTGGGAAAATATCTTCCCCCTCTAGGGAATTACTGCACTTCAGTCCCTGATCTTTGAACATGTGTAGCATCTGCTAAATGCTAATGAAGTAGAAGTGATGATTTAGTATATTCATTTGTATTTGGGTTTGGTATTATATGGTAGATAACCCTATAGTCAGAAGGGAGATGGCCTATATTAAGCAAAAAGGGCATCGGTCCCTGCTACAGTGTGCAGACATGAAAGTGAAACAGCTGAAGCTGATCCACTATCAGGTTGTGTTACATGTAAGAACATTCTAATGGTGTACTGATGAAAACTGGCCATTCAGCTTATCTTAGTTTGGTATTTGCCTATATGTAAAATAATAACGGCACATTTTAATTGTGGTACTTGGTTTAAACTATATTTGAATTTTGGGTGAACTCATGCACATGGGAATAATCACAGGGTTTTTCAGTAAGAAGGCCACAGTAGCTTTTGTTCATGTGTAAACTGGTGAACCTAAGAAAATTGATTTGTGGTTCAGAAAGGCCCAAGGCTGAGTGCACAGGGGACAAATGCCGACTGTGTAAACTAGTAAGGTTATTATTTACGTGGTATTGTTGCTTTACAGTATCTGTGATATACGAAAAATACATCTTTGGTAAACAAGGATAAACTGTTTAAACAAGGATACATACAGTATTATGTTTGTGTATCATATTATTGTGTATTATATCTACTTAGGTTTAAAAGGAATACAAATACTATCTGTAAAAAATATAATGATTTAGATGGAACGTATGAATGCAGCATATATTTCAAGTGCCCAATGATATTTAAATGGAACCAGCAGCTTGTTTCACGGTAACATGTGCTGAATAATCAGATATGTGGTTCCATTGTGTCCTGCATATTACTGGGCTAGTGCTACCTACTTTCTCATTTCTATTCAGATGCACACTCATGTCTCAGTTATTATAACTTTATTAAAATGTGAAGAGAATTTTGTAAAGTGCAGATAGAAGGTCTAGATCTTCTGGGTCTTGTCACATCCAAACTTAAACTAATTTAAAGCAGATCCATGTGATTGTTCAATGGTGAAATACTGGGTGCTTCAAAATGCATGGAAATCTGAATTACCGCAGCAATGATGCATTAGACTATGTTCAATAGTCTAATGTATCATCAGTCTACTACTACTGTACATATTACTGCATGTTATATCTATCGCAAAATTAACTACTTTTAAGTTAGGCTTTGTGTGGACGAGTGATGTTTTGTGATACACACTGTAAACCTGTTTCCAGGGGACCTCAGGAGATTTTGGGCCAGTAGGTATTCAAGGGCCAAGGGGACCACAGGGCTTGATGGTAAGTAGGCATTTCCATAATTAATAGTTTCATGAATCGTGTGCAGCACCAAGTAACTTGACACAAGATTGGGTTTAGTTAACCCACATTGTGGAATAATTGCACGCAAAGGTAAGACAAAATTGGAGGGTGTTTATTTCTCTCTGACTAGGTGGAGATTATCCTTGATGCCCTATAACATTTCTCTCTTTCTCTTCTCCTTTCAGGGTAAAGAAGGACGAATGGGCCAAATTGGTATAATCGGGCCCACTGGTGGTCCAGTAGGTATCTCACCCAGTTGTCCTCCATCCCTATAGCTCATACAGACCATCATGTTTGTTATTGTTAATATATCTTCTTCTTTTCACCACAGGGACCAAAAGGAGACAAGGGAAACCGAGGGGAAAATGTGAGTTTTCTTTTTTATTTGTTCTGTCAGTGTCATGTATGTCTAAAATAAAATGCAAAGGCATTCTTTCTGTTTGTATTTGTGCCCTGTATACAACAGAATTCCTCAACAGTAATCCAGCTGTCTGCATTTGTCTTTGACTTGAGTTGATTTGATTTAATTTTGTTTGACTACAAGTAGCCTTCATTTCATCTCATTAATTTCATCACGTGTGAGTTTTTGTTGGTTCCAGTCTCAGATTATGCCATGTTTACATGACGTTATGCAACATTAAGTGCATTCATAATACTTATGAGGATAAACAATAGAAGTTATAAGTATATAAAAACGATGAATTGTTTCTCCCATCATAAACATGGGAAAGATTTCTCCTAACCTTTCTTCTGTCTTTTATAAACAGGGTGTACAAGGACCAAGGGTATGTTTTATTTACTTTAGTTTTTGTTCATTTAATTGGTTTCTCAATAAATCACTAATATTGGTAGCACCGCGGTGATGCAGCAGACAAAGGCGCAGACCTTTTGTCTGTGCGGTTGCGCCCCGAGGATTGAGGGTTCGATCCCTGGTCCAGCCAGCCGGTGCCTTGAGGGAGTGGCAATTGGCGGCTGCTCACGGGTTGTAGCGGCAATTCTCTAGCGGTTGCTACTTGGGGGAATTGAATTGCATAGGGTCCAATTGGCTACCAAAAAGGGAAAAATCAGGAAGAAAAAAAAACCTTAAATAAATATCTAACTTAACTCCACTGTATTTTTAAGAAATATGATTAATCTGTGTGAGCACTTCATGTACACTTTTCTTTTTGAACAGAAGTCATTCTGTAATTCTGCCATGATATTTGTGACAGAACAACAGTTACAATACGGATACGAATCTAAATATATCATGGGGTTTATTTTTCAGGGGCCTCCAGGACCTCACGGGCCCCCAGGACCCCCAGTAAGTCCCCTAGTAAATTTATTACAATTCTTTAATATTTTGTATTGTTGATGCCATGCAAACATTGTGTGTAACTTTCTAGGAGACCAATCAGTGCAGGTACACTGGCACCCTATTGTGTTTTTTGTTTGTGCTATTCTTCCACACTTTCTGACAAAACCACCTGGTCTGTTTTTATGAGTGAGTTTAGTGCCAATTGGCCAATCCTGCCTCATTTTACCTAAACAATTAAATCCAACATCAATAGATTCCCCTCCTCACAAAGAACAGATATGACTCAAGGAAAGTATTTTACCAATTAGAATTTTTTTTTATTACAAAAATGTATCTCTCCCAACCAGTTCTTGATAAATTGGCACCAAATCTAGTATGCCCAATTTCTGGACCAGGACCAAAAACCCTGTATAAGAAAAGTCTCAAATTCAATGGCCATCATGAGCCAATTAACTTATAGTAGCTGTGGCTTATTACAAAAATGCTTAGACATAAAGTGATGAAACTTGTTAGTTACATTAACAGTAACATCAAGACTGCAGTGTTAAGCATCTGCTCAGTGGTAGCAGCCAAATAGGGCTAAAAAATGTATCTCAAAGTCCAGCAGTAACCTGACCCCTCATTAGGAACATATAAAGGAGTCTATGGTTTGCCGCCATCTTGAATTAGCTCGCCCAAGCCAATCAAAATTCTGTATTGCTCCACATTATGAAAACCCCCAAAACATTAGCTTGTGATTATGGAATTTGATATGTATGTACATCTAAGCTCATAGAACCTACCTGCAAAATTTTATGTATGTTGACCTCCTGAGGTGCTATTACTAGAATATTCACAATATTTAAAAACCAATTGACACATTTTTCCAAACTGTTATATAGATTGGCTTCAAATAATGAGTGCTTTGTCCCCATAATCACTGCTTGCAGCTATATTTTATATTTTAAATAATATATTCAAAATCGTCATCCAATTTTATGTACATCGAATGTCTTACTACTCAACAACTAATGAAACTGATTCAAAATGGAATATTGTGTTGGTTAAAAAAATAATTAAACAGGGCTGAGAAGCAGCTTTTCTTTATACGTTTGTACAAGTCAGATTGTTGCATGAGACTGCCAATATTGGAAAGTGGAGTGTAGTGTTTAAAATGTGAAGTTGAATGTAGAGAGATGTACATATCATCGCCAAGTCATTCATTCACGTTAGATAACGAATTTGTCAGCTTCCTCTTTAGTGATGGCAATTTAAAACATGGCATCACAGATCACGAATGATGTGCATTATATTTATTTTCCTCTCTTTCATTTCAAGGGTCCTCCTGGTGTTCCTCTGTCATTTGTAAGTTTGTGTTAACATATTGCATTGTCAAAGTTAGCTAGGAAATGTCTTTGTTCTGAAATATAATATGTGTAATGTATAATGTTCAGTGCAGTCCATAAGTATTTGGACAGTGACCAATTTTTGTTGTTTTAAATGTGTACTCCAGAACATTGGATTTGAAATGGAACAGTGAATATGAGTTTAAATGCAGACTATCAGCTTTTCATTTGCGGGTATTTACATCCACATCAGGTGAACCATGTAGGAACTGGCTGCACGTTTTTATACAGTCTCCCCATTTTGGGGGACCAAAAGCGATTGGACAGTTGGCTGCTCAGCTGTTTCTTGGCCAGCTGTGTGTTGTTGCATCATTACTACATGCACAAGCTAGGTCTAGAAAAAAAACGGTCGAGAGTTGATTCTTGTCTCTCAAGAAGTGTCAATGTCAGTAAAGCTGGCCATCATGGGGTGGAAAATCTGAATAAATCTGTCAGAGACAAAGGCATTGTGTGAATCAATATCAACTGTTTGGTACATTGTTAAGATGCAAAAATGCACTGGTGAGCTCAGCAATAGCAAGCAACCTGGTAGACCATGGAAGACCACTGTAGTGGGTGTCCGAAGAATACTTAAAAGTGTGAAGACAAACCCATTTTCAACCATTGAACAGATCAAGGACACTCTCCAGGATGTAAGCATAGATGTGTCAATAACTAAAATTAAGAGAAGACTACACCAGCATAACCTCAGAGGGTTCACTGCAAGATGAAAACCACTGTTAATCCTCAAGAACATTCTAAAAAATGTTTCCCAAAAAAAGTACAATAAAATACTGTAGAGTTGTGGAACAAAGTCTCATGGACAGATTATATAAGTATTAACCTGTATCAAAGTGATGAAAAGACAACCATGGAGAAAGAAAGGAACTGCTCACGATCCAAATCACAAATTGTGTCACTGTCCAAATACTTACGGACTGCACTGTATATGTAATGTAGCAGGCATATTACAAGTAATAACAGCATGGTGCATGGTTCTGTATACCCAGTGAGTGTGAGCAGTATGGATAACTTCATATTTCTTTTATTCATTCAGAAGCATGACAATCTTGGTGCTGCTCTCCAAGTGTTCATTGACTCGAACACGGCACTCAGGGCAGAGGTTAGTGCAGAAGTGTTCATATATTTCTGTGCGAGTGCGCGTTTCCTGCTGTTTGACTGAGATTTTACATTTTAATTTCCTGCTATTGTGTCTAAAATCTGTAGTAAAATACTTTCATAATGTGTTTTCATATGCAACACACGTATGACGATTGCCACATAGCAACACATGTGGAACTGGGAAGCTTTCGTTCTGATGGTTCTGTGATGTCTCTTGTTCATTGTCTCTCCAGCAGAATTACCAGGCCATGGAGCTCCCCATGCTGGACCAGGGAACAGAGATATTTAAGACCCTTCACTACCTCAGTAACCTGATCCAAAGCCTCAAGAACCCACTGGGCACCCACGACAACCCAGCTCGGATCTGCCGGGACCTCAAGGACTGTGAGCAGAGGATGAACGATGGTGAGGAGTCACTCTGTATGATTTTCAAGGTTTACAAATATTACCAGCAAAATAGCTAGACAGTGTATCCCACTGTGTCACGACATCACGGACACCACCGTTTCATGGATTGAATCTGCCGAGTTTTAGTCAGCCTGAACAAAGAGGCAGTGTGTGTCTCTCTGGTCTGTTCCTCACCAGTCTTCATTTATGTCTCAGGCACTTACTGGATCGACCCAAACTTGGGCTGCTCCTCCGACACCATAGAGGTGACCTGCAACTTCACCAGCGGAGGTCAGACCTGCCTGAGGCCAATCACAGTGTCCAAGGTATTCCCTCATATTCACTCCTGTCTTCTGTCTCTCACTAAAAATAGCAAGACTATTTTTGAAAACCCTGTATTGTAAAAGAATAAATGTACACAAACAACCAAGACATTTTATTGTACAGTAGAACCTCAGATATATGATCCTTCAAGTTAGAGACTTACTGATCAACCAAACAGGACATTAACCCCAGACGTGCCATACGCAATTAAGCCTTTTGAAGCTCCTTATTATATGATACATAGATTATCTTTGTTATCACTAGGGCCACCAGGTTATCTCGACTTGTTTTCTAGTTTGAGTGCCAACAGGGGCCACTGGAGGATAACAGTTTAAATCCCTGCGACATCACGTGGTCGAGAAACTGGTGGCCCTAGTTATCACTGAGTTAGTTATCACGAAGTGTGAGTGTTAAATGAAAATTGGTGACACTTTCCATTGATAAAAAATTTAATAATTGGAAATACACCTCTCTCTGTATAAATGAGTGTTGGGCCCATCTAAAATCACCAAGTTTGGATCAAGTTTCCAAGGGAGCAACAAAACACAAAAATATCCTTTTTGCGTACAGTAGAACACATTTAAATGTATTTCTCGACACACTGACAGATGTGTTTAATTAATCAATAACAGTGTTAGAAGCTCTTTAAGTTGAGCTGGATAGTCAGACGTTGCCTGCATGCCTGCAGACCACTCTCCTTTCAATGTTCCCTCCCTGATATCTTTTATGATACAGCCAGAACTATGTACAGCTTGAACTCGCTGTTCACCCCGTGTATCCTTCTCCTGTTTTCTGTGGTGTGTTATATTGACACACATCGGCTGTATTCCTAACATTAAGTTCCAGTTTGTTTGTTCTGAGAATGCAAGACAGGTAACATTTTTTGCACGCGCTTATCAGCTGTTTTTGATTTGTCATGTTGTGTCTTTGGAAAGCTGACACTAATGACTGTCTTTAAAAAATATATGGCTAGGGTAATACGGCTAGGGTGTTTCTTTACAAAAACATAAGAACATTCAGCCTATCTAGTCATTTAGTGTACCGTCTTGAGACTATCTAGCATTGTGGTTATGGTTGTTTGTGATTGGATGTGCAGCTGGAGATTGGTGTGGGGCGTGTCCAGATGAACTTCCTGCACCTCCTGAGTGCCGAGGCGGTCCAGCACATCACCATCCACTGCTTGAACGTACCGGTGTGGAGAGAAGGAACGTCTGAGCTCCCATCCCAAAATGCTGTTCGCTTCAAGGCCTGGAATGGCGAGATCATTGAGGCAGGAGGAGACTTAGAGCCACACGTGCTTCAGGACGACTGCTGGGTACGGCCATCTCTGTCCTTCCCGCATGGATGCTAGATTTACATTCTTATCACTGTGATGTGGGCAGCCTTATTAATCTCTACAGGGGGCAACGGGTGTTAAGCTAGATGTTTAGAACATACGGATGTTCCAAACACATTTTAGAATCTGACATTTTCTCCTGGCTGAGCAGAGCCCTGTAATGATGTTACTCTGTTTCCTCAGGTCAAAGACGGACGCTGGCATCAGACACATTTTGTTTTCAGCACCCAGGACCCAAACCTGCTCCCTATTGTAAATATATATAACTTGCCAAACACCAAACCCGGATCGCACTACCACCTGGAGGTTGGACCTGTGTGTTTCCTGTAAGGGCGTATTCCCCGCCACACGGCAAAATGGGGCCCTCGCACCCGAGCGAGCGGAGGAGACCTCTCTCCACATGTGCTGTCCAGAAGGAGACCTCTGCCCGCCCATGTTTTTCAGCATTTGCTTGGACTGCAGAAACAGGACAATGGGGGACAGGGAGGGGAGGAGACACCCAGGAGAGTTAAGGAGGAACCCAAGATTTCTCGCACTAATGACACTTCGAAAGATAAGCTCTTTTGTGATTTTCAGGAACTTTTTTTTCCGTTCTGACAAGTCCTGGATATCCAGTTGGAGGAAATACTGCCAAATAATCTTTATGGGACAATATAATAACTTATTTGTTTCATATATTTTTCCATACCAAGGTTCTACATTCTGTTAAAAAGAAGAATGAAAGTAATTGGGAACAATTATACATGTGTGGACATATATACTTCTTCCTTATTACTTTTATACATTTATATCTCATGAAAAAGAAATAACCTTCAAGTGCAATAGAAAATGAGAAGATAATTTTTATATTCATCTTGTGTTTGCAATTATTTTTTTAGGCAATTCAGGGGTGCTATTTTATCTACATATATGTTTCCTCCAAGTGTTGTTGGTCTTTTTGTGTCCCTACCTGGAGGTCTACTAGTGTGTCTTGACAGGTAGTGTATGTGCCTACTTTGGTTTCAGGTGAAGTGTATGCCAACCTGTATATTTCCACATGAAGAAAGTACCTATCAACAGGTGTCCCTACCCATTTATATCCCTGCAAGGCATGTCTGCAGACCCTGCAGAGCAATCAACTGTAGTGAGGAACTGATGTAGATAGATGGACGCGGCATGGAGCCTGCCCGCTGGCGAGACATTGATGGCAGCTGCCCCAGAGAGCTGTCCCGCCTGTCTCATCTGTGCCACGGGTCTCTCTGTATTCACACACTCCTGGCGTAATGGTAAATGACGGGAAGGCTAGTGTGTGGATCCAGAAGAGTGTGTCTGATCAATGGTCTACCTCCCATCTCTTATGCATGGTGCTCGGGGGAAGAACCCTCAATTAAACAAGAGATGCTGACCTAGTGCTCCTGCTTCGCCGCCAACAAAGTGTAACACTTCTGTGGTAGGTTTGCATTTTGAAGCCAGTTTTGCCTTTTTTTCACTATGCAGCAAAAATGGCATTCATTTAAGTGCCTAATATACTTGTAAGGGAATATTTTTATATAAACGTAAAAAATGGAAAAAATTTTGAGACTACATATTTTTTCATGCAGCCAAACATCTTAGGGTTTCGAGGCATTTTTTTATTTTTTAAGAAAGTACTTTCTGCTCTTTTGTACAAATCCCCCAATAGCTGTAATTGATATTAGAAACCATTAGTAAAGATTTAGTTTTATTAGAAAGCTTTTTTTCTTTTTGTTGAAAACAAATGTGTATAATTATGCAAGCTTTGTTGTATACAGTGGATCCCTTCTTGCTAATTTAATGTTATTTAAGTGTGAAAACGTGGTTGTCTACCAAGTAAAGTTCTCTTTGACTAGGCAACAGGTCCTTTTTTCTGATAACTTTATGTATCAGTTTCCCAACTGGTCTTGGAGTTTATAGATTTTTATTTTATGTGTAAATTTGGGACTCCAGAGAACAAATTTATTGCAATGTTTTTTATTTTAATTTTTTGTTTGTTTTGTTAAAATTTTATTTTTTTCTATATGATAATCAAAACTGTACTGTACTGAGACTGTGTTCTATGCTATTACTCGTCATGATTTTTTTAAAGGAAGTGATTGACAATATGTGAACATTCTTGTTTTGTCCATTTCAGTAGTTAAAATGAGATCAGAATACCTCACATTTAAACACACCGGGAGCAATCATTTGCTGTTCTTTGTTTTCTTTCTTTTTAAAACATGAATTCTGTGTCTGTGTGAAATATCAGCCTAAAATCAGCAAGTATTGCATTTTCTGAGGGGGAAGTACAGAGGGTGGTGGTGCTTGCCCATATTCATTTCTGTAGCTCTTGCATCTTCTCGTATACACCGTTTCAAATTTTTTTGTTGTCTTGCATTAATAATGTTCAGATGTTCAATAAATATTTGAAACCCTAAGCAAATGGCTTGTACTAATGTTTGAGAATTTAAGAGGAACTTGTCTGATGAATTGTCCATCTGCCTCCACCAGGGGTCTCTGTTAACTTTTCAGTCCAGTTTACAACATAGATTTGAGCATTAAACAATCATCTCTGGAGTCATTTTTTGGTTTTTATTGGAATGATTGGGGTTAGTATAATGGATAGGATGAATGATATTGGATTAGCTCTTGAAGGCAGAACAGACTTGTATTGTCATAAACCAAGGAAACCAAAAAGCTTCCAAATTAAAACCATTAAACTGTTTTGCTCTCTGAGACGTACTGAGTGCAAGATAAACATGTAATGTATACTGTTTGTTTTTAACATTAAGCTAAGTGCAGATGCTTTGTTAACTTTATCTGAAATATTTCCCTCTTTCATGAGAAAATCAGAAAACTGGGGCATCTGTGACTGAAGTAAACATATGCATCTGACAGTGACACTGTGACAGTGCTGTGGTTTGAATGGAAATACTTTTGAGAGCAGCTGAACATGTGGTCCTGTCAGAACAGGTGAGATGAAACACTCACGGAATGGCCTGATGTACCTTGGGGCTCTGTTCCCATAAATGTCAGCCCTCACATTGTATTTGCATTCTATTCTATTATTTGACTTAACTCAAAAATCATATACATACTGTCCCATAAAATAAAAATATTGAAAAATATACTATGTTCAGCCAATTTCATTTTTCTCTATACGGAATACCCACTTATATTGTACTATGGGCAACTATATCGCTCCCTGGGGCACATCAGTTCACAAAAGATTAGTCTTTAGCTGGACGCCCCTGTATTGTATTTGTAACTTTTTCAAACTACTTCTGTAATTTACTCGGCACAGTGTGCTAATGTTTAATGTTCCTACCCCTCTGCCTACTTCCAAAGGGACATTTCTTAGTTTAATAAATAAGTTTGTGACATCCTATTTTCTCTTTGTCAGAATTCACTTGTGAAATTACTTATTTGCGTAAGCTTTGAAATATGTGATTATGTAATTTAATTAGGAGGCCCACTGGCAAATGCAACCTATTTTATTATTATTAAGCCGTTTTATTGTTATTATTTATTTATTTCTTTTGGAAAAGCAGGAACATAAATATGTGCCATATGTGTGGTTGTCATCTTGACTATCATTTTGGATTACTAGTATTGAACTAGTATCTGCCATTTCTCAGTTCTGGCCTAACCATGTGGATGATTCTTTTTAAATTTGGCACATTTTTACTACAAATGACCATTGACCAAATGTTGTGCCAATGAATGACACTGTCCCAGTCAACTACAATAACATTTAAACAATCATTACTCTTTCACAGTTTTACCTAAAGATATGAAACCAATGTCACTAAATCCTCATCCTGAAACACACAAAAAATCTACCTGAAAGACCCATAATATCTACCTTATTGGTTTGGAGCAATGAAGTCTTCCATCTTGAATTTGCCACTATTTAAAATTTTATCAAATGTTACTACAATGTTTTTTGATAAACTGCTTGACATATCAGAACAGAATTTGGTGTGTATAATCCTAATGTGAATATCTACATAACATACATAACTACACTGCCTGGCCAATAAAAAAGTTGCCGTTGTACCGGTCATGCATATTTCCCGCTGTACAAGCCTCTGGAGGCAGTGTTATGATCTGGGGTTGCTTCAATTGGTCAGGTCTAGGCTCAGCAATGTTATGCAGCAATAAAATGAAGTTAGCTGAGTACCTGAATGTACTGAATGACCAGGTTATCCCGTCAATGGGCATATTCCAGGACGACAATGCCAAGATTCATCAGGCTCAAATTGTGAAAGAGTGGTTCAGGAAGCATGTAATTTTCACACATGAATTGGCCACCAGAATCCTGACCTTAACCCCATTGAATGTTTTTAGGATATGCTGGAGAAGACTTTACGGAGTGGTTTGATTCTCCCGTTTTCAATACAAGATATCGGCCAAAAATGTATGCAACTATGGACGGAAATACAATGAGGGAAATAAGTATTGGACACGTCAACAATTTTATTATCAAATATATTTCCAATGTAGCTATTCACATGAGATTTTGACCAGACATTGGTATTAACTCAATAAAACTACACAGCTAAAGAAATTGTAACGTTCCAATTCTTTAAAAAAGTTATGTGCAATAAAGTTAAATGACACAGGAAAAAAGTATTGAACACACTAAATTAAATGTGGTAGAAAAGCCATATTTTTTATATTTGGTTGCATATCCTTTCCATGCCATGACTTTATGATGTCTGTGACCCAACAACATCAAAAGGCTCTTGATATCTTATTTGCTGGTACTCTTACAAGCGATACTATAACAGCTCTGCATTTGAATGGATCTCTATGGGAATTGGGGGGTGAGACAAGATTTAGCTGTAAATTACACTGGAACAGTATAGAACACATGGTTGGCTAAGTGGCTCTAAGTCATCAAGGGTCTGATGTATTAAACAAGCCTTTAACCATCACTCTGCTGCCAGAAATGCTGAGAAAGCTACATTGGAAATATGTTTGATTATAAAATTGTTGACGTGTCCAATACTTATTTCCCCCATTGTAAATGTTGTGACGTAAGGTTGTTGAAACATTGCCACGACGAATGCGTGCGGTAATCAAAGCTAAAAGCGGTCCAATGAAATATTCGAGTGTGCAACTTTTATTTTGGCCAGGCAGTGTACATAACATTGGAAATCAGAACATCAGCGAAGTTTACAATCTGACAATGGAAACAGGGTTAGGGTTAGGGTCCCATACAGGTGGAGGTGCTGAATGCTCCTGAACTTTTCCAATGCTATATCTTCTTCATAATTATTGGTATACATTGTCAGTTGTACTTCTCGTCTATAAAACATGTGTATACTAATGCTGTTTGTCAATTTCACTACCCTAAACTATATTCGTGAGCGTCAAAATATGCCTATGTTTGATATTTATTTTGAAACAGAAGAAATCATGGCTAGAGGTTGAGTCTGGTATCAAAATGTAGGAAAAATGTTTCCTTTCACCAAACAACTACCCATGGTGATATGAACCTTCAAAGAGTACAAAAATGTATTTTTCACGATTTTTAAGACGATTTCTCAGAAAAATGTGCATGCGACCAATGCCTGCTTGTATTAGTCTAGACCACAGACATTACACTGGTGCAGTTTGAACATTGATACTATGATATATCCCGTGATATTGGTGGCCAAGGTTGGTTGTAGAAAAGATTGAGCTGAACGAAACAGATTTTGGCTTGAGATTGTGAGAAGTGTTATGCATGTAGGTTGTAAAACACAGTGAGCACCATTTTATAACCATTTTTTGTTATTTTGGTTCTGTACTCTAGCACTTTGAGCTTGAAAGGATATAATGACACTGAGGTTGAAGTGCAGACTGTCAGCTTTAATTTCAAGGTATTTTCATCTGTATCGGATGAACCGTTTCGAAATTATAGAACCTTTTGTACATAATATTGGACAGTTTAACATAATGTAGAATAATGTAATCATTTTTTATATTTGGTCACATATCCTTTGCATGCCATGACTTCCTGATGTCTGTGACCCAACAACACCAAAAGACTCATGATATCTTATTTTCTGATACTCTTACAAACGATACTATAACATCTCTGCATTTGAATGGATCTCTATGGGAATTGGCATGGATCTCTATGGCAACTTTGTTAATAGTTGAATGTTAACAAAGTTTCATAGGGCCTTGGCTTCAAGACAAAAACATATTCTTGTGCGGCTGGGTTAGGTGAATATAATTCCAGGGCTGAACTATTTATTCTGAAGTAACTCCATGCCTTCTAAACCATCTGACTGCGGTGGCTGTTCTGTCTGGTGTTGACAACCATGGGTTCCTCTAAACAGTTGTCCTCTAAAAGAAGGAAGAATGGATTCCACAAAATATCAAGAAATTCTAGAGGCTAATGTTTGAAGATCAGCCCAGATATTGAAGTTGAAGAGAGGTTAGGTATTTCAGCAAGACAATGATCCAAAGCATATCTTGAAATCAACCATGAAGTACCTCCAGAAAAAACAGATGAAGGTTTTGGAATGACCACCACAGTCCCCAGACTTGAATATTATTGAAAATCTGTGGAGAGATCTCAAACATGCCATGCATGCAAGGAGGCCGAAGAATATCTGTGAGCTAGAGGTGTTCTGCCAGGAAGACTGGGGGGAAATTCCAAAAGCAAGAATTGAAAGACTCTTAGCTGGCTACAGGGAGCGTTTGCAAGCTGTTATTGTTGCCCGAGGAGGAGTTACAAAGTACTAACTGACAGGGTTCCCAAACTTTTGCACAGGGCCGTTTTCCTTTTATATTATTTTGAAAATGTAAAAAAGTTCAATAAGAAGTAATCTTGCTTTAAAATGTGAAGAAATGTGTCACGATTAAAAAAGAGTCTCAAACCCCTCTCTGTTTGTACCATTTAGAGGTCAGGTTAGCTTCTGTTCACTTAGATAATTGTAAAAGGCATTTTGACCAGGGGTGCCCAATTTTTGCATCCCACTGTATTTAAATGATTGTAAAGCCATGACTGGGCAATTAAATGACTGAATGTTCTTTGGGGGTTAGGGTCTTTTCGTGTCTTCAGTAGGACGTTGCGCACGCATCCGGAATATAATGCAGAAATTATGTGATCTCTTTCAATATGCACAGTTTAACAGAACTCAACCAAGGTCCGTACACTTCCAGAGGGCACCGCAATAGAACACAGAACACACCGCCATTATGCAAGTACTTAAAAACGATCATAATGAAACCAAATAGCCTAGTTGCGAAAGGAGTAGTCTTTGACGCAACTTCGGTTCAACTTTATGCACCAATCACGAGAAAGACGGATGGTTTGTTTTGTCCAATCGTGAAACTGTGTGTTGAAATCTTCGCACTGACGCACTTGTCAACCTGAAGCAGCACCCCAAGCTTCCAACGTTGCACCGACAATGACGTCACTGATACTAAAATGGCGGTAGTAACGTTAGCTTTGAAATTTAAAATTTCTAGTTTATTTTTGTATAGAAAATAACCGAATATAAATGGGGTGTTGAATGCCCACATTTTTTAAACTTACATATCTGCATTCGCCATATATCAATAATGGACTCGGTAGTGGGGGAAGACCAGACTCTACCTCTAGACTTTAATGGAAGGTAAGTAACATAGAATTTCTGGCTAGCCAGCGCACTAGCACATCTAACGTTAGCTAAGTGCACAATTTAAAAAGTTTACTTGCTTTCTGAATAGAAGATGATTGATAACGCTGGTCTTCCACTTCCGTGCAAGGTGCAGGTATAGCTAAGCGCAGAAATGTCGTATTCACAAGCTTTATAGTCGGCTAGCCCTGCGTGTCTCGTCTGCTTATGTTTAGCTTAATGATCGAGGTGGATAGCTACCGTTGGCTAGTTCGCGTTAACTGAATTGTTGATTTATGATTGTTTACGTGTTGCTGCCAGTCAATGCCCCTGCAACTGAGCTGATGATTAAATATTATTAACATTAGCAAGCTAACTAGCATCGCCATAGCTAACGTTACGTTAATTAGTTGGCTAACGTGTAAATAACGGTACTAACGTTATTATTTCTCTGTATTACAGGGCGCTACGGTGCTCTCATTTTGGGGGCATAGCTATGCTCCTAAAAATTTATGTGTGCTAATGTTAGCTAACTGGAAAATTAATTTAACGTTAGGTAGGAGCACGTCTAACGTTACTAGGAACATTTGTGCACCTTGGAAAAAAATGTTAGCGTAGAGCCCTGTATTAACGTTAACTTTGTGTAGCTAACATTAACGTTAGCATAGCGGTCCTAGCTAACGTTACGGTCATGGCTAGCTTTTAATAGGCTAGTAAATTAACTTAGAGAGCTAACATGAACTTAGCTAGCTAACTATTGTTCGCTGATTTGTTAACGTCAGTGTGTTAGCTAACGTTAGTTACACATGCGTATGATAAACAAGCTATATTTGAAATGTCATGTCTAAATATAGCTAAGTTAGTGTTCGCTGTTAGTGAACACCCGTGTTTGTCAGCTAATGTTACCTTAATTTAACGTTTGCTAAGCACTGGTGTGAAGCTGAGAATCTCAAGCTAATGCTAGCTAATCTTAATGTTTTTCTGTCTAAACGGACTATTAAGCAGTCGAAATAAGTTATTGCTAATGTTATAAGATTCCTTAACGTTACCGGGACAACTTCACTGGGACTAACCATAGACTGTATAAAAAGGGACTAACCAGAAATAAGGAGGGCTGGATCACACACAGAGGTCTGAGCAAAAAAAAATTATCCAACAGGAGAGACTGACAATTCGTCGTATTCCTCACAATCAAAACCACTAGTTAACCATTGCTAATATACAATATATATTATTTACGTTACTGAAGAGTTTGACAGCCAGCTAAATAGCCTAGCGTTGACATTAACTTTGGCTAGCTAGCTATCCATCATCGCTAACTTAGCTAGTTATTGCCCAAAGCTTATATTGAATCCAACATTAGCTTCCACTCATTTATATTCACTGAAACATGTCAGATAGCTGTAGTTATTATCAGAATTCAAGACGAGTCTGCGATGGGAAGCTCTGTCAGTATACAGTACGTTAACGTTAGCTGCTTAGAAAGCGGAAATTACAACGTCCCTGCTGGGCTCTATCGAGCCCGTCTGTTATTGTTTAAGATAACTAAGTTAACGTTACCTAGTATAACTAACTTTACGTTAACTTAGCTGTCTTTAGAAATCGTAAGTTTACAGTCAGGTAGACTCTGGTTATCCTTCTGCTTCACTCTGGATTGATGTAACTTATGCTGGTATGTAACGTCATGACACAATTTAGATGTGTTTATCTTGTTTAACGTCAATTTACAAGAAGCTGATGTATCTTTACCTTGAGCTATGGTCGCTAGCTAACGTAATGGTATAGTCTTTGGGGAATATTGCATTCGTGCTTGTGTTTAAGTCAGCCAGGTGGCTGGCTTGCTATAATTATTGCCGTAATTCAAGACTTAAATGATGGTAGCGAGCGGTGTGCGTTGCTTTATTCTGAAACCTGACTCGATTTTCTCAATTAAATTGTAGCTACGATGGATAATCTGGAGGTCTTTAAAACAGATTATTGAGCAGCCAAATAATATGCACACGACAAAAGTAACGTACATATCGGTTTGTTGGTTTGCATTTTTGTGATTTTATGTCGACGGGAATACGCTTCACTTCCTCTTTATACGTTATTTCATCTGTGATGGCTGCCATGCCTGGGAGTTCTAGGCTCTTCAACGTCTTTGTCAATAGACTCAGTACCAACGGATGTTGTGACCGCTGATTAGATGTCTAAACGTGTATTACGGAAATGTCATTGGCTCGTAGTCATCATGAGACTGCTTTTGAAAATATTTTGTGATATAGCCTATATACCACTCGAAATAATTTGTTGTAGGAGATAAACTGCAGTTAACTTACATTTGATAGTATCTGCTTGGACCACCCGGCAAAAATGAGTCTGTTATGGTCTTTGAATCGTTTTATTTAACTCTGGAAATGTAAAATTGAATTGACTGTTTCACTCAATTTTTGTTCTCATATATGGCTGAACTGATTTCAACAGGTTCCGCCAAGCAAAAGTATTTTTAAAAAGTAGTAATTAGTATAAAGAACTCCTACTATATCACATGCTTAATGCCTGAGCGGGGGGCATAGTGGGGATAAAGGGGTCTTTTCTTTATACCAGGTTTTAGACAGGTAGTACTGTAAGGAGGCAGGGTACAGCTGGCTGTGGCACCTCTCACACGTTTGTCTACTTCTGGTTACTAACGGTTTTGTTTCTCAACCAGAAACTGTCAGACGTGTGTGTGTGTGTGTGTGTGTGTGAGAGAGTGAGAGTGACAGGTGCATCCATACCATCACTAGACCTTTCACGTTAAGTTACATGGTTCTGCCGTTCTTGTACACATTTCCCTGCAGCAAGATACGCCACGGGAAGAAGCCAGACTGACAGTGAGGCTGGGTTACTCTGCTTTGAGAGGAAGGAAGTAGTTGAGTGCCATCATGTTATTAGAGGCAAAAGTCATAGCAGTAAGGAAAAATACACTGCTGTGTATGTCCCTTGGTGTGAAAAGGGCTGCTCATGTCCAGTATGTGTTTGCATAATTTTACTTTGATTTTGTTGACTTAAACCTGACACTTTTGATCCCATGGATTTATTTAGCTGGTATCATTGTGTTGTGTGTGTGCCTTCAGATGGTTGCGTGACATCACTTGGCAATGCGAACGTTCCTTGGCTGACTATGGCCGGGACATCAAGGTTACAATTTGATGTTTGTTGAATAGCAAGGCTGTTCTTTTGTTTTGCACACCACAAGAGCTATCCAACCAGTGACTGGTACATAGTGAACTGGTTCTTTGTGGGGGCTGGATAGTAAGCAAAAATAAGCCTGTTGTGCAGTAAGATTCAAGTTTTTTCTGGGTATCATAAATGGAGAGGGACTAATGTGTCTGTTGGAACAACTTTAAACATGGCAGCCAAAGGGGAGACCCTCTATGCAGGTCCAACTTTCCAACTGGATTTTGTTGCATTTCACAAGGGAAAACTAGCGTGGCACTGTATGTGATTTATGCCAATGGCAGTTTTTTGTGTTGCAATCCTGTATTGAAAACTAGTCATAAGTTCATGCTGTAAAAATCAGATTGCCTCCTTCTGTATGTATCTTTCTGAGTGAATTATTTTTATTCCAGTACCAACATGTCAAGGCTGCCAGACTCCGAGACAGTTGGTGGCAGAGGTTTTGCAATGGAAACTGTGACAGGTACAGATGTTTTGCTTTTGTAAAAGACATTATAAATGTATTAGCCTATATTATTATTATTATTATTATTTATGTATTAATTATTATTATTTTTCAATTATTTAAAACTGTATAGGGTGTTATTGCATTGATTGTAAGGTATATTACATCTAGTTATGTGTATATACGTTGTCATACAAATTAATGCAGTTTTTATATGCATGTCTTCTGTTCAAAATTACTGTTGCAGGAATAAACTCCAGTTATATAGCTTCTTCCATTACCGTCGACTCAACCCAGTTACAGTGGTGCAAACATATGTAAACAGTAAACGCAGCACTGTCCACCCCACGCAACACTTTCCTGCTGAGGAAAGATTTGCCTTTTGTTGTGCTTATGTGTAATTGAATTGAACTGTGTAAAAAAAATAAAAAAAAATAAAGAAGAAGCTTGTTTTTAAGTGAGTTACAGGTTATTCAAAGTGCACGCTTAAGCCTAAAGGAAAACATATGCACGTATAACAAAATAAACACTTGCACTGTAGAGTTCTGTTACTGTACCTGTAAAATGTTCTGTTCGTATATATTTTAGGTGTTATGGGAGCAGTGCTATGGAAGGCATGATGACATCGGGGGCTGTTTATTTTGGGTTCTTCCTGAGAGAAACTATTTGAGCCAGAACCATTTATAGAAGCATGGTCGTTGCAATGGTTGTGTAAATCACAGCTTAGATGTAGGCCTGCATCATATTTATGACACGGTAGAAGACTAAATAATTATCAGAAGGAAAATAAGAATGGATATTTTAAGATAGTATATTGACAAAGGAGTTCTTCTTTTCCTGATCTGAACTCTTCTGGCTCCTATTTTCATTTCTAGCATCAGTGTTTCCTGGACAGAAAATGTCACCAGTCAAACTTCTCACCATGAAAGACTATGAAAACGTAAGTGCAGAGTGACCTTACAACCTTTCACTATCTAAACTGCTTTCATCGAAAAACAGCAACCTTAAGTTTAAATGATGTGGTTATACCCTAAAGCAGAGTTGCACACAGATTGCACTTACTCCCTGAAAGGGTAGAGCTAATTTTAGGAATAGGTCAAAGTTAGCCTCCAATTGGGCTCAGTTTTGCCAGAGTTAAGTGCTGCATGTTTTTCCCTCTGCTTTTCTAATTTCAATTATATCAGACCATATGGCCTGAACCTGCAATTAAATGAGAGCTGCGTATTTCCATTGGTTCGGTCGGTACTCTGTCCCCTGGCACTCTCATCCAGTCGAATGCATTGTTAAATGTGTGAGACAGAATGGAATGAGTTAAGGTGTGACTTTTATTCAAGATCCCTTATGGCACATGACATTAATCTAAGCTTACAGTACCTCATTTTCTCCTGAAACACGATCAGCAGTATAGTGTGATACTTAATTGGACAGAAGATGGAATCTTTTTTTTAGAGCTTCTTTGCATTATTAATTGTTAAGCTCTTGTGGAAAATCAGTAATGGAAAAAAATAACACAGCAGAGAATGGCGCGCATGATGAATTGCAGTCATTCACAGCTGAGGGAGCACTTCCCATAGTGTTAGATGGCTTTGGGCCATACACTGATCTTATATAGGATGAATAACCCTTCATTTTAAATGAACAATACCGTGTTATGTGTTCAGATTTCCCCCCCACCACACGCACGCGCGCACACACACACACACACACACACACACATGTCCTCTTGACGGATGATGTTTGACTGAGTAACTCCCACTGCAGCGTGGTGCAGACTCGCATTCTCCCAGATGTGGAGAGTGAAATGCCTGGAGCACAATGATGCCCAGTCTGTTGAGTCCCCTGCTCCCCCACTCCTCATGGCAGCCTCTGAGGCCTGGGACACATGGGTACTAGAGCCAGGTCACTGAGCTTTATCCTTAGGAAGTAATGTTCCATGAAGCACATGCAGCATTTTCTTTCATTTCACTTTTCATTTGTCTTATGTGACTTTATGTATGAATGCACTCATGAATAAAGGACTATTTTTTGCGATGCTTAAAAACTACATAGCAAAGAACAGTTTGTCTCAAGAGGATAATTAATCTCCCCCTAAACGCGTCTCGTTCTCCCATAAAGTCAGTTGTAATTGTTGTTTTTTTTTCCCCCCAGCAAATCACAGGACTGAAAAAAGAAAATTTCAACCTCAAGCTCCGCATTTACTTCTTGGAAGAGCGCTTGCAGCAGAAATTTGAAGATTCCTCAGAGGATATATTCAAGACGGTGACTGGAAAGAGATTGTTTTTACAGAAATATTTTCTGGAAATTGATCCATTTCATGTTACACACATCCCCCAGCTCAGTCATGGGGGGAGCTTTAGAACTAAAAGCAGAACAAGTATACCACCTCATTGCTGGAAATATTCTTATCAACTGGCTCAACAAATAGATGTTTCATTTGAACTAATTAAATAAACTTTCACACCTGAAAACGTGCATTTTATGAGGATAAGCAGTTCTGTGCTTTACAAGAGGAAGCGCATCATACCAGCCTCATTATTTTACAAATTCTCTGCCGAGATCAAATTTTGGTTAATCTGGCCTGAAACCAGAAATACTTTTATTTTTGGAGTCACTTGAGCAGCTTCATGGTACAGTAACATATCATTTTAATATGAAATCAGCAGAATACAAGATCGCTCTGCTGAGTTGGCATACCACAAGTACAACAACTTGATGTGACCCCACCTACTATTTAAGAATCTAGGCAAAACATTTGAGGTTTTCATTCTTCTGGGCATTGCAATGTCTGGTATTGCACTGCACAGCCACTTACCTTGCTTGTGCAATCTTTTCCTACGTTAAAATATTTGTGAAGATATTCTTCCACTGTGTTTAATTTGAGTTGAGTGGTTCTGGGATGTCATACAATTTGTCCTCAGTCAATAAAAATAGCTTTGGTAGAATTACTATTGTATGCAGAAGGGCTATTGTCAGAAGTTAGTTGATGATTGCATTCATTTTAGTTCCATTCAGCTATGTTGATTTGGTTCCATTTAGCTAGGAATATCAACTTAGTCAAATAACCTCATAAAAAGCCTATTGTTATGCATGCATGTTACAACACCTTGGGGTACTTTTTGCTTCTAGGCATGGTTTGGATTTTAACTTTATATTTATTTAGTGTCATTATATGCACCATATTTAGCTTTGCCTTGAACCATTACCTCAGACTGATTTTTAGACTGCACCACGAACTCTCAAAAGGTTACTATAAAATACATTTACCTGTTTTTGCTTTTATCTAGATGGCATTCTTAATCCACTCATTTTTTCCCTCAGAATATTGAGCTGAAAGTAGAGTTGGAGTCCATGAAGAGAGAACTGGCTGAGAAGCAGCAGCTGCTGGTTTCGGCCTCGTAAGTGCACACTGTTCACACTGTTAGTAATGGGAAATCAAGACATCTTTTCAGCTAAAGTTCAGGGGCCTGCAGACACCCTCTTTTTATTTCCTGTGGAAAAGAGCAAAATGAATAGCTGTGAATGTGTTTGTGAAGCACTGCAATATCCCTTGTTTTTATTTTTAAATGGCCGCATACGTAAATGATCCGTACGCGAGTACATAAATTCAGTATTTTGAAAACAATTTAGTCAAAATGTGACGTCTGCATGTTTTTCTCCAGCGTAGGATTCCTGAAATGTATGAACAAAGCGTCTGTGGTCTGTGTGATTGTGTTTTTCTTAGGGAAGCTCTGGAGAGCTTTGCTGGAAAAGACTCGAGAGAGGCCTCTCGTGCAAAGCAGCAGGCCCAGAGGGAGACGGAGCAGCTCAAAGACTTCTTCAACAAGAGAATCCAGCAATTAGAGGAGGTAGCTGCTTCTCATTAGCTTTAGGTGGAATACTCTGGAAAATGAAAAGGAAAGTGGTACAGCAGACTTGTTCTTTGAGGGTAACAGCAGTTATTAAATTTTAAAAAGTACAATCGAACTGCAGGGCTGCTAAAGGACCAGGAGATTGTACTTCTCGTGGGATTTTAAGTCAAGTCTGACAGGATTTGTTGTTCAGGTACAACAGTGTTACCAATAAAGTATAGTAATGTTTTTGTTTGACTGGTTGTCCAGTGAATAGTAGAGTATAGTGTTTCAAATCACTCAGCTGGTGTTAGAGTCAAAGAAAGGTTGAATGTCAAGGTTGCAGGGGCTGTGACATATAGCTGGGGTTAGAGTCAATCATATTTCCCATGAAAACTTTTTACAATCCTGAGCTCACCCCCCCCAAGTGTTCTTCTGCACTGTTTGACTGGCTTTCCTGGTAAACTCCCCACCCACATTGTCCTGTTTTATGTGCCAGAGTCTGAAGGCAGCTGAAGATGAGGCTGAGAAGATGGCGACCATCGCAGAGCAGGAGAAGGTGCGCAACATTGACATGGAGAAGCAGCTGCTGGCGTTTAGCCTTTCCGGCACCTTCAAACCTGCTCCCACTAAGGACCTACACCATGCCCTGCAGGAGAAGAACAGGTAGGAGCATTACATGATGTTTTTACCTTTCACAGTCAAGCTGGATTCAATGACCTCACCCCCTAGCATCCCCTAAAATGGGTGGAACTATGTATAAAAAAAGGCTACAATGGCTACACGGTTCATGCGATATGGACGTAAACACCCTCAAATTAAAGCTGAAAGTCTGTACTTTAACGTCATAGTCACTGTTCCATTTCAAATTCAGTGTGCTGGAGTACGCAGCCAAAGCAACACAAAATGTGTCACTGTCCAAATACTTTTGGACTGCACTGTACATCAGTTACGATTATGCAGCAATTATGCCAGCTTGGCACATTAGGGCACAGGGCTCTATACTGAGGCATTAGGGCACAGGGCTTCATACTGAGGCATTAGGGCACAGGGCTCCATACTGAGGCATTAGGGCACAGGGCTCAGGGCTCCATACTGAGGCATTAGGGCACAGGCCTTCATACTGAGACATTAGGGCACAGGCCTTCATACTGAGACATTAGGGCACAGGCCTTCATACTGAGGCATTAGGGCACAATCCTTCATACTGAGGCATTAGGGCACAGGCCTTCATAATTTGGAGATGGCTGCTAATTTAATCACTTTTGATGTTTCAATAGCATTATTGAACAGCTGAAAATTTCCGTGAAGAACCAGGATTCAGTGATTGAACAATTGAGGAAGACCTCTAATGACCAGGGTACGGGGGATATACAAGCTTCAGAGCACATATCACAGCTTTCTGCTCTCATTAGCCAGAAGGACGGGGAACTTCAGGTAAGCGCATTTCTGTGCTCTCATTGGCTTAACAGAGTCTGTCATTCTGTACAAGGTTAATGTTTAAATCTTGAGTAACTATTTTGTAGCAACCATAATATAATCAAATTAAAGGTGTCTCTGACTGGCTGAAAACGATGTACCTTTTCTTCACAGGCTCTGAGAGAGGGACTTGACCATGAAAGGGTACGGAATGAAAGAGAAATGCAGGTTGGGTTTTATTTTAATTTAGCCTATTTAATTTTTTTTGTTTAATTAAAAATGTTGAAATGATCTATGACTGCAGCAAAGGGTGTGTCTAACCACATCAATGGGACTTCAAAAGGAACAATAATTTTGAACAGCGGGGACAGGGTCCATTTTGTTTCTTTACTGCACATCTGTAGTGATGTGCCGTAATGGCAGTAACAAGCCCTTAGGTCAGGACTCTGTTCATTCTCTTGCATTAGTGTGTTTTGTCACACAACCTCCTGCACTCCCTGACTCATTTTATCCATGCCTGAAAACATATGTGCTGTGATCCTGAACGGGTTGTTTGTGGAAACATGTATAAAGGAAAATGCATTGTTTCATGTATTGAATTTAAAATGTCCCATTTTTCATAAGAAGTGCCAAAGGGCACCCTCTTTTATGTAATGTTTGACAGTAGTAGGTTTTCATCATGCATGGATGCCACTGGGAAGGAAAGCAAGTTGTGTCTAGTGTGTGAGTTAAGACTCAGACAAAATGAAATGCAACCAAAGATTACATCACTGCTGAAAAGGAGCTCTGGTATTCAAATAGGTATGGCGTGAAGTGGTGCGTTGCATTACATCTGCATTTCGTTATTATGCACTCCAGAGTGCCTTTGAACATGGCTGTCCCCAAATCCAAATGAACCATGACACTGATATGTGAAATATATAGTGTAACCTTTCTGGGAGGATAATTTCATCCTGAAGGATAGTGTATCCAGGAAGTGTAAAGGTCATGTTTTTGAGCAGGTCATATTGTAGAATTATGGAGTGTTATGCCTCAGTTAGAACTGTGATTGCTGCTCTGGTGTTCCAGAAGCTTTCCTTGTTAATGTTGGAGAGGACGGCTGTAACCTGAGGCAGTTGTGGCCATAACATAATTTTTTCGGCACGGATAATTTGGTACTGGTTTCCCAGCCTCTTCCGAAAGACTGCTGATGGCATTTGCACATTGAATGTTCACCTCAGTGAACACTGAGATTGTAGTACATGGGAATGCAGTCCGCATACGTGTACTGTGTTATGGGAAGCAGCTTGTCGGTCAGAAAATGTTCTGTTCTTGTCCTGCCTGCTGGGGTGTAGTAGTACTTGGAGAAGTGGGTGTACCTATGTGTGAGAATGGGCAGCCCTGTTGTCGGTAGAAGAGATTAGGAGAGCATGCGCAGTAATGAAGATCACTCTGGTCTGAGAGGATTTGGCCTCAGTTAAAGGAGGATTAGCGGAGTTGGTGCAGGGCTTACTGCCCCTGCCTACAGAGGTTTATAGTGCTTCCTCCCTGTCTGGGCGGTCTGACTCCTCGGCGGTCGGCGTTGGTGTGAGCCGTCCTCATGTGGGGCCTGTGCCGCTGGATCTTCAGCTCTTCAGGGAGGAGGAGCCTGCAGGTGGTCCTGCCCTACGTGCTGTTATTGGCCGGGCGGAGTTCCTCTGTGGGAGGTGTGTCCACTTGATGGAGAGCGTGCTGCGCGCAGACATGGCTGTCGCACGGTCGCGGGAGGCCTGCAGCACCCAAGCACGGAAGCTGGAAGTCGAGCCTGTCACTCTTCATCTCCCGCCTGTGCCCCACGCTAGCAGCCGCCTCCCCTACGAGGAAGGGTTTTCTGATAAGGGGGGGGGGCAGCACGGGGACGCTAGAGTTTCTCGGGCCAGTCCCGACCCCAGGGCAACCTTTTGTTTTCAATTAGCATGTACACGTGTTAGAAGACACTTTTTTATAAAAAAAAGTTATATTTCTTTGTCAGATGCTAAGATGAGAAATGCCGAGAAGTGATTGTAAATGATTGCTCATTGTCAAATGTAAATATTGTTTCAGAGCTTTGCTGATCGGCAGAATGAGGTGACCCGGCTGGAAGCGGCTTCGAGACAGCTGGACGAGGAGCTGCAGAGCTTCAAGGGTGCAGTCCAAAATCTAACCAAGACATTGGAGGGTACAGAAAGCCAAAACAAGGTGACCATTCGAAAATTCACTTTGTGATTGTGAACTTTGACCACTAATGTAGGGAAGTAAAACTGTCATAGAACGGTAGGCCATTATCTGAGTGTCAGATCTCTGGATTTCTCTTCAGACTCTGAGCGGTAAACTAGAGGAAATGGAGCGGGAGATGGTCTCTGAGAAAAAGAATGCTCTGAAACGAGACAAGACCATACAAGGCCTCACTCTGGTACTGAAAGAGAAGGAAAAGGAGGTAAGGTTACTCACCCTCCACAAAAATCTGAGCACGCTTTGGACTGTTTCATTTTTATTAACAGCACCCCCCCCCCCCCCCCATGTCTGTTTAAAAAGATAGAGGAGCTCTGTCACGAGATCGAGGACAGGGACGAGGCTTTAGCCAAAGCCAGGGAAGCTGCCCACAAGGCACATATCCAAAAGTACCAGGCAAGTTTCTTTCTAGGTTTTGTGTGAAACTGGCACCGAGCAGTGCAAAACATGTTTATAGATGTTAGTATAAGAAATAAACTGCCGGTTTCCTCATGTTAATGCGTATATTGTTTAATTGTTTAGCTGGCACCCTTATCCTTGGAGACCTAGTTTGCTTGTGCATTTATGCATCTGTTAATGTGCTGAAACAGTTCAGGTACATTATAAAGGTACCTTCCTCAAGGGGAAGAACTCAACTGGTATTGCTAGCCTGCAGCCTTGCGGTTACTAACGCAATTCCACGAACCATTACACCACAGTGTTTATTTCACTTGCAGGTGAGACCTGTACAGGAGAAGCTGGTTCCCCTTCTCAGTGTGTTGTCATGTGATCTCCAGGGGGCGGAGGAGCACCAGAACCTGCTGATGGCCAACCAGGCGGAGCTGGCCAACCTGCAGCTGGAGCACCACACCAAAGCTCTGGAGGCCCAGAAACTGCAGCGCGCTCTGGGGCGGCGCGAGCAGGAGCTCGGGGACCTGCATCAGGCCAAGGAGCGGCTGGAGCTGGAGCTGGAGGACCTGCAGCAGCTGAAGAAGAAGGGAGACAAAGCTATCAATGTGAGTGTGTCATACTCGCTCTCTCCAGAAGTAAAAGGGACAAAACTGTCAATGGCCACATTAACCTGCGCACCAATCCGAAGTCTGGTTATGGTCATATTCTGATTGTCATTTACATGCGTAATTAAAAGAATAACCCAGTCTTATTTCTGTATAAATGGTTAGTTGAATACTCCTTTTACTTTTTTTGTCAGCGCTAAAGGATGGCATCCTATTAATTTTTGCATGTGCCTGAAGTCTTAAAAAAATTATGGTGATCAATGTTAACTCTATTGTTCAATAAATCAATCAATCAATGTTAACTCTATTGTGAGTGTGCCACACTCTCTCTCTCCAGAACTAAAAGGGACCAAAATATTAGTGTGAGAGTGTTAGTCTCCTTCTCTGAATGAGTAAAGGGACTATGCATGATAAAGCTGTAAAAATTAAGCATCTCCCACATGCACACCCACACCTGCCCCCCCCCCCCCCCCAATAGGACCTAAACAACCAGCTGAAGAAATTGAATGGAGAGATTGGGGAGAGAGAGAACGCCCTGGAGCAGCAGTACCAGGCCCTCCTGGACGAAAACAAACGGAAACTCCAAGGTCACGAGGTCACCATCCAGCGCCTCACCAGCAGCCTCAGCGAGAAGGAGCTCCAGCTGCAGGTACACAGCCGAGACAGCCTGTCACTCAAAGGGTCACAGGGTCGTCTCTCACACAGATACCACTGTCTTTCCTTTTTTGCCCCCCGTTTCTTAGTTGTTCTTGTTGTCCTTTTTGTCTGCTGTCCTGTACATAGCTACAAAGTAATTGAAGATTGTTTCCAAAAAATCAAACAAGACACCCCTGTGAAATGTGGTCCACCTGTGATGGTTCTCTGGCTTCTTTCCAGGAATACATGAGCATGATCAATGACCAGCAGCACAGCAGAAGCCCTGGTGGAGGGGAGAGTCTGTTGGTGAAGCTCCGCGAACGGCTGAAAGAGAAGGAAAAGGCGCTAGAGGTAGGATCCCTAACCGCTGCACAGTTAGCTATTCTTGTCCTGCAAATTAGTATTTTGTATTCGCTCATCTTACACTGCTCATATCGCTTCACCCTGTTGCAGCAAGCCATGGATGAGAAATTTGCTGCCATCGAGGAGAAAGACGACGAAATCCGCCAACTCCTTCTGTCTCTTAGGGAAAAGGACCGAGATCTGGAAAGGCTGAACAACCTTCTCTCTCACAACACAGAGACTGTCAATGTACGTTTGACTTTCAGCAGAGGTGGACTGTTGGGTCCAGGGCTGTGATATATGGCTAGCTCATTAATGTGTGCTCACTTTGTGAAAAGCTGCTATGTTGTGCCACAGAGTTTAGACGCGCTGGTTAAAGAGAAGGACGTGGCGCTCCAGCACCAGACCAACGTGTTCGATAACCTGCAGAGGGCCAAACAGGAGCTGGAGGAGAACCTGGCCCGCTCGCTACGAGAGAAGGACTCTCTCATTGCACAGCTGCAGCAGTCTCTCAATGCCAAGACCAAGGACCTGGAGGTAAACCGCCCTGCTCTACAGAGGCTCGTGGCACTGGAATACTGCGGTAAGCCGAGGCCCTGTGTTTGACGGCCCTCTCGTTGCTCTCGCTCCAGGACATGTCCAGCATTCTGCTCAGTCAGACGCAGAGCAGCACCAGAGATCTGTCAGAGCAGCTGAGCCAGCGGCTCAAGGTGGCAGAGGCCATGCTGGCTGAGGCCTTGAGGGACAAGGAGAGACTGGTGGCCGACAACGAGAACGCTGTGGACGGACTCTTGGCAACCATTGGCAGCAAAGACCGGTTGTACAAGGTAGTACTAATCAGGGAATTAAATTAACCCTTTTCATCCACTGGCCAGTGTGACATTACCTTTTACAATATAGCACAACCTGGTCGGTTACCTACCGAAGTGACTGCTGGAGTAGAAAATGTACCAGCCACACTCGCCACCAGCATTTGGGTGTTAATTTCATACTCTGGTACTAATAATAAGCTACTTCTAAAAGTATGTTATACTAACACACAGCACAACAGCAAGTACAGGTGCCATGTACTTAAGGAGAAAGTGAAATAGTGCACCTCCCGTGTTTGAGGTTGTGTTTGCATTGGCAGCCATGTTTCAGCTATAGCACTTCCCCAACTGTATGATGCTAGAAACATACGAGTAAATGTGATTGATGAATTATTTGTCTTTCCCCCTGCTTCTGCTGAAGGAGTCTGCCGAGCGCTATAACCGTACGCTGAGCGAGCGCACTCAGGAGATACAGGACCTGAAACGGCAGCTCTCTGAGAAGCAACAGCAGCTGGCCACTGCTGAGAAACAGAGCTCCATGGCTACACAAGAGAAGTACCTCGAAACGGCAGAGCTCAAGGCCCAACTAACTGAAAAGGACGCTCTAATAAATGTGGGTATTGTGTTGGACTGTACCCTTAACTTATTTGACGCTTATAATATGAATATTTTTAGTTTGGATGAGGCTGCAGAAATAAACTGGAATACATATTTATGTGAGGAATTCAGCCAGTTTGAGGTGACAACCAGACATTACAGCTCGTCTTTACTCTGTGAACAGAGCCCCTTGGTATGTTTTATGCCTATGTTCAATGTTCTCATTTCTCTTGCATGCATCAGAAACTGTTGGAGAGAGGAGAGGAGAGGGACAAGTTCCTGGCGGAGATAAGACTGACGGAGACTCCGGTCCCCCAAGTGGTGGAGCTTAGACAGACCATTCATGTTCTGCAGGAGCGTCTGGAGGAGAAGGAGGGTGAGTGTACAGACTCTGGGGAGGAAAATGCCGCTCATTTTAAGTCACCATTCATGGCTGTATGGGCTAACACTGCTCCCTTTCGCCCGTCGAGTAGCTGAGCTCTCAAAGCAGAATGACGAAGGAAACGTCAGCAAAATGGCGGTTAAAAAGAAGACTGCTTTAATGCTGAAGAAAGAGCTTGAGCAGAAGACGGAAGCGCTCAACAAGGCGCTGAAGAAAGAAAATGAACTGAGGGTGAGTTTAGCATAATGCCATTGTTAATTTTAATCAACTGATTATTATAGTCAATTAAGGTGAAAATGAGTGTTTAGGTTTGTTTTTTTATAATACTATTTTAATGTACAGCACTATTTCAGAATGACTGCTTGAGATTTTGGGACATATTCCAGATATGTAACAGCATGCTGAATTTCCCCCTCCAGATTGAACTGGCGGATTTGCAGTCCTTGCTGACAGACCTGGAGAACCGTAATGAAGCCCAGGCCGCAAACATCGAGTCCCTGACCGCCACACTGGAAACCAAGGATGGCATCATTTGGGTAAATGAATGCAGATAATGTGACTTTTCTACTGGCTGTTGGGTTGCACTCTGTATCTGATGTTAAAATGTTCAAATATGGTTAATCATGTCTCGCTATTAACGTCTGAGGTTGTATGAAGATCATACAACACTTTAGGGCCCGAAGTATTGGCAGGGAATAAAAAATGTTGCCTAATGTTGGATGTTCATACCCTTCCTGATCTGACTTTACTTTTGTGCACCAAACCAAACTAAATTAAGCCAGGTCTTAACTATGTCAAGTGTATTTAATGGGCCGGCCAGCGGAGGATGGGCTGCCCCTCTATAGCCGGGTTCCTCCGGCGATTACTTCCCATTGAGGAGTTTTTTTTCTTGTCACTGATTGAGTGATTTTTTTCCCCATTTGTTTATTTTTTTTTAACCTGTATTGCTCCCTTTTTGGGGGTTCAGGCCTGGTTTTTTGCCCAGTTTTCTTTTGTATTTCCACTGTAAAGTGTGTTAATGAGTTGCATATGTGAACTTGAACCCTGTGTTGTTCTCTGTATGTATCTACCTGCACTAAAATGACAGGGTGAGTCAGTTGGCGTTTAAGCTGTTTAAGTCTATAGCGTGAGAACGGATTAACCAACGTTGGTTATGGGCCTAATATTTACCCATGGACATTTGTGTTCTCTGACAGGACCTCCACGAACGCCTTGGCAAGCGGGATAACAGCAAGCAGAGCGACTCCCAACCTCATGGGTCCAAGCCCATGGAAGAGAGACCCCGCCCTGGCCTCCCACAGAGAGAGAGAACCATCATCGGCGGCAACAGCCAGCAGGAGGTACAATCACAACAGGCTCATTCATCCTGACAGACTGGATCAGCCTCTGCCCCAAAATAAAACCTTATCAAATTGTGCCACGCATTGTGACCGTGCTTCAGGAAATAACAGGTCAAATGTCAACATCTATTCCATAAAATACAAATAGGGGTAGTCCACCTCAATAAAACTAATCAAAATATATTTAGTGCAAGTGGACATCACATTTTGGAAGCTTGATCTTCATTTGCTTTGTTATAAGACCACAATTCCCACAATTCTTCACTTTAACTGGACCACTGAAATGAATTAGCTTGCTAGCTACTTTACTTTTTTGTGGATTAATTTACTTGGATGTAATGCAAAGAAGAAACCTAAGGTAGGCAAGTTTACCATTTAGCGAAGTTAGCTGTCTGATGGTGGTAGGCTTAGTTAACCTAGCTCACTGGTTCAGGTTGTGTTGTTGCTTTCTGAAGATTAAAGTGAAAGCTAATGCTAGCTAACATCAGATATAAAAGCTATGTCAACTGCCACTGGCATTTTTCCATTTTTGCAGCCGAGTGTCAGCCCGCTTGTGTGCGGGACACTTAGATGAAGTTTGTTCGTAATGTTAGTGTCTAGTCTGTCAGCCTGATTGTGAGAGATAACATTGTCGTTGTCCCCAGCCGAGTGTCAGCCTTAGCTACTAGCTTAAGTTTAACTCAGTACTGTTAGCTATTTTGTTTTTCTAAATGTAACGTTAGAACTCTGACAGCAGGATTGTAGTTACCCTGGTTTCAGTGCCGCGATGATGTATAGGAGTTGAAGGATTGAACAGCTGAAATATCGCTGCAGGCTGTCTATAAATAAACAATTCTTAATATTTTCAACATGTATGCAAAATGTAACTATATATAATAAGAAGAAAACAACCACGGCTACACGTTTATCTAGGTGATATTATGATACAAAAATTCTAGGCGTGTTTTACCGCCATATGAAAATGATCAATTTCCATATTAGACATTTCAGAAATGCAATTCAGGGATGTAATTGAATTGCATTTTTCATCGTCCATGCTCATAGCAGCTATCGCAACAGAGAAAAAGCTTAGTAAATTGCTAAATATTTTCAGAAATTCTAAAATATTAGCTTAAAAGTGAATTGGAGTGGACTACCCCTTTAAAGTGAAGTGAGGTATAAAGCAGATTTGTAACTGCAGGCCCTGCACTCTCCACAGACCCTGCCCTCTCTGGCAGCCCTGCTCGCAGAGCACGAGGGGCTGAACCGCGCCCTGAAGGCCGAGCAGCAGCTCTACTCCAGCCTGGTCAGGACTGTGAAAGAGCAGGACAGGTAAGGAGCACTGCGGCCCCCCAGTGAGAACATAACACCTTTCACCACACCGTGTTACTGAGGTGCAGGTGAAAGTAGCAGTATTCAGTTCCATTGATTTATTTTACCTGTTGTACACCTTAGTTTGCTAAGTTACCCTTGTGTGGAAAAACTGGTTTTATTCAGTGAAAATTAAATGGAAATCTAACATGCAGCTGAAATCTGTAAAGTAGACTACCCACATTTTAACATGAATGTGAATGACGGACAGTCTATTGAGAGGCTATATGAAGAACAGTCTATTTAGAGGCTCACACTATTTTGAAATGTACTAAAACGAGCAGCACAACAGTTACGTTGGTAAACCCAGCCACATGCGGCTGCTGCATGGTGTCAACGCGGTTGGGTTCACGGTCTGTTGTCATGGCTGCAGTGCCCAGCGGCTGCATGCCCTGCAGATGGAGCTGGCAGCCATTCAGCTCCTGCGCCAGAAGCTGGAAGAGGGCGTCCGTACCAACGAGGACCTGCGGCAGGACCTGGAGCGCGAGATCCAGCGCAATAAGCAGAGAGAAGGTGCAGTGCACAGCGAGGGCTGAGGCCCTGGAGGAACCCCTAATTCAGGGGTGGCCAACCCTGCTCCTGGAGAGCCGCAGGGTCTGCTGGTTTTTGTTGTTACTCGCCACTTAATAGATCAATTAAAGCAGTCAATTACACAGTTAACTCACCTCGCCTGGTTTCTTTGGTCTTAGTAGTTGTTGTTATTTCAGGTGAAAACAAAAACCAGCAGACCTGTTGCTCTCTAGGACCAGGGTTAGCCACCCCTGCCATAATTGGACAGACCAGACATAGCCAGTCAGCGCATCAGTCTTGTCTAGAGCTCAAAGCTAGCACACTGCAGAATAAAGAATGATTTGAGTGTTTCTAACGGCAAGACACATTTTGCAATAAGAATGATGATCATGATAACTCTTCTGAGGTACATTTGTAATATAATTAGTATTACCATTGTTATTTTCTGCTTCCAAGAGCAGTGAAGAAACCTCTCTCTTTTCTAGCATGAAGCAGCATGAAGCCGTCTACTCACCATCCCCTCATTATGTACATACTACCACAACACGAATAACATCAGCCTCCATTCATAACATAATTCATCCCAATGTCTGCCTGTATGTTTGCTTTGCTATGCTTCTCCCCCTTCTTTTCTCTCCTTCATTTCCAGTTATAGTTTTTATATGGGTGCAAGATTTAAAATGTATTTATAGAAGAAAGGAATTCAACCTCATCCCGTTTGATAGTCCCTATTTCCATCTCCTTTTCCTCACCTTCTTTTCTATGTGAAATTAACTTTTTTTTTTATCCTGAAGATAAAAAAACTGCTGAATAAAACATACTGTGTATGTGTGCGGCTCTTCTGCAGTTGAGCTCCCCTGTAACTGCTCATCTTCTAAAACCTTGTCTGTCACCTCATCATTTTCCTTGTGGAAGGACAGCCTGCATGTACTGAATACAACTCTGAATCTCTATGTGTGTCTGCTTACTGAGCCTCTGCCCCCAGTCTGTTGAAAGGCATAATCTCCTTCGGGTTATAAACATGCCTAGGGGGCCACTGCTTTCATTTATATTGCAAAGAATTAAGCAGATGTTGCTTGGTTAGCTTTAACCTGTTTTCATAAAATGCATAAATCTAATTTAAAAGTCGTCAGTTTATGTAAATACAGAGGTATAAAAACCTTGTGAGATATGCATATTCATGATAAGAGACATGATTTGTTGGATTCCATTGCATTATGATTTCAGTAGCAGTGGTCATATTAGTTCTACAGTGTTCCCAGTCGCAGGGTTCAGTAAGGTCAGTCTGGGAATCGGTTAATCCTGTATCCATCTGCTGAGTGCATCACAGCCTATTTACTGTTGTAGTTTTTGTTGGGAAGTTCAAAGAACAAAGGATGTTGCGGCATGCTATGCGTTATCAACTTCCTGTGTACTCTTCCAGGGAGGGAGACTCAAACGGAAGCAGTTGACCCAAGAGAACTGGAGAGCGTGCAGCACCAGCTGGAGGACGCCCAGCGGTGGAACGCGTCCCTGCAGGCTCGCCTCGGGGCCATCCAGAGTCGAGGAGGTGGAGTCGGCGGGAGCAACGACACGAGTGAGCAACGGCGCCGCACGTCTGGGTCGTTGCTCAGTTATCTCCCGTTTTTCTTTCATTATTAATTGTACTCGTTTATCTCTCTTTTCTCTTTCTCACACTGAAGCGGACTCATTCAGCTTCATAGCCGATCAGACCTCGTACATGAGCATCTGCGTGGGAGACGGGCTGGATGAGCTGAGCCTCTTATCCGCAGTAGAGCTCAGACAGAAGGTGTGTTACCAGGGGAATGCCCAAACGGGACCAGCGCTAATCTGGGATGCTAATGGAAGCCATATTTTTTTGTTTGCATTCTTAAATATAAAAATATATAAATAAACATGATTTATATTTGTTTTAGCTGGTAGAACTCCAGGACTACGTTAACAAACTCCAGGCATTGAATGCTGAGCTACAGAAAAGCGCCTCGCTGAGAGAGAGCTCTGCCAAAGACCCTGCTGAAAAGGAAGACGTGTCAAAGCTCGCGTCTGAGCAGGTGCTATTATTAGACGTCTTGTTGAACATTGGTTCAGGGTATGAAATTAACTGGCTTATGGATTCTAAAAATCACCAGCCATTTTCAACATTTTACCAGCCACATTGCCCTTTACAATATAACACAACCTGGTTGGTTACTAAACAAAGTGGCTGCTAGAGTAAAAGTCCTACCAGCCACAATCAAAATTCTACCAGCGTTTGGCTGGTGTCGAGTGTTAATTTCACACCCTGCATTGGTTGTCAACCTGTCCTTTCAGTCTTGTCTCTAACAAGTGAATGTCGTCTTTATCCCGTGTGGCGAGTGTGAACTAATCCTTCTTCTCTTATCTTCTTTGTCCCATTGAACAGTTTTATTACCCATATTGCATTCTGCTTTTCTCGTGCAATGCATCTGGATTGCATTCCATCTTTGCGTTTTCTTTTACAAAGCCATGTTTGTCACCCCTCCATTACATTACTTTAGCGTCGTGACAGGAAGCTGGAGGAAGCTGTGCCTACTAACAAGGCCCAACACTCACTGCTTGACAGAGAGAGCCTGTCTGCTGCTCAGGAGCAGGTAGGAGACAGGGATGATAATCATGAACAGGAGAAATGTCATTGTGTATATTGTGCGTTAAAAGAACGTGCGCATTACTAACGTTTCTTTTTTCCCTGTGTAGGTGAAATGTCAGGGGGCGGATGGGAGCAGTCTGCTGTCTGACAGTGAAAGGTGTGACGGAGCCCTGTTGGATACGACCTCTAGTACCACCACGTCCACCTCCCATCCCCCTGTAGGCGGAGACCGACTCAAACGCACCAGAAAGAACACGCATGAATGGAGTCCGGAGGACCAGGACGGGGAGGTGGCACTGCTCCGTTCACTCCTGTTGGACAGCGGGGTGTCATCTGTCACTCAGCTCAGGTTAGATTGAAGATCTCTCCTCTCGCTTAATCCACTTTTGACAAACATTTGTCTTTTTGTCCGTGGAAATAAATTCAGTCATTGAAATGAACTATAGTTAATTTGCCAGTTTGTCATCATTGCGTATATTGCTACCACTAACAATGGAAATTCTACATTGAGAAACGTAAAATAAATTTTTATTGAATTTAAGGATGTTTATACGATTATGACACATCTGTTAAGCCTTCTTTGTTTGTAGTCTTTTGTGTCCGTAATTGAGTGAATATTGTGTGTTTCAGAGAGGAGGTGCAGAGATTGCAGGTTGAGAACATTGACTTGAAGGGCCTCCTGAAGGAGGAGAAGTCCACAGAGTTTAAGGAGAGCGCAGACAGCTCTGGAGACAGCGACGCTAACAAAGACCTCCAGAAAGTGTTGGAGAAGCTCAGGTCTGAGGCCAGAGGCTATCGCAAGGTCATCAAGCTTCTCAAGGAGCAGCTGGTGCTCAACTCCTCTGCTGGGGGCGAGACCGGCTTCAACCCAGAGCTCATCGTGAGCATGGCGAGGGAGATCGAGCGGCTGAAGGCCGAGCAGGAGACCTACAGGAGAAGAGTCGAGAGCCTGGAAAGGAAGCTGCTGGAGATGGCGGCTCAGCCGCTGCTGACGGAGCACACACAGAGGAACAGCTGTGAGAGGGACGCCTCGCCCAGAAATAATCAACATCCAGACCTTGTTAAACATTCGGCAAGTACCGCCTTTTTCCTACTGTCTGTAAGATGAGCAGGTCTTAGAGAAGATGTTTGAATCGGTCCAGGTTATGAATATATCCGTAATGGTTTTTCCTTTTTGTTTTATAGACCGGCATGAGATCCCGCCTCCCCGTTCCCATAAGGCCCAATATGTTAGTAGGAAGTAGCAGAAAGGCTGGCAGTCAGGCTTATGAGAGAGAGCCCCAGTCTCTGAGAGATGAGAGTCATCTGCTTCAGAGGCACCGTCTGCCAAGACTGCTAGACCTGGATCAGCGGGGCCCGGTGGACCTGGTCCAACAGAGTTCACTTTGGCCAGACTTCGAACAGTCCACGGATCAGCATGCAGTCAGCGCTGTGATTGGTCAGAGCACAGACGTGGACCTCTGTAGCCAACTGGAGCTGCTCCACAGCGAGTGTCAGGTGAAAGAGCAGGTGATCGCCCGGCTGGAGGACAGGGCCGCAGAGACCGAGGAGCTCCAGGCGCAGCTGCACGAGAAGGAGAGACTCAACCGAGTGTTGGGGGAAGCCTTACAGGCTGCAGAATCCACCATCGCTTATCTCACCGCATGTAATCTGGACAGTCAGGGCAGAGGCCACCAGGCCTCCGACACTGAGCTCCAGCATCAGTTCAGCAAGCTTCAGAATGCTCTTCGGGAAAAGGAGGACCTGAACCAGCAACTCGCGGAGTGTCTGCACGTGGCCGAGTCCGCGCTAGCCTCTCTCGGTGCCTTCTCTTCAGACGACGCTGCCGTTGATTGGGCGCAGACCACCTGCACTGACCCCCAGGAGCTTGCGCACAAGCTTGAGCATGCTCTCCAGCACGCCAGCAAGTCATCAGCACAGTCATCCTTAAACACACAGAAGGCTGAGGCAGTAGGCCCACAGGTCGAAAACCTCAATCTGCACCGGCAGATTGACCAGCTTCAGGAGGCCCTGTGGGAGCAGAGCCGGCTGACCGCTGAACTGCAAGAGAGGCTCCATGCTGCAGAGCAAAGCACCCCCAGTGACAGCACTGGTCAGACCCAGGACTCCAACCACCGCAGACAAGGGGAAGAGCCCCGGAAAGGCCCAGAAGTACAGAACAAGGAGCTGAAGGATCAATGTGAAATGCCTGGCAGTAAGAGAAAAGACACGAATGGCGCAAAACTGCAACAGCAGCCTGGAGAGCCACACAAGTACCTGCACACGCAAGACCAGTTAATCAAATGGCTTGTAGCATATCTTCAGGCAGCAGAGTGTTCTGTGGCATCCCTCAGTGTGGTCTGTGCAGATGGTAACGCCCGAGACGGGTCTAGGGGGCTGGCGGATCTTCAACAGCAGCTGGAAAAGCTTCAGAAGGCCGGCCAAGAGAAGGATCGGTTGCAGGAGCACTACTCCACCGAGTCAGACCAGCCCAGCGTTAAGCCTGCAGGCCATCAAGATGCAAACAAAAACTTACACAACAACATAGGCCACATTCAGACAGCTTTCACAGAAAGCAGGCAGGTCATCTCTAAACTACACAAAGCCCTCGAGGAGCAGAAGCGGCTTGTCGGGAACTATGAGGACCAGCTGAGGACAGCTAGTTTGAGTACAACGCGACCAGCTGATGTTCAGGAGCAGCTGGATTCCCTGCAGAAGGCTCTGAAAGAGAAGAAACACTCATGCAAAGTGCTGGAAGAAAAGCTGGCTGCAGCTCAGGCCATTATCGCTCTACAGAACTCTGCACAGAAGACACACAGTGCATCCCAACAAAGTAAGCACATGACAGCAGTTAAATTTGTAAGGGGCAGAGGTCTTCCATGTAACAAAATAAAGGCCAACAGAAATTTGAAGTAAATATCCAGCAACAGACTTGGTATGGAAATCAGTTTTCATATTTCATTCTTTTTGTGTGTTTTCTGGCAGGAATCATGAAACAGAATATTAGTGAATGAGCACAAAAGAGTACTGGCGAATTATCTTGTGGAAGACTTTTTACTGCATATGGTATCCAGTTTCTTAATGTATGAAGACTCCTGGAGCCAGCGGCAGTAAAAATATGTCTTGAACTTATTAACCAAGTGTCAGACATGAACCCCCCCATTTTATTTATATCAAAGTCTGCCTTGACTCTGTTTCATATATGTGCTCATGTTCAGCAGCAGTTAGGGCTCGTTTAAAATCCAACCTCCAGCTAAATTTACAGGTAGGTCCTAAATTTGGCTTGTGAAACAAAATTGTAGTTTGTCTCCATTTCACACCTTCTCCAAGAAGTGTTTTTGGAAGGAGCAGCAGAAACTATGACATGTTGCTGGTTTCAGCACAGTCCTGTGACTAAATGGGCCCCAGTGTACATGCATTTTCTGTAAAGCTACTGCATGTGTAGCTCATGTGTGGTGAGCATGATGGCCAGATGAATTAGACTTGGTCGGAAAAACAGCATAAAGCAGGCGATCTGGATAATGTGGTTACCAGACAAGTTGCCTCAACTTTTAGAATAGTTTTTTTAAGTACAACTCTCAACTGGCCCATGCTCATCATTACGTGAATTAGAATGCCACTGAAGGGTGCATCGCACCGCTAACAAATGGGCAATGGGCTGATAGTTGAGCTTGAGTGTGAACCAGGAATTGAATTTGAAGCATGTCACCAGCATTTGGTAGTTTGAAAGCCAGGCAGGGCTGTGGGATGTTTCCTCCAATCAGAAGGGCTCCATTAACCGCAACGTGTCGCCCATAGCGACCTCTCTGGAACAGGATGACAAAGAGGTACAGGTGGATTTGCAGGACCTGGGTTACGAAACGAGTGGAAAGAGTGAAAACGAAGTGGATAGGGAGGAGAACAGTAGCACAGGTAGCCAGCATGACTGTTGGGTGTTTGACTAATCATGGTTTGAACCCTGCATGAGGACCTGCATCGCTGATGATTAACGCTGGTGTGCAGTTCTGATTTTCAACCCCCCTGAGCTTTTCAATCATGTCTTTAACTTGTTGAACTGTTACAATGACACTGCGACTGTTGTCATTGTCCAGGTTTTCTGCCCTGCATGTTTGCATCCCTTTTTCTGGAATGGCTTTACCTGCCTCCTTTCTACTATAAATCATAACTTTCTGGTCATAAAGGTCACGTCAGTTACTGTCAGTTTTTCATGTTCTTTAATGTCATCAACATGAATGTAATAATTTGTTTCCATTGACGTATTGACCATTAAGACATATTCTCTTGTTGCGGTACCACAGACAACGATCTTGGCTTACAGCTGCATGCCAGCGAATCGAGCTTCTCCTCCCTGCTGAAGCAGGTCCGCGGCGCCTTCTCCTCCATGGAGAACATTGACTCCAATTCCAGCGTGTCGTACCCGAGCTCGCCCACCCTCAGCTCCCCGAAGGTCGACCTGAAGGGCCTGCAGGCGTACGAGGACTATGGCCAAACCGACAACGTGGACTGCCTCAGGCAGCAGGTGTCCGAGCTGAAGGTGCAGCTCGAGAACCACCAGAGGGTCATTCGGCACCTGCAGGCTCTCCTGCGCCGAAACTCGCTGTCCAGCGACCTGCTGACTGTGGCGTCCGACCCAGGACACACCTCCACGGGTAAACATGACTTGGGGCTCGGGGACGGACAAGAGCACTCCTCCGGGGCTCTGGGCAAAGACCTGAACCAGAGCTTCCCTCTGGGCCAAGATAAAGAAGAGATGCAGGTCACGAAGGACCAGATCACCGCCCTCAACGTTGAGCTGGAGAAAGAAAGGAGCTTGAACAGGAACCTGACGGAACAGCTCCAGCAGAATCAGTTGCGCAGTCAATCAGCATCGCCAGCCAGGTGACTGGGGGGGATTGTGTTTGTAGCGAGCATTAGCAACTTTAGCTTGATCATAACTTTTAACAGAACTTAGCAGAAGCTACTAAGGAACTTGTCTAGCTTTTTTCATGAGTATATCGCATATGGCTTAGCATTATGACATTTTAGCTAAATGCATTACCAGGATTCCTAGCCGTTTCCCAATTGGAATGAGACCAAAAGAACAATTGCATTAAGTAGGACGTCAGTTCTAAATTGGTGATTTATTTTTTTTGTTCGATTAAATAATTTTTTCTTGCTGGATTTAATATATTGTATTGAAAATTATGCATTGATTTGTTTCTTACTGAATATAAGTTAACGAGAGAACCTTGTTGAGCTCCTCCAGCTGCTGTCCTGCTGGTGTCCAGGAGAAAAACTCAGCTGTCCTTTGATGGCTCGGTTCTAGTTGTCAGCATTGTGTTGTGAACTCCACAGGATCGACTCGCTGGTGCAGTCTCAGGCCCGGGAGCTGTCGCAGCTCCGGCAGCAGATCAAACAGAGCCGAGGCCTAGGCTCCCTGCAGCGACAGCAGCTGGAGGACCTCAACAAGGCCTTTGAGGAGCTGCTGCAGGCCAGCGACGTCGACTACTACATGGGAGAGGTCTTCCGTGAGCAGCTGGACAAAAGCCTGACTCTGCTGGAGCGACTGGAGGACCGGCTCGAGAATGGTACAGTACTAAGCAGCATGTGTATACACATGCACACACACACACACACACCTACACACAGAACCAGACTTTGTCACTCAAGCTAATCTTTCACTTGGCATATTGTGAATATTCCCAGGCACCTAAAATGTTTGGCAGGCATGGTACAGATGACAGACGAATATAAGGCCCATTCGTTCCATGGGAATCGTGTTTTGGTACGATCAACTATGTGTAACCATGATCAACGGTACATTCCAATGATTGCCACGATAATTGCAGTGTATGGGGCCACAGGTCTGTGACTGATTGTGGAATTTTTTTTATGAAGGTTCTCTTTTTCTTTCAATGTCTTGCAGGTGATGCTCATTCAGATAATGAGGATAGCGCTATGCTGGAGCTGGCTCAAAGGTAGGTCTGACAGCTGTAAAACAGCTGTGGTCCGAAGATAGTTTTTTACTGTTTCTTTAGTTGCTTCATAAACAACCAGTTTTAAATTTTACCAGGTTCCTACGGGTAATGATTTTCCCTGAACCTCTAGTTAATTTGAGCCAAAAACAAATGGGTTTATGTCATCAGGACAGATGTCCGTGATATAATGTCAATAAATTGCATTATATCATGGACATCTGTCTTGATGACATAAATGTTCTTAAAGCAAGATGTGGAAGAGGGTGTGCGTGTCAGAACAAAGTGTGTAAGGCCTGTAATGCTGTAAAATGGAGAAATTGCTCAGCATGCATAGATCTGCTCAGCAACGCTGAGCTGCCAGACTGCAAGAGGGGCACTGAGTGCACCTTTAAGTGTCCAAATCGACACCTGCAAGAGAGGTCATGTTCAAGACACGAGCCACTTTAAGATGTAATTTGGACTGAAAAAAGTTTAATTTCTTTTTCTTTCTTTCTTTTTTTCCATTTTGACTGGAATAAATCTGTTTAATTTAGTGAGAAAAAAACTTTTCTGGGACAGGTCATGTTTTTAATGTAGGCGGTACGGTAATTGGTGTGCAAGTCTTAATTAGTACCCCTGCGTGAGTATAATTCACTGCTTACAGGTTGTCATCACTGCTTACCAAAAATTGTACTTTTAGAATTCATATTGCCATTGGCAAGCACTTTCTAAATTTAACATGTCAAAAATATAGAATTAATTTCACTGGAAGTAACTGTGATAAATCAATATTGCTTAAGATAAACATTGTTGCTGGTTAATAATAGACATTCCTTCTCACTAGCCAATGTGTGCCGTTTGGGAGCTGTTAGTGAAATATGTCTACTGTAGCCAAAGCAAAGTATTAATGACTAAATTAGAAATGCCTGACTGGTCTTCTGGGTCATTTTCTTCATCCCAAAACTCTAAGTTTCACTAATGATGGGAAAAGATTTCTGCGTAATTTGATCTCCTCTGAGGATGAGGGACATGTAGTTTGTCTGCTTGTGCCGTTTTATTATCGAGTGCTGGTGTGTTGTGCTGTACTATTGGAAGAATTCTCTCAACCTGCAGAGACTCTCTTTGCCTGTCACCGGATAGGCCGAGTAGCTACCGTCACCCGATAGGCCCCCTGCGCTCACAGCTAGAGGGCGAGAGAGAGCAGCTGCAACAGCAGCTGAGATATCTTGTACAGCAGAACCAAAATTTAGCAGAAGCTACTAAGAAACAGCTAGACCTGTGAGTGTTCTGACTTGGGAGTGACACAAGCATGCGTTTGCTGTGTGGTGTCTCTGCTTCAATTCGCCTATGTTTTCTGTTGATTAGTGCAAATGGAGGCATGTTTCCTCATAAAAACATATGGCAATCTTGACTGCGACAGCGACATGCTAAAAATAACGTGTAAAACGAATGATGGTCATGCCCGCCTAATATTGGCAGGTGTAATGATTAACACGGCTGCTGTTTTCCTTTATCAATCGCTTTAGTTTTCCATAAGTGTTTTGAATCTATCCCCGAAATATTCACCTCTGAGGTGATTCAGTGAATTTGTCAATACATAATTAATAAAGTCATCAAGCTTTTTATGAGAAAGGACTGAATCCACTGAGTTTATTAGTATGCAAAAAATTGACATTTGGTCTCTGCATGTGTTACCGTGCTTAATGGTGTTTTCACATATCGAGCTTTCAAAGCACTGATCTGTTCATTTAATAGTGACCCCCTAGATTTCAAACAAAAAGTGTTCACATTGCAGAACTGTGTATCATTTAATTATTAATCTGCCCTATTTCTCCAACTCTGTTCTGTATGGCAGGCTCTCCAAGGAGCTGCAGGACAAGAACCGTCTGGTCCCGAGTCTTCAGACACAGCTCCGTGGTCAATCTCCCAGCAGCCTCCACAGCTCTGACTCTGAGATGTCCGACAGGACGCCGCATAGTGATGGGGTCTCGAGCCCCACCTCCACTCATAGGCTCAACTACAACCACATCTTTCAAGGTGACGAGTTCTGAACACGGACTATGCAAATTAGGCGGCTCATGCAAATTATCATATGATATGATTGGTTGAGTGTTACTGTTGACCAGAGATGCACACGGTCATCAGTAACTACACAGGGGCGGGCTTTCAACCAGCGCAAATGTTGCAAAATGTGAGCGATCGATCCTTAACTTCCTAGTTCTGTGTTGAAGAGGTGAAATTACAATAACATTTCCTATACTACCCATGACAGTCTCAATGGGGGGGAGGGGGGGTATTATTTAACGTGAGGTTGTTTTTACATTTGTCCTGAATCTGTTGTACTCGTTTTAAACATGAATTTTTTTTTTTGGTTTAGGTTGTTTGATTTTATTTGACATTTTAATTTTTAAAAATACAGCTCTGCTGAGAAATTAATAGCGCAGTGAGTGCTGTATAAAAACAAAAAAGTCAGGATAACACAATAAAGCCCTAAGGCTTATTTCCATTGTGGATCCTTGGTGGGGGGGGGTTCGAGAGACATGGCAACAATAGCACAATAACAATAATCAATACAATTATAATACAGTACAATAATCACCTGAGCCTGCCCAGGCACTCAGCAAAGTAGCTCCCCTTTGTAATGGCGTTAGTATTGGTACTTATTTTCCACTAATACTCATTGTTCTGAAGGACAGGACAGGTGTACAGTTTCCTGCGGCACTTAGATGCATTATTCATAGGAGGTGTCCTGTTTAATCTCCAAAAGGCTGCTGTGATGCGAATGGATTATAAGCATCACGTGAGAGATTGCTGTGAGGTTTCTGGCCTAAAACTCATTTACGGATTGCTACAGTGCAGAGGGGCTAGCTGTCACAATATGGAAGCCAGTGGGGGAGGGGCGGTACAGAATATTGATTCTCGTGGACTGTGGAAGAAAGTTCTGAAAGCTGTGAAAGTTGGCGGCAAAGGTATTTGGTATGATACTGAAGGAATATGTGCTTACGTTGTGATCCAGTTTTATGTGTGCTTCATGGTATGTAACATGTTTATAATACCTTTATTCTGCTAGGTTTCATTTGGTTATGAGATGGTTGTGTGGAAAAGTGTTTTGTGTGGAAAAAGTACTGTCAGGAAAGTTTGAAATCTAGCTTTTAGAGTCATTGTGAATGCATTTACAACTTGAACAATCATCTATACTTAACAATACTTTATACTGCGACATTAATGTTCTAGTTAGTTTACATTAATGTAGTAATTTGTAAAACATGGTCATTGAAGGCTTTTCTGTGGCATCAGAGCATATTGTGTTACAGTAGAATAGGTGCTCTGTAGATGTGCTGTTGTATTTCAGCACCTGTTCAAATTCAGCCCATAGGCTCAGTTCATTACCACCTCATTATTGACCTGTTACTATTAGCACTTGGTTTATATTTCAGGAAGCTCATTTCTCTCAGGGATCATAAACCACCAATAATTTTAGGTTTGGCTGCCTTTGTATTGGCTGGGCAGATTGTGTAAGAATTGCAGCCCTCACCTGAAATGGCCCAGCAGCAGTGTTGTGGTCATGAATGTCTGTGAAATTTATATGTGGTTGTTATTATCGGGGGCTTTGTGAACATGGACCAGTGGACGGCCTCTTGGTGTGTTTTTTTCCCCAATTTGTCAGATGAAATTGAAAGGCAAACCCCTGCTTTGTGGTTCTCTGTTACAGGAGTCAAAGGGATTAATGATTTAGGTGCTGTAGACCCTGGCACTGGTGCTGCTCCTGGGAGGTCCCCTTCTCCAGGTACAGAATTGCATGGTGTTGTGCAGAAGAAGCTATTGGTTATAAATGAATGATGTAGTTTTGGTCAGATTTTCAGCCAGTAGCAAGGTGCACAACTAGTGCCATATTCCAGGGGTCCTGGGTCTATCATGTCAAGAGCACAGATGGGTGCATAATTCAGTTTCTGTCAGCTCAATGTGGATGGAAGCCAGTTGCCATCCAGCCCCCCTGTACTGCAGGTCTACACCCCTGATTTCAGTGCCAGTGCGTCAGTGATATTATGCACTTCCAGAAAAACATTCTTCCCCCAACTTACTGTTGCTGTTTATTGTGAGGGCCAAACACGTACATTTTCAGTTATTTTCCCCCAGTAATTCTGCATCAACGTCGTTAATGCATTTATACCTGCTGCAAAAACCGCTGGCCTTTCTCGTGCCTTTTGGATGGATGCGTTTCGACTTGATCACATTAACCAAACACAAAGCTCTAAATCAGCCTATAGGAGCAGCTTTTATTCTTTAATAGTTAAAAGTTAAAGTGCTTGTGTTGATTTGATAAATTATCCTCAGGGCTGCAAATTCAGCGTGGGATTGCGCACATTGGGCATATATTTTATGAATCCCGTATATATGTCTGCAATAAAGCGAGAAAGTCCCGCTGATACATTTAGAATGAAAATTGGTTTTAATTAATAGCCAGATAGGCTAGTAGTTAGAATTGAAAATATAATTGTCAGAGCTGTTGTTTAGGCTTTACTTTAGGCCATTTCCAAGTAATATAGCTGTGCGTGTCCCGGCTACTTTATTGAAATGCAAGAACGATGAAGCGGTATTTAAACAAACACTGAAGCCAATCACCTGCCAGTCAGCGTAGGCTCTTTACTCCAGGAGAGCGAAGACAAGTTGAATGCATGTGCAGCAATAGACTGGGCTAATGGCCTATGTAATAAATAATAAGTACAATTAATCACCAACGAGATGGATTGCAGGATTGTAAGGAAATCTCCAGCTTACTAAATATGTGGTTGATACGGACAGGGAGCTAGCACAGGGAGCTAGCACAGGGAGCTAGCACAGGGAGCGAGCACAGGGAGCGAGCACAGGGGGCGAGCACAGGGGGCGAGCACAGGCAAGCGTGGGTGCGAATCACAATGAAACTAATGAGAAAGACGCAACTAGCAAGAAAGACACGTTTCAATTGAAATGGCTACGTCTAGATACGTGGCTAGTTTTCAATAGCGAAGAAATGAGTTGTTTCATATGCCATGTATGCTACTCTGAAGTTTGCGAATTGATGCTTCAAAACGTCAACGCAAATCAGACAGTGAAATGCTGCAAGTCATAACGCGGCTTTGAAACAAAAGCATGAAGCAGGAAGCTCGAACGGTTCCATGTCAGAAGCGTTATGAACAGCACTATCCCACAAAAACGAGCAGTTGAAAGGTCTCCTGAAAACAGCATTTCGGTGCAGAGAAAGCATTTGCAAATACAGTCAAGAAGCGGACGGAGAGAAGTGGAAAATAAACTTGAAATGGCAAAGGAAGTTATTTTTCACAAAATGTGGTCAAAGTTATCCTATAAAGGGAATATGTTAGGCTCTTTTTCAGACTTCTACATAAATGCAATAATACAAAAGAAAATAAAGTTAATAAAAGCATATGGCATAATGTCATGTCTTTTAGTTTTACACCATCTCTTCAGCCACCACCCCCCCCTCCCCCATACCTTTGAAATCCCCCCCAAATGTTGTTCATAAGGGGGGAAATGAATTTTCAGCCCTGATCCTATTTGGATGCAAATTTAGTTTTTTGTATATTTCATGAAAGGTACTAGAATAGTCAGGCTGTATTGGAATTCAGTGTGTGACATGCACCTCGATTGCCAGAGCTGGTCATATATTACTTAGGATTAAAATAGGATTGTGAGAGCTTTTCAGCGGATCTCTGTTAAAGGCACACACCAGCATTTTGGCAGCACACCTGGGAATGGTGATTTTGTTTAATGTGAAGGTGCTGAAGTCTGACGTGCTCACGGACTGTTGTGCTCGTGTGTCTCAGGGAGTGGCAGCAAGAGTGGGGACGCGTGCAAAACGGTTAGTTTGGGCGATGCCGGGGCAGACCAGAGGCTGCAGGACTTAGAGAGGGAGAACAGCCGGCTCCTCGGGCAGCTGAAATGCAGCGAGCAGCTGAACGAGACTCTGCACAGTGAGCTGGACCTGCACTGCTCCATCATGACCCGGAGGGATAAGGAAACTGCAGGGTCATCGCCTCCACACCGGCAGCCTGACGCGGGGAAAGACCAGCCCGACTCAGCTGCACCCCGAGATAGGGCCCAAGGCTCAGCTGGGGCAATTAACCCAGGTATAGCCTTCTGTAAAGGGTCTCCATACTGTGCGTGCGTGCGTGCGTGCGTGCCGTGCATCTGTGCAGTGTGTGTGTATATCTGTGTGTATGTGCAGTATGTGTGCTTGTGTGTTTATCTGTGTATGTGCATTGTGTGTGCTTGTGTATATGTGCAGTGTGTGTATATCTGTGTGTGTGCTTGTGTGTATATCTGTGTTCCTGTGTGCCTCTATGTGCATCTGCAGGACTGTAAATCTGATGTCTGCTCCCCACCCACAGATCTCCTGGCTGAGCACCTGCAGGAGATCCGCAGCCTCCGCCAGCGTCTGGAGGAGACGATCCGCACCAACGACCGGCTCAGAGAGAAGCTGGAGCGCAGGCTGGCTGAAGTGGAGAAGGACCCAGGTCAGAGAGACTGACTGCCTCATCAAATGACTTCCCATTTGTGGGTTGGGTTGACTTTCACATTCTACTGGACCACTCATTCTATGCTTGTCTTAATGCTCAGCAGCCACAAATATCTTCATCCATGGGACCGAGGAGCAGAGCCAGCTGGTCAATGAGGTTCGCTTCCTGTGGGGCCAGAACCAGGCCCTGAAGGAGCAGCTGAGCCTGGGGTCACGAGGTTAGCATTTTAGCTATTCCCGTAACTGTGGCCCCCAAAGGCCATAGCGCTTACCCTCAGCACCCTGCTGTTGATCTCTAACACTCTTAATATTTTCATGCATTTCAGCATATTGCCTTCATCACTGAAATGGTGTTAAGTGCTAATGGCGGTTTTCTATACCTCACTCTAAAACGGCATCAGTGTACAAGCTAATTAGAGAAATACGAATCAGAATCTTTGGTTTCAAGTTGGCTCTTAAAGGCTGATCGTTTTTTTTCCGACTTGGACCTATTTTTAGGAACTATTTCCACCATGCTGATCGGTAATAATAATGTTGTCACATCATCTTTTTCGAGATTTGGTTGCCCAAAGAACAGCTGTGCTGTCCAATGGGGCGTATTTACATACAGGTTCAATTTACTTTAAACAAGTCCAGTTTATCCAAACCTGTTATTTGGAAGTGAAAACCACTGACAGTTGAAATTTATTTGTTGAAATAAAAATTTATATGCGTTTTGTTTCTTTCGGAATTTAACTACCGAAATACACGGAAATACTCTGCGTCTTGCCTTTCTGTCTCAGCCTCTGTTCTCCTTCTACTCTCTTCAATTAGATTTTGCTGATTGTCTGTGTATTCTGGTTCAAATAAATATGGGAGGCTATCAAAGTGAAGACATCCTCATAATAGTCCGATGAATAATCAGTCATTGCAACAGGTTTTCGATTTGTATTTTCCGGTACATCAATTCTCAAAGTTCAAAGAACATGCAACAAAATGTATTTTAATTTTCACACTGGTTTTCACTTCCAAATAACAGGTTTAGCTAAACTGGACTTGTTTGAAGTAAATTGAACCTGTATCTAAATATGCCCTATTGTAAAGCAGAGTGGAGCCGTTCTTTGGCCGATCAAATTTCGAAAAAGAAAGATGTGACAACATTATTATTATTACTATTATTACCGATCAGCATGGTGAAAAGTTATTAAAAATAAGTGCAAGTTGGGGGGGGGGGGGGGGGGGGGGGGAAACGAATGACCCTTTAAGGAGTACTTGAGTCCAAAAAGTAATACACATTTTAAATTTAAATGGCTTGCGCCCTTATTTCAATTCCCTTTATATTACTAATAAAGGTGCATAGATCTCAGTTACATTTTACCATTCCCAGTTACAACAGCCTTCACAGTGAAGGAACACCAGCATTCCATTTCAGGGCTTCTAGTCATCAAGGATTGTCATCTGGGGCTTGTCTTCACATTTAGTTTGCACCATTAGTTCACTGTGCTCTCATACATTCAGATGTTTTTCTACATTAATTACATGGCTCAAAACACTGGAAAAACTGACATTAAAATGATTTGACAGAAAAGGGACTCACTAACTTTGTTGTGAAACCAGATAAGCAAAAGGAGAACGAGAAGCTGAGGGAATCGCTGGCCAGGAAGACGGCGAAGCTGGAATACCTGAGAAATGAGTTTGAGGCGCTGAACAAGGAGAACGGCCGTTTGCAGAGCCGCCTGACCGGCTCGATGGAGGACAACAAGCACCTGCAGGACTCCCTGCACTACAGCAGGGATGAACTCCACAGGTAGGCTGCCCTGATGAGACTGTAGCACCCGTCTATGATGTCATAGTGTTCTCAAACGTGTAACGGTCCGCGGTCCAGGTGGCAGCCTCACATGCAGGCAATGTAATGGTCATTTCAGGCTGCAGTGCGAGACGAACGCCCAGAGACAGCAGCTTATGGACAACCACCAGCTCCTCCAGTCTCTGAGAGTGGAGCTGCAGGTGTATGAACTGATTAAGGCTGATGCAGACAAGCAGACAGGTGTGTGCAGCTTTTTCCATTTGTAATGTTTGTTTTATTCTATAAAAGTATTGTGAAAAGATGTTTGCAGACCTGGTAATGTAGGACGGTAATGTAGCACTTGGAGAAATATAGTATCAAGGGAGGCTCCAGCACACCGTCTCTTGCCAAATCTCAAATTTTACGATGATACTATTTGATACTATATATTCTATAAAGGTATACATTTAAAAAAGTGTTGCATCGATTCACTGTTTATTCATTTTAAAAGCTTTGCATTTTATAGTGTCACTTAAGGCCTCATTCATTGTAAGTCATCAATGGTCTAAGGCATAGGTGTCAAACTCCCGGCCCGCGGGCCAAATCCGGCCCGCCACGTCATTTTTTGTGGCCCGCGAGAACTGAATTATCTGACGCGGAATCCGGCCCGCCACGTCTTTTTATGCGGCCCGCGAGAACTTAAGTATCTGACGCGTGTATCTACGTGGCTGGTTAACGGGGATTTACTTTTACGATATAACAGACAAACGCAGAAGCGGACGCACACCCGCGGTACATACGTTAAATAAAACGTTAAACGAAGTTTGTATAAAAATTTATAAAAAAAGGCGATTGCACCCCCCCCCCCCCCCCCCCCCCCCCACCTCCCCGTCAACAAAAATTATTGATTGCAACCCCCCCCCCCCCCGCCGTCAACAATTACAATCGAGGTCCGTGAAAATTGTTGATTGCACCCCAGCCAGCCATGTGTTCCATACTGTAACAGTGTGATTTACAGCTGAATCTAGTCTCACCCACCAATTCCCATAGAGATCCATTCAAATGCAGAGAGCTTAAAAATATGTTACAGCAAAGGGTATGAATACTTATGTAAATGAGAGATTTCAGTTTTCGATTTTTAATACATTTTCAAAAATTTCAAAAAACATGTTTTCACTTTGTCATTTTGGGCTATTTTGTGTAGAATTTTGATACAAAAAATTAACTCAATCTATTGTAGAATATGTCTGTAATGTAATAAAACGTAGAGAAGGTGAAAGGGGTGGGCAGACGTTCGTATATTTATATACTGTGTGTGTATATATATATATATCTATATATATATATATATATATATATATATATATATATATATATATATTGGCACGTCCTTATGTTCTGACATTCATTAAAAGCTAATGATTGGGAAATGGCTACCATGACTTAAAACTGATTCGAATTTGTGGCTGTATGGCCCAGTTTGGTATTCCTGGAGCTCTCCTGAAGGCTTGCAGCCTTAATTATTCGTTGTGAGGTCATCAGTGATGGTTCAGTGAGCAGCAAGAGTCAATGCCACAGACTCCTGTTTGAATGAATGAACACTCTGATCCTACTGGAAATACTGTGGTTTGGAACACACACACAGCAAAATGACACCACAGCTATATATAATAGCAGTCTTATGGGGGGAAAACATACATTTAAATGAAAAGTAATATAAATGTGTCTCCTAAAAATACACATCTTGGTTTTGGCTCAACACAAGTCTTAAATATAATGGTTCTCCTGCGGTTTCTCTGTAATGGCCTCTTTACAGTATACTGCCATGTATCACGTCTTTCCTGTGGAGCTTGCACCCACTGCATCAAAGTTACCTTTTGTCCGATGTAAGCCCATACGGGGACTATTTTTAGCCAACAACCACTTAATGCTGTGGAAGGTTCACTCTGATCTGAAGTAATCCAATTCCAACCCAGGCGTGCCAAGGTATACAAATTAATACGTTAGGCAGTGAAAGTGAAGCTGAATAAATTGGTTTTGTAGGCCAAGTTAGTAATGATGTTTGTCTTGACGTACAGAGCCAGCTCCAGCCCAGAGCACGCCAAACCCAGTTTCCGGGCCCGTGGACCTGAGCGAGCTCCTGTCGGAGATCCGTCACCTGAGACTGCAGCTGGAGAGGAGCATCCACACCAACAACGCCCTGCGGCAGAAGCTGGAGGAGCAGCTCCTGAGGGACCCCAGCAAGCAAGAGGGTTCCCCCTCCATCCTCATCAACTACCTCCTGTCTGGAGAGGCCAGGGCCTCTGCCGGAGGTACCTGGAAGCACCCCCTGACGTCCGTCACACTGTTGCGTTTGGTTACCTGCGCTGTGTCTGGTAGAACATAAAGATCCTCTCTTGACGTTTCAGATGACGGTACTAAAGCACCTGCATGTGAGGGCTGCGATCCATACCATCCCTCCTCCCAGGGCTCCCAGGGCTCCCCACGCGGCAGGGACACCTCCGCTGTCCTCCACGGTATGTCTCATGAGCCCCAGTTCTGTTTGGGGTACAAAGTGCAGAGGTATAAACATGCATGGTTTTCAGCTTGTCAACTTGATGGTGCTCAATTCGCCATCAAGTCATGGTTCCTCAAGAAGGGTTGTGATCTATTTTATCAGTTAACCAATCAGATAACCGATAAATGATAACTTGAAAGTTTTTCTGAAACAGAAACGGTAGTGTTCTGTTTAAGAATGTAACGTGACAAAAAAAACATACACGGTGGATTGTGCGCATTAAAAAAAAAGTTCACCTAGAGAAAAGAAAAAAAGTCCCACCTGACTGAAAATCGGGGATGTTGTAGATAACTCATACTACCCAATTCAGATTGCAATGAGGTATACAGTCCTGTTCTCCAATGACATTCCAAAAATAGAATAGAATACAATATGGAATTAAAATGATATTATATTTTGGTCCCACTACACAATAAGCAAAGTTTAAGAAAAAGCACATCCATGAGCTATATTTCTTGCATTGATTAAATATTATGATTGTTTTGTGACAGTGATGCTGATGTATGGTGATCACTCCATTGGGTGTGATAGTAATACAGAATGTCTCATGCAGAGGTTAAGAGGCAGATGAGAGGGGATCTGGACCTCTTGTCCCAGTGCAGCGGGAGCTCTGCGGACAGCACCTCCCCAGCACTCTTACGACTGGTCCCTGGCCACCGCCTGTGGGCCAACAAGAATGGGCGGCACATCCTGGGTCTCATCGAGGATTACAGCGCCCTCCGCAAGCAGATATCTGAAGGGCGGAAGCTGAGCAACGGGTTGGACAAACATCTGCAGGAGTGCTTCCGCACTCTGTCCCAGCAGGACTCCAAGTCCCAGGTAAACACGCTAGCCTTGCGCCGAAGTGCCGCATCTTCACCAGCTAGGATCATGTCACGGCACTGTGAGCACAGAATTAGTCGGGTGTGAGAAGTCGGCTACTTCTGTTGCAGAAAGTCCTCATTCTGCAGTCCCCTCGTGTGGGATTCATGGAGACTGTTGTTGTTTTACCTCCAGGTGCTGGACCAGCAGCTTCTCAAAGGCTTCTCCACAAACATCAACACAATGCAGCAGGTACTAGAGGAGGCGGGCCGCTTACTGAAACTTGTGTGGAGAGTCTCTCTCCCTTCCAGCATGGAAGGCACACAGAGTCATCAGGTATGCGCTACTCTCGTACAGCTCACTGTTGAATTGTTGTGGAATAATACTATTGGCTTTAGTATTTTAATGAAGACACTAGACAGCTACCAATTTACCAGCAAATGTTTCTCTCACATAATTTAACCGTTATTCATTTACACCGTGAACACAGGATGAGCTGTTAAAGAATGAGATCATTAGACTGAAGAGCACGCTATCACAGCAAGAGAAGATGCTCATGGGGGCAGTGAACCGCCTGCGCTCCACCAACCAGCTGAAGGAAGGCATGGAGAAGGTCATCATTGATCAGTGTAAGCGCAGTTTCCGAGATCAGTACCTTCATAAGATTGCTTTCCTTTGCTGGAGTTTGAGTACCCATGTTCATCGAACCAGCTCAAAGTAAATGCATTTTCCCCTGCAGTATCATTAACCCATGGTGTGCTCAAGAAAGCCAGAGTCAACTTAGAGGTGAGCAATGGATATTTGGACTTATTGACATGATCTGTTATAACATAATTTTGTAGATCGTACCGTTTTATGTTAATTATGTTGTGAATTTTATTCATCTGTGAGCATATGGATCCATGCGATGTTTGCTATAAACATGAAATCCCATGTAGTAGTTGTGGTTTACTCTGAATACACACAAGCTCTTCCACTGTAATCATGTTGTCTTTTCTGCTCTCTTCCTCCTGTTTCTTTCATTTGACCTTGATCTGAATAATTGCAGACAAATTATGTTTCACTGTGTGGCCTTAAAGGCTTACCAAGCACAATTGAAGGTCAGTTTGTTTGCCTGGAGGTTCATTTCATGCATGAATTTGTAAATTTGAATTGGGGATTCTTGCATTTTCAGCGGACTAGTTGGTCTCCTGACTAAATGCATGCAGATCATACAAGAGCTTTAACCAAGTGTGCAAATGTATAGCATTTCAGGTGTGGAGTTTTTGTAGGTCCTGTGAGGATGTTGAAAGAATGAATAACTTTGTACTGATATTTTCTACCAAAAGGTCCCGGCCAATGGACAGTGACCCCTGTAGACGAGGGAACCGCCGTAGGGTGTACGTCCACCAGGAGTTCAGCGAGACACTCCTCACAATCCTCAGAGGGACAGCACACCGACGACATTGCCCCCTTGCCATGTAGCTACTAAACCCTCCCTAGTGCCTTCCTGTCACCCTGTTTTTATTACTGTTCAAGGTACGCACTCAGTACATTTTACTTTGGGAAGTGGAACTATACTTGCACATTTACTTATATATTTTAACCTATTTTAATAATGAAGTTGTAAAACATTTCATCAGCAATAATGTAAAGGTTTTGTGTAAATATTGAGCCCGTTTTTAAGATTTGTACTTAAGTTTTATTTTTTACATGCAGACCTATTATTTTCACTACCTTATTTTCCTTGAGAAACAGTAGATGTGTTTGACACATTGTTTAAATCGTTCTTTACCATGAAAAGCCTTCCCTCTTGATTGTGAATGTTCATTGACCCGAGGAACTATTGGGGGAAAAAAACTGTTGTAATGGTAAGGAAAGTATGTATAAACATTAAATGACATCAAAATAATTTAAGTATGGAAAATGTCCACTGAAAAACCTAGCAGATACATAGGGGTTGAAAGCAGTAACATTTCAATGTGTAATTGACCTTAAACTTCCCTTCAGGTCTTGACTGGCCACCCAAAATGTTTGAGCAGATTTATCTAAGAAATGCCTGATGAGATTACTGGATAATAACTGCATAAGTGTTCAATAAATCAATTTTCCTGCCAGCCAATGCTTTTCTTTTACTGTCATAAAATGGCAGTCATGATACATATAGCTGGTACATGCATTTGGTTTAAATTTAGTACTGTCACTAAAATCTTTTAACTGACTTCACTGCAAAAGGGGTTTGCTAGTCAAATAAAAATGGCAAGATGTTTCATTTAATGCACTCAGGAATTCTGAAACGTGATACTTAATCTGAGTACTCTTCTAAAGTGGGTTCGTTTGGTCAAACTTTCACTGACACATTTGCTTATCTACACGTTAAAGCAAGCATCTACAAAAAAAAAAGTTTATTGTATAAACAAACAAGACAAACATCGGTGTAACGTACAAATCTTTGCTTTTCTTTTTAAGTTCCACATTGTATTTTTGACAGTACATTTACAAGAGCATACAGACAGACAAGCAAGGCTTGGCATAGAGTAGATAACTCACTGCACAACAGTATTGTTAAAAAATGAAATATGCAGAGCGGAAACAACCCTTGAGGCCAAATCACTACAAATGTCATATTTTAGAAGGGCAAAAAAAAAGTATAATATAGAATGATTAAAGTACTTTCTAGGCAAACGTATGAACTAAGTATGATGAACATGCACGTTTTACATCCAACTACACGTCTTCATAACCTATCCGTGGCTAATCATAAATATTTGGACAGACAGGTGTTCCCATTCGCACCATTCTGTTATGGAGTCATGTCATCACCGGAGGAGAACCTAAGCTTGGGTGTTTGAAATGCATTGAGGACTGACAAAGTGAGGGTGAAAGCACTAAGTTAGGCACATATTTCTAATATACTGTTATTCCCTTCATAAACATTTCCTTCAAGAATAATCAGATACAAAACCTATAGTGTCAGAAGCCCTGAGATTGAAAGTCTTTAATGATATTCTGATTCACTCTTCCCAGTATACTTTGTCTAAAATAGGTCATTTCATATTTTAAAAAATATATATTCCTGCCAGTTCACCTGGGGAGGGGGTGGCTTGCCTACAGGTTTTGGCCACGTTTTAAATGCCAGCACTTTTGCACTTGATAGAAACACACCAAGACAGTAAGAGACCACGCTACATGGCTGCATTTGGTTTGAACATTAGTCCCCATTCCCATTTTAAATGTCAGTCAACAAACAACCAAAAAACCCTACAAAGGAAACATTTTTAATTTAAAAGTAAAAAAAAAAGGTTCCACATCCTTCGAGGCCACTATGTTACTTCAAGTAAGGTAGGTATAATAATCCATACGTGATCTCATTCGGCAGTATGAGGAAGGAAGGATGAGTAACTGAACCTGTAAACCACATTGCACATTTAGTTGAAGTTCTATTACTCTGCTTGGCTGTTGAGGGAAAAATCAGTACCAGGTTTTAAAGACCAATGGCACAAGTAGGGGATGTTCAAGTCAACCTACAGCAGCATTTTGAAAATTGGATGCCTGCCCAAATACTGTTTCTTGTCATGTAAATTCAATGAGTACATTTATTGTGTAAACACATCTTTTGACTGTGCCATTAATGTTCTGAAAAGGTTGGATTCTTGCCTGTGTTGCTGCAGTGATGAGGTTTGGGATTCTGTTGACTGCTCATGCTTGCAGGAATTGCTCCATGATGTCATCATCCCTAGCCACCGTGTCACGCCCCATTTCCCACCAAAAGTGCCGTCACAGGCCCTGCAGGCAGCCTTCTGACAGTACAGTTTGTAGGTTTCCATGTGTGACTACCCAGAATGCCTTGATTCCTGAGCAGAAAGGAATGAGGGGAGCACTGAAGGAGATGCAGTACCCAGCCACGGGCACTCCTATCTCTGGACGTGCCGGACGAAGGCCTGCACCAGCTGGATGAAGGGCTCCTGGCCCTCTGGACCCCCTTTTGAACCTGGAGTAGAAGGCTTGCTCTGGGGGGAGGGTAACAGTCCACTGGCTGGAGAAGAGGGGGATCCACGGCGGAAGTAACGGGACAAGCTTGACAGGAGCGTGCTCTGGAGTGTGAACAGAGAGACACATCACACAAGGAATTCCAAAGCAAATGTCCAAGCACAGACTACTGGTTATACATGCTTCACAACCCAACGCAAGTCTAAAATTTTCAAACGCCCATCATAAGTCTTGTGCCATTAAGACGACCTAAAAGAGGCTTTAAAACAGACAAATGGTGCTGAGAACTGGTATGAAGTCGACGAAGACGCACCAGCTCTGAGCTGAGTTCCTGCTTCATCCTCTGCTTGTCTCTCAGGTGCACTGTGGGGTCCTTTAGGTATCGCACCGCCTGGGAGATCAACACGTAAAAGCAGTTCTCCATGGTGAAAACCAGCAGCGATCTGTGGGGAGAGAGACGAGAGTTAACCGACTGAACCACCACAGTATCCCTGAAACGTTTCCACTGTTGCGATCATCTTACTTTAGAGCTTGAGTTTCTTCAGATGAGGCCAAAGAACCAACGCTTAGGGAGGCTGGCTCTTTCTTCTTCTCAATCTGCAAAAAAAAAGAAGAAGCAGGAAGACAGTTACCAATGATAGAACGTGAAGCTCACAACAGGACAGAAGTACACGGGGCAATAGAGAGCTTCATCTATTCATTGCGAAATCGTTAAAATAAGTGAATAACAATTCATGCCGTCTCACCTCTCCCAGCATGCTCAGGGCCACGTTGATTGTGGCCAGCAAAGTTCCAAATGAAGGGGCGACGTCTGATTCAAAGGCAGGTGTGGTGAAGCTCAGCACGAACAGGGTGCGGTATTCCGCCAGGTCCAGGGACTGTTCAGGAGACACAAGGCAAAAGCATTCTTCAGTATCCAGCATACTTATATAGCCTATCATTAAAATATATATTTTTTATACTCAGTGTATCGGACCACAGCCTTGGCGCCCTGAGAGCTGCTGCTCAGCTCGTTACCTGGTCCAGCAGGATCTGACAGCAGTCGGGGGTGAAGTGCCGGAGGGTGGCCAGCGTCTTGCTGAGGATTTTCAGGAGGCTACACTGAACAGCCAGCAGGGCCTTCTGCTCCGCCTCGTCGCGCTCCTCACCCCCCGGCCCCACCGGCTGCTTCGAGGGGGTCTGGGACCCCCGCTGGGCCCGGAAAGCTGGTCCGGAGGGTAATGCGTCGCCGTTCTTCGTCTGGACAAAAGGAAGGGGTTTCCCCATTTGTTTTAGATTTTAATAAATACTACCTCAACTAATGCATTACAATTTAATTTTTAGGAAGAATATAGCAGGTCATTAAGATTGAGGAAATCTCAACAGACAAGCTTTAAATATGTTCACAAAGAAACATCTCTCATAAAACACCAAATTCTCCAGTCCAGATGAGGAAGCATTTCAGTGTCATGTTAAACTGCCATATCAGAAGAGCTGGAATTCCACTTAGGGCAGAAAGGTAAGCAGAAGAGTAATGTAAGAGCAGAAAGTACGACAAGTGTGTCAAACATTTAATGATGGACACCTCCCCTCAGAATGAATTTCTCATAATGGATGAAGACCTGTAATATGAGGCACATCTTGTGTATTCAATAGGTTGTTCTGTGAGGGAATGTATACTTTCAGTGCAAAAACCAAAAAATAAGTCAATCGTAACAAGCATTTTAATTTTATATTTTATATTAGAACCTTACTTTTTTGTTAAATAATCAAAAAGATTGCCAATGGGTGAGTTTTACTCATGTCAAGATTTCCCAGTGGGGTAAGAATTTCACTTGTCCAGCAGAAAGTAACTTAAAACAAGCCAATATTTTCCACTTTAGAGAAAAAAGATTTTAAGTCATTACAAGACTAAAACACTCAGACATTTTTTGCTGTGTTGGGAATTTTAGAAAAGTGCATCGGATCCCAATCTGCACAATTCACACCATTTGGCTATAGATTTTATACGGCACAATTTCTCAACTTTGTACTACTCAATGATCATGTATCCAGCATGAGATCATTACTTGCCTGGACACATAAAAAGCAGAATCTCCTTACCTGGAGATAGTGATGGAGCATCTTCTTGCTGTGCAGAAGGTATGTACATGTCTGGCAGAGGTAACACAGATTCACCTGCCACAAAAAAACTAGTTATTTTTCTTCATATTATCAACCCAAGATGAAGGATAATGTGCTATGGTGTGGTGCTAATTCAGTACAGCTGGTAGCATGCAGTCAGTTCGTGAGGTCATGATTAGACCCAGTGATATAGGAATTTAGCCATATATCAGGGAAATAAATGTATGCACACTTAACTACAGTACAGAACTACAATCCGGGTATGATTAGTTAAGTGTAAAAAATAACTTGTCTAGCTGCAGCGTCTCACCTGAACGTCTCGCAGGAGCTGCGGTAAGTGGAACTGCCACTCCTTACAGAAGCTGGACATCTGCAGCAGGAAGCCCACTGTGTGGTCCGCTTCGTCCAGACAGGCCAGGCTCTGCACTGTCCGCACCGCATTCAAACACTGAGGCGGAGGGAGCCAGAGAGTCACGCTCAGCCACACCATCCCAACATACCCTCCTTCCAGTGCCCAGACACTTAGACAACAGCGTTCCCCACACATAGGCTTTAACCTGGGCGGGCTGCCCAAGTATATTTGGAGACCAATTTTAACAACAAAACAGTATATTAGCAGCCGCCCAATCACGCTATCAACCTAGCTGCTAGTAAAGACGCACTAACACACTGCTGAACGAGTGCGCCAAGCAGACCTGCAGGATGCGCTCCTGATGAACTCCCACAAAGTCCAGCGCCTCATTCACAAAGTTGTAGCGCAGTGTCTTGAGCAGGCTCTCCATCAGGGACATGCAGAGCCGGTACACTCCGGGCCACGAGGGAGTATCCTGGGACTTCCTGGAGAACCCAGAGCCCTGTGGGAGGAGGAGGAGGAGGGCATGAGATAAGGAGCCACGAGGGCCAACGGGGAGGGTGAAGACCTGTGACAGCTTCCCCCTAGCGCTCACCTGCGAAGCTCCGTTGGTGGTGATCTCGTACACGCTCAGCAGGGGGAGGCAGATGCTCTGGATTACACCCGCGCCCGCCACTGCTACTGCGCCCTGAGGAACAACACACCCATCAGGCTGTAGTGCTAAACGCAAAGGAACCACCCACCAAAGAGGCTGCTAAAGCTGGCTAAACACAGGGCACTGCTCCGATTTCAAGCTCTGCCAAATGCAAGCGAACACTTAGTTGATTTTATGCACTGACAGACATGAATTCCAACATGTCTGATTCTCATGAGTCTAGTGGAAGGTGGGCAGGGTAGGTGTTCACCTGCGGGCTGCGTGCGAGGGTGAGCAGCAGGTGTAGCGTGGCCTCTGTGAAGTACAGGTTCTGTTTGACCCGCAGGCTCAGCTCTAGTGCGCTCAGCACTGAAGCCAGGACTGGCAGCTTGCGTATCACCAGCGGCCAGTGCTCCCCGTCCTCATCCACTCTGCACAGCTCCTTCGCCAAGTGCAGCGCCAGCACACACACCTGCAGGAGCAATGCACAATCAATACACAACACATACATACACACACACACACACTCTACACAGCTCCTTCGCCAAGTGCAGCGCCAGCACACACACCTGCAGGAGCAATGCACAATCAATACACAACACATACACACACACACACACTCTACACAGCTCCTTCGCCAAGTGCAGCGCCAGCACACACACCTGCAGGAGCAATGCACAATCAATACACAACACATACACACACACACACACTCTACACAGCTCCTTCGCCAAGTGCAGCGCCAGCACGCACACCTGCAGGAGCAATGCACAATCAATACACAACACATACACACACACACACACACACTCTACACAGCTCCTTCGCCAAGTGCAGCGCCAGCACACACACCTGCAGGAGCAATGCACAATCAATACACAACACATACACACACACACACACACACACTCTACACAGCTCCTTCGCCAAGTGCAGCGCCAGCACACACACCTGCAGGAGAAATGCACAATCAATACACAACACATACACACACACACACACTCTACACAGCTCCTTCGCCAAGTGCAGCGCCAGCACGCACACCTGCAGGAGCAATGCACAATCAATACACAACACATACACACACACACACACACTCTACACAGCTCCTTCGCCAAGTGCAGCGCCAGCACACACACCTGCAGGAGCAATGCACACTCAATACACAACACATACACACACACACACACTCTACACAGCTCCTTCGCCAAGTGCAGCGCCAGCACACACACCTGCAGGAGAAATGCACAATCAATACACAACACATACACACACACACACTCTACACAGCTCCTTCGCCAAGTGCAGCGCCAGCACACACACCTGCAGGAGCAATGCACAATCAATACACAACACATACAGACACACACACACTCTACACAGCTCCTTCGCCAAGTGCAGCGCCAGCACACACACCTGCAGGAGCAATGCACAATCAATACACAACACATACAGACACACACACACTCTACACAGCTCCTTCGCCAAGTGCAGCGCCAGCACGCACACCTGCAGGAGAAATGCACAATCAATACACAACACATACACACACACACACTCTACACAGCTCCTTCGCCAAGTGCAGCGCCAGCACACACACCTGCAGGAGCAATGCACAATCAATACACAACACATACAGACACACACCTTCCGGAGAAATAGACACACACACACTCTTAAAGTAAACCAGTCTCGTAACAAGCACCTATAAACCTACATAAACCAGGGAGTGATAGTGGAGAAACACAAAGCCAGCCCTGTGGGACTGACCACATGTCCAAGGGCAGTGTTCCTAGAGTCCTGACGGGTCCAACAAAACCCCTCATCGCTGAATTCCATTCCAAAACCCCACCGACTGCAGTGATTCTCACCCCATCTCTCTGGTCCTGATGCAGGTTCAGGGGCATCACGTCCGTCTCCATGCTGTCTTTGTCCTCAGGGACGTCCCCTGCCAGAGCCACGTAGCGTGTGCTGTCCATCAACGCCAGGGCCTCGTCTTGCACCGTCTCGCACACGCACAGCAGCAGCTGGGGCAGCTGGGAAATCTCACCACCTGATCCATTATCAGTACATCACATGTTCAGAACATACAGCCCACGCCGGGCGCTAGGCCAGAACATACTCCCCACGCCGGGCGCTAGGCCAGAACATACTCCCCACGCCGGGCGCTAGGCCAGAACATACTCCCCACGCCGGGCGCTAGGCTGTCTAATTCAGATCAGTACAGCACGTGTACAAAACATATTCCCCACGCCGGGCGATAAGCCGTCTAATTCAGATCAGTACAGTACGTATACAGAACATACTCCCCACGCCGAGTGCTAGGCCGTCTAATTCAGATCAGTACAGCACGTGTACAAAACATATTCCCCACGCCGGGCGATAAGCCGTCTAATTCAGATCAGTACAGCACGTATACAGAACATACTCCCCACGCCGAGTGCTAGGCCGTCTAATTCAGATCAGTACAGTACGTGTACAAAACATAATCCCCACGCGGGGCGCTAGGCCGTATAATTCAGATCAGTACAGCACGTATACAGAACATACTCCCCACGCCGGGCGCTAGGCCGTCTAATTCAGATCAGTACAGTACGTATACAGAACATACTCCCCACGCCGGGCGCTAGGCCGTCTAATTCAGATCAGTACAGCACGTATACAGAACATACTCCCCACGCCGGGCGCTAGGCCGTCTAATTCAGATCAGTACAGTACGTATACAGAACATACTCCCCCCGCCGGGCGCTAGGCCGTATAATTCAGATGAGCGCAGAAACACACTGACCGCTGAGGCCCTGAATCTGCAGGACGGAGATGAGGGCGGATAACACCTTGGCTTTGGTCCTCCCCTCTGCTGTGCTGTCCTGCCGCATGCTCTCTCTCTCAGAGACAGAGAGAGGCAGCATGTCAGGGGCAGCCGCCACCACGCCAGGAGAGGGAGAGAGAGAGAGAGAGAGTAACCAGAGAGAACAGGAGATAAAAATGTAAATCATTTTTCATTTCTGCGAGGACAACAGCACGCTAGATGGCGCTATAGCATTTTTCCTGTGTGAAAATACCAACCTCTTCCATTGTTTGATAAGGATTAGCAGCAGTGTGGCCATCATGGAGCCCAGGCGTAGGCAAGGCACTGACATGGGCACAAGCAGCTGTAAACAGCAAAATACCAGGGCTGAGGACATCTGGTTTCACTCTATACAGGTGGGCACTAGGGGGTGTTAATCAGTCACTGGAACTGTATTGTAATTAGGCTATATCATTTCTTGCACAAGCTGCATGACAGCTATATTTGAGGCTTGAAAGTATGAAGCAGTCAATGTAAATAACACCCAATTCCGTATAGAACTTAATCATTTAATATCCATTAATATTGTTTAAATGTTAAAGTGCTCACGGCAGCTTTGGTCCCATCCAACACGTCCATGAAAAGCTTTAGTCGGGTGGAGTCGTCTGTCAGCTGCATCACTTCAGACTGGGCAGACAACACAAGCGCAGAAACCAATCAGAATGAAGCTCTGCATGGTTACCCTTTCCTTTGAGCCAATAATATCAAAGATACCATTCCAACAGTACTGCTGCAGGCACTACCGGGAGGCAGCGGCCTTACTGTGGCCGCAGTGCAAACAGGAAGCTACGGGGCGAGTGGCGACGGCTCAGGAAGTTACTCACGTGGCTGGTGGAGAGGATGAGTAGCATTCTCCAAGCGGAAATGAGCTTCTGACACTCTGAGAAGGAGCGCATGCCATCCTCCTCGGTCTCAGCCGTGTGACACACCAGGGATTTGACGTAATGGGACCAATACTCATAGCGCTTCCCCACAGAGAACTTCTTCAGGGTGTCCTTCAGAGACTGCTCCAGGGAGCCACTGACAAACAGACAGGCGATAATAGTAGAACGTATTTATAAAGCACCTTTCCAGCACAGAGCACAAAGTGCTTTACAGTGAGTAAAATCAATCAACAATAAGCACACAGTAAATGACAATCAAATATGCATATAAATAAATAATTTTAATAATAAATAGAAGTAAAAATGAAGGCAATACAAAGAGAGGTGTATGCTGCATGAGCAGCGTTTCCACATCACAGAATTATTAGGAAAAATCAGGTGAAGCACTTCAATCAGTAAAATTTAATTACCTGACTACATAGTAGATTTCCAGGCCAATGATTTTCATGACAAAGGCACACGTTTCAAGAATACAAGGCTATAAAAGTAGAGAAAATGATCAGCACAAAAATAAGAATGTAGTAGGCAGGTTATTTACACATCATACCAACACTCCTTCAATGTCACACTCATTCATTAGAAATAAGAAAAATAACACGGCATTCATTCATTGACGAAGCAGAAGCGTTTAGAGAACTCTACCTCTGTTGTGTCTGAAGGGGAAGGAAGAGTTCCAAAGAGGGTCGTTGTCAGATTCTCCCAAAACTTCTCTCTGCAAGAAATAGTGATGTGTTCATTAAGAAAGAAAAAAAAAGAATGTATATTAAATAAGATATGCGCCACACACACACACACACACTATAAGTGCAGAATGGTCAGCTAAAAAGGACATGTTGGAACAGACCTGTTGATCAATAAACATGTAATGTGATGTTCAGTAGGGGTCTGACATTTCAGTCCTGGAGGGCTGCAGTATCTGCAGGTTTTTATGGTTTCCTTTCAGTCGGTAGCCAATGTACACCTTGGAGTGTGGAACCTTGAGCTAATCAATGACTTAAAATAGACACTTAAAATGCAGGAACATGCCAAAAACCAGCAGGCACAACAGCCCTCCAAGATTAGAGTTAGAGATCCCTGATGTACAGGGAACCTCAGTGCTAAAACGTATGGGTGCGAAGCAGGGCGTGAGGCAGGGCGGGTCAGGGCGCGGCGCTCACTTGGTCCGCAGCACTGAGATGGCGCTCTCTCGCCGGTCCTGCCACAGGGCGTGGAGGAAGGCCACAGCGGCCCGGTGCAGCATCGGGGGGCACCAGTACTTCCCCTGCTGCCTGGAGTCGATCAGGTCCAGGACCACCTGCAGACAGCTCCACTCCCCGAGCAGGAACTCCTGTACACGAGCGCTTAGCGTATAACTATACAGTGCCAACCAGGGTATGAAATTTTTTTTTTTTTACCCACTGGCCAGAGTGGCTTGAAAAATCACCAGCCATTTTTAACATTTTACCAGCCACATTACCTTTTACAATATAACACACCCGGGTTGGTTACTGGCCAAAGTGGCTGCTCGAGTAGAAAATCTTACCAGCCACAATCAAACTTTTACCAGCATTTGGCGGGTGGCTGGTGTTAATTTCACACCCTGGTGCCTACACTGCAGTCACACACAGGCACGCACAGAAACACACTCATGAGCTTCTGATTAGTCTGATAAGTCAAACATCCAACTGGGTTGACATGTAAAGCACACCAATCTTCTTAACATAGACTTCACCTGCAGAACCACAAGGCCATTGACGCAAGTCATTCACAGAGACTCTCACCTTTGACCCCTCAGGCCCATCCTTTACTTCCAGGTTGAGGAAAAGCTCAATTAGGCCCGGCTGCGTTTCCACAGCAACAGTCAAAAACTCCAAGGTCATGACCTTGATCCGCACATCCTCGGTCTTGCTTTGCAGTCTGACGAGGAACGCGTCTCGGATTGCAGCCGCATCGCTGCCCAGGCAAGCATACACTGACATGGGGGCCACCTGCAAACCAAGCCATTACATCAGCCAAACTTAAATTACAAAGCATTAGACCTTTATTTTAAACCTGGGCTGCAGTCCAATCCGTTAAATGTTCTGCCCTCCTGCACTACCCCTCGCCACTTCCACTTGGGGGAATCCCTTTAGAAACCAGAAGTTGGGCGTTGCCCAACTTAACGGCCCAATCCATTAAAAATGCAAGTGAAGTACGTGAAATTAGTCCCTCGACCCTCGATTTGGCTTGAGGGAACGAGTCCGCAAGACTGCAGACTTCAGGCAGTGAAATTGCCCAGAATGCTTTACTGTAACCCCACGCTTCCTGTTTTGGAAGTTTAAATTGAATGCCTTTACATATCTCTCTGGAAAAATCCTAAAAATAGAGAAAGCTGCACTCAAGTTTAAATTAAATTTTAAACGTTTTTTTATTGCACTGAAATTGAATAAATTAGGAAATAACATTGATTTAGTGGTTTGATAAAATTGCTTTAAAACGTAGGCCATCTCCAGCAAAACGTTTAATGTTATCCTACTAGGATTCAGTATTAGAATGATTATTTCAGGCCAGTTAACGATAACTAGCTACATAATCAGCTTGTTGCCATTCAGCGAGTATCCAGCAAATGAGCCAGTACAAGCTTATGGGCAATAGCCTATTAGAAATATGCATTTTGCTTGGATTTCATATTTACATTTCATATTTCATTGCTCGCCTCTTTTATGTTTTATACTTCCTTGCTACCTGCAAAGCAATCTAGGCTATGCATCTACCATTTTGATTGCAGTTTATTCATATATTTGGTTTGGAGGTATTCTGTAACATACAAGTGTAGGCTATTATTCCCCATTCCTGCTTCTGAGGTATTTTAAGGGCTGTCTATCAATACATTGATTGTCAATCATTTTCTAGTTTGCTATTTTAAGTGCAGGAGGGCATAACATTTAACGGATTGGACCGCAGCCCAGATATTCCACATAGTACTGCTGAGGTGACCAGTCAGCGCTTGACTCATGTGGACTCGGCAGGCTTAATAGCCCTAAACAATATAGTATCTAAACAGACCGCAGTGTGGTCAGTGGAGTCTCCCCTCCACATACCCCACTGCACAGGACACCTTCACTGGCACCTTGAGAGCAGGGTGGGAAACTTTCTGACCTACCAGCCACAGTGGTACACCTTTTTTTTCTTTTTCTTTTTCTTTTTTAAATACAATGCGCTAGAATAACATTTCAGAATGCACTCATGTTTAGTAGCTCTAATAAAATAGTATTTATTATATCATGTATTACATGTAAAATATTGTGTATAAATGTATTACATACATTTAATATAATCTATTATCTAATAGGCTACTAGATAAGTTTTTCTGAACAAACAGATGCCAGTAGGCCTAATGTTAGAGCGAGCTGTCTGAAGATATCACTTTTACCTTAGAGCGTATTGGCAAAGGCATTGGTCAGTTTTTTGTTTTCCTGTGTGACGCTGTGCGACAGGTCAAAATACCCATTGCAAATGCATTTAATCCTCATTTATGAAACAAAAAAGCTTTCATTTTTAATTATCCTTCTTGTATATTCTGTGTATGCATATATACCTTCTAAGACCACCAAATCAAATATTCAAAAAATATCACCTTAAAGGGATAGTTCACATTTTTTAGACGCAGGTCCGCTGAGCTACTCACCACGAATTATGTGAAACTGTAAGCCCCCATTAAATCAATGTTATTTGGCTAACAAATCTAACGGCTAACAGAGATTGAGCTACGCATACTTGAGACAGGAGGGCTTGAGCCCCATTTGTTCCCCAATTTATCACATAATTCATGGTGAGTAGCTCAGCGGACCTGGGTCTAAAAAATGCGAACTATCCCAACAGCGCCTGACCTGACGACAAAATATTTGTTACTGTAAAATGCGGCCTGCAGAATGTGAGGTGAGGTAGGTTACCGTAGCGAGTCTCTTCAGAAGCTGTATGGCGAGGCGCGGTAGTGCCGGGTCGTGTTTATGGTAGATGTACTTTGCCAGGACTGCAATCAGGTTGTTGCCATGGCCACCTGAAATTCATAGTTTCACCAGGTGAAGGCTCTCATAAATATTACAAAATCAAAAGCTGAAATACCATTGCATATTTTTATATAAAAGTACAAGGCCCATGAGCACCCACATTAAACAACTTTTAAAATTGTTTAAAAGGTTTGCTTAAATGGCCTCCCCCTAAATTTGGTGTAAGGTACCTGCAGTAACTACATGGAGCAACCAAATGCTAAAACGAAAAGGTTATCATATAGACAATGTTTTGTAAAAAAAAAAAAAAAGAAGAAAAAAAAGGCGATATGTTGAATGTGCCAGGGTAAAGAATTTGCTCCTAAAATGTGTCAAGCATTTTGAGGAAAGCCAAAGGGCTTAGCCACCAGGGGGCAGTGGTCTCACCGTGCTGCGTCAGGGCCTGCTCCAGAGGCGACACCGCGTCAGAGGGAGGCTTCAGCCGTATCACGTTGTTGGTGACGGAGAAGGCCAGCTTCACCGTCTGGATGAGGATCTGGCCTGGACCGTCAGACCCGCCGCTGCACAAACAGGGAGGGAGTGAGAATCAGCGCTCAAACACAGCAAACCCCCCTCACACCACGCCACACAGCAAACCCCCCACACCACACTACACCACACAGTCTGTGGAGCTCACCTGCTGGGCTGAGCTGCCAGCACCACATCAATGGTGTCCACCCCAATTCCCATAATGTTGACCACTGCCTGGCCGGCATCAGTGTTAGCCAGGCTGTAGATACAGAGGGACTGTAGACTGGGGGTGCTGTAGGGGCAGAACGCGGATCGGCTGTTAAACTACGCAACGGCGATACGACAGCACCAGAGAACGCAAAAACTAAACGTAGCGAGTGTGGTCTGTTCCGTCCGTACCTTCCCTCTGACTCTCCTTCAGGACTCAGGTTGAGAATGGCATGAATGAGCTCCAGGATGAGGCAGCCTGCAGACAGGGAGCACAGTGAGGGGAGGAGGGGGAAGGGGGGAGTAGCTTTAGAGCACAGAGATAAGGGTCTGCTTCACCAGGACCAACAGATGACTCAGCAAGCGCCACCGATGCAGAATTCCTTCTTTCGGAAAATTCTGGAAACGACACCACAGCGTATCAAACAGCGTATAAAGTTCCACTGTGGACTCCGCAATGAATCATCCGTGAGAAAGAAATGCCTTTCCTCCCCAACATACCTATCCTCTCTCTCACTCCATAGGTGTTGTAGCGCCACTTGTGGTAGGTGGGCAGCATCTCCTTGAGCACCAGCAGCACACAAGGGACCAGGCCTTTGTTCTGGGTGCTCCCCAGCTGACCCTGAAGGGGCACGAATACACAAAACTCAATTTACAGAATGGACCAATTTCATTATCATGTCACTTAAAAGCTTTGGGTACAGAAGTGCCAGTCTGCTGAAGATAAGAATTACAGCATAATGAAGTGGTATATCAATGTCTGTTCATCGTGCAAAGAGCTTGTCAAATGGCGGACCAGACCTAGAACGTGGAGTCATTTAATTACCTTGACGAGGGTGGTGACGAGGCGCAGGAAAGCGATGGTCACCGCATACTCGCCCCGCGGCTGCTCAATCAGCACTAGGAGGTTGCCGTAATTACCTGCCTTCATGCCCTCGGCACTAGAAACAGACACCACCAGGGGAGGGTAAAATACATTACGTATTCATATACAAGGCTATATCAAGAACATGCTATTAATAAATATCAATGTACAGTAAGCGCCATAATTAATTGGACAGTGACATATTTTTTGTTATTTTGGTTCTGTACTCTAGCACTTTGAATTTGAAAGGATACAATGACAATGAGGTTGAAGTGCAGACTGTCAGCTTTAATTTGAGGGTATTCTCATCCATATCGGATGAACCGTTTAGAAATGATAGAATGTTTTGTACATAGTCCCAATATTAGACAGTCTAACACAATGTAGAATAAAGTAATACTTTTTTATATTTGGTCGCATATTCTTTGCATGCTATGACTTCCTGATTTCTGTGACCCAACAATATCAAAACACTCTTGATATCTTATTTTGTGGTACTCTTACAAGCGATACTATAACTTCTCTGCATTTGAATGGATCTCTATGGGAATTTTGGTGTGGGACTTAGCTGTAAATTATGCTGGAACAGTGTGGAATACATGGTTGGTGAAAGTGCTAGAGTACAGAAACATAACATGTGTCACTGTCCAATGAATTATGATGCTCACTGTATGTTACTTCTTATTCCTAAATATGGCAAAGCGACTTTTTTTATTTTTTATTGCTTTTGATGTCTCACTTTCCACCCTCTTGTTGAACAAAATGCATGAGGTCAGTTGGGGGGTGGAGACTCACCTGATGGACTGCGCCATGTTGGTCAGGGGGGTGGAGGCGAAAGGAAGGAAGCCAGTGTGGTGTAAGCTGGACCAAACCTATGCAGAAATTAAGGGGCACACATTTTTACAACATCACGGATTTGAGCGGGAAATGTTGCCGTCTCTTGTGGGTCATGAACCTTGAACCTGTTCTACTCATCATACCTTCCCAGGCATCCTTGCAGCCAGCACGATCAGGCAGTTTACACAGGAGGCGATCACATCCACGGGGGGGTTTATCACCGATGTCAGTCTAACCAAGAAATGCACACAATCAATATGGAGATCATTCTCATAAACCCGTTGACAGACCACACAAGACACTCGTTCGCTTAGAAAATGTGCTTTTGTGGGGATTCGAACCCGGGCCCGTCTCCACACTCGGCTCACCTCTGCAGCAGCATGTAGATGCGGGAGGTGATGGGCAGGAGGCAGTCGGACACGGTCCAGTCTGTGCTGATCACCTTGTGCACCAGGTCCAGGATGGGTTTCACGCGCTCGCAGTGCAGGATCACGTCTGGGGTAGGAATCGGAGAGGAGGGGCGGGGTCAGGGGGCGCCGCGGCGCGAGGTTGGGCAGCGAGCCGCGCGGGAGGACGGGTGGCGGCGCTCGCATTCTGATTGGCTCACCTGCGGTGGAGACCACGTGCAGCAGCATTTCGATCTCGCAGGTGAACAGCGTCCAGGAGCTGTACGAGTAGTCCCAGCGCACCATGTAGCCCTGATCCCCTGGGACCACCTGACCGAAGGAGCCTTGAGGCATGCGCAGATTGGTCTGGCCAAGACCTACGGAAAGGACACGCTTAATAACGATCGGCATTTTAATAATATAATACATACATATCCCTGTAGACACAATTTACCATACGAGTCAATGCGCAATTTAAAAAAAACTTACATTTTCTAGCAAAACTAGAAAGCCAATTAAAAATAAAACCAGCTTACGCATTCACAGCATCATGAATGGTTGCATTAAATGTGTTCACATTAAAGACACAGGGTTTGTTCGTTTGTTTTTTTCTTTCTTTTGTGATAATCAGCACAAAACCACTAAAGACACAAGTTTGCCGGTCTGTGCAATACCACCTCGTACCAAGAGGGTAGAGGAGCTTGGGCGTCTGTCTTCTCCACAGGGTTTCGTCCTCCCGGGAGACGATGTCATTGGGCTTATGCTTGTACACCTCTGTGTAGAAACACATCTTGTCCAGAAAGCTGTAGACCTAGAAGACACACATTCATCGTGAGCAATGTGAGTCTGCCTGAGACATAAGGAACGGTATGAACAGTAGAGCCTGCAGAGCGATGGTCTCTGGGACTGCGCTGTACCTTCTTGGCGGTGGACTTGTCTGACAGCAGCGCGGTCAGCAGCTGCAGAAGCGCTCCGATCTTGTGAGGGAATAGCCCAGCCGCACTGTCCAGGATCATCCCCAATCCCACGTTTGGCTTCTGAACAAGTTAAGTCATCATTTAGAATGCATCCAAATGAAAAAGCTCAGACTTGACTTCAACAAAACTGAAGCACTTCAAGCATTCGCAGCAATAACTGCAATTGAAATTTCAGCCCGTCTAAATTACAAGTGCTGACACGTTTATAAATAGGCCCAGTGATTTATTGAACACGTTTGATCTTCTTTTGTCTTTATACAGCATTTTTATTTTTTAAGAATATCATCGGTCCCACAATTTTCTCTTACAAGAGTTCTATTCATAGAAGTGGAGTGGGAAGAAATTAATGAAAAAGGCAGATGTGAAGAAAATAATAATGCTCACTTATATTCTGAAACAGCCTAGTAACCAGCGCAGGGTGTGAAACTAAGACCAGCCACCAGCCAAATGATGGTAAAATTTTGATTGTGGCTGATAAAACTTTTACTCTAGCAGCCACTTTGGCTGGTAACAAACCAGGCTGTTTTATATTGTAAAAGGTAATGTGGCTGGTAAAAAGTTGGAAATGGCTGGTGATTTTTAGAATCCATAAGCCACTCTGGCCAGTGGGTGAAAACATTGATTTCATACCCTGGACCAGAGATTAATGACAGTGCCATTTCAAAATATTTTAGCGCCCTTTGCTCACCGTCTCCCAGAAGAGCTCTGCCAGGTTAGGAGCCGCGAGGACTTCACAAGCGACATTTATCAGGTGCTGAAAAAAAAGACCATGTCACAACCTGCTTAGAGTCAATCATTTCCAACCGTCGATAATGTGCGGATACATCCTCTTCTGTTATTCACACTTTATTCTCCTGTGCAGTTACAGTACATGTTCTTACCTGCTGGCTTCCAAGGGTTTCCTCTTCAAAGGAGGTGATGACGAAGGAGATGAGTCCGTAAATACACATGCGTGCCGTACTGGCCAGGCACTGCAAAATGACACAGAAAGAGTGAACGGCGGACACAGGGGACATCTGGGTTCTTATTCTGCATTAGCGCTCTAAAAATACTGATGGACAGACAAGACGGGCCTTGCAAATATTTATGAGCAGAAATTCAAGAGTGGGCAGACAAAGACAAACAAACAAACAAATAAACAAACAAACAAACAAACACATATTGAGGCACATGAGCAGTATGTAAAAAAAATGTTTGCAATCTGTCGTACTGAGATGTACAGAGATGAAGGAAGTCACCCGTTGATCGCTTACGTTGTTGGCACTGCTACCCAGAACCTGGAGCATGTTGGTCAGGTACTGGAACACGGCAAGCTCCAGGGAGGTGTTTCCGATCCGACGGACTACAGGACTGGATTCATCTGGGTTGAGAGTGTGCCGCAACAGAACCCAAGCCAACAGAACTGGGGCATGATGGTCGATGTCGCCAAACGTCAGCAGAATCTGGTCCATCTCCTGAAGTGGTTCAAAAGAAGCATTATGAATCTCTACAATAAGCTCACCAAACACGCTCCCGACCTGTCAACAGAACTGGGAAGAAACCTGAAGTAGCCTACAGAATCAAGCTCTTTATCACTGATGCAATTGACAAAATTGATAAATTCCATGAATTTAAAAAAACTAAAATAATTGATAAAATCCCAGTTAATATAGGAAAACCTGAAAAACATGTTTTTCTTTTGTATGGATACACTCAAACCTACATAGGTTTGGGGCCCATCTCTAGACGTCAGGTTTCTGGTTGTACCATTTAGGTCTAACTTTTATACTGAAGCTACACAGGTAGGATGTAGACCAGGGACCTGTATCACAAAGCAGAAATACTGAGTTAGCTGAATAACTGCACTGAGTAAACTGTGCAACCTTCCCAAATCTGGAACATAGACTGAAGTAAAAAGAGCTGTTCCGGGTTTTACTCAATGCCGTTATCGAGCTAACTCAGTAATTCTGCTTTGTGATATAGGCCCCTGGTCATTTCAAACTAATGGCTCATGTACCTAATCTTTGACCACCCAATATGAATCACCAGTATGCAAGGTATGGTTCAGACTGGTTCAGACTGGTGATGTGATCTTACTTTGCAGATATCAGGAGAATTTGAAAACTGGTGCTGCTCTGTGCGATCCTCGAGTGCACACTTGTGCAGGAAATCAATGTCCATTCCCTCTACCAGGATCAGAGAACTCAGGTACCTGCAAGCAGCACAAGAGGAAACCAATAAAGTGTCAATTATTTTGCAAGAATCACCATTGTATAAGAAGAGAAGGAACTGTAATATGTAAAAGAAATAAATCAAAGGCAGGATGCTGATGAATCTTACCCGATCCGATCAACCAGAATATCCATACTCTTGTCTACCAGATGTCTGTTTGTTTGTCTTTGTCCAAAACCTTGTTCCTTGAAGATTTTGGTAAAGGAGAGCAGGTCTGTGGTTGCCATCTCGAAGTAGGCGTAGTACAGGAAGAGAATTTCCAAAAGGAGGGACTGCTCCCGGAGACACTGCAGGAACCAGCGACATGCCTGCCTCTCCGTCTCCACAGAGCAAAGACAGACACAAGCCTTAGCGCCTGTTACACTGGCACAGAAATGAGGGACTACAATGCTAAAAGACCAGGATAGACACTGAGCTAAATTGCCTCACATTCACACAAACAGAATAAGATTGAAATAATGCAAGGATAGAGTGGCCATGAATACATGCAGTGCAAATCTGGGGAATTAACTGAACAGAACAAAAAATAAATATATAATAACAATTCTCTTTAAATGTACCATGAGATTTCCATGACTCTCCCATGTGGGTGCCTCAGCTTTGAACAGGCTCTCAAACTGCTGTTGATACTTGATCACAAGGTCCTTCTCCAACTTGCTCACGCAGTTGGAGTACTCCGCCTGAGTCATAAATGAACAGCGTCACCGCGGGAGACGAGCAAGGCGCCGAATGTCCAGTTTTCTGGCTTATCGCACAATTTCATATTTCATACATTAGGCCTCTGCATTGCTCAGTCATACATTAGTTAATTTAAACCCAGTCAAGCAGGAATTTCTCCATGAGACTAAGACTGTGCAGGAGGCCGCTCTACATTTCCCACAGTGATATGAACACCACACCCTGAATGGATGCCTCTCGTCCTGGAAGAACGTCAGAAGTAGCAGGACACAGCGCAACAGACAGATCCGCTCCTCATAGTAATAGTCCGCAATCTGAACAGAGAGACAGGAAGCAGTCAGAGACAGTGGCAATGCTACACATAAACACAAGTCAACATGCTTATAGAAATGACAAGTGATGTTGAACACAGGCGCATTTATACAGCATGTGAATGCAATAACAGATTCCACACTAAATTATACACGGGAGACATGATTAAATCATTTCAAAATGAAACATCTTATCCAATGACACAAAATGCCGTAAGAGTTCATAAGATGGTCTTCAATTTAAAATGTGCAGGATTCATGACAAGGTTTTGCAAATGCATTATAAAATTATCCCAAATACTACACGAAGATAAGGCAACATAAATAGCCAGGTGGCCGATTTAGCAGTGCGTACCTTCAACAACAGGGCTTGACTCTGCCTTTCATCCTGTAAAACAGACTGAGAAAATAAATGGTACAATTACTAAAATGTCTTTTACCCCCTGGTAACAATTTCCCTGAATTGGTTTACATAAGACCTACACAAAGCCTCCAAACAACACTATTTGCATTAATTTATACTTCCATTAATTTGACACACCACTAATGTCAACTTCCTTAGCCTTCGGCAAAAAATGTTTTAATCCTTCAAGACAATTACGGGGGGAAGAAATCTGACAAAAGATCTCACTTCTGGAAAGCGAAGGGATACATTATCTGACAATTACCTTATAGAAAAGCAACGTTACTGGAACATTCCCTGTCAGCAATGAAAGGGCTGCATGGAGCAAGTTGTGTTTACTTGGTCTGATCAAGTATGGGACATTTCTATTTCTGGAGCTATTTTTGCCGTAGAAAAGAGCAACAGCCAAAGTATTGAACCAGTTTTTAATGCTTCTAAATGTTTCACTCAGAAAAACTACTCTATGCAACTTCTAAATGTTGTGCACAATAAGGCTATACAGCATAGAGTTAAGTATTTAAAACAATGCTGTCCAATGATCATGTGTAATTACTACATATTTTTTACAGTCAATGGTAACATTACACAAAATTTGAAGGGTTTAAACCTTTTTTTATTACGTTGACTAGCAATACTTATTTCCATATTCAGTCAGCCAAAATTTGAATATATCCTGCTTCTCTCTGATCGTGATAGTGTCACAAAGTGTTTAATGAAATTGCATTTATATTGATGGTGACATAGCACAGCCTATGACATTATATGATGGTGATTTTGAAAGTGCTAGACAGGACACATGCAAGACACTTCACAGAAAGTGTTACCCGTTTCTCCTCCTACCAGTGTGACCTTGCATTGTACGCAACCTGTACCTTCATAGTATTGCGCGTCCCTCTGTAATCCTCCTGCAAGTAACATTCCAATATCTGCACACTCTGCTGTTCATCCAGACCCTGAAAGAAACGGAAATGTGTCAAGCAAACACCTATAATTCAATGCTAACACTCAAATCCATAGATACTTACCAGGAGTTTACTGATTCTCAGGCCAAAGTCTTTCATTGGTTGAGTAACATTCTTATCAGCCTTCAACTTGTCAGCAGATGATGGACTATAACAGAGGGGATATGCATTTCAGAAAAAAACATTTTATCATAATGTATTACATTTTTGGCATGAATACCCAAGCCAGTGCACATATACCTCAGCAGAACATGTTAATCTGCAACATACCTGGGTGTTTTGTAGAAACACAATCCCAAGTGCAAGCGCTCCCAATTTCTGTCCAGTTCCGCTTCGATCTGGGCCTTCGTTCATGAAGGAAAAAATAAAAGTAGACTGACATTACTGGACTGAATCACATTCTTCCTCAATCAACTCAGAACTGTATGCAGGGTTGTGAGAAGTATGTATATGTGTCGCATGAACTGCGGCTAGGGCAACACTATAATATCAAAAATAAATATTGCTTGCTTCACATATTTCTAAATCTAGAATTAAACATTTCCAAGTTCGACGTTAAATTCTAACGTTAAACGTAGCTACTAAGTCTCCATTTAGCTAGATGCAAACAGTAGCATCTACACTGCAATTGGGTTAATTGAAACAAACAACACGTGAAAGTGTATCAAGTCGCTCATACAGGTTCTCTCAATGCGGATCTTCCCAGCAGGATGGTCCATAGCTCTCGACTGCTCCTGCAAAAACAGACACTCGTTGCAAAAGCAGTTTCTAGATCTGTCTGCAATTCCACTAATTCAATATAAAGCATAACAACACGGTCTATTTTACAGGGTCACAACAAAAGACAAACTGGGCGAGTATTAGCCAACCTTGTTTGTTTATCTAGATGGCTGTCAATTTGGATAAAACAAAGGCGCCAAATGAATGAATGTAACGTTAATCCTCGGAAATGTTACGTAGCCTAACAAGCTTTCTCGATCAAAATTTCTCGTTAGCTAGCTAGACACCAGTAATTAACGTCAGTTACTAACTTAGATAGACTGGCGATGTTTCAGTTTGGCTTTCAATAACGTTACATTTCAACTTTCACAGCCACAGCACAAGTTGTCAGTCACGACAGTCAGACATGTCAAGTAAATGATAGTTAGCGTTCAAAGTTGTTTTCGTGTATAAAACCCATGCCTGTCAAGGACAAAGGGTGCTGAATTTCAACATCTCTCCTAAAAACATACGTTTGCGGGGGCACTTTGAAAACTAACGTGCGCTGAATGTTCATGTGCACATGCGTTCCCTCCCGAATTAAACTAACACTAGCTTGCTAGCCAGCTAGCTGGCGACATACGGGGAGATTTAACCAGCTAACTATGCGTTCACAAATGTGTCCGCGTAGGAACATTAACTTTACAGTAACACTCTCCATTGTAAATGTCATTCGACAAAATGCGACGTATGCAAAATTATTTATTTAAAAAAATAACCCATTCTTTTTTCTTTCAAATACCTTCCACACATCTCCGAGGTCGCCATCTTTCCCCCTCCACGTGACCCGTCAATGCGCGCACCTTCGTCACCTGACCAATGAAGTGTCCACCTCGGAGGAAGCGCGTAATCGAGCATAATAAAATCAATTACAATAATGTTTTTTCACTAAATTCGAAATCCGTCCACATATTATTTAGCTATCTGAATATGTTTTTCAATTAAGATTAGCGCTGGATTGTCAGAATTGCAATTTTGTGACATGCGCCAAACAAAGCACGTGATTTAGTGTCAATATGGCTACCACCAGGGTCCTCTTGCCAGCTGTGACAGGGGGGGAAAAACCAATCTAACATCATAGGAAGATAGTCGGTTTAAAGCACTTACATTGCACCTGAATGGTAAGTAAATACACATCTCTCTTTACTTGTTTTATCTAACTAGCAAACTATTACGTGATATGTCCAATATTAATCTCAATCGTTTTCTTAAGATACTGCTAAATGTCATTCATTGCTTGGCGACTAGCTAGCTAGCTAGCTAATAATCGGCTTTTTTATACTAGTTAGCGAGCTAGCATTGCCCTTTTGTGCTAACGTAATAATATCAGTAACATGAGATAGCAAGCGAACTACATCTGTAATAAATCCCATTCATATTAGCTCCCATTCACTCATTCCATCGAAGAAGGTCGGATCTTTTGACTGTTGACTTTTTCAACAAGCAAGACAGGCCCTATCAAGTAACAGAAAATCTAAGTAACGTTGTTTAAAAGTGCGTCGGAACCAAACCCACTTTGGTATATTTGTGTAATACTAACGTTAACAAAATAAAGTAGCTAACGTTACTTATGCCTTTCTCTGTAGAGCGCGATATCATAGAAGCTTGTCTGGGAACTGATCACAATATAAAAGGTATTAACGTTACCACCAGTGACAGTTCCCCTCACCTGTTTGCATATATTAATTACTTGTTTTGTGTACGTTTTATATTTGAATTAGAAAAAAATACTTTCCAAAGGACACATTACTTAACGTTAGAATACGTTATAATGCGTAGAAATATTTTCTGAGGAGGGAATGTTAGGGGTTTAATATGTTTACTGCTCATGCCTTTTCTGTTTATTGTTCTGTGTTTTAGGTGACATGAATTGGCCCAGGGAATGTACAGACGATGTTAAAGTGTGAAAGACAAAGAAACTGACCGCACCAGAGGGCTGATTTTTGTTTTGGAGGATATCTGTCCAGAAGCACAGTGTCTGGAGTCTAGACCCCTGCAGTCATGCTATCTAATCCGGTGATTGTGGAGTCGCTTGTGGTGTTTACCATTGTTTTTTGTGTCCACTTTGTGGTGTGGAACCAGCTGTCTTGGTGCTGCATCGCCTTAGCAATTCAGGCCTTCTACGTGCAGCACAAATGGGACCGTTTGCTGAGGTCCAGTGGGGCAGTATTTCAGTTTCGGCCAACGGCAAACAGTGGCATAGTGCCAGCATCCATGGTGATGCCTCTCTTGGGCCTAGCCTTGAGGGAACGCTGCGAGGCCTCTGGGAATGTCTACTTCGAGCGCTTCTGTATGGTGATCACAGTCACTGGCATGATACTGGCACTGTTCCTCTCCCTGATTGCCTTGGGAATTACCCGACCTGTGCCCACCAACACTTGTGTGGTGGCGGGCCTCGCCAGCAGTTTTGTTATGTACACCACTAAGCAAGTCCTGACCGTGTCAGAGGTCATTGAGGTTCTAGAAGTGCTCCTCATCTTTGTCTACCTCAGCCTAATTGTGTTGTACCTGCTGCCTCGTAGCTTCACACCAGGCGAGGCCCTCCTCATGGTGGGCGGCATCAGCTTCATCATCAACCAGCTTATCAAACGCTCGCTCAACCTGGCGGAGGTGAAGGGGGACCCCGTGAACTACTTCCTTCCTGTGGTGGTGGTGGGGTCCCTGCTATTGGGCATTTTCTTCACCTTGCTCTTCTGCTTCATGGAGTCAGAGACCTGGGTGTCCTCACTCTTCTTCCACATGATGACTGCCGTGCTGGCCTTGGGGATCATCATGCCCTGGCTCTCATTGCTCATCCGCAGGCACCCCCTCACGTGGCTGCTGGACTTTGTCACCCTCAACCAGAAGCGGCTCTACCTGCTAGCCTACTGGATTCTGCTGGCTTCCCTAGCATCCGCGGTTGTCCTACACCAGAACTACAGGAGGGCCTCCGGCTCCAAGAAGCACCAAGCCTCCACAGTGGTTCGGAAGTACTTCCACTTAATAGTTGTGGCCACCTTCGTGCCAGGGCTGGTGATTGACCGGCAATTGCTCCACGTGGCATCGGTAGCCTGTCTCGCAGCATTCCTTCTCCTGGAGTATGTGCGGTACTTCAGGATCCGTCCCCTTGGGCAGCTCCTGCGGCAGCTTCTCACGCTCTTCTTGGACGAGCGGGACTCTGGGCCCCTCATCCTCACCCACATCTACCTGCTGGTGGGCATGTCCCTGCCCATCTGGCTGTTCCCAGGCCCCTGCGCCCCCAAGGGCAGCTTGCACGGGGCAGGGGGCCTCGTGCCCTACGCTGGGGTTTTAGCTGTGGGGGTCGGAGATACCATGGCATCAGTGTTTGGCAGCAGCATGGGGGAGATCCGGTGGCCCGGTACGAAGAAGACCATGGAAGGAACAGCAACGTCCATCTTCGCACAGATCATTGCTGTAGCGATATTCCTCATCTTCGATGGGGCCATCAACCTGAATGCCAGCTATGCATGGATTGTGGGATCCATTGCTCTGGTGTCACTGTTAGAGGCCTATACCACTCAAATAGACAACCTTCTCCTCCCACTCTACCTCTTCATTCTCTTCATGCTCTGAGCTTGGCCTCAGACCATACAGCACTGCAGTGGATTGTGAAGGTCACACTCAGCTTGATGATTGTTATGAGTTGATTTGAAGGCTTGGTTGTAAGTGGTAGACATTTGAAGCTTTATTTCTGAGTTGGAGAAAACCCAAAGTCCTTACAGGGTAAACTATAGAAAGGATTCATGTGTTGTGGCAAAGAAGGCTAACCCAGAAGAAGCCTGGCTAACCCAGCAGTAACAATCAAAGATGGATAACACACCAACACCTGTTTTTGTACTGCCCTGATAATTGTGTGCACAGGAAAAAACATCAAATGTATGTGAGGTTGGTGTTTCATGGGGTAACATTTTTGTACAAGAAATACTACTACTGTACAATTATGTAGAATAACACTGGCAAATGAATTGGCTTTAGTGAGTACGGTCATTAATAACAATGTATTGAAAATTATCCTTTGGGTATGAAAAAAAAAAAATGCTTTGCATTTCTAGCATTACAGAGGAAAGCATGAGCCCAATTATTTTACATGTTACTGTCTTTAAAATAGACAGGTGTTACACAAAGAATACAGGGGTTATTGAGCTGTAACATCTTTTTATTTGACCACCATACAAATTATTTTGGAATGCATTACCCTTCCTACACCAGTTTGAGTATATTCGTCTTATGTATTTGCTTACCAGATACTCTTATTTAGGGTCACTCACACTGCTTACAGGTGTCCACTTATGCAACTGGATTTTTACTGGAACAGTTGAGGTGCCATGCACAATTTGAAGGTACACCAGTTTTGAACCCCAGGTTGAAACCCTGAGCCTTTTGGTGCAGTCTGTTGCTGTGGCCACCCACCAACATTCTGCACTGCCCTATGCTTCTGTGGGACTCTTTAGTGTTATTTCTGTGGATCTGCTTTCTGTTTATACTGTACACACCCTACAGGTGCTGAAGCACTCAGAACTCATGAACTGTTAAACGCCACACAAGGTTGAATTTCACCATGTAGTGGATTTCAGTTTTACAACAGCCACAGAAACATTTACACATAGATTCAGGATTTGAGGCTGATATAGAAATTGGAGGAAACTACCTTTTTTAATTGATGGTCAATATATTGTCCATTTTGTTGAAAATTCGATGTATTTCATAATGCGTAGGCTTCCAGGAACATTTCAGATGTATACCACCATTTTAAGTGTCTGTTGTAAATTAGAAATAATTTATGAAATAATTTTCAGGTATACTAGTCTACAATATCAAGGACTGATTGGCAGCCATATTTTTCTGTTTAACTTGGAGTAGAAGCTGGCAGTATGATTTTGAAGGTCCAAGCTGGTTCCTTCATGTCCATTAGATGAAGATGCCTCCTTTATGAAAAACTACAGTACATTATCAAACCCTTCCTGAATTGGTACGAGATATGAATCCATAAATTGTGAACTGCTGTAATGTATATACTGTATAGTGTCTGTACTTATTAGTAGACAGTGTGCAGTATACTTACATCTACTAAAGCTCTCCTCAGTGCATTTTGAGACCTATTCTTTACTATTTACACATTCCTGATCACTGTGGTCTGCAGGCAAATCAAGGTTGACTGCATTGGTGTTTATGAGTACCATAGTGATTCTGATAGTGTATTTGTCTTTCCATATCGTCCCTTGACCCCCAACCCCCCAAACAACTACTGAAATCATCACAGTGCCATAAAACTCCACCAGTATGGGTTATTCGTCTCATCCCAGTCATGGGGTGCTATATCATATTATGGAACTTAACACTGGAATCACTGCAGTCGGTTCATTTGTTGTGTCAAAGATGCACATCCATACTGCTGGTTTAATGACGTATTGTCAAATGAAATGCTGTGAATGCTGTCTTGGTGATGGACAGTAAGAGTGAGTTGGATATTGACCTGTTTATTATATAATTTATTTGCATTCATATTTTAGTTGCATTGAAATATTCTTGTGATGGCTCTTGAGTATGTTTATGTTGTACAGGAACATAGTTGGTTTAGGACATGCATGTTAACAGTTATTAGGTGGTTTGAATCTAGAACAATAAGGCTATTCATTGTATCTATTCCAGGAGGTCTAAACAAATTAAGTAAACTGCAGAACTCCCAATATCCCTGGAAAACCGAGACATCTGTAATTCCCCTTGTGTTCCATACACTGGACTATTTCTTTTAAAAGCATGAAGTGACCTAGTATCATATAAAGGCTAGTAATCTCAAAACTAAGGAACAAGATATGAGCTACAAAGCTACATGAGTTCATGGGTGTGTCCCGATACTCAAAAAATGTATCCTCCTTTCTTCCACTACCACCTCCTCTCCTCCATGCCCCGGAAACTGATCTTTGTATCATATTCTAATCTTGCTGATTTCATATTAATCACATAGTAATTGTTACATATGAATTAATCTCTCGACGCAAACCGCAATGTCCGGTACATTGTGTACTGTACATGCACCTACTTGTACTTCAAACGTACTGGCGGTTTTGCATACTTCTGGGTAGGAGACGAGTGGGGCAAAGGAGGTGACGAGTGAAGAATATTGGGATGCAGTCCATGGCATAGCATGCACTGAGATGTTTATATTCTAATGACGCAAATAAACGATGACTAATCAAAGTATGTACTGTAGAGCCTGACCGATATATCGGGCCGATATTTGCATTTCTGGACCATATCTGTATCAGTTGTCAAGGATGACATGTGGCCGATATGTAGGACCGATATACAGGTGCAGATCAAAAAATTAGAATATCGTGAAAAAGTTCAATATTTTTTGTCACTCATTTCAGAAAGTGAAACTCATATATTATATAGATTCATTACACATAGAGTGAAATATTTCAAGCCTTTATTTCTTGTAATTTTGATGATTATGGCTTACAGCTAATGAAACCCAAAATTCAGTGTCTCAGAAAATTTGAATATTTTGCTTTAACATATTTTTAAAGTATCATATTTAATATTTGGTCGCATATCCTTTGCATGCTGTTACTTCCTGAAGTCTGTGACCAATCAACATCAAAAGACTCTCGATATCTTATTTTCAGGTACTGTTACAAGCGATACTATAACCTCTCTGCATTTGAACTGATCTCTATGAGAATTTGGGGGTGAGACTAGATTCAGCTGTAAATTACACTGCTACAGTATGGAACACATGACTGGCTAAATGGCTTTACGTCATCAAGGGTCTGAGCTATCGAACGAGCCCCAAACCATCACTCTGTTGCCAGATATGGAGTAGATGTGGATGGATCACTGCAAGGGTTATTTCTCCTGACTCATTTTCCTATAGAACTCTATGGGGAAAAAAGTCAGGAGAAACAACCCTTAAAGGGATCCATCCACATCTACCATCCACATCTACTATATATATATATATAACGCTGACACATGGGCGCTCCTAGCAATGTGACATGAGATCACTCGGTCAAAGAGCTCAACATGGAGTACTGATGTTTATTTAGCCATTTTGTTTTTATTTATTCTTTATTGAAATTCAATTCAATTTTATTTGTATAGCACTTTTTACACTGTCACAAAGACGCTGCACAGGGAAACGGAAGGAAAATTGGGCAAAAAAACCAGGCCTTAGCCCCCAAACAGCAAAAAGAGGTAAAAAAAACTCCCCGGTCGGGGAGAAAAAAACACTCAACGGTGGAGAGAAAAAACTCCCGTGGGAAGAAATCTCGGAAGGAACCTGGCTAGAGTGGGGGTGCCCATCCTTCGCTGGCCAGCCCGGTTTAATCTAAAGGTGGAATGGATGGTAATAGACTGTAATGAGGGATCTAATAAAACTAGCTGGTAAGTAGAAAGTCCAAAGAAAAGGATGTAAAATGTTCAATTGAAATAGTCAGTAATTGACTGATACTCCACATACAGTGCTGGTGTTTATTTAGCCATTTATTTGCAGAGTCATATTGGTGCTAAATCGGCGCACAATACACATAGAAAAGGTTTTTTTTTTTTTTTCTCAAAAAAAAAAAAAAATATCGTATATTCTACCCCCCCCCCCCCCCCCCCCCCCTAAAAAATCGTCTAAAAAAAAAAAAATCGTCGGGCGCGCTCTCTAATGGGCCACCATGCAGTGTCGTCCCCTATCAGTGAAAAATGCCATGTCCTTGGTAAACGAGTAACGTGTCAAGGGCTGAGGTCTCTATGGCACTTTAAAACTTAAAAGTTTAAATTATTGTGTCAAGAGAGAGTATACATTCATGGAAAATTCCTAAACTATAACACTATGCCTCCTTTCACTATGCTACGGGTGACACGAGTAGCTCTTGTTCGTTGCTCAAAACTGTGATCCACATTTAGGGAATGGTCATTCGGCTGATGTTTTGGTAATTACGTTCATCTGATTGCAGTTTTAAGACCTATTAATTTATGGCAAAGTGTGATTCTGCATAAGCCATTTGAGGACAATATTTATCATTCAAAATTACACCATTGATTCCCATCTTGCATTGCATTTAATCTACATATGGCAACTGCTCTGAATCTACAAGGAAAAAGTGGACCACAAATGACAAATTAAATGACTTAATACCCTGTAGAACGTTTGCATGATCAGCTCAGTCTGTTTTCTATTTTATAGGATGACTATTATACGATATCTTAATGAATATTACTACATTGATTAAAACCACACTACCTACACTCTGTGGAATGGGATTGTGAGAGTTGAATATGAAGTCATCTGAATTTGAATAAATTGGTTAAGTTGCAAGAGATGCTGTAACTGACCATGAATTGTTTCAGGTTGTGCATGAAAAAGAGTAATATTTCGTTTTTTGTGTTTCTTTGCTTCACACATACATTTATGCTTGCGTTGTGATCTATAAAACATATTTTTGCCTTGGCTTCTTGGCCATTGCTTTGCACCAGTATGGTGGCAGTGGTCAGACACTTGCACAGTGCTGTATGACAGATTGTTTCATGTTGAACCTGCAGTATTCAGATGCACAATTTGAAATTAAAATAGAGGTACAATCATCCAGAAGAATTTAACACCCATAGACCATTGCAATAATGCAAGTCCAGCCAAACAAATACAGAATAAGGTATAACAATTCAGTAAACTGGCATTTTTCTATACCTCTTTTGGAGAAGAACAAGCAATGGGCCAATTGTCTCTCAGAAACATAGATACACACAGCAGAATAGGAGAACTGCTGAGTTTGTTACAGATTAACCAGTAGCAGAATAAAATGGGGTGTACACTGCATGTAGGCAATCTGTCCCTCAGGCTTCAGATATATCTTGAGCTGCCTTGTGGAGCAGTCATTCATGTTCATGGTTTGCATCATAATATTCTCTTTATAACATTACCAGTAGATCCTGAGCCTGAAACTATGAAGAATGTTTAAGGTACATACTTGGCTTTATCTAATCCAATAAAACCATCCAGCTGTATTATAGGAAGCTAAACATTCTATATAACTGCTGCATGACCATTCAGTTCAATACCATGTACAAGTGTATGCCTTTTAGTATCAAAGCCAGCTTCTAACATGATACAATCTGCCATAATCATAGGATATATTCAGATGATGTAGTATCAAGTAATGAAACCGTTGTATATTCAGTATTCTGTTTACTTGACTGAACATATGAGCGATTTTTAGCAGTGTTTCTCTATATGTATAGTATAGAATTTGCTTTATAAATAGCATGTACTGCTTTTGTATACTTGTATGTAACATCTATCTTTGTTTGGTTAATGTTGGGTTTAAAGGAAATGGAGGAAAGAACAGGACATCAATAAACTGGGATTTGTACAACCTGGTTGCTGTGTACAGACATCCATGCTTTAACTAACTGCAATATTTCTCCCTTTGGCTTGCGCCACATATTTATTCTAACAGGATGGATGGTCTGGTTGGCTTCAAGGTACATTTCAATATTGGGCTCAGTTAAAAAAAGGCCATCAATTAATGAAACAACAGATCCAATATAAACAGTGGTTCTTGTGTCAGTTCTTGCCATTATTATTAATATAGTTTTATAGTTATACTAATAAACGTACAAACAACAAAATTGTTTTGATTTTTTAATGCCATCAGTCTGCTTTGTTAATCTCCGTTGGCCGTTCTTTGCTGGTGGTTATCTGCTTAAAATTAATTTAGCAAGTAATCCTGTCAGTATTTCACATGAAAGACTCAGTGTTGCTCCCATGAGATCACTGGCTGAGAAAGCTGCCATTTGCTTTCTCACTGATGTGGTGGAACATGGATGCTGGTTTTAGGTGTAGAGAGGAGGGAAGGGCAGATCCTGGGTGGGTTGTAACCTGACAACAGAATAGGTCACATCACATACAGGTCACATCATATATTTTCCCAAGACGACAGATCTGCATGATTCTGCTGCATATCCCTGCATCTAAACATATTTATCCTATAAGTCGACACAGCAGAGGGGGAACAAAGGCTAAGCTTTACTATAAACCTACATGTCCTCCCATATGAAGCACAAGCACTAAAGGGTGAGTCAACACACAATCTTTATGCAGTTTTACAATGATGCCTATAGGAAATCCAAATGTAAAAGTAGACATTGTGCTTCGGACACATTCCTTCTATCAGCAAGTCCAAGCAACATTTGGTTTATTGAAATCATCCAAGTTTCCCCATATCTCATGATGCTGAGTGCTCATTGTTTTCCCTGTGCCTCTCGCAATGCTGTGTACTCACCAGTTCTCAGGGCTCCACTGTGTGTCCTGAGACTCCATGAGGTGGAATGTATAAACATGACGTGAGTGGTTGGAGATGTTTTGAGCACTACGGTGTACCACCTCCCCATGGATCAGGACCAGTCCTCCTGCACAAGAACAGCACGTTGTAGCCAATTCCAGAGATTTACTAACTTCACCTCAGGCCTGCCCTCTTCATACACTTAACCCAGGTCAGCTGAGCTTTCACCTGACCTCAGCCCAGAGCCCCAGACTTGTCCTTCTCTGCACATAATGAACGCAGATTGATCTCTGAATAGAGTGATCCCTCTCACACAGACCTCGCTTACAACATATTCAACTTTACGACTAACAGCCACTCAAAGTACACTGGACCCGATTGCTCAACCATGACGTGGCTTATTTCATGACTTTTTAAAGCACTTCCACTGCTTTTTCATTAACCAATGGAGTTGAGAAAATATATTGAGAAGTTTTTTTCTCCCCCATCCCTCAAGGGAAGAGTGGCCCTACCTTTCTTGACTGGTGCAGGGACGAAAAGCTTGTCGTCGTAGTTCTGCTCTCTTCCCACAAAGTCTGTCAAAGGGAAAGAACCTTTTGGGGTGCGGACCATTCGTCTTGTGATCCCATCTGAGGTTGAGAATGGAAACAAACCTAATGAGCTCCATATTTCGAGTTATATAAAGTTTGGATGTTTTTGCTATCAAATTTGGAATGTGAAATTGATTTGGAAGTGCTTGGACAAGCACATGACCTCCTCTGGAGCATGTTACAGCATCAGCCGCTTCTTATCACACAGCTGTTCATAAGTCTAATTCCCACAGACAGAGACACGAACGATTCATGTACGGCTTATCATTCAGACTGGCAGGCAACTGATCGATAAGCAGGGGTCGCTTGAGCACGATGAGACACTGTCATTGCGGCCAATTAGAACCCTTCCCTGGCAAAGCTAGAGCTAATTGTGCTTCACCCTGCGGGGCTGCCGGCCACTGGCACTGGCTTATCTGGATTCGATATTCAATTGCGTGGCCCATCCACGCTCTAGAACAGTGAGGTTTATCATGTCTTAGAAAGGAATGGTCATGATAATTACCCTTTAAAACCTCAATTTCTTCACAAAACATATTGGGAAATATTAGCTAAAAATGGTAAAGAACTACAGGTTATGATGTCGGATCAGATAACAATGCAATAAACGTACCTGTACATCATTTAACTCATTCAGTGCCGCAGGGGACATAAGTCGACAAAAATACAGTCTAAAGTGCCGAGGGCGACTAAAGTCAACCACAGCCGTCTTTACACTGCTATACCGGTAAAGAATTCCGGAATTGATAAAAAAAATTAAACAATGACCAATTTACACCGACGTTCTTTTACCCGGATCTGCTCTTTTTAAAAAAAGTTATATTTAGCCTGTTTTAAAATTCATATGGAATAACAGATCACCTAAGAAAACAGCGGGGCGTGGGAATAACTCGTCTTAGTTTCTGCCTTAGGATAACGGTTTTGTTCAAACTGTTGATACAAAGTAACTCACGCGGACAGCTAATTTTGACATTTTTACAAATTATCAGTGATTATGTTAATTGTTCATTTATAGACAAAACTGAAAAGCACTGAACATAAATAATTTATATTACCATCAATATTGTTTGACGTTGTTCTAATAGTGAACGGAACCAGCAGGTGTGCCATCAAGAGCCATCTATCATTAACAAATAATTCTGTTCAATAAATAATGTGTTTTGTTAGATGCACATTGTTTGCACATTGACTGGATCAATCTAAAACATTTTATGTCAGCAGCCATATTGACTAGACACTGCTGGGGCTTAGTGTTCCAGAACACTCTGGCATTGAATGAGTTAAGGAAATTGTATAGGACACTGTTTGTATTTTTAAAACACTGAGGGCCTTCACTGTGACTGGATGGACACCGAAATGGGAGCATTGCAGGTCAGGGGGGTTCTGGGAATATTTCCTACTCTTGTGTGAACCAGGAATGAACCACAGACAGCCATTTTGTAGGGTGGCATCCTCTAGTGCAATCCAAAGACCCATCACTTTGCCCAGCGGCTCTGTGTACAGGAAGGTGGCATCCTGATGTGGCATCACTGCAGGGCAGACACAAAAGAGTGTAACTTCTGTTTTCTTTATTTTTATGAAAATGTTCCAGGAATAAATACGTTTATTTTCTCAATTTCACAACCATTATATTTAGGTTTAACTGAAATTAAATAGTTGAATGTACAGAGTAAATTGTATTTTGTATAGTCATTTCCATATACAGGTGTTATCTTATGCAGTGATAATCAGTTCTAGTAGCATCACACAGTGGCACCATGATATCACTTCAACAGGATTTGCATGTATGAAACTCAATTACCTTCTCCTCCAATTCCAGGTTGCTAAAAATAACAAAGGATGATGTGAGAATGGACAATACTACGGTTTACATATGGCAGACAATTCTGATGTACTTTAATTTCTGTTATTCTAAATGGAGGTTTCTAATGATAAATATAGATGTCTATAGATGTTGCAAGTGAACTCCCTGGTCATTCAGGTGATATAGGACTGTCTGCAGACAGGGCTGTGATGTACCTTGAATATGTACATACTCTGCAAAATCACAGGACATGTTAAACCCAGCTTCTTTGCCACATTCTGGGGAAACAACAAAAAACATTTTTTTTATTTCAGCCACACTAATGTACAATGGGTAACCATTCTTGACAAACCAAAACAAGACTGATATGGTACAAGCTATTTCCATGGATATTAACTTAATATATTGTAACAGTGGGGATTTGCAGTAACAGAACTGACCAGGGGATTGAAAGTGTGTCACTTTCTGTGTGTCTCTTTATCAATGTGAAGTCAGTGGACAATGAATAATTCATGCAAAATATAAATCAATTAAAAACAGGCCAACAATCCAAAGCATATACTGTCAAACACATAAACAATAATAGTCTAGCAAAGAAAAACTGAAGGGTACCTTTATACAACCATGTCTTACCTGAACCTTTTGGGAATGTGTGACATTTTTATATAGAGGTTCATTAGCATGTAAGGCTGTAGAATAATAAAACAAAAGTATATCAGCAGATACCAGTGCAGATATTTCTACTTCTACTTACTGTAGTAGTAATAGACTGTACTTACTTAATAGTCAGAGAGAAAATAGCACCACTCACCATGTCCAATTTTGTTCAGAGAGCATTCTCTGGCCACAGTGAAGTTTCCTAAACAATCAAAAAGGGACTTGATTTCCGACTTCAAAAGTCACAAATCCTATTTCAAGCATTTCATTTGTCTTTAAAGACCAATTCCAATTAGAATGTGTATCATTTACCTTTCTCGTCAAAAACGCCTTTTTCAAAGAAGAACCGAACCTTATCCCCACTGGTGATAAAGTAATCCGTGCTGCCCTGCCGAAGCAAACAACAGGTCATCTGATCCTGCTTTTCAATGATTGTGATTTATCCAAATAAAGGCATAACGGTCTTCAGACAGATGCTCGATTACTCTACTAGACGGTCCCGTCACAACTTCAAAAGTAATCAACAAAGCATGTCAAATATTTACTTTCTTTCGATTGCAAATGGTATAGAGAGACAGTAATATGGCCAGGGGCTGAATCTGAGAAACTTACCTGCATCTTTAACATACCGTAAACACACGGGTGCATGTAAAAAAACAAAAAAATCCATGGTAAATTCATACAAAAATTTGAATAGAATCAAATTCTGATGTGAATGTTTGGATATATCAGAGTATTCAGGCTGAAGCCTATTTAAACTTTATGGTTAACCTCATTAAAAAAAACGGTAGCTACCTGGTTTTTGAGTTGCTCCTCGTGATTAGTTGAGAACTGGATCCTGCAATGTTCTGGGACATCCATCCGCTCCACAATCTCACTCATCCTCTCCCTCAGCACATCACACTCCTCTGGGTCTAGAAACCCTTGCAGTACAAGGTACCCATCCTCCTGGTACTGCCACACAAACCAATACACACTCACAATTACACTTTTCAGATCACCCTATAGTCACAATTTATACCATTGGGGTTGGCTGCTCGTCTTCACATTTTCACTCTAATCTCACTATGTGCCAGTAAGGTCTTTATACTTCATTATACAACAATGTTAACATTGTTGTATGAAAGCATTGGATCCCTCGAGGTTTGTGCGTTATTGGATAGCTATAATCACCAGAGTTCGTACACATTTTGACCCATGGATTTCTCAATGACTTTAAACCAAATTTTCATCACCAAACATTCTGTGATGTCACTGTGTATACATGAAAAAGGATAACATCTGGTATTAAAATTAACCATGAGAATTCCAAAGCGCACAGTATACCTTGAATAACATGAATGACAGACAATATAGTTTGGTCAAAAGAATAAACATCTAAAAATGTATTTTTGCTGATAGGCATTCCATAACACTGACATATATCAGTAAGAGCTTTAGTAGGCAGCAGTGTCTAGCTAGTGCACGCATTGCTTTCCCTTTTGTAGTGCGAATTTTAGCAAATATTGCTAAATATTTCCCTACATCAATGAGAAACACAATGTCAGACCGTGCGTGATGAAGATTCTTTTGAATAAAGTCCAGACATTTGTCAGCTAAGTTCTAGCAACCACTTTTATAGCCAATATCGGCTGAATATTTGCTGACTTAACGTTATTTGATCCTCTGTATAACTGTCTGAATGTTTGCATTGCAATGACCACGGAGATAACTGTAGTTATATACCGATATAAACTCAACCATTTCTAAATCATAACTCACCTTAGGTGGAAATGTTTCTTAGTGGCCTGGTGCCGAAAAGCCAACTACTTATTCAGGTTCTCACTCCTCTACACAAAATCGCCATTGGTGGTGCCTGTCTGACAAGGTAACGTTACTCATCCTCCACTTGGAAAGGCTTTATTGTTTATCTTTATTCTCGAATACAAACCAATCGAAATTCCATTTGGCTGTTTTTGATAGGCTAGCATGTTTTCGTGTAGTTTTCTGGTGCGCGTTTTCATTCTTCGCATTCAGAATTGGAGGCGGAGCACTACTCCGCCAGGTCATAGGCTGCCACGAAGCAGTCAATTGTGTAATAATGAGAATGTTCACAGTCAGGGCCAGGGCAGGGGCGAGGAGAGAAAGTATAGTAGGCTATACCATGATTTGGCCTAGGAGCGGTTGTACGCTAACTCATATGTGAATTGAACAACAACTGTTTTAGCTGCGTTCGATAGTGAGATTGTGACAATAATGCATATATATTTGAATCTTACAATAAATATTTAGGGACTTTTTTGCCCCTGCCCTTCTGTTTTCTAGGGTAAAATATATTTATTTTGAGCATTTTTGCCCTTTGCCCCATAGTAGCCTGATGTTTCCGATGCTGTGCTAATGACTAACGTTAAATATCATAATTGTTTACTTTGGCATTATTGTTATTCAATCAGATCTTGCCAATAAAGTATTTTCCATTTAATTCAATTAGCCTTCAATTATGCATGTAATATAGCATTTTCTGTCATTATGAAATTAGCACGAAGCTTTTTTAATTAAAGGGTAGAGCGTTCCCTCACTGTCGCTTGTCGCCACTAGAAGGTTCCGGGTTTCACGTCTGCATATATTTTTAACGTTACATGATTATTATTATATATATATTTTAAAAGCATATTAATTATTTTAAACTGAGTGTAGGCTAAATGAACAATGTGAAACTAATTTCCATTACTTTTCCAAATGTTTTTGCATTAAAAAAAATTTACAACACTTTTCTAGGCCTGGAAAGATCAGTTTTCAAATTCCATTACTTTTCCAGGTTTTTCATGACCGTACGAACCCTGAATCACTCCTGAGAGCTACTTTGCAACTCGACCTGCGGTCTTGTTGCTGCTGTCACAGCAGTAATTATATTTCCAATAACGCACTCCCTTCTCGTGATCTATTCCTTAAGTAAAACATGTTTGGAGTTATGTCAAGTTCTCTTAAACTGTTACGATTTATTTATTTATTCATATTTTTTGGAGCTTTGCTAGTGTCCATTTTTAAGCATTTATCTAGACGTGTTAGCAAATAGGCTAGGCTACGTGCGTCAGTGTCTGGCACTCAATTAGCCATATAGGCTACATTTCAAACATATTTTGTAGGCTATATTAAACGGCAACATTGTAAACAGACATGGTTACTGTTCAATTAACGACGTAGGCCTTGCAACGATAACATGCAACGATAACCCGGGAATGCACTTTAAAATCCGCTAGGTGAAGTTACGTAACGAGCAGTAACTACGCAACGCTTATAACGATTGCAACCTGCAGACTATCGTATTTGCAAGATTCGTTGGACTATAATGTTAAAACATGTAATCATCCCATGCACGTCAAAACTGAAAACGTCGCATTGAGATAATAGGCTTCATGCAATTGCTCTATTGGCCAAGTCGAAGCAAATTTATGTTACCGATTACATAAAAGTGAAATGGCTGGTATCCGTTTGATACGATATTAAAACATGTAACGTTACGCACACACTAACCTTCTTAGCGTCGTCCTCTGTTAACATAGCCATGCTATAGCCTACATAAAAAATGCAAATGAAATCTTCTGCTAAACTCTCCAGAGGGACCATGTGCTTTGAGCCATAGGCTCAAGATTAAACTGTAACTTTCATGAGCCAATAACCGGCTTTCAGGTTTTAACCCTTCCCTGAATCCGAGCTCGTCAACTGTTTATCTGCCATTCATTTATTATTTAGTTTAGGCTACTTTGTAACATCCTATCCACCTCTTAGTAAACATTTTCAAACATTTAAAAAACTGTTGATTAGAACAGATAAAGTAAAGTCAAGTGTAGCCGATAATTTAATCGAGTGTGTAGCGACCACCCTGAGACAGAAAACAATGCACCTCTATAGGAAAGGGTGTCCAGTCCGATCCACGGTGGTGTTAAAGCACCTTGTGTAAAGGAACGGTGGTTACAGAGAGGAAAAATAATGAAACACTTTAGCATTTATACATTTTTAGTTTATTGTACTTTAATGTCAGACTTGTGTATAAAAGTATGAGAAATGAACAATAAAGCTTTGAGCATGTATCCAAAGTGTAGATATTGAAGATGATAGTTATAAGAGAAGTTACGGTTCACACAACAAAGCCTTTCCGGTTTCATTTAAGACAGTTCAACCAATTTGGCAACTTAAAGGGAAATTAGTTCTAATTTAATATAAGAGTGAAACTCTTGAGGAAAGTACACCATCTTTGTGAATATCAGTTCATATTTTTTAAGTCTCCACTGGCCAAGTCTGAATGTACAAGCACAACATAAGACATAAATAATATTTTCATTTTCAAGCATCTAATATACACCAATAATAATGCAAAACTTGATGACACGCAGGTGTATAGTAACAAATAAAATAGGAATATGCGAGGAGGAACATTCTAGAATATTGTTTCTCAACACTGGCAATTAAGGATGACACATTCAGGCAGACTAATGCACACTAAAAAGTAAAGAAAAAATAAAATTCTGATAACAGTCCAAAAATGGCAAAACCAAATCAATAAACAAATAAAAAAATGCATTTAACTGAAGTCCAAAGTAATGAGATCCAGAATTCATGTGACATCCATAACCAGGGTTGAGAAACTCTTCAGCAGATGATCAATAGCAGTACTCTCAGTACTCAAACTAAATTAAGCCAGTAAATACCATCCGTACCTCCAGCTGTATAAAATATATTCATGTAGTTTGCCATTAGCTGAATTGTTTTGGAAATATCTATCATCACGCTTCTGTATCACACATTTCTATCACAACGTGTTGTGCAGTCTTCTGCCAAATTGTTTAATCAGTAATCGACTAAATTGATTTAGTGGAAAAACACTGCCTTTAATTGTTGAACAAATAAGTTTAGATTTAATCTTTAGTATATTAGGCTACAAGTGAATACTGCTAAGTGGATCAAGTGAACACTGAACAGTGAAAAGTGCATAACAGAAAAGAATATACTGACCAACTGATAATCAGTAATCTACCTGATAAGTAAACAAGATTGGCTTCTATTTTATTTTATTAATTGGTCCAGTTTGTCATCTTTATGGAAAAAAAACTCTGGAAGCACAATTGACAGCAAATAAGAAGTTGTGCAGTTAATACTGACACCACAGTTCGCTCTCATCTGTGAAGCTCATTTATGCACACACTGCAGTGTTTCCTGTTTCCATATAAAAAGGTAAACCACTCTTCAGAAAAGAGAACTCTTTTTGTCACTCAGTTCTTCAGCAGCTAATGGGTTTCAGTGGCATGCATGAACTGTGATCTAGCATATCACAGAACCATCTGATTAAGTTAGCCCAGTGGATTGTAGATGTACGTTTCCTCCTTCACAGTAGTCGCACAGACGTAGAAAGAAAAAAAAAAACTTAATTTAAACTAGTAAACCAACCAATGTGGACTGAATGCAGAATTAATGTGAATATAACATGGCAGAAATATGTGACAGGCGCTATCTTTTTGCCTTCACTCCAGCGACCACAAATCAAGGGTCAACAAAGCAGAATGATGCAATAAAACACACGCTGAGAAAAAAGAGATTCTGGGAAAAGTACAAAAAGGAGTACAAATAAAACCTTGGCAGTGAAAGAAAATACTGCCAGGATGACAGCTGGAATTGTTTCCTGAGAACGGCTTTGTGCACAGTTGGCTGCCAATGGATAATAAAAGGCAACTCTGATCACTTTTTTTACATGGAAGACTTTCTCCCATCCTTTTAGAAAACCACCCTCTGTAATCTAGAGTTCAGAAGTAAAACTGTTAAAAACCTATTCACTATGGCAATAACAATAGTCAAATGCTTTTATTCTCTATAAAATATGTAAATAAAACAGCCAAAAAATGCCTAAAAATAAAAAAGGCAAATTGACAATAGCTACTAATGATTGAAAAAAATTATTTGATTATTCAACCATATTTAAATAACATTGTCAGCCGCAAACTTTCAAACTAGTCAATTTCCACACAAGGGGGCACTATACACACACACAAAGGTAGATGCTCAAACTTTTGGAAACAAAATGTGCAAATGTAATATCCCTTTTTTCTATTGCAGTTTTTTCTTGACAACTTAAGCTCCTCTAACAAAACAGTTCATTGAAAATGTATTTAATAAACATCAAACAAAAAATGATTAGGGCAAGACTTAGATCACTTGTAGTGTTCAGGATCATGCAAAGCTATAAATTGGCATAACGTTGAAATTTCTGCCTAAATTTCATTACCTGTAGCTCAGTGTGCACCGTGTAGCATAGCACAGCTTAGTTACTGACCTGGGTATTACACTGAAAATGCAGCAAACATTGTCATAGGGATTCCATTTTGTACAGGAATGGGTCAGCCTTGAACAAGACAGAATGTGTTATAATGGACTTTCTGGTGTACTGGGTCATTATCATACACAGTATGTACATACTGCTGCTTGCATGTTTCTGTGGGCCAAAGTTCTTATTACAGTGCAGTCATAAAACTGTTACTTTCTTTAATCACCTCTCTTCGCACTGTTGTCCCATATCACTGATAGCTTTCAGAAAGTTTTCAGAAAGCAGTCCTCCTCGCTTTGATTTCATGTGACCCAAGGGGAGAGAACCTTTCAGGGAGAGAGTAGGGTCAGGCCATCATTTAAACATTTTTTAAAATAAATAACTAAAAACACACTAGCACGTGTGCGCAAATGCGCACAAACACACATACACACACACAATAACGGGAAGTGGTGATGAGATGGTGAAAAACAGAAAATCTGAGAGTTTTTAATGATTATAATATAGGATAATTACCAACAGAAAGCAACATTATGCCGCCATTTTCGCAGTTACAAATTCCCAAACAACAGCTGATGTGTGTACTGGACCATATCAGAAAAGTGCAGGAATTTTAGGGTTGCTTGAGACCAAGGACTTGCAGTGAAAAGTGTGATGGGGAGAGAAGAGATACAGAACCCAGGCCCGTCAGAGGCTGTATTCCATTTGAATCCGCTGATCTGTAAACTGAAAGAATCGGACGACCTGAAATGATTACAGCTCTCCCAGCTCAGGGAGGTAAAGGAAATGAGATTAAACAAAGGGAGGTCATGTAGACAGGCATTTTGTGCGTCACAGTGCAATTCTTTGAGACCAAATGGATGTTTGTGACACGCAGGTCTGATCTGAATATGCCCTCAGACAGGGCCTTGGGCCCCAGCACAAGTCAACGTTGATCATGAGACGTCATGTTCCCTGCCTGACTGCCACCCACGTCTGGGCCAGCGGGGGGCTATTGTTCCTCTGCTCTGTGATCATTGCCCACGCATAACCCAGAAGGGGCAGCCTTGTTCAGCACACAGTGGTTGAAATATCCCAGACCCAGGACTGGCCCCGATTCCTTCCCACTGAAGTTTAGGCCTGAATGAAGCCTTCTGACCATTTTCTTTTCATAAAAATTAAATGGCCGGTACAGAAGGGGGTTTTCCAGCCCTCCAGCAGAGGGGCCCCTTGGGTGTCAGTGATCAACATAAATGTAAATACAATTAAATATTGTCATATAAAATTGGCTATTACACAATAAACAGACATTGAACACAGGTACTATGTGTTTACCAGAGGGGATAGCCATTTTCTCTGAACATGGCCAGGCTCTAGAACAAAGTGAGTGTCGGACCTAGAACTCAATTCTAAACGTATGAGGTGTCACATAATCACGTACCAGTTTTTTCTTTCTTGTTTTTGTTGGGGGTGGGGAGCAGTATGTATGGGTGGGGCTGATCTAGTATCAACCTTGCATAGAAAGCCATTTGAAACAACTTTCATTCTAAGACAGAAACAATTAGCATTTTCATGTATGTAGGGAAAATTGTTACGAGTACTGACTTTAAATATGTGCATTTAGAACATAAGGAATTTAAAATCAACACAAAACTTTTTATCAAACCAACCCATAACATGAAGCAAATGCAAGTTAAGGCCAATTTTCGTATCAGGAACTGTTAGCTGGTCTTCAAAATCACCTGCACAAATCCCCTTTCATACCGAAGCTAAAGGTACGGAACCACAGTCGCTCCCAGTCGAGCTCTATCATCAATGAAGAGAATATACTGTATAAACATTCAGCCATTTGTAGAAAACATTTCTGTGAGTTAGCATTGCTTTTTTCATTACAGAATCCTGCCAGGTTGATGAGCACTTGATATAACATTTTTAACATACATAAATACCAACAGGCTCTTTCGTTATCCTATGGTGTGTGTATGGTGTGTTCTCCTCCCAAACATCCACAAGTACATGTTTCCTCTAATATTTGAACAATATTTTCAGGGTTACAACATGCTGGTAACAAGATTTTTCCCACATGTAGTGTTAGAAACCAATCAAATACACATATTGCTTGTTGTTGTACATGTCTCTCCCTACAGATCTCAGGTTGTGAATCCAGTCCTTTCATAGTATTTCAATGTAAAGGTCTGATACATTACAGGTATTTGTAGTTTGCATTACTTCTTGGCAAAAGGTGAAGGGCTGGCACAAAGTCTGATACTGAATGCTGCAATGCAGTCTCTCCTGTGACACTGTGCAAGACCTGTTGATAGACCCCGTTCTCCACTGTTAGCCTAGCAACAGCTATGGAGCTGCTGCCCTGTGACATGATTATAAACAGGATCATCCTGCACCCACCCTTTCACTGCAACAGTGCCAACAATACGGAACGGGATATCTCCAGCCCCCGTCCTATAAGTTGTCCTTCATGTCTCCTTCGTTTTGCTACTCAAAGTAAACTGTAGAACTGTGGCACAGAAGTTCGACCCCTTGCCATCCCACCCAGCATTCCTTTGATCCTTTCGTGTCTTTCGCTTTTCTTAAGGATTTTAAAAAAAACGACAAAGTGCTTTTTCATGTCAATGTCCATTTTTGTTTTGTTCATTTCTAATGTGCTTAAGTCTGTCTGTCAAGGATGACCTTACCTTTTTTTCCATTTTAAAAGACATAAATTAAAGCAGAAAAACAAAACTTTCAGGCCTGAGCTCTCCAGTAAGTTTTATTTAAAATGGCTGACCTCTGACCCCTAGCCTTAGACTAAACGGAACTCTCCCAGTGGCGGGGGATTCTCCAGAGGGCTCAATCCGTCGGCGCGCGTATTTCCGCGGCCCGGCTCATCCCGGGCATCAGGCCGATCGCCTCATGCCTGCTCTTTGTCGGCCCTCCACAGTTGCTCCTTGATCTCAGAGGGCAGGGTGTTGAAGAGGTCCTCCTCCACAATGACCCCGCTCCTCTTAAGCAGGCGGCACTCCCCCAGCTCCACGGGCAGGCACTCAAGCCTGTTCCCCCGCAGCTCCAGCTGCGTCAGGCCAGTCAGCTCCCCGAAGCGAGACGGCAGCGACTGCAGGCAGTTGTTCCCCAGGTTGAGCGTGCGCAGTTTCTTGCACTGGAACAGCTCTGGAGGGAGGGTCTCAATCTGGGTAAGAGACAGCAAAAAAAGAGGGGAAAAAAAGAAGAGAGTTTTGGTCTTACTGACTGCACGACTAATTTCATAAAAACAGCCAAAAAAAAAAAAAAGCCTCAGTCTAGGCTGGAGAAATTTGAAACATTTCCAGTTGGTTAGTAGTTTGTATTGCAAAAATGAACTCACTGGTTCTACAGAGGACTCTAAGGACAGAAAACACTTTAAACATACTTTCACACATATATATATATATATATATATATATACACACACACACACACACAATACGGAAATAGAGAATATAGCATTATTAGGAAACAAATTGGTTGGAAAATGATCAGCAAATGTTCAGCGTTCCGCATTAAATTACAGCATTTACAAACATTGATAAAAACCCACAATGCAACTTTATCCCTCTCATCTAGATTCTCCTGTCTGCTTTTACACATGCGTGTATACACATGTAGCAGTGCTGGCACTTGTACTAATGAAGGAAAACAGGAAGGAGAGGATGAAATGGGACTAAGATAGAAATGACGGAAGTGGGTCGAGGAATGAATAACAGGAAAACCAAACTGAGGGAGTGTGAGTTTACCCATTTTCTTTCATTTTTTTCATAGAGATTGCCTCATATTCAGTCATCACTGAGTCATAGTGATGAGTTCAATAGTGAACTGAGCCAAAGGACAGTTAAGAAGCTCCCTCAGAGGACACATAAGGGACAGACTATTGAAATTAAAACACAGACATCTAATTAACTGAATCAGAACATGCCCAAATTAAACTGGCAGTGAAGAACTGCCTCTTAATTACCACTCCAGCTAATGTAAGATTCTGCTGCATTTCAGAACACAGGCTTCTTTAATGAGGATATACAGAGAATAGGCTTCAGCACACTCCTTAGGAAAAAGCCTGAACTGGCAGTGAGTCAGGCAGAAGCTGGCCTCTCTGTGGATGTCCTCCAGGACACGCGTTTATAATGGAACCACAAAAATGCATGAACACTCCAACAGATTCACTCCAACAACCCCAAACCTAGCTGTAAATAACTGAAACCATGGCCTCTCTCTCTCCTTTTCTCTCTCTCTTTTTCTCTCTCTCTCTCTCTCTCTCAGGCAGGCCACCAGGCTTTGAAAATGTTGCAATCAAATATTTTACAGCTAACTAGATTTCTGTATCATATTCTTCCCTGGATAACTGGATACTGGCATGGAGAAAACATTAATAATGATTAGAAAAGGCCAATATACTAATTTCTGTTTATATTTGCCTGATCTTTAATGGGGCAAATATACAGAGAAAAATTTTATCAGATACTGTATAAGAGACAATTACAGTCAAAGCGTACAAGCTGTGAATCATTTCGATCACTTTGATCCTGCTACTAGATTTTTCAGCATTATGAGAACTATTTTCCATGGGTGCGGTTGATCATATCTTCAGTGGTTTGAGCCCCAAGACCAGCCTGCAACTCGTAAAAGGTTGATATGAATGATTACCACACTCATTACATGCTTAACCATAGATTAAAACAAACAAACCAGGGTGTGGCAACAAGAAAACACGATCAGCTTTCTGGACTTAAACATTCAAGTGTATTTCATCAGCAAGCATCACAAATGTATAATTTGACCAAGCGTTTTCAATTAGTTTCCATTTCAGAAAGTTCAAAAACGACCACATAACCATACTACAGGGGATAAATATATTTGCAGCATTCTGGCAGATTGTGCTGGTCTGGAAGAATCCACCCTCCACACCACCCCAGGGCTGTACAGTGCAGACATATATGTCGCACGTGCTACGAATAAATCGGTCTGTGCTATAAATGAATTTACTGCAGTAGCACCCGTGCGATAGCCTGTGTGTGAGAAAAAAACTATTTTTTATTTTGCGTGTGAAGTGAGGGTTTGTGTGAAGTGAATCGATGCGCCTCGATATTCTCTTTGGTAGTTGTAGTCTATCGTGCGATTAAAAACCATGTCCCTGTCTGCGTAGAGTCCATACATCCAACACCAAATCCCACAATTCCTAGCGAACAATCCCCTTTTCCTCAGCGAGTCGAGCGAGCTAGCTATCTATCGGGGACACCGGGATGACGACAAAATGAAGAGGTATTTTCAAGTATTAAATCAAAGTAAAGTAGGAGAAGTGCAAAACAAAATCCCCAAAGAGCCTGCGAGGAATCCCTGCCAAATTAAAAGTGTGAAACAAGAAAGAAGATTTACAGGCACATTTGGACGTTTGTATCAACCTCTGACTCTGATCAGCCAGTAGCTGTGTAACGTTAGCTAGCTAGCTGGCACTCAAATAACGGCAATCAAACAAGCTTAATGTTTATTTGGGAACACGAGCTGGCTAGCATAACCAGTATGTTTTTTTTTTTCCCCCCAACTTAGTCACCATTTCTCTTGAACGCTTGTATCACAATATACCTGATGGCCACCTCCATTTAATTCATTAGCATATTGATGGTGGACAATTCGAGGGAAACCAGGAAATCTTTGTCTTATATAACCATCACATTAACGTGTGTGTGTGAGAATAGATGGAGCTAACGTTACAGATTAGCCTCTGTTAACTAATTTACGACATTTATTAATTTAGGACAGCTTGATCAGAGTGACTGTGATCTCCTACGTGCTCTATATCGCCATCTGGTGTTCTGAAACTACATAGTGTACCTTTAATGGGAAAATGCATATACATTCTACATTTTCCACAAAGAGCTACTAAACACCTTAAGCTCTGAACTCTGTGGATTTAGAAAGTCGACGGTCTGCTGAGTAGAAATGCCACTATGCGGAGACATCAAGCATAGTTTTTTATGTACAAAGCAAAATGTACTTGGCTATGGGGAAATGTATTGTAATAGCGCCCCTCTGGCGGTGGGCTCTGGTACATACATGTGTGACACACAGACAGAGAGACAGACAGACGCACACACGGGGATCAAATTTTAAAAAAAGTGGCCAGCAGACATGCTAGATCTGTGACACGTGCGCGTGCATATACACGCGCACACGCACGCGCGTACACACGCTCGTTGTTTTTATTCTCTTGTTAGTGATTTACATACTTTCTCAATTTTAAATAAAAAATATTGTATGATCATATGAATTTAAACTGAGATTTGCACTGCTAATTTGAAGCGTAACATATTGATGTCTTGTATACAGTTGTTATGTCCCTGCAATTTACCATTATGGGCAAATTTGTCTGAAAACATTTCTTGTTACGGTTTGGATTTTGTGTGCCCTGTATGCAACATTCATGTCCTTTGCCAGTCACATACCTGTTTAAGTAATGAACTGCATTACTTGTGGTTGTTTTTAGAGATTTTAGAGACGTTTTATACTCGTGCTACATGTTTTTGGCCTGTGCTACAAAACGTACGGGTTACGGATGTAACCCCGGTTCTATGAATACGGTCAACACGCCACGGTATGGGTCATCCTCGCCGAGAGGGGGAGCTACTAGGAGATTGTTTATCAAATTAACCACCACTACGGGCGGAACCACGTCACGCCATAAATATGGCGCTGGTACACCGCTCGACCTCTTTTGCCGACTTGAGGGCACTTGCCGTCCTGCGGGCGCAAGGTTCTCCGCCTGACAACACCGCGTGGCGTGTTGACCGTATTCATAGAACCGGGGTTACATCCGTAACCCGTACGTTCTATTTCATACCGGTCAACACGCCACGGTATGGGTTACTGTATATCAAATAAGTCAGGCGGGGATGTAGTGGGGTAACCAGGACCGCACATCATAGCATGAGTGCGGGACCGATCAATAAAATTACACCATTGGCTGCTGTTCTTAACAGAAGAGCAAGCTCAAGTGGGAACGTGGAACATAACCAATGGGTGATAAAAACCCTGAATCATCACCATCTTACTCTTCAGGTCTCATGGGGAGGAGGATGAAACGCCTCCAACACAATAGGCCGTGAGACGTATAACCGCGAAAGGACCTGAGGCCGAAACACGGGGTTGGGACGCAAAGAGACCGATGAGCTACTGTCCCCCAGCCGTATACAGGCAGGGTGTATCGACAGTGCATGCAGCTCGCTCACGCGCCTCGCGGAGGCGATAGCGAGCAGGAAGGCCATCTTCCAAGAGAGGAGCTTTAGGCTGAGCCCAGTCAGGGGCTCAAACGGCGGTTCAGCGAGAGCATTTAAGACCAGCTGCAGGTCCCAAGAAGGGACTGCGTTCGATCTAGGCGGCCGAAGCCGCCTGGCTCCTCTGAGGAATTGTCCAGCACTGCTGATTCTAGGCCCTGCCGGCAACTCTGCCCATGGGCCAAACATGCAGGTTGAAAAATTCTGGGTTCGGATGCCACAGCAGGCCCTGGGCCTGCGACAGCATATCCGGCCTGGTTGGGAGGCGCCAGGGGGTGCCCCGTAGGGATTCCCTTAGGTCCGCCATCCATCTCTGCTGGGGCCAGTTGGGGGCAATCAGCAGAACCTGTGCCCCTGAGTTCCTGATCCTCGCCAGAACTGTGGGCAGGAGAGGCATGGGGGGAAAAGCATAGAGCAGGGCTGGAGGCCACTGGTGTGCCAGTGTGTCCACGCCCAATGTCCCCGTCGTGTCCATCATAGAGTACCACAGGGGGCAGTGAGCATTCTCCCTGGATGCGAAGAGGTCCACCTGTGCTTCCCCGAAGCGGGACCAAATGGACCGCACAATTTCTGGGTGCAGGCGCCATTCCCCTGGTCTCGGGCCACCCCTGGACAGCATATCGGCTGCCACATTGGTTATATCCGGCACGTGCACTGCCTTCAGGGACATGCATTGAGCATGTGCCCAGAGCAGGATTTGACGTGCTTTCGCATGCAGGATTGGGGACCGAACCCCACCCTGGCGGTTGATGTAGGACACTACCGTGGAGCTGTCTGTCCGGACAAGAACATGTCTGTGCCAGACCACTGGGAGGAAGTGGTACAATGCCCGAAGCACTGCTTCCATTTCTAGAAGGTTTATGTGTTTCCCTGCCCATGAGCGGCTCCACGATCCCTGCACGGACTGGCCACCTCTGACCGCTCCCCAGCCAGTCATGGAGGCGTCCGTGGTGACTGTCACCCTCACCCCTGCCGGCCCCAAGGGAACGCCCTCCTTGAGGCCAGGGGTGGTGAGCCACCAATCCACCATCTTTAGGCATTTCTGGGAAATGGGGAGTCGCCGCCGCCCATCTTCGTGCGGGCTCACTCCCTGTGCCGTCGCCCAATGCTGTAACGGGCGCATATGCAGCAGCCCAAGTGGCACCACCTGGGCGGCTGAGGCCATCAGGCCGAGCAGCCTCCGGCAAAGTTTTACCGTCCCCTCCCGCGCTGCAGCAAAATGGGACAGACTCTCCATCAAAGTATGTCGCCTCTCTGGGGTTAGAGAGGCACACATGGACCCAGAGTCCAAAACCAGACCCAGGAAAACCCTTTCTCTGGAAGGGGTGAGGTGGCTCTTCTCCCTGTTCAGAGTCAGGCCCAAGCTGGCTAAATGTTCCAGTACCGACCTTGTGTCCCTTCTCGCTTGCGCATCTGATGGAGCACAGATCAGCCAGTCGTCCAGGTAATTCGCAATGCGGATACCCTGACGACAGAGTGGGATCAGTGCGGCATCCATGCACTTTGTGAAAGTGCGTGGGGCCAGAGCTAGGCCAAAGGGAAGGACCGAGTACTCGTACCCTGTGCCCTTGAAGGAAAAGCGGAGGTACTTCCGGTGATCCCGGTGTATGGGGATATGGAAGTATGCATCCTTTAGATCCACAGAGGTGAACCAGTCGCCATCTCTCACCTGAAGGAGGAGATTGGCGAGGCGGAGCATCCGGAAGGGCAGGTGCTTCAAAAAGTGGTTGAGCCTTCTTAGATCTAGGATGGGGCAGAAGCCCCCGTCCTTCTTGGGGGCTATAAAATAGACTGAATAAAACCCTTGTCCCGCTGCCACCAGGGGCAGGGGTGTTATTACTCCCTTCTCTAGCAACACCAGAATCTCGTTGGAGAGCTCGCGCAGCGGCCCCGTCTCTCACCCGAGTAGGAGTAACCCCGTAAAAACGAGGGGCCTTGGTGTTGAATTGAAGCCTGTACCCCGACTCCAACGTGCTGAGCACCCAAGGACATCGGGTACATAGGCGCCACTTTGCGAGATGGAGAGGGGAAAAACGCGGTGCCGGAGGCTGGTAACCGTCACCGACGGAACTGGCCTCGGGAAGCTGACTTACCGGAAGGTTTCCGGAACCGCGCCCGGTCCCGCGAGAAACGCGAGGCCCTTGGCTCCAGAGAGCCGGATAAAGGCCCCTGAAAGGTCGTGTGCTCCCCAGTGGGGGCGGGACCTGAAGCTGGGGGTGCACTGTGGAAAAAACGGGTCCCTCTTGCTGGGGCCCGTGGGGCTGGAGCCCGTCCTACCGCCCCCAACATCTCTCTCGCCCTGCGTGACTGCTCTAAGGCAGCCTCCGCAGGCGGCCCGAACACCTGCCCCGGAACCACTGGGGCAGTAAGGGCTGCTACCTGTCCTTGGTCTGTTAGACTGGACTGAGACAGCCACACCTGGCGGCGTGCCAGAACGAGTGAGGACATGGAGTGCCCCAGGGCTTGGGCATGAGCACTAGCCCCGCGCATCATAATGTCCACCACACGCAGCATCTCTATTGCTGAGTTACTGGGGGCAGCGGAGGACATGTCCTGCAGCATACCCTCCAGGTACACCAGCAGCAGTGCGTTAGTGTTAGCCAGTCGGGCCGCAAGAGCGGCGGACTGATAAGCCTTACACACCCGCTTGTCAGTAGCCCTGCATCGCCTATTGGGATGCTGGGAATCACTATCAGCTCTAAAGGTAGCGCCTGCGAGCATTGAAAACATAGGCCCAATCTGTGGAGGGGCCGCCAACCCATAGGATGCGGCACCCGCCATATTGGCCAACTGGGTCTTGGGGAGTCTATATGCCCCAGGAGACTGCCAGGATGCCTGCAGTTCTGTCAAAAAATCAGGCAGGGGTGGTAACCCCCCTGTAATGGGCCGATGAAGGCCACGGCTGAAAAGTGAGGGAGCAGGAACCGCCAAGGGGGGTAAGCGAGCGCGCTCAGCTGCCCTGAGAATCACCGCCCGATCGGAGGGATCCAAGGGCGGGAGTTCAGAAGCCTCGTCGCTTTCCTGGGCAGACACTGACCCACCTTCAGTGTCAGACTGTTGGGGGTGTGTCAGACTGTTGGGGGTCTGTCCGACAGTACAGGCTATCCGACGCCGTCGTAGACAGCTCGTCTGGGTGACGGCAGGACGGTCCAGGCACCGGGCCCTGAGGGTCCCGAGGCCTGGGTGACTGCTGCTGTGATGCTACCAGCCCCAGAAGGGTCTGCTGCATCGCCTGCACCTGTAGCTGAAGCTGATGGAACTCCGGTTCCTGATGCTTACGCTTCCTAGCGCGCTTGCCAAACCCAGCCCCTTGAGCATACGGCTCCAAATTATGCTCCACAAAAGTTGATTGCCCAGGTGGGACGTCCTCCCCCGACGGCCCACCATCTCCCGGATTCTGTACGCCTTCCGACATGCTTAGCCCAGAAGTGTGTCCAACACCAAGCCAAGGGCCCAAATCAGTGGTACTGAGGGACCGCAAGGGGATGTGGAAGCCTCCAGCAGCTTCTACTCTCACGAGCAGAGAGGCCCCTTCCAGCCTTTTTGTTGTTCTTATTGTTGTTCTTGTTGCTACTGCGCAACTAACAACACCAAGCCCAGTGGCTAATATAAGACAGAAGAATATTAGTTAATAATAATATCAACTTCTGTAAAGAACGGCAGCAATCTGCCTACAACGTTTTTTTTGTTTTGTTTTTTTTTGTTTTTTCAAGCGAATCCAGCGCCAGTCAAGGGTCCGCAACAGTAGCACTGGAGGACCGCGAGAGGACGCGGAGGCTTACTTTATTGTATCATGCGTGTAATTATTGCTATGCAAATAACAAGTGAAAACAACGCAATGCAATCAGAAAGATATCGGGTAAATCCGATCTAATTCTGTAATGAAAAAAAAACGGCCATGAACCGGCTACAACAAGGTAATATCTTACCGTGTAAAGCAGCAAACAACAGCAAGCAAACCGCAGTTCCGCGTTGCTGGGGGAGGGAAAGCCCCGGAAACTTACGTTGTCCGGGCGATCGGGAGAGGCAGAAAACAAAAAGTTTTTGCGAAAATCGCAGATTCCAAAGGAACCAACAAACACAATCTCAGCTCGCCTTCGAGGAGGCAAAAAGAGGTCGAGCGGTGTACCAGCGCCATATTTATGGCGTGACGTGGTTCCGCCCGTAGTGGTGGTTAATTTGATAAACAATCTCCTAGTAGCTCCCCCTCTCGGCGAGGATGACCCATACCGTGGCGTGTTGACCGGTATGAAATAGAACTATCAACCCCTGTAGCACCAGTGCTATGTGCAAAAAAAGTTAACGTACAGCCCTGCAGCCCCATGCAAATGTGGGCGGGGCAGGTGGAGAATATGGCCAGAGGGTGATAATAGGCCTGGGTCATAGCAGGCAGGCATCAAATACCTGCAGGCAGCTGCCTGGAACACTTTGGACTGAACAAAGAACACCCCCATAAGGAGAACAAAGATACAGATAGACAAAGTTGCAACTGAACACTCTCACTGTCATGGTAACAGGCTCCCTACCATCAAAGTCTGCCTCAGGCACCATCAAAAAAAGTTTAAGAAATGTTGTGACTCAATATTGCTCTGCCAGTTACCTCTTATTTTCTAAATGTCAGGGTCCATTTCACCTGACAGCAGTATTTCTTAAAACAAAAGGCACTCTGCCGAAAGAACTCTATGTAACAAATCTTCTTTTGTGAGAACTCTGACTGGGTAAAAAGTAACAAAGGAAACGGAGTAACAAACCCATTAATACCACATGACTCTTATGCAAATCATTAGACCAGTGCCGCGTCGTGTCTTCTGAGAAAATGGGGCTGAATCAAGGAAAAAGGATCAGAAATGATTACTTGCTTTAATGCCACCATTAAGCAGATCTATGATCTTCCAAGGATTTCTTGGTTTTGCCTCCAACTTCAACATTCAAAATATATTAACTCAACGAAAAGGCACTCATACGTGAAAATTAGGTCATTCTGCCTTTTACAGCACCATTAAACCAGCCTCATGTTGCTGGCTTTTTGTTACATGCTGCTCTGAACATTTCCCTGATTAGCTCTCATGCAAGTTAAAGGTTTTGGCATGTTTATGGCTGTTAAGAGTCAAATTCCATCGTTCACTTATCCTGAATAATAAATCATATATTAACCACTCATTCTGACCCTGGCATGTGGTCCTGAGCTCTGGAACCGTGAAAAGAGATGTGGATCGTATTAAAGTCTATTAATCATTTTCAAGCTGTGGTTCCTTTAGCAAGACATTCCAAAATGTACCATCATATTTCAAACTTTAGGTGGATCAAAGAGGAATTAATTTGCTGTCAAGATAACATGGAATAATCCCCTTTTACGTGGAAATTTGGAAAAGGAATTATAAGATATACATTTTATGCACATAAAATTAATTTATGCATTCAAAATAATACTGGAAATAATTGAAATGTACTTCTACAAACCAGCACAACTGGAATTTTGGTGTAAGGCCAACGAAAGCATAAACAGTGAACTTTGAAATGGAAGCTTCCGGTGTGATTTCCAGTGTGGTGTTTATCACATACTGTATTACAAATTTTAAGACAGAAAGAATTTGGCCTTTCCATGATGTAAGGTGTGGAATGAACACAAGAGCTCACCCTATTGGCAGTCACAGCAAAGTACTGTAGGTTCTGGAGAAATCCGATATCAGCAGGTATGTAGGTGAGGTTGTTGTGACTCAGATCCAGAAATCGTAGTTTGCGGCAGAAGAAGAGCTGGCTTGGGATTTTCTCAATCTTGTTACGGTTTAGGTAGAGCCTCTCCATATTGGTGAGGGTGCCAATCTGGATAGGAATGTAGGCGATCTGGTTGTACCAGAGCTTGAGGCAGACAAGCCGGTGCAGATGCTGGAAGCTGATGATCTCCTCGATAGTCTTCAGGTTGTTGTCCTTCAGGTCAATCTCCTGCAGGTTATGCAGGCTGAAGATGGAGTGTGGGATGCGCTCCAGATCACAGCGAATGAGTTCCAGTTCTGTAAGGTTCACCATCTTCTTCAGGCTGTTGAGCACCATCAGCTTGGTGCCTTCATTATTGATGGACAATTTCTGCAGGTGTACGCCCACGTCAGTGACCACCTGGGGCAGCTTTGTCAGGTTGCTTTTGAGCCGCAGAACCTTGAGGCGCTTAAGCTCCCGCAGTCCATCAATGACGATGTAACGATTGTTCTCAGCACTCAGGTTCCCCGTGAGATGCAGCTCGCTCAGGTTCTTCAGGCTGTAGATCCACAGAGGGATCTCCTTGATGTCTGTGAACTTGATGTGCAGGGACTTGAGGTTCTCCCGCAGAAAGGCCAAAGCCGGGGCCTCAATTTTGGCAGGCGTGTGGTAGAGCCACATCTCCTTTAGGCTAGAGAGCTGGGCAATGATGGGGGGGATGGTGACATCAGGGATGAGCTCCAGCTTCAGGACCTCCAGCTCCAGCAGGTCGAACACAGTGTCTGGGATGCCACTCAGCATGAACAGGTGCAGCTCCAGTTTCTCCTGGGAGTTCTTGGTGATCCGTTGCCTCAGCTTCTCAAGTGTCCACTCATTGTTCAAGTTGAGCTGACGGAGTTTGTTCTCACTCACCTCTGACAGGAAGACGGCAAAACGTTTGGAGTAAAGAGGGTCGTACTGGTCAATCATGTGCAACATGAAGGCAAAGTCATTCTTCACATCAGGGATGTCGCTGTAGCTGCTTTCCTCTCGGATCGACTCAAAGGAGTACTTCTTCAGAGAGCGGCTCAGCATCCAGCAGAGGGTGTACATACAGATGAGGCCGTAGACCACCACCAGACTGATATAGAAGCATGCCAGGATCTTAAAAAGAGTGGCTAGGGGATGGGCACAGCGGTACATGCGGTAACCTGTGAGGTTCTCGATATCAACTGTACAGTCTACTCTGAACTTAATATAACCAACGTAGTATCCTGTGTAGCAGATGATCAGGATGAACTTTATGACTTTGATGATGGTCTGTCGGATGTAGAGCCGGTAGACAATGTCACCCTCTTCCACATGTATGCGGAATTTCTTCACCTTCTCAAACAGGGCCTTTGCCTGCTCACCTTCCTTCTTGTCCAAGACACCGGTCTCCGAGCGGTCGACGATGCCCTGCTCGATGCGGGATTTGGTCCTCTGGAGCATGGGAATGCTAGCCTCCACATCCTCACTAACGGAGGATGCCTTCTTGTCCATGGACCCATTCATTTTACCAGGTGGCTTTGGGTCACTCTCCTCCACCACCGTCTCAGACAGAGCCCGTGTTGTCCAGGGAGAGTCAAAGCATTTTAGCAGGATCGAAACAAAGTGTTCCAGTTTGGAGCTGGTGCGGGGAAACTTGAACCAGAAGTTGCTACAGGCTAAGAAAATAAGTGTGTGAAGAAGCACTAGGTAAGGAAAGTACTTGGCAAACCAGTGGAGCTTGTTTTCATAGCACACAGCATCCACATAGTTGTACTGGTGCCGGTCCAGTTCATACTGGATCCCCCTGGGTTCAAAGAGTGGTGAAGAGAGGTTTTCATTTATGTTTTTTCTAGGCGAGTAGACGTCACAGGTCTTGTTGACCACCCACTTGCAGGGCAGACATATCATCTTGTCCTGGGTGACCTGCAGTGTTCCCCCAAACACTGCAATCATCAGCATGATGATGGATATGTAGTCTGTGAACACATCCCACCATGGCTTCAGGATGCGGTACGCTGGCTGGGTGTCGGCAAAGTAGCGTAGCTCAGTGATGGGAATCATGGTTTATCTGAGAGAAAGAGAGAAAGAAAGAGAAAGAGAAAGAGAGAGAGAAAAAACAAAACTGTCAGCACACTCCATTCAAATGAACCACATCATGTACGTCTTCCCATCAGGTACTCAGTGCGCAAGTTTGTGACCATGTCTAACATGCATCTGACAATACATTGTGGCTGGATAGACTTTCTACATTACAAATACTTATCTTGAAAAGTTAAAGCAGAATAACAGAAAGCTAAGAAACCATACTTTGACTGTCCCAATGGATTGTATCATATTATATACATTTTATTTTCTAAAATTCTTTCAATGAATTTCACCAAAACATATTTTACTTAACATGATAAATATTGACAAGCACAAAATGTACTTGGAAAGGTAACGCAATGGCATACTGACAGAACAAGAGTTTGAAATGAACTCTTGATGGTATTACAAAGCATTTATAATATAGCCTAAGTATATTTGGGCAATCCAGATTGACGGATTTCTGGTAAATTTGTATTATCCTATACAATGCATCCATAATAATTATACTCAGTACATTTCCTGTAAGAAAACTGGTGACAGCAGTTCATTAAAACTCCCTTCAGTACAAAAAGAAGAACAAAACCCAGGGGAAACCATCGCTGGGGATCACCCTCCCCTCTGGATATGCAGCTCCAGGTCCAGGTTTTGTCTGCTCTCCACTGAGATCAGCTGAATATTGCCTTGTGGTGGTCCATACTGAACCATAGTATCCATCTTGGTTGTTGTTAAAAGTCCCCTTGTGTGGAGCTGTGGTAAACCACATAATCTGCCCAGATTGGTGTTAAGAGGTGCCTTGTATGTTTCTGCAAAGTTGTCTGCGCGAATTGGCGCATAGTTTAACATGGGACCCCAAAGGCATCTGCCAGTGAGAGACATAGGGAAGGAGCACAGAGAGAAAGGGGCTCACGCATTAACAGTTCCATAATATGGGCTTACTTGGTGCTATTTCAAGGTTTCGCGTTTACAACACAGGCGGGAATCGTGACAACAGCTGCAACAATAGCAGCAATGCAATGGTTAGACAATGCACAACAAGTTGGATAGGGGTTATTCAATATCAGAAAGGGTGAATAAAATGCATTTTAGTCTGAATTCAACACTGAAATAACTTCTGATTCACATACATTGATTGGCAAATCGTTTAATAATTTAGATGCGGTATAGCCAAAACCATTCCAACTTAATTCTATGAATATTAGGGAGTATATGGTAGCCAGCTGCCTCAGATTATTGGGGCCTAATAGGATTGAACAGCACAAAGAGCTTACTTGGGTATTCACGTTATGATGGAGGAAGCTAAATTAAGTGTAGCAGAACTCAGCACAGCAATAGAATAGAATAAAATAACTTTTATTTTCCTGTGAGGGAACTTCAGTTGTAGCCACCAGCAACAACAAAAAATACATAGACATGGGGCAGACCCACAACACACAAACAAATATATCAAATAAAGACATTCAATAGAATCATTGAATTAATCAAACAATTAAAGTGAAGGTATGAGTCAAGTGGAATACAGTCAAATGTCATGATTAAAAATTGAGCATCAAAAGCAATAACAGCTCCCCATCCGCCCCCCTCTGTCCCGAGATGTCCGGTGTCATCAAGCAGTCCAGGAACACAGCTGTCGACATATAAAAACTCCGCCTCCACGACTTTCCTCCATACACGCAGTCTCTGTCCAGTTGACACGAAGCACCAAACTGCCTCAGCCTCCCCAGTCATCGCCTCACCCCTCCCCCGCATTTGCTTCTCCTTCCCTTCCCTGGTGGACATTCCCGAGTATATGTTGTGAATGCATCTCCATGGTGACGACCATAAACAAAATGATCCCGATTCGGCAATATTATCAAAACGGGAAGAAGGAGTGCCCTGAAAAATCTCCAGCCCGCTTCCCCGTCCCACAACAGTCACACAACGAAGTGAAGAACTGCAACTCAAAATTAAACTTCAAGTCTTTACAATTTAACACAAATGGTTTTGAAAAGGCTCTCTGGCTGGCCAGCCACCACACCATACTAGCCTCTAGTTTTTCATACAAAACTGAAAGCTAGAGGCTATAGAATAAGAACAAATAGACTGTGCCTAAGAAGAAAACTAGGTGCTTTTACCAAATTATTATTTTATGATAACCACTAACATAACATAAAAATAAACACAAATGTTTGCCCGTTGATATAAAACACATATTCAAATTTAATGACAATGTTAATTGGCCCTGCTGACATTCTGTTAAATAGAGATACCTGAAAAGATTCTATCTGAAGCGTAAATTGTGACTTGGGATAGAAAAACTGCTCAGGATGGGATTGAACCTGATACATATTAATGCATATGAATAAGCCCTCACTAACAAATGTTTAATGAAAAATATTAATAAACAGTATTTTAAAAAAAGGTAGAAAGCTTCTTCGGACCACAATTTCAAACTAAGCACATGCAGCCTTTTGCTTCAGATATCTGAAATCTAAGCATATTTATAAAGACGTGCCACACAAGCTGACATTAGCTAGTTTTATGTCGCTTTCCCCTCTCACTTCCTGAAGCTGAAGGACATGTGCACCTATTTCTCTGCTCTGGGTGCCCTGAGGGGAACATGAGGGACAGTGAGAGAAGACGGTCTGAGTCTACTCCCCAGTATTCCTGCTTGAGGTTTCTGTGGTTCCAGTTCAGAGAGGTGTTATAATGTATATTCCTTTTCAATTGAAAAAAATAATTTACACTGCAAAACTGAGCTCCCTCCCTTCCAAAGACAAATGTTCAAGCCCATCGGATGTCTGATTGTATCAAATCAAGACAATGACTGGCAAGACTCCACCTTAAACATCCCGTACATTTTTAGATCGCTTGCCCTCCGACAGCCCAACTGCCTTCCTTTTGAAGTTACGGTTGGCTTTGCTCTTCACCACAGCATAAGATAAATAAACAACATCGTCTTAATTGTTTACTAGCCATTGTCCTTCACAGATGAACATATCTGTGACAGTTTACAGCACCTCTAAATAGTTTCACATATGTGCCTCTGCCTTGTTTTCAAAAAGAGTTTTGAAGAAGGTTTAATTGACCACAATGTCAGTTATCTTTGCAAATTAAAACATTTGGAGTTTTCCAAAAAAGAAAATATATATTTTTACTGTCACTAAGCAACAGCAAGAATGCCTAACTATGGAAGATAAAATCAGGTGACTGGGAATTAATCTGAAACCTCTGACCTCCTGACCTGGCTGGCTGTCCGGAAGGCGGACCAGACAGTTATAAAAGGGAACATCTCTCAAATTAAGTCATGGCTAATTTCCAAATACAGAGGACCTTGTGTCAAAACCATTACCTTGCTACCTTGGTTTGTGCGTATTCTCCTAAGTGTGCCATTGGCATAGGCTGGCTCAGTGCCTTGAAATCATTTTGCCTGTGTTGTTTTCATGCAATATCAACTGTTGCTTGTCAAGACAGAAATGATAAGCAACATTATATCGTTAATATAAAGGACAATTTGCTCAACACCATCTTGTGTAGCATTCACACTACATGAAGCATCAGCCCTGATAAATTCCCTCAATACGAACGAACCTTGCTGTTTTTAAATGGCCATGTTTGTACATAATTTATTGTCCAGCGGCAGGTGGTAGGCAAAGATATAGTGTTATTCTTAAGTTACTATTTGTCATTTTAAGACACACAGCTTAGACACAAGTGCACGTTCACACAATACATAAGCTGGTAATGTGATGGTAGTGAATGTTAACGCTTTTCATATATTATTAGGATAAGTATGATATATTTATATATAATTGATAAGGTACAGTTCACCAATTAAGCATTAAGCATACTCATGTTGAATTATATTTATATGGTGTAATGTATGGCTAAAGCTACATTAATTATATATTGCCTCCCTGTCAATAAGTTAAATGTTTTTTTATGCAAGTGTTGTATAACTAGAACAATATTCATGTTTGATCATTTTGTCACAGGAATGCCAAACCAAATCCACCATTCTGTGAAGCAACATTCCATAGAATGCGCCAAAATTGTTATACATCCAATAAATCCAGTTTTCTGCTAAAAACCAGACGCACTCCCTAGTATACACACCCATGCCCATTGGCATTCACATTGATGAGATAGATCTGTTGCCCATGTTGCATGTTAGTAATAATGTCGCTAATATGTGTTCTGGCATACATCCTACTGTGATGGCAGCTTTCCCAGAAAGCTGTACCAGATTGTTCCTGAGGTGGTGATGTTCCCACAATTATGCATTCCCATTGTTATCAGGAAAACTAGAATCACTGTGACTGTACAAATACATTAAACTATGTTTTTCCTCCAGTTTTCTTTATTTTTTATCCCAGTATGGAAAACCAAATCATGCTCAAACCAGTGTCATCACTGCAGTGTCAATGCCCTTAATACAAACAGCAAAGACAAGCATTCACTCCCCTCTGAGGTACATGGTCCCAACCACGACGTCTGTTCACTTTGCGGTCTACCAGCTGAGCAGAAGTCTACATTTCATGTACAGTTGTCGCAGGTGCCTAATCAACCATAGGGCTCACTAGTGTGCCATGCAATGAGGACAATCTTGTCAAAGATCCTTGGACCCTGGGTAATGCTGCATCATTATCCCAAGCAAATTCCGTTCTATCTGTCCTCTATTATCAACACCTCCCTAACTTGGCCATGTTCCTGCTGTTTTTAAGACTGCCCGTGTAACCCCACTCCTTAAAAAACCTAGCTTAGACCCCTCTGATGTCAGGAACTACCATCCTGTATCTCTCTTGCCCTACCTGTCCAAAACTCTAGAATGAGCAGTCCATAACCAACTGTCTGTTTTTCTCTACCAGAACAACCTGCTTGACCCCCATCAGTCTGGATTCAGAACCGGACATTACACGGAAACTGCTCTCCTGGCCGTGACTGAGGCACTCTCCACTGCTAGAGCCTCATCCTTCTGCTTTGTCCTGATTCTACTTGACCCGTCTGCGGTGTTCGACACGGTCAACCACAAACTCCTGATCTCCACACTCTCTGAGATGGGCATTTCTGGAACTGCCCTCTCTTGGTTTGTATCGTATCTCACTGATAGATCCTACCAAGTCTCTTGGAAGGGTTCTGTCTCTGTACCCCATCCCCTGTCTACAGCAGTCCCACAGGGATCTGTACTGGGTCCTCTGCTGTTCTCCATTTATACCAAGTCTTTTGGTTCAGTAATTAATTCACATGGCTTTTCATACCATAGTTATGCTGATGATACTCTTCCTCTCTTTCCCTCCCTCTACCCTACAGGTGAAAGAGAGGATATCTGCTTGTCTGGCCGACATCTCTGAGTGAATGACTACCCATCACCTGAAGCTCAACCTTGACAAGACAGAGCTCCTCTTCATGCCATACAAGACCTCCGCACTACATGACCTCTCCATCACCATTGATGGGACCATGGTGGCTGCATCAGGGCAATGGCACGGTCCTGCAGGTTCCTCCTGTACAACATCAGGAGGATTCGACCGTACCTGACCACCTACTCCACCCAGCTTCTTGTCCAGACTATGGTCACCTCACACCTGGACTACTGCAACTCCCTGCTTGCAAGCCTACCAGTCTGCACCACCCTGCCTCTTCAACTGATCCAGAACGCAGCCGCCCGGCTTGTGTTCAACCTCCCGAAATTTTCACGTCACCCCCCTGTTGAGGTCACTCCACTGGCTGCCAGTTGCAGCCAGGATCAGGTTCAAAGTTCTGACCCTGGCCTACACTGCAGCCTATAGGACAGGCCCCGCCTACCTGCAGGACTTGAACCAGAACTATGTTCCTGCTCGACCACTTTGCTCGTCTACAGCAGGGCGACTTGCACTTCCCCCCCTCCGTGTCAATGGCGCTCGCTTGTCCCGACTGCGGAGCTTTTCCATCCTAGCTCCCCAGTGGTGCAACAAACTTCCCATTCCCCTACGTTCTATGCCAACCCTGCCTGTGTTCCGTAGTGGCCTGAAAACACACCTTTTCAGACTCCACCTGGACTGATACACTTATCTAGGACCTCTCATGGTACTTGTTTCTTGTTTAACTGTGTGTTGAAGTTTATAATATTTAGAATAGAATTGCAGTAGAGCTGATTTACCCAGTTTACTGTGAACTGCATTCAATGTTCATTACTAGAGAGAGCTGCTACTTTATGGGAAGCATGTGCTTTGTCTTATCTGTTCTGTAGTTACTTCGATGACGTTTTTGTATGCACTTACTGTATGTCGCTTTGGATAAAACGTCTGCTAAATGACTAATGTAAATTACTTTGAAAATACTTTTGGATAAACCAAATACTTCATTTGAAGTATTTCCAATTATTCAAATAACTAATCTATTCATTGTTTCAAATAGAATTTTCATATTTTATTTGTTTTTTTATTTTCCAAAATTTGAATTTAATTGAAAAATTTTTCAAATAGTAATTCAAAATATAAACTTCAAATACGGTCATCTAATACTGTTCCCAAGAATGTAGCAGCTTTGATGCACATTTTTCATAATGGGTTTGTTTACATTTGCATTGTTTGTAAACATCTGACTAAAACCAACCTATATTTTGAGTCACATTGAGATCTGGTCGATGTTAATTTATTCTCCCATCAACAACTCTTACTATTAAACTACAGCTATATGTGTTTTTACCCAAAATTGATATGGTCAAATAAATCATAGATTGGTCCTGTTGGGACATCTGAATGTTTAATCCGAATTAAATTTTATTTCAAATTAAGACACGAACAACAAAACGTGAAAAACTATTTAGCCCACCATACTTTTTCATGGCACTGTAGCTAGTATGGCCAAATCTGATTAGTGTTGGACATTAAAGGGTTCAAAACAGAATATTTGCCAAACATCTGAAGAAATCAAATACTGAGTAATTGCACTAACCTTGTTTCAAGTATTTAGAAAATCTATTGCTTTCAAATACTTTCAAATGAGTAAGATAATCCAAATAACTTTATTTCCAAATACATCAAATTGTCAAATACATCTTTATAAATAAATTTTGTCTCCAAACAGTTCAAATACAATGCATTTAAAAGGCCATGAAATAAAACCAATGAAGTCAACAGCCAACAAACAGAAACATTTTTCTCAATGAATACAACTGCAAGATAAAACAAAAGTATATAAACTCTCCAAATAAGAAACAAAAAATAGTGAAAGGTCTCAAAAAAAGGCGAGCTAAAGTGCATGGGAAGAGTTTTGTCTTTTTTCCCCTAAAACATCAAAAAAAGAAATGATGAGAGCCCCCTTTATCTCTCTCCTCTCTTTTCTTCACCACCTTGCCACCTCTGTTCTCTATTCTGAGCTGCCTCCAATAATAGCATTTCCTGTGGCCTGGCAGAGTGACTCCCTGACCTTCAGTATCGGATCCTGTTTATCTTAAGGAAGATGGACCTTGTTTGCTTAGTCAGGACGGCAGACGGTTTTCCTGTGAGGTGAGGTGACAGCCCCCGATGCCATGTGACAGTGTCACGCTCCCTGTGCGGTTGTATAATGTTCCGCGTAGAACAGAAACTGCATATCCAAAGGCTCAGCATTTTGTTTTTCAGAAGGTGGAACTCAGTCTATAGAATCGTTCTACTCAATGTCTCTCAGCAAGTAACCAATGTGCCAAATGTTTCAGTGAGGAAAAACAATCATTATTACTGTCCTGGTTTATGAGAACAATATAAGTGGTACACCATTAAGACAAGCAAAGCCATGTGTGTTTATGTAGTGCCCTTAGTGGCACTGATCTCCCTCACGTGCCACTGGGCTCTACGGCCTAGGACAGATCTACAGGGCTAGTGTAGAATGACAGTTGGGTTGGCCAGGGTCTGCTGCCTTCTTCTGTAAATTATTCTGACAACATCACCATTCACCATTATTACATGTTTCTGTCGCGTGAACACCAGTGGCTTAGTTCATGGCATTAATGAGGGCAATACACATGGCATTGCAGTCAATGGTGTTATTATTCTCTGTAACCATCTTTTTACGGTCATCCAATTTTAAGGGTGGAATGACACAAAACAGCAGTGGACAATTATTGGCAGCTACCATTTTCCGATAATTGCCCCACAAGGTTACTGTAGTCCTTGCTGTTTTTACATGGGATGAATAGCAGTGTTCTAATAATACCAAGCAAAGGTCAGCAAGCTAGAGAAGAAGAAAAAAAACTCTGAAAAGGTGAACCCATTCCTTTTGGTCAGTTTTATGGTATAATAAAACACCATGCTCCATTTCCGAAATATATTTGCATTAAAAAGGGACACTGCCAATTTTGCCTTTCTCAGACTAGACTACTCCATCCTTCTTTCCCACAATAAAAATGTTCAGAGGAATGTCATGTGACATGTCTGCCCATGCTACTTGGGACATTTACAAAGTAGATGACATACCCACAGCTGCTTGACGCACACAGTCCAGCAGAGAGTACCCAGTCGGGTTACTGCCTACAGAAGACGTACACGACTCTATCCTCAGACCCCCACCCTTCCCAGGCACACATAAGACCACAGTTTACAGTCGGCAGCAGAAAAAAGATCAGAGTTAACATTTCTGAAAGAACGTGGTTCTTCACCTCTTTCCCATGCAAGATCAAATTAGAAAACGCATCTGGCTGACGGCCTGTCACTCGGTGGCTGCCTACCTTGAGCAGAATGACTTCTTTGTGGTTGAAAATGGTTAAGGATCTCCCAGAGTACAGCAGAACCCCCTCCCCCCAACAACAGGAACAGGAAAAGGGACTCACTTACACAAAAAATCCGGTCCAAACCAGTACTTTAGGCTCATTGTCTGCCCATCTCTGTTCCTCCCTCTGGATCAGCGGCCTCCCAAAAACACTCCCAGCAGAATCTGATACGAGTCAGTGTGTCGTGTGAGCTGAACATTTTCTCCTGCTGGCCCCATTGCTCTCTGCACTACATCCCTCCCTCCTCTGGACACACACACACACACACTCACATGGTCAGGTCCAAACACACCTATTAAAAAAACGAATAAAGACCTTTAAAAGAACTTTCCACATTTTATGACCAATTTTGAGAGCTTTTTGTTTAAAGAACAACTTTAACTTTACTGTAATTATATTTTGGCACCGGAGATGTTCTTAAACTAAACAACAAAGACTGAAAAAGCACATACTATAGATCAGAAATAAAAACATTCTTGAATTCTGTGGCATCATTTTCAAAGGTACCATTCCACAATTATGCTCGCTGTGGTTGAGATAAATAATTAGCCGAGGTCAAGCAAGTCAAGTAAAAGTTTTTTGTTGAACCTTATTTTAGTCAAAAGATGAAGCCTAATATATAGGCCTATCTAATTTGCTGTCCTAGATGGAAAGAAATTGAATAGATTTTTAAATGTATGCTTTCTTATTTAATATGCTTTTTGTTTGCATTTGAAAAAATAAACATACAAATAAATGTGTTCACATTGTGGTAACACAATGTCATGCTTGTTGACATTTCCTAAAGGGGAATTCCACCGAAAAACAACATTAACCTTATTTAACAGATCAAGGCGCAAGTGATGAAGTCTCTCATTGTGGCTGGCCAAAACAATCTCTGAAATCTGAACCTAAATATCAGCAGCGAAAGGTGTAAATTTGGTAGAAGTATACATCAAAATGGTGTATACCTGTACCCTTCTTAAACTAGTGGGCGGGTAAGATACCTGGAGAAGCCTCCCATAAAGGAGGCGTTGACCAAACTCTGAGAGAGAGATGCGGCGGGGAACCTGCTACATTATATTACATTAATTTGGCAGATGCTTTTATCCAAAGCGACATACAATAAGACTGTAAACAGTATTAGCTTGTGAGCTAGCTCAAAGTGTTCGTAACAATTATTCCAGTACAATGCGCTTCCAAAAATTTTGTGGACTATACACTGGATGACGACACCTTCCAAGAAATTTTACTTGAACAGGTGGTGGAAGGCTACCATTTTCAGCCCGAATACATGGCCGAGGAGATTAGCCGAAAGCATGAATCGGCACCTTCTCATGCTGTAGCCAGAGCTGAACGTGCAGCCAACCAGGGATTGCCTCAGGTAAACGATGACTGGTGGTGTACATGTGGTAACTGTGCCGCAATGCCAACTGAAATGGAAATGTTTGCTGCAATGAGTAGGTCCGAGCACAGTTTACTTTGCTGACTACACACCCTGATTTTGATGCATAAGGGTTTTGGAAACATTCTTTAGGATCCCTAAAATGAACTGCCATAAGAGACCCAGACCTAGAGGACCGCAAGGAGAAATGAGTCACGAGTAAGTGGCTAGGCTAGCTAATATGTTTTCACTATATCAAAAGTAGATAAATGAATGACTATTTCCCCTGTTTTTCTGTGGTGACCCCAGCTAATGGTAGTGACTTTTTTTCAATAGAACTGTAGCGGCTAGCTTGCCAGCGAGTAACGTTAGACTTCAAATAATGGCTTCCAGGACTAGTAGTAACGCCCAGACCCTCCGGTTGTATTCAGTCAGAGTAGTAACCTGTGACTGGCGTTGTCTCATGCCCGCCCATAAACTGTAAGGGCCTGCCTGTTGTATTTCACAGTAAAGCAGGTACCTGGTACATGCGCAGTAGTTATATCTATAGTAGTTATAGCTATATCTCTGCTCTCACTACAGGTAGAATTGGCTGAGAGCTCATTTTATTCAGGAGGACAGCTACTCTTCTACAAATCAAACATCACTCTGTGGAATTCCCATTTAAAACCCATGGTTTTCTCCCTAACAATGTCTGCAAATATTTGCAGTAACCCCTCAAATAGGCCCAATACATTAAAAAAACCAACGATATACTTTAATATTTTTTTTAACAATATAAATTCCCAAAATTACCTCAAACTTTACAACCCTTCCTCTCATATGTCAATTTCTTATCTTTTGTCTTCTTATCATGTTTTGAACATGCCGTTTAAGCATATTCAAGGCATACAAACATCTCCACTTTATGGCAAACATGGAATAATTATTCCCAATAGTATGCCGTGTCAGTTTAGCCCAGTTTATCTAATCAGATGGCAGATTGCGCCATCTACGTATTTTTCTTAAAAGCCTAAATATTTTCCTGAAGTGAGATCACTTATAGTTCTGTCCCCTTTTGTCATAATAATCCAAGAAACATTTTAAGGACATTTCATAGAAGAAAAAAGCAATTAACTGTGGCCTTCCCACACAGATGCATGCAGACACAGCAGTGACTCTAACAGCAACCCGACATAGACGTTAACCCACCTGCTAACCATTAACAGGCTCACCTTGTGCGAGGATTAATTCACAGCCCTGATTCCGATCAGAAATGTGATCCAGCAGACTCAGGAGGCCCAAAGATTCTACAAAGTAATTCCAGTACATTCCTGTTAAGCAATGAGAGTAAGAGTAGCCAACAAGCCCAATTCTCCCAGGAAAATCAACGTGTTCCCTGGTAATCACAAAGCATCCATTGTACCAATAAGCTTTTGTCAGCAGTCCCAGCTACTCTCAGACTACTCATGAGTGCCCACACCTGAAAGCCTTCCCAACTACTCTATATTCCCTGAGCCAAGGGCAAATCGGCCCCAGCAAGGACATTCTTCCTTTACCTGGAACATGGAGGAGGCCCCTGCCAACATTCAGAACACTTTCTGAGTTACATTATACACTACTTCTATACAGTAACTGCATACAGACTACACAGGATAAAATAAGTATAAATGATTTGTAATGCCATCACAACAACCGAAAAATTCTTGATAATGCACAATCATCAATTAAGCAGCAAATGATAATGCTTAAAATGTACCTTTTTCACAAAGATATAGGCTAATCAGGCAGCAAAAGTCATCCATCCCCAAATACCAGAAAGTGAAAAATGTGCTCATTTAAAGACATCACAGGTCTAAATGTTATAAGCAGATCCTTGTTAGTACTGAAGTACATTCCAAAGGTAGTAGGGGTGCAACGGATCACAAAACTCACGGTTCGGATCGTATCACGGTTTTGAGTCACGGATCGGATCATTTTTCGGATCAGCAAAAAAAAAAAAGGGAGACAAGTATATCTTTGCTTTCCATTTATTCTGTAAAACACTTAAAGCAAGGAACTTTTGCCCATGGTCTTAAATGAAAACAACATTCAAGATGTCCAATGTTTAAGTAAAATCTTAAAATATATAAAATATTCAATACTCAATTGTTAAATCAAAGTGCAATATGAGGCATGATACCTTCTTCCTTTAAACATGGTAGTGAATGAAAAAATAGCCTGTGTAAACGTTGACGTTAATATTATACTTTAGGTGAGTCTGGCTTGGTTAACATTAGCCATAGCCTTGGATCAAGACGGTCAGGCTTGTACCAACAAGGCTAGTTAGCCATATATATAACGTTATAATTAATAATTAGAACAGTGGTGTTAACATCACTAGCCTTGCCTTATCCATATGAATAACAAAATTAAATACCCCGGGCTCCATTACATATTGTTTGACGAGGCGAAGCACAGACTGGAAAGTAACATAGCGTTAAGGAGACGCTCCGTCTAACGCTATGGACCAGAGCTAAGTTGTAATCATAAAACTCCGTTTTTTTAAAAATAGTCATGCACACATTTTTACAGTGCATACGGCAGGCCTTGTTGACGGATTTGGAAGAGATTTCGTAGCTCTGGTTCCAAAAATGAACGAGTATTTAATGTGTTAAATCCGTGAAAATTACATTACAGTGGGTGAGCTGGCTCTCAAACTGTCTCCCCCTGCGAAGAGGGGCGGGGCTTAGCGATAGGTCCAATGCGCTTCAGAGTAAAACACAGCACGCATCTGTCTTTTCACTGCAACTCTGCATCGAGATTTAGGGAATTATTACTTTAAAAAGTACTAGCGGCAGTAAAACTAATTCACTATGATGGTTAAATTTTGCAATTAATCCGCGGTTCACATGCGTGCCGAACTGTGGGGGGCGATCCGTACGGATCACGGATCAACTACGATCCGTTACACCACTAAAAGTTAGTAATGATTTAATTAGAGATTTAAAGCAGATATTTAATTATACATCAGAACACTAGACATGCCAGCTCAGAAATGAATCACCCATAGATTTACATTGTAGGTGCCCTTAATAATGGCTCTTGCACTACAGGGTGGTTGCGCAGACCTAGCTAAAAAGCACTGGAGATGGAGATGGAGATTAAGTAGAAGGCTCCGACTGGGTCTAAATGTACAATGTGTTTAACTGAAAGTCGTTGAAGAGCACTTTCACGTAATGTAAACAGTTAAGCGATATCATCAATACTGAAGGTAAACAGAAAGCATCCAATCCAATTCCAATACACAATCTAAAAGAATTGGCCAATATCAATGTTTTTTTTTTCTTTTTGCAGAACATTGTGTGAAAATGCAATAAAGTGCAATACCCCCCCCCATTATAGGCCACCATCACCCTCGCCTAACACCAGCAATTCATGTCGGTTACAGATGTCCTCCCAAAGCAAATCACTGTATTTATACTGCCACCGAATTTCCACAATCCGCCAGCTCTCAGAGCTGATAAAATGTGCACCAGCAAACAAAAACGAGTGAAAACGGCTACTCACAAACCCATATGTAACGCTGGCAGAGAACAAACAATACAAAAACTTGTCATGTCGATTTTATGTGTGAGAAATACATTAATGGTCCTGTCCAAAAAAAGCAATGTTCCCAATGCATTCTGCTTTAGAAAAATCCTTGTTTAATGTGGTTTTCTACTGTTTGCCAAAGAGAAGTTCCTGGTTAGCTGAAAAGTTTTTTTTTAAAAAAGGCTTAACTAGCATTAACTACAAAGGCTTAACTACCATTCTTTTCTGAAGTTACAAGTCACCATTCGGAGTACCAGGGTAATTATCTTGAGCTATTCAGTAGATGCAGATCATCAGTTTTTCCACTGACCTCTGACAAGACACAAGAGCTGTAGTGCTCGACCGATATGGGTTTTTCAGTGGCCGATGCCGATATTTAGAGAGCAGGGCCGCCGATGGCCGATATGTAATGCCGATATGATGTGGGCGGCCGATGGCCGATAATAAAAAATACATACATAATAAAAAATACATATATTGGCATTATTTTTTTTTTTTGCATCTGATAAAATACGATTTAAATATAATAACAAATGACACAAAATTGCTGAACTTAAATTAACATTTATTTAATATGTATGTATTCACTTGAACACAAAGAATATTTGAAAATAAAAAATGTGCATTGTCTTTGTTTGCACTCTGTAGATCCGCACTCTGCACTCTACTTATTTTAATTTAAATAAATAAATAAATAAATAAATAAATAAATAAATACATTTTGTTGGGAGATAATCGGCCAATGCCGATTATCTCAACATGCCATTAATCGGTTGACCTCTAGTGGACTGTCACACTAACCGTCTGGTAACATGCAAGCATTTATTTGGAACTGAATATTTAATTTTGATTACTCCAAAAGGAAAAAAGTAAGAACCTGGCATGTTTACATTAGGGAGGAGAATACAATGTGATACACTTGGCAATAAAAACTGCCTTTCATGAACAAATGTCCTTGCTTCTCAATAATGTGTAAGCAAAAACTACTAAAGATTAAACAAAAATGTATCTGGGGACAAAATGTCGTTAGGCTAGTCTTTGACTGAGGCATTGTTTTCCAGACGGTTAAATCACTTTGATCAGGCTACTTGGAGGGATTAGTTATGCACTGCCATTTTTGTCTATCCTGCTTTCCTTGAATCCATTGTAACTTTACTTGTGGATTACAAATAATCTGATAGTTGTCCTGGCTGGTGCCATATTAAATGTGTCCTTAGTTAGTCTGCCACTATAGTACGTTAGACCTCTGAAATTCCAATAGATCTCTAAACATGTGCATATACAATTTGTATAATGCTCTGATATCATCAGTTGCCATCCAGACAGGGATTTCTCCAGTAAACCTGTCCACAAGCCAGTGACTGATTTCCACAGGACCACCCACACGGCACACTACAGAAAATTGAACGGCAATAGTGCTATCTCAAACTAAAAAGTCTAGAAAGTCAGCCTACCCAAAGACCAAGTGTTTACTATGGACTTTCCTGTTAAATATAAGCAAAAACATGCCTATATTTCAGCAACTCTATCCAAATACTATCATTTTCTGGCCAACCAGTATTTCTGCTGTGTCATTTCTGGTTCATTGTGAACCACCGCAGGGCTGGGCAACAGACACCTCTATTATTCTGGTTGTGCCCTGCACTGTAAGTCCATCTATCCCTTGCTGCTTAAAGCTGCAGTAGGCAAGTTTGAAAATATACAAGGCAAAAAGACTTCCCCCTTTTGCTCTCCTCCCACCTATCTCTCTCCTAAGCCCCTCCCATCAAATGATGCTCCAGTGCAAGCGTGGAGACCATAGACTTTATAAAATTAGATGGAGACAGGCAGACAAAGAAAGGTTTATTTTACAGGGAGGATATTTTGCTTTTAGATAGTTGCTCTGATTGGTAGCTACATATCTAGCCCTGATTGGTTGGTTTTTAGAAGACCGGGTTGAGATTTTTTGACAGCCCTAATACAGAGCCCAGGTCACTCACAGAAACCTGATTTTTTCCCAGAACACTTGATTTATTGATAGCTGCTGGAATATAATGAGTAAATTTAATAATTTTGCCAAAATTATATTGAAAAGATCTTGCCTACTGCACCTTTCATACCAGTGATACCATTGTTTTGTTTTTTCAACTGTATGAACTGAAATCAGTTGGATTCCCAGAGTCCTGGTTCCAGTTATTTCCACTGTCTTGTCTGTTAGTTGGAATTTTACCCAAACATTGTGGAACTGTGCCATTTCGGTAGCATAACGAGGCTGGTTCATTAACTTGAATCAAGAGCCATGGGTGAAGTTCATATCCATTGCCATGCACAGCAGGTCATGCCAGAGGGAGCATCATAATGTTATTAGGCTGTTATAATAATTCTTATTAGGCTGTTATAATAATTTAATCTTTTATCTTTACTTTAATTAGTCAAAGTTGCTCTCTAAATGTTTTCATTGCCATTCATTTTAAGGTTGACTTGATGATTGCTTATCTCATCTGTCACCTCTTGAGAAAGAAGACACTGAATGCAAGCATTAAATGCTCCTATAATAAATACATTGTCTAAATAACGACATTTATTTTTAAGATGTTTGTGCTGATAGACTTGTTAAATAATTTTGATACCTGTCATCATCCTTGATTGGCTGTGTCTGATGATGGTTGGGAGCAGATGGGAGAGCCTCTATGAAAGTATAATAATCCAAACAAAAACCATGCCAGTGATTTGGTTCGTAGTTCATGATCCTACTCCCTAATACTAGAAAATCTGCTTTAGGTTACTGATTAGCAAACATCCATACTCATTTTTATTGATACCGTGAATTTATAATGTAACTTGTATATGGTTGAACTACAGAAGCCCATTTGGAATTTATACCCATAACTTTCTGGTTATATACCAAATACTCTGTGGGGCTGACCAAGAGGCACAATCATGGACAAATCCACTGGTGCAGATAAGCTATATTTCCTGATAGGCTACATTTCCTGCTAAGAGCAATTTGTCTGCAAAACAGGATGAAAATTCAATGCACCAAATGGGAAATAAACTATTTGTTAACGTACTGTAAATGGAAGACTGTTATATCACATGCAGATGTGTGATAATGAAAGAAGAACGTGCTTACCCCAGTGGTGGTGTTATCTGCACTCCAAGGCCCGGTATTGCGTATGGGTAACATCCCGATGAGTGTGAACTAACAGATCGCCAGGCGCACAGGTCTCCCTTAGCGCCATGGGGCGTGGTATACCTGCTTTGGACAGACATGGGGGTATTACTTTACTTTGTTTTACGTAAGGTAGAGGCCAATGCTAGAAAAAAACAGGATGTGTAGCCTATGTTCCAAAACGTTGTGCGCTGTCATTCGCAAAAAAAAAATGCGCAAATGGGTGTGTTGTTGAAACATAAATTTGACCAGATAACATAGCTTATAGGCTAACCATGGACCAAAACTAATAAAAATCATTGGACTTCATGTAGACCCAGTAGGCCTAGTCATTTCGTGTAGCTAAGCGTAGGCTAGTTCTATCAAAATGTATCGTAAATCATAACAGTAGGCTACAGTCTGTAGGCTTTCTCCTTAGGTAAGCTGTACAAAATGTGTAAAATTGTGAAAACTGAAGAAAACTCAGACAAAGGAAGCAAATTTAGCCCAATTAATTACGGAGCGTTATGGCATATGTAAGTGAACGTGTTACGTTCTACAGCACTAGTTACAGCCATAGATATATATACGGTTACAGCTCGATAACATATCCGTGGTAAGAATTTGAGGAGCAGGCTAGTGAGGCTACTCATTTACGGCATTAATCTATTCGCTGCAAATTCATCAGCACCGCCTGTTCCCATCTTACCGAATGTGCATGTGCGGGACGTTGCACGACACGTTGAAATCCTGACAGACCAGAAGACTGGTAGTCTATTGACATTTAAACAGACTTGTGAATTTAATTTCAGTGATCTTTCAAATACACGTTTGAAAGTTAATTAACCTAAACCAAACTGTTAAAAGCATTTTTAAACAAGTAGGCTAAAACATTGCGATCGGGTAGCCTAACCATAAAACAAACGATTGGCTATCAAAAACTAACAACACTTACAAACGCATGTTAGAAATTCAACACATTAAACTAATTTGATAATTTGTAAGATTACCATAGCCATGCCATTACGAAGACAAAGATGACAAAACCAGCTAGCAAGCTAACACTGCAATTTGCCGTGGCTGGTTGTTATTGCGGGAATCTAGCACCACCCTTTAGAATTTAATGACTGAATAAATTGTTATGCTATACAGAACCAAGTAGTCACACTACTCACGTTATAGTTCGCCTACAGCACAAAAATCTAATTTTAACTTACCCGGACTGTTTGGTCTCCCGTAGCCTATTCCTTCAGACACTAGCTGATTAGATACATTTATTTTTGTTACACTCACTGTGTGATGCAACGTACCGAGTCCTCCGCCGTCAGTGTTGCTCTTTCCTCCACCCAGGAAGTGAGTCACAAGCGTTGAACAAAATAGCCCAATGCTTTGAGTCGGCGTTCCTTCCTGTAGCGCTATTTTCAGGGCATCCCATATTCGTGAAGCGATTACAGGAATTTACCACATAATTACATAAAACGTATTTCAAATGAAATACAAGGGAAGGGGGCTTCACAGTAGCCTATTATCGTTTTTTGTTTCTTTAAATGCGGGGTTGTGTCTGGACCACAACATGATTATGGGCGCGGACATATTTCTTAAGGGCTTATAGGCCACCGCGTCCGACATGCCTGTCCTCTATCACCATCTTTCTTTGTGGCATGTAGGCTAGTTAACGCACACCCATCCACGTTTGATACCAGTTTTAAATTATCTTTTAGTAAAATAAACATTAAGAAGGTCTAAGTGTTGGCAGTGTCATTTTCAAGTATTAGGATGTGGGTTTTTAAAATAAGTAGCCTAGGCTATACGATCCTCTGAGACTAATGCTCTGTACAAGATGTATTAAGATTCATTATAGCCTATACTTTTTTTTGTTTTACGTAGGCTAAATAGCACTAGCAATCAAATTGAACAATGTATAAGTATAGCCTACTGATGTCATGAATGATTACAATTGGAATAACATGCTATTTGTATTAATCTGTGTCCTATCACAAATTGAGAATTACATGATCACATTAACTGCAATCAATTTATCGTCATCAATATTACAATACATATGATCATTAATGTGTTCTGTTTTTGGCAGCCAATCTCCATCCAAATACTCACTATATGTCCAACTTGTTTTACTCATTTAAAGACCTAAACCTTGCATCATTTAGAAACTTTAGTAGAATTGATGTGCACATGTGTTAAGTAGGCTACGTTCTTACTCACTTACAAATAGCATACCACAGTAATAAATATTAATTCCATCCAATCATCATCTAACCTGCTTATTACTGGTGTGGATGGCCTGGAACCTGTCCCAACATGCATTGGGCGAGAGACAGGAATACCCACTGGGCAGGTCGCCAATCCATCACAGGGTATACACACACACACACACCATTAATTAATTCACACACTCATACCTATGGGCTATTTAGAGTCTCCACTTAGCCTACCCTGATGTCTTTGGACTGTGGGAGGAAACCAGAGTACCCGGAAGAAAACTACACAGACATGGGAAGAACATGCAAACTCCATACAGAAAGGCCCTTGGCCTGGATTCGAACCCAGGACCTTTTCTTCTGTGAGGCGACAGTGTTATCTATTCATAAATAATAAAACATTAATTTAATTAAAGGTACAAACTTTATTTATATTGAGTATTTTTGACTTAACAAAGCTGAATGATTCACTTAGGTGAGCGGTGATTTTTGGCGTACTGTAGCACACCAACTAACAAGGAAGTGGCCAGAAGAAAAGGCCAAGTTCTCAATACATATATTTAATAAAAAGTGAAAAATAATACAATAGAACACCAGAAGTTCAGCCATCTAACGATCCAGTAACACCATATTGTTCATATTGCCTATTGTTAAAATATAGCAAAATGCATACCAAAGCTATTTTAGAAGCAAAGTACTCAAGATGCAAAATGCAATCCTAAGCACTTTTTCTAATGTGGAAGAAAAGGGAATGTTGACACAGAGACCAAGTGCATTGCAGTTAGTATAAGGATGTTTTGTTTATAACAACAAATAAAAAAATAAATGATTAAACCTAACAAGTGAAATGTGACCAAAATGACGAAAATATCAGGGAGGGACCTTTAGGTACCTCCATAGAATCTGCTAAACACAATGCAGTGATGGGATCTTGAAAGCCTGATACTTCATTTTCGCCAAAGGCTAACAATGATGGAATTAAGAATACGTACCATTGCTATTTAACTATCTACTTCAGATGCTTTGTTGCTGACTATCAGATATGCATAACCTTGTTTTCAAGTTTACGGTACCAAACATTTGAAACAAGCCCCTCCTAACTATGGATTACCATCATAAATTAAATATATAAAACCACTCCAAAAACAAAACCCACACCTCTCTAAAAAAAGCCTTTGCTTGAGTTCAGTCCAAGAGTGTTCAATATTTCAGTATTCCTCTTCTAATATTAATTTTCTAGCCTTACAATGCACTTTGGAAGTATTACAGAGTGCTCAATGATTGGTGTTAACATTTATTGTGGACTAGATTTTTTTTCAATAAATTTCTAATGATTGAAATCATAAAACATTGTTTTTAATGCAATTGGGAGGTTAAAAATGGCAGGGACAATATTAGTCTGTTAAGCAGTTGTTCTGTTTTTCTGTCTTGCCTAGTTATCTCTAATCAGCTATTTAAAATTTGATATGATGTAATAGCCTACTTATGCAACAGTCAAAGTCGGTTGTCTTGTTCACAAATTACGAATTATTCCACTATTATTAAATATATGAGACTAGAATATATGATAGACTAGAGGTACGTAGAATCTATGCCAAGGCGCATTGAAGCTGTTCTGGCGGCTCGTAGTGGCCAAATATCGTAGGCTACTAAAACACTTTATGTTGGTTTTTCCTTTCATTTGTCACCCGTCTGTATACTGTATGCAAAAGTATATTTAAATATATCATTTGCGCCCAACGAGGAGTTATAGCTATATATCCAGAATTTTCACACTCATTTGGAAATGGAATTTCCCCCCAAGCCCGTTATGGAACTCTCACAGCACTATGGTGCTAAATAACGTTTCCGATGAACCAATCAGCTCACTTGCTCGGCACAGGTTGCGACATTGCGACCGCGGAAGTGATGAAAAGCAGAAGTTGATTGGCTGGCTGTGGCACGGAAGGAGAACATGATCATGCGTAGCATGTGTTTAAATTGCGTTTCACTATATATATAACTTTTCACAGAAATAAAGAAACTATAATTCGTGAAACGTAAGGGAAAATGTATTCCGCCCTGTGTTATTATAGGACCCTACAAAGACCGATTCTGTTCACTATATTAGCTCAACTTAAGCCGAATAGAAGGCAACAGTGTTGTCTTTCGCCTGAATACTTCTATATAAAAGTCGGCAGTAAACATAGTAAAGGGAGACTCCTTGCTCCCAGTCATCATTCAGCTCGACAGTCTGTCTATGGTGGGACAGCGGTGCCATGGTTGACCAAACTGAAACGAATCACTGTTGGACTGTGTATGGAATTTTCAACCTCAGCCTATACCAGAAGCGAAGCAATCGGAAATATACAGTCCAGCAAATATCATTTGGTGTACACGTGCAAGGTAATCGGGGAGGTTCTATAAATGATAGAAAAATTGTAGATGACTTGCAATTAACGTCAACGTTGGTGGGTGGGTAAACATAGTGCAAAACGTGCACGTAAAATTAGTTTAAACGAGCATTACATTTCTTTTGGGTTGAGTAGCTTATTGGTAATTTTATACCTTCCGTCTTTACATTTGTATTCCCCGAAGAAATATCCTGTTTTGTTTTTGGAGCTAACACTGACCTGCTGTGAGAGCATTTTTGCAAACACACGAACAGAAGAGTAACCTAATGTTTTATTTCTGAATGTGGGTAGGTGACGACTGCGGCGTAAATGTAAAATACAAGTCATGAAACGGTTTTCTACATGGCTTACTTTGATATTACTTGTGTCGTGACTTGAATCTACTTCTCCTTACAGGTGTGCTCCACAAGATCAATGAAGAAGATATCCAAAACAGCCTACCATAAGGGCGTTGTCATAGTAACTTGCCCAGGCTGCAAAAATCACCACATCATTGCTGACAACCTAGGATGGTTTTCAGACCTGGAAGGAAAGAGGTATGTTCCCTAGCATTGTTCACACTTCTCTGCTTGCCTCTTCACTGATGAAACCGATTCCATGCTTGCAAGACCTCACCTGGACTGTTGATTAGCTGGAATGCTTAAAATGGCGATGAGCATAACGTCATAATGCTAAAGTAACATGCAGAATGTGGAATTGTCAGCATATGCTTAGATACAGAAACAGCCTTCAGCAGCCTATCCTATATCTACGACAGACACTATATTCAATAGAGCTGCTAATATTATTTATAAATGTTATATTATTTTGCATATACACACAGTATGTACATTGTTCAAAACTCCTGAATTTGTCAGCTTAAAGTTCTCACTTCAAGGTAAGGTAAAAAAAAAATCTTTAATTTTGCAGTGTCACAATAACTGAAACTGGTGTACATTGGGAGTATTATCATACTGCACTCTGTAAAGCATTGTGGCTGTAAAGTTATCCGAATTTCCAAATTGTGGAACCGACATAAATGTATGTGGACTTACTGTATCAAAACTAGCAGAGAAGGCCTAATACCAGCGAGCTTTGAATAGTAAATGGCAACTATTTGCTTGTTGCACCTTTTTCAAGCACAAGGCAACCCTGCTATACCTGGATGTTTGGTCATGATGACAAACCAAGGGGAAAACAGTTGGATATTTTCATCTTAAATACACTTTGTAGGTAGATGGTTAATTCATGATGTTCAACTTCAAACAGGCTAATGCTTGAAAAGTTCAGGCAATAACATTGTTTTAACTACTGATGAAAGCCACAAAGCACTGCAAATGAGTGTTAATGACATGCTTAGAAACAGGTGACTAAATATAACACCAAAATACTACTTATTTTCAGGTTTGTGTCGTTTAATTTAATTCCATTTCTGTAAATCTTTTTCAAGATTATGGAATGTCTTACAATAGATGGTCGAGGATATACCTTTGATGTTCAGTCAGGATGATTGGATATTATATAAAGCTGTCAGTTATAAGTATGTTTTATATTTGTATTGAACTTAAAATCAGTTTTGGTGCAGATTGTAATATAATTAAAATGGCAATGTGTTTAGAGCAGGGCTGCCTAACCCTATTCCTGGATAACCCTAACAAAGCACACCTCATTCAACAGCTAGAGATCTAGTTGAGCTGCTAATTATTAGAATCAGGTGTGCCAAATTAGGTTTGAAATTAAAACCTACAGGAAGGTAGATCTCCCGGAACAGGGTTGGGCACCCCTGGTTTAAAGTCTTCCTGGCTGTCCTCCTCTGCAGGAACATAGAGGATATTTTGGCAGCGAAGGGGGAGAAAGTGAAAAGGATTGAGGGTGAGGAAGCCATACAGATTGTCACAGAAGAATCCATGACCGAAGACTCACAGAACTCTCCAAATGGACCAAAGGTTTTGCCAAGGATTGAGGGTCCAAAGAAAACATGAATATGAGGCTCATTGTCACTACCTGTCACTGAGGAAAAACGGAATTGCTTGAATATAAGCATGTATGTATTTATTATATAAAGCCACAGCTCCTTAATGTTGTTCGTCATACCATTGTAGTATGTTTTAAAAATCAGTATGATAAATTGAAAAAATAATAATGAATTAATGGAATTTAATAGAAGTATATGTCAGATTGTGTGTGTGTGTGGAAACAGAGATTTATATTAAGGGTAAGGTTAAAACATTTACACATTTTTCTATTTGTCTCAATGTGAGAATCCATTTCCTTATGGCTTTGTCATGACTCTCACAATAAAGAAGAATACTTTGGCTCCCTCTTATGTTCACATAATATATTTGTTGTTCCAGTAAAAGCTGCCCAGTATAATTATTTTTTTTAAAATGTTTTTAATGTTGATGTCCAGGGTTAGCTGACACTTCAGTATGTGTACTGTTAAATAATACTGTGCTTGCAGTCATGACTGATAGCCTGAGCTGCCTCGTTCCCCTACTCCTAACATACTACACTGCTCAAAGAAATGAAGGGAACACTTAATCAACACAGTATAACACCAAGTCAATTAGACTTCTGGGATATTGATCTGTCCAGTTAGGAAGCGTAAACAATTGTGAATCAATTTCATCTGCTTTGGTTCAAATGAAAGTGTCAACAGATGGACAGGAGAGGCAACAGCAAGACAACCCCCAAAAAGTAAATGGTTTTGCAGGTGGTGGCCACAGACCATTTCTCTCCTTATCCTTCCTCACTGATTTTTCTCTAGTTTTGCATTTTGTTAGTGCCCTTGTCATTACTGGTAGCATGAGGCGGTACCTGCAGCCCATTCAGGTTGCACAGGTAGTCCAGCTCCTCCAGGATGGCACATCCATACGTGCCGTTGCAAGAAGGTTGAGCGTGGAGGAGATACCGGGAGACGAGCCATTACACGAGGAGAGCTGCACAGGGCCGTAGAAGGGCAACAATCCAGCAGCAGGACCGGTATCTGCTCCTTTGTGCGAGGAGGAACAGGAGGAGCACTGCCAGAGCCCTACAAAATGACCTCCAGCGGGAGGTGGCATGAGGGCCCGACATCCTGTAGTGGGACCTGTGCTCACAGCCCAGCACCGTGCAGCTCGATTGGCATTTGCCAGAGAACACCACAATTGGCAGGTTTGCCATTGGCGCCCCATTCTCTTCACAAATGAGAGCAGGTTCACACTGAGCACATGGGACAGACGTGAAAGAGTCGCCGTGGCGAATGTTATGCTGCCTGCAACATCATCCAGCATGACCGGTTGGTTTAATTGACGGTGTTATACTGTGATGATTAAGTGTTCCCTTCGTTTTTTTGAGCAGTGTATAATGAATGTATCTGAGACATTTCTGGGATCCAAACATCGCTGAGACACTTGGGCATCACTGTGGGTGGATCAGCAGACCACATGAGCCATCTCCAGAACTTTCCATTGAGTACTAGCAGAAAATGGAGGACACATGAGATACAGACATTATCATTATCTAATCACCTAATTCGAGTTAAATTCAATTTGTTAAAAGGAATATATTTATTTAGTTTAATGGCTCTGTTTTTATTTAATCAACACCATTTTAATTTGGTGTTCAATCAAATCCTTTGATGATTCATTATTTTATTTTATTCAGTTCCACAATCATTTATACATTTTTGTTAATTTCACTTTCATAGTACATTAATGCATATGTTACTTTAGAGAAAAGTGAGTTAAAAAAAGTACTAGCTCCTCAGACCTAGTCAAATATTACTTGAAGACTGCTGTTGTCAGGACAACTGTGTAATGGCAAATCACGTGTTTGGAAAAAATTCTGTGTCTTTCAATGCATGTCACTTGTTCTTCTGTCCATATGGTACCTAGCTATGGAATTCACTCCAATCCAAAGCACGATGAGGGCAGTCTAACCCCTTTCATTCATCCATTACATCCCAACATGGAATGACCTTTGCTCATTAACAATTGAGAAAGGCAGGGGAAGAGCTCAAATAAATAATGTCTTTACTGAGCAAAGGCCAACATCCATCCTATTAGTGATTCAGATGAGATTTCAACCAGAAGTGTACAACCGCAGTGTACTACCAAATGGAGTTTGAATTCACAACATTAAAGTATGAAAGAGCATGAAATATGTTTTTACTGGCATATGAAAAATTTCACGTTTTACATTTTAGGCTATTTTATAGTTTTAGCTAATCCACCCGCAAGTCCTCTAAAGATCTTTATACCATTTCTACAAACATGCTGATGCTGGAAAGTTCTTACCATCTCTTTAACTCGTCCTTTAACTTCCTTACATCCACTAATTACTGACATTTCAAACAATACTTTGCATTATAATTTGGAAAGCAATGTTATGGCAAAATACAACTATGACTTGTGAATGGCTAGGCCGAAGGTTTTGTTTTCCAGGACATGTCTATCAGTTGTTATTTCAGCCAGCTGAAAGAAATGTTGGAACCTTAGCCTATATAGAAGAAAAAAAATAACATTTTGGCAAGGCATCTCAGAGAAAGCACTAGCTATTCAAGTGTCTTTCTACGAAATTGCAGGTACGGTCACCAAACAATATTGAGTAACATTTCGCGGGGCAAGTGTATCAGACTCACGTTAGTTCAGTGAAGGTCCGGAATAACTTGGTTCCGATAAAAAACAACAGAAAACAGGACACTGATGGTACAGCAACAAATCGCGTCTGAGTGGCCCTCGTGACGACATATATATTTCACTTCAAAGACCAAGATTCATTTCAACTGCTTGCCAAGAAATGTAATAGGCCGAGTATGTCAAAGATTTCTGGGAATTGTGGTCCGGTTTTTTTTTTCGTTTCGCGAAGGCACGACAGTGGAAACATTGTACGTTATGCCTTACGCCTCACTTTCCGGGAAGCTGTAAGCTTGCTTTTCACATCAAATGTGACAGCACAACTATGGCTACTTTCGGGCAGCTTTCAGAAAATGAGCGGCCGCACCACCGGCCTTTCTTGATAGGAGTGAGCGGGGGAACCGCAAGTGGAAAGGTAAAAGCATAAACGATTTAGCCAGTTTGCTAGTTATGTCATCCCAAATGCGTCGTGATATTTCCGAGAGAGATTAGTTTTCTGCTTTGCACTTGAATATTGTAAACAATACAACGATCGTACTGTAGACACGAGTAGTCAAAACGTCTGGATAACTTGTTTAATTAGCCATTAATAACGTTAAACGTGTATTTACGGTTTATACATACTCGTTTCCAGTCTCCAATAAACGACCATTGGCTTCGCTAGCGATGCTAATTTAATGTTAGCTAACTGACATGTGTCAAAATAGAGTCCAGCGCTAGCACATTCCAGTCTAGGCGGCTATGCTTAGCTTATCTAACGTTGATTTGTTTCACAATGACTAACGTTATAGTGGTCGTACGTAATTTTTCTTAAAATACTTTTGAAACTTGAAATTAACGCTTTTAAGCATCTGGTCCATTCTAAATTATCATGTGAGATTCCCCCCATTCATATTGGCTCCATTTGCATCTCATTTAATTCTGCAGTGAACATGTTGTATAGCTAGTTAGACCATCAGTGGTCCCCTGTACTAAGCTGAAAAATAACCCACTATTCTTACCATCGAAGAAACTAAGGTCTGTGTTTTGTTCTGTGTCCTTAACAGTCCACAGTGTGTGCTAAAATTATGGAACTGCTGGGGCAGAATAAGGTGGACCATCGCCAGAGGAAGGTCGTCATTGTTAATCAGGACAGCTTCTACAGAGTCCTGACCACTGACCAGAAGGCCAAGGCCCTCAAGGGCCAGTACAACTTTGACCATCCAGGTATCAGGAAACTCACTGATAACCCATGTGTACTAGACATGAGAGCAGTGATGTGTCATAGCATTTAAAAAAAAAAAAAATATGGTGTGTGAATTTGATTGGGCTATATCACAGTCTCAATCTGTGATCCATGGTCTGTTTTTCCAAGCCATTTCAAAATGTCCATGACAAGGAAACAGACATCATTTAATGAACAATGAATTAGACATTGCCGTTCTAATATGCACTGACAGCAGCATGGCGGGACAGAAGCATGTTTGTCTCATCACTGTGAATATATCACTAAAGTAATGTACTTAATAAGATCAACCAATAAGTGAATTGGTTCACTCAATTATTTTGGGATCTGTCGCTCTCCATATGCAGTATATACTGACTGTACATTTCCATTCATTGGTATGCCATGTATATTATACATTAGAGCAGGTGTAGGCAGTACTATAGCGTACTGTAGTGATGTTTCTGGTTTTTGTTCCATCCAAGCTTGATTGAAAGAGTTTGATGAATTATTAATAGCTTGAGCCTGAATATTCAGTCTGAATGGTGACATACTGAGTACCTCCAGCATATGATTCCCTGCATTTATTGAGCCTTATAATTAGTCCAATTATTTAGTTCTAGGTTTAGATTGAGCAAGACCCAGGGACAACTCTGGGATTCCAGGACCAGCGGTGCTTATCCCTGCATTAGAGTATAAGACGATGGCTTGCGCTCACAGACATACCAACCAACTTGACATTCACAAACCAAAACAAATAGGTTTTTTGTTTGTCAGTGGGTAATTGTGTGTACTGGAGAAAACATATGAGAATCGCACACTTATCTCCATGCAAAAATAATTTTAGAATAATACAAAATAAAGTCACCAACATGTTTCGGCAATATGCCTTCATCAGGGTAGTCTACACCGTTCTTTCTTTTGGGTGCGCGTTCTTATATATATATTTTACAATAATTGTGTGTACTGGACATAAATGTGGGCACTGTATTGTGCCAAGTGACTAATTCTCTGATTCCTCATAAATGCTTTTTCAGATGCTTTTGACAATGAGTTGATGTACCAAACTCTCAAGGCCATTGTGGAAGGGAAGGTGGTAGAAGTTCCTACCTATGATTTTGTCACTCATTCTAGGTGAGGCAACGGGCAGAAAAAATTTACACAGAAAATTGGGGGTCACCTGAAGTATTCTGATAATTTCTCGACAGTATATCATCATTTTGGCCTAACCAATTATAACTAAATACAGACCTTGCGATATCAATATGAATTGGTAGTGGGGTTTTTAGTTTTAGTCAGTAAATGCTCTGATTTAATCTGTTAAAACTTAACATGGTATTCTTAAGGTGGACCTCACAGTTCTGTCCCCATATTAAGTGACTAACAGTATTGTGTGTGTGTGTGTGTGTGTGTGTGTGTGTGTGTGTGTGTGTGTGTGTGTGTGTGTGTGTGTGTGTGTGTGTGTGTGTGTGTGTTGTCAGACTGCAGGAGCGGATCACAGTATACCCTGCTGATGTGGTGCTCTTTGAGGGCATCCTGGTCTTCTACACCCAGAATGTCCGAGACATGTTCCACATGAAATTGTTTGTGGACACAGACTCTGATGTGAGGCTCTCACGTAGAGGTAATAACTTCCTTCTCATCAGTCATAATACATTATAAAGGGTGAATGTACTGTTAGTTTCTTTCCAAATGTCTGTCTCATGCAGATGTGTTCCGTCTGTTCTTTCTGATATTCTTACTGTTCTTTCCGATATTCTTACTCTGTTCTTTCCGATATTCTTACTCTGTTCTTTCCGATATTCTTACTCTGTTCTTTCTGATATTATTGTTTGCAGTTTTGCGGGACATGAAGAGAGGTCGAGACCTGGAACAGATCCTCTCTCAGTACACCACGTTTGTCAAGCCTGCTTTTGAGGAATTCTGTTTGCCGGTAATTAGAAATAAACATACCTCTGGATACAAATTAGCACCTGCTTGTTGTATTTTGTGAGCCCTTTGATGGATGGTACCTTTGATTGATGGTACTCAAACCAAGTACATTTCAATTAAATGGGCCAAAGTATAATGCTATTATTATAACTTTTTCACATGGTGTAGATGTTAGCATGCAAATAGTCCACTATTGCTAATATTTACGCTTCGCGTATTAGTGTATTTTCTTATTCGGGCTGACATACACAGTTTACATACTTACTCAAATAATTCAGGCTACATACGTCACGCAAGAGTACCACTTGGGACCTGACAAGTCACGAGCCCTATACACTACTGCAGAATGTAAATTAAGTGAAATAATCAGGGCTATCTCTAGGGTGAAAGTAAATAAGAGGAGACACAAGTGTTATCGAAATGAGTAAAAATGTTTCTTTCTGTCATTTGTAGACCAAGAAATACGCTGATGTCATTATACCAAGGGGGGTTGACAACATGGGTAAGTTATTCTAGAATTAAAGTACAATTACAATAAAATAATGAAAAACCATCTACATAAAAAAGTTGAGCAATTTCTTTCTCAAAAAGGCATCTCGAAAATGTCCCTTTTGAAGTAAATTAAGGTCGTTTCTGAATTCATAATGGTGCTGACATGAGCGGGTTTGGATTTTTTCCCCCACCAAAAATAGTCCTGACTCATAGTTTTTATAACAATTAGTGGTCAATAAATATTCAGATATCCATGACAAAAATAATACAGTGTGTGACAATGTATTCCATTATATCTGATAGAGAGGGCAGCCTGCACTTTGACTGTGAATCCACATAAGAGGGAACTTTCCTAAATTTGATCATGAGATTGATTTGTTTGCTGTGTCAGTTGGAGCTGTGGGGTCTCCAATACGCAAGTCAGATAAAAATGTATATTTGAAGATTGAACTAATGCAATCATAAACAGAAAGTGTAGCTAGTACTGATACAATTGTTTTAATAAAAAAGTGATTCCAATGAATGCAACCATACTGTTATTGAGACCGTGTTAGTACAGCCTCAAGACTATCACCTGCTGTATATTATTTCTCCTCCTGCATTCAGTGGCTATCAACCTGATAGTGCAGCACATCCAGGACATCCTGAACGGGGACATCTGCAGATGGCAGCGTGGGTCAGTCACTGGGCACAGCCGCGGGGTGAAAAGGGCCATCTCCGAGCAAGGTGATATCCCCAACGGGGCCACCAACCCCACTGCGAAGAGGGTCCTTCTGGAGCCCAGCAGCCGACCTCACTGAAGCACCTCGCTTGGGGGTCTCTCCTCAACCCTGACCCATCCCACTGATTGAGTTCTGGCCTATATCAAATGCAGGGAAGGGGAACCGCGTTGGGAGAAAGGGGGGTGTGGAGAAGGCTGAAAGTAAAGTATCCAAATCAGTGAAAACCGTAGTTCCCAATCTTCCAATCTTCTAACCTCTTCGAAAGAAATCTCTGCAAGGCCTTGACACCAGCCAACAGCAGGTGTGTGACAGCAAACAAAAACAGACTTGGACAGCCATCTTATTCATAGATACGTAGTGACCTAATTATACTGGCGTTACTGACAATAATCTGTATGGAAAGAAAAACCAAAGCAGAGGCTGTCAACACATAATCAGATGCACCATAATGGAAAATGGAAAAACACAAACATACAAATGTAAATTAAGTGCAAATAATTGACATGCACTATATATCACTCTGAGACCATCACTTCGGTGTCACTTCCGTCCTCCGTTCTTCCTTTCCAGAGGTTACTGTAGCTGCGGGTGTTCTGTGTTTGATAATGCACCTTCATGGATGTGTGAGCAAACTGGAACATTTAGGTTCAACAAAGGCAGAGGGAATGCTCAGTGTCAATTGCAGTGAGCTGAATATCACAGATATGATTGTACTTCACGAATATGCAGCTCACTGTGAATGAGTAATAGTGAAAATTCCACTTCAGTCACTATTGAAGCTAAATGTGACCAAAATGTGAGTCGAAACACACCAAGCTGTATATCAATTCAGTAAAAAAAACAAAAAAAACATTTGTGACAGACATGCTTCTGAACAGCCTCACATTGACCGACCTGCTGTACATCAGAGTTTGAACCGTTTTCAAAAACGTTTTAACATGATTAAGACTAACTGCTGCCAAATAATATTTTTTAAAATAAATTTTTATGAATAAATTCTAACTGGTTAAACATTGGGGCAAGTTATACAGGTCTTTGCAAACACTTTGCAAACAGTTATACAGGTCTTTTGTCTGGCACGGTTGTGAAGAACATTTTGAAAACGCCTCTAGATCATAGTTTAGTTACCAGTTGATAACATTTTGAAAACGCCTCTAGATCATAGTTTAATTACCAGTTGATAACATTTTGAAAACGCCTCTAGATCATAGTTTAATTACCAGTTGATAACATTTTGAAAACGCCTCTAGATCATAGTTTAACTACCAGTTGATAAACACAGTCCTGAACATTAGGTCTGACCCAAACCAGACACATTTAAAAAGTTTTAAAGTGGTACTGTGGACGTAGCCTGAGGTGGTTGTGTTCAGAAGAGCTGTTAATGAAACCTTATCCTGTGGGTTTTTTTGTGTAGTGCTGAACACGTGGCATGCTCTGCCTGGTGAGAAATTATCACTGCCTGTTCGTCTCGAGTTTTATAGGAGAACCTCAGATTTCCTGAAATACACAAAGCCTCATTACACAAGTTAAAAAATCCGTTTTACATTGTGCCCATCAGAAGCCTAGACTTTTTAAATTCATATTTCCAATATTCTCGCTGAACTAAAAATGTCTCGAGTTCCTATGTACATCTACTCTAATGTGTATATTTGAGTTTTCCATGTGTATTAAGCTTGCTTGCAATGCAGAAAATATATGAATGTTTGTAACTGCACTTAACTTTTGTGATTTCTCTTGTTTGGGAATGTAACCAAATGAATTGGCCTCAAGGGCTCAATTCATTACCTTGACTATTGTATTCATTTTCATTAAACACTTATAATGTTAAAGTGTTTCTATATGTGCAAACTCAATTCTACACAAATAATCGACTGAATCCTACAGACTGGATAACATAGTTGCTCTAAAGGGAAGACATTTAGATTCATTTCAATTGCAATAAACATTAACGTGTAAAATTGTAAATCGTTTCTTTACTCTATATTATAGACGTTATGGACATGACCTGCAAGGATGATATTAGGATACTTAACAGAAAATTGTATTTGCTCCTGGAAAATTATTAAAATTTACATGGCACCAACAAACCCATCCCAGCAACATCTTCAAGCTGCTTGAATCAGTGTGCCCCGGTTTAATGTTTATTTTCACCCTCGTCTTTTCCACAAGATCATTTGTATGTCCAGCACCAAATAGATGTGTATTTAAAAACACAAATATGACTTGCTGACAGATGCGCATTGGGATTGTGAGATCTTTCTGGTGTTGCAAAATGTTTTGCCGTGTATTTATAGGGGCCAAATTTACTGTTGCTTGATATTGTTGTTTTAAAAAGTTGGCAGGGCAGTCTTTGATCTTTCTTGATCTAGTATAATAAAATGGTTAAGTTTGCATCTGAGAGAATTCCACGGAGGTAAGATTTTTTTATGAACATTTGTGTACGTGGAACATCAAACATATTTATAATTTGCCCAAATGCTCATTATGGACAATCTTTGGAAAATACACTGTCAAAAAGTAAACTTCTAGTTCCATATGTTTTAATGCTGAAAAACTCTCATTTATACAATCGGTAAAACATTGGCTCTGGATACCCTAAAAACGTGCAATAATGCAGACATCTGTGAATAATACTTTAGAATAATTTTGTCATTGCAAACACAGGTCCAATACCAGGTTCAAAGCTGAAGGTTGAAAAGGACATTGTGGTTCCAAGATCAGGAATGAAATCAGTTCACACGCGTGACCCAAAGATGTAGAAATATTGCAGAGCATTTTATTGGATTGCACAGGGTGATGTGTGTACTGGCAGAGCTGAATTCCAGAGGAGTGACAGGGAATAGATGCAAGTTACTGTATGCTACAGGGTGATTAGAAATTCTACTCAAAATGGCTCCCTGTTTTGGAATCTTTGAGCCCTGTGAATGCCTGGCCCCACCACAGCCCCCACTTCATGTGGCATGGCAGGTTAAGAGAAGGGCAGCTTGGCCACATCCCTCTCACTCAGGGCCAAGTTATACAGACTTGGAACATGCTTCTAACTGCCTTACCATACACTACTGCCAACAGCTCTCTCAAACCAGACTCTTGAAGTGACATCAAGTTTGACATTGATCACAGCATTCATTTATTTTTTGTTAATTTCTATCTTTTTTGCTTTGCTTTTTAAGTGCGCGTTTGTATCACACTTAAGAGAAGATGAGATCCTCTCCTTTACTGTTAACACCCTTTTAAAGAACAAAAGGAAAACTGTACTATACATTAACCGTACATAATCGATACATAAAATGCTCCAAACAAAACCTTTTTTTTTTCTCAAAAATCACCTCACATGATTACTCTAGGATATTGTCTCCACTCCCCACTCATTACACATGTCCCACTGTTCTGTTCATTTCACTATATCTGAGACAATCCCACCAATGGAAGTCGTCCTCTTTGACAGGCATCATGAGGTCACAGTCTGCGGCAGTACACTGTCCGTTTCCGAACACAGAAATGAGTGGAGTGGGGCGGGGTTACTCCCAGGATGGCACATACGAAGGGTTAAGGTTTATCACGGGAAAGAAAGCACCTTGTGTCGTGAGCAAGTCCACAAAGTCCAGGTACTCCCTGAAATGCACAGACCAGACGCACACTTGAAATGGACAGGACGGGATGGCAACACAAATCCGCGAGGGTCTCTTCCGAAAGCTTTTTTGTGCTCTGCGCCGCGTCTCCTCCTCCCTCCTCTGCGTGATCCCAACACGGGCCGGGACCCGGAGTGATCCCAAACAAATACGGTTTAAAAAAATGATAATAAAATAAGAGTTCCTGTAAACTGTAACAGACTAATGTTTCCCAGTCTCTCAGCTGCCGTCACAGCGTTCAGATTCCACTGATTGCGTCTCTGTTGAATTGTGTGTAAGTCCTTTTTGTTTTAGGATGGGACGGGAGCTCTGCTCTTAGGTCTTCTCCTCCCGCTCTGTTTTGCGACGCGTGATGTTGCGCGGTTTGATTTTCAGAGACAGTTCCCACAGCGCTTCCTCCGCGAGGTGGTCGCTGAAGTCGTTAAAGAAAGAGACGATGTCGTCGTTGCGTTTCAGTTCGTAATGCCTGGACAAAGATGAAAAAACACAAGCGTGAGCACCAGCACAAGCTCAATCTCACTTCAATTTACGGTTTCCTGTCTGCACACATACACTTGCTGGAAGCGCCTCATGCTGTCCAGGATGTTGAACTGCTGCCATCGTTTGGAGAAGTTGACCTTTCCATCAATGAGGTCAGGATTTCCAAGATGGACAAATGTCAAGTCCTGCAGGATGAGGCCTCTGTAGAGAAATAGAGAGATTCCTTAAGGCCCGTCCACACCAAGAACGATAACTATAACGAAAACGATGTGAGCATTCACACTGATGAACGATAACGTTCTGTAAACAGTGGCACCAAGCACGCGCTGCGTGCTCCAGCTGTGTCGGCAGCTTGTCAATTCTGATGGATTTTGATTCTGATGGAGTGTTTCTATCGATCATCAAATCACTCTGAAACTGATATCTTTCATCACTGTCGTTGTCGTTATGGACTCCGCCATCCACTTGAGTTAGAATGATTTTTAAAACAATATATTTATAGTTGTCGTTCTTGGTGTGGACGGGTCGTTACCCATCTGAAACTTCTAAAAACAATACATCCAGCAAAAATGTGACAATTTGCACCCTTCACATTTGTTTCAACACAATGAACGCCACACAGTGAAGTCTTGGTAACTGTTTGCAAATTCTAGCTATTCATTAGCTTAGCCTGATTATCCCTGATCCAACATTGCCTGTTGTAAGTTATTAATTTACATTGGATAGAGAATATGTTACATTGGAACCAGCAGAAGCTGGTTATGGAGCATGCTCACTCACAGGTAAGGTATACATGGAGGCTCCACGTCTGCCAGTGCTGCCCGGTATACGCGGAAAGAGGAGGAACTGTCAATTAATGTACAGTACTCCTCCAATCCCTGGAAACGGAACATTAAAAACAGAATAGAGGGTCGGTCAAAACATATCAAAAACAAATCACCATGGTAATAGTACAGGCCCCTTGTGCTGTTAAACCACGATGGTTATCATTTAGAGGCTCAAGGACCGAGTCAACCTTGCCAATGGCAATGCAGTGTTTTATAGGACTAACTGTGCAAGCAGACCAACTTACCTCTGAGGTTTGTTTTTGCCATTCCAGTCTTCGAATGGGGGCAGAATCCAACGCTGATAGTATTGCCAAGTAGGAGTTAAAATTATTCAGCTTTCTTAAGTGCTGGAGACATAGAGAGGGAACAGTAGATAAAACTTTTCAGAAAAGGTCTTTCTGACTACCTGCATTACTGTAGGTATATCCCAAATAAAATTAACAGTTCATCCATAGTATTTTATTGGCTCACAATTTCACAAGTTCATACTGCACTTTGATCAGTACCAGTGCTGGCTGGTACTGTACCAGTGCTGGCACAGAATTGCACTCATTTTAACATCTACCATGAGGTGAATTACCTTCATAATCTTAATGAATTTGAGGAGCAGCTTCTCCCGATCCTGGGCCTTCTCCTGCTGGATTATTATTGAACGCACCCTGAAGACCACCACAAAAGCAAGGATTACTGGGGTGAGCAAATTAAATGAAAACATCACACATAACTCCTTGTGCACCTTTGCATGTACAGAAGTGTGAGCATGCTGTGCTGCACGGCGTGTACAGAGTCGGTCTGTACCAATGGTGGTGTACAGCAGTGTGAACATATACTGCAGTGGGTGATGGTCCTTGGTACTGTGTACTCTAGTAACTAAGATGTTAGGCAGTTTGCTGGATAGTGGGCACATTAGTGAATAAGCATGCTATGCTAGGTAGTGTGCACAGTAGTGAATAAGCATGCGATGCTGGGTAGTGTGCACAGTAGTGAATAAGCATGCGATGCTGGGTAGTGTGCATAGTAGTGAATAAGCATGCAATGCTGGGTAGTGTGTACAGTAGTGAATAAGCATGCGATGCTGGGTAGTGTGCACAGTAGTGAATAAGCATGCGATGCTGGGTAGTGTGCACAGTAGTGAATAAGCATGCGATGCTGGGTAGTGTGCACATTAGTGAATAAGCATGCTATGCTGGGTAGTGTGCACAGTAGTGAATAAGCATGCGATGCTGGGTAGTGTGCACAGTAGTGAATAAGCATGCTATGCTGGGTAGTGTGCACAGTAGTGAATAAGCATGTGATGCTGGGTAGTGTGCACAGTAGTGAATAAGCATGTGATGCTGGGTAGTGTGCACAGTAGTGAATAAGCATGCTATGCTGTGTAGTGTGCACAGTAGTGACTAAGCATGCGATGCTGGGTAGTGTGCACAGTAGTGAATAAGTGCAGTGGAGGATGGCGTGTACTGCTCACCAGTAGGACATGTTGTTAAAGTGCTCTGTGAACTGCGTCAGATTTGGGCTCTTCTCCTCATTCTGCTCCTTTGCCCAGAGCAAGACCTCAGGGATCTGCAGAGAGACGGAGAGATTTCAGAAACTCATTCCCTCACGGGTGGAACATAGAAAAGCAGAACGGACAGGGAAGATGTCAGTTACCTCAATTTTGTAGAAAAGTTCTGCGTCCAGGAGCGTGAGCTGGTCGGCGATCTCATGGCTGCGGAAGTCGTGCAGCGTGCCTGGCCTGGAGAAACACGCAACAAGATCAACACAACAAGATCAACACAACATCATACAGGCTGCAAGGGCAGGACTCTACAGCAGCTAGGAGCTTAGAGACAGATTTGGCGTTAATGTGCACGTTTTATACCACAGTGCTTTCATGCTGAATTTTAAAGCCTTGCAATTGTGCAAGACTTCCTCAGCACTTGACTTGTTAAAACTGTACACTTTAACAATTGACAAAACCATTGACCTTCATCCCAAAGTTGTTTAAAAACTGTTCCAACCAGACTCCACACAGATTCCAAGTAGACTCTACCCATGTTACGGCCGGACCACAGCTAGACCCCACCCCCAGGCTCCACATACACCATATCCAGACCCCACCCCCAGGCTCCACGTACACCATATCCAGACCCCACCCCCAGGCTCCAACTAGCCCTCATCCAGGCAGAAGCAGAGCCAGGCCTCACCTGGCAGCCACCCCGCGAGCGGCCAGGGGTTTGAGGGAGTTAGTGTAGCGGAGGAGCTTCTTCTGCTCCACTTTGTCCAGAATGTTCTTGCGCAGAACCCGAGCCAGGCTCAGCTCTCCGTTACACACCAGCCGGAACACCAGGTCCATCAGCTGCTTCAGGATGTCCTCCGTCAGCTCAGCCAAACTGCAGGGGAGAGGAGGAGGCCGGGGTTACTTCTCCTAGTGCTCCAGAAGGACCCGCCACTTCACCGAGCTCGGACGACTGCAGTAACTCTTGCTTAAGATCACCTGCCAAGTGCTTACATTTGATCTGCTAACCTTTTTTTTCCCTCTGCATTTTCAGGTTCAGTTTAGGTACCCTCTGCTCAGGTTTCAGAATCCTAACCCTCCCCTCCCCACCATCTGCCTCGTACAAAGCAGAACCATATTCTGCCCTCCATCTACAGCAGACTTTGCAGGAAGTGGATTTTACATGTTGGGTTTCTACAGGTACAAATGTGAATGAACACAAATGGACACCTGACAATAATAACTAAAACAATCCATTTCTGAAAGGTACTGTACAGTCATATTTCAATGGGAGGAGGCATCATGCAGTTTCTCTGGACAGTTTGTCAGTTGGACTAATTTTAAACCATGATGACTGGGGCCAAGACTTGCCACACCCCCCACAATACGAAAACGATAAAGCACACGGCCTTGAATGAAAGAATTACACAGAGCAGCAAACTGCGCAACGCTTCGCGATACTCTCACAAGCAACCGCTCTGAAAGAAGAGGGGGGAAAAGCGCACTCACCACAGCTCGTCCACCACGCGCACAAGCACAAAGAAGGTGTTTTTACTGACTCGCTTCCTGAAGATGTCTGGGCTGTGACAAAACCTGGTGTATGTGCAGTGGTGTTAAGGGGCAAAAACATTTTTATGCCTCGCACATATCACAAATCGTCCCCCGTTACAAAACCATACCTGCGAGATCATCAAAATCCTCCAGAGATTAGACACATATTTGCTGGAATTGAAAACAATTGCTTTGACATCTGCTAGTCTGCAAAAATGCACGGCTATTTAAAAAAAAAAAAAATAATAAAAAAAGGTGGAGATGAACTGTCAAATTAGATCAGTGCCCTTGAGAGATCCAGCCAAAAACCTCTCAAAATTCACATCAGAGTATTCAAAATGTGCACTGAGTCGGACTTGAGTCCTGCGGCTGTCCAGAGCCTGTTCAACATTATTTAATTTATGACTTTACTTCAGAGATCAGTTAGAAAGATTAATCAAGCACAAATAAAGTATTGAAAGTACACTGCAGGAGCTGGATCTGTAAGGATATCTATAGTGAAGCTTTTTTATGAGCTCTTCAGGGCTTATAAACGTCCTGTAGGTTGTTAGGAAGGCCTCACAGTATAAGACAAGATCTGTAATAAAACAAAAACAAGAAAAATAACCCATTAGAGAGAACTACAAAACAAACCCTTCATGACAATTTAACACTCCAAGTGAGGTAGCATGCCACAAATCAGTCAGTATTTTCATGTGAAATAGCAGACTTCGTATTTAACATTTGCTCAATACCTTCCGTAAGGTAAAATAAGGTGGATTTGGATTTACACGTGTACAAAGTTACATTGCTCTGAAAATAACATGAGGCAAGAAGTCTTAGTTGACAGCACAGGTGCCAGACAGAATTGATCTGCAAATGGGACAATGAAAGAAATTACCCATCTTTTTAAATTTCTTTGCATTAGACATCCAACAAGATCAGAGATGAAAAAGTAACCATCAGAGTAGCATGCGGAAGCAGAACTAGATTCTGTTATAATGACAGGTTTAGAAATGTCAGATCTGCACTAATGCAACTCTGCCCATCTTGCTATGACTGGAGACACGATCAGACCCACAGACACACATTCGCGAGAGTGCATGCCCATGCACACACACATGCATACACACACAGTCTTTATTGTGGAAGGTGAACGGAGACCATAAATAACAATGCAATATAAATACCTTTGCGTTCTGTTTCTGTGGCGTGGACTAATAAAATATCTCCTGAACCTGCTCGCACATCTGGACCATCGTCATTCTGAGAGAGGAAAAGAGAGAAGGAGAGGGGGGAGAGAAAGGGAGGAGGAGGACAATGAGAAAAGGGACAGAGAGAGAGAAAGAAATGAAGGGGGACAGAGAAGGGATGACAGTGGATGGCAGAGGAAGAGAAGGAGGGAAAGAGGAGGCAGAAAGTTGAGTTCAGCGGCTGAGGTGGCGATCACTCCGTCTGCATTAGCCCTCAGCTAAAGCACCTCGGACAGGGTTTCCGGGTCCCCCTGCCTTTCCCAGCCCCTCTCTCACCCTGGCGTGCGTGTGCTGCGCTGACGCTCACTCCTCCCCCTGCACCACCTGAATAAATTACCGGAGCCCCACGCAGCCCGCCTGGCATCTGCCACTGCAGGAAGCGTGCAGCTCACGCAGGCACAAACCCAAGCCCTTTCATGCAGGGAGACCTTCTATCCCTTAAGTGCCTTTGTTCCTGGACGGGCACGCGTTTCTAATTGTGTACGTAAAAGCTCTACATCCTCTCAAACAAGTGTGCCAGAGAAGCTGGCTTTGACCTTGATGAGCGTGGACCAGCGCTTCATACATAACCACTTAGTCCCGTCTGTCAGACTGCACCAAACAAGAGAGAGAGGGGGAAAAAAAGATTTATGAAAATGTCAGGAGGATGCAGTTACTGAGGACTGCAGCCAGAGGGCAGCAGCAGATCTGCAGAGGAGCGAGGCAGGGGAGGAGGAATCTTGGGTGTAGCCTCCCGTAGCAACACGGGCCATTGTTTCAGTGGGTTACTAGTGAGGCTTTCTCTGGGGAGCCCGATGTTATGTGTGCTCAAGTGCATCTCTCAACAAGAAACAATAATTTATCTGCTGTTAGCCGTCAATCTAATGTAAATGTTTGACAGACACTGGAAAAGGACTGGCGAGCACAATAAACAGTTGACGACACAATCATTGCCGAAGCTGTTTACGTTGTTTTAATCGCCTGTCGACTACTATGGCAAAAGCAAGCAACATGAGTGACTAAACAAAGCGCTCCTACACCTGGGCACCGCGCCTGGGAAGCTAATTCTTCCGTGTTTATCCTCAGGCGCTCAGACAGGCGCCGCACACGAGCACAGCTGTGCCAGACGTACCTCCTGCTTTAGCGTCAGGCGGGACATGATCTCCTTGTGATCGATGAGGGAGAGCTCGTCCACCTCCTCGTCGCTCTGCCCGGAATCGGTAGACTTCTGCCTCCTGCTGCAAGTTAACAGAACGTCAGTGCAGCCCGTTCGCTGCTACAACGCTTGTCGCGACCGTTTCTGTTAAATGTAGGCCTTGCATTTCGCTTACGTGATGCGATATACAATTTACAGCATGAAGGACGGGGGTTACACTGTTATTGAGTTGTCTTACGTTTCCGTGTCCGACGTCTCTTTGCTATTGGACGAGGCGTTCTGAGGGCCTGGGTCTTGGATGACGTCATCGTTGGTAGCTGTGAGGTCCTGATGGTAAATAGTGGCATGGTAAAGACACAATGTGACTCAGACATACACCCCGCTCCCACAGTTCACCACGTCAACGGTACAGGGTCGAGCAAGTGGACTTAGTGCAAGCGTGTGGGTTTAGGCCAGACGGCAGGAGAAGGTAGAACAAAGACACAGGTTCACAAGAGGCGACGGCACAAAGTCATTCACCCAGTCAGGCAGCCAGTAACAGAAACAGGCAGCGGTAGCTGACGTACCATACTATATGAGCATGTACGCAGGGAGACTGCGGAACGAAACACAAAACGCTCACCGTTTTGGGTTACTAGCGAGAATGTGAATGAAAGACAGCACACAAACCCATTCACATCCAAAAGAGCGCCTACAGGACACACTGGACCTGAAGCCAGCTCTGGGCTTTATCTCTACACACAGGAAATTAACTTCCCCAACACAGAGTGGTCTGCTGAATAACCTTTGTGCACCTCTTCCTATTGCAAGAGACTGTAAAGCCTAAAATCCCCAGAATTCCAATGGTATTAGGGACTGGGGATTTCTTAAGAGGATCAAGATTAAAATATGAATATTAAACCTGGTGATCTCAACTGCCTTTCATAAACTGATAAAAACTGATATGAGTGCAACCCAATTTAAAATGAAAAATGAGTTTGGTGCTGTGGAGACACACAATCCTTATTTGTTAACCTCCAACCTAGTCAGGCCACAGTACTGCGTACCCTGTTTCTCATTGCAGCCTGCTGAGATCTTAGTATCCTGTACCATTACACTTAGATGACTTTCAGTGACCTGTTCCTGATTGAATAATCTGTTCTTCAATGTACACTGCCAAATTCTGTAACTTAAACTTCTCTGTGCCATGTTTCCAGTTCCTGAACACACCCTGATAAGTTTAGAGCATCCTGGCTCTCACTGAGTATCGTGTTCCCCACAGCACCCTGCTACTGGCTAATTCCTGTTCCCCACAGCAAAGTACTGTATCCTGCTCCTCACAGAATGAGTAAATATTCTTGTCATGTCACGTCGACGCAGACACAAGGGTGCTCTGTTAGCTGCTGCAATAACACATCATTATTTGTAATAATCCTCTGTGAGAAGGACCTTTGCCTTCTGAACATGCAGCTCTTGATGTATATCGAGTGTGTCCTTTACAAAGGAAGAAAATCCACAGGTGAACCCACACATCAACGGCACAAGCACAGGGTAGCATGCCAAGTAGCGCAGAAGCACACGGAAGCTCCGATAAGCCGTCGCGCGCCGTCGCCATCGCGGCACCGCATGCTCCCAGCAGCCTCTGCTCCTCCATGGCATGCCCTCTTACTTACTCCATGGATAAGCTCCCCGTACTCCAGCAGCTCTCCGTTGGCTTGGCTAGACGAATAGAGATTGACGTACTCCCCCTCCCCGCCCTCCTCGTTAGCGCTCTCACTCTACGGGAAGAGAAGGGGGACAGCAGAGGACATGACGGGCGGCGTCACACTGGCAAGCGCTCCACCGCTGCGCGCCACTCAGGGCTTCTTTGTGAGTGGCTAAGCAATTAAAAGGCCTTTTCTCAGACAGCGGCCCGGCTGGCTGGCCTATTCTAGCTGAAGCCTCGAAGGAAAAAGCATTACAGCTTTAATAGCCTCGTTCTGTCAGCGCAAGTCAATAATGGCACCTGTTCGCATTGGCCTGTATGTATGGTGGTGACCAGTTTAAATTAAAAACTTGTTAATGCCAAAAGCTTGACAAGTGGTAAACAAACCCAATCCTTAAGGGCCTCAGTCCTGCGGACGTCAGCAAGTTTACAATTCACCTTTTCTCTAGCCACAGTTGCAGAGGATATGTTTTCCTGCCCCAAACAATAGCAGAATTTGCATAATTAAGAACGGACATGGAATGAAGACCAGACAGCCTAGGAGCAACGCTACTCTAGATGCTCACTAGCCAGCCCTGGTCCTGGAGAGCCCTGGTGCCTACAGGTTTCTGTTCCACCCCAGACCTCATTAACCCAGGTTAACAAACCGTCATCCTGACTGAACATCAACAACACCTTCCAGGCTGATGTGACTGACTGCAGCAGGTTACGATTTCAGTTGTGAATTTGTCATGACATGAGACAAAACTAGATAACTCTATCCCTGTAGAATTGGGATAGAATGTAAAAGTAATGGAATAATAGACTTGCGATTCGCAAGGCATCCTGAAAAGTAATAAACAATCATTCTAAGAATTAGAAATGAGTAAGGTTTACCCCCAGATTAAACCATTCAAGATAAATGCTTTCCTAATGAATGAAGAATGCTTTTGAGCTTTGAGTCGACTACCGTTCACAAATAAATTAAATGGAATCATTACTGAAGCTGTGCTTTGCCCATTTTTATTTGAGCATTTACAAAAAAACGAAGAATCTCAAACAATAAAAAAGTCCTGGCAATATTGTGACAAATAATTATTTCGTCAGACCTTCTGTGCATTATGCATTTTATATCCATAAGTCTCAGTTCTTTTTCAAATCACAAACACATCTTGGATTCCATTTCGATGAGGTAGATGCTCAAGTCTGTTCTACCATTAGCAAATCACCTCCACCCTGTAATTATATATACATTTTAAAAAATACGTACAAATAGTGTAATTAGATAAAGGCTCATTTCCAAAAATTAGGACCGGCTTTAGTAGTTTATACGTTTGTTTCGAGTCCATTCTTAATATTCCACTCCTTTAGCACAGGGGCGGACAAGTCCGGTCCTGGAGGGCCGGTGGGTCTGCAGGTTTTTGTTTCCACCAATTACCCTGGCTAAACGAGCTAATTGGCAGGAAAAACCAACACTGGTTGACTTGTAAATTAGATCACAGTAAAAGTGTTTCAGGGACACAAGAACAGTCTACGGCTGTCATTCATGTGCTTGTCAAGAAATGTACCAAAAATGTCAGATGGCGTAAATGTTGGAGCGAATTAAGTAAATAAGGCCAGAATTTCGCATGAAAACCAGAAATGGATACGGCCCTCGTTGCCCACCACTGGCTTTAGCAGCTCAAAAAGAGCACCCTCAAGCAAACCGATTCTGCTACTGTACCCCAGGCCACATAACACCCACCCTCTGAATAGAAGTCTCTACCTTTGACCACATACACACTCCCCTATAAAGAAAAGTCTCTACCTTTGACCACATACACTCCCCTCTAAAGAAAAGTCTCTACCTTTGACCACATACACACTCCCCTATAAAGAGAAGCCTATACCTTTGACCACATACACACTCCCCTCTAAAGAGAAGTCTCTACCTTTGACCACATACACACTCCCTTCTAAAGAGAAGCCTATACCTTTGACCCATTTTACATGCCCCGTCTTCAACTTAAGCAGCACCTCCTTCTGCCGCATTATTTGTGTAACATAAAATGTTCCTGGGAAGAATTCATTGGCCAAAGTAATATTCTGTAACACCCCAAGGCCCTTCAACACCACCCCCTATCTGCCACTGCACACAACTTGAGCTCACCACAGAGGGTTGAAGAGAGTCAGTGAGAGAAGATTCAGAAGGAAGGCAGACAGCAAAAGAGCCACCAGAGCTTTCCAGGGAACCGTTGGTCACGCCCCCAGGATCTGCTAATTGGCCGGCGTTGGCTGGCACCACTAGGTCCGAGCTCTGCGATTGGTGGACAGTGGGAAAGTGGGAAGAGACACATGAGAGGAAATGAGGAATGGGGCCCTGGCTGTGAGACGGAAAGTCCTGGGAATAGGACCTCAAAATTGTCTTGCACTGGAAGGGAAGAGGAGGTGAGAGATAACGAGAGAGAAACAGAAACAGGAAGAGCAGGTGAAAAGGTCTGCAAAGAAAAAGCAGCATTAGTCTGAAGGCAATTGAGCGAGGAAAAGATCTGCCTCTTCGTTGAGCCAGAGAGCTCCCACTGGGGCTGTGACAAACCTCAGACGAATGTTTTCAGTCGGCTATCTATAACGGCATCAATATTTCAGACCACGGACAAAAGATGACCACGGGGAGCCACAAAAATTCTGCGACTTTCACCATTAATTCATCGCTTACTCAGAACGATAGGTATTATGAAATGACTCAAACGTACCACCATAGTTCTGGAGCAGTGAGATAAAACAAAGTAGCCTTTAAAGAAGAATGAGCACAGGGTTGTGCAGGGCTGCGCTATTCCCTACCTGGCCTCTCAGCCGACGGCCTGACCCTTCTTCTGAACCCCGAATCCCCAACCAAAATAGCACCCGAACCCTTAGCCCCAGTAAAAGCCAGAGACTCATGCCTCAGGCTCCTCATAAAACCCAGAAACATTCCCTTAGCTCTGATCATTGCACTGGCAGCCCCTCTCATATCTCTGTGTGACACACAATGAACAAAAGAGAAAAATAAAAAAATGGAAAGCATACCATAATGCATGAAAAAAAAGATCATACATATACAGTGCACTCCAAAAGTGTTAAGTATATACAGTGCATAAGTATATACAGCGCACTCCAAAAGTGTTAGGACAGTGACACATTTATTTGTAGTTTTGGCTCTGTACCCCAGCACATTGGATTTGAAATGGAATAGTGACTATAAGGTTAAAGTGCAGACTTTCACCTTTAATTTGAGGGTTTTTTCATCCATATCAGGTGAAGCGTGTAGCAAATGTAGCTCATTTTTTACATGTATTCCCCCCTCCCCCATTTTAGGGCACCAAAAGTAATTGGACAAATGAACACAAACTTAAATAAAATCATCATGTTCATTATTTGGTTGCATATCCTTTGCATGCCATGACGGACTGATGTCTGTGACCCAACAACATCAAAAGACTCTTAATATCTTATTTTCAGGAACTCTTACAAGCGATACTCTAACCTCTGCATTTCAATGGATCTTCATGGGAATTGGGGGGTGGGACTAGATTAAGCTGTAAATTACACAGGAATAGTATGGAACACATGGTTTGCAAAATGGCTGTAAGTCATCAAGGGTCTGAGGTATCAAACCAGCCTCAAACCATCACTCTGCTGCCAGATATGCAGTAGATATGGATGGATCACTTTAAGGGTTGCGATATGGATGAAAAAACCCTCAAATTAAAGCTGAAAATCTGCACTTTAACCCGATAGTCACTGTTCCACTTCAGAACACAACACAGTCTACACAGATAAACTGAATCAAACAGCATGAGGATCAATACACAAGCATCATTTATTTATTTATTTATTTTTTACATTCATGTTAGTGTAGATGCAAGCCAAAAGGCACTGAGGGCCAGAAGCCGTGGCTGCTTGATGGGGCATGATAAAGGGCGGGTCTGGAGGTGATGAGGTCATCCTCCTTACGCCATACGCTCATTCCTCGCAGTGGAGCGTGAGGCACAGGTGACCTGCTTGTGCAAGCCCCGACACTCCCACTGTTTTCCTTTACAGGCCAGTCACGGCAGAAAAATACCACAGAGGGCTCACTGAGACAAAACACAGCCTCCACTGTGCGCAAACGCGTACATAAATAAATAACACCAGGCAACGGGCTTTTCAATATTAATTCATATACAGATCGTATTAAATTTGAAATGTGTTCCTGAATATCCCCCTCCCCCCTCTCCACAGCTCCTTCGAAATATCATGCCCTGAGGGTTTGAAGAATGTGAAAATTCCACTCGCATTCCGGGGGGTAAGAGTCAAGCATGAAACGCATTGGGAGGAAGAAAAAAGAACTGAAGAAATCTGTTCTGCATTATGTCCATATGGCCTGCATTCCATACGATCCGTGGAAGAGCACGGATTAAGGCTTTCAACCTTACCTCTGTCCCCTATAACCCTCGCCTATGAAAGGGCCGCGACTGGTTTCGCTAATCTTAACTGTGTTTATTTTCTCTCTTCGGACGGTACTGAACGTCAGGATATCGCATTTCAATAAACCGGAAAATGAGCCATTCGGTCAGAAACCTCTCTGCAGCTGGCGAGAAAAAACTTGCTGCTGTATGTGACGTTGGCAACACGCGACATCCGAGACTCATGACTCCAACTGTACAAGTATTCATGAACTGGGGGGGGGGGCTACAGCAATTGGGAATGCAAACTGTTTTAGTCTGCATACCAGAAAATAGCATGGTCACTTTGTATAGCATTGTTGCATTCCCCACTTAAGTTCCGGTCTAAAGAACGTCTGGGCGGAACATTGTGTTCTATGTCTCTAAATATCTGCACTGCATGCAGAGACAAATAAGCAAGGCCCTTGGTTCCATTGGAGGGTTTTAACTGCTGGCGGTAACTGCAGTAATGCGTTCGGCTGTGTGCCGTACTGCTGCGCCTGGCTTTGTAGCAGACAAAGGGGTTCTTCTCAGACTCCTTTCTCAGCAGTGCAGTTCTTCGGTGGTATTTGCGCTGGCCAAACAAAAGACGTCCTCTTCTCAGGCTGGGAAAACGGTCAACTGACCCCGTCTCTTTGGCTGCCAGCGACATGACGCTGGTTGTCGGGCTGCATCACCTTGCAGCCGCTAGGCTAGACAGTAAAAAAGCCCATGGGGACAATGAATGGCTTAGACTTTGACTCGTCTCGAACAGAATTACCGGCGCTATGGAACATGTGGAAAAACCTCCATGCATACAGCCGTCCCCTTTCTTTCAGTTGAAGATTTTCCACAACATTCAATATACCATGTTATCTAAACTAGGACATGATCAAAGGCGAGCACCAGTTCATGTTATGGAGGTAAAGGGTGCAACAAATCCCCAGAGAGCTAAAACCAACAACTGTCCTCCGGTTGTCTTTCTTTCTATTCTTCAGGAATACAACCAATTAAGCCCGTCTGTAAACAAGAAGAAAACTAAGCCATTTGTTCAAAGGCTGACACTTACATGATCAGGGGTCACAAGTGCCCACTTAAGCCGCATTTATGATTGGGCAATTCCTGTGCTCAAAAACACGAATTTTTTATATTTCATGGAGCTTTCATTAGGTGGCAGAATCAAATCAAATCAATATTTATTTATATAGCGCATTTCACAACTAGTTGTCACAAACCCAGCCTAAACCCCCACAAGAGCAAGCCAAAGGCAACAGCGGCAAAGAAAAACTCCCTGGTGTAACTAGGAAGAAAACTTGGGAGGAACCAGCCTCAAGGGGGGAACCCATCCTCCTCTGGTCGACTCTGGGTCTATGTCTTAATGACCAACATGGTCAGATCAGCCAATGTTCATGTTAATCTCCAATGTTCATGTTAAAAAAGCATGCAGCAATAAAAATCGCCTGAAATGCATGATACAGAAATAATGAGCGGAACATCTCTGGATGACCTGACCTGCATCAGGCACAAGCAATTCCTTGTTTATAGCTTTAAGGTACGAAAAACAATCCTCACCTTTACAGTTATGGGAGGGTGAAGCACGCCCATAGAGAACTGCTTGCCAGAAAGTGAGGAGTGGCAGACGAGGGGGGAGGAGACCAAGGAATCAAAAGCAGGATATGCTTTAAAATTTGACTGGCTTTGAAGAGAATGGGTTAGCCACCCATTGGCTGAGGAGGGTGACGTCAAATAAAGGCATACTGAACCATTGGGTTGCCATGTCAAAGAAGAGATCGGGTGAAGGTAGAGGGAGGGAAAAAATTTAGGAGGCGGGGGGGAAACTAGACGCAAAATGCACTATGTTCCGTAAAGAAAGATATAAAAGTATAAAATTATATATATCATCTCTTCAATGATATTTAAAGCATAATGCATTTAGAGACCTGACAATGAGAACAAAGGCACTGACAGACAACTATTTCTGAGGTTAGCTGGTACTGTAGGATAGAAGACAGAGTTTAGTGAGTTCATTTTGTGAGTCACAAGTAAGAAAACCTGGACATACTGAGGCAAGCATAAACATGTAGACTTCTGACTGCACACCACATCAACACCAGAACACAACAAAAAATAGTCACTAGTCTGAGCCAACTCAGACTCACCAACCCTGCTTCAACATATTACACTTCAGCTCTCTGGAAATTTTATGAGTTTTTTTTTATAGCTTACTATGCCTCACGACACACTTCCACACATGAGACTAAATTCAGAACATGCAGCACAGAATGGCAAACATGCCCAACCCTGGCCGACAGCTCAGTGCTGTTTATTTCACTAGTCACATAAAACTGGGCTGGTTGTACATTTTAAGACCTGGACTGGGGAAAAGAGGAGCAGAGGACATGTACCAGCAGACAGGACCGCATCCAGAAAGCACAGGACTGTGACTGGGGGGCAGACGGGATCTGGCAGACAGGGCCGACCCCACGGGGCCGGAGAGGCCGAGACTCACCATGGGCGTGGCCAAGGAGGCGTGACCACTCAGGAAGGAATTAGAGACGGACAGGCTGAGGCTGAGTGCAGCGCTGGCCTCCTCAGCCCCCACCGCAGAGTGCTGGAGGTGGCAGGAGAGGGAGGAGGACGAGGAGGAGGAGGGGGAAGCAGAGTGCGAGGCCTGCAAGGGGAGGAGAAGAATAGAGAGAAAAGGACAGGAGAAAGGGGGGAGAGAGAGAAAGAGAGAGACAGATGAAGGGAGAAAAAGAGAAAGAAAAACCAGGAGGAGTGAGAGAGAAAGAGAGAGGAGAGCATGGAATAGTTTAACTAAGCAGGAGGCCCAAGCAGAGTCATGGAAGATCTAGGTAAGTAGTAGAATTCAGAGAGGAAAACAGCTAGGAAGTGTTAACTTGGCAGATTTGGTCAGAGCAGACACAGGTCCAATAATTAATAATGTTACTCTATTAACCCTCATATAGCCCATTTTATATGACAGGCACGTGCTGTTGCCAGTCCTCTAGCATTTCATGTTGATGGAGTTAGCAATGAGGGAAAAGCTTAGCTACATGAAGCAAGCATCAGCTGTTCATTCAAAATGGCGTGTCAGTGCATTTTGGAAGGATTTAAAAAAAAATGTTTTAAGATTGCAATCTTTTATAACTATGTAACTCATAAGAACAGCTTGGAAGCAATCTCACAAATTCTGTACTGGACACGTAGCACTACACTGGCAACAACATCCTTCAAAATCCTAACTGGCCCAGCCAACATTTCGGTGACTTGACACACATCTTTATATTAAAGACAAATCAATGTGAATCTGATTCACACTTCATGCAATTTTGCCAACTGTGCCTAAAAACTCCCAAATCTTAAGTCCCTCAAAATATGCATCAAGCGGCACCAGGACCCTCGTAGTTGGCTAACTATGTTGAATAAAACCCGGAACAGTGTTGCAAGCAAAATGCTAGTTCATATGTTCTATATTCGGGGGCGTTCCGGGTTTTACTCAACACAGTTAGCCACCTAACTCAGTTAGTCAGCTATAAGGAAAATGGCCCAGGTATCATGCAGAAATTCTACACATTGGTGCACGTTGTGATCCAATATATAGGATGCAAGCTTAGAACATCCATTTTGCAATGCATCTGTTCACACACTACTTAGTCTGAGCTATCATTTTCTGAAATTAAATAAACTGTGCCATGTCTTTTGGCCAATTTATGGCCAATTCAGAAAATTTTGACAACTCCATCTCCATTTGATCTTTAGGTCCTGGCTATAACATTTAATAAGATGAGTGGCAAACATCAGATATGGATCATTTTTGCCTAAATTTCGATTTCAAGCTTCTGGCAGATTAAATTACTTCTCTAAACCATGTAAAACTAAATCTCATAAATACTCGTATGGGCTAATGGGTTGCGTTTCTGAGAAGCACTGCAGAAGCCGTATTCTTCAAAAACACTGTTGGATTAAACCTCCTAAAATAAAAAATGTAAACGTATGGACAAAGATTACAGTCAGGAAGTGGGCCAAAAAAGATATAAAAGAATAAAATATTAATCCTGTAGTAGTGAACGTGGGTGGAGCCAGACCCACCACACATCATGGTGAAATAATACTAACAATGAATTCAGTTCTTTGCAACCCTGTTAACTCACTAAACAGCAGTGTTAAAGTGAGGGCTATACATATCTGAAGCAACACACCAAGTCAGTTCTGATTCATGCATTCATTTTTAAAATTGTTTTAAAAATATATTTTTCCTCAACACACTTACCGATCGATCGATGACATTGATTAAGTTTGCCAACAGAGCTATGTGGACGATGAGTAATTTCATAGTTAACGAAGCACCCTCTGTGTTCCCCATAACATTTTAAGGCAGGCAACCAACCCTGGCCATTCAGAATGTGTAGAAGTTTTAGTTCAGACTTTGCTGATCATGCTGGGATGTATGTATCCCATATCAACAGTCGCGAGGCAAACTGCAAATAGCACAGTCAATTCTATAAATGTTCTTACACGCTGGGAGCGAGCATGCAAATTATGCACGTAGTTTACGTGATATACAGAGTCTAAAGGGATTATTCAGACACCCACTCTCTGCTCAACCGAACAGCAGAAACAACGGTAGCTTTCAACAGTAGGGGTTAGTAAAGGTGAAATATGGCTTGCGAAAGCACTACTCTGAAGAAAAGGGAACAAAACCAGCCGAGCATGCTATGCTTTCTCTCTCTTTCTGCAATAGGCCGATGCTATTTAAAGGAATACGCCGATTCTGACGCAAACATCCAGAACACATCAAATAAACGCTACATCCACAAACATTGGGCAAAGTTTACAGCTGGAAACTTTTTGAAAAGTTTGTCATAACGCCTTTTGCGGCACCGAGTGTTGGTTTCATTCCGGTTGTACCTGCTCGTCATCAATGGAGGCTCTGAGCGGCGGAAAAAGCCCTTTGTTAAGGCGTCAACTAAGACATCAGAAGGTTTTGAGGAGTTGGGATTGTGGTGTAGGTGGCGACTGTTGCTCTGGCGCTTTGGAAGGTGCGCGCGGATCCACTGCGGGCCGCCGCTGCGGTTGCGCACAGCGGCCCTCGGGGGGCGATGTGGCTCACTCACCAGCTGTCTCTGCTTGGGCGGCAGAGCGGGGGGCGGCAGCGGCTCGTGCACGGAGTCGGTGCTGCTGAACGAGTCGTTGAAGCCGTACACCTCCTGGAAGCGCTTGTTTCGCTGCTCGTAGATGCTCTCGCTCTGGGGCGTCTGGTAGAAGACCGAGGGCTGTGGCTCCGAGTAGTCCTCGACAAACTGCATGTACTGCAGGACTGTGGAAAACACAGCACAGTCAGTGCATGCTCCCGAAGGCACAGCACGGCAGTCAGCACAGGCTTCTACAAGCACCCCAACACACAGCACAATCAGCGCGCTAGTATCTGGGAGAGGACAGGAGCACAGGATCCCATTGTGGGCCTGAGACCACAGGTAAAACACAGTGCAGTCAGCACTTTCATAGGCACAACACACACGTGAGGCTCCACTGTGAGGCCACTTCTACAAAACCTGCTCGTACGCGTGCGCGCTTCCAAACCCTGATTAGCACGAACCCTCGTTCGCGGACATTAGGGAAGCTTATGTTCGGATTTCAGGATTTGCAAAACGGCTTTCCGCCACATTCTTTGGCGAAATCACAACTGAATTGCGACACCACGCACGTAATTATTAGATTTAAAAAATGTCTATTTGTCTTCTCACTATTGTTTCCTGCCATCGATGCAGGGTAAATAAGGGGGTGTAACTCACTTTGTGTACGAAAAGTGTTGCAAGAGCGTTTTGCTCCATCTGAGAGAAAAGCCAGATTTGACCCAGTTGACAATAATGTGATTGGGTAATGTTCAGACCGCATTTTGACAGTAATACTGAATTAAGAAGCTTATGATTAAAAGTAAATGCCGGGTAAAGTAAAAAAATAAAAAATAAAAAACATTCACACATTCTGGGCCTTTAAAGATCATTTGGTAATCAAAGTGCTGAATTGCTACCGAGATCCAACCATGTCATTGCTTTATTCATACCAGTACCTGGAGAGCATGTACAGCGCTGTGCCAAATAACATTACTGATCTCTTTTTTAAATAAATTGGTAACCATCTGCTGTATAAAATGGGTATTAAGAGAAACGCTTGAAAATAAATACTTCAAATGAAATTCATCCCCTCGAGCCACATATGGAATAAAGTCCTAAAATGAATGATGGAAACCGGACTGGAGCAATCATTTTGTGTGTACTGCTGTTATCCTAGTACACAGAAAGGCATTTTGTGCTAATGAGAATTGTAAAGCATAGCGCTAAACAAAATCGTAGCGTACAGCATAGAAAACCAGTCAACTCAAAGTTTATATGATACATAACTTTATCAATATTTCTCCAGTTACATCACTGCTATTCTTCATGCCATAAGTGCCTTTATGTTCAGCCGTAAGGTTGTTTAGACTAGCCGGCTCGTGATAACATGACGTTACGAAGTACAAAGTTAGGCTACCACACACTCTCCACATCTTCATGTGTCAGTCTGGTCTGATGGCTTAGATGGCAATCTTGTGATCGACCAACATTGTTACCTCTGAGCGACTTTGCCTGTACCATGAGATGCACAAAAATATGATATTCCATTCTATGAACATCCTCAAAACATGCATGCGTATCAAATTTAGAAAGCTTTAGACGTAAAAGCTATAGTATATGTCAAATTTACATCACCAGGGGCAATGCATACATTTCTGGCAGATTCGACAGAAAGTGGGCACATAATGTATGCTACAAACAAATCAAAGGTTTTTTTAAAAATCCTGGCATTTTCTAAAAAATATTGTTCTGTTTGATAGAAATTATAATAAAGTAACTGCATAAGCAATCACATTGTTGTCAGATTTGTTATTTTTAAGTTAGAAGGATTTTATTTCAGAAAATACTTCGGAAGTGGACAGAAAAATATCCCACACATTCAAAACAATGCTTAATTCCTTTTTTTTTTTTTTTTAAATTTGTTTCTGATTTTTTCCCTTTTTCTCCCAATTTGGTAGCCAATTGAACCCCTATTCTAATTCAATTCCCCCCCGTGTAGCAACCGCTAGAGAACCACTGCTACACAACCCCGTCAATCGGTATATTAGTAGTTGGAAGACGGGCGCCACGTCCTCTACAGGGCGCAGCTCCTCGAGCTCCTGACCGTGACACGCCCTGGGTCCCCGTGCGCAGCGATTCTCTCCGAGCCCCTCCCCCCACCCGGAAGCGGCTGCCAATTGCCGCTTCCACAGGGCACCGGCCACGCTCGGATATGGCAGGACCGGGGCGCGAACCCCGATCCTCGGAGTACAACTGCGCTGACTGAAAGTCAGCGCTCTTACCGTTGTACTACCGCGGCGGCCAACAATGCTTAATTCCAGTTGCAAACGTTACTGTTCATTCTGTCCATCACAGTAACGTTAGCTATACCACTCTCTGTACATGATTTGGTGGATTTACTAACTATTAAAATGCACAGGAAGTAACTCAATTAAACCCTTTGTTGTTATGATCGGGAAGAATTTTGCAAATCCAATTGTATAGGCTTTAGAAACCCGATTGTAAGGCTAACATTATTTCTGTCCGTGACCAATCAATAACGTTCGCGAGGATTACATTGCGAGATCCACTTTTATTTAACCCGGAAGGGATTCCCATCGTATTTGTGCGCCTGCGCTAAGATCGTAGATTCCCGGATTTTGGAGTGGCGGGTGAGAAAAATGTAATTTTATTTCTCGAAATTAATGAATAAATATTCTGTCCACTAAAGTAACGATAGCGTCATGTAACGCACACCTCATTCAAGAAACGAAATTTTGAAAACTACACATTATTTGAGGTGAAATGTGTGTTGAAATGACGAAAAGTTGGGATGCCCGTTGAATGCGTGTGTAAATGCATGTAAACATTGTGTACATTCGGCGAACCCGGAGATTCCCTGTGCTAACGTTAGACACAAGACAGAATTTTCATTGCTAGCGTTACGAAAGGACCGAAGTTGTCCATGTAACATTAGCAAAAGCCCGTGTTTTCTGTGAAACCCAATCCATATGTTGATGAAGCACAAAAAAACTCATAAATATGTTGAAATGGTCATGTAATCATTTGCTGTATGTCTGTACATTCCATTATTTTAACATACAGTCAAGGATTTTTAACTGTTTTCTGTCCACTAAGTTCAGTAAATTCTGTCCACGTAACATTAGCAACATATCCGAAAATTTAAACCCCTTTATTAATCAAAATATGAGTGGGCCAGGTCTAAAAGTTGGTGGGAATCCTTTTTATAATAAAGCAAGACCAAATAAAACAGAAATGTTAGATTGCCTTGAGATTTTATCAGAAAAATTCATGGGATCAAATGTGCCCACTTTCTGTAGAATCTGCCTTCTGTACTCTGGGCAAAAATGAGTCGACTGGTTTTCAGTGACTTTCCGTCTGATTTATGTGACGTAGGTTTGAGAAGCCTCAGGGAGACAGGGAGCCTGTACGCTGAGCAGCACCAAACAAGCCCCAACATTCTCTCTCCCTGCTGAATCTTTCTGAAGGCAATGAGTTTGACAACACATGACATCACTGACCCTCCCCTCAGCACCATCGCTCTCTGAACCTCATTTCCTGTGTGGCTGGGAGAGCCTCCTGCTCCATTCACCCAGAGAATGAGATCTCCCATACTGCACACATTAAACAACAATTCCACATAACTTAAAAGTGTTGACACAATCCCCCCCCCACCCCCCCTGTGGCCCCCTGGAGTTACGGCAGAAGACCCAGCTGTGGATCTGGATCAGGCTATCCTTTGTTCCCTCCTACGCACCCACTCCCAACTGTCCCTTCAGACCAAACCAGATTGTACACCAATGTTTCCACCCACCTCAACTTAAATCTATAGCATCTTCAACCCCCTTTTTACCAAGCCACTCCCCCTTTCCCATCTCCCTCGCTCAAAGCCACTTCCCTCCCCTAGTGCCCGCCCCAAACCGCTGAAGCCGGTGCTCCACTCACTGTGTCGGCTCTTCTTCTCTGGGAGGGGCGGGGGGCTCTCCGGGATGCAGACGCTCTCGCTGGCCATGAACTCGGCCACGAAGGCCCCGCCGTTGCTCTGGGGCATGGGGGAGATGGGGGTGAAGAGGGGGAAGGGCGGCACGGGCTGCATGTCCTCCTCGGAGATGTTGTCGTAGTGCGAGGGGTGGCGCTCGTAAGGCACGGGGAAATAGGCGCCCTGCGAGGCGGTGCTCCGCCGCTTCTTTTGAGGCAGCGCGGGGGGCGCGCTGATCCGGGACGACTGCGGGGGCAACGGGGGGCCCTGCAGGCTCCAGTACTCGGGAGTCTGCTGGGGGCAGGGCGCACTGAAGCGCGGGTGCATGGGCTGCTGCCCGGGGCACGGGGACGACGACTCGCTGTGGGACTCCGGCAGGGGGCTCAGGCAACCCCCCGCGTGCGCGGGAGGCATGTGGTCCATGCTGGACAGGTCCTGGTGCAGGAAGTCATAGTCCGGATCGTAGTGCTCCGTGTTGTCTGCAAATGAGGGAGAGGAGGTGTCATTAGGCACTGTTGTAGAAGCTGCAGTGCACTTGAACGCAGAAGCCACACCTCACGGGCTCCCAGCTCAAGTCTGAAGCATAGCGTCACATGAATCACCATTACCAAGTTCCATCACATGCACTGTAACTGACTGTGATCCGCCATAACATGGATAAATAAGAGAAGCTCAAACACAGACCCCAAACATCCTGTTGCACCGACAACAAAATAAAGGCACAAGTTAAGCCGTGTGTGTGGATATAATGGCAAAGCTCAGCACTGTCTGGAAACACTCTCTCTGATTAATACAGTCATAAAAGTGGCGATTTAAAGATGAAAAGCTCTCCTTTTGAAGTGAGTGATAGAGAAGTTCTAAGGGAAAAGGACACCTCAAGCTACTTTTGCACACTTCTACCAATATCACTCCAATGTAGAAAAAAAACATCAGACCCCAGCTCAACTGGAATTATACAAAAACCTACCCTGGGCTTTCCTGATAAACAGCATGACACCAACTATACCAGCAAGACCCAGCTGTGAACGAATACCGTCCTCAATAATTATGCCACTGCAGCCCATGACTCAACATTCAATAATATGCAGACAAGCAAGAAATCCCAGTAATGAAACTGTAGCTTTCACAAACCCTGAGAAACTATTTTAAAAAGGCAAAGTTTTTTTCCCCCCTGCTTTTTATTCGGACACAGAAACGCATTCAGCCCCGAGAGGGAAGACACGGCGTTCCGTCCCCCATTCAGGCCAAATGAATGATTTCTGCACAGGCTCAGTTACCGTGACAACCGCTCACTCCCCCTTTAACCCCCCCCACCCCACCAAACTCCAGCCTCTGCCAGATGCATGACCTGCCCCCATTTCACTGTCTTTATTCTGACCCAGGACTAAAGGAAGCACTCATGATCTTTCTCCTTCATGGCTTTTTGGCTTGTTGGGCAGAAGCTATCTATGGAAACCATCTATTTTTTGCGTAACTTGCGGAGGCCGGAAAGGGGCCAGATGATCCTTCAAAGGTGGAGCTTCTCACATGCCCCACCACAAAGGACATGACTGCATGTGATGTACAGATCAAAGCGTACCGAGCCGTCCACGCAACATGTGTGCATGTTCTCGTGAGATAACACAATCGCTACAGGTGCACTTTAACAAAACTGCACTCATCAGTCCTGTAGCAATGTTGTAGAAGGTGGACTTTGATCTTGTTAGTGTTTTCCCCTCATAGTTCTCACCTACAGCTGCACAGTGCACCAAGTATATGAGGAGAAAACAACTAACTCAAAAAAATGCATCTCTTGAGGTGCATTCATTTGGGGTGCAAAACAAAAGCCAAGCCTGAATATACTAATGAAAGAGTAGCAATACATAAAAGTACATATGGCTTGCCTTACCGATGGAAAGAATTAATGCGGATTAACGATTAAAGATTTTATTAATTAAGAGACTTGGCTAACATTCATCATCAGTATCTCACTGCATGCTGGGGGCTCCTCCTCTCACTTTTACTGTGGCAGTGGACACCTTTCCCCATAGTGCATCGGGTTATAAGGGTTACCCTCGAATCTCACTCAAATCATCCACGGCAAATGTTTCCCTTTCCAAAGGAGGACTCCCTATTGGTCCAGCAGATCTGCACTCTCAATCTGAAGTGCTTTCATTACAGACTCTGTACTGTTCAGAGACACTGAAAATTCAAGTAATTTCACGTATATGTTTTAAATAAACCTGATCAGGTTTTTGTGTGTAATTAAACACAAGAGTTGCACAAGAGGATGATCGGCCAACTAGCCAGCAGTGCTGAAATTCATTATATAGCACGGCTGAATGTAATGTTCATAAATAATTTTCATATCATTGCACCTTCACTAAAATAAACATCGTAGATATCGAAACATTGTAAGCAGTCGAGCATAATAAAATAATTTGACTTTTAGCGTGTCATTAAGCCTCCTCGGCTCAATGACCTGATAATCCAAGTGGGCTGCCCGGCGTTTCAATTATGCGCGTGATGAGAATGGGGGGGAAAAAAGCTACTCACTTCAAAACAACTTTGTGCAAAATGGATAACATTCTGCGATCACGATTCTTGTTGCTTAGTAACCAAATAATTTTGGATTGTGGAAGGGCACACCTTATCGTCTATTAACGCTTTGTATTTAAAATGGCCGTGTCGTACTCTATCAGCCTATAAGGATATCTATGGATGGACATATCATGAATATCGGCATTGGCTAAGGTCGTTCTTCGGCCCTAACACCTCCTAGCTGCGCCAATATAAACGTTCCATAGTGCTTCATTAAATTTAGGTAATTATTCAATAAAAAGCCCTTTAACTAAAATAGGTAACAGCGGTTCCCTATATGCAGACCAGGCCACATAAGGTGTAGGGCAAGTATGCGTATGACTAGTATGCATAGTATGCGTATCCAGCACTAGGAATGGAACGGGGAACAGGCCAGGGTAACAGGCTTCTCCCCCTTAACAGCAGACAGGGTGAAAATACGTTCTCTCATTGTCTAAGTGTTTATACACAAAGGCCTATTGTGACTGTGGTTTGGTCTGATTAGAGTCACATCCCAAGGTTGCCTGGTGGGGTTCCTCCTGCTGCACTGCCGAGGCCCGTCTCCACCGCTCACACGGTGGCGTTTCGCAGGTCATAGTGCGCTGCGGAGCGGCAACAAGGACAACGGGGACCCCAGGGGAAAACAAACAAGCAGACTCGACTGCTGGGAGAGATGAGAGGAGGTGTGTGGGTGGGTGAACACGGACGTTGGTGTTACCGAGACGTTGGGCGTACTTTTGTGTTGAAGTAGCTGAGTTTGCTTGTCTAAGTGGGCGCGTGAGGTGAGCACGTACACGTTAGCGCAGACAGCGGGAGTGTACGTGGGGGGGGGGGAGACACGTGTGAGGGAGAGTGCGAGTATCCTTTGGTGTGAGGCGGCGGAGCGTTCCTGGGGTTGTGAGGGGAGTGAACGAGACCGTCGTCTTACCCAGGGTCTCGCAGCTGGTGTTGCGGGAGCACTGTCCGCTGTCCTGCTCCAGGGAGGAGAGCTGCTCGTCAGACTTGCTCAGCTTGCCAATGCTGTTGCAGGGGGAAAGGCGGGGAGACTCCCCTCCATACGAGTGGCTACCGCCAGAGAAGCGCCGCTGCAGGTACTCCGTTTCGCACTCCTGGGGTCACGTTGCCAGGGAAACAAGGGCATCGAGAGCCATGTCAGTCACAGCCGATGGACACGCCATTGACGGCAGGTGTGGCGAGACGCATCAGAAACACAATAAGCTGTAATGCAGACAACTTGCTCGTTGCTTCAGGCAAGTCCCTGCTCTGAAAGCTCTTACCTGCTTGTTAATGCCGATGGGAAGACTTGATCCGCTGGTGGTCCGACTCATTGGGGTGACAACCGCGACCCGAGTCGGGGAAGGGGCCGACTGGCGCTTTTTCGGGGGCAGAGCGGGTGGGCTGGGGATAAATGGGAGAGAGCAAAGACCTGATCAGAACAGCCATAACTCATGACGCTCAGCCCTGACGTCATCCCCAGTCACACACATGGGGCAGAAAAAAATCAGGCAGGCCTCGATTCTCCTCATATATGGGCAGAGAACTGTGCGGAGTCAATGTGCCTCCGGCCCGGAGCCTGGAGCAGCATGCAGCAATCCTAGCATTCCTGAGCCAGGAGCGCAACGTCACATCGCAGACGCTTCCTCCTCTCCTGACCGCACGACCCGTGACCAGGTATCCCTGAGGCTGCATCCGCATGACACCGCAGGAAAAACAAATAAAGAGCCGCCAAAACAGGATCAGGGGCGGGAGGAGGGAGGGGTCACGATGGGCGTTGGTCACTGAGGTCAGAGGTCGAACATGCACACTTTCTGGCGCTCGGCCTCTCTCTCCGGCCGTGTTCCGCAGGGTGACCGAGCATAGGGGCGCCCGTCAAGGAAGCACATGCATGCGCGCCATGGCCGTGGCGGAGGGGAGGGGTTGAGTGATGTCACAATGCACACGGATGACCCGGGGGGGGTGGCTGGGAGCGGGGCGAAAGCAGTGGGCATCATGGGAAACGTACTTCTGCTGCCGTGGCGCTTTCCTCTGCGCGCAGGCCAGGCGGGGAGCGGCCGGCTGCACTCTGCTCGCCAGGCCCGGGGCGAAGCAACAATCCCACACACCATGAAAAGAAAGACAAGATCAGGAAAGCAGCTTTAAAGACCTAAAGGGCCCTTGCACCGTGCTGGAGCGCTCTGGCCCTGCCTCCTGTCCCTGACAGAAAACTCCCTCCGCAAGGCTGGTTTCTCAGAAACACCCGCGGTGAGAAGCGGAAGAGGAAGTCAGGCTCCGTCTGTGACGCTTGAAACTACGCCCTTCAAAGGCTTCTCACTTACTTAAGAAGCTTGCTATTTATATCGCCGGACATTTTTGGTGTTCTGTTGAAGAGCTCTCACAGAACGGTGATGTCAGATGCTGTGCGCAACACTCAACTCACTCGAGGGGCTTTGACAATATAATTTTGTTTTGTGCTGAACAAAGCCCTGAACAAAGACAGAAATGTTCAGCGACTGGAACACTCTGAATGAACTCACCAGAAAACAGAATAAGTGGAAATTTTGTACAGGTGTCAAAGCATTACATACTGGTCTCTTGTGGCTGAATACTCAAGAAACAGGCGGCAGATGGAGGACAGAGATGTGCATGAAGTATGGTGCGTCACTTTGATGGTGATGGCAGGCACAATAAAGTGAGTTACCGAGTTATGTCTCCCATGCTGGACACCATTGTCTCATTGCACGTCCTTAAGTCTGCCGTTTTGTTTAGTTTCCTTTTACGGTCCCCTTGGGGGGGGGGGGGAGAATACGGAACCACATGCAGTCATATTTTGTCAGCAACTTCTCACGCAACTTTCCCACAAGAGCTTTCTGAGAAGAGAGCTTCAGAAGCCAAAGCACACCTGACCAGTGAATTGTACTTCTGTATTTTGTCAAGGACTGTTGCGTGACTGAGCACAGCTGCCTGGCTTCAGACTGTACTAAATCAGGCGGTGGCACTATACGAACAAAGGACATTAAATCATAGCCAGTTCAGTACAATCTGGCTGGAACACAGTCATTAAAGCCAGTAACTGTAGCATTTACAAGTACATCTCAGGTACTTGAGGCTGCATGTCAATGTGATCTTCTATAAATTGAAAAAAACACAGATTACTGTTTTTAACTGGTGTGTATTTTTTTTGTGTTTCAAAGAAACAGCCTTTCAAAGAAGGCGGTCTTTTTAAGGTCCCCAGGGCCACAGGAAGACGCGCTTCTCCTACAGGGAGCCCGGACACTGGACGATGGCTGAAAGAGAGGAGAAACACTTCATCGCCCACCCTCACCTGTGCTCGGGTATCTTCAGCCCCGGCAGCGGGGGCTTGGGTGGGGCCACGTCCTCGTCCGCCAGGTCTGCGAGGATCTCGGGCGACTGGGCCGTGGGCGTGGTCTTGCTCAGGATCTCTTTCTCCCTCTCGCTGAGGGGCAGCTCCGCGGTGCTGCGGAGGGGAGAGACAGGAGACAGCTGGCTCAAACGGCCTGCCCTTTCCCTTTCCACCGAGCGATGCCTGCCGAGAGCGTCTGAGAGATTTTTCATTTTCATTTAAAAATAAAGCGGTAGCAAGCGTTCCCGACAGGCTCACCTCTCTGGCTTGGCGACGGGAGGCACTGGCTTGACAGGAGATGTGGGCGATGGCTGGTCTTGTTTCTCTATTGTGAGTTTCACCAGCTCCTGCAAACACAAGTCAAACAGCTCCTAAATAAAGCTCACACCTATTTCAAGAGCAGATTGAAAGGCTTCAAAGCAGTACATGTTTAATAATCATAGGTATGCTCCACCAAAACAAGTCCACATAGTAATACATAAATACATATAAATAATCTAAAATATAGAGAGGCAAAGTGCCGCTTTTTACCTGAAGAAAATCCTTTCTCCCTCCTACTGTTATTTTGAAGCGCTAATGGACTGAGAATGTAAGCACGGTCATTCCGGGCCAGTACGCACTCTCATCCCAGAGCACTGGCTAACGTGTTGTTTTTCACACAAGGCAGCAGAGAAGAACATGACGAGCGAATGACAAGTGAGGAAGTTTCGGTCGGTACCTTCACGCCGTCCAGCACCGCTTTTATGACCGTCGTGACTGTTAAGATAGTTTCCTTGTCCTCCAGGTTGACGCCCTCCAGCATCACCTGGTCAGACCAGCGGATGAGGTTGCCCAGGCTCTGATACACGCGGTTGTGGCAGGAGGACACTGCAGAGCTGGGAGGGCAGAGGAAGAGGACTCAGTGGGAGAAACATTATGAGCTCAATGCATTATGAGCCGTCAGTCTGCCCGGGTGCACATTTAACAGCCGTATGTACACTGTGCCTACGGAGCAGCATTGTGGAATAACAGGTGGTACCAATACATTGGCTGTGTGTTTTATTTAAATGTTTTTTTTTTTTTTTTTTTTTTTTTTTTTGAGTGTGTGTTAGACATTGATAGAAAATAGATTTCAGCCCTTTTAAAATAAAACACACACACATGCTTCAGTGAAATGGTATATGAACTGGTGAGCTGAATCCATAAGCGCTTATGCAAAAATGTAAAAAATGTTAGTGGTGACACAGCTTGCTAAGTGTAGCCACCTTGTAATTACATAAGGTTAAGCACTAGGTTAGGCTATAATTGGAACAGGATTCACATAAAATATTTACAATGATTTATGTACAAAATAAGTTCCATGCAGAGTAATTAACTTGTTTTTACTGAACATACAAAAGAAAACTGACTTGGTTGATAATCCAAACTGCTAGAGGTATGAAACAGGTTATTACTTTATTTTCATAACGGTAAAATAGAGGACTTGCTTTTCAGGCATTTCAATAGAAGAACCACCTCTTGTGCCATTTAGGCAAATGCCACTTGGAGAACAAAGTGTTTAAACTGTATAGTGGTGCTGCTAAGAGAAAACTACAGCTGTCTTTCATTCCCTTTCACCCATCAAACAATCATCACGTCTTTTTTAGGAGAATGGGGGAAAAAAACAAAACAAAAAAAACATTCAGCAGCCCACATAAGAGGGTATAAAGAATGTGTGGTTCTATTCACAGAAACCTGGAGCACGTCTTACAGCTGCGAGTGGATTTTGGGAAACAGCGAGACACAGGCGGGGTATCGACCTGTACAGACACGCAGCAGCTGATTCAGGGAGCAGGAATATCCTCACATGCTTCCAGATTTGTTCCAGGCCAGGGCTACGGCTCAGTCTATCAGCTTGTGGATGGATACCTGAGCGAAATCCCACTGAAGAGCTTGCTTACTGCTCATTCCAAAAACAGGACCCCACCGCCCACTCAATTATACCAGGGAGGCTTGTTCTGACTAATTGTCTGAAAATGCTGCCTGTCATTTTTAACCGACTATTCTACAGAAGGTGCGAGAGCCACTTCTGTGTGATGGAAGGAGACGAATGCTGAAAGGCGAAGTATGCTGGCTCAATTTAATGTTCTGTGAAAGCAAGAATCTTCTCTTTAAAATCCATCAAAGTCAAGTCGATCTTTCAACAGCACAAAGTGTTACTCGGTTCACACAAAGGACTTCACTGGATGCACAGCATTGGTGTAGCTTACCAGACATACATATCCACCATGTATATTCTGTTACACATCATTGCTAAAGGTAAACTTATGATTAAGAGGGTGACATAAAACCCCTCTATATGTTATATTTGACACGGATTTGTAGCATTAAAGTATAATTGTTTTATTTAGAGAATTATGAGGATTTAAAATAGTTTTTTAATTTTTTACTGGATTTTGCCCCGAAGGAAGCACAAAAGATGGGGCTCCAATTAAAACACAAACAGAGTAAATATGAAACAGCATCGCAGAGTCAGACAGCCAGACAAGGGAGATAAGATCCCAACATGACTTTGGGCTCCGTCCCTTCTCCACCTGGCCATGCCGCCCTCACCTGTGCTGTATCCGTGTTTCCACCTGGACTAGTGGCAGGATGGCTTCCAGCACCTTGCTGGCAGAGCCTGGTAGCATCTCCAGGACCTTTTTGTCCACCACCATTTTGTCCACGATGGTTTTGAAGTAACGCAAGGCGCTGACCACTTCCTTCTCGTGCTCCTCCAGCCGGCTCACCTTCTGCACTCAAGCACCGGTTAGGGGTTAGAACATTCTGGAACCTCACACTGAACAATATAGAACTCTAATATAGATGCATCTACTACACACCTATGAAGGGTCTGTAATGCATTCAGATAAATAACAATTCCCTTTCAATTTGGCTTTCTTGAATTACCAACTTAAATTCCAATGCACTTCTTTGGCATAGCCCAATTCCTCAAAAACCAAGGTTTGAATTAAACTCAGGAAACTAGGGGACACAGATTAGAGTTCTCCCATTCATGGCCTGATTATTCCTTGGTGGGAGCTCCGTCAGCACACCTGTAGTGCAGCCAGCACAGAGAGTAAAGGCTCATGGGAAACACACATGCAGACAATGGTCAAAAGAAAAAACAAAGCAGGGAAGGAAAAATAAATAAATAAATAAATAAGCAAACGGGGAAGCGGGACGGCCAGCGCGACAGGAAACTCATTTTCCCACGATGCACACACCTTATTGACAGGTTTCTCTGTGGTTTTGACCGTCGGTTCTGGCTGCAGCTGCTTCCCTTTCTTGGAGGGCGTCCGCTTGATTTTGGGGGAGTGGAACTTGTCAATTAGCTTCATGGTGAAGGAGGAAAGGTGGGAGCGTTGGGAGTCTGAGGCAGAGAGAGAGAGAGATGGAGTGGCGTAAGAAACACAACACCCTAAGAGCAGACTTTGAAAAACCTTGTCATAAAAAAATGTCACATCGCATTACTACATGTAATGCTTAACGTGGCGCACGTCTTGGTGAATTCACTTGAACAGTCCACACACTGCTTAACTGAAGGGAAACATCCTTATACATCCTTATAATGGCATACAGGTGGAAACTCCAGTGCAGTTTCACAGCAGTGTATTTGAATTCCTTTTTGCTGCCATCTCAGAATCGGTAGTGGAGATTTTAAGAGTTGCATGGAGCAGTTTTGCCAGACTGTTCTCTGGAGAATCTCACCCCACAAGCACAGGACAGGAACAAGACTAAACAGCAGGAGGAGAAACAGAACACTACGTCTGTGTCAGGAATGACAATTTTATTGTGCAGGAGAATTGGAATTTTATCCATCTCTGGGGTAAACTTCCATCTACGTAAGCCACTGGATAAGGCATTCTCCACTTCTAGCAAAATGTTCACAAAAATGAGAAACAAAAGCATTCTCTCTCTCCCTCTGTGTCTCCCTCTCTCTCGGTCTCTCTCCCTCTCTTGTTGGGCTGTAGCTGGGAGAGGCATTACAATCAAGCTGGCAGACGCCTGGCATCCACTGACCCCATCACCTGAGTAAAAGCTTGTTAAATGTCAAAAAATCAATGCGTGAGCAGAAAGTCGTGTTTACTGACAGCAGTCCCGATATTAGATCACATGTACTCTGCGAGCGGCAGTCACATTTGTTTGCATGTGACTCGGTTTGTATAGAAATGTGTACCTTCTTATTAATTAGTGTCACTGTTCACATGAGCCTGTATAGAAAAAGCATTGAAGATGAGCGAGCATTTGCACAGGTTTTATACCCTTTGTGTATGCATAGCATGACACACAGCATATCTGTATGTGTATAAATAGTAAGATATATGCTTGTGCAAGACTGTGTAAGGTCTGTATGGTGGATGTCTCCTCAATGTGTGTATCTGAGTCAATGTATGCATGTTTGAACATATTTACAGAACATATGTACTTATGTGTATATGTACGTGTGTCTGTGTGTGTGTGCGTTGCATGAATCTGTGTCTCTGGCCAATCCCCTGCAAGCTCTGATTCTCCTCATCTCCAGCAAACAGGACGGACCCATCATGGTGAGGTCAAACACACAGCCCAGAGACAGCCCAGAGGCAGCGGTGACCAAGCCAAGCCTAACTCCAGGCAGAGAGCAAGCTCTCTCTCTCCACCCTGTCTACCGGTGTAGCCGAGTGACTTTCAGAAGATCACTGAAGTAGGCTTTCTGAATGTTTGAGGGAGGATATGAATCATCAAACTTCTCTAGCTGCATGTTCCACAGACCAGATGGCATTTACGCTCAAGTTAGCTTTGCCACTCTGTGTCATTTGTTGTGACTCTGAAAGCCCCGTGTGGAAAGCACAGAGCAGGGGGGGGGGAAACACTTAATCTGTGAAATAAATTCTTAGTAATGCCTCATCCTTAGTCATATCTTCCAACTCGCAGCTGTAGTTAAAGCATCATCAATCATTTATTTTTATCCATTAGGCTGTATGCCGCCTGTAACATCACACATTTCACTATTGTTGTTCCTCTGTTGGCAGAACGTCCTGTGTACAACATCTGAATAGTACCTCAATACAACTGTTTTCGTGGCAACCGAGAGACCGTCTTTCCCAATGTGGCTGCATACCAGACAGAGGAGAGGCATTTACAACACAAGGGCCGGAACACAAAGAGGTGCAGGTCCTGTAAGCGTGTGGGCGTGCGGTGGCTTGCAGTGGGACTGCTCTCCGGGAGAGGGTGTGCCAGTGATGATGCAATGCCTTGTAGTGAAGGCCTTGTATTCGCTCCAGGCTGTCTCCTGGGGAGGGCTGCTGAACCCCGCCCTCCACCAGCCCCCTCAACCCCCCTAATGAGCTGCCTCAAAGCCCGGTGTCCCATAGCAACCGCAGCCATTTACTCTACCAGATGCCTCTACGCTACCCTAGCACACTGCTCGAAAACTTCAGTCCCTTTCAAAAACAGATAAAAAGCGGGTATGTTTTTTAAGTATTCGCCAGCTCTGCCCAAGCTGCATAAATAAGCTCCAGAGCAGAGGTTTTCCTTTTATTGCAGCAGCTTGTCATCACATCACTTGGGGATTGCTGGAACAAGCACACAGAGGAGCTGCTGGTTCAGAAATTCAGAAACTGTTTGCCTCAAGTCAAATACGCCCTCCTTTTTCAGCTTACAGAACCATAGAGGCTGCCTTCAGGCTAAACTTGCAGAAGGACCAACCCCACTGTTAAGAGTGAAGTCATTTCTGACTACAGGCTAAATTAGTCACAGTGGGGCTTAGCACACACGCATCAGTGGAACGAATTGAGCTTGTACGGCTGCCTAAAACTGGTTCAAAGAAAACAGAAGAAGGACTGTACCTTTGTGTGAAAGTGTGCGACGGCCGTTGAGTATGTACTGTCAGTAGCCATCAGTTTAATTTAGCGGAAAATGTAATGGCGCTGTCGTTCACTTTAAGTGACACTATTAAATTACAAATGCGACGTAATTTCAGCAATAAAGAGCTTCTATAATAGACATTACCCCGTTTCTGAATATGGGCCAATCCGAGAGGCTACAGAACGGCAACAAGAATTCATTCTCAGAAACAGTGAAGGAAGTAAGCGCATGGGGTTTCTATAAAGAGCACAAAATGAACAGACTTGAAAAGAGCCAAATATACTCAACATAGCAGTCCACACACGGAAAGCTTAAGCCATTACACCTGTATCTGCCAAATAGAGAAGGCGTCTATTCTTCACGAACGTAGATTTTCAGACTATCAGAATACTTCCACAATGTGGAGACCTATGGCTTCAGTTTTTATTTTTTTGTTTTTCAATGGATGAGATCACAATGGTTTAATTTTCCACAGCTGGACAGAGCAAATAATGCAGGGAAACGAGTCCGACTGTCTTTCCCGTTTCCACTGGGCTCAATGATTTTTGTGTCAAAGGCCTCTCCACTCACAGAATCGATAGAAGCAGCGCAAAGACAAATGTGTATGTGTGGCAATGACTGCAGTCTAAAAATATCCACTGAGGCATAAAAAAAAAATCCCACAAAGTGGGTGTGCTCAAGCAGGTTTGGCTGACCCATACGCCGTTTTGCTTTGTTTGTAAACCAGACAAATCTCTGGGCAAGGCTGGCTTCCATCAATGATGATCTCATACTCAGCAATTTGACACAATCGTGATATTTCAGTGTCACCGCTTACGCAAATTATTGAGAAACTTTGTTTTATTAATGAGCCATGGTATGGTAGACCGCTCTGTGAGAACAACTAAGTGGAGGCATAGATGTGAAGCACCATCTGTAGCTTCTAGGAGTTTGAACAGTATGGCCTATAGACAAGCGCACAAACATAAGCTGAAATTCCCCTGCTGTGTCCCGACTGAAAAAGCTCCATCCACAGCTGGGATTTGGAGAAACCCGTCAAGGTTTGGAGGGGGATTGTCAGACTTCACATCTTTAGGTGAAATGTAGGGGCCAAAGGGGTGCATTCACGGCAGATTTGGCAGGAGCGTGGTTGGCTCCTCTCCTCCCCCTTCCCGTTCGCCAGATTTCCTTAGAATGCCACCCATTAGAGAGGGCTCAAATCGGCAGCGCCACAGCAAAATACACAGTTTGTTGAGAAAACCCACCCGCTGCTTCAGGCTTAATGTGCCCAGGCTTAACATGTCAGAGGCTAATTATCCAATTAGGCGCTTCCTTTCTGCCCTAAAATTATATTAAATTAGCAGTAAGGGGGACGAGGGACGGGGGATGGGAGACAGTATAAAAAAAATAAAAACTAAGTGTGAAAACAGTGAGCAGCCCGCTGGTTTCCTCCTGAGGTCTGTGGTATTGAATGCACTCTGCATTCGCAGAACACAGCCTCCTTCGCACTAGCCTTTTGCTGCGTCAAGGTTCACAGTGCCGGCGGTATTGTGAAACCACAAGCCTGCATCTCACCGGCAAGCGTTCACAGGTCTGCAACAAACACTGACACTCGCCCGTCAAACAAGAGCTTCAAGGACAAATAAACAAATGCTGGTGGAAAAACAAAAACCCTGGAGGTTCAGAGTTTCTCAAATGTGGACCCCTACAGTTTTCCTTTTTTTAAATCACAGAAAAGCAGACATTATTCCCATACCCTTCCCCTTTAACTCCCTACAGAATTAAAATGCATCTTCAGGTCTATGGAGCTGCTACTTCCTGTCCAGAGGGAGACTGAAGTGGAGCGTGGAGTTGCTGACTGGCAGGCCCGAACAAAGCCTGGGGCTCAAGTTGTCTCTGCCGACCTCACAGGGGCAGACTCTTCAGGTGGCGTCTTGTGCACTCTGGACAAGACTGAAGATGGTGTGGCACCATCCTCTCTGCCAAATCGCATAGGGAGGCCTCACAAGGGCTATACTTGGAAATATGTGTATATGCACAGCAGCCTGATTAAATAAGCTGTGCTTGGAGTCCTGTTTATTAAGACAAGTGCCCTAAATGAACCAGCATGTGCTTATTCCCACTGGTTCAGATTTACTGGGAGCCATTTGCTGCGCTGAACCCATGTGTGGCATGCCTGGAGTTCACAGCTCATAAGCCAGCCTTTGCAATAAAGAGGAGAGGAAATATGCTAATGAGATGTGGGCTGCCTAGATATGGAAGCCATGATGACTCGGCCTCAAGATAGCCAGGACACACTTATACAAACAGGTACACAGATATGCATACAGACACACACACACACACATACACACATACACACACACACACACACAGTTTGATGTGCACACACAGGCACAAATACATACACATGCAAGCACGCATGCACACACAAGCAGCACATGCATACACTAACACAGAAACATAGAACCAGACAAACGGACACACCCAAACAGTACAGCAGAATTTCTTTTTACCAGTTACACACACAGATGAAATCTTCAAGCAAAGCTGACACTTATAAAGCTGAATTACACACTAGATGAAAAACTTGTATGACTCTAAAGGGGCAGTCACACTTGCAGAAAAATGCGTGAATATTTGCTTCGCCCTACCATTCACTTCCATTCAACACCGTGCGAAGGACGAATAAACTGCATCAATAAGCAAAGCAAATTTGCAATTCGCCTCAGGTCAGGAACTTTGACCAGCGAATTAGCAGTATCAGCTAGTAGAAGTGCTTCTTTTAATACCTTGTCAAAATTTAAAATGGAGGACATCGCTCATTCTGGCAGTCTCCCAGCATTCGGTGCTGTACAATAACTACACAAACAAAATAAAAAAAGATGCAGCTTGGTTTGCAGTCAGTCGCCAAATGAGACTTAGTGCATTACATTTCTGTAACGGTTAGAGGTTTTAAAGTTAGCTGACGATACTAGCTGAGAACAGTACGTTGCTAACTAACGTTAGCATTCAATGCATCATAGCCTAATGGAAGCTAGCCATTCGACTGAGCTGCATGAATGCTAGCTATGAAAACAAGTATTTAAAAAAGGTATTAGCTATTTGCTAGTTCCTAGAAACTAAATTAAACTTGTCAAAGAAAATTTTACGTTTAATTTAGCAGCCGAGTGGTAGCTGAAAAATGGCTCCCTCTCGCTCAAACTCGATCAGTGCCCAAACTAAATGACATCATATCCTGTATCGCTGCAAAAAGTGAAACGCGAAGCAAATATTCAGACAATCTCTTGCTAGTGTGACCGCCCCTTAAGGCCAACATCTGGATTTTAAAACGCAATGACATGCCAGATGTGACAGAAGGCCACTGAGGATTGGGACTTGGTTCTCCTTAAGCCTGATCAGTCTAATGCAACAGTGGTAATGGTTCGCCTCAGTGGTGCATCAAGTGTGATAACATTTGGCACTGCCAAGCGATAACAACAGCTAGTTCCATGCAATGAGCATTAAACCAGTCTTTCTGAAGGAGCCTGCAGAGAATACTGTGTGACAAAGTACAGCAGAGTCCTTCAGAAACATTTCACCCTCGTTTGTTTCACTTCATAGTACAGTGTGCTAGAGCCCCTTTCTCTTATCCTCGGCCTCCCTCCCTTCCTCTCCACCTCTCGATAAGCTTGGCTGTTTTTTGTCGGCTGTCATGGAGACGCAATGATGTCACCTCGGCTGCTTCGGGTCGGAGGGTGCGGACGAACTGGGGAGAGGCCGTGTAAAGTGACAGTCGGAAGAGCAGCCTAGCTGTAGCTTCCAGACAGTGCTGTTTGAGCTCGGCGGCGCCGTTATTGAAGTTACTGGGCAAAGTAAACCACTCTGGCGTTGTTCAGCTGATCAGACTGGAGAGCCAAGCCTCTGTTGAGGTGGTGCCCAATCATGTGCCATGGAGGGCCAAGAGTATGCAAGCTTTCATTCCAACCAATCTCTACACCTGCTGATTTCACTAATTAGTTCCCGCCTCTCTGGTTGAAGGTGTGTTAATTAGTGAAATCCGCAGGTGTAGTGACCAGTTGGAACGAAAGTCCACACAGTCTCAGCCCTCCATGGCACGTGGCCGGGCACCACGTCTGTATTGTTTTAGCATTTTGCAGACTGCTTTGATGAAACCATCTGATCCACCGTCGAGGTGGATTCGCTTTTGAAAATGCTGCTTTGCAACACACCAACCCACACCCACACAGACACACACCCCCACACACAAAAGTTATGTAACATGGAGGTGGTGTGGACTTGGCAGGGAGCTTTGGGTCAACAGAACACGCTGTATGGACCCTGCAGCTTATTACGGATACTGCAGAATTCAGGATGAGGTAGAGCCATCTGTGTCCTTTAAATATTACACTAAACCTAGAATATTTCACAATGCATTAACAATAAGGCTGAGGAACCTTGCCCTACTTGCTTACACCAGAATGCAAGTTATTATATAAAGAGCCACTGGTGTTGATAATAGCAACTCAGCAAAAACATGCTAACGTGATTGATCACAAGAAGAAACGGAGTCTGTAGATTCTCCGTTGGTTTGGAAAAAAAAAAGAAGCAATCAAATGTAAAATCTGTTGCTCACTTTTTCCTGCTTCTATCTTTATTATTTACACGAAAAGACACTTCCAATAAAAGTACAGAAACTATCCTAATTCACATATTCAAAAATAGAATGCAAATTATGCCTCTGAGTTTTGACTGTTGACGGCCACTTTATTTAATTTACACAATACAAATTCAAGTGGGATTTTAATAGAAACATCGTATGACTAAGGGGGTGAACCACGGAACTCTATAAGAACATACTGTGTATATATATATATATATATATATAGTTCTGTGGGGTGAACACAGCACTGCTTTTTTCCTGAACTGATTCAAATGGCAGGTTCTGTACAGCCGACTCATGAGAAGAACTGTATAAAAGACCCGATTTCACGTAAAACCACCAGGGAAAGACTAGCACCAGAAAATGAACCAGAAAACAAAAGTTAATTTCACACCATCAATTTTGAATGAGTGCAGCTGTATCAAGGTTATACTGCGGATGCTGTTGTTCGATGGCACTGTCATCATTTTCAAATAAACTGGCAACAAGTTAAAATAAATGTAAACGAAAATGCTGAAACCTGAGAAGGTAGTATGAACTTCCTGTTAGTGAAATAAGTGACTGCAGCTCACACAGCGCACTCCTGGGGTGCTCTCCCCTGGGTCCCCTGTTCACCGCTGTTGCCACGCACACTGGTAAAACCATGACGACGGAAGCTTCACTGCTTCCAATGTCATTTGCTGAGTAACTAAAGATTATGGTCTCAAATGCGATGTGGTGCCAAACTCCAAATCTCTTAGTACCGTGAGGAGATGCAGAATGATGCTCACAGCTAGAACGGCAAGGGGCAGATTTATCCTCCTTCTGTCCTGATGGGATAGACTCGGGCAGGGTATGAAAATAACACCTGCCACCAGGGAAATGCTGGTAAAAGTTTGATTTTGGCTGGTAAGATTTCTACTCTAGCAGCCACTTTGGCAGGTAACTAACCAGGTTGTGTTATATTGTAAAAGGTAATGTGACTGGTGATTTTTATAATCCGCAAGCCAATCTGGCCAGCGAGTGCAAAAGTAATGTCCAGGACTAGGGCCTTCCTAGGGCCTGTGAGAAAGTGAATGTGGTGGCAAAGAGAAGCACTGAAAGAAGAGATGGAAAAAGGCACAACGCCTCAAGAGTGGAGTAAAGGGCTCTGACGGGGGTTTTACAGAGATGGAGGACGTTCAAAGACCTTCCTGGGAGATTGAGCTTGTGACCAAAAGCACCGTCACAGTCGGCCAAAGCACCTTCAGCAGCAGGAAATAAGTCTGCTGTTGTCATCGCACCTCCTGATACACCATATGCAGAATGCAAGCAGAGACTTTAGTTGCTATAAATAATGGCAGTGCACCACGGACTGTGAAAGAGGAAAGCTTCTGTTACACAACCACTGCTATCACAGTCACATAACACAGCCTCTACACTTTCAGCAGACGAGTCAATCTGAGCTTCTACGGGAGAAGCACAGACCGGCAGACATGCATTCTCAGGGTAACATCTGATAATCTGCGGAGTAAAACTGTGTATGGGCCGACATCAATGTCAAGAAAAAATGACTAAAACCTACAAGCTAATTTAGATGTGGTGCAGTGACTGCTTGAATATCAAGCTCACCGAACCATAATAAAGGCAGTGGAGAAACAGTGGAACATTTGCATCCATCTCAACCTCTGTCGTCATCTGGAAAGATCCTGCAGCGCAGACCAGAGGACAAACGGAATCGATTGTTCCTCCTCTTTAGATGACCTCTGACCTCCGCGAAGACGGAATGCGGGCAAGGGACATGGGATGAGGGTTGTGCAATAAAACAACAGGAAATTGTTTTACCTTGTGTGGAATTAAGCGCCATTGTTGTCATTTTCCCCAAATTACCAAAAATAATAGCAAAACCCTTCAACAGTTCCCCCTTTTCAACTTTGAAAGCAAAGAAAACAATAAGCTATAGTGAGACACAGAGGTGTAGAGGAAGCGATATTGTGTTGGTGGATATGTATCAGGGGGCACGCCCTGCACCGCCCATCTAGTACGTCCTGAGTGAGTCTTCCTCTGCCAAGGCTTTGTACTGTCCCACCCACATTGCCCCCAAACACATCATCCCGCCCCCACACACATACACAAGCCACCACCCGCTTCACAAATAAGAAAAGAATGTGTTCCCTATAACTGTTCCAGACAGCGATTAAATAAATGTCAATTTGATGACGGTACTACTCGAGCGAACAGAAGCTAGTGACCAAATAGTAAAAATAAACCCCAGATAAATCAATTACGCACATCACACAGATTACACTTAGTGCCTAGAGTTACAAAGTCGTGTGCAAAGCAGCGTACTGTATGTCTATTTCTAGGCCTGGTGGTAGTGCTCAGACAATGGGACTGATATGGAATTTTAGTTTGAAAATATTACACTTCATCAGTCAAATTAGTTAAAGCTTTCATCGCTGAATTGTGTGTGGGCTGTGCCAGCATTTAAAAAATAGCGAGATTAATAAAAAGGTACAGGCTTAGGCACAATGCTGAAACTTGGGGAACGTGACACCTGCCGTTTGATACAGGTTTACCAAAAAACTAAAATAGGGCAAATGGGTTTCGTAGGACTGGGAAACTCCATCAGGAGATGATCACACACTGATAACTAAGGTAATAAAGTCCAGTGATCAAGTCATGAAATTTGATGAAGAAAATTATTGTTTGTTTGTACATAATCAAAGTCATCCCCAAACCGTTACACAAGAAAACCAGCTCTCATTTAAGGAAACAGATGAACACTACGCTCCATTTTAAACAAAGATTACACCTTGCCCTTGGGAAGTGAAGTAGGTTCAACATGCATGATACATAGTACAGAGTAGTGGTGCCCAGTCATGTGCCAGGAAGGGCAGAGAGTATGCAGGTTTTCATTCCAACCAATCACTACACCAGCTGATTTCTCTAATTAACATTCAACCAGAGGGGAGGGAACTAATTAGTGAAATCAGCATGTGTAGTGATTGGTTGGAATTAAAACCTGCATACTCGGCCTTCCATGGCACATGATTGGGTGCCACTGGTACAAAGAATCTAATAAATTTAACCAAATAAAAAAATTTAAGAGAGGAAAATTTCCCTTGACACAAAAGGTTGAGATTAAACTAACTTGTACAGTGAAGAGTTGACACACATTTCACAAACATTCCTCTAGGCCAGGGGTGGCCAATTCCAGGCCTCGCGGGCCGGTGTGTATGCAGGTTTTTGCTGCCACCAGTTACCACGGTTCAATCAGCTAATTAGTCATACACACAATCACCGATTCACTTGTAAATTACAGAACGATAAAATGCTACAATACACGCATTGACGCATACCGGCACAAGAACATTCATCAGCTGCTTTTCATATCGCGGATATGTAGATTAAAATATCAGATCGTGTAAACGATTGGGCTAATTAAATAATTGTTAACTGGCGGCAGCAAAAACCTGCATACACACCGGCCCGCGAGGCCTGGAATTGGCCACCCCTGCTCTAGGCTGAGTAGGGAGTATGATATGCCTGTTTACTCCAACTTCACCTATTTCCTTGTGGATTAAAATACGACATTCAGAAGGTTCAGTCTGTGTTACTATAAAAGGCCCTGGAGTGGTCAGAATCCATTCCAGAACAAAACAGTCATTCTCTGTCGTATTGGCCACAGACATTTTGAAAACGAAACATTCAACATTCTTGTCCCTTGCAAGTACGTGTGAACTCTATATCCAGCCAGCGCTTGTTCTGGTTCTTTCAGAAGTGACCAAAAAGTAAGCATGTTCAGAAGCGTGCTTTTCCTTATGGGAACCCGGCTGCAATCATTCACTGAAGCCAACAAATGTGACAAAAAGCAAAGTTAAAACAATGAGCGTGATCATGTTTGACGGATATGCTGCAAGGGACTGATATTTGTGGTATTCTAGAAAGAAGTGAGCACAAGAGGTGAACAGACATATTTTGTGGCCTTGGGTAAGGGTTACTGACGGATGGTGATGTAAAAGGGAATGAAACGAGGAGGAGAGGGTTCGACAGACCCAACATCCGAGACAGGGTCCGAGCTCATGCTCACAATCACATTGAATAATAAATGTAAATGTAAAAATGAAGAAGACATGGACAACTGAAGTCTGCCAGCACCGTTGCGGGAATCAGTGAAGGCACATACTGTGCCGTCGCAGAAACATTCAGAGAGCTCTGAATCAATACACGTTCTGTTCTGCAAAGTACAAACCAACAGGCCACCAACAGCCTGAGGGAGAGACATTTCCCTCTAATGGTGTGTTGATTATCTGGGAGCGGGGAAAAGCAAAGCAAAACACTTAGTGCCTGGAGTTATGGTGCCATGTGCATGTCTATTACATTTAAGGGTGTGGCATGTCTAAGCTACGGTATGCTATGCCAAACTGAGGGCCTAAGGGATAAAACTACTGAAAAGGCGTACCGAATATATTCAAACACAACAGGGCTTTCATGCAACATCAAAGTGGATAGATTACTCCTCGCTAAAGCTGTGCTCTTCACAATACTTGCTTTCAGTTACCTCTGTTGTCAAATTAGGATGACATCCAATAATTTAAACGCATACGCAAGTTGTTTCTTTTCCACACACTTTCCTTGTTTTTTTTTTGGCTCCATGTTTCATCCAAAACAGCACCAGCTTTCTTTCCTCATCTTTCATTTGAATGCCTAACTGGATTGGTGGGCAGGAATTATTTTAGAAACCGATTGCCATTTTTATAACCATTGGCACATGTAAGTATAGCACTATGAATACATTATGAGTTGACAATGCAGATGTTGGTCTACACTGGCTTTTTCTTCCCCCTAATAGCAGTGACAAATGCAGAAGAGCAATGACAAAAAAGCTGCTCAGTTTAATTCAAGACCTGAATTAAGACACACACAACTTTGGATGGCAAACAGTCGTTTTGACATAGTCAGGCATTTATCACGCAAACGGAGAAGATTTTCTGCAAGAAATCATTCTGCACTGCCCAAACCATCTACTTCAATCAAGTGTGAAATTCTTCTTCTGAATGAACCCCGGAAACGGTGTTCCCCCGGGATTCGGAGCAATATGGCTGATGTTATGGGAAGCTCAAACACAGCTGTTAAAAACTTTTCCTCAGGCAGAATCAAGAGTGGCCTTCCTCGTCGCACCTCAATGAGTGTGCACATTTTCAAGGCTTCTCATTCGCCCTCGCCGTACTCCTGACCCGTTGGCATCAACCCCTGAATTTCCCTACAGCCTTCGCTCATTGTAAACCAGTCCCCCGGAATGCAAAACGTTACCGGGCCCCGAGGGGAGAGAGGTGTGACGGGAACAAACGCAAAAGTGCAAACTTACGATGTATACTGATAGACACACGACAGGAATGTTGAGAGTAAAGACCTCGCGAGAGCAGTGAGCTGAAGCCCGCAGACTAAGCATGCGAGTTTTCATATTCAGGAATGAATTTGGTACTCAAGACCCTTTATGAAATATACAGAGGGCTGAGGCACTTAACATTCTATGAAATAGTAACGGCTTGTGGCAGGGTTTGTATTTAGGCAGCTGCCTCTGGGGAAATGCCACTGATTCATCGCCGGCTGTATTACGCCCATGCCCAAAGCACGCGACAAATTTCACCCACCTTCTGGGGTCTCAGAGGACTTCTCTGCACTGACACACATATTCATTCACACACTCACAATCAGCCAAAATACAATGCGCTCCCTGGTCCAGTCCGGACAGCCGAACAAATGTCTCAAGTACTCCGCGTTGCCAGCGGGGTTATTAAAAGACATTAAGATAATGGTCTGAACAATAAACGGCTTCAACACGATTTCATGGCACATGCACCCATTCAAGGAATTGATGTTGTGACCCAAATGCACACAGATCTTGCGGCTACACACTGCCATTCCTTTAGGTGTTCGAAGACGCTTCACCTGCTGAACCGCTGGGGCCAAGAAACCCTAGATGTGATAATATTCGTTTATAAGTCATAAGCTTCTAAGTAAAACCCTGCAAGGAGAAAATATGGCAGCTGACTGCATACTGTCTGAAGCAAAGTAGCCAGTGATATCCTCACAAGAAGAATGTCTTGTCATCTTGCCCTCTGATCCAAGAGTCTGTTCGAACAAATCACTAGTTTCAATCTGTAGCCATCACATATGTAGAACAGGAGTAATTAATGTGGAACCGCACTGGCTCTGCTGAAACTCTGGGACTTCAGAAGATGGTGACATGCGATGATGCGGCTGGAAAAGCCAGCATTAGAGGGGTTGATGCCCCAACCGTTGCTATGGGGAGCAAGAGTTATTATTAGGCTGGGTGAGCTCTGTCTAACGCCTCTCGTGTTACTGTAGTTATTTTCAGAGGGCGCACCCTCAGTGTTGATCAGACGTAAAAGCGAGGGAGGCATTTACTGACAGCCCTGCAGGGAAAACAAAGATGCTATGTAGTGGATCCCATTTGGGCGCTCGCCTACATCAGAGGGCAGCTACGGTCCTCACCACACTGGGTGAATGGCAGGAAGCGTTCAATTTAAAAGCCACAGCCAAAATGGGGACCTGAGAGCTAAAGTGGGGAGCTGCGATTAAAATCCAGACCAAACTCTTTGAATCTGCCACCATGTATTTGTGAGTAAGCAGTGGCAGGAACATGAGAACAGTGTGCCGATTTAACTGTCATTTAACACCCCAAAGATGACTGGTCTTAATATGATGTGGTACACACCTCTGATAACATCTGCAGTGTCTCGTGCTTTGAATACAGATGGTGGGATGGAGGATGGACTAAAAACTGAGCTTCAAACTACTAGGTAAACTCCATTACATCGTGTTTGTCAAGGCGTCTAGCTAACCAATATCAATCCTAATTCACAGGAAATAAACCTAATCCGTAAAATTGTTTAGCATGCTTGAACAAAATGTATTTAGACGATGAGACTTAAAGGCTACTGCAGTCAGTTAGCGTTAAACATATTAGCACCAATATTTTTTAATCTGTCAAAATGACGGACGGCATTTGTATTTTTCCGACAAAGCTTCAAAATAAATAAATAAAATAAATCGGTAAATGACGGGAAATTCTCAGTTTGCGCAAGCCCAGGCCCTATCTCTTGTTATGGTTAAGATCACTGGCAGCCAATACTGCAGAGCCAAGGTCTGCTCTCAACAAAACTAGGCCCAAATTACAGTTTGAGCCAGGACACCACACACTGCCTACTAACCTACAGACACTTCTACAACCTTTTGCCAGACCAGGGTGCCCCACATGCAGGAAACCCCCAGGTAAACTCTGCTAGGTAATGTTTCAGCAGTGATGGCTATGCCTCTCCCTAAAGGCCCCATACAGTACACGCTGACAGGGGTGACAAAGGTAGAGCAATTTACTACGGGAAAAAAGTCGTCAGGGGAGCTTCTCTCAGACGCATTGTAATTAGTCAGCCGCTTTCTCCTCAAAGAACGCTGAGGCAGATTTGCAGACATCTCAGAGAATCCCTCAATATTTTTGTTCTATGCTCAGCTAGCGTTGCCCTTGTGTCCATCAGGCTACTCATGAGCCTTGTGTTAATGGCACACTTATTGGTCATGCAATCATTTGAGCAGAGACATTACATGTGAAAGCGCTTGATTATTAGCTCCCTTGCAAAGCTGACACAATTTTAATTGGATTAATTATATGGACAGATAGGGATGGGGTGTGCAAGGCCTTTACACAAGATCTAATCTGAAGTAATAGAGATGGTCAAGCTGATCTGACAGAGCCTGCAGATCCTAGTCTGCTTTTGATTCACCATAGATGGATTCAGACTGGGTTCTCTGCAGACAACTCCCTGCAGTACAACGAATCAATCTCACTATTACTAACATGTGACTCCTGTAAAATAATGAGTATTAATGCAAACAATGATAGGCCTGTGCTTCTCTCTGCCAAGACATACAGTACCAGTCAAAAGTTTGGACACAGTTCATTATCTAAGACATTTTCATTTAAAGGCTTATGCTTACATTTTTTTTTCTTAGACAAATATAAATAGTGATGTTGATGCCTATGTATGAATTTCCTTCAAAAATCAAAAATCGAATATAACAAAACAAAAAAAACCTTAAAACCAAAAAACTGTAAAAATAAATAAAACCCATTCTATGAGTAAGTGTGTTCTAACCTTTTGACTAGTACTGTACGTAGCTTACATACTGGGCAAAATATTAAAGGACATGCATATTGGGTGAAATATTAAAGAAGCATGCTTCCAGGAAAATTAAGAAAAAAAGAAAGTCTAAAGGCCGTGACACACCGCCCGCGATTTAATCGCACGAATAAATCGCACGTTGAAAAATAAAAACGAACTCCTGTATTTTCATAAAATCTTGCACATCCAACGCGAAATGTCCTTTGCGAAAAAGCGGCATTTAATTTATTCGCTTCAAGTTCGTTTTTTGCGAGTTTTCGTTTGCGAAACTTTTTATCTATCCAATCATAACAAGTTTCCATGACTGACGTCACCGCACTACCACAACAAACTTCAACATCAAATATCGCGGACCAAGTGATTTTATATGTGTCACAGAATAGCGTCCTTTTCGACAAGAGACATCGTAGTTACAAAGACAACGATTTGAAGGACAATTTGTGGAAAACCATAGCCGAGCAAATAGGCTATGAAGATGGTGGGTTTATAGCTAAATGGTTGCAATACGCACAACTTGCTATCTGATCAGCTCCCTCAGGTTATTAGCATTGGCTTTAAAGTTGTCTCCAGCTAACCTTTAGGTCTAACGTTAACGTTGATAGCAGTTCATGTAAAGAAGATAACAAGCCAGTGGCGATTACACACAAACATAGCTATTTATTGTTTTACTTTAGGCGAGTTCATGTAGGCTACGCTGTCACCGGCTGGGTTGTTTGCCTTGGTGAAAACAGGATGAAAGCTAGCGAACACTTGTCTGTGTGCGTGTCAAATAAAGTTCCACAAAAATCTTATTCCGACTGCTGTGTGGATTTCCTGATTACTGATAGCCAAGTTATATAAATAACGAGGAAAACAGACGAGGTCTGCCTGTAGCGATCGTTTTGGAGAAAACTCTTCAGACTTCATGAGTTGATACACTGTATAGAAGACTACGACAAATGTATTTTAAATATGTTTGCTGAAATGACGTAATGTATTGTTATGTTGTGGTTAACCCTTTATATTAGTGGAAGAGATCAAGAGGCAGTGGAACACGTATGTCCGTAAAAGGAGGGAAGAGAAGGAGAGCATGTTGTAGACAAAACAAACTTTACATAAGTAAAAACGGACACATAATAAGCCCGGTTCAATATTTTGCCAATGTAATTTAAGCATGCTGTTTTTAACGTTCTGGTAGAGGGAAAAATATATACTTTCGTTCCGTGATGGACCGAACGGATAACCAGGTCGTCATCGCTTGACGAAGAGTGATCCATTTTTATTCGCACGGATTTAAAAAAGCGAAAAAGAACGCGAACTTTTCGTTTTTTCGCATCGTTGCTGGTGTGTCAGGTTTTTTCGCGAAATATTCGCAGACGAATTATTCGCATTTTCGCCTCGCTTATTCGTTACGTCCCCAGTGTGTCACGGCCTTAAGAGTACTGCAACAGCTATCAGCATGTACACCAGACTGCAAAACACTGAAATTATAATGCTATAGCATCCATCATTTTTTTCCCCAGTTCAACGGCGGCTGATTTAAAATTATAGAGGAGAAATCAAAACACATGGACGTGGTACAGCTCCCAAAATGCCTATATACTGCTGACATAGCTATGGAAGTCTGACATCATGGTTGCCTCCATGGGCTTGGTCACTCTCACAGGTCCCAGGAAAGATTAATCAGCGCAGTAAGAATGACTGGAAGTGGCTAACTAAATTATTTACTCTGTGAAGGCTCGGAGCCAGACTGAACTGCTGGAGCGGGATTTTGTGGGTGGGACTGGGAGGACTCCCTGAGAGGGGCAGCGATATGTTCAAAATTCTCCCACCAACTGTGCAGCTTGCTGGGACCCCAAAACAATTACCTCAAGGTCTAAGAGGCCTCTGAACCAGGAGGAAAGGCAGAGATTTGTACATATCTTTATGGCCAAATTTAAAGGCTCCATCCATTCTTCTGTAACCAAAGAAAGTCTATTATATGACATCCATCTATGTGCTATATGCTGTTGTACTGCAACCTCTATACGACTCCCTTGCAAAAAAGATTTTGTATCTCAATCATTAATAAATGTTAAACAATTGCAAAGGATTAGTTGCTAGACGAAGGTTGTCGCGACTCGGGATGTGCGCGTTTAGTCGGCTAGTCGATTAAACGTTGCTACCCTCGCTAGTCGGCACCAGAAATACTAGTCAGCTAAACTTATTATTTTATTAATGTACACATTTAAATTACATATTGACAATTTGCACTGAAATGTCATGTTTTCCTGGTCAAATGTTGCTTTATAAAAAAAACTAGCATCCGTTACTAATGTTAACGCCGGATTAAAAATAAAAATTTAAAAAACGAAGGAAAAAAACAAAACGCATTAGCCTGTTCGCCCTGCAAGTTAAACCAGCGAGGTGGAAAGAGCAAGTTGGCCTATCGCGTTGTTGAATAGCCCAATAAAACTAATCTAATGTCACGTCGATCAGTCGGCCTAATTGTTATTTTTTTGTGTTCCTATTATTGGTAGCTTTTCTGATGACCGATTATTATTTTTTACTGCATTTGCTATGCGATCACGTTCACCCAATGAAAATGCCGTTGTAATAATCAGGCACGTTACCTAAGAAGTTTTTGTTACGTTGAATATTGTTTTCAATAAATGTTATTTGTTATTTGTACGGAGATCATCAGTGCATTGTTTGACATGGGGGTATAGTGGAGGAGGGTCACTATGCTTTGAGCAGGGGATAATTACACCCTCTGCTGAGTGACACACACACACATACAATCATCACTTGTGAGGACACTTCAAAATGACTGTGCATGGTCCCTTGGAGCTGTCCTGTTGTTCAATAAAACATCGCTGCCATCCCATGCGTTGTGTCAGCAGCACATTTGTCAGTAAGTCCCCTAGGGGAATTGCCACGTTCTACTTCCTTATTCTATTTGAAGACTGCTTATCCCAGTGTCGCTGGTTAGGGTTTCATATCTAATGAACTCTTCCGACTGCTGTTGCATCAGAACACTGTCGGAGCGCACACACCCGTCAGACACACTGGAGTTTGCTGCAGGAGCCCCTTCGCAGTAAGGAGAGTTACAGAGATCCCCATTCCCCCAGGGAACCCAGCCGTCACGTTGACGTCCTTTCCGTGAAGCTGCCTTCTTCAGCTGTTGCCATGTTGTATTTTCAGGCTCCCTGGTTTGACTGTTGAGCCGCTGTGGAACCGTGACCCCGCTGCCCTTCCTTCGGCGGGCCCCCTCCGCCTGTGCGCTGTGCCCCTCCCGTTCCTTCCCCCCTAACAGCGAGAGGTCAGTGCCACTGCTTCCTGTTCACTGCCTGTCCCTCCCATCCTCTACCCAGACCTGAGGCAGGGAGGGAGAGGAGAAGGAGAAGCCTGCTGACTCATTTGGACCTGCTGGGTCTCCACAGCTCAGCCAGGTGGGAATTTGGCTTTTTTTGTTTTGCCCCTGGCAGAGCTGGACAGTGGGCTCAAGGGGGGAACAAAAACAGCATCTCACCTTTAACTCACCTCTGGTTGCATGTTCCATAATAATGGGGTAACATACACACATACAACCTCTGGAGGCGTAACATTGCTGTACAAGCTGCTTCGGTGTAACGTAAAGTGTATTTTCTTGCTTCAGACCACCAACCCCCAGACGCCCCTAAAATTGCAACTGTGAAGCAGGCAGGTCATCAGAAAAGTTCTGTAAATATCGGAAATATTCTTCATTGCACACGAAAACCGTCTGAACCATCCAAATCGTACACTAAAACTGAAATATTCTGAGAACAATATACTTTTAAACACTTACAATCCATTGTGAATTAATTGTGTGGCAAGACGGATTCCAAACAGGTTGAGAAGAGGACATTCAAATGCAAAAGGTCATATGGATACTATCTGGGACTTCATGTTCATGTAACCTGAAAAAAAAATACTTTTTGACTGATTAAAAAGAAAGACCACTGCAGATTTAGTTTTTATTTGGCTTTCATTTCCAAATATTGACCCATTCCAAATATTGCAGTCATCTTTTCCGTTTACCATGGACCAGCATGCTTTGAACATGACAGTAAGTGTGGTAGCAGAGCTCACCAAACTGCATTCTGAGTCCGCCATTGGGAAAACACTTATAATGCACCAATGCGCAGAATATTACGATCCACCACAAATCGAACCCTGACTCCATATAAAACCCTCCTCAGCCAGCTCAGCAGACTGGGCCTTCCCGGCCACTGGGGACCTTCAGCAAGTGGGTTACAGTGAAGCCCTCTGCTGTGATGGAGGGGAACGGACAAAGGGGAGGCTGTGGGGAGCAATCCCTTCATTTGGCAGGGAGCCAGGGAGCGGAAATCTTCAAATAAGACCCCCGTCATTACTTTTCAGCTCCCGGTGGAGAAATCAGCCTTGCAGTGCTTGTGCAGTCAACAGCGCAGCCCCAGAAGTAGGTCACGCGAAATAATGCACGGAGGCCCTTTCTGCTCTCCAACCGAGAGGCATCTGACTGTTGAGGCTGAAAGCGGAAGAAGGCTGTGCGACGGCCGTGGCGAAATCTGTCGCGCTCACCTCCAGGATAGAGCGGTGCCCGACTGACATCACTAACTGAATGAAGGCACAGCCTCCATAAAGAAATTTTAAAAAAAGAATGTTTGTGAAGCTCTGAAGACAGCCGACTTAAGCAGATCAGGCTGCGTTTAGCTTTGAAGTGTTCCTGCTCCTCAACACAATGCAAACAACTGCTACATATAGGCTAATCTGAATATCAGCATAAATATGCAGTCATAAAACATTGTGAGATGTGCTACCGATGCCTTAAAAAAAAGCAGCGTGCTACAGAAGTCTATGGTTCCAAATTGTGCCGTTTTGACATAGTTCCGCACATTCAGAGACAGTCTATTTGTGAACTTCTTCTTTCATTGGACTGTCTGCATAGTGTGGTTCTGCTATGACAGATGGGAAAAGTACAGAAGAAGCAGTGCTGTGGCAAGGTGGTCCAAGCGTTGACATGTATTTCCTAACAAACCATATCTTCGGTCTCCTAGCCAAAGGGCAGAAGTCTAGAATAGCTGCGTGTGTTCTACACAATCGAAATGGCCAGAGAGAACACACAGAGCTGCATATATACAGGTAACATATAAAATGAAAGCAGTTTGAGGCACCCTACATTAGGTCGTACTGAGTGAATAATTAATTGTCTGAATAATACAATTGTCAGAGCAGAGAGTCTAAATCACTGCCAAATCTCACAATCTGGTATATGAACTGGCATTATTTACAACACTGATGCAAAATAAAAAAAATTCTGACAAAGAATTTTGTTTCTAAATGGTCTTTATTACCAGAGAGGTTATGTACTAAAAACTCATTGGCTCTGTTTGGGTTCTTGTTTCGTAAAAAAAAAAAAGAAAGAAATTACCACACCGTAATTTGTACTTAGGCAATTATAGAGTTAGCACTGTAATTAAGCAGCTACACTCTGTAACTGCTACAGACACAACAACGAAAGCTGATGAAAAACCCTCCCCTTACAAAGGGGATATTCTAAAATATTGGGAAAAGTCAGTGTTGAAGGGACTGCCTCCATCGGTCATGAACCCACATTATGTTTTCTACATTATGTACTACTGTGCAAAATAGCTGATGGTGAATGACGATGACCAACAGCAAATGAGCCACACCATCTGACCACTACCATTCGCTACCAGCTGTCAGGCAATATTATGGCCAATGTTTGAGGCCAAACTGGTGATGCTGTACAGAGCTGGGAACAAGATATAAAAAAATTTAAGGAGTGTTACCATTGTGACAATTCCAAAACAAACAAACGTTTACATACTGATTTACTACCGTTAGGTTATTTATTTATTTTGTTGAAGGACGGCCGGTTCTTTTCTTCAAAGTGCCATGAACCCAAAACCATCTCAGAATAAGTCTCCCAGTTGACAGACAATTTGTCTTGAGGCAAACGTGTGCTTGACAAATTAACCGTATCATCCGAACCCTAGCACCAGATGTAAGTTCTGAAGGACAACAAAGTAAATAAAAAAGTTTACTTTTTGCCCTGCCGCAATGCATAGATCTACAGAATCCAACTCCAATCTGACAGACAACAGCACCAGTTGACAGACTTAAAAAAAATAAAGAAATAAATAATAAATAAAAAAAACTCTATGGAGCTCACTGAAAAAGCTTTCGCTGTCCTGTACAGCTCTGCACAGCAGATTTTTGTGATGGATACTGGCCAACTGCCACTTCACTTCCTCCACTAGCTGGTTCCACCCTGGGCTACAACATGAAAAATGAGCACTTTCATAAAAGCCACATTACGTTTAAAAAAATAAAAATAAACTTTCAAATGTCTCCAAAGTCTTATTTTGTCCTTTTTGTTTTTCTTTAACTTGAAATAAAAACTGAAAGGGTGTTTCTCTATGAACAGAAAAATAACCTTTGTCTCTCAACATGTGTTGCAATGAAACAATTAAATGCTCCGTGTATGACAGACTGGTGTTTTTTAGCCGATAAACACCATAAATCAACACTGTGGGGGGAAAAGGTCTGAGAGAGCACCCCAGCAGAGTAAACTGCAGATGGGTAGATCTCTCTACAATCTATTCCTGGCCTTGGCTGTCCTTACCTGCTTCCTCCTCTGGCTCTCCTTGTAATGGGAGGTCCGTTTCCCCACATGCGGGTTGGCTCCTCCAGGTTATATTTCCCATTCAGACCTTGTCCAACAAAAATTATACCCAGTCAAAACTCCGCTTCTCCCGTACTAGTATAATCAGTATCATTGTCTTTTGCTACAAACGCTGGGTCGGGGCTACTGATCGGCAGCATCAGACTGGCTACTCACCCAATGCCCCATGATTCCCTGTCACTCAGTCTGACTCAGAACAATACTAATGGGAAGATGCTAAAAAAGGAATGTGTGAAATATTACACGAAGAGAAAAGATTCACAGCCCTTGAGATTGGCAGTTCTCACAGGAGTTCTGGCAAGCTCTGTGCATTTTGCAAGAGCCACTTTCCAACCAGCCACAACAATTACTCAGTTGGCTTGTTAATAGTAGGCCTTTCTAATGACGTCAAAGAAATATCGATCAGGCAGCTGGGTCTAGGCAGACGGCAGGTCCAATATGAGGCAGAGCTCTCTGTATCCAATATATTCTTAAGAGCATATTGTCGCTGGCACTGGCTGTTCCTCAGTCAGACAAAAAAAATGGAGAACCCCCCCATCCCCAAAAAATAAAATAAAAAGATCAGGCAGGCAGCTACAATTAGTGGGAGTTTTCCCTATACAGCGGAGTCAGAGGCGTGGTTCTCGATGTCCTTTGCTAACTTGGAAAGCAACCTGCTACAGTCTCCCTTCTGTGTTCCATCTGCAAGGCTTGGGAGTCAGATGATCTGTGCTCTACTGTCCCTTCCGACGGTTTTCTTGTATGTACAAAACATTACCAAAACTCTCCAACCTACTTGCGTGACCCCGCCTACATCCAGCATTTAAGAAACTTTTTAATTACAGCACCTTTCAAAATGTCTTTGCGGGGAAAACATGTTTCGCATTCCAGCGAAAGCTACTTGCTCATTTCCACTAAACCTCAAATTACAGCGCAGCGGAGGATCCAGGCTTTCATTGGGAGCATGACGGCCGGCGATGGAGTGGCACTGGCATTTCTCTGCTTGTGCGCACACCCACCAATCACTGCAGACCTGCTGATGCTGAGTGCATGAAAATTGCGGTGCGTCATCCTTAAGTGCATGCGGGGAAAGAGACTCAAAGCCTAGTGATGGCGTAGATACCTACTTTTCCACATGTAGCCATTCGCTTTTCCATCCTCCGCCTTGTGCTGGTTGCCAATGCATAACCAAAAGTAATTGGCTACATTACATTAGCTTCCAAATTGGATAATTTCTGCACTGCATGTGCGTTTAATGTCTAACACAGAGAACAGATGCGTTTCATTCTGTCAGTTGCCGTTAGCTTTTTCCCCCTTAAAAATTATTTGTATACAGAAGACCTGTTCTCTGGTTTCTGATGTGTCTCTCATCCCATTAACATTTTCACTGTACGTATAGCCAAATGTTTCCAGGTCATAGTTAGGATTATCCCAATAGCTTACGTAGTAAATATAGGCTAATCATCATTCCATGTATCAATGTCAAACTGCTCAATTTGTGAACAATTTACACAGACATGCCATTTTCATAACATCAAACTAATTTCTAAACAATAGGCTAAATATTCCACAAAAAAAATAAAGGACATTTTGACGCTTTTCACCAGATGGAACAAAATTGACAGGCTACAGTCATTCTACATAATTTTTTCGATTGTAGGCAGTTTTTATTTTATCTAAAAGGTTTTCCTTTGTTACTTGGAAATGACAAGTCTGATTTTTGATGCATAAAAATATAACTACTCATTTTCTCCTCTCACAAACTATGCCATATGAAAGTAAATTCTGATTGATGGGTTTAGACATTCCCCATTATTCTGAAAGCCTGCTTTTAAAGAAAAAGTGACCCTGTCTGCCCTTAAGTCTTACAGTCGGTTATCAGAGCATATTTTTGTGTAGCATTGCACTACAGCTGAGAAACCCAATCCCCCTGTTCCATAGGGCTGCCTATGTACGATTAATGCGATTAAAGTGCTTAATGTACGATTAAAAAACACAAAAAAGATTCACCGTTGTTTTTTTTACTTGTTGCAGCATCTTTGACTGCTGGCGCTATGCTGTGGGGAATGGCCTCCCGCCAGCTCCGTCTTCCGACTGCTGGGTTTCATTGCAAAATACAGCCCACTAGTACCAGAACTTTAAACGGAAAGAAAAAAGAGAATGAAAAGATGGCTGGAGTGCACTATGGATACTTTGAGTGTGAGGTAATGCTCCACGCCACCAGAGCTCTCAGGCCATGACGGAACACAATGAGTAACCTGCTCTCTGGATACTTTGAGTGTGAGGTAATGCTCTACTCCACCAGAGCACTCAGGCCATGATGGAACACAATGAGTAGCCTGCACTATGGATACTTTGAGTGTGAGGTAATGCTCCACTCCACCAGAGCTCTCAGGCCATGACGGAACACAATGAGTAACCTGCTCTCTGGATACTTTGAGTGTGAGGTAATGCTCCACTCCACCAGAGCACTCAGGCCATGATGGAACACAATGAGTATCCTACACATTATTTCCTGTCTCCACAGCTCTTCACAAACCGTGGCCGTGTGTTGCATCACACACAGAAAAATTGTGAATTAACATGAAAGGAAATGTGTACACTGGGTAAAAAGGTCAGATTTGGGAAGAAAAGTCTGCGTCACATTGAGTGCGTTTGTATGGCACACATCTCGGCTTTTCCCATACCCAAAGTGCACGGGAACTTCTCTCTGCACAGCTGAGAACAGGGCACTAAAATAAGCAACAGATGGCATTGCTTCACTCAAGGCACTGCGTGGAATCACTCCAGTCAGAGGGGGAAAATTGGCGCTAAATATAGTTTCCCTTTACACTAGCAATTCATTGGGACCCTACAATGGTTTTAGCATTGCGAATCAACGGCCAATGAATTTACATTTTCCGAAGGACTGCTTACACAACCTTTCAAATCTATTTACACAACAGAACATGAAGGTTACATAGATGTGCATGAACCGCATGCCTATAGTATATAACGTATGGCAGGTATCCCAGCTGCAAAACAAACCCCAAATTTGGTTGTTTAGGTCTCTAATCTTTTTTGTTAATAAATGAATCTATTTTTGTCTGGTTTTCGTGCTTTATGTTGCGACTCGCCAGGGGTTGGCCGTAACATATTGGGGGCTCGTCAAACATATGAATCTGGGACCTCTCGCACCTAAACTAAATAGATATTCATGCCAAATAGTTGAACACCAATGTTACAGCCCACCCTCCGATTCACTTGAAGAGCCCAAATGCACGGCAGAGGAGATTATGTGCCGCCGACCCGGGAGTGCCTCAGGTAAACGATGACTGGTGGGGTACGTGTGGTAATTGTGCCGTAATGCCAACTGAAATGGAAATGTTTACTGCAATGAGTGGGACACGGGCGCAGGTCATCGGGATGCCCGAAATTAACTGCCGTAAGAGACGCAGACCTAGCGGACCGGGAGGAGAAATTAGTAAGTGTCACAGACTTCTGGCTAGGCTAGCTAATATGTTTTCACTATACAAAAAGTAGATAAATGATGGGCTGAGTTTTCCTAAATAAAGCTAAATGAATGGCTGTATTTCCCCAGTTTTTCTCTGGAAACTCCAGCAAATGGTGATGACATTTTTTCAGTAGAACTGTAGTGGCTAGCTTGCCAGCAAGTGACGATAGCCTCTCTCGAAGAACGGCTTTCACGACTAGTAGTAACGCCCAGCCCCTGCGTTTGCATTAAGTAGGAGCGGCAACCTGTGACTGCCGTTGTCTGACACCTGCCCATAAACTTACTATTGTAGTCCACCGTAAAGCAGGTACCTGTAACATGCAGTTTGGGGTTATATCTCTGCTCTCACTACAGCTAGAGAGTTGGCTGGAGCTCATTTTAATCAGGAGAACAGCTACTCTTCTATAAATCAAACATCATTTTTCGGTGGAATTACCCTTCAGCCACATGTGGATTGTTTGATTACAAATCTAAAATTACAGAGTACAGAGCAAAATCAAGAAAAAATGTGTCTGTCTCAAACATTGTGGATGGCACTGTGTGTATACATATAAACACATACAATTCACAACCAAAAGTATAGAGTAGGCCTATACTATGTACAAGAGTATGGAGTAGTAAAGCGTAGACGAGTGCATAAGGGTTTTATATATAAAATAATCAACAGAAAACTTCTTTAAGACTAGGCAAAGACTGGAGCCCTGAAACCATATACCCACGAGATATTCATGAAGGGCTAACACATTCCTTCTGTTTGATTCTTGCATATTTGCTGAGCAGCTCTAGTTCTTTTCAGAAAGACAAGGTCAGGCATTAAATTCAACTGCCGTGGCACAGCATTAAACTTCTCTAGAGTTACACAGCCGTAATAATGATTACCAGTTTTCCTTTGGAGGTCTTTTTATGTCAAACCGCATCAAAGGTGTCACTGTAAATAAAGTCGCTGCAACACCAAAGGAATAAGTATAATAAGATCAATGAATACGTATTATACTCTGACTGCATCCTGTCTGGCTGTTTGCACAGACTGATATGGTATTTGTATTGTACTCTATTCCAGCCAGCAGTCATTGGAAATGTCGAAATGTTACAAGGTGACTCACCCATTGATTTCAGAATCAATGATGCTTCAAAGATGATGCTTCAATGTCATGTATTTAATAGGCTTATATCTTAAATTATTAGTATCTTTAAATCTCAATGAAAAGTTGGCCAATCATGAACACTTTTCCAATCTCAATTATGCTTTTAAATTAGAAGCACCAGCTTATCAATTTGTACATGCTGTAAGTCAACTAAGTCCATTCTCCATTCTAGAATGTTCCTGTGCGTCTCTCCAATCATATTGTTCTCCTTTCTCTGCCAAGAGTCTTAGAGCAAATTCATGGAATTGCCGTCTCCCACTTCCTCCCTCCACATCTGTATTACCCTCCCTCAATATCTCACTTGCTCCTCAGCCAGAGCACTCTTATCACCCGTCTGTCTCTACAGTCTCGTAGCAGACCGCTTTTACACACAAGAGTCCTCTCCCCTGTGCTCAGGTATCCATAGCTTCCTTGTGAATCCAGGTCATTGTTATGGGTCCACCAGTGAAGGGGCCGGCAGCCCTTTTGCACTGCTACACAGTCAATATTCTTACTATACAGGGGAAGCCTTGGAAAGTTGGATTCACTTCCTGGTTTTGTTTGTTTTTGGGTGACACCAGAAAGGTTGTTTATATTTCTGTTGGACAACTCCCAATGCATCCTATGTGCGGCACTTTAAGGGAAATCGGGGGAGGGCGGGGTGATGATGGAATGAGAAGCCCATCTTCTGGTTCCGCTCTACATGGTGTCCAAAATGTACTCCCCCCCACCGGAAAGGGAACAACCCTTTCAAATTTTACACAGGTGTCAAAGCTTCCCGTGCAGTCCATGCTGATGACAAGCTTCCCTGTCTGAGTCGGCAGTGACAACAGAACACAGTGCCTGCCGAGATAAGAGACTTGTTAACCAGCGGGTGACGTCAATGTAAACAAAAGCAGTGGTTCTCTCAGACACAACGGCTCTTGGCTGTGCCCTCTATCCGGCCCGTGGATCAGCTCTGTCCACAGCACAGGAAACTGAGTGCAAGGGGAGAGGAAAGGGCCAACGTCTGCCTCGGCACTGGCAGAGTCCATCACATCAATTCCAATCATTAGATCAACTCAAAATGTGACATCTTTAAATGTCCCCTGTGCATTGAGCAGCAGACATTAATGTTATTAACTGAGAATCCATTATTTGGTCCCAGCATAAATGACAATAAGAAGCCCATTTCATTTCAAACCCACTGAAATGAGGATTATCCTGTTAATCTCAAGCAACCAAGGTTGAGTTGAGCCAATTCAACCCCATTTCACATCATCTTCTGAATTTAGCAACAGTTGTTCTTTAGTAATATCATGACTCTGAAAATATGTACTGCTGCAAACTCACCCGGAGAATGCACATACGGAAATGAACAGAAATTATCTTTATTGTTCTGAAGCATTTAATTACTCTTCCTTGACATTACAAGATCCTATTCAACCTGGAGGACACCCAAACATGCCATTTCATCCTATTTCTGTAAATATGAGTCCCTTGTACAATAAACCCCCCCACCAAAAAAAAGGCCCTAAATAGACTCGTACCACAATCCATTGACAATTCAACAATATAACATTGTTAATGATTTCAGTGAATGGAGGGGCAGACCCATTCAGTCACACTGGTGCAGGTCCACACAGTACAGACCATTGAAGGTTAACCAAATATCAAGATATTCAGCAACACCCGGCTTGCTCTTTCACATTTTGGCTAATTGGTAAGATATTTGATTAGCACAAAATGACAAGGTATTTAATTCAACCCTTTCTGAAACTAGTACATTCACTGAATTAATAAATATCATTAAACCGCGTTTTCAGAAATGAATACTAACGTGTCATGCGTTCTTCTCGCTCTGTCCCTCTCGCTCGGCAGTGAGATTCCTCACTAAAGCTGAACGAGTATTCCTTAACAGCCCCTCATGTCTGGACACATCTACTTGGGGGGGGGGAAGGCTCTCGGGGAACGCTCAATAGTGACATTTCTCAAGGGGCCACCTGCCATGCATTTGTGACCAGCTTTCCAAATGAATAACTGCCAGTGACTTCACTACCGATTCAAGATGCACTCCTTGAGGGTTGCTCCAGGACGAGGTCATGCATGAGGTGTTCCCGCGCTATCAGCGCTGACAGTCATCTGTTCTGCCTTGTTACTGAGGCTGCACATAAAAACCAGGGCCGCTCAGTTGGCCTCTTGTTCCAGCTCATTTTGCACAGTTCAAACTGACAATAGAAAATACGCCTGGAGGTGCCTGTTCCAAGATCAATGCATGCATGTGGCAGCAAGCAGTGACAACAAGCTGACAGGTGACCCAGTAAACACACAGGCGTCAGTGACTGGGCCCACAGAGTACTAACCACAGCACAATGATGACTGTGTGTGGGGGTCCTGGCTCATAGGATCAGTCATCCAATCTTCATTGAAAAGAACTATTATATATTCATTCGACATAACAGTAGAACTGACAGTAGGTACTGTCAGGAATTAATTTCCGCGTGGCTGGATATTGATGACGACTAAAGGCTTCTGCTTTTGGGAACGGCAGAGCCGCATACAACTACTGGACGCAGCCTGGACAATGGCGTTTAATCCCACATTGCCCACACTCAGTCAATGAGGGCTCTGTCAAAGTGACACCTCTGCATTTTACCATTCACTCCATCAACAGCCCTGCGTCCAGACTGTCACCCATGCTGAGAGAAAAAGAACTGCAGTAGGAGCAAGGACCCTGAAGCCAACCATCTTAACTTGGCAAACATAATAGTTTTTTTAAACACTTGCAGAGAGAATACATCCAAATAAATCACAGGCCTGTGCTCAGGAACTTGATGAATCCAAACTATTTTCCAAAATGGGCAATTAGGCAAAATGAAAAGATATGTTGTTAAGCTGGGGGGGGGGGGGGGGGGCTGCAGACAGACATAAAAAGTACTGATCTAAATAAAGAGCTTTTTACAGCACATTCAACTAAAGCAAATACTGATTCATCACATATTAAATATCCAGACTTCTACTAACAGATTACAGTCTCATTTGATCTCATTGACCATCAGAAAACAGAGTGAACAGCTCCAATAACATTTATTTCCATAGTGGACCAATTCTCTCTGACCTCAAATGCTTTCAAATTGGAATCAGATGCTTTATACAGGGATAAGATTGATGTAAAAAGAAGCATTCATCTGAATGTTGTCCAATTCTGCTTCAATCCCAACGGATCATTAAGCTGTGAGTGAGGCTAAACAAAAAAGAAACCAAGAAGCAGCAAGGCCTACATCAAAACATCCACCACTCAGATGGGTAAAAGGACAAGGAGAATCACAGGCTTGCTTAATGCACCGGCCTTAAGATATAAAACTGGACAACTTGTGACTCCAACAATAAAATAAAATAAAAACCACTGTTATATTGGAAAGACACTTCTGTCATTTTTCTGTTAAGAAACATAAAAAAGATTAAATCCTGCAAGATCTACCCATCAATTCCAATACGTGTTCTTATATCTTGTGACATGGGGACTCAGCTAAATTGCCAAGAGATGATGCTGGCATGCAGTACTATACATAAGCAAGCTACGCATCTTGACAGTGCAACTCTCCACAGCCAACAAGTCAGTCCAACTGGGGATGTTATTCAAGGCTGTGGTCTGAGACTTCCAGACCGAGGGGAATGCAGAGACAGGTGGGAGGTGGAGTGTTGGAGCAACTCAGGTTTCCTTAAGACAGCAATCAGCTATATTTTGTTGTCCTTGTAGTCAGTTGACAGGGGCCATGCATTTCATTTGCACACTTAAAATGCAAGATGTCCAACTCCTTCTCCAGAAAAGGTACACAATTCAGAAGACTGTAAAGGGAAGCATTGTTTGTACTGGCCTACTTCGGTAGCTTTAATGTATGGCTTTAGCATGATAAAAACTTACCTGTAGCACTAGTGTGCACAACCCAAAACCAACAACAACAACAACAAAAAATAAAACAAATGAAAAAATAAAACGTACAGATACACACGAAACCAACACTGACAACAAGATCCACCTAGCAACAATGACCTGTCCTAAAACACATCATTACTGTAGCACTACAACACCGGATTCAACTAATTAACTAATCGTGGTGCTCAATCAATATATTGATAAGTAGAATCAGGTATCTTCGTGCCGGGCTAAAACAAATACCTGCACCCACACTGGCCCTCTTCGGATAAAATTGACACTGAAGGAGACTCAACTCTCAAAATATTCAAAATATTATCAAAACCACAAAACGAAGACAGTGAGGCAATTTTACTCTGAGTTGTCTCGTGTCACAGATATAGCCAGCGGTAATGTTATCTGCTATTTAAAAAAAAAAAAAAAAAAACACATTTTAAAGTTGCTCTTGGCTATACCACACACCCAACTGCTGAAAGTTGTCACATTCCGATTAAGAATGACTCGGTAACCGGGGAGCATTTTTTCCTCAATGTACAATTGTCTTTATATAGACAATGATACAGAAAAATCATTATTAACTTGCACATCCCGACTGATTTGCTAGTACAGTAACGTTACAGGTATATACAATTGATCACCACCGGTGATAGACAAGCTTGCGACATTTGAGTGTCAATGTTGCAATAATCATTTTCAAGAAATAACAGTTAACTTACGTTAGTTTACCGCAAACTAGCTAGTTAATGTTAACGTTACTCAAAACTGTCCAAAAAACGAGCGAGACCTGCTCAACTATTTCACTTAGCGTTATGTGTGACATTCACACATTGCCGTTTAACTAGCCATCTGTTAGCTACTTCACCAAGTTCCTACTAACGTTAGTTAACTTATCGATTACCTTAACGTCAGGTAGATGCAAACCTCTAACGTTAGTTAACTTATCGATTATCTTAACGTCAGGTAGATGCAAACCTCTAACCATAGCTACGCATCTCATTTGGTCTAGATATCGTCCGTCTATCCACCTACAAAGCCTAGACTAACTAACACTGGCTTGGCTACAGCCAGCTGTATTTCGGCAAATATCGGGTAGACTATTTTCAATAACGTTAGATCACGTTAGCTATGCTAGCCAAGTATTTCTCACAGATTTAGGCGATGGCTTGCCAGCTAACCGAACTTAAATATATTATGTCGCCCCGTCAGTTTAATTCCAAACGACAATACGAACCGCTTATAACAGCTAGAACACCAGGCAACCAGCTAAAATGTTTCCAAATAACGTCCACAGTAACGCTAGCTAACCTTATCATTAAAGTATACGTGCATACACATAACTGTTGAGGCATATTCCGAGAACCGTTAACTTAACGTTAGTTCATGCTAACGTTTACCGGCCAAAATAAGAAAAGCAATTGCATCTAGCTAACTAATGTTAACCACCTGGAAGCGGCTTACTCGGTAGAATAACGGTAGGTTCCCAAACGCCTGGTAGCCAACGTTAGGTAGCGGTTACATTTCTGGTTGGCGAACGTTAACGGTACACTGTTAACGGTAACGTTAGTTGCCGACATTAGAATGGGGGGAAGAATGCAGATCTAGCCAATTAACTAGCTAGCTAATGGTAAATATTAATTAGTCAACTAAACAACACGAAACAAGGGGGGCCAGTGCCATAAGACAACTTCAGCAACATAGACGAGAGAAAATGGTTGTCTCTAACTAGCTAGCGTTACCAAACCATCATAAATCTGGCACATACCAGAGATTTTTAACAACCATTCTTGCAAAATACAAGCATCAACTCGTTAGCAACTAGACTAACGTTAGCCACCTAGCTATTTGACCAATATGAGCTCCAACACCCCATGGCATGGGCCTGTGTTAGTAAAATGCCTAGCTAACTAAATGTCCAATTTAAATATGTAGCTAACGTTAGCTAGCTAAGATCGATCCATACGAAGCTGGTAACCAAAACGGCTCTGCTTAATGTTACGGCAACTAAACTAGACTGCTAGCTACATACAGAATGAGGCCTACACAATCCCCAGACTAGCCTGTCAACACCACCGACACATTATGACTGTAGTTGCCGGCTGCACTTACCTTGCTTGCTTTCGATTTTCCCCGACATTTCGTTCACAGAGACGGACTGGTAAAACAAGAAAACCTCCCAATACACGCTGTTTCTCCGATACTGATACTTGTCCTTTTACTCCCGCATTATCATGTAATGCAGTTGGAAAGCAGTAAATTCAACGAATGTATAAAACCCGTTTATTCTCTCACAGACATTGGCTAGCTATAGTTAGCTAGCTAGCTATCGGTAACTCAGCTTCCGAGTCGCAGTGTTCAATGAGGCCACAACAGCACTCCTGACCTGTGTGTGAACATAACGCAGAATACCGCCCCCCTGTGTTTGGAATGAAACCTCTCAAGGGAAGGGTTCGGCAGGCGTTTTTATTTTAAAATGCCTTCCGGCGACATATTTTATGCATTGGCAATTTCCAGGGTCCTTGACGGTCTCTCAAACATATTGAACTCAAATTTGATAAGAGTCAAGCAAGACTAAATTACAACTTCAACACAGCATAATACTTATGAAGCTGAAGTCGCTGTTTAATTATTTCTGATGAGAAACAAAGTACAAAGCCGAACAAAACTAAATTCAACAGGGACATGAAGATGATGATGACAATGTTTACTAGGGGGGAAAACACAACAGCTGCATAGGCACCTTGTTGTTGTTGTTGTTGTTATTATTCGCCTGTAGCAGCCAGGCAGTATATCAAAAACTCATGAAACTTGGCACAGTTGCAGAAGGCAAAGATAGACACCCACAACCCAAAGATGGAATTGATTATTGCATTATGCTGGTGCTCTAAACATTTCTGGATCAGATTTATAAATGAAACAACATGGGCTACAAGACAACCAATTTGCTTGTAATTTGCATATTATGCAAATAAACCAATCTCCCTCAAAATTGATTCATATAAAAATTATAAATATATAGTTACTAGCCAAAAAGTTAGTACCAAATTTGAATGCAATCGGGTTAAAAAAAAAAGGATTGAAAATGACATATTTCTTATTTGTCTAAGTCTGCCTATCAGTCAATGAATTCAGCGTGTGTTAAATAAAACAGCTTTTAAAGACCAACTGCCTTTTTTCTTTCAAATTAAAATACATTTTGTGGTAATTTTGTGGCAATTATTTAACTTGAACCAGTATGGAACACAATTGAAAAGCTCCAGGATATGAAAAGCTAAAAAACATGAAGAAATATGCGTGTGGGCTTTTAATGTATCCCGTTTTACTTTGTAAGCTGTTCTGGAAGAGCAAAGAAGTATTCACAAAATAAATACAATATGATATTAAGGTATTAGATCATTCCTATTATTTATAAGCAGAATGTGCGACAACCTAAGGTGCAAAAAGCTGTCACTAAGTCCTCAGCGCCTGGGAGGCAGTGACTCCACCCATACAACCACACAACCTAACATGTCAGAACTGCAAGAGCTCCATTAGAAAACAGGTTTAGCTCCTCAGGCTTTTGGGAATACGTGTCTTGGGGCTAGGGATAAATGACAATGTACTTCAATGGAATCAGCAGTAGTGGGCGTGTTGCAGCAGGAAAGAACATCATCAATACGTGCAGTTGAGGGAATTTCCCGTGGCCACGTGACACATGCATTCACATTGCAAGACTTTGCAACAAATGATTATCTACTGTCTGAGGAACCTCAGTAAGGAGTTATTGCTTGATCATTCAGGTTCATAATTATGCACTGAATACTTTCATACATTTCAGAACAGGTGTGTCTAAATTTTACTTATCCTTGAAATGCATGTATAATTCCCAATGTAAAGATAGATTGGTACATTTAATAGTAAGAAGGTGCTGTTATAGTAAGAATTTCACTTGGTTTATGTTAAAGGCAAATTTAATATTCATGATTTCTCATGGGTATTTTGGTTTAATGGGCTGAATTTTGTTGCCTATTTGTTATGCTTTCTATGTGACACAGAGGATTTAGTAATACCTGAAGATGCATACCTTCCTGCTGGACTATGCATTTTCTGAACCTCTCCTTTATCCCATTGGTATACATAACATTGGCATGAAATTATAATGTTTTTTTTAATTCAATGATATCTTCTAATGCATTCATGGCTATTGGCAATCGTGATGATTTTCAATCAAAAAGATATCTTACAAGTATGTGAGTTATAAGGTCATACATTTGAAAATGTTGTACTGTATACAGGAACCCTAGAGAATTGTTGACATGGCTTCAAATTAAACAAACCCTTGCCACGTGCATCTAAGGCTGTATGTCATTAGTGCCATCCAGTGGTACGCACTTGGAAAGACAGGGACATTAATTGTAGAACACAAGGACAGAAATAGTTAGTGTACAACAATGTAATATACACTTTAGATGAAGCTTTAAACTAGTAAATAATGGATTATGGTCTTCTAACTCTCTTACAACATTAACACTGCCACAAGGAGTGTTTTTCTGAATGACTTATGTAAATACATATTTTAGGCAAACTTTTACTGTGGACCATGGATGGCAGCAAGAAGAATGTAATCAAATTCACTATCACCCAAGTCACAGGCACACAAATACACACACTTGCACGCGTGTGCGCGTGCACACACACACACACACAAATTTAATCGAACAATTTGAATATGCTTTACATTACATTACATTACATTACAATCATTTGGCAGTATATTTGGGGAGGAGTGTGGAATGCTTTGGACTTAAATGGTCAGAAATAAAAGTGAGAAAGCCCATATCAACAAAATGTTGAATCGGTTAAGATTAACATATTATTTGACATGTTTTTTTATTATTTATTTATTTTTTATAATTTATTTTTTTGTGATTTAGCATGTTTCATGTGTATGTTAGTATGAATTAATTATTACTGGAGAATTTGTGGGAATAGATGGGGGCTGGAGGGTGGGGAGGGCATTGGGGTGTATATATAAGGGTGATGAACCTATAAACTGTGACTCAACTTATTAATTTAATTTATACTAACAACCATTAAGTGCATAATAATGTCAGTGGTGATACTGGAAACATATTGTATTCTAATATTACATGTAAATTGAGCTATTTAAATGCTAAATTAGCTGTCACTGAAATAAAAATGAGTTATATAAAAATAAAAAAAATACTGTCTTGTGTGTCTAATACTGGGAATCCCACAATGCAATGCTCCACATGGAAAAAGTGGGCGGTCACATTTAAACTCTATGGGGTTGCACTTCCTATATTGGTTGCGAGGGTGGTTCTGTTCCGTTTTGGTTTATTTCTCGTCAGTCATGCATGCCTTGCAGAGCACCTGTTAAGTATGCTAGCTACACGTCACAAATTTTGTCACAAGATAGCTCACTCAAGGGAAGAGAGCAATGGAAGGGAATGTGTTAACTTTGATTTGAATGCTTCACTGTTTAAGCTCACTTCCTGGTCTTGTTGAAAGTGTTGCTCTCTGGCGCCAGCACGGTTGGCTCCAGTATAGGCCTTTCAGGCCAGTTTTTCAATGCAAGTCAATGGTACCAAATGCGGTCAAAATTCAAAAAAATTTCCCACAAGAACATAGTTGCAATAGATGCTTTTTCTTTTTTTTTGTCTCCCCATGTACAAAGTTATTGTATCGCTAGGCATTATATATAAGATTTTTCTAACCAATCCGGGACAGTTTGCGGCACTTCCTAGTTATTGCGTATAGTATCAGAAGCGCTTAGTGGACGAACCGGACCCGGCCCGGAAGTAATGACCATAAGGGTCCCCCTGCTCCCTACCGCGCGGTCTCTGGCTCCAATTTTTGTACAACATGGCAGCACTTCCACAGCTTAAAAATGCTGTTCACAAGCACATGGAAAGTCGATGGGTGACGTCACAGTTACTTGTCCATATTTTTCGATAGTCTATGTCTCGAAAACAACATATGTGATTGTTCACTCATGGATGGCATTTAAAGACCAGTCCCTGGGGGTTCAAATAATCATCACCTCTACATCATTAAATGCGAAAATCTAGAAGGTACAAATTCAGTAACTTTTTACTGAAGCCAAGACTTCACTAGAGAAATCAGATGGGAAAAATCTACTGAATTTGCACCTTCTACATTTTCACATATAGTGATGGAGAGGTAATGATTCATATTTTATTTTTCAATCCTTAAATACAATCTAAACACAATGTCTGGGCAGCTTATGCAATTTTGAACAAAGTCTTGCCTGTATGGCTGTTAATGTATAATGAAGCAAGGGGGCTGAATACTTATGGAATTGATTGTTTTCTGTTTTATAGTTGTAAGTAATACTATATATAATAAATAATACAAAGAGGTAAAGAGAGAAGAGAGAGCAAGACTAATTATTAATTTATAGTATACATTTTCAAATGTAAATCTTTAACGTCTCACAATTTCCTCAGCATTTCTCCATCAGGTGTGTATTTGTATTGCTACTTACGCAATGTGAAAATAGGTTGGATGCATGTAAATGTTTTTGTGCATTTTCATGTATTTTTGCATGTCTAACAGATGGTACAAAATGCCCCGGGAAACATGCATTAATGATCACTTAACAAAAATGTCATGACTGCCACAAGAGGTCATTAGGATGCTCGGGACAGGACCAGTGTAGCCAGACACATTGCTGTGCACTGACTGACAAAATCATGGTGTGAAGCATTACGGGGTCAGACAACAGCCCTAGACTGTCACGCGTCACCACCTATAATGAATTGCACATGCATTACTAATCGCTTAACAAAAAAAGCCAACATTGCCATTAAAAAGCGGGCAAAAGCCAAGTGGAATTCTGAGGCCAGAGCCTCAAAGAAACAGAAAGCACCGGACAGGATGCTGAAAAGTGCATATTATATATTTATATATATATATATTTGAGGTGTCCAGCTGCAACATCCACCACTGCAAATGGAGAGAGTGAGCAGCAGTCAAACTGATTGTAGATATGCACCACCCAGGTCATTCACTACATGATATACTACCAAAAACAAGAGGACACACAACAAACCGACCCCTCCGAGGCCACAACAAACCGTCCTACATAAAGTTACGACGTTAATAATAAACAACTCTTGGAACCTCACCATTGCCACTGACATTGCACTTTTTCACAGCAATAGTATATCTAAATGTATTAACAACAGTTTAAATGTGCTGTATTTGCTTGTGTTGCTGTTTATTTTATATGACCCCCGCCCCCTTCTCCCATTTTATCAGATAAAACTGGAGTCTTGATTTTACATCCCAAAAAAATAGTCTAACCTTGCTTTAAGTATTGATGGTTGTAAATTTGTTGCTGTGAAAGACCTTGGTGCTACTCTTTACCCTGATTTTACTTTTGATGCATAAAGTGAGAGCGTGGCCTTCTTTCACTTATGGAACATTGCTAAAATCAGGTGCTTCCTATCATTAGGGATGCAAACAAATTGATCCATGCTTTTTTCACATCAAGGCCAGACAACTGCAATACCCTTTTATCTGGCTGCTCCCATACTTCAGCAAAGAACCTCCTGCTTGTTCAGAATGCAGCTGATCTATCTGGATTAAAACAAAGATGTATGAGCATATTTAGCAAGTGCTAGCTTCTCTTCACTGGTTGCCCATTAAGTATAGGGCTGATTAAAAACTTTTGCTCCTGACTTTATAAACTGTGCTTGAACTTGCAGCAATGTATTTGACAAACTTCCTTCTCTCTCGCAAGCCTAAAATATCACTTCACTCTCAAGACACAGGCCATCTAAAAAACAACCAATAAATGAAAAGGGTAGACAGGCTTTCTCCAACAGAACTCCACTTCTGTGGAACAACCTATTGAAACGATAGACTGTGATTGAAACATGGAAGGGAAATCTGATACAGTCTCAGTAGGTAAGTCCAAAAATCTCTTTTACAATCAGGCCTATAATGAGTTGGAGTCCAGACATAGGGCTGTACAGTAGAAGCCCATAGCCATAAAGTATTGTGGGGCCGGAACCTTTAATTGCTGTCACCTCTCAACAGCTGTGACCCTACCTTTCGCAGGCAGGCTCTTGATGGGTGGATTGGTTTCTTGCCCGTCTCATGATTGCGTACATTATATATCCCTGTCCTAGTGGTTATGCTACCATTGAAACTCTTGGCAGGGTCACCTGTTTCATAATCTCTTAGTGTAGCTACACACTGTGTTTCCCTAATTGCCTGTTCTAGCTTTTGTCTCCAACTCTCACTGGTGAGAGAGCACGCTACACCTCCTGAAGATGCTGTCCTCCACCCCCAAACTAGTGTACCGTCAGCTCACATTCACTATCACAATCGAGCACTCGACACATATTTAATTGGTTTGCAAATTGACCGATGATGACCATGATGACCATGTTGGTCAGTACAAACTGTCCTGCAGATGGGCTCTCCCTCCCTCTGGTTCCTCCTCTGTTTTCTTTTTATGCTAGATTTTCCTCTGGAGCCTTCCCTTGCCACTGTCACCCTTGGCTTGCTTTTCTTGAAATCAATGATCAGTTGAATGGTAACATTTCTGCCTCTTCTATTTTCAGCTCACTTGCCACTACTGATTATTTATTACGAAAAATTAAGGTACGGAGGTCAGATGAAAGAGTGTGATTCAGGTAGCAATATCCAAGATGCGAAGTTGTGAAATGACATGTAGCCTTTGACTGGCAGCCAGTACATGGTGGTGAGGACAGTAGGAGTCCTGTGGAAGGGTAGGGGAAAAGATAAAAAGCCGTTCTCTGGATGAATTAGAGGGGCATGGGAGGTCTTTTTGTGAAAGCTCTACAGATGTTAAAAAAAAAGTATTCTGAGGTCTTGCCAAATCCCGTACCGGCTGGTGGGGTGTAGCCCTGTGACCCTTGCAAACTCATAGCACTGTTCAGTTCAGCACACACAAGCTGCCTGTGTTATTGTGGTCTATCACAGTAGTCAAGCATTAAAATCCAATAGAAAAATAAATAATTACATTTGCTGTCTCAGTCTAAATGAGGAATCTGATCAGTGTAATTCATCTTGTCTGCCATAATGTTTACCCTCTCTCCTTTCTTCATCAGGTGTTCCAATATTGCTAAAAATGGGTACACAGTCTTTCTGAATACTTAACAGTTGGCATTTTAAGTTGCAGTGTTTTGTAAACCATGTATTTCCCAACTTCAATTAAATGGCATCTGAGTTAGCCAAAACCTGAGATAATTATGCCATTCATCGCAACGGGCTTGTTTGTTTCTTTTCCAGTCTGGAAGTAATGGGCACATCAGACGCAAACTGCCGTTTCATGTGCAGGTTTGAAGACTCACGGTGACTTCAAACACGACTTGCCGTGCCTTGCGCAGGCAGACTTTGAAAAACGCACCGTAATGAGCTGCATCAATCGTCGCAGAGCTCTGTGATCGGCCGGAATCCGAGACTGTTTCTAATCCAGCTGTTCATTAGCTAATCATCCCCACTGAGCTTTTGGGAGCTTTGTTCAACTGTCACACCCCTCATTTGTTGCAATGTAACAGGCTTGACAATGATGACTGCAGAATCATCATGTCTAAGGTGTCCGTTTTCATCTATGTTAAAGAGATAGTCTTCTGTAAAGTAGCTGGAATTAATTCTCTGGTCTAGGTCTACAATTCACCACCTCAGATGACTTAAATGAAATGACTAACTTTTTCTGTTCTCCTACTTCCTTTTATTTCCATACATAATTTTGCAGGATTTAAAAATGCATTTATTATCTAATTGGGCATGTCATTTAAATAAACAAATGCAAATACGTTTTATCTCGTGAAACACAGTTTCAGCAATGGACAGTGAATACAATCATGAAAACAAAATATAGGTCTACATAATTTGTGAAACAGTATTTTATATTATTCCATCATACGCGCAAACAATGCCTTACTGTATATGTCCACTAGATGGAAATCAAGAGCTTTCAGCTTAGGTGCTCTTTGTCACAATAAACATGTTGAAAAGACATTGCTTATTAATGATCCATATCAATTTAACAGACATAGAACTCACTCAAAAACTGTCATTACATATGCAGTCAATCACTAACTAAACTCATTCAATTATATTTTTTATATCAACATGCATAATACTTGTCTGTGAAAGAAAGATTATCATTGTAATTCTAGAACCGACTGACGAAGAACATCAACAGATACTTTCAACTGCTGCTGATTAAGGGAATGCCTTCTACATTTCTTTATTCTAAATACGTGGCAGTAATGAGCATAAGTGGTTTTGGGTTGCATGATTGCAGGTTCAAAGCCCATATGCACAGCTATTGCCATCCTGAGTGAGGTCAGACTTTTTATTTTATTTATTTATGAAAAAGATTTGGGGGGGGACATTTAACATCTAACAGTATACATTAATAATGGATCAGCTTTGTATTTTCAGGAGGTTGGCAACAGTACAGCAAAACATGTATTATAACAGCAATAACAACAACAACAATAATAATAATAATAATAATAATAATAATAATAATAATAATAATGCTTGGCTAGCACAAACTAATTTCTGAACAAACCTTTGACCATCATCAAAAATAATTGTGTAGGATTTATGACCTTTCAACATACATGAGTCTTATACAAAATGTTCCTAATCAAATTACAGGCTAGCCCATCGAATGTCTCAGGAAAAAGTCTTCAAACAATTGTTAGGTCTAACCCATAATAATCTCAAAAACAAAATGGGTTAAATTCAAAGGCTCGTGTTTTTTAATGCATTACTATGAAATGTTTGAACCATTTTAGACCTGATTTGCAAGTTATGTATATGCAATCACTGTAAATGTCTTGAAGGTGAGAGGCTCTGTGAGAAAAGTGTCACATGTCTATCAAATTGAGGACAAAATTTTAAACAATTTTCCATATGGCCAATATAATATGCTAATCAGATTTTTATTAACAAATGGACACAAATGAATTGGCTTATTATGATCAAGGTTTTTTTCTGTACAAACTATGCTTGATATACTTGACAACATTTGTAAGAATGGCTATACACACAAAGTTTTGTGCACATTGGACCGACAAATTATTTTGTAAAATATGATAAATGTATCTATCATTATATGAAATGGGGAAAATCTACAGATTTTTATTTTTTTAATCTAATCTTAGCATAATCAGATTTTAAAAAACCATAACTGTAGGTGCATATATGCTGCAAGGCTGCTTCTGAACACAAAACTGTAGACTTATTAGGGTGATAGATTTGACATCAGATTTCATCATCAAAACAGCATTTTTCTAAAGGTATGGTGTGGCAACTCCTGTGAATTCTGCACAGGATAATTTGCTAATACAACAATACAAAGTCCAATACAAACCTTCAACAGAATTGGACTATGGCATAATAAGACAAGACATTACTCAAATAACTGATAACACAGGTAATGTAAAATAAAAACAGCAATTCTGTTCATTCCTCACAAATATATGCACTAGTTCTATTTCATAAACACACCACAGTATGGGTCATCCTCACCTAGAGGGTGAACTACAAGGAGACTGAATAGTTCAACCGATCTTTGTGTCCTAATCTAATATTGCTGATTACATATTAATTGTTACGTATTAATTAATGTCTCGACATGAACCAAAATGTCAGGTACATTGTACACTGTAAATGCAACTACTTGTACTTGAAATGTACAGGCTGTTTTGCATACGTCCGGGTAGGATACGCATGGAGGAGACAAGTAGAGGAGTAAAAAATATTACATTACATTACATTACATTACAGTCATTTAGCAGACGCTTTTATCCAAAGCAACATACAATAAGTGCATACAGAAACGTCATCGAAGTAACTACAGAACAGATGAGACAAAGCACATCCTTCCCATAATGTAGCAGCTATCCCTAATAATGAACATTGAATGTAGTTCACAGTAAGCTGTGGGTAAATCAGCTATACTACAATTCTATTCAAAATACTATTATAAACTATAACAAACATTTAGACAAGAAAATACAGGGAACAAGTATCATGAGAGGTCAGGCAGGATTGGAGTAGAACGTAGGAGAATGGGGAGTTTGTTCCACCACTGAGGAGCTAGGGTGGAAAAGCTCTGCAGTCGGGACGTGCGAGAGCCGTTGACACGGAGGGGTGGAAGTGCGAGTCGCCCTGCTGTAGAGGAGCGAAATGGTCGAGCAGGAACATAGTTCTGGATTAAGTCCTGCAGGTAGGCGGGGCCTGTCCTATTGGCTGCAGTGTAGGCCAGGGTCAGAACTTTGAACCTGATACTGGCTGCAACTGACAGCCAGTGGAGTGACCTCAGCAGTGGGTTAACATTTCGGGAGGTTGAACACAAGCCAGGCAGCTGTGTTCTGGATCAGTTGAAGAGGCAGAATGGCACAGGCTGGTAGACTTAACTCTTTAACTTAGATTTTTAACATATTTTTTTTTATAACTGCTGTTCATTGTCGGGCGTTTGCACATAAAGTTTTTCACTCTCTGTCTATACCTGTGTAAACTGTAAAGTGACAATAAAAGAACTTGAACTTGAACTTGACTTGCGAGCAGGGAGCTGCAGTAATCCAGGCGTGAGGTGACTATGGTCTGGACAAGAAGCTAGGTAGAGTAGGTGGTCAGGTAAGGTTGAATCCTCCTGATGTTGTAGAGGAAGAACTTGCAGGACTGTGCCGTCGCCCTGATGTGCTCTTTGAAGTCCAGCTGGTCGTCCAGGACCACCCCCAGAATCTATGGGAGGCAGCCACTATGGTCCCGTCAATGGTGATGGAGAGGTCATGTAGTGGGGAGGTCTTGTATAGCATGAAGAAGAGCTCTGTCTTGTTAAGGTTGAGCTTCAGGTGATGGGTAGCCATCCACTCAGAGATGTCAGCCAGCCAAGCAAATATCCTCTCTTTAACCTGTGGGGTAGAGAGAGGGAAAGAAAGAAAGAATTGAGTATCATCAGCTTAACTATGGTATGAGAAGCCATGTGAATTAATTAATGAACCAAGAGACTTAGTATAAATGAAAAACAGCAGAGGACGATACAAACAAAAAGAGGGCAGTCCCAGAAATGCCCATCTCAGTGAGTGTGGAGATCAGGAGTTTGTGGTTGACCATGTTGAACGCCGCAGACAAGTCAAGTAGAATCAGGACAGAGGAGAGGGATGAGGCTCTAGCAGTGGCGAGTGCCTCCGTCACGGCCAGGAGAGCAGTTTCAGTGGAATGCCTGGTTCTGAAGCCGGACTGATGCGAGTCAAGCAGGTTGTTCTGGTGGAGAAAAACAGACAGTTGGTTAAGGACAGCTCGTTCAAGAGTATTGGACAGGAAGGGCAAGAGAGATACAGATCGGTAGTTCCTGACATCAGAGGGGTCCAAGCTAGGTTTTTTAAGAAGTGGGGTTACAAAGGCAGTCTTAAAAACAGCAGAAACAGGTTAGGGAGGTATTCATAATGGAGTACAGATATGGAAGGAGCTCACCGAATATAGACTGGAGGACTGCTGAAAGGATGGGGTCCAGTGGACAGGTGGTTGCGTGATGGTGTGTCACCAGTTGGAGCACATCTGCATCCTCCAGAGTCTTGAAGGACGACAGTGTGGCAATGGGTTCGGTATGGGGAATGTGGGGTGTCACTGGATGCGTGAAGGAGTTCCGGATCGTAGCCACCTTCCCCTCAAAGTGGGTCAGGAAGTCATCTGCAGAGAGGGAGAAGGGTGAAGGGGGTGGAGGGGGGATAAGCAGGGAGGAGAAGTTGGAAAAGAGTTTACGTGGAGGGCCGGAGTGGGATTCATATTGGGATGCATCCTTGCCAATAACCCTTTGTCACAATTAATATGTAATTATATGTAATCAGAAACATTAGATTAAGACACAAAAATTTTCGGGCAGGGCCGGAGTGGGACTGGGAGTTTATGTCTCAGAGCAGCCCAATTTGTACTGGGGGGCTGAAGTGTTCCGCAATAGAAAATAGACCATTTAGCTTTTTTGATTCTATATTTTTAAAAATATAGAACAATAATAAGATATATACAAGATATAACAAGTAAAATAGGTATGAATAGTGATGATATTAGAACTAATTGTCTGGACTTTTTAGATTTTGCACACACTGTGATAGCCTACAGCTATCCCAGCTCTGCTGGGATTCATCATGGGGTCATGGCTGGGTCCTGGCACTACCTCATCAATGACATAATAATAATAAATAAGAGTAATACCTTTCATGGCCCAATAATAATGCTTGTGACATACATCCTCTTGTGATGCACCTGGACACATCATCAGTGATTTTACCTGGGGTCATTGAGTGTTTCGGGTTTTTCAATCAGACACTCTTGCCCAGGCGACCCAGCCAGGGTTGATCAAGTCCCGGCTTGTGTCCAGGTAGCACTACCCCACCTACGGCTCGTCTCTCCTGATCCACAGCCACCTTGAAGCTACTTTCGCTGCATCGGTGGCCATATTGATGGCCCTTTGCCTACTGACTCCTGTGATGTCCAGCATTTTGTAAGCCCTGCAGAGGAACTGGCCTGCAAACCCTCTGCATCCCACCTCAATGGGCTCACACCTCGCTCGCCGGTGAGTTCCAAGAGAATGACCTGCTTGGAGGCTTCAGAGATCAGCACCAAGTCTGGCCTTAGCGTTGTTGTGGCAACAGATTCTGAAAGCTTCAGTTGCTTCCGCAGGTCAACTTATGATTATATATGATTATATATGATTCCCAAGGTCAACTCCCAGTCTTATGATTATGTACAACTTCAATATGTAGGCTAATACTGTGCAAATAAAGCATATTGTCCTAACTTTACAGTCAAACCGGAAAGTCTGCACACCCCTTTCACCTTCTCCACGTTTTATTACGTTACAGACATATTCTACAATAGATTGAGTTAATTTTTTGTCTCAAAATTCTACACAAAATAGCCCATAATGACAAAGTGAAAACAGGTTTTTTAAACATTTTAAACAGACTCTCAAACCATGAGAATCAAGATTTTCTGGTCTGATAAAACCAAAATTGAACCTTTTGGCCTGAATACCAAGCGTCACGTCTGGAGGAAACCAGGCACCGCTCATCACCTGGCTAATACCATCCCTACAGTGAAGCATGGCGGTGGCAGCATCATGATGTGGGGATGTTTTTCAGCAGCAGGAACGGGGCGACTAGTCCTGATAGAGTGAAAGATGAATGCAGCTAAGCACACCGAGATCCTTGAAGAAAACCTGCTCCAGAGCGCTCTGGACCTCAGACTGGGGCGAAGGTTTACCTTCCAACATGACAACAACCCGAAGCACACAGCCAAGAGAACAAAGGAGTGGCTTCGGAGAAAGTCTGTGCATGTCATTGAGTGGCCCAGCCAGAGCCCAAACCTGAATCCAACTGAACATCTGTGGAAAGAGCTGAAAATGGCTGTGTACCGACGCTCCCCATCCAACCTGACGGAGCTTGCGAGGATATGCCAAGAGGAATGGGCAAAAATGTCCAGAAACAAGTGTGCCAAGCTCGTAGCTTCTTTCACAACATAACCGATGCACAGACAGCGCAGACATTTAGTAGCCTACCCTCATCATACCACACGCACACCAACGATCAACACTGCTACATATTGTAAAACTCAGAGTAACATCACCGTCCACCGCATCATAGTACTCAAATAATAATACTCAAATAACGGAGCTAAACATGTCGCATTAGAAATTAACATTCAAAGCAGTTGATGGGAGCTTTGATTAAAAAATAGCTTAACCTACCCACTTCTTTTTTGCTTTTCGAGTTGAGAAGTCTGCAATAACATCGCTGAATTCCAGTTGCCTTAACAAATCACTTTCCAAAAACATGCGAGTCAGACGGCTTGGTCTGTTTTGTCCCATGGTGGATCTCATTTTGTTTTTGATTAATGAGAGGGAAAACGTAGTTTTGCAGTTAACATTAGTTAACTAGACCTAGTGCTAGTTAACGATAGCTAGCTAGCTAACATTTCTACTTATGGCTACTATTTATTCAGTCATTATATTACTAACTAACATTGAACACATAATAGACAATTGACTAATCCCTCAAATATCATCTTTTTACAAATGACCTAGATCTGGCAGCAATAATGCTAGCACTGGTGCTCCTGCTGGTGCTCCGGTTGCAGGATTGACATCGCTGGTGCTGGGTTTAGTGAAGTACCCTGTTAATTTCAAAATTTTGCTCAGGAGTTCAGCTTCTCACTAGAGTGACTAGACATAGCTGTGAATAGTTCAGTAGGTTAGCTAACATTAGATTAGAACCGCAGAATACCTCAGCTGATCAGAAGCCGTTTTGCGCCAAAAACTAAGCTGTTGCGGCCGACCTACGTAACCGGCCAGCTTAAAATTTAATTGGACCATAACATTGACAGACACGAGCCAAAACAATTTCAACATTTTTTATTGGACAATACACCCCCCCCCCCCTCCCCACACACACACAAGAGGGATGGAAAAGACCGTTGCAGTTTGCAGTGCAAAACAAAAAAACTGTGTGATTGATTGACTCTTGCAGGCCCCCCACTGGGCCCTCTGGAGTTCTGGGCCCCGGGGCTACAGCCCTGTTAGCTTGTTCATTAATATGGGCCTGCTGGTTTCACAGAAACATACAACTGCGTGTCATCCGCATAAAAATGTTTACTGTGCTTACGGATGATATTTCCCAGTGGTAGCATGTAATGGGAAAACAACAAGGACTGAGGACAGAGCCCTGTGGGATGCCGTATTTGACTCTACAGTAGTCTGAGAATTTATCATTGACATTAACAAACAGAAATCTGTCTGTTAGATACGACCTCAACTATTGGCGTGTTGGGGCTTGATGACAGCTACTTTCAGTGGGTTGGGTACACAACCAGAAGAAAGAGAGCAGTTAACAATGTTAAGCAACGGTGCGCCTAATACTGGTAGGAGTTCTTTAAGTAATGTGCATAGTTGGTAGAGAATCCAATAGACAAATTGAGGATTTAGAGGACGTTACAAGCTTTAAAAACTGTTTATCGGATATAGGCAGGAATGCTTCAAGGGTCGCTACACAATTTGGCTCTTCCCAGCTTTGTTTCTCTAATTATTGTGACACACCTCTATGGGTTCTAGTCATGCTATATCCAAGACTTGGAATAGAGACAGTCTCAATACAATACAATACCAGGCGCTTAGAGGGAGCTAGTGTTGGACATGTGAAGAGGGGAGGGTGACTGAGGTATGACATCTGACACTAAGTAATTGAGGCAACAACAGTCCCTCACATCGACCCAACCCCCAATGTTATGTCCCAGACTCAGAGACCCAAATGCAGACCAGGATAAGGCAGAAACTTAGTTTATTTCCAGTCCAATGTCAAAAAACCAGGTAATCGAGAATTCCAAATCGAGATCCAAAAAACTAAATCAGAAAAACAAGCAAAGGTCAAAACCAGAAAATCAAAGGCAAAGGTACAAGGAAGGGCTAGGCTAACTCAAAGTCAAAAACAAAGTGGCATCTCAGGAATCTCAACAAATCTCTGGCTTTACAAAAACAGGCTCAGGAAAAGTGATCAACGTTCTGACAGGGAAGAAATGGAGAAGCTGGTCTAACTATAACAGACAGTTAGTTGTTAGTATACATTTATGTTAATTGGTTTAGCGTGCACGTAACTAATAAAGCACCTGAGTGATTGTTAGCGCGAGTTAGTAATATATACAATTATACACGGGAAGGAAATCAGGAAGTAGCAGAAAACGAAACTTCAGAAATACTGCGTTAACCCACGAAAACTCCCGAAGTCTCCCGAATAGTCCATGCACGAGACTGGGTAAACAAACACACAAATGAGACTCTGACAACCCACAAACAGAGGGGAATGCAATGATGAAATAAAAAATAATAAATCCTGAATAAATATCAAATAATAATACAAACAGGCAAACAGATGTACAGAACATAACACCCAATCACACAGCATCTTTCATACGCCGCCCAACCCCAACCTTGGGGAAAAAAGAGAAAGTAAACGCACGCTAGCTAACTAAAAAAGTGTAAGCACTTTCCTAAAGATCTAACTACCCAAATTATCAATGTTCCTTGTTCTAAAACAATACTGCTCATATTAATAAGATTCGTATAGACTGACCACAGACGCTCAGCTTATTATACTCTTATTGTCTGTTCAGAAACTGCTGCACTCTGGACAAATGGGACAGTTCATTCATATTTTTCAAAACCACAAGCCTTTCTGTTTCTCTTGAGTGTTGCTTTGCACTCTATTTTATCTATAGACCCGACCTCAGGTCGACAAAATGAGTACTTCCTTTCTTTTGTTCTGTAGGAGCTACACAGCTTGGGCAATAGACATGGTCTTTGCAGTAGCAGGAAAAGGGAAGAATGGTCTATGCAGTAGCAGGAAAAGGAAAGACGAAGGCAACACACCTCTTAAGATGGCAACAATCTTGCAACTAGATCTCAATAGGGATTCCCAAAAATGAATACAGAATGTGAACGGAACATATTAGTGATTAGTTTATCTGTTTTTGCAAGAGGGAAGTGTTAAATTGAAAAAAAGGGGGTGTGGAAGTGAGCTGGTTTGTACAGGAGGGAGGTGTGGACATGAGCAGGTGTGGAAGTCAAAAGAGAGATCAAAGGGAGCATAGGGTATCCTTTGATCTGCTTGAGTGTAGGAGTGCAGCAGAAAGCTCAAACACAGTTTAAGATGGCAATAACCTTGGAATGGATTCAGGACTCTTTGTCCATTGCTGATCTAAGAAAGAGGGGGAGGGATGGATCATAGGAGCTTAAACGATTGAATAAATGTAAAAAAAAAATGACATTGGAAGAAGAGCCTTCTGTCTTACGCCCTCTGCGATGACATGCATTGACTGCTGAGTTTCAACTACATTTTTCATCGTGGAATTAAGACAGACAGCACATATATTACCCAAGAGGTTCAACCTAAGTCCGAGCATTCTGAGGACAAGACAAGGGGGGCAGGGAGGACAAGGGGTTAAAGTGGAACCTTGTCAATATTGTATGACACTGTCAAGACACAATGCAACCTATCAATGCATGTGATGTGGACCAGGTCAAAAGGAAAATAAATTGAACATGAAGATTGAATATGAATTAATGAGAAAAAAGGAACACATATACCGTACTTAAAAACAAACATAAAAACTAACAGATGCACGCACGCACGCACGCGCACACACACACACACACACACACACACACACACACACACACACACACACACACACATCATTATTTTTATTCTTCTTTTCATTTTTTTTTGCTATATTGTGCCTAACCTGAAAGGCATGGATTGTTGTGCTGGATTAAGGAGCTCCACAGGGAGTCTGCCCTGACTTTTGGGGGCCTGTTTTTGAGGAGGCCTACCCCTGCAGCCTTCACAATGGGACTCGCTTTCTCCTCTTAGCTTTCAAAAGCCAGGGATAATTTCACCTTTTCAGGGGTAGCAAAGCCAGGTTTAAATTAAGATCCATGTGACATTTTCCCGGAGGTTTGCTGCACAGTGCCTGGTGGAGGGGGCAGCGCATGAATTGAAGGCGAATACAGGTGGGCAATGTTGCCAGCCAGCCACTCTGTCTCACTCTTTCCCCCCCTCACTGTGCTATTGAAGCCACAGGGCCTCCATACTGTTAATAGGTGAATAGATCAGCCTGGATGCTGAGCTGGGCTCACTCTCTGTTCTTTTACAACGAAAATGTCACCCATTCATTCCAGCTTTTTATTCAGTGCTGCCACTGAAAGGCAGCTCAAAGCTCCTCAGGACATTTCTGGAGTGGCACATGTCATTCTTCCCAGAGATTTCCACTTTGTTAATCATTGTTTACATTCATTCATTTACAGTCTATTGATTGTCATTTTCCTTCCACAAAAATATATTTCTGGTAAGAAGAATTCAGTCAATGTAAGAACAGATAGACACACACACATATAATAGATGCACACACACACACACACACACACACACACACACACACACACACACACACACACACACATACAGTGCACGCCAAAAGGGTTAGGATAATGACATTTTTGGTTGTTTTGGCTCTGTACTCCAGCACATTGGATTTGAAATGGGACAGTGACTATTAGGTTAAAGTGCAGCTTTAATTTGAGGGTTTTTCCATTCATATCAGGTGATCCATGTAGCAATTGTAGCTCTTTTTACACTTAGTCCCCCCCATTTAGGGCTAGCATTAACATAGCATTAACATAATTCTCTTCAGATGGTAAGATGAAAAAACACAGGGCCAAGTTACATTAAATTATTTAGGAAACATTGGGTAGCATTGCTTTGGAATATAGCTTAATTTGTGTGAGCTAAGATAGCCAGTATTGTTTGTTGTAACGTGGCCTCATTTTGATATCAATACTTTTAATGGCAGGTCTAGACTTGTTCTATTGTTCTTGCAGGTCTACTAGTTCTATTATAGACAGTGCTTTGTATGCCTGAGTAACTTGCCTTTTTTGTACGTTGGAAACATTTTTTTGTTGAGATATAAACAACAGCATACAACACTCTGTGAATACCTAAATGATATGTTGAATAAAGAAGGCCAGATATTCCAGGTCTGCCTGTGTTTTTAGGCTTTAGGCAAATTTAAATCTCACTTGCTCATTAGTAGATCAGCTTGAGCCCATGGCAATGGTTTGCTGAGGTCTACTCATCTCAGAGAACCATGATAAATATTCTATAATCACTGTTTTAATTATAAGCAGCATAAAGCTACCTTCTATCGTGACCCTTTATTATATGTAACAATTGATTTAGTAATCCTCTCTCCTGCAGTGACTGTATGAATCTCTTGTTTTTTTTATATTGTAAAACCATGTAACAAACATTATTAAAAATGTCAGGTTGATGTGGGATTGCGATGGAACTATATAGTATTGCTAGTACAGCAGCTATATCACTTGGATACCAGGAATCAGGTAATGTGGTTAAACTATTAGTTTTTGTCCTACTTTTTCCACATAAGTTGCAGTAGAATGCTGCTTAGTCAGTTGTTGTATGTGCTAAAATTGTTATTCCGACAAGATATTTCAGTTTTCACTGATAAATGAACATATCCTCATACATTCTTTGACTCAGTCTAAGCACAGTATGTCAGATTTGGAGCAAGGTAGAACCGTTGACAGTAGTCGAGGCCTGGGCCAAAAAAGGAGATCATATTTGAATGCAAGTGGGTTATTTGATCGTATGAGTGACATCCTTGTGAGATAGAGATTGCAGTGCATGCATTTTAATGATTTCTGCGTGATTCAGATAACTGCTTCTCAATAAATAACGCAACTCACAAATTTAGATGATGAAAATGACCGTGAAAAGAAATTCACATAATAATTTTAGAGGTTATATTTTTTTTCTGGGAGAAGGTAACTGAGTTCCAGAGTTTAAATCAATAAGCACATAGTACAAAAGAGGAACACCTGGCCATGCTAGGGAAAATGCACGCACGCACATGCACACACACACACACACACACACACACACACACACACATACACACACACACACACGCATACATACACACACACACACACACACACATACACACACACACACGGGACAATTTAGAGACACCAGTTAACCTAGACAGTATGTCTTTGGACAGAGGGAAAATGCAATACCCAGAGAAAGCCTGTGGTCACAAGCAAATTCCCATTGTGCAGTGCAGCATCCCTTTGGGAAACTGTGAGAGCGACAAAGTGTTGACCTTAGCAGGAGACGCTATACTTGGTAAACTGGCAGAACAAACAAGCAAACAAAGCATAAAAAACCTCAAACTAACAGCTAAGTTATAAATTCACTTTCCTTGTTGCTTTGTGATTGAGTCATTAACTATCATAGGCTTAGCTAATGGGAATGCTCGTCCTAAGAACGATATGTGACCCGCTCTACAAAAATGAGTCTGATGTGAAAAAATATATATATATCATTTTCTCAGGAAAAAAATCACCCCACAACAGACTCCCCCCCCCCCCCACATCAGACTAACATGTCTATTTTTTGTGCTGCATTTGAGCAGTTAAAATATATTAATACATACATATACCCTATGTTAACATTATTTAATGAATTTGAGCCAGAGTTATCATTCCTTCAGCAAGAAAGTCTAAAAGAGGAAGAAAGAGAGAGAGAGAGAGCCTTTATGAATTCATGAGGAATTTCAGATATACAGTGCCCTCGACTATTATTGGCACCCCTGGTAAAAATGAGTAAAAAGGGTTATAAAAAATCCAACCTTTAATTGCAGTAAATTATACTGTTCTAGTCCCACCCCCCAATTCCCATAGAGATCCATTCAAATGCAGAGACTTAGTAATAGTATCGCTTGTAAGAGTACCAGAGAATAAGATATCAAGAGATTTTTGATGTTGTTGGGTCACAGACATCAGGAAGTCATGGCATGCAAAGGATATGTGACCAAATATTTAAAATTATTACTTTATTCTATATATAAATTCAGGGGTGCCAATAATTGTGGCAAACATGGTTTTGTTAAAAATAATTATTTCTTGACGATGGATTTTGTTTTCTCATAATAAATTGACTTAAATTAAAGGTTGGATTTTTTTAATTTGTTGAGTGTGAGATTAAGCTAATTCACCAAAAGGTTAATTTTTTATAACCATTTTTACTCATCTTTACCAGGGGTGCCAATAATAGTGGAGGGCACTGTATAAGTGCAAGTACTGCTTTTTTCTTTAGTTCATTTCATGTGTGGGGCCGGCTGTCACATGCAAGCTTGGCCTAATCACTGTGACTGCTGGTAGAAAATTTAGGCTGACAGGCCATATGCGTGTCATCATTTCCTCCAGATTTGTAAGCATTTTCGAGATGGATCAAGAAAATAGACGGCCTATGGGAGAAATTAATGGGGTTTCCCTAATTCCTTCAAAATAACATGACATTTGAACGTCTGTTTGTATATGAAAAAAACAACGTTTTTCAGCCATTTTTATAATAAAAAAAAAAATTGGTGTCATTTTAAAAAGCTAATTGCTTGCAGCTAAGTGGTTAGCACACTCATAATAACCCCTGACCCGTCGCACAATTTTAACATCACACACAGGGCAGTATCTGATTGTATGATTCAAGCATTTCAAGCTAGCTACCATTCACGCGTGTAAATCGTTTGCTTCGTATATAACGATGGATTAAATTAATACGGTATGTTAGGCCCACTGTCATCCTAAATGAGCAAACACAATAAAAACTCATTCAATTTGCGCAGTAAAGGCCGTGACACACCGCCCGCGATTTAATCGCACGAATAAATCGCACGTTGAAAAATAAAAAAAAAACTCCTGTTTTTTTCAAAATCTTGCACATCCAACGCGAATGTCCCTTTGCGAAAAAGCGGCATTTAATTTATTCGCTTCAAGTTTCGTTTTTTGCGAGTTTTTTTTTGCGAAACTTTTTTTTTATTCCAATCATAACAAGTTTCCATGTGACGTGACCTCACCCTACACAACTAACACAACAACATCAAAAAATCGCGGACCAAGAGATTTTTTATGTGTCACAGAATAGCGGTCCTTTCGACAAGAAGACAAGAGACATACAAAGTCAAACAATTTGAGACAATTTGTGGAAAACCATAAAATAGGCGAGCAAAAAGGCTAGTATGAAGATGGGGGGTTTATAGCTACGCACAACTTGCTATCAAATCAGCTCCTGATCAGCTCCCTCAGGTTATTAAATAAAGCTTGTCTCAGCTAACCTTTTAACTCTAACGTTAGTTTGATAACGTTAACATGTAAAAGAAGTAACAAAGTAGTGGCACAAACACAGCACAAACAAACACACACATTATATTTTTACATTTGTTTTACGGTGTCATTTTAGTCACCGGCTGGTGTTTGCCTGGGGTGTTTGCAGGTTGAAAACCTTGAAAAGCTAGCGTGTGCTGTGTCTGTTGTGTAAAAAATAAAAAAATCAAAAAAACAAAATTGTGTGAATGTGGATTTAGCTAAATAATTATATAAAGATATAAAATAGCAGGAAAGGGACTGCCTGTAGCGAAAGTTTTGGAGACTGCCTGTAGCGATTCATGAGTTGAAAAGATTCAGACTGGATAGATGTTAACACAAATATTTTTTGAGACAATAATGTTTTTTTGTTGATGTTGCTGAAATGATAGTAATGTATTGTTATGTTGTGGTTAACCCTGGATATTGGTGGAGGAGAGAAAAGGAGGGATGGAAAGAGAAGGAGGGTTAAAGGAGGAAGAAACTTTGGCAGTAAAAACAAAAACAAAAATAAAAAAAGGTTAAATATTTGCCCATTGTAAATTAAGCATGCTTCAATATTTTTTCTAAAGTTTTTTTTTTTAATAAAATCACTTTCGTTCCGTGATGAACGGAAAAATATATATGGTCGTCGAAGCTAGACGATGATCGATTTATTCGCACGGATTCGCGATTTTTAAAAAGACGAATTTTTTAAAAAATTTTCGCATAAAAAAGCGAAAATGTTTTTTTTTTTTTTTTTTTTTCGCAGACGAATTTTTCGCATTTTTATTTTTCGCGAATATTACGCATTAGTTGTTACGCTTTAAGCCCCAAACCCCTCCGGCTAAACACCCAACCTGTCATATTCACTGCAACATTCTGCTATAACATTAGCTAACTTAGAAAACGTAGGCTAGGTCTAGGTTATAAAAAGCAGTCTGTAGCCTAAACGTTACCGGTATGGTGTAATTTCCTATTTGTTTGCTAGCAGTTGTAATGTTCCCCCATTATCAGATCAAGTCTTTCTAAGATCAGGTCTTTCTAGCTAATAATAGTAATGATAGCATACACAAAGAAGGAGGTTGTGTAACGTTAACTTATGTAATTATCCAAATGGACAGGGCTAGCTAGCAAATTAATCTGATCTGGTGAGTTAAAACAATGAGCATTTCCCCCCCTCTGACATTAATGACGTGAGGCAAATGAGCATGGACATAGCAAGAGTGAGACTGAAACTGGAAGGATTCCAGTCAGCCAAATGCCTAAAATTGCTAATTCTATCGCCAATGCTTCTGTGTGAGGCCTAAGGGGAATGTTCATGTTCCTGTAGGCTATCCTATGGAGACAAATAGCCTATGCTATAACATTACATTATTCATTTTAAAAGTGGTTCACATGCTGTGTAGTTTTATCATATCTGCTCACCTGTATTTGCATTTAGAGCCTACTTTTATTGATGAAAACGATTAGGCCAGTTCAATCATTTTATTCATGTCAAAAACTCAACGTGCCGTAGGCTACTCTCGGTTTTGCAATCCGTAGGCTACGTATGAATTTCCACACTATCCATTAGGCCTATTGTTGTTTAGTAACCTAATGAATTCAGCAAAAGGCCACGCATTTCTTAAAAAAATTACTTTTAAACTTGTTGTATTTTTTTGGTGAACTGTTATAAGATATAGGGCCACACCATTTAATAAAAGCAATATGGAACTGTAACCTGTGGTATCATGATGAATAGTGAGACAGCTATTGGGCTTGCTAGTGCCTCACTTCATATCCTGCCAAACATCCCCTAGTCGTGCCAATATTCATGATATAGCCTATACCGACTACAGGTTTGCCATATCGCTTTAATATGTATTTGTTTCCTCAAGTGTGAATTGTAGCCATATCTGTTAAATGCTATAACATTATATGGAAGTAATACATACTACACATTGACACTGCCATGTTACGTAAAGGTTTTTGTCTCACCAGAGATCTCAGAACCGCTAGCTGTGCTGTATATAACATGCGCAGCATAGTTTTTTTTCTTCTTCTATGCGCAGCAGCGTTAACTTATGCTAGCAGAAAACATTTTTTGGCTAGAAAGCGGCATCAAAATTCAGTGGATCCACTGCCATTTAAGAGAGAAATGTGTCCGGATAAAAATGTCCAAGTTTTAAACGTCAGCTTAAAGGACTGACTGTGACAGGGATGATTGTGTGAAACTCCATAAATTTTTTCCATAGAGATATTTCGCTTTGATCTGGAAATCCATGTTTGGGCAAAGGTTTTTGCTCCGCGTTACGTCAGACTTCTGAGGCCTATTACCAGCACAAACCAGGCCTACCTACAGTATGTGCTGCTTTCATCCCCATGCTACTACACAACTTACAGGAAACCTTCAACACACACACACACGCACAGATTGTAAAACCAAGTCATCTTTATCATCTCTCCTGCAGTGACTAAAAACACAGGCAGAAACAAGCTAAATGCTGCCCATCAGAACTGCCTTGACAAATTTTCTGACTTAAAGAGCAATTTTGGTAGTTAAAAAACTGCTAATGGAAAGAGCCAGTTCCTTGAAAGTGCCCTTTCTGCACTCATTTAATACAATTTCCTTTCCAGTTATACAAATGGAGCAAACATTGCTGAAGAATGCAGTGGTAACAGTTCACTGTGCATTCAAACCAATGACCTTCTGGTAATGAGTTCAGATCCCTTTGTATTCTGGAGTTCTTTCTTCTTGACATTGATGTTACCAAAAAGAACCTGCTTTTAAGGCTAGAGGAGACAAAATAAATCCTGGGTGTGAACTTTGTTGACTAAAGAGAAAACATTCTTTGGAAATGGTACACATGGTAAGCGATCATCAGTGACTTCACTCCCCCCTCCATCATTGTGTCATTGAAAGGGAGACTGCCTAAAACTGCTTTAAATCATCATTAAGCTCTGGGATCACCACTGCACACCCCAGAGGTCACCTCCCCACGCCACGGTGGGACTGTGTCTGTCACAGCTGTCCCGAACTGCTCATCCATCACCAGCCGCCACGTCCACTCTGCCACCCCGATAACAGGGGAATTAGAAACAAGCCTGGAGATCAATACATTATTTAAGAGCCAGCATGCGGATTGGTGATGAAAATTAATGAGCGACGTTCTGTGTCCGCGTGCGCCGCTATTGCTGACAAATTCTCTGGAAAATGCAAAAACAGCCCGCAGGCGTGAGCCTGCCAGAGAGATGCTCCCCCATCTATTATTGATATGGGCCTTGACAAGCGCACCACAAAAAAAGCAAAGCATTAAAAAAAAATGCACAGATAAAAAGCATCTCATTTTTTTTTGGTGGGTTTCCTTCCAGGTGACAAGGCCTGTGATTAAATAAATACTTGTAACCAGGGGGCTGTCCCTGTGCATGCTCCCTCCAGCAGCACTTAACACTTGCCTCTCTTCTTTAAAGCACAGATCAGTTTACCAACCTGCTTTCACCCTCCCGCGCCTGAGGTGCGCTCCTTAACCTCAGCGCAGTCTACATGACCAGTTGGGAAGCATTATGAGCAGAACACCAACCTACATCTCAGGTAAACATGAATGTACCATGGGGAAATGTAAACAAGATAAATAATATAGATAATCAAACATAGTACATTATGTAACAGCAGAACAGAACAGCAGAAAGTCTGACTGCCTTCAAGCGCAGATTGAAGACTCACCCCTCCCTACCTCCTTGTGACTATTGTTATCAATATTGTGTAGTTCCCCCCCCCCCCTCCCCCCAAAAAATAAAAAATTTAAATCCCCAATCATACTGACTGCGCCTAGTACTTAGATTCGTATTTACCTTTTTAGGATTGTTTTAACGCACTTGTTCCTAGTTTGGAAATGCACTATGTACGTTGCTCTGGATAAGAGCGTCTGCTAAATGTCTATAATGTAATGTAATGTAAGGCAACCTAAAATATTAATTGGGGGGCTAGATGTGTGCTGCAGTCTATCTCAGGGGACGGCAGTGTGGTATAATGGTTAAGGAACTGGGTTTGTAACCGAAAGGTTGTTGGTTTTCGATTCAGGGACACTCTGTCTAAACACATAAGGACACATAAGGAAAGCAGACTGTAGGCTCGCCTTTTAATGACAAAAAATTTATTGGGAATAAAAATTACTGAAGGAAGTGTCACTGTGAGGCACCAATATAGCTGCATACTGACTCCACTGCATCATGGATTTGATTGTAACACTGCTGAATATTTCTCAGTCATTAACAAGTGAATTGCTGTACTATGATGGATAGAAACCATCATATAATCCTATGTAGCAAATGAACAAGCCCAGTTTGTACTCTGATTAAAGAGCTCCAAGTGACACAAATCACCGGTGCAGTGATGGTGTCACTCTGCTTACTGAGAAAATGTAATTGAAACTTTGAGATGTTTTAAATGGTAAATGGTAAATGGACTGCACTTATATAGCGCCTTTATCCAAAGCACTTTACAATGGCCTCTCACTCACCCGTTCACACACGGAGATCTGGCTCAATTTTAATTTCATAATCAAGAGCTGTGCTAACTAGTTTTCTCTCTCAAGTTGGCTATGCAGCAATCCCCAGGTTTGAACATCTCAAAAGCCATTCCTTAAAACTGGAAATACATAAATGAAGCAATGGTAGATATCCTAAGGTTTTGGAAGCTAAATGTTTCAAGTCGTCTCTTAGAGTGGGCCATGGCCTATAATGGATGGCAGCCCAGTGCTGGGAGACATTGAAGACAGTGAATACCCCAAAGGCCTGAAACTCAGGCATCCGTGGTCAAGTCTTTCCATAAACACTAACAAAACCAGAGAGGTTTCAACAGGGACAGTGAAAGGGCAGATTTGTGGGGCGCCTTCATTTAAAGAAGCTTGAAAAGAAACCACAGAGGCGTGGTGTTCAAAGGCGCCTCTTTGACTATCTGGCTCTTGATAAATTGAGGGTAATGAAGACCTTGGAGAGGGATGCACATGGATTCATTACACATCACCCGCGTTAAAAAGAGAACGTATTGCTGTGCTGTTACTATTCACGTATAGTAATAGGGAGTGTCAAATCTGCATAAAGCATCTCTGATTTGCTACCCCAGGATATGCATAGCGATGGGACCAGCAGTTATGAATTACAGGTGTGGGCTGAAGGACGGGATCTCTCTGACAGGAATTATGCTGGGAGCACTGAGGAGATCAAGAAAAAAAGGCAATTTTTGGTCCATTTAACAATAAGTGTATACAGCCCTTTTTAAATTATTTAAATTAATTGTTTTTAAAATTTTAATCACTCCGCTGTGGTAATCCACAAGTAATTTTCTTAATATGTGTTTCACATTCATAAATTGTTATAAATAAAATAATCAGAAGATAATCATCTCTCTCCAGAGCATGGGCCTTTTTCACAGCAAACTGGAAGTCATGTCTGGGCGGGTATCAGTTATACCTGTTTCTTGTAAAAACAGTAGACTTGACACTGAACACATAGATTTATATTTTTGACTGAAAACTATAGCTAGGCTAGCAGCTACACATTGTCATATGCGCGTGATTATAGGATGACCACTTTACTGTAGAAGATGCCTCCCCTTGAAATTACTCTTAACATTACAGATGATGTCTCAAACCACGTAGCTAGCTAGCCATTTCTGTTAATGCTAGCCTAGCTACCAACTGTCATTGCTAGCTGTTAGCTAAATAATTAGGGTGACTAATGTTACCTTTCAGTCGGTTTTCCATGGCTAACTCGAATGTCTAGCTAGATAAATATCTAATTTAATATGACTAGCACAAAGATAAACATTAGTTCCCTTTCATGATTTGTTTTGTGTATTCAAAGTGTGTTCAATTGGTCTGTGTCAATTGGTCCTTTGCTCAGCAACTAGCTTACCTCGCTAGTAAACCAATGTTGTGAGCTAGTCTGGGCCACAACTGCTTATGGAGAGAACTCACACATCTGGGTTGTGTTAACTAGCTAATCAGCCCAAGTGTTAAAAGGTGTGCTCGTCTCGTCATGTGGCAAATCACGGTGGAAACTCTGAACTGCTGCATCTCCCCAGGGGTGTGTGACAGATGCATTTCATTAATTTTTATGAGTAAGAATATAGCTACAGTAAGTAACTAACAAGCTATTGTTAGCGATCTAACTAGTAATTCTACCTAGCTAAATTTATGGTTTTTAAATTAGCGACATATTCACTAACATGTTCCTGTTTATGATGCATATTGCTATCTAGCTAGGTAAATGTAAATGTATATAATGATACATTATGTTGTATATGCACATTTATTATGTCTTAGTCAAAGCTACTGCATGATATTGTATGGTCATCATGAGAAGTATGTTTGCAATGGTCAGTTTTTCAATATAAAATAGTGATTTCTGAACATCGATATAGCTAGCCACAGTTTCAAAAACCAATCTTAAAGGGGAATTTCACCCAAAAACAACATTAACCTTATTGAACAGATCAAGGCACAACTAATTAAGTCTTTCTTTGTGGCTGGCCAAAAATAAATCTGTAATCAGTTATTTGAATATAAAGTTGAAAATTTGGTAGAGGTATACGTCAAAATGGCATATACCTCTACCACCCGCTTTTTTTGAAAGACTACAGTGTTTTCAAGTGGGCATGTAAATTACATAGCAGGTAGGTGGAGCCGGTGAGGGAAGAATTGCATCTCACTGTTCTGAATAGGAATAGTAGGGACACATCGTAGATCAAGCTAGCTATCATTGCTATTTTATTCCGGTATTCCCGCATTCCCTGCAGCCTACATTTTCCTCTGCCTTATTGAATCACCCGGTAAGGAACCATGTCAACTAACGTTATATTATGATTCATGACCATTAAGTAGACTAACATGAGCTAGCTGACGGTTTCGCTTTGAGCATTTGATTACAGAAGCAATGTATTATTTCTGGGGTAGTGCGTTAGCTGGTGTTAGCATCAGGGTTCTTGGCATAAAACAAATAGATTTTTAAATATGTTTGCCATGGAGGCTAATGGCTATAGTAGGCTAGTTATCCTTGCATTTGTTAATAGAAGGAGGTGTGAATTTAGGTATGTGTCACATAAATTGGGGCAATGGCACTCTGTGAGGAAATGTAGTATTGAATGGCATTATTGGAAAACTGGTGTTGCTGTCTGTAGCTAACAAAGGATGAATGAGAGGGATGTGGACACAAATCGCCCACAGTGTCCAGTTCACACATAGGCAGCCTTGTGCTTTCATCTCTAGCTCTAATGAGTTTACAGGCAGTGCAAAAGATGAAAAGGGTGGGGGTTCAAACACCTTTTTGATTTTTTTACAGCATTATTTTGGAAAACCTGGGGGGGTCACATGACACAAGAAATGTAAAGATCCATCTGCAAGGTTAGACTAATCATTACATTAAAATAATTATGGTGCAGAACAGTCTAAAATCCTTTTTAAACATTTTTAATTCCTTCAAAATAGTATATATTACATCAGTGAACATTACTTCCACCTCCCAATCAATTTTTTTTGCATGAAATGCTATACAGTATCGAAACAGACTACCTATAGGGATAATTGTTGTTAGATAAATAGTCACAAAATCAAGTATATGTGTTGTTGCTTTAAATTAAGAATATCTCATAAGATATTCATCTGGATTTTCTATCAAAAGGAATTTTTAATGTATCGACTTCATTTGAATGCATCGTGTAACACACTAGAATTCCTTTCCACTTACATATTTACTATTGACAGGGAGTGCTGTTACCCCGGTAATGAGGCATCTGGAAATTATTGCATGAATATTTAAACAAATAACTATAATGCAGCATTTCTACCAAGATTAATCGGTTCCTGTTTATGCTTTTAGCCAAATAAGGTTTTGCTAAATTGGTGTGGTCAAATTATTAACAGCAAAACCATTTATCTGTGCAGCTGATGGGACTCCACAGTCAAAGGATGACAAACTTTGTCTCGATGGAGAGAATCATCTCTGCAGTGATTCTCATTGAAAGTGTCTAATGACATCCAAGACCTCTTGAAGACTATTGAAGTTTCAGGACTTCAAAGCTCATCTGACAGACAGACAAACCTGCTCCTCTTTGCATGAGAAAAAAATCTAATAATTTCCTAAAATAAATAAATAAATAAATAAAATACATTTCCTCAATAAAAATAAATAAATAAAAACATTTCCTGGTATATGGTCTGTTGCAAATATTCAACTTCTGGGTGTGTGTTTTCTCCCTCCAAGTACGAAGGCTTCAAATGGCACAGGCACAGCTAATCAAACACATTTAAGCATCATTAGAAAGCAGCCCCTGCAGTGAGGGTCTTGTGATGAGATGTCCTTCATTAATGAAGGTCAGACTTTCATTCATATGAAAGTCAGGTTCATTCAAAAGGCTTAAGTTCAGAAATGAATCTTGCTTAGGACGCGCTCGGATGAGACATTAAGATGAGCTCAAAATTCAACATGGCACTGGTACGTGAGACATCGTTTTCATCGTTACAAATCATGTCAGTAGAACTTGTGTATCCTACATAGGATTTTATATGTATAGTGTGGTGACGATGCTTCCCAGGCAGGGTGAAGTGGCTTGGAAGAGCTTTTTAGCTGGACATTCTGCCTCACCAAGGGGCCTGGCCTTACAGTGATGAGTATGACCTGGAATTAATCTCAAGCATGTGACTGTCTGGACTGCTTCAGAAGTTATCCTCCAGGTGTCCCTGTTTAGCAGTTGTTTTGAAAGAGGCATAGACAAATGACTATTTATACAATTAGGTATTCATTATGAGGTGATCAGAACCAAAAAAGGAAGCTTTTTATTGGTCAGTGTGGAGGTCGTGAAACATACACAAGGAATGCTAAGATGCATTTCCGTTAATGAAAGAGTAAAACTAATACAATGAATAATGACAAATTTAATGTATTTTGCATGTTGTTTAACTTATATTTAGACCACACAACAAAAATGACAATAGACTGCCACTTACACAAAAGTACAGCCTGAGATACATGGGTGAGGGGGAAACAGCTGGCAAAAAGCAAAAAGCAGAGATTTTCTCTGGGACTCAGTGATGAGGTAATGGAAAAGTAGAATACCAGGGTTCCCTTCCCACATCTGGCAAGTGAAGTCGAATCACTCACTTTTATAACAATGTAATAAAAACAAATGATGTCATAACTTTCCAGTTAATATAATAAACTTGTTAAATGGATAACTTTTTATGGATTATGTAATAACTTATTACATTATCTGGTGATTATTACATTATCAGTTGGGTAACACATTTTTTATGAATAATGTAATATCTTCAATTAATGTAATAACTTAGCAAAATCACTGGCATATGGCATAAAATGGCATATGGCAAAATCAACTGGCATAAATAATTGTTTAATCCATTTTAAATGTCACACGCACCCAATCTGACACACACTGAACATACAAATACACATGAAGATCCCAGCATAGCATATTAGAAAAGAGCCAAATTACTCATATGTACATATGCAAATCATACTGTCATGGATCGTGCCTTCCTTTCTTTATCTCCGCGTTTTTTATTTCTTTTGTCTTTTGTAATCTATCGGATTTTTCTGTGTTCCGCTACAGGTTTTGCTTTCGCCTTGGTGATTAGTGAGTTCACCTGTCCTGCATTTCCGCTCACTACTTATACCCCGCTTCCTCCTTTTCTCGTCGCTTCCATGTTATTTCACATAACATTCTAGCCAGTAAAGGTATAGGAAGTTGTGCTGCTATCGACCGCTTTGCTTCTCAAAGCGGGACTTGTTAGCAGTACAATTTAGCAAAAGTAAATTTACAATTTTTGCTCTTTTATTTCAGAGCAGAGGTTTTTGTTTCTTTGTTTTCCACTCAAACCTACGAGTGCTCTCACCCTAAGTTTTAGGGGTCTTTTGGTTTTTCTTCTTCCTTTTGTTAACGGGAGTTAGATAAGCGTGACTGCTTTTTTTTTTTGTTTTGCTCGGATATTCCTCGTTTTTTATTGCGAGGTTATTTGTGTTCTCCTTATTTTCCCCGTCCACTACGGATATTGTCCGTTTTAGTGGTGTTCATTTGAACACTTTAAGATTCCTCATCTATCGCATCTGGACCTCCAATATTTCTTCCGTGTCTCTGGCATAGAGATCCCCAACACATACACTCTCTATACATCTTTGAAAATGTAAAATACCAGGAAAACATCAGTCTACATATCAAATTATTGACAGAAAAATAATGCCACCGTACAAATGTTCACAAGTATTTTTCACTGAGACTAATCCAAAGCAATGCTACCCTACATTTGTTCAAATAATTTGGCCATGTGCTTCTTGATCTAGCCATGTCAAGAGAATGTATATGTAATGTATAATGTATAATCTTCACTAGTGTCAGTAGAAAGCTTTTGTTATTAACCTCTTTGTGCAGTGCCGCTAGTGGCGTAAACCATGGGGTCTACATCTGAAATATCCTACTGTACCACGTCAAAAAGTGAGGTACCATGGAAAACTGCATATCGTCGTCATCAGCGCAAGTTGGGCTATTATTGGGCAAAATATGAAGTTCCTACATGCCACCGTTCTTCCGTATTCCATAAAAGTATATCGCCCACGCTACAGTGTGATCGACATGAGAGCGAATCGGGTTGACTGCATAAAACTCAAAAGAGGAGAAATTCAGGCAGTGTACAGTGGGAATAGAAAATTTCCAGGATGTGGAAATCAGCAAAGCAGTACCCCCGCTTCAGCCAGAGGCCGGCCCTGGGTGTGTGGGAGAAGGAGTAGCCACCTTCCATAGCTAAGTGTTGCCTTGTGTACAAGGTGTGCATGTGTGTTGGTGTTGTATTCATAATAGTATAGCTAGCCAGCCACAGAAAGGCTAGCTAGGTTGTGTTATTATTGTTTATGATGTCACAGATTTTTACATTTGTGTTGCTGAATTCAGAATGAAAGGACCTGTAGTCTCTCGTATTATGGTTTAATTTAGTTTATATCTAGTTCGCTAGCAACCTATTAGGTATTGGCTATATGCTAAGCCTGCATAAGGTTCAATGATAAAGTATGGGGAGTGTGTGGAAAAAGGGTGGTGAGTGCTTTCTGTGGGGTAGTCAGTCAGGCCCCTCATAAACGTCTAGAACATGTGAAAATCAGTGGTCAGGAATGACTGCTGCAACTTGGAAGCGGGCTCATGAGAGGATGCCATCATCTGTAAAGTGTTTAATTTCTTGTAGACATCCAACTGATGTTGATGCTGCTGAGTGAGCCTCTTGGGCCCCACAAGTCCTCTGCATCCTGAAAGAAAAGGAAAGACAGGCAGCGTGTCCTCTACTGGAAGATACAGGAGCATAGGGGTATGGAGATCTGGTATCAGCTGGTCTTGCCAGATGCTTACAAACAACAAGTGTGGGAGTCTTGCCATGAACAAGCAAGTCATTTTGGTGAGGAGAACACAAAAATAAAATTCCCATGTTCACATTATTCTTATTGTAAATTGAAAACAATTACAAAAAAAGAGGTCACAAAATGTTTTAACTGATCAAATTAAAACACTGAGGTGAATCAATAGGCTCCTAATTAGTTGAACATTTAGTTGAAGGTTTGGATGGTTATAATTTTTTTTGTCTATGAATTCTTCATTATTTGCCACATGGTTAGTTTTAGTGGCCATGTGTCCACAATTTCACCAATTAGGAGCCTGATTGATTCACCTCAGTTTTTAATTTGATCGGTTAACCCCTTTGCTCAGACCCCCTAGTGGTCATCCCAGGGTATGCAGCCAAATATTACATACTGTAGGGCAGTGATTTTCAACCACTGTGCCGCAGCACACTAGTGTGCCGTGAGAGATCGCCAGGTGTGCCGTGGGAAATTATCTTATCCTATTAACTTCACTTAATTAGTAACTTTTTTGGTGTGGTGGTGTGACAGATTTTTTTTTTTGTAAAAAAATGCCTTGGCTCAAAAAAAAAAAAAAAAAAAAAAGGGGGGGTAAAAAAAAAAAAAAAGTGTTGTTTTATTGAAGTGCAAGAGTAAATGATTAGGCTCCATATTATGTGTGTGTACCAGTGTGATATCAATGTTTTCATCGTAGACCATCACAAGGGGCAAAATATATATGTTTTATAATGGACAAAAAGTATTTTAGTAATCCTATGACAGGTTTGGGATATGTTTTTGGACCCATAGATAATTATCCCTCTCAGTATTTCATAGCAAACTAAAGAAAACAACTTTGTTTGACATTTTTGACAAGATTTGTTGTACTTTATTTTGACCGAAATTATTAAAATAAACTAATCTATTGTAGTATTGTAAATGGTACAACTCTCTTGCTTCATTTAAGCCAGTTTACAAGTTTCTGCTCACACGTGGAGTTAAGCCTTAAATAGAACAGTACCTAAATAGCCAAGAATTGACAATGTCAATATTGGACTTTTATTCATCATGGCATGCATAGCTATTGCTAGCATACTGTGGCTTAAGAGGGTAAATAATACCTCTAAACAGCTCATTAAGAAAAAGGAACAGCTTGTTAAAATTCTGGGATTGCAAAACCACATACACAAGGGGCTCCGAGGGCCGAGGTTGAGAACCAGTGCTATAGAGAATTTATGGAAGATTCTTGAACAATGTCTGAAACAGCAATTTCCACTTCCATCAACAAGGGATGAGTCTGACTTTCTTGTGGAAGAATTGTACCGCATACCTTTTTTGGAATATATACAGTGAGCACCATAATTAATTGGACAGTGACACATGTTTTGTTATTTTGGTTCTAGCACTTTGAGTTTGAAAGGATACAATGACGATGAGGTTGAAGTGCAGACTGTCAGCATTAATTTGAGGGTACTTTCATCCATATCGGATGAACCATTTACAAATTATAGAACCTTTTGTACATAGTCCCTCCCATTTTCGGGCATCAAAAAATATTGGGCAGTTTAACATAATGTAGAATAAAGTGATCATTTTTAATATTTGGTCACATATCCTGTGCATGCCATTACCTCCTGATGTCTGTGACCCAACAATATAAAAAAACTATTGATATCTTATTTTCTGGTACTCCTACAAGCGATACTATAACCTATCCTATCTATTGATTGGATCTCTATGGAAATTTGGGTGTGGGACTAGATTTAGCTGTAAATTACACTGGAACAGTATGGAACACATGGTTGGCTAAATGGCTCTAAGTCATCAAGGGTCTGACGTATCAAACAAGCCTCAAAGCATCACTCTGCTGCCAGATATGCAGTAGATATGGATAGATAACTTGAAGGGTTTCTTCTCCTGATTTATTTTGTTCATAGAGTTCAATAGGACAATTTGGAGAAACAACCCTTAAAGTGATCCATTCATATCTACTGCATATCTGGCAGCAGAGTGATGGTTTGAGGCTCGTTTGATACCTCAGACCCTTGATGACTTACAGCCATTTTGCCAACCATGTATTCCATATTGTTCCAGCATAATTTACAGCAAAACCAAATATTAAAAGTGATTACTTTATTCTACATTATGTTAAACTGTCCAATATATTTTGATGCCCGAAAATGTACAAAAGGTTCTATAATTTCTAAACGGTTCATCCGATATGGATGAACATGCCCTCAAATTAAAGCTGACTGTCTGAACCTCAACAGCATTGCCATTGTATCCTTTCAAACTCAAAATGCTAGAGTACAGAACCAAAATAACAAAAAAATGTGTCACTGTCCAATTAATTATGGTGCTCACTGTATGTGTTTACATTTACTAGGAAATAAAAACCTATATTTAAAAGTTTGTTACCACCAAAAGCACAAAAAGTCATTTTACTTTTTACTTTGGCATTATATTACAATATGTAATTGCATAGCAAATGTATCCAGACCATTGAGACTTACATCAGTGTTCGTCTCAGGAATACAAAAGTGTGATTTCACCAAGAAGTGACAGAAGTCCCATTAATAGTCAATGGGCCTCATTCATGAAACGTGAACAGAACGAATTTGCACGTAAATCGTTCGTATTACCAATTTTGCCCGTATTTTGGCATTCATCAACGTTTTTGTATCTGAGATTTGATCGGACGTACTAACAAATTTTACACCTGCTCAAGAGCATGCGTACCGCGTTCGTAAATTCAGAATGCCGGTAAATGTAGCTTCTGAGTGATAATTAGAATATGAATTTCTTTTTATTTTTTGTTAAATTCACAAGACTAAATGTAGCCTTTGAAATACACATTTCAAACGTAATTAATTATGATTGTAAAAAGCAAACACTTTAGATTTAGCCTATTAATCAATTGTAGGCTATGAAGCAGTTTAATTAGACCCATAACGTAGGCTAATGAATGCTCCCAGTAGCCTACTATTTTTTTTCTAAATTGCAAAAAAATTGAATTCTACATGACCTACATAGGCTATGCTAATTAAAACACACATTTAACCAATGAACAAAATTTGCTTTAAAGTGGTTTACATGTCTGTAGCCAGGGTTGCAATTGTGCTCAACAGCTTAATCCAGCTAATGCCAGCATACATCCAGTTCCCCTACAATATGCCAAGCCAGGTGGAGGTAAAGCGGGGTTTCTATTAAATTGCCAACCTGTCCAATGTTATCGGTGCCATAGGCTGCACACCCCAGTGCATGTTGTTGTTGAAAAGTCGGTGAAACGCAATCTCGCGTTCAGGGGGAAAACAGGATAAACTTTATTTAAAAGTGAAAGTGTTTTAACCGATTAGAATGTAGCCAGGCTATATCCTGGTAAAACCTGAGCTCAATTCTGACTTTTGCTCAGTGGGACACGCGCATCAATGTGACCGCAATTAGAACGCACCAGAGAGATTCTAAAATAAGGTAGCCTATGTGATTACCTGATTTCAAACCACAACTCACATGCACAGAACCCCAACATAATTACAAAATGAATAACGTTTAATTTATTTCCAGGCTGTGATAAAGCAATGCGCTCGCTAGTCCGACGCAGACGTAGATGCGCAGCTATGCGTTTCTTCGCCTCCAATTTAATGCCAATCCATTAATTTATTTTATTTTACTACATTAACATTTTGTGTGAGGGCTGATCCTGCTTTGATGGTAGCTACATGTTATCTCTTGCTTGGCTTTTACTTTACCAGTTCACCGGTACTGAAAATATGAAACAATTTGTTTTTCTTGATTGAACATCTGCTAATAAAACTTTGATTTCAGGGCCATTTTGACGAGCTATGGACCATTAAATGGAAGTGACAGCCTCCATATAAGGCAATTCATGGGCGTGGATTTATGCTAATCACAAAAGAATGTGGACGAGCTTCGTACGTGAATACAAAAAAATGTGCCTTTTCCACACGGTTTAATGAATCTGGTGTAAATGTTTCGTACCAACTCGTTTCGGACATAAATGTACACGCATATTTAGGAATGCTTCATGAATGAGGCCCAATGTGTGTAAGGTTAAATGAACAAACCAACCATTAGTATTGTAAGAAAAACCACTATACAGTTAACCTTAGTACAGCTATCCTAGTAGATTTATCCCAAAAGGAAGTTCAAAAAGAAATAAAGAGGGCGTTTTATCATATCATATGACTAGCTATACCAGCACTGATGAACTGCGCTCCCGCATGCTGGACCGGGATGTGTGGAGAGGCGTCATCTCAAGAGCCCGAGTTGCCCCAGTGGCCTCGACATAGTTAGTTAGTTATCATATCCAGCTATCATACCCGGTATCCCCTTGGTCTGGAAAACAGTGCCCCAGATGTTACTTCACCATGCTGCTCACCCACTGACCTTATGACCCCTGCAGGGGCTATATCTATGACTTGACCCTGATATTGCAGGGAGCTGTCAGCTGTGGGCTCTCTGTGCCTCAGCTTACTCCAGGACAGCTCCTCCCTCTCAGCGTAACTGTCCACCTTTATATTGCATCCAAACACGCTCCAGTGGAAAGTCTTCCCACTCATAGCCACAGCACCTCTTGATTTCTCTCCAATGTGGCCTGATCCTCTTGAGCTGATTGTGAATGAAAGGCAGCAGATTGCCCTTTATGATGCAGCAGATTGCCCTTTAAGAGAAACGTACACTCCAGTGGAAACACAAATGTTGCCATCGGTGTGTTCATTTCAACGTACACACCGGCAGATTGTGATCTGCAGATTTATCTGCAAAATAGTTCAGAACAATCATTCTAAAATATCAGTATATCTTAAATTTTGAGCAAAGTGTACAGGTAGAAATATTTATTAAAAAACTTTGAGAAACATGATTACAAAAGCAATGTTCAGGAGCTTAAAAAGTGCACGGAAAGTGGTTCCAGCAGAAGCATTGAGAATAAAGATGAGCTCATCTTTCCTCTCAACCACAACACAAAAGAAACTAAATTAAAGTAGATCACATAGATGGGGGAATGAACACCTTAACTGGGGACTGCGTGTTTACCTTTTATAAGCAGGATGTTAACACATGATTTTATTCATTTCTTCTGCTACGAATCCGAATCAGCAAATATTTACAGCGGCTCATAAATACAGCCTCCTGTGGCTCTGACAGACACGGACGGTTTCAGCGAGACGGATTAGTCAGTAATGTGAACTGAGCGGAGCACTCTCCCACTCTCACTGAGCTGTGATTGAACCCAGCAGCCCTGCGCTGTTTCATTTTGAAATAGAGGTGCGCCTGGTACAGTCACCCGGCAGCAAGCAGCCACCCCTCCGTCGTTTTTATTCTGGATTTTTCTCTAAGATTAATTCCTTGCTTCCCTTCTCCTGCCTGTCAATTCAGGGATTGGAGTCATTTTTTAAAACAGCGCTCCTGGGGAACGGTGGCTGGGTGGAAAACAGATTGAGCTCCGCCATTTTTCTGAGAGGTTAAAGAACAGGATTAATGTATAACCCCAAAACTATTAACGCGTGCCTGTGAGTACTGAGCGGAGAAAATTGGTACACTCCAAATCCCTACGGGGGAAACTGCAAAATAATAAAAGTTAATGAACATAAACCAATTATACTGGGCCAGTAGTCTAAAAGCTTTGCAAACATCTACAGTAGAAAGATTTTTATGGACAGGAGGGCCTTGAAAGATGGGATCCCAGCATCTTTGATGTGAATTTCCAGTCACCCATTGCACCACACAATCGTGACCTCATGGGTGCCTAAAGAATGTGATTGCTAATATCCCCTTAAAGAATATGTATCCCCTTAAAGTATAAGAGGGAATATAATTACATTGAAACATACAGAAAATTTGAGAATTAATCTAATGGCAAGCATGCCACTGACCCTTGTAAGGAAAGTAGAACATTGACATGAGGTGGCACATAAAAGCACGTGCAAGACCCGGGTCAGAAGCGGCAGAGGAGGTTGCTGCCTCTCTTCACAGGGTGTTGTTGGCATCGTCTGTTAGCTTATAAACAAAGACCATATTCCCGAAGGAGAAGGAAAAATAAACAAGACCAAATGAAATGGGGAGAAACAAAGAGGCTGGGAGAGTGAACCATAGGCCAAGTCTGCAGTTTCTCACGGCACTGTTACCTCTCCAGGCCCCGGCCGCTTGCCAGCTGCAGTGCACATTGAATGGCTGATTAAGCACAAATTGATTAGCGGGTGCTCATTAGCATCCCGTTAGCGATGACCTATACCTCCTGAGCCCCACCGTGCTCCGACTCAAATGGATTAACAAGCACGATATTTCTGCCAGGGACAGGAAATCAGTGAACACTTGTCAGAAAGCCCGAAATCAATGGAATTCACATCATTGACCCCCCATGGACCCACGGCAGCACTTTCTTGTCGAAGGACCAATACCCACAATAGATTTCATATTTGCATTTTATTTACATTAACAATCAGCCCCTCCCCTTGCTCTGACTTGCTCAAATGTCCTTGTCCCACTCTGCCTCCGAGTCCTCAAGGTGCAGGAAAAGCCACAACCCCCCTCCCCTCCACCCCCCCACCTCTCCCAGCTTTTAATCTACCACCCAGAGTATCGATAGCAGAGTTTCCTCCAAGGGCCTCTCTCTACCAGTTGAGAGAGGAAAATACAGCCCTCATCAATGCCAGCATTCTTCTGGGTAGTTGAAATGCCATAGAGCTCTGGGGTTACATTAATACATTACACTGCGACTATGCAACAATGAGCTAAAAACGCCTTTCAGCCTAAGACAGGACTCACTATACATGGAATTTGTATACATAATTTTCTTACTATCCATTTTCAAAAAAATATGTTTTTATGTCTCTGTTGTCGTTGTTCTTACATGCATCCATGTAAATTAAGGATCCTATGTTAAGGGAAATGTGGAAAACAGGAAATATTCCCCTCTTCCTAATTATCAGAAAAAAATAGAAAGTAACTAATCTGTTTCATTTAGAATTTTAATATTACCCTGACAATACTGTAAGTTGGTGAATTTATCTTATAGTCCTTCGAAAAAGCTTTTGCCAGAAGGCAAACGCAAAATAAATAAATAAATATAATGTGTCGCTCATGTTTCTCTGAGCCATCTGTTGCATATCAGAAAATTGTGCCAATGCCTAAACTACAGATGAAAAAATAAATAATGGATGTCAAACAAACACGAAGAAAATTTTTAGTTGGTGTCCGTGTCCTTGTGTGCCTGTACGTGTGTGTGCGCGATAAACAAATCATCACCAAATCACATCAGCTTCACTTAAAAGCCAAGCTCTCCCCTCTAAATAAGAAATGACCTAATCATTCCACATAAATTTCAAATTTGTGCTTCTGATGTAACATTATCATTGGAATAACTCAGTCACCTGTGTTAATAGAAAATGCTGCCTTTAAACTGGGCTAAGGCAATACGGAGAATCAGCATGCGGAAACAGGTACTCTGGAATATAATTTCAGTTGATTTGCATAGATTTAATAAAAGTAAAGCAGTGAAGAAGCAGTGCATTGTGGATGACATTTAATTTGCTTCATGTCACAAAGATTTTAATATGGTATGGTCCAGAAGGTCACCATCTTTCAATGTTTATTGCAAAGTTAATCCTGAATAATCAAAATATTGTCATGAAAAGAAGTCACTGACTGCTCAAGCAGAGTAACAATGAGATTTGATTATTTATTTGTGCCCCAGATTATATCATTTACTATGCACGCCTTTGAATATTTTGTAAAACCAAATACAAATCTGTGCACATGTATTAGCTCTGAAAGTAGTGCACAATATAATATGGCAGATCTATTAATTTGTTGAAGTACTTGGATTGAAAAGCCAAATTACCTGAGACAGAGGTTTAAAGTTCTACTATCAATATGAATTTGAACAAAACTCAAACTTTTAAGATTTATGAACCTCTATAGCCAAGTATAGGATACTTACGGTATCCAGATAAAAGTTTATTTTTCGACCTACCATTGTTGGGATGTCAATAAAATGGGACATTATTTTAATAAAAAGGGTTAGAATTGTGGAAGGCCTGCAATTTCCCTCTGTGACATCGCTGTTGACATGGCAACAAAAAACCTCCCCCCACATATTGGGATGTAGAGAGTTAACACAACACAAAGCATTGCAAGTTTCTGGAGTGTGAAAAAATTCCAACAGGACCTGCAAAGTACAGCTCAGTGAGCCTTCCAACAATGCCATATTAAACCATTAATATTTAAACCTTAATGTTTCTTTAACTCGCATTTAGACAGCAGGGAAAAGACCGTTTTAAAAACATGTTAGAGTCAAAGATTGGAACTTGCAGAATTGTTACTGACAAGAGGCCTGGGAATAAAATTGGCCTGGAAGGTGAACGTATAGCCCTTAATATGGCAGAACACGTAATGCATGTACATAATTATAACGTTTCATGTACATTATATTACTGCACAGGTAGTGCTGAAACTAAAATGTATGGCTTTTGTACAGCATCATTCATAAAATAAGACTTTTCGGTATTTTCTGCACAAGATGTTTATTTAGTCACTTTCTGTTTTCTTGTGAAAAGTTTCGCCATCTGCGATGGAGATGGGTCTGTGCTCTATTTCTGTCCAAGAGCCTGCTGAGTATGTGAATCAGAATATTGTTAAGACTGCCACGTCACCAGTCCTGGTGAATGTCCATTTACTAGAACTAAGGGTGATCTGAGTCGTCTCCAGAGAGAATTGTGAGGTCACCACACTATTGTGTGTATAAAGCAAGTTTGTAAAAAGCTTGGTATTGACAACAAATAAATAGTCAACAAAAAAATCATAAACTGCATAATTAGCTTGGGGCAGGGCGAAACGCTACCATAATTATAGTTTTTAGTTGTATGCTTTGATGTTAGGATATTTGGTGTAAATAATCTGTAGGATATTTACACCACAAAAAGTAAGAATGAAGTCAATGCAAAATCTCAAAGAACAGGAAAGTACATTTTTATTGCGGGATGCAAACCGAAACCGATTTTAAATGCACAGGGTTCTTTGTTCCCCTCACCCAAACCACATCAAGAGACATGCACAGTATGGGTTTGAAAAGAAGGCTAAACTGGCCCTGTGTGACGTTTGGGTGGCAGTGCTCAGAAATCCACCACTAAGGACAAGTCTTGTCAGGGATTTGGTAGAGGAGCTGTGAACAGATGGGACGTGGATATAGTCTCCTCGACTGAAGACGGTACCGATGTAAGCACCTCCCACATACGCCCTGGGCCGTGTTGGATGGAGCTGGTCCAGACTGTTCCTGGCATGACATGGAACTCATCACCATCTGTCTCCCAGGACAGCAACCCCCCTACACAGCCAATCCTGCGCCCCCTCCCGTCCTTGCAGGGAAAAAAAAAGAAAGCACATATACTTCTGATTAAACAAACGTCTGCTTTTATATAGGGACACAGAAACCGTTGAAATCCAGCTCACTGTACTGTAGACCTTTATCTCCTGTAAATGTATGTGATATTACAATCGTCATGTCAGTCAAGAAGATCTACAACATTTTAGCAAATTTAATTGCTTTTATTATGAGCAGAATTATACATTGTGAAGAACTGTATGTTGTTTTTGATGAGAAATAGGGAGTAGATTAAGGCACATTCAAATCATGACATGCAGAAGTAATAATTGTTCTCTTTTGAGTAATATTCTGCGTCAGGATTCATGAGAAAATTCTTTAGATATAGTAAACTATTTTTTTGAAGATGTTTCTTTTAAAGACTGCCTGGTATTCTGAGTCTTCTGATTTTCAGCAGAATATTGAGTTTGCACTGAAGAAGCACCTTGAAAGCTGCACAAAATAACACATAAAAAATTAACTACAGGCTTGGACAGCAACAGTAATGATGAGGTTATCAATATATATATATATATATATATATATTAAAACAGCAACAAACAAAAATCTTTTTGAATGTCCGTTCATGCTAATTGCTAATAAATAATTAGTGAATGTCACAGCTCGGAATGTGTTTAGTGTCCGAATACGTGAAAAATATGTTTTTAGCATATTTAGTTAGCATTAAATCATTGCCATGACTGAAAAATACAGAGAAAATGACAATAGCATAACTCCACTAAGTGGAATAAATATTTTACTGGCCATAAACAGAGATGCTTTAATATGTTTAATAACTAAACTGAAAAAATTAGATGATACATCTCTGTGGCAACTATTGTACTGATTCAAGTTCTTGTTTCCCCATTCCAAATTATACACATGCAGTACATATTTGACATGTTTTCAATTTTAAGTAAATGAATGAGCAGATATTTTTTACCTCATTAAAATAATTGAGGGGCTGTGAACTAACATCATTTTTTCGAGAGAAGATTTGGCGCAGCCAAACTGTTCCCATCCACACTGTGTTTGGTTATCAACAGAACCGTGAGGGTTTAGTAGGACATTCTCCATAGGTGGTAGAATGGGTGTGCAGTAAACTGTAGCAGGTGGTTAAATTAGCAGAGTGGTAACCTGCAATCTATGTGGCTTGGCCATGCCTTTATTAAAATGCACCCCCAGATATTTAGGTTCTTCTATTTACAACAGCAGACAGAGAGTGTGTTACTAGAATGTATTGCCATACATTTGTTTTCGATAACATTAGATAACCTTTAGATGTTTTAGATAACCTGTTACAATGCATCAAGTGATTACACAAACATCTTACCCCAGAGATGGACACCGAATCCAGAACTGTTTTTTTAGTGCCAATGTGAACCCCTTTACGAGACTAAGTATGACTCACGTAAGTATGTCCCCTCAATCTTCCAGAGGCTGGGCTCAATTGACAAAAAAATGCCTCAAAGCTACCAATGTAATGTGCCAAAATCTGCCATTTAAACAAGCAATAATGGTATTTAAAAAACAGTACTTGCCATTTAACTGATTATAGCACCCCCTTGTTATACAGTGTGACATTTTATTATTATTTTAGTTTTTATTGTTGTTGCTGTTGTTTAATGTATCCATTTTAGGGATTTGCCTTGAATCAATCCCTTAGATTTTTATGTAGAATTTAGTGTTCCACGGAACTGCACTGCACACAGTGGCCCTTCGTCTGTGGCCACAAACTGGCCTCTACACCCACACCATTCCCTCATGCACCTCCAAGCTCAAGTTTTTTGTGTCAGCGATATCACATCAATAACGCGACAGGCAGACCGAGGACCAAGGGTTTATTACCCGATGTGTTTATTTCCGAGTCTGTCTCTCAGTGGTCTGTCCGCTGGAACAAAGTGAGCGCGTCCCAGGTCCCCAATATCAATCATTAGTGGTGGCCGGGAGCAATAATGAGGCATTCAGATGAGAATGCGTGTGCGTCTGTGCGGGCAAGGGTGGTGAGGGAGGGCGTGGGGCTGGTGGATAATGAGGCCCAAATGCTGAGAGGGGTGAAAGGGGCACAGCGGGGAGGTTCACACACAGGGAGATGCGGGCAGGGGAAGAGGAAGACAGAGGAAAAGAACAAAGAGAAACAACAGAAATAAGAAAACTCAAAGCAACCTGAGTTTGGAGAAGAAGCAGAAGGGGGAAATCAATAAGCTGTGATACAGAGCTGAGAGATAATGAGACAATTAGGAGCAGGGCTGTCAATATTAATGCATTAACATGTGTGCAAAATTAAAAAGAAAAGTAACATTCTATTTTTTTTTGTCAAAATCAACCAAAGATGACTTCCTTGTTTAAAATGCTGGTTAAATGCAACATAGTTAATTTCTGCTAAGACACATGATTTTGTCAGGTGGGTTGATAGTGAAAATTAATGTTCATGAATGTTTATATCCAGCATGTTCTCATGAGATGTCTGCCTCATTGTTGCTATGCAATGCCTAAGATACAAGGTTCCGTTGGTGTCAGAATCATACAGTCTGTCATACAGTCTGTCAATTATTGGCACCCCTGAGTAAAAAGGGTTATAAAAAATTCACCGTTTGGTGAATTAGCTTAATCTCACACTGCAAAAATGAGAAAAATCCAACCTTTAACTGAAGTAAATTTATTCTGAGAAAAAAAAATCCCTCATAAAGAAATAATTATTTTCAACAAAACCACATGTGCCACAATTATTGGTACCCCTGCATTTAATACTTTTTACAACCTCCCTTTGCCAACTCCATGAAAAACAGCACTGAGTCTTCTCCCGTAACATCTAATAAGGTTGGAGAATACAGAGCAAGGAATCTGAGACCATTGCTCTTTACAGAATCTCTCCAGATCATCCAGAGTCCTAGGTCCTCTCTTGTGCACTCTCCTCTTCAGCTCAGACCACAGGTTTTCAATGGGGTTTAGGTCAGGGGACTGAGATGGCCATGGCAGAAGCTTGATTTTGTGTTCAGTTAACCATTTTTGTGTTGATTTGGACATATGTTTTGGATCATTGTCCTGCGGGAAGATCCAACGACGACCCAATTTTTGTTTCCTGGCAGAGGCAGCCAGATTTAGATTTAAGATTTATTGGTATTTCATGGAGTTCATGATGCCATGTACCCTAACAAGGTTCCCGGGGCCTTTGGAGAAAAAACAGCCCCATAACATCACAGAACTTCCACCATACTTAACAGTGGGGATCAGGTTATTTTCGGTATAGCCATCCTTCTTTTTACGCCAAACCCACCTTGAGTGTCGGTTGCTGTGTTTTGTTTCATCTGACCATAGAACATGGTTCCAATCAAAGTTCCAGCAGTACAGCTGCATAGCCACAAGGAAATGGCCGTACACCTCCTCTAGAGTTGACGTACGCATAAGGATGTTTTCACATCAGTTTCAAGTTTTATAAATCTCAATTTGTGTGTCGATTTCCTCATAAGATCAAATCTAGTGAATTTACAATCAAATCCGTGCGTACAACCATTTTATACATGAGGCTAGTCTTTAAATTGATACATTTAGCTGTTAAAATTAGCAATATTTTTTCCTGGAAGGGCATGCCCCCAGACCTCCCTAAACAGTTCAGGGTCCGCCCACCACAGGCAGGTATGCCATTTAAAAAATATGCATTATGTCCTGGGCTGAGCAATGAGCAGATTATTGGAAATGTGTCAGTTGTTTGTCTTTTTATGAAGTTATTTTATGTACATATTAATCCTGAGCTCAAACTTGAAGTTAAGGCATTTTGTCATTGTATGATCTATAAAATGATAAGGGGTCATGCCAAAGCAAAAGGCTGTAACTTCCATTTGATCTCTCAGGGTCTTTATTGTTCTGAAAATGTAAAAAACGAATTTTCGACCAAAGATGAAGTTACGCCCCTTTGCCTTTGCACGGCAGTGTTGCCTACGTGGAACATTAACGGCACCTGATTGGTTAGATATATTTTGCCTGCATTTTCAAACTGGAAGAATATGGCAGCCTGTTAATAAACTTTCTTTTATACCACTTACACGGTCCACTAAAATACATTTCTGAAAACATTTGAGGCGAGAAATAGTCTATGCAGTTGCTAAATCTTGATTCATATTTGATCAAAAATGCCTACTTTGACCGTTTGATCCAATTCGCAATTCTGGTTTGCCTTGTTTCTATTTCAATTTACGGGATTTGAGTCGGACCTACACTGCCTGTTGCTATGCTTAAATATTTATGTGGGTGTACAGTATATAGCCTATATATGCACAAATGTATCCGTTATTACTATTCTTTTTTATTTTCTTCCCTGTATAATTATCCACCTACCTGAAATAAAATAAAGATGTGATCACACACACAAAAAAAATTACGATGCTGTGTGTTATTTTATCTATCCATACAGTAGCCTACAACAAGCAACTCATATGCCTTCTCCTGTGTCGTGGAATAAATCACCTTATTAAAAAATCGCATACTTTATTATATTTTTCGTGATAGTGTTCATTTCATTTTACGGTTACCATAACCACTGATTGTTTTTTATAGATGTTTACGATTATTTATTTATTTTTAATTTACTTATTTTTATATACACTGCTCAAAGAAATGAAGAAAACACTGAATCAACACAGTATAACACCACGTCAATTAAACTTCTGGGCTATCGATCTGTCCAGTTAGGAAGCGTAAACAATTGTGAATCAATTTCACCTGCTTTGGAGCAAATTAAAGTGACAACAGACGGACAGGAGAGGCAACAGCAAGACAACCCCCAAAAAGTAAATTGTTTTGCAGGTGGTGGCCACAGACCATTTCTCGCTCCTTATCCTTCCTGACTGATTTTTTTCTAGTTTTGCATTTGGCTAGTGCCCTTGTCACTACTGGCATGAGGCGGTACCTGCAGCCCATTCAGGTTGCACAGGTAGTCCAGCTCCTCCATACGTGCCATCGCAAGAAGGTTTACTGTGTCTCCCAGCAGTCTCGAGAGCGTGGAGGAGAGACCGGGAGAAAGGGCCATTACACGTGGAGAGCTGGACAGGACCGTAGAAGGGCAACAACCCAGCGGCAGGACCAGTATCTGCTCCTTTGTGCGAGGAGGAACAGGAGGAGCACTGCCAGAGCCCTACAAAATGACCTCCAGTGGGCTACTCGTGTGCATGTTTCTGACCAAACTGTCAGAAACAGACTCCATGAGGGTGGCATGAGGGCCCGATGTCTTGTCGTGGGACCTGTGCTCACAGCCCAGCACCGTGCAGCTCGATTGGCATTTGCCACAGAACACCAGAATTGGCAGGTTCGCCATTGGCACCCCATTCTCTTCACAAATGAGAGCAGGTTCACACTGAGCACATGGGACAGACGTGAAAGAGTCTGGAGACGCTGTGGCGAATGTTATGCTGCCTGCAACATCATCCAGCATGACCGGTTTGGTTTAAGTTGACTTTGTGTTATACTGTGATGATTAAGTGTTCCCTTAATTTTTTTGAGCAGTGTATTTGGAAATTACCCATAAAAGCCATTCCTTAAATAGCCCTATAAATAAATAAGTTTGAGACAAGTTAAAATCAGTGGGAAAAAGATTTTATTGAAAAAGAAACTTTTGACGTGCCTAACCGGCCATGTATTGGGCATGGGGTTCGCATCTCCCAATCTATCGCCCCTCATCCTCCCGTGTCAGCAGCACCACATACAGAAGTACAGAGATGTAAAATCCAGGGATCAGAAAGGAAAAGTCCTGCTATGTGTTTCTTCCACCCATGAACTCAGCCAGCTGATTTCACTAATTAGTTCTACCTCCTGGCTGAAGAATTGTGCAAATTAGCAAATCCAGGTGATTGGAACTAAATACTGGGGTGGACTTTTTACTTTCTGAACCAGGATTTTACACCTCTGGTTAAGTAGCACTTAAGAGGTGACTGCGCGTTCACGCTTTAAAACGCGTTTGGGAAACGCGTGTTACAAATTAAAGAGCCATCGTAGAATCGCTCGTTGAAATCGCACTTAACCCTGAGATTGATTGTTATCGGGAAACACGGCCCTGCACAGCTCATTCTGGAGCTGTGAGAAGTTGATGTGCACAAGAAGTTTAATTTAATTATTGTCACAGCCATGCACAACACGCATTGTTCCTGAATCTGCTGAAATGATTAGTTCAGGCTCCCAAGGGGTATCTCTGTTGTAGGCTACTAACAGTGAGTTGTTTTAGCATGTTTACTTTTTGGTTTAAATGCTGTCAAAACTGGAATAGAATGTAGTGCCATTGGTTTACATGCTGTCATCATCCCATTTGCTGCTATACTATGACACCTTTCCTTTGGCTGGCTAATGTGACCGCCTTTTCAATGACTTGGATATTATGATCTTCTTTCTATTGGCTGATATATTGTCACCATCTTCCTAATGGCTAATATACTGATGATAACTTTCTCCTAAGCTGATTTAATACAACTTCCTCTTCATTATATACTATGACCCCTTTTTCATTGGCTGATATATTGTCAGCACTTTTCTATTGAGAGAAAAAAACTCCCCTATAGGAAGAAATCATGGAAGGAACATGGCTGGAGTGGGGGAGCCCATCCTTCGCTGGCCGGCCCGGTTTAAACTAAAGGTGGAATGGATGATAACAGAAATGTAATGAGGGATCTAAATATAATATAAATAAAATATAAATAATATCATAGTAGTAGTAGAATGTCCAATGAAGAGATGTATAATATGCAATATAGAGGGGCAGGTGATACATTTAAATGTCATGTTCAAATCCAATACACAGTTCAGCGGGACTCTGAAGAAATAACTACGCAGTTTTTTATCCAATAAAATACTCGTCGTAGAAACTAAGAGAAAGTGAATACGGCAATTAGGATACCAGTTTTGTAAAATATAGAATTCTCCCACAATTAATTTTTTTTCTAAATTCTATATGGAACATATTTTTTTCTACTTTTTTCCTTCTCTTATACACTCAAATTAAATTTATTTATTCTTTTTAAATAATTCAAATTGGTGCCTACGATGGGGATGAGCATATCCAATTCCCACCCAAATTTGGAATGACCAATCGTCTGCATCTGCAGCTGTGTACATTTGTGAACCCCTGTTTATTCGTGTGAGTGTACATATCCATGGTTCTCTTCAGAAACGTGTGGTGTCACCAGCTGCTTCTTTTCGCATTGCCCTATGGAGCTACTGGCCACAGTCGGCACTCGCATGGTCCAGATTCGATCTGAGGCTGTGGGGCTCTTCCATGCACCACAGTGTGGCCCCTTAACCAAATGAGCCATCCAGCAACCCCCATTTTAGGGACATCTGTAGGCTGCAGAACCCAACGAGCAAAGGTTTTACCTGCTGCTCCGCTAGATTTAAAACCTATTCCAGAATTGATTATATACTGACCTCATTAAAACCAGTGGAGGCAGAGAAGCTGGACAGACCTACTGTATATCCTTGTTGAAACTGAAGGAGGTGCTTATAGGCACTAAGAAAGGTAAAGCCCCAGGTTTAGATGGGATACCACCAGAGCTGCCCATTGCATTCTGGGACCAGCTTGGACCACTTTTGCTTGAAACATTAGAAGCTGCTATTGAAAAAGGTTGTTTCCATACTGCCTTCAAGCGCAGATTGAAGACTCACCTCTTCAAGCTGCACCTCTCTCCACCCCTCCCTACCTCCTTGTGACTATTGTTATCAATATTGTGTCGTTACCCCCCCCCCCAAAAAAACAAAAAAAACAACCCAATCATACTGACTGCGCCTAGTACTTAGATTCATACTTACCTTTTTTTTAACGCACTTGTTCCTAGTTCGGAAATGCACTATGTACGTCGCTCTGGATAAGAGCGTCTGCTAAATGTCTATAATGTAATGTGATGTAATGTAATGTAATGGATTTCAACACTGCACTATTTCCAAAAAAAGATAGACATTACAGAATGCTCAAATTTTAGACCAATTTCATTAATGAACTGACATAAAGCTATAAGCTTATATATAAGTCTTAGCTCTGAAATTAGAGAATGTTATTGATAAACTTGTGCATCCGGATCAGATGTCCTTGTATATGTGTGTCATAGATAGATATATAATAAAAATGTCATCTAATACCATCAGAATGCTAGAATGTACTTGCAAGTTGAATATGCTCATAACTTTACAGACACACTTAAGGCCGTTTTATGCTTAAGCGGAAACAATGCAGAGTGGGGTTTGCATAGGGTCACGCCACTGTAGCAGAGGAGGTTGCACCTCTCTGGATTTGTGGCTGCACAGGTGTCGCACAAGCAATGACTGGTTGCTTAGTGAATAGAGGCAGGACTTCCTGTAATAACGACTTCCATCAACACAGCGCAAAAAAAGTGTTGCACAATATTGCACACACAGGAACTGCATTGTTTTCGCATAACCATAAAACGGCCTTCAGGTTGTGTGGTTTTCACACACACAAAAGCTTCACTTGTTTTTGCTGTTTGAGGTGGTAACCCTTGTTTCAGTGCTGGTTGAATCCCAATCCCTCTTACAGCTCACTCAGGCTCCTGTTCTGTCACTGTTTTTCTTAAACTATAGTGAAAATAAACTTCTCACTTTTATAACTCTAACCAGAATGCAAATCTTGCATGCAGGTCCTAGCCTACTTTATCTAAAAGCTTCCTTTCCAAACACATAAAGATTGAAAACAATCACTTTTTTTTTTCACATATGAAAAAGAAACACCTCTTGGGCTCTTAAAAGTCTTCAAAATACAACAGAGCCATTATTATTCAATAAATAAGTTTATCAGAAGATAAACAAACCTAACTTCTCAGTTGTATTTATAAATCTGTGAATAATCTCCCATGGGGAACACAGAGCTGTTTATGTGACTGCTTGCTTCTTCCATCTCTATGCCTGGCTTTGGTGAACTGTGAATTAAAAAACTGCTTGTCTGCTCTTGGGGTAAATAAGAGAAGTTCAGCTTGGAACTCTGCTGGAATGTGGAAGCAGGACGGGAGGAAGTCCCTTTGGGTCCATGTGTTACAGCAGGCTGTGGATAAACCCTTGAAGTCGAGGTAAGTCTGTTTGTTTTACATGGATCACCGGCAGCAGACTCTTGTGGAGTGCAGGCTGATCCCACAGAAACATAAGCTACTACTACGAAGACAGCAAGAGCCTTCTTTTCAAACTCCACAATAATATCCATATATCAAAGAATGCATTCACAGTCATTTCACATGATTAAGAGAATGATTAAAAGAAATTCAGAATCACCATCAGGCCATTTTCTGACACAGTCCTGAACAAAACAAAACAGTGAGATTTCTAGGGTGGCAACGCATTGTTTGTCTACGTGCTTCCTGGAGTCCTGACATATTACTTGTTATATAGCAGATCTTCGTGCATCAAGCAGAGAAAATAGGATCAAGCCCTGAAAAGGGGGAACATTGATGTGGATTATGGCTTGTGATGGCAATGGGAGTTGGAGGTCTAGCCCACTGTTCACCTCCACATTTCTGACCATTTTTCCTTTGCTTATTGCCTACCCCCACCCCCACCTGAGCAAATATGTTCCATGCCTACAACCATTATTATGGCCCCTGTGGAATCCAAGTCATTTTGCCGGGTTCTAGTTAAAAGGGGATGTAACTCAGTGTGGAATAGGAATAATAATTTAAAAAACAATAGAAAAATCTAACGTTTCGATGAAAACCCTCCAGGGTCTTACAACATTTCATGATGGAAAAGAACCAAAAACCAAATGGTTCCTGAGAAAAAAAATCTTTTCACATGAAGGGAACCTTGACCAATACCCAGTGCTGCAAAAGGATGACTTAAAAACTGCATAAATATTTTACCCTGCCTTCAAATCAATTTTTCAGCATGAATTCATCTGAGAGATCAGAGGCAAACAGAACAAGATGCTGAAGGTCATCTAGCCAAACAAAATGCTTTGGAAAATGAAAACGCATGGGGAAAAACCTTTATATATTTAAAGATATCTTTATATCTTATACGTTTATATATATCCACCCCAGTCTGCTAAGGACTGAACCAATAACTGAAATTCTTCAGACACACTGCTGCAATTACATTATAGTCATTTAGCAGACGCTCTTATCCAGAGCAACGTACATAGTGCATTTCCGAACTAGGAACCAATCACCTGTGCATATGTATTCTCCCTGCTCAAAATCAAAATAAACTGCCTTTTCTTCATCCAAGAGGCCACTGTATACATTATTGTCTGAACTATTACAACACCTTGCTGCCTGGCCTATCAGCCTGCATTGTGGCCATTGTGTTCCATGCCTTGTCTTCATTCTACCCAAATTCCCACATCACGCCCCGTATCACCCTTTACTGGTTTCCCACAGCTGCCTGCATGCAATTCAAATCACTTATACTGGCATACCAAGCTGTGAGAGGTACTGCCACCTCCTACCTTTGGACACTGATCACACCATACACTCCAAGAAGATCTTTCCACTCAGCCTTCTAGGACTAGCTGGCTGTCCAATTTCTTCAGGCACCCAGGAGCCACTGCCCACTCAGTCGCGAAGGCAGAATCAGTGGCTATTTTCCACAACAAAATGAAAGTCCACCATAACAGAATACACCTCAATTAAAATAGTGAAACCTAACCTTTCTTCAAAAATGAATTCCTGGGCTGCTGAATGGCTCATTCGGTGAAGGCACCATGCTGTGGTGCATGGATGAGCCTCATGGCCTTGGATCGAATTTGAACAGTGCCAGTGCGACTGTGGCTGGTAGCTCCACAGGGCGAGTCACAATTGGTGCCTGCATCACCCAGGGTATGAGAGGGTTCAGTTAGACAGGGTTCCGTGTTTCATCGCTCTTAGGGGCCGCATATCAAAGGTCTTTGTGCAGGCTTAGTTGCAGTCTGTGATGCGAAAAGAGGTAGCTGTTATGTCCGTGGATGTCCCAGCTCACCCGAATTAGCTGGATGGTTCATGCATGGAACACGGCTGCTGTTGCAGATAGTTTGACTTTCCAGATTAGGGTGGAAATTGGATATATACTGCACTGGGTTAGGTGAAAAAAATGCTATCCTAATACCTGAACAGGATAAAAGATCGCAGATGGGAAAACCGTTTCTCCCCCTACCCCACCTGACATTTTGTACCCTCCTTGGTGCTGGGGGAGAGCAGCTTTGCAGAGATTAACATGAGTGGGTTTGAACTCCAGTGCATCTGTGTTTACTGTACCTCCTAGAGTCAACAGGGAGTTCCAAGGTTCCCTGGCACCACCTGTGTTTGGATTGGCCTGATGAGAGCAACCCAGAGCGCTAATAATACCGCTTTCACACACAAAACCCAGGAATGACATGGGGATATTAAACACGGGTCCAACCCACGCCCGGTCCTTTTCGTTCAAACTGGACCACAAGTTTACTTCCGTGCACGTTCCGTTTTTTCCTGATAATACAGGTAGTTTGGCAGCCAGCTGGCTAGCGAGTACAATGTAGCTTGTCATTACACTGACTTAACCCAGAATTAGCTCCTAAATCTATAGCCCATTGATGTGCTGCAAATCTTGCAAATGCTGTTGTCACAAAACTATTTTAAGTCACATATTATTTGTTATTTAATGTTCATCGTTACAGTATTTACAGTGTGACAACTGAGCAATCCTGAATCGTGATGCTAACAAAAGTCAAAGTAATTCTGAGTCATTCGGTTCTATATACATTTACACTAATACAGTTTCCATCAAGTTTTGGAACATCGTTTTTGCATGAGGGCAGTTGTAAGACTCGGAGCAGCATATTGCGGCATCGATTCAGAAATTTGGGCCAGTTAACAAATTACAATTACACACTAATAATTGTAATTAGTTAATTACATTACTGTTACACGCGACAATATTGACGGTCGGTAAGCTAACTGTGCTGCATAGAGTAGGCTAACCCGTGTCCCCCATTTCATACCGAAGCCAAGCCGTGTCAAACCTGTGTCGGATAATGCGGGTTGACCCATTGACACCAATGGTAAACACGGGTTTTACCCGGGTCGTTGCTTTGGTGTGAAAGAGCCTTAAATGGGAGCCACATAGACTCCAGGACTCGGAGGGCACAGCCGCCTGTCTCCCGCACTTCTGTCCCCTGAACAAGGTCATTGTACTACCTGCTCTTTGTTTCATAGCCTGTCTCCTTAAACAGTCTTGGTGACTGTTGAGTGATGAAAGCTCAGGGACAATGTTTTTGGGCTCTGTTTGTAAAAGTAACAAAGCTCAAAGTGAGGTACAGGGCAGAATAGATAGAAACATACCCTGTTTCACACAGTAAACGGTAAAGCCACACTAATCCCCCAGACCCTCGAGGGAATGTATTGATCTGCTATCAATCGGGTTTGTCAGGGGTGATTATCCAAGACCCAATGCAATTCAGGCATAATAAAATAGGTTTGTTCACCAAAAAAAACAAACACTGGAGGAGAAACAAGAACATGAATGGCTGAAAAATAGCCTGGGCTATTATTAATACATATTTAATATATTATTAATACATTGAAATGTCATGCCCCTACTATAATTACAACAGGATGGCCAAAGTTCAATAATAATTGCCTCAACCAGATTTTTAGTTATTTGAATGGATTAGATTAATAATAAGCACCAGAACTGGTTGAGAAATGTTAATGCAGAGTTAATGGTGTGGGGCCTTCCAATCACACCTGCACACCTTTATTTTTAAAAAGTATAGTACATTGTGGCAACTGTAATTACATGTGCCACAGTTCAATAGAGAAATCCTTCATCCTTTTTACCATTAATCATCCCTAAATGCAGAGTCTTGTCTTGGCCTTTCTTGCTGCAGCTCAGGTGAAGGTAATTAACGATGGGACAAAGACGTCTGAGTGTGCCCTGATTCACACCCCTGTGGGATGCCTGCTCTTACTCAAGGTTAACTGAGTGTGTCCGAGTTCAGCCAACACAAGCCTAGAGCCCACAGTGATGTGCAGGCTTCTGTGGCTCAGGCTTGGCGTTCTCATCACAGCCTCATCACAGCCAATACATGACTGCATATGACATAAACAAAATTAAATGGTCGGACCTGGGGAAAGGTAGTGCATCGAGATCCTGATAAGGATGTGAGAGCATTGTGATGCTGTTTTGATTTAGTGCTGTTGTCAAGATGGGAGCCCAGGTTAGCGTTCTGATAATATTCAGGAATACCACAACTTGAGATAAGGCCCCACATGCTGATCTCTGTCTGTTTGGGGAGCAGGGGCCACCCGCGTCCCCAGCCTCTTCACCCTCCAACCCCCTCCCTGTGGCCGGGACATCCTGGATATCATCTTGAGGTGTGAGAGGACAGCGGTCAGGCCTGGAAGCCTTCCTCAGGCTGCCCGTGTATCACAGACCAGTCCATTCTCACCTCTCTGGCGTCTCCGAGCCGGTAATAGAGCCACTTATTCATGCGTCGGTGACCCGGTCCCAGTGCGACGTGACACCACAGGAATCAGCCAGCATTCTCTGCTGAAAGTGGCAAGGTCAGATGACTTTGAAAAACTGTACAAATTTGATAATGGTCATTTGATCTCCATTCACAGGGCTGAGCCTTTAAAACATTTTAGCGTCAATAAATTAAAATATGAACTGCAAAATGTAAGGAATAGCTTTTAGCTAAAGGATAGCATGCTACATATAGAAAAAGATTACCTACTGCCATATAGGCCATATACTAACAATCATACAAGATTAAAAATTGCCAAATTATTTGTTTATAAATTGTAATAATATTTCTGAAGTGTTATTAATATCTTAATATCATAATATTTCTATTTCAGTAAAGGATAATCAATAAGCAATTAAGTAATTTGGTAACACTGTAGGTAAACCAATATTTTCTCAGTAGGATGAATAAAATGAAGGGAAATGCAGCCGGGAAAGCAGTGACTGTTTGTTAACTGATTTGAACACCGGTGCAGTGGTGTGCTTGACAGGGACAACAGCAGCAGGTAATGAGGCTGTCACTGGCTGTAGCTCTTTCTTCTATATGGCTTGGTAACCAAGCCAGGGCAGGGAGACTGTTGCTGGGGGAGGGGTTGGGCAGGGGGAGGGGGTGGTCCAAACATCCTGTGGTATAAATTGACCAAAACAAAACATTACAAAACAAAGTTAAAGGATAAAATGCATTTCATTCTACCATTCTTATTCATTCTTATTCTTTATGCTTCAGCTTATTCCTGTTTCACACGTGCTGATTTATTTTTTTAAGCTACACTCACCCCATCAGCACTAATTGGCAACGTCAATTTTCTGCCATAATGAAAGTTACCCTTCAAATCATAGCTGAGAAACTACAGTAGTTTCCAGCATCCATTAGTTCTAAGCACAGTTAAGCAGAGGACATTTCACCAAAAGCCTGAAAGGACTGGGAGCCCCTTAGTGTCGCTCATTCTGTTGTTCAGTTTGCCAAACCCTAGCTGTGTGACATTCTTACACAAAGACAAATACAGAAAGAACAAATCTGGGGATGTCCCAGTTGGGGCTTTCAGACAACAGTAAAACTATCCTCCCCCGCCCTGTTCTCCTTCCCCCACTGACCTCTGCAGCCTGCAGCACAATCTGAACCACAAAGTGAGTGAAAAAAGCATGGTAAAGACTGTATGCTATGAAACATTCATACACGATCCTGAAAAAAGAAAAAGAGGGAAACTTTAAAACAATAAGAGCGATATGTTAACGTGTAAAAAAAGAAAGCGTTTTAAAATATTAAACCCTTTATGGCAGGTTGATGGCTTAATCACACAATCAATAGCATTGTGCGGCCAAGGGGAGTGGGAGACCAGCGCTGCTGATGAAAAATACATGAGGGCAGAGCTGCACTGGGGTCCAGAAAATTAAAACCTGCTCGGCTACATTTGTTCAGTAGCCACAGGAAAAGCAAGCTAGTCTCTTTTTCTTCTCTCTGTGGAGGGCTGGAATGGAAAACAAAGTATTCGAAGGGCAAACTGAAGGGAGACAGAAGAAAGTGCATATCAAAAACCTTAAATACCATATTCCCAATTCTCTATGTTGAAATAAGTGGGAGGAGAGGTAATCGACGAGTAAGAAATGTAAAGCATACAACAGGAGCAGCAAAAATTATAATAGAAAATATGAAAGATATCAGGTCAGGGTCCCAGTTTTAATTTTGTATCAAGGATGTATAGACGTCTGAGGGAAAGACATCACCAGCAAGGGCCAGCTCTGGTTGTGTGTACTCCTCGTCCGTGATGTTCATACATTGGTTTGAGATGCAAGGCAAAACAGACAAGAAACACTGTATCAGTTAGCTACATATATTAACTTAGGTCATGAGATGGCAGTTTCATTCATTGAGAACTTCACAGAGAGGTTGATGTTTCCTTTATTTTGGCAATTGCCTATAAATATACAATATAAATATGAGCCCCATAATTAATTGGACAGTGACACATTTTTTGTTATTTTGGTTCTGTACTGTTTAACATTATGTAAAATAAAGTAATCATTTTTAATATTTGGTCGCATATCCTTTGCATGCCACGACTTCCTGATGTCTGTGACCCAACAATATAAAAAAACTTGATATCTTATTTTCTGGTACTCTTACAAGCGATACTATAACTTCTCTGCATTTGAATGGATCTCTATGGGAATTGGGGGGTGGGACTAGATTTAGCTGTAAATTATGCTGGAACAGTATGGAATATATGGTTGGTAAAATGGCTGTAAGTTATCAAGGGTCTGAGGTATCAAATGAGCCTCAAACCATCACTCTGCTGCCAGATATGCAGCAGATATGGATGGATCACTTTAAGGGTTGTTTCTCCTGACAAATTGTCCGATTGAACTCTATGGAAAAATAAGTCAGGAGAAGAAACCCTTCAAGTTATCCATCCATATCTACTGCATATCTGGCAGCAGAGTGATGGTTTGAGGCTCGTTTGATACCTCAGACCCTTGATGACTTGCAGCCATTTCGCCATTACTGTCATGCAGCTTTATAAGAAAATCAGCTGGTAGGTTGTTCCAAGCATCTTGGAGAACTTGCCACAGTTCTTCTGCAGACAGGTTGTTTCGCTTGCTTCTGCTTGTCCAGGTAATCCCAGACAGCCTCGATGATGTTGAGATCAGGCAATACCATCTGTTGCAGAACTCTTTTCGCTGAAGAACGTTCAATTCATTTTTGGAAAATGAATGTTTGGAAATCTATAATTTGCTCTTTTCTACTGACACACCAATGCAGAAGACAAAAAATTAAAATAAACATCTAAGAAAAAAATTATATAAAAAATCTAGGGTGCCTAAAACTTGGACAGTACCATATGTATGGTATATCACATACATGATCAGTCTTTAGGACACAGACATAGCTCCACATAAACAGCCCAAAAATGGTTTGTGTGCGTGTGTGTGTTTGTGCGTGTGTGCATAAGTGCCCTTTGATAACAAGTTGCACTGCTTGTGTCTTCTGGAAGTTCCACACTCCTGCCTTTATTGCATATAGCTGAACAATGTTGTTGAAGATCACTGGTTTTCGCCTTTACACATGATAGTGGTTGTTTATTGATCTCCAGAGGTGTCCAGCACATTGTGCTGATGCCAGGGGGAAATGTAGGTCTAGAATCAGACCTAAAACATTGCACCAAAATTGCATTTAATGATTGTCCATTAAGTGTTATGTGTTTTATAGTCTAGACTGAAGTAATTCAATGTTCATGTTAAACATTCAGCGGGTATCAAACAAGCCATTAGGGGAGATGGTTATGGAGGAAATTCCGAGTCTCAGCACAATAATAAATGTTTTATGGCTTCATATGCTGCTGAACTCCACACAGTCCTCGTCTTATTTGCAGTTTACCAAACCAATTAATCTAAACAGACCATCCATTGAACAATCTAACATAGCAGAAAGAGAAACTACAATTAATTTTTTTTTATTACACACCACTTAAAAGATAGCCATGATATGTATACAGTATCTAGCAAGTCTAAATACTTGTTTGTAAGCCAATAATAAAGAGTCAGCTTTCTTGCAGTACAGTTTTTTTGCATGCTGTTTGATGGACAAGGAACAAATGTGCATTCAATTAAATTACATTACAATCATTGAGCAGACGCTGTTATCCAGAGTGACTTACAGAAGTGGAAAGCATCAGTGTAGTCCAATAGTGTTATGTTCTGAGTGTGTTTTTGTTATTCGGTCATGTATAGTATTGTCAGTTTCGGTAGCATACACTTTTCCATGTTTTCCGCAGCCTTGCGTTCTGTGCTGAATCTCTCGCTCCCTCTCACGGAGTTTTACTTTCGTTTCTGTACACTTCGTTTGTATTACCCTGCACTACTAACATTTATATAGGACTTATACTGTTATGATCGGTGATAACAGGAACCCAATAGCAGGCAGGAGTGAACAAAAACGATGTTTAATTCCAGAAGGAACAAAATCACAGTCCAGGGGGAAGTCAAGACAGGCAGGGGTCATACACGGGAAGACACGGCAGAGGTACAAAAACAATATCCACGGGGAAGTCAAAAACAGGCAGGGGTCGAACACGGGAAGACACGGCAGTGGTACAGAATAGCAATCCAAAAGAATGGTCGCGAGAACACGTTCAGGGGTCGAAGCCAGAAAATCCGTCAAAACAAATAACAAAAGAACAGACTACAAAAACTGACAAACAAACTCAAAACTAACCTAAACTCGAAACACGGAACAGACTCGGAAAAACAGATAACACTAGAAACACGGAAAACAAAAACTCGGAACATTTAAAACTTACTAATTGTAGCTTGTCTGTTTCCAGTATTTTTCCCGTAGTAGTATTATCTGTTCCGAGTTTTTGCACATAAAATAAAATACAAAAGTCATATGCCAGCAAAAAATGCCACTCAATTGAGTTTATTGCAAAAAGTGCCAACTTGTTCACAGGTCATACATAAACCAAAAAAATTCAATACCCCACTATTAATGGGAAAGTGCAAGGGTCAGCTTTGGTTTTGTTATATAATGTGGCTAACTTACCTAAACTTCGCTAAATTGGCTAGCAAAGTCAATGTTAATACACTCACATTTATATGTGTTCTTCGATTCGTGTTTGACGTCTTTGCAGTAGAGAGTGTATTTACTCTTGGCTTGCATACACAAGTAAAAACAATCAACATCTCCATCCAAATGTGTGTCTTGTACTCTCACTGAGAAGGCATATATCCAAATAAAACTAGAAGTAAAAAATTATTACATGTTGTACTGTATGTAATGTATTTATTTAAAGCAGTTTAAGCAGCATTTGCATTGCACAAACTGTAAGGATCTGTGATCTGTCTGTCATGTATTTTGTTATTATTATTCATGGTTATCTGTATATATTGTTTATTTGTTATTTTCCAGCATCTTGTTTACTTTCCGGTTTTTCTTAGTTGTCTTGTGTCTGCTTGTTTACATCCGATCTGTCACTCCCAGTTTACGTCTCTGTACCTTTCCGGTGTTTTCATTGGTGTTCGGGTTCCCTCTTGCTTCGTACCTATCTCTGAGCAATTAGATTTACTAATTACCACTAACATACTAACGATAGATTAGATCTACTAACTCCACTAACAGACTAATTTGTATATACTTACTAATCATACTAACGGCAGGGGTGTGTGTATAGTTACTAATCTCACTAACATATTAGAGCGCACATTTTCACGCTGTTCTTTCTCTGCTAATCATTCGCAGCTGCATCTGATCTTCTCTCCCTGTTCTCTTAATCTTTGCACGATTTCCTGAAACTCCAGGTCATCTGTTATCGTGTATATGTTTGCAATCCAGTCCGCGTTTTCCCTAGTTGTCTACGTGATTGTTTATCCGCCCAATGTATTCTCATTGTTTCTCGTTTGGAGTCCCTCCCTCTCACACACCTGATTCCTCTTGTGTCATTAGTTACTTGTGTATTTAATCCCTGTGTTTTCTTCAGTCCCTTGTCAGAACGTTGATCTACTTATCCTGTGCCTACGCCTTTTCCAAGCCAGAGATTTGCTAGTTTTTTCCCGAGACAACCTTGTATTCCGACTATTCTTTTGCCTTGCCCTTGCCTGCCTTGTTTTGATTACCGTTTACAATCTAGCTTTTGTTTTTGACTATTCTCCTGCCTAGCCCTTTTGTACTTTAGCCTTTTGATTTCCTGGTTTACTGATTTTTGGATTGTCTCTCACTACTCTATTGCCTGTCGTTTTTGTCGTTGTTGATTACCTGGCTTGATTAAGGAACGGATAATAAACTACCCTTTTGGATTTATCCTGTGGTCTGCGTCTGGGTCTTCCTAGCGAACGTAACAGTACGTTCTGACCAGACATGGACCTAGCGGACCCAACCCATCTGCATGCCGCTCTCCAGCGGCAAGGAGTCATGATTGGTCAGCAACAGGCATGCCTCGAGTCCGTGACCCAAGATCTCCGGTCCCTGATGAGCTACGTTACGGAGCTGGTTTCCAACAAGCATCCTTCTGCACCTACCAACATACCCCAACCACCACCAGTGCAACCTCCTCTTACCCGGGAGCCTCGCCTACCTCCACCGGAACGGTACGACGGGGAACCAGGGGAGTGCAGACCATTCTTGACCCAATGCACGCTGGTGTTTCAGCTACAGCCGAACACCTTCCCCACTGAGCAAGCCCGCGTAGCGTACATCATCACTCAGCTTACCGGGCGTGCCAAGAAGTGGGGAACCGCCACCTGGGAAGCGGGTCTACCTTGCTGTAGTCGGGCAGAGGACTTCATGGAGGAGATGAAGAGAGTGTTTGATCGTTCTAAGTACGGTCATGAGGCAGCCCGAGAGATGCTTCGATTCCGCCAAGGGAGAAATTCAGCATCTGACTATGCCATCGACCAGCGGCTGGAACAAGAAGTCGATGTTTGATGTCTTCCTCAACGGACTTAATGACGAGGTGGTGGATGAGATCGTGACCCGAGAACTCCCTTCCAGTCTGGACGAACTCATCGCCTTGGCCATCAGGGTGGATACGCGCCTTCGAGACCGGCAACGGCCATTCCAGAGGGGGCGTGCTCCTCAGTTCAGCCAGCACAGCAGCAAGGTCGACTCAGCTACATCCCTCTCCAGTAAGCTTCCTAACCACCACTCACCTGAACTGGAGACCATGGAGATTAACCGCTCCAGGTTATCGGCGGCGGAGAGGGCACGTCGCATTAAGGATCGGGCTTGTCTTTACTGTGGCAAATCTGGGCATTTTGTGGAGAAATGTCCAGTAAAAGATCACGCTCACTAGTGGCCGGAGGAGCACTAGTGGGCGTCACACCAGTCGACTCCTCCAACCGCAATCGCACGTGCATTCCGGTCACTCTTCAGTGGGACACCAGCACCAAGAAGACCCGTGCCCTTATTGACTCCGGAGCTGAGGCTAATTTCCTGGACGTTGGGGCCGCGACCCGTTGGGGAGTTCCTGTTACACCACTGGAGTGCCCAGTAGTAGCTCACACCCTCAGCGGGGGTCAGATCGCGGAGATTACCCAGGAGAGCCTACCCGTCAACCTACTTGTCTCCGGAAACCATCAGGAGGAGCTTCAGCTCCACATCATCGATTCTCCACACTCACCTGTGATCCTTGGCCATCCCTGGCTAAACCGTCACTGTCCGGAGATCGATTGGCGGAAACATGAGATTGTGGGCTGGAGCCCCTCATGTGCGGTCAGCTGTCTCCAGAACGCCCACTTACCTGTTCCTGTGTCTCCTGCAGAAGAAAGCCCGGATCTGAAGGGGGTTCCAGTCAAGTATCATGACCTCAAGGAGGTATTCTGTAAAGCGCGTGCTTCGTCATTGCCTCCACATCGCCCTTATGACTGCGCCATAAACCTGAGGCCTGGCACTTCCCCGCCTAGAGGCCGTCTGTTTTCCCTGTCCCGACCCGAGACGGAAGCCATGGAGAAGTACCTGTCGGAGTCATTGGCAGCTGGCATCATCCGCCCTTCTTCCTCTCCGGCTGGAGCAGGATTATTTTTTGTGGGGAAGAAGGACGGGTCTCTCCGTCCCTGCATCGACTACCGGGGCCTGAACGACATCACCGAGAAGAACCGTTACCCACTCCCGCTCATGTCCACTGCTTTCGAGCAGCTCCAGAAGGCCGTCGTCTTCACAAAGCTGGACCTCAGAAATGCCTACCACCTGGTCCGGATTCGTGAGGGCGACGAATGGAAGACGGCCTTCAATACACCTACTGGACACTGGGAGTACCTGGTGATGCCGTTCGGGCTCACTAATGCCCCCGCTGTCTTCCAGAACCTGGTCAACGATATTCTCCGTGACATGATCAATCAATATGTTTACGTTTACCTGGACGACATTCTTATCTACTCTCAGAGCCTGGAGGAGCACGAGAAACACGTACACAAGGTACTGGGTCGCCTCCTCGAGAATCGTCTTTTTGTCAAGGCGGAGAAATGCGAGTTCTCCACATCATCTACCACCTTCCTGGGATTCATCATTGAGGAAGGTCAAGTCAGGATGGACCCAGCTAAGATCAAGGCTGTGTTGGAGTGGCCACGCCCTGAGGACCAGAAGGAGCTTCAAAGGTTCCTAGGGTTTGCCAATTTCTACCGCCGCTTCATTCGGAACTACAGCTCGGTAGCGGCTTCTCTCACAGCACTCACTTCAGTCAGGCTGAAGTTCGCCTGGAACCCCAAGGCTGAGGAGGCCTTCTCGTTTCTAAAAGAACTGTTTACCGCAGCTCCCATTCTACGCTATCCCGATCCGGCCGTACAGTTCATCATAGAAGTGGATGCCTCCAACGTGGGGGTAGGGGCCATCCTATCTCAACGATCCCCGGAGGATCAGAAGGTACACCCTTGTGCCTTCTTTTCTCATCGTCTCACCCCCACGGAGGAGAATTACGACGTTGGGAATCGGGAGTTGCTGGCCGTGAAAATGGCCTTAGAGGAGTGGCGCCACTGGCTGGAGGGAGCACAGATACCGTTCTTGGTCTGGACGGACCATAAGAATTTAGAATATTTACAGACCGCCAAGAGACTTAATTCCCGCCAGGCCAGATGGGCCCTCTTTTTCTCTCGCTTCGACTTCTGTCTGGCTTATCGGCCAGGGACTAAGAATACCAAGCCTGATGCCCTTTCCCGGCGTTTTGAATCCTCATCTAAGGACCCCTGTCCAGACACTATCCTGCCCCAGAGTGTATTTATTAATGCTATCAGCCTCCCCATAGAAGGTATTGTTAGGAGTGCTCAGAATGGGGAGGCCACTCCCAGTCATTGTCCTAACCATTGTATGTATGTTCCAGAAGCGGCTCGGTCCCAGGTGCTCCAGTGGGGACATTCGTCGCGACTCTCCGGCCACCCAGGTATCAATCGAACAATCACATTTATTTTACGCAAGTTTTGGTGGCCGGAGGTCCGACAAGACGTCGCCTCATTTGTCTCCGCCTGCTCAGTCTGTGCACAGAACAAGGCATCTCACCAACCTCCTCACGGTGAACTTCAACCACTCCCCATTCCTCACCGTCCCTGGTCTCATATTGCACTCGATTTTGTCACAGGTTTACCTTCCTCCAATCACTACACCACTATCCTCACCATTGTAGACCGGTTTTCTAAGGCTGTTCACTTCGTTCCCCTCACCAAACTCCCTTCCGCTAAGGAGACCTCTAATCTTTTCATACAACACGTGGTGAGATTGCACGGGATTCCCACCGACATTGTTTCCGATAGAGGGCCACAGTTTATAGCACGGTTTTGGAGAGCATTCTGCAGGTTACTCGGCACTACCACCAGTCTCACATCCGGTTTCCACCCTCAATCTAACGGCCAGACTGAGCGAGCTAATCAGTGTCTTGAGACAGTGCTTAGATGCCTGTGCTCTAGGAATCCCACCACTTGGAGTTCGCAGTTACCCTGGGCCGAGTACGCGATAAACTGTCACACTTCATAGGCCACTAAGCTTTCTCCATTTGAGTGTTCCCTAGGTTACCAACCCCCTCTATTTCCTAGCCAGGAAGCGGAGGTGGGGGTTCCGTCCGCCGAGGCCTTCATCCGGCGCTGTGCCAGAACCTGGAGAACTACTCGCATTAATCTCACCAGAGCTAGTGCCCGGATGAAGGAGGCGGCGGACCGCCACCGAGCCAAGGCTCCCCAGTACCGGGTGGGTCAGAAGGTGTGGCTTTCTGCCAAGGATATTCCCCTTAGAGTTGCGTCACGTAAGCTAGCCCCCCGGTATTTGGGTCCCTTCCCAGTGCTCAGGGTCATCAGTCCCACGGCAGTTCGACTCAAACTTCCCGCTACCATGCGGAGAATACACCCCACGTTCCATGTATCCAGAATCAGACCTGTTGTAACCCACCCCCTTTGTCCCGAACCTGATCCCCCGCCACCCCCCCGAATCATCGACGGCGGAGAGGCTTACACCGTTGCTAAGGTGTTGGACGTTCGTCGTCGGGGCCGTGGCCTTCAGTACCTGGTCGACTGGGAAGGTTACAGTCCCGAGGAAAGATCATGGATTCCTTCACGATTCGTTTTGGACAAGGACTTACTCAAAGACTTTCAGAAGACTCATCCTGTGCCACCTGTTAAAACGCCAAGAGGCGCTTCTTAGGGGGGGGGGGTACTGTAAGGATCTGTGATCTGTCTGTCATGTATTTTGTTATTATTATTCATGGTTATCTGTATATATTGTTTATTTGTTATTTTCCAGCATCTTGTTTACTTTCCGGTTTTTCTTAGTTGTCTTGTGTCTGCTTGTTTACATCCGATCTGTCACTCCCAGTTTACGTCTCTGTACCTTTCCGATGTTTTCATTGGTGTTCGGGTTCCCTCTTGCTTCGTACCTATCTCTGAGCAATTAGATTTACTAATTACCACTAACATACTAACGATAGATTAGATCTACTAACTCCACTAACAGACTAATTTGTATATACTTACTAATCATACTAACGGCAGGGGTGTGTGTATAGTTACTAATCTCACTAACATATTAGAGCGCACATTTTCACGCTGTTCTTTCTCTGCTAATCATTCGCAGCTGCATCTGATCTTCTCTCCCTGTTCTCTTAATCTTTGCACGATTTCCTGAAACTCCAGGTCATCTGTTATCGTGTATATGTTTGCAATCCAGTCCGCGTTTTCCCTAGTTGTCTACGTGATTGTTTATCCGCCCAATGTATTCTCATTGTTTCTCGTTTGGAGTCCCTCCCTCTCACACACCTGATTCCTCTTGTGTCATTAGTTACTTGTGTATTTAATCCCTGTGTTTTCTTCAGTCCCTTGTCAGAACGTTGATCTACTTATCCTGTGCCTACGCCTTTTCCAAGCCAGAGATTTGCTAGTTTTTTCCCGAGACAACCTTGTATTCCGACTATTCTTTTGCCTTGCCCTTGCCTGCCTTGTTTTGATTACCGTTTACAATCTAGCTTTTGTTTTTGACTATTCTCCTGCCTAGCCCTTTTGTACTTTAGCCTTTTGATTTCCTGGTTTACTGATTTTTGGATTGTCTCTCACTACTCTATTGCCTGTCGTTTTTGTACCTCGCTATCTCTGATTACCTGGCTTGATTAAGGAACGGATAATAAACTACCCTTTTGGATTTATCCTGTGGTCTGCGTCTGGGTCTTCCTAGCGAACGTAACACAAACTTGACGAGGACGGGAAATGTACACTGTTCCATGACGGTACGCCTGCTTCAAACTGTCCGAGTGTCATCACCATTTCAACCGCTATATCTCGTTCTTTGCAGTCAAATTGTTGCCATTTAGTAGAGTAGTTTTCTTAGTAGTGACTAATTTTCTCCAAGATTCATCTGTCAGTGAAAAAAATTTAGTCAAAACGATGTGCATAATGCAAAACAATCCAACATCTTTTCGCGACGTGGACTCCGCCATCTTGGCACAGTATGTTATTTACATCGCATCGACTCCACCCCAAAGCTATATGAAACGGAATGCGCTATTGGTCACTTGCTGCAATTCGCCATTATGATTACACTGATTCGTCAAAATTATTTTCAAATTCTTGCGCCCTATTTTTTCACTACCAAAACCGGATCTTTATATGAGCGCCGTAAAAACGAATCCCCCGCTTTTTTGTGTGAAGAAAGCGAAAAAGTCACAATGCCCTATAAGGAATACAAAAGTACAATATCACCAAGAAGGCAGTCATTTATACTCAATGGGCCTCATTCATGAAATGTGAGCAAAACAAATTTGTACGTAAATTGTTCGTAATTGCAATTTTGCCCATATTTTGGTATTCATCAACATTTTCGTATCTGAGACCTCCGAACAAAATTTACACCAGCTCCAGAGCACGCGTAACTCGTTCCTAAATTCAGATTGCCGGTAAATGTAGCTTCTGAGTGATAATTACAATTTATTTTTATTTTCTGTTAAATTCACAAGACTAAATGTAGCCTTTGAAATACACATTGCAAACGTAATAAATTATGATTGTAAAAAGCAAACACTTTAGATTACACGCCTATTAATCAATTGTAGGCTATGAAGCTGTTTAATTAGACCCATAACGTAGGCTAATGAACGCTCCCAGTAGCCTACTATTTTTTCTAAATTGCTGACAGAATTACAGAATTACAAAATTAATAATGTTTAATTTATTTCCAGGCTGCGATAAAGCAATGCGCTCGTATGGTACATGTTATCTCCTGCTAGGCCTTTACTTTACTAGCTCATGACGCCGGTACTGACAATATTAAACTATTTTTTTTTCTTTGATTGAACGTCTGGGCCATTCTGACTAGGTATGGACCTTTAAATGGAAGTGACAGCCTCCATATAAGGCAATTCATGGGCGTGGATTTATGCTAATCACAAAATAACGTGGACGTGCATTGTACATGAATACGAAAAAATCTACCTTTTCGACACGGTTTGATGAATCTGGTGTAAATTTTTTGTATCTACTCCCTTCGGACATAAATGTACGCGTATATTTAGGAACGCTTCATGAAGGAGGCCCAATAAGCGTAGAGTTAGATGAACATGCACAAGAACAAATGTACAGCAGAAATGGAGGGTGTAAACCCACCCCTTAATAAGAGCAAAACAGGAGGCATAGTGTTCTGTGGATATAATTATCATCACATTGTAGAAGCAAGATGGAAAAAGCCTTGGAGCCTGTCAGAGAGAAAAGGGGTTTAAATAGAGCTCTCTTTCCCAGCTAGAAAAAATGCACTAGAGCTCTGACATGTTTAACTGAGCCAGTCAGAGCTCCTAGGATTAGTACAATAAGGCGTTCTCTATGGGGCTGCAGTGAGTGCTTTCTGTTCACATCATGTATTAGGTGTCAAGCTAGGACATAACAAATAAAGAGTGCTGAAAAGTAGATTATCAAAATTGCATCCAGGTCCTCACCTAAGGCTATTAAAAAGTGTGAATTCAATTTAAACTTTTAAGTACAGTACGAATTGTACGCACCCAATGGCGAGAGACCCTGAACTTAAAAGCATTGAGTTCCATAGGGGTCTTCGTGTAGCCTTTGACTGCATTTTGGTTTCTTGTGGAAAGGTTAATACAATTGTGTGTGTGTGTGTGTGTGTGTGTGTGTGTGTGTGTGTGTGTGTGTGTGTGTGTGTGTGTGTGTGTGTGTGTGTGTGTGTGTGTGTGCGGGCGCGTACGTGTGTGTGTGTGTGTGACCTTTGATAACAAGTTTTACTGCCTGTATTTTTTAAAGTGATATATAAAGCAGTAAAATGTTTGTTTTGGATTGATTTGGCCAGGGTTCATTGGGTCACCACTGCATTAGTTTGTCATTGACATAGGAGGCGCGCACAGGCTGGTTAGAGATAGACAGTGAGAGATACACGTATATCCTACAACTGGTGCAATCGCTCTACTGTAGTACAGTGTTGACTGTAGACAGTGAAATAACTGTTCATCAAAGTACATCAAAGGAGTGCATGCACTTTAGCTGCAGTGCATGCGCTGTGTTGTTGCAGGTAGCAGACTCATAACTGGTGATTCAAAATTTGTTCTAAATATGTAATAATAAACATATATATATTTTGTATTTATTTGATATGCATGCATGTATGTATGTTAGTTGAAAAGGATTTTAACTCATTATTTTTTTACATTACAAACAGATTTAGTCATTGAAATTTTCTTCGGTTTGTTTACAGGACACAGAGTTTGAGACGAGCCCCAGACTGGTGAGAGCACACTATTAATGACCTGGTGAGGTGATTTCGCCAGTGATGGAGCTGTGTGAGAAAAACAGCGGACTTCATTGAGGCGGCATTTTGTTGTGTGAGATGAATCACTCTTCTCCGTAGCCCCTGGTTATAGCACCATTCGTCTCCACGCCTCATTACTCTCTGTCCATCAGTCATACGTCCTGCGTCCGGATTAGTGCAGGGGACCGCTGCAACAGCCTGGAAGGCCAGGAACAAGGCGACCATGCACCTACATTAATGGCACACTCACACCTGACACGGTATTTCATCACTGAGTCATCCATTTTGGAAGATGCTGCATGTGAGGGCTTTGTCAGCACAGCTGATGCATGGAGCATTCTATCTTTTATTCTACCCTAGTGGACAGACCCCACCCATTGTCAGCTCTCCATTTCAAATCCAATTAGGCCTAACACGGTACAGTACAACCTAACAGACCTTTTTCTTTTATGATGATTTTAATTGAAACAACTCAAGTCTGATTAAGTCAGAAAAAAAAGTGTCCCTTTAACATAACAAAATCATCCCAGTTCATTTTTGCAAATGTGGGAAAAAAAGCAAAAATCTATTTTTTAATTTTGCCATATGTAATTTATAATTTTTTTAAAATGTTGTCTTATGCAGTGGTAACAGTAAGACTGGACTTATTTATTGAGACATGGGATTACTCTGCCGCTGATCTGATCAGCATCCTATTTTGGTAATGATTCATTTAAAATAATCACCATAATGGTTCAGATTACAACACAGGCAAAGACAACTCCAGCATGAACACAGTCTAAGCCTTAGGATCTTGGGTCTATTTATAGATTTGCTCTTAATTCTTCTCTTGCAATTCTTGGGTCATAAAAAATTAAAAACCCTTTCCTGCACGGAGGGACTAAACAAAGCACAGTATAATTTAAAATATATTTGGTGCATAAATCTGTAGGTTGCACATTGCTGGTGCATTAAGTGGAAAGTGCTTTGTATTCAGAAAGTGTGTGAATGGATATGAGAAGGCAATCTGTAAGTATCTCTTTGTGCAATATCTGGTTCAAATTGGGGAAAAAATGTACGGCAGTCATGACCAGGTATCCAGTCTAACTCCACCTTACATTCCGTGAAAAGCGCATGTTGAGGTGCAGTGATTGTGCTAGGTTTGGTTGGAAGGGTGTCTTATGGTCACGTCCCAAAGCACTTCCAGATTGGTTAATATAGTACAGCAACCCAGTTTGCAAACCATCAGTACATTAACACTCTATTCCAAATGGGCATGGTGATAGTGAGAGTAAGAAAGGACAAACCTCTGATATCTGTTTATAAACCTTACAGTACACTTTGTACTGTATATGCGTAATGTCCATGGGTATCATATTTTCCCATCCCAGGTACATGCTGCTGCTATCACATCATGATGTAGACATTATAGATGAATGGATACTTGATTCAGGATGAGATATCGACTCAGGATATATCCGTCTTTTCTTGTTCGTGCAACCATCCACTGCTTGAACTTTTAGCAGTCCATAGTGTACCTGCTTGTAAGCAATCCGACTCCCAAGGAAATATCTGAAGGAAAGGTAACACCCTGGCTATATGAGCTTAAATATCACTGCTGAGGGAGTCATCATATCGACACATCAGGTCAGCACCCAGCGTGGAGCTGGCAGGTATGCGCAGTTGTTCAGCAGACATTGATTGGACACACGGGCAGATTTGAGGCGTGTTTCTCCTTCCTGTAATCACATGACGCTACCTGCTGCCGTGCCACACTGGGAGGCTATAATCACGCCTGTCTGAACGCATTTTCTGGCTGATGGGCTCATTATCCACCTACAGCCATTAACCTCATTTTACACTTCATCTGCTTGCTTGGCGCAATGTGAGAAAATCTAGACTGTGACCTACTGTGATTGTTTAATGGAGAAAAGCCACTATAGAACAACAAAACAGTTTTTTGTGATTGTCTAATATTCTTACATCTTGCTATGCTCAATGACTTCCTGTCTCAATGCGCACATTTCGGGTGCCAAACAATAATGATGATGACATCTGAGACATGCAACAACTGAAAGCAGTGTATGATGCACATATTCAATTCCGTATTACATCATCCTTTTTTATTAGTCCTTTTCTGACCAGTACATTTACAGTATATCTCCATTAGAAAGTTAAATAGTCCCTGTGACTTACATGTACTTTCTGTGGTGATATAGTTGAGTTTAACTTGGGAGAATAAATACAGACAGAAAAGGCAGATCTGACAGAGATACTCTGGAGCAAGCTGGCCTTGAAGCAGAGCGGTTCATCTGCCAGGTTTAAATCGGGCTGTGCCCTCGCATTCAGGCATGATCAAAATAGCTTCCCATTGATCTTAAATGCATTGTTAATCAATCTCTCTCTCCTCAGCACCGGGAACAGAGTCCGGCTGAAGAATGAGGCTATTTAAAGATAAAGCTGGTGGAAACCTGGTCTTGACATGAGATATAAATACATAACCCCACACAATACTTCAGAGAGAGGTGCAGAAGAGATTTGTACACATTCACAATGCCAATCCCTGTTGGTAACTTTGAATATATAGTCCTTTAACATCAATCGTTTAACTGCAAAAAGAGAGACCTCAAAGATAGACAGAATGTCATTTAACTCATTTCCAAAAGACTGCTTCCAAGAGGGTTGTTTAAAAAAAATGTATTTGGCACCCAACGCGGGACTGAGCACATCCAATTCCCACCCCAATTTGGAATTGCCAATCATCTGCAACCGCAGACACATAGCACAAACCCCACTGGCGATTCGGGAGTGTAGACATCCACGGCTCTCCTCCAAAACACATGGTGCTCTATCTTACACCCGGCGGTAACCGGGTGTAAAATACATGATGTATCTTACAAGTGGCGGTAACCGAAATGCCCTGCTAGTTTCAGACCGACGCAGTTGTCATTTTACTTTCACAGTGCTCACGTTGTTTAAATAGCAAATGAACTTGCGCCCATAGCAAGTTAACTGGGCGGGTTGGTCTTAAGATGAGGTGTGGCCAGGATAATGTTTGGTGTATTGCTGTCTTGAGGCAGCAGAAAGCGCTTACGCTAAAACCACCACAAAACTGGGGCTGCATGTATAAACAGTGCTGAGCAGACAAATGCCCTCAGAAAGCAGCGTAAGTGAGTTTCCACGCAGAAATTCAGATGTATAATATAACACATGCTGTGAGAATCTGCGTACCTCTGCACACGATGGACACCATACGTACGCAATGTTTGGAGTCCGTGTGATATGGCGAAACAGTGACAGAAAGGCAGAGGTATAAAATGCAAAACCTTTTTTAAGCAGATTTCCGACTTTCACCCTGAGTGTTCTTTTATGCATTCTTTTACTCAGAGTTTTATACATGTGACCCCTGGTCTTAAGTCATGTCGCAGTTGTTTTATTTTATTTCAATTTTATTTTAACTGCGCAATATTAAGATCATATAGGCGCATGCAGAATGCACGTACATCCTCCTGTCTGTTACACACACAGGGGCATGCACAAACATGCATAAAAATATCAAGATTACAATGTGAAATGGGGATTAAACATTTTCTTTCCCGGAATAGATGTACGTTGTCCCTGGAATCGTGGGAAAGTGGGCTTGTTTTAAGGCATTACGCTACCAGTAAAAACACGTTGGTCATATTTTCATAAGCAGGACAAGGGAAAATATGCGTAAACCTATGGGTTCCCAACCTGACAGATTTAGTGTGTTTAGTGTCATCATTAAGGCAAAATAACGCTATTTATGTTATTGATCAATATTTGAATTCATGCAACTGTGCTAGATGAAATCCATTTCCTGTGATCTGTCTGCTGTGAGAACAGCCTTAAGCTGTTAAACTGGCTAATTTAAGCTGAGAGGGAAGCTATGTTCTGGTAACTTATGATCAGCTGTTGCAGGTGTTATAACAAAATTAAACTGCATATGTTTTGTAAAATAACAGCATTGGTATAAGCTATTGGAAAAAATGTTCCCGTATCTGAGAAATAATTTGGTCTGGAATTACTGGGAACCCGTGCCGGTGTTAAAGCCTAATGTGAAAGATTATTATTGTGTATATCAAAACACGTCATAATGGTTAGTCCTAATAATATTGTTCCTAATATTGATCCATATAGCCTATTCCTTGTTCGCACACATTAACTACGTGCATGAGCATGTATGTTTTGGCAGCTGTAAATCGCTGTTTTCACAGTCTTACTATCCGCCATCATATTAGCAATCCGCCAAGGTGCAAACGCAGGTGGATTTTAGAGGGAATGGGAGATGACACTCTTATTGGTCTATTGCATGTTGCGCCAAAGACACACCTTTAATTAATGAAGTGGCTCAGTTCAGCCCATTTGAACCTTGCGCCTTATTTTGCGCTCAACATATCTCCTCTCTAACTAGCCAAGTGGAGTTGGACATGCGCTAAATGTACTTGCGCCATGCGTTTTAGACCATGTGCTAATATCATCAAGATAGAGCCCATGGTGTCGCCATCTGCTTCTTTTCACACTACAGACAACAGCTAAGCTCGCATAGACCGGAGTCGGAGGAGTGGCCTTTCATATGTGGCTTTGACAGCAATCTATGGGGGCCCGATCGACCAGCGGGAGTCACTAGATAGCCATGCACACGGACCCCTATCTGAACCCTCTCATTCCCTAGGCGACTCAATCATCAATTGCGCATCGCCCTATGGAGCAACTGGCCAGTTGGCACTGGCATGGTCCGGATTCGATTTGTGGCCACGAGGCTCATCCATGCATTACAGCGTGGTGCCTTAACCAAATGAACTATCTAGCAGCCCCCAAAAGGGCTGTTGAGTGACATGTTCACCTAAAGCACCAACCACTGAAGCAGTGATTTGACCACAAATCTTAATTGTGTCAGTGTAGTAGTGTTGTGTAGTCTTTGGCCTGAAGCCCCAATTGGCTTATCAGGGAGGGAGGTTTTCAATTGGCAGAATACTGTTCATCTCACTAGACACTGTACTGGGCCACTGGTTTTGACACGTGTATTCAGAAATTAGTTTTTATATTGTATAACTTTGAGCTTAGTGTCAAAATTGTTTACACTAAGTGATATACTATCACATCTGAGGAAACAAGATAACCACACAGCTTGACTTTGATGGGACTGCCAAAAATCTAATTTGTCCCAGTTCATACTCAACCAAACTCCCTGACAATTTCTTAGATCCCTAATCTACAAAACTTAAAACTATAACAAAATTAATTTGAAGGCAAAAACTTAGGATCTAACTCCTTAAGTCAATTTACATCAATGTTCACCTTTTTTTCTCATCACCCCCGGTAATACAATAAAAACTGCATTTTCAAATGCAAATATTTAAACACCATGTATTTTACAAATGTCTACACACTAAATTTCCTGTATTTTCAACAGGAGCGTACCCTGATCTGTTTGTTGCATCCAATGAGGCTCTTCGCCAACAGACAATTTAATTAGACTGCTCCCCAAAATTATTAGGTACTATGGAGATATTTTCACATGACCCACTGGCTCAGGTGGGACTGGGATGCCATGTAACCAAAACAGATCACTGAACATATCAAATCAGGGATGACTGGGTATCATGGAACGTACATGAAAGTTCATCCATTTGGGTCTTCCAAGTGTGGATGCAAGGCCATCTCAAGGGTGGGCGGGGCCCGGGGCGAGTCAACCTACGCGAAGCCCAGCTGTTAACGCGATGACATCATAGCTAACCCGTCTTAAATAGTATCTATTATATAACTATGAACAAAGGATTTACAGGCTATGACACAAGCAACGATACAACCAACCAATTGAAGAATTAGTAGGCTATGCCATAACTCTGCCCTTGAATTAAAATATTGTAATTAACGATAACAACTCGGCGCACTTTTGCTTAATTTCTCCAATTAAAAGTAAAACAATAATACTGTGGGTTGTGGTAGCCTACGATCATAGCTATGAACCATGAATTGTAGATTGTTCTATTGATTGAGGTGGACCATAAAATAATTTCAAAAGTTCACGATGTTGAACACTGGCGTTTTCATTGTAAAAAGAGGTCAAAAGCAGGCAGAGGGTGGGATATATAAATAAAAGTTTACTGACAGCATACTAAGAGATGCATCACAGCAAGTCACACCTACCAGAATTTGATTCAGCCTTTTTTCATGCATATTTCTCCGGATGATACTAATCATTATTCCCATTATAGTAGGCCTACATTTATGACAATGTTTGTGAAGACTATGTGTTCTACGTGTTAACATTGCAGAGTAATTTTCTTGTGTTGCAGTGTCCGACGTTTCACTTTGCTTCGTGATACTTCAATGATATCCCACCCTCTGCCTGCCTTTTGCCTCTCTTTTTTAAAAAGATAGTGTTCAACATCGTGACTCTTTGCAATTATTTTTGCTCCACCACAATCAATAGGACAGTCTACAATAGGACAGTCTAGCTTGAGTGCATTCACGTGAAGGAAAGTTGAAATCTGCAGGACAGTCGAAAAACAGCACACTTGCCTCAGCAGCGTTGACCTGCTCTTCCTGCTCTACGTTTTTTTTTAACGAATCTATCCAATGATACATTTAATTACTTCTTTTTTTTTTACGCTCCTGAGCTGTAGCATACATTCTGAATTTGTCTCGGTCTCTGTTGTTTGAGCTTGACATTTTGCCAGGTGCCACCCTTCTCAGAAAAAGCAAGCTTGAAAATATCATAGCTGCACGTAGCTATGCAACGTAGGGACGTACGCCTATAGCTACTTCCTACGTAACGTAAACTTTCCAAAACACCATTTAGGCTAAATCTATTTTTGTGTGTCTGGGTGTGCCTCACGAAGATATATAGGCTATTTTAGATAAATAATTTTTATAAAAAGAATAAAAAAGAAATGGTTGTTATTTAAATTAAATTCCCCTCTCACTGCGGGGCCCTGTGAAGTGCGGGGCCTGGGGCGGTCGCACCCAAAAGACGGCCCTGTGTGTATGTGCATCTGGTGCATTTTCAGTTTGCAGAGTTGCTCAAGAATAACAGCTTACTGGCCTCTTACCGTTTGGAGGTCCTGATCCTCATCCCAACCACGTCAGAACTCGGCTGCAAACCGTTCTAATGTGCGGAGGTCACAGTGCGATGAGGTGAAAAGGACAACATCATCCGCAAACAGCAGAGATGCCACCCTTAAGTCCCCAAACTGGACACACTCCAGACCCCGGCTGCGCCTTCATATCCTGTCCATGAAAACCAAAAACAGGAGTAGAGACAAGGTGCACCCTTGTCGCAGTCCGACACCCACCTTGAATGAGTTTTAACGAGACTTCTACAGCTTTCATTTCTTCATATGATTCATTTATACAGCTGGAAATGTGTCAGATGTAAACCACATTGATTAAAGCTCCAAGGTAGAATGACAGTGTCCATCTTAGAAAAATGAACCTTCAACATCTATGTTTCATGGCCAGCTCTGCTTTATTACAATGCCACCCTCCCCACTCTGAAGTTCCACTGATTGCATCCCTCTGTCACCCATTTAATATGCAGGTGGTTGTACAGCCATTCTTTTCAGCAGGGGTCTGGCGTTATAACGGACTCAGTGGGCACACATCCAAAGACTTGTCCTTCACCTGAGTTAATGCTTAACCTCAAACTGATCAGTTCAACAGCTGGACCACCCACTGCTGCCCAGTGGTACGTAACCGGGTAGTCTCTAAATTAATTATGGGGTTGTCCATTTCATCAGGAAGGCTGTGCCCAACAAGTAAAACTTCACACACTGCCTATAAATAACACTTACGATCTGAGTTTAAATCACCATAATTATGGTAATTTCTTCTGTGGGTGCAGGCTATGACTAGTACTGGTGATCACCAGTCTCCATCTCCAGGCCCTCCAGGGTTTAAATGCATGGGCCAGGCTTGGTGCTTACAACAAGGCTTATTGAGAGTTACAGGTAGCCCTATACATCGATGGAACGTGACAGTAGCATTACAGAGCCTGAATGACATTTGTTATTAGCTAAAGCACATAAAAGCTAAAAGCGGTGTTGAAAGCAGTCGTTGATCTGTGCCTGGGATTGACAGCAACTTCCTGATATGCAGTTTTTAGATCTAAGGTCAAGTACCAGGCAGCGTAGTTGAGACTAATAGACTTAAATCATGAGGAGGAGTAGGGGTCTTTGTGGATCACTGGACTAAACCTATGGTGGTTGTTGCAGAACTGTAATATTTTTTTTTTTGGATCATGTGCCTGGCATTCTCCCACAACAGGACCTGCAGTTCTGGAAAAACACAACACAGGACTGTGACTAAGTTCATCAAGTGCTGCTGCAGAGCACAGTCACATTAGCTGGACAGTGGTTCAGGGGTTAGAGATTGGTAGAGTTGGGGCGCATGCAGGGCCAGTCTGCATCTCCCTTAGACCTGTAGAGGATTAATACAAAGCGTGGCTGTGGGAGCTTGATGAAGTATCAGTTGAGGTCGAGGCAAGTTAGTATCAGATGTCCACCTTCATCCTGAACTCACTGACAAGAGGCATCACACTCAAGACCATCTACAAATGCAGTGTAATCTCCCTTTCCCCTTCACTCCTCTGCCCACCCACATACTGTAGGCCACAAGAGGATTATCCAAGAAAAGATTAGCATGTAGAGATCAAAAAAGTTAGCATGTAGAGATCATAGCTAGTTCTGCTCTTTTTCTTACACAGCCCTTGCGCATCATGAATTAAACTATATAAAACTTGGAAGACCCACAACAGGCATAATCTAACCCGCAATACAGGCATTAAGCCAAAAATAAAAATCCGGACAGCTGATTAACGTGGGAATCTATGTAACGCTACTGTGTAACAGTGACTGACTTTCAGAAAGCACTGTTGGTGAATATGGATAAAAAAACACCAGGCAAGATACCGCATCATCAAACACCTGGGGCAGTGGACAGTGAACACAGCTCCACAAACATCTCTCACAAATATATCAAACGTGCCTAATCACCTTTTATGAAAGGGAAATACATCCTTGTTGAATTGTCAATCTGAACTTTGTCCCTCTGGTTGCTAATTAACCGTAAAGTGGCATGTTTATAGGGTAGAACCTGATACATGAATAGAATAAGCATGTCCAAGGATTATGGAAGGTAGTACACTATCAACAAGATTGCTAGAATTAAATCCAGGTATCATTATCCAATTAAAGTTAATTTGATAGACAGAAACAAGCTGTTTAGTCAAAATCATTGGTTCCTAGGGGACCAACGGTATATTCTGGTTTTTGTTACAACCAATTTCTTGATCAATTAAAGTTGTTGAAGGTATGTGTTAAAGTTCAGCTAGAATTTTTTTCTTAAACTTAATTTAACACACTGCAGGTTTGGCTTATTGTCATTGCTTTGTCTTTGAACTTTTCATTTTCCACAACTGGTTTAATTCCAGTGACTAGGTGTCCACGCTTTCAGAAATTAGGACCCAACTGATTTTACCTGCTAGTCTATAATTGAATGTGGAATGTGAAAAAAAGTATGCTAAAATAAATGCATTTTCACGTTTGACACCACATGTTTTACGTCCGTGATGCTGGGATAGAAAAAATAACTGCAGGTGAAGAGGGAAAAAAAAAAGGAGGAACAAAACAAGAAAAAATTAGAAAATTGTGTTAGGAGTAAAAAGTTCAATCTGCACTGCGTGAGACCTGAACGTGGAGAGCAACACAAAGGAGTGACCAGGGGAGGGGACTCTACTCAAGTCTTGTATGCTTGTATGTGTGCAGAGAGGTGTAAAATAAAGAATAAACAAATTGTCCTTTGATCTTCTGAGAAAGACATGAAAAGACACTTGAAAAGCAATCTTTTCTTTTTAAAAACACAGCAGGAATGGTAGGTTACAGCACCCCTGAGCTTCTACAGTGGTGTTGCCATTATAATGAGATTTGGGAAGGTGATAGTGATGAAAAGGCCACAGCACATTGTGAAGCTGAAGAAAGGCAGACATAGTGATAACAAATTAGCAGTATTAAAGTTGTGTGGGGTGGCAAGATTAATTTTAGAAACTATTCTGCCATTTGGGAAATAACAGCTTGAGAGTGTCATGGTTCGTGTGTTATTGTTTTCGTTTTCCGCTGCAGTTCTCATCTTTTATCTCCCTTTAAGAATCCATCAGATTTTTTCCTCGTTCCGTCCCGGGGTTTTGTTTCGCCTCGCTCATTATTCAGATCACCTGTGCTGCTACCTGCAGGGTATTTAAGTTCCTCACTTCTGCTTCTCCGGTGCTTCTTTGTCATTTATTTGTACATTCAGCCAGGTATAGCCCGGTTTAAGCAACCTCGTGATATTAACTTGTTTATGTTCACGAGGGACTTGCTTTTAGCTTCTTGAGGTATAGGATTGTGTTTCCTCCTGTTAGCGTTCTGCGCAATTTATTTCCGTGCTGTTCTCTACGAGACAATGTTTTCTTTTGGTGGTTTTGTTTTGTTTCACCTTCTATCGGACATTGTAGTGTTACATTCCAAAGGTGTTTTCTTTTCTTTTCTAGTCTTCTGTTTTGGGCTCTAGTATTGAGTTCGGGTGATTTAGATTTGTGTTTCACTCGTTCTATTTGAGTTTGCCCTATTTTCCAGGGTAGATTTCATTTAGCTGTTTAGCTGCCAGGAATTAGTTCCTGTTTTTCTTGTCTTCTTTTCGTGTTATATCTCCCTCACCTCACTGTGTTTGATTCTCCGCTACTAAATCCATCACAGAGAGATGTGTTTCATTGTCCGATATAACAAACCTCTGCAAAGACAATATTTGACTCAACAGTAGTGTCTCTGCATGCCGGTGCTCAAGCATACTAAACAATTTTTTGCAAAGCAAATTGAAATTGTGATTCAGTTAGATTTAATTCTGGTCCTACATCTACAGTCAGCTGACAGTTAATAGATAGAACCAGTTTCGAAGCTGTCCAGAGATGCCCAGTTGCAGAACAAGACTGAACGTTTCTTCATTGTGTTTTACAGATGCATACTAAAAAGTATTTTACACTTTTAATTTATGGTCTCAGTCATTTTCATTGCATTTCCTCTTGGTTGTGATCTCACTCTTAATTGAAGCTAAAGGCATAACCCAGTGCAGTGGACCTTCCTGCAAACCATGAATTGCGATTATCATTCAGTCACCCACACACAATATACAATTTAGCAAGTTAATTTTAGTGAGCAAACTGTAAGGACTGTTCCTCATTGTTATGAGGAAAAACACAACAGAATTAAAAGCAAATAATGCTTGGTTTTATATCTAATTCACAGTTAAAGACAAACAAATGAGATATCGAAATATACAGCAATATTTCTCCATTCCCTGATGCATGCCCCGGTAAGCTGCATATAATTCATAAGATGTATTTTAACAGCTGTTTGTCAATATCCATGAAAATGTGATCCCAATTGCTATGAAAGAACGTATAAAACATTCTTCAACAAGCAGTCTGTTCAAAATGTTTTAATTGTGCTAATAATTATAGTTTTGTGATATTAAAAAAGGGAGGGGCAATTTAATCAAGCAAATGTTAGTCAAATCAGAAACAAACAAACAACGGATAAATACATTGGATACCGAAAGTATAAATTTTTTGTGAATTGTTTTCAAAATGGGTTCGTAAGCAAGTTGTACATATTTTTGAAATGCAAGTTTAGCTTTGTTTCCTAGATTAATTTCAGTTCATAAATTTACATTTACAGATAAAAGTTGTTTACCAACAGCATATTATGTATTAATCAATGGTTTCAAATACATTATTCTTAACAAGTTCGAACTAATTAATTTAATGCTTTAGTGATCCTGACGGGTTTATTAGCATGAGAAATTTCAGAATAAACAAAAAAACCCAGCATTGAACACGCTATATTGGAAATGCTGTTAGTGAAAGAAACAGGGTTGTCCAATCTACAGAATGAAAATCAGAAATCATTGACCATTTGGAAAAGGGAGTGACCAGAGATAAAGTACCTCAGGAATTTGGCATCGGAGAAGCTACCCTGATTGCCATAAAATCTTTGGCAGACAAGATAAGAAATTTGGCCTTGAGAGCTGAACACTGAAAGTTGGGCTAAACTGTGCACTCCTGAAATACGGTACTGTTGCCATTAGTGAACTTGATATAAGTTGAGAAAGCAAAATGTAGACAGTTAATTATGAAGTCGTATTTTTATTATTTCGCGAACTTTTCATAATTCTTTTCAATGTTTTTGCAAAATGCATGTAATACGTTACTCATTGGACATTTCAAACTGTATCAGCTGCTTTGCTTACTTTTCATTATGTTGAAACATGCAATATTTCACAAATACAACACACCCCTGGTCCCTACAGGCCCAGATATACCAGATTTTACTGTGTGTGTGTGTGTGTGTGTGTGTGCGTGTGTCATTCACCATTGGCAAGGAAAATTTATTACATATTTGCACTGGCCACAGTAACCATTTCAATGACAAGAATGTCAGTATTATTAAAGCTTGTAACTTTAAATAATGTGGATCACCTGAATACAACAAGCAGTGCTGAGGTGTCCCTGGGCTGAGAAAAGCAGACGAACACTTACAGGCTAAGCAATGTAGAGTGAGTCAATCTGCACTGACCTTGGACCACCTCAGGTACATGTGCCTGAATGAGGAATCACACATAATTCCCTTCCCTCCGTAGGGATCTCACTGTGCTGGTCAATGCTTTTCCAGGCTGGTTGCGCATTAGTTGCCATAGGGTGTGTCTGCTCCCATCCCATAGAAACAGAAGATTTACCCCAACAGGCTTTTTGCGGGAAATATTATTTTAAAAATTAAAAACTGACATTTACACGAGCGTCAACATTCAACATTCAAAGTTTTTCTGGCTCAGCACATGAAGTGATGCAGGTTTTTGAGGAATGCAAGAGAAGGGCTATTTGTTATTTCCAGTGCATTCTTTCTTCTCAAAAAGAGAGGCAGCTGATGTGTGCATGGAGTTATCAGTGCAGTGAACTTTCAATTATAATTATAAAACATGTAATGTCACAAGGGGAAGAAATGCTGAAAACACAAGGTTGGGGAATGTCCTTCTCCAAATTAACCTGGCATGTCTTGCTGCTACGCTTTTTTACTTCGTTTTTTTGTTTATTTCAGAGCTCCAACTCCGCATACTGGTTCTTTTCTCCTTGCTCCTTACATTCCCGCATTGGGGAGAGGTAATCATGCAGTTGCATGAAGGACGTCCGAACAGTTTCAAAGGCGATAACAAATCAAAATGTTCCCTGAATCTAATATCAAACAGGCCTGGTGTCAGCATTTATTAGAGAAATCAGATTCAACCCCCCCCCCCCCCCCCCACACTCTGACACACAGCGGCCCTTTGAAGTCTGAAGAATGCAGGATCGCAAATTACCCAAGAGACGCTTCTGATAGTCTTTGAAGCCTTCCTTTGATAGTGCTGTTTTCTCTTCCCTCTCTCTCTCTCTCCCTCTCTCCATACACTTGGAGGCTATGGTTCTTGCACTTGCGCACTCAGGACATGGTAATCAGTAGAGGAATTGCATAAACATGAGCTTGGAGTCCAGAACCCCTGTGAGGTAGAACTCCTGAATCAGTCCGTGACACTGTGTTAAATTCATACCAGGCCGGGCTTCAGGGGATTCTGATCTTGGCCCACTACATGCAGTTCAGAAAAAGAGAGGGAAATATGTTCACTCCGCACTGGACAGCTTGCCATAAGCTACACATTTTTTATTGACACAACATCCTCTTCCACCTTCTCCGTCTCCCCTTCTTCCTGTGTTCTCCAAGCTATCTCTGCTCCCTCCTCATCTGCTCATGTATTTTTCATCTCCTCCACCCCCCCCCCCCCCCCCCATCCCCATTTACATCTTGCACTTAACTGGTCTTTCCATTTCTACCTCTGTGATTCAGTTAGTAGGTTAGTATTGCCCGATTATTTATTTTATTTCTCTTTACATTTTCACCAAAGGATCCTGGGAGAGCAAGTCATCTTCTCTTTCAAACCCTGCCAGGCAGTTCAAAACAGAGCCATTTAATGAACATTAATTTAGTTGCGCAGAAACGATGAGTTGAGTAGGAGAATTGCTGGCCAAGCATTACCTGCTCCAGTAGCACATGAATATGTTTATCAAAGATCTGCACCATAGCCCTCACACACTGAAATATTAAACTTTTACATGATTGTGCTGAAGCTAATGTTTAATTCACTGCAATGGGCCTCCAATTAGAACCGAACACGGGACTCGTTTTTTTAATCCCATTCCCGCAGGCATGCACAAAACTTCTGACCATTCCCGCCTGGTCCCGCGGAGATTGTGACCACGCCCGCCCGCACCACTGTTTAATATTATATTTTTGCATTACTAATAAGTAAATCAGATACATAGAAATATAGAATGTAAAAATGAACGTGCATATTTAGATTTTTTATGAAAATATACACGTTTACAAAATAATATAGGCAGGTCCACGTGCAGAATGAGAAACAGGAGAATGGGAGAGTGCGTTGTTTCTCTTTAATCTTTCTTAATATATAAACATGAGCCAAAAAGGCTGACTAAAACAATGTGCTGCTTTTTAACATGGTTTTGGTAATACAGGGCCAAACAAAGACAAAATGCATTTAAAACAGAACAGTCAAAAGTCAATCAGGCCAACATGCTTTACCAAAGTCCTCAAGTGGAACAAACCCATATATGTCATAATTTTGCAGTCGGAAATTAAACTAACCAGGTTTTTGATCAGATTTGATCATAATGCCAATCGCAAAATGGATTGTTAAATTTTTACATGCATGATTAAGCAATGTACTCTTTTATTCTTTTTTTTGTACTTTATTAAATGCCACTCATCATCCCGTGCTTATTCCACAAACCTGTGACAATTTGAATCTTGACCTCTCATCTTCTACCGCTTCCAGTCTTGCTATTTCAATATGTGGGCCTATGTATGTCCTCCAGGAAACAAATATGAATTTGAAAACAGGTTCACTAAACCTGTCTTTGTGTCTCGTTGGTGCATGCTGTAGTTTCAGATATGAGATTGGAGGCTTGTGGTTTCAAATCACATGGTACTTTGTATTTGTATTTTTTAAAATAAGTCACAGTTTCTGCTTTGCTCAGATGAAAACTCAACCCCAGAAGTAAAATAGGGCACTCAGCACTGGAACAAAGCCAGGATACAAGTAGCTATTTGCAAAGTAAACAATACAAAATAATATAATTAATTCAAAACCTCATGCCAAACACAATGACAACGGATATTCAGAAGGGCATAGGCATAAAAGTCCATATCAGTCCCGCACTATTGTTATTTCACACATAAACCCGGGGTTCTGAACATCAGCGGCATTGTTCTGGCAGGTGGTTTAGAGGCTTCTCGTCCATTGACATAATTAACAATGATCAGGAGTCCCGCTGGCTTTGACGATTTCCACATATTAATGTCTGTTCAAAGCATTCAGCCCCATTGGAATAATTGTATAGAAAAGCCATGCATGGATTGACATTCATATTGAATGAAGAAAAACCTGCAAATATGACATGGTGAAATTTGTGGGGAAAGATCAAGAGTGCCTCCGATCCCTTGAACATTTGTCAGATGATGAGAGAGGATGCAAACCCTGTACTTCATCCTGATACCTGTCTAATTCTTCCACACATACATCATCAAATGTTGGCCAGGACACAAAATAACCGCAACGGGCTTAAGCCTTTGCTCAGTGCACAGTAAATAATTCCTTGCAGCTAGATTGAATCCGGGGTGATTATCAGACAAATGCTTTTAAGGAAGCGGTTAAATGTGGACAGAGTACTACTCTGAGCTCTGGTTTGAATTTCTCCTAGACAAACCTATCTGTATGAAGAGATAATGTGTAACAATTTAAAGGGACCCTGCACATGAATGCAAAATGCAGAGAATGATAAATAAAGAACATCTCTCATTTAGTTCCCAGTTCAGAATTGCTGACTTTTTTGTTTATAAAGCAGAGGCTTTGGGATGGGAGACCGCAATGGGATCACATTATTTAGTCTCCCTTTTTGAAGGGACATTGATTGCTTTCTGTATCTAGGGCAGTGGCCTATAGCTCTTATAAATTATTGCTTATATAAATCATGTGAATGCCCTTATGTTCTTCTAAAGTGTAAGTTGCTCTGCATAAGCGCAGAGTAATGTAATGTAATGTTGATGGATGCTGATTTGCATTAATGCATTCACATTCACCTTTGTATCAAGTAGGGAGTGTTCCAAGGTAGTATTCTGCATGTGCAATGTAGTAGAGATGAAGAGAGGAATGCCTATTGAATACTTAGAATAGAATCAATGGGCCTCATTCACAAAACATGTATATTTGATCGTCAACTGTGCTTATGAATGTTTCCACAAGCATTTCGGTATTCATCTTTTTTCGTATTTGAGTCTTTGTGTTGTTTAGAAAAATGCATAAAGCCATATACGCAGAAGATGTTTCAATTTAGAATGATTTATTATTTATGCAAAGTAATTTTAAGTGGTTAAAGACCTTATATTACAAAAAAAAATTTATCAATGCAATTATTATATTAATATTATAATACATTTATGTCTCCACTCAATTGATTCCTCTCATGGTACTTCACTCCTCCGCCAGCTAGAGGTCGCAATAGCCTCTTTGTCAAGCCACTTCTCAAACTATTTTTTTTTTTTGCACCACCCAATCATGTCGTCGATAAAGTTATTACATACATTATACACTACACACATTTTTTTTTTTTTTTTTTTTTTCGTTTTTTTTTTTTTTTAAAGAAATCCTAAGAAATTTCTTGATTTTTTCTGCTGCATGCTGATTGCTGCATGCACTCGACTAGATGATAATACTTTAATCGCAGCAATATCATCCAGTCTCTAGTATCCAATCTTCCTCTTGTGCGACTTACCAACTTTTTTGGATTTATCCTTTTTTTTTTTTTTTTTTTTTTTTGTTTTCTTTTTCTTAAAAAAATGTGTTGTTCCATGAACCCAAAACAGAAACCATTGTTTTCAATGAGCTTATCACTTGAGCTTGAGCCCCTCTGAATACCCTCTTTCCATTCCATTGCTAAACTAAACAAACTATTACACAACAACAGCAGCTAAGCGCAGCACAGCAGCAGCAAAGAGCACAGGCAAAAACAGTGACTCTCATCTCTCAAAAAGGGTAAAAGTGGTAGTGAGTTATGCTTGATGTGTTTGTGATGTTATGATTTGTGATGAAGGAGTGTGAGTGATGCCGTGGTAGAGGTAGGCTGTAGAGCTCTGCTTGACATGCATGAAGTGGTTTGATGAATCTTTTGTTTCTATCTGAATCAATCTACACATGATAAAATTACAAAACAAAGATTAGGCCTGCGAACCTACGTAGGCAACACCAAACAAAAATTCAGCTACACCAGCTATTTTTGGTCATTGGTCATTAATCTGATGAGCTCAGAGTGATTTTTTGATGATGGAAATGGGTAAAGGGATGGGATGAGTGATGATGAAGTGTGTTTGTTGAAGAATGTAAAGTTGGGGATGATGTAGTTTGACCAGTTGTTACCTAGTATCCTCTACTACTGTTGCACCCCCTTAAAAAAAGTTAAAAAAAAAATAAAAAAAAAAACCGTTATGGTGAAAAAAAAATAATGTCACACCAAAAAAAAAAAAAAAAAAAAAAAAAAATCCGTAAAAAAACTTAAAAAATAATGAAAAAAAAAAAAAAAAAAATGAAAAAAAAAAATTAAATATAATCTATTATTTAATTATAGAATAAATCATAAAAATAAAAATTTTAATAAATATTTTCATGCATGTTATTGCAATGAATGTCTGTATCATGTAATCTATAAAAAACTAAATTCTGTAAAATCATGAAACAAAAAAAACTATTAAATTCTGGATACTGCCAATGATCTCTTTGGGAATGATTTAATGGGAAAAGGAATTGGGGAGGATTAAATGGGGAATTATGGTATGGAAATATGGGTTTATGGGGTGTGGTTGGTATCATGGAATGTAAATTGGGAGGGTAAAAGTCTGATGGGTGTCATCAATGGATATGTACATGGATCATATGTGGTTGTAAGTATCATTATTCATTGAAAAATTTGGGTCTTCAAAAAACTTTAAAACAAAATTTGGATGGCTAAATATGAGAAAAAAATCTTCAGAGAAAAACCCAACAAAGTTATCCTGAGCCGGACTTGTGCGGGTTGGACCCAAGGAAAAAAAATTATGGAAAAAACGTGATATTAAATAAAAACCGCAAGGGCTTAAAAATAAATCCATCCAAAATCGTAAAACACAAGCAAAAAAAAAAAACAACGTAAAAATCCAAAAGACCAAGTATCCAGCGATAACCAAAGTAGTATCATAATCAGTATCCACAAAGACACCGTCCAAAGAGTAGTAGTCGTAAGTACAGAGCAAGGTACAGTACAGGGGTAAAGCAAAAGTTCCAGCAAGTGGGTAAGAGCAGCAGCAGAAAAAAGTCAAAAGGCAGGCAGCAGGACAAACAAAACAAAGCAACAAAAACAGAGTAAAAAAAGCAAAAGTAAACAAAAGTAAACAAAAAACAAAAAAAAGTCAAAAACAAAGGCAAAAAAAAATTCAAAAAAATAGCAAAACACAAAACATAAACAAAAAAGAAAGGTAAAAAAAAAAAACAATGACATTAGCTCATGACACTGACAAAAAAAACATGAACTTGATTAAAAACACAGGGACAAACAGAGAAAAGCAGGTAAATCGTTAGAAAAAAAAACGTAAACAAGGTGCTAATAAATCACGTAAATTTACATCAGAGTTAAGAATAGTAGAACAAAAATAGTTGATTAGTAATTAGTATAAACGAGTAATGTAAGGTAAATTTAGACAAAGTAAAAATAGAACACATAATTAGATAATTTAGTTAGTCTGTGAGTATTATTGAAACAGTAAAATTAAAAATTCAAATTAGGGAGAAAGAAATGGTTAACAAAGGTGAAGAAAAAGAAGAAAAATAAAAAAAATAAACAAAAACAAAAAACATGGAAATGTGAAACAAAACAATAAACAATAACATAAACAGAACACAAAAAAACAAAAAATAAACTGTGACAAACACTAAACATGAAACATGGCATAAACATGACAGAAACGTAACATATCCATCTATATCTACTGTATTTCTGGTAGCAGAGTGATGGTTTCAGGCTTGTTTGATGTGTCAGACCCTTGATGACTTAGAGCCATTTAGCCAACCATGTGTTCCATACATGTTTTTCGCTCCCAAACATCTCGACACCTTCTAAAATTAGCACCTACGTATGTTTACTTTTCGAGCGAGCTTTATCCAGTTTCCTTTTTTTTTTTTTTTGATGAAAGTGAACCGGTGTAACAGGTGGCTGTACAATCTGGTGAACTAACAACGTCAATCTCACTGTTGATTGGTTCGCGATGAGAAATGAATCTCTTCGAATGGTACTACGGTCTACGGTCATAAGCCACTTTGTTTTGAAAACAAAATTTGGACCAAATCGCTGGTTTTAGAATGCAGAATATAGGGTATAAACACAGTGCATGTGCAGGTGTTAGATTTATTTCAGAACAGTTCTATCTCTGTTTGCTACCGACTAAGCATGACGTACTCCAGCTTTAACTAGTAGCCTATAGGTCCATTAGGCTTGAAATACTGTATTTTGTCATTAGTGCGAGTGCAATAAAGATGACAGAGAATACAAAGTTTTATCCATTGCAACAACAATAGCTACCGATCTAATCTCAGCTGGTATGACACTGACAGCTGAAGATGGGTGCTAGTCTGTATCTTTAGTCTGTAATATTAAGCTATGTCTCTATAATCAGTGGCTTTTATGTCTAGCTATCAAGACAGCTTACTGCTAGACAATGTTAGTTTATTATGGCAGCATCAAGTTAGTTAGCTGCATGGACACAATCATGAGTTTCTCATTTTAGAAATATTTTACCAACAACATTGAACTGATTCTTTGTGCAATAAGGACATCTTTTCTGAGTTGTTCCAAACATTGAGAATTACAGTACATCCCACAACTATGGGCAAATCAATCATGCCATGACTATCGGACAAATCAATCAAAAATATTACCTTCCTTCTTTTAAAGATACAGCTATGAAACAACGTCCTTCAACTGCTGAACTGAAAACTGATGATTCTATCTTGTATTCATGAGCTGTTTCTCACTTCAGTCAGATTTAGTAGTGAAGGACACTATCTATACACGCTGCCCTTACTTGATACAAAGGCAAATGCAAACACATTAATGCAAATCCGCGATCATTAACACCACAGTTCTAGACACAGAGAACACTTAATGCCCCTTCAAAAATGGAGATCTTAGAACCAGAAAGAGATGGCAATCTTAAATTGCTTCCTTGTGGTTTCACAGCGGAGGATCCCTTTATATGGGTATTGTAAACAATGATGATATCATTAGCTGAAAGTTTGTAATAGTTATATTAAAGGTAGCAGTGGGAGTAATACTGATTGTAACTGATATTAGCAAGCTACACACCCATGCCCAGTCTTCTTCTACAGTGCCTGCACCCCAGTGAAATCTAACCTATTCTTTCCCAGTGTGCATATCTCTGTTGAATGTTCTCACCATTCTATGGTCAATAAACAGGTTCAGAAACACCACTGTGGCTTTTAGCACTTTCCATCGTGTCAACTGGGAACCTGTGCACTAGAGGAGAAGGACGAGGAGGAGAGAGGAAAAAAGCAGAGTTAGGCATAAATGTTTTTTAAACCCACCGGCTACTGCAGCCTGGTGAACCATTGTCCTTAAACAGCCTTGCAGAAATTAGCTATTCATCTAAGAAAAAATGGCATGACTCTCTCTCTCTCTCCCTCCCTTTTTTTCTCTTTTTAAACTTTGATCTTTAGACCTTTAGGGCTTTTAAAACCTTTTTACTGGGAATGCATTGTGCTTCTGTGTATTTTAATCATGCTACAGTAAATCAAGATGACTTTACTACTGGTCGTAAGTGTGTACAGATGGCTGGAATATGCAATAGGCAAACGTGGTTTAGATTTACTGTATGTAGAGCGAGGCAGAATTTACAGTGATATTCAAACTAGCTTGCTACAACACTCGACTCACATATTACACTGACCCTCAAAAGAGTGCAAGGTATAAAAACCCTGTTTTATACTATACAACCAATCCATACTTGCAACAATTCAAAGCATGGCATTGCTTGGTATGCAACATTTTCTGGCACCTCGCAACAGATTTGGTAGAAATACAAGTTCATAGAACTGCCACTACATGCTCCTAAGAGAAGGGAGACAGAGGAAACTGGGAAAACAAGGAAAAGAAAATAATTCTGAATTCTTCCTTTAATTGTCAAAGCTCTTCAAAAGATCAGTGCCGTTCCCGGAAGAAAACAACAGTGTTTATCCTCCACACAGGTGTGTGAATAATTCATGTGCAGGCTCTGTGATGTGGGCTGGCTCAGTGAGGTGTGACAGTGCCCTGCGTTCACGGAACATTCTGCTCCCCCATGTCAGAGCACAGCTGGGCACCTGCAGGAGGAGACTTTAACACAGAACCCGGCGGCCTGAGGAGACCACACAAACGCAACTGGAAGTAAATCAGGGTGACTGCATTCCTGCAGAGAAGTAACTCATTTTCTTTACCCTCACCAGGGTACAGTATGGCACATTGCTCATTAAGACTGTTTGTTTGTTGGTATTTTCTTTTTTTTTTGGGGGGGGGGGGGGGTGTTTTATCCATCTTATCTTTGTCAATATTCCCTGTTTAATTCCAAGCCCAAGTGAATCTATGACTTTAAGCATAGTTTGGACGTACGTACATAGAGTAGCTCACTTTTCATCGGAAACGTGCTGCCAAACACAGGAGCTTTTCATTCAGCCATCCACCAGCTGAGCTGCATGGCCATCAGCGACGTGTGGTCAGGATAGGCAAGGTAGACACTGCATTGAGCCTACTTTGTGTTAATGAAAAATAAATTCGATTTATTTTTTAAGTAATGGAACTTTTTAAAATTGTTAAGTGTATTTGCTCATTAGTATTTTTAGGTTGTATATCCACTTTCATTTTAGCATTTAAAAAATATATATTAAGAAACTTGTGCTTATGCTGACTAAAACGAAAAAAATGTCTGACGTCAGTAGACAAGTCAAAGCTCCCAGCTGTTTCATTGTATGTACACGATACGTATATATGAAGAACCGTATGTATCGCAGCTTTTACAGCTTTTATTACGCATTTTACCACGAGTGGTTGAAGCTGACTGAAAAGGGTCTGCAACCTGTGATGGTGTTGGTTGATCTTGAGAAAGGAGAGAGTTATGAGGTTAACTGTGAAACCTGCTAGATCACAGCACTGCAAATGTGCAGTATATTACTCTACAAGCCATTGCAATGGAGGAGTGCACAAAATTTCCTCTTAGAGTGGCACTAAAAGAATGTACTGTATGGGAGAGCAGTGTGTAGTGTGGTAACAGGCATGGACTATTAAAAAATATATATGTATATATCCCAGCTATAGGATAATGCAGCTTTACCATTCAGTATTTTTATGGAACTGCCATGCCGGTTCAAAATAGTATTTCTTAGTTTGTTTGTAACCACTATATGTTTTATTATGTAATACAATGAAAAGTATGAAAGATGGATAAGTGAAGTGAATAAATGGCTGCATTTACATTAATGCCTCATTTATGGAGAAATAAACTACAAAAACATCATTAGACAGTTAAGCTCAACACCCAAATGATTCATTTCAAAGTAATAACACTGTTGCAAATTGGCACATCTGACAAATTGGCCATGAGATTGTTCATCTTTTATCTTTGGTCCCTGTTCACTGCACTCCAGAATAAATAGGCGCAATCAATGACATGAGGCATGGGGCACCGGGCGTGGCTACTTAATGTTGTTATTTTCGTGCGAAAATAGCGGTGAAGAGCGCACAGCTCACAGCATGCTGCACAGGTGGAAAATGGGCTGGATTAGGCTGAATATTTAACAGCGGGTGTGTTGCAATTGGATTCAACCATAGCCAATCAAATTACCTCTTTTCAGTCCTGTTAAGAGCCATGCGTTTGGCAACCTGGTGTACTGCCAATTTCCGACAACAACTGTAGTCGATGATGTAACGTTCCGCTCCCTTCCTGTCCGTTCTCCATGTTTTTCCCTTTCCTCCCGTGTCATGGTGGATTCCCTGTGTCCGTGTTTTCCCTGTCGCTACAGGCTGGGCGTGCCCCTTCTGTCTGATTCTCTCTGTTCCCTCACTTTAGGTTCAACCTATCTCCTTTCCCCCTTCCTGCATGCATTCCGCACCAGTCAATTAGTCAATCACTCTCGGTTACATTCCTCATGCTTTTGGTGATTGGTTTCAATTTCACTCCCCTACTTATACCTCTCGCTGGCTGCTATTCGGCACCAGTTCGTTAACGTTGTTCGTGCGTTTCATGGTCTCCTGTATTTTTGTGCTATTTAACTAAAAACTCTGCTGTGGTTTTCCCCGATCTACCTCCTTGGTTCCTAGACCTGTGTTCTCCATTGATCCAGCCTGTAGCAGTCAAGTCTCCCTGTATGTGTTGCGGTACCCCCGCCACGACTAACGTTGCCTGCGCAGTTGGATGCTCTGCCTCCAGCCCAGTTCCTGTTGGACCCTCCGGTCCAGAGTCCGTTCCTGTGATCCAGTTCCTGTTGGACCTCCCGGTCCAGATCAAGTCCAGTTCCGGTTCGGAACAAAACCTTGTTCCTGTGATCCAGTTCCTGTTGGACCTCCCGGTCCAGATCAAGTCCAGTTCCGGTTCGGAACAAAACCTTCGTTCCTGTGATCCAGTTCCTGTTGGACCTCCCGGTCCAGATCAAGTCCAGTTCCGGTTCGGAACAAAACCTTGTTCCCGTGATCCAGTTCCTGTTGGACCTCCCGGTCCAGATCAAGTCCAGTTCCGGTTCGGAACAAAACCTTCGTTCCCGTGATCCAGTTCCTGTTGGACCTCCCGGTCCAGATCAAGCCCAGTTCCGGTTCGGAACAAAACCTTCGTTCCCGTGATCCAGTTCCTGTTGGACCTCCCGGTCCAGATCAAGTCCAGTTCCGGTTCGGAACCAATCCTTCGTTCCCGTGATCCAGTTCCTGTTGGATCTTCCGGTCCAGATCAAGTCCAGTTCCGGTTCGGAACAAACCTTCGTTCCCGTGATCCGGTTCCAGTGTGGGCCTCCTGGCCCAGTACAAGCCCAGCTCCGGTTTGCAGCAGTTCGCTACTTCCTGGACACTCTTTGACATTTGTTAAATTTGTGTTGAGCTTGGGACTACCCCAAAGCTCCTAATAAACACTCATCTCTGTTTCCCTGTCTCTTGGTCGTGCATTTGGGTTCAGCCCGTGTTTGGTTCGTGACAGAACGAACTGGTCCAAAAACATGGACCCAGCCGACCTCGAGCAGATCCGCCACGCCTTTTTCACCCAGTCCGCGGTCAGCGACAAACAGGGCCGCCGGATGGACGACGTGTTGGAAGTGCTGGGGGGGCTTACGGAGCAGGTTGCCCAACTAGCGCTCCACCTGCCTCTTCCTCGGATCCCTGTGGGCCCAACACCCGAACTGTCTCCTAAGGTTCCGGTCCCCTCTCCTGGCCGGGAGCCCAGAGTTCAACACCCCGAATTATACCGCGGAGGGCTGGGGAGGTGCCGCGAATTTTTAATGAAGTGCGACATTGTTTTTCGCATGCAGCCCACTTCCTTCGCCTCAGACCCATGCAAGATCGCCTTTGTCATGAGCAGCCTGGGAGGCAGTGCCCTGGAGTGGGCCACAGCTATTTGGGACAGTCAGGCTCCTACGTGCAACAACTTCGCCCTCTTCACCGCGGAGATGCGGCGCGTCTTTGACCACCCGATCTGCGGTCTAGACGCTACCCAGCGCCTCCTACAGGTCCGGCAGGGCAGCCGCAGCGTAGCGGAGATGGCTATCCAGTTCCGCACCCTCGCTGCCGAGGCGGGATGGAACGACACCTCCCTTCAGGGGGCCTTTCGTCAGGCTCTCAGTGAAGAGCTGAAGGACCAGCTAGCTACTCGGGAGGAGGCTAACTCGCTCAATGGCCTCATCAGCTTGGCTATAGCCATTGATAACCGTCTCAGAACCCGGGCCCGTGAGCGAGAGAAGAATCCCTCCCGTCTTCCGCCCTATGCCCCTTCCCGGGCTCGCCAACCCTCTCCCGTCCAGGGACCGAAAGTCGTCACTTTGTCTCCCAAGGAGGAGCCCATGCAACTGGGCAAGATCACGGTGGACGCCGAGGAGCGCCAACGCCGTTTCCGCACCCAGTCCTGTTTCTACTGTGGCAAGACAGGCCACCAAATCGCTTCTTGTCCCGTACGCCCAAAAGAAAGGGCTCGCCAGTAAGACTGGGTGTACTGACGAGCCCCATTATCCAAAACCATGCGGCCCAGAACCGCCTTGAATTCAAGGTCACTCTCCTGTGGAGGGACAACACCGCCTCTACATTTGCCCTAATCGACTCCGGGGCCGATTCCAGTTTCATCGATATAACCTTTGTCAAGAGGTACGGGATCCCCACGGAGGCCTTACCCAACCCCATCTCTGCTCTCGCCCTGGACGGTAGGAGTCTGGGGTTAGTTACCCACTCCACCGTTCCCCTGCAGCTCATTGTTTCGGGCAATCATCGGGAGACGATCCAACTCCTACTTATTCACTCGAAACAGTCCTCCATGGTCCTGGGACAGACCTGGCTGCGCCTCCACAACCCCCACATCGATTGGCTAGCCGGTCGCATCCTGGCATGGAGCGGTCACTGTCTAGCCAACTGTCTCCGCTCTGCTCTACCCCCCCCGGGGGCCAAGGGTAGCAGACCTGTCCCTCCTGTACCCGACCTAGCCAATGTTCCCAGCCATTATCATGACCTGTCGCAAGTGTTTTCCAAGTTACGTGCTCTGTCTTTGCCTCCTCACAGACCCTACGACTGTTGCATCGACCTGCTGGCGGGAGCCAAGCTGCCATCTGGTCGCCTCTACAGCCTGTCGGGCCCGGAGAAGCTGGCCATGGAAACCTACATCCACGAGTCACTTGCGTCAGGCATAATCCGTCCCTCCTCATCCCCGGTTGGTGCAGGGTTCTTCTTCGTTGGGAAGAAGGACGGCTCATTGCGGCCCTGCATCGACTACCGGGGCCTCAATGAGGTTACTGTCCGCAACAAATACCCTCTTCCCCTCATTAACACTGCCTTTGAACCCCTCTCCCAGGCAGTCATCTTCACCAAGCTCGACCTCCGTAACGCGTACCACCTGGTGCGTATACGTGAGGGGGACGAGTGGAAGACTGCATTCAACACCCCGTTGGGCCACTACGAGTACCTGGTGGTCCCGTTCGGCCTCACTAATGCCCCAGCAGTCTTCCAGGGGATGGTGAATGATGTCCTGCGTGACCTGTCGGGCAAAAGTGTTTTTGTCTATATAGATGACATCCTCATTTTTTCTAAATCCCCCCAGGAACACGTTCTCCACGTCCGGGAGGTTCTCCAGCGGCTACTGGAGAACCAGCTCTTTGTGAAAGCCGAGAAGTGCTCGTTCCACGTCTCGTCTGTCCTGTTCCTCGGCTTCATCATCGAGAAGGGCAGTATCCGGGCGGACCCTACCAAAGTCAAGGCGGTGACAGAATGGCCCCAACCATCCTCACGTAAGCACCTCCAACAGTTCCTCGGGTTCGCCAATTTTTATCGTCGGTTCATCCGCAATTACAGTGTCATTGCTGCCCCACTTACCAAACTCACCTCCACGTCCATTCCCTATTGCTGGAATCCCGAGGCTCAACGGGCCTTTGAACAACTCAAGGCTCGATTTTCCACTGCCCCCATTCTCTGTCACCCCGACACCACCCGTCAGTTTACTGTGGAGGTTGATGCCTCCGACACCGGGGTGGGGGCCATTCTGTCTCAGCGTGCCGCCTTGGACAGCAAGCTCCATCCCTGTGCCTTCTTCTCCCGGAGACTGTCCTCCGCTGAGCGCAATTATGATGTCGGGGACCGGGAACTTCTGGCGATAAAGCTGGCACTGGAGGAATGGCGTCATTGGCTGGAGGGGGCAGGTAACCCATTTATTGTCCTCACGGACCATCACAATTTAATTTATATCAGGTCCGCCAAGAGGCTTAACGCCCGTCAGGCTAGGTGGTCGCTGTTTTTTGCCCGTTTTAATTTCTCAGTAACCTTCCGCCCTGGCTCTCGTAACACCAAGGCTGATGCCTTGTCCCGTATTTTTTCCCCCCCCTCCAGTCCTGCTGACCCGGAGCCCATTATACCCACTTCCTGTATTGTGGCTGCGGTGTCCTGGGAGATCGAGGAAGTCGTGAAGGCCGCCCAGGCCTCCCAACCGGATCCCCGCAATAATCCTAACCCCTCTCTGTTTGTACCCGACTCTGTCCGTCCCCAGGTTCTGGAATGGGTTCACGCCTCCCGTCTGGCTTGTCACCCAGGGGTTGCCAGAACCATCGCCCTGGTCAGGAGGAGCTTTTGGTGGCCCACCCTCAAGGGGGATACCCGTGCGTTTGTCCTAGCCTGCCCCGTTTGCGCCAGGAGCAAGGCATCCCACCAGCCTCCCTCCGGGCTTCTCCACCCCCTCCCTGTCCCGGGCCGTCCTTGGAGTCACATTGGGGTAGACTTCGTCACCGGGCTACCATTGTCAGAGGGCAACACCACCATCCTGACTATTGTGGACCGGTTCTCCAAGGCGGTTCACTTTATCCCTCTTCCCAAACTCCCTTCCGCCCTCGAAACAGCGGAGCTCCTGGTGCTGCACGTTGTCAGGCTGCACGGGATCCCATCCGACATCGTATCGGACCGTGGGCCCCAATTCTCCTCCCAGGTGTGGAGGGCGTTCTGTGTGGCCCTGGGTGCGTCGGCTAGTCTGTCGTCGGGGTTCCATCCCCAGACTAACGGCCAGGCGGAGAGGGCGAACCAGGACCTGGGGGCCGCCCTGCGGTGCATCACTGCTCGCAACCCCGCTTCCTGGAGCCGTTTCCTCCCTTGGGTGGAGTATGCGCACAACTCCCTGAAGTGCGCATCCACGGGGATGTCTCCCTTCGAGTGCTCATTGGGGTACCAACCTCCCCTCCTCCCGGCCCAGGAAGCCGAGGTGGCAGTTCCCACCGTCAAGTCCCACTTCCTAAGATGCAAGCGGACGTGGAAACTCACACGCACCGCACTCCTTCGCTCAAACTCCCGTACCCAGCGTCTGGCGGACCGTCACAGGACCGCAGCCCCGCAGTACAAGGCCGGTCAGCAGGTCTGGCTGTCCACAGCCAATATTCCCCTCCCCACGTCATCTAAGAAACTTCAACCCCGGTTTATTGGTCCCTTCCCCATTGTTTGCCTGGTCAACCCCGTTTCTGTCAAACTCTCCCTTCCTGTTTCCCTTAAGGTCCACCCCGTATTCCACGTGAGCCAGATAAAGCCTGTCGCCTCCAGCCCCCTCAGTGCCCCGGCGGTCACTCCACCCCCGCCCCGGATCATCGACCACGCCCCGGCCTACACGGTGAGTCGGATACTTGACATTCGCCGCAAGGGCCGGGGCTTCCAATACCTGGTCGATTGGGAGGGGTATGGCCCGGAGGAGCGGTCCTGGCTCCACAAGAGCCTCATTCTGGACCACTCTCTCATCTCTGACTTTCACAAACAGTTCCCGGACAAAACTAGGCCTCCGGATACGCCAGGTGGCGTTCTTTGAGGGGGGGGTACTGTAACGTTCCGCTCCCTTCCTGTCCGTTCTCCATGTTTTTCCCTTTCCTCCTGTGTCATGGTGGATTCCCTGTGTCCGTGTTTTCCCTGTCGCTACAGGCTGGGCGTGCCCCTTCTGTCTGATTCTCTCTGTTCCCTCACTTTAGGTTCAACCTATCTCCTTTCCCCCTTCCTGCATGCATTCCGCACCAGTCAATTAGTCAATCACTCTCGGTTACATTCCTCATGCTTTTGGTGATTGGTTTCAATTTCACTCCCCTACTTATACCTCTCGCTGGCTGCTATTCGGCACCAGTTCGTTAACGTTGTTCGTGCGTTTCATGGTCTCCTGTATTTTTGTGCTATTTAACTAAAAACTCTGCTGTGGTTTTCCCCGATCTACCTCCTTGGTTCCTAGACCTGTGTTCTCCATTGATCCAGCCTGTAGCAGTCAAGTCTCCCTGTATGTGTTGCGGTACCCCCGCCACGACTAACGTTGCCTGCGCAGTTGGATGCTCTGCCTCCAGCCCAGTTCCTGTTGGACCCTCCGGTCCAGAGTCCGTTCCTGTGATCCAGTTCCTGTTGGACCTCCCGGTCCAGATCAAGTCCAGTTCCGGTTCGGAACAAAACCTTGTTCCTGTGATCCAGTTCCTGTTGGACCTCCCGGTCCAGATCAAGTCCAGTTCCGGTTCGGAACAAAACCTTCGTTCCTGTGATCCAGTTCCTGTTGGACCTCCCGGTCCAGATCAAGTCCAGTTCCGGTTCGGAACAAAACCTTGTTCCCGTGATCCAGTTCCTGTTGGACCTCCCGGTCCAGATCAAGTCCAGTTCCGGTTCGGAACAAAACCTTCGTTCCCGTGATCCAGTTCCTGTTGGACCTCCCGGTCCAGATCAAGCCCAGTTCCGGTTCGGAACAAAACCTTCGTTCCCGTGATCCAGTTCCTGTTGGACCTCCCGGTCCAGATCAAGTCCAGTTCCGGTTCGGAACCAATCCTTCGTTCCCGTGATCCAGTTCCTGTTGGATCTTCCGGTCCAGATCAAGTCCAGTTCCGGTTCGGAACAAACCTTCGTTCCCGTGATCCGGTTCCAGTGTGGGCCTCCTGGCCCAGTACAAGCCCAGCTCCGGTTTGGAGCAGTTCGCTACTTCCTGGACACTCTTTGACATTTGTTAAATTTGTGTTGAGCTTGGGACTACCCCAAAGCTCCTAATAAACACTCATCTCTGTTTCCCTGTCTCTTGGTCGTGCATTTGGGTTCAGCCCGTGTTTGGTTCGTGACAGATGAGGATATACAGTGAGCACCATAATTAATTGGACAGTGACACATTTTTAGTTATTTTGGTTCTGTACTTTAGCACTTTGAGTTTGAAAAGATACAATGACAATGAGGTTGAAGTGGTTTAGGGTATTTTCATCCAAGTGCTAAAGTACAGAACCAAAATAACAAAAAATGCGTCAATGTCCAATGAATTATGGTGCTCACTATATGTATTTTGCATTGGATTGTATTATAATACAAAATGGTGGACACTTCAAGACAGAACTGACCCAAAAAGCACATTGTTGTGAAGTTTTAGATTTTTTGGATTTCTATAGCGCCACCATGTGGTCTTGATCTAACTCTCAATTACCCCACCAAGTTTCATAACTTTATGTCAAACGGTTTTTGAATTATTAGAATTTGTGATAAGCCACGCCCACTGCAAATGAATTGGATCATCATTCTGCCATTTGTTTGACATAGGCCCTATATAAAGGCATGTGAGATGAGTCAAAATACAAAATTTTGTGCAAATTTGTCAAATTTTGTAGGAGAAGTAGCATTTTTAATTGTTTTTAAGAGCAACATCTACTGACATTAGTTTCAAGTCTCTAGGACAAACAGTGCGGGAGCTATTATTAGGGGACCAAGCAGCGCAGCTTCTGGTACCCTATTGTTTTTGTTCTGATTTAAAAAAAATTGTCCCCTTTCATCTAAAATTCCTGTGAGCTGGTTTGGCCTAGAATCATCAAACTTGGTAGGGTTATTGGGATGACTCTTGGATCCTTTAAATTATGATGCAGATTGAACACCTGGTGGCGCTGTAGGGCACATGCCAAATGTTTTACATTGACACGCCCACTGCCGATGCCCCGTCACAAAATTTGGTGTACAGGTCCCTCTGCTCATGAGGAACAAATTTGCCTCAAGGACCCATAAAGTTCGCCATATTGGATTTTCTGCTAATTAGCATTTTTTGTAAAACATATAGCCTATTTTTGTCTCTAGTCTGTTCAACATGACATATTAGGCAAGGATGTTTATCTGAAGCAATGCAGAACATTTAATGTTAACGTTACATTAGTTTGTCTTTAAAATAGCTAGATATTTCGCTGAATAATAGTTTTGGCAGGCAATGTTCATTACAATTTTGTATTGGTGTTCTGACAAGTACGTAAGTACAGTGATACTATTTATTCCATTCCTAAAATAAACTTTAAAATTTTCCTCATAAAATCATACAATGCAGTTCCAATATCTATGAGCAGTCTCATAGTTGTGCAAGAATTGTTGAGAAGGCAAATTCAGTATTTATTAAATAAAGTGTGCCAGAAATAAAAGATCTTACATAAGAATGTTATAACCTTTGGCATACTTTATCCGGGAATGTTTCTGCTTTTGTTCACTCTAGAGCCATTCCGGAAGATTTACGAAAAACTTACTAGGTCCTAATTCGGAAAATGACCAGAACGTCTTACACGTAAAATCAACTCTGGCTCTGTTCACACATGAGACTGACCTGGATCATTTCCGGAACATTTATGGGTTAAGATCTATGTGTGAAAGGGGCTAAAGACTTACATTAAACTTCCACGGCACAGAAACAAAGCGAGTTTTGAATTTTACGGTATGGTTTAACATTTTTCTGAATCACAATAAGTGTGGGTACATCAACTCGAGTGAGAAAGGTGGATATTTTGCTTATAAGATACATATATCTTGTGATCAGCACAGTTCCACACAACCGGCAGAACAGCACCAACTTCTAATGTTAATGTCTAATGTCAAGGGCTCAAAAATGATTGTACATTACCTGAAGTAAATAATCAGGGATAGGAATTAAGGAGCTGCACCAGAAAAAAGGACCAAAAAAATGTATGAGTACGGACCAAAATGACATCATAATAGACCCAAAACAGACGTCAGCCTAGGAAGTCCTTGCAGCTGTTGTTTTTTTTGTCCGTGCCTTGTCGTTTCACCTACAAGTGTACCTTCTGCACCGTAATCTTATTCCATAAAGGATGCTGTTGTTGTTTGCAATTTGCGTGCAAAAATGATGGAAAATGTAATCTACAAAAAAGGGTTGGTACACTTGTCTATGAAAGGCAAAAGTCCACGGACGTGCCTGTTCCCTGTTTTAAACACTCTGTAATCACCTTTAAAGTCACTGTCACACAAGAGGAGTGTGTGACTTTCTTAAGTATGCACCCTTTCTCAGCACCACGTTCAACTTGGGTGTGTGTTCCCTATTTTATGCCATTTAAAAAAAAAACTGATGTTTCGGTTTTTCTGTTTTGGTGGTCTTGCAATCCATACTCTCATATCTCAAGAGATCTCAAGACATGCTCACCTTGCTGTCAGGTCTAAGTTGAATCACTGCATTAAACTTGACATGCCTTCACTGAGCTGATGTGATTGGTTACTAAATATTGGTTACGTCCCGGTTTATCATGCTGAACCACACTATTTTGGCAGGCTTACAGCAGAGTGCTATACGCCTGGCATACCAGACTACTACTCAGGTGACTGTTCATAAGCATGGAATACAGCGACATAAACCAATGATTTCTTTAAAACTTATAATCTTAAATTCTCACTCATGTCTTCTAACTTGCATCATTTTACCAACAGTACAGTTACAAGTTAGTTACATCTCAAGAGTTTTAGGATCACTGGTTTTTCAGCAGCAGGTATGGCAATCCTCAACAAAAATTATATTTTCTTCAAACAAATGAACCATTATATCTTGACAGTTTCCAAATTTACATCATTTTAGTGACAGGATTTTTCCACCTCCACTAAATCACCCACTACATCACTCCCACTCCTACTGTCAGAGGGAAAGGTTAGTTGAATGAAATCGAAAGGAATAATCCCCAAAGGGAATTTCTTTTCCACAAGAATGTGTGTGTGTGTGAACGTATGGTAAGCTGAACAAATCAAAAGCCGACGCAAACTAGACGCCACATATCCAGTTGGACAGCGCGCGACCCAGTTGGACAGCGCGCGCCGCCCAGTTGGACCGCCCATGCCGCCCAGTTGAACAGCTTGCGCTACAGTTGTACAGCTCGAAGATACCCAATTTGATGTCGCTGATTGGACAGGAGTTCACTAATCTCTCACATGAAATTTACATAAAACCGAAGTTTGTTTGCAGGGTCATTTGAATCATAACGATAATCAAATAATTTTAGTTGTTTGTAATTTTAATTTTCACACTGTAATTCCAAAGACATAGAACGATATTTGGAAGAACTTAACCGATGTTTAGTTTACGAATATAGGAAACAGTCATTGAACATGAGCAGAGACTGGTCTGAATGCAGACATGAAGGAGCCAACACTATTATTTTAAATAAAGTGAGTGTGTAATTAATCACATTAATAAAATGAAATAGGCCTAGTTAGTTCAAAGCACCATTTTATTATATTTTTAAAACTAATTTGGAATATATTTTAATTGGAATACAACAACAAAAACATGTAATTTAATTTAAAAGAATAATCCCTGTTCTTTCATATATTTTGCTTGCTTCCACCTTGCTCTTGTGTTCTCTAGCCTGTGTTGTCCAAGACTGAAATGGATAGCCTAGGCTACTCACTGTCAACCCATAGCTATACGGTTTGGCCGTAGTCTATAAAATACGGGTTTCCAGCCATATATGCGGGAGTATAAGGTTATGATATGGAAAATCTAGTCTATATAGGTTTTTTGTTTTCAAACATTTTCCAACATAATTCATTCAAACGCAGCAATCACATTTTATTTCTCCCTCTCTAGCCTACTCTCGATTTGTGAGGCTGCGGGGACAGCAAGTAGCGGCATCAGGACTGTAATGCACTTCATGACAACGAACCACGAAGCTACCCAGTAAAATAACCCGTCTAACTTAATGTTAACTGTTACTAGAAAATTATTCAAATTAAGATGAGAGCTAATTATATAACCGTATGTAGGCTACATTAATGCTAACGTTGCCTACTTAGGCTATCAAAACTGTTATGTAGGCTATTACTACAAAGATAGCAAAAGTACATAACAACACATTGCATAATTTAAGAAATTGTATCTATGTATCTCTCTTCTGCACTGGGTTGTAAGTGTGCAAGATCAGTCATTTGGGGTGACTGTTTACCTGTTTTAAAATGAAAACCTTAATGAATTAGCTACACAGTAATTAGCCTATGTGAAAAGCTAAATACAAGAATATATTAAATAAACCTGAATCAGACAAATAACTGTTGTGGCTAGTGATTTTAATAGATAATCGATAGATAATGTTCTATACGTTTTTTTTATTTTTTTGCTTTTATTGCAAGCCAATGTTCTCAGTACACAGAGGATTACACTGACTCAAACGCACAAACTTCAACCATTTTTATACTGGACTGGCGATAATACTGCAAACTGTCAAAAACATATTGCATGACCTAGCTAGCTCTACTGTGGCTATATAGCTACACTATACTGTCAACAAAACCTACGCACTTTATACACACAATAGTCTTAGCTAGCCCTGGTGACCAGCCAACGTAACAAACAGCATAACTAAACATTTGACTAACAAGTAAATAGTCTCTATGATATAATGGCGTCTCATAAATTGTAGTTGAAGACTTTTTAAAAATAGATTAGACAAATTCTTGCAACCTTTGTTTATTTAACAATTCATAAACAAGGCCAAATGAGATACACATATCCTGTAGGCTAATTCTAGAGAGATATCCAGCTGGATAGCGCGGCGCTACCCAATTTCACATCTTGCGCTACTCAGCCGGAAATCCCGTGCGACCCAGTTGAATAGCGCAAGCTACCCAGTTCGACATCCCGCATGATCCAGTTAATAATAGCGCAGAGCTACCCAGTTCGACATCCCGCACGATCCAGTTGAATAGCGCAGAGCTACCTTGTTGGATTGCTCACGCTACCCAACTGCATATATGGAGATGTCCACTGGGTATCTCGTGATGTCCACTTGGTGGCGCAGGTTGACTGGATAGGTGGTGTCTTGTTAACTGGATATATCTCACTTAAAAACTGGGTAGTGCAGAGCAACTGGATATAAAGTGTCTAGTTTGCGTCGACTTTTGAACTGTTCGGCCTACCATATGATCGTGAGCTTGCAAGACACTGGGCCTCATTTATCATTCATGCGTACATTCAAATCTGATCGTAATGTGTGCGTACAACCATTTTAATGCAAATTTCCGAATTTGTCAAAATAAACGTGGGTGTATGGTACGATAAAATCTCACGACAGCTCTTGAATTTGCATATGTTTTATTCCAGTGGCGAGGCATGCAATGAACAGTGAGAGCACAATAGTTGTGCAGCCTAAATAATGACTATGCACAGCATAGTCAACAGGTAAAAAAACAAAAAGGTGCTGTCTGGAAAACTTGTGAGCTTAAAAATCAGATTTTGCCTTAAATGAGTAGAGTAAAAAGGGTGAAATAACAACCAAGGCATTCATTTGTGAAAATATTTAATGCATCTGGGCAATATTTTAAAACGTACTTGACCTACGCATTGCGGCGCTAGATGTACGTTTTGTAATTGGCAAAAATTATATCTGAATAAGTTGATTTTTAATAAATTGATCTTTAATTAGACACTGCTATTAGTTGCTCCCCGGTGAGCAAAAGCCAGAATTGAGACGTCTAGAAGGGTGGAGATCTAGGTTGAGAGACGATTTGACACCTTTTGACATAAACAGACTAGGTTAACCCCAATTAGGCTCAGGTGTTACCTGGATATTGCCTGGCTACATCCTAGACAGCGAGAAAACTTTTGCTTTTCAACCAAGTGTAGCCAGTTTTGTTTTATATATACACATAAACGTTTGATAGGTCATCACATGTAGCCTAAACTGAATGAAGCATGAGCATTTTTTTTTTTTTAAGAGGTGGCCTTGCCAAATATGGTAAATGGGCATGTGAGTATGGTAATTCACAATGATGTGCATGCGCTTCCTAGTATACGATCAAGTCAGATTTATCAACCTGTGAACACATTTACGCCCAGATCAGTGGTTTACGCAAGTTTTATTAATCGCATGGGAGATTTTCGTAGTTGGTGCGCTCAAATATATGCTAATTTTTATGACCATATTGATAAATGAGGCCCACCATTTTGATACTATAAATATATATTTATAATGTATAGATACTTTATTGATAGTGTATGGTTGATTGATACTGTACAGATACCTTTTACATAGTATAAAGATACTGTATTGCAACTGATCTGCCCTTGCTCTGGTACATGTGTGACCAGAGAGGATTTAATTTGGGCAGTGAGGTTGTCTGGCTGGCAGCACGGTAGTGCTGTGGCTAGCACTGTCGCCTCACAGCAAGAAGGTACTGAGTTCAAATCTCAACCGACGGCCTTTCTGTGCGGAGTTTACATGTTCTCCCCGTGTCCATGTGGGTTTCCTTCGGGTACTCCGGTTTCCTCCCCAAAGACATGCAGGTTAGGCTAATTGCAGACTCTAAATTGCCCATAGGTATGAGTGAATGGTGTGTGTCTGTGTGTGCCCTGCAATAGATTGGTGACCTGTCCTGGCTATATTCCTGCATGACCCTGACCTGAAATAAGCGGGTTAGGATGGATGGATGGTTGTCTGGCCTAGAATGATGATCAATAAAATGTATGTTTATTACAGCACCTTACAAAAATATGTCAGTCTTATAATGGTTTGATTCCCATATTTATAATGGTTTCATTCACATCTCAGACACTCAGAAGCTTATTACCCCTTTCCATTACCAGCTATTCCATGTTTCAGTGCCTCCCCTTGTCTGTCCCTTTCCTTTAAAAACTTATATTTACTTGTAATAGTCTTGTCAAATTTTATGCGTATTTATGGACATTTTATTAAAAATATATGTACAATAATATAACTTTTGGAAGCTAGCTGAGAAGGATGTGTGCGGGTTGGACCCGTAATGCACGACTCAGAACACTGACGTGATAATAAATACCCGCAAGGGCTTTATTATGGGGAAATCCAAAATCGTAGTCACACAAGCAAAGTCCAAAAACCAATAAATCCAGCCAGACCAAAGATACAGTACCGAGGGAGAAGGCAGTCTCGAAATCGGTATCCGTGCACAAGTTCATTAACCAGAGTAGCTGTCAGCGGAGCAGAAGTACAAAACATGGGTAAAGCAAAGTTCGTAGTCGTGGGGCATAGCAGGAGTCAGACCGAAGTCCTATCCGCGGGGCAGAGGTACAAAAACAGACAGCAGGCAAAACTCGTGGTCAAAAACAGGCAGTGGAAACAATAGGCAGGCAGTAACAATGGTCAGTAAACAGGCTAGATTAATAACGGTAGTCAAAACAATGGAAACCGCTCAAAAGTGACAGTAGTGAACAATTTCGCAAGGACATGACATGAACACTGATCTTATATGCAGGTGTAGACAGGTGCAGACATTAGCTTGAGAGCAGCAGGAAATTAACAACAGCTTGAGAAAATGAGACACGTAACGAGGCAATTAGTAAATCGTTAGTAGTTAACCTATCCTGACCTAGCGTTAGTAAATTAGTAATTTACATGCACGAGAAACGTAAGGTAAACATGAACACATGGTTAGATAGTTAGTATTACCCAATCCTGATCTAATGTTAGTATATTAGTAAATAGACACGGGAGAATTAAATAATTAGGGAAGCGTGAGTGACAGCAAGAGAAAGAAACAGCATGAACGCAAGGTTGCGGAAAAATATGGAAATGTGTATGCAAACAATAAACTGCATCGTAACATAAACAGAACACAACCAAGACATGAACAGAAAATAAACTGTGACAAACACTAAACATGAAACATGGCATAAACATGACAGAAACGTAACACTAGCTTCCTATCCAAAATAAACATAAAGCTATTTTAGAATATTCATTGCTAAAAATGATTCCAGAAAACCTGATAATAGTCTTACAAAATTAGATTAAAATAAGTATTTTATTCCTAGTGAAATCAGAATATTAAATGCTTAATAGCACAATTTTGTTCATATACATTTTTAAACTACTGCTCTTGTGTTTATGATCCTGGTGATAAAATGCTCCTGGTGTTTTTGGTCTTTTTGTTGACAGGTATTTATTGTTTTTTTGTTCATTGTTTGTCCAATACAAAAGCAAATTTCCACATTGCATGGACCATGAAGTTTCTATTTTCTTGTATTCTAGTGCAAGGAGCTGCAGGGATAATTACATTTTAACTTGGTTAAAATATGAATGAAGTATAAAATGTTAAACCTATATTGTAACCTAAATAGGTGTGGGTGAGTTTCCATCTGGCGTCTGTAGGAGGTTGCAGTTGTGACTTACTAGGAGACCTTTAGGCAGAGAAGATGCTGCTTTGCTTGGTAAATACAGCTGAACAGATTTAAAAAATATATTATAGAGGATGCCCAATTTAATTTAGCTGTATACCAATGGATATCTATTTCCTTGTTCTCTGTAGAATTGTTGAAAAATCTTACAATAAAAGGTTTTCAATAAACAACAAATATAATGTTATCAACCCAAAAACAATGTTTTAATGAATATCTTTCAATTCCCTGTACAGATTCTACTAATAAGGTAGACTGTTTTCACTGGGATGAAGACTGACAATGGTCTCCGGCCAACCATGGTGTCATAGGCATACAGTATTTTGTTTTATGAGGGATCTAACTGACAACAGCAGAACAGTCCAAGACTGTAACAGAAGATCATTAGCTGTTCTGCCATATTCAAAGAAAGAAAGTGAACAGACAAGTGAAGTCCATAAATATAACAGATCTAATGATCCCTCTTGCATAAATGAATAAATACATAAATAGAAAAATAATTGAATAGAAAATGGTTCACTGCTGGAAATTGCCTGTTATTTAGACAAAATGCCTCTTGAAAGGCCTGTCCTTTCCAAAATGCCTAGAAGCACAATAATTGGAGAGGCGATCACTAAACACATTTTAAAGAGAACATGCACAGAAATAACTGGCATACGATGCAGAAAAATGTACATCTCGTTCTCCAAGAGGCGTTTCGACTCCAGCAAGAAGGGCCAATATGAAACAGTGACTCATTCCCAATGCGTGGGCTACTATGGCTTGTGTTCAAAGCACCAGAACCCCAGTTTGAGCTCATTAACTCCATTTTAAAACTTTGGAATCTCAACTATTCGTCTTCATATAATTTTTACTCCAAAATCACCCCTAAGGTAATGGTAATGGAATCTATGTATTGTGTGTGTGTGTTTGCGCGTGTGTGTGTGTGTGTGTGTGTGTGTGTTTGCGCGCATGTGTGTGTGTGTGTGTGTGTGTGCGCGCGTGTGTCTGAAGTTTAAATATTTTAACTTCTGAATTGTTCTGAATGCAACACAGAGAAGTTCCGCATGTGAAGCAATTAATGTGAAAGAAAAGAAAATCCCCGGTTTGGCAGAGACACAAATTCTCCCAGTAGAAATAGAAAAGTGCCACATACATGATGACTGACATCTAAAACTAGCGTAACAGTCCTAACTGACAGAGCTCCTCAATCTTGCTACAAATTGGTTTCAGTTCTCGAAAACCACCAAGAAAAAGCAGCTGACTGTAGAAAATTTGTTTTCCATGGTATTGCCCTTCAGATTAGAACATAGTGCCGCCCGCTTGGAAATCTAAATTAAATTGTCAATTGTTGTTTGAACCATGCATTATTTGAGAGGAGAGGACATGGAAAAGTAATAACCTCTTTAAATATTGTTCTACCTAATACTTTAAGCGCTCTTTCTTCTTCTGCACTGACAGGTTGCCAAAAGTAATGAATCTTCCTTAATATAGTTCCTTAGTGCTTAGTCTTAACAAACGCCTAGAGGAAGTACATCTGCACAGTATATATAGACACATGCATAAACATATATGTGTGTGTGTGTGTGTGTGAGTACTTGGACAGTGACACAATTTTTGTAGGTTTGGCTCTGTACTCCACCACATTTGATTTTAAATTAAATAATTAATTGATGTTAAAGTGTACACTGCCAGCTTTAATTTGAGGGTATTTACAATATGTCCATATTGGGGATCTGTGCAGGAATCTAGTCCACCCCCCTTTCGTTTCCTTTGTATTCCCATTCCTTGTGTTTCATGTCATGTTTTTCAGTTTACTCTGTTCGTCTCTGTCCTGTGTATTCGTGTGCAGGCTGGGCGTGGATAATACTAGTTGGGTAATACTAGTTTTCTCTGCCCCGTTTGAGATCTCTCCCGGCCTTTCTGATTATTATTCCTGTTGGTCTCGTAACCTGATTTGCTCTGTTCCTTTATTCAGCCCGTCCAGCCTGCATCCCGCTTTAGTTTGCCAACCCCGTATCCTGCCTTCCTGCTTTTATTCGCCCTTTGCCTGCATTTGCTTGCCTAGCCTCTAATAAATATTTTCCCTAGTGGAGTGCTTGCACCGAGTTCTGTCTCAGAGTCTTGCATTTGGGTCCAGTCTGTTACTGTTATCTCTCGAAATGAGAACCAGTAACGCAGGCTATCACGAGGCTGGAAAATCAGAATAAATTGATCAGAGACATAGCCAAAACATTGGGTGTGGATGTGAAAGTGGAAAACTTAAATACCCTGAAGGTAGAAGCACAGGTGAAAACAATAATGAAGATTGCAAACCACTAAATGGAACGTGGAAAAAATTGATTCACAATTGGGAAAGCAGGACGAGAGCCGCAAAATAATTTTAAAAAAACAGTCACGAATCACTACAGGACCCCACCTCTAAGGGACGATCCCAGACGATCCCTCAGGCTGCGGAAATCTCCAATTAAATTGGGATCTAATATGTGTCTGGTCGGAACCCAACACCGCTCCTCTGGACCATACCCCTCTCAGTCCATCAAAAACTGCCACCCCCTGCCCACCCATCTCGCCGCCACAATACGGCAGACTGTATACACAGGACCTCCATCCACGAACCGAGGAGGGGGTCTCTCAGCAGGAAACAACGGACTGATAAGCAGCGGCTTCAACCGCGAAACATGAAATGTAGGATGAATCCACATGGATCGTGGCAACTGAAGCCGCACTGTAACTGGGTTTATCTTACGAATGATTTTAAACGGTCCAATGTACCGTGGAGCAAGTTTCAGTGACTGGACCCTCAAGGGCAAATCATGCGATGAGAGCCAGACTCGCTGACCGACCCTATAAGAAGGAGCTGTCCAGTGATGTCTGTCGGCCGAAACCTTTTGGAACGCTCACGCTCGTAACAGCGATGCGCAAACTCGTTTCCAAACCAAGCGACACCTCCGAACAAAAAAATCAGCCGATGGAACCTCCACATTCTTCTCCAGTTCAGGAAAGAGTGGAGGAAGGTAACCTACTTTAGCCTCAAGAGGAGATAGGCCAGTGGAGGCATTGCACAGAGTATTATGTGCATACTCAGCCCAAGGGAGATAACGACTCTATGAAGTAGGGTTGGCTGCCACCAAGCAGCGAAGAGTGTTCTCCATAGTCTGGTTAGTTCTTTCTGTTTGCCCGTTAGTTTGCGAGTGAAAACCAGAGGAAAGGCTAATTGATGCGCCCAACTGAGCACAAAAAGAACATCAGAACCTGGCGACAAACTGAGGGCCACGGTCAGAAACAATATCTAGAGGTAAACCATGTACACAAAACACATGGGAAATTATCAACTGAGCGGTCTCCAGCGCAGATGGTAATTTAGTCAGGGCGAGAAAATTAGCAGCCTTAGAAAACCTATCAACGATGACCCTGCAAGTCAGGCAATCCATTGACGAAGTCCAAGGCGATATGGCTCCAAGGTCGCCTAGGCACGGGTAGAGGTGGCAACAACCCCGAAGGTGGAAGACGAGAACCCTTACTCCGAGCGCAAACAGCACATGCAGCGACAAACTTGCGCACATCTTTATCCATGCTAGGCCACCAGAATCTTCTGGATAAAAGTTATTTAGTACGATGGACACCAGGATGTGCCGCAAACTGGGACGAATGACCCCACTGAAGTACCTGAGACCTGACCTCAAAAAGAACAAAAAGGCGACCGACGGAACCCACACCCGGATCCAGGGTACACATCAACGCCTGCTGAACCGCCACCTCAATGTTCCACAACACCGGAGCCACTATCTGTGAAACAGGCACAATGTGCTCCAGAATAGCAGGACCCTCCGTACATTCAAAAACCTGTGACAGAGCGTCAGGCTTAACATTTTTTGTACCAGGGCGGTACGTTAAAAGAAAGTTTAAACGGGTAAAAAACAGTGCCCAACGCGCCTGTCTAAGATTACGTGTCTTGGCTTGTTGGACATACTCCAGGTTTCTTCATATTTTTTTCATATTTATTCTTCTAGGTTTCCATACTTTCAGTAATTTAAACCCTGCTGATTTCACCTGTTATTCCTTAACTGAACAAAGTGATTTTAAAAAGAACTTTTAAAGGAAAATAAACATTTTCAACAATTAGAAACAAAAACATTTGCAGCACATTACACAATTGATTCTGAGAATTTTAAAGCTGTATATTCACTGCATGTGTGCTGTAACTTTGTGCATGAGCAGGTCTGTTTCCGCCAAAATCCGCAATCATATTAGCAATCCGCTAAGGTACAGGCGCTGGTGGCTTTAAAGGGAATGGGAGATTACACTTTGATTGCTTTATTGTATGTTACACCGATGACACACCTATAATTAATGAAGAGACTAAGTTCAGCCCATTTGAACCTTGCGCCTTACTTTGCACTTTGCCGTCTAACTAGCAGCAAAAGTGGAGTTATAGACCATGCGCTAAGATCGTCAAGTTTGAGCCCATGATGTTAATGACCATTGCTATGCAGGTGACATGCAATTTTATATATCAGTTAAACCAGGTGAAGCCAATTAGCCAGTTAGCCAATATAGAGGCCTGTCTTAAAGATGTAAAGGCTTTTATTATTAAATTCAGATAAGACTGCAATATTAGTAATAGGTCCCAAAACTTTTAATTAAGATAAATTCTTAGTTTTTTATTTTAAATTTAGATGGCCTCTCTGTTTCTGTCAATGCAATTGTTAAAAACCTTGGCATAACTATAGATACAAATCTCTCCTTTCAGGCCTACATTAATAATATCACAAGAGTGGCCTTCTTCCATTTGAGAAATATATCTAAATTAAGGAAGGTGTTGTCCCTGGAGGATGCTGAAAAAATATTGCTCGTGCTTTTGTAACCTCTCAGCTCGATTATTGTCATATTTTATTGTCTGGTGGCACCAATCCAGCACTGAAACATCTCCAAATTGTACAGAATGCAGCTGCTAGTGTACGTACTAGAACTAAAAAAAAGTCAGCATGTCAGCTCGGGGCTCGTTGTGATGTGCGAGCTGAGATCTGCAAGGTGCAATCAATATCTCCTACACTTTTTGAAGTGTTTCACGAAGAAATTGCAATTGCAAGCCACGAGCGCATTTCGCAAAGCACGTTCATGTAAGGGAGTGGGTTGGTTGGAGGACCAAACGCGACAGAAGGGGTTTCAGACAAGCGACCCTGGAGGGACACTAATAAAACTGAGTGAACTCCGTAGGAGGGAGAGGGAAAAAAGGAAAACAGAAAAGCTCCAGCTCCCAGTAAGAGGGAGTGTGAAAGGAGACTTAAAAAGTGGAGAAAAGGAAAATGACCCAACGAATCAGGCGAACTGACTAAACGTCAGCAAGAGAAAATACACAGAAAGAAAAACCTCTGCTCTCAAGAAAATAGAGGAATCTATAGAGGTAACAGAAACGAACGATAAAGAAAACAACCTGGGAGTATCGGGCAAAACGCTTGTAGACTAGAGCGAGAAAATAGAACAACAGAAAACGGACTCTAAGCTCTCACTAAATGAGAGGGGAAAAGAAGCTACTTTTCTAAATGTACAACTATCAAGTCCAGCGTTGTTTAAGCAAAAGCGGATACAATGCGGTCGTCAAAAAGTACAAGTCATATACCTTAACGGCCTGAAGGTTAAGTGAATTGACATGTAAGCGTCGAACCCGGAAGACGCAAAGTATAAATAGCCGGCGGAAACAAGGAACAGGTGAAAACACTAAGTGCCGAAGTGAAACGAAAACCCGGCGTGAAACTCGCACCTGGACCAATATTTCCTCCGTGTCTCTGGGCATAAAGATCCGCTACACTCTTCACATCTTTTAGATAAGCTGCTATAGCATAGTGCCCTGGGGCTTTCCATATTACATTTTGGCCTTCCTTCACATTTGCAATTGTTAGTCTCCTAATTCTACAAATGCCTAACCTTCTATTTCTTTTCCCTGGAGCTTCTGCCATTTCCACAGACTGCTCCAGCCCTGTCCGTCCCCTGGTTCAAGGCCACACATTGATGGAACCTGCCCCTCTGAGTCACATATTATACATCTCTTCATTTGGACTTTCTACTTACCAGCTAGTTTAATATGTCAGACTGTAACTTGCTCAACCCATAGTATTATGTGCTGTGATAGATCCCTCATTACATTTCTACTACCATCCATTCCACCTTTACTTTAAACCAGCAGAGGATGGGCTCCCCCTCTCTAGCCAAGTTCATCCTGAGATTTCTTCCCATTGGGGTGTTTTTTCTCCCCACCATTTGAGTATTTTTCTTCCCACTGAGGAGTAAAAACCTTGTTTGTTTTTTTGGGGTTCAGGCCTGGTTTTTGTCCAATTTTCCTTATTTTTCTCTGTTAAGCATCTTTGTGACAGTTCTCTGTAAAAAGTGCTATACAAATGAAATAGAATTGCACTGCGGTGGTGCAGCAGTCTATCTGTGCGGTTGCACTCTGAGGATTGGGGGTTAGATCCCCGGTCCTGCCAGATCTGAGAATAGCCGGTGCCTTGAGGGAGTGGCAATTGGCGGCCGCTCCCGGGGTCGGGGGAGGGACTCGGAGAGAGTCGTCGCACATAAGACAGCCCTGGGCGAGCTGGAATCACGGTTAGGAGCTCAAAGAGTCGCACCCTGAAGAGGATGTGGCGCCCTCTTTCCTGCTACCAGCCAATGGGGTTGTAGCGGCGATTCTCTAGTGGTTGCTACACGGGGGGATTGACTTACATAGGGTCCAATTGACTACCATATTGGGGAAAAAAGGGAAAAAATAGGGTCCATTTTTTTTTTATAAAATTGAATTGAATTGAAAAAGCTTCACCAGGTATGATACCCAGCGTCTGGTGGTGTCTATGGGCCGAAAATTTCAGGCAGTAATCAAATTCAAAAAATTTGCAACCAAATACTAAATATGATGACTGTTTTAAGCTTATGTTAATTAGTCCAGTTACTTTTGGTCCCCTAACATGGGGGACTATGTAGAAAAAGGGCTATAATTAAAGTTAAAGCTGGCAGTCTGCACTAAACTCATATTCATTGTTTCATTTCAAATCCAATGTGCTGGAGTACAAAGCCAAAACAACAAAAATGTGTCACTGTCCAAATACTTATGGACTGCACTATATGGATATATATATATCCCAAAAACTGCAAGATGGTATTTTTTGATCTCTCTGAGGCATGTGGATTAGACGCTCTGAAACATTATTAAGCATGTGAAGAAAATGTAGAAACAGTCATTCATATTTCATGAGTGAGGCCCCATACACATTTTCTGCCTTTAACGTTTGCTTATTAAATTCACAGCTGTCAGCCCTGCTCAAAGCCCATCTGCGGCATTGCAACGTTAGCCACTGAGACAGGTGCTTAGAGTTAAAATCCATTACCGTAGACAAGCTTTTAATAGAGGCAAGACCCTCAAGTCCCACCATGTGTGAGGACAGGATTAGGAGTTTTGCAGCTTTGGGCAGACAAGCGGGCGAATAAATAAGAGGAGTAAGATAAATAAGAGGCAGTTCTAGTAGAGGCTTGACAGAAACAGAGGTTAAGTTATGTGTAGGGCATGCAATCTGAAATGATTGATTAAAATATATTCTGGATTACTTCCTGAAGATAAAACTGCATGTGTAAAAAAAAAAACACTAGGATGAAGTATAATTCTTATCTTACACAAGAAGAGGAAAAGGCTAAGTGCAGACAATGATTCATTTTCTCTACACTTAGCTATCTGGACTGTGTATCCTATTGACCTCTGGGCTCTGATGCCTAATGAACATTGACAGAACAAGTCCCCCTGTGTTTAATAACTTTCACATGGCACCCATTGGGGCATTAAATGACAGCAAGCTAAGAAAGATAGAAAAAAAAGTAATGACAGACCAATTTCGAATCAATATATCCCTGCAAGGTAATCAAAAAGGTTTGTGATTAACAGCAACAAATCAATCATCCTTAACCTCTAGAAAGGTGACTCAAGTGACATATTGGAACTAATTTGTCAGAATTATCCAAGAGTATGAACAGAAAAAATTAACACTCGACGACCCAGTGTCCTGCTGCTTCGTAATTAACTTGACTGTCTCTGATTCATATCTTTCACAAACAAACATCAAACTGTCCTGGACCAGTTCACAAATCTGATAAGAAAAAGACTTCATGAAGTCATTCTCGCCAGTGCACTTTTACTTGGGGAGGTGGTTTGGGTTCACAACACAGGTTCTATGTGTAGCACAACAACATATAAAACAACACAGACCCCAGGGATAGAGCAAAAAAACCCTTTATCACTGACATCCTGGCTGCTGTAAGCAAAAAGCAAAAACTAATTTAGGGACATCAAAAGCATCCAGCTTGCGGTGTTCTTTCATGGAACTTTTGGGACCAACATGATGTTTGTCAACATTATAAATGTATCAATTGCCAAAAACTCTCGATCTATGGCTCATAAAGATGTAAAGTACACTCTAGCTAGTTATCTCTGCAACAGCCTCCCCTTGATGATTCTTGGCTATAATCCTGCTAGAAAAACATCAAACAAAATAACAAAATGGTACAAACTGTCTTAGCTCAAAATAGTTGCCAAACTGGTTGGTAAGATGAGCTCTGGTGTGTAGAGCTAGTGCTTGATGCACTGCTACACCTTATTCATCACATGAATAAACAAAGACAAGTAAATCTTTTAAAACAATAAAAAGTATTTATTAGATTGATGATTTTGCAATACAGTATTTCAAGTTCACTGAACATCATTAATGCTGAAAAATACTTTATACCCTTGAAAATAATCTGTCAGCTTCCTCCTTGTCATTCTTTTCTTCCTCCTATATCCCTCTTGGTTGAATAAAAAAAACCTTCAAATAATGACCCGTTTGTGGGCATTTCCTTTACTCTGCATCAGACTTGAATTCATAAGGAAACTAATTTCACTTTAAAACATATAGCGTGTTTGCAACATTCCTGCTGACTAATGTTAGTTAAACTGCTTTCATTTTAAAACATATCAACAAGCTGACTGTTGGCGATCAACACAAAGCTAGAAGTATAGTCTTAAAGAACCTGACACATGACTGACAGAATAGGTGTTCCTTACACTCTGTGACTGGTAGCGAGGCTAGCTAGCTATCCATTTAATGATATCTAACTTTACTTCATTCAACTTACTGGCTAGCTAGCTAACTGAAACATTTTAAAGGATAGAATAATTTCTTACCTTTTCCGGTAGGCTACTCAGGAACTTTATGTGGAACTCAGGAACTAAAGCCCCTTTTACACCGCAGTAACCAGGGCCGATTTTAGTTTCTGGGGCATGGTTCCTATCCCCCCTTTTAGTCCCTGCTCACAAAGTAGTACTTTTCGATTGTTCACGGACTATTGGGGTACAGCACTGAACATCACTTCACTGATTGGTCAAACACAATATTAGCGAGAATTGTTAAGCAGACCACAAGCGCCGTTTTTAAATACTGGCAACAGAAAAAAACATTTAGCAGCAACTCGACAGCAAGCAGTCTTCATACAAAGGAAAAAGGAATTGTAAAAACAAAACCATACAAAACGGACTAACGACGAGGTGAAAGTTTTAAACAGCTGACAACATTTGCGCATTTGACACGCACTGACAAGCAGAGCAGTACCACAGTGCCTGCTACCACAGATTCTGTGTCTCAACTGGCCTATTTCATGTGAAACTAGTTAAATTGTATTCCTGATTATGTTAGTCTCACTATTGTGAAAGAGTGTTTGTGTAAGGAACTTTGTGTAGTAAAAAAATATGGAACAAATTGAGCAACATTTTATTATCAAGGAACGAGTGCAACCATAAACAAAATGGGTCTACCAAAATATTTATATGTGTTTAGCTGAACTTGGAATTGACCACTCAGTTAAACAGTGCTAGAAAAAATAAAAAATAAAAAAAATAAAAAAAATACTGAAGCAGGATTTAAAAAATAAATACGCAAGTAGCACAGGATCATTTTTAGTTTATGAAAATACAAATATTTGAAGAAGATATGCTTCTTTGAATGTTGGTACACCTTAAAACACTTTTCTGAGAAAACAGCTCTCATAGATTTGCAATGATTCACACCTCAGGCTGGCAAACTTAATGGGCGTGAACAGTAGCTGGCTAACCCCACCCCCAACCCCTCCCTCACTAGGGTATCTGTCACTGTTTCTGTAGCTAAGGCAGATACAGCCTCCAACCAGAATTTTTTCTTTATTACTGTAGGTACTTTTCATGGATAGAGGGATCATTTAGCCTACTCACTTAAGCCACATTACATCAGAAATAGCTATGCATGCCATGAGTATCATGTTCACATTGTGCTATATTACAGACAATTACATAAAGCAAACATTTTTTTACTTATCAAAATAAAGGCTGAGGTGAATCAATAGGCTCCTTATTGGTGAAAGTGTGGACACATGGCCACTAAAACTAACCATTTGGTAGATTCAAAAGTCATGCAAATGACAGGTGTGCAACAGTGCAATATTGTCCAATAACAGGGTCCTGCTCTGGTTAGGTGTGAAGAGTGCAGTGTTCAATGTTCAACTCTACAATGTCTACAATGTCCAATGCAGCTGGGGAGCTACAGTCGAAGTAAATCTACAAATGGAGAGTCTTGTTCTGAGCTGTTGTGGAGTTTGGTTGGGGGCATGTAATGTCTTGTGCCTCATCAAAGCAGAATTCTCTGATCTTTTTAAAAAGAAATTCTGCCTGGCTGAGTCCAGTTCGGGTGGGGCTTGCACAGGAAGACCATCTCTGGGGGACCACATATTAGCATTGTGCAGCAGCTGAAATTCTGTTGCTTCTGTATCACAATGCTCTCTGGCCATAACCACACCAGGTTTCAGAAAATCAAACTGTAATATAAATAAGACAGGACATCAAACATTGAATACTGCATTGGGCACTCACTGACTCCCATGTTCATAAAATTGAAAAAATAATACAATGACAATTACCTGAACAAATATTGGTAGATAGGAATATCACGACAAAATGTGTATAATTAGTTTGGACACGGGGCTAGCTAGATAGCTAACTGTTTGCTTAGCCAGAAAAGCCTTTGTTTGTGTTATCTAAACAAAGGCTGTGTCAAAAGCAATGCCCCTTGAGTATGCTACTGTAGCTGAGTAGCTACACTGGATGAGAAAGTTGTTAAGTAGGAAACATGTTCTGTAAATGTAGTGTACTTTAAATCCACAAAGGATATACTTATTTCTAGATTTTTGCTGATAATGGTATTGAAGATATTTTTCACATACTGCACATCAATAAACGGTCTATGCATCAAGCATCAAGTTCACATGCTAGTAACGTTACACAGGATGCAATAATATTAGTCATGGCTCTGATTTGGACAAAGCTGTCAACTAATATACATAGATAGATCGGCTAACACAAAGATAGACAAAAACTCAAACTAACGTACAAAAGAGAAGGCTTTGCGGCAAACGACAGTATGTCTGTGAATCGTGTACGTAGCCATAATCATCAAAATTACAAGAAATAAAGGCTTGAAATATGTGTAATGAATCTATATAATATGAGTTTCACTTTCTGAAATGAGTGACAAAAAATATTGAACTTTTTCACAATATTAAAAATTTTTGAGCTGCACCTGTATAAGCTAAATGTTTTATTATTTAGTGGTTTTTAACATTTAGCTAAATGTATAATAATAATGTATGAAACATTTATCTAAATATTTAAGTAAATCTATAAATAATTTAGCTAAATGTACAAAACGTTTACTAAATGTATTAAACATTTTTCTAAATATTTAACTAAATGTTTAAAACATTTATCTAAATGTACCAAACATTTATCTAAATGTACCAAACATTTAGCTAAATGTACCAAACATTTAGCTAAATGTACCAAACATTTAGTAAATGTACGGAACATTTAGCTGAATGTACAAAACATTTAGCTAAATATTTTATACATTTAGTTAAATATTTAGCTAAATGTTTTATACATTTAACGAAATATTTAGCTAAATTATTTCATACATTTAGTAAATGTTTCATATATATACCTAAATGTTTCATACATTTAATTAAATATTTAGCTAAATATTTTATACATTTAGTTAAATGTTCATACATTTAGCTAAATTATTATACATTTATCTAAATGTTAAAAACTACTAAATAATAAAACATTTAGCTTATATATATATAATTTTGGGATTGTACATTTAATATTTACACCAGTTTTTTCTAAAATAATAAATGTAGAAAAAAGGGATAGTTTTTTGTTTAAATGTGAGAAAAAAAGATGTTTTCATTAAATGTGGGAAAAAATGCACTGAAAAAACAGTGTTTTATGTCACATTCGGCACCCCATATGTTCGTTCACATTTTATAGATTAATTCTGGAGCCAGTTTTTGACTACAAGAGTCCTGGAATTTCCTTTTCAAAATTGTGGTGCACTAACACCATATCAATTGATTTGAAAGTATTTTCCTTGTTTTCCTTGTCGTCGTCGTCTTCCCCATCAGATTCAGAATCAGAATTATTAGCATCGTTCGTGAATTGTATGATAAAGGATTCCATGAATTCTCCATTGTCTATGCTTCTCCTGGCAGCTAAATTATTCAGAACAGTAGCAGCATTTCCAGCGGTGACTTCCATTTTGATAATGAGTAAGTAAACAGAGCAGGTCATGTGAGTTTATTTAGGGTGGGGCACACTGAAACTCAGAGCCAATTGAAACTAGGAAGGTGTTAATGGACAGCTGATAGTCTGGACCCTCAAACTCGAAGCCCACCCCCAGAAAAATGATTCGTATAAAATAACGTTATTCTAGCGCAATGTATTTATTTTCTTTAAAGAAAAAAAAGGTGTCTGGAAAAATTTTGGGGTGGCCTGGAAAATTTTGCATCTACCAGACACTGTGGCTGGTAGGTCAGAAAGTTAATTTCCCACCCTGTTTGCGCTGTATTGTGAATTGCAGAAGTGTGACTTGCGGACCATTTTACCAGCTCACATCACATATTGCAGAATGCAGCTGCTAGGGTTCTTACTATAACCAAGAAATGGGAGCATATCAGCTCAAAACTCGTCATTGGCTGCCTGTCAAATTCAGAATTGACGATAAGATTTTACTTCTGGCGTTTAAAGCTTTATATGGTTTGGCGCCAGAATATCTTAGTGACTCATTCCTTACTGTCCTCCTAGATTACTTTGCTCTCAAAGTGCTGGCTATTTGAAAATTTCTATTATATCTAAAATTACAATGGGTGGCAGAGCCTTCTCTTACAGAACTCCTCTCTTATGGAATAATCTTCCCATGTATGTTCGGGCTTCAGACACACTTTCTGTCTTTCTGTCTTTAAGTGTAAGCTAAAAAACATACCTCCTTAGTCAATCTTATAGTTAAGGATGTCGAGGGGGGGGCGAACCCTCTTTTTTTCTTTCTCTCACCCTGAGCTGCAGATTACTCCGGCCCGTGCCCTCCTCGCCCTGAGTTTGCAGACTGTTCCCGTCATGTCCCTTGTCCAGAGTCCCAGATGCACCACCCACCCCTTTGAATTGAACATTTTGAATTTAACATTTTACATCCCTTTCTTTGGAATTCTTACTTATCAGCTAGTTTTATTAGATCCCTTATTACTCTCTATTACTATCTAGTTCATCACCTTTAGTTTAAACCAAGCCAGCCAGCGAAGGATGGGCAACCCCTCTCTAGCCAGGTTCCTTCTGAGATTTCTTCCCACTGGGGAGTATTTTCTCGCCACCGTTTAGTGTTTTTTTCTCCCCGACCGGGAAGTTTTTTTACCTCGTTTTGCTGGTTGGGAGCTAAGGCCTGTTTTTTTTTGTTATATTTTCCTTTTGTTTCCCTGTACAGCATCTTTGTGACAGTTCTCTGTAAAAAGCGCTATACAAATAATTGAATTGAATTAAATATTTGTATCCATATCATTACAGAATTTTCAACTTTTGCAAATGATTAGGGGAATGGATATAGGTGTCCAAAAACCTACCCAAATATATGAAAACCTATGCAAACCAACCCAAACATGAACACAGCTTTATTTTCCATTTGTAGCACATTATTACATCCCACGAGGGGGCAATTAGAGGGCAATGACCCTTAGATAATCAATTTCTTTGTCTCATTTTAGTTTCCAGCAACCAAGATTGTGTGTGAGGATGGTGCAGTAGTAGCCAACGTATTATCAAACAAGCAATAATTGTGTGTACATTTCTGTTTCTGACTGCTGCCATAGCGTTAGCTAACATTTGCTAAACGTTAACTTAGCCAGCTAACAGGCACTGCACAATAACGTTAAAGGTATTCGACTGGCAGAACTTGTTCAGGCATGTTTTGGCGGCTTCCCACCACCGTACCGGGATCGTCTGAAAAATCACTTTGCTTGGTTTTAACAAGTAAATCAGATTGTTCAGTAAATAAAATGTGAAATTCTAAGTTGCAGGAAATGTCACATTAGTTATCCCAATTTAAATAAAAAATAAAAAACAAAAAGTTGTTTGGAATACACACAGTAAAGTTCACATGAAATTATTTAGTGTTTGAAATAGTAATTCTACAATCTATACTAAGTCAAGAGTAGCCTACATCTAAAGTCAATTCTCAAGTACTCTATACAGGTTTTTTTTTAGTTACTTAAACTCAAGTGTATTACTAAATAAGCACTTGTTAATACAACATACAAAACAGATTGCACTGTACTTAGTTTTTTTTTAGTGCAATCGGTTTGCATGCTTTTTGAAGTAAGGTTATTGGAATTTACAGAGTGGAAAAGGGGCTCTTTTTCATATTATTTAAGAGCAGACATTCTTCTTGTAATGGGTTTCTTAATTGTTCTGAGATTCAAACTCGAAGGTGGGAGGAATCTGAACAAGTCAGCTCACAAGACGTGAGGACCAATAATTAAAGGAAGAGAAAATAATAAAGAAAGAAAGAAAAAACATGAACGTAATTCCTTAAGGCTAAACAGCCAAAATGAAAATAAACCCACAAAACTAGAAAACTATTAAATAACAACTAAATCTCCCAAACACAAATAATTACACAAGAACGGGAAACTTAGTAAACAAAAGAACACCCTCGGCTGCCTTAGCTCAGAGCCGGAGAAATGTAAAACCAAAACGAAAGTAAAAAGAAAAACAGTCTCCGAAAGAACAGCAAAATGCTAAATAGATAGCGCAGAACGCTACCAGGAGGAAAAACAAATCCTATACCTGATTAAGTAGCTAACTAGCAAGTCCCCCCTGAACATAAACAATGTTTAATATCAGGAGGTCGCTAGTAACCTGGCTATACCTGGCTCGAATGCAATGTCGCAAGACAATCAAGCACCGGAGAAGCGGAAGTGAGAAACTTAAATACCCTGCAGGTAGAAGCACAGGTGAAAACAATAATGAGGACGGAAAACGGAACGTGGAAAAAATCAGATTGATTCACAATCGGGAAAGCAGGACGAGAGCCGCAAAATAAAAGAAAACAAAACAGCCAGGAACCACTACACTCTTAGGCCCCCCAAAATAAATGTAGTTATGTAGTAGTGTGGACAGTGCACCCTGCTTATGTATTTTGTAACTTTATTCAGAGGAGAAAATCAGAGAGGGTTATAAATGATGGGATGCAGTACTGAAAGTATCATGGCAGGGTACACAGGGAATTGGGAGGTATGTGTATATGGGTTTAGAATTGGCTGCCCTACAGACTGCATTACATCTCTTATAAACATTTCAGTTTTGTGAACGTCTGAAGCCCTGATATGGCATTCACAAATGATACGATTTTTTATTTTCACCATCTATTAATTAAAATGACATTCAATCCATACAATCTCTTTCACTGCATGAGAACAGTTTCTGCCAATGGTTTGTATATGGTGGCCAGGCTACATTTGTCTAATTTTTTAAATTCCATATCAAAATTATCCATAGTCCTGTGTAAATACCACACATACATTCAGTCATAGTACAATCATAAACCAGGATTAAGGATCTAAACTGGATGCATTATTTCCTTTCTTTCATCTCATGTTTTGTATCACATTGGTGGATGAATCTATAGGGGAAAAATACACATTTTCTAAATATGAACTACCTCACCTTCTCTAAGAAAGGGAGCAGATGATTGCTTCATTAATATCAATAAGATTCACGCATTAGATCCGCTCTCCCCACCTTTCTTGTTCAGAGACGGGTGCGAATTGGCCAGCCTCCAGCACTGCACAAATCAAAAGTGATGACTGGCCCTTTATACATGCCATTCTGACTACATCCCTCCTTAACTGCAAGGTTACTGTCAGCGTCAAATGACACACATGCATGAATGCCAGTTCTCTGACACCTCATCCATACTCACCTGCTGTTTCTCACTGTCTGTCTCTAACAATCTCAACTGGAGAGTCCAGATGAAAAAAAAAACTGTTTAAGATCAATAGGAAAAGGATATGGTTCAACACACATTATTACAGGTAACAATTTTTTACTAACCCATTTTTCATGCATTTTCATATGTGTTGGATAATTTATGTTCTACCAGGGAGACACAGCTACTAAACTTACTTCCTGGAGGGTTTTTATTCCAGTGAGTTTCACTTACCCCCGTTTATTTCTGTTGTTTAAAAAACAAGTGCAAATCCTTCCTATCCTCCCACGGCCTGAGATTATAACCCCTGCGCCATGCTCTCTGTGGACAAGATCATTCAGCAGGCAACACAAACATGGCAAGTCTATAAAGGATTTAAAAAATAATATTTCATTTTGAATTGCGTTTTGTTTTTGTGGCTGTAAGGCTGTAAGCACAAAATCATATTCAATTAAATAAAAACACACTTTTTGCTATGGTCCAAAAGAAAACTCATTTGTTCAAATTGTTTTCAAGTTATTTGAGAAAATATAACTTGTGTGAGTTTTATTTTCTAAGTAATGTATCACAGTCATTTAAAATTGCCTATGAACCCAGCCCCTGCTTTCCCATTTTACTAAAATTGTGAGTTGAAAGTTTTGAGTCCTCTTCAATACTGAAATAACCAGTGGTTGTTCCTGTTTGTTTTTCCGGCTGAAGTGGCGTGAGTTTAACATGCAAAAGCTGGTTCCACAAGGACTGCTCAAAATACTATGCAGTGGTTTCCCTTTTGGAAGCTCCGTCAGACCTTCTAACTTACAACCCTGTATTGGGACTCCATCTCATTCCACAACTATGGTCTCCCTGGAGATGTCCTCAGTTCACAAACGTATGGTAAACTGCAGCTTGTGCTGGCCATCTCAAATTCAAAGAGGGGAGCTGTGATCACATTGGAAGACAGACAGTTTAAACACTATTACGCGGTAAACACTAAAACCATGACGACATCTGGCATTCTACACACAGAAAAGGGTGTTGTATCAGATGTTAAATGGTTCCTTTCCCAAAAACTGTAAATGGATACAAATACAAAGCATAAACCTATTAATTCCATTGACACCAAATGTGTTCATTCCAAAAAAAACAATTAATCCTCCAGCAGCAGCATTCCTCATGGTGAAAATAGATGTACAGTTACTTTATTTATGATATATCACATAGGCTATAGGCAATGACTTAGTGGCCTTTAAGAAAGAAAACACCCTATATGGTACTACAGTTCTGGATTAAATTATGAGTAAATACAAATGCATAAATCATGCAAAAGTTCTGCAATTCAACATTAAATAAGAAGATATTTAAGTTGCTTCAGAATAAAAAATCTTTCATAATACGGCGTTCTTCTTAGATTGTCTGGCTACATTGGAAAATTATTCAATGCGATGAATCTCCGAACGAAATATATAAGATACGTTTTTTTCACCTTGACAACGTGACAAATTCACTTTATTCATGTCAGCACTGTGATTTACTATTATTATTTTAAAAAAAAAAAAATGACAGTGATCATGAGGGAAAATGTCAGGCCTGTCACATAATCAGGCTCTTGTATGCATTGTGTACCAGGTTCTGAATATCAGCTGGGATGACAATGCAATAACTGCATAAAGGATGAAAGCACATTGTTTATGTAACTGATTAAACTATGTTCTCGGTTTCAAAACTAAAAAAAATATGGCACGTGGTGTCTAATTGTACTTTAATTGTACTTTAATTGTACTGTATTATTTTTGTGAAGTTCAGTGGATGAGCATGGCAAGCGTGACCCGTTTCACTTCACACAAAGCTTAATATCAGTGATTTCACCAAAATCTTCCCATGGTTGTGTCGCTGAAAGAAAGATTAAATGTGCGACTGAGTAAAAACCTGTCTCAAAGCCAAAAGCACCAACTTTCCAACTTTGCAGAGTGCATGTTACACTTCTGAAAGGCCTGATGTAACTAATTAGGAAAGCGGCAGAACGCTTCCTGCCGCGGCGAGAGCGTCACACACACAGATGGCGCGTTTTTTATTTAGATAAACTGTGGGCTGAAAGGAGGGAGGCAAGTGCAGGCAAAACCGGAGTCACAGTGAAACCAAGCTGTTTCTTAGCAACCGCATAGGGTCTGTCATCCCCCCTCTGATTTCAATATCGGGAGTTGAAGTGCCAAGACAAGGAGGAGGAGAATGAAGAAGAGGACGGAACAGTCACATGAGAGAGATAGGCTGGTCGACCCGGTTTAATCTACATTGATGCATTATTAGCTAATAGGAAAATAAAAGAGGTATAACCAGGGGCGTTTTCATTGGAACATTGGGGGGGACCACAAACAGTAAGTTTTCTTTGTGATGATAATGGAGGGGGACACTAATAATATACCATCCAACAGTAGCGAACCATGACTATTGGACCCAGGCCCTCAACCATTCCCATGAGCAAAGCAATGCACATTGTAGCCTAGTGCATTGTGTCTCCTACATTGCCAACATTGTTTATTACACTTGGAGGTGTAATGCAAGGAATATGATTTATATCAAAAATAACATAATTGAGAAATTGCTGTGGTCAGGGCCATTTCTAGACTGCTTTGATTGGGGGGAAAATCAAGAGATGTTGGTGGGGCACAAGGCGGGAACGAAGTATCGGGGGGTCTGGGGGTCCTCCCACTGAGCCTTTTAAAACTAATTTCCTGCATTTCTACACAACCTCACACAGGGCATTTTCTAAAATAACATGTTTTATTTATGAACATTTTGGAGAAGTTTTTTTTCTTTTTTTCAAAGCCCTAGACGAGGTTTGAGATGCTTTCATATAAAGCTAAATGCCATGGCAGGCTAATCAGTACATTCGTGGATAAGATAAGTTTATAACATTTTAAAATCTGTGTTTCTCAAACTCGGTCCTGGGGGCCCCCCTGTGTTGCTAGTTTTCGTTCCAACTACAATAGCAATCCCACAATTTGAACAAGCTGTTAATTTTTCTTAATTAGGTGTTTTTTTATGTTTAGAGGGATTATTGACCCTCTTAAGACAAATTATGTCAGAAATAGTTCTATCCCATGTTCACATTTTGCTTACAGTGCTATCTTGCAAACAATAATACAAGGTAACAATTTTTTTAACTGATTAATTTAAAGCCTGAGGTGAATCAATAGGCTCCAAATTCAGTAGTTGAACACTTGTATTTCCAGTTCTTTCATTTGTTCCTTAAAATTATTAACACAATGCAGGTTTGGCTCATTATCGTTGGCTTTGTCTTTTTAATTGTTCATTACTTACCAAGTAGCTAGTTTTAGTTGCCATACGTCCATAATTTCACCAATTAGGAGCCTATTGATTCACCGCAGTCTTTAATTTGTTTAATTTGATCAGTTAAAACATTTTTACCTCTTTTTTTTGTAATTGTTTGCAATATAGCACAATGTCAATATTGGACTTTTATTCTGCATGACATGCATAGCTATTGCTAACACAATGTGGCTTCAGAAGGGAAATAAACATGAAAAACACATAGCTATTTAAGAAAAATCAACACTTTGTTAAAATTCTGAGATTGCAATTGTGGTTGGAACGAAAACCAGCATATGCAGGAGCCCCCAGGACGGAGTTTAAGAACCACTGCCCAAGTGGTAGTCGTCGACATCCCAATTATGGTATTCACATTTTTTCTGAAATTGTAATTAGGCTACTTTAAGAAAAGCCTCCTAATTCCGATGCTGTATTGTTAGTGTCGCCGCTTGTAAATACATCAGCCTCTCAAGTTGCACTGCAAAGGGCAATAAAATAAACAAAATAAACAGTTTAAAGAATCAAATAGACTACTTTTAAGAAGCTAAAACTGTTTTCTAATGAACCCTGAAGAGATTCTCTATTAAATTTTTCAGCAACGGCGACATTTCCACAGCGCTACCTAATGTTATCACACTCACAGTTGTGATAGCTATCTTGTTTTAGCTAAACTTTTTTACGTATATATAAGGCATAGACTGTAGAAAAATAAGGAGATGGCTAGTTAAAGATAGTGTCATCACTGAAATAGCTTAAGTTAGGAACAGCGCCTGCATAGCCTAGATGGATGGGGAAACTACTGGGTCGGCGTTTTTTAAAATAAAAGTTTTATTCACTGTGGGGATTTTGATTAGATTTCCAGTTGAGAGGACCGTTTCAGGTGAAACGAATAAAACGTAGCAATGGCCGCCTATGCACCAGCACCAAACAAACCGTCTACTCTACCCCCGTAGTGAGCGTCTCGATTTCATACTCCGTGAAGTTTCTCTTCTTTTTTTTGCGGTCTGACTTCTCCATTACAATCAACCTGATTACAACATATCCATAATGTTACACAAAACACTGTGTTATGGGAATTGAAGTTTTATTGGCCTAAGCAATCACCTCTAATTGTTCACTACATATCCCATTTGTGCTTTTGTCAACTCAAACTTGTCGTGGCCATGGGATAAACCATTGCTACTTTGAAGTAGCGAGAGGTGCGTCAATAATTCATACTATGTTTACGGGCGTTTATATATCTTTCCGCATCATTTTAATTCATTTTTTACCATTGTTGCAGCCTTTATTGAATGTAAGCTTTACATGGGAGAGGGATAAGTTATGGTTGGGGGGGACAATTAGACTCTTTCCAAACAGTGTCGCTATTGCAGACGCAGGGGTCACACAAAGGACCAGTGTCCCAGATTGAAAAGAAACAGGGGGGTCTCGTTAGGGGAAGTGCGGTCCCTAGCGAGACTAGATAGCACTCTTCCTCTGACCCTGTTGCCGGTCCAACTGCATTGGGATAAGCGTTCCGTTAACATAGAAGCTTTTATTGATTCTGGTGCAGTTGGCTGCTTTATTGACGGTAAATGGGCTAGGGAATTAAAAATCCAGGTAAATCTTCTTACTCACCCACGTCTTGTTACCTCTGTTGATAGTCGTCCACTGGGTTCAGGGACCATTAAAGAGATTACAGGCTCCGTACTTATGTCCACTTCTCTTTTTTTTAGTTGACTCCCCGGCATACCCGCTTGTTTTAGGACATTCATGGTTAGTGCGACATGCTCCTTATATTAGATGGGGTGGTAATGGGGGGGGGTCATTCGCCAGTGGGGGTCCCAGCAAATCTCACTGTCACACCTTTATTAACTCCACTCTGAGCAGTTCTAGTGACCATTCCGAGTTCGGTTCGGACAGTGAATTAGATGAGGTAGAGCTGTCAGCAGACCAGGATAATCCTATTTCTTTAACGGGGAGTAAAAAGGAAAGTTTGGTCTGGGATCCTTTGGCTGACGGTAATTTTGTTTGGGATGATCTTTATTTCGAGTGGGAATCGTCCACTGATGCTTTGTTCGATCCTGAAACCCCGGAAGTGATAGAGTCATTAGATTTTCGGTTGCCTAATAATGTACCAGGGGAGTACAGCGATCTCGCTGAGGTTTTCAGTAAGCAATGCGCCACTACCTTGCCGCCCCATAGACTATATGACTGCGCTATTGAGCTGTACTCAGGTACAGTCCCTCCCAGGGGAGCTCTTTATTCCCTCTCGGGACCGGAGAGCACAGCTATGAAGGAGTACATTAAAGAGTCCCTGGCGAACGGTTTTATCAGACCATGTACCTCACCAGCGGCAAATTATTTTTTTGTTAAAAAGAAAGACGAGGGACTCAGGCCCTGCATAGATTACCGGGGTTTGAATAACATTACCGTGAAGAACAGGTATCCTCTTCCACTCATGAACTCCGCATAACCTCTCTGCATTTGAACTGATCTCTATGAGACTTGGGGGGTGAGACTAGATTCAGCTGTAAATTACGCTGGTACAGTATGGAACACATGACTGGCGAAATGGCTGTACGTCATCAAGGGTCTAAGGCAGGGGTCCTCAATCTTATCCAGAAAGGGCCGGTGTGGGTGCAGGTTTTTGTTCCAACCAAGCAGTTACACACCTGATTCTACTAATCAACCACAAGAGACTTTGATAAAGACCTTGATGAGTAGAATCAGGTGTGTTACTGCTTGGTTGGAACAAAAGCCTGCAGCCACACCGGCCCTAACTGGATAAGATTGAGGACCCCTGGTCTAAGGTATCAAACGAGCCCCAAACCATCACTCTGAGGCCAGATATGGAGTAGATGTGGATGGATCACTTTAAGGGTTGTTTCTCCTGACTTTTTTCCCCATAGAGTTCTATAGGAAAATGAGTCAAGAAAAATAACCCTTGCAGTGCTCCATCCACATCTACTCCATATCTGGCAACAGAGTGATGGTTTGGGGCTCGTTCGATAGCTCAGACCTACAGCCATTTAGCCAGCCATGTGTTCCATACTGTACCAGTGTAATTTACAGCTGAATCTAGTCTCACCCCCCAATTCCCATAGAGATTCATTCAAATGCAGAGAGCTTATAGTATCACTTGTAACAGTACCTGGAAATAAGATATTGAGAGTCTTTTGATGTTAATGGGTCACAGACTTCAGGAAGTAACAGCATGCAAAGGATATGCGACCAAATATTAAATATGATACTTGAAAAATATGTTACAGCAAAGGGTATGAATACTTATGTAAATGAAAGATTTCAGTTTTAGATTTTTAATACATTTGCAAAAATTTCTAAAAACATGTTTTCACTTTGCCATTATGGGCTATTTTGTGTTTAATTTTGAGACAAAAAAATGAACTCAATCAATTGTAGAATATGCCTGTAATGTAATAAAACGTGCTTTGTAGGCTATGCATGAATAACTTGCCATTTCTCTTTACGTTGGAAACTTATTTTTTGGTGAGATGTCACTTCTTTTTGGGTACTAATGTAAGGTAATGTAAGGTAATACAAAATGCATGCAGACACACGCATGCATTGTTGCTCAAAGAAAGACATAGGCATGAATTCTGTGCTTTAGCCTACCATGAACTACAAATACATTAAAGTGTTTGGAGTAATTTTAACTGCATGACAGTACGTAGCCTATTTTAAAGGGTTGTATCGCCTACATGGTAGATGTAGCCTAGTAACTCATACGCATAGCCTCCAAAGCACTATTTTTAGCTAACAAAATAATTGGTTTTGCATAACTGCAATAGCCAAGTAAAAATAATGTGAAGAGGCTGTAACCAGGGAACTCCTGCATCAAAGCCAGGCACAGTAAACAAGGCAATAACATAACTGCACATAGGCGACATGTTTTTCATAACTGTCCTGCCTTTATCCAGCACAGTTTCAGTGTATTTTGTTTCCGGTGTAAATTGTTTGGTCTTCAAGGTACCAACCGTACCATGCAAGTGGAGTTTAGTTTTCTGTACTGCAATAGATATATATTAAGGCATTTTGACTCGCTTCATAGTAGTAGTTTCCATTACACTGTTTGGTAGGAGTAGGTTAGTTTTTCTGACCAGCTGACTGACGTTCAAATGTCTCTGGCAAAGCTATTTCCTAGAGATCTTTGCGTGAGAAAAGAAGACAATACTACTACTGTCAAAGAAGGTAGCCTACCACAGTTAATGTTATGTTATATTATTATTATAATGAATAGTGTTTTCAATAGACAATGGGTGCGTTTACATGCACTCAATATTCCGATAACTGGGAGTAATCCGAACATGGCAATAATACGATAAATGCGTTTACATGCACTTAAGTAATGGATAATGGGAAAAATCCAGGTTTACATGATTCTGTCAATATTCCGATTTCTTTCCCTGAACGCGATGTGCAACTCAAACGTAAATTAGAAACACATATTAGCCAAGTTATATATTATAACTTACATATTTTAACGTTTTTACATAACGTGATTATACTTCCTGCCGGGTAGAAACAGCACGCGGGTTGGTATGCGTAACCGTAAATTAGTAAACACATTAACTATAGCCTAACGTTAGTTACATAAGAAAGAACAGTAGCCTATAACATATAAGAAAGTAACGTTAAACATGGTAACGTTAGACAGGAATGCTCTTATGGGTTTCGTCGTCATATGGCAGATGTTATGGTTGCGAGTGGCAACTAACACTGTCCTTCAAGCGTTCTGCGTTATGAGCAGAAGACGACGAAGAGCTTTAACGTTACAACAAGCGCTGATTATTGGACCCAGAATAGGCCTTCCTCCAGCACCGTTAAGGACCCGGTCGTGCTGGATGCGCGTTAAGAGCAAGGACTGGTGGGAGAGAGTGGTGCTAAATTAATTCACCGATTCAGACCGTAGACTTCTGGACACCAAACTGGTTCACTATCAGCCTGTACTCCCCGCAGCTACCGACTTTGTACAGCGCTATTGCGACTCGCATTTGAGGAGGTACAGCTGGACGCACTGTCACTTCGTCAGGGCTCATTATGTTCTGTACCAAACCACAAAGTTTCATAAATGATCTCCGAGCCATCCTGAAGTTGCCTCTACATTCTGAATTGGTGAATTAATTTACCATATGACGACGAAACCCATAAGAGCATTATTGAGTGCATGTAAACGTGCACATTATTTCCGCGTTTCTAACTTTTTTCCCATCTATGAGATGAAGTGTATTCCTCTTTATTATTTCGGATAACATCAGGAGGGTTTCCTCCTCGCTCCAGAAATGACTTCTCCGGTTGGTTGACATCTCTCTCTGACCTCTCAACTGTTTTGACGTTAGCGTTACGTTACTAACAATATCCGGAGTGGCTGTTGCTGTCAAACACGCACATGCGCAGATTTAAAAAAACGAACTAGATCGTAATAAGCGTTTACATGCAACCAATAAAACGAAAAACACGGCAGAAATCCAGGTGTAGTTATCGGATTTCTCATATTCCGATAACTGCTTTTTTCCGAAAAAGCTTTTCGGAATATTGCGTTTACATGACAATTTGAATAATCCGATAACAGCCATATTCCGAATATGATCGGAATATTGAGTGCATGTAAACGCACCCATTGTCTGCAGAAGTAGACTATGGCTGTCTCAATTGCGAGGCTGCAATCTACGAAGGCTGCATTTCAGGAACGCATATGTCAGAAGTACTGTCCCATTACGAAGACTCTTTGAAATGCGGCCTCGAAATGCAGCCTATACTTTTGGCCGATTTTGAAAGATACATCGGTGTATCCTTTGCAGCCTCAGATATCCCACAATTCTTTGTGCAGTTTGCCAAAAAGACAATCAATACAGAAATTGATGGACGCGAGCAGCGATCTGGTGTTTAAATGTAAGTTTATGTAAACTTTTTTTAAGTTTAGCTATCGGTAATCATGTCGTTACCTGTTGGCTAAAACATTATTACCTCAAATAAATTTTCCATTTTTATATTTCAGTATTTACAAAAATTTTACTCTTGGTTTTATTTTCTTTTGAGTCTTTCACTGGCTCAAGTTCGCACGCGCTGGTTGTTTAGGTCCGAGGAGGTTGTGGGCAGGAACTCCGTGACGTAGACATGAATCCTTCATAGACTGTCCCATTTCAGCTGCTGTTCAAAAGCCAGCCCAGCCTTCCTCTCTACGAAAGACTGTCCTATGGAGGATGCGACCACTATAGGTCACAGCCTCACAATTGAGACACAGCCAAAGACATGTTTGGAGGCTATTGTAATTTTTTTAAGTGACTAACCATGAAAAAGATTTATTTGCTGAATTGATGCTGTATATAAACCCGAACCCATTAGGCCTTGTAGGTTATATTATCGTAAATTCTTAATTTTCATAGTAGTTACTTTTATGGTCACACACATGTGTTATGTGTGGAAAAAGATAAACTGAACATAGCTGAAGTGAAGAAATGAATGAAAACATAATAAAGAAATCTTGGCCGAGGATAGCGTTGAAGCTTCGGTTTCCACAGTTAGTCAGACATGACTGCAAGAGCACAATAAGGAGGCTGCACACAGACATAGTTTTTGTTGGCATTTGTCTGAGATTAAAACATGTAGCCAATGGCACAGTTATTTATAGAATTTTTTTACATTAGTGCAACAACGTGATGTTAACCAGGCGATATGATTTTTTTACATTAATACAACAACGCGATGTTAACCAAGTGATATTTTGCGCATATATGACAACTGTATTGTCTGTGCCTGAGAAACGGGATATTTGTTCCTGTACTGCATACATATTAACCTGGGGTGAACCTTTTGTTGGTAGCAAGTAGACTAACGTTAGGCTACCAGACCATGTCGGGTGACTTTCATCTCTTTTTAAGTATAAGTGAAATAGTGAACAGTTAATACTGTTAAACTATACATGTGCACACTGTTTTAGTCAAAAATTAAATGACTCTGGTACCTGGCGGGGGATCGAACCACTGATCTCACGCAAAGAAAAGCAAGATTGTGACCACGAGGCCAAAGCAATTTAACAGAGCTCAGCAGAAAAAATAAGACTTTTGTCTTATTTACCAGAAATTGTGTACTGAAAATAAATGTTAGGATCAGGTGAGAATCAAACTGCCAATGTGCTACAACACTGTAACCACTAAACCACAGACACTTTCACCGTTTGTGCAGTAGGTAGCCAGCTTCTGAAGCATGTACGTAAATGTGATGAGGCAATTTTAAACAGAGCTGCTGATAGGTGGATTAAAGGCGGTTGTCCAATGGGGAGAATTATTCTTTGAGGGTATGTAGAATAATAAGAAGAAGGGGAAATAACCAAATAACCGGCAAAATAACCCAGGTTTGTGGCTTTATTGTGTGGATGTGTGAAGTTGTATCTGAATTCTGTGTGGTTACATGAGGTGAGAATGTGCAGTTGTTAATGTTTTTAAGGGCCTGTGGCCATTGTGGTAACTTCTGTAGGAAACCCTGAAAAGTGGCAAACTCTGTGCTGTATAGGTATGGGGCATGCCCCCGCCAAGCCCAATTACCAGGCAGCTAAAATTAAACAGGATCACACAAATAAGACGTTTTTAGATTAAATAGAAATGACCCTTTATTGGGAAATATACAAAAACATAGAGCCCAACAGAGTCTAACCCTAAATATTAAAATGTGAAAAAAACGCACAGTCAATGGCAAGAAAAAAAAAGAAAAAACACAGGGAGTTGTGAAACTCAGGGAGTACTGGTCCTTTGGAACTTGAGGTAATTATTGCTATATAACCAGGTAATTATTGCTATAATTTTTACAACTTCATTGTAAAAATTTCTAAGTACTATTAAAAAAATTAATTCCTAGAAAGTCATCATACTGCACTTTACACAGATCAGGCAGTCACAAAGTAGACATAATTTACCTTATAAAAGGTGGTGCAGTGTGTGTAACTTCAAATTTGAAAAATGCAAAGCCTGAAACTTTGGATTTCCTCTCAACTGTGAGCAGATCACATGTACATACTGAAATTAACATTTGAAAAGCATCCATTCAGGTAATGTGAGGACACAAGAAATTGTACAGTGGATCCTGGCACACTTCTAAGGGAACTGCAGGAACTATGGGGGTGCAGGGTGCAATGTCGGTCTGAAACACCAGAGGGCACTGCACTGTGTGAGCCAAACCATCACATCCCACTTCTGTCCCGTCCTGCAGGGGAGATAAATAGGTCACATGTAAGGAAGACATCAGAGTTCTGTTAACTACTTGGATGTTCTCTGTCTGGATCTCCCCGATCCAGTTTTTTTCCCGTTAATCTCTTAAAACCTTCCAGGCACCCCATGACTCATCTTCCCACAATGAACTCTGACTGTTTGTTTCCAACTTTGCTTTGACCTCAACGATTGTAAATTCTGTCCTCCTCAGCACAACCAGAACTTCTGAAGCTATTACAGAGCACTGTCAATATTCCACCATTGAAAAACTGTGGTCCAGCACTCTGCTTGAGGGTCGAGTGTAGCCACAGCGACCTTGAGATGGGAAAATGTTTTTAACTCAGATCAATAACACCACAAGGTCACTTTAAAATTCAATTAATAAGAAACTGCACAACGTTCCGTGCACTGCTTCTCTTGGCAGTGTAACGAGAGTGGCCGTCAAACAGCTGCAGGCTTCATATCGAAAAAAAGGAAAGGGGAAGATAAATTGATATTTGTATTATTAACGAGCAAGGTGTGTTTGCAATAGTGTCATTATAAAATAAATGATTTTTTCAAAACTGTATTTCCTAAAAATACAGAGGGGGAGGGGGACATAATATATATATATATATATACAGTGCCCTCCACAATTATTGCCACCCCTGGTAAAGATGAGTAAAAAGGGTTATAAAAAATTCACCTTTTGGTGAATTAGCTTAATCTGACACTGAAAAATTGAAAAATCCAACCTTTAATTGAAGTAAATTTATTCCTCATCAAGAAATAATTATTTTTAACAAAACCATGTGTGCCACAATTATTGGCACCCCTAAAAATTATTATGAACAAAATGTAACTGAAGCATTTTTTCCATATTCCCTTATTCATACATCAACATGGGAAAGATAAGAGAACACACAAATCAAATTAGGGAAAATTATGTTGAGCTTCATAAGTCAGGGAATGGCTATAAAAAAATAGCTACTCACCTGAAGATGCCCATATCTACCGTTAAGTTTGATAAACGCTACTGGAACTTTGACTGGAACCGTGCACTATAGTCAGATTAAACGAAAATTTTGCTTTTCGGGAACCAACACTCAAGGTGGGTTTGGCCTAAAAAGAAGGATGGCTATACCGAAAATAACCTGATCCCCACTGTTAAGTATGGTGGAGGTTCTATGATGTTGTGGGGCTGTTTTTCCTCCAAAGGCCCTGGAAACATTGTTAGGGTACATGGCATGAATTCCATGAAATACCAGAAAATTTTAACTCTGAATCTGGCTGCCTCTACCAGGAAACTAAAACTGGGTCGTCGTTGGATCTTCCAGCAGGACAATAATCCAAAACATACATCCAAATCAACACAAAAATGGTTAACTGAACACAAAATCAAGCTTGTGCCATGGCCATCTCAGTCCCCTGACCTAAACCCCATTGAAAACATGTGGTCTGAGCTGAAGAGGAGAGTGCACAAAAGAGAACCTAGGACCTCTGGATGATCTGGAGAGATTCTGTAAAGAGGAATGCTCTCAGATTCCTTGCTGTGTATTCTCCAACCTTATGAGATGTTACGGGAGAAGACTCAGTGCTGATTTATTGGTAAAGGGAGGTTGTACAAAGTATTAAATGCAGCGGTGCCAATAATTGTGGCACACATGGTTTTGTTAAAAATAATAATTTCTTGATGAGGGATTTTTTATTCTCAGAAAGAATTTACTTCAATTAAAGGTTGGATTTTTTTAAAAATTCAGTGTGAGATTAAGCTAATTCACCAAATGGTGACATTTTTATAACCTTTCTATTCATCTTTACCAGGGGTGCCAATAATTGTATATATATATGTGTGTGTGTGTGTGTGTGTGTGGGTGTGTGTGTGTGTGTTTGTCAAACAAGATTTTGCTCATATGTAAAGTTGTTCCATTTCGATCAATTCCAAAATCAATAATAAAAAATATTTTGCATGCATTTTTGGTTCCTTTATGAAGATGAGAATGAGGTAAATTACTGTGTGCCTGTGATGGGGCTGTGTGCTACCTTCCCTACTGTAAGAAGTATTACATTAAAATATGCATGCTATGACACTACGCAATTTTAATTTTTAAAGTTACCTAGAGGTAAGACCAACGTCAGCTCAGTACAATTGTGTCTGTGTTCCAAGCTTTACCAATCCCATCCCAGCAGACAAAAACACACACACACACACAAACAAATGCACATGAACAAACAAATGCACATATGGCACATATATAAAAAAGCACAGTTGAATGCCCTCACTAACTCTGTATTTAACATGACGGGTGATCAAAATCTACTTTGTTTAAGAATTACATAAACAATGCATTTGTCCACAGGCTGTTCTGAGAGAGGCAGGATGGCAAGCATGCCCAAGGAATCCAAGTGTTCTGAGCGCTAATTAACAGTTGCTGATTGTGAAAGAGATGCATCGTTAGCCAGAGTATGCCACTGGAGGGAATGATGTGCTGGTCCTTTCGCCTGACCCCAATATTCCACCCAAATTAAGGCCATATTTATCAGGTGGAGTGTAAGATTCGGAGAATTAACCCTTTCGCACGTACCATCACAAATATGTGATCATTCCAGACATGGCCCAAACGCGTACCATCACAAATATGTGATTAGAACGTTTCACTGGAACGCTCCGTTGAGAATGAGATCACAATGGTTTACTGCCGGCTAAACAGACACGTCACAGAGGTGTGTATATTATGGAAAATAAACCATCAACTTGCGATTTCAGAAGCTGAAATGAACGATAAATGACACATTGCTGTGCATCGAATATCTTCGTTACATCAACACTGAGCAAGCTAAGCAGTTTGGTGGTTTTTAACCTCACAAGCTAACAATTTCATCCTAATGTAAACGTGCAAACATGATTCCAGTGCGGTACCTAGTCGTTTATTGTTGTACTGAAATGCAAATGTTACTATGTCAACATTAGTTGTTATCCGAATAGTCATCTAGTTTAATTTGCAGTGTACGCATATGGGTTACTACGTAGCTAGCTGTATTATACCGACAATCTCGCTTACATTTACGCTTACATCGTCTATTTACGAATGACGCAACAATAAACCTGTGGGCTAACCCTAGGACTAAACACACTGTTCCACAAAAACATTGTACCAAATAAACATCTTTACAACATTTACATTTATTTGTTTATGCAGACGTTCACACTTTCACAGAAGTAATGTAAGCAGCAAATACCCCCTAGCCTATAACGTTGATTTAGCTACAGTTTGCTAACGTCAGTGCTAACCAAGCTGTCAAAATGAGCTAACTACGGGCTGACAGAAAATATAATATACACAATCGTATAGCGATTACCCTTTACAATGTTTTACATCACGGGTAAACTCATCCGTGATCAAAATAATTGACGAAATACTCGAAAAACGCATTTTCAAAAATAATCCGGCAGTAGGCTAATATTGGTATGCGGTGCTGCCATCTTGTTCTTCCGCATTCAACCGAAGGCTAGTGCTGTGACGTAACAGTCGAATTCTAGAACAGCTGTAGCACACAGAAAAAAAAACACGCTTTTGGGCCGTTGAAAATATTTTGGAACTTACGCGTGAAAGGGTTAAACACGACAGCGAAGGGTTCTAAAAGCACACACCGTAGTGTGCACCAAAAAGACGGACGAGTCCGTACTTTGAGAGGGGGATATATCTATATGAATAACCAAGGAATGGAGAATAGAAAACACTCCAGGCCCCAAGCCAAAACAAAACAACCCCAAATAAAAGGGCGTACTCGAGAACCGAGTGAAAAGAAAATACCTCTCGCTTACAATATGAGCAAGTGAATGACAGAGGTAAGAAAACAAACGATAAGTAAAATACGGAAAGAAAATAATTCTCTCACTCTCAATGCGGGTGAGTGCAGAAGAGTAAAACAAAGAAACAAGCAATCTGCCTCAATGAGAACAGAAACCAAAGCGAGGGACAGACAGCAACTAAGAGAAAAACAATTCCACTAAGCAAAGCTTAAAAGAGAAATGGTCGCTTGTAATCCTATACCATACCGCCTTAGTTTGTAAAATAGCAAAGACAATCTCGAAGTACCGGAAGGCAGAAGTCCTGGGCTATTTATAACTGCAGGAAACCTAAAATAGGTGTGAGGAATAATAGCCGGGTGAGATCAAAACACTGAAACGGAGGCGGAAAAAATCGGATAGAGTGCCCTGACGACACCAAAAAGAATAACAACCGCAGAACAGCCGAGGCTGCCAATAACCATGGCAGGACCCCCCCTCTAAAGGACGGCTCCAGACGATCCCTCAGCCTTGCTTCTACGGAAGTCCCTAATAAGTGTAGGGTCCAAGATGTTCCTGGAGGGGACCCAGCAGCGCTCCTCAGGGCCATAGCCCTCCCAGTTAACTAAAAGTTAGTTAGTTAGTTGGTCTCTGGATGAAAACCGGAAAACAAGCTGACAGACGCCCCCAGAATGGCACAAAAGGAGCGCCTGAACTTTGCAGAAAATTGGGGACCGCGGTCGAAAACTACGTCCAGTGGGAGACTGTGAACCCTAAAAACGTGGTCCACCATGAGCTGCGCTGTTGCTGGTGCTGATGGCAGTTTAGCTAGGGCGATTAAAGTGGGCCGCCTTCGAAAATCTGTTTACTATGACTAGGATAACAGTGTTACCCTGGAAAGGTGGCAAGCCGGTAACAAAATTGAGTGCGATGTGGCTCCAAGGACATCTGAGCACGGGTAGCGGGCGTAAGAGACCCGAGGGTGGAAGCCATGAGCCCTTGTTGCGAGCACACACCGCACAAGCGGTGACAAATTCCTACACATCGCTCTCGAGTTTAGGCCAACAAAAGCGGCAGGAAATGAATTCCTTTGTCCGGTGGATGCCAGGATGAGCCACCAACTGTGAGGCGTGACCCCACTGGAGAACCCGAGATCGCAATTGGGACGGAACAAACAGGCTGTGGGACGGACCCCCACCTGGACCTGGGTCGGAGCGCAACGCCTACCGCCTCAATCTCCCACATCACATGGGCCACAATCTGGGAACTGGGTACAACAGGCTCAGGATGTGATTTCTCGTTGAACCGATCAAAAATGCATGACAGTGCATCAAGTTTAACATTCTTCGACCCTGGTGGGTATATTAGTAACAACCTAAACCGGGCAAAGAATAAAGCCCATCGGGCTTGCCGGGAATTGCGTGTATCGGCCTGTTGGATGTACTCCAAATTTTTATAGTCAGTCCAGACCATGAACGGATGCTCGGCTCCCTCCAGTTAATGGCGCCACTCTTCTAACGCCAGCTTGTTAAGGCACGAGAAATATATGCGCACGGGTGAAGTTTCCGGTCCAGTGGAGAATGCTGAGAGGAGAAAAATGGCTCCTACTCCCAGTTCTGAAGCATCTACCTCTACTACAAAGGGGAGGGAGGGATTGGGAGTGATCAGAATGGGTTTGGAGCTAAACCTCCTTTTTAACTCTACAAATGCTGCCTCAGCCTTAGGGTTCCCTTGTATCTCTTAACCCCTTCGAGCAGATGTCACATTTAGTCAATTCTCATCTATTTAGAGGGTGCTCTGTTTAAGGCTTTATAACTCCAGGTGTGAGCGTCACATAAACTTGGTAAATGGCTTAAATGAAACAAGACAGGTGTGCCATTTAGAATACAAACTTAGATTTGTTTATTTTCCTAATTTAAGCCATTTTTTTTTAGTTTGCAACAAAATACTGAGAGCTACATAAGTGAAACAGGTAAATATATACATTTCCTGGATCATAAACTCCACGTCAACAAGTGTGCAAAATCTGAGGATGATATGCAGAGCTACTAAAGGTCTATGATGCAAAATATAGGCAGTGTACCCTGTTGTCCATTAGTGTCTCCAAATCTATCCAAATGCTCTCAATAAAATAAAAAAAGACATATTTAACTACAAATCAACCGTTTTGGCTCATAAAACTAACTTTTGCATCATTTTCAAGTGGGAATGACTATATTTTCATCAGTATAGGTGGTTAGATATCTATGGGTCCAAATGAATGTCCTATATCTAAATTGTCCAAACCCCTATGCAAAACATGTCATGAAGTTAATAAAATTAGTTTTGTCCATTATAAAAAATATACATTTGCTTCTTTCTGATGAATTAAGGTAAAAATAAAATATTGATATCACAGTGTTACATTCACCTAAATATGTTGCCTAATCATTCACTCTTGTATCTCAATAAAACATCACTTTTCCCTGTACTCTACAGTATGTATACTTTTGCCCTGGGATTGCATTTTTCTGTAGTTTTTTATATTCCTATTCATTTTGACTCCAAAGAATTTTTTTTATCTTAATCTACGACATATCAGCGCACAGAAGATTGGAATGAGCATTTGCCATGCCCTAAGTGACAAGTTTGCCATGCCCGTTGACAAGGCGGCCTTAGCTTGGTGGTTAGAGCAACTGCCTTTCACCCTGGAGACTCATGTTCAAGCCACGCCAGGTTCATGCCATTAAATTAAATTTTGCAACAAAAATGACATGCACATGTTATGCTTTTCACGTATAAGAATGTTCTTTTCACATTAAACATATTTTATTGCAAAGGCAAAACATTTAACTATGTTAACTGTTTAAATTATAGGCTACTTAAACACAGCTGAAAGTAAGTTGAAATGGTCCAGTACTCACTACCACCAAAAGCTTTACCACAGGTAACGTTACACAGTACTGGAAAAAATATCCCATTTGTCAGACAGAAAAAAATTTATTCCCTCATTCGGCCCTACTTCTCTTGGGTTGGAGCTAGCTAACTGAATATACTGTATAGTCATACAGTAATAACTAATAATGATTAGATTTACTAGGCAACACAAGTGCATATGGCAGCCTTGTGATTTTGCAACAACGTTACGATCAACAACATTATCAAGCATACAGGCAACATAAATTAAGGTCAATTTCTCCTTTCATGGCCATTTAAGTAAGTGTTCATAACTGTATCTCCCTATGCAATATTGATATTCCAATAATATTGGGATGTCCAATACATACGTTTTCAAAAAGTCATGAAGGGAGAGCTATATAGATTTCATTATGGCAGATTTATTGATTGAACAGTCATTGACCACTTTGGCGTTCCTAGTGTTATATGTAAAAAAGTAAAAACTAGGCTACACAACGATTTTGTGGACCATGCTCTGGATGACAACACCTTCCGAGAAATTTTGCTTAAATTGGAGGTGGAAGACTACTGTTTTGCGCCCAAATATGTTTTCACTATACCAAAAGTAGATGAATGAAGGGCTGTTTTCCTAAATAAAACTTAATGAATGGCTGTATTTCCCCCGTTTTACCCAGCTAAGGGTATCTTCCCAGCGAGTGACGTTAGCCTCTCGAAGAGCGGCTTCCAGGATTAGTAGTAACCGTAGACCGTAAAAAATAGTAACGCCCAGCCTCAGTTTGTATTCTGTAACAACCTGTGACTGGCGTTGTCTGACACCCGCCCATAAACTGTAAGCCCCCGGTCGTTGTAGTGTACAGTAAAACAGGTACCTGGAACATGCGCAGTAGTTTGCGGTTATATCTCTACAGGTAGAGAGTTGGCTGAGGGCTCATTTTAATCAGGAAGACAGCTACTCTTCTACAAATCACACATCATTTTGGAGGAATTCCCCTTTAAAAACAGATTTATGGTGGTTTTAGTGCAAACGCTTTCTGTTGCCTCAAAATAGCAATATGCCAAAAATGCGCCTGACCACACCTCATCTTAAGACCAATCCGCCCAAATGGGCACACGTTCAATTGCTATTTAAACAACTTGGGCGCTGGACGGTAAAAAATAAAAATTTGATCTGAAAATAGCAAAGACACTTGCGTTTGGGTTACCGCAGCTTACCGCAGAGTGTAAGATAGAGTACTCTGTGTTCTGAAATAAGGAGGGTACATAATATACATGCCAATATATTATACTGCTGGGACTGGGACAGTTCCAAAAGATGTGTATTGTCATCGAATCTGCAATTAGAGAAAATTAATTTTAGCTGGCAATCTGGTCTCAGATGATTTGTAACAAATGAATGAAAGCGAAATCAAAGTTCATACTTATAGTTAAAAACGACCATCTACAAAAGTAGCTACATCTAATAAACATGTAATAATTTTATCATCTCCACCAGCATTTTAAGAAATGTTATTTTTTTAAATTTGGCTACATTTAATGTAAATTGAAGCCAGCCCCAAAACCCCCTAACCCCACCCCCACTCCCCTCCCTCTGTCCTGCTACAGAATCATTCCAGCACATTCTTTCTTCATGGGAGCCGTGATCCCGGCCTCCACTGGGGAGACTCCAGAGTGGAGATCAGCTGTTTGGTGCAGGATCTGGCCAGCCTACTAACCGGGCCATCTGGAAGCCAATGCCTCATGGGTCTGAGCCACTGAACTCTCGTCGGTGGGGCAGGAGGTGCAGCGCTCCTCTTTGCACATCTGCCAAGTTTCTTTTGTTGTTTTGTTCTTTTTTCCACTCTTCTCCAAGAGCAGCCAGTTGAAGGAGCAGGAGCATCCATAAACGCTACACCTCGGCGCCTGGAAAAGGAAAATCAATGCTAGGGCTGTAAGGCTTCACATCAGAGGCCTCACTCTGGTGCGAGGCCACAACTTCATTTCTGCCTCAGACTAGTTGGGTGGTGAGAGATATTCAGAGAGCATATTTAGAGCTTTACTTCCTTTGATGTAGGATTCAATGCAATGCCCATCTGAATGAAGGAATTCCAGGAGTCTCTCTCTGCTACAATACAATGCATTTCCCTATGTCCTTATTTGAACCAACATTTATGTGAATAACAAAGATGCGATGTATCCAGTACCCCTTGTAGCTAATCTCAACGTGATAATTGGTGAACTGATAGGTGGCATAGGGCTATATTTTTTTGTTGATCTCCAGTTCAGATAAAAAACATTATTGTAATAAATGTTATTATTTGGGATGTTTTGATATACTCATTTTTGGAATAGCTGTCACTTACAAATAGAGGCCCTGATGAGCTATTAATCTCTAGCATACACACAATACACCTGTGGTGATATTCCATCCGTCTTCACTTCAGCAGTGTGTTGTGTGGCCTGATGTAAAATGGCTGCTGTGCATGGTCTTACACATTTAATAAGGTGTGTTTCCCCCCTCACTTTAATGCCCTTTAAGATGAAGAGATGAATGGTACTATATAAATGCAATACGTTGTTATTATTTTAGTCTTTAACGTTATCATAAATTAATAATTTTGAGTGTGGATTTGTGATTTTTGACTAATTTTTTATGGATGTAGATGCTGAGTGCATTCCCACCACCATGCACCAGCAAAGAAACTGCGTACATAGTCTGCTAAGCCCCATCATCTGTTCCTAAAATACTGACCAGACTCACAGTGTGGTGAAAAGCAGCAGAGCTTCAATCAGGTGGACAGTCTCTGATTATGCTGCCCTGATGCCTCAGAAAAGAAAACAAAGAGTCCAAAATATATTGACTAACCTGGTTAAAATCTCCTCATCTGACTTTTTCCCTGGGATCATTGGCTTTGTTCATCAAAGAGTCTCTTCTCGCTCTGCATAAGCAAACACTGCCACAGCTCTGGGGGAGTGCTTTTGCTCTGCATGAAAGCCACTGCTCAGTCAATACATTTGCAGAACTCAATATGAGTTTTGACAACACATTACAGTTGCATCGCCATTGTGACCCACAGCTTAGAATTTTTCATTAACAGCGGTCAAGATAAAATGGAAAATTTCACACCAACTGTTAAAAAACATAAAATGAAGCTTGTCAATCCACTCAGTATCAATCTGACCATGCAACTGAGCAAAGTTTTTTTCATCTAGTCATACAGAAGAAAGAGATGTCAGTCAAGCCGAGTCCTTGAACCCCAGTTAGCTGATGTGGAACTCTCCGGGGATTGTGCTCTAGGGCAAATTCTCTTGAAGGACAGGCAGCTGTCAACATTCCAGGCATCAAGATATCAGCCACATCCAAAGACCCCACAGCCCAAAATCCAGCAACACTTGTCAGAAAGAACGTAAAGACCGAGTAGACCTTTTCAAGAACTGCATTGCATTCACTGGTGGCTCCATAATTCTTTTTAAAATTGCATTTTTCTCAGCCAGATCAAAAAACATTCTGCATACTCCCACCGCTGCATGTTATTATAAAGGTGACACAAGTGGCATAATTAATTGAGCAAAAAATGTTTAATATATATAATTAAGTTTATGGTTTGAATCCAATCTGTGCCATGAGTTTAAACTGTGGTACATATGTGATGGCAATCGTTGCTCATATCCTCACAGCAGAAAACATAAAGAGACAAATAGAAGAATAAATAAAGAACTGAATAATATTAACACACACAATTAATCAGTAGCCCCTAAGTGTAAACTCAATGCTTTCCTATAGCTATGAGTACCTCAATTTATGAATCAACACCATGTGGAATAAATGTTTTTTTAAAAGATCAATGCTTATCCAAATGTTATCCAAATCCCGTCAGGTTCGGATAACATTTTCCTTATCATCGACAAACAAAAAAAATTAATGCAGCTACTTTGCAAATGGAATTATTGGGAATAACCTCAAAACAAACAAACAAAATGGATGGACGCTGTACTCTCATCAAAGTTGAATAAGACTATGATAATACATCTGTGTCTGTGTTCCCTTGCAGTGAAGGCAAAGAAAGGATCAGGGCTGACAAGAGGCAGTTAAAAAAATTTGACAAGAGCGAATCATTCCCTGATGGAGGGAAGACACAAATACTGTGATAATGAAGATCGGATGACTGCTCCTCTCCACAGGTTGTCATGCTACTTGCTTGCAGTAAATCGATGGAGACGTCACCCCCGACAAAGAGTAATAAGAGGTGATAGATGATAATACTCTGCCCATGTGTCCCATCACGAACAGACCGCATGTCTGCAGTTCCACACTCCCTAGCTTTGTATTAAATGAATATTAAATAGTATCTTGTTTTTATGATTTGAGGGGCGTGCACCAACTGTTAATGAAATCAGGACTTGGGAGAAGACACACAGAGATAGACAAAGAAACAGAGATTCATAGGGTTCTGTATTGTACAATACTATACTATTTACTGATTCAGATGATTTAATTGTTAATCAGAATTCATGTATAATTGTGAATGTCTCTGAATTATAGGACTTTAGCCATAATGTCAAAGAAGGATAAACCAACATTATGGTGATAAAGTCTTTGCTTGGGTCACAAATTCATGGCATGCAAAATCTAGCTCATTGTTTACACATACTTTATCTCTGGGGGGCTCCTTTTGCCACAAGTGCCCGATTTGCCCCTTTCAGTGGCGTAGGATTTCAGAAATGTCTTTTATATGTTCTACTGAAAAATGGAATTCATTAAAAAATCTGCCCAAACCATGCTTTATATCAGGTTTTGTAGAATTAATTCTGCACTTCCGCAAATCTGTTTCTTGGCTACATCTGCACGACTGCGCCGGAATAAAAAAGAAGCTAGCTGCCAATAACACTGAGTTTGTCTTCTTCGATGGGGCTGCTGAAAATCTAGTGCGAAAGTTTACATTACATTACATTACATTACATTACAGTCATTTAGCAGATGCTTTTATCCAAAGTGACATACAATATGTGCATACAGAAACGTCATTGAAGTAACTACAGAACAGATAAGACAAAGCACAACCTTCCCATAATGTAGCAGCTATCCCTAGTAATGAACATTGAATGTAGTTCACAGTAAGCTGTGGGTAAATCAGCTATACTACAATTCAATTATAAATACTATTATATAGTTTACAAATGGTTTGGATGTAGCTACAGCGGCAATTTCCAGTAATAGGTCCAAATAAAATGTGATATTAGTGTTATTCAAAACATTCTGAATAAACAAAGACAAAACAAGCATACTCTCAGTTTCCCATTTTTGAAAATGAGATTTATGTATATTGGTTTTTGAAGGCTACTTGCCCCATTGGAACATGTTGAAACCCACTGTGAATCTGCGATTAAAAGGTACATTCTAGGATTGCAACTTTGGTTGGAAAATAAAACCAGCATACACAGGGACTGAGGTTGGGAACCACTGGGCTATCACATTGGACAGCCAATTTTAACTGTAACCAGTCGACTCCAACTTGCATTTAACATGGTTTAGGTAGACTTTCATTATTTAGATCATTGTGATATGATGATGAGATATTTTCCCCCTGATGAAATAAAGTAAATAAGACTATTGTCTTTGACCTCATATTATGAACATTAGATTCACGATGATGGGGGAGAGAAGAGCGAGGCAGGCCTGCAGCACTAAGCCCTCTGAGCCACAACAGGTAGGAGTAATGGTAGAGATAGGCAGCGAAATGAGTACATCTCAACCGCTATATGCACGTAAATATATGATGTTTTTTTTTTAGTTTGTTGCTGAAGTATTTAAACGGAAACAGAATAATATCTAATTATACAGTACATGAGCCAGCTACATGAGCGAGAGAGGGATATTTAGCAAGAGTACAAATTTGATATTATTAAGTTTAGTCTCGGTTGCAACTTACATGTTAAAACCCAAATTTCGCCCATCAATATCTCAGCTGTTTTGGCACCAATTAACAAGCCACTTGGCAGATCAACTCATCTCATCAATATCTTGGCATAAAACAATCATGGGAAAGATTTGTTCAGCCGTTTTCATATAGTTAAATACTTTTTAAAATTTGCATTAAGATTAAGACTTTTCCCGCGAACAACCTAGCTCAAATTCTACAACTCTAATCGTTAAAGTAGACATAGCGATATGTCAATAGTGGTGTGTCGTTCACGAACAATCAGATTTTTTTGAATGGCTCATTGGTAGGAATGAAGGGTCTAAGAAAGTGAGTGGAAAAATATTATTATATATTATATTTAATCCATTTCTAATTATTATTATATTCTAATTAAAGTGTGTATGTGGGTCGGGCGGTAAAAAATCGTGGGAACATAAATATGAACAAACAAAAAATAAAAAATAGGTAGAGTAGGCTATCATATATGTTCACGTGTTATTCATGTCATTTGCCAATGCACAGATGTTATTGCATGTCATACAATAATGGTATATAATGTAAGGAAGACTTAACATTTAGTAATTAGACTATCAGTTTCCTTTTCAACTTAGAATTAAATTCATTTTGTTGGCTGATAACAACACCGATAATTTTCCATGCCAAATAAGCATTCACGTGCGGCATAACCAGCAAGTAATGTGCGTATGTCAAGTGAAGACCTGACGGGGAGCATTTCCATGGTCAAATGGAGTCACATTTAAATTTTATAAATCACTACTTTGTCGTGATTTTCTACGTACGCCACACGTAAGATCAAATTTGATCGAAAGTACTTTTTTATAAATGAGGCCCCTGGTCTTGGCCCTTCTGCCCTTTTGACCATCTTCTGGCGTTGACTCAAGACTCGCCTGCTTAGATTGCTACCTGAATTAATTGTTAGCATGCAAGTCTAGCTTTTTGAAATTGCATTTTAGGGGTATGTTAACAGTGATTTATATATCAACACTTACCATGTTACTGACATTTTGGTTAATGTATTATTTAGACTTGTACTGTTTTTTCTTCAGTATACCATTGTTTTTTTTATTGGACATTTTGCTTATATAGCACAATTTCTCATTCCCCCCTCTACCTAACAGGTTAAGGAGAGGATATCTGCCTGCCTGGCTGACATTTCTATGTGGATGGCTACTCATCACCTGAAGCTCAACCTTGACAATACGTAACTGCGCTTCATACCTCACAGGACCTCCCCAATGAAATCCCTCTCCATCACCGTCGTCGGTACTATGGTGGCTGCCTCCCGCTCTCCATACCTGACCACCTACTCGACCCAGCTTCTCGCCCAGACCCGGTCGCCGCCAGGATCAGGTTCAAAGTTTTGACAAACAAAAAACTCCAGCTCGACCACTTCGCTCTGCTCGTCCGGACTGTGGAGCTTCTCCACCCTAGCTCCCCAGTGGTGGAACAAACTCCTCACTCCTCTACGTTCTACTCAAACACTGTCTGCTTTCCGTCGTGGTCTGAAGACACATCTCTTGACTGACTTACCAATCTAGTACCAGTACTGTTTTTTAGCTGGTTTCCTGTTCCTTAATTCATAGTTGATTTTATAGTTTATAATGTTGTCTTAGCCACAGCTTACTGTGTACTATACTCAATGTTCATGACTATGGATAGCTGCTATGTTATGATAAGAAATTAGCTCTATCTGAACTGATGTCATTGATTTTCGGTATGCACTTATTGTTATTATTATTATTATTATAATTATTCTTATTATTATTATTATTATTATGCAAACTTATGCACTTTTTGTCTTGTTAGTCGCTCAGTATAAGCGCATCTGCCAAATTAATAAATGTCTGTATTGAGACACTTCTGTAATGTGATGGACCCTCTCTAGATTAAATAAGCTAAAATTCCAGCTAAAAAAAGCTTGAAGGCGCTGAAGTTCAATACGTCTCTGAGTGAATTGATTCAAAATTAGTTTGATGTATTGTAAATGATCTCTTATCTTTCAAAACCTGATGGCCAATATCAGCATATAGTAATAATAATGTTTATCATTTTATTCATATAAAAGTTAGAAATTATATATACCACAACATCTGATATTGATTATGATGAAAACACCAATTTAAAATGGGTAGAATTTTTAAAAAATATAATTGCCAATAAAATCTCAGATTATGAGATAGACTACATTAACTTTTTTTTTTAAATACATATTTTTATACATTAAATTCATTTTAAATGTACAGTTCAAACCTAATTCATAGTAATGAACCAAATGAGCTGGAATTAAAATCAGAATACACACTGTGCCCTAGGATTGGAAAACCCTGCTGTAGCTAATGCAAGCACATGCAATATTTGCCATGTTCATTCTTGGTACTGTAGCTATTGTTTTGAATCTTTTTGACATGTTGTGACTGTGTGTGAGGGCTTTAGGTGTGAGCATTTTACAATACAGCAGATTTATTCATGTGATGGATTTTGTAGTGGATATTCAAACGCAGAGGTGAGGGAGATCAGACAGGTTACCCACATAGGTGAGGACCAATAAGGGAGATATAACACAAACAAAAAAAACAAAAAAAACACGAACTAATTTCTGACAGCTAAACAACGAAACTAAATCTACCCACGAAAATAGGGAAAACTCGAATAGAACGAGTGAAACACAAATCTAAATCTCCCGAAGCCAAAATAGGAGATTAGAAAACACAAAGAAAACACCCTCGGAACGTAACTCTACAACATCCGATGGAAGGCGCAACAAAATAAAACCACCAAAAAAAAACACTGTCTCGTAGAGAACAGCACGGAAATAAATAGCGGAGATCGCTACCAGGCGGAAACACAATCCTATACCTGGAGAAGCTAAAAGCAAGTCCCTTGTGAACATAAGCAAGTTACTATCACAAGGTCACTTAAAACTGGCTATACCTGGCTCAATGCACAAATGAATGACAAAAAAGCACCGGGGAAGCGGAAGTAAGGAACTTAAATACCCCGCAGGTAGAAGCACAGGTGAAATGAATAACGAGCATGGGAAAGCAAAACCCCGGACCGGAACATGGAACAAATCTGATAGATTATCAATAGGGAAACAGGACGAAAATTGCAGCGGAAAAAAAAAAAAAACGACGAACCATCACAATTCATGCTTTAGGTTAAATTATTGTCGTATTTTCATCAAATGGCGCGCGTTTCTGTTAATGTCGTTGTGTTTTCGTATTTGTATGAGCGTTTTCTTATTTATGAATGTGTTCTAATTTGGATTCATGTTGTGATAATGTTGCGTTGCTTTGTATGTCTCGGCCACCGTAGAAAACACATGTCTGGATGACTTTCAACACTAGGACGTGCTTGCTGTATTTTTTATTAAGAAACCATTATATGCACCTCGAAGGTTGGGATCAAAGATCTGGGCTGATTCTATGCGGGACAAAGAGATCAACGGTGAAGATTTCATCTTTCTCATGAACAAACAAAATGCTTGACCTTCAAGCCATCACCTATTGGTCAGTTATTATAGTGCCTGGAAGCTTCAAAGACTTACCTGTGAAGGTTTGATAGATTCTGCTTTTCAGTGTTTTGTTGGTATCAGGGCCGGGATGGTGTACTGACCATGGAAACACAGTTGCGTGCAGATCACTTAACAGAGGCAGTGCTGAATGTCTCTCAATGTATTTATCTCAACAAAAAAAGTTTTCAACGTACAAAAATGGCAAATTACTCACACATACAAAGCGCTGTCTATAATAAAACGAACAAATTCTAGATCTGCCATTAAAAGCATTGATCAAATGAAGCCAAGTTACAACAAACAATTACTAGCTGTCTTAGCTCACACACACTAAACAAGTTCTATTCCAAAACAATGCTAGCCAATGATTTTTTAATTATTTAATGTAAAGTGGCCCTGTGTTTTTTTATCTTACCATCTGAACAGAATGTGGACATTCAAACTTTGCGTTACATCAAAGTGTCGAATCACACAAATTGCGACATTCATTTAAATGGTGAAGAAGACAGACAAAATACAGTCCGGAAAAGATATGTTTAGGCTTATGTTTGGTTGTGAAGTTAATTTTCCAAAATGTACAGGTTTTACAGTACAACTTTCTAGATATATAGATAGAATACATTATTATCCCTTGAATACATTTATCTAGCAGCATATAACATTCACTTTTACAAATAGACATTTATAGCAAGACTATAAGGGGGGGTGGAGGTGAAGACATAAATACAGATACATAAAAATTACAAAATGTTTAACCCTAATAAATATTGAATCTTACTAACATATTCACACACGTGTTTGCCCCATTCGTGTACTGTATGTTTGTCAGTTAGTCCATTTCTGAACACAATTTTCTGAACAAAATATTAATAATAATAATACTAATTATAATAATGCATTTTTTCCATTATGTGCTTTTCACACACCCAAAGCACTGGATGCACACAATTGTTCACACATATAGAGCAGTCCTTTTTTATCAACAGCTGAATTGCACATTATTTCCACTACAAATGATTGCCATTTTACACTTTCACATGAAACGTAGTTTGAATGATCACATTATCTTCAGATGGGAAAGTTACATTAAATCATTTCGAAAACATTGGGTAGCATTGCTTTGGAATGCTTCTTTTTGTAACGTGTTTGTTATGAATAATGCATAATGTACAGGGAGTGGACAAAATATCGTAAATACCAGTTTTCCAGAAAACATAAAACAGCTGCCACATGTTTGCTACGCAAAACCTCAAGCTTTGTTCCTAACCTGATTATCTATGCTGTTTAGTGAATCTTGTGCCATGTGTACATTTTATATGATGACTTGTGTTTTTTAATAATTATGCCAAATCAACCATAATGACCTGTTAGTCATATTTTTATGAAATGGTAATAAATCATAAATGACATGTTGCTGTTATATAAGTAATAAGTGCTTACACTTCAACAAATGTTTAAGTAGAAATCAGAATACATTTTGGTCCCCAACAACTGGAGTTTATCTCCTCTATGTAGTAGAATGTGATTACTGAAAAACTTAACTGAAAAGGAATAATTAACAATTGGGCCATATTTGTGACATGTTATGTGCAAGTGTTGGATTTTAGACCAGTTTCAATGATCTTCATAAAAGTCATAAAAGATTAGTCATAAAAGAGTGTAGAAAATATAGGTAAGAGAAATGGGAGCAAACATATAGCAGCTGTTTTATGTTTTATAAAAAAAAGTTTTTTACAGTTTCTGGTGTTTCTGATATTTTGTCCTCCCCCTGCATAAATTCATGAAGCATAATTAAATCTAGAGAGATGCATACACACAGGTGAACACACAAACCTTTTGGCTCAAATGTCGGGCGATGATCTATAGAGCTAGCTAACATTAGGTTACTGAGTAAAAACCGTAAAAAGCTGTTTTCACGGTAACGTACTACTCGCTGTAGCTTTCTTTAACATAACACTAGGAACGCTACAGACTGTTGTCACTTTAAGAAAATTTATGAAATATGTCGCCGTGATATCCATGGCTTTGTGACTTCCTAAACAAACGTATTGAATGTTCTGATGCACTTTGGATATGACTATTGTATAAGTAAATAAAGTTATAAACACTGTCATGCATCTTACGTGTAAGCCTGATAATTTAGATCGCAGCCTGTAGGTTAGCGAACTGTAACTTTATAGTTAACTTTATGTCCAAAAGTATGACGTATTCACATCCTTATGTCCGCCAAAAGCATTACGTGTTGCAGCGTTCATTTTGCCAGTGTATCCTGCAATTGGTTACTTTTGACCAGACTACTTTGATCAGATGTGGTTGGGGAGAATTATTATTTGTGGGCAAGCAGCATTTGTGATGACGAAATTGACAGGAAAAAGAGGTAGAATAAGAAGAAGGAGAAAAAAACTGCAAAATAACCCAAGTTTGGGCTTTATTCTGTGGATGCGTGAAGTTGTACTTGAATTTTTTGTGATTATATCAGGTCAGAATGTGCAGAAGTTCATGTTTTTAAGGCCTGAGAGTCTGTGGTCATTGTGGTTATTTCTGTAGAAAACCCTGAAAAGTGCCAAACTCTCTGTGCTGTATAGGTATGGGGCATGCCCCACCAAGCAGTAACTTGGTGGATGGCATCCCTGCCATCCCAATCCGTTCCTCAAAATTACATCATCAACATCAACATACATGGAAGGTATGAGACAATCATTCACCTATACTACTGTTGACATTTCAATTTGTTACAAAGGCTACAATGGTCAACATCAAGTCAATGAAGTGGAATACATGCCCATAACATTAGGGTGCAAATACCTCTTTGTTTTCAATATTATTGATGTCTGTAAATGATTAAGGTCTTTTACTTCGATATGACCTGTCCCGTTATCATGTAGCAGAGTAGGTGACTCAGGGCATAACATTTTTCAGCTTCCTGCCTGAAGTCCCTGCTGATGCTGATAGGCCTATCTCGGTACACAGGTCAGTGCGTCAAAGATGACGAGGGACATGCAATGTGCCCCGGCCCTCGCCGGCCATCAGCGCAGCTCGAAATGCAGACAGGACCGTCATTAAGCACTGACAAGCCTGTCCATCACTAGGGCTGAACACCTTCCAAACATCGATAGTCTTGGCACGAGGTCCCCCTGCCCCCGAGACCCTGCCTTTGCCAGCCTCAGCAGAAAAGCAAGTGTCAGGTGGCTGTCGCCCAACATGGGCTGGAGGTCAATTCTAATTGTATGCTAATCAGGACATAATGTATATCTCCTTAACCGCTGACAATCAATGGCTATCATCAAAGTATCGTAGTCCATGCAAAAGAGATAATTATAGGAGAAAGATATGGAGGGGAGGGCAAGGTGGTCCCTAAGGTTACATGACCAGTAAAGACATTACTCAACTCAATAGTCTTTCCAATTCCTGTGCCATTTTCTAACAGGCCACAGCCAGGTGCACATGATTACAAATCCTGTTGTCTCAAAGCCATTTCAGATGATAATTAATGGTGAGAGATGTGGCCTATTCTGTAGGGCCCACTTTAAAGTCATGTATGGGTCTCCCCACGCAGACGGTGGTTGGATCTGTGCTGTAGAACTGTGATCCCTTCTCTCTTTGTTAAGCTCACTGCTTCCCACCTGTCTGAATACAGGAATAAAAATGAATGGAGGTGGACAGTCCCTGCGGAAAAAAGGTAATTAGCATTTTCATTGCATTTCCACTGGTTTTCCCAGAATTTAGTAGCCAACGTTTCTTACATAAGCACAATAAAATAAAATGTGAACACATTTACTAACTGGATTGTGAGGCACAAGCGAAACCTTCAGATCTTATTCAGCAATATATTTAAAAATATACATGCACATTCTCTCTTCCATTTGGACAGGTCTGGCAACGCTGAGTGTCAGGTTGGGAAATTATCCACAGAGACTGGACGAGGAGCAGCTGCACCCAGCCTAATGTAAACACGATTTAAGTGACTGAGCAGCTTGTCTGGTCCCCTGTCATGATTCAAATGTGTAGCGAGCACGAAAGCAAATTCATTCTGTTTGTACTGTACTGTATCTGCTGGAGAGGAAGATACAAGTACAAAGCTATTTTTCTTCTTATCTGCTGCATTTCCAGGATCTTCTAGCTAGTTTTTTTATACTCTGCCATTGGTAATGCTGACATAACTGCTTTTAAACAATATTTTTAAATCCCATTGTATTTTGTCCCCAATGTGGTCATTTGTTTGCAACAGTAAAGTTAAATGGAAATAAAATGAGCATGTCAACTAATTTGCATGAGATATATGAGTTAGAGATTTACAAGCAAAGAGTTACTTTGATTTAAAGTTGAAGCATATTAGCTGGGCCAATGGAAGACATCATAAATGAGGAAATCCATCCATTTAGCCCTTCAACATGATAAGAACAGAAAAGGTCTCGTCAGTTGCACAAAAAGCTTTAACTTACACAGCCCGTCTTATGTCTGTACACTACGGGGTCAATGAGCTAAAGGTTTGCGTGTACAAAAACATTTAAAACTGCAGAAAATCATCTGAGGTGATCAACTAATGAAGAGCAAAGAGGACTGCGCGTTAAAACTGAAACAAGCAATACAACGTCTATTATAACAAACAGTGAATAACAAAGCAAATAAAAACTTTATTCAAATAAAATCCACTCAGATGGAATGATTTTATGTGACACTAACGGCGCGAGTAGTGCTAGTAAGCATAGTTATGATCATTTCAGTGCTGACTAACATCTGTAACTCCCGGCAGAAACTAAAAGACATCCAGTGAAAATTTGTCGTAAACCGCCAACTTGTTCAGTGTAACAGTAGCCTATACATACACTGTAACAAAAAATAGCATAAAAAAGCAGCAGCAATGTTGCCAGTGAAAAACAATTACACGAAGGGGGAAAACAATTAAGCCTGTTATCCTGTTATTTAACTGTATAAATCCAGTTTTTTTATGGGATGACTGTTAAATAATGAGTTATTGCTTTTATTCTGCATGACTTTGATAGTGTTAAAAAACACAATTTTTTCCATTCATTAAACGGTTAAACATTGCTGCCAGTTAGGGCTGGGAGATAATATCACGATACTGTCATGTGAAAAATCGTGATATACGATACTATCGCCCCGCCCCCCAGAACAACACCTCTGTTTTTTGTTAATAGTAGAACCTCTACTATCCGACACCCTCTGGGAAATTCCGGATAGTAGAACACGTGCCAAAGTTATGAGAATTGAGAATTGTCTTCACATATGAACAAAAAAATAAAGGTAGAACATACATGTGGTGTCGGGCTAATGATGTATTTATAAGCTCCCGGTCAGTGCGGGATGTTTAAACTTGAGTGCATTTAGATATTTTGTTAATTTATAGTTTTTTTAAAAATTGCATATTATTATTATCTCATATCCCCACCTGCTGCAGTGCAAGCATGGAAGTGTTTCTACAGTGCAAAAAAATATAGAAAATGAACTTTAGTATTAAAGTTTGGAGCAATAACTGCTCACAAGTTATCTATTCATTAACCTACATTTTGGACTGCATTGTAAAGTAACGACGAGCGGTTCTCGAGGTGAGCAATGCTCCGCAAAGAAAGATGTAAAATTATGATTATTACTGATCAGCATGGTGGATATAGCCTAGTTCGTGAAACACCAAATTATCCTTTAATATGCAGTAGCCTTTTCCGGTGTCATGGCAATTATTTATTCTGTTTCGATGAAGCATTGAATTTTAAGATAAGCCAAAAATGTCAGGGAGAACCGGTGTTACTGCATGAGCTGCATCCTCTGCAGGAACGGCATCTCCATGTTTCTGGTTGTGGGGCATGTGATGCATCGACCCCTTATTGGATACAACACTACCATATGATTCAGCACTTTGAGACTGTTTTGAGCTTGTGTATGCATAGTTATTGTTTACATTATTTAACTTAGTAGCATGTTGGCTATAAAGGTAGCTAAATGCTACCTACTTATCTAGCTATCAGTTCTGAATTACACTAGATGGCTATTGGATAAATGCATTGTGGGCTTGTACTTCCGTTGTTGAAAGGAACAAATATTTTGGTTCCTACCCATCTATTGTAGCTATTCGCACTTATCTGTAGCCTAGCTAAACACATTTTCCTTGCTAAATAGCTTGATAGTTGGGCAAGTAGCTGCACAGCTATTAAAATGTTATGCATTAACAAATTATAGGCAAGCTACATAAAAACCACACTCACTCATCGTCAAAATAGTAGGCTATAACAACAGATAGCCTGCTTAACCCACAATAGAGTTCGCTTGCTAACGTTATCTAGCTACAGTGCCTAAGTTGCAATTTCGGCAATAGGATATGATAACATCAATTGTTGCAGTAATTGCGGTGTCGATGTAACTATGGTTTGTTAACATTAGCTATAGTCTAAGTTATAAATATTAGCTATATTGCCAGCATCATCTTTAAGCTGGCTATACTTATTCACGTAGGCCTAGGCCATTTTTGCCCATTATTAGCCTGCTGGCTAAAGTTATCACTGTAAGCTAAGTAGTTAACATTAGCTAAAGCTAGTTAATTGTAAAAAGGCATGGTAACATTGCTGTATGTGAATAAGAATATCCATACACATGTGGTAGCATTGTATCCAATAAGGTGTCGATACATCACATGCCCCCGGAACCGGAAATGGGGAGATGCCGTTTGTGCAGAGGATGCGGCTCACGCAGTTACACAATCTGTATGTAGCCTAGGCCTACAGTTTTGCAATTTGTGCATAGCCTACGGTTTTGCAATCCATGGCCTACGTGGGGTTTTAGTGAAAGCAAACATTTTTGTAATGCGAAATCCATTAATAAATAAAGTTTCATTGCAGAAAAGTCTGACACAAAAGTATGATGCCTACAATTCACACTCGAGGAATCGGGATAAATAATAAAGCGGCATGGCAAGAACCTGTAGTATATCATGAATATTGGCAAGGCTAGGGGTTGTTGTGGCAGGACTATGAAGCTCGCAAACCCCACACAGCCATGTCAATATCATGAAATATCACGGGTTAGAGTGCCATAGACATAGACGATGTCGCAAAAGTCCCAAAACACCTAAATGACGAAGAATAAGTGAGGAAGAAAGTGACAAATGGTCTCGTCTCTGACGTTGCAAGATGCGATTTTTTTGCCATGTGTAACGGACAGGTTATTGCAAAGGAATGCATTTCTTTGGCTCTTAATTGTGCATTCTGGTAGGCGGGACTATGTTCTTTCAAGGTGTAGCGCCACAGATGGGAGCAAATTTAGCGAAGTAGACATCCTCTGTAAATCGCGATATCCAGCTCCCATCGTGATAGCTGTCAATCATCATCGATATACATGTACAATACTATCGTCATATCGCCCAGCCCTACTGCCAGTCTTTTCACCATTTTCTGACTAGATATTTTTTACAGTGTAACATTCCAGACACGCAAAATTTCTAATTTAAATATGGCTGTTTGCGGCTGGAGTGATGTACATAATGACTCTTAGTTGATCACCCGCAAAGTGTGAAATGATAACACGTGCAAATACTTTGGCTGCGCCCGCAAAATAACAGCCCTTATTTAGGATTTTAGTAAATCGACCTCAATGTCTCAATTAATATAATTTAATTATTCATCACAGGATTATTTTGCAGGATGCAAACAAAGAAGACAAGACTGAACTTGTACAAACATGTGTGTGCCTATTGGCTCAACTCTACAAATACAATTAGGCCAGCATCACCTTTACGTATGCTGCCAAAACATCTGAATAATCAAATTAATCAGAAGGGGGAAGCTGTCTATGAATCCAGAGAAATAGAGAAAAGAATGGCCAACGAACCTCCAGTCTCCTCCAAAATGATTGGTATCCTTGATAAAGATGAACAAAAAGATTCTATTGAATCTCATATTTATTGCCCATTCTTTTTTTATTTTACCCATAGATAATTTACCTAGATAATTTTTATACCTATGTTTTTGGGAAATAAAATAATTACTTTATTACTTATTTTCTTGGGGCAATTTTGTTAGTCCAAATATTTCCCCATATTTTTGAGCATAAAATATTCCTCATTAACTGTGCTGTTTGTTTTATTGTCTTTCAGAGATATTTTCTGCACAGCACTATTAGTGACAACGGAAAGCTGTCATTTTTTGTAAGCCCGGTGACCATTTCCTTATGTCCAATTATCTCCTATAGGAACTTGAAAAAGGCAATTCCACTGAAAGGCCTTTTTCATGTCCATATAGCTTTGTTTCACCAGAGCTTTGCTGTAGACAGGGTTTATGTAGTGAAGTTGAGGTGTCTTAAATATATGTTTTTAATATAACATTTCAATTCCATTCCACGATCTGTCAAATACATTTAATCTAGTTATATTAATATTATTTGACGTCATATTAGCTTCACTTTGCGGGATATACTTTATTTAATTGAATGACTTCTGTTTCGTATTGTGTTAATTTTGTATGTCACATGTGTTTCAGCATATGTCACCTGTTTCAGAAAGATTTAGTCAATAAGCTGATTGTCATATCAATTTTTTGCACATCATATTTATGAAGCCATATTTGAACCTGAAATACCTCTACTGTATTACAGTACAGATGGCTAAGATTCTGGTAATTATTTCACTGATTGAAATAGACAGGAGTGTAAAAACAGTGAAGCCAGTATTTTCCTTTTCAAACTTTTCCTCATTCTCAGGAGCCACATTCAAAAAGAAAACATTTAGAGATGCATTATTTCCAGTAAAACATCATATTCATGAAACATGCAGTCTTAAAAGCAAGCACGGGAACCCAAGCATATACTCAAGGTAGACTTGTGCCCGCACCCTTGAACTGAGTAGAGGGAACTGTTGAAATAAAGATTGCGGTACATCAATTCAATCGGCGTGAAAAACTTCAGTGGAATAGACCTCTCCTTGGCAGTGCCTGTCTATATCCTGATAGTGGTGTATTGTTGTTTAACAAGAGCTAAATGGCCTGGCAGCAAGTGCTTGCCTAATGGATGAGAGAAGACATTTTTAATTATCCATGAGGAGCAGAACATTCTTTACAAGCATTGGAATACACTTGCCGATTCATAGTGCTGAGTATTCAACCCTTTGCATAATTATTGTTTGCGTTTTTGGGGGAATCCTTTTAATGAGAAATTTACTTGGATCAATTTGGCAAACTTGTGAAAATCTCACTGGAAGTCTATGCAGAGACATACTGGACACTGTAAAGGCGTCATAGTTAAAAGGAAAACCGCTCCAAGTGGATGTAAATGTGACATATGAATACTCATGCAACTACTGCATGCAAATCCTTCTTTAGCATAAAAAATCATTAGGGCTCATCCCCCTGACCAAACTTGTTATTTGAATGCAGAGTTAATGAATGCTCTAAGGAAGCATAGGTGGTCTTGTAGAGCACAAATTACAGCATCCACAATGCTGCATTGCAATGGTGCCTTGAATGATGATGCAGAGGCTTACCCTGATTAGAGGCTGAGACTGTTGAGAGAACGAAAGTTACGCTCAGTGAAAACAGTGTTAAGATTATAAACATGCATAAGCAAGACAAAAAAAAAAAAAGGCAAGCGGTGCAATTACTATGAGCATAAAAGCGGGGAGACGTACGTTTAGCTGACAGATGGGGCAAGGAGGGAGGAGTCAAGTTTTTTTCTAATTAAATATGCAGAACTAATGAGGAGGAATGCAAAAGTGGCATATGTAGGGCCTTCAGAAGATTTCTCATTTATGAGCACTGGGCGTGCTGCATTAATAGTCTCCTGGTGCAGTATCCACACATAGGTTAATTATGACTCCATGCCTCTAGCCACCTGAGGTGTAAAGTCAGGGAAAGGCACAAATTAAATGGTATTTAATACAACACTATTTGAAATGTAAAACTGAAAAATGGCTTTCAAAATGTAACCCCAGATTTTGTTCCAGGACAAAAAAAAATGATGCGCACTGCCAGCCAATGGAAATGGCAGGTTCCACAACGGGGCTCTAAAATGGTTCTCATTTGAGTTCCACACGTGGGTGAATTTTTGTTTTGTTTTTCACACTATCACCTTGGTAAGGAACCTCAATGTGGCATCAAACATATCTACTCCCTGGCCATGTGTGGGTCCAGCTGTACCTATTGGCTGCCATAGACTCAGCACAGTGGGCATGTCCAGTGAGCTAATCACAGAGGCCTTTACCAGCTAGTCATATGGTTTTTTACCGTGTAGCAATATCTGGGTCAGTATAATCCAGCTGTATATAATCGCAGCCTTAATCCTCCAATCTCTTATGATTAAACACAAAAAAGATGTTCCGATAACTGCCAGAAAAATTCAAGGATTACACAACAGCAGGAAGGTGGGGGTTCCGGTGACCTGCATCATCAGCTGCTGTTCTTGGGAAGGGGGTTTGATGAGCCGCACCATCAGCTGCTGTTCTTGGGAAGGGGGTTTGATGAGCCGCACCATCAGCTGCTGTTCTTGGGAAGGGGGTTTGATGAGCCGCATCATCAGCTGCTGTTCTTGGGAAGGGGGTTTGATGAGCCGCATCATCAGCTGCTGTTCTTGGGAAGGGGGTTTGATGAGCCGCACCATCAGCTGCTGTTCTTGGGAAGGGGGTCTGATGAGCCGCACCGCACCAAACCACGACAGTAAACAGGTGAACAAATTGAAATTGTCATCGCTACAATCATTCCATTCAAGAAAACAGAAAAAAAACATCTGCGGCAGGTTTTATCTTTCAGAGTGCACCACTTAAATACACATTCAGCTGATTAAAGGAGCACTTCACCAAAAACCCACAATTTGCTATATTCCCTATAAAATTACTCTCACTATAAAATTCTCCCCGTCCTTTCACTCAGAGCTATCACCCAAGCACCCTGAGCCTGGATATAAGATCAGAAGCTGTGAGCACTTGAGCAGCATGTCTTTCACTAGCAATAAAGCCTCTAGATGCTGCCACATAGATGCCCGAACCCAAAATGACCTGGATCCTTTGTAGAGTCATTTGATTTTGAAACAGACACGTATTCCATTGTGTAAAAACCTACAGGTGTTGAAAGTAAAAGAAAAAGACTCAAGTCGAAACTTCAGTGCTGTTGTTGGTGCCTCGAAGGTAGAGAGTGTCTACCAGTGACAGGTCCGTGCAACGGGCGGGTGGGCGGGTGGACCTAGTCATATTCCTCTCTGTGAGAATACTCCCAGTGGTGTCTATGAAACATACACAACGTTGTGACTGGGGTCACATTGCAACGATGAGGTGGTGCGTTTGTTCGGTGGTGTACATGGAACCAGACCATGGCAGGCAGAGGCACGTTGAAATTGGACCTGAAGGTGTATAGACGTGCTCCCGTTAGCAATGGCTCACTTCTTTGGTGAAGGGAATAAGCAGGACAAACCTGACAAGCCGGCTGTGGATCGATCCAATAAGGACAAGGACGGTGGCCTGTTGTGCTGGAGTCCCCTTGAGCGACACAATCCCTGTCAGTGGCCAGCTGATGACACTCCCAGCATGTCTAGGGAGAGGTGACCTTGTTTACCTTGGCTTTTTGGTGAATTTCCAGCTACGTCATACATATAGCAACATATGTGTGTGTGTGTGCGTGTGTGTGTAGGAGAATGTCCTTACTGTAAGCAGATTGCAATGTTGAGCTTTTTAACCTAACCCACCCAGCTTCAGATTCTCTATCCGTAATCCAGTTTGGAAATTCCATTTCCACTAAAACTGTTAGCGAGGAGCCAAATGTCATATTCTGACCTGTGTTTGACCTTTCACTTAACTCCAGAACTCCAGTATATTTAATTCCAGAAATTGCCTTGATTCTGTGCTTTATAGAATATTTGCCCTAAAGAATGTGGGTAATAGAAATGGCTGCCTGGGACATACAGAAAGTGTGAGCTCACAATTGATTATGCAGTGACGATCTGAGCTGTCCTCATGTAAGGAAATAACAATGGTGGCTATTGTTGGACTCACTTTCACTTTCTCCATGGCAACCTGCTTGCTTCTCTTCACAAAGGTGTATGAAAATGGAGTTGAATGAGAGTGTGGTGAGTGATAAAACTGACTGTAATCAAACGTATCATTGTGTTGCCATTACAAAAAAGGTATGGCTGCCGCTGAACCTACCTTTTTGTCCCATGTTGCTAGCCCTAGGCAGAAGCAGGTTGTCATCCACACCTGTCAGGACACTCCACTTTGTTTTCAGCTTCACTATCTTATGACTAATTCGCTATTAAAAACTGTTGTCTCATTAAAAAGCAGTGGCTTTTGGCTCCGGCATCTCCCCCCAAGGGGTTAGGAGTTGCTGAGCCTCAACATTAGCATTCAAAAACAAATCATGAAAATAAATCTTTAAAAAGTTGAAACTTCAGGACACCCAGAGGATTTGTATCTGCAATTCATTACATGATAAAATATGAACGTGTACTGAAATATATATATATATTATAAGAAGACATCACTGCAAAATATTTAAATTGGTCTATTTAAAATGGAAAACCAGTATATTTTATTGTTTGCTCTGACCTGGAGTGACCCTTTATAATAATGTCAGTTGGGTCTTGCTACTAATTAAATGGCCTGAAAGCCAGTTTCTCTGTGGAAAGAAAACAACAATCATGTTTGATAAATAGAGGGCTTAATTTGATATAAAGTCGTACTGTTGTTGCGGACTTGTATTGTAAGGTTTATCTACCAATTTCTGCGTTCATACTCAGCCTAAAGTTTAGTAAAAAGCTGATATTACCAGCATATTTTTATTTTACACTGCTCAGCACTATAGAGCCACTGCTGAATGAACTGTAATAGAAACAGCTGGTAGAGAGGAATGCAGAAACTTACAAGCCACATGAAGGTTGTGCTGCATAATTCATGTACTGCTCCTTTTAGAAACGGCAGATTCATCAGGACAATGTTGTTTGACGGAAGAGCTGCTCGTTGCCTTCACCTTGCTCTGCTCTTCACCCTCGTTTCCTCCTACACTGTACAGAACCATTAGAGATCCCTCAGGTCCATGGCGGCCAGAGTGCATCATGGGGAAGGAGCCTTGCACTGGCTTGTGGAAGACATTACAGCATTGCTACATTATCAATACTATTTGTGTGTGGATGCATGGATGCATTTATGCATGTATATTTGTATGGGTATATGTGTATACACACACACACACACTCAGATATTTATACATATACAGTATGTATACATGCACTGCCTGACCAAAAAGAAAGACGCCGTTGCACCCGTCATGCATAGTGCCCACTGTACAAGCGTCTGGAGGCAGTGTTGTGATCTGGGGTTGCTTCAATTGGTCAGGTCTAGGCTCAACAATGTTATGCAGCAATAAAATGAAGTCAGCTGAGTACCTTAATGTACTGAATGACCAGGTTATCCCATCAATGGGCATATTCCAGGACGACAATGCCAAGATTGATCGGGCTCAAATTGTGAAAAAGTGGTTCAGGGAGCATGAAGTCTTGAACTTAACCCAATTGAACGTTTTTGGGATGTGCTGGAGAAGTCTGTAAATATAAAAACAATTAATGTGCTTAATGTGTTTAATGTGCTGCTGCCTGTCTTGGCCAGGACACTCTTGTAAAAGAGATTTTTAATCTCAATGAGGCTTTTTTTCCTGGTTAAATAAAGGTTAAATATATATATTTTTTTAAATCAGGAAGTCATGGCATGCAAAAGATATGCAACCAAATATAAAAAATGATGACTTTATTCTACATTATGTTAAACTGTCCAATATTTTTGATGCCCGGAAATGGGGGGGACTATGTACAAAAGGTTCTATAATTTCTAAACGGTTAATCCGATATGGATGAAAATACGTTCAAATTAAAGCTGACACAGTCTACACTTCAACCTCATTGTATTTTTTCAAACTCAAAGTGCTAGAGTACAGAACCAAAATAACAAAAAAATTGTCACTGTCCAATGAATTATGGTGCTCACTGTATATACGTATATAGATAATAAATAATATATATTATATATACTGTATATACATACAAATACAGAGCAATTATTCAACCACTGATTTTTTGTTTATTATTAATTGTATATTTTGTTTTCTAAACCTACAAATTGCTTAAATCTCCATAAGTCATAAACGGAGGCAGAGTGCAAGTAAATCTGAATACTAAATGTTTGATGAATCTTGCAAATGAAACAATTACATCAGAAAAAATATAATATCAGGCCAAAAGGAGGGCTGGGGCAGTTATTATTTTCTTTGCTCACAGGCAAACCCAGACAACTTTTAGCAAAGGTTCCCATCTAATTGGTTGAGTGCCTGGGGGGCTGTTTGTTGAGAAGCCTGTACACTTGCAGTGCCGGCATCATGTTGCAGAAGGTGAGAGAAATGAATGATCATAAAAGAGGGCTTGCAGGTCCTGTACTTTAATCATTTCCCTGTGTAACCTGCTTCAACCTTGGCTTACCAGTGAAATGATACAGAGTTTTGACACAAAATGGGTGCGTGCTAAATTATAATAATAATAATAATAATTCACTCTATGAAATGCGATGCTTGTGGACAACTGATGCATTGAGGCCGAATACTATACATATAAAATGAAAGTGTGGCATGCTACAGCAAGGTGTGGCATGTACTGAAAGCTGAAAACTACTGCACTATATATCCACTATGATATTTTGGTGTTAAGTAACATCATTGCAGCTGTTCAGATCTCAGTAGAGCACTGCCAGCAATGACTTGCAAGCTTGTACTGAAAGAGCCTGATATTCTGATTGAATGGTGAGCTACCTGGGGTTCTTATATGAAGCCCAAAACAGCGCTGACCCATCATCACAATGAGTACAAGCATAAGTATGACTGTGAGAGGACTATAGTGGGCATGTCACTTCTCATTTGTGTTTATGACCACGATCATAGTGAAGTCTGTGGTGCAAAACCACAACAGACCTGTCTACATTATACATGTTTTCTGTAAGAAAATAGTTACACAAGGAAAAGCTGAATCAGAGGATATATATGTAGTGCTAATGGTCCCCATGTTGCAGTGGAAAATATACACCCCTATCCTTCCCCCCACACACTCACACTCACAGACAAGCATATACACTCTCTCTCATTCTCCCTCTCTTTCTCTCTCTTTCTCTCTCTCTCTCTCTCTCTCTCTCTCTCTCTCACACACACACACAAACAGTCAGACACAAAATACAAAATTAATTAAAAATATTTGAGATATTCTCAGATAATGGAATCATCTAAGCATGTGTAAAAAAAAATATATATATTTTAAAAAGTCAAAATGAATATCAGTGAAAGATATTGGGTGGCTCATCCTGTTAAGGCACTGTTCTAGTGCATGGATCAGCCCCACAGTCTGGCATCGAATCCAGGCCATCAAAGGCTGACTGTGGCAAGCAGACCTGCTGAGTAGAGCATAGTTAGCAAAAATATCTCCCGGGGAGGGTGGTTTCAGCTGAACGGGATGATCGGTGATCCTTGCTGGATGATCAGGCATTCACAGTTAGCCTGGTGAGCTGCACATGTAATACGTTCCTCTGATTCATGTCTGTACAAGCCCAACCTGTCCACCATGGTGTGGAAAGAAGCCGTGGTCACATTGCTTGCTTTGGCGAACAGTACATGCTTGCTTCTTGAACCGACAACGAGCACTGCAGGGTAAACATGATAGGGCATTCCAAATACTGTTAATATTTTCAAAAATGGTATTGCGCATACAAAAGCAGGAAAAGACGTAAAAAATACAGCAGCATTATGGACTTGGAAAAGTTATGACAGAGCACATTTGCCATTAAGAACTTTCAGGTTCAGGAATAATGTCACTGTTTACCATTGCCATTTTTTGCATAAGCTGTAATGTGCGATACATATACAATGCCCTCCACAATTATTGGCACCCCTGGTAAAGATGAGTAAAAAGGGTTATAAAAAATTTATCGTTACTCGCGGTGGTACCGCGGTAAGAGCGGTTTCCTACTACTGGCTGACGGGGCTGTGCAGCGGTGATTCTCTAGTGGTTGCTACACGGGGGGAAATTGCATTAGTACCACATGTGCCACAATTATTGGCACCCCTGCATTTACATATAGAATAAAGTAATCATTTTTAATATTTGGTCGCATGCCATGACTTCCTGATGTCTGTGACCCACAACATCAAAAGACTCTTGATATCTTATTTTCTGGTACTCTTACAAGCGATACTATAATGTCTCTGCATTTGAATGGATCTCTATGGGAATTGGGGGGTGGGACTAAATTTAGCTGTAAATTATGCTGGAACAGTATGGAATACATGGTTGGTAAAAAGGCTGTAAATCATGAAGGGTCTGAGGTATCAAACGAGCCTCAAACCATCACTCTGCTGCAAAAAGGATCACTTTAAGGGTTGTTTCTCCTGACAGATTTTCCTATTGAACTCTATGGAAAAATAAGTCAGGAGAAGAAACCCTTCAAGTTATCCAGGTTAAAGGTTGGATTTTTCAAATTTTTTCGGTGTGAGATTAAGCTAATTCACCAGTGATTTTTTTATAACCCTTTTTACTCATCTTTACCAGGGGTGCCAAAAATAGTGGAGGGCACTGTACATTACAGAGCTGAAGCGGCTAAGTGGGAGATATTTGGTTATAGAGTCCATTAAGTATTCTTATTAACATAAAGCCAACATTAACAGCATCATTTAGGATTAGCATGGACATTTTAAGACCTCTGACTATATAATGTTGTGGTTCTGTACTTGATTTCTATGTTCAGAGACTAGGAACTACTGTTTAAATACTACTTCTCATCATAGATTGTAGAGAATATATACATATATGTTTAATATCCATCAGTGAAAATTTGTGAAATGTGGCATATATCTCACAAATTAGCTACACTTTAGATTTACATTAAATTTAATGGAAATTAAATTGTGCTTTATTGTACTTTTAAAATATAAAATCTCCCTTCAGTAGCAACACAAGCATCACAACTCTGCTAGACTTAAAAGTGCACCTTGAATGTACAGAGTTGATTGTGTGTAAACCTGGGTATTGTAACACTGGGCACTGTGCCCTTCACACCTTCATCTGTTCTTTTAATTATTCCTTGTGAATATACTTTATAGCTATTTTAATTCTAAATATTTCTCTAATATTGTATGTTTCAGTATTAAAATGTTTTTCCCTTCTGACTGCAACTGCACTGAACCCCCACTTTGCATATTAACTTTCAGTAAAATGTGCCCTTAATGTTCTTTTCCTCATCATTATTTAACAACTAATCTTTATCTGCATAAATTACAACATGTGTTAATAAGCACTGGTTAATGTATGAGATATGCCTGACTAATTAAAGCTTTCAGATTAAAGTTTTATTTTGCATGCATTATCCCACATAAGTTATACTGTGTAACATTTGTTTGATATACATGTCTACAGAACTGGAGAAGTGGGGCTTGATTGCTACATCTGAAAAAATTATAAAGAATGAAAGGACATGTTTGCAGTCTATACCATATCATACAGTCTATACCATTTGTGCACACGTCCATACATGCTTGGCATGTGCACAAATACAAACATTTGCCCAAAGTCTTAATGTTTCACTGAATAAAGGAGGCAAATGTATTTTGTAAATATGTCAAGCAGTTTCCATAAGTTCTGTGATCTCAAGCAGAGATACCAATCCTTCATGCATCAACTCGTCACACTAAAAGCCCAGAACCAAAAACCAGTCAAAGGTAGAGTGGCAAAAACTGGTGCACTGGTTATTTGGTTTATGCACTTTATGCCAGGGTACCATTGTCTATTTCCCTGCTAAAAACCCAAACAACAAATGTGACATCAATTGATTTAGTTACTGTAACTATGAGAAGAATATATCATAATTTGCACTACTTACCCCCAGCACACATCCAAAGACAGGTTAAGTTGAGTGTTCTGTTGTTAGGTGAAGCCGACATATCATTCGTCCAAGCAGCATACGAGAAACACAAATCACGTCCAACTTAATTCAAATTGAAGAAATACTGAAGAATTTTTCGGTCAAACAGTTTCACTCCACTGCTAAGCAAATGTGTAACACCTCTGTAATAACATATAACTATACATGTACAGATGTGTTTACAATTGACATAATTATGCAGATTATCTGAGTAACGTGAGATTCTACCCCTTCACGTGAGATTCTAGCCACAACCCAACACCTAACCTCCATAATTCTGAGGCAAATCATCAGCCATTCTGTGCTTTATTAAGCTGTAACATTATATACTTGCATGGTAGTCTCTTTTACAGTTATGTAGTATTTATATATCTTAGATTAATGTAATTACATAAGAAATGTGCCAACATTATATGGAGTTATACTTTAAATTAGTTTAAAGTAGGGTGAGAGGGTGTTACTGTGCTGCAAATATATAATATGACACAGAAAACATTGCCTTTAATGTGACCTTTAATATAAAAACTGAATTTGAAAGTGAACAGACAGTGCCCATGAAATTAATATTCTTGAGGCTCACTGGATTGCAAACATGAGGCAGGTTTGATACCTGCTAATTATGAAATGGTAAAGCATTCTAAGCCATCTTCCTACTGTCTAATTCACCACTCCTGTCTCCGGGCGCATCTCTATGCTCTCACATAAATGAAGCCCTTCAATTAGAGCTCAGATAAACCCATAGCTTGTTAATTTCCATTAAAATATTCCTCCTCTTGTGCTAATTAGGTGAGATCCACGGCTGTGGAGTGCCTTTCGCCAAGCAAGAGGCAGACTGCTCAGCACCCCCCCAGTGTAATTTGGCTGACCAAAGCAGCCATGGTAGCAGGGAATTATTTTAATTAACTGCCTCTACTTTTTGTGGTTAATGATGCTCGGTTACTGAGTGTGGATATTCCATAACTGGGCATTTTAGCATCCACAGAGGCCAAGATTTACTGCTAAACAGATAAATGAAATAAATAAAAACACAAGAAAGCCCGCAGTGTTTTTCACAGCACAAATATATTTCTGAGTTGTGTCATACAGTGATGGACAGGACCCGATCAGTGGATGTTTATTTTCATCGAGCAATGAGCCATTGCCAGATTACATCAAAAAAAGAAACTCAGAACTTAGATTTTCCACTGAATGGTGGGAATTAAATAATGACAAACATGGTGTTATCTGTAAGGCCCATAGAAATACCTGACTTTCAAGTCTCTTGCTTAACAATCATTCCAATATGGGCTGAGTCATTATCTCAATGATTCATCCAATAACCACAAGTGATAATAAACACAAATCATAAATAACTTATCTCTAAGCAGTCATTCCCCCTTTTTACAGAGGATGCCCCCAAACCTTTGCCAAGCTCCAGGTTTTGCTATTAATGTTTTGACATGAAATTAATTTAGATGATAATACAAATACCTATTGTGCAAATGATACCAATCCATTGGTGTGCAGTTAACCAGGTGTTGGTGCTGTTATACTGTTGTTGATGCCTCCATTTTTTACTTCATTGACACTTCCATTTTAGAGCAACAAAATATACTGACCTGTTATTTCTGATTAATCATTGATGGTATGATGAGTCATACCTGTGCAGTTTTCATGTGACACTGCTATTTTTTTGAACAGATTAATATTCCTTTTTTTTGCTTCCTGTAAAAGAATAACGCAGACTGTTATATTCTGTATATCTGTCTGTTTGTATTATTGTTTATTATCATCATTACATTCCCCTCTGTTCGTGGGTTGTCCGAGTCACATTTGTGTGTTTGTTTACCCTGTCTCGTGTTAACGAGGGTTAACGCTGTATTTCCGAAGTTTCGTTTTCTGTTTACTTCCTGATTTCCTTTCTGTGTAATTGTATAGATTACTAACTCGCGCTAACAATCACTCGGGTGCTTTATTAGTTACGTGCACTTACTAAACAAATTAACATAGATGTATACCATAGGTGTCAAACTCCCGGCCCGCGAGAACTTAATTATCTGACGCGGAATCCGGCCCGCCACGTCATTTTATGCGGCCCGCGAGAACTTAAGTATCTGATGCGTGTATCTACGTGGCTGGTTAACGGGGATTTACTTTTACGATATAACAGACAAACGCAGACGCGGACGCACACCCGCGGTACATACGTTAAATAAAACGTTAAACAATTACAATCGAGGTCCGCGAAAATTCCAAGTATGGTTATATTTATAGTCTTACAGTTACAACCGGCCCTTTGAGGGCAACCATAATGCTGATGTGGCCCGGGGTGAAAATTAGTTTGACACCACTGATGTATACTAACAACTAACTGTCTGTCTTAGTTAGATACTAACAGTTAACCAGCTTCTCCGCTTTCTTTGTACTACTCGCATTTCTAACTGCCTCTGAGCTATCTGAGCTATAGCTATTGTATGTAGACTTCACCTCTCGTGATTACTGAGCACACTCCGCTCCTCTTCGAGCCCGTTGTTTGCTATGCATGTTTCCTAGTCCCTTCCATGTTTTTGTTATGTCTCGTGATTGAATTATTGTTTACCTAATGTGTTAACCTCACGTCGTTTGTTACTCCTCCCTTTCCTACGTGTATATATAGACCCACAAATCTGTTTGTTCCTTGTCAGAACGTTGATCACTTTTCCTGAGCCTGTTGTTGTAAAGCCAGAGATTTGTTGAGATATTTGAGACACCCTTTGTTTTTGACTCCGAGTTAGCCTAGCCCTTATCTGTACCTTAGCCTTTTGATTTCCTGGTTTCGACTTTTCTTTTGCATTTATCTACGTTGATTAGACTAGCCCTTTTTGTACCTTAGCCTTTTGATTCTGGTTTTGACCTTTGCTTTTTCTGACTTTGATTTTGGATCTCGTTTGATATCTCTGGATTACCTGGCTTTTGACACTGGACTGGAATAAAACTACGTTTCTGTATTATCCTTGTCTGCATTTGGGTCTCTGAGTCCGGAACCTTAACACAGACTTGATCAAATTTGTGAATGCTTTGATTTGGAATTGAATGTGTAATGTTTCCACTATATTTGAAATATGGAACTAAAAGCTATTTAAAAATATTTGCACTTTATTCACTTTTTTTAACGCATTGCTATTTATTTGAACACCGCTGTATATCATGCCTATAACAATGCGTAAATTGTCATTAAAAAATTACATTTTACCATTTTTAACTTCATTTTTAACTCTATTCTTCATTCTTCATATTTTTTAAAATTACAGTGACCAAGTTTTCATACTTTCAGCAATAAAAACCCCACTGATTTCACCTGTTATTCCATAACAGAAAAAAACGAGTCTAATTAAGGAAAATAAACATTTTCAACAATTAGAAACTAAAACTAATTTGCAGCACATTACACAATTCACACACCTATAACTAACGAAGAGACTAAGTTCAACCCATTTGAGCCTTGCGCCTTACTTTGCGCTCAAATAATCCACGGTCTAACTAGCAAAAGTGGAGTTGGACACGCCCTAAATGCACTTGCGCCATGCGTTTTTGACCATGCGCTAAGATTGTCAAGATAGAGCCCTCAGGGTTGAAACCCTGGGCACGTGCCAAGTCATATTTGTATGGGTCTTACTTATTTGTGAACTCCACAGAAAAAAATGTGTAATCTTCCATGAGATCAGGAACTGGAACACTGGGGTTTCCCCCACTGCCAAGCCAGGGAGTCATCATTTTAATTCAGCCACATAATCATGGCACATGCTCTGGTCTCCTGCTGCCCATTCAAATCAATTACAACTAGCTGTCTCCCCACAAAGGTCCTTCTGTGCACTTATCTCACTCACAGGTACAAATATGATGGGATGTTACCACAGACTGACAGCACATCCAGCTTTGGGGAGGGCAGGAAACTCTACTGGGAAAAGCATCTTTTATTTCTTGTCTGAGTTGGAAGAGAGACAGAAGGGAACAGAAAGGATGAGGAGCCAAACACAGATCAAAAACGTCCAAAGTAAGAGCAAAAAAACCTTCTAAAGTAAGAAACAGGCACCAGAGTGAAGAAGGCAGTCAGAAAGCAGAGGACTGCTGACAGTAGAACATGTCCTCTGTCTCCCGCTCATCCTGTGACGAGGTAGCAGAGGGGTCAAAATGCTGACACAGGACACTGACAGCATAATCACTGCCAGTATCAAGCTGAATGGAGGAGACAAGCCCATCCACTGGACGAAGACGGGCATTAGATAGAAATGTATTTGATTCCATTCTGATTATGCAGTCAGCAATATAAACAAATGAACCAATTCTTGTCTGTATTGTTAAATTAAGCCTTTTCCTTCTAACTTATTCAGGTTAAGAAAAGAGTAGTTTCAGAATGGACAACAGGCATTCTCCAAAGCAGAAGTTGCGATTCATGAAGGCAAACTGCATGAATGCGTCAGTTTGACTTAAAAATGAATGCAAGCGTGTCTGATTTTCTTCATATATTCTTTAGCAGGTTCATCTGGGTAATTGCTTAAAATGTGAAAATATGAACATTTGAATGTCAGTCATACTGCAAAGTACAAATGAGAACAGTGGGAAAATGGAGAGTGTGATTTCAAAAATATGCTAATCTGTGTAACAGGTCTCCTGGTGCTGTAGTGGTACCATAGTCATTAAGCTTTTAGTGGCGTTCTCAAGTTGGAAAAGGCAGCCAAGTTCTGCCTGCAAAACAGGGTTGGTAGTGCATGGTTCTGGTGATTTGATGTGAAGAGAACCCTTGGGCGTTCTACGTTGGTTCTTGTAAAATTCGCCTTAAGGAGCCCTCTGAATGCACTCTGACCTGGGCTCGCAACTATCTATGTAAAAAAATGCATGTATTGTGTTGGCTAGACCCCCAACCTCTGCGTTCTCCAACGAACTGAGATTCAGCAATAATGCTGATTCCGGCAAGCATATATTGAGTAATGGTGGTACCCAAGGACGAGTCGAGTGTAACCACTCCGAGCTCCACGCATGATTAAAACCAAATTCTAAATTCTAATTTTAAATGGAGTCAGATAAATGAGTAAATAAATGAGTGATATTTCATACAATAACTTTTGCCTTTTCCCACAGCAATAGCGGAATACATCACGCTTAAACCTTCACTCCGAGCTATTCCCTCATTGGTTTAGCTGCGTGGGTTCTACACAGACATGGCTGAGCTTGGCTGCGTCACAGTGAAATTTGTTACTGGATGTCTCTGTGAAACAAACCGTAACAAGTTACATATATGTTTACAGAAATATTAGCAACTATAATGTGACGTTGCTCTATAACTGATTTACTTATGCTGCTATACAGCTAGCCTACCTTGGCGTTTTGTCAACAGCTTTTTGTCGCTTTGGATAAAAGCGTCTGCTAAATGATAATGTCATGTAATGTATCATGCTCACCTGTTTCCACATTATCTAGTTTATGGAATTATGTTATGTAACTGATGTTTAGATAGCTGTACTTAGTTGATAGCTGTACTTAGTTTCACTCTGAATATAAGAAACTTTTTCACAAATATCATTAAGGCATGTAAGGCAATCCAATCTCAAGTGAGATTTTGTGTTAAATTATTTTGTGTAGAAATGGGAAAACATACTAATTACAAGATCAAAATACACAGGCAGTATTTGGTGGGTATTTCTTGTATAAGTTTTGTTTCACAAAAGAACAACTATTGAAACAAGTTGTAGACAGACTATACCTAATTCCAAGAACAATCTAAGGACATTTTCCTTGTTTAAAGTTTATAGAACTTAAAATGGTACAGTAGGCCTACTTGAGATTACACTGTAGTGTGTTCAGATTGTTATACACCCTTCACCCCAACACTCTTGCCTGCACTCTGCAGTGGGCTGAGGAATACACACAAAGGCACAGTTTGGAACACAACTTTTGTGTAGTCTTAAACATTTGCTTATAACCCCCACCCCGTTCACTTAATCTGCTTATGTTTTTGTAATGGTTTCAGTAGCGGAGAATCAAATGTGACGGGAAGGTGGATCAGAACAAGTCACCCACAAAGGTGAGGACCACTAAGGGAGCTTAAACCACTAATGGGTAGAAAAGAAAAAAAAGGAATAATCCAAGTAGCTAAACAGCCAAATGATAATCAACCCAGGAAAATAGGGCGAACTCAAAAACATGAGTGAGAGCACAAAACAAAGTCTCCCGAGCTCAATACTAGAGCTTAAACGGGGAAACACATAGAAAAAAACACCTTTGGCACGTAACACTAAAACGGCCAGTAAGAAGGTGAAAAGAAAAATGAAACAACAAAGAAAAGGGAGAACAGCACAGAGTAAGTCGAACAGTATAGTTTAACCGAGGAAAAGTCCTCTATATAAAACTAATACGAGGAAGCAAGTCCCTCGTGAACATAAAGCACGCTTTAATATCACGAGGTCGCTTGTACTAACTATACCTGGCTCAATATAATAAGGAATGACAAAGAAGCACAGAGGAAGCAGATGTGAAGAGCTTAAATACCTCACAGGCAGTAGCACAGGTGAAACGAATAATAGGCGAGGTGAAGCAAAACCCCGGAACAGAACGTGGAAAAAAATAAGATTTTCAACCAGAGAGAAAGGACGAGAACCGCAGTGAAAAATAAAAAATAAACCACGGACTATGACAGTTTTGTCATCATATACCTGATTCACTCATCGACTTGTCATTCAGCCTTTTATCATCCACACAGAAATTAGATAGCCTAACAACATTTATAACATTCATCATAACATTAATTCAGCTGGCGTCATTTGCCCAGATGTCTAATTGAAAACCAGGCTGGAGTGGTAGGTGTTTAGCCAAGCCAACTAAAAAGCTTACCTTTATTTGTTACAATACCTCTTGAATGGGATGATGTTTATCACAATTTATGATGATTTTTTGTTCACCGTCATTTAAGACACTAGGGGGTCTATTTGCGTGTACAAACGGTTTGCTAGAACTGTTACCACCCACAAAAGAATTGTACCGTGCCTCTGTGTCTTGATTGCCTGGTTTTCCGTTTCTATGTGTATTCCGTTTCTTGTTTTCCCTTTTCCCCATTTCATGTCTCCACTTCCCTCACCTGATATGTGTTTCCTCATGTTGTTTCATTTCACCTGTTCCTCATTGTCTCGTTAGTAATCTGGCATATAAACTCCCGTTTCTTTGTTCAGTGCCAGATCGTCTTGTGCCTTGTGCTCGTGTTACCAGTGTTTTTGAATGCCTGCTCCCCATTTCTGTGTCCAGTCCTGTGTACCCGTTCTCCTGCCTGTCCAGCTTGCTCCTGTCCTACCTGTTTCTGCCTGTCCAGCCTGCTCCTGTCCTGCCTGTTTCTGCCTGTCCAGCCTGCTCCTGTCCTGCCTGTTCCGGTCCAGCCCTCCTACCCGCCTGCCCTTCCTCGTCCAAGCCCTGCTCCTGCCCTTTGCACTTCTCCTGCTCTGATGGATTTCCTGGTTCTGACCCCTGCCTGTTCCTGGACTTCACTTTTGCCTATTCTGCATTGCCCGATTCACTGGACTTTGACCTCTGCCTGCCCTATATTGCACTGTTTGCTGGACCTTGACCCCTTTCTGTCTGACCTTGAATAAAGCCTATTCCCATTACTCTTTGGTTCCGATCCGTTCACGTAGCAGAGGTGATAAACTAAAAACGCACAAAGAGGACTGCTTGTGTTAAAATTGAAAGATACATGGATTTGTTGTTTTTGCAGGTTAGCCTGAATGAATATGCAAAATTGGGCATCAGTACGTTAATTCATGAAATGGAGGGAGGATGTCATGCAAATAGATTGCTTTAGCATGTGTAATGTGATTTACTAAGCCCGAAAGCAAGTTTGGGAAAGGGACTTTCGGGTGCATTTTAGTACAAATGGAATGAAAGTGTCACGATTCTAGTTGTCATGTGATGTTTTCTTTTCTTTTTTGTCTTTGTTAGATTTCTTGTTTGTCACGTATTGTGTTTAGTCTAGTCACGCCACGTTTTATGTTTTATTCTTGTTACGTTTCATTTTTATGTCATGTCACGTTTCATGTTTGATTATTGTTACGATTTATTTTCTAGTCTCGTCATGTCACGTTTTATATTTGATTCATGTTACATTTCCCGTTCATTGGTTAGCATACACATTGCCGTGTTTTTCCGCAGCCATGTTTTTCATCCTGTTTCTCTATCTCTTGCTGTCGCTCACGCTTCCCTAATTGTTTCATTCTCCCGTGTCTAGTTTACTAATCTACTAACGTTAGATCAGGATTGGGTAATACTAACTCTCTAACCATGTGTTCATGTTTACCTTATGTTTCTCGTGCATGTCATTTACTAATTTATTAATGCTAGGTCAGGATAGGTTTATTACTAACGAGTACTAATTATCTTGTTACTTGTCAGCCTTCCACACCTGATTTCCATTTGCATGCTGCTGTCAAGCTAAGTGTCTGCACCTGTCTACACCTGCATTTAAGTTCAGTGTTCATGTCTTGTCTTCGTGAAATTGTTGCCTCCTGTTTTGTCTCTGCACTTTTGAGCGGTTTTTTTCAAGCCTGCCTTTTTGTTACGATCCAAGCCTGTTTTTTTACCATTGTTATTGACCTCTGTTACCACTGCTTGCCTCTTACCACAAGTTTTTGCCTGCTGTCTTTTTGTACTTTTGCCCCGTGGAGCAGACTTTGGTCTTGACTCTTGCATTGCTTTCGCCCCAGAGCCTGCCTACCGTCTGCCTGTACTTCTGCCCCGCTGACAGCTACTCTGGTTACAGGACTATTGCATGGTGTACCGATTCTGAGACTGCCTTCTCCCTCGGTACTGTACATTGGTTTTGGCTGGATTTATGTGGATTAACTTTGCTTGCTTTTTGACTACGCTCATTGGACATTCCTTGAATAAAGACCTGAAGGGACTTTATCCTACTACCACTGTTTCTGAGTCGTGCATTTCGGGTCCAACCTTCACGCAGCTGTCTCAGACAGTTTTAAGACACACGCAATCGATAAGATGACGGCTGTTATTGTAGCAAGACACATATGTGTGTGTTTGGACTATTCATAACTGAACGTTCTGAATGATTGTGTAACAATGGGGCTAATTAACTGGCCCATTCTAGCTAACGCTAAAAATACACAGAGTATCTGTGGATACATAGGCTACATCATGAACAGTAAGAATATAATACATTTTAAATCCTGAAGAAAGTCACGTTACAGAATACACAAGTAACTAGCATTTGAATCAATCAATACAATGTCTATTATAACAAAGCAAATAAAACCTATTAAAATAAAACCCATTGTGGTAGGGGGGCGTGGTTTTAGGGGCAGCTAGCAAGAGAGAGTGAACGCGGTGGTTTAGGGAGCCGGCACAGCTGTCGGCAATCGGACAATTGGTGACGATTTATTATAGGATTGTTGTTGTCAATTAACCAATTGCCTTGATTGTTCAACAGTGAGCCTGAGGTCTTCAAAAGGCGCTGGGACAGAAGAGGAAGTAGCTAGGAATTGCGAGTGTGTGTGTTTTAAGCAATAAAACACACAGTTCCCTGAAATCTCTGACTCTGACTGGTTATTTACGAGCGGTATAGCTCACTTCGCCACACCCATCATTGGTTGGAATTGTGATTTTATGTGACACTAATGGCGCGAGTAGTGCTAGTAGCCTTAGTTTAGTCACGATCGTTTCAGTTTGGTAGAAAACCACCAGCTTGTTCAGTGTAACAGTAGCCTATACCCTAAAATTACAGGATTTAGAATTTTCTTACAAGACATTTCTCTAGAGTGTAACCATTCCAAACATGGAAAATCTCATTTAAATACGGCTGTTTGCGGCTGGAGTAATTTACAAACATGACTTAGCTGATCACCCACAAAGTGTAAAATGCTAACACGTGCAAATTGGCTGTGCATGCAATATTAATTTGGGATCTTTGTAAATTGACCTCTAGGTTCTTAAATTTTTTCATGTTTTTCCTTAGTTATTATTTTCAGTTTGATACATACATTACCCATAAATGTGTCCCTGTAATTAATTACTCAAGTAGAATCTGAGTCTGCAATATGGAGTTATTTGCTCTATATCAGGGGTGGGCAACTCCAGGCCTCGCGGGCCGGTGTGTTTGCATGTTTTTACTGAAGCCAGTTACCGCGGCTCAATCAGCTAATTAGTCATACACACAATCACCGATTCACTCGTAAATTACAGAACGATAAAATGCTACAATACACGCATACCGGCGCAAGAACATTCATCAGCTGCTGTTCATATCACGGATATGTAAATTAAAATATCAGATCATGTAAACGATTGGGCTAATTAAATCATTGTTAACTGGTGGCAGCAAAACCCTGCATACACACCGGCCCGCGAGGCCTGGAGTTGCCCATCCCTGCTCTATATCAATACTCAAGATCCTTGTAGCATGAACAAAGGTGGAATAATTATTTATTGGTACTAATACAGGTGAATTATTCTAACAGTTGTAATATTCCTGTGTTCTCAATGATTCAGAAGAAAATAAGGGGGGTTTATTTTGTGACTCAAAATATGACTCATGTAGAAATAAAATCAGATTAAAAATATGTACAAGATATACATGCTAACTTTGCCAATGACAAGGAAGAGAGACATTAAGAAAAGCTGAGATGGAAGGGTAGTTGCTATGGAAAGTTGAAACATTGAGAAATGCTGAGATGGAAGGGTAGTTGCTATGGGATGTTGGAGTAGCTGCAGACAGAGGGTTAATTAATTTTTAAATATCAGCTGAGGAGCTTCTAGTATGTGATATTTTCTTGGCCTAGTACTCATAAATCAGGGTTACAGGAAATGTGAACGAGATCAGACATGTTCCTTGCAGGAAACTAATTTGGATTTAAACAAGTTTCTACTCCCAATGATTGAACAAGGAGATGCTGGAGTGTGACAGTGCGGCACTGTTTTAATAAGATCCTAAACCAGCTCTGACCGGTTGTGGAATTAGTGTGGAAAACATTTTTTTCTTGTTTTTTTTTCCCCAAGCTCTGTTTATTAAAAATTGGACACGAGAGGCTGGTTTGAAAAATGACCTAACTCATTGTAGAGTTTGATGGAAGCAGTTGGCTTGTAGTGAAACAGGATGACGGCAAGGAGCAATTAAGGACTGACAATATGAGAGTTGTAATTATATGCACAAATTAGTCCTGAGGCATTAAATCTTTCACTATGTAAAATAACAAAACTAAACTAAAAAACAGGGCCTTATTGTTATATGGAGTGCATTTGGTCAGACAAAAGCAACTAGACCCTTAATAAAAATGCCCAGGTTCTGATCATCAGAGCACATCAGAACAAATAAAAATCATGTGGAGCATGAGATAAAAAATTAATAACAGAATATATTTCAGTGGAATCATCTAACAAAAAGAAGAAAAACAGATGCATGTGTGGAAAGGCAAATATTAAGATTCTGGTATCAAAGGTATCCTGCTGTCTAGAACTTTTTAAATGAGGAATTAGCAGTAAAAACACAAACTGTGGTCTACCGTTCTTTATGCTATACACCCCCCCCCTGCCTGAGAACTAACAAGGGATTCCAGTCTGTAAAGTTTTAACATCAAACATCTCTCACTGCAGAACAGCACATTTTCAAAGGATGCTGGATTTTTAGCAGGGCTTTTTCTCCTACATTCACAGTTTTTGTATTGACCAACTTATTAGCTTTCCATGGCCCAGCAATTGATATATGTGTACTCCATCATTAACAACTGAGCTGTAACACAACTCAAAGGCAGTCTCTCAGCTCATGGATCCAACCGTGGGCGAGATGCTAGGGCCAACTATTTGTCGTGCTGACAGCTACATTCAACAGATGATAAAAGCCAATGACCAGCTGCTATGATTCCATCACGAAAAGAGAAAACAAAGGCCTACTTGCTCTGTGCACATCAGTACCTTTTGATCATTTTAAAGGGAAAACATAAACACTGTCCTAAAGGATATTTATTTTAAATGTAAAGTAAGGACAGATTTAACCCCCCTAGAATTGGGTAATACAGTTCAGGGCCTTCAGTACAAAAATCAAAACAGGAATATCCCAGCATGCTTTATTTCCCTCTATGTTTTAGCAGTCCTATAAGAAAATGCTGAAAGGTGATGAAATATCTTTTTGGAATGTCAAATTGAATTTTCTGGCTTTTGGCTAATTCCGAATGTTATAGTTCAGGTCTTCTTCTATTTTCTGAGGGAATTGCTCTTCTTAATATGTAAAACAGCACCTGAGAAATTTGAGTTGAGTTGAACTAATTGCTGCTCCTTAGTCTCTGAACTCATTAGCTGGCCACGTTTGCAACGTGTGGGTTTTTAAGTGGGATCTGCAGCAGTGCCGTCGGCAATGTGACCTTGTTGAAGGAAGAAGGGCCAGAAGATACACCGCAGCAACTGATCCTTACACACACTTGCATAGAGATATGTGAGCGATACACCAATTTCTTGAAAATGGCCCCTTATAGGCCGATAGATTTGACTGCACTCTGGGTGAAACAGCAGGGTAAACAGGCAGGCACTGGGGTTTCATATTTACTAAAGTAATGTTTCTCATTCTTATTACATATGAACCTATGTCTTGTAGTGGCTGCTGTTGACATGTATTTGAGAACTGTCTCAAAAATGTGTCAAATCTTCATTACTTTACGGTACTGTATGCATCCAAAATGTAGTATGGATAAGTAGCTGAAATGCATTCTCTAATGCTAGTGTTCCCATTTTTTGTACTTGTATGAGCTTCATATGTACAGTACAGGTATGTCACATGTAGTGATTCATGGTGTGAATACTACAGTATATATTTGAACTGCTATAATACCATTGCCTGAAAGTAAAATAACACTATTGCACCATTGCAGTGAAATACCTGGAAATGTTTTATTGAAGGGTCACACTTCATGAGTGACTTGGCTATAAATTGCAATGTAATTTTAATGCATGGTGTACTAGTTATAGGGTGAGGTATAGCAGAAAAGTGAAACATCTTATTTACAAGAGGTCTTTTTTAAACAATGATATTGGCTCACTTACTCAGTAGATGAACATTATTGTTGCAGAGGAGCACAATAGTATAAACCAATAAACTCTCCAGGATGAAACTGCATGTTTCTTCAAGACATTCTGTACCTGGTTTATAGTATGGGGCGGCAGTGTGGTATAATGGTTAAGGAACTGGGTTTGTAACCGAAAGGTTGCAGGTTCGATTCCCAGGTCGGACACTGCCGTTGTACCCTTCAGCAAGCAGGTACTTCACCTGCATTTTCAGTATATATATAGCTGTATATCAATGGATAATATAATAAAAAAAAAAAAAATGCTGTGTGTAAGTCGCTCTGGATAAGACTGCTAAAAAAATAGTCCCTTCATTAACTGCATCATTCAAAATGTATGTAGTACAATCACACTGATTAGCACTGTACCAGCTGGCTGTGGGGGAGTTTTTGAATAAGGTGGGCGGCAAATTATTGCCTTCAGACTGCCAAAAATGTATTGGATCACTACAGGCTGCACTAGGACCATTAGTCAGCATTAGAGCTGTGGTTCCACTTGTCTTAGTTGTGATTTACACAGCTTTCTGATACTAGCCTTTATTCAGCCAACTGAGGATGTCCTGAACTCTGACCATAATGAGCTGAAACAATGAGAAAGGCAATGGGGACCCTTTTAAAGGCACCATTAAACATTGTACCACAAAGCATGAAATGAACAGAAACCCATTAATCAACCATTTCAAATACACCCTCGTAATAATCTTAAAGAGACATTCAGCCACGTTCACCGCCTTTTATGAATAATTATTACACTACGGATTAAATATTTTGTAAAAACCAGAACGACATAAGAAAAACCAAGCTTCCCGCTTAATAATCTGCATCTCAAATGATTTTGACACCAAATGTTTTGCCATCTGTTTTTTGTCACTGCTGTGAATATTATACAAGAACACAGGGGACAGATGTTTCCAGATGAAGATTTGTCCCATTATAAAGATTTTAATGTTGTCTTTAATGTAATTAGGAGTTGCTCCATGAGGAAAAGAGCAATCCTGGTTCATGAAAAATGTATCTTTACCAACTTAACTATTTGATGTTGCCTGTGGCCCGGGCAAGCACTGAGCCTACGCGATGAGTCTCATGTTCATGCGCACAGAGTGGGTCGGCTGGTTCTCACACACTGGGTTCATATGGTACTGTTCCAGCTCCCAGCCCAGATAAACGAAATTCTCTGCTCAGGTTGTAATGGCTCTGAGTGATTTCGCTCTTAAAGTCCGGTGTGTTTGTCTGGCACGGTCCCAGCAGTCACACGCTCCAGGCCAGGCAGTGTAGAGTCCCTGGCCGTAGTAATAGCTGTCGGGTTCTACTTGATGCCTTCACTGTAGGCTCATGGGGAGATAAGCAGGTGCTCACATGGCTCACTGCTCTCCGGCTTCTCTGTTTACACACGAGGACATAAAGTGGGGAGCGTTAATCACGTTATCTGCCATTAAACACAGACAAGACGCCCGCATGGGGCCTCCACAATCAAGCTGACAATGTTCCAGTGGCTACGTTGTTAAAGTGACAAGAGTAGGAACGTTACATATACTCTAGAACCCAGTTTATTGAAAAATAAAAAAGGAATTATGCACACTCTAGATGGGAAGAACATGGTATTAGTGACTCAACCATTGAAGGTCATGTGCAGGCTCATATTTTCATATGCAAATTAGCTTTGTGGAAAACTACTGGTGAACTTCTGGCAAACAATTCCAGTGAACACTAGTGTTTGTCGCAAATTTGCTGCAATTACTAAGATTGTTTGCCAGAACTTCGCAAAAGTGTCAAACAACTACCATTGTTGCCAGTAGTTCACCAGAAGTTCACCACTACTGGCAAAGTCTGGCAAAATATTCAGTTTATTGCAAATGTGCCACATATTAGCTGCAAGTTTGCCACAAATATCCAGTTTTGTAGGGGTTAGAACAGAACAAAACAAATCCATCTGAAAATGCAGACTGCAAACTGGATAATAAATGCAAGGTTTCAAGAGTTTTATATTTATACCAATAGCCGGAGGCTACAGAGATTGTGACTGTTTCAAAATTATAGATACGTCTGCATTTGTTTATGACCAAGGTACGAAATGTTTTGCATTTACAGGGGAGAAAGACATTTAAAAAAATCTGTTCCATGCATTGTTGTTGATAGGTAATTGTGCAACAGATACATAAAAAATGTTATGCTGCTAATTTAGAGTTATATTTCACCCTAAAATTGCATTTTCTTAATAAATTTTCTTACATTGAGAATGTGTTTTGACCTGACAGCAAAGCAGGACCGGTTCCAGAACAAAATCACCCAGGATGCTCGCACCAATCAAATTGTTTGACTCAAAGTTTAGGGGAATATCAAAGGCATGCTGCATACTGTGTGAAAACAGCACTGGCTGATATAATGACTACATGCAGTTTAGTATTATTATAAACATTATGAATATTATTATTTTTTATTATTTTTTTTACTGAAACTCGTTAAATAAAAGCTCAAAAGCTACTGAAGCTCAAAATTCTAAACTGAGTGTACAATGCATGCTTTTGCAACCTCGTAGAACAGGGCCTGCAGCAAAGTAAATATCAACATACACATTGTTTAACTCATCATTATTGACTATCTTTTTCAGCATTTATTGGACTAACTGACGCATACTGACTTGAGCCTACACTACCAGCAGGGCAAAGTCAATTATGTTCAGTCACTGTGGCCTCTTAGTCATAGTCCACTGATATCATGGCTCTGACTCCCATAATGTTGAGACTGCATGCCAAACTGCTTGCTTCTTTATCTCCTGAGTCACACATGACCCCTATGGTGTGCAACATTATAAGACATTTTTTTCATTTTAGTATCTCATATGTTGTAATAATAGAATGGATGGGAAGGGTTTAACATATACACAACTGAATGTAAATATTTTGAGGTTCATTTCAAGTTGGGTCTGTACATTGAAGCAAAGATATAGCTAGCCGTAAATGCTAATGGAGAGACAGAAGGATGGTTGCACTCTGGTTAAAACTGTATGTGTAGGTCTCTTGAGAAAACTTTATTTGTCATTTGAATTTCAGAGGATAAAAATTTCAGGGGATAAAAAGTCACCCAGTGCAGACATCAGGCATTCAATCAGTCAAGTTCTATTGTTGGACACAAATCCCCAAGGCACAGGGGAGAAAGGTGGCACAACCTTTACAAATGCTCTTCTTGTGCAACAGCAGAGTATTGCTGTAAGTGACACCATACTGTCACCTTGAAGGACACGAAGAAGATCAACTTCTGTTTAATACACTGCGCTCAAGACTGGAAACAGCTCGATGGGGCGGATGACCTCCAGGAGGTTTGCATTTGGATCAGTCATTCTTAAAATTGTGGTGGAGGGGCTTGAAGCTTGCCGGTGTTTTTCTTCCTTTTCATTAAGGAGAAGGCCTGGGGAAGGAACAGACCTTGTGAATTGAGAGGTTACATTCTGATGGGCGAGAAGTAGAAATGGAAAGTTTCCCTATAATTAAAAGATTACCTGCAGTATTTGTGCCAATCAGATCAGGTTTCAAAGTCTAGTTTTGATCACAGCCTTCTTTTGATCTAGTTTTCTCAGCCCCTCTAGTGCTGCTGACTGTCATGCCCTGAAAGATTGAGAATGACCTTGCAATTTATTCTAGAGGATTTTAGTATCGAATACAACTATAAACTCTCACATTTGATAAATATGCATGTAAATGCATAGACTTAAATAATAGGATGTAGTCTTTCATTTTTAATTATTAAATTGTTTTTTATATGCATTGCATCAAATAGGTACATAAATGTAATAATGTTAAAAAATAATAGAAAATAAATACTTAAACTGGTGAGCAATATAATAAAAAATATTATGTATTTAAAACTTTTTACTTGCAACATGTGGACTGTTCAGTCCCCATTCACTGAAAGTGTTATTCAGCAAATGAGTCAATGCAAAGTTGTACTTTGCTGATGTGTGAAATGAATGGACTCCCCATCTGGGACAGCCAGCTGCTGCTCACAAAGCAGAAGAGGTTGAAAAACATCAGATTTGTATCAGAGATGGAGAATAGGTGTTTTAATACTATGTATATCAATATAATATTGTAAATAAAATAAAAAAATAATAAAAAATAAAAAAAACAAGTACTCATACCCACTTTCCCAGAAAGCTTATTTCACAGCTCTTCCACAACGATTGTATCACGCTAGGGGTGCATTCAGAATGAAAATCGGTCTGCTACATTTTGCTATGGTTCCTCCTTGAACACTATGTTTACCATAAATGGCTTGCAATATTTTGTAAAAATCTGACTCCAGTGGCTGTAACCACAAGCGGTGAGTGGCATATTTAAGAATCTGTGTCACACCTATCAGCAGTTGTATTATCAGCACTCCATGTTCAGTACAGTGTGTCTATAGGTTGAGGAGAGTGTCCCTGAATGCAGTCCTGTTTTTAAGTGGCAGTTATCTAATTACAAAATATTTTCTCAACACATACTATGCCACACAAGCTTCAAATATCTGAGCCAACTATTTAAACAATAAATATGTTACAATTAATTTTATGAAGTCTGTATATTTCTTTGTTGAGAGGGAGAAGCATTTCATACCTTGAATTACTTGATATATGCAGCATGACCAGTAAGTATTGAACAAAACTAGGACATTTGAGGATTTTTAGAGTTCTTTGCATTCAGTGTTATAGCAGGATTGTGTTCCTGACAGGAGTTTCCAAAACAAAATAAGTATAAAGGAATAAGGTACCAAACATGGAATTTTTCCACTGAAAATTTGGTAGATGATTAATATTATATTCAACACATGAGGTGAACATTCAAAATGGTTACTTTTCAAAACCATCAAAGAAGATCTCGTATTTTATTCAAGAGGACGGTGATGCATCTACACTAGTAACTATAAGGCACAGGATAATTTGGCAGCACACACAGTTATAAGTATGTAGGTCACAATGTTTTTCAAAGAGGAGTACGGTGGACAAGCAAAAAAAAGCAATGAGCATTTAAATTAATCATACCTCAGACAAGATTCAAGGTAAATGTTTGGAAATCATCACTGTAAGGTCATTACACTGAACATACAAAGTCTGAATAAATCCTTGGAGGGTTGCAGTAAAAGCCAAGCTAATTGATTCAGCACAGAATGATTAAATCTGAGAGGCAGATTAATAATGGACTGAAAAGTTCTAAAGCCCTACACCTTTTCATAATAAACCTAAAGCACACCTTTATGGTGACAAATTTTCAGACTGTTCCCTCCACTCCCGCACAGTAGGAGGCAACATGGTTTTGTTGGTATCCAGTGACACCAACGACAGGAAAACAACAAACATGTTGGGGCACATTATCAACAAACTCAATTAGTGTCTGAAGTTGTTAATTGATCCCTCCATGGAGACTGCAGCAGTCTTTTCATGTCTGAATTACCAACACTGCGGCACTCCAGCGAAGTCCACAGTCCCAACCAGCATCTGCCTCAATGCGGACAGTAAGAGCCGTCTCCCTGATATGTCCCTACTAACATTAGAAGAGAATAGGTACCCTGTGCAGGTGGACATCGAGGCAGAAGGGTGAGGACAAAACCACTCAGAAAACAAACGTGGATATGCGGCAGCGATAGATGTCTCAGACTCCCTGACTTCTGCCTCCGAAAGGTCCTTGGCGCTCGAAACAAACACATTGATTGTGTTTACATTAACGCTGTGTCTCCAGTGGGAATGCTGGTGCTGCAGTCCAGGGGAGGAGGAGGAGGAGGAGGAGCGTCGATATTCCAGAGCCGGAACGCCAGCCCCTTTTCCCTCCCTCTTGGAGTCAAGACAAAGTTAATCCCACCTTAAGACTCCATCTCCTCTGGCCAACAGCCTGCAGAGTGTGGGAAAATACATACTTTTCAACAACAAAAAAATGCAGTACTGTGGCTGCTATAATATGCTACATTAAATATGAATGAATAATACACAAGTCATTCAGTGACTGTTTAAAAGACATACAGGTGTTGACAGTTATTTTTCACTGTCCAATAATGACAATCATAGGTGAAAATATTGATTTTTTTATCTGCGGTCTATTACTTTATGCAAATAGTTTAGAGTGGCCTTCATTAGAATGCTGTTGTTGGAATTCCTAATAAGCACACAGCACTAGCTGTTTCACTGCATAAAGGAGATCATGCCAGGGTTGACACTCAACAGACTATAATTGCATATCGGAAAATTGCATACGATCATTGCACTGAATGCAATGGGGCTATTTAATTCTCACTGATTTACAGAATTGCTATTATGGACACACACAGGTTAAGTATACTGTCACCTTTTTCAGCTACCCGGGAGTGTAACAGAGAGGGAGAGAGATGTGAGGGCACTTGTTGCAGTAGTTCCATCTTATGAAAGGCTAGATTGTAATAAGAAAGGCTTACCACAACATTGCACACTTCTGTAATATGTTTTCATCATCATGCATCACTGATGATGATTATTTCACTCACTCTACTGAAGTGACTAATACAGTTTGCAAGAGACCTGAAACATGGTTTATTGTCTCCACTTGAGACATGTTTTATTGGTCAAACAGTGGGACCTTAAGGGTTCCCCAACAACCACCCGCAATAGTACCACCATGGACCATTCCTCTTCATTTGGTGGAACCAGTGGCGTAACTACATGATTAGGTCGGCAGGGGGGCATAATATATGTCGCTAAAATAAATGTATATGACCCTATGTCGGCGAGCTAGAGATATATGCTGAATTCAAGTGCTGTCGGAATTATCAGAAATACAAGTCAGTTTCCGACATGGAAGTTGCACTTGAACGAACCTCCAAGTCATAGCCTAATTACAGGTAGGAAAGTCGGAGATAATTTTGTTCCCGAGTTGTGACGTTTCACCACTGACCTATTACCTCTCTATCCTTCAAGTGCTCCTCGGAGCTCATATTTCCCAGTTGCCAAGTCGAAATGGCAGAAAATACGATAGATTCACATATGACAATGCAACCAGGCAGCGCAGCAGATTATCATATTGATGGTCACGCACACACAGCACACAACCAGTAAACTATACTTTAATATATCATAAATGGCTCTCATCATACGTTTCCTTTCCTCTTCTTTCTCATACAGAAAGTGATAGCAGCTCTCAGTGTATTTTTTTATTCGTAAAAGAGAAAGATTTACTTTCTAGACATCCATGTTTGCTGGTAATTCCGATTTTGGAGCATGTAAATGCGTCAACCTCGTAATTACGATTTGGCAACTGGGAAATAGAAGCTTCCCGAAGAGCACTTGAAGGCAGCAATAGCCTACAGAAATAACCTAACTCATCTCTTTAAAATGCTGATAATATTAATCACTTCAGACAAGTAATAGGCCTACACTCAGTAGCAATAAATAAATATAGCTAAATAATGTCTGCAAATAAAGATTTACAAAAAAAAAATTTTTAGGCTATTATTCTCACAAAAACAAATCAATTCGCAATGACATTGAACTCGTCATCTTATATTGCTTTTGAAAATACAAAGTGTAGGCCAGGTTAATGTTTCTGTCTAAACAAAACAAAATCATTCATTTTGACACGGTAGGTCAAGGCTATGTGAGACATTTAATATTCAGTTCATTCATTCATGTAGTACATGTAAAATGTCATAGCATACGTCAAAAAAAATTAGTTAATTCATTGCGGCAGCGTTTCCTTGTCTACGTGGTCGCGATCATTCTTACAGGTCAATTATTCGTTCTTTTGCCCTAGCAAACTTGACCGTCTCAATTTGAGCCCTCCTTGGTTGATTATGCTTCACAAATAAGTTAGTTAGTGGTAGGTTACAGATGTTAAAGCAGCTTTTGTTTTGTCCTGCTGTTTTTTGTTTAGGCTACGTTTCGTATAACCCAATTTTAGTTTTCTTTTTAACTGTACTGCTAACTGACGTCGGAAACGAACGTGCGTACAATGTGCATTTGTGGAAGTCACAACGTATAATAGTGTACTCAAGTGAGTACGTCAGTCGTGGGTGGAGTCTGGTTTCGGAAGTATTTTCTATGGAAGATAGAATGGGCTTCGGAGACTGTTTCGACTATTTCTTGAAATCGGATTTATAGAATGAACCGAAACGTTCCTGGATTAGCCTGTGTGGTACAAGGATATAGACCATATATCGCATGTTCCAATTAAAACATTTTGAAGTAATGCATTAATGATTGTAGTTCGACTTGTAGTCCACTTTAACGGAATATATATTCTGTACTGCAACGCACGGGTGGTTCTCGACTAATAAGATATCATCATCTCGTCTGTCTGGACATTTTTTGCAGATGGGAGTACTGCCGCTGAAGACGAGCTAACGTTTGCTTGCTAAATTGAGAAGCCTGCCCGACAAGGTCAGAAACTATGCTACGGTTAACCACATAAAGCAGTTCTAGCTTTTAGTCCTTCAAGCTAGCTAGCTAACGTTAGAAAAAAAGTGTTTAAAAACGGAGCTGTGTGCTACTGCTGGCTAACGTTATACGACAATGTTTGGAGACAAGGCTGCTTGGTTTGTGGATCATTTCACATGTTCCAGATTCATAATTCTGCATCCCACAGAACCATCTTTATATTATTATTTTGCTGGGCATCCCATTTGAAGTAGGCTGTCATAGCAATGAATGACTGCTGACATTATTATTAAACCACGCCATTTCTGTGGTTCAGCTCTGGTGATATAAGTGCTGTGCCTTGAAAAAAAATACAGACTCAAGTCCAATGTCAGGTGACTGGAGCTCAAAGGTGGCATATGCGGGTCAAAAGAAGGCCGTGTACAAGGAAAGCAAGGAAAGAATGCTGTGTTGTGTCAATGAAGTCAGTTGACATGGGTGGGTTTGCCTTCACGTCTCCAAATGAATTGCAAATGCATGTATTTTTATCCAGACATTATTTTTAATCTTGTCCAGTGCATTGCATCATATGACACATAAACCTTGAAACTTTTTCAGGCTCTTTTTCTTGCATCATGTAGAGCACCTATACTGCCCTTCATTTGGTCCTTGGATTTCTGAGGTTACCCTACATTTAGCAGAGAGCCTGTCTGTAATTAATTTGCATAGACCAAGAAGCCCTGGAGCACAACCTTGATACTCTTAAAAGAATAATGTGTCACACATAGGAGAAAAGGTTGAGAAGTCCACTTTTTGGACATCTGAGGCCACAGCAGACTTAGGGTTTAGGAAGGGGTGCAATTTCCTCCAAAGTCTAAAACAGCAGAGCAAAGAGGTGACCGAGGGGCCCAGCAGAGCGGAAGTGGACTGGAGACAGGCAAGGCCAAGGCCCGACGGACTGATCGATAGGAGAAAGACTGCTATTGATCTCCTGCTTTTATCTTCGCTGCGTCAACAGGAGCTACGGTTTTGAAGTGGAGGCTTGATAACCATTCTCATTCATTCATTTAAACACTGTCAGGAGGACTGGTAATGGCACAAACTAAGGGTGCATTTGTGTGAAAAGGTTTGGTCCAGTAAGATATACAATGGCAAGAGTCGGGTGTTGAAATTGAAAGTCATCTGAAAAGCTTTCAGTTTCATTGCAAGTCAATTGTGATTTTGTTGCTAAATCCTGTGAATAATTATAAATACAGATCTCCAAATTGCATAATAACATGCCCCTAGAAATATGTGCACTGTTTCTCTGATACCTTTTTGCCCAATTCTGTGGAATAGCAGTTGAATCAAGCTAAAGTCATGCCCTACGTATGATGAAAGAACATTGGGGGGAAATACTGTATTCAGACAAATATAAAAAATAAAAAACTTGTATATCTGCCTTCTGAGAAATACTTTGAATTCAAAGTGTAGCATTCAATGAAAACACAAAGCCTGCAGAAATGCCTGCACTTCCACCTTCTGCACAATGCCTGCAAGAAGGTAGAAGCTGCAAAGGATCCATTGATCATAGGCAACAGAGGGACTTCACTCAGATGGATGCTCAAAGCAGTACAGGAGCATGTGGTAAATGCTTCCATTAAACAATATACATGCAGAGTAACTGTTACCTGGCTACATAACACTCACAAACTTTTAATCAGTCAAAAGGAAATATGTAGCCTACACTTTAAGCATTTAGCAGCTACTCCTATACAGAGTGACTTAGATAGCTTACATTATTTTTATATACAATCTATTTATACAGATATGTTTACTGAAGAAATTGAGGTTAAGTATGTTGCTCAATAATACAACTGCAAAGCCCCACCTGGAAATCAAACCTACAACCTTGGAGTTGCAGGCCCAGCTCCCTAACCACCATTCTACCATGCAGATCCTGCTTTGTACGTTGTTGATGATTGATACTAATAGTTTTCATAATCTCATTATTTATGTATTAACTGCACATTCCATAAATTGGTTGCGCATTGCGAAACAGCAATCTTATTGGCAACTGCTGTAAGAGGTACAATCATCCATACCCTTATCCACAAGGGTATTTCACATTTCCCTCAAAATTGTATTCACTACAGAAGCAATTAAGGTATAGATACAGCAATTAAGATATGGAAACTATGAACAGCAATTACAACTGTGTCTCATATATAATTCTTCTGTAACCATACTGTATGTATTGATTATTAATGTTTAACTGAGTCTCTGTTCGTAAACCTCTAGTGGGTCAATAATATATTGCTCTTTGTAATTAATGTCAAGTTCAGCAGACCTCTGTTTGGGGCTCCAACACCTGCTTGGTTGTATCTCTCAGTTTTCAAGCAGAGTGATTATGACAAGTCTGGTCAAAATTCTTTGTCTGGCATTTAACGATTCAGAGTATAGCAAATATGCCAACAATGTCACATTACAATATTATACTAATTTGTGTCCACTTGGATGTAGCTGTATATCATGCCCAGTGGTCTACTTCACTCTGCACTATTTTCTTTAAATTCCAAGAACTAAATAGCTGCCTAAGAATTCAGGGTTTTTAACTAACAAATAGGGAGGTAAGATTTTCAGTACACTTGTAGCTTCTCTCATTCAAAAGCAACATATTCTGATGTCCAGCTGCACACACAACTACAGGCTAATCATCTAGCACATTCCCCTAAAGAATTTCAGGAATAGTCACCCAGGCTTTGGACTCTCTAAATTAAAGCCAAGCGCTCCATGACATCTGCATTCCCCTTTTTAAGTCACATATTGGATTTTTGGGTTTTCTGAGTGTTATTATGTAAACCGTGAGGACCCTTCTCAAATGCAATGCAACGGTTGCAGTTAAAGCCTGGAGTAGAGGCTTTCCAGCAAATAACCCCTCAGGCTCTGTACACTCCTAATTACCGCTCTGTTTACAGGGGTCAGATGTATGACCTTTCATTCGCCACTAAGCTGAAGGGAAACAAAAATCAATCTGGGAGAAATTATGCCTGACAACATGTACAGCAGCTGAATGAGAAAAGAACAGACAGGGGGAAAAAAAGAAAGATAAATGACTACGCAGCTAAATCAACTGACGTGACATGGTTTGCAAAAACATGACTGAATTTAAAGGTCGATCCTGATTTTCAGTTCAAGGGGCAGAGGGCTTGTTTGATCAAAAAATATGCATCCCTACGGTTGCTCCACTTGCGAGTGGTTGCCAAGGCACCGTGCAGGGTGTTGTCAGGGTTGGGTACGGTTGTCATCCAAGGGACAATGAGCTTGGTTTCACAAGAGCACCCTTCAGTTGAATTGGTGAGCATGCGTATAAAAGTTGTTTACACAAGTGAAATGCAGCTTCTGTACCAGTGAGAACGCTTCTTTGAAGGGGACTCGCAAATTTGACAGGTAATCTTCCATCTTTTTCCAAAACTTGTGGAGAGAGGGATATACCAGATTCACTGTGATACAATTTTTATGGAAGTGCAAAAGAAGTCCATTTCAGAAAAAGCTTTGATCTTATCACAATTAAGGTAACAAATCCATTTCACAGTCTTGAGCTTGAAAAAGTGATAATTACCAATTAAAAGATGAGTGCATGTATTTCTGACTTATTTACAACTGCTATGTAAAAAATACTTAAGTTGCATTTTCAAAGTGACTGTTTAACATTTAATGGCATTTTACTGCCTTTTACTCTATATCCCTTACTAATCAATACCACATTGCAATGCAAAGGAAGAGGCAGAAGGTTTCTTCAACCTCCTGTTAGTAACTGCCTCCTGTTGCAGAAGTCCTGATGAAAATTGATTTCCTCTTCTGATCTTCTGAATCTGCAGTAAACTCCTTCCCTTGAAACCAAAATGCTTTTTCAAAGAACTACCCAAAATGAGGGACTCCAGTCAGATATATCCTGGGTGGCTGTCCCACAGTATCCAGCTTCAGTTCCCAGTGCTTCATAATCCTATGATGAGGCACCTTATGTATATTGTAACATTTTCCAAACATCAAAGTATCTTTTGCTGCTTTTTTTTAGTTCATTGGCTTTAGGTTTTTCCAAGGATGGTATTACTGTTTCAAAAGAGGTGCAATGTGGTACAGTCACCAACCCAGTATTTTTCTAAGTCCAAAACACCTGAAAATCAGTTTATTTAATTTTTCTTTCAAGTATAGCTATCATTCCCAGTGAAGAAAGAAGTATTGTAAGATTGAGTGTATGTGCAGAATTAAACATTCAGCCCAAAACCTGCTGCCATCACCCCTCCTCCATGCCCCCCGCCCATGACACTCTAATGTACCTATGCCAGAAGGACGCAGTCCAGGGAGACATTTAAGCTTGCTTCAGAATATGTCAGAATCATTCAGCAAACAGAGCAGCGGTGGTGTGTGTGCCATCCCTCAAGCTGAGGATGAAATTGCGGTGGGAACAAGGCATTTAAGGTCACGCTCAGCTCCTCTGGGCTCCTCCGGCTCGGAGCTGATTTATGCAAACGTGCGCCTCTTCTCCTTCTACCTCCTCTTCCTCCAGCACACCAGGGTGCTCGGCTCACTGCGTCTTTCTGTCAAAACTTCCAGTGCAGATACCCGCACCGCGCTTCGCCGTCTTTCATGTATGTTTCCAGACGCGAGCAGCCACTTCAAAAGCACATAGACAACAGACTGAAACACCCCTGAAATCTGCATGAATCCAGCTCCAACCTGTGTGGGAGCGGTTGGGTCCATTTTTACCGGGTGTAACATGATGATTAGGAAAAGAAAATGCAAAAGATGCCGAAAGCAGTATTTCATACTTTGTTTCACTTTACAGACAGACGGTTGGTTCACTTCACACTATGTTCAAGGTATACATTAAATTACGAGTGAGTCTGTTACGGTTTAGGGGTGAGAAAGCACAATACTTTCCACCTCCAGGGATTCATCTGATCATAATTTTCTTATTGTGTTTATTTCACAGCGGATACTGCATGATATTAACTATTTAAACATCACTGTCTCATGTCAGTAAACAGCACTGAAATGGTTCTAGTTGTAATAAAAGCAGTCAGTCTTTTAATGCTCTAATGACCAAAAAGACAACAAAAAGACAACATTGTCGAAAGCTATGTTTTTGGTCATGGTCATGGCATATCATATAGTTGCAGTTTAAGTTAATGATAAGTAATTGTATAATTGACGCCAGTGCCTTTGTTATGGCAACTGACTGCTCAATACGACTGCTATGCAAAATGCAACACCTACACTGACTATGATCTTGCAGGTTCAGCATAATGAAAAAATGTATTTTGTCAAGATGTGAATCTCATAGTAAATTAGAGTAAATTACATACAGAAGCAGTTCTCTCGTTTCCAGTCTTTATTCCAAAAATGTCTTAGACAAGGGTGGTGTCTAGTCGGAAACTAGTTGGGAAATAGAACAAACATTTAGACTTTGGACAATTTTACAACAGGCTTTTCAAAGTCTATTTTAACATAGTCAAAAACATTTGTGATCTCCAAAACATATCAGAGCAGATTCCTTGCACCTTTGCCTAAATTTTGATATGCTCCATCTTGTTACATTTTATTGGCTTTTCTAGTTTTGATACAGTGAAGGTCAAAATGGCAGGTGGAGGTGGAAACATACAAACTCCCTCCGGTGTAGCTGTGAAAACCTTCTATTTCTAGAGAACAGAGCATGTAAAAAATATATATTCTTATTAGGGAAGATACAAGGAGCAGAATTAGTCATATTTGTAACAAAATATTACCATAGTCCTTGTATTGTATACGAAAAACCTTGTGCCCACTGAAGTGGACATCATGCATTAAGAGTTGTAATCTGCATGTGTGGTGTATGTTTTCAAGGGGGCATTTGGGGCACATTTCTGTGACAGGTGAAACACATGCGGAGTTTGATGTGAAAAGAAATATTGCTCTGTTTTGTAATAATTCATGCATGAAAGGGTTCATTTGATAATACAACTTCCAATTAATACATGAACACTGTGATTGGAGAACATGTCTCCAATGTCTCTCTCTGGGCTGTGCATCACTCTTCAAACGTTTACTTCGGTGATACACCAGTCAGTATAGGCTGATCATATTGCTCTCTCAACCTTGTCATCAAGCAAACAAAAAATCCTTGCTGGGTAGCAGCCTGCATGTGCAGAGGGAAAACAGAAAGCAGGTGAATGCAAGGGGACAGGGTGTTCTGTTCAGGGCACCACTTGGGTATCGTCAAAGTTTTGCATTACAACCTTGAACACAGCAACTCATCACCTATTCCGCCTGCTTCGCCTCAGGGCTGGAATCATGCAAAGAAGAGACTTTTGTCTTTTTCTTCTTGATGCCAAAAAACGTGCCCTAAAAACATAACTGGTCACGCGTGCCTTTTTGGCAGTAGGCGGAAAAGGAAGGATGTTACTGTAAGGAACAACACAAACAAACAAACCTAGTTAATGAGGCCCAATGCTGCAGACCGCGCAGACTACACATAAGCACACTTTGTGTGCAGTTGCTGGCTGTATGAGTTTTGTCCTGACTTGGGTCCAAGCTCAGCATGCTGTTGGTATGAAGGGGATACATTTCTGAAGGTCTGCCAGCAAGGTTGCTCAAAGTATCAGAAATTTACCTCCTGTTCTAACTAGTGTTTCAGTTCATTGTAACTTTGGTGCTTATTTACACAACATACTGACAACATGCAGACAATATTGTGGCAGTCAACAACTCAATCTCCTGTCTTATAATTTTGTGTTTTTAAGCAATGTTCATACTTGGTCTTTCTTGTCATAATGTTCCACGTTTTATGTTTATTATATACAGTCCTATCCAAAACCAAAATCACAAACTGAACATTCATAAACTTCTTAGGACACTACCCTCAGGCTGTGTGTAGAGGACCATTTCTCAGATTTTATTTTAAGTGTTGGATTTTCTTCTATACACCATTGAGAACTGGAGGCCACAGGGGCATGGAGGTGTCTCTGCTGAACTTTGAGTTGCGAGTTGTTGATCCCGGTGACGTCTCAATCAGATATGCAGCTCTTGCACAGGACTGGTGATGCGTGGCTCTTCTGGCCATTGCCAGTCAGGAGCTGAACCTGTCTAAATGTGTCATGACTTCACAGCAGACATGATTTCTTTGACTGGTGCACACCATAGTGTCTGCCAGCCCCAAACATTTGTATGCCCACAGAATCCAAATGGCTTCCTATCTGTCTTTGCAAGAACTGTGGTATTTTCTCAGTCATAGTTTGTGCTTCTCCCACATTGTGCACACAGTCAAGCGCACACAAATATGAAATTACCACTTTTAAAATAATTAAAACTCGAGTGCGCAACTTTTCTCGAAAAATATTGGGGAACAGTAATGCTTAGTTGGTAGCAGTCATAGAAAGAACTGTTGTAAGAGAAATCCAACACCATGCACTGTGTTTATAACCTCAAATGCTGCATTCTAAAACCAGTAATGGCAAACAAAGTGGCACATAACATAAACCAATCGTAGAGATAGATGACTTCAGGTCGCAAACCAATCAGCAATGAGATAACTTCACCAGCTAGAGATTTCACCAACAACGGTGGAGAAGCGACCCGTTACACAGGCACTATGGGCCTCATTTATCATTCAGGCGTACGTTCAAATCTGATCGTAAAGTGAGTGTCCGGTCATTTTTAGGAAAATTTCCGGATTTATCTAAATGAACGTGGGTGGGTGTACGGTACGATGAAATCTCACGACAGCTCTTGACCTTGCGTATGCTTTTCCCAGCGGGGAGGCAGCAACACTGCATGCAATGTACAGCGAGGTAACAATAGTCGTGCAGCCTATAATGAAAACAAATAACTTTTGTTTCTTTAGAGCACTGCGGAGTCTTACAGGCGATAAGCAAAAAGGTGCACTTTGAAAAACATAGGTTAAGTGAGCTTTAAAATCATAGTTTGCCTTAAATCAGTAGCTGATCATAAAAATGCCACATCCAAGTCATTCCATTTATGAAAATATTAAAAGCAGTTCATGCATCTAGGCAATATTTAAAATGCACTTGACCTACGCGTTGTGGCTGAATAAGTTGATTTTTAATGTTTAATCATTATTAGCTTCTCATGTGCAGCCTAAATGGAATGAAGCAGAAGCCGATTAAAATGATTGCATCAGGAAATAGCCCACGTATAAGATTTATTGGAAATAATTACACATCACCAGTCATGTTGTATGCAAGACGCAAAAGAAATAAAAAATTTTAAAATACGATCCAGTTTTATTAGCCGAAAAGTCCTAGCAAACGTTGCAATCACCGTGAGAGAGATATTCAAATTTTGAAGTCGCAGTCGCGTCTTCTGTCACTCACGGCCACTTTCCCAATGATATCCCCACCCTCTTTTCTGCAGACGAGGGGTCCGGGATGCCACTTCCTGTACTGTTGGGGCAGGCAGAACTTTTTTCGGAAATAGTTATTTTCTTTTTTAATTTTTATCTCAGCTGTAGTTCGCAATTCAGAGGAAGCATTTTAGCCCTGTTTATCCTGCGCCACATAGCGTCATGTTTCTACTGGACAGGTAGGTCAAAGGTTTCAATGCTAATTTACCAGTGGACTTTCTGCTTGCCAGCCTGGCTGCTGATTGCCAGCCAATTGTAATTACCTATGACCATCAGTTGCTAGTTTGATACTTAACGTTACTTTGTTCGGCGGCTAGTTTTTTTAATGTTTTCTAAAGTTATCTGTCGTATACAGTATGGTTCTCTTATTATCAGAAAGCTTACAAACAAGGTTATCCACAAAAAAAAATCATCGGCAACATTCAGGATTCATGTGTTAGACTGACCTACCCACCATATAGGCCTACTCAGATGTCTGCTGTTGCTCAACCGATAGCGGGTACAACATGAAATGTTGATGTAAAGAGTGTCTACCCTCTAAAAAATGTAAGCTTATGCATATTTTGCAAATTAAAGTTTAAGGACAAAAAATACATAATTTGCAGATTTATTTACTTTGGACCTTTGAAATTGTGAAAAACCTTGTTTGTAAGCTTTCCAATAATAAGAAAACCATACTGTTATGTTTATTTTTGAAAAATATATTTGTGTTTTTAGGTAGGGTGGGTGGTCCAATATGGGTCAACTTTGAGGGATACTGACTTCTGAATGGTTGTTCATTCTGGTTAATCAAACCACATTCTAACACTCGCTCATATAGGTAAACATGTATTTAAAAAATTGTTAAAATCTAAAAGGGTGAGGTCAGAAAGCAATATATTTTTGATGGAAAGCCCCAATACATGATTCACTTGAATAATTATGCAGGGAGAATATTTCCAGACTGGCCAGGAGCAAGAGGCAGCTGGCAGAGAAACCTTCCAGTCAGCCTCTCCATCGGTCTGCTGCCGCTACTGTTTCAACTGGTTCAATATTGTGCTTGCAAAACAGATTACAGGAAAGAATACGTGGTCTGTGAGCTGACTTTTTTTGATTCCCCCACCTTTGTGTTTGAACCTCCGAACCAGTTAAAAACCCATTACAGAACAAACAAGCCAGCTCACAACCGTGAGGACCAATAACAGGGAGAGAAAATAATAAGAGAGAAAAAAAAAAAAGACAGGAACTAATTCCTTAAGGCTAACAGCCAAAACAAAAATCAACCCACTAAAACGGGCGAACTAGAAAACTAGTAGAATACCAACGAAATCTCCCGAGCTCCCGTAATGAGCTAAAACGGAAAACATAGTAAACAAAAAAACACTCTCGGCTACCTTAGCTCAAAGCCGGTAGAGTGTAAAACCAAAACGAAAGTACAAAGAAAAACTGTTTCCTGGAGAACAGTAAAGTACAAAATAGATAGCACCAAACGCTACCAGGCGGAAAACAATCCTATACCTGATTAAGTAGCTACATTCCACCCCCCAATTCCCATAGAGATCCATTCAAATGCAGAGAAGTTTTGTTTTTTGTTTTTCAACATTGTATAACAGTGGAGAGAGAATGGACACAAAGAGCAGGGCATGGAGGAGACAAAGTGGTAGTGGAGGAAAGGAGGATGCATTTTTTGAATATTGGGACGCGATGCACCCAATGTATTGTTTGCCCTCCCTCCCATCATGTGCCTACACTTCCAGGTCACATTTCCTGTCTGTTCTTGTCCCCCGGTGGAAATGAAAAGCTTGAAATGAGCTTCCCACTTTAGTCAGGACAGCAGAAACCTTGCCCATCTTCCGACACTGACTGAAGACTCACCTCTTCAGATTGCACCATGGCTCGCCTGACCCCTTTATACATCCTTACTTTTTTCTTTCTTTCTATGGAATTCCTTTTGGACAATGTTATACATCTAGCTGTGTAAAGATAGATATCTGCGTAGTGGTATCTTCTTTTGTTACCATACAAATTGTTGATCGTTAGGTTAACGGTACTGTGGTGAAGTGAGCCGTAGTGCTCGGGTGCAAAGACAAGACATCAGGCGTTTGTATAAAGAGAACCGGTTTTTATTTCAGTTACCCTTTCTTTTGGCACTCGGTTCCAAACAAACACATAAAACACACAGTCCTCCCCAAACCCCCAGAAGGCTCCTTTTAAAGGTTCTCAGGCTCACTGTTGAACAATCAAGGCAATCGGTTAATTGATACAAACAATCACACAATCAATCATCACCAATTGCCTGATTGCCAACAGCTGTGCCGGTTCCATTAACTACCTGAGTTCACTCTCTCTCTTGCCGGCCTCGCCTAAAACCACGCCCCCCTACCACATACCCCCACCGCCCGACTTAGGCCGGGAAGCCATCCGGTCAATGCTCAACTCACCCCCCCCTCCTCCTCCTCCTCCTCCATCGGACGGGAGAGAAAGTCAGCCACCACCATCTGCGCTCCCGGCCTATGAACCACCTTGAAATTAAAAGGCTGTAAAGCCAGATACCAACGAGTGATTCGGGCGTTGGTATCTTTCATGCGGTGAAGCCATTGGAGGGGAGCATGGTCCGAGCAGAGGGTGAATGGGCGACCCAGTAGATAATAACGGAGGGACCCGACCGCCCATCTAATGGCCAGACACTCCTTCTCGACCGTGCTGTACTTAGCTTCACGTTGTGACAATTTCCTGCTAATGTACAGCACTGGTCGGTCGACCCCCTCCACCTGCTGAGTCAAAACGGCCCCCAGCCCTCTGTTCGATGCATCAGTCTGCAAATTAAAGGGGAGAGAGAAGTTAGGGGTGAACAAAAGCGGTTTCCTACAAAGAGCTTCCTTCACCCTCTCAAACGCCTGCCGACACAATTCCGTCCACTGGACCGGATCTGAGGCACCTTTCCGAGTCAAGTCGGTTAGGGGACTGGTCAGCTCAGAGAAAGCCGGAATAAACCTTCTGTAGTAGCCGGCCAGTCCCAAAAACCTCCTCACCTCTTTTTTTGTCTTGGGTCGTGGACAGGTCGCAATCGCTGCGGTTTTGTCCACGAGAGGCCGCACCTGTCCACTTCCCAAGTGGTACCCCAAATACCGTACCTCCGCTCTGCCAATCGCACACTTCTTTGGGTTAGCCGTGAGTCCCGCCTGTCTCAGGGACTCTAGCACTGCCCCCACATGCCGCACATGCTGAGCCCAGCTGTTACTGTGAATGATGATGTCATCCAGATAGGCTGCAGCGAAAGCCGCATGTGGACGCAGCACCCTGTCCATGAGACGTTGAAATGTGGCAGGGGCTCCGAATAACCCAAACGGAAGTGTCCGGAATTGGTACAACCCGTCTGGAGCGGAGAAAGCCGTTTTTTCCTTGGACTCTGGAGACAAGGGAATCTGCCAGTAGCCCTTGGTTAAATCCAGTGTCGAAAAAAACCGAGCTGTGCCCAGCCGATCCAAGAGCTCGTCGACCCGAGGCATTAGATAGGCATCGAACCGTGACACTCCATTCACCTTACGGTAGTCTACACAGAACCGAATAGATCCATCAGGCTTACCCACTAGCACGATGGGGCTATTCCACGCACTGTTAGACTCCTCTATTACCCCTAATTCCAGCATTGCCTTTATTTCTGCCTGCACCAATTTCTTTTTATGTTCAGGCAGTCTGTAGGGGCGCGAACGCACCGTCACCCCCGGGGTTGTCTCAATGTGGTGGTTTATGAGATTGGTGCGGCCTGGTAGAGGGGAAAACACATCAGCAAACTGCTTTTGCAACAAGGCAAGATCCGCTCTCTGATTCGGTAAGAGATGGCTATCAGAAAGGGGGGAGGTTTGATTGGTAGAATCTGGAACCTCCGGCCCCAGCTCATCTCTCTCCTGATCTACCGAGACCAGGGAGACCGGTACCACCTCTTTCCATGCTTTTAGTAGATTGAGGTGATAAATCTGTTTCGCCCCCTCTCTATCAGACCGCTCCACCTCATAATCGACTTCCCCCACTCGTCGTGTGACCACGAAGGGTCCTTTCCACTTGGCGAGTAATTTTGTGTTGGAAGTAGGTAGCAATACCAGGACTTTATCTCCCGGTGAAAATTGCCGTAGCTTAGTTCCTCTATTGCAGTGCCTCTGCTGACGTTCCTGAGCCGCGAGCAAATTCTCCCGTGACAATCTACCCAGTGTATGGAGTTTTGCTCGCAGGTCCATAACGTATTGAATCTCATTTTTACTGGGACTTGGACCCTCCTCCCAGTTTTCTTTAACTAGGTCCAAGACACCTCTGGGTTTTCTACCGAACAGCAATTCAAAGGGAGAAAATCCCGTGGAGGCCTGGGGAACCTCTCGCACTGCGAACAATAGAGGAACTAACCACTTATCCCAATTTCTGCTATCATCGTGTACGAACTTTCGAATCATAGATTTCAAAGTCCTATTAAAACGCTCAACAAGCCCATCAGTTTGTGGATGGTACACGCTCGTTTTAATGGACTGAACACCTAATAATTCATACAATTCGCGTAATGTGCGTGACATAAACGAAGTGCCTTGATCCGTCAGAATCTCTTTCGGGATTCCAACGCGGGAGATTATTTGGAACAATGCCTGCGCAACACTCTTGGCCGAGATATTGCGTAATGGCACTGCTTCGGGATAACGAGTTGCATAATCCACAAGGACTAATACAAATCGGCATCCCTGAGTGCTCCTGTCAAATGGTCCGATGAGGTCCATGCCCACTCTATCAAAAGGGACCTCAATTAATGGTAGAGGGCGCAATGGCGCTTTTGGGATGGCCGGGGAATTCACTAGCTGGCATTCCGGACAAGACGCACACCACCGACGTACGTCCGCCCAAATGCCCGGCCAATAGAAACGGGCCATTATCTGGTTTAGTGTTTTTTCATATCCTAAATGACCAGCCATGGGGTTGTAATGAGCCGCCTGAAAAATCATTTCCCGGCGGCTTTTAGGTACCAACAACTGGGTAGTCTCCTCACCTGTCTGAGTGTCACGACTCACTCTGTATAACCTGTCTTTAATAATTACAAAATATGGGTAAGAGCGTGCAGCGTCAGGGCGCACCAGCTGACCATCAACATACATCACTTGATCAAAGGCGAAGCGTAGGGTGTCGTCACGAGACTGAGCGAGTGGGAAATCCTCCATGGGGTGGAACACCGGCACCTGGGGAGTCCCCACTGGAGGCTCTCCCGGAGCCGCCTCCCCCCCCCCCCGTTAGTGTCGGACGACCCCGCGTCACCACTTTCAACCGCACACACCTCACACTTCCCTATCTGTCGTGATCGTACCCCCATCAGCTTCTCAGCTACTTCTTTAAACCCTGGCCAATCTGTGCCCAAAATCAGAGGGTGCGAGAGGCGGGAGCTAACCACAGCCTCTATAATATGCTTTTTCCCTTTTACATGAATTTCTACTGGTACTATAGGATACTTGTGTCGATCCCCATGCACACACCTAATAACTACCCATCGTGCCGATACCAAAGCCTCAGGTCGAACCAGGCTGTGTTGGATCATGGTCTGCATCGCCCCTGAGTCCAACAGAGCCTGGTGTTCACTCCCTTGCACCCTTACCGGAATGCAGTACGCCCCGTCTGGATCGGGAGCGGAGGTGGGCGGCCCGACGACACGGACCACCTGCCCCACCTCCATGTGCGGACAATCACGGCGCAGGTGGCCCAGTCGTCCACACCGCCAACACTCCGGTCCAGGTGTTTGAGGAACTCCCTGTCGGCCAGACTGCACCGCCACTGAGCCTGAGTTGGGAGAAGGGAAAGAAACCACACGGGGATTAACACCAGGGAAAGAGGGGTTCTGGGGACGGGAAACGGAAAGGGGGACAGAACGAGGGGGGAATTTCTTTCTCAGCGCCGGCTCCGGCTTCTGCTGCTGGGTGAAGGGATGTTGTGCCAGGTGGTCCTCCGTCAGGGTGACGGCTGCGTCGAGGTTGGTGCGCCGATGACACTGGACCCAGCTGGCTGTATCCGTTGGCAGCCCCGCGATAAACCTCTCGAGGACCACCTGCTCCACGACTCCAGCTGCCGATCGAATTTCCGGCCGGAGCCAGCGCCTCGCCGTGTCCGTCAGCCGCTGGGCGTAGGTGAACGGTCGGTCCTCTCCCGTCAGGTTGCTCTCCCGGAAGCGACGTCGGTGTTCCTCCGGGGTGGATCCCGTTCGGTCGAGGACCGCCTTTTTCACATTCCTGTAATCCGCCCGAACAGCTGCCGGCAGGTTATGCGCTGCTTGTTGCGCCTCACCCGTTAAGAGGGGCAGTAGACGCACGGCCCACTCTTCCAGTGGCCACCTGCCTGTCTCCGCCGCCACCTCAAACGCCTCGAGGAAGGCCTGATCATCCGCCGTCATCTTCGGGATGTGAAATTTTGGGGACGAGACGCTCTGTCTTCCCCTGGATTCTCCACTGGCCGCCAACTGGATTAGTGCCTGAGTCTGGAGGCTAGACTGCTCACGCAGGGCTTGCATCTGTTCTGCATGAACCGCTGACTGTCGCTCCTACATGGCAGCTAGACCCTCCAGTACTCTCCCCAGCTCTGTCATGGCCATATCCTGCTCCATCTGTTCTGGATTCTTCTCCATTTTTTTTTTTTTTGTCTTCTTGCACTTTTCTTCACCTTTGTTTTTCGCTCCCCGTACTGGCTACCACTGTGGCGAAGTGAGCCGTAGTGCTCGGGTGCAAAGACAAGACATCAGGCGTTTGTATAAAGAGAACCGGTTTTTATTTCAGTTACCCTTTCTTTTGGCACTCGGTTCCAAACAAACACATAAAACACACAGTCCTCCCCAAACCCCCAGAAGGCTCCTTTTAAAGGTTCTCAGGCTCACTGTTGAACAATCAAGGCAATTGGTTAATTGATACAAACAATCACACAATCAATCATCACCAATTGCCTGATTGCCAACAGCTGTGCCGGTTCCATTAACCACCTGAGTTCACTCTCTCTCTTGCCGGCCTCGCCTAAAACCACGCCCCCCTACCACAGGTACATTTAGTGATTATATGGGTCTCTTGGTCATCCCAAATGTTTGTATTCATGAGAGTAACACTGGTGTTATCCACTACTGTACATCACTCTGGATAAGAGAATCAGCCAGTTGATTGTAATGCAATGTAATTTCAAGGTTCTGAACATAAGAAGAGATCCAGTTCAACTGCTCTACAACAAACATCATCCAACAGTATTACCCAAACATTCTCCTTCTCTTCCTTTCACAACCAATTATTATAAACATGCATGCAATTATCCACAGCCATGAATCATTTACTGGATTCATGTAATTAAACCATTTGGCAATTAAACATTTGTTACATGTATTATGTCTGAAATGCATACAATATCTGCCACATTAGTAATAATTTACTATATGTCTCAAAATACACAGTAAATGTATACAATATAAACCATGTCAAATTAAACATTAAACACTTTAATATGAAATACTTAGACATTTCTTCAATCAATCACACATTTACTAAACATTCCATTGCGAGGTGAGATAAATGCCCATTGCGAGGTGAGGTTTGTATCTATTGCCCATAGAAGAAAATAGTAGGCCGACAGCACTACAAAGCTAACAGGTACTTAATCTGTGATAAAAAGTTTAAAAGCTTTTAACCTATTTTCTTCATTTTGACCAGGAATTTTTTCAGTTTTAAGCAGAATATAAAGTGAAATTTAACTTGTTGCAATGTTGGAAGAATGTTTAAGATGTCAAATCCTCTCATTTGTGTTAATTTGTTAATGTTGAGGCTAAAAATAACAATGCATTTCATTACAATAAATGTAACATTTGTAACAAATTATTTTACACAAATAATCACACCAAGTTTAGATTCAGCATAAGTTAACCTTCTCAGAAGAACTGCTTCAAGCACTTAAGCAAACCATGTGCTTTCATTATGAAAGATCTCAGACAGTTCCTTTGAGCAGGTGTGGGCCTCGTTTCCCGAAAACGATGGAACGGCGGGTTGGATAAAGGTTCTTATGATTGATTTTAGCTGAGTAGGCCTACATCTGATTTTTACGAGTCTTTCCCGTAACAACTCGTAAAGAAGATTTCCATGAAGGATGCCTAAGTGAGTCGTTTAGGCCGCTGCCCCGTCCTCTTTTATTGAAAAAATGACAAGTCACCTAGAAACAATACGGAAATGCAATGATATCTAAAGTAGGCTACGCTCTTGCTTTCAATGGCAGTTTAAAGGGTAGTCTATGTAGGCCTATGTATGTTGTACACGTGTTTGCATTACTTTTTTTGTTCGTTACATTTTCAGCTTTTAAACGTTGATATTGAAATAGGCTGCCCTGGTATTGATTTAGGCTATGCATCTGTGATACGCCGCGCGTGTAATATAGCCTACATGCGCGACGCATATCCTGTAAAATGGAGTTCATTAAAAGTTATCAACATGTCTACAGGCAGTTCGTCTGTGTCACTCTAGCTTAGCTAATATTTTAGCTAATAGCCTAGTACACCTACATAGACCTACTTTTCATTAACACATATTTTATCAGCTGCATAAATTGTGCTCGTGATGCTACCTAGTATAGACACCTAAAGTCTACATGGAAAAATCGCCAATCATCGATTACGGCCGAAGGTCAGGTAATTAATAGTTACTTGTATGTTAATAGTTTCTAAACGTTTTCTAAATTGCATGATGCACCCTTACTTAACCCACCAGCAAAACAACACTAGGCATACATAAAATATATGCTGTAGGTGCATGATTGGATGTGGGAATATGGGAATATACAGTATGCTTGTATATGTTTGTTTTTGTGGCTGTCTTGAGACCTACGAGGGGGCATATTATGAGAAGCTACTGCAGCTGTCATTGTCGTGTCTGTCTTCTCTCTTGTGAAATCGACGTCATTTAATGTCCTCATGTTGCATTTTCATTTTTAAAGCTACTGAAAGAAATATTGAGAACAACCTGGGTGTCTGTCGTATTCTCTTTTATTTCCCCTGTATTAATTTTAACCAGCAACTGCCAACCTAAATAACACCATTTCAAATTTTCTATGATTTTGATTTATCTGAAATTTCTATTGATCTTTAATAAAAAATAATAGTTATTATTATTTCCCCTTGATTCGTGGATCTAGAATGCCTAATTGTAATAGCAAACCACAGGCCCATCGCAGCTGCGTATTGAGATATAGAGGACACACACCAACATGTGTAGTCTACATGAGAGCTGAGACCCGTTCTTGATCTTATATCAATTCTGTCATTTGATCTGAAGTGAGGTGGGAGGACTGGGCAATGACATGTTGGAGATTTATGGAATTATAGATCTCTAGCAGTGCACCACTGATTTCGGATAAGACAATGTTGGTGATAGGATTATTTACATCCATTTGACTGTCTCCCCAAGGATTTCAGCTTGTCCTCGAGTAATGTTGAACCGGAGTGGCAGTGGGATGTGCTGAAATGCAGTCAATCGTTTTTTTTTGTTTAAAAAAAAACCCTGTTTTCCTGTATTTGAGGAATTAAAACAATTAAGCCTATGTTACGCCTTTAAGAAGTTTATTGGCACGGTGGATGCTGGCGGATTCAATAATGTCTGAATAACACTAGGATCTAAAGCAATTCAAAAGCTGTGTAAAAAAAATCAAGCATAATGCAGCGTTTTTAGTCTAGGCTATTGTCTGTTCGAACGAGAAATTATTTTTTATTGAATTCGTTAAATGGTTTTACTGGAGGAAAATACGGGACTTTTCTGGTGACAGTAGTTGGGATGAAGAGCAAGCGCGTGGCAATGAGGAGGCTGCTCGTTTACTTCACAGCTAGATATTTTCAACCATTCGACACAGTGACGTCTTTGGCGTCTTGATTCATTGAGAACAAAAAGGCTTGGGAGGAGACTACGAAGCCAAAAGAAACACATGGATGCCCAAGCTGTTTTGAGATAAACTCCCAGATGTCAACTAATGCCGCTGATTCATTAATAGGCCTTTTATAAAGACGTCAACGGAAATATTCAGTTGAAAATCTACGTCTTGATTTTGACAGCTATTTAACTTTGATTAATGACAATAGTAAAGAACTGGCTGTTTTGTTTACAACTCTATAGCCCGGCGTTAATGTTTGCATGGTTGTACATAGACCAAGTTCACCTTTAAACCATCTTCTCGAGATGTAAAAGGCCTGCGATTAATGTTCTTTGGTCTCTGTGTCTCATTGCTTTAATATAGTTTGATGTGCCATTTATTTTGAAGTGTTACTGGCATTGTCTACAAATGTATTAATATTAAGGGCATACGGAATATAGAAAGCTTACATTTGAGTCTCAAGGGTTAAACCGAGGAATAGAAAGACGTGGCAGAAATAACAACACTCATCAGTATTCTTGCATACTGTCAGTATCAAGCATCTCACTGTTTCTTCCAAATAATTAAACGAGTGAGTTTATCAGTAATAGAAAATTGAGTTACATTGCAAATGTGTTTATAATACAACGATGCTGAAGATTTCGAACGAATTATGTAATACATTTGATTTAGCAGATTTCTAACAAATGATGTAATGCATTTGATATTATAAAACAGAACCGAAAAGTTTTCTGTACAAAAATGCATCGCATTACCCTTTACTCATATTCCTTTAATATACTTTTATGTTGATTATATTAAATATCAAATTGGGTACTCTTATTGAGTGAATGCTTATACTTTCAGCAATAGAGAATACAGTATTAATATTATAAAAATAGACATAGGCTGCGCAATTTAAAACGTGTCTGAAATGTATTTTTCCCCCCAAAAAAAGAAAAACTGCAAAATATGTAATGGAATTGAATTGAATAATCACGTTTACTTAGTTGGTGTACTTACAATTGGAGAGACTTTATTGCTTCTTATTTGTAACTGGTCCACAAGTTTATTTGAACGGTATGAGCCTTATGTTACCGATAACATACTAAATAGTTCACTTGCATGCGTGCCTACATTTTCCACAGCAAATGAAAAACAAAATAACCTACATAATTACCAGTGAATTGGTACACCGAATTGCAATATAAACATATAAAATAAAGCAAACAAAAAAACACGCGTTTTGCTATTGGTAAAGCATAGCTTACAATTTGAAAGTAGTGCGAAGTGGAATTAAGCTTTTCAAATGTAAAACTCTGTAGTAAACTCTGTACAAGCCTGGTGTCTATACTACTAATAGCCTAACAATTTTAACATCTGTAACAGGGGGAGGGGTTAAAGTGCTTTCTACGATCGCACGTTTAACAGATTTGTATAGCCTGGAAGTGATTTTGGTTGGGAAACACCAGAAGCATTGCCCCTGGGATGCGAGCCCAGAACCCGCAGGTCAAGAACCCGCTATATCAACATCATGCTGCAGTATTACGTAGCCTATATCGGAGCAAATGATAAATATAGCATCAGTGAGGCCATTTGATCCTCATTACAACGCACAAACAAGTTGAATCTAGAACGATATAAACGGTGTTCGGAACAGCATAAAATGTTGCACACTCAGATGTCTTCAGTCACAAAATGTGTCAAAATGAACTGCATAGACGTTTAACTAAAAACACACGGTTGCTATTTGCATATAGGCAATGTTGAAGTAACTATTTGTGTTGTTGTAGTTGAAGCGTTATATTGCACCGAATGAACAAGAGAGGCCTGTAGTTTGGCGTAGTGTAGCTTATACAACCTTTTAAATTCACTATTGATTTTAACTTATCGCTTTTGCTTAGCGCATGGTTTGCATCGACTAAACAGTCACTGAGACAAAAACAAAACGATCTGAGTTTGCAGGTCACTACTTCAAGATTTTCCGTAGTGCATTATTCAGAAATGGTATTAATAGTCAGTAGCCTACTCTGGAACTAAAGTCAGCCAGAATAAGCTAAATAATGAATGTCCACATATTAGTGAGAAAAGCAACTAAAGCACCACGGACAGCGTCATTCCTCAGTCCCGCGTGGCACGGGATGGAGGCTCCTTGCTATTTCCCTTGTATAAGCTCAATTCGCGCTTACAAAGCAGTCTTTGCTCTCCTTTTATTGTCACAAACTTCGGCCATAGCGTGTGTAGCCTACATTTTCTGCAGGTGTGAGCTAGTTATCCATTTTAGGTGAGAGGATATAATCTGAATAGCCTACTTGTTGCTGTGTCAAACGTCAGTTTATCGAGCCTGTATGTAAATCATAATTAATTATAGCCTATTCGTTTTTGTTTTTTATTTATTTTATTTTACAATCACAGGGCTGTGTAATGTAGGATATCTGTGTCAATATTTGGTGGTACGTTATGATACATTTAAAGTAGCAACATTGACATCTAGTTTCTTTAATATAATTGAGGGGCATAGCCAAGCAATGGCTAAATTCCCGAGGACGATTCAAAAGAAGGCACCGAATATGATAGCCTACATCGCTTTTTAAAACATTCTCTTCTGAAAAAATATTAGGCTACCGCTTTATATAGGGAATTAGATTCATATTTTAAATGCGAATGGTACGCTATCCATAAAGTCTAACAACAGCGTCGATGTTCTGCTCATAACTGTTTTTCTTTCCTTAAAAATCATTTTAGCACAGGAGACAGAAGCGGTAACTCCTTGCGCTGCTCCCGGACTCACAGTTGCACTCCAAGGAATATAACTACTTCCTTCTTTAGGATTGTTCCTTCAAGAGCTGCTCCTTTAAGCAGTGCATCCCGGTCGGGTTGTGGGATGGTTCAGTTTCAAGCTAGCGAGAGGAAGTTGCGCAGCCCGGATCAGGCAGAGAGATAAAAGCTCAGATAGTGATTGAAAGTGATGGCAAAAAGGATTTACCATTAGTATTAAGTTGGAGAGAGAGAGAGAGAGAGAGAGAGAGAGAGAGAGAGAGAGAGAGAGAGAGAAAGAGAGAAAGAGAGAGAAGCAGAGGGAGGAGGAGGAGGGAGAGAAGGGGGGAGAGGGGAGGGAGATTTTCCATGAAGGTTTTTCTATCTGCCCTTGAGCGTACAGGGCAAACCCGATCTGATAAAGTAAGGGGAGAGGAATAAGGGTGGGCAGTAGCCCTCGTTTAAAGTCACATTTATACTTATACTCTTTCACGCTGGAATTGCTTTTTGTTTAGATCTAGGGCAACATCCTGTCGTGCAGTTGGCTACCGCTATCCTCAGTGTTATTAAAAAGTACCGAGCAGAGGAGAAAACAAACGCATCCAATGTAAGGGAGTAGAGTAAGCTTCAACACGGGAGTGGGTGCGTCGGTGAGGTTGCGGAAAGGCTGGGACGCTGCAAAGCGATGCCTATATGAAGGAATACAACACTTTTCGTACTGGCCCGAGCCATTGGTGAGTACTTAGGCTGTCGGTTTATCTGTCTAATGGTCCTTTTTTCATATCTGAAATGATGGACAACTGTGTGTGTTGTAGCCTAGCCTACCTGGTCAATTGAAGTGGACTACCTTGCGTTCTGAGACTTTGCAATTGAGTGTACCACTTCACTGGTATTTCTCTTCATATTTACATTTAAAGGGATTAAACTTTTTCTCAAATTCATAATGTCTATCAACTCACAGAGGAAAGTTGCGCGCCATAATACCCACGATGAACTCTCCTAACGTGTCTCTTAAAGAAAGTGTTACAATTCGAAGCTATGTTAACTGATCTCGACACACCCAAGGAGTTATATACGCCAAGAGGTCGACTACAAGTGCGTACGAACTCTGCTAGACTTTTTTTTTTTATTGAAGTATAATCGTAGCTCTTTTTAGAAAAGCATAATATTTAATACCATCTTTCCTGTAGCTGAAACTGGGAGGAGTGTAATATTTTAGGGAAATTTCCTCACATTTGCTACGATTGTCAGATAAAAAATTATATAAGGTAGGCCTACATATAACTGTATATGTATTCCCCTGTCTAATCCGACAGTTCAAGTGACACAGTCATTATGTAGCCTATTCTTTATTTGCTCCCTCGACTTCCATAGTTTCCACCTTGGAAATGTAGTCTATAGATACTGTAGCCATAAGTAATTATCAGTGGAGGTATTCACTGTAGTTAATAAGCCTAACGCCTCACAATGATTTTGGTTTAACAGAATACTATATACTTCTGCAATGATAACATAATACGTCGTGGTAACACAAAAGTAACTGCAATCAACTTAGATTAAGTTTTAAAATTTCTACTCTCCTCCCCAACACACATAAGACACACACACACACCAACCGTACAACTTTGGTTGCGCGCTCTTCACTGACCCTTTAAAATCAGCTTCGTTAGGTCGCAGGTAAATTAGTAAACGTCTTTTAAAAATCACACTCAGAATGTCACTTTGTATAATATGTGTTGGATTGTTCGGTAAAATGTCAGACTCAAATATAAAATGTATAATCTCAGTTCAATAATAATACATATGTCGTCTCCTCGTTATTAGGCTACTGTACTCTACTTCTTAAAGGTTTTATCCAAATGCCCTATTGCAAAACTACTAGCACATGTACAATATACTGTGCACATGAGGGGAACGTGTGTGTTTGTGCGTGTGTGTGTGTGTGTGTGTGTGCTCGTCTGTGTGCTGTGTGTGCGCGGACTGCATCGGTTATATTATGCAAGCAGACTATTTAACTTAGGCCTATGTTGCTTTAAAAAACGATACCGTGTAACTAATCGGTTTTTTTTTCTTAATTTTTGCCAGTTTTCTCGAAGCGGAGGAGGGGAAGTAATGGTAAAGCGCCCTTTTATCCATGGATCTGTCTGGATAAGTTAGTCTCACCAAGACCTGCATCGGACACCTTTCTTTTCCGACCTCTTGAAAAGGACATTTTACATGTGCTCACATTACAATGTTATATCAGTAGCCTATTTTCACTATAGCACGGAGTTGGCACAGCTATGGGTACTGTCGATACAATAAAGTGCACAATCAACTTTAACCATGATCCCGACAATTTCTTTTAACCACACACAGGTAATATCGTAGCAAATATCACTAATATATACAAACAGCGTCCAGCATATATATTGACTGCAATTTAAATTTGAACGCATAATTATCTATTTTTATTTGTTTGCACGTTAAGCTTTTTTCAAAGTTTGAAACTTTCTATATGTATTTCGAGGAGAGCGCAATTAAGACGAATGGTCGCAATGAATTAATTGGGAGATTCAATATGATTACAAATCGGGTTCCATGCTGATCTCTTCAGCGCGTGCTGACCTTGAGGTGGCACCCTTCGCCCTTCTCCGGACACTGAGTCTCGGACCATGCGCGTGGCGCCAGCGAATGCCATGCTACTACAGGTCGCGTTGTTCTTCTTGCGCATTGCTTTGACTCTGGGCCAGTACGACATATGCAAGTCCCTAGTGAGCACGGACGATGGCCCAATATGGGAGTTCTACGCCTGCCAACCCAAGCCCGCCTCCATGAAGGACTACATGCGAATAAGGGTGGATCCCCCCGGCATAACCTGTGGAGACCCCCCTGAGAGGTTCTGCACTCTGGTAAGTGGTTTGGTTTGCTTTACAATGTACTGGCTCAGACGCCCATTTAAAAACTACATTAATAATTATGATCATATCATCTCAAATAAGAAAATAATAATATGATAGTTTTATAGACGATTCCGTCTTCACGAGGACACGAGAAAAGTCGCACGATGCGTAGAATTAATGGTAGTTTACTCTCACGATCACACACAGAAATTAGAATATAGCTTAACAACTCACCCCGCATTTAAAAGATTACTAGCCTGAACGAAAGGCCGTATTTAGGGTTGATTAAACCGAGATTGTGCTTGATGTATCAAATGTCTCTATAAAACACATGACATAAGCGACTTGGTCTCATCAACAGAATAAAAAGCCATTAGGGATTGACAGCAGGTGTTGTGCAATGCTTGTATTGCTTCAACCTTTGAAAGTAGTGTAGAATGCAATTTCAATTTCCACTTTCCCAAGTAAAACGGGAAACCAAAATAATAATATGGCGATAAGTGCGATATTTTGTTTGCAATGTTGCAGCTATAGGTAGTCACACAGCACTTTATTTCCTAAAAGGGTGTTGAGAAAAACAACATGTTGAGAAGCATTACTCATTTTCATTGCCACTGGAATGTTTCTGGCCAGGGAGAGGACTGGTGTTGAAAAGGTTATCCCTCACTAAATCGGTTGGCAAGTCACTGTGCTGTGGGCAGCAGGCCAAGGGGTTCATTGTGAAATAATCGGATGAAGGAATGTTCATGTCCTACTAGACAGAGGCAGCCCCCGTCTCTGATATATGTGGGGGCTGGTGTTGGGGGGTGGGGGTTAGTGGGTGCATCGTGTGTTGCGACGAGTATACTATGTCACATAGTCTTGTGTGCCACGTGTGACTAAGTCTGAAAGGAGACCTGCCAGATTGGAGACGCTGTTCCATCCATAGAGGGCGAGAGGGTGGATTTAAATGGGCGATAAGCAGTGAGACCACACTCCAGTGCCCTGTTCTTATTAAAGCAGGTCTGAAAGGAGACCTGCCAGATTGGAGACCCTGTTCCATCCAGAGAGGGCGAGTGGGTGGATTTAAATGGGCGATAAGCAGTGAGACCACAGTCCAGTTCCCTGTTCCTATTAAAGCAGGTCTTCAGATGGCGCAGCAGAAAGAGGCCTTGTAGGCCTGCATTCCCCCAGCTGTGTCAGCCTATTGCTCACTTTGCTATGTGAGCATCTTTATCATAAGATTCCTATGGTAAAGATACCAGTCATTTGCAGTGATACTTCCTTAAACATTGGTCTTATATGATGTAGCGTACAATGAAACAAGTTTGATCTTGTATTATATATGTTGTTGAAGTTGTCTTTAGTTTTCACGCACACTTTGTGGTTGTTTGTCTGCATATCTGAATGATACGCTATAAATGTCTTCCAAAACAGTGAGGCAATTATATAACTTTTCATAAGATTAATTTAACAAAAGGTATGCAATTGAATTTGATAATCACACTGATGTTTCTCAAACAGGAAAGTCTTGAGTCTTGTTGATTATGCTAGTCGATCTGAGATTACTATTATTCTCATTTCAACCTGTTCTAGGTTTGTCAGAACTTTTCATTCTGAATCAAATGCTAATTAAGAGCATGCAGATAGTCCATACAAATGAAGATTTTGAAGTAACTTTGCAATAATAGCAATACAAATTTAAAAAGCAAAAACAAAGAATGAGTTCACACTTAACACATCATTTTTCGTATGTCCTGTAGATTGTTTTTCATAGTGGGATTTGCCTGGAAATATGATAGGATATTAACAACAGAACCTTTATGTTAATTTTTCTTTAAGGCAAAAAATAAAATGCTGATGCTTGTAAAAGTCATTTGACAGCTCCTGAAAAAAAATACAGTCTTAGCCATTGACAACTGGCCTCTTACAGCCCGGCTGAGAAAGTTCCTCAAGTATATCTAGACTATGAAATATTAATGGGAACGATAATGGCTTTCCTAACAAAGGCTTGCTGTAGTGTTCTGAAGACACCAACGATGCTCTGGAGGAGAGGATGATGGTGTGTTCTTCCGTGTAAGCACTTTTAAAAGTTGGATCAATAAAGCTGACTGTTCCTTCAGTGATCCGGCCATATCCGGAAGGGAAGAGTACAAGGAGGGGAGGTTAAACAGTTAAGCTGCAGGCCAGCAAATTATATTGAGCAAAATATTTGGACTGCACTAGTTGAAATGCACAAATCCCCCTGCTTTCATGGGTACAGGAGGACCTCAAAACATCAGAGTTTTATTTGTACAGAAAAAGGTTCCTTTCATTAAACAATCACCATGACGAATATTGCTTTAAATTTTTTAAATTTAACTTTACTTGTATCATTTATTACCTTCAAGGGTTCACATGAAGAGGAACAATAAAACATTCAATGGCTGCTCTTGGCGAGGGATTTTGTTGTTCCCAAAGACTACAGTTTAATTCAATGGCAAACAGATGGGATAGGCACTGCTTCCTCTCTGTTCCCGATTTAGTAACTCCACTCTCCTGGGAAAATGGCTTCCATCTCATCAATGATTTAGAGGAGTGTAGAGTCCCTCCCGTGCTTGCACAGGAGATCATGTGGCATTTTTTGTGCAGTGCTTTCTTGTTTTTTTTGTTTTTTTCCCATGGATGGTGGCGTTGGCTGCTGCTGGCAGTGGAGAGAGAGGTAGCTAATGATGGAGAAAGGGAGGGGAAGATCACAGCTTAGCTAAGCAGAAAGATGAAACTCGGCCAGTCCTGGCGCGCCATTGCACGCTTCCCCATGCGAGCCGACAGCTGCCGTGTTCCATGTGTTCTGGTTCACACCTCATCCAGTCTGCTTGCGTGAATAAAGAGTGCATTTTTTCCCATTGTGTTCAGCAGTCTTCCTGTTCCACAGTGGAGTTGCCCATTTTAGAAAGCAAAGGCTGCCTGTGCTAAAAATAGCCAGGAGAGTAACAGCACAGCAGAGGAGTGGCACGCTGGAGAAAAGAGCAGCTGGTACGGTGTCTGTGTGTACTGATTGTAGATACGCTGCTGATAACCTGAACTGAGCCTACACAAAGAATCATGTCATACCTTCCTGTAGAGTACTCTGATGGGTGCTCCAGACAATCTCAGACAAGACCGCCGGGAACTCAAATCCTTGGCAGCGGCAGCGATCACAGGAGTGTAAAGATGTGAGCGAGGTGAGGTCTAACCAGTTAATGGGATCCAACCAACCCAAATAAGCTTTCCCTCAAGCTTGCCTGCTTGTCAGTGAGACCTCTGTCCTAGAGCAGGATGTGGTCGCAGAAGCACAGATCTTCAGAGTTCCCAGTCCTGCCACTGTGGGCAGCCTTGTGCCTGTAAGGGGCCCTCACCCCCCCCCCCCCACCCCCACCCAACCAATGCAGAAGACTTGGTCCCGTTAGGCTCTGCCCACTCACACTAATCTCCATCTGCTTGATTTTTCACGCCTCGCCATTCTCAGGGGATTTTTGAAATTAAGCCATTCTTGTAATCTTCTGTGTCATCCCACCACAACATTATTGCCCCATACGAATCAATTGTAAAGCAGGAAGAATGTAATGTTCTTAAGTGTGCAACACATAAACTACCAAACAGAAAGAAGCTAATGTCTTTAAGCAAACACCACATAAACTACCAAACAGGAAGAAGCTAATGCCTTTAAGCAAACACCACATAAACTACCAAACAGGAAGAAGCTAATGCCTTTAAGCAAACACCACATAAACTACCAAGCAGGAAGAAGCTAATGCCTTTAAGCAAACACCACATAAACTACCAAACAGGAAGAAGCTAATGCCTTTAAGCAAACACCACATAAACTACCAAACAGGAAGAAGCTAATGCCTTTAAGCAAACACCACATAAACTACCAAGCAGGAGGAAACTAATGTTTGTAAACATGCACCACATAAACTACCAAACCGAAAAAAGCTAATGTTTTTAAACATCCTCCCATGGCGGTCATGAAAATAAACATGAATTGCTTATATGGCTGGTGGTACCTCATGAACCACAGACATTTGTCACAGATCCCAGAAAGGCAGAATACATTTATAACAATGGCAGAGTACTACCACCTGGAGAATTTAACATTAGTATCATGGTCCTTAATGGATTAACAGTATGGTAATTTTACTGTACTAATATTCTCAGCGAATATCCAAAGCACAGTTGTAAAATTAAGTTGGATATAATGAGAGTCTAAAACAAGTGGGGTACTTTTTCCTCGTACTCAAGGGTACGGTAATTATTGAATTTTTATTTGTTCATTTGTTATGAGATGAATTGCCATTCTTTATGGCTAGTTGTGGAGATAATGAGGTGTTTAAAGAAGGAAGGTCTTTGTGGAAATGTGGTAATGTGTTTACATATTGAAGTCCAGGAGGTCACACTGTCTATGGGAGAGTCAGGTTCTCTCCTCCTCGGTATAGTAACTCGTGGCCGCAGTGTGTTTCTGTGTGCCCCCAGTGTAATAAGCCTGCTGTTTCATGCCGAATGTGTTCAGTGCCAGCTGCTCTGTCACTGGGCCTCCTGAGGGAGCTGCCTTCAGTGTAATTAACTGAACATGGAGAACAGAGAGAGAGAGAGAGAGATGCCACATCAGGGGAACCACCGTGCGAAAAAAAAACCTCACCAGCAAGAGAAACATTAACTCACGCCCCAAATCTGAGAATTTTAAGAGCATACCTGCTCATGGGTGTTATTTTTTCTCTCCAAAATCTATCTTTACTCCCCATGTTGGCATCAATTGAGGTCGGCCTTATTTTCTTTTCAAAGAGTAAAAGACAGCAAAAAAATAGGTGAGTAGAATATTTATGGACTATTATTTTCAGTCATTACCACCTTGTGGCAACTGCCATCATTTATCATTATTAGTGTTGTTGTTTCTGTCAGTATAGTTGTTATAGTTAATGTAGGCGTTGTTAAAACAAAATTGTGTATTTAGTCTGATGATAGTAATCATAAGTGCTTAGGCAGTGATGTCATATCACAATTGAACCATATTGAAAATGAGGAATGATAAAGCAGCGATAGACTAGAATAACCAGAGGCAAGAGGGCATCAGTGGTAACCGTGTCGTGTGCAGACACTGAATAATGTCCGTGCGGTAGGAGGTTTGTTTTTTTTAGAAAAGAGCGAGCTGTGGTCAGTGTGTTTCTATCCTCCCCTGAGGCCATCCACTCCTCTTTGTACCACATGGGTACCCTCCTTCATTTCACTCTGCTTATCACTATTCTGACCCTTGCACTTCTCTCCATTACACTGTCCTCATTTTTCCTCTTCTCCTCTCTTCCAGTTTGGTCTGTGATGGCTCACCCTCTTTTCTATTTTTGTACCAGAAACATCCCCCCTGTTCTCTCCCTCTCCACCAGACTGAACCAATATACCAGATGTAATCGTTCTTGGTCTTGTCTAAAAGCAAAAATGACTATTAGCTTAATGATGGATTTCCAATAACAGTATTTTATTGTAACAGTACTCTTAGTAGAGATAACAATGTGGTGACCTCGGCCACTCTGACTGGTTTTACGTTCTACTCCCCCAATTGCATTTATATTCTTAATGTAGCGAAGTAACAAACGCAGTACACATGTGGATATTGTTTCACATGAGATACTGGGAAGGGTAAGTCAGTGAGTTCCGTATGGGTCATTGATGCAGATCACTGTGTGAAAATACAGCAAGTTTAAAATAAGAAATTGCGAGGACAAAGAAATTCTTAAGTTGGGAGCTTGCAAAAGTGTTGCGGTAATCAGTATTCGTGCGCTCACAAGTTGTGAATATTCAGGATGAACGTGTGAGCAAAATAAATTTGTTGACTCAAAGCATGGTTAGCTGAAGGCTTGTTGTTCTGTGCCGTAAAGGACTATTAAATAGTTAAAAGAGAGCACCTCATGTCATCGTGCTGCTTTAAAGTGCTTATCGCCACGGCATCATGGCAGTTATTTGTTTTTATTTCTGTTTTTATTTTTACTCATTCAAGACGCTCCTGGAGGCTGTTCTATACGAAGAATGTACATGTTTTATCTAATCTGCTTATTATTATTTGTTCTTATTGCTCCTATCTTGTTTGTCTGTAACTCTTGTATATGTTGTTTGTAACAGGGCGCTCTTGAAAATGAGAGCTTGCTCTCAAGAGCCTTCCCTGTATAAATAAAGGAGAAATAAATTTAAAAAAAATATTTAACTGAAACTGCAATCATTTGTCATGCTGACTGCGCTGTTACATGTCAGTAAGCTTTGTTACTCAGATTTTATATGCCACCGGCATTTGCAGATTGAACTCGTTGTTTCTCAGATTGAACTCAGCATGGAGCTCATTTCTGGTGAAACACTCATAGAATCTCGGCCGGTTTTAAATTGATCAGTTTATAGATTTGCTAGAGAAGTGTTTACTTAAAACACCAATATTGTCTATGTAAAATGTACATTTTGTCAAGTTAGAGAATTTCTACATCTCTATTATTTTTGAAGAAATCACAATCATTTTCCTCTTTGAGTATTTTTTCCAGATAAAGCCTGTGAGTTGTTTTTTAATAAAAAGGAAGGTGATAAAGGCACGGCGTTTCCCTGTCCTGGAGCAGAAATGACCCGACTTCTCGTTATGGAGACGTGTCCCTGCTGCTGAGCAGTGGGCAAACAGGGAATCTACTTATCACCGCTCTGCGCTTTAACTGTGACAGGATTCCAGCACAGATAATTGCTGGAGGGGCTTAGTGTTGTAGGCCACCTGGCACAGCAGTTGGCTGGGAGCTCTGCGAGCTTTGCCGAGGTATGTGGGACAAGGGGGAGGAAGCTGGGGCTACCATGCTTTCCTCAGCCCACACAAACGCTGCTCTAGTTTCCTGCCGTTCAGGGAAATGTCCACAGACACACCTGACTGGCAAACCCAGGTGATGCTCAGGTGTGCGCATTTTGACAGCCAAACTGACAAAGACCAGCCAGTCAAAACAGGAAAAAAAAGCTAATTGGGTAGTGCAGGGATACCAAGCGGGACAGGAGCCTGGTGCATCCTGTTTGTGCAGACTTTGCAGAATCTCCCTGTAGTCGCATTTATAATCAGCTAGAACAACATATGAATCAACCCTGTAGTGGCATACTGAATGTCCAAATATAAGTACAACACCTTGTTTTCGGTTATATTGCTCAATTCTATACTGTTTGTGGACTGTTCATTTTTCAATCATGTGATTAGGTCATTTTTCTGTGTTATATACAGTATCCCCCACAATTATTGGCACCCCTGGTAAAGATGAGTAAAAATGGTTATACAAAATTCACCCTTTGGTGAATTAGCTTAATCTCACACTGAAAAAATGAGAAAAATCAAACCTTTAATTGAAGTAAATGTATTCCCTCATCAAGAAATAATTATTTTTAACAAAACCACGTGTGCCGCAATTATTGGCACCCCTAGAAATGATCATGAACAAAATGTAACTGAAGCATTTTATCCATTTATATTTTACTTTTTAAAGTTGATCAGAGTGTTTAGGAACTTTCAAGCAGTAATCCATGACTTTCTGTTTCACTGGGGTATAAATATGAGGTGACACAGAGGCCATATTCCCTTATTCATACATCAACATGGGAAAGATAAGAGAACACACAAATCAAATGAGGGAAAAGTGTGTTGAGCTTCATAAGTCAGGGAATGGCTATAAAAAAAAAAGCTACTCACCTGAAAATGCCCATATCTACTGTTAGGGCAATACTTAAAAAGTTAAAAGCACCTGGAACTGTTACAAACTTGCCTGGAAGAGGACCCAAGTTTATTTTGCCCCCACGCACAGTGAGGAGGATGGTAAGAGAGGCAAAAAAAATGACCCATCTTGGGGTCATCAAGTCTCCAAAACTACCATTCGACGTCACCTCCATGACAACAAATTATTTGGAAGGCATGCCAGAAAAAACCACAAACGTAAGTGCCTGGAGTTTGCTAAACGCTACTGGAACTTTGACTGGAACCGTTTTCTATGGTCAGATGAAACGAAAATTGAGCTTTTCGGCAACCAACACTCAAGGTGGGTTTGGCATAAAATGAAGGATGGCTATACCGAAAATAATCTGATCCCCACTGTTAAGTATGGTGGATGTTCCGTGATGTTGTGGGGCTGTTTTTCTTCCAAACGCCCTGGGAACCTTGTTAGGGTACATGGCATCATGAACTCCATATACCAGAAAATTTTAAATTTGAATCTGGCTGCCTCTGCCAGGAACCTAAAACTGGGTCGTCGTTGGATCTTCCAGCAGGACAATGATCCAAAACATACGTCCAAATCAACACAAAAATGCTGGACTAAACACAAATTCAAACCTTCTGCCATGGCCATCATAGTCCCCTGACCTAAACCCAATTGAAAACCTGTGGGCTGAGCTGAAGAGGAGAGTGCACAAGAAAGGACCTAGGATGATCTGGAGAGATTCTGTAAAGAGGAATAGTCTCAGATTCCTTGTTCTGTATTCTGCAACCTTATTAGATGTTATGGGAGAAGACACAGTGCTGTTTTATTGGCAAAGGGAGGTTGTACAAAGTATTAAATGCAGGGGTGCCAATAATTGTGTTTTTTAAATAATTAGTTAAAAATTTGAATTTTTTGAGGGATTTAAAACATTTTTTTTATATATCAAGCCGGAAAGTCTGCCCACCTCTTTCACCTTCTCCACATTTTATTATGTTACAGACTTATACTACAATAGATTGAGTTCATTTCTTGCCTCAAACATCTACACACAATAGCCAATAATGACGAAGTGAAAACAGGTTTAGAAAATAAGCGATTTTATTTTACTGACAAAAATAGCTCTTTCCACAGATGTTCAATAATGCCTTGTTTCCACTTGCACATTCGACCCGTTCCAGAGCCAACGCAACCCAAATGCGAGACGTACAGCGCGGCTCAAATTGCTTTTCCATTCATCCGAGCTGGTTCTCCGCCAGAGATTCGTTATGTATCGGTGCTAGGTAACGCGACACAGCTGTTCCAAAGTACCTTGCTAATGTTAGCTATTATAACATGGCGAACTACGAGTTGGGTTTGTTTGTGTTGGTGTTGTGGAATATGTTGCTTCAAAAGCAACAACGTATCCGTCAGTGCAGACATATGTTATCACAAAAGGCCTCCCTCCCAGTCGTTATTTATGTGGATTGATCTTCGCTAAACACATTCAATTGTTTAAACCAGCCGAGTCCGCGATCGTTGGATCGGTTCAAAATATAAAATAGTTTCGTTCACATTTATTTATTCTCGTTTCTGAGCGATGAATTCAGCTGCTGCTGAACCGACTCGTCTGCCCAAATCATTAAAAGGGCCTGGACTTCCTTGAAACCCCACGGGTTGTTTATTTTTTCTATTTTTTTGTTGTTGTTGTTATTAAACAGCCGACAAAGTGAGTAAGCGCGTCTTCTTCGGCTACGTTGCTGTGGTGAATCACCATAGCAACGCACTGGCGGCTCCATTATATTCGAGCCAGCACCAGAGGACAAATCGGGCCGTTTTTGGAGTGGGTCTCGTTGGCGCGGCTCGAATTTGAACTAATGGAAATGCTCATAAGTCGAGCCAGCGCGGCTCTGGAACGGGTCGAATGTGCAAGTGGAAACAAGGCATTGGATTCAGGTCTGGGCTCTGGCTGGGCCACTCAAGCACATGCAGACTTTCTCTGAAGCCACTCCTTTGTTCTCTTGGCTGTGTGCGTCGGGTTGTTGTCATGTTGGAAGGTAAACCTTCGCCCCAGTCTGCGGTCCAGAGCGCTCTGGAGCAGGTTTTCTTCAAGGATCTTGGTGTACTTAGTTGCAGTTATCTTTCCCTCTATCAGGACTAGTCGCCCCGTTCCCGCTGCTGAAAAACATCCCCACATCATGATGCTGCCACCGCCATGCTTCACTGTAGGGATGGTATTAGCCAGGTGATGAGCGTTGCCTGGATTCCTCCAGACGTGACGCTTGGTATTCAGGCCAAAAAGTTCCATTTTGGTTTCATTAGACCAGAGAATCTTGATTCTCATGGTTTGAGAGTCCTCTAGGTGCCTTTTGGCAAACTCCAAGTGGGCTGTGATGTGCCTTTTACTAAGGAGGGGCTTCTGTCTGGCCACTCTACCATAAAGGCCTGATTGGTGGAGTGCTGCCTGGATGGTGGATCTTCTGAAAGGTTCTTCCATCTCCACAAGGATACGCTGGAGCTCTGTCAGAGTGACCCTCGGGTTCCTGCTCACCTCCCTGGCTAAGGCCCGTCTTCCCCGATTGCTCAGTTTGGCCGGGCGGCCAGATCTAGGAAGATTCTTGGTGGTTCCAAACTTCTTCCATTTACGAATGATGGTGGCCACTGTGCTCTTTGGGACCTGTAAAGCTGCAGAGATTTTTCCGTACCCTTCTCCAGATGTATGCCTTGACGCAATCCTGTTTCTGAGGTCTGCAGATAATTCTTTTGGCCCCATGGCTTGGCGTTTGCTCTGACATGCAATGTCAACTGTGGGACCTTATATAGGCAGGTGTTGGCAATCCCCAACCATGTCCAATCAATTGAATTTATCACAGGTGGACTCCAATTAAGTTTTAGAAACATTGCTCAAGCAGTATCAGTGGAAACAAAATGCACCTCAGCTCACTTTTGGGTGTCATATCAAAGGATGTGCACACTTGTGTACATATGATATTTTACATTTAGATTTTTAATAAATTAGCACAAATGTCTAAAAACCTGTTTTCACGTTGTCATTATGGGCTATTTTGTGTAGAATTTTGAGACAATCTATTGTAGAATGTCTGTAACATAATAAAACGTGGAGAAGGTGAAAGGGGCTCTGGCTTGACTGTATATACAGTGCCCTCCACTATTATTGGCACCCCTGGTAAAGATGAGTAAAAAGGGTTATAAAAAATTCACCGTTTGGTGAATTAGCTTAATCTCACACTGAAAAAATGAGAAAAATCTAACCTTTAATTGAAGTTAATTTATTATGAGAATTTTCTTTTGTTATTTTTAACAAAACCATGTGTGCCACAATTATTGGCACCCCTGCATTTATATATAGAATAAAGTAATACATTTTTTAAATATTTGGTCGCATATCCTTTGCATGCCATAATTTTCTAGTGTCTGTGACCCAACAACATCAAAAGACTGTTGATATCTTATTTTCTGGTACTCTTACAAGCGATACTATAACGTCTCTGCATTTGAATGAATCTCTATGGGAATTGGGTGGTGGGACTAGATTTAGCTATAAATTATGCTGGAACAGTATGGAATACATGGTTGACAATAAATTAAAAAGTCACCAAGGGTCTGAGGTATCAAACGAGGTTTAAGGCTTGTTTGATACGTCAGACCCTTGATGACTTAGAGCCATTTAGCCAACCATGTGTTCCATACTGTTCCAGTGTAAGTTACAGCTAAATCTAGTCCCACCCCTAAATTCCCATAGAGATCCATTGAAATGCAGAGACGTAATAGTATCGCTAGTAAAAGTACCAGCAAATAAGATATCAAGAGTCTTTTAATGGTGTTGGGTCACAGACATCAGGAAGTCATGGCATGCAAAGGATATGTGACCAAATATAAAAAACGTACTTTATTCTATATATAAATGCAGGGGTGTCAATAATTGTGGCACACGTGGTTTTGTTGAAAATTATTATTTCTTGATGAGGGTTTTTTTTTCTCATAATAAATGTACTTCAATTAAAGGTTGAATTTTTCTTAACCCTTTTTACTAATCTTTACCAGGGGTGCCAATAATAGTGGAGGGTACTGTATATATATAAAACAATAATTACTTACTTATTTAAGCATTTATTTAAACTAATGAAAAATATTGGAACTTGGAGTTAATATTGTTCACAGGTTTTTCAAAAACAGTGGAGAAAATGGATAGCACATACAGTGTGGCTTATCCACAAAAAAGGATGTTACGGGATTATATCTTCTGACAATTCAGAACCCTGTGGTGATTTGAAGGGCCATAACATAAACATACAGCTTGTTAGTCTATATTCCTGGGGATTCAGACAGTGCAGTTCATCCCAGATTTTGAGAGAATTCAGGGAAAAGGTTATGCTATCGCTTTCAGACAGTCTGTGTGTGCATGCACACATACACACACACTGTACAGCACCCATGGCACCAAGCTGCGCCGTATGGGATGCAAACGGCCCCCGCGGCTGTGGGATGGTGACTGGGGTGTATTATTTTCAGTGGGATTTAGATGTCAGGAGATGACGCCCAACAATCCCTCTGTTAATCCATTCCAACTTTTGTGTGCCAGGGACGTAGGTTGGTTAAGGGGGGGAGGGGAGGGGGTTAAATTGTCAGTGGGGGTGGTTCAGGGGAATATGGAGGTCCATGACAGTTAGAACAATTGCTGGAAGACACTGAATACTAACAGGGCAAATAAATCTCAGTCACTCTTTATTATGGATTTTATGAGATTTAAATATTAAGGTTGTATTAGATTTGTCTGGTGTGACATCTTAGAAAATGAATCTGTTGCTGCTGAAATGAAAATATCGACATGAATAATTAGGTTATCAGCAGAAAACAATGTATTGTAGTGTCTAGTACGGTGTGAAGCAGATTGTCTAGAAATGTTTCGAGGAAGGAGCCCCTCCTACCACCCACCATTTATTCAGGTTTTTCTGTCGACCACAGTATTATAGCATGTGTTTCGTGATGGGGGCTTGGAATCAATTTTCTCCCTTGCTTCACTCATTTAAAAAAGCGGTTATGTTTGGCCTCTTACCTGCTCATTACACACGACTAACCATATTGCTCTCCTTATTGATATTGCTTTAGCTACCAGTTTGTGGGGCTTAGTGTTCTCAGAGCATTAGAAAAGACCAGATGTTGTTATCAGCACTGCATTTGCAGGTGACCTCTGGTACTAGCTGTGAACTAATTGCTCAATTACCCACAGTATTGGGTAAAATGACAGCACTGAAATTGTATTTCGTCCATGTACACAGACGGCTAATTTCCACCCTTTTCTCTTCCTTGCTTTTTCTCTCTCTTCAGGAGAACCCGTACCTGTGCAGCGACGAGTGTGACGCTTCAAACCCAGACCTGGCACACCCCCCCCAGCACATGCAGGACCGTGAGCGTGGCGGCTTGATCACCTACTGGCAGACAGTGACATGGAGCCGTTTCCCAGAGCCTCTCCTGGCCAACATCTCCCTGGCCTGGAACAAGAGCCTGGAGCTGACTGACGACATCCAGATCACATTTGAGTATGGCCGGCCAACCAAGATGGTGCTGGAAAAGTCCCTGGACTATGGCCGGACGTGGCAGCCCTACCAGTTCTATGCTGATGACTGCATGGACGCGTTTAGCATGACCGCCAAGAAAGTGCAGGACCTGTCTGCCACCAATGTAACCCGAGTCATCTGCACCGAGGAGTACTCGCGCTGGGTGGGCTCAAAGAACGACAAGAACGTGTGCTTCGAGGTACGGTCACGCTTCGCCATCTTCGCCGGGCCGAAGCTGCTCAACATGGACAACTTGTATACACGCATGGAGAGCATGAAGGGCCTACGGGACTTCTTCACCTTCACCAACCTGCGGTTGCGCCTTCTCCGGCCGGCACTGGGCGGCACCTATGTCCAGAGGGACAATCTCTACAAGTACTTCTACGCCATCTCCAACATTAATGTCCCTGCCAGGTAAATGCCCTTTCAGCCATTGTCATCAAACATCCTTGTGGTGGATCAAAATCATTAAAAACATCACAAGAAAGCAAAGTATTCATGGTTTAAAATGTGAATTAAAATTTGTTTTAGGTTTTCTCAATTACACAAAGTTTGTTAGTCAGTGATAGACTCCACGGGCTGATTTCACGAAAGTTGCGAGAGATGTAATAGATTTCTTCTGCTCTTTCTGGAGTGCTTCGCATAGAAATCACAATTGCAAGCTACGAACACATGTCGCAAAGCTGTAGGCAGTCAGTGAATTGGCAGTAGTCCTCATCCGCCTGCCTTGTTTTGTTATTGTATTGAACTGTTGCGTTTGCACGCAACATTGTTGCGCTCCTGTGCTTTACGTAGACTGGCCACAGGTGTCAGGAGCCAAGGTTGCAAGGGTTATCTGGGGGTTTTCACAAAGTACTTAAAAATATACTTAAAAATAAACTTGTTAATGTTGTACTTAAGTATACTTTTATGTTTTACTTTTATGTTCAAAGGAAGCTCCTATTAGTGATTGACCTAATATTTCTGTCAAGAATGTTGCATAAATGTGAATCTATATCATTCGAGCAACTCATTATCGCCGTAGTTATCTAAAGGGTGGGCGCGATCACAGAAGATTTTTTGGAGCATGCCTTCGTCTCCGCAAAATCAAAGGAAACACCATACTTGCGAGGAAAAAATTGGATGTGTGAGAGGCCTGTAGTTATTTGCGATTTGCAAGCGAGGCATTTTCGTGAAACTTGTTTTGATATTGCGATCTGCAAGTGAAAAACCTCACAAATCACTTTTGTGAAATGCGCCCCAGAATCACATCAGTATCAAGTGACCTTGTATCCTGCCTATAAAAAAGTCTTATGTAAACCAACGTGAGTGGACTTGTATTCCTGATCCTTCACAAAGCCACACGTCTTTACACCATATTCTTTTAATGGTGTAAAGCTTTATGATTACTGAGATAAGTGTGCTGCTAGGACTGTCTAATGCAACCATATCCGAAACAGAGCTGCAGCCCTGAGATGGCATGTTTCTGACAGTGAGGAATGGGGCTACCGTTCCACAACTATTTAGCATCAACAAGGCATTTTTTTTCTGAATTATTATTCCGATCAATAAGGCACAGTGACATTTGAATGGTATTTAACATCCGCAGAGAGGGTGGGGTGGAAGGGCAAGGGGGGAGGGTGGGACAAAAAAAATGCCAAGCAAGTATTTACGGTAAGAAGGTGTTAGTTGATGTCATCTGAGAAGCAGAGGGAGGTGTATTTGATGAAGCCTTAAGCTCCTGCTGACTCCGCACATTCTGCAGAGTAAAGCCTCGCTGCCTTTTGTTTCTCAATAAGTGTCCTGTAAGTATCGATCAAAAGTGCACCAGAGATGGATCAAGGAAAGGCAGAGAAAATACTCCCCTGGCCACACGGACCATTGCCGCAGAGATGAAGGAGCGGAGCCGCTTTTCTGCTGACATCTAAATCCAGAGCAATTTTCTCTTTCTCCTCGATTTGGTAACACCCAGGCAAAAATAAACTGTGAAATGAATGAGGTTAGTCCACCCACTCATCACCCACCCAACAGTAATGTAATCCCCTAATCAATAGTTATTCCGGGATGTCGAGGGAAAAATAAAATGGGGAGGGGGACGTGGTCCAGTGGACAGCGTGATTAGAATATATGCTTTCTGTTTTTAATTCCCTAGGGAGATAAAGCTAATGTTGAATGTTCTTCAGAGAATGGGCTGGGATATTTGCCCCCAGCACAGTGGGAAATACCCGTCAGGTTTGAGTCGTAAAAATAGGAGTCATCTTTCTGACACCCATCCGCGCAATGAACTCTGACAGAAACAGAATGGAACCATCACCACAGTAATAGGACCTGCCTGTACAATCGACAGCCGGCAGTACTTCCTCAATGGCTCATTTCCTCCTGTCTTTAACAGCCGTAATAATCAGTAATTGAACTTAATGAAGTATAAAAACAAGGACAGAAGCTTCCTAATTGAGAGAGATGTAGTGTAACCTGTTGATGGGAATCAGGAGAGCTGTTTCATTTCCTGATTTGCAAATTGAATTTGTTAACTGTTTTTGTTATCCGGTTCCTGGCTACGTGGTGCTTGCTCTATGAAGTATCACTTATTTGAATACAGATGAATGAATAAATTTATGAAAAAACTAAATGAATGAATGGGTGAATTTGTGAACAAGGGAATGGATACATTATTAAGTGTGTTGTTTCTGAAGTAACTAAGCATTAGTGTAGCACTCAGCCAGCCTGTGGGTGGTCAGATTTTACAGCTTGAGAGGCCGTAGGCAGAGGAAAGGGGTCATTTGCCTCTCTTACAGGGTACAGAGGAGCATAAACTTTGCCAGCAGCTGTCTTACCCTGTACCCTTCTCATGGCTAACTGCAGAACCAGGTGTGGGCTTGGATAATATGTGGATGGAAGACCTCCTGGGAAGACTAGGTTACTGTTGGACGAGGTATTGGCGCAGTAGTAGGGGGCACTTCTTCCTCTGGACCACACAGAAATCCAACGCCCCAGCACGGTGATGGGGCACTTCTGTATAGAAGGTGCTGTCCTTCGGATGAGATGGTAAATCGAGGTCCTGGCTCACTGTGGTCAAAGATCTCGGCGGCACGTTTTGATAGATTAGGAGTGTTAACCTTGCAGTCCTTGCCAAATTCCCACAAAAACTGGCTCTAGATGTCGCCACCTTAATTGCCCATTATATCTGACTGTTATGTTTAAGGGAAACCAATTATTCGTATTATTATTATAAGCTGATCATTTGACATGTGATATTGTGAAACCATCCATATTTCAAGGGGAGCTGCTTCAGTCGGGGAAATGAAATGGGTCTGGAACTGCATTTATCCGGGAAAGTCCCTCACACAAACCCGCCCCTGGCTCCCCCTCCTTCCCTGCAGAATAGTTATATTCCCCATCGCCTAAGATCAGCCCATCTACATGTATTCAGACAGGCGGTAAAGTGCAGTAGCCCTGCTGTATCATCAAAATAAACCTCCACTAAAGAGCTTGCACAGGTAGTCAGGGGCCAGGGACTCAACAAATAATGCTGTTTTATCAATAACCGTGGAACCTGATAGCCCATTAAGTGCAGTTGCAGGAGCGCAAGGGCGGAAGCGATGGGTAAATTTAGCCCTGTCGATGTGCTGAAGTAGCTGGGCGGACTTGGTTTCAGATGGGCAGGCTAATAGAGGTCAGGTGGGGCAGAGAGGAAGGCTGGGAACTTCCTGGAGGTGTGGAAGACAGTAACAGGGACGGTAACGACACTGAAGCAGTGTCCGTGGTCTGTGTTTGCCATTCCCACATGTGGAAATGATGTGTTCAGATGAGAATGGAAATGGTCACAGAGGGTTTGCTGCTGTGTTATCCTTTCCAAAATGGTTGAATTTAGCGATAGCCAACTGTTTTTGTCGTGCCACCAATATCCCAGCAGTAACATTTAGGTGTAGATGGTGGGTGTTTTTTTTTCCTGTCAGCTCAGGGGCCTAGACACCAAAGCACTTGTCAGTCCTTTTGATAGAGCACGGTCTATCCTGACCCATGACAGATCCACAAATGGAGTATTCTCCCCCTCCCCCCTCATGGATGCAATCAAGGGGGACCTGTCAAAGTGTCTGATCATGTGAGCGTCTTGAGTGGCAGGAAACAGGCCCTTGTCACTGGCTGTCACCACCCTTCTCCAGTTTTTCACTCTGGTCTCTAACGCTACATGACCAGGTTCATGCTCTTGTTAAAAGGGTATCTTGAAGGTCTGACTATCCATCAAGATTTGCCTTCAAGACTGTGGAATTTAGGATGTGTAAACAGCAGATTACTAATGTATTTTCAATGGGGAACTTTACTTTTTCTGTCAGTAATGCAACTGATCAGAGTGAAAGCTGATCCAGGAAATTACTCTTAATTAATTGTCTAAGAACTTGAAAGACTTTAGAGGTCAGCAGTGGCTATGATAAAGTTAGGTTATGAGACAATCAGTTACTGCTTAGTCTCCAGTGAGAATCCAACTATTATGCTGTATAACTGTAGGTTATACAGTATATTCGTATATGTCATCCTGTATTCTAATTAGTATTCTGTATTATCTCTTTAGAAAGGTGTCTGATAAATGCCTTCCTTACTTTCTGCAGTCGGTTTTACTAAAATTGCTAATTCCTAAGAGTTTTCAATATTTTCTATATTATTATGATATATGATATAATAAAATAAATATTCTCTTATACTGTATTATACTATATTACATTATATTGATACATTACTCCAGAGTGTAGTTGGACTCTTCCCATATTGTCAGATTTAGAGGAGGGGTTTCCTTTGTTTTCCTGTGACACAGACAGTCTTGTTACGTAAGTGCTGAGGAATACCTCTGTGTGCTAACATGATTTATAGCCATGAAATGTTTCACAATGAGGATCCCATGACCGGTGCTGACTGGAGTATTCCGGCCCCCATCCCTTTAGCCTCAATCCCATCTGTCTCTCACTCCCCAGATCATAAAATAGGCCTCTATAATGAAATAAAAAGCAGGCCGTAAGCCTTGGCTGAAGAACTAAGTGGATTAGTTGTAGATTGAGAGCTGTCTGAGACAAATGTGGATGAGAAAGAGCTCCACATTTGTCTCCCTTAATCCGCGGTGCAGGGTCATTTCAGAGCATTAACCCTTCCCAATTTAATTTTCTCCAAGATGTCTGAGAGTTTGCTAAGGTTAGCAGTGATAGGAGGTGAAGCAATTGGTTTTCAGATCACTGCTTATTACAGTGCCTCTAATGATGGGAGACGTTACCTTGTTCATTTAGGATGTGGCCATTCCTGACTCTTTTTTTCTCTTATTACCTAATTTAGAGAGATAAAGCAATTACATTTTGTATCAATATCAGGACTGATGATTTAATATCAGATGTTTTCATTAAATTGTAAGGAGACCAAACCTTTACAAAAAACTATGTTTTAAGTGAGAAGTTTGGCTTGGTCAAAAGCTGCAAAAAACAGGAAATTCACCTAGCCAAAGAGCTCTCTACACTATCAAGGATTTCAGGCTATACAGTTCTGTAGCTATGTTGGTCTACTGTATTTCAAACAAAATGTAGGCTACTTTTCACTGGGCAGACTGGTTCAAACCTTTCCTCAAAAACACATCTAGACTAACAGCATTCAGTGCACATTACATGACTCGGTAAAGATGGTAATAATGGAAAATGTGGTTAGGTACCCGTGGCTGTGAGGTGCTGATTGGCTACTTGGTGGTGTTGTGGGGTTGTTTAGCTGGCTGGTTGATTTTGTTTGTGGCCCACTTCACTAGGGTGGTCGAGATTGCTGCTTGACAGCTTGGGAATAATATCTAGCCAATGTAATGGTAACACTGCCAATGCGGCTGCTATGGGCTGGACTGGAGTAACACGTCCCTTTGACAATAGCTAGCTAGCTAATGTGGCTGGCTATTCTGCATAACTAGCCAAGAAGTTAGCTAATGCTAACTAGCTAGCTTAGCTAGTCACTCCAGCTACAAGAAGCCATGGATATAATTACATTACATTACATTACAGTCATTCAGCAGATGCTTTTATCCAAAGCGACATGCAATAAGTGCATACAAAAACGTCATCAAAGTAACTACAGAACAGATAAGACAAAGCACATCCTTCCCATAACATAGCAGCTATCCCTAGTAATGAACATTGAATGTACTTCACAGTAAGCTGTGGGTAAATCAGCTATACTACAATTATATTCTAAATACTATTATAAACTTCAACAAACAGTTAAACAAGAAACAAGTACCATGAGAGGTTCTAGATTAGTATATCAGTCAAGGTGGAGTCTGAAGAGGTGTGTCTTCAGGCCACGACGGAACGCAGGCAGGGTTGGAGTCGAAACGTAGGGGAATGGGGAGTTTGTTCCACCACTGAAGAGCAAGGATGGAAAAGCTCCGCAGTCGGGATGAGTGAGAGCCGTTGACAAATAATGTTAATAAGAATGACATTATTAATGTTACTAGCTGATAGCTGACATGGTGTGGCGCTTGTAGTCTTGCTAGCTTTGTCACTAGCTAAGCTAATGTTAGAATCTGGGGCCATTCTGCCAGTCAGAGGAACTGTTGGTGATCTCTGATACGGCAAAATATATTTTAAGCAATATCCACATCAGAAACATTACCAGATAAAGCACGCAAAAGGTTACGACGTTCTTACGCAAGACCTTTGGTTTCTGCCAATTTATTTAATAAATACTTTACTGAATGTGCCCTCTCAACAATTCTTGCACATATAGGCCTATGAGACATTGCACATAGAAGGCATTGGAGCTGCACTGTGTGATTTTATGAGTAAAATTTGAATTAATTAGAACCAAAGGCGTAACTTTGGTTTAAACATTGTGGGGGTTGAGATGCAAAGACCCCGAGAACACCAACCCTCTAGGGGGGTTCCACCAAAGATGTTTACACACCTTGGACACACCTGGGACATAGGCTTATTTGTAAAAACCAATAACTAAATGCTTTTAGATCACAGTTTCTATCTATTTCATTACATCGTGTAATAAACAGCTGAGAAAATTTGTCAGAAATAGGTAGGCATTATTAAAATACATATAAACCATGTAAGTACCTTTTAATGTGTTTTCCATGAGTTGCCTAGCCTTATCTACAGTACAGAAGCAAACAAATAGGCAGTAGAACAGCATGCTTTTTAAAAATTCAGCAGATTTACTTCTGTCAGTTGCCAATCAGCCTTAGCCTACTATTTCGGACAAATTGTCTAAGTAGCTCAATGCAACTCATCTAGCAGGCTCTGTGGCTTTTCGCTGCATCACGGAGACATGACCTTTTTAAACTTTTATGTAAGTTAACTAGTTTAACTAGTTTGTTTATACCACGACGCTGTTCGCTAACTCGCAGGACGGATGGGTTGGTTGTTTGACGTTATAGCTTTCTCTCCACATCATGACAATTCGTATTTCCTTGGTGTGACTGTTTGATCCTTACCGTGGCAGCCCGCCACTGACACGCGTGTTAATAGCTAGTAAAGGCATTGTATATGGAAAGCTAGATAATGTTAACTAACATTAGCTGACGTTAACTTATTAGACGTAACCTATTGCTGGTCACTCAACCAACGTAATTAAACAAAATTTTAGAAAACGTAGCTATTTATAACGTTAACATTATCAAAATGTGCATGAGCATAGATCTACCATTCCATTCCCTCATGTTTGTTTGGACGGTGGCTGTCCTGTGTGACTGGCAGCTTGGTACTAGCAAGCGGGGAGGGTGACACAGAGGCGCAACCAAGTGTAAAATTGACGGGGGGCGCGGGGGTCCAGGGTGGTCCATTTTAAAGATGAGCTAACGTAATGTTAATTATCCTGCGTTGCTAGGGTAGGCATCCTGACCTGCCCAATCTATCCGAAACGGTCATGTCAGGTGTGAACAGACTGTAGTAGAACGTTAAATTAGCATATAAATATAAAAACATTTTTCTGCCCCATGTTAAGTCAATGGGCAATTAATTCGCCATATCGTACAATTATAAAGGTTTATTTAAAAACTGTAACCTACCATAAATAGGGTCCTAGGATTCCATTTTCGCGGAATTGACAATCAAAAGTGGAATCTTGGCTTTTGCGTGGAATTTCAGTTTCTTTATTTACGCCTACGTCAATCTTTTTTTTCCAAACAAAAAACACATTTTCAAAGAAAGCAAAGGCACAGCTAGAATCACTGGGCCTCATTCATGAAACGTTCCTAAATGTGCGCGTACATTTATTTAGGAAACAAGTTAGTACGAAAAAATTTACGCCAGATTCATCTGTGCAGGTAAGGCAGATTTGTTCGTATTCAATGCGTATGTTCATATATGCCGATTCATCATAAATGACAAAGCACGTTCACCTTATTTTGTGATAAGCATAAATCCACGCCCATGAATTGCCTTATATGGAAGTCGTCAGTTCCATATAAAGGTGCATACGAAGTAAGTCAAAATGGCCCAGAAAAGCAAAAGAAAGTATTATTCCGACACTGAAATCATTTTATTAGCAGATGTTTAACCAAGGAAAGAAATAGTTTAGTATTGTCCATTCCAGTATAATAAAGTAAATAGTAAAGTAGCCTACATGGTAAAATAAAAAGACCTGACAGGATATAACATGCAGGAAATGCAAAATCTTCCATCACACAAACTGTTAAAGTTCAAGCCTTTGTGCATTAGACGAGCATATTGCCTCCATCTGCCAAGCACTTGGCTACGGTCTCTCGCAGCGTGGATATAAATAAAATAATTAAGTTAGTAATTAAGTAATTTTGTTGGTGTTCTGTGCGTGTGAGAGGTGGTTTTAAATCCCCGATCCCCTAGGGACAAAAATAAGTTAGGAATCTATACACAGAAATTTGACGTATACCAATAATTCAGCTATCTCTCACAGCAGAATGTAGCTGTCGTGGGTCCCACCAGGCAACCGGGCCAGAGATGTTGAGCAATACTTTTCGCATGACATATGAGCTGCACAGATGTGATGGCCCTTTCTATTCATATGCGCAAACGTATCTTCAGATGGTGCCTTGAGACTACGTTTCTGCAGTAGATAACAGTTACGGCACCAATAACATTGGGCAGTTTGGCAATTTTATAAAAACCTGAAAACGACTAATCAGCCGTACATTGCTCTCAGCCAACAAATAACCTATGCGCGATCATAAAGATGTGTTCTCTTTTAAGGAGCCAACTCCTCCAGCAGTATAAGATCAGCCATTGCAACGCTAGCTTTAAAGACCTTTAAGACATTTTATAGCAAATTTAAATGTGTGTTTTAATTAGTATATTTAAGGTCACATAACATTTGAATTGAATCAATTCAGAAAAATAATAGCCTACTGGGAGCATTAAGTTATGGGTTTAATTAAATAAATTCATAGCCGACAATTGATTAATAGACTTAATCTAAAGTGCTTACAGTCGTAATTATGAGGCTACATTTACACTGTGTACTTCAAAGGCTACATTTAATCTTGTGAATTTAACTGAAAATAAAAATGTATTTATTCTAAATCCTATTCTAATTGAAATTCAGAAGCTACATTTAGCGGCATTTCGAATTTAAGGATGCAGTACACGTGGTCCTGACAAAAAATGGAAAATTAACTGAATTTATTTTGCACGTCAGCATAAAACAGAAAAACAAAGGGCCAAAACACGCAGCAACAAGTTTAATCTAAAACAAAACCAACCAAAACTATCCACCGGGCCTGGGGAACCAGGCTTCTTTCTAAAGTGACTAATGAGTATTAACGAGGAGAAGCTGGGCTTATTACATTTAGCCTCAGCCGGCTCTCCTGCCTGGGTGTAGAGGCGGTGCAGTCTCTGTCCTGTAGAGGGCAGCACCCCAACTCTCTTCCTGGCACCACAATACAAACTAATCTGAGATATGAAAACTGTGATGAAAGCCAAAATACAAACAAAATAATTTGAACGATTTACGTGCAATTTCGTTCGGCTCACGTTTCATGAATGAGGCCCATTCTATGTCCCGTTTTTGAAATGTGACTTGCTGGCTATCAAAATCACTATTTATTCTAGTTTGTTGTTTATATTTTAAAATTGAATAGATAGATTGACCGACTGTCTGTTCCGCGTCCGTATTGATTCTGTCTGCAGAATAAATTCTGTCAATCTCGCAATTCCATGAGTCCAAATTCGCTACTTAATTAATAAAATTAAAATGTGATGTTTTACACAGCAGAACATTTTTTTAAACTTGGCTTGTCAGGGGTGTTCCGTGGCATACTAAAAGCTTATTAAAAGCTGTTGAAATACAGACATTATTATGATTAATATTAATAATAATAATAATAATAATAATAATACAATTTATTTCTAATAAAATAAATCAGTCTCGGACGATCTTTAAAAAGAAAATCAGTGATTAGTATTGGCCTGATCTGTGCATCCCTATATTTGCTTGTCTTCAAATAGCTTACCATAAGTTTGCATCATTATATACATATATCTTAAGGTAGTTTGTGAATGAAAATGGTTTGAAATGGAGAAAATGGGAGAAAAGATAATAGCTTAAAAGGAATTTGTCTTTTTAAACAATGGAATCCTATTCCTAGGAGGCCTACATAAACAGAAATGTGACCCATCAAAGGAATTAGTCCAAGCCATGCCCAACATATCGCTATGTCTACTTTAGAGTTGTAGAATTTGAGCTAGGTTTGTGGAAAAAAGTCCTAATCTTAATTACTTTATGTACTTCACTATATGAAAACGACTGAACAAATCTTTCCCATATTTGTTTTATGGCGAGATATTTCTGAGATGAGTTGATCTGTTAAGTGGTTTGGTAATAGGTGCTAAAATGGAAAAGATATTGACTGCCGAAATTTGTGTTTTAATATGCAAGTATAACCAAACCCATATTGACAAATTCTGTGATATTAGGTAAGGTTGTGGGTAGGTTCAATGCATCCATAATTCAGACTGCCCTGCCTGATTTCATGGTGTTCTCCTTGGTGCATTTTTGCAGGTTTTTTTTTCGCGCATAGTTCTGCTGTACATATGGGCTGTGTGTAGTAAAGTGTTGAAAGCTTTCTTTCCCCACAGCTCAGCTGTGCATCTGGCGTACTTGGAGCCCCAGGGGGTGGGGTGGGCAGGGGGGCCTACTTTGGACCTGGAAAGAGGGTGTGTGTGGGGGTGCACTTTCCCTTGCTCAGAGAACATCCTCGCTCTCTGACACAGTCCATCACACCTGAGGCTGACAGTGAAGGGCTGGCTATGAGTTATCCCCCAGTCTCAAGGCCCTGTCCATTCAGCACGCCACACCGTTTGAAGGATTACAGAGCTGTGTCTTTTGTTCGTGGATCTTCCCTCAACTGTTGTTGGAGTGTGACTTTGATGACTGCCACCATCTTTTGAATTATTTGAACATTTTTTTGTCCCCTGAAGGGCAGGCAGGTGGAGAACACAAAATCTTGGGTCTGATAGTGACATTATAATTATCAATATTCCTCGATATCAAATCATGACTGTATGAACTACTGTAATCAAATCCTACCTATACCTATTGTATACCTACCGCATAACAATATATCAAATCCTACCTATACCTATTGTATACCTACCGCATAACAATATTCCTCATTCATTTTACAGTGTGATCTTTGAGTGTAGGAGGCCGTGCTTTGAAATAATGCTGCACAATTGTGACCAGAGGCATAGGAAAACTAGGCAGCTGCCTAGGGGGGCCCAGAAAGAGGGGTAAAAAATTATATTAGATTATAAAATATATTTTCGAAAAGCCTGGCCAGAAATTTTCTCAAGTAGTGCTTGCTACATTAGCAAGCACTACGTTGCTTGTTTTTTTTGCTTTTTGCTGCACCCGACAGCATTGCTACAAAGATAGCCCTGCATGATCGGTATTGGTATCAGGTGAGCCTGCCGCTGTCTCTGATTCTAATCGGCACAGTGACATTGGTCCTGAGTTAGAAGCAGGACAACAGGGGGAGAAGACGTCCACGGAAACGGAACAGGTCAGAGAACGTGAATCAAACGTTTTTTTTCACACAACCTCTCGACCCAGACAGGGTGATAGCAAGCTATTCACCCAACCCTGCAAAGTCGGATAAAATTGACGACAAAAGGCGCAACTTCTTCACATCAAACAAACCCTGTCAAAATATTGGTGATTTTTCCACCTCACCAAGAAAATACAGAGACCCTACAGGGGGGCTGAAAACAATTGACTGCCTAGTGCAATCAATCCATTTAATCCAGCCCTGATTGTGATAAAGGTGCTGGTTGAGAAAGTTACTATAAATGTATAAAGAACAATGCATAATTTATTATTAACAGTAATGGTCATAGAAAAACTACAGAAAGGATTCTATGAAATTAGTTCATATCAAGTGACATACAAATCAAATCAGGAAGCCCATAGAACATAAACCTTTATGATGAAGTCATGAGTAGCAGTTCCAGTGAGTAATCCATGCAGTGTCTCATGCTTGTGTCTGTGTGTACGCATGTGTGAGAGAGAGACAGAGAGAGGGAGAGAGAGAGAGAGAGAGAGAGAGAGATACAGAGAGAGAGAGAGAGATACAGAGAGAGAGAGAGAGAGAGAGAGAGATACAGAGAGAGAGAGAGAGAGAGAGATACAGAGAGAGAGAGATACAGAGAGAGAGAGAGAGAGAGAGAGCTTGCACAAGACAGGCACAGGGCAAATTGACTGTAATTACATGTTTGCACAAAATATACAAGTGCAGTGATACAGATATTTATCCTCATTATCAACCTACTTATTCTAAGAGAAATGATCTAGGAATACATTTTCCACACACAAGTCCTCCCGCTTAGTCCTTGGCTAGATTTATATAGCCTACTGACCAAAGTGACAAGTGACAGCCCCATATATGTTGATACATTTTTTACAGACTTGTACCTTCAGAAGTGAGAACATCTTGTCAGGCAAGCCAGCAGCATTGTTACCAGTTGGGGTTATGAGAGCATTCCAAATCACTATTGGCCCATCTGACTACAGCTCCTTCCAATGCCTCTTTCCCTTTAATCTCCATTCACCCATTCGCCTCACCATTATAATCCTAGATTTCCTTTAATCTCCATTCACCCATTCGCCTCACCATTATAATCCTAGATTTCCTTTAATCTCCATTCACCCATTCGCCTCACCATTATAATCCTAGATTTTCTAACAGCTATATATACACCTATTCGCCTCACCATTATAATCCTAGATTTTCTTACAGCTATATATACACCTATTTGCCTCACCATTATAATCATAGATTTTCTTACGGCTATATACACCCATTCGCCTCACCATTATAATTATTGATTTTCTTACGGCTATGTACACCCATTCATCTCACCATTATAATCCTAGATTTTCTTACGGCTATATACACCTATTCGCCTCACCATTATAATCATAGATTTTCTTACGGCTATATACACCCATTCGCCTCACCATTATAATCCTAGATTTGCTTACGGCTATATACACCCATTCGCCTCACCATTATAATCCTAGATTTTCTTACGGCTATATACACCCAGACGCCTCAGCAACAGGATGGATTGGAGGACGGGTTTCTACCACAGCCACACTGCCCACCTCAGCTCAACTTCATGCTGATGGCTTCAATACCTATATTGTATAAAGATTTTTCTTTTACTTACAACTGCCTCTGTTTTTATTATTATTATTTTGTAGACACTGGAGCTGTATGACACATTCTCTCCTATTGAACCCTCAAAACCCCATATTAATCTATTTTAAAACAGCAGTTTTCTGCCCATGCAGTGACTGGCCCATTGCATCAAAATTTCCAGTAAAAGCCGTGCTCCCTGCAAAATTCAGGAAGCAGGCAGCGGGAATATCAAAGGACTGGGAGGGGTGGGGAAAGAGCCATTCAGAGCAGTTCTCAGGAGACCTGTGTCAGGGGCATTTTTAAAAGCCTTATACTGTCAAATCTGCACTTCTGAGAGCTGACCTTAGAAACAGTTGCACTTTAGCAGCGACTGTGTTAGCTACCAGTTCGTCACATGAAGCTCGTGGCAATTAACTCTGAATATACTGCATATGTGAGTGCGGTGGCAGAATCTGAGCCTCATCAGAATGGCCTCAGGGCCACAGTTTGGATGAAGAGTTTCATATATAAACAGATTGTCCCTTTAATTATTCATGCAAATTTGACTATGCAAAAGGACACAATGGTAAAATGTGTGTGGAATGATAAATCAATTACAGTTTTTTTTTATGATTTGCGTTGTTGCTTTTATCTGCATTTTTATCTGTATGTAATCATTTCAGGTGATTTTTTGTGTCCCAAAATAGAACATACACCCTTTCATAAACATTTACTTGAATCCTCAGACAAAATAAAGCGAGCTTACTCCCAACACCTAGTATCAGTTGAGGATGGAATTTCTTGATATGCGTGTTGGAAAGCTCAAAAACACTATGGGACTTTCAACTGAGCTGCACAGGAGGCATTTGTCCTTGAGAAGACAGTTTGTTCTCACTGAGCTACATGAATTAGCATAATATTATTACAGAGTTAGCGCACATGCAAATAGCTTTACTACAAGGCTCTAGCACCACGGGTGCACAGAGGAAACTTTCAACACGTCCCAGAAAACACTGAGCCAGAGACACAGGATGTGAGAGTAACGCTTTCACGGTTACTTACAAGTCTAGAGACAGATTCAGCATTCAGCAGCATGGCAGTACATTTTCACAAGCTCACTTTTTTCTGATGGATTTTTAAAAAGTTAGTTATATTTCAGATAATATGCCTACACTCCCCACCACTGTTCTCACACAAGGGTCTCAGCGGTGATTCTTAATTGGCTGATAAGGTGTTTGTGAAGGTTTGTAGAATACAATGCAGTGGGATGCTGTCCCAGGATGACTGCTGCCACACGGCACTCAGGTCTTGTGATCTTGGGAGAGTGATGACTTCATGATTCTCATAGCGAGTTGAAATACCATGTGCTGTCAATCCCTAACATGTGCAGACCCCTCCATACCGAACAACTGGCACTGCAATTGCCCACAGCACTGCGTCTCTGATAGCAGCATGATGATAGCTCCGCCTATTTTGGGCTTTTTGAACTCACTGTCACTCACTCTCCCATGCCTAAAATATTCCTCTCACTAGTATTTTTTTCCAGACTTGACCTTGCATTTGGTTTACCTTATTTTTGAAGGGATCTTACAACTTTGGGTTAGGACCTTTAGCATCTAAGCACGAGCAAACTAGCGATTAACTCGCCTCATCTCCATGTCCTTAGAGGTGTGGAAATTACCAAGATCTCTCAGAGATTTTAGTGTCCCTATCCTGTCAAGTCACAGAATCCAAGGTGCCTTTGGTCAGAGATTCGCCATTAATACATCTCAATGAATGCATATTAAATGCAAGAAAGCGGCCTGTCTACTTCACCTTTGAACGTCAGCAAATATACTTTAGATTTAAGGCTTTTGGGTTTTTTTTGTGTGCATGTGTTTACAAATTATTGATCGCTTCCTAGACCGTGGCTGCATTTTGAACTGTTTTTTTCTCCACTCAGTTGCCTAAAAAAAAGTAGTGAGTGACTAATGGTGTACTCCCAGTTTCAAGGTTTATGAGGATAATTATATTAACCTGTGCTCTCTGGCTAGTCTGAGCAAAGACATTTTTGTTGTTCATTTATGAAACAAATCACCCACCCAGGTCTCTGGTTCCTAACAATGTTCTTATAATGATCCTAGTGAAACTGACAGGAATCTGGGAGGGGAGTCATGGACAATGAGGTAGCGGTGTCATATTTGGACGTGTACCATTTGTGATTGTGTAATGCCCAAAAGCTCTGTACATTTTCATCATTGTGAAAAGCGAGAAAACGGCATATGGTCAAGCTGCTGGCTTTCTTGTATCAATTAGTACATGAAGCAAATTCATCTGTTGTCCTTCCCTGCATTCGCTCTTGGCTGATGAGGTCTAATTTTAGAAAGAGATTTTTTGTGTGTGCTTGTTTAGAACACTATTCTATTATACTGCATCCTGAAAAGGATATTGTGAATGTTGAGTGAAAGGACATTGAAGAGAATCATGATTGGTGTCCGTAGGCCATATGCAAATGGCATGGTCCAATCTATAAACAACAAATAATGCATTAGGATGTTTTGCACAAATAATGCAATAGCCAAAGTAGGCACCCAACGAAAGCGCGATAATCGGTAGCGTGACTGACCTTGCTCAGCTGGACATGTGGTTCATTTGGCTGCAGTTATTTCAGCACATGCAAAGGTTATTGGGCGGGCACATTGTCTCAGAGGGAAAGGCCAAATATGTGCAGTTTGCGCCACACAATCGCAAGGGGGGAGATCTTTGAAATTCTCCCCAGACGCTGGCACCTCAGGCATAAATATCTCCTCAACCCAGATCCATGCCCAGGGGGCCCAAACAAAAGGAGGCATCCCATGAAGCCAAACAGAATCTTTCATCAACACTCTGTCCCTCATCATTTTTTCATTTTCCGTTTCTCTACTAGGCTTATTTTTGGAGCCGCTCCATCTCTGTAGGAGGCCCCCGCCTTTCTGAGGACAGCCGGCCTGGTCCCACTGTTCATTAAAACACAACGATGCCAACTCTAAATTTCAGACATTCCTCTTTGAGACGTGAAAATGCACAGATTCCGAGGCGATGCAGACATTGAATGGATGGATAGATAGTTGCATGAATGTGTCTGTTCGCCCTGCCGGCTGCTATTTGGAGTGCAGAAGAGAAAGAGAGCAAGCTAAAGAGGCTGCTCGGAAATTTCCAATTATAATGTGGCCTCTGTCCCTTTGAGTCTGCCCCCTGTCATTCTACTGAGCACTCCAGCAGCGTCCTGGAGCAGGAAGAGGGGAAAGGGGGCTGTGGACCCCCCCATAAAAAATAGCACAGGATGGAACCATGTAAGAATGATGGAAGAATGATGTGGCATCAACTAGGTGTGCATATATTTGTGTGATTTTTGGAAGTTGTCGTGTATATATTGACGACTCTCGGCTGTGGTTTGTGGTGTTATAAGTTCCTGGGGCCACATGAGCAGAAAAATGCCCTCAGAAAGCCGCATAAGCGGGTTTCCATGCAGAAATTCAGATGTATAATACAACACACGCTGTGAGAGTCTGCGTACCTCTGCACACGATGGACACCATACGTACGCAATGTTTAGAGTCTGTGTGATATGGCGACACTGTGACAGAAAGGCAGAGGTAGAAAATGCCAAACTGTTTTTAAGCAGATTTCCGACTTTCACCCTCAGCATTCTTTTACGCATTCCTTTACTCAAGAGTTTTATACATGTGGCCCCTGGTGTAGTCCTGTTTTGGCACATACTAACCAGTTTTCATGTATTTGTTAGTGAATGAGAAATGTAGGGAATGCACTAGTTTGCGTGTACTTTGGCTGAAATAAATGTGATTTATTTCATATTTTGTTTTATCATATGCTTTGAACATCAAAATAGGAGGAATGTTCTTCACTGACTTGTTTGTTTATGTCTCATTGTTTAAAGAGGATAATCCATTTGAAAAATGTTGTAAATCACTGAGACGTCCTTCATGTCACTCCCGTCTTCCTGTATGGATGAGATGACAGGAAGCAAAGACAAAATCCATGAAACTGCAATAACACACTATGTCAATGCGTCACGTCTGTTTAGTGAACAGTGATATTCCCCATCGTTAGAGTTGCTGAAAATACCCACAATGCATTGCAACATATATGTTTCAGAAAACCTTTTAATTATTTGTGTACTAACACAGTACATCTAAACAATCAGAAAACAATGTTTTTATGCATACTCTGAGACTTCTTAAGTCACTGCCTTTTAATAATGGGGGAAATGGCATATGTATTCATCTTTTTTTTTATATAAACCCCCTTGCATATATACATGAAGAGCAGGACTGTGTTCTACATAGGGTTTCCACCCTGCTGGTTTGGAGCCCACAAGAAGCCATTTTCTGTATCCTGTGTGAATAATTTACAGGAGCTGCCTGTGCCAAGGCTCTCAAGGTCATTGGCAATTCTGTGAGTAAAGCAGTCAGCATCTCAGTGCAGCATAAGCTGGTCCCGACCCTGGGTATTTTCTCCAGGCTGGGCCCTCTTTCACCAACCTCACAGGCTTCTCCGAAACTGCCCCCATCACCTCCAAAAAGCCCTGATTGCATCTGCTGCTCCCCAGGGTGGTACTGGTCAGAACCTGTGTCCTTCACATTAGAAGATCTCTAAAAGGTGGTGAAGAGGGGGAGGAAAGTAGCAGATTGCACCTAGCAATGAACTTTCGATGACTGTAAATCTCAGAATCACTCTTTCGTTCGAAAAATATTGCCTTTAAACTGATGCACTTCAAAGCAGAGAACTGGAAAAAAAGATGAATAAAAAGAATCACAACAATGAAAGATGGAACTTTCTGGTGTATTTTCTTTGGGAATTCTTGAAAACCAGAATGAGGTAGATCAGCAGGGGGTCAGGCAGATCCCTGCTTGATCCCAAGAAGAGAGGGCCAGTTGGGAGAGGAAAAGAGCACTTGAAAAGACTTACACTCCCACTCTCAGGCAGAACAACAGAGGCGCCCACTCTCCCGAAAATCAATAGCCTCCTTTAAAGCAACAAATTTATGAAGGTTGAACTTAAGCACAGTCATGTCCAATTTGCTGCTTCCGAATTTACAATCACAAGGGAGCAAGCCATGCTTTGTGAAGATATGTGAAAATAAAATAAAGCACACTGACATACAAAGCTCCTGCCCTGTTTGTGTGAGCTCAGCGAGGATTGAGCGATCAGAGTTATTGTGAGGTTAGGCTGTCCTCTTTGAAAGCTAATCGAACAGATGGGAGAAATAAATCTCCTGCCTTTGTTAAATAGTAGTGCAGCGGATGGTCCTTCCTGGTGCTTGACTGTACATAGAACAGGAGTGATTGGCAGCGCTGTGATGCAGTGATTTCTCTTGCTATAAGGAGTTCCCCTTCCTCATGTTTTGGTTGTTCCACAAGGAGACAATTAGCTACTTTTTAGAGGTAATTATGACGACTATCATGCGCACACACACACAGAGCTTCCTTGGCAGGGTAATTCTCTAGGTTTCACCACTTCGTTTCGTTCCTTCGCATCTCTACTCGATATATCTTTATTCATATGTTAGTGTCTCTTCCTGCGGAGGGGCCTCTCAAATTGAAATAAATAGCGCTGGAATCTCCTGAGAAAAAGCTGGGGAAATAAATAAAGCCCCCATTAACGGCAGCTCCAAGCTGCTTCTGGGTCTGGGGCTATGAGAGCCTTTTATCTGTCTATCTCTGTTTGTTTATCTGCATTTTTATTTATTCATCTAAATGCTCTGCTTTTCATCAGCCACATGACAATGCTTTCTCTTAATATCTTAAGAGGGTGACAGAAATACTCCCACAGCCAGTAAGCCAACAGTACATTATTATTTTTTTCCTTATGAAAGCCGAGTGAAAGTCTATAGGGCTAGGCCCCATTGGCATTCATTCCGCTTGCACACGTAGGCTCTTGTTTTGTGGTGAGGGGCCAGAAATAGGCCGTATGGGCCAGTTACTCCCAGATGGCCTATGGTGCTGGTCAGGGTTCGATCCTGGTCCAACAGCGGGGCCTGGCACCACACCCAAATGAGAGCAGTGCCTCTGCCTATCCGGCCCAGCTGGACTATTTGCCCTCTCCAGCCTCCAGACACGACCTGCCCTCGGCAGGAAGCGGCGGTATTTATAGTGAGAGCTGAGGGCTCTCTCTTGCCCAGCTGTGAATGTGCCCTCCATCTTCGTGGGGGAGAAGAAGGCCTCCTGAAGTGGGGGGAAGCTGCAATGCGAAAGGGAAAAAACCTTCTCGGCAGCTAACGCATCCCTGTAATAACTACGAGCTGGTAAAACCCCCGGCACTGCGACACACACCTTTCGATAAAGGTGGGATTGCTTTGCCTTTGGTGTCCTTTACAGTGCACAGCAAAATGATTCATTCTGTCCTTGGTTTGCTCTCCTTTTTAATCAAGAGCCTGTATTGTCCACTTTGCATTTTCGGCTGTTTCTGTGAGGCGTCAATAATTTAGAATATTAATGGCGATGCCGTTGCATATTCTTCCTGGGCTGCGTGTTCCGGGACAGCTCACGCCCAATATTCAGCTGGATTTAGAGTCAGCCATCAGACGGCAATCCTGCTGTCAGAACATCACTTCTCATCATCGTCCTTTTTTAAGTGCAGCGTTTCACCTTCACTCAAGAAAGCGGTGTGAGAGATGCATGAACATGCCCAGAAACTGTTATATTTGCTTGTTTTGTTTTCCCACATAATCATAGATTGGGCTTTTTTGGTGGTTTGGGGTGGGGGGGGGGGGAGCAGGAGGAAGCAATCTTCCCCAGGCAAGACTGTCCCTAGCAAGATAAAGACATAAATACCTCTTCAGAAACCACACTGAATGCATAGATTTAGATATCACAGAAAGTATCTTGATTCTCTGTTGGCCAACAAACAACCAGCAAGTCTTGTGTACAACATTTATTTTTAATGCGTTTTCATCAAATGAGCCAAATTAAATAATGTATGCACACTGTGATAGAAAATGTAGATTTTGGCATCGCCAACCAAATAATAGATTTCAGCTCTATGAACTCCAGTGTATGTTGCTCCTTCAGCCAGAAAATGAAAAGTGCTGATTGCTATTGAGTTCTAATTGTGCCCTCAAGGTCTAAAGAGGATTGAAGAGGAATTGCCATATCTATAGTATATGCTTCTGAAGCAAGAGGTAATTACAGAAGATTGATTTAAATGAAAAGGCTGCCCTCTGAGGGAGGACTCTCCCTCTGTGCCTGTTGAGTTCAAGTGTGAAATGATAAGGATCCCTTCTATCACTCAGAATGTCCCTGTGTCTCCTGCCAGTCCTACACTATTGGAGCCATCTTCACCTGTGAAAATCTGAAAGTAGATTCAAGCCACACCTCAGATGGCATCTGTACAGCCTCAAACAGCAACTAGATTTTCCAAGTGACATATATCTAAGGGTTACATGTGGTTTAAGTCAATATGACACACATTTTTAGCTCTGGCAATACCTTAATACGTTTTCAAAAATAGTTGAAACTCAGTTCTGGTGTATTGGCATAATACTTTGACTTAAAGGCATACTGAAGTTTGTTAGAACATGATGTTGTATAGCTACCTGGCACTGATATTAGTCATATTAATAATATTCAAGCTAACCTTCATGCGTTGCTCCAGTGGTCAGCAACTGGCCAACGAATTATGTTTTTTCTCTCTCCATTCACTCTCATTGCATGGCAAAATAGGTCTCAAATGCACAATTTTAGCATGTAAACAAATGCAAACAACGCGGATTATGCCGATATACAAAATCACGACATCCAGAACCGGGCGTATGAAAAGATAAAAAGCTCCATTCATGATATTTTACACTTTTTCCAAACAAAGGTTTGGAAGAAAATCTGGTCGTTACCTTACTAACTTTCTTGTTTCGTTCATGCGCCGTAGTAGTTCCACTCACTTCCTGAAGCGCAAACAAACAGAACAGCAAAGAAGCTAGCAACAGTTGCTAGTTCTCAGAAAATAGTCCTTCAAAATCAAATAAATCAAAAATTGGTTCAAAAGTTTCAAACGCCCGGTTCTGGGTAGGGAGAAAGAGAGGGTTCTGGTTGTTGTGATTTTGTATATCGGCATAATCCCCGTTGTTTGCATTCATTTATGTGCTAAAAGTGTGCTTTTGAGACCTATTTTACCATGCAAAGGAAGTGAATGGAGAGAGAAAAAATGTCATTCTTCATTGGCCAGTCGCTGACCACTAGAGAAACACATGAAGGTGAGCTTGAATATTATGACTAATATCGGTGCCAGGTAGCTATACAACATCATGTTCTAACAACCTTCAGCATGTCTTTAAGAGCATCGATCTTGCAGTATGTTGGGTGCATATAACCCATTTTTCGTGAGATATGGGTTGCATTTTGATTTCTGGCAAATTAAGCACTGAGTCAAATTTTGTAAGTGTTGCTCCTGAGAAACACTGCCAAGAGCCAATGAAGAATGACCATTCAACAACACAATGTGCCAGCTGCTAGCAGCTATTCTGAGCAATCTATTTCCTGTGAAACCATAACAACAAAAGGCGGCGAGAGAGATGTGGAAACAAAAAGACAACGGCAACAATTGGATAATACATACACTCTACATGAACAGGAAAAGATTAGGGTGACTAAAAGTTATTGAGCTGTGGTGAAATAACAAGTGTTGATATGATCCATAGATATATATCACAACAAACAACATGCACACATTGTAATTGGATTGAACTCAGTGCCTTGCTAGAGAAAGCTGCAAATTAAAACCTCTGGGCAACCTACCGGGGAGTAATGTGAAAAGTACAATTGACTTAAACAAAACACTCCATGTTAGCGCCAACGGGGTAGGTTGTTACACGTTTTTAAAAACGAATGAAAAAAATATTGAAAAATGAATAATTACATATTAAAACAAATTGTATGCATTTGTGTTAATGTTTCCTTGAATTGTACATTGTATTGTATTTTAATCCAAATTAGGGCCTAGCTAACGTTACCTGAGTTGATTTAGTATTTCTGGCCAGCCCCTCAGATGTTTGTCATTCCCTCGTCTAATTTTCACATCTCCATCTCCAATTTTAATGATTTATTTTTAAATTTTCCCGGGTAAGTACACTTTTTATTTCAGTATGCTATTTATTCTTTATTAGTTTTGGATTGGTGGCACTTTCCTAGCTATAGCCTACGTTTAACCTATTTATAATTTTTTTTTTTACTTGTCCGTTCGAGCAAGCTAATGTGTAGCCTAGCCTATTATGCTTGTCCGACCACTTTTTTGTACTTGTCCCGGACAATCGGACAGTTAATGTCGAGCCCTGTTAGTTGATTACAGCGATATGTGAAAAACATATAAAATGCAACAACCTACCCCCACTGTCTGTAACAATCTACTCTGAATACCCTAACATGATTTCCCGGCTCATGCTATCTTGAGACAACAAGTTTGACAGTTTGTACTAATATTTACTAACAGTCCACAGATTGTACTTTAAAGTGATACACATTATGATTAGTTCATAGCTAAACACGTGACAGTATCTAAAAATAACCGTGGCCGTAAAAAAAAAACCTACCTTCTTAAATTTGCGGTTCGGTGAACAGGGCAATAAACTTACACAAAGCCAACCCAATGAAATCCAAAGTAAAAGAGGGTGTATGTAGGGGTGTGTAACCTGATCTACAGCACTCTAGCTGGTTTCTGATTGTATGAAAACATTGTGTAACAATCTACCCTGTGTCACAACCTACCCAGATTTCTCCGAACACTACAAACCTTGGGGTTAATAGTGCTTAATGTCATAATCATAGCCACATCCTGAAGTGATGAAAGGAATTGTGACCCTGGTTTTAAACCTTGAGTGGTATGTTTGCAAAAAGTAGACTGGAGTGTACCAGAGACCACACAGTAGCATACTGCTTTCAAAAATCATATTATATTGATTAAACTCAGTTTAAGGCTTTTCTCTTAAGGGTTTTATCTGCGGATGCAGGACAGAAAAGCAGCGATCGTATGGGACAATAGAAAAAGAAGCCATGCTAAACATTTAGATACATTTAAAACTATACTGTAAAAATAATTGTAACCTTTGTTACATACAGGTATTGTATCTGCTTGGTTATATTGTTAAGATTTTATGTTCAATAATGTATGCTTAAATTGGCTTTTTGAATTCCAGCCATATCTCACATTTATATATAAACATTTTGCTGAATTTGCTTAACTTATTTAATGCATCAATTTATAAATGCATATACAGTGGCTTCAGAAAGTATTCATACCTCATTGATTATTTCTCATTTTGCTGTGTTGCAAAGTCAAATTAAAACATATTTACATTTCGATTTTTTTTCTACTCCTGTAGAAGTAATTTTCTATAATGTGCAAATTAAATAAAGTATTTAGATATATTCAGGATTATATTAAAAATAAAAAACTGAAATATTACATTTACATGAGTATCCACACCCTTTGCTTTAACGTATTTTTAAAGTATCATATTTAATATTTGGTCGCATATCCTTTGCATGCTGTTACTTCTTGAAGTTTGTGACCCATCAACATCAAAAGACTCTCAATATTTAATTTTTAGGTACTGTTACAAGAGATACTATAACCTTCCTGCATTTGAATGGATCTCTATGGTAATTGGGGGGTGAGACTAGATTCAACTGTACATTACACTGGTACAGTATGGAACACATGGCTGGCTAAATGGCTGTAAGTCATCAAGGGTCTAAGGTATTAAACAAGCCCCAAATCATCACTCTGCGGCTAGATATGGAGTAGATGGGATGGAATCTTTAAGGGTTTCTTCTCCTGACTTTTTTTCCCGTAGAGTTCTAAAGGAAAATGAGTCAGGAGAAATAACTCTTGCAGTGATCCATCCACATATACTCCATATCTGGCAACACAGTGATGGTTTGGGGCTCATTCGATAGCTCAGACCCTTGATGACTTACAGCCATTTAGCCAGCCATGTGTTCCATACTGTACCGGTGTAATTTACAGGTGAATCTAGTCTCACCCCCCAATTCCCATTGAAATCCATTCAAATGCAGAGGTTATAGTATCACTTGTAACAGTACCTGAAAATAAGATAGAGAGTATTTGGATTTGGAATAGTTAGTTAGCTAAAGTGTTTATTTTTTCCCACTTTCCTTATCCCTATACCAATTTTATCCCTCTTCCCATGGTGCTAGCTAGTAAAATTAGCTGGCTCCTTGCACAGCTCATCATCATTGAAACAGAACTAATCACTCACGTGTCGTTTTACTTGGTGCACTGCTCATTCGTCAGATAATATATCAAAAAGAATAGATGTCTAAGATTTTGGCAAATAAACCATGCCATCAAAATGGTTTTGTCGTATTGTTCAGTGGCTGGTTACAGTAACAAAAAGAACCATGATCCACCAAAATACTTCTTTGCCATGCACGTAATTTTCGTTCGATTAGCAACCAAAATTAATGAGCGGGCCTTTAAATAAACTTTAAAAACTTGATAAAACCTACCATTGTGTAATGATTTGTGTGGAACTTGCATTTGATGAAACATTTCCGTGCAATTTAGCTTGCTTTAAATAGACTAACTTTAGATGAAACGGTTGCAATACTCTGCTTACCGTTGAAGTTAACTTACTTTGATTGCGAGCTTGCGTGTGATATTTATCTCCTGATAGCAGCCGCACTGTATTTTGCTTTGAATTGATTGCATTAATTCCTCGGCAGGTTCAAACCTAAAGTTGAAACCACAGAACTGTATAAGAACAGTATTGTGGTTCAAACATGTAGGGCTGGATGAAGTCGATGGCACTCGGGTTGAGGGTGTGGATTTAGACCACACCCCTATAATCCTGAGTTCTTTCAAGACTTTTTTAGCCTTTCCTGTCATTTCACCACAAACATAAGCGCCTGGAGTCTGCTAAACGCTACCGGAACTTTGACTGGAACCATATTCTACGGTCAGATGAAACGAAAATTTAGCTTTTCAGCAACTAACACTCAAGATAAATTTACTTCAATTAAAGGTTGGAGTTTTCTCATTTTTTCAGTGTGAGATTAAGCTACTAAGCTACTAAACTAACTCACTAAATGGGGAATTTTTTATAACCCTTTTTGCTCATCTTTACCAGGGGTGCCAATAATTGTGGATGGCACTGTATGTACCATCTATTCAATGGCACGAAGCCTTTGTTCCAACCCTTCAGTCTCCCATTTAAGCTGTCTTTCACTTTTGGGTCTTTGCCCCTGGTAAATCTTTGATCTGTCAGCCATATTTGACAAGTCCATCAGTTTGTGCAAAATTCCACCAAAATTGATGTTTAATATTAATTTCAAGGTGGACATTCAATGTCTTTCCAAACACTCTGTGAATAATCCATAGCGGCTTCCGGCCTTGTTTAATAGGCGATTAAAGAGAAGAGGTCTGCCATCATGAAACAGTACATAATGAAGGCCCCACAATCATATTCCAAAACTCAGCCCTGCCGTTTTTCAAGTGACATTTCCGTGACATGTTTTTGTTTTTCAAAAGACAGCTACTGCAGCCCACCCATGTGCTACATTTTCAAACATTAAGATACATAAAATATAAAGACTATGAGTGCAGCTGAAGCAGTGCACTCAGTCCCGGAGTGACTGACTGTGCAGACAACGATGGAGCCATTTTGGATGCAAGCAGGTCCAGCCTTTGAATATTTGATGCAGATGGATAGCTGTTCACTCCAGCAGAACAAACTGTATTGGAATTCACTCACTCATCTGGAAAGGTTATAATTTAAAAGTCATGGGAGCCACCCATTAGAGAAATCATCATTCCTGCATCAACTCAAGCATCCATGCCAGCCCACCTTGGCTCTCCTTAATCCGTTTCTCACCTTACACTGTATATTTACTGTATGTCTCTGTCTAGACAGGGCTACATCTTATTCTCCCAGCCTGCGGTGTGGGAACGACTCTTTCATTTCCTGTGAAAATGTCCATAAATCTATTGGTCTGGCCTTTGATAAAATAACACAGCCCACTTCTATGGCCTAATGTAATACTTGAGTTCAATTTCTTTTTTATTTCTTGATGCTATCCAGTCCATCTCACAAAATGGTCATGTAAAACATTCAAGTGACCTGAAAACATTATAGGCCTACTTTCTCTTTATAGGCCGACAAAAGATGGTTAGTTGTGAAATACTCCATTATCGTAGATTTGTGCCAGTATACACGAGGAACACACGTTTTAAAATGAATCCCGTTATGTTCAGTCATTTATAGCCTATACAAAGGGTTAAATATACTCTTTATATTTGTCTGGATCAGCTCTGCTACCCCACTGTAGGGGGGAATGGGTGTGTGTGTGTGTGTCCCTCACATATGTTCTCCATTCTGTACATCTGCTGATAAATGCCCAAATCTTTGGCGAGCAGAAACTACAGCGGATGTTGGTTATCCTATCCGAGTGACATAAGTTAGCTTTCATGTGAATGCAATTTTACTGTCCAGACTACACACACTCTCTGAAATAAAGGTACAGTGGAGGAACATGTTTGTTCTTTAAGGAACAAATCTCCCAAATGTACCCTGGAAGTACAATAATGTTCTATTTGGGTACTAATAAGAACCTTTTCAAGCAAAAAAGGTACAAATGAAGTATGTATTGTTGACTAGGGGTACAATTTTATGTACCTATTGTCATGGTTTTTAGCAGCCTCTGCTGTTTCTACGTTCGGTTTTCTTTTTGGCATTGTTGGGACACTCTATCTGATTTTTTCCGCCTCCGTTTCGGTGTTTGAATCTCGTCCTGCAATTATCCTTTTCACCTGTTCTGGAGTTCCTGCCTCTTATAAATAGCTCAGGATTTCCGCCTTCTGACACTTTGAGATTGTCTAACTATTTTGACAACAAAGTCGGTAAGGTTTAGGAATTCGGTCACTGCATTTCTGGTTTGTACAAATACGGTTATCTTTAGGATTAGATTGGTTTAATCTTTTCATTTAAATTTTTTTGCTTGTCCTTTATTCTCTCGACCTGTTGCCTTTTGTGTTCAGCTCTTTTTCTACAAGAGCGTAGGCATGAAAGTGTAGGCCTACTTTCTCTTTATAGGCCGACAAAAGATGGTCAGTTGTGAAATACTCCATTATAGTAGATTATAGTGGTACCCTATTGTACACTTTTGTATCTTTTTTAGGTACTTTTTGTGTCTTTTTTTTATGAGAGTGCATTGAAAATGAAAAGTCTATGCATATTCCATAAATAACGGCAGAATAAACTCGTTGAAGTGCAGTTGAAATAGCCGCTCAGTTTTTCAGATGTCATTCCTCTGTGTATCTGCCTCCCTATAGGTGTAAGTGTAACCTCCATGCAGGACAGTGCACTTTTGTGGAAGGGAACCTGCAGTGCGAGTGTGAGCACAACACAACAGGACAGGACTGCAGTCGCTGCAAAAGGGGTTACCGAGCCAAGTCCTGGAGGCCCGGCTCCTACTTGCCCACGCCCAATGGATCACCCAATAGCTGTACGTATACATGCCTATACCCCTACCACTCCAGTGAGATAAAACATGCACTATACATACTCTTCTGTGCCATTGTCCTACGCATTTGCCTTCACTGGACCCATTCACAGATTACAAAGGTCTGCTTGTCATGTTTAGCACATTTGTATGTGTTAATTTGATAACACTTGTTAATTACTCAGTCATTACACATGTCAGTAACCTTGTTCCAAAGTTACTGCTGTGAAACGTATGTTTGTGGTTAATGTAATCGCACAGGCTACCTCCAACCCCAGAGCAAGCCATGCCGTCCCACCAGTACCAAACCTAACTATTCATGTAATTTATTATGAAAGTTGTGTTAAGTGCAGTGTGCTCAGTGTGTTTACTATTGTAAAAAAGTAACTTGTGATTCATATCTATTAAAGTCAGATGTCCATTCATAGTGGGCCTACAAGAACAGACAAAATACCTGAGGTTTCCATCCTCAAGAGGAAAATGGGGGAAATCCTCTAAGAATAACTGAAAAGATGATAAAATAATTATCTAGGGCATCTACACCCACAGATGAAGGGCAGAGCCTTTTAGACTGCACAGATCTGTCAGCTCTTGATAAAATCAAGCTGACTTGTGTGCCTTGCCAATTCCCAGAGATGTACGAGTATACACATTGTGCATTCGTCCTATAGACAAACTCCACAGAGGAGATGGGGATGTCACTCTCATTCATGGAGCCTGCACACAAAGCACTAATAAGACTCCAGCTTGATTCTCCAGTTTTGATGTATGGTGCATTTTAAATAAATACATAAATAAACCAATCTTGTATCCTATCTCTCTTTCTCTCTGCCCCTCTCTCCCTTTCCCCCCTTCGCTCTGTCTCTCACCCTATCAGGTGCAGCAGCTGGTTCAACACTTGGCAGTAAGTAACATGCTAATCAAAACACAGGAAAGCTGACTTCACTATTGCTCATCTCTTCATCGTCATATGTGGATGTCTGTCATTTTCATGCTCCCATTTCTTTTGTTGTCATTCTGTTTGTCCTTTCTGTTTCATTGTTTCTCTCTCTCTCTCTCTCTCTCTCTCTCTCTTTCTCACACTCTCCCTTACTGTGCACCTCATTAAAGACAAAAACCTTGCATGTGAAAAAATGTTCCGCAGTTCCTCTCAGCTTCGATTTGTGTAAGAGAGGGGTAGAGGATAAAAGAAGGAAAGGAGAGAGAATGAAAAAGTGTCTTGTAATCCAATGTGTGGTAGCAGGCAAAAGGATCTCTGAGGATTTGCATGAAGGGGAATTTGCACATCACAGGCTTTCCCTGCAGAGATACTCTGAGATGTTAAACGTAAATTCCATAGTAGGGACAGGCTCTCCTGGTCTAGAAAATTGAGGCAACCTTGCTATATTTTTGCTACAGAATTCCTGTGGTCAACTACTTGTCCTTAGTAATGTATCTAGTAGGTGAAGGCCTTCCTTTGTGCACCATTCTCTGAAGTGAACAACAAGCAGGTGTATGATAGGTATGGAAATTAGTAAGGGCGTAGTTCTTTCTTAGAATCTTTTATAGTTGCTTGTTGCCCAATAACTGTTGTAAGCGAACTACCCTACCATCTAAAGCAAGTTCATAATGATTATATTCTTCTGTTTAGGCCCTACTGTCAAATTCATGAAGGGGGGAAACTTTGATTTTCTGGTGACTAGATTAGACTTCGACTTTTTTTTTTTTTTTTTTTAACCAGCTATACACTTTGGTATCAATATCGAGTGTTTCTTGATCACACATCGGCATTTTCATTAAAATTGCATATAAACCCATGGAGAAAATGAGAGGTTTATCACCTTTGAAATGTCTTTGACATTCTGAAAGGTTGTGTTTCTTATATAATTAAAGTTTTTGTTTAGTTCACTTGCAGTGTTAATGTTGCAGGTGAATATATGGTCTTATTTATGGCATTGGGGTAAAATGCTGCTGGGCTTTGCAGTTGGCACTTGGGGGGAAAACTTGAAGAAAAAAAATGCATTTATATCTCGAGGTTTGTATTTGAGGTGTTTAAATTTGGACCATTGTTGGTTTTGTTTTTTAAGCGTAGCATTTGTCTTCTCTCAGTACCACTGGTAATGGCAGCCAAGCCTGTGCCGGTTACAGCAGTGAAAACAACAACAACCACTGGTGCTCCTGCTACTGCAAACCAACAGTCCAGTGTAATCAGTATGGCAGGTGGGAGCTGTAGAAAGACATGCTGTTTAAATGTGTTTGTCAGGAGGGTGATGACTAGTAGTGGTAGCTAAAGTAGTGCAGACACGTAAGGGGCCATCAGTTTGACCCTTTATGCCCCTCTGTACTGTAAGTCTGAATAATACAAATGGGACTTTTAATACCTGCAGATTTTTTACTGAAATACAGAAATGAATTATTGGTCTAATGTTAAGGAGGACCAACAGGTGCAGTTAGAACATAAATTGCCGTTGACCTCTCCTTCCTGTAATTATCTGTGGATAAATGGTTTAAAACATTCGTTTTGCAGAAGGGTGTGTTTGCAGTAGTATATTTTTGCCTTAAAAACTGTGTTCATGCATTAATTGAGATGTTTCTGTGCTATAGGCAGGACAACAGTATATATATATTATATGACAGTTCGGTGTTAGTATGTAATTCTGTTGATTAGTATGAGCCCACATGTACAGTTACCTGTTCTATTCTATGAACTTATTCATTCTAGCAAGTGACTTTAGTTGTGAATACTACTTAATTTAGTATCTGTAGGATTTAGTATTTAGTAACCAGGGTGGGAAATTAACTTTCTGACCTACCAGCCACAGTGGCTGGCAGATGCTAAATTTTACCAGCCACCCCAAAATATTACCAGACACCGCTTAATTTTATTATTTTTTCAAATTACACTAAAAGAATGTTTCAGATACATTATCGTAAATGCATACTCCTGTTTATAGCTCTAATAAAATGCTATTTATTACATCATGTATTACAGGTCAAATAGTCAAACATTGTGTATAAATGTATTACATAGCCTGCATTTCATATGTAGCCTACATAAGTACAAACCCCAATTCCAAAAAAGTTGGGACAGTATGTCAAATGCACATAAAAGCAGAAAGCATGATTCTTTTTTACATATGTTTAATTGAAAACAGTACAAAGTTCCTATTGAATGTTTCAGGGGAAACAACCCTTAAAGTGATCCATCCATATCTACTGCATATCATGACTCCTTTTATACCCAGTCATGATAGCATCACCTCTTAACCTGGGGAATGTTCCAAAGAGGACTTCGCAATCTTTCTTTGCCCCTGTCCCAACTATTTTGGAACGTGTTGCATGCATCAAATTCTGAAATAGCGTATATTTGCAAAAATCTATAAAGTTGATAAGGTAAAACATTAAATATCTTTTCTTTGTACTGTTTTCAATTAAATGTATGTAAAAGAGAATTTACAAATCATTGCTTTCTGCTTTTATGTGCATTTTACATACTGTCCCAACTTTTTTGGAATTGGGGTTTGTAAGTAGGCTAATAGTCAGAGAAGTATAAGGATTACAGCTAGGTAAAGCTTGAGACAACATAAACAAAACACATTATTTACTTTAGGTGTTGTTGCTGCCAATGGTGAGGGTTGTTTAACTCCCGTTATATGTCTCCACATGCCAGATAAATAGCTAGTTATCTATAACTATCTATAATAAATATCTATTATCTAATACTAGATACGTTAGTAAACGTATGCTGTTTTTCTGAACGGACGAATGCCAGCAACGTTACAGCGAGCTGTCTGGAAATATCACTTTTACCTCAGAGTGTAGGCTATTTGTCAGTTAGTTTTACTGTGCAATGGTCAAATTTCTTTATGGTAAATCGAACGCAAATCAGTTCCACTGTAAGACGGGCTCACCTCGGGATATTCTAACAGGCGATTTTTTCTGTCTCATATTTAGCCAATCAGAGAAAGAAAACGGAAGTTTTTACCAAAGTAATTTTTTTTTTGTATCCACTTTGCTACGCGCCACTGTGGCGGGAAGGTTTGATACATTTACCCAACAATTCTGAAATCTACCCACATTTGGTGGGTAGCGGGTGGCGGGTGCTAATTTCCCAACCTGTTAGTAACTGTCTTGAAAATAGGTTATAATGTTTTTAAGAGAACATAAGGCCATTTAGTATCTTCTTTGGAAGTTTGTACCTGTGGAAACAGTTGAATGAGTAATGCTGTGTGCATATGTGCATGACTTCTGTATGTGTGTGTGTGTGTGAGTGTGTGTGTGTTAGCAAGCACGTGTGCATGTGTTTGTGTGTGCACACAAACAGACATTGGGAAGTAAAGTAAATCAGTATGCGACCATGTAATTAACATTTAATATGCATAACTAAGAAATAATGAGATTTACTTTCTGGAATAAATCATATACAGTATGTATTTGATAATGAACCAGCAGACTGTTTATATGGATGCACCGGTCAAAGGCCCTTAAACATACTGTATGTGTGTGTATTCAGTTGTTCAATAAAACTTTTCCCCTGGGTTTTATTGTTTCATAAAACCACCATTGGTGCTTTAATGGCTTCTTGAACATGATACAGTCTGATAGCTCCTGCACTGTGTCATGTTTATTCAAGCATACAGGCACTAAGCAGTATTATTTAATATAGCACTAGCTTCGCTTATTTTATAAGGCCAACCACGGTATTTTTCACACGCTTAATTCTCAATTGTTTCGGGTATGTATTGACCCTTTACAGAGGTTGTGTTATTACATTTATGCACCTATTATATAGTATCAAAGCTGACATGATTGATTTGTATTTATTTTCACCGAAAACAAAAAAAAGCACACTTTAAACAATGAAGACTAATTTGCATATAGCCACAATGTTTCATGTAAGACTCTTATGAAACTGGGGTAAACCATTCGATGGTCTTCTAAATTCCGTTTGATGTACGCTGATAAATTTTATGTACAGTCTAGAACAGTTCCTGCTCCTCAAGAATGCACTTAGAGGATCTGAAAAAAGGAAGAGCGGGAGTGCTGTGATGTCAGAAATTTATGAAAAACATTAAGTGCTTTTGTTAACAGCGCAGCACTTTTGTTTTCTGTTTTTTTTCTTTCTTTCTTTTCATTCTCAGCCTCTCGCTTGCGTCAGGAGCTCCCTGCCATAGCTGTACTGAAAATGGGGAGGGCTGACTGGTGCTTAAACTTTCACGATCACTCGCAAACCGCTGCAGGCCTCAGGGAAATATTCTATACCCATTTCATACTGTGAGTAACCTACGGGGGGATGGTGTGTGGTGTTCTTTTCTAGAACGCCAAAGATTAGACTTAACATTGCAGTGACCTCTTCCATAAAACTGTGCTACAAAAAACAGAGAGATATGAAGGTTATAATCCAGTTTACCCCCGTTGAGACAGTGTTGAGGTTAATAAAAGAGCAGTTACAGGATATGAGCAACAAATTGGGTACAAGAACTTACCTTAAAATTGATGATTTTCCACTGGCTTTCCAATTTGTGAAGAAAGGACTGAAACTCATTTGTTTTTACATATTTGCATATTCCATAATTGCATTGTTTGTGCACTCCACATTAAATCTCATAACCAGAAAAATAATGTTTTTTTTATTATTTAAAACTGGTCTACAATCTGTTTTTTAAAGATCGCTGTAAACATTAATGCTAGCATAATCATGTAACCCAATACCTGGTTTATAATCAAAACAATGTATAATGTTCAGAGTAATTACAATAAAATTAAACGGAAGTAGAAAGTAGAAAAAAATCAGCATCTGATGGGGTTTTTACTAAAACTTTCAAAACAGACAATGAGCGCAAAAAACATGATCTTTCAAACCCTTTTTTCTTCTCTCAGTGCAAATAACTGACAACCATGTTCTCCAAGGTCATTTCCATTAGTAAAACTATCTGTATATGGAAACGGTTTCATTATAAGACATTATGCTTAAGATTACATTTATGTTTCTGGGTCACATTGAAAATACACAGCTTCCATGGCTTAGTACTCCAAACATCTCAAAACAAAACAAGGCAGTGCATTAAAAGTAGAATTGTTGTGTAGAATCACTTATTTTCTCAACAAGGTGATTTTCTATTCCCTCTTTGGAACGTCAAGGATGACAGACACAATTGATATCAATAGCAAGCTAGAGCACAGGACCTTAATACCAAGAGATCACTACATCATTCTGTTCGTTTTGAATTTTGTGCACCATGTTTTTATACCCCTGGCTGGAGCATTCCAAGGCAAGAGGTGACGCTAAGACAGCCCCGCCCTCGCACCCCAATCGTGTGTGTGCAGAGACAGTGAAGATGAATGTTTCAGGAGTGGATGCCCTCCTCTAACAGCTCTGCCTGAGGTCTTTGCCTTTACAAGGTCCCCTCTCCAAGGTCTAATTGGACCACTCAGTGACTGAGCGTGAGGGGGGGGTTAACTCTGTAGAATCAGGAAGACATGCTTATGTCTGAATCCGAGTCTCACTGTGATTCTCGAGGTGAGAGGAATGAGTACTGCCACAAGGACAGAGTCCCCTAATTTTTTATCTAATTTATTGGTGTCCTCTGAATAATATAGCCAGCACATCTGTGTAACAGTGGCAACAGAGAAGCCAGCTCAAATTCAATAAGCTATTAGTATTTTTTACTTATAAAATCTCATCGCAACCCGGTAAAATGAGTGTCTCTAAATCAACGTCTGAAGTTTGTGTGAAGATTTATGGATGACATAAGGCATACCAAAGCAAGCTCATGAATCATCTGATGAGAAATCTGTTCATGCCGCTCCGTGATGGGGGTCCAAGGTCTGAGCCTGTCCTCAGACTCTCTGAGGACTCCTGAAATACACCCCCGTGCTCTGTAACCCTGTATTTTGGCCACTACCTGTGCATCCGAGTTCCTGCTTGTGAGTGGCTGTCCTAACTGGCAGCTTCAGACAGCTGGTAAAGCAGTTGCCCAGTCCTCAGGAGACCCGTTTCCCCCTCTGTTTACGGCGCATATGTTATGGGAACGCGTAATCCGTAGCGGGCTTTCCCCTTCTCTCACCTGGCTCCTCCCCCCACTGCCCCCATTCCCATTGCGGTTTCAGCAGCACGTCGCCTTGAGCTCACTCTGATCCAGATTAACAAGCCGAGGATCAGGGAGCCTAACCTACTGTGAACCGGTTGGTTACTATGGTAGATGGTCAGGAGGAGGGGAGGGAGCGAGGGAGGTGGGGGTCGGTGGGATTGCTCTAGTCGTGTTGTGATTAAATCATGGTCTTGTCCCTTTGACCGTGCAGTAATTATGAAACACTGGGGAGACACGATGTAAAATATCGGCTTGCCAGGCAGCAGGAAGCCATTAGTTGTTCTGATCTCACTCTGTTGAATCATAATACAGCCATCAGCATCAGGAAGATTTTGGCTGACACCACCACCTCTTGCAAATAAGGGTAACACAATCACATTTAATTCAGAGGGCATGTTCACACATAAATTAAATTGCAAAAACAAATCTCACATACACTGTGTGTTTGTGTGTGGATAGTAGTATATTTGCGTGTGTGTGCATGCGTGTGCGTGCGTGCATGCGTTTGTGTGTGTGTCTGCAGGTAACTAGGTGTTACTAAGACCTGTGTACCCATAAGAATCTGAATGGCAGATGGATGGACACATCGTGGCTTTCTCTCAAGACTTACAACTTTTCTCTAACAATCTTTACCAAATAGAGAGCATTACCATCACCAGCATCATGGCTGAAGCACGTGAGCCAGAGCTCAGCTCACTCGTCATTGACACTCTCGGCTTTCTCAGTGAGGAGCCAGGTGGGACACGTCACACGCCAGGCCAAATTATTACCTGGAACCAACCCAACCTAAAGTAGAACTAGAGATTTGGTCTTCTAACAGTTTATGAATGCTCTTCATCAAAATTTCAATGTGAAATTTTCTATTACTGATTATTCTCTTGGTTTTGGTTTCCAATAGATGTTGAAATTACACATTTTGATAAATATCCAGGAGGTGTGCATATAGCCGTAAAATATTTCATTAAATACTACATTGAGATTTGTGACAATACTCTCTTTGACTACAATGTGATTTAGAACAGCCATAAACTGTTGGAATTAGGTGTTGCTGTTAGAGGAGGCCAAACAGCTCAAAGCATATATGTCTCTTTGGATAAAAACGTCTGCTAAATGACTGTAATGCAAAAATATACTTATACTGGAGGGATAGAGAAACTAGTTCTAGTTGGAGTTCTCCAATTTAGCACAATATTGTTTGTTCTGTGAATTTACAGTTGCAAACTGTAAATTGCAAACCAAGAATCACAGTCTTGTGTAACTGTATTGAATGTGTAGTTGTAACTCATTATATCTGAACAGAACTAATTTATCAATTTCTCAGATTTATGCTCGGCATTAGAGGGCATAGTGTTAATGAGACATGCTTAATGGCAGAACATCCAGTGCCCGTTTATAGTCTGTTTAAGTAGAGCAATGATGGTGCTGTGCCTTAACCCCCAGTCTAAACAACTTGCATATATACATATATTTGTATGTATGCATGTGAGGGTGTGTCTACATACTGTACAGGGTGGTGGAAGCAGTATCAGGTCACGTCACTGTAAACTGAAAACAAGTCCTTTCATTTGGGAGGGTGTTGAATCGCCTGTTTTTTTCAGCTTGTTTGTATTTTCATTTCACCAATCTTTGTTGGCTTTGATGATAGAGTCTCTGGCAGGTGTCCTGGCTGTATACTGCAAATCTGTACCACAACAGTACCACAACAGTACACAGTGTACTGCTCTGGGTCGGTCATCATCCATAACAGGGGTTCTCAATCTCATCCAGAAAGGGCCGGCGTGGAAGGCTTTTGTTCCAACCGAGCAGTAACACACCTGATTCTACTAATCAAGGTCCATAGCAAAGACTGTAGTGGTTGATTAGTAGAATCAGGTGTGTAACTGCTTGGATGGAACAAAAGCCTGCACCCACACCGGCCCTTTCTGGATAAAATTTAAATCCCTACTACATTTTTACACCACAAAACCTCAACCTTTTCTAAAGGACTGCTCACTGCTCATGTAGAAATGTTGCCACCTCTCTGTGATAAGTGGAAGTACAGCCATGGAAAGTCTCCGGCACTGCAGGGGTTAAGGCAGAGCATTTGATTTTAGTCAAACTCAGCAGTGTTTGTATGTGCGTGCGAGCATGCTTGCAGCTTCAGTTCAATGGTGAGAGAACTCTACTGTTCTTGGTAAACAAACTGAGGCAGCATCTTGCATGTAAATTATTTTTCCCCATCTTTGCTGCCACCCCAGTTAATACTCTGAAATTGTTCCTTCAAGAGCTTCTTGCGGCACCTGCCCAAACCACCACTGCTCTCATCCAGACAGACAGCACTACCACCCAGACAGACAGTCTGGCACTCCAGACAAACAGCCTGGTACTCCAGACAGAAAGCCCAACTTTTCAGACAGACAGCCTGATGCTCCAGACAGAAATCTCAACCTCTCCAACAAGCAGTCTGCCTGCTCCGACAGACATCATACAGACAGACACACAGGCCCCCTCCACAACCATTCCCCCACTAACAGAAGAGCTTGCTGCAGTGGATACAGGCAAAGAAGGTAAGCCACACCTGGAGAGGAATTTAAATCACAGAGAGACAATTGTGCCGATCTACAGTTCCTTTCTGTTGTCTGTATGTACTGTGTGGAATAATTCATATTATATACTACAAATGTAAATCCAGTTATTTTAGACATACGTACAGTAATGGGAATTCCGAGAATGGGGTTTGCTACCATGCTGTATTTCCTCACTCATAATTCTGTGATAATTTTATTTTTCAATGAAAGCCTATTGGACAGTGAAAGAAATTGGTTTACCGTAATATAACAAGGCTGTTTCGCATGATACACTGTGGTTTGATGTGCCAAAAGGTCATATGCGATTGTGCACAGGGCAGCTTTTATTAGGCTAGATTAACAGATGTTAAATTTGAACTTTCACACCAGTTCATATTTTTTCTTAATGGTCAAACATTATGGGCCAGATTCAGAGTTGAGATAAGCACGCGCAAATGGGACTTACGCCTGAAATTCTGCGTAGCTTAAGCTATTTGTGATTCAGACATTTGACTTATCTGCTGTTTTAAGCGTCTCTGCAGTATATACACGGCATTATGTGCACGGGGTGGAGATTTGATAAAAATGAGGCGTGTCTGCAAGTTGTTCACTATTAAGTTTTCACTTAATAATTTTTTTTCGCGCAACTTTGTTCGGAAAAAAAGGTAGTTTATGTCCAGCGCCGCCAATAGATTATTATGAAAAATACAGTATCTTTCACATAAATGTATGTTAGAATGAGTGCATGTTATTTGAACATAATATTGGTCATATTTATTTTTGCATAGCTAACTTGCAATTATCAGAGAGCTGTCATAAAAAAAAAAATGTAAAAGTAGATTATGATTCAGTAGATATTATTGGTATATATCATACCAGACACATATTAGATGGATTAATTGATAGACAGTGTCTGGATCATATTTGCTTTGACGGATGTGTGTCATCACAGCTTCTCCAAAATTATTAAGTTGAAGACGTTGCATATAATCTATTGTGTTCAACCACCGTAGGCTACATGACTTTATTAGGTAAGTTGTTAAAAAAAGATTTGATTTAAAAAAAGAGAAATTTTCAGTAAATTCAACTATTTATTTGTTTACCTAATAATATTGCGTGCAACCACTGTCCAGCAATTATTTATTTTGATTGTGTGACGGGTATATCCCAGTCATCAATAGAAGCTATGATAATTTTATCAATGCAATGTATAAATACGTTCACTGCATGACTATACCCCGTCACGCAAGAGCAACTACGATGCACAAAGGCAGGATTTTTCTAAAGGCAAGTGCGGTTATTAAATGCACTGTCACTGACATGTTGAAAACACATAACCCCACAAACATTTTTTATGACAATCTTTAGTAGATACCTGGCAACCCGGGGGGCAGGTACAAGAAACAGGTCATTAGAATATCATGCCCTGTACCACCCACATTTTGAGATAAGCACCAGCGCAACACAAGTTAGAATACGGCGTAAGTCAGCTCACGTTAAATCCGCGCAGGAGAGGCACTTAAGCGCATTACTTAAGTTGGCCATCTCTGAATCCGGCCTTAGATATGGACTTGATGAAACAATATACTGCATATTGTATTTTTTAAGGAATATCTGAGTTAGCTTCCATTTATTTCCCTCTCTGGGATCCAAATCTAATTTCTAATTTTTTTATCCTGTATTTTCTCATGTACGGTAGCATAAGAAACCTAGTAAATCAAGTCAATTCAATTTGATTTGTATAGCACGTTTTACTGAGACACTGTCACAAAGACGCTTTGCAGAGAAAGACAAACTTGCCAGATATCACTAAGAGTGATACAGTCCTTCTCTCCTCTAAGTAATGCTGATGAGCTATTATTAACAGCGAACATGGGGGTTGGGACAAAGTGCTGAATTCCCAGTGCCAACAGAATGCTAGTGGCACACTAGAATTCTGCTGGCATTCTGCACACACTCCATCTCACATCCAGGAAAAGGTGTGATATGGAGAGGAGCACAAACAAAATCCAGTTCTAGTCATGCTGCCAGGTGAAAGGCAGGGAAAGCCAGGAGGAAAAGATAGAGGCAGAGGGGAGGAAAGAAAGGGGAGTGAGAATTAGCATTACCGCTAATGCAAATGTAAAGTTTCTTCATTCATCTTCCGTGGTTGACTAGCACCAGACCTTAGCGGAGTCTCTGGCAGCAGTCTGCTTTGGGACAAAATTGGGCCCAGAGGACGGGACCGGACGTCACCCGTGGCTCTTGATCAAACTTAGGCTGGATGATCTGAGCGCTCACATCCGCGCCTCACTCCACGGGTCAGCCCAGCTCCGCGGCGGCGTTTCAAGCGGAGTGAGTCAAGCCACACAGCCCCTCTCTTTAGCACCGCGCGTGATTAATGGTAGAGGTACTGTGCCACATTCACTCCCGAGGCAGTGCGAGTAGCGGAGATTAAACACATTTACGTTTACTGCTGTGCTAAATCTGTCATTAAGGAATATGGGCCATGATGCCAAGTTAGCAGTGCCATGCGGTGAGCGTTTCAAACATCGCGCTCGCCTGTCTGCTATCTGGCAAAGTTTTTTTAAATGCCGCAGGTTTAAGTTAAACACCGCGCGGAATTCCACAGCTCTGCAGTAGTATTTGTACTTCCTCCTGCAGAGGCTCTGTGGGGATTGCTAATGTAGATGCCCTCCCATTCTCTCACACAGGAGACCAATGAATATTGCATGAAATTAAACAAGCGAGGCCGGCGTCGTTGTGCTGCAACCAGTGTGTACAAAAGCTCATAGGGTTTGCGGACCTCTGCGAAATTATATTTTTACAGTTCTGAAAGTAGAGGTGGGGAGGGAGGGAGGGGCAGTTACAAAGAAAGAGACAGTGAGCGGGGGAATAGAGGAGAAAGAGGCAGAAAGAATGGGAGAGAGAGAAGTACAAGGAGTTTAAAAAAGCAGTAAATGGTTCCCTCAAACAGTGAATCCGTGTCTTTCGATGGCAGCACCAGTGGAGGGTGTGGATGTTTTATGGGGATAATTGCTGGGTAGCTGATGATGGGTAGGATAGTGATGGCAAGATTCAGGATGTCCAGACTTCTCCTGTCATTTGGGGAGAAACATGGCTAGCAGGATGGGGATGGTGGTTAGAGGTGAAGGATACAGGCTATAATGAACCTTCACAACAGTAGCATGTGATACCAGTGGCACTGCATGGTATTCAAAGCATTGGGTCTCTCCATAGTGGGAACAAACAAATACATTTAACCTCCATCGGGCTAGTCTTGGGCAGGGCAGACAGCAGGCTCAAACATACAACATTAGCTCCTGGTCCCAGACTCTGCATCTGGAGAATTATCAGCCAACAACGATAAATCATTAAGTAACACAATTGTCTGGACACCTCTACCCAAATTATTATTTTTTTTTTTTTTAAGGGAGGCTCAGTGGGATGACCGGGCATCGCGCACGGCCCAGCAGAGAGGGCCAGAGCTCAAGCGTTTCTGATCTATTTTTAAATGCCTGCCAAACGATCATCTGATTAATATTTCACAAGTGGAAGGAAGCCGGGCCTTGGTCAGCCGGAAAAACAGGGGAGGGTTATTGAACTAATGCAGAGAGATAGATACATGAGACCATAAAGGAGGGATGAACATTGTCCTTCAGAGGGGGACAGGGGGTAGGGGGAGTTTTTATCACAGAACGGAAAAAGCCCCTTTCTCTGGAGAGGAATTGGGGCAGGGATTGCTGTTACACAAACGGGGCCTGTGGGCAGAAGGTTGAATGATATCATAGATTATAAATGGCACTGCTCAATTTAAACAGCCTGCGTCATCTTGCATCACTACTTCTGGAAAAAGAAAAATGCACAGGATTAATTACCATGTATTAGGTTTATATTGAATAGTTAGTACTCTCTGATTTAAAAGAAACAGAACGGCCGGTATTCATTTAAACAAGTGCTTGCGAAAAGGGGAGACTAATTAAATTTAGATGCAAGTAAAAGCAATCTTAAAATGATCACCATATACTGTATAATAGCTGCCTGGGTTGAAATGGACAAAGTGGAGACAGAGTGCAGTAATGGAGCAAAATAAAATAAAACTTTTACACTTTTTACTTTATACTTTTGATACTAATACAATATTGTGCTGACATCTCTCGCTGCATTCTTATTGGCTCTTTTGGTGAACACAGTTGCTCCGAAGCCTGAAGTCAAGGACGCGCGGAGCAAAGAGAAGAAAAGATTTCCCTTTTGGAAGTGGGGAGAGAAAGAGGAAGGGAAGGAAAAAAAGAGTACGAGAGAGAAAAAAAAAGATAAAGATACAGAAAAAGAGAAGAGAAAAGGTATTTGGCTGTGCTATAGCTAGTGTAGGTACAGTATGTGAGTAGTTACAGTATTTGTTACTGTGCGCTGTGTTAGTAAATCAATAGATGGATGAGTGTGGCGCAAGTACACGCACGGATGATTTAATACATATGACATCTTGTACAATCCCTTCCTTCTCCACCCTATTGATCTCGACTGGTAAAATTACAGCCTGGTATCGACCGTATGAGTCAATTTGGTTTGTGTGGCAAGTTAAAGACTCTGTTAAAGGCACTGTGATTACAACACATTAATCAGATACAAATGAACACCACCTTCCTCCGAAATGACAACACATCCCAAAACTAGGCCCATGGTTCTGGCTTCTGGCTTCTATTCTATCGCAGTGTTTTGTTTTTTTAAACTAGGGCTTATCTATGGTGACAATTGTAAGTATACAGGTAACTGCCAAAATAAAGGAAACACTATACATAGTATCCCTCTCTGTGAAGTTCTCAATTAACTGTTTTTGATAAAAGCTCACACGATAGATAGATATTTGTAGCCAACCAATTCAAAGTTAGTCACTTGGTTTGCCTTGCATTTTGAAGCAATGGACCATGGTCAATGAGTATGCACTTTCAACCAGTTGCCCGTAGTGCCTAGTTGATGACGTCTTTCCCTCAGAGTTCCATGCCAGCTTCACCTTAGCCACAGTTCCTTGGGAAACTTGTGAAAGCTTTGTCGGAGTCCTGCTGAACGTGTTCAAACAACTCTTTAGAAGTCAGTGAGACTACTTATTTTAGATATGGTAGCCAAAATAATGGCCCACTGGGACCGCACACAGCCATGAGCATGCTGGGATGTTAATTGCTTAATTAACTCAGGAAGCACACCGTTGTGGAAGCGTCTGATTTCAATACACTTTGCATCCCTCAGTGTTTCTGCTTCTTCCAGTCACCTGTACATCCCTGATTTTATAGCCTTTCCTGTCCCTAGTTCGCACAATATGCTTGAGTAGCGGGAAAATGTTACCGCCAATGAGTGTCTAATTAACTGGATTCCTTCTTTCTGATGCTGACATGTTGGTTAAACACTGCACCTCGAGTGGTTTTGTTTTGAAGGCTTGTAAAGTCTGATATTAAGTATCGACTGAGACACATAAGTCAGGCTGTTCAGTTTGGAACAGGCCAACCGATAAAAAAGAGATCATTTTATTTCCCAAGGGATTTTAAGGCTCTTGTTCTCTGGTGAGGGGCAGACCAGTAAGTTAGCAGGAATTGCATACGGCCAATTTGAAGGTAAGAAAAGTCGGAATGTCACCATGACAGTCAAAAAGTATAGACAGAGCTTGAAAGGACTCATCAAGGCACCCAGCATATGTTTCTAAGCAGAGCAAAATGAAAGCATTTATAGAATTTGCAAATCCATTCATTGAATATGTGCAACAATCTATGCTTAAAAATATTTGATATTTTTTGGAATTTATGGATTCATTTGTAAAGCTTTCAGATGTTGGAATGAAATGCTGTAATTGAATATTAAAGAGATTCTTTTTCCCCTGGTTTGAACTTATGGAATTTGTGGGTTCTGGACTAAGGATATTTCTCTTGCGTGAACTGCAAGGTTTTTAGTTCTGCCTGGAGACATATGCAGTGTCTAGATGTTAGACTGGATGTTAGAGTTTCTAGTACAGTCAAGCTCTAACAAAGGGTGGTCTTCTAAACATGTTTAACATTTAGTGTTTACTGCAAATGTGACATTAGATTACTTAAAAAGGCATTACTGTGCCTATTTTCTCTCTGAATGATTTCCTACCATAGTGTAACATTGATTGAGTCAATGCTATTGTCAAAGATGCCTCTCAGATTGCACCTAGATAATCCTCTAATGATAACTGAAATGGGTGGGTAAAAAATGAGAAAAATGTGTTTCTGCATGCCTACGCGCAGGTATAACAAAAATGAGGAACCCCATTTTACCAGGAGACATATACACAAATACTGCCCCTTTTGCATCATAGCAAAGTGTAGCTTTTAGATCTTGATCTAATAATATGGAGATAAATAAATTGCATAAATTGCAACTGTGGAACATTTGCTGTCTAAATGATGTCTTTATGTCTCTTCATTTTCAATCATTTTTTGATGTTTCTCACTTTCTCATCACCATCCTTGTCTGCATGTTTTGGTTTTGTATGATGTGTAAGGTAAGCATTTTGTTGTCTCTTGAAACTGTTTTTTATTGTTGTCTCGTTAAACCAATTTGAATAATTGCTGACTGTTTTGTGAAATCTGTATTCCATGGCAGCTTGGAAAATACCCCCACCCCCCTGAAAAAAAAGTTTTTCACATGACTTGAGCGAAGAGGCGATGTTATTTCCCCAACACCCACCCATTCCCAAATATTTTTCTGCCTCGAACTATTCCGGCTGTGTGAACTGTTGGATATTCTGTTTGGACTTTGCACTAATTTGGGAACGATGTCCCATTCCATCACCAGTCTGTTGAGTAATTGGGCATTTATATTTAATTACCTTTCTTTTTGCTTCCTTCATTCTCCGCTGAGCAAAGCACTGCAGGTCTTCATACCAGCTTCTCTTAAACATCCCATAAATATTTCATCTCGTACAACAACCAAACAATAATGAAATAATAATGTGACGGCTGATTAAACATCTAAACTCACTTATTAATACACATTTAAATGCGTATTTGCATAAACATGCTTCATAAATGGCTCTTAAAAGGACACCATTGCCTTGCAGCGCACTACGGTCTTCTGAAGATTTATAAAACCTTAATTAGGTCTTATAAATCTCAGCCAACTTAATGAGTTAAAAAATGAAAACACATGCTCTCTACCTCACAGGATTTCTGCAATAATTCTGATGGATGGTGTAATTGACGTCAACTGAGAAACTTTCTACCATTTTATGCTCACTTCACCACTGGTTTCTGGTCCATACAATTATTTTCTAGGTTGTCCCAGTGAAAATATTCAGATTAGTACATTGTGTCTTGGCCTTATTTAACATTTCTGCTCCTCAGTAAAGATATTGCCTTGTGTATGAAATAAACTGAGTGCTAATGAACTGAGAGGCCTAATAACAGATTATACAACTTGGTGCAGCAAAGAGAGAAGAAGTAGTTGAGGAGATTTCACCCCTTCACGTTGGTTGAAGTAATGCCAAATGGCACATGAACCACAGGGAGCTCGGCCTCCTCGGTTGGGGTACTAACCTCTCTCGTTCATCTGCATCGATCTCAGCACTTCTGCTCCTTGCTACCGAGCAGTTCAAAAAGCCACAACACTGATAGTGGTAGAGTGCATCAAAGAGAACAGGGGAATTAGTTTGTTTAAGAGATCACTGGTGAGGAGCAGTTAATGCAGAGTAAAGAAAGACTATGACTGAGATTATGGTGAACGGTTTTATGATTCACCCCGAAGCAGCTGGCTGTGTTTGTCCTTCCTTCCTTCCTTGGGAATTGTTCAGTGCCTTTGATGGTCAAAGAAAATTAGCCCTGGGTCAGGAAGGGTAAAAAAGGAGAATCAATTCCTTTGGTGGGGAAGAAACATGATATTTCCAGTGGTGGTGTAAACATATTGGTACCATTTATGTAAGCTCTGAGAATTTGGTTCTTATTGTAGACCAAAAACATCTTCCGGATAAAGTACCACCTATCATTCATCCACCCTCAACCCACACTACAGCTGTCTGGCTTCCCCAAACTCCTTACCTAATTGTAGCGATGGCATTAACACCTTTCTGCTTTCTTCCCTGCCAGACTGCGAGTGCTACGGCCATTCCAACCGCTGCAGTTATATTGATTTCCTCAACATTGTGACCTGTGTCAGCTGCAAGCACAACACCAGGGGGCAGAACTGCCAGCACTGCCGTCTGGGATACTTCCGGAATGCCACGGCTGAGCTGGACGATGAGAGCATTTGCATAGGTCAGTCAGGACTTCCAACACGTGCTTTTCCATGCTTCTCCAGCCTCGCGTCTCTCTCGCTCTCTCTTACCACGAGGCCGAACGAGTGGCCGCGTTGCTCCGTGTAGAAGCCGGTCCCGGTTCTCTCTCCTCTCTGCACACGCTCCCAAAGAAAAGCCAAACTGAGCATTGTGAAAAGAGGAGCGATGTGGAAGACATACATAAGGACATTGTGCATTTTACAGAGCCCTAAAAACAAAACGAGACAAATTCAACACTGCATCCAGTCCTGACATTGCTAACCTTTAGCAGGCCTGTCAGTCCCCTCCAATTTGACCTCTCAGGTTCCCAGGTTCCATTTTCGGTTCTGAGCATAAGCACTTCCAATTATGTGTATCCAAGAGACACAAATTTTGGAACCATGATGAATTAGGTCCAAATGTCTCCCCAGACATTAAAGCTACTGCTTGTACACTGGTGTGCAATAAACAAGGCATTCTGAAGCATTTAAAAATACATTTTTCAAAGCTAGCTTTTTACGCACCTCAAATTTATGTAGATTATTTTAGATCCTCTGATTTTCCTCCACTTATAGTCCCCAAGTTAGAATAACTAGGATATTTCCCGCTTTTCCACACAGTGAATTTACTTTCCCTATCCACCAATATAACTACAGTAATATAAACAAGATAGCTTTTTATAATGTACACTTCAACTATAAACTGCATGTTCAGAAATGTGCGGAAAGCTGTAAATTAGATGGTAAAACAGGAACGGCCTTTGCTGTCACATAACAAGCCCAAGTGATTAATTACAGTGGTGTTTTTATAATTTTTTTTAATGATAAAAATCATTCGTACCACTAGTTAAAAATATGTAAATAAGGGCACAATCCCATTGATTTACTGACAGGTCTGCCGTAATGAGATTGACTTTGACTTGCTTTCAACAAACCTGTGACCCCTGTGGCGAGGGGGAGTATTTGGAAGTGTGCGCTTGTGTGAGCCCTCAGAGTCCTCTGCTGCCTGGGTAATGTGGGTCAGGGTTTTGTCTCTTTGTGATTTGCTGTCAGCCTATGTGCAGCGGAGGGAGATTGAGGGATCCTCTCATCTTAGCTTGTTGAATCTTGCTTTTCTCGGACTCACTTTCTGCCTGTCAAATCATCCTTTTTGCGAGGCGTTTAATGCTTTGGCATCCGATGTGGCAAGGTTCTTTGACTGACAGCATCTCACAGTGCCACTCCTTATTCCGGTCTGATACCGCTGAACAGTTTTTCTGTGTTTTTATGTTTGCTGAAAAAAATATATCTTCATTTTAGGATCCCCACTGAGTTCATACAGTAAGCATTACTAGCCTATTGCATGTTACCAGTACAATTTATAAATATGTAATGAAATAAAACATCATTATATATACCGCAGACAGCACCTATTTTACAAGTATATATTGTCATTATTATTGTGTACTTATTTTTATTTTACAAGTATATGATATTGCTACCAATATTACAACATATTAAAATGTAATTGTTTATTGTGAGGGATTTTAATAGGAGTGTTCCTGCTGTGAAAAATGTTGATGTTGATTTGAATCCATCTGCTCCTGAACACCAGGAGGCTGAAGGGTAAACTCAACGCCGCAGGTGAACACATAAGGCCAGAAGCCAAGCCGTAAAGTCAGCAAAAAATTGCATTTCCTCCACCATACCTGCCAGGCTTTCCACACACACAGTATGGCACAATTGCAAGAGACAGCAATGGCCTCTTTCTGATACAGGAGTCCGGTCACTTCCTGTACAGACGAAGGTTCCCCCTCCTCCCAGGAAAAATAAACTAGGTTAACACATTAACACACTACCCTGTAGAAAAAATATTGAAATGTAGTCAACATTTGACAACATTGAAATTTAGAACTTGGCATTATGTCAAAATGAAAATAAGCAACCAATGAAAGTGCAGGACACTGCTGCCAGCACAGGCAAGTCAGATGCTGAGATGAATGAATTGATTCCTGTTTATGGCGGATTTATCTGTATGCATATGTGCTTGCGTGTGTGCGTGTGCGTGTGTGTGTTAAAATGCATGTCAGTATTAATGTGCAAGCATTTGCTGATTAGTTTGCTCGTGTAAGTACAGCTGAATGTGCGGCTGGAATCTGCTCAAGAAGCCTTGTGAGGACTCAATATGCAGTAGTAAGAGGTGCTGTGTCTGTGTCAATGCTGAGACCCATAGCTATCTTAATCTCTCTTTAGAGTGTAACTGTAACCAGATTGGCTCCATTCACGACCGCTGCAATGAGACGGGTTACTGCCAGTGTAAGGAGGGTTCTACTGGGCCCAAGTGTGAAGACTGTCTCCCTGGATATTACTGGAAGCAAGGTTGTTTCCGTAAGTACCTCATAAGAGGGGGGGGGGGGGGGGGCATGTTGGAAAATGGTCAGTGACAAGCAGAGGCGTCTTCATAAAAGTTGGATATTGCACCAGCAATGACCAGAAAGTAGCCTGTCCTAATGGTGATGCTGGGCTGTTTTTGCATATATATGTTCCAACTATCTTGGCTCTTAATCCTGTTCTTTTCAGCTGTAAAATCATCACATTAATATTGTCAAGCCTATTCGCCTGTGTTGTGTTTGTGAATTATTAGACAGGTAAGCACAGTGTCATGGATGTGAACCATGAAGAAATGGGAGATAAGAGAGTATCGGTCAGGCTTAAATTAGAACCTCCCTGGGCCACATGACTCATTAGTGAAATTACCTGAAGGGGATTTATAAATGGGGTCAAGAGTATGAGCACGTGTCAGTGGCCACATTTTCCAGTTGTCGTAAACGTAAAGGGGGAAAAGGCATAACAAAGAGTGCGTAATTGAGCACCCTGTTTTACTCATGAAACAATACACTCATTCAGATCCAAAGAGTGTGATAAAGCGTTCACTTAAATCCATTTTTGTGTTTTTTAAAATTATTTTTATTTATTTATTTTTTTTACAAAGATCAAAGAGCCCATAGTAATCCCTTGAACAATTTAATTAATAAAATCATTACTTAGAAATAATATTAAAGACAAAACCCAACAATAAAGAAGCCTTTAGAAAAATAAGTTTTCTTTTTGTATGCAATACATATAATGTATATAATACATATAGTTTCATATTTATATAATCATAAAATGAATGATTTAATACAGAGGGGTCATTACAAAGAAACACAAATCCCTATTTTAATAACATCAAAACAAAGCAACATAAAGAACAACTCCATGTAATAATTTCAAAACAGAGCACAGCAAAAGAACAGAAACTATCACAGAAATGGCCAGCTGAACCAGATTTTATCTGATGTTAGCGTAATGCTACTAATCTACTCCTAACCACAGTCAAATTAAATACATTTAGTGGCTGCAGATAGCTCAGCCGCAAACTACTGGCACAAGACAGATATTTGCTTAGCAAAACGCTGGTGGTTGCTTGATGCGTTCTAATTCCAAGCTGTGTGTGTTTCAAGCTGCTTGTTGATACTGTATATCCAGCAAAGATATACTGTAAACGGACTAACATACCAGTGCAGACATTATAACATACCGGTGAAATCCATGGCCCTGATCCCACAAAAACCTGCCCTATACCTTTGCCTTTGGAAGTAGAACCTGCAAGGCAGGTGCTGTTAGCAGTGAGCGACACGGAGAACAGCAACACACCATGCTGGCATCCCGACGTCTATGCATAAAAACATACAGTGCCTATACAAGACACGAGTTGCTGGGCAATGAAATACAGTGCACTTCAAAAGTGTTAGGATGGTGACACATTTTTTGTTGTTTTGACTCTATACTCCAGGACATTGGATGTAACAGTAACTCTGAGGTTAAAGTGCAAGCTGACTTTCAGCTTTAATTTCAGGGTCTTTACATCCATATCAGGTGAACTGTGCAGCAATTGTTACACATAGTCCCCCCCCCCCTCCATTTTAGGGCACCAAAAGTAAGTAATCAGTCATTATTTTTCCATAGAGTTCAATAGGAAAATGAGTCGGGAGAAACAACCCTTAAAGTGATCCATCCATATCTACTGTATATCTGGCAGCAGAGTGATGGTTTGAGGCTCGTTTGATACCTCAGACCCTTGATGACTTACAGCCATTTAGCCAACCATGTGTTCCATACTATTCCTGCGTAAATTACAGCTTAATCTAGTCCCACCCCCAATTCCCATAAATATCTGAAAATAAGATATCAAAAGTCTTTTGATGTTGTTGGTTCACAGACATCAGAAAGTCATGGCATGCAAAGGATATGCGACCGAATATTAAATATGATGACTTTATTTATGTTTATGTTAATTTGTCACCCAATACGGTTCACCCGATATGTAAGCAAAAACTCACAAATGAAAGATGAAAGTCTGCCCTTTAACCTCATAGTCACTATTCCATTTCAATTCCAATGTGCTGGAGTACAGAGCCAAAACAACAAAAAATGTGTCACTGTCCTAACACTTTTGGAGTGCACTGTATTTCACCCACAGCAGGCACCTCACATTTTTTCTAAAACCCACTGACACTTTGGGATCATTTGGCTCACTGGATGAACCACATACATTTCTAATACCCGATTAGCTCCTTTAATGATTTGTGCAGGCCCATATACCTGTTCACAAGTGAGTATATCACAAAATTATCAAATACCTATCGCCATTTTTCAGTGAAGAGATAGAGAAATGTTCATTATTTCTGAATGCTCCTATTTTCATGCTCACAAATTCAGAAGCTCATAATGCAAACTAGCAACTAGCTATTGTGCCAATGATGTTCTTCTGTGATCGTATGTTTGTTAATGTGATTCTTCTGAAAATTGAACACTGTTATAAAGTATATAGTGTATAGTATAGTATATTGTTGTTTTTCAGTGAATTAAATTACTAAATAGATGACAAATTATACCCTGTAGAAAATAAATCTTACATATTAAATCGGTGCCAGGTAGCTATACAATATTATGTTCTAACAAAGTTCAGTGTGCCTTTAAGCATAAATGATGCCAGTAATTTTATTGAATTATTTATTTTTTTTAAAGAAAGTGTGTCAGTACCAAATGTACCAAAAAATGCAAAAGTGGGTTATCTGAAAGCAAATGCCTCGACTTTTCCAATCCTCTGTGACCCTGTTTCCCCTCCTCTCCTTCTTACAGCCAACGTTTGTGACGATGAGCTGCTGCTGTGCCAGAATGGTGGCACCTGCTACCAGAGCCAGAAGTGTATGTGTCCACCAGAGTTCAAGGGGGTGCTGTGTGAACAAATACGCTGCAAAGGTGGGGACTGCGATGGCGCCTCGGCTTCCTACCTCAGCTTTGCCACCCTGCTGCTCTGCCTCTTGGGCAATCAGCTGGCCCAATTAACTGCTAACTGAGCCAGACCTGGACCCGCACAGCCGAGGGAGGGGTGAAGCCACTACCGCAGAGTCCCCTTCCCAACTGTAGGTGCCATTTTATCTGGGATGGCCCTGGCCTGTTCAAGGTACAGGGGGCTTCAGGGGTGACGAGAGCTGGAGGAACGTCACTTTCTTCTCCTTGAACAGCAGTGCTGAAGGAGTTTAAATACCAAAAACTAAATCACTATGTAAGAAAAAGACTAGGAAGGAACTTGTTGAATATTTAAGAGTCTTTCTTCTTGTTGTAGTTCTGAGTTTACTCCCCTCCCCTCCCCAACCCCAACCACTCACTCAAATTCTGCACTTAACCATGTCATTTCTGAATGGAGATGGGTTATAATCGCTGCTGAGGCCTATTTAAAACTTTAAGCCAGGTTTACTTTTCCTTGGAAACAGGATTTGTTTTTCACATTTCCTTTCTTTGCTGCAATTCTGTCTCCTGTCCATTGCTTCATGAATGCCCACTGATTGAAGTGAAAAAATGTAGTCACTGTTCTCCTGACAGTAACAAGAACGAGTATTTCCACTGTTAGAGGTTCTAATTTCACAAGGTATTCAGGAAGCAAACACAGAATATAACATATCCAAATGAATTTAAACAAAAAAAACATCTAAAGAAATATTACTATTATATATTACATTGTTTGAATATTTTTTGTAGAAATTATTTTTGTTCCAAGTTAACATTAATTGAAAATAAAAAAATATATAAAGATGAGAATCTTATTACTCTCTACACCTTCCAGTAAATGTGACTGTTACCTGCCCATGCTTTGTTTCTGCTTAAGTCATTTCCTTCAACAAATGAACAAAAAAAATGATGCTCTTTCAAGATGGCCAATTTTTCCACACTCTGACTCACATACACCCACACAGATGTGTACTTGGGAATAAAACTAGCAATAATGTCCACTACCACCATTTGACATTTTACACGCGTATCTCAAAACTGTATATTATGATTCAAACATATTGTTCTGCTCATTGAAACTTTGCCAGTGAACCGCAACGCAGTTGCAACAATGTCATGCTGTTTTCAAATTCTGTTGCAGAAAATCTGATTATCAGAAATGGAGTATATTGAGCAACAATAGGAATTAAAATGCTGTGGGAACCAACACTGACATTTGTTATTTTACTTTCAGTTTGTTTCTTAAACTTCTTAATTGCAAAAATAAATATTAAAATCTGTTCCAAACACATAACAGCTGAAAAAGAAAGGGTGTGCATATTATTCAAAACAGATTCTGACATAGGCTAATCCACATTGATGAATATTTTCAGAGTACTATCATAGTGTAATGGTAATGCATTAATATGAATGTGTTCTAAATATTGAGGACACCATATATTAAATGGCTCATATAGTCACAGCAAGAGAGATCTGGCGATCTGCAATGACATAAGGAACATGTACAGTAGGCCATTTCTGTTGTGGCTCTTAACTATAACTAATTTAGCTAGATATGCCCGGTGGTTAGCTAGATTGACTACTGTGATGAACTAGACACCCAGTCTACCTTACAAGCAGGTGTGAGCATGCAGCCAGCATTTAATTTGTATTAGGCCTTTTGGTTACAATTCCTGATCTTGTTATAGGAGCAGTTTATTATCTTGTGTCAAAATGACGGATTTAATTTTTTCCCCATCAAAGCATCTGAAATTCAGTAAATGACGGGTTGCCGAAGTGTAAAAATTGTTGTTGGTCCAAATGAAACCCTGCACATCTAGCCTATAGAATTGGACTCCCATGTTGCACATGTCGAGAGAAAATTGGAAATGTGACTAAGGTGACAGGAGCAAATAAAGTTTGTAAAGTTGGCAAACGGGTCATCTTCATGAATAAATGCAATGTCGGCTACCGTAGGCCTACTTTGTTTGCTTCCGATACCGTGATAAGGCCTTACAGTACAGTAGGCCATTCTTAGCACCTTCTTAAGGCCCGTCCACACCAAGAACAATAACTATAACGATAACTATAAATATATCGTTCTAACTCAAGTGGATGGTGGGGTCCACACCACAACCATACCGACAGTGACAAACGATATCGTTGGGATCACTTTCAGAGCGATTTTATGAACGATAGAAACACTGACAGCCCATCAAAATCAATCAGAATTTACAAGCCGCCGACACAGCTGGAGCGTGCAGCGCGTGCCTGGTGCCACTTTTTACAGAACGTTATAGTTATCGTTCTTGGCGTGGATGGGCCTTTAAGGCTATTGAAGGGAAAAGCTGTTAAGAATGATGTATTGTAGCAAAGCTATGACAGTCTATGCAAGTCACAGCTCAGCATGTATTTGATTGGTTTCACACAAATCGGCATGTCCAGCATAATAGCACCAACGCATATGCACACACATGCCATTATGACCAATAACATGTACAATAGCATACGCTAATTTGCTTAAAGGAATCTCAAATTACAAAACTTTGGGATGTACAATAGACCGATGAAAAACGGCTTTCAATCAAGTTAAACCAGCACTGTGGCTGTCAAGCTAAATAAATCAAACAAATGACCATTTCTAAAGTTACATTATGAACCTGGTTGAGAGATGCTCAAATTTGGCTTTGCATCATAAACTGTATTGACAGGGGAAAGGAACAATGGGACCACACCAAGTACAACCATTTCATGGTTATGCAAGCCACCAATTATTAGGCTTTGATACACATCCATTTGTGTTTGGATGCCACAGGTTCAACAAACCATGTGAGCGAGCACATTTTAATTCACATATAAAGAATGTAAAGAGAAATTACAACCAGTTTTTATATATATATTCACCCGTGATACAACATAAGAGGCATAAAGCCCAGCCAACTGCCACCCCCGATGCATTTATGAAGTCATGGTTTATTTATTTATTTAGGTCCAATTTGGAAAGCCCAATTTAAGTCTTTAAACTTTTGGGAAAACTTATATTTACCTCACTGAAACGGCAACAGTCGTTTCTCATTGTATCCGTAAGCAGGAAATGGGAGAAACTGGGATGTGAAAGCTTTCTACAGTATTGTTACGGTTTAAATGACGTCAATGTTTTAAACATGTACCCTTGGAACTATTATAGAGTTAAATAACTATTATAGAGTTATAGATTGAAATAAACTATGTGCACGCATCACTCACTTGGGGAACCTATGAGTTTACACATACTTGTTACCATCTTCTTTGCATGACTAGATTCTTCATTCCAGCTTACAGGACTGCTCCACACTAGAACCAGGTGGAAGTTATGTGTTTCGCATGTAATAACAAAGATGTGGCAACTATTATTTTAAATTATTTATTGTTTGCCAGCAGTAAATGAAATACAAGATCAATTGTTAACATGTTGCCATTTCAGGTTATTGTACAAAGGGAAAAGGGCAATCAACCCCTCACCCGAAAAATGATAGGCTATTAGGTTAAAACAGCAATATGGAGCCAAGACCTGAGAAAAATATAATTTGGCCTGCAATGGATCTTGCAGAAAAATAAAGCAATATTTTACACAGATATTTATTAGTCTTAACCAACACGGTTGTTAATAAAGTTTAAAAAAGTAAACGGGTAAAAATCCTAGTGGCACTTAAATTGTATTTTATTTTTTTTAAAGATATCCTAATGCCCTGGACACAAACAACGTAATTATCAAGCATAACAGTGGTAGGAGAATATGTGCAGCTATACAGAATGACAATATAGACTGGAGTGCAAGTGATGTTTCTGGCTTTTGTTCCATCTGAGCTTGACCTCACAAGTTTGATGGATTATTAAGAGTCTCTGCCTGAATATTCACAGTCTGATGGGTGAAATGCTGAGTGCCTCCAGCACACGATCACCTGCGTTCCTTAAACTTGATAATTAATACAATTATGGAGTTATGGAATTATGGGTTTTGACAGAGCAAAAGCCAGGAACATCTCTGGCAACCCAGGACCAGGGTTAGCTACCCCTGATATAGACCATCTTTTGAAGCAGACATAATGTTCCAAACAGATTTCCTTCACAGAAGGACACATCCAAGTAAAATCATGGGTTGCACACAATATACAGTGGCCATGAGCAATACCTTTCCTGACCCAGTTCTTTACATATTTTTCAGCTTATCACTATGTAGCTGTAGTCCTTACACATAAACATAAAAAGTACTTTTGAAACAAATTATATGGAAAAAAAACATGACAATAGCAAATCAATTGACTGGCAACATGCAACATTCAAGAAAGAGTACATACTGATATTTTTATGACCCCCTGCTGACATGCCATCACCCCCAAGGCACTGCTATGACTCATCAACCTATAGGTGGAGTTCTGAAGACATTCTCACATGAACAAGAAACAGAAGTTAAAGCGCACAATCTCTTCTGGAAACGCTCTGGAGGTGTGCATCGCACATTTCCCATGGTTCATTGTGGTTCACGGGTGGGCATTTTTCTCCCACAAAGTAAAGCATTAGGAGAGCAGTGCAATCTCAGTCACTTGAGGCTTATTTCCTTTGCAGAGCTTGTGCCAAATATGCACTTATAAACAAGACTAGAATAAAAAGTGCCTCAGTAAAAAAACAAAAAACAAATATACAGTAGAAAAGATAAACATTTGAAAATTAAAAAAACTTACAGAACTTGTCTTGTATGTAGCTTAAAGAATGTGAAGAAAATCCAACCGAATCCAGATTTGTTTTTTTAATAGCATTGCATGAATTACTTTACTTTTGTTTGAGAAAGGTCCCCCCCCCTCATTTGTAAATAGAAGTATTTCTCAAAAATAAAACCACTTAAATATTCAAAATGCATCAGTACTGGGTTTATGTAAAATATACAAGAAAAAAAGCGGGTAAATTTAAGGATACCCTAACTTGTGATCCTGAATTCTAAAAATGAAACAAATTTGACTTTCTTTTACAAGCTACATACAAGAATTATTTCAAAACCAGTGTAGAAGATTTACTCTAACTCTATCCCTTATATTATGCCATGGAACACCAAACAATGTTGTACAAGTCTCATTCAAAAGTAGGGAAACTTTTAACATAAAACCAGAGTTGGGACCTAAGATACAATGCCCTGCATTCGCATGTCCTGCATTTATATTCGAGGTAAATGCCCAATTTGCCACCATGCTATCCTTGGCAAACTAAAGTAAGCTGCTAACAGCTGCTGCAACCTACAAACAAAGAAGGCTGCAGTCACCTCTCACGATTCTACACAATTGAAAGCAAATCTGAAAGATCTGAAGTCATCTCTTTCCTTTCTTGCTGAAAGTGGAGTAGCTGTCAGAAGGTCGTTTCTGTGGGCCCCGTGCAGTGTGGTACGGGGTCTGATGAAACTCCCTACCGCCCGATTCTCTCGATGAGCGTTGGCAGTCTACAGGGCGCTCCTCCCTGCTCATGCTTCTCTTCAGAGAAAAGCCAGGGGGGTGTGGCTGCTCCGTCGGATCCCTGCCGTCTTGCCTGGGTTGGGGCAGCTGGCCAGCCAACCGAGGGTCTCTGGGTCTCTCTGCTGTCAGAGGCCTGGAAGGCAGCTGGGCTGAGCTCCTCCCCTGAGTGGCCGCTCCCACTTGGAGAAGGTCCAATGCCTGGTGAGCCCTGAGAGGAGCAGCCCATTCCCCTGTAGAGCTGGCGGAGCTGGATCCTGCAGAATATTTTTCTGAGCTCATAAAGGCAGAGGCTTCAGCAGTCGACCTGGTCAGGGAAGGAACGCCAAGCTCTTTTGGGGGGTAGGACAAGCTCCTCATGAAGCCAGACTCAGGCTTAAAGATCTGCTTGGCATCCATCTTGAAGTCCTTTTCGCGAGTCTTTATTATAGTTCCCCTGTTGCCTGCGTCCTGTATCAGCGCACCCCAATCTCTCTGCTCCTGGATGCACAAACAAATAAATGGCACTTAAAATGCTTTAATGTATTTAAGCTTGCTAAAGAAAACTACAATTACTAAAGCCTACAGCACATACCCTGAGTGTCCGTAGATGACCCAAAATAAATAGGCTGTATTTTGCTCTTGTAATTGTTACATTCATCCTTTGTCGATTCCCCAGAAACCTATGGGTGAAAAATAAGTGTGAACTGAACACTGCAGCATTATTCAGTACATAAGCAAAGCAAGCTGTGACAGGCCAAAACAATGATGCAGATTTTGGCTCAGAACCAATGGCGTGCATTTCCACCATTTTCCCTCCACCCTCAGTGAGGCCAAGGTCACTGCTTACCCATACTCACCCGATAGAGCCAGACTCACTGCTCGCCCTGACGCAAGACACAATGATGCAGTCCATCTCTCTGCCCTGAAACCCGTCCACTGTGTCCACCTCAACCCTCAAAAACACATGGGAAAAACAGCCAAAATCAGCTACACAAAAGTCATCAGCATCCTCCTCTGAGCATAACTACAACCATTCTAAATAGACACAAATTATTTCTGACAATCTTCCGTTTGCTGACTGCAATAACCACTTTCAGCTGTTTAGGTCTTTACTGTATTTAAGTGTGCTTTCACACATGCATTCAAATGGGCCTCTATTTGCACTCAGTGAATAGTGGAGCTAATGCTGGTCAAAGATACTACAGACAAGCTGCTTGAACTGTGGTTATTTTTTTATACTATGTAACAATTAAAAGGTATCTGTAGTAACTACCCAACAGCTCCAGGCATTTAGGACTGGCTGTGCAGGGTTATAATGTGACCTAATTTTGCACTGGTCAACACTTGAAGGCATAATCAAAGCAGAACTAGTATAAAATTCCTCGTTTTTAAATGGTCAAATTTTTGAAGGAAATACTCTTGTAAGAACTATGCAACTCCGAGCAGCAAGCCTGCATACTGGGGATTGTAGTTCCCTACAGAAAATCTGTAAAAAAGAATATGGATTGGGTATACCATCTGTCAAGTTAAAGGGTAACTCCACAGGCTGTTTCAGAGCGACCACGCCTCTATTTGCGGTTCAAAAAATGGCAGAACTGGGGGTGGGAAAGATACTTATGAAAGGGTTGGGCTCCAGTTAGTAAGCCACGCCCTTTTTTTTTACATGTATGCTCACTCATAGCCAGAATGTGTTTTGTTCGAGCTGCTCGCTCCGGCTGCTGAGCCTGGAGCAGCGGCCGTGGCAGAGGCACAGAACTGGAGAATGTAGGTTACATATAGGCCTAGTTATAAACTTAGCTCTCATCTTAATTTGGATAATTTTCAAGTAACAGTTAACGTTATTAAAGACTGCTAAGTTAGCCATGAATTAATATACAATGAAACTCGTAGTAACTTCGCTAAATTGAGTCATATAGCCACATTAAAACCTCAAGAAACATCTAATTTTGGTCAAAACTGCATAAACATGAACATTGACCAGTCATAACCATTTAACTGTTAGCTAAGTTAACTAACGTAGATATCTTGTAGGCTACTGTGTCATTTTTTAGATCAGTCCTGCTACTTGTTTTTCCCATGGCCTCACAAAGCGGGAGAATAGCCGAGAGGGAGAAAGAAAATGTGATTGCTGCGATTAAATTAATTATAGGTTTAGGTTTATTTATTTAAGAAAGGGACAATGCACATTAATAAATGTAAATGTGCCAGATTTAGCCATTGGGGCTCATTTTCATCTGTAGGCCCTGGGCAGGTTGATGGAGAAACGTTTGAGAGAAAGAAAAACAAAACAAAAAACGTATAAGACTAGATTTCATAACCTTATACGTCCGTTTGCCTTTGAAAATTTGGAAAATCATACGGGCAAACTGTATGGGTTCACACCGATGCCATCCTCTCTATCAATAGCCTGTCGCCCACACAAATGCTCCTCTCCACAACTTGCTGGATTTTAAGGTGGAAGGGCATAGCGAGATGCACCAGTTGGTGTGACATCACATGTACTGCACATCACATATACTGTGCAACAGCCAATAGTAAATTACAACTGCAATAGCCTACATTTCACCACCAAAATGCTAGTTAGCCATACTTTTCCTATAAAATGCTAAACATTGCGATGAAATGTCACGATATGCAACAGGATCAATCTCTTGCACATGGATATGTCCAAATATATCAGTAATCAGCTACTGCCAGACACACACAGCCAGACACACACATTTAAAATAGTCTATTTTACAAAGACCATAATTAGACCATATAATTATTATTATTATTAAACTATACTTTATTGGTCCAAATACATAGAAATGCAACCAATGCTCCGATCCATATAGAATCAACGACCATGTACGCAACAGAACATAATAGTTCACTACATACATAATGTTGTATTACTCAGCTAACCGATACAAGACTTTTAAGAGTCATTAAAAAAACATGCCTATTTGTATGCCAGCATACCCCTATCTACAAAACAATTTAAACAGCTTTAAAAATAAATAAATAAAAGAGAATTAGTATATTATTTATCTTTGCCTTTTCCCATGTTCATTGAGCATCTTAGATGATAACAGTACAGTAAGGGCCTGATTTACTAAGACCTTTAGCAGGAGCAAAAATGTTTAGCACACACAAAACTAATAACACAGCCAGCAATTGGTGCAAAACAAATACCATGACCAATCATTTGTCATGTTATTGGTTTTGCGTGCACGCTTTTGCACACGCTAAAGGTCTTAGTAAATCAGGCTCTAAGTGTTCTGTCTAAATTACTAATACGCTAAGGTTAGAGCTTGGATTAACTAAACTAACTAGGCACGAGGCAAGACATCCATGAGCTTAATATACGTTCAGGTTATTGAGAAAGAGGACCAGCAGGACTGATCTTACTGTAAGCGTTTTCCGTCCTCCTTGGCCATCTCACGGTTGATGGATTCCTGGATCCTGTACTTCTGGGCATTGTAGGGGGTGATGACACCAACTTTAACTATTTGTCTATCTAAGATCATCTTAATGAGGATCAGCACCAGTTTCACCTCTTGATGGTTGCAAAAAGACCTGGGGAAAAGGTCAAATATTCAAATTGATAAATGTATTCAATTTGATACAAATACATGTATTCACAGATTCACAGGTCAAAATAAGGCCTACAGGTGACAATTCATGTCATTAAAGAACTTGATTGTTATAATGCATGAATGTAAGCCCATGTCTTTCCCTTCCCTCACAAGATACATCAGACAGCTAACCACTTGCTGGCTGGAAGGTAAAGATTCCTGTATTGGCAACAATGCAATACAAATGGTCAGAATAAAACTCATGCAGGACAAAAGCAATTGTATTATAGTTTCCACACATGGAATGCAACTGATTTTCTAGGAAAAAAACCTGTGCTATTTTTGTATGCACTTAGAATTCCATGGTCCTATTCGTGCGATATGAATCCAATGTTTATCTCTGTCGAGGGGGCTTCCCCAAATTTTTGAGTAGCCAGCCAGGTGAGAAAAGTAGCCAGCAAGGGGTGTCGGCCAGGGAGACAAAATGTTCTGATGACAATTTTTAGTACATTAACAAACCTTAAATACAAAAATACTTAAAAGTCAAAAAGTAGCTGGCCAAAGACAGGTCTGTAGTCGGCCATTTTGTAGTCAGCCCTTGGGGAAAATCTTGCTGTGGTTGTCAATTGTATGGGACCTCAATAAATTCTATCAGTCATTTTTAATTTGATTTATTTTTTTAACCTTTTATCTTACCTTGTGATTAGAAAACTGTTTCAGCCCATAAAAGGACTAAAGCAAAGAACAGGTTTCCTGAAATAAATTGGTTGCTTTATTCTTCTTAAGGATAAGGTATGCGCGCCATTATAATTAATCGGATTAACTATTTTTGCATAAGCATAAAGATATGATAACCTTCACTGAAGATTTCAATTGGGTTGTATGATGTATATACTGGACCACACGTCAACAATATGATCAACATCATGAAACAACAGCAGCAGCTAGCTTACTCTCTATCCTTGGTCTCTCGGCCATCCGTCACATCAAAAAGTCTGTAGGGCTGAAAGGGCCAAGTGATTGCACACCTGTTCTGTGCTGTATCCCTACACAGAAAAAAATAAGAATAGATCGATATTGCACATTTTACACGCACTCACACACACATCTACCATCTCTTTACAAAACAGAATCTAAGAGGACTAACAAATGATCAAAGGGAAATCTTATCATATGATATTTTCTTCCATTTGGAACCTCGGTGACTGGCACTCACAGGGAGCACTGCAATTTAAGCTTGTGCACTGCTTGGGCACTGCTCCAACCCCTTCTCTAGAGCCACCTTTTTTAAACACAAGCCAGAAAAATAAAATGGTCACTGTTCTTGAATCCCTTTGACGACAGGCATAATCCTAGTCTCTTCTGTAAGGTAACCCAATAGTTGTTTTCCAGGAGTCAGTATTACTCAAACAAAGTAACAGAGCTCAAACACAGTGTTTTTTTTCTTCTCGCCTATAAGATGATAATTTTTTATTTATTTATATATTTTACTGGGATATTTGTTTTACCGTTATTAGTGTTGTCTGTGCATTTCCATGGAACACATACAGTAAGCACTATAATTTATTGGACAGTGACACATTTTTTATTAATTTTAGTTCTGTACTCTAGCACTTTGAGTTTGAAAGGTCGAAGTGCAGACTGTCAGCTTTAATTTGAGGGTATTTTCATCCATATCGGATGAACTTTTTCGAAATTATAGAACCTTTTGTACATCGCCCCCCCCCCCATTTTCTGGCATCAAAAAATATTAGACAGTTTAACAATGTAGAATAAAGTAATTAATTGAATATTTGGCCGCATATCCTTCACAGTAGAAGAAACCCTACGTGACCCGTGATGTCTTAGATCCATTTAGCCAACCATGTGTTCCATACTGTTCCAGTGTAATTTACAGCTAAATGTAATCCCACGCCCCAATTCCCATAGAGATACATTCAAATGCAGAGAGGTTATATTATCGCTTGTAGAAGTACCAGAGACTAAGATATCAAACCTTTTGATATTGTTGGGTCACAGACATGAGGAAGTCACGGCATGCAAAGGATATGCGACCAAATATTAAAATGATTACTATATTCTACATTATGTTAAACGGTCCAATATTTTTTTATGCCCGAAAATGGAGGGGGGGGGGGGCAATATGTACAAAAGGTTCTATAGTTTCTAAACGGTTCATCCGATATGGATGAAAATACCCTCAAATTAAAGCTGACAGTCTGCACTTAAATCTCATTGTATCCTTTCAAACTCAAAGTGCTTGAGTACAGAACCAAAATAACAAATGAATTATCCACTGTCCAATGAATTATGGTGCGCACTGTAGAACATAAGTCGTCTTTTTGATTGAGCCTGTTCCGTGTCATGTCACAAAATAAGGGACCGTTGTCGCTATAACATTGGGATTGTGTGCACATGAATATTTTCCACACTACAAACCACACAGCATGATACAGGACAGGCATCTCTCTCAGTGATGCCAACTGATAACTAGTAAACACCTGGGTAGTAGTTAAGGGTGTTAACATAATGGAACCCTGGTCAGCTTAAAAGGTAAGTACACCCAAGATCACTTTTTCTTTCCGCAGTAAACGTGTTTCTATGCCTACCTTATAATTAAACTTTTTCATCCATTCCGTTATTTCAACAATTCTGAAATAATATTGTATATCATAAGAAACTGGTAGAAAAGCGTCTTGGTGCTGCCCTCTAATGGTTGAAATTCCCTTTCCGCTCCCCAAACTGCCCCCGCCCCAATGGTAATGTCAGAGCACCTCTTTGGAGGTACCTCTACGTCATATCGATAATTGTTGTCGCCCACAACGGAAACAGCCGGCACCTGTTTGGTTAGACCCACTACGTTCCTTAATTTCCGCGCCACAGTTTTAAACCGGAACAACGTGCCGTCCCGTTCATAACCTCTCTTATTCCACCTAAATAGTCCACTAAAATATGTTTCAGAAAATATTTGAGGTGAGAAATAGGCCATGCAGTTCTTGAATCTTGATTCTTGTTTGATCTGCAACGTCTAGTTTCATCCGACTTATACAAAATAATTTGTACATTGTACGTTCATTTCCGCAAATGAGGATGGACACAGATCCTCCGCCCCCACCCCTATCCCTCGCTCACCCCACAAAGTATTTTTCAAAATAGTTTAGTAGACAGAGACAGGCTGAGATGGTGGGTGCACTGACTCTTTAAGCCAATGGTACTCATCCCAGTTCCAGGAGATCTCTGTCCTGTAGGTTTTCACTCCAACCCTAACAAAGCACACCTCATTCAACAGCTAGAAATCTCTTTGAGCTGCTAATTAGTAGAATCAGGTGTACCGAATAAGGGTTGAAATGAAAACCTACACGACAGTAGATCTGCGGGAACAGTTTTGGGAACCACTGGCTTAACCCCACTTTACTCTAGCGAGAACAAGCCGGTAGTAGCTCATAGCCAGCTAATGAAATAGCCTAGAGTCTAAGCCAATCAGGACAGAAATGTCTGTAATCAGCTACATCTATAAGGTGTATGAAACTTTACATAACAGTATTGCCCATATAGTTATTGAAGGTTTTGGTGAGGTGTAAAATTTTCATGTTATCGGCGCAAATTTTGCCTTTCAAACTAATATTTGTGTGCCCCTTTTTAACCCACCAACGTACCAGTCAGTTTCAAGTGCCCTGTTGTAGATGTGCACAGAGGGGAACTGGCAGATGTCAGGATGCATTCGGTACTGCTTGTTGAGGAAAACGAGAGGAAGAGCGATGCAAGGGTTCTCCCTCACTGTGCGGTGAAGACACTTCAACAGACGTGCCATGAGGGACTGGTCATATTTCTTCTCCTTTGCAGTCTGAACACAAGAGGCAGAAAAAATATTTCACACCAATGGAGCGGACGAACGAAGTGCAACATTGCATTTTCTACATATTTCTATTAACCTACGCTCACTTTGCTACCTAGCTAGGAAGACTGTAAGGAGCTAAATTAATATATTAATAAAATGGAACAAACTATTAACACTTTATATGGAACATTACAGTCTGACTCATTACGTATACAGTTCTAATTGTACTTTCAAACATTTTAAAATCATCGTTAAACATTTTTAACATCACTATCTGAGATCCAATAACCTGAGACATGCTTTATGAGCAAGCAGGGCATAACCTGTGGGGAAGGTATGTTTCCCAGAAATCAAGAATCTTGTGACTATTCCTGGATATAATAGCTTGATGTCATCAACAAAAACGATAAGATGGAAGTCGTCATGTACTGATCCCCAATTTAAACATTATGCAGTGTAAATGGACAGATTTACAGAGAGTGGCACACGGCATTATTTCACCTGCTTATAGGATAGGCGTGCGTTACCTGGGAAACAACAGTGGGGGGGAGTTGTTCCGGATCTCCCACCAGGATCAGGGCAGGGCAGCGGAATAGCATGGGGATGAGAGTTTCGGGCTCAGCGGCCTGTCCTGCCTTCAAGTGGAAATAGCAGAGGCGATATTTCCTCCGAATGTCCACATTCACGATACAGACCACAAAAGCATATACAACACAGTTGCAGACCACACCCCTTTCAAAAAAGGAGAAACTGCATGTACATTGGATACCGTAACGGGGGAACAGAGAAGCTAAATTCCTACGAGGTCACATGAGCAGGAGAGAACTTGCCTCGTCCACAATGACACAGCGGAAAGGCTCGTGGCCCAGGCGCCGGAAGGCAGATTCCAGGACCACGCTCCCGCTGGTGCTCAAGGTACAGCAAATGATGTGGGCATCCTGCAGCACCTTGGCCTGGGTCTCCTGCCTCCTGCTCCGAGTCTGCCCCAAACACCAACAAAGGCCACCGAGTTAAACAACAAAACAAATGTACTGAACTCAACACAATCTTTCCAGTTACTTACAGTAGAAATAACTCATACCTGTATTTATGATAACAATGCCTCAAATTAAAACATTTCATTTGAATGACACAAGGAGGTCAGATAAACTTTTTTAAATGGTAAATATAGGCCTTGTATGTCAGAGGTTCAAACTATTTCAGTTAGACACGTAAAGAGACAATGGTGTAATCTTCACACAAAGGCCACCATCCCTGTGTGTCAACCTTACATTTTCTTATTTTACAGATTCTTACCTCTCTCAGCTGTCGTCCAAGTTGCTCTCTTTCTCTCAACAGCTTACCTTTCTGTTCAGTCAGCTTATGGAACTGTACACCAGCCGGTGAAGACAACAGAAACATAAGGGGAATATTAGAACTGCACCAAAAACTTGTTGTAGACCTTAGGAGTCCAGGCAATTATTGTCAGACATGTCTTAATCATAAGAAAAGGTGACGTCAGTTCTTCCTTTTAATAATAGGTTAGACATACAGTAGCACTCTCTGTTAGATGCTGTGTGGTACCTTATCAGTGTTTTTCTCCACCACGGCACACATTTGTGAGAGGTTATCAATGTGCTGATCTAGTTTGCGGCGGTCGATGTCCATGTCATGTCCCTGCTGTGCTTTTTCTGCAAAAACGGTAGATTTTCGATAAGGTCTTTTTAAAAATACTTCAAAAAGGGATCCTGATTTATTTATACCATTGATGTCCGATATTCTTTGAAATACTCTCGGAAAAGTCTACACATTCAGAAAGCAGTATCCTACGTTAATATTTAAAACAGGAAAATAGCTGATAAACCAATTTAAACTCTGGAGTCTGTTGCTGATTCAAATTCATTTCTGCATGGTTCAGCTGTATGTAGTAAAGCACTGAGTTGGAGGTTTTGGTTTTCAAAATGGAAACATTGCATTTCAAATCATGTTCACTGCTATTGCCTGGGCTGTTTTTTGTCTTCCAAATATATGACACTTCTTTTCACATGTGCAGGGAAGGCCATGCTCAAGTAGTTCAGTGAATGAATACGTTGCTATGGTTTCACACCTGAGACCTTTCAAACTGTAGCAGGGGAAACTGTGAGCGGTTCAGAAGCTCTTCTTTTTATTAAAGTATTGTTCGGTCTATCCTCTCATGGCAGTGTTTAAAAATGAATGCTTATCTAAACAGTTCCAGTGAAATAACAATAATATATTAAAAAATAAAATGATGTTCAATTAGCACATTTTCAGCAACTGAGCCGTGCAAATCTTATGCTTTTGATACTAATGTTTTTAGAAACGGTAACACATTTACTTAAAATGTTAAGATGTCTGAACTGCGTTGGGTCAAATACAGGTTTTTTTTAAATCATTTTTAAAAAATATATATTCTATACAAAAACAAATCAATAAATCTGCCACTTTCAAATTGTATGCGTCAGAGGTTGCGCTAGAATTTTAAACTCCCGGCCAGAATGTCCGGTATGATTACAGTTTGTCGGACATATGATAAAAAAAACGGCCATATCTATTTTCAATGCATGAACGACAGGCAGATGCATTTAATTATGTAGCCTAACCAGGATGGGAAATAAACTTTCTGACCGATGCATAATTTTACCAGCCACCCCAAAATTTTACCAGACACCTTTTTTTTTTAACCTTTTCTAATAAAATAGTATTTATTATATCATGTATTACAGGTCAAACGGTCAAATATTGTGTATACATTTATTACATACATTTCATATAATCTAATATTACATACGTTCTCTGAACCAACGGATGCCAGTAGGTAGAGCGAGCTGTCCGGAGATATCACTTTTACCTTAGAGCGTATTGGCAAAGGCATTGGTCAGTTTTTTGTTTTTCTGTGTGATGATGTGCGGCGCTTGTTGAAAGTGCTTTCTGGTTAATCGAACGCATATCAGTTGCACCGGACGTTTAGCATTGCTAAACGGACAATCGGAATTGGCGGAAGTAGAAAACAAATAAATTTCACTGCCTGTTTCTTTGATAACAACTTGTAAACAATCTTATTTTCCAGCAAACGAATAAAATTATGTTAACAGACAATATTAAATGACACCCGTTTTATAAAAATTATACAAATTCTATAAGGCAAATAATTCACATATTTTCCGCCCAAAATTAATCTTTATATCGAGGGCATGACATAATACCATAATACAAATAGCCTATTTTCTATTGTTGTTTCTGTCAGATCTGTTATGTCGCTGCGTTGCTCTGGGGGCGGGGATTGCGTTGAGGATTTATGGCACGTAAAAACAACGGATGAGTTGTGAAGACGGCGTAAGGCGGGCTCACCTCGGGATATTCTAACAAGCGCTTTTTTTTTTTCTGTCTCAAGTTTAGGCAATCAGAGAAAGAAACCTGAAGTTTTTTTTTTTTTTTTATTCCTGCTTGTATCCACTTTGCTACACACCACTGTGGCGGGTAGGTTTGATACATTTACCCGATAATTCTGAAATCTACCTACATTTGGCGGGTGGCGGGTGCTAATTTCCCACCCTGAGCCTAACAACATATGTTACAGCATAGTATTATATTTTTGACTGAAAACTAGGACTATTTAAAAATAAAGGAATAATATAAAAATTAAATATAACAGCTTCGCCTTGCACAAGCGGATGAATAAAATCGCGCATTTGGTGCGCATGACTGCGTGCGTAATGTTTTCGCAACAAAAGAAGCCGTCTTGATTTTGCATCATTAGTTTATTAGAAGAGATTTTTCTTCAGAATAACGGCCAATTACCTCATTTTGAATAACGATTTTAACATTTCTTTACTCAAAGGCAAATTGCAGAGTTGCAGAAGATGCTATAAGGAAAAGAGCCAGCAACGACACACTTGACAACTGGGATCCAACCTAATGTTAACGAACAACGCTTTTGGGAAAGTCAGACCAGATTTTTACATCTTAACCATGTGTATATCTCTTTCCATTCATTCCTGAAACCTCTCGTTTTGTATACCTGCAGGCAGTACAGGGGGAACTTCCACTTCTGGCTCTGGGTCAGCTAATCTAGCCTGCATTTCATTATTTCGATTAGTGTGAGAACCGAAATATGTACCAAGAGAAGATTGTTTAGCCATTATTGAATGCTAGCTCGCAAGCAGCAACACCACACATGCTAGTCTAGACGATTTGAAATAGCGGATTTCGTGAGAGTAGCGTTTTAAACTCTGATTTGCGGTGATAACAGGCCTAATGATAAATTGCAGTGGTTTTGAGACTAAATATGTTAAATTACTATATTGCAAAGTTAAATTTTTTCTTATAAGTTTTTTTACCGGCCCGAATGTCTAGAGGGAATTATATTTTCCAGCCTTTGTCATAAAAAATACGGTCAAAACCGGCAATTGCCCCTGGTATGCGTGTATTTATAATGTTAAGAACATTAAACATACAAAAATGCAGCTTTAAAAATGGGGTACAGGCTATCCAGATTCTGATACCGATTTGTTACCTAATTTCCATCAAAAACCTAAGGCACTGTCAACATTTTTTTTCCTCAGAGAAAGTGACCTTATAACAATGTGGGACTGCAGGGTTCCATTGGTAGCCTAAAACTCACGTGTTCTGACTCGTGTCTGGCTGTCGAGGCTGAACGGCTTGAGGTTTTTTGAAATAGACTTCTCCATTCCCAGTCGTACTAAATTTACGTCTCCACAGTTGCCTGCAATGACATTATTTTAAGTGTAGGCAAAATATTTTAATCACATACTTATGCAATTCCCAGAAGCATTAAAAAGTGAAATCAGTTCCTGAAATCCAGCTTTGCAGTTTCAGATTTTACAAACAAAGAAACGGTCCACATTACATTATACAAATGAGGACATAACTGCACGACTCATTTTATAACTGATATCCTTCACGAGTATGTCATACCAAGCGGGTTCTGGATGTTCCTGCAGTTCTCCTTGAAGACCACGATGACCTTCTTCATCAGGTTGTCTATGGCAGCATTTGACGGAGCACACAGAAGGACCCGGAGCCTGCGTGTTTTGGAATACCGGCTCACAGTGGCAGCTGAATTCTCCTGCAGAAACACAAAAACCATAAAGCAGAAGCAAAGTGACCATAGTGCTGGATATGGAGCAGTTTGTTTTGTTAACAATATTTAACTGATACACAAAAGGATCTTAATCTTTCCATCAAAATTTTCTGGAACAAACAAATGCACTGCACGGCAAACAAAAGCAGTGGCTATATTTCAAAACCGTTATGTTAACATGCCTACATTGCCATCTACAGGCATGTATTATATAAAAACTTAATTATTTTTTATAGAAATGCAGTTACATAAAAAAATTCAGCAACCCAGATTGTATGAAATGTTTTGGAAACACTTGGCCAATCATTCTTGCATAGATAGATTAATCTATACAATGAATGATTGGAAATTATAATACAAGAGGCATGGATGTTCAGCACATCAGCCAACTGAACTATGAAGGTTGAAAAAAAAAAAAATGGATGGATATTACTCAGTTCAGTTTTTTTGGAAACACAGCAGAAGAGGTTGGACCAACAAGATTTACTTTTTTTTTTTTTTTGTTTTTCTTTAGTTATAGCAATACACACACCACACAAACATATTTTATTTTTTAAAAAAAAAAAAAAAAAAAAAAAAAAAAAAAGCTAGCTAGCTGTTGCACTTGCACACATACAACAGAAAATCAATCATCATCATCACTCATTCATATGAGTAGAACAAGATCCCTTACAAAAACAGACCATCAAGTTCAGAATACCCTCAATATTCTTTCACCAATACTGTCCACTCTGATGAAAAATAATGCATGACATTGATTTAAAATTTGTCCATGTTGTCCGTCAGCAAGAATTACCACATGCTGCATTCACAGAGGAAAATGAGAAGACACCATGTACCTCTGAGAAGAGGCTCTGAAGTAGACCTGCAATGGTTTTGCTCTTCCCCGTTCCTGGAGGGCCGTGAATAAGGCAGATTTTCGGCGTTCTCTGCTGCCTCTTCACGATAGATACACCCCACTTAATAGCTTTTACTTGCTCTGCGTTGTACTCCTGCAGGGACAAATAGGTGTGTCCACAGATGATAATACATAAACAAACATTGTAACTTTTGAAATCTCCACAAAAGTCCACAGTACAATGTTATGGTGCATTTAAGAAAAGGTTTGTTTAGATATATAAAGACTGTACTAACGGCCTCATTTATAAAAAGGTGCATACGCACAAAAAACGCCACTTTACCCACAAATTTGGGATTTATAAAAACAAACTTGCCGTCAAACCAACAAAAGATGCGTACGCACATTTTGGACACAGTGGGAATTGGCGACTCTGATGGCAAAGTACTGAAATGCAGAAAATGTCCTAGAGAGCCATTTCACACAATTCCTTTCATTTTATACCAAAATACATAGCCTTCTAATAATTATATCCCATGTCAGAGGAACATCCAGAAAAATGATAATACCGCCGGTGACAGGGAGGCTACCTGAATACGAATGCGAGATCCAACAATGTGATTTAAATTTGATGGTGAGGGTTTAATTTTGGAGATATTTACTTGGATGTAATATCGGTATGTTTAGTGCAGATGCACTTGCCTTTCATGCTTGTAACTATGTGAAACTGCCGCTTTAAGAAAGATTTCTGTGTAATCAGACAATATAGTATTATCGTACAGCATCGTATTCTGAATAATGTCTCATCACGGGCTGATCAGAGTTGTGACTCATTGAATAGCAGCAATTATTATTGACCTGATGAAATTTGCATATACTTTAATATTCGACCGCTTCTTTTAATTTCCAAAATGGTTTGGCTGCTGTGACATGCTGGTTATGCCTGAACTATTTCCATCAAACAATATAGCCCGTCTGACCTGTACCTCCGTAAAGAGTGCCGCGATTTCACACTGCGTGAAGTTTCTCTTCTTTGTTTTGCTGACGTCATTTTCTCTGATACTTGTAGCATAAACACTAACAGTGTATTCATTGTTGAGCAAAGTTAATGATTTGCTCCTACTTCTCCACCTTTTCAGGAAAATAAATTGAGAGCATTTTACGACTCAATAGAATGACATCCTCTTCTCAAATGTGCGGAAGAGAAACTATTGTGTATGACATCAGAGCTGACCAATAGCTTTGAACGTGGGATGGACTGAAGCCAATCAGTACTAGTTGACCAAACTGATGTAGGAGTGCAACATGCATAGCCCCTAGAGGCTTCAGGCAGGGGGGCTTCTTCTCTCCTCTCTTCAGAGGAGGATGCTTTCTCACTTCCCTTGGACAGAGTGCCTTGCAGCTCCTGACCAGAACCGACTCCAAGGCCCTGGACCAAGCCAGGCCTGCCATTATGATGAGACCATCATAAGAGACATTGTCAAATAGGCTGGGACTTGACTCTTCACTCCATTACTCACGATGGAAGATTCCAAGCAAACCTGAGATCGGTTTTGTTGAGCAATCTAAACCAACAGGCCTTTGCCGGAGAAGCCAGGAGGAAGAACCGACCTGTGAGTTCCCGCACAGCCTATAAATTCTTTTATCAAGGTCTTTCATTCATTATTTGTAAATAAATTTGGTTGGTGTTACAAATTGCATTGTTTCTTCATTCTAATAAGTGGGCTCTACTGATTAAAACAAACTCAAATTGAAGGTATTGCAAGGTTCCTCCTAAATTATTAATCATTTACTGTTAATGTGAAATTCATTAGCTGGTACAACCTTGATCCACCTCTGAGGTAGATAAATCAGATGAGCAAAGCAATAAGATAACTCTCCATAAAATACCTAACTACATTACTCAATGACTTTGAATGACAAGTTGATTTATATGTATATCATATTCACATTGGGTGTTCCATTAACAATTTATGGTTAATTGTGGAATCAACAGAGTGGGATACTAGGCTTGTGCACTTATGCAAAATTTTTGTTGATTGTTAGAAAACTGCAGATGAGCATATGGACGGTTTTATAAATCAGGATATTTTTGAGCGCACGCAATTTTCTCTTTTTGTGTGTACGTAACCTATTAGTGTTGAACCTGCGCAAGGTTTTATAAATGAGGCCCCGGGTATATTCACAACAGCATGGCACTAGGGACAGCTATACATAAACAAGCCCTGAGCTTCACATTCACACGTGTACAATTAATATTGAAATATACAATAACACGTGTCATTTTGAAATACAGTGGTACTTACAGGTAGACTCGTGCCAATCTCCCCTTGGTCACTCTGGAAGAAGGCGACTTGGGGTGCAAGAACTGGTCTGAACATTGTGTTATTCTTCAGCATGTACAGGGCTCTGAACTCCCGGATAGTGCTAACCAAAGACCCCACTACCTGGCATTTCACCACTTGGTTGTTCACCGAGGAGACATTTCCCCGAGTCTGAACGGTGAGGTTCAGGGTTGGACTCTCACCTGAATACAGACAGTTTAGAAAACAAAATAAAAGATGGCAAATTATATTAATCATGACAAACCAGTGAAGCAATTTAATGAAGAAAGCTCAAGTTCAAGTTTCAACTTTATTTAGCTAGTTTTACTCCTCAAAGAAGTAAATTACTGCCATATTACTGGTGATACCTCATCTTATAAATTTTTTTAATGAAAAATGTAGCCTACATTTGGAAACAAAACCTAAACTCCTGTGGAAAGCTAGCATGCGTAATACTATAAGTAGCAGTTACATTGAACAAAAATGAGCAAGGGCATCACGCACCTGCAGAGAAGACAGTGGACCGGGATACACAGCCAAAGCAAGCGCGGGGTTCCATCAGCTCGGGCTCATTGCGGGGATATATACTCCTGTTTTGAGGGAGCCACAATATCACTAAGTCATCTTCCTTCGGGTACAGCTGGTTCTGTACATCTCGGTCACCGAGGCAGGCTAGAACACAAGGAAGTCATAAACACAGAAGTATATAATCCACTTTGAGAGAAAAGGCAATAATACATATGGGACCCTACAGTAGCAGATTATAGCCATGGTTGTGAGACTAGCTGACAATGGCCTGGAGTCCTCAGCAACCTCTAGGGGACACGTGCTTTAATACCCTGTTCACACAATAGGGTCGCAACCACTTGATCAGAAAAATCCCAGAATGCAATAATGTGGTGCCACATATGGCTGACAGCCAGACAGCACTTGCAGAGTCAGGATTCTATACTAGACTGCAGGGTGCATCAATGAATGGAAAACCAGGGTTTTGGCAGGATGAGCCACATAATATCCCAATATCGTTCACATTCTTTATTTAAGGAATACCTTTCCGCAAATTCCTTCAACCAAAGTTTAACTACCCCTCACACCATGCATATTTACATTTGTCCATGTGGAAGGTGGCTTTAAAAGCATAGATATATATACGTAGATGCCGCATTCGCCGCTGTGGAATGTTGCAGCGATACGTCTGCACGTCCGCCACATTGAGGCGGGCAAGCTACACACGTTTATGGAGAGATGCAGACTTCCTCTGATAAAATCTACTAGAACTCGCTTAATTTTTATCCAATTTTTTTGTGAGGTTTGGTTTGTTATAAACATGAGAAATTGGCTGCCACCATTGGCTGTGGCTCAGGAGGTAGAGCGGGTCGTCCGCTGATCGCAGGGTTGGCGGTTCGATCCCCGGCTCCTCCTGTCCACATGTCGAAGTGTCCTTGGGCAAGACACTGAACCCCAAATTGATCCCAATGAGCAGGCTAGCGCCTTGCATGGTGGCTGCCGCCATTGGTGTGTGAATGTGTGTGTGAACGGGTGAGTGAGAGGCCATTGTAAAGCGCTTTGGATAAACGCGCTATATAATTGCAGTCCATTTACCATTTAATTTCTCAGACCAGCTATTTGTAAAGCGTCCTTTTAGCACTTGGACATCAGTTGATTGTTGTCATGCTGATTGTTATTGCTTGTAGCTGCGAAGAAAGCATTCGAGGGCGGTTCTTATAAACTTATTAGGTTGATAGCTCTGATTATTATAACCTTATTAGGTTATAGCTGCACATCGTGGACATTGTAGCTACTAGTTTTAAAACATTGAGAATACATCATTTATCAGGGTACGAAATTAACTATTTTTAAACCACATTTTTTTCCCCCTCCTTAACTGATTTCCGAGGGCATTTTTTCACATTTCGGGGGCACTGATCGTCATGATGAAAAAGGTTATTAAACATCCCAATCGTTTAAAAACTTGCATCCAAAATACTTTATTTCATTTAATTTAATCATTACATTTACATGTAGGCTACAAACTTGAAGGATATGCAACTTCATTTAGGATATGCAACCAAATATTAAATATGACTATTTAAGTTTGTTAATTTGTCCAATTACTTTTCGTCCCCTAAAATGGTAGTTCCATGATTAATTGTTGGTAGTTCCATGATTAAAAATGTGAGTCATATTCCTACGAATCTTAGTTTAATAATATTGAAAAATCCTCAACATGCACAGCGCACAATGTCAGCCACAATAAAAAATTTCATTTGGCAAGACCGTGTGCAGGAACCTTTATACTACATTACTAAACTTTCTATTTAGTACCCATGCCATACATAGGTGTATAAACAGTACCTTTCTACAAGGTAATTATATAACAAGCACTTAAGTTTACTACAGTAACAGAATAAATCAAGAAAAGTTTTTTTTTTTTACTTACCAGTGAAACTGGCATTGGCTATTTGGTCGCTGTATTCAATCCCGATTATCGTCAAATTGTGAGTTATTATTTGCCTTGAATTTGTGTTCTTTGTCCAGTCTTTTGCAAGCTGCGATAAGAGAGAAAGAATTAAACTACATACAGCAGGGAGCTGAAAAAACTACAACCATATTATGTGAGGAGAACAATTAACAAGGCTTTCTAAAACTATTCCCTTTGTACAGTGGCCAGAACATCCAAAGCAATGCTACATTATCACAACATGAATGCAAATCAGAAAACACAAGAAAAAATTACAAAACAAAAATACAAATATGAAACACAAATACAAAAATAAATCTCTGAAACGCAACTGAAAATCGAACCTTACAGGACATTACAGAACCGTACAGGACATTACAGAACCGTACAGGACATTCCAATCCAATCCAATCCATTTTATTTATAAAGCACGTTTAAAACAACTGAGTTGACCAAAGTGCTGTACAGTAGTCAATAAAGCAGAAAACACAGCAGCAACACGCAGGACATAACAATAAGACAATAAAACAGTAAAATAATAAAAACAGAATAAAAACAGTAAAAGAATAAAAACAGAATAAAAACAGACAAACAAGAAACCATGCGACTCTCATGGACTAATCTTTAAAAGACCAATGAGAACAAGTGCGTCTTTAGGCGTGATTTAAAAATATGGAGCGTAGGGGCCAGCCTGACAGGGAGGGGTAACTTATTCCAGAGTTTGGGGGCAGCTACACTAAAAGCTCAGTCTCCCCTGCAGTTTAGCCTGGCTTTAGGGACCACCAGGAGGGACTGGTCAGCCGACCTCAGGGTTCGAGAAGGGGTATAGGGGTGGAGGAGGTCGGTGATATATGATGGGGCCAGTCCATTCAGGGCTTTATATGCAAACAATACAATTTTAAAATGAATGCGAAAACGCACAGGAAGCCAGTGGAGAGAGGTCAACACAGGGGTGATGTGCTCATGTTTTCGAGTGCCTGTTAAAAGCCGAGCCGCGGCGATTTGGACCAGCTGCAGCCGTGACAGCGAGGCCTGGCTGATGCCAACATACAGGGCATTGCAGTAGTCAAGTCTGGTCGAAATAAAAGCGTGCATAACTTTTTCCAGGTCATTAAAAGTTAAAAAAGGCTTGATTTTTGAGAGCTGTTTGAGCTGGAAGAAGCTGGACCTGACCACAGAGTTTACTTGTTTATCAAATTTTAACTCACTGTCAAATTTAACTCCCAGGTTAGTGACAGTGGTTTTGGTAGCTGATTCAAGGGGGCCCAGGTCTGGAAGTACAGTACCAGGACCACTAGGTCCAAAAACAATGACCTCTGTCTTTTTGTCATTAAAATTTAAAAAGTTCAAGGCTAGCCAGGCTTTGATGTCCTTGAGGCATTCTAGCAGAGATTTCAGGGAGTTCGGGTCATTGCGTTTCAGAGGCAGGTATATCTGAGAATCATCAGCATAAAAATGGAAGGAGATGCCATGTTTTTTAATGATGGGCCCTAAAGGGAGGAGATACAGAGCAAAGAGGAGGGGGCCAAGGATGGAACCTTGGGGAACCCCACATGGGAGGGGCGCAGAGGAGGACAGGAACTTACCGAGACCTACAGAAAAACTTCTGTTTGCTAGGTAGGACCGAAACCACTCCAGGGCAATGCCTTTGATTCCCACATAATGCTCTAAGCGAGCTACACTCCTCAAAAAAAGTTTGGAAACGTTATTTCGGTCGATTATTCCTCCCCTTTAATAATACCAATTGGTATTGCATTTTATATCGTTGGAAAGCCTGATTAGTCACCTTTACAACGAGGTACAACTTGTAAGGATCATGCATTCGTGGAATGAGCAACACAGCTAACCGTGTGGGTAGCGGCCCAAAAAAATGTGCCAAAATCCCCTGCAATATTCTTCTGTTGGTATTCACTCTCGTTTTGAGTTGCTTGGTGGACTGGATGATTGCACTCTCCCACAGTAATAAGGAAAAAACAACACATATTGGCCATTTTTACACTTTATTCATTTTACACTGTCAGGGACCTCAGTAGCGTGTGGAAGATCCATACGCAGCCACAACAGCTTGGCACCTCCTCCTCATGCTGGTCACCAGCCTGGTCACACACTGCTGTGGGATGGCATCCCATTCCTCAACCAGGATTTGTCGCAAGTCAGTGTCATGGTGTGGGGCGGTATCTCTCTCACAGGCAAAACAGAACTTGTCATCATTGAAGGCAATCTCAATGCAGTGAGATATCGGAATGAGATTCTGGAGCCAGCGGCGATCCCATATCTCCAGAATCTGGGACCTAACTCCATCCTCCAGGATGACAACGCTCGCCCCCACAGAGCCAGGATCATCACAGAGTACCTCCAGAATTTGGGAGTGGAGAGGATGGAATGGCCTGCCGTGAGTCCAGACCTCAACCCAATTGAACACTTGTGGGATCAGCTTGGGCGTGCTGTACGTGCCAGAGTGACCAACGCAACCATGTTGGCTGACTTGCGACAAATCCTGGTTGAGGAATGGGATGCCATCCCACAGCAGTGTGTGACCAGGCTGGTGACCAGCATGAGGAGGAGGTGCCAAGCTGTTGTGGCTGCGTATGGATCTTCCACACGCTACTGAGGTCCCTGACAGTGTAAAATGAATAAAGTGTAAAAATGGCCAATATGTGTTGTTTTTTCCTTATTACTGTGGGAGAGTGCAATCATCCAGTCCACCAAGCAACTCAAAACGAGAGTGAATACCAACAGAAGAATATTGCAGGGGATTTTGGCACATTTTTTTGGGCCGCTACCCACACGGTTAGCTGTGTTGCTCATTCCACGAATGCATGATCCTTACAAGTTGTACCTCGTTGTAAAGGTTACTAATCAGGCTTTCCAACGATATAAAATACAATACCAATTTGGTATTATTAAAGGGGAGGAATAATCGACCGAAATAACGTTTCCAAACTTTTTTTGAGGAGTTTATAAGGATGGCATGGTCTACTGTGTCAAAGGCAGCAGTTAAATCTAAAAGCACAAGAATAACGGAGTCCCCAGAGTCGGAGGCTAATAAAATGTCATTAAAAATTTTTAACAGGGCAGATTCTGTGCTATGAAGGGCTTTAAAACCCGACTGGAAAACCTCAAGTATGCCATGTGCATCTAGAAAAGCCTGCAGCTTTAAGGCTACCACTTTTTCCAGAATCTTTGATATAAAAGGGAGCTTGGAGATCGGTCTGAAATTAGAGAGGATCGAGGTGTCCAGACCAGGTTTTTTTTTTAGCAGAGGCTGAACCACGGCCTGGTTATAGCTTGCTGGTACATTACCTGAAAACAGGCTGCTGTTTATCAAGATTTGGACAGAGGGTCCAATAGTGTCCCAAATTTCTTTAAAAAAGCGAGGGGGAATAGCATCAGTGGGGGAGCCAGAGGGTTTCATTTGAGCAACAATTTTCATCAAACTGGAGAGAGAAACAGGCTCAAATTGATTAAAAACAGCAGAGCAAGAGGCAGGAACAGACGGATCATAGCAAGGAGGTAAAATGTTAGCCCTTATGGTTGCTATTTTTTCAACAAAGAAATGCAGAAACTCTTCACAGGTTTCAGTGGAAGCTTCCAGGCAAGTGGATTGGGGGGGGTTAAGAACAGAGTTAATAGTACTAAATAAAACACGGGGCTTATCGCAGTTATTATTAATAATATCAGAAAAGTATTTCATTTTCTGGGCCTTCACAGTAGCCTGATATTTACACCAACTTTCCTTTAATATATCATAAGACACTTGCAGCTTGTCCTTCTTCCATTTACGTTCAGCTCTCCGGCACTCCTGTCGAGCAGTTCGAGTGACGTCATTTATCCAAGGCTCAGAGTTTGATTTCAGGCGCTTGAGTTTAAGGGGAGCAACAGAATCGAGGATGTTTTGACAAATTTAGAGTTTAACTATTATATATTGTATAGCACTATTAAAGGCAACAGAGAACTGGATGGCAGTGGAAGGTTTAAACATGCGACAGGAACGGACAGGTGCACCCTGAGACACGGTATGACAGGGAAGAGAAATCTCAAATATAATAGGCATATGATCAGAAAAGAAGGCGTCACATATTTCAACATTAAGAACAGGCAGACCATATGACAAGATAAGATCAAGAGTGTGTCCGTGCACTTGTGTGGGACCAGTCACAGACTGCACAAGTTCAAACGCATCAATGAGATTTAGAAAGTCCCTCACCAACGGCTTACTAGGACAACAGACGTGGACGTTCATATCACCCAAAATGATGACATGATCATACTTAGGCATTATGCCAGCCAGGAACTCGGAGAAGTCATTGATGAAGTCTTTGTTGTATTTAGGTGGATGGTAGATGACTGCACACAGAATTGGGTGAGAGCAACCCAATTCAAACATGTTCCGTTCAAAGCTGGCGAAGGAGACAGCGGAGAGTTGCTTACAGTCAAAGCAGGTCCTAAACACGGTGGCGCACCCGCCTCCACGGCCAGTGGTTCTCGGCGAGTTCAAATATGAACAGTCAGGCGGTAAAAGTTCAGAAAAAGAGCTTAACTCACCAACACTGATCCAGATCTCAGTCACACAAAGTAAGTCCAGTCCACGGGAGATGAAAAAATCCCTCAGCATAAAAGTCTTATTTGCTACCGATCGCGCGTTAACCAGGGCTATCCTGGTAGGGACCGGGGCTACCAGGCCCGGGGCATGAAAGTTAGCCGACAGGGACGCTCGACTCAGCGGGCGGAGGCTTGGGGTATTCACCCCCCCACCGCGGAGACGGGGTGAGCAGGGGCGGGAGAGCTGGGGCTGGTCATCCGAGCTGACAGCGGGTAGACCTCCCGGTAATGCTACCAGCCAGGAGCCAACAGGATCCAGGGAACGACGGGACACAAATCAGCGATGCAGTAATCCGTGTTCAGTCAACAGGCCGCGGGGAAACTGGTTAGATGCTCCACGACGTGACAGAGCCAGGTATATCTTCAGTTTCACCTGCAGTCCGCTGCGTTTTCCGCGGCGTTTATAACGCTTCCTCCGATGAGGTGGGGCTTGGCGGTAGAGGTGCACAGGTATTTCTGACAGGAACGGGGGGGGGAAAGGCATTCTGTCCACCCAGATCAAACTGGATACATTTTTCGGCAGAGAGTCAAATATTTAAAAGTGCTTGGCGATCATATACCAGTAGAGAGTCGACATGGTTAATCACACGCGACAGAAACAGCACAAACACAAACACAACTGACAGCAGTAGACGGCAGGCCACACACACTGGCGCCATCACTTCCGGGTCAATCACTTCAGTCTCAGACATTACAGAAACGCACTGCATTTCAGAAAAACAACAACATTTGTTTGCTTATACGAGCGAAAGGCAGGTGGCACCAGCCACCGTTGGATTCACACAGACAAAACTGTGGTAGGATCCAGAGCAGAGAGTATCCTAGACCGGATTGAGAGCGGCAAAAGACCATTTTAAGAACGGCATTTATTGTATGTACAGTGCAAAGCAGACAGCAGGCAGCAGGCGGCAAGCTGATTTTATTTATTTTCTGTACTTTCTTTTTCTCTATTTGAATTTTTTATTCTGTGCTGGAATGTAAAAGCACTTTGAGCTGCATGCTTTGTATGAAAAGTGCTATGCAAATAGTTATTATTATTATTATTATTAATGAATCTATCCGATTTAAAAAAACAAGCAAACTAATTAATGATCGTCTCTCGGTTATTTGTTTTGGTATAACTTCATGGTCAAAATCTGTTAGATGTTAAGAAATGAAAAAAAAAATAACAGGGAAGTGAATTTATGCAATTTTTTTTGTTGCAAATTTACCGTTTCATATTTGCATTTGTGTTTTGTGATTGTTTTTGTTCAGATTTTTATTTTTCTCCCATTTCACCTAAGATTTCCATGAGCTGGTTTGGCCTAGAATCACCAAACTTGGTACGCCTGTAGAGATGGGCGAATTCTCCTGTCACTTAAGATGCAGATTGATCACCTGGTGGCGCTGTAGTGCATGTGACAATATTTTGAAATTGACACTCCCACTGCCGACAACCCGTTTGACCTACAGTCACAAACTTTGGTGTACAGGACCCTCTGCTCATGAGGAACAAATTTGCCTCAAGGACCCATAAAGTCCACCGTATTGGATTTTCCAATACACTTAAAATGCTACTCCTCCTACAAAATTTGACCAATTTGCACAAACTTTGGCGTATATGTTCCTTAGATGCTTCATAAAAGTAATACAGAATTTTGATACGTTTAAAGTTACATTGAAATAATTTTCAGTGGGCGTGGCTCATCACAGAAATGCTAATAATTCCAAAACCGTTTGACAGAAAGTTATGAAACTTAGTAGGTCTATAAAGAGTCACATCAAGATTTAAGCCCTACAGTTTTAACCCAATCAAGCCATGTGGTGGTGCTATAGAGATCCAAATAAATTTAAAACTCGCTACAGTGACTAAAGCCCTCATTAGGAACATAGATATGTACTACATGGGTCGGTGCCATCTTGAATTGGCCACCATTTTGTTCTAAATTTACTCATCTATTACTTTTCTGAGTACCTCCTTAACTGCTTGGTTGATTCTTATAAAACTTGAATTTGCAATAATTAAACAATCATGTACTGTTTGACCTAGAGAGTTAAAACTAATGTCATTAGATGTCCCTCTGCACACTGAACAAAGAAAGGTCCCTCAAGGAAACATTGACCAATATACTGAATTTTTACTGACATTTTGAATAAAAACACTTAAAATGTTACTGCTCCTAGAAAATTTGGCCAATTTGCACAAAACTTAGTTTTCAACACACATGCCTTTATATGGGCATTCTGTTTGACAAATTTCTGAAACTTGGTGGGGTGATTAGATCTCGACTCGTTACAAAGGCTTAGCCAAATTATGCCACATGGTAGCGCTACAGAAATCCAAAAATTTGCTGTTCTCTTGCAGAGATTTCAAACTTGCAACAATGACAAAAGCCCTGATTAAGACACACAGATATTTGCTTTTTGGGTCAAATCTGTCTTGAATTGTCCACCATTTTGGAGTCTGTGTTTGACAAATATATTTTGTTAAAGTGTTTTCCGATTTGCATTCATGTGATAATGTTGCGTTGCTTTGGATGTCTTGGCCACCGCACATTTTACATACAACAAAGTGCACGCTACCTGGAATTACCAGACTTGTATAATCCGGTAGTGATCATTTATATCTGAAATTCCCCAACAAACACTAGTGCTAGCACACTCATCAAACATTCACGTGTAATTAGAATGACTACGTACCTCTTCAAAAGTGTTGACCAGCAACAAGGGATAGAATGTTTCAAAGTATTCCTCATAGGACTTGTAGCTGTTGGCCACTTCTTTTAGTGGTAGATGGCACAAATCTGATGGAACTCCAAACCGGGTATAACTACAGAACATGTCATAGGTCCATTTCAGGATTGTGTGAATTAAAAAAGACTGATAGCCAGACTTATAGCCAGAATCCATGTGCATCACCTTGTTGACAGGGGTCTCTGGCCTTGCATACATCTTGTATGACGGGACATGTGGAGATGAGCCAATGGTACTGATTTGGATGGGAACAGAGTGATTTACTGGATGGGGCTGTTGAAACTCAGGCTGTGGCACACTTTTCCTTACAGGTAATACCGGGCGGACAAACTTATTCTTTGCAGCAGGTGCTGGTGGCTTGGTGGTCTTCTCCATTTCCTGGACTAAGGTCGCACTCCTTGAGCTGGGTGCATATATCTTAGTAGTTGATGGTTTGGCTTTTCTGCAAGATAATGGTGACATGCCAGGCTTCAGGAATAGTTTGTCATCCTCTTGCTGAGAAGTGGATGGTTTCTGGACAACCAATCCCATCTGTGGTGTGATTGCCTTGTCCTGTCCTTGCCCAAGTCGATCCATCCGGGGAGATTTTTCTGTGCATATCTGGCTTTCATATTCTATTTCCATGTCCACTGGATCTCTCTGTGTGAGGAATAAATCATCATCATCCTCCATCTGTGAACACATTTCCATATCTACTGGCTCTATTTGTGTTAAATTCATCATGTCAGCATCCCCCTCAGCATCTTCACCATGAACATAATCCTCATCCACTTCATCAGCAGTGTGCTTTTTAGAATCATCTACAAAATCATTATTTTGGAATTTGTGTCCACCAATGTAGAGTGGATCAACATGCACTGTTGTTGAAGCACTTTGTTTGCTCACAATGGAGCTTATTTCTGTCATACTTTGACTCTCTTGTGATCTTCGATCAGCTCTCCTTTCTCCCTCGCTGTAATTAACTACAGAGTCAGGCAGCAATAAGGGTAAAATAACCAACTCATCCTTAGCCTGTTCTTCCTCTGCAGTGACATTGGGTTTCAGAATATCATTCCACTTACTATTTGTTTTCCTTATCTGATCAGGGCATTGCTTTGCAATTGCTTGTTCAGATGTAGCCGTGGTTTGCAAGGATTGAGGTTTTGCTCTACTCTGCCTGAAGAATTGAAGGTCCTGAGAAGCTAACAGCTTTTTATGACCCTTGACAGTGAGCTTTTGAGGTGAGATTACCTTGGACTTCTTATTCCTCCTTGTGTGCTTCCTCTGCTCCACCTGGACACCCTGTCCATACTTCCTAAGTATCCCAACACAGTCTAAGGATCTCTGGGATAGATCAAAGGCTTTTCTTTCCTTCTTCTTCAGACCCAGTTTCTCCACAGCGGAAGTTGGTTCAACAGGCGTTCTGACCTTTTTAGGAGGAACAATAGCAGGAGTGGCAAATGAAGAGGTGGGAACCTTGGAGGCAAATGTGCTTGAAGTTGTTTCCTGGTATGATGTTTTGCTTTGTTCACCACTTCTAAAAACTGTAGTTTTTACACTATCTTTTTCTTTTCTCTTTATGCGAGGGCTTCCTTTTCCAGAGGCCTTACTGGGCAATACTTTGGGTTTGACAAAATAATCAGTTTTTTCTGCATTGCTTACTTGAGGTTCTAGAAAGAGCTTTTGTTTCTTTAGCTGCTGTTCTACCTCCATCAAGGCATTTTCAATAATCTCATCAGAAATGGGCTCAGTTTCATAACCTAAAATATTGTTCGGGTCACTGGGGCCTGGACTCACTAACTGTTCATTGACTGACGGTTCTTTCTTGGTTTCTTGAACTGGCACATTGCTACTGATCTTATGGTCACTCCAGGCTGAGAACACATCCTCCTGCGTTTCAAATTCAAACATCTGTGAGTCAATTTCACTTAAATCACCATGACCGGGGCTCTTTTGAAAATCAATGTCATTGAGAGGTTCGCTTTTTATATTAAACTTCTCTTTACCAAATCTATCCATTTTTCTTCTGCCATCACAAATGTCATCATCTTCCTTTGCGGACTCTGAATCAGAAATGACAATGACGTCCAAAGCAGGTTCCACTATCTTGAGGTGTTGGCTGTGATCTCCCTGTGTAATTGTCCCTTTATGCTTCCTTTTCTGTTCCATCCTCTCAGTTACACCAGAAACTTCTGGGCTGGAATCTAAAGGACAGTTATGTCCTTTAGCAGAGGTAGCAACAGATAGCCGATTAAGACCCCTGTCAACTTTTAAATCGGTTTGCGTTTCTAAGCATTTGAACTTCTGAGACTTTTTCAGAAAACCCTTTACAGCTGAGAGTGGGACATCATCTCCATATTCACTGCTTTCTGACACACATTGAGCATTGTGTGTCCCTGTTCCACTTCTCTCTGAAATTGATGTTGAGGGCCTTATATCCTCTGGTCCTTCTTCACACACGAAGATAGAATTGAGAGGCCCCTCTTTGGTGAATGTTTCAACTGTGCATCGTTCACCATTAGATGAAACCTCGACTTTGACATTCTTAGAGTCTGGCTGTTTTTTTGCAATGTCTTGGAGCTTGCATAAAAGAGATGGTCTCAATTTGGTTTTTAGTTCTTCCAGTTTTCCAGGGCCTGGCATCATTCTGGTCAGCTGGAGGCCTGGTTTCAATTCTGAAACTGACTCAAAATTTTCTTCAGGAACATACAGTTCTTTCTTTACAGGGTACAAATCACACTCTCTCATTTGCATATGTGCATGATCACTGCTTTCCATGACCTTTGAACTACACTGCCCAGAATCCAGCCTCTGTTCAGATTTCAAAGGGCGGCTGCAATTTTCTATATTGCAAGGTTCAGCATTGTTACTTGTTGGGGGTGGTGTTAGAGCATCCAAGGTTCTGTTAGTGGCTTGGGTGAGCTTCTTGTCTTTCATCAGCTTCACCATCTGCTTTAAGCAATTTTGTAGTTCTTTAACCTCTATAACTGAAAGACTCCATTCCTTTAATGATACCTCTCTAAGTTTTTTGTTAAGCATGTCTAGAAACTGTATAGATCTGCTTTGTAATGTCAATTTTCCTCCTTCTTTGAGAAGGGACCGTATTACCCCCATACAAGCCTGGGGAACTACAGTGCTCACTTGTGGTTTTCGGGACAATGGCTTCAGAGAAGAAGTAGAGGACACACTGTGTGACCCACCGTCCAAACCCTTAGGGAAGGCTGCACAAGGCAGTATCGCACACTTCACGATCACCTCTACCCAGTTGGATACACTGTAATAAAGCACATTCATGCGGCTCTTACTGAGGTGCAACTCAATGATGAAAACAAGTATCAGAGTGAAAAACTCTGTAACTTTGTCACAAGTCTGTATCCGTCCATTGATGAGGTCCTTGATCTCCCCACACATGTAGTGGATTATTTCCCCAGTGTAGACAATGCTGAGGTCATCTAGGTCCATCACAGACTCCACAAAAGGGATGAACCAGAGGAAGGTGCTGTTGTGGACTCGCATGTCCTGGCCTATGTCTGACTGCAGTAAATTGACCAGGGAGTGCATTTCTTCATATATCACACTGCCGCATTCTGCACTTGCTGAGCTTCGAACACTGGAGTGCTGCAAAACCAAAGCAAAATAAATACTTATTTTCTCACTGTTAAAATTAACAGCTTTATAAATTACCAATTTACATTATTAAGTTTACCTGGCAAAATTTTAATTGTGATTAACTGTGATCACAATCATGCAACATATAACAGTATATTCAAAAACGCACAACTCCTACAGACACAAAGGCAGTCAGATAACACTAGGTGAGATCAAGAATTTGGATTTGAATCAGGTGTATTACCTCAATAATGCAAACATATTCAGCACACTCACAAATACATTGTGTCATGAGTTGAAGGTGCAGTAGCCAATCAGGATGCTTTACACAGTCCCTTTAAATGAACAGTTGGATCTCGCGTTTGTAATTCCCTGGGCTCTATCTTCGCGATCTTGGCGCTTGGTCTAATCGCATGGCGTAAAGTCCATTTAGGGCGTGTCAAAGTCCATTTTTGTTAGTTTACCGGCGTGTTTTTTGGGCGCTAAGCACGGCGCAGCGCGCGAATGGGCTGAACCTAGTCTCTTCATTAATTATAGGTGTGTCTTGGGCGTGACATGCAATAAACCAAGCAAAATGTCCTATCCCACTCCCTTTAAAAGCCTGCTTTTTCACCTTGGCGGATTGCTTGATGGCGAAACAGACATGCTTGTGCGTGTTTAGGGTCGATCAAGGAATAGGCTAAATGGATCAATCGTCAATATTATTCGGACTAACCATTAGCCTATGAGTTCCCGGTAATTCCCAACAGGGCTGTTATTTTACAAAATATATGCGGCTGCATTTCGTTAAAAGGACCTTCCACAGCTGAGAATAAGCTATCGATGGCTTCAGTCTCAACTTATAAAACGCCAAATTAGCCTGCTTGTTCAACGAATTTCGTTTGATTATGCAATGAAAGAGTCAAACATCAATTCCATGAGGCTGTTCACGAAGTTCAAGCTTCATCCGATGTTCATTAGACTACCTGCATAGTAATATTGATTAATAACATAAAAACCGTTATTTTGCATTAATGATTACACTAAATACAATAAAGCTGTCAGGTTGGCAACCCATATGTTCACGCATATTTCCCCTTGTTTTATAATGTCCTGCTTATGGAAATGTGACCAACCTGTTTTACTGGTAGCGTAATGCTTTAAAACAATCCACTTTAAGACCGTGAAACATGCGACTTACAACAGGGGAAACAGAGAGCATGCAGCGCACATGCAGAGAATGGCATTAAAATGAATTGTGAATTAATTGTGTAACGTGCTGCAAATTTGTTTTAGTTTCTAATTAGACGCTTAGTTCGCTTCTCGTTTTGTTCAGTTATGGAATAACAGGTTAAATCAGCTAGGTTTTAATAAGCTGAGAGTATGGAAAACTTGTCACTAATTTAAAAAATATGAAGGAAGAACAATACTAAGGTTCAAATTCCGTTAACACGGTGACATTTATCTCCGTTGTTTAACAGTAGGCTATGTAAACTTATGCACAGCGAATCCGCTGTAGCTTAGGCTATTTGAGAAACAATAAATGCAATATTCACTGGACAAGGTTTTGAACTTTTTTCAGACAAAACCATTCCATTTACTTACAAGCTGTAGGCCGAGAGAGCTGTACTGTAATGACATCTGAAGCGCATTTTCAGAACTCAAATGTACGTCTATTGCAGTGCGCGAGTTTTCCTTTGAATGACAATTCACGCATTAGGTGTAAATGACAATTCGCGCATTAGGCTTGATATACAGTCAAGCCTGAAAGTCTGAACACCCCTTTCACCTTCTCCACATTTTATTACATTACAGACATATTCTACAATAGATTGAGTTCATTTTTTGTCTCAAAATTCTACACAAAATAGCCCATAATGACAAAGAGAAAACATGTTTTTAGAAATTTTTGCAAATGTATTAAAAATCGAAAACTGAAATCTTTCATTTACATAAGTATTCATACCCTTTGCTTTAACATATTTTTAAAGTATCATATTTAATATTTGGTCGCATATCATTTGCATGCTGTTACTTCCTGAAGTCTGTGACCCATCAACATCAAAAGACTCTCGATATCTTATTTCCAGGTACTGTTACAAGCGATACTATAAGCTCTATGCATTTGAATGGATCTCTATGGGAATTGGGGGGTGAGACTAGATTCAAGGGTATGAGCTATCGAACGAGCCCCAAACCATCACTCTGTTGCCAGATATGGAGTAGATGTGGATGGATCACTGCAAGGGTTATTTCTCCTGACTCATTTTCCTATAGAACTCTATGGGAGAAAAAGTCAGGAGAAACAACCCTTAAACCCTTTTTTTAATTTTTTATTTCAGATTATTTGCAAAAATTTCTAAAAACATGTTTTCACTTTGTCATTATGGGCTATTTTGTGTAGAATTTTGAGACAAAAAATGAACTCAATCTATTGTAGAATATGTCTGTAATGTAATAAAACGTTGAGAAGGTGAAAGGGTTGTTTTCGGCTTGACTGTAGGTGTCATCAGCAAATGGAAAGCCATTTTTACTGGATAGCCATTGTCCTGTAACAGAAGATTGTCCACCCAGAAGAATACAGAAATTATTGGCAAATATAGGCCAAGTCATAGTTTGATCCAGGATCATTGCAAATAGTCTATAGCCTATACGTGTAACCTTACACGTACCATCGCACATCACCTGGATGTTGATGGAGTGGGCTGAAAGCAATTTAATTTGGCATTCCCCTTCGCTGAGGGACAGGAAGATATGTGGTCTTTCACCTATGAACCCTTTTATTATAATACACTTTTTTATACATAGCCTACACAATAATAATATTTCACATTGTAATCTTGATATTTTTAGTCATGCTTGTGCATGCCCCTGTCTGTAACAGACAGGAGGGTGTACGCACATTGTGCACTATGTAGACGCACTTATATGCGCCATTAAAATAACATGTAAACGACTGCGACATGACTTTAGACCAGGTTTGTGGTAGTTTTAGCGCAAGCGCTTTCTGCTGCCTCAAGATAGCAATATGCCAAAAATAATCCTGGCCACTCCTCATCTTAAAACCAACACGCCCAGTTCACTTGTAATGGGCGCAAGAATACATGGTATTTAAACGACGTGAACGCAAGGTGTTATAATGAACCATGCGCCGGGTGTAAGATAGCAAAGACACTTGCGTTTGGGTTAGCGCCGCTTAGCGCCGGGTGTAAGATAGGGCCCCCTGTGTTTATTTAGTGCATGCATGCTGCCAATCTCTCTGGTAGCACACATGCTACAAAAGTGAATATCAGTTTTCTGGTGGCCACTTTCTGCTGCTGGGCACCAGCCAACTATATCATATCTACAATGTACTCCAAATGCTTCCACCAAGAACTACAGCTAAACTGTACACAGCTCTTTACAAAGAGTGTCTAATAAAAGGAAAAGCAAAATTTCTGATATGTATGGCCAGTCTGTTAAAAGCACTTCTGAACACTACCTGAAAAATGTAATGCAAAATTCAAACAGTGAATTCAAACAGTATTCAAACTTTTCAGTTAGTACCATAGATACAAATAAAGTGTGGAGTATGCACTGTGTGTGAAAAATTCTAATATTTTAAAACTTATGGTGTGCAAGGAAATACTTTAAAGTTACATTTTGAACGTGAAATGTGAGATTACCTTTCTTTTTTCTTTGACGTTGGACTCATATATAATTTGACTACATGTCACCATGTCATCATCACATGCCCTTTCAACTTTAACCTTTGACCTTAAGGGAGAGGGGGAAAAAATACACAAGATAAATAAATATAAGACGACATATACCCGTATCAAAGAAAATATTCATTTCTTTTGCCCAAATTCTCATATGAGAAAGTAACATTCAAGTAAAAAATGGTCAAAAACTCCTATAGAAAATCACAGTTAAAGGGGAATTCCACTGAAAACAACATTAACCTCATTTAACAGATCAAGGTGTAACTGATTCAGCCTCTTTGTGGCTGGCCAAAACCATCTCTGAACAGAAATGTCAGCAGCGAAAGATGCACATTTGGTAGAATATACGTGAAAATTACATCTCCTCCCAACCCCCCATACTAGGCGAAGGGGGCATTGACCGAGCTAACAGACAGTATGTTCAGTAGTCTGGCCTGAATGTTCTCCTCAAAATCATCAGGGCGAAAGTGCCTGATACACACTTTCTCATTCTTCAGCTGCGTCTCTGGTGCATCTGGAGGATATTTAGCGTTTCCAATTGCAGTCAGCCATTGATTCTCACCATCATCATGCGGTAGCCGATAAAATTTAATTCCTTCCTTCGCCGCCATTAAACCCATGATGTTCATACTTGCCAACCTTGAGCCCTCAGAAATAGGGAGATTTTCCACCACGGGGACCTCGATTGTAATTGTTGACCGGGGGGTGGGGGGGGTGTGGGTGCAATCACCTTTTTTTTTTATATAAAAACTTTATTTAACGGTTTATTTAACGTATGTACCGCGGGTGTGCGTCCGCGTCTGCGTGTGTCTGTTATATCGCGTGTTGTGCGGACCACAGTGCCACGTAGATACAAGCGTCAGATTTTTAAAAAAAACTTTTAAAAAACGGATATTCTCCTAAATCGGGAGAACTGCGGGAGAATGTTCTCTCCGGGTGATTACCGGGAGAGGACAGTGAAAATCGGGAGTCTCCCGGGAAAATCGGGAGGGTTGGCAAGTATGATGATGTTTGCCATACAGCGAAGGGGCATTTTCTTTTCAGAAGCAGGAAAGTTAACTGAACACCATAATCTACCATCCATTTTTTCTTTCTTTAGTGGCAAGCTTGCTCGCGAGCACAAGAACGGCTTCCATGCCAAGTAGTTTTGCCCAGCCCCTCCATTTGTATTCAGTAGAAGTGGAAACCTGTGACTGGGGTTGTCTGACACCCACCTCTAGACTGCAAGCACCTGCCCCCTTGCAGTCTATGGTAAAGCAGGTCCCTGGAATAGGCTATATCTCTGCACACAATACAGGTACAGAATTGGCTGAGAGCTCATTTTAATCAGGACAGTTACTCCTCTACAAATAAAATATATTTTTCCCGTGGAATTCCCCTCTTTGTTGTAGGAATAATTTAAACATAGTAACTATTAGTGGTAATCAAATGCTGCAGTAAAACTCACGTACATCATAGTTTGGCGACGGATGTTCTCGATCTCTGTGGTGTAGCTGGGGCTCCCTATTATTGTCTGAAAAGCAGAGGCTGGCTCAATCTGCTGACCCCAAATCTTGGAGCCCAAACGATCCAAGATCACCATGAAACACTGGAGGGACGGCCAAAAAGGGTCCATGCTTTCATCTGGGAACAATGCAAAATGGCAAATTCATTTGTAATAGGTCATGCTATAATGTCATACTTATTCATGTACACTTTTAAATATCCTTTCAAATTTTACATGCCGTCAAAAGTCTAAACATAACCTGCAACTCCCAGTGTAATTTGGAGTTTCTCATGCTCATTTTTCATGCTCTGACATTCAATATATAAGGGTTAATCTCACTATACATTATTGAAATATGCCTTACCTTGCACTGCTTTCTCCATTGTGTTAAGAATGCACTGCATAATATCAGTTTGCTTATCTGGGCCAAGCAATAGAGAATCCAGTGCCTGGGCATCAAGTACAGTCAGGAGCATACATATCCCTAAGGGCAAATAGGTATTGAGAAGAATTACGGCATATTACAGCACATACAGGGTCATTGCGTTTTCCTCATTTTATTAGGTCTAGCATGCATCTCTGGCAGGGATTATAAATGGTTCAGGGAATGAAAACAATAAACGAAAACTAACAACATTTTTCATGGAACAAAAACGTAAACACTTTCAAGTGTTCCGGAGAGAAAACGCTATTTTATATGAGTGTGTAAACCGGTTAATAATGTTATGTTTTGTTCCAGTTTTTTTTTTTCCCCTTGCAAATCCCAGGCTGCAGTCCAATCTGTTAAATGTCAAGGCTTCGGGCACTGATAATAATTACAAGACAAAACAGGACAACAACTGTGCTCAAGAATAAGAAAGCACCTTAAAGGGGAATACCACCAATTTTCAGCATTGAAATGGTCAAAACTATACCCCCATAGTTGTTATAAGGTCCATAGAACACATCCCTACTTTTCCGTGTGTCTGAGAACAGAGCATGCAGGCTCCTTCACCGTAATCAAAGTGTAATCAAAGTGTACTCAAAGTGTAATCAAAGTGAATGTCTTGCCACGCCCCCTAGAGAGCCTGGTTGAAATGAATGGAGAATCTCAACTAGAGTAGAAACATTGTGACTTGAAGATGAAATTTATGATTTTTTGAGCTTTTCCGGGCAAATGAGCTCTCACGCACTAGTGCCAAGTCTTTTACAACATAAAATATAGTCCGATGCTATCGTAAACCACCTCGCTTTACTTTCCCTACCTCACTCTTCATTCAAAAGTGCAGGGGGGTAACTTCACCTTGGCTGTGATGCTTATGCCCATATTTGGAGTTCCACCTTCCCAGGCTCTATTCACTGGCCGATAAACCAGTCACTGGCCAATTAGTAATAACCTAACATGAGTTTTCTGTTGGTTCGACAAAAGCTTAGCCTCAAACTTTTCTACTTCTCAAAATATGTTGCCTGGTGTGGGCCATTATAGCTGATATTATATGAAGGGTTTTTGTGATTTTGCCTAACACTTTTAAAATTAAATTCAGCATTTGTTTTTTTCAAATTAAGCACTGCTTTATTGTAAAAATCAAAACTATTAATTTTACTGTGCGCTAAAACGGTAAGGTAAGCATATTGAAAAAAAGGATAGGGTATTGGAGACACATTTGGGATCAACTGATAAAGTAATTAGTATTACACTTTCTTTGTTTAGATGCCATTGTTACATCATCATGAGAATGTTATTATTTTCGTTCTAACCGTTATTCCATTAATATGGGCTGAATGCTAGAAACATGAAAATACTATTTCTGTTCAAAATGAATAATCATTCGTTCCTAATCCCTAATCTCTGGACCATGAGTTGCCTTCATTTAAGATGAAAGTTAGTATACCTAGCCAGTAGTTTTTGTAGTTTGTTGAATCATAAAGGTGACGTGGAAGAAAGAGCATCTTGATCTTCTCAGGACCGTAAGAGGTGTCTATGTCAGAGTCTTGGAAGATATCGAGCTCGATTACAGAAAACATGCTGTTGAATATATCCTGGAGGTCATAGAAATCATCCCGGTCCACCTTTCCCAGTGACCTGGCTGCATGAATAGCCCAGCGCCTCACCTAGAAACAGAAAAAAGGTTGAGCACTTGGCTGCACTCTCAGTAGACTGTAATGTGGTACAGCAAATCCTAAAAGCTTGAATTACATCATATTTATCAGAAATACTAATTTCAGGTTGTACAAAAACTTATAACAAAAAGTTATATTGTGAAATAAAATGTGAGCATTGGGGATGATGTTTAATCACTTTGATTAAATGAGGATGATGATGATGATGATGATGATCGTTTTATATAAAGCCAATTGCTCACCGTTTCATTGGGGTGGACAAGGAGGAGGTATATGCCCTGATATTTGTCAAAAACCTGAAAGGAGTTTTCCATCTTGCAGAGAGCTTCAACACACATTTCACCTGAGAAGACAAAAAGGCTGACTCAGACAGCACAACTTAAACAATAACTGTCCTCCACTCACATCTGTCCATTACTATTACAGACAAAAGTATAATTAAATTCTGTATTTATTCAAACAACTACACTACATTCTGAATAGAAAATGATCCCTTTTTGGCATCCTGCAGATTTCTGATATAAAAACTAGAGGTCTGCACGGGACTGATTATTTAATCCCACTCCAGCAAGATTCCATCCCACACAAAACTGGACTCGTTTGTCCTGTTCCCGCCCGCAACATAAATGTTTTTGTACCGCAGAGGCTATTGACGTCCAAAATATGCCATAAATGTGACATTTGGGCGGAAAAACCGGAATAATAATGCACGAGAGCTGAAGCAACCACACTAACAGTCAAGACAATTAGAAATTAAAAGCAGGTTAAAATTGATGATACGTTGATGCAGGTTAGCCTGAATGAATAGGCTATGCAACACGGGGCGTCTCTACGTTATTTCTCAATATATTGGGAGGTGCATAGGAACGCAAATCAAAACTTTATAAAAAATAAAACCCATGATCAAATGGAAATGTGATTTTATGGGACACTCAAGGCAAGAGTATAGGCTTAGTGCTAGTAAGCAGTGTTATGATTAATTCAGTCCTGACAAACATCTGTAACTCCCGGCAGAAACCGAGACATCCAATGAAACAGTTTGTAATAAACCGCCAGCGGGAGTCCCGTGGAAATGCAGACCTCTAAAAAAAGCTCACTTACATAATGGGGGGTGCCCCATTAGGTAGGGATACTTCAGCATCTCAGTAAGTGGGACTCGTATTTTGTTTTCGTATTCTGCTGGTGTAATCTTGGGGACCTTGATCTCCTGGTCATCTTGAACTATGAAGAGGTCATCTTCCTCCAGCTCTTCTTCAGATGCCTCAATAAAGCGAGCCAAAAGTCTGGATGTCTCCAACTCCCACAGCCGCTTCAGAAGACAAGAGACGGCAAAGTACAATATACATTATATAACATCGTCCATAGGTGAAAGTAATCCAGTACGGTCTGGTATGCTGTACCATTATTACAAGCATTGGCGTACACCTCACCTGAATGCCTCAAGTAACACCTGTAGTATTAATTGACATCTGTCATGACTTTCTTCTATAAAATTAAGCAAATGTAGTTTCTCAAAGTTTTATCCATCTGCCTTGTTTGATCAAATATACCCTACTAGGGCATACGATGAACACAATGGCTTTTTTTAAAACCATGCCAGCCACATATCTACATCTACAACAGTTAAGGTCTAGTTTTTTTGATCTAAAAGAAATATCCCCACCGACACCGGCCCTTTTCGGATGAGGTTCCCCACCCCTGATCTACAGTAACATTACATTACATTACAGTCATTTAGCAGACGCTTTTATCCAAAGCGACATACAGTAAGTGCATACAGAAAGGTCACCAAAGTAACTACAGAACAGATGAGACAAAGCACATTCTTCCCATAAAGTAGCAGCTATCCCTAGTAATGAACACTGAATGCAGTTCACAGTGAACTGGGTAAATCAGCTCTACTACAATTCTATTCTAAATATAATAAACTTGGATACACAGTTCAACAAGAACATATACCATGAGGTCCTAGATAAGTATTAGTCCAGGTGGAGTCTGAAAAGGTGTGTTTTCAGGCCACGACAGAAAGCAGGCAGGGTTGGCATGGAACATAGGGGAATGGGAAGTTCCTTTCACCACTGGGGAGCTAGGGTAGAAAAGCTCCGCAGTCGGGACGAGCGAGTGCCATTGACACGGAGCGGGGGAAGTGCAAGTCGCCCTGCAGTAGATGAGCGAAGTGGTCGAGCAACCCCAGTAACCCCAGATTCAGAGTATTAACAGTACCTTATGTAACGATGGAAGCTCGTCCCTTGCTCTGTGGTACTCAACCACACACTCCAGGCAGAAGCAAAGGTCCTCATTGACAGCTTGCTCATCCTCAGCTGACAGTGACCCACAGCAATAGTCCTGAAGCAAGTCCGATGCACCCAGAGCACCAGACGTACACCATCGGCAAGTACTCATCTTGGTGACAAGCACAAGACAAACAGAGGTAGTTGGAGCTCATTCACATGTAACACCTTCGTCGTACAGAATTCTACCACTTGCACCACAAGAGCAGACAGTTTTAATTGTGAGCCTGAGAAACACATACGTTCTTTAAGATTGTTTATTATTACATTACATTAATGTGGCTGGTGCTTTTATTCAAAGCGGCGTACGATAAGTGCATATGCAATGTCATAGGGACGACTTAAAACAGGTCAGATAAAGTAGCAGTTATCCACAGCTATGAACATCAAGTCTAAATAGGAGTGGAGCCATGGCATCCACTAAAATGATTGTATCATGAAATAGTTTTCATACATGCAAAATCATAGTATTTTCCGAATTTTTTGTCATGAAGTGTGCATATCAATAACGAGGAACTTCTAGCAAGGACTGGCATACCAACAGAGGATAATAAATACGCACTCATTAGACGTTTAAAGATGAACGTTACATAGTCTATGATTGAAAGTATCCAATAACGTTTCGGTATTTTGCTAATATTATTTGCACGACACGAACATAAATATACTCTGCTTATATTGTAGCTGGATGCTGGCTGGCTAACTTTTATGACAATTGGCAGAGAATAACTAATGAAGACGAACCAGCTTGCTAGCTAGCTCACTAGCCATCTTTCAGTGCTGCTATGCGCTTTGAAGCCAGCAGGCTAGCTAACGTTAGCAATTTTGTGTTTTGTTTTCCCATTACAACAAAGCAGCTAATACTTGTTACAACTATTGATTTAACAACGTTAGAACTTCGAAAACGGAAACTAACTTTAGCCAGCTCGTAGTTTTTACGGCTTGCAATCACTTTTAGGGCCCATTAATACTGCACTTTAAGGCCTTTACTTAGCGGCATTATATTCATTAAAATGTAACTTACCATTTTCATGTAGCATTTATTTTTATGGTTTTACAGGTTAACATTATCGAAAATTCTCTCTTCGGTGGGCAACTAACAATGTTGAAGTCGTTGTTTTCTTTCCAAAACCACACGAAACTCCACACGGAAACAGCATCCCGTCTGTCTGTAGGTTCTGGGGGAAGTGACGTTGTGTTGAGAGACTCGGGCCGTGTCCGAATGAGCGCACTTGCCTACTTGAGTATAGAATAGAATAGTAGAATAGAACTTTTATTTTCCCTTTAGGGAACTTCAGTTGTAGCCACCAGCAACAACAAAAAAGACATAGACAGTGGGGCAGACCCACAACACACAAACAAACATATCAAATAAAGACATTCAATAGCATCATTGCATTAATCAAATTAATTAAGTGAATTAAAGCGGAATACAGCCATGACTAAAAATAACCCCCGCGGTCCCGAGACGTCCAGTGTCATTAAGCAGTCCAACACACAAACTCCGCCTCCACGACCTTCCTAAATGTATGCAGCCTATGTATAAACCAGTTGAATATATATATATTTTAAATCTGTTAAGTACCCGACAATTCTGAGTGTTCTTAATATCCCCGGATGATAGACTTATTTGATTTCTGAAAATGCACTTCAGATGTCATTACAATACAGCTCTCTAGACCTACAGCCTGTAAGCTAATAGAATGGTTTTTACTGAAAAAAGTTTGTCCAGTAAATATTGCATTTATTGTTTTTCAAATAGACTACAGTGGATTTCGATAGCCTACGGTTAAAAAACTGAGATAAATGTCACCATGTTAACTGAACCTTATTCTTCGTCTTTCATAGCTATTTTTTTTATTACAGTGATGAGGTTTCCATACTCTCAGCTTATTAAAACCCCGCTGATTTCACCTGTAATTTTAAGGTCTGTTTCCCTTGCTGTAAATCACACTTTTCACAGTCTTCCTGGGTAAGTGGATTGTTTTAAAGCATTACGCTACCAGTAAAACAGGTTGGTCACATTTCCATAAGCAGGACATTATAAACAAGAGAAAATATGCGTTAACCTATGAGTTGCCAACTTGGCAGCTTTATTGTATTTATTGTATTTAGTGGGCAAAGGCAAAATAATGTTATTTATGTTATTAAATATGTTATTAATCAATATTAGAATGCAGGTAATGAACTTCGGATGAAGCTTGAACTTGGAGAACTTGAGACGAGAACATCCTCATGGAATTGATGTTCGACAATGTTTCATTGTATATCTGTAAGGGGTTGGGTACGAAGGACCAAACGCGACAGAGGAAATCTAAAATCTATCCCCGTAGAGATAGCCACAAGAGAGGATAGACTCCGCAAGAAATAGGGAAGAAAGAAACACAAATAATATCAACCCAATTCACTAGGGTGAAATAAACTCTTTGGCTAGAGTATAGATAGGAGAAGAAGAAAAAATGTCTCTCTCTCTCTCTCCCTCTCTGTCACGGTATTTGAGGATGCCGTGTTCTCTCTTGCGGAAGCTCCCGCACAGCTGTGGGACAGAATCCGTGCTGGGTTTTTTCCTCTGTCCCAGCACTCATTGTCTACACCTGTTCTGTGTTTCTGCAGCCTTCTTAAGCGTGACGGTTCTTGTTCTACACTTTCGTATCAGCATTGCCACAGAACGAAGCCGGTAACAGGGTCAGTTTATGGGAGATTGTTTTATTTGAGTTTCAAAGGAAACCGTGTAACCACTTAGGAAAGGAAACCACTTGATTTGAGTGAGGGCTAGAATTAGTTTCTTTCCTTTTCTTCTCTTCGCTACTTTTCTATGTTACGTCAACCTCCCTGAGGTTCGCTCTGTTCTGTTTTTCTCTTTAGAAGCTATTATTTGTATTGCTCATATAGTTCGTTTTCGAGTTTGAGGTTTTCCGCTTTTTAATGTTTTGTTTCCCACTCCCTATTGCAAGTGTTCACCCATATATTTCGGGACTTTTCTCACCCACGTTTTGTGTGGGTTGATTTATTTTTTTCAGCTTTTCTGCTGAGGGATTTCTCAATTTTTCTGTTCTTCCCTATTTGTGGTTGTTCCACTTTGTGTGGATAACTTATTGAACCCCCCTATCAGTCGCATCTGCTCCTCTGTCCCGACCTCCCTGATAGTACACGAAAGCTGAATTATGGAGGTTCCAGCGACCCCGTCAGGGTCAGACCAGGCTACGGCCACACAGCACCCAACATTAGCCACTCATGAGGAGAGCATTCGCGCTCTCCAGGGACAACAGCAGGCCATACTGACTCAACAGGGCCAATTAGCAGAACAGCTGCGGTTCCAAAAGGGCTGGCTTCGCGAGGCAGAAAGCCTTCATCAGCTGACAGTCATGAAGGTCCCTAACGTTGCACAAGCACCCGTGCCCCTGAACCCTCCTGTCCCGCTCTCTCCACCCATCGCCAGGGAACCTAAGCTCCAGCTCCCATCACGCTATGACAGGAAGGCAGGAAAATGTCAGGGGTTTCTATCCCAGTGCATAATATTTTTTAAAGCACAGCCAACCCGTTTTTCCTCTCACGGTTCTCTGGTCGCTTTTATATGTTCACTTTTGACCAGAACCACCCTTGCCTGGGCAGATCCACTTATCCGGTCTAGTGCTCTGCTCTTGGGGGATTCAGACGACCTGATGCGAGAAATGGGCATGGTTTTTGACCATGATGTCTCGGGCCAGGAGGCGGCTATAAAATTAACTGTGGCAGGGTTTTCCATTTCCTTCTGGGCATTGGCGGGCGAGATGGGTTGGCCGGAGGAGCCGCTGAAAGCGCTATTTCTTAATGTGCTCTCGGATCCTGTAAAGGATGCTCTAGCGGTTCACGAGACACCACCCACCTTAAACACATTAGTTTCCCTGGCTATCCGAGTGGACAATCGGGTTAGGGAACGTGAGCGAAAGAGAGAGGGCAGGAGAAACTGCTTCACCCGGTACCCTTCTCATGTTCCAATTCCCTTTCCAGCTCCTCCCGGTGTCCAAGTTTCGTCCAGTCAGGGCGAGCCGATAGCTCGTTCCTTCATGATAGACCAGATTCCCAGGCTAACGGGGTCTGGTGTCACTACTGCAAACATAAGGGACACCTTAAGGGGGAGTGCCCGAAGCTAGTGGAAAACGAGGGGTCTCACTAGTGCAGCGGAAGACACCAGTGAGACAGGAGATAAACCCCTTTTTGCACGCTCGTATCAATTCAGTTAAGCTGGGACCAACACTCGGTCGATTCTCACGCCTTTATTGATTCAAGGGCGGTAGAATGTTTTGTTGATGCTCAGTGGGCTAAGGAACAGAGTTTACCTGTGTACCCCTTAGCGCAAACACACTTTATTACCGCTCTAGATAGGCGACCACTGGGAACCGGGGTAGTCAAAGAAACTACAGCTAACCTGTGTATGTGTATATCTTGTGGAGCTCACTGCAAACTAATTCGTTTTTTTTTATTGAATCAACTGGGTCACTCCTGGTTGATGTTACATAAACCTCAAATAAACTGGGGCGAGAGCGGGAAAACTATCCTCCGGTGGGGTCCGCGCCGCACTGTTTACTTTTATTACGAGCACCGGGTGGTTGTGGTTTCGGTTCAGAAACAGACTCGGTCAGTGACTATGAGGAGACTGTATTTCTCTCTGAGCTTATGGGATCTTCGCCGTCCCTGGAAGACAGGGAGGAGAGTCTGGACTGGGATTTTCTTGCAGACTGGAACCCTCCTGTGGACGAATGCTTTTTTTCCCTCCGAATCCAATTACGCAGAAGTTATGGGAGCGCTTGTCTTTCCGTTACCCTCTAATGTACCCACTGATTACACAGATCTAGCAGAGGTTTTCAGCAAACAACCGCGCGACCACCTTGCCACCTCATAGGCCTTATGACTGCGCCATCGAGTTGTATCCTGGCACCCTCACTTTCTGGGGCCAGCCCCCAGGGTTTGCTTAGTTCATGCTGCCTCTTAGTTGAAATTTTCCCCTTCCCCTGGGGTTGCCCTGGCCTCCTCTCTGACCTGTCCAACCATCCCTGGACCAGTGTCCCATCTTTCTGCATTTTCAGCATTCTCCTTTTAGCTATGGTCCTCTCTAGCCTGTCGGCTGCCACTGGCTCTGGTTTGTCCATGGGACCACCGGTCCTTAGGCATTCGGTACTGCCCATTCGATCGGTGGGCCCTGCCCTCCGGGGCCTGGAGTGGGGGTGCCTGTGTCTGGTTTATCAATGCTGCTTGAGTTCCCTGTTCTTCCTTTTCCTTCTTGGCTATCTGGAGAAGTAACAGATTTTTTTTTGGGATTTGTTCTGCCCTTTTGTGTTTTTAACATTTTCTCTGTGCAACCTCACGTGGTGGACAAGATGAGCTCTTTGTTTATCCCAATTCTCCTAAGGAAGCTCCACAACCTTGTTTAGGGCCGTTTTTACTGGTTCGGGCAATACTTTACACAACATGTGAAAGAACATTGTCAGCGTTCCTGGCCATGCATCATATAGTTCTCCCATATTTGTGTTCCATGCCTCCTGTATTCTGTTGAGGAAGTCATGGATGTCCTCTCCTTTTTTTAGTTCTGCATTCATTATATCAGCAAGGTTTGCTTTATGTGGAAACAACTTTCTCAAAGCGACCCACACACCTGGGGCTACATGTATAAAACTCTGAGTAAAAGAATGCGAGAAAGAATGCTCAGGGAGAAAGTCGGAAATCTGCTTACGCAAAGTTTTACATTTTCTCCCTCTGCCTTTTCATCATGGTGTTGCTATATAACACTGACTCCAAACATTGCATACATATGGTGCCCAGCATGTGCAGGGGTATGCAGATTCTCTTATTTTATACATCTGAATTTCTGCGTGGAAACTCGCTTACGCAGCGTTTCAGGGGCTGCTGGCACCCATTACTGCAAGTATCCAGATTCCCTTCCCTCACCTCATTTTTCTCTCATCTACTCTTCTCTCATTTCATCTTCTTTGCATTCCTTCCATTTTTTTTCTTGCTTGCATTGTTCCAAGTCGCTACATGCCTTTGGTGGTTCTACTGTTTCCTTCTTGCAGCTCATTATCTCCTAATTCTCTGGGCTGCCATTAGGTGTGTGGAGGAGCGGGCATAGTATGCTATTCAAGGAGTTTACCTCGCTTCCTCGGCTCTCACTCCAGGCTGTCCCTGGTTCTTCTTCTTCCAGCCGTGCTACCATAGCTTGGGGTCTTATTAAAACGGTCCCCAACTTTCCTTTTACTTCCAGGGTTCCTTTCACTTTCACCAACTCTGGCCTCATCCTTACAGTAGTCTCTGGCCTCTGGCTCAGACCCTCTTGTTTCCCAATGTCCTCCAATAGGGGATACAGGCTTGCAGCGTTAATAGCTCTGTTTGCCGGCCACTGTTCGTCTGAGTTGTAGGTTGGTGGTCGCTTTGATGATGCTGGTTGGGGGTCCTCCTTCGACTGGGGCTCCACCTTATTTTCCACAGGTACCACTCTCCGTCGGGCAGACTCATTCTTCCGTTGATTTAGATGGACTCTGTGGGTTCTCAACTTTCCCTTCTGGCCCAACTTGCCCTTACCCTCTTTTCTACACAAAATTGTTTCCACTGATTGTAGGTATAGAGGTCTCAAAGAGCCTTCCTCGGGCTATACCAAGGGACCATCTCTTGTCCACTCTCCCCATTTCTTTATGATATGCCCATAGTCCATTTGGAATATCTCACTTATATAGAAGAGGGGAGTCTTGGGCTTTGGGTTTAAAAACTTACCCTTTCTGGCTTCCATATCCTTCTCGCTCATGTTTTTATAATTTGGCGGATCTTTCTGTTCTTGGTAGCCACAACTTTATCTTTAACCCTGCAGTTCCCAGCTAGTGACTCGCGTAGCTCCTCCCCTTAAATGCCACTGAACTGACTTCTCCTCTATCTTTTCAGTTCTTAATTCCCTCAAATTATTTACACAAGCAACGTTGTTTTCCTTTTCTTAATTTTTTTTTTTTTTTTTTACAATACATTTCTCACAATACTGGTTCCCTATTTGTCCCTATTCTCGCGTAATATAGCTGTGGCTTCACCCTATTCCCGTCTGCGGCGGACTGTTTGCTGGGAAAGGCGTCCCTTTGCACAACCTCTACTCAGCCCACAACCTGGTTATTCTCATCTTTCAGAGATTTTGGCTAGCTATCTTGGAGCCCTATTGCTCCCCCACAGTGTTGTCAACCTGCTCTCCAAAATTAATAGTTGATATTTATATTTTTAATATATCTGAGCAGACTTTTTAGCACTTTCTTTTTCTTTTACTTTTTTACACTCTTACTTCTTTAATCTTCTCTTTTTTTTTCTTTTACTTTTTTAGACTCCTTAGACTTTTTTAGACTGCTTAATTCTACTTATTTATTCTTTCTCCACTCACCCATTGGAGCCCGATACTTGGGGCCAACAGAGTATGGGTAATTTCTTTCTACATACTTTTTATGAAAAAGGCGTCTGCTTATCTTTCACTATGGTTGACCGCACGTCGTTGATTCCCTTTTGCATCCTCCCCGGGATCTTGGGCTCCTGGCTGGCTTGCCAAATATGTGGAGGTTACTCTCTCCTCATTAGGCTCAATTTGAGATGGGTTTTTAAGCTGGAGAATTCTTGCTTCTTGTCAGATGAAGATGAAAGAAATAATTTTGCGGAGTCTTATATTCAGTTTAACCTTTTATTGAGCGTCGGCGCCAACGGGAGGTCGTTTCTCTTATGCTGAGGGGTCAGGAGCTCTCTGAACAAAGGCAAACACTGACTTATATAATATCATAACTCCTCCTCTACCTGGCTAATACACCAATGATTTACGGGGACACCCTTTCTTCATAATACATTTTACCCAATAAACAAATAGGCAAAAATAAAACATGTTATATAACCAGTCCGTACCCTATGCGCTGGGGGGCACTCTTGATCTACCGAATAAAGTTGTTTGTGACTTATCCTCATGTGCCTCTTGATCGGACCATGTATTTTCCCAGCTTCGTCAAGTTCACCATAGTCTATCTTATCTATTGTTATGGGTACATCTCTTTTCTTAGCTTGGGAAACACGGCGGATGGAAGGTGCCTACAGAGCCGGTTTTTGGCATAGGCAGTATAGGCAAATGCTAAGGGCGCCACCACCCAGAGGGGGCGCAACAAATGGGAAAAAAAGAAAGAAAAAAGTTTCGCTTTAAAAAAAAAAGAATAATAATTTTAAAAAATTTATTAATACTACTAGTTAACACTGTTATTTCAAAATATTAAATAACCCCACAACAACCAGCGTAGCTCTATAGCATAGCCTATTAAATAATAATAATTTCTTAGTTCATGTCACCCCGCCCCCCTCCAGCCAGGCAATTAGACTTTACCTGCGCTCCCTCTCTGGGCAATGGTAAAGTGTGGCTATCTGACGTGACCCTCGCATTATATGCTATCAACATGTCGAAAAGACCAAAGCTGTCCGGTGCTCAGGGAAGGAAAAGAAGGAAAGAAGAGGAGGAACAACGTGAAAAGGGCAGAGGTACAGTAACGTTAATGTGATTAAATGAATTGTCTAGTGCTCTCTGACTTTAGGCGCATCCTGCCCCAGTACCGGGGGCGCTTGGGTTGAAGAGGATAGTGCCAGATAACTTAAGTTAGCTAGCTAATATTACTGTAGCCGAGCCGAGCGTTACATTAGCTAGTCACTAGTCACTCACACACACACACACACACACACATCAGCTCTCTCAGTCACTCTGCACCTTCTTGCTAGCTAGCTGGACAGCGGCAAGAGAATCATGGTCGCCTCATCTTGAAAAATACATAGACTATGCGTGCATAACAGTAGCCTACATAAAATAAAAGTAGGCTACATAACAACTAATAAAAATAAGAAAACTGTAGTACCAGTCATCATCAGGGAAATTAGGTCTATTCAGCAGGTGTTAGTCCTGTGTCATACTGTAGGCTACATTTTTATTGACATCTGGTTACCCTGTAATCAAAATGCTATTCCTTTTCATCTCCTTTATAATTAATTGTTGTAGTAAGCCTTTGGTTTGTTGTGTTACAGTTCATAATCTCTAAAGTTAGTTTATATAGTTAGTTACATCAGTGTTTTAAAGTGCATATCATTAATGTTAATGCCAAATAAGCTTTCCCATTATGCTATATTAGTATTACACTGCAGTTTACTGCTTTTTTTGGACTGTAAATGTAAATCTACATTTCATTGTAATGACAATAATGTTTAATAAAATTTCCATTAGTATGCATGCCCATCTTATGTACAGTATAGCAGACATGCATCTTTTTAAGTTTTTCATCTTTATTCTTGTAAAAAAAAAATTACTAATAGACTAACACGGTGTGTGTAAATCATGTGGTCTCAAAACAGTTGTCTTATGATGATGTCATAGATGACTTTGCTGCAAGAAAGGTTAGGAAAGTAAGACTGTAGGTAAAGTGAGCTTGATGAGGGGGCTTCTAAGTCTGTTACTAGTCGAAGCCTTGTGCTTGTGTGCCTTTTGTGTTTGTGTGCAATTATTTGTGTGCAATTATTTCTTTATTTATTTTACTTTATTTTACTAAGTTAATTGTAATTATATTTTACCTTACTTTATTTATGGCAGTAGGCTACTGGTTTCTTTAATATATATATTAAAGATAATATATTGTAAATATCTATAATAATAATGTCACTTGTTCACTGTTTTGATGTTAACTGTTTGATTTTGTGGGTTATTTTCAGTAAAAGAAAAATGTGAAAACAAAAGTGTGAGTGCATGTTATTGGTAGTGAATAAACTATGATGCAAGGGGGCGCCAGATAAAATCCTGCCTAGGGCAGCCAATTGGTCAGAGCCGGCCCTGGGCGCCTACATCCTTGTTGTTGGGAAACGACCCTGCTTAGCCTGGAAGATAGAAAACACCTGAATCCTTTTGCCCTCCACTTACTTTCAGTGTTTTTCCACTAGTTCTTGACTTTATTATTTATATAGGGGCTTCTGCATATGTGGCTTTCTTGGGCCTAAAGCTTACTTCCACAATACCAGAAGTGGAGCAGATGCTGTGCGGCGTCTGCTTCCTTATGGGGCCCACACTCGTGGATCAGCCGTGCGTGGTCCGGCTGGTAAAATTTCTGTCTGTTCCCACCACCTGACTCTCTACAATGGGTGCTCGAGCGTTCAGTTATGCTGCACCCAGGCTCTGGATCTCTCTACCGACACACATCCGCCACACAGAATCACTAACATCGTTCAAAAATTACTCAAAACCCATCTGTTTATCTTGACATACCACTGAATATTTCTTCCAGTGACATTTGTTTGTTTGTCTACTTTTTATTATAATAATTATGTATTATTTGTAATTTTATTTTAAATTTGTGCAAAGGTGTTGCTTTTATCATGTATATTTTGTATCGTGTTTTTGTATATTTAGTATTTTTCTGTCTTTGTTAGGTGACCTTGGGTGTTCGGAAAGGCACTGTTTCAAATACAATGCTTTCTTATTATATTGGAGCATTATATGCTATTTATAATTATATTACATCGCAGTGTTTGTCTCTTAAGTTTGCTTCTAAATGTACAGCAATATGCAGCCACTTGGTGGTGCAAAAGTGCACCTGCATACCAAAGAATATAAAGTCAAATATGGCAAGCTAAACAGCAGGGTGAGAATGTAAACAGCTAACTTGAGTGATTATTTTCTACAAAGACATACAGAGGTCATCTTCACACATCATTGTTTTACCACCAGTAAACACATAACTGAAACTTATGTTCGTTGCTTTATCATTTTTAGGCTCAACATTCAAACTGGTATGCAATATGTTGACTTGTGATTATCATATATATTCAGGTCCAGAATTATTGGTACCCTTAACAAACATGACTAAAAAAGGCTGTATTGAAAAACACAGGTATTAAACTATATTGTATGCTCAATAAATGTGGAAATTCTATTATTTTATGACAATGCAATTGTTCACACAATATTCTTTTATTTTAAAGTAATAATTTAGATAGGTGTCCCTCTGCAAGGATAACACTACTGAGTGGTCTACTATAGTGTTTAATAAAATGAGTTATCATATTGGGGGGACCTTTGAACATTCCTCCATACAGAATCTTTCAAGATCCTTCCGGTTGTGGTTGTGGACTACCCTCTTCAATTCAAACCACTAATTTTAGATCGGTTCAAGTCTGGAGATAGAGATGACCATTGCAAAACAGTGATTTCTGGCCAGTTAACCATTTCTTGGTTGATGTTGAGGTATACTTGAGAACATTGGCTTGCATAAAGATCCATTTGTGGCCAAGTCTAAGATAGTTAACATCTTAACCAAAATTCTTAATAATTAAATGACTGACACACTAAAGAAACTGCCAAAATTGCAAATGACACAACAAAACATGCAATAATCAGATGAGCAACGTATGTCTCAATATTGAATTTACATCTCATTAACAGCACAGTATAAAACACGCATTACAGCTGTATCTGTTGTCATGCAGTTATTCTTAAAGTACAGACAATTGATACACCACTCACAGATTACAGGCACCCAAACAGGTTCTATCCTCATTGTTGGAGAAATAAATGTTTTCTCACATGCTTTTTAAAAGCAACAAACCGAGAAGAAAAGAGAGGTGAAATCCCAAAGGCCTCCCTAACAGCAAAGGTTGATCAAGTTTTGTTGGGCGTGGGTGGTGGTTCATTCAAATTTTTGAAATTCATTTTTATTTTTTTCCTCAAATTACCAATGCCTGAACCTGGCCTAACAAGTCCCTAATTTATCTAAAATGTACAGTTCTTCTGGCTAACATATCCACTGGCAAATAATGCCATAATGTATTGAAGAACATGTGAGAATACAAGAGGCAAATTACCCTTCTACATGGGAGTATTACAACTGCCCTGTATTGAAACCCTATATAAAATATTATTTGTTTCTGCAAAGAGCTGAAAGATCTTGATGAGCACCTTGTCCTCTTTGGAATGTGCTGAACTGCAGGAAGGGGCAGGAAGAAATAAGGTTGAATAATTAAACTGGAATACGGCCCGTTCGTTTAGATAATGACCAACTGAGAATTTTACTTGCAAATGCACAATCCCTCAAACATGAAAACAAGACGGTGGTCTGCTGCAGTGACCTGGATATAACCACTACAGAAGATTAAATATGATTACTTTATTTAAGTTTATGTTCATTTGTCAAATTACTTTTGGTCCCCTAAAATGGGGGAGACTATGTATAAAAATGGCTACATTTTCAACACGGTTCACCTGATATGGATGTAAGAACCCTCAAATTAAAGCTGAAAGTCTGCACTTTAACCTCATAGTCACTATTCCATTTCAAATGCAATGTGCTGGAGTACAGAGCCAAAACAACAAAAAATGTGTCACTGTCCTAACACTTTTGGAGTGCACTGTATTTCACCCACAGCAGGCACCTCCACAAATTGGTATTTCTCACACCTCACATTTGTTTTCTAAAACCCACTGACACTTTGGGATCATTTGGCTCACTGGATTAACCACATACATTTCTAATACCCGATTAGCTCCTTTAATGATTTGTGCATGCCCATATACCTGTTCACAAGTGAGTATATCACAAAATCACCAAATACCTATCGCCATTTTTCAGTGAAGCGATAGATAAATGTTCATTATTTCTGAATACTACTATTTTCATGCTCACAAATTCAGAAGAGGGTAACTAACTCACTCATAATGCAAACTAGCAACTAGCTTTGTGCCAATGATGTTCTTCTGTGATCGTATGTTTGTTAATGTGATTCTTCTGAAAATTAAACACTGTTATAAAGTATGTAGTGTATAGTGTATATAGTTGTTTTTCAGTGAAATCAATTACTAAATAGATGACAAATTATACCCTGTATAAAATAAAATAAAAAATATATATTAAATCAGTACCAGGTAGCTATACAATATTAAGTTCTAAAAGTTCAGTGTGCCTTTAAGCATACTCTATGAAATGATGCCAGTAATTTTATAGAATTTTTTTTTTTTAAAGATAGTGTGTCACAACCAAATGTAGCAAAAAATGCTAAAGTAGGTTATCTGAAAGCAAATGCCTTGACTTTTCCAATCCTCTCAGTGACCGTTTCCCCTCCTCTCCTTCTTACAGCCAACGTTTGCGACGATGAGCTGCTGCTGTGCCAGAATGGTGGCACCTGCTACCAGAGCCAGAAGTGTATGTGTCCACCAGATTTCAAGGGGGTGCTGTGTGAACAAATACGCTGCGAAGGTGGGGACTGCAATGACGCCTCGGCCTCCTACCTCAGCTTTGCCACCCTGCTGCTCTGCCTCTTGGGCAATCAGCTGGCCCAATTAACTGCTAACTGAGCCAGACCTGGACCCGTGCAGCAGAGGGAGGGGTGAAGCCACTACCGTAGAGTCCCCTTCCCAACTGTAGGTGCCATTTTATCTGGGATGGCCCTGGCCTGTTCAAGGTACAGGGGGCTTCAGGGGTGACGAGAGCTGGAGGAACGTCACTTTCTTCTCCTTGAACAGCAGTGCTGAAGGAGTTTAAATACCAAAAACTAAATCACTATGTAAGAAAAAGACTAGGAAGGAACTTGTTGAATATTTCATAGACTTTCTTTTTGTTGTATTTCTGAGTTTACCACCACTCCAGTCTACATTACAAGCAGGAGTGAGCACGCAGCCAGCATTTCATTTGTATTAGGCCTTTTGGTTACAATTCATGATCTTATAAGAACAGTTCATTATCTTGTGTCAAAATGACGGATGATTCAATTTTTTCCTGTCAAAGCATCTGAAATTCAGTAAATGACGGGTGACCGAAGTCTAATTGTTGTTGGTCCAAATGAAACCCTGCACATCTAGCCTATAGAATTGGCCTCCCATGTTGAACATGTCCTTGAGAAAATTGGAAATGTGACTAAGGTGACAGGAGCAAATAAAGTTTGTAAAGTTGGCAAACTGACAGAACAAGGTGGTTTGGACCCAAAATGCACGACGTGGAATATAATAAATAACCCACAAGGGTCTTTATTAATAGGAGCGTTCAAGTTCGTAATCAATATCCAAGCAATGGTCATACACAGAAAATCCACAATCAAAGCACAGGTACCGAATCGAGAAGGCAGTCTCATAAACGGTGTCATAGGCAATGGTCGAAATCCAAAAAAAGCTGTCAGCGAGGGCAAAGGTACAGACAAACAGCAGGCAGGCTCGTAGTCAATGTCCGGGCATGGGTCAGAACCAAAGTTCTACCATGGAGCAGAAGTACCGTAGACAGCAGGCGATTCTCGTAAGTCAGGCAGGCAGTAGTCCAAAATACACAGGCAGGCAGTAAACAGTAGTCAGGGTACAGGCGTGGGTAATAACTAGAATCAGGCTTGGAAATAAACGCTCAAAAGTGCAAGACAAGTCAAGGTAACAATTTCATGAGAAAGACAAGGAAACACTGGCTTAAATGCAGGTGTAGACAGGTGCAAACACTTAGCTTGAGAAATTAGAATCAGCTTGGGAAAACAGGATGAAGATCATTAGTCAATTAGTCTGTTAGTAATTATCCCATCTTAGCGTTAGTAAATTAGTTAATTAGTACATCACGAGACATGGTTAGCAGATTAGTGTGTTAGTAATCATTCCACTAGCATTAGTAAATTAGTAGATTAGTTAACAAGAATCAAGAAGGAAGCGAAGCTGGAGACAGAAAGAGAGAATGCGAGATCGCAGAAAACATGAACAAATGTGCACAAACAAGTGAGATCATGAAAGAAACGGGTCATCTTGATGAATAAATGCAATGTCAGCTACCGTAGGCCTACTTTGTTTGCTTCTGATACCATGATAAGGCCTACATTGTTGCATAACCTGAACTAAAACAATCGCTATGGATCAGCAGGTAAGCTATAAGCCCATATGCAGCGCAAACCATTCAATCATCGTCCATGGTCTTGAACAATGTCCGTAATAGCATCATGACCAAGGTAGTTGCTGAGAAGCGGTAAATGATCACTGTAATTTGTATGAACAATATCTCAAATGTGTATTTGTGTTGTCCGACCAAAAAAACGACTGAAGGAGGTGACGATGCGGGGTGCGCTCAGGTCATGGTTTTGGTGGGTGCAGCACCTTCTTAAGGCCCGTCCACACCAAGAACGATAACTATAAATATATCGTTCTAAAAATCGTTATAACTCAAGTGGATGGCGGAGTCCACACCACAACAATAACGAAAACGACAGTGATGAACGATATTGTTGGGATCCCTTTCAGAGTGATTTGATGAATGATAGAAACATTGACAGCCAATTAAAATCCATCAGAATTTACAAGCCACCGACACAGCTGGAGCATGCAATGCGTGCTTGGTGCCACTGTTTACAGAACGTTATCGTTCATGCTCACATCGTTATTGTTATAGTTATCGTTTCTGGTGTGGACAGGCCTTTAAGGCTATTGAAGGGAAAAGCTGTTAAGAATGATGTATTGTAGCAAGGCTATGACAGTCTATGCAAGTCACAGCTCAGCATGCATTTGATTGGTTTCACACAAATGTGCATGTCCAGCATAATAGCACCAACACATATGCATACATATGCCATTATGATCAATAACATGCACAATAGCATACGTTCATTTACTTAAAGGAATCTCAAATGACAAAACTTTGGGCTGTATAATACACCGATGAAAAACAGGACTACTCCACAGTAGAACCAGGTAGAAGTTATGTGTTTTGCATGTAATAACAAAGATGTGTAAACTATTATTTTACATTATTTATTGTTTGCCAGCAGTAAATGAAATACAAGATCAATTGTTAACATGTTGCCATTTCAGGTTATTGTACAAAGGGAAAAAGGCAAAAAATTATAGACTATTAGGTTAAAACTGCAATATGGAGCCAAGACCTGGGAGAAAAATATAATTTGGCCTGCAATGGATGTTGCAGAAAAATAAAGCAATATTTTACACAGATATTTATTAGTCTTAACCAACACGGCTGTTAATAGTTGAAATGCAAAGTTTAAAAAAGTAAATGGTAAAAATCTTAAGGGCACTTTTTAAAAAACAATTATAATTATAATATTTTTTTTTAGAAAGATATCCTAATGCCCTGGACACAAACAACGTAATTATCAAGCATAACAGTGGTAGGAGAATATGTGCAGCTATACAGAATGACAATATAGACTGGAGTGCAAGTGATGTTTCTGGCTTTAGTTCCATCTCACCATGACCTCACAAGTTTGATGGATTATTAAGAGTCTGTGCCTGAATATTCACAGTCTGAATGGTGAAATGCTGAGTACCTCCAGCACATGATCACCTGCATTCCTTAAATTTGATAATTAATACAATTATGGAGTTATGGAATTATGGGTTTTGACAGAGCAAAAGCCAGGAACATCTCTGGCAACCCAGGACCAGGGTTAGCTACCCCTGATATAGACCATCTTTTGAATCCAAACAGATTTCCTTGACAGAAGGACACATCCAAGTAAAATCATGGGTTGCACACAATATACAGTGGCCACGAGCAATACCTTTCCTGACTCAGTTGTTTACATAATTTTCAGCTTATCACCATGTAGCTGTAGTCCTTACACATAAACATAAAAAGTACTTTTGAAACAAATTATATGGAAACAAAACATGACAATAGCAAATAAATTGACTGGCAATATGCAACATTCAAGAAAGAGTACATACTGATCTTTTTATGACCCCCTGCTAACATGCCATTGTTGGGAATTCCATTAAATCCATTAGTCACCTGTGACAATATGTATTGATTATATTTGAATATGTATCACCTGTAAACTGTATCACCTGTAACAATATGTATTGATAATATTTGAATATGTATCTGTGAATGTATTAAGAGCAATATACAGAATGTATAAATATTATAAGAGCAGAGAGACACGTTCTCTGTCTCTCTGACTAGAAGGAGCTGAAGGCTGCAGTTGTTGTAGAGAGTCTGATAAGAAGATAAGATGTTCCTAAACAATGGGGATTTTAAAGCTGGTGTTTTCAGAGTCCAGAGAGTCTGATAAGATATGAGAAGTTGGCGCTCCAGGCACCTGGGCACCCGGTATCTGACCACCATTATATCGGACCCTGATTTCAGTACAAAATGAGCACAGAAACACATAGTGATATATTAATTAAAATGCACTTTCACAGAATCCCATAAAGTTAATAAATAGAATGGTCACAGTGAGATATAGACATTTCTGTGAATATGAACGTTGAGTCTGACTATAAAAGTTGAAGCCACAGTTATTTTTTACACACAGTTAGCCGTCCAGAGAGTTGGAGAAGAACTTGGATAGTGTCCAAACAACCAGGGTCTGATACGAGGTGGTTTCTCAGGCCTCAAAAACAGGCGATGCCATGGGAGGGGGCACACGGGGCGGAGCCGGGTGGTTGAGAACCCAGGTGTGACCTAGATACAATCCAATAGGAGAGGCCCTACGAAGGAAAAGTTTGGAAAGTTCTCGAAGAAAGGCGGAGATGGAGATGGCCTGTGTCTGTATGGTCAATGGGGTCGGAGGAGTCACCTGATGGGCAAGGATGGGCGGAGAATGGGATGGACAATCTGATAAAGAAACTGTATAAAAGTGAAACTAAAACTGATCATTTTTGAGTGTCTCTGCGGAGATGTTATGACTTTGATTGTGCGGTGTATGGAATAAAGTCTGACATTTTTGATAGTCTCTGCGGGGGCACTACGCTAGACTTTTGTTGTACGTTGTATGGAATAAAGTCTAGCATTCTCTGAGAATTCTGCCTCATCCTCTTTATTTAAACACTTAGAGAAATTTGAGAGCTAAAGTTGAAAACTCTGAATTTTGGCAAGAACTCTGAGATATTTTCACTCGGAATCCACAACAAATTGGTGTAGTCAGGGAGGATTGGATCCAGTATCAACAACAAATTGGCGTAGTCGGCAGGATAGGGCCAAGGTCAAAGTCTTCGCGGACCAACTCCGGAGGACCGGTTGCGGTGTGGACGGGAGACAGAGAGAGACCTTTTTCCAGCCAGCTGATTAAAAGAAACCAAGGTAAGCGAAGTTAATCTTATATCGCTTGAGAAGACCTTGTTGAATATATGTATAGATATAGTGTGGGAAAAAAGGCCCTCTTTCCCCTTCCATGTTCTGTAAAACCAGTAACCAAGTGACCTTGCCTATTAAAAATCCTGTGTAAAAGTAAAATAGAGATTAATGAAATTGTGTAAAAGAGGACGGCAGTAATCTGAGAGAATCAATGCGCAAGCGATATATGTTGGGGTAAAATTGTGTGAAAAAGTGGGTGGTACCCGGGCAGAAGATGCAAAAGAAACCAAGAACTGCAGGTATTGGAAGTTTGGGCGGTTGGAGTCACAAACTTGTTTCAGCGTAAAGACATACGGAAGTGGGTGGTACCCGGGCAAAAGAACTAAAGGTATTGGAAGTTTGGGCGGTTGGAGTCACAAACTTGTTTCAGCGTAAAGATTTTTATTTTTTATTTATTTATTTTTTTTTTTTTTTTAATGTATTGATGTAAATAAGTGTGATATCCAGTTTTTTTTTAACTATGCACCTTTTTGTTTATTTTACTTCTCTTGTTGTGTTGTGAAGCACTTTGTGCTGTATTGCGTGCTATATAAATAAAGGTATTATTATTATTATTATATAAAGATGTATTAAGATGCAATATGCATTATAGTATATTAAAAAGTTACACGAAGGAGGTGGAGTAACTGAGAGGCATATACATGGAGAGGGTTATAACCTGTAGGACAAAATAAGTATATGATCGAGAGAAAAATTGACAGAGAATTAGAACTTGTATTTGAGAAAATACACAGCATGAGTAGCACGCAGAAAAAAATTAAGTGATATTACAAGGAACGTTTGTTCAGAAATTTGAAATAACAGAGAGTAATAAATTGATTTGAATAAAACAAATATAAAAAAGATATAATAATTAATAGAATAAGTTAAGACATAATATGAAAATGTATCTGTTATCTGAACAAACATATAGTGTCTGAATAAGAAAAGTATTTTAAGTGTTAAAGTATGTTAAAAAAAGAACTCGGATAATTTGGAAAATGATAAATAAGATATAAAAGGGGAATATAGAATATTGCAGTTAAATAAATGCGAGTGTGAAATAATTTAGAGAATAAATTGATTTGAATAAAACAAATATAAAAAAGATATAATAATTAATAGAATAAGTTAAGACTTATCGGTTGCCTGAACAAAACATATGGTGTTTAAATAAGGAGGAAAAAGTTTTTAAAATAGTTTTAAGTAAATTTAAAAAGGTTGAAAGAATTCTAGAAATAAAACCGTGCGACTGAAGTATGATAATTAAAATATAAAAAGAAGCATAGACTACTGCAATTAAAAAATAAATAACAAATGAGGAATAAAACATTTTATGAACTAGTTGAAGTTAAAAAGACAAAAGTAATTAAAAGAAACGAGGAATGATAATTACAAATACGCATTGGTTAATAGAAGGAAAAGATGGTTTATTTTGTGAGAAACAATCAATACGCTGGGATACAAAAACGGACCATTAGTTACCGGGTAATGAGAATGCAAGTGTGAGAGAAGAGTGAATAGTGCGAACAGTAAATCATTATACTGAGTTCAAGCGAACTTTGAAAGTAAATACTGAACAGACTTTGTGTTAACTGAACAAACGTTGTGTTAACTGAAAGCACCAAACACTGATTCTCACTCAGCACCAAACACACAGGCCATATTAACTTTTTCACAAATAAAAGAGAATTAAAATAAAACAATGAAGGAAAGGTTCAGACAAAGGATAGAAGAGATGGAAGTACAGCTGAGAAATCAAGAGGAAGAAATACAAGAGCTAAAAAAGAAAGAAAAAGGGCACCAAACTAGGATTGAAAAAAAGAAAAAAGCTACAAGGCAAGAATGGGGAAAACAAAGACAAGAAAGAGCAAAAGAGGACCAACAGGAGGAAGACAGGGTGAGGGAACAGGAAGAAAGCGACGGTGAAGTAAGTGAAGAAAGAATGAGAACAAGGAGCAGAGATGCTAAAAAAGTGTGTCCAATGCTGATGAAGGGACCACTCCCACAGTATGTTCCCTGGGCTGCCCAGGACCTCCAAAATCTGATCACGACCCTGCCGGAAATACAGGACGGAGCGGCCATTTGGATAAGGAAGCTGGAGGAGGAAATGGTGGGAAGGATGCTGGCGCTGGGAGATGTGAAGGCCCTACTCGGAAAGGTAGTGGGAAAGGAAAAAACGCTGAAAATAATGGCTCAAGCTGGTTACAGGCAAGCAGACAGACCCGAAGTGGATAGGGGAAAATTTGACCTGTATAGGAAAAAGATATGGGACACTCTGAGGGAAGCCTACCCCACAAGGCCGAGCATAGCAATGCTGAAGGGGGTGGCTATGAAAGAGGGGGAGTCTCCAGCAGCATTTGTGGAGAATCAATTCAGAAACTGGAGAATGACACTGGATAAAGACATACAGAGGGATCCCATTATGACAGCAATGTTTCGCACAGCCATCCTAGAAGGACTGCCAGAGCTTGCCAAAAACCGCCTGGAGGAGGTAGTGGGACTGCCTCCCATGTCACACAGAGAGTTTGTGGACCATGTGATCCATGCTGTGGAAAGATGCCGCCTGGAAGAAACAAAGCAACCAGGAGCGGGAGGTGCAAAGAAAACTTTTCCAGATGACACACAGAAAATAGCACCAATCATGGCAGACTTCACATGGCAAGAGCCAGAACCCCCACTCTCTGAAAGAGGCCTGAGCGGATCCCAGCCGATCATCATCTATAGTTTCGCTGGAGTTCCTCCGCCAGCATTCCCAACACCAATGTACGTTCAAGGGGCAATGCAGGGAGCCCCGCCACAAAACTGGGGGCAAGGGAACAAAGGGGGAACTGGACAGAACCCAGGGAACAAAGGACAGGGGAATCAGAATAGGGGACAAGGTCAAGGAGGTAGTGTGCAGAATCAACAGAGACCCCCTCAGGGTCCAAAATGCTGGGGATGTGGGCAAATAGGGCATGTAATAAGAAACTGCCGTAATGGCACTCCACAGCTGCAGTAGCAGTCAAGAGCCCAGGTTTTAATCAAGTGCTAAAGAGCAGATCTACAAGGATTAGAACTAAATAGTGTAGTTTTACAATATGTAGAGGACTTATTAGTGTGTTCAAGTTCACAAGAACAATGTGAAATAGAGAGTTTAAAGCTCTTAGAAAAATTAGCGCAAAAAGGGCACAAGGTGTCCAGAAAAAGAAAAAAGCTACAATACTGCCAACAGGATCAAAGTGAAAACACACCCACTGAGGAAAATAATGAAAGAAGCAGGACAAGATAATTTAAGAAACAAATTAAAGTGAGATGTGGATGCTGACACAGTGTTTGAAAGTGTCAAATAAAAATAAAAATAATAATTAACACAAGCGCTAGCCTTACCAAATTATGACAAGCCAATTGAACTATATGTGTCAACAAAAACAGGAGGATTTGCTACAGCAATGTTACTGCAGGAAACTTGTAAAGGAAGGAAAAAACAGCCTATAGCTTATTACAGCACTAAGCTAGATGAGGTGGCATTAGGCTATCCACCCTGTTATCAGGACTTAGCAGGAGTGTGGTGGGCCTATGAAAACGCAGTAGCAGTAACAACGGGGTATCCGATAAACGATATACACCCATCACAAAGTGGCAGAGCATTGATGATCTGTTGTCTGTTACCTGTTTTGAGGTCTTTTCTCACCAGAATTGTGGGTGCATATCCTCTGGTGGCTAAAGCGACCCAGACCACAGAGGATCATCAGCTGGTACTTAACCTGGCCGCAGACAAACAGCGGCTTGGACTGATGAAACACCACAAAGGGGGAACTGAAATGTATCGGGTCAAGCGAATGAAATATGAGAATGTGCAAACTCTTCATTATGAGCAACCAGAGTATTATGTTTGTTATGAATAAGAGAAAGAGTTCAGAGTTGTAAGAGGAGTGCAACCTTTTTCTCCTTCCTAGACAAAAGTGGGAGGTTTTTTGGTTGTGCGTCTCAGGGCCCTTAGTCACCTCTGGAACGGGCGATAGAGAGCTTTATTTACTTATATTTAGAAAAGTTAGGATACATATTCATACTTAATATGGATGCCTCTTGACACCTGCTCCAGATATGACCGAGGATAGGGTAGTATTGAACTGTAAGTATGGGAGGGGGGAGTGGCTGTATACCGCGATTGGTGGCGTATCTCCGCGCTCCCCTGCAGCACTGCAGAATTAACATAACGCCTGGAACACTGGTATGCTATACAAATACCAGTCACCCCCTTTGTGAAAGAACATACATGATTCTAATAATTGAGACATTGTATAAATGTGTCCATGGGCGTCTATATAATCAATTTTTAAATTTTTTACTCATGTATTTTTTCAGTGCTGCATGGATTGAAGCGGGATGGACGGCCGGGAAGTGTCAGTGCATCAGAGATAAACGGAAGGCAGAGTGGTACTACTGCCTTTGAAACTGCGTGCAGACCCCTCGGCTGTCCGACTGCTGAATGTCCTGCAGTACAAAATTAAACATATTTACTCTTATAATCTTAAAACATGTATACAAGCGCCAGATCAGATAAAAGCGGCGGCCAGGCATCGAGGACTACTGACTGCGAGACAGTTGATCTCATTTTGCTGTATACATGGCATAATCAATTTTACAAATTAGGTTTAATTATGTACTCTTATATATTCTTTTTATGCTGCAGGTGTGATGCAGACTGGGCTGCTAGGGAGTGTCGCTGCATCAGAGAAAGGCAGAGGGCAGAGTGGTACTGCTGCCTTTGGAATTAAGTGCGGACCCCTCAGCTGCCCAGCTGCTGAACAACCTGCAGTGGAACATTAATCATAAGTATATCTTAAAGAAAGGTACCCAGTTATCGCACCATATAATTTAACATCAGTGAAAGGATGGTGGTTTAGTATGGTTACAGCCATACACTAGTATACGTTATGTGGAAGGACCAATGGGCCGTGTGAGCTTAAAAAATTTAGGGAATGATGGAAAAGAGGAGGATTGGAAATATGAACGCTCTCCTGCAGCACTGTAGTATAATGGAATTGGTGATGGTGAGGCTAATAAGCCTCAAAGGGGGGATTGTTGGGAATTATTGTTGGGAATTCCATTAAATCCATTGGTCACCTGTGACAATATGTATTGATTATATTTGAATATGTATCACCTGTAAACTGTATCACCTGTAACAATATGTATTGATAATATTTGAATATGTATCTGTGAATGTATTAAGAGCAATATACAGAATGTATAAATGTATTAAGAGCAGAGAAACGCATTCTTAAGCACAGTAAAATATTATAAGAGCAGAGAGACGCATTCTCTGACTCTCGGACTAAGAAAAGCTGAAGGCCACAGTTAAAAGCTGGTGCTTTCCAGAGAGTCCAGAGAGTCTGATAAGACGATAAGATGATAAGATGTTCCTAAACAATGGTCATTTTGGGCGCCTTCCAAGGCGTTCCTAGGCAAAAGTTACGAACCATATTGGATGAGAAGTTGGCGCTCCAGGCACCCGGTATCTGACCACTATTGTATCAGACCCTGGTTTCAGTACAAAATGAGCACAGAAACACATAGTGATATATTAATTAAAATTCACTTTCACAGAATCCCATAAAGTTAATAAATAGAATGGTCACAGTGAGATATAGACATTTCTGTGAATATGAACGCTGAGTCTGACTATAAAAGTTGAAGCCACAGTTATTTTTTACACACAGTTAGCCATCCAGAGAGTTTGAGAAGAACTTGGGTATTGTCCAAACACCTGGTGTCTGATCACCATGGTTACTCAGTTCTCAATGCAAAATTGTGCTGTCCCATGGGAGGGGGCCTATGGGGCGGAGCTGGAGATGGGTGACTGGGAATCTGCGGGGAGAGTTTGAGAACTCTCCTCACGGGGCGGAGCCGGGAGCGTGAGAAACCAGGTGTGGCCTAGATACAATCCAATAGGAGAGGCCCTACGAAGGAAAGTTTTGAAGGTTCTCGACACGGGATGACGCTAATAAAAGAGGGCGGAGCCAGAGATTGATGTCTGGAAACAACCAAGGAGGCCTCAGAAGACACCTGTTACGTGGAGAAGTGGGAGGGACTTTGTGATAAGAAAACTGTATAAAAGTGAAACTAAAACTGATCATGGGAGGAGTGTCTCTGCGGAGATGTTATGACTTTGATTGAGCGGTGTATGGAATAAAGTCTGGCATTTTTGATAGTCTCTGCGGGGGCACTACGCTAGACTTTTGTTGTACGTTGTATGGACTAAAGTCTAGCATTCTCTGAGATTACTGCCTCATCCTTTTTATTTGAAAACTTATAAAGAGATTGGGTCCAAAAGTTGAAAACTTTGAAATTCTTGTTACTTGTAAACCACGACAAATTAGCGGGGTCGGCAGGATTGGATCAAGTAACCACAACAAATTAGCGGGGTCGGCAGGATTGGATCCAGTAACCACAACACTACAAACAAAGAAGGCTGCAGTCACCTCTCACGATTCTACACAATTGAAAGCAAATCTGAAAGATCTGAAGTCATCTCTTTCCTTTCTTGCTGAAAGTGGAGTAGCTATCAGAAGGTCGTTTCTGTGGGCCCCGTGCAGTGTGGTACGGGGTCTGATGAAACTCCCTGCCGCCCCATTCTCTCGATGAGCATTGGCAGTCTACAGGGCGCTCCAGGGGGAGAGCCAGGGGGGCGTGGCCACTCCGTCGGATCCCTGCCGTCTTGCCTGGGGTGGGGCAGCTGGACAGCCAACCGAGGGTCTCTGGATCTCTCTGCTGTCAGAGGCCTGGAAGGCAGCTGGGCCGAGCTCTTCCCCTGAGTGGCCACTCCCACTTGGAGAAGGTCCAATGCCTGGTGAGCCCTGAGAGGAGCAGCCCACAAGCTCCTCATGAAGCCAGACTCAGGCTTAAAGATCTGCTTGGCATCCATCTTGAAGTCCTTTTCGCGAGTCTTTATTATAGTTCCCCTGTTGCCTGCATCCTGTATCAGCGCAGCCCAATCTCTCTGCTCCTGGATGCACAAACAAATAAATGGCACTTAAAATGCTTATATAAATATGCTTAAATAATATATTTAAACTTGCTAAAGAAAACTACAATTACTAAAGCCTACAGCACATACCCTGAGTGTTCGTAGATGACCCAAAATAAATAGGCTGTATTTTGCTCTTGTAATTGTTACATTCATCCTTTGTCGATTCCCCAGAAACCTATGGGTGAAAAATAAGTGTGAACTGAACACTGCAGCATTATTCAGTACATAAGCAAAGCATGCTGTGACAGGCCAAAACAATGATGCAGATTTTGGCTCAGAACTAATGGCGTGCATTTCCACCATTTTCCCTCCACCCTCAGTGAAGCCAAGGTCACTGCTTACCCATACTCACCCGATAGAGCCAGACTCACTGCTCGCCCTGACGCAAGACACAATGATGCAGTCCATCTCTCTGCCCTGAAACCCGTCCACTGTGTCCACCTCAACCCTCAAAAACACATGGGACAAACATAGCCTATCAGCTACACAAAAGTCATCAGCATCCTCCTCTAAGCACAACTACAACCATTCTAAATAGACACAAATTATTTCTGACAATCTTCCGTTTGCTGACTGCAATAACCACTTTCAGCTTTAGGTCTTTACTGTATTTAAGTGTGCTTTCACACATGCATTCAAATGGGCCTCTATTTGCACTCAGAAGGTGAATAGTGGAGCTAATTCTGGTCAAAGATACTACAGTCTACATTTGTCAATATTTTGCATTACAAAACATCCAGGACAAGCTGCTTGAACTGTTGTTATTTTTTTACACCATGTAACAATTAAAAGGTATCTGTAGTAACTACCCAACAGCTCCAGGCATTTAGGACTGGCTGTGCGGGTTTTAATGTGACCTAATTTTGCACTGGTCAACACTTGAAGGCATATACAAAGCAGAATTAGTATAAAATTCCTAGTTTTTAAATGGTCAAATTTCAGAAGGAAATACTCTTGTAAGAACGATGCAACTCTGAGCAGCAAGCCTGCATACTGGGGATTGTATAGTTCCATACAAAAATTCTGTAGGGAAGAATATAGATTGGGTATACCATCTGCCAAGTTAAGTATACCTATGTAGCACTGAGATTTATTTGTATTTTTTGTGCTTTTCAAGGTTTCCCACAGAAATTACTACAATGGCTACAGACAAACACACATTTAAAATAGACCATAACTGGTCTTAGAATTAGAATAATATATTGGTTATTGATCCAAATACATGGAAATTTGTTTTGCAACCAATGCTCCGATCCATATAGAATCAACGACCATGTACACAACAAAACATAATAGTTCACTACAAACATAATGTTGTATTACTCAGCTAACCGATATAAGAGTCATTAAAAAAACATCCCTATTTGTACGCCAGCATACCACTATCTACAAAACAATTTAAACAGCTTTAAAAATAAATAAATAAATAAAAGAGAATGAGTATATTATTTATCTTTGCCTTTTCCCATGTTCATTGAGCATCTTAGATGATAACAGTACAGTAAGGGCCTGATTTACTAAAACCTTTAGCGGGAGCAAAAACGTTTAGCACACACAAAACTAATAGCACAGCCAGCAATTGGTTTTGCGTGCGCGCTTTTGCACACGCTAAAGGTCTTAGTAAATCAGGCCCTAAGTGTTCTGTCTAAATCACTAATACGGTAAGGTTAGAGCTTGGATTAACTAAACTAATTAGGCACGAGGCAAGACATCCATGAACTTAATATATGTTCAGGTTATTGAGAAAGAGGACCAGCAGGACTGATCTTACTGTAAGCGTTTTCTGTCCTCCTTGGCCATATCATGGTTGATGGATTCCTGGATCCTGTACTTCTGGGCATTGCAGGGGGTGATGACACCAACTTTAACTATTTGTCTATCTAAGATCATCTTAATGAGGATCAGCACCAGTTTCACCTCCTTATGGTTGCAAAAAGACCTGGGGAAGAGGTCAAATATTCAATGCATGTATTCACAGATTCATAGGTCAAAATAAGGCCTACAGTTGACAATTCATGTCATTAAAGAACTTGATTGTTATAATGCATGAATGTAAGCCCATGGCTTTCCCTTCCCTCACAAGATTCATCAGACAGCTAACCACTTGCTGGCTGGAAGGTAAAGATTCCTGTATTGGCAACAATGCAATACAAATGGTCAGAATAAAACTCATGCAGGACAAAAGCAACTGTATTATAGTTTCCACACATGGAATGCAACTGATTTTCTAGGAAAACAACATGTGCTATTTTTGTATGCACTTAGAATTCCATGGTCATATTCGTGCGATATGAATCCAATGTTTATGCCTGTCGAGGGGGCTTCCCCAAATTTTTGAGTAGCCAGCCAGGTGAGAACAGTAGCCAGCTATGGTTGTTAGCATCAGGGAGACAAATTGTTCTGATGACACCATGTTTACATTAATTAACAAACTTTAAATACAAAAATGTCAAAAAGTAGCTGGCCAAAGACAGGTCTGTAGTCGGCCATTTTGTAGTCAGCCCTTGGGGAAAATCTTGCTGTGGTTGTCAATTGTATGGGACCTGAATAAATTCTATCAGTCATTTTTTATTTTTTATTTTTTTTTAACCTTTTATCTTACCTTGTGATTAGAAAACTGTTTCAGCCCATAAAAGGACTAAAACCAAAGACAGGTTTCCTGAAATAAATTGGTTGCTTTATTATTCATATTTATTTCAGTAGTAATTCCTTTGCACTATACCAAACTATAACAACATCGAATTAGTAACAGCTGTAATATGTAAATGTGCTAATGTCCAGCGATTCAAATTCTAAGGATAAGGTATGCGTGCCATTATAATTAATCAGATTAACTATTTTTGCATAAGCATAAAGATATGATAACCTTCACTGAAGATTTCAATTGGGTTGTGTGATGTATATACTGGACCACACGTTAACAATATGATCAACATAATGAAACAACAGCAGCAGCTAGCTTACTCTCTATCCTTGGTCTCTCGGCCATCCGTCACATCAAAAAGTCTGTAGGGCTGAAAGGGCCAAGTGATTGCACACCTGTTCTGTGCTGTATCCCTACACAGAAAAAAATAAGAATAGATCGATATTGCACATTTTACACGCACTCACACACACATCTACCATCTCTTTACAAAACAGAATCTAAGAGGACTAACAAATGATCAAAGGGAAATCTTATCATATGATATTTTCTTCCATTTGGAACCTCTGTGACTGGCACTCACAGGGAGCACTGCAATTTAAGCTTGTGCACTGCTTGTGCACTGCTCCAACCCCTTCTCTAGCGCCACCTTTTTTAAACACAAGCCAGAAAAATAAAATGGTCACTGTTCTTGAATCCCTTTGACTACAGGCATAATCCTAGTCTCTTCTGTAAGGTAACCCAATAGTTGTTTTCCAGGAGTCAGTATTACTCAAACAAAGTAACAGAGCTCAAACACAGTGTTTTCTTTTTTCTCGCCTATAAGATGATCATTTAAAAAAAATGTATTTATTGATTTATTTTGCTGGGATATTTTTTTTACCGTTATTAGTGTTGTCTGTGCATTTCCATGGAACACATACAGTAAGCACTATAATTCATTTGACAGTGATACATTTTTAGTTATTTTGGTTCTGTACTCTAGCACTTTGAGTTTGAAAAGGGGTCGAAGTGCAGATTGTCAGCTTTAATTTGAGGGTATTAAAGCCAAATATTAAAATGATTACTTTATTCTACATTATGTTAAACTGTCCAATATTTTTTGATGCCCGAAAATGGGGGGGGGGGGGCACTATGTATAAAAGGTTCAATAATTTCTAAACATACCCTCAAATGATGAACATACCCTCAAATTAAAGCTGACAGTCTGCACTTAAACCTCATTGTCATTGTATCCTTTCAAACTCAAAGCGCTAGAGTACAGAACCAAAATAACACAAAATGTGTCACTGTCCAATGAATTATGGTGCTCACTGTAGAACATAAAAAGTCATCTTTTTAATTGAGCCTCTTTCGTGTCATGTCACAAAATAAGGGACCGTTGTCGCTATAACATTGGGATTGTGTGCACATGACTACTTTCCACACTACAGACCACACAGCATGATACAGGACAGGCGTCTCTCTCAGTGATGCCAACTGATAACTAGTAAACACCTGGGTAGTAGTTAAGGGTGTTAACATAATGGAACCCTGGTCAGCTTAAAAGGTAAGTACACCCTAGATCACTTTTTCTTTCCGCAGTAAACGTGTTTGTATGCCTACCTTATGATTAAACTTTTTCATCCATTCAGTTATTTCAACAATTCTGAAATAATATTGTAGATCATAAGAAACTGGTAGAAAAGAGTCTTTGTGCTGCCCTCTAACGGTTGAAATTCCCTTTCTGCTCCCCACACTGCCCCTTGTCAGGTGTGAAGACAGTCTGGCCAATCAGTAGCACTAATTGTTTAGACAATAACTGGGAGATAATAATTCGAGGGCCAGAGTTGAGTATCCATGCTCTACGTCATATGGATAATTGTTGTCGCCCACAACGAAAACAGCCGGCACCTGATTGGTTAGACCCACTACGTTCCTTTCATTTTGGCACCACAGTTTTAAACCAGAACAACGTGGCATCCTGTTCATAAACTCTCTTATTCCACCTAAATAGTCCACTAAAATACATTTCAGAAAATATTTGAGGTGAGAAATAGGCCATGCAGTTGGTGAATCTTGATTCATATTTGATCTGCAAAGTCTAGTTTGATAGTTTAATCCGAGTTATATACAATAATTAGTACATTGTACGTTCATTTATGCAAATGAGGATGGGCACAGATCCTCCGCCCCCACCCCTATCCCTCGCACACCCTACAAAGTATTTTTCAAAATAGTTTAGTAGGCAGAGACAGGCTGAGATGGTGGGTGCACTGACTCTTTAAGCCAATGGTACCCATCCCAGTTCCAGGAGATCTCTGTCCTGTAGGTTTTCACTCTAACCCTAACAAAGCACACCTCTTTCAACAGCTAGAGATTTCTTTGAGCTGCTAATTAGTAGAATCAGGTGTACCGAATAAGGGTTGAAATGAAAACCTACAGGATGGTAGATCTGCGAGAACAGGTTTGGGGACCACTGACTTAAACCAACTTTACTTTAGCGAGAACAAGCCTTTGCATTACAATATTGCCCCTATAGTTATTGAAAGTTTTGGTGAGGTGTAACATTTTCATGTTATCCCGTAAATGTTGCGTTTAAAACTAATATTTGTGTGCCCCTTTTTAACCCACCAACGTACCAGTCAGTTTCAAGTGCCCTGTTGTAGATGTGCACAGAGGGGAACTGGCAGATGTCAGGATGCATTCGGTACTGCTTGTTGAGGAAAACAAGAGGAAGAGCGATGCAAGGGTTCTCCCTCACTGTGCGGTGAAGACACTTCAACAGACGTGCCATGAGGGACTGGTCATATTTCTTCTCCTTTGCAGTCTGAACACAAGAGGCAGAAAAAATATTTCACACCAATGGAGCGGATAATAACCAAGTGCAACATTGCATTTTCTACATATTTCTATTAACCTACGCTCACTTTGCTACCTAGCTAGGAAGACTGTAAGGAGCTAAATTAATACATTAATAAAATTATTAACAAACTATTAACAAATTTTTTCATGGAACATTACAGTCTGACTCATTACGTATACAGTTCTAATAGTACTTTTAAACATTTTTAAATAATCCTTTACCACGTTAACATTTTTTACATGTTTAACATCACAATCTGAGATCCAATAACCTGAGACATGCTTTATGAGCAAGCAGGGCATAACCTGTGGGGAAGGTATGTTACCCAGAAATCAAGAATCTTGCGACTATTCCTGGATATAATAGCTTGATGTCATCAACAAAAACGATAAGATGGAAGTTGTCATCTACTGATCCCCAATTTAAACATTATGCAGTGTAAATAGACAGATTTACAGACAGTGGCACACGGCATTATTTCACCTGCTTATTGGATAGGCGTGCGTTACCTGGGAAACAACAGTGGGGGGGAGTTGTTCCGGATCTCCCACCAGGATCAGGGCAGGGCAGCGGAATAGCATAGGGATGAGAGTTTCGGGCTCAGCGGCCTGTCCTGCCTTCAAGTGGAAATAGCAGAGGCGATATTTCCTCCGAATGTCCACATTCACGATACAGACCACAAAAGCATATACAACACAGTTGCAGACCCCACCCCTTTCAAAAAAGAAGAAACTGCATGTACATTGGATACCGTAATGGGGAACAGAGAAGCTAAATTCCTACGAGGTCACATGAGCAGGAGAGAACTTGCCTCGTCCACAATGACACAGCGGAAAGGCTCGTGGCCCAGGCGCCGGAAGGCAGATTCCAGGACCACGCTCCCGCTGGTGCTCAAGGTACAGCAAATGATGTGGGCATCCTGCAGCACCTTGGCCTGGGTCTCCTGCTTCCTGCTCCGAGTCTGCCCCAAACACCAACAAAGGCCACCGAGTTAAACAACAAAACAAATGTACTGAACTCAACACAATCTTTCCAGTTACTTACAGTAGAAATAACTCATACCTGTATTTATGATAACAATGCCTCACGGTCACTAGAAACTACATCAATAAAATTAAAACATTTAATTTCAATGACACAAGGAGGTCAGATAAACTTTTTTAAATGGTAAATATAGGCCTTGTATGTCAGAAGTTCAAACTATTTCAGTTAGACACGTAAAGAGACAATGGTGTAATCTTCGCACAAAGGCCACCATTCCTGTGTGTCAAGCTTACATTTTCTTATTTTAGACTTCAGTTCTTCCTTTTAATAATAGGTTAGACATACAGTAGCACTCTCTGTTAGATGCTGTGTGGTACCTTATCAGTGTTTTTCTCCACCATGGCACACATTTGTGAGAGGTTATCAATGTGCTGATCTAGTTGCTGTTTGCGGCGGTCGATGTCCATGTCATGTCCCTGCTGTGCTTTTTCTGCAAAAACGGTAGATTTTCGATAAGGTCCTTTTAGAAATACTTTTAAAAGGATCCTGATTTATTTATACCATTGATGTCCGATATTCTTTTAAATACTCTCAGAAAAGTCTACACATTCAGAAAGCAGTATCCTACGTAAATATTTAAAACAGGAAAAAAGCTGATAAACGAATTTAAACTCTGGATTCTGTTGCTGGTTCAAATTAATTTCTGCATGGTTCAGCTGTATGTAGTAAAGCACTGAGTTGGAGGTTTTGGTTTTCAAAATGGAAACATTGCATTTCAAATCATGTTCACTGCTATTGCCTGGGCTGTTTTTTGTCTTCCAAATATATGACACTTCTTTTCACGTGTGCAGGGAAGGCCACGCTCAAGTAGTTCAGTGAATGAATACGTTGCTATGGTTTCACACCTGAGACCTTTCAAACTGTAGCAGGGGAAACTGTGAGCGGTTCAGAAGCTCTTCTTTTTATTAAAGTATTATTCGGTCTATCCACTCATGGCGGTGTTTAAGTGTTTATCTAAATAGTTCCAGTGAAATAACAATAATATATAAAAAAATAAAATGATGTTCAATTAGTCCATTTTCAGCAACTGATCCGTGCAAAAATTATGCTTTTGATACTAATGTTTTTAGAAACGGTAACACATTTACTTAAAATGTTAAAATGTCTCAACTGCGTTGGGTCAAATACAGGTTTTTTTATTTTTTATATTCTATACAAAAACAAATCAATAAATCTGCCACTTTCAAATTGTATGCCTGTATTTATAATGTTAAGAACGTTAAACATACAAAAATGCAGCATTAGAAATGGGGTACATGCTATCTAGATTCTGAGACCCATTTGTTACCTAATGGGCAGAGCAGCATCAGTTTTAATATGTTTAAAGCTCAGTGAAAGGTTTAGTGTTCTCTTTCCATCAAAAACCTAAGGCACTTTCAAACATTTTTTTCCTCAGAGAAAGTGACCTTATAACAATGTGGGACTGCAGGGTTCCATTGGTAGCCTAAAACTCACGTGTTCTGACTCGTGTCTGGCTGTCGAGGCTGAACGGCTTGAGGTTTTTTGAAATAGACTTCTCCATTCCCAGTCGTACTAAATTTACGTCTCCACAGTTGCCTGCAATGACATTATTTTAAGTGTAGGCAAAATATTTTAATCACATACTTATGCAATTCCCAGAAGCATTAAAAAGTGAAATCAGTTCCTGAAATCCAGCTTTGCAGTTATAGATTTTACAAACAAAGAAACGGTCCACATTACATTATACAAATGAGGACATAACTGCACGACTCATTTTATAACTGAAATCCTTCATGAGTATGTCATACCAAGCGGGTTCTGGATGTTCCTGCAGTTCTCCTTGAAGACCACGATGACCTTCTTCATCAGGTTGTCTATGGCAGCATTTGACGGAGCACACAGAAGGACCCGGAGCCTGCGTGTTTTGGAATACCGGCTCACAGTGGCAGCTGAATTCTCCTGCAGAAACACAAAAACCATAAAGCAGACGCAAAGTGACCATAGTGCTGGATATGGAGCAGTTTGTTGTGTTAACAATATTTAACTGATACACAAAAGGATCTTAATCTTTCCATCAAAAGTTTCTGGAACAAACAAATGCACTGCACGGCAAACAAAAGCAGTGGCTATGGGTAAATAAGAGGCTATATTTCAAAACCGTTATTTTAACATGCCTACATTGCCATCTACAGGCATGTATTATATACAAACACACTTTGTTTATAGAAATGCAGTTATATACAAATTTTAATTTATATAAATAATTTTTGCATAGATAGATTAATATACATTCATCTATACATTAATGATTGGAAATTGTAATACTAGAGGCATGGATATTCAGCCAATTGTGAAGGTTGATCAGCACAAAACTGGATAGATGGCTCATAATTCCTCAGTTTCAACTGGAAATATGACAGCAGAAGGTGCTTGGACCAACAGAGATTTACTTTTGCCCTCTTTTTAGAGCCTTCTGTGCACACTCACCAGAAATTATATTGTCATTGAAAGGTAAAAACCCAAAAATCTTTCAGCGCATAAGCTAGCTGTTGCACTACTACAACAGAGCTAGAAACATCAATCATCTGCCTTCATGACTAGAAGAAGATCTCTTACAAAAACAGACCATCACGTTCAGAATACCCTCACCAATACTGTCCACTCTGCTGGAAAGGAATGCATGACATTGATTTAAAATTTGTACATGTTGTCCGTCAGCAAGAATTACCACATGCTGCATTCACAGAGGAAAATGAGAAGACACCATGTACCTCTGAGAAGAGGCTCTGAAGTAGACCTGCAATGGTTTTGCTCTTCCCCGTTCCTGGAGGGCCGTGAATAAGGCAGATTTTCGGCGTTCTCTGCTGCCTCTTCACGATAGATACACCCCACTTAATAGCTTTTACTTGCTCTGCGTTGTACTCCTGCAGGGACAACGCACGACTCCACGGATGATAATACATAAACAAACATTGTTTATTATAATCATTCAAATAAAACTTTAAAAATCTCCACAAAAGTCCACAGTACAATGTTATGGTGCATTTAAAGAAAGGGATGTTTAGATATATAAAGACTGTACTAGCGGCCTCATTTATAAAAAGGTGCATACACACAAAAAAAAGATGCGTCCGCCACTTTCCCTGCGAATTTGGGATTTATAAAAACAAACTTGACTGCAAAACATCATACGTACGCACATTTTGGACAGTGGGATTTGGCGACTCCGATGGCAAAGTACTGAAATGCAGATAATGTCCTAGAGAGCCATTTCACACAATTCCTTTCTGTCTTTTTGGTGTTAGTCAGAAAGTCCATATTTAAGCATCCAGACTGTCCAAGAAATGATAATACCGCCGGTGACAGGACAGGCTACCTCCCATGTGCTACATTCAATGTTTCAGCTTATGCCATGAATGCGAGATCCAACAATGTGATTAAAATTTGATGGTGAGAGTATCTGCCTTTCATGCTTGTTACTATGTGAAACTGAGCCGCTTTAAGATGCAAGAAAGATTTCTGTGTAATCAGACAATATAGTATTATCGTACAGCATTCTGAATAATGTCTCATCACGGGCTGATCAGAGTTGTGACTCATTGAATAGCAGCAATTATTATTGACCTGATGAAATTTGCATATACTTTCATATTCGACCACTTTTTTTAATTTCCAAAATGGTTTGGCTGCTGTGACATGCTGTTTATGCCTGAACTATTTCCACCTAACAATATAGCCCGTCTGACCTGTACCTCCGTAAAGAGCACCACGATTTCACACTCCGTGAAGTTTCTCTTCTTTGTTTTGCTGACGTCATTTTCTCTGATACTTGTAGCATAAACACTAACAGTGTATTCATTGTTGAGCAAAGTTAATGATTTGCTCCTACTTCTCCACATTTTCAGCAAAGAGAGCATTGAGAGCATTTTGTGACTCAATGGAATGAAATGTCATACTATGACATCCTCATGACATCCTCTTCTCAAATGTGCGGAAGAGAAACTATAGTGTATGACATCAGAGCTGACCAATAGCTTTGAACGTGGGATGCACTCTCTGAAGCCAATCAGCACTAGTTGACCAAACTGATGTAGGAGTGCAACGTGCATAGCCCCTAGAGGCTTCAGGCAGGGGGGCTTCTTCTCTCCTCTCTTCAGAGGAAGAGGCTTTCTCACTTCCCTTGGACAGAGTGCTTTGCAGCTCCTGACCAGAACCGACTCCAAGGCCCTGGACCAAGCCAGGCCTGCCATTATGATGAGACCATCATAAGAGACATTGTCAAATAGGCTGGGACTTGACTCTTCACTCCATTACTCACGATGGAAGATTCCAAGCAAACCTGAGATCAGTTTTGTTGAGCAATCTAAACCAACAGGCCTTTGCCGGAGAAGCCAGGAGGAAGAACCGACCAGTGAGTTCCCGCACAGCCTTAAACACATCATCCATCCCCTTTCCACACCAGACAAAGTACGTCACCACGGATCAGTTCAAGTCTTCACCGACAACGAGACAGACTCTGTATAATGACCCCAAATATTGAGAGACTAGAGGATATTAGATAACTACTGTATCCGAGTAAAATCCTTTTTTTTCACGTTTTCTATACATTTTTTTTACCAAGATCTTTCATTAATTATTTGTAAATAAATGGTTGGTGTTACAAATTGCGTTGTTTCTTCATTATAATAAGTGGGCTCTACTGATTAAAACAAACTCAAATTTAAGGTATTGCTAGGTTTCGCCTAAATTATTAATCATTTACTGTTAATGTGAAATTCATTAGCTGGTACAACCTTGATCCACATCTGAGGTAGATGTTCTGCCGTCGGATCGGTTAAGTATCTTTTTTACATTCGGTTTTAGCTGTGCATTAGATAATTGAACCACTTTGTAGTCATTGTGTAGCTGAGGTAAATTGCAGTAGTTAGCGATCTGACTTGTAGCTAGTATTAAGCCAACAACCGGCCTTTTGTGTTGCTAATCTTAAGTAGCTTCACCTGAGTGAATTATCCCTGCAAGCAGCTGAATGCAATTGGTAATTAGCAAATAGTGCATAAATTAAAGCAGAGGCTGCCGTAAGTATGGCAGCCTCGTCGCCAATTTGTAAGACTTGTCTGTTTGTTCTTATCTTTTCACCGCCTAACTTGCCTTATCACCCCCTACCATGTGTCTAACCCCCATTCCTCTGTGCTATATACCTCGCGCCTGGAGGTCCAACCATCGCAGGCGCTGCCCGGCTAACCTGGTATGCCCACCCCTGTCCTTTCATAAGGAACTCTCAGTGGTGGGTGGACTATGGAACTGCCGCTCAGCTGTCCAAAAAACTGACTTCATCACTGCCTACGCCAAGGTGAAGTCCCTCCACTTCTTAGCTCTCACTGAGACCTGGATCACTGGCCATGACTGAGGCGCTCTCCACTGCTCGAGCCTCATCCCTCTCCTCTGTCCTGATTCTACTTGACCTGTCTGCAGCGTTCGACACGGTCAACCACAAACTCCTGATCTCCACACTTTCTGAGATGGGCATTTCTGGGACTGCCCTCTCCTGGTTTGTATCGTACCTCACTGATAGATCCTACCAAGTCTCTTGGAAGGGTTCTGTCTCTGCACCCCATCCCCTGTCTACAGGAGTCCTGCAGGGATCTGTACTGGGTCCTCTGCTGTTCTCCATTTATACAAAGTCCCTTGGTTCAGTAATCAATTCACATGGCTTCTCATACCATAGTTATGCTGACGATACTCAACTCTTCCTCTCTTTCCCTCCCTCTACCCAACAGGTGAAGGAGAGGATATCTGCTTGTCTGGCCGACATCTCTGAGTGGATGTCTACCCATCACCTGAAGCTCAACCTCGACAAGACAGAGCTCCTCTTCATGCCATACAAGACCTCTCCATCACCGTCGACGGGACCATGGTGGCTGCCTCCCGCTCTGCAAAGAACCTGGGGGTGGTCCTAGACGACCAGCTGGACTTCAAAGACCACGTCAGGGCGACGGCACGGTCCTGCAGGTTCCTCCTGTACAACATCAGGAGGATTCGACCGTACCTGACCACCTACTCCACCCAGCTTTTGGTCCAGACTATGGTCACCTCATGCCTGGACTACTGTAACTCCCTGCTCGCAAGCTTACCAGCCTGCGCCATCCTGCCTCTTCAACTCATCCAGAACGCAGCTGCCCGGCTTGTGTTCAACCTCCCGAAATTTTCACATGTCACCCCCCTGTTGAGGTCACTCCACTGGCTGCCTGTTGCAGCCAGGATCAGGTTCAAAGTTCTGACCCTGGCCTACACTGCAGCTAATAGGACAGGCTCTGTCTACCTGCAGGACTTGATCCAGAACTATGTTCCTGCTCGACCACTTCGCTCATCTACTGCAGGGCGACTTGCACTTCCCCCCCTCCGTGTCAATGGCACCCGCTTGTCCCGACTGTGGAGCTTTTCCACCCTAGCTCCCCAATGGTGGAACGAACTTCCCATTCCCCTACGTTCCATGCCAACCCTGCCTGCTTTCCGTCGTGGCCTGAAAACATACCTTTTCAGACTCCACCTGGACTAATACTTATCTAGGACCTCATGGTATGTGTTCTTGTTGAACTGTATCCAAATGTATAATATTTAGAATAGAATTGTAGTAGAGCTGATGTACCCAGTTCACTGTGAACTGCATTCAGTGTTCATTACTAGGGATAGCTGCTACTGTATGGGAAGAATGTGCTTTCCTATCCGTTCTGTAGTTACTTCGATGACCTTTCTGTATGCACTTACTGTATATCGCTTTGGATAAAAGCGTCTGCTAAATGACTGTCATGTAATGTAATGTATAACTCAGATGAGCAAAGCAATAAGATAACTCTCCATAAAATACCTAACTACATTACACAATGACAAGCTGATTTATATGTATATCATATTCACATTGGGCGTTCCATTAACCATTCATGGTTAATTGTGAAAGTCAACAGAGTGGGATATTAGGCTTGTGCATGTATGCAAAATCTTTGTTGATTGTGAGAAAACTGCAGATGAGCGTATGGACGGTTTTATAAATCAGGATATTTTTGAGCATAGCCAATTTTCTTTTTTTGTGTGTACGTAACCTTTTAGTGTAGAACCTGCGCAAAGTTTTATAAATGAGGCCCCAGGTATATTCACAACAGCATGGCACTAGGGACAGCTATACATAAACAAGCCCTGAGCTTCACATTCACACGTGTACAATTAATATTGAAATATACAATAACACGTGTCATTTTGAAATACAGTGGTACTTAGTGACAGAGGTAGACTCTACCTTAGTACAAGGTAGACTCATGACAGAAATCTCCTCCTGGTCACTCTGGAAGAAGGCGACTTGGGGTGCAAGGACTGGTCCAACCATTGTGTTATTCTTCAGCATATTCAGGGCTCTGAACTCCCGGATAGTGCTAACCAAAGACCCCACCACCTGGCATCCCACCGCTTGGTTCTTCACTGAGAAGACATTTCCCCGAGTCTGAACGGTGAGGTTCAGGGTTGGACTTTCACCTGAAAACACTTTAGAAAACAATATGAAAGATGGCAAATTATATTAATCATGATAAACCAGTGAAGTTTCAACTTTATTTAGCTAGTTTTACTCCTCAAAGAAGTAAATTACTGCCATATTACTGGTGATACCTCATCTTATTTTTTTTTTTTTATGAAAAAAGCTAGCATGCGTAATACTATAAGTAGCAGTTACATTGAACAAAAATGAGCAAGGGCATCACGCACCTGCAGAGAAGACAGTGGACCGGGATACACAGCCAAAGCAAGCGCGGGGTTCCATCAGCTCGGGCTCATTGCGGGGATATATACTTCTGTTTTGAGGGAGCCACAATATCACTAAGTCATCTTCCTTCGGGTACAGCTGGTTCTGTACATCTCGGTCACCGAGGCAGGCTAGAACACAAGGAAGTCATAAACACAGAAGTATATAATCCACTTTGAGAGAAAAGGCAATAATAAATATGGGACCCTACAGTAGCAGATTATAGCCATGGTGGTGAGACTAGCTGACAATGGCCTGGAGTCCTCAGCAGCCTCTAGGGGACACATGCTTTAATACGCTGTTCACACAATAGGGTCGCAACCACTTGATCAGAAAAATCCCAGAAAGCAATACTGTGGTGCCACATATGGCTGACAGCCAGACAGCACTTGCAGAGTCAGGATTCTATACTAGACTGCAGGGTGCATCACTGAACAGAAAACCAGGGTTTTGGCAGGATGAGCCACATAATATCCCAATATCGTTCACATTTTTTATTTAAGGAATACCTTTCCGCAAATTCTTTCAACCAAAGTTTAACTACCCCTCACACCATGCATATTTACATTTGTCCATGTGGAAGGTAGCTTTAAAACTATCAAACTACCACTGACTGAAATGATTATGGTGCAACGCCATTTGTGCAGTTTTCTTCCCCCCCAGTGGTTAAACAAAATTGAGTGATAGTTCAGCAATTAAATTACATTCCACTGTCATTTGTTGGTATTTCCATGATTAAAAATGTGAAAGTCATATTCCTATGAATCCTAGTTTAATAATATTTAAAAATCCTCAACATGCACAGCGCACAATGTCAGCCATTTTAAATTTGGCAAGACCGTGTGCAGGAACCTTTATACTACTTTACTAAACTTTCTATTTTCTAAGTACCCATGCCATACATAGGTGTATAAACAGTAACTTTCTACAAGGTAATTGTATAACAAGCACTTAAGTTTACTACAGTAACAGAATAAATCAAGAAAAAAATGTTTTACTTACCAGTGAAACTGGCATTGCCTTTTTGGTCCACCTTCAAATTGTGAGTTATTATTTGCCTTGAATTTTTGTTCTTTGCCCAGTCGTTTGCAAGCTGCGATAAGAAAGAAAGAATTAAACTACATTCAGCAGGGAGCTGAAAAAACTACAAGCATATTGTGTGAGGAGAACAATTAACAAGGCTTTCTAAAACTATTCCCTTTGTACAGTGGCCAGAACATCCAAAGCAATGCTACATTATCACAACATGAATGCAAATCAGAAAACACAAGAAAAAATAACAAAACAAAAATACAAATATGAAACACAACCCCAAAAAAATAAACGCAAATACAAAAATAAATCTCTGAAATGAAACTGAAAATCAAACCCTACAGGACATTACAGAACCGTACAGAACCGTACAGGACATTACAGAACCATACAGGACATTACAGAACCGTACAGCATTTCAGAAAAACAACAATTGTTTGCTTATATGAACGAAAGGCAGGTGGCACCAGCCACCATTGGATTCACATACAGACAAAACTGTGGTAGGATCCAGAGCAGAGAGTATCCTAGACCGGATTTTGCTCAGTGAGTTGTTCTTTTCATAAAATTCCCCAGGTATGTTTAAGAAAATAGCCGACGCTGTATCTGCACCTTTCTTAATATTAGCAGCGTTAACCTTTACCATTCATTAGTCTGCGAATTTAATTGAAATTAATTCCTATACACACAATCTACACACCAGAATTAATCATTGTTACAGAGGTAATGTTTATCAAACATACTTGGGCAATTTTGAATTAAATAATTCAAGTAGCTAAATCTGGTGTTGTACCACATTTCACTCCTACCAAAATTTCATTCGACATTAACCTGTCGTTCAGGAGGCAGATTAGCTGATTTTGCATTCATTCATTTAAAGAAATACTGGTTAATTTCCCCACACTTTACTGCAATGTCCTACCATATTATATCTCCACATCATACAGCGTAGATAAACGGCAAAAGCATTGCTTTGTTATAAATTTTTAATTTAAAAAAATTGTTTTTTCAGATTTTTCCCTTTTTCTCCCAATTTGGTAGCCAATTGAACCCCTAAGTAATTCAATTCCCAACCGCTGTAGCAACCGCAGGGAATTCGCTGCTGGCAGATAAGAAAGAGGCTTGGGGGGGTTGCGCCCTCTTCAGGGCGCAACCCCCCCAAGCCCTGACCGTGAATCCAGCTCACCCAAGGCCGATTGTATGCAACGATTCTCCCCTGCCGACAGAGCCGGATTAAGGTTGCATGGGGCCCCTGGCTCTAATTCAAACAGGGGCCCTTCCATCAAAATCATTACTAGTGTAAGTAAACAAGAAATTCTATTGAATTGAATTGTAATTATATTGAATTTCATCCACATACTTATTATTATTACATCGTACGTTTACAAACTTTTTTCATGGCGAAGTCATCAATCAAGTCATTGAAGCTCAGTGAACTTACAATTTAATTTTCAATACTCATAAGAGAGAGCAGACTGAGTCTCTGTCCCATGCAACTTCTAACATCATTTTTTATTCTTTTCAACTTTTAAAATGATCACTCTCTCGCTGCAGTTCGATGATCGAAACAATAGATATGATATATACATTACAGTACATCGATGTCTACAGATATATAGACCGTTTAACATAGTGAGGCAAAATTCTATTCATTATGCAACATTATGCTCTTGACGCATGGTTGATTATAGCATGCTAACATGGCATTTTGGCTGACAGTACATTTGTTGAAAGGAATGAGCATAAAAAACAACAAAACATAGATAAGACCTCTAAAGCACACTTTTTCGTCAGGTGCTTCTTTCGTCGCGATTCAGTGTATCTTTCGTCTCGCACGGCAGGGATGAAAGATACATTGCACTCATCTGGTTTGCGGCCAATTTATATCCGACTCGTTTATGCTGGAAACAAAATTCCAGTTGCTATTAGTGAGGGACACAGACATTTTGTTTGTCAGAAAATACGGCCTCTCTACCTCTACTGACTTTCGAGTAAACCGGATGAACGTAAAAAGTGTTTCCTTCATCTAGGTTCTCCCTACATGTCGATTTTCAGGCATTCAGGCAAACTTTTGCACACTGTATCATTAAATAAGATCTCAGTACAAGGTCTAGTTATTCCACACACACTGCATTGCTGAAAGTCGGCATCCCTCCCTCCTCATCTGGTCTATCTAGGTATGAAATTTATTTTACACACAAACAATTGTTTTTTCTGTTAACTAATTTTGGGGGCCCCCTAAATATTGGGGGCCCCTGGCTTCAGCCCAGTCAGGCCCCCTCTAAATCCGCCACTGCCTGCCGAGTACCTCCCCCCACCCTGGGAGTGGCCGCTAATTGCGCAACAGCATAGCCTGAAAGTCCGCTGGCTGCACCACCGCGGTACTGGTCATTACGAGATGTTTAACAAGCAAACGAATTAATGATCGTCTCTCAGTTATTTATTTTGATATAACTTCATGGTCAAAATCTGTTAGATGTTAAGAAATGGAAAAAAATAAGAGGGGAGTGAATTTATGCAATTTGACTATAGAGGAAAATTTACTGTTTCATATTTGCATTTGTGTTTTGTTATTGTTTTTGTTCAGATTTTTTATTTTTCTCCCATTTCACCTAAAATTCCCATGAGCTGGTTTGGCCTAGAATCATCAAACTTGGTACGATGGGCGAACTCTTGTATCTGTCTATTAAGATGCAGATTGAACACCTGGTGGTGCTGTAGTGCATGTGACAATTTTTGCATACATGCTCCTTAGATGTTCCATAAAAATTATATACAGAATTTTGATACGTTAAAAGATGCATTCAAATCATTTTCAGTGGGCGTGGCTCATCACAAAAATGCTAATAATTCCAAAACAGTTTGACAGAAAGTTATGAAACTTGGTAGGTCTATTAAGAGCCACATCAAGATTTAAGCCATACAGTTTTAACCCAATCAAGCCACTTGGTGGTGCTATAGAAATCCAAAAAGATTTCAAACTCGCTCCAGTGACTAAAGCCCTCATTAGAAACATAGATATGTACTAAATGGGTCGGTGCCATCTTGAATTGGCCACCATCTTCTCCTACACCGTTCACACCATCGGCACCATTCATACCTAATATTATACCTTCATACACCCTCCAGGTTGCTATTACTTTTTACCTTTATACCATATACATTTTTTGAGATATTTGACATTTTATCGCCAAAAAATGAATGGAAGTCAATGGGCATGTGCAGTAGGCTAGCTCACGGTGTGAGCACTGAGCGGATTTTTGAATTACTTAACGTTCTGCTTTACGTGAGCGCTGGGCAACTGTCATCACAATTAATTTGGCTACTTCTTTGTATCCAAGTTCTTTAGAATAACATTACTTATCACAAAATACATCACCATATTTGAACACTTTTGCCTTATTAGAGAAAAATCTGTCAGGAAGGATAAGGAGAGAGAAATGGTCTATGGCCACCACCTGCAAAACCATGTACTTTTTGGGGGTTGTCTTGCTGTTGCCTCTCCTGTCCATCTGTTGTCACTTTAATTTGCACCAAAGCAGGTTAAATTGATTCACAATCGTTTACGCTTCCTAACTGGACAGATCGATATCCCAGAAGTTTAATTGACTTGGTGTTATACTGTGTTGATTAAGTGTTCCCTTCATTTTTTTGAGCAGTGTATATTATACATATATAGCCTAGCTGTTAACGGTACTGCAATCTATCAATTCAAGTTATCAACCAACTGTTAACATTAGCATACTGGACAATCACAGTTCAATTTATCAACTACTAACAACAACAAAGCCTAACCATACAGATTAACATTAGCTAGGTTTTAGATTAACCAAACTTTCAACCAACCAGTTTAAGTGACATCAGTAACTAGCTAAGGTTAGCCAAATAACCCTCATATAAAACAAACACATTACACAACCAAGCCACGAAAGTGAATGCATAACGTTACTGGCCATCTCTGCCCCATGTGTCATCTCGGAGCCATCAATACCAATTGTGCTAATGTTACCTAGCATGCCTTCTACTAGAGCTGGGGTCACCAACCTTTTTGAAACTGAGAGCTACTTAAAGGGTACTGAGTAGTACAGAGGGCTACTTGTTTGATACAAACTTCCTGAATAACAAAGTTGCCCAGATCACCTTTTAATAATAATATATGTGAAGAGACTTAGATATTATTACTTCCTTTTATTACCCTGTTTAATACTTTATTAGACAACAACGCCCTTTTCTGGTGAAACTAAAGTTTTAAGGGATATTAACACATGATGATTGTGCCTTTCAAACCCAAACACCAAAATATTAATCACGTCAATGGGAATTATTCCTCACAATAATTATTAACAATGATTTCACATGGTAGGAAACACAGATGTATTTAAACACGCAACAGTATTTATTTCTGTTAATCTGTTTCAACATTTGAAAGAGAGTTATCACATCTCTGATATTTTTGTAAATATCTTTCTTGACAGTTTTGTATGAATAAGCAAATTTGTAGCATTTTGTTCAAAATCACACCTTATATTTTTGTACAAATGATCACTTCTAACATTTTTTTAGTCACGGGCTTTTTCTGTCCGTAGTGCGCTACCGGGTTGGTAGTTAGCATGGAAGCTTTGGTGACACGTACTGAAGTGTCTCTCCACGTTGTGCCGCTTTGCCCCGCAAATGAGACACACACATTTTTCTTTCACTGTCGTAAAAAAGAACTCTTCCTCCCAATCATTGTGAAAATAGTATGTTTTATTTCGCTTTTCTGCCATGTTTTCTTTATTTTGGGGGTAAAAACCACATCTTGCTCCCCAACGTAGCTGCGCCCGCTTCCTTGTCTCAGCAATGGCTGTTTGTCTTGCGCACACATTATTCTTTGACTTCAGAAACAAACATTTTTGTTTTTAAAATTTTATATTATATATTCATTTTCATTTTCAAATCTATATTAATGCAAGTGCTTTTGATTTAAAAAGAACAGCAACACAATTAAATACAATTTTTATTTAGACAGATCTCCATGGTGATTAGTGCTATTTTTAGAACATGCCTCGCGGGCGACTCACGTGGTCCCTGCGGGCTACCAGGTGCCCGCGGGCACCATGTTGGCTACCTCTGTACTAGAGGAAGAAGATACCATTACCACCACACTGCTAACAGAGCTGACCTTGCTTTACTTTCTTCATAGCCGTGCATCCAAGAAAATAATATACAACTCTGATGAGGAAAAGTAGCCTATAAATCAACAAAAGTATTGAAATAAGAATCCACATTTTCCAGTTTATCTGACAGATTGGTAATTACCTAAGTTACGTAACATTAGCCAGACAGATGCAGAGTTCAACGTGCCTAAAACTTTGAGCCCAAACAAACCCAGCCCGGGTGATAATTGCAAGACATTAAATCCGCCGACCCAGAAAAAAAAAGGTCAGACGATTTATGGGGGTCGGAAAATCTCGCTTTATAGCTCCGCAATGGAGCGAGCAGTGGAGCGGACACAGACGGCTGGGTTGAGGAGAGAGGCACGCACTGCAAGGAGGAATAGCCAAGTAGTCACAAAAGAAATGTTAACCGCACGGTGGCCACCTAGTGGTAACGTTAGTCATATCCGTCCGAATTACTGTATTCATGTTTGTCTGAAATTATCATCTTGACCTTCTCATATGTACTATGATTTATAATGTGTTTTGATAGGGTGTTATTTCTTATTCATTGTACTTGTAACTTTGGGTAAATAAACTTGTGTTATAATTAACAGTTGTGTAGTTTGGAGTTTTATGGGGTTATTGGTTATAATGGAATAATAGAAAGTGATGGTATTGTTCTATATCTATGGTCACGTAACATTATGTTGTCTAAATTACAAAACACAATTGTTAACAAAAAATATTTTTAGCGCTGTTGCCATTTTTGCCTATGTTTTAGCTAAATGCTCATCTAGCCTACTAATGACTCCATTCAACATTATTCAATGAATTCTGATTTACATCTGAATAATGTTAGCACAGACAACTTCCTAACAAAACATGACAAAAGCATAAGCCAGCTAGGCTACTGTGGTTAAGCTTAAAAAATAAAAATAAATAATTTCAAAAAAACTTTCACTCTGCATGAAAATGCCACTTGAGGTGACAGGTGCCAGTAGCCTACGTTAGCAAATCTAAATGCAATCGATTATGACATAGCTACAGCAAATAAACTATCATAAAACTCACTTTTGCATCATTTTCAAGTGAAAATTACTATATTTCATTAGTATAGGGGGGTAGAAATCTATGGGTCCAAAACCCCAATGCAAAACATGTCGTAAAATAAATTTGATTTGTTTTGTCCATTATAAAGAATATACATTTGCTTCTTCTGATGGATTAAGATAAAAATAGTGTAACAGTGTGACAGTTTATGAACTCGAACATAGACGCTATTGTCCACTATGTCACACATGGGTAGGTATAGACTGGGTGGAGGGGTGCTTGTTAAATGGACATGCTACGGGAAAATAGTGACACTTAGAAACTACGCATTGGGCAGAAATTGTCACGAATCGTCTACCAATAAAGTTAAAACACAGAGTTTGTGATTTCCACTAATAGTCTGGCTGCAGGAGCAACAAATGTCTCAGTTGAGCAAAAAGGTGGCGCCGGCAGGAACTTCACTGTGCATCTGCACAAAGGTGTTAACCCATATTCTTCTACGGTCTACGACTGTATCCGAATAGTCCGAATAGTCCGAATCAGCACACTTACCTACTATTTGACTATACCAGCAGTCGAGTATACTTTTTTTGAAAAGCTGTTCAATTAGGCTAGCTAGCCTTACCTGACCTGTTCTCAATATCCCAGATGATATAGCCAAAGAGTGTAAAGGCAACTGATATAGCCTACTTAAGTCCAGGTTTATATGGAAGATATTTTGCATACTGCATGTCACTGCAGTATAGCCTACAGTAAGCAGTATGCTAGTACACAGAACGCAGTAAATTGGGCATTCACAATGCCTTTCTCTACAACACTGTTATGACCCAACAATACTATCCCACATCATTTGACATTACCTTTTTGTGCTTTTATCACAATTCATTACTTCTTTGTATCACTTTCAGGTTCTTTAGACTACTTACCACAAAATAGGCTACATCACCTTCACTAGATACCTTTATACCACATTACCAGTTCATACCATTTCCACATTTTATTTTCCACCTCAAACTATACCATATTACTCTCTTTCTATGCCATTTCCAGCAATTGATAACACTGTGAAGCAACCACACCAAAAATTTCTTTAAGAATTGTTAATCTAGTTTACATCTGAAATTCCCCAACAAAAACTAGTATGGTAGCACACCCATCAAACATTCACGTGTAATTAGAATAACTACGTACCTCTTCAAAAGTGTTGACCAGCAACAAGGGATAGAATGTTTCAAAGTATTCCTCATAGGAATTGTAGCTGTTGGCCACTTCTTTTAGTGGTAAATAGCGCAAATCTGATGGAACTCCAAACTTGGTATAACTACAGAACATGTCATAGGTCCATCTCAGGATTGTGTCAATTAAAAAAAGCCGATGAGACTCATAGCCAGAATCCATGTGTGTCACCTTGTTGACAGGGGTCTCCTCCATCTGTGAACACATTTCCATATCTACTGGCTCCATTTGTGTTAAATTCATCATGTCAGCATCCCCCTCAGCATCTTCACCATGAACATAATCCTCATCCACTTCATCAGCAGTGTGCTTTTTAGAATCATCTACAAAATCATTATTTTGGAATTTGTGTCCACCAATGTAGAGTGGATCAACATGCACTGTTGTTGAAGCACTTTGTTTGCTCACAATGGAGCTTATTTCTGTCATACTTTGACTCTCTTGTGATCTTCGATCAGCTCTCCTTTCTCCCTCGCTGTAATTAACTACAGAGTCAGGCAGCAATAAGGGTAAAATAACCAACTCATCCTTAGCCTGTTCTTCCTCTGCAGTGACATTGGGTTTCAGAATATCATTCCACTTACTATTTGCTTTCCTTCCCTGATCAGGGCATTGTTTTGCAATTGCTTGTTCAAGTGTAGCTGTGGTTTGCCCCACCTGAACACCCTGTCCACGCTTCCTAAGTTTTCCAACACAGTCTAAGGATTTCTGGGATAGATCAAAGGCTTTTCTTTCCTTCTTCTTCAGACCCAGGTTCTCCACAGCAGAAGTTGGTTCCACAGGCATTCTGACCTTTTTAGGAGGAACAATAGCAGGAGTGGCAAATGAAGAGGTGGGAAGCTTGGAAGAAAATTTTCTTGAAGTTGTTTCCTGGTATGATGTTTTGCTTTGTTCACCACTTCTAAAAACTGTAGTTTTTACACTATCTTTTTCTTTTCTATTTATGTGAGGGCTTTCTTTTCCAGAGGCCTTACTGGGCAATACTTTGGGTTTGACAAAATAATCAGTTTTTTCTGCATTGCTTACTTGAGGTTCTAGAAAGAGCTTTTGTTTCTTTAGCTGCTTTTTTACCTCCATCAAGGCATTTTCAATAATCTTATCAGAAATGGGCTCAGTTTCATAACCTAAAATATTGTTAGGGTCACTGGGGCCTGGACTCACTAACTGTTCATTGACTGATGGTTCTTTCTTGGTTTCTTGAGCTGGCACATTGCTACTGATCTTATGGTCACTCCAGGCTGAGAACACATCCTCCTGCGTTTCAAATTTGAACATCTGTGAGTCAATTTCACTTAAATCACCATGACCGGGGCTCTTTTGAAAATCAATGTCATTGAGAGGTTCGCTTTTTATATTAAACTTCTCTTTACCAAATCTATCAATTTTTCTTCTGCCATCACATATGTTATCATCCTCCTTTGCGGACTCTGAATCAGAAATGACAATGACGTCCAAAGCAGGTTCCACTATCTTGAGGTGTTGGCTGTGATCTCCCTGTGTAATTCTCCCTTTATGCTTCCTTTTCTGTTCCATCCTCTCAGTTACACCAGAAACTTCTGGGCTGGAATCTAAAGGACAGTTATGTCCTTTAGCAGAGGTAGCAACAGATAGCCGATTAAGACCCCTGTCAACTTTTAAATCGGTTTGCGTTTCTAAGCATTTGAACTTCTGAGACCTTTTCAGAAAACCATTTACAGCTGAGAGTGGTACATCATATTCATTGCTTTCTGACACACATTGAGCATTGTGTGTCCCTGTTCCACTTCTCTCTGAAATTGATGTTGAGGGCCTTATATCCTCTGGTCCTTCTTCACACACGAAGATAGAATTGAGAGGCCCCTCTTTGGTGAATGTTTCAACTGTGCATCGTTCATCATTAGATGAAACCTCGACTTTGACATTTTTAGAGTCTGGATGTTTTTTGGCAATGTCTTGGAGCTTGCATAAAAGAGATGGACTCAATTTGTTTTTTAGTTCTTCCAGTTTTCCAGGGTCTGGCATCATTCTGGTCAGCTGGAGGCCTGGTTTCAATTCTGAAACTGACTCAGAATTTTCTTCAGGAACATACAGTTCTTTCTTTACAGGGTAAAAATCACTCTCTCCCATTTTCATATGCGCATGATCACTGATTTCAATGACCTTTGAACTACACTGCCCAGAATCCAGCCTCTGTTCAGATTTCAAAAAGCCACTGCAATTTTCTGTATAGCAAGGTTCAGCATTGTTACTTGTTGGAACATCCAAGGTTCTGTTAGTGGCTTGGGTGAGCGTCTTGTCTTTCTTCAGCTTCACCATCTGCTTTAAGCAATTTTGCAGTTCTTTAACATCTGTAACTGAAAGACTCCATTCCTTTAATGATACCTCTTTTTTGTTAAGCATGTCTAGAAACTGTATAGATTTGCTATGTAATGTCAATTTTTCTCCTTCTTTGAGAAGGGACCGTAATAGGTCATGCTATGTCATACTTATTCATGTACACTTTTAAAGATCCTTTCAAATGTTACATACTGTCACAAGTCTAAACATAACATGAAGCTCCCAGTGTAATTTGACATTTTTCATGCTCTGACATACAATATATAAGGGTTAATCTCACTATATATTATTAAAATATGCCTTACCTTGCCCTGCTTTCTGCACTCTGTCAAGAATGCACTGCGTAGTATCAGTTTGCTTATCTGGGCCAAGCAATAGAGAATGCAGTGCCTGAACATCAAGTACAGTCAGGAGCATGCATATCCCTAAGGGCAAAGAATAGGTATTGAGAAGAATTACGGCATATTACAGCACATACAGGGTCATTGCATTTTCCTCATTTTATTAGGTCTAGCATGCATCTCTGGCAGGGATTATAAATGGTTCAGGGAATGAAAACAATAAACGAAAACTAACAACATTTTTCATGGAACAAAAACAAAAATGTAAACACTTTCAAGTGTTCCGGAGAGAAAACACTATTTTTTACGAGCGTGTAAACCGGTTAATAATGTGATGCTTTGTTCCAGTTTTTTTTCTCCTTGCAAACCCCAGGCTGCAGTCCAATCTGTTAAATGTCAAGGCCTCCGGCACTGATTATAATTACAAGACAAAACAGGACAACAACTGTGCTCAAGAATAAGAAAGCACCTTAAAGGGGAATACCACTAATTTTCAGCATTAAAATGGTCAAAACTATACCCCCATAGTTGTTTTAAGGTCCATAGAACACATTCCTACTCTTCCCTGTGTCTGAGAACAGAGCATGCAGGCTCCTTGAGCGGCTGGGCTGTGACATAATCAAAGTGCATGTCTTGCCACGCCCCCTAGAGAGCCTGGTTGAAATGAATGGAGAATCTCAACTAGAGTAGAAACATTGTGACTTGAAGATGAAATTTATGATTTTTTGAGCTTTTCCGTGCAAATGAGCTCTCACGCACTAGTGCCATGTCTTTTACAACATAAAATATAGTCCGATGCTATCGTAAACCACCTAGCTTTACTTTCCCTACCTCACTCTTCATTCAGAAGTGCAGGGGGGTAACTTCACCTTGGCTGTGATGCTTATGCCCATATTTGGAGTTCCACCTTCCCAGGCTCTATTCACTGACCGGTAAACCACAGTCACGACTAATGAGTAATAACCTAACATGAGCTTTCCGTTGGTTCGACAAAAGCTTAGCCATCACAAACTTTTCTACTTCTCAGAATATGTAGCCTGGTGTGGGCCATTATAGCTGATATTATATGAAGGGTTTTTGTGATTTGGCTAACACTTTTAAAATTAAATTCTGCATTTTTTTTTGTTTTCAAATTAAGCGCTGCTTAAAAATCAAAACCATTATTTTTACTGTGCGCTAAAACGGTAAGGTAAGCATATTGAAAAAAAAGATAGGGCATTGGAAACACATTTGGGGATATCATTGTCAACAGTTGTCAACTGATAAAGTAATTAGTATAATACAGTATCAAATAATAACATAGCTAGCCTCCCCCAAAAGGGATGAATAGCATATACTTTTGCACACTTTGACAACTGCCGGCTATTTTTTCTTAGAGTAGCTACTGAATCAAATACCACATCAGCCACTACCCCACTGCCCAAGGCTATGATAAAATGTGTCACTGCTGGCTTTAAGCCTGCTGTCTCCACAGAAAGCACCTTTTAGCAAGGCGCACCGGCAATACATTTTGGGCTTGTTGCAATGACAACACTTTCACAGTTTTGTTGCACTTTCTTTGTTTAGGTGCCATTGTGACATCATCAAGAGAATGTTATTATTTTCGTTCAAACCGTTATTCCATTAATATGGGCTGAATGCTAGAAACATGAAAATACAATTTCTGTTCAAAATGAAACAAAACTAAAATAATTCGTACCTAATCCCTAATCTCTGGTCCGTGAGTTGCCTTCATTTAAGATAAAAGTTAGTATACCTAGCCAGTAGTTTTTGCAGTTTATTGAATCATAAAGGTGACGTGGAAGAAAGAGCATCTTGATCTTCTCAGGACCGTGAGAGGTGTCTATGTCAGAGTCTTGGAAGATATCGAGCTCGATTACAGAAAACATGCTGTTGAATATATCCTGGAGGTCATAGAAATCATCCCGGTCCACCTTTCCCAGTGACCTGGCTGCATGAATAGCCCAGCGCCTCACCTAGAAACAGAAAAAAGGTTGAGCACTTGGCTGCACTCTCAGTAGACTGGAATGTGGTACAGCAAATCCTAAAAGCTTGAATTACATCATATTTATCAGAAATACTAATTTCAGGTTGTACAAAAACTTATTACAAAAAGTTATATTGTGAAATAAAATGTGAGCATTGGGGATGATGTTTAATCACTTTGATTAAATGAGGATGATGATGATGATGATGATCGTTTTATATAAAGCCAATTGCTCACCGTTTCATTGGGGTGGACAAGGAGGAGGTATATGCCCTGATATTTGTCAAAAACCTGAAAGGAGTTTTCCATCTTGCAGAGAGCTTCAACACACATTTCACCTGAGAAGACAAAAAGGCTTACTCAGACAGCACAACTTAAACAATAACTGTCCTCCACTCACATCTGTCCATTACTATTACAGACACAAGTATAATTAAATTCTGTATTTATTCAAACAACTACATTACATTCTGAATAGAAAATTATCCCTTTTTGGCAAATAAACAAGCATCCTGCAGATTTCTGATATAAAAACTAGAGGTCTGCACGGGACTGATTATTTAATCCCACTCCAGCAAGATTCCATCCCACACAAAACTGGACTCGTTTGTCCTGTTCCCGCCCGCAACATAAATGTTTTTGTACCGCAGAGGCTATTGACGTCCAAAATATGCCATAAATGTGACATTTGGGCGGAAAAACCGGAATAATAATGCACGAGAGCTGAAGCAACTACACTAACAGTCAAGACAATTAGAATTTAAAAGCAGGTTAAAATTGATGATACGTTGATGCAGGTTAGCCTGAATGAATAGGCTATGCAACACGGGGCGTCTCTACATTATTTCTCAATATAGTGGGAGGTGCATAGAAACGCAAATCAAAACTTTATAAAAAATAAAACCCATGATCAAATGGAAATGTGATTTTATGGGACACTCACGGCAAGAGTATAGGCTTAGTGCTAGTAAGCAGTGTTATGATTAATTCAGTCCTGACAAACATCTGTAACTCCCGGCAGAAACCGAGACATCCCATGAAACAGTTTGTAATAAACCGCCAGCTCGTTCAGTGTAACAGTAGACTATACCCTTCACTAAAAAAAAACATAAAAACAGCAGTAAAACCATTCCAAACACGCAAAATCTCTCATTTAAATATGGCTGTTTGACGCTGGAGTAATTTGCATAATGACTCTTAGTTGATTACTCGCAAAGTGTGAAATGTTAACACCTGTAAATATTTTGGCAGCGCCCGCAAAATAACACCCCTTATTTGGGATCTTAATCGACCCCTCAATCTTTTGCAGGATTTCTGTCCCCGTCTTTTTATCCCGCACCTGCGCGCACTGGCAGGCTGACCGCACCCGATACTGACGATTTGTCCCGCGCCGCACGTTAAAGCGCTGGGTCCCACGGATACCGCGGGAGTCCCGTGGGAATGCAGACCTCTAATAAAAGCTCACTTACATAATGGGGGGTGCCACATTAGGTAGGGATATTTCAGCATCTCAATAAGTGGGACTCGTATTTTGACTTCGTATTTTGCTGCTGTAAAGGGGTCATCTTGAACTATGAAGAGGTCTTCTTCCTCCAGCTCTTCTTCAGATGCCTCAATAAAGCGAGCCAAAAGTCTGGATGTCTCCAACTCCCACAGCCGCTTCAGAAGACAAGAGATGGCAAAGTACAATATACATTATATAACATCGTCCATAGGTGAAAGTAATCCAGTACAGTCTGGTATGCTGTACCATTATTACAAGCATTGGCGTACAGCTCACCTGAATGCCTCAAGTAACACCTGTAGTATTAATTGTCATCTGTCATGACTTTCTTCTATAAAATAATGTAAATGTAATTGCCCAAAATTTTATCCATCTGCCTTGTTTGATCAAATATACCCTACTAGGGCATAACATGAACACAATGGCTGTTTGTTAGTCAAGTAAAAACAAACAAACAAAAAAAACATGTGACCCACATACTGTATCTACATCCACAACAGTCAAGGTCTAGTTCTGATCTGAAAAAATTCCATCTTGTCATTTTTTCAATAATACATGGCAAGTCATCTTAAAAATGTTGTATTCCAAGTAATTTTTATTTACAAATGAAGATACAAAACTATGGAATTTCATTTATCTACAGCAGGGGTCGGTAACCTCACCCGAAAAGGGCCGGTGTGGGTGCAGGTTTTATCCGAAAAGGGCTTGTGTGGGTGCAGGTTTTTTATTTAACTCAGCACTAACACACCTGATTCAACTAATTAACTAACCATGGTATTCAATCAAGACCTTCAGAAGCAGAATCAGGTGTCTTAGTGCTGGGCTAAAAGAAAAACCCACACGCACACCGGCCCTTTTCGGATGAGGTTCCCCACCCCTGATCTACAGTAACCCCAGATTCGGAGTATTAACAGTACCTTATGTAACAATGGAAGCTTGTCTCTTGCTCTGTGGTACTCAATCATACAATCCGGGCAGATGCAAAGGTCCTCATTGGCAGCTTGCACATCCTCAGCTGACAGTGACCCACAGCAATACTCCCGAAGCAAGCCCGATGCATCCAGAGCACCAGATTTACACCATCGGCAAGTGCTCATCTTGGTGACAAGCACAAGACAAACAGAGGTGATTGGAACTCATTCACATGTAACACCTTCGTAGTACAGAATTCTACCACTTGCACCACAAGAGCAGACAGCTTTAATTATGAGCCTGAGAAACACATACGTTCTTTAAGATTGTTTCTTATTACATTACATTAATTTGGCTGGTGCTTTTATTCAAAGCGGCGTACGATAAGTGCATACGCAATGTCATAGGGACGACTAAAAACAGGTCAGATAAAGTACAGTTCTATCATAAAGTAGCAGTTATACACAGCTATGAACATCAAGGAGGAGTGGAGCCACGGCATCCACTAAAATGATTGTATCATGAAATAGTTTTCATACATGCAAAATCATAGTATTTTCAGAATTTTTTGTCATGAAATGCTAATAATACAAGCTCCTGTCTCTACAAGTATTCTTTCGAGAGAAAAAGACACGACACTATAAATTGATATAATGATATAATGAAAGACATCACTAAGACCCCAGCATCACTAGGTCATGTAGGAATTCTGTTCTTTGTACAGTAAAACTCGTAGTTCCAAAGTTTAAGTCAATAGCAATTTAATTATAATGCAAAATAGTCTTCATTACAGTATACAAGATACCGGGTAATAGCAAGGCAGTTCAATCACAAAATAGTGTTGTGTGGGATACAAGCTTTATACCTCAAACCTGACATAGAATGCAGGTTCCTGTCCCTGATTGGGTAACAGGCAAACAAATGGACATTGTAAGTGGTGTGGGAGGGAACCAAATAGTTATTGTCACCTAGGTAAGCTGGCTAACTTCCGTCTCACACCCTAGTGGTGCCGTCGTCACCAGGCTTTGTTTCTAACCCCCCTTTGATCATTGAGTAAGGCTGATTGTGTTAGGTGACCAACCAAGAACATTGAAGCAGGAAATTTATTTTTTCTTACATAATCCCCCGTTTGATGCTTTTTAGTTCACCTCATGTTTTGATACCTGAAAAACATCAAGTGCAGTATTTACTCTTATGGCAGTTTAACATTTGGATACAATTTACATTGGTCTGCATGATACCATTTGTACCCCATTCTTTTCCTCCCCTTCATTGTAACCTTAAGGTTGCCCTCCCCGCAGGTGTCCACAATTTCATGTGGCCCTGTCCAATTTGCATCCCAAGGCCATTTCTGAAGGTAATTTTTGACCATGGCCATAAACTTATGCAGTAGTTTATTAATTCCCTCATAGGTCAGAGTGGGAGCAGAAGGAGAGATTTCTGACTGTGTTACAACTTTTACTGTTTTTTGCTGTTTTTGATTCTGCCCTGCAGCACCCCCACCCCGTGACCAGCAGTCCCTTTTAAAATTCCTAATCCTACCATAGTTGTGGCAAGCATCTCTAGACGTCTTACGACTCTCAGCTGAAACCTTTTTGTTAATGGGTGCGCTATGTGTAGTTTCATACCAACTAGATATATTTGTAGCAGCAGTGCCCTCAGTAGCTCCTGCTGCTCTCCTACATGTTTTGCGCCCTCTTATGCGGAAAGGGGCCGCTTTAACTGGACCCACAGCAATGTGACTTTCAGATGGATCTGAGTCCGCCTCTTCTGAACTATCACAACTACTTTCAGAGTCGGTGTACACAGGTAAATTAATACCCAAAGCAGCAACATGACACTGAATTTGTCTGATCTTATCAGCAGAACTGTCCTTTACTACCGATCTACGTGCAACCTCTGGATTTTTTTGCACTTTTTTCCCATAGCAACTCATAAGCATTTTTACACTTGTCTGTTTATTTAGTGTGGTATTTACAGTTTTTGAGTCAGCCAAGCTTATCTTCAGTGATGCCAACTGCTGCCGCCGTTCAATACTGTTATGTGCTGCTAAACAGTGCTCTGCCTGTCCTGCTGCATTCTCACTTATAAGTGTTTCAATGGTTTTCCGCTGTTCAACAGAGTTTATCTGCTACTGACAAACGGCGTTTCAATTCAGTTTGACCTTGCACCAGGGCTGCTAGTACATTTGCCTGCTTATGTTTTTTATTTTTACATTTACTATTGCGCTCTGTACACGCTTTCTCAAGCCAAACTAGAGAATCTGATTTTTCTAACAGAGATCCATAGGATCCCTCTTTGCAATGTTTTGCAGTATAATCAATGGCCCACTCCATCATTCTAGGTTCTGAGTACACCTATGTACAATATACCTAGTGTGGTGGTTTACCTCAAGGACACAGGATAAACGTGGAATACCCTGCTGGTACTTTTTCACAAAAAGCCCAGTTCCTCTACAAACACACCTCCCGCTTAACCCTGTAAAGCTACCTTTTACTGTTAAACAGGTCAGAATTTACTTATTAATCAATGGCCCACTCCAGTATTCTAGGTTCTGAGTACACCTATGTACAATATACCTAGTGTGGTGGTTTACCTCAAGGACACAGGATAAACGTGGGATACCCTGCTGCAGGCCCGGCGTTAGGGGGTTAATTAGGGGGGCTTTGTCCCCCCGCCTCTGCCTCCTTGCCCCCCCATTGGCTGTTAGCCCAAATCAGAAAAACTGAGACTGCGAGAGTATTGAGTGTGGGACGAAAAGTGCGTGTGAAGAAATACTCTTTAGCTAACTTACTAGTGTGATAACTAACAAAACAACTTACAATAATGGACATAAGGAAATTCTTCCGACCACCGCCACCTGATAAAACTACCCCCAGTAGGCCTACGTCAGAGCAAGCTAGCACAGACGAACAAGCTACAAAACATTCCATGGCGCACTGGAGGCTATGCCAACTGTGCTGACGGCCTTTAAACATGCTCTTACATTTGGAGCGTCAACTGCAATGTGCGAGAATTCTTTCTCCACATTAAAAGGTGTTCTCACAGACAACAGACTAAGCATGCTGCACCAACAAAAAGCACATTTAGTGCAACTGTCCTTCGAAAGAGACTTAACGAAAAGATTTGCTACTGAGCAATGGAAGGAGGCAGTAATGAGGAGATTCAACTCTGCAGGGAAACGCCGACTGCAGCTCTACTAAGTGAGTAGGGTAGGCCTAAGCCAGGGGTGGCCAATTCCAGGCCTCGCGGGCCGGTGTGTATGCAGGTTTTTACTGCCACCAGTTACCACGGTTCAATCAGCTAATTAGTCATACACACAATCACCGATTCACTTGTAAATTACAGAACGATAAAATGCTACAATACACGCATTGACGCATACCGGCACAAGAACATTCATCAGCTGCTTTTCATATCGCGGATATGTAGATTAAAATATCAGATCGTGTAAACGATTGGGCTAATTAAATAATTGTTAACTGGCGGCAGCAAAAACCTGCATACACACCGGCCCGCGAGGCCTGGAATTGGCCACCCCTGGCCTAAGCTATATAGCTAGCTACAGTGTTTATTGTGCTGTAGCGGACTCCTTTTTGCGACTTATTCAGAGACAGAATGCGCCACTAGGGCTATAAAAAGGGCTGCGCCCCTTCTTTCTCTTTGGTCTTTGTTGGGCTAATAAATGCAACGCAATTGCGTGTGCAACGAGAGAAGTTGTTTTGCCTCACCCTTGCAGAATCTACGTACGGCACTAAAATGCTATTATAATCTGCCACCATTGCTGATGTTTTTGTCATGTATGACAACTGGTTTTCATACGCAGTTTAAGTGAAATTTGCGCTAGTAGGTTAATAATAGGTCTGTATGTATGTATGCGAGATTGCGAGACCAGTGGGAAATGCAATGCTGCCCCCCTGTGGTCATCACATGCCCCCCTTACAATAAGGTTCTAGAGCCGGGGCTGCCCTGCTGGTACTTTTTCGCAAAAAGCCCAGTTCCTCTACAAACCCACCTCCCGCTTAACCCTGTAAAGCTACCTTTTACTGTTAAACAGGTTAGAATTTACTTATTAATCAATGGCCCACTCCAGTATTCTAGGTTCTGAGTACACATATGTACAATATACCGATGTCTTGTTTCCACTTGCACATTCGACCCGTTCCAGAGCCGCGCTGGCTCGACTTCTGAGCATTTCCATTAGTTCAAATTCGAGCCGCGCCAACGAGACCCACTCCAAAAACGGCCCGATTTGTCCTCTGGTGCTGGCTCGAATATAATGGAGCTGCCAGTGCGTTGCTATGGTGATTCACCACAGCAACGTAGCCGAAGAAGACGCGCTTACTTATTTTGTCGGCTGTTTAATAACAACAAAAAAATGGAAAAAATAAACAACCCGTGGGGTTTCGAGGAAGTCCAGGCCCTTTTAATGATTTGGGCAGACGAGTCGGTTCAGCAGCAGCTGAATTCATCGCTCAGAAACGAGAATAAATAAATGTTAATTGAAAAAAAGAATCCGATCCAGTACGAAACTATTTTCTATGCCTATTTTGAACCGATCCAACGATCGCGGACTCTGCTGGTTTAAACAATTGAATGTGTTTAGCGAAGATCAATCCACATAAATAACGACTGGGAGGGAGGCCTTTTGTGATAACATATGTCTGCGCTGACGGATACGTTGTTGCTTTTGAAGCAACATATTCCACAACACCAACACAAACAAACCCAACTCGTAGTTCGCCATGTTATAATAGCTAACATTAGCAAGGTACTTTGGAACAGCTGTGTCGCGTTACCTAGCAACGATACATAACGAATCTCTGGCAGAGAACCAGCTCGGATTAATGGAAAAGCAATTTGAGCCGCGCTGTACGTCTCGCATTTGGGTTGCGTTGGCTCTGGAACGGGTCGAATGTGCAAGTGGAAACAAGACAAGAGTGTGGTGGTTTACCTCAAGGACACAGGATAAACGTGGGATACCCTGCTGGTACTTTTTCGCAAAAAGCCCAGTTCCTCTACAAACACACCTCCCACTTAACCCTGTAAAGCTACCTTTTACTGTTAAACAGGTTAGAATTTATTTATTAAATTCCCAAGAGAATTCTCATGCCTAAGTCTTGAATTTGCTCCCAAATCTGTGCTATTTTGCTCACTTTTGCCACAGCTGACAAATCACACTTGTTACATAACCATAAACTCAAATAATTATCCACAGCAGAATAATGCAGGAAAAAAAAACCCGTTACACGTTGTACAAAGATTCCTCCTAGGTTTGTTCGTCGAAAGAGGGCTTTCAATGGAGGTCCAGTCTGTTTTTCTTGCAGCAGCAGAAGGCCTGTCTCCTCTCCATGCAACAAAAGACGTCCTGGCTTGGTGTGGCTGTAGAAAAGTTCTTGTATTCTTTGTTGGTATAGAAAATTGAATGGTGCGGATTGTCTTTCTTTAAAAGAAAAAGTTATCCAATCGTCCCCCCTTTTCGTCCGTCGCTGGCTCGCCAATTATGTAGGAATTATGTTCTTTGTACAGTAAAACTCGTAGTTCCAAAGTTTAGGTCAATAGCAATTTAATTATAATGCAAAATAGTCTTCATTACAGTATACAAGATAATAGCAAGGCAGTTCAATCACAAAATAGTGTTGTGTGGGGTACAAGCTTTATACCTCAAACCTGAAATAGAATGCTGACATAGAATGCAGGTTCCTGTCCCTGATTGGGTAACAGGCAAACAAATGGACATTGTAAGTGGTGTGGGAGGGAACCAAATAGTTATTGTCACCTAGGTAAGCTGGCTAACTTCCGTCTCACACCCTAGTGGTGCCGTCGTCACCAGGCTTTGTTTCTAACCACCCTTTGATCATTGAGTAAGGCTGATTGTGTTAGGTGACCAACCAAGAACATTGAAGCAGGAAATGTATTTTTCCTTACAGTCATAGAAATCAGAAGAGAATCGCAACAGGACATATTATAGGTACTCAAATCACTACAGACTAGTCTAAATAGGCCTACCAAATAAATAAATAAAATACAAAAACGTGTAGGCCTAGGCTACAGAAAAGACAAATGGGAGTGAGTCATGCAGCAAAGGTCAGATTCTAACATACAACGTCGCGGGTGGCAAAGATCACGGAGCAGACTACCTACTCACTGAGTGACAGAGACTCAGTGAGTATTTCGGCGTATACTAAAGGACATAAACTCCTCAAAAAAAGTTCGGAAACGTTATTTCGGTCGATTATTCCTCCCCTTTAATAATACCAATTGGTATTGTATTTTATATCGTTGGAAAGCCTGATTAGTCACCTTTACAACGAGGTACAACTTGTAAGGATCGTGCATTCGTGGAATGAGCAACACAGCTAACCGTGTGGGTAGCGGCCCAAAAAAATGTGCCAAAATCCCTAAGAATGTGGAGCAACGTCATGTTCAGTGATGAATCAAGGTTCTGTTTGCGGACGCTGGATGGCAGGATCAAAGTATGGAGACGGCGTGGAGAACGCTATGCAGATTGCTGCACAGATCGCGTGACACCTTTCAATGGGGGCAGTGTCATGGTGTGGGGCGGTATCTCTCTCACAGGCAAAACAGAACTTGTCATCATTGAAGGCAATCTCAATGCAGTGAGATATCGGAATGAGATTCTGGAGCCAGTGGCGATCCCATATCTCCAGAATCTGGGACCTAACTCCATCCTCCAGGATGACAACGCTCGCCCCCACAGAGCCAGGATCATCACAGAGTACCTCCAGAATTTGGGAGTGGAGAGGATGGAATGGCCTGCCGTGAGTCCAGACCTCAACCCAATTGAACACTTGTGGGATCAGCTTGGGCGTGCTGTACGTGCCAGAGTGACCAACGCAACCATGTTGGCTGACTTGCGACAAATCCTGGTTGAGGAATGGGATGCCATCCCACAGCAGTGTGTGACCAGGCTGGTGACCAGCATGAGGAGGTGCCAAGCTGTTGTGGCTGCGTATGGATCTTCCACACGCTACTGAGGTCCCTGACAGTGTAAAATGAATAAAGTGTAAAAATGGCCAATATGTGTTGTTTTTTCCTTATTACTGTGGGAGAGTGCAATCATCCAGTCCACCAAGCAACTCAAAACGAGAGTGAATACCAACAGAAGAATATTGCAGGGGATTTTGGCACATTTTTTTGGGCCGCTACCCACACGGTTAGCTGTGTTGCTCATTCCACGAATGCACGATCCTTACAAGTTGTACCTCGTTGTAAAGGTGACTAATCAGGCTTTCCAACGATATAAAATACAATACCAATTGGTATTATTAAAGGGGAGGAATAATCGACCGAAATAACGTTTCCAAACTTTTTTTGAGGAGTTTATATAAATAAATAACAAAACGTCGAAGTTTATACTTAGCGTATTAAAAATAGCGAACTAGTAGGCTTAGTCCAGTGTAAACTACTTGTACTCACTGGATATCTTTAGCTTACTGAGTTTTATTAAATAAAAAGAGGCCTCTTTAGTCCAGACTGTTATCAAAGCCATAGGCTAGGCCTATATCAAGCGTAATGCGCAAATTGTCATTTAGACCTAATGCGTGAATTGTCATTCAATGGAAAACTCGCACACTGCAATAGATGGACATTTGAGTTCTGAAAATGCGCTTCAGATGTCATTACAATACAGCTCTTTAGGCCTACAGCCTGTAAGTTAATAGAATGGTTTTGACTGAAAAAAGTTCAAAACATTGTCCAGCGAATATTGCATTTGTTGTTTTTCAAATAGGCTACAGCAGATTCGCTGTGCATAAGGTTTTTTCAATAGCCTCCAGTTAAAAAACAGAGATAAATGTCACCATGTTAACTGAACCTTATGTTTCGTTCTTCATAGCTATTTTTTTAATTACAGTGACCAGGTTTCCATACTCTCAGCTTATTAAAACCCGCTGATTTCACCTGTTATTCCATAACTGAACAAAACGATTTTAAAGAGAAAAATTACATCACAATTAATTTTAATGCCATTCTCTGCATGTGCACTTTAACTTAAGGCAGGAGCAGGTCTGTTTCCCTTGCTGTAAATCACACTTTTCACGGTATTCCTGAGAAAGTGGATTGTTTTAAAGAATTACGCTACCAGTAAAACAGGTTGGTCACATTTCCATAAGCAGGACATTATAAACAAAGGAAAATATGCATGAACCTATGGGTTGCCAACTTGACAGCTTTATTGTATTTAGTGTCATCATTAAGGCAAAATAACGGTATTTATATTATTAATCAATATTAGAATGCAGGTAATAAACTTTGGATGAAGCTTGAACTTCGAGAACTCCATGAGAACATCCTCATGGAATTGATATTTGACAATGTTTCATTGTATATCTGTAAGGGGTCGGGTATGGAGGATCAAACGCGACAGAGGAAATCTAAAAGCTTTCCCCGTAAAGATAGCCACAAGAGTGGATAGACTTTGCGAGAAATAGGGAAGAAAGAAAAACAAATAATATCAACCCAGTTCACTTGGGCAAAATAAACTCTTTGACAAGAGTATAGATGTTGGAGTATGATGGATGTTTTCCAGGTCCATTGACGACTATTGGGGTGTACGTAGCGAGTGACTGTTGCTTGTTTGTCTCACGGCATTGCATTCGAGCCAGGTATAGCCAGGAACTAGCGACCTCCTGATATTAAACTCTGTTTATGTTCAGGGGGGACTTGCTATAGCTACTTAATCGGGTATAGGATTGTTTTCCACCTGGTAGCGTTTTGGTGCTATCTATTTTGTTTCTTTGCTGTTCTCTCTGAGACAGTTTTTCTTTGTTCTTTCGTTTTGGTTTTGCACTCTTCTGGCTTTGAGCTAAGTTTCCCATTATTAGCTCATTACGTGAGCTCGGGAGATTGCGTTTATATTCTACTAGTTTAGTAGTTCGCCCGGTTTTGTGGGTAGATTTTCGTTTTAGCTGTTAGCCTTAAGGAATTAGGTTCCTGTCTTTTCTTTCTTCAATTATTATTTTCTTCCCCTATTATTGGTCCTCACTGCTGTGAGCTGACTTGTTCTGATCTCCCCACCTTTGCGTTTGAATCTCCAAACACTCAATAAACCCCTTATAATCTGGTGCTCTGCTTTACCTGAGGAATCTGCTGGCACTGTGCTGGATATCGCTACTGATATCGTAGACCTGCCTTAATTTTTGAACCCGTTGCTGCAAGTATCCAGATTCCCTTCCCTCACGCAGGAATGCTTGTTCTGCTCCTTTCACCTCCCTTTGAGTTTGCTTCAGAATTTTCCTTGTCATCTTCTTTTTTTCCCTTCTACTGTCATCTGAGTCCTCACCATCATAGGAACTTGATTCTTCTCTGGGGAGGGCAGTTGACCTTAGCTTCACTTTCCCTCTGATGTCATATTTTCTTCTCCTTGGGTTTCTTTTCAGTTTTGTTTCTCTTTTCCATATCTCAACACCTTCCTCGCTTTCTTCAATTGCCCTTCGATATCCAGTGACACATCTTTGCTTGCTGCTTCTTTCATATACTGAAGCGAAGGATTCTTTTCTCATCTCCTCTTCTCTCATTTCTTCTTCTTCGCATTCCTTCCATTTTGTTCTTGCTTGCATTGTTCCAAGTTGCTACATGCCTTCGGTGGTTCTACTGTTTCCTTCTTGCAGCTCATTCAAGGAGTTTACCTTGCTTCCTCGGCTCTCACTCCAAGCTGTCCCTGGTTCTTCTTCCTCCAGCCGTGCTACCATGGCTTGGGGACTTATTAAAACGGTCTCCAACTTCCGAGGGTTCCTTTCACTTTCACCAACTCTCATTCCTCCATTGATTTAGATGGACTCTGTGGGTTCTCAACTTTCCCTTCTGGCCAAACTTGCCCTTACCCTCTTTTCTAGACAAAATTGTTTCCACTGCTTGGCAGTATCTTTCAACTGCTTCACCCTATTCCCGTCTGTGGCGGATTGTTTGCTGGGAAAGGTGTCCCTTTGCACACAAACTCGACTCGGCCCACAACCCAGTTATTCTCATTTTTCAGAGATTTTGGCGACACTGTAAAATATTACCAGGATTTCACAAGATATAACAGTAATATTTCACAGTTAAATACTGTATTCAGAATTTTATTGTGAAATCAATGCAGGCTATGCCATAACACAGCAAATTACTGTGAAATTTTAATTAAACTGGACCGTGCAGCATTGTGGGATACGACAGCATCAGAAACACATGAAGTTGATTGGATCACCTCCTTTTTCAGCGCCACACTGGATCAGATATGGTAAGTGCTAGGCCTAAGTAGCCTAATTCAGTGTTAAATTTTGTTAACTTATATTTGTATAACTTAGATATAGCTATAGGAGTTTTGTGAAATGACTGTTTAAAAAACTTGCCATCGCAAGATTAGCGTGGGGTTAACTTTACAACCTAAATAAACTCAAAACTCGGTTGTTTTAATTAAATTTACCATGAATCCACTTCTTAAAGATAATGTGCAATTTTGGCGACTTGTTCTAAAAGTGGCGCTGATGAGCCGACACACACACCGCTGTGTTATGTAGCACCAAAGAAGAAGAAGTTTAGTTTACGAATCGCAAATTAAGCGAGCGTGAATCGACACGGTGAAAAACAGCGGAATATTTGTCTCAAAATTCTGCAAGTTTACATAGCTGCAGCTGCAGACTCCAAGAAACGCCCTCCAAGAAACGCTCCTCACTACAAGAAACGCCCCTTCAGCTAATTAGCTATGTGAACGTAGTTGAACGTCAAAAAAAACAAAACCGAGGGAATTTAGCCTACGTTATCATAGCAACGTGTTAACGTAAGTTAGTTTGCTGACTCTCTTTAGTTTATCTTAGAGTCCCTTGATAGAGAGAGTAGCGACAACTCACGATTTGACGCCATTTTGAGTCCATTCAGTGCGGAGCCGCCGTATGGCGCTAGTGCATTGAACCGTGTATTCCATTATGTTCTCTATGTATGAGAGATGGGAATGGTCTTTTCCATGTTGATAATGAACAAATTATATGAAGATGACAAAATAGAAGATTTATGACAACTAAGAGCCATATGATAAAGAAGAAGATCACAGACCTGGTTGTGATTTAACAGTCACAGACATTTAGAACCATGACAAAGAAGGAATTAACTAGACAGGTACTCGAAATGAACCTGCGAATTACAAATAGGAACACGTTGGATAGTGGTGCAATGTGATATTTTTTTCATGCTAAACTAGATGCCGTGCATGCCAAAGGGGGAAAATAAATCTTTGGTATAACTAGGGATGTTCCTAACGACTAATTTCCCTGACGGTTAAACGGAAATTTAAACTTAGACTAGTCGACGAAAAAATATTGCGTATATTATAAGAGCCATTTGAAACCGTTAATCACATACTTCAATAACCAAATCGTATTTTAAATGCGGCTGAAATGTGTGGCACTTTGCGCCTTGCATTATGAACATGGCACATTATCCAACAAAACATGACAACAACTCACTAAATATAAGTTAACAAATAACATTTATTGAAAACAATATTCAACGTAACAAAACATTTTTAGGAAACGTGCCTGATTATTACAACGGCATTTTCATTGGGTGAACGCGATCGCATAGCAAATACAGTAAAAAATAATAATCGGTCATCAGAAAAACTACCAATAATAGGCCCACAAAAAAATAACAATTAGGCCTACTGATCGACTTGACATTAGATTAGTTTTATTGGGCTATTCAACAACGCGATAGGCCTACTTACTCTTTCCACCTCGCTTGTTTAACTTGCAGGGCGAACAGGCTAATGCGTTTTGTTTCGTTTTTTTAAATTTCGTTTAATCGGGCGTTGTTAACATTAGTAACGGATGCTCGTTTTTTTTTATAAAGCAACATTTGACCAGGAAAACATGACATTTCAGTGCAAATTATGTCAATATGTAATTTAAATGTGTACATTAATAAAAATAATGTTTAACCGACTAGTATTTCTGGTGCCGACTAGCGAGGGTAGCAACAGTCGACTAAACGCGCACATCCCTAGGTATAACCTACTCTTAAAAGCTAGGGTTTATTTATTTATTTATTTATTGCATTTCTTTACCCAGGGTATGCCCAAACAGTTAAAAACTGGTTTCCATTGGGGCCCTGCATTCATTTAAATACTACATACGTACTGTACTACATGCAATTAAAAATAAAAACCAAATTTAAATTTAACAAACACTCAAGCCGTCAAGGCATTACAAATATGTCCATAATTTTCTTAATTACGCATGGAAAGGTAGAGGGTGCTTTCTCTTGTCTTAAACCATACTCCATAATAATGACATCACAAAAGTACAAATATGTGCATGTTAATTCAATACGCATATGGGACCATTACCACTGACCTGGCAGAGAACTGAGGAAGAAGTTGCTTTCCATCCAACACGACTGACTCTGTTCTCCCAGATTTCCCGTCTTTTTGCATCTGATGGAAATCTATATACCTTGAATCCCTTCTCCGTTCTATTTGTGCACCCACAAGCGCTACAACCCGTCATTTTGTCGTAAAATCGATATGCGTCCGATCCCGATCCTGTCCGCGATGGACTCAAAATGGCTCCACGCAATCACGTGACTAGATTTTTTCGGACCGGCTACTCTCTCTATATAGGGACTCTAGTTTATCTAGCAAGTGATCATCCATGTAACTAGCTAGGTATAGCACATTCAGTTCCAGAAGGGAACTAACTGAGGTAGTTACTTCAGCTGCTTATTGTCAGAGAGCAATGCAGGGCAACGTTAATGTTAAATGATGTCATGCTGTAGGCCTATCTGTGTGGAATTGTGTATTTTTGTAAGCGGCGTAATGAGCGAAATCTGGGGTCATTAGACTACGTAAAGTATGCCGTTACCAACCTATTCGTTAATTTTCAGCAATGCCACTTATACTTGCAATTATTATGAAATACAAAGTTTGTTCAGAAACACGTCTAATCCAGTGCTGAAACTAGCTACTAAAGTGATGTGTCAAACTAAAGAATGTTGTGCTATCAGTCAGACACCATCTGCCAATCACAACTTGTTCTTCCCTGCAGAGAGGGATACCCTAAATTACCCCAGACCTTATCAGAATGCCCATTTGTATTATTGATAGAAGCATGGCGCAAATAATCAGAAATAGCTTTACTTTTCATGATGTGATATAGGCCAACTACACTACAATAATGACATTCCTGGTTAGTTAAACTAAGAGTAAGATTTTCAATTAAAATTATTAATTTATAATCCACCAGGCAATAGCCTACATTTTAGATTAACGTTAGCTACATACATTCTGCAAATTTCTCATTGTGTAGATAACGTTATTTAATGACGGTTTTAGGACGAAATAAGAAATATATATATATATATATATTTGTTTCACGGAACATTTTAGTTGGGCTATTCGTTTTTCATGATCAGCTTTAAAACAGTACAGTGAGATTTACTATTTACTATTAACCCCGAGAATTAGGTTACCTATTGTCTCCCAGCACAGTCTCAAGAGCGTGGAGGAGATATTAAACGAGGAGTTGATTAAGTGTTCCCTTAATTTCTTTAAGCAGTGTGTATATATATACTATATGGGCAAAAGTATGTGGACACCCCTACTAAGTATTGAGTTCAGGTGTTTCAGCCTCCCCCACTGCTAAGAGGTACATAAAATCAAGCACATAGCCATGAAATCTCCACAGATAAACATTGGCATTAGAATGGGTCGTACTGAAGAGCTTAGTGACTTTAAACATGGCACTGTCATAGGATGCCACCTAGAAAAGGTTTTATAATTTCTAAACCGTTCATCCGATATGGATGGAAATACACTCAAATTAAAGCTGGCAGTCTGCACTTCAACCTCATTGTCATTGTATCCTTTCAAACTCAAAGTGCTAGAGTACGGAACCGAAATAACGAGACAACTGATAATTTTGCAGTGGTCTCTTAATTTTTTCCAGAGCTGTATATGTAACTCCAACCTGCCCATTAGTTATTAGGCCAACAAATTGACGTGAACAATCATGTCTGTCAATATGTGCATTTTTTAATTCTTATTATTTTTTAAGTTAGGTTTTAATTGAGAGAAAAGGCTATAAAATTTATTATGCTGGAAGTCGTTTTCCTATTCCAATAGGCCAATACAGCCCATTAAAATGCTACTGTTGCACTAATGAATCTCAGAGTGGACTTAGGAGTGACATTTAAAAAAGAGGGGTTGTTCTGTTTTATTCTGGAGGGTTTAATAATGAACAAAATGAAACGGCTGGCACAGCTGGTGGTAACAAGCTTGCTCGAATGATAACCTGCCCAATGATTAAACAATAATGATTCAGAAATACAAAATAACAATTCAAAATTACAATTAGGTTACACATAGGTTCATTGAACAGTTCTAAATTGCATTAACGAATGAGTTTCATTCATAAAATATTCCTAAAGTATTCTACGTTTGTCTTCAATACTACGAAATAACAATGTAATAAATTGCTTTCGATATGAATATCTTCAGACACAGCACCATATTATTCCATTGAAAAAAGTTAACGCTGTGGGCCGCTTAAGCGGCCGAAAGCAATCGAGTAATTCTGAAAGTTTATCTATTCTGGCACTTCCTCTCCAAATATCAGCCGACTGGGGCAGGCTATGAACGGTTCGCCGTAATCCATACTTTTAGCGAGCTATAACAGACCATTTCAATACAAACTACTGACTTCTTCAATAGACTCCCCGGCCATGTTAATTTTCACTAGCTTGTATTGTAAAGGTATATAGCACTCTAACGTAATTAATTTGGCTCATAACAGAAATATGAGTGGTAACAATGGATATAATGGATATGGATAGAACGGACTGTTTAGCTGGCTTACATACATTTAAATACTTTCAGTACCATTTATATTAGTGTGCATAATTTTGCTGCGGATTAACAGCAGCGAACCAACAGGATCCCCCAAGGCCACCGTAGTTGGTTGGGGGCGTTTCTTGGAGTGAGGGGCGTTTCTTGGAGGGCGTTTCTTGGAGTCTTGGAGTCTGCAGGCGAGTAGGGTATAGCTGCAGCCTGCAGACTCCAAGAAACGCCCTCCAAGAAACGGAGGCCCTGCCTTCACTTTTTTCACACTTTACTGTGTTGTAGATTTAATTTTAAATGGATGAAATTGCCATTTTTTGCCCATCAATCGACACTCAATAACCCATAATGACAAAGTGAAAACATGTTTAGAAAAATATTTGCAAATTTATTAAAAATAAAAAAATACAATTTCTCATTTACATAAGTATTCATACCGTTTAATGTATTTTTGAAGTATCATATTTCATATTTGGTCGTTCATATACGTTACTTCCTGAAGTCTGTGACCCATCAAGTGTATGAATACTTATGTAAATGAGAGATTTTAGTTTTAGATTTTTAATAAATTAGCAAAATTTTCTAAAAACATGTTTTCACTTTGTCATTATGGGTTATTGAGTGTAAATTGATGGGCAAAAATGGCAATTTTATCCATTAAATCTACAACCCAATAAAGTGTGCAAAAAGTAAAGGGGTATGAATACTTTCGAGCACCACTGTATATCGTGGTGGAACTTAAACCAGAGTAATTTGCTCCAGACCGTCTACTTGTTAGATGTGGTATCAAGGAGTATCATTGCACGTGCCTTGGAGAAATAATACAAAATATGTATATTAAACTGAAAGCTTTTGTCTTGGCCTTTTGTTTACAGCTGCTTCTTGGGTATTAACCCAGAGATGGGGTCAAAATCTAAGAAGCAGCGTGGAGGCTTCAACCAAAAAGTTTGTACATTTGTAAGAAAACTTACTGATTTCGAATGGATGTAGAAATGTATGATCTTACATTTTCTGTATTGAGATGGTTTTACTTTTTGTTATTAGGCATCCGAGCACGGCAGGTGCTGGAACTCTATTGTTTTTGTTCTTTTTTTTGTTTTGTTTTTGTTCTACATTGTAAAGCAACCAAATTTGGCAAGTAGGTATGGAAGATTTTCAGTGAATTAAATGCAATTGCTTTAGCGACACATCGTGAGATGTAATCTGCGTTTGCTTTTACATAACGATGCGCATGTATCATGTCATAATTAAAAACAAAATGCATATTGCATTGTATTTCATTGCGTGTTCTCTAAAAACACTCATACTGAAATACAATATGGAGTGTAATGCCTTTCAACGCCTGTGCGCGGTTTTCATGCCAAAATTGTTATGAAACGTGCCCATTGCATTTAGCTGTGACCACTGGGTGCCGCACAGAACGTAACACAATTCAAAGCAATTCTCGTGATTGTATTTATTGACCTGCAGAGCGGTCTGTCATTGCTTTTATTGAAGTGCTCTGGTGTTTCAGTGCAAAATGAAATGTAATCAACTGTGTCCAATCATGTAATCAACTGTGTCCATGGGGCAGGGCGGGGTGGGGACGGTGCGAAGTAGTGCGAAGAAGTCCATCGGCCTCAGTTTAGTGTGTGTGGGTAACCACAGATATCTTGCAAGTGAATCAATTACCTTGTGATTCATGCTGTAGAGGCCTATATGATTTTTTAAAACAGTATCATTAAAACAAATACCTCTAAGACTTTTGCAGATTAAGACTACTGAGAGGCCGGCGGTGCATATATCCTACTCGAAACGGCAAATGATCTAGTGACTAATAGAGGCTGGCGGTGGTGAATGAGAACCCGGCAAATGATCTAGCGACTAATAAGAGGCTGGCGGTGGTGAATGAGAAGCTGGCTATTGATTCGCCGAGTGGGTTGCCAGGCTAGGTATGTGAGTGACCAGCCTAGTAATGCTAGTGACCAGCCAAAACAGTTTCAAATCCAGTGGGTTGATAATCCAGGCATACAAGTTACTAGCCTCGGCAAATCAATAAGCGGCTTTTCATACTCGAGGATGTAGCAGTGCTGCTTTATTTGAATGATACATCATAAAAAATTATTTTAAAAAACACATATAGGCCTACAGCATTAATCACAAGGTAATCGATTCACTTGCTAGATAGCTGCGGCTACCCACACAAACTAAACCGAGGCCGATGGACTTCTTTGCACTGTTTCGTCCCTACGCCCCAGCCAATCCCGCCCCGCCCCATGGACTATGATTGGACAGTTGATTACATTTCATTTTGGCACTGAAACACTTGAACACTTCGATAAAAGCAATGACAGACCGTTTTGCAGGTCAATAAATACAATCACGAGGATTGCTTTGAATTGTACCCAGTGATCACAGAGCGAAATGCAATAGGCACGTTTACATAAAAATGTTGGCACAGAAACCGTGCACTGCCATTGAAAAGCAATGACCGGCCACTCTGCAGTCCAATAAATACAATCACGAGGATTGCTGTGAATTATGTCACGTTCTGTGCGGCACCCTATGCTCACAGAGCTAAATGCAATGGGCACGTTTACATTTAAATTTTGGCACGAAAACCGTGCACTGGCGTTGAAAAGTAAGACACCCTGTATTGTATTTCAGTATGAGTGTTTTTAGAGAACACGCAATCAAATTCAATGCAATATGCGTTTTGTTTTTAATTATAGCATGATAAATGCACATCGTCATGTGAAAGCAAACACAGATTTGTATTACAATTCTCGATGTGTCATTAAAGGGATTGCATTTAATAAAGTCACTTAAAATCTTCCATTCGCACTCGCTACTCAGGTAACAAAATTTACCCAGATTGGCCTTGGTGGCGCTCTTTACATTTTTTGGCTAAAACCTTTGAACTGTTTGCCCTATAGTCAAAATAATTTTTTGTAATGATGAATTTTCTCGTCTGGAATATACAGTGCCGTGAAAGTTTTTGCCCCCTTCCTGATTTTCTCTATTGTTGCATATATCACGCTGAATGTTTTCAGATTTTTAGCCAAAATATTATATTGATTTTAGGGAACCTGAGTGAACAAATGACATGTTTTTTTCTTATTTTATTTATTTAATGAACAAAAAATCCCAACACCCATAAGTGCCCCCTTACAATAACTGCAGCCAATGTAGAATAAAGTAATCATTTTTAATATTTGGTTGCATACTCTTTGGATACCATGATGTCTGTGACCCAACAATATCAAAAGACTCCTGATATCTTATTTTCTGGTACTCCTACAAGCGATATTATAACCTCTCTGCATTTGAATAAATCTCTGTGAGAATTGGGGGGTGGGACTAGATTTAGCTGTAAATTACACTGGAACAGTATGGAACACATTGTTGGCTAAATGGCTCTAAGTCATCAAGGGTCTGACGTATCAAACAAGCCTTAAACCATCACTCTGCTGCCAAAAATACAGTAGATATGGATGGATAACTTGAAGGGTTTCTTCTCTTGACTTATTTTTCCATAGAGTTCAATAGGAAAATTTGTCAGGAGAAACAACCCTTAAAGTGATCTATCCATATCTACTGCATATCTGGCAACAGAGTGATGGTTTGAGGCTCGTTTGATACCTCAGACCCTTGATGACTTACAGCCATTTTACCAACTATGTATTCCATACTGTTCCAGCATAATTTGTAGCTAAATCTAGTCCCACCCCCCAATTCCCATAGAGATCCATTCAAATGCAGAGAGGTTATAGTATCGCTTGTAAGAGTACCAGAAAATAAGATATCAAGAGTTTTGTGATGTTGGGTCACAAACATCAGGAAGTCATGGCATGCAAAGCCAGAAGATATGCGACCAAATATTAAAAATTTAAAGGCGCAGTCAACTTAGTGTATGTAAACTTCTGACCCACTGGAATTGTGATATAGTGAATTAAAAGTGAAATAATCTGTCTGTAAACAATTGTTGTAAAAATTACTTGCACAAAGTAGATGTCCTAACTGACTTGACAACACTAGTTTGCTAACATGAAATCTATGGAGTGGTTAAAAATGAGTTTTAATGACTTCAACCTAAGTGTATTTAAATTTTTGACCACAACTTTGACACAAAGTCATTTTGTGGAGCCTACCCCATTGTATTTGCATAACGTAAATACTAGTCACGTCAGCTGTCCCTGCTGACCGTTAACGGCATCGCAGTTTCTCCCAGTTGTCAGGCTCCCAATTTGCTACCATTCATTTTTGGGACCTCGCAGAAATTAATTGTTTTAAAGCACAAACTAAGTACAGTGGATAATACATGGATAAAAGAGAGCACTAGGATTAAAAGGTACATGTTTGTTTTGATATTTAATATATTTTCAGTGTTTTATTGCCTTATAAAAGAAAAACAAGATCTGGCTTAAACTTGAAAACATCTCATCAGCTCAAAACAAACATTTGCCTTTTGACCCTAGCGCTCTCTTTTCAATGTATTATCCGTCCCGAAAATGAATGGGAGCGAATTGGGAGCCTGACAACCGGGAGTAACGGCGATGCTGTTAACGGTCAGCAGGGACAGCTGATGTTGCTAGTATTCACACAATGCAAATACAATGGGGAAGGCGCCACAAAATTACTTATGTTGTACCAAGGTGAAATAACCCTTTAAAATTGACCTCCTAGACATTTATACCAATGTGCATGAATGTTGGTATGCTACATCTAAAAGCCGAATATCTTTAAATGTTATAAAGTTGATATGTTGATGGTGTATTCTACTATGCCATCTGAAACTGTCTAAAATGTAGATTGTTCTTGAATTATATAAAGATGTTTTGCCATCAAAACAAAGACAGTATCTCAAAAATTCAAATAAAGTCTGTACTGTTTATTACTGTGTTGCAGTCAATGTTTCTAGTTGATCTGTGTCTCGTCTGCTCTGAAGATTTTAGCGGGTGCTGCAGTGACCCCTCAAACCTATGAGTTTTTCAACAACATTATTTTTCATTCTGAACGACTGTCCTGAACTTGATATCACCATGAAACTACAAATTTTAGGCATGTAAAACCAAGGACGCTTGTTATGTTCTGCGTGGTCAAAGGAAAGGTGAAAATGCACATTATCTAAATGAAATGGCCAATCCAATCCACTTGAAATTAAGGGATAAATCTTATAGTGACCAAGTTAAGCTTTCAGTTTTAAAGAATTTGCAGACTGCCTGTGAAATGTGTTTTTGCACACTATTTGCACTTAAAAATGTTTAACTGCACTTGGGATACTCACATTTACTCTTCAAAAACTGTTGAATAAATTGGTAAAATGGATATCATTTTAATTTTAATTTACCAGATTAAAAAAGTTTATAGGTTATTAGTTAAAAAGGCAAATTTACAGTATTTCACATTCCAGTTTAAACATTTTATTGTATTGTAAATTCAGTTAAATATTTTAATGTGAAAATACAGGTGATTACTGTAATTCTACAGCAGCAGACAGCTAGCTACATCACAGTAATTTCATGGGCAAATTAACTGTGAAATCAGTTTTTTGTAATTTACTGTAAAAATATACAGTAAATGACTGTGAAAATGACTGTGAAAGTAATGCAACTAGTAACCTGTAATTTACTGTGAATTTACAGTCAAATTATTTACAGTGTAGCTATTTTGGAACCCTATTGCCCCCCAGTGTTGTCGACCTGTTGTTTGAAATTAATAGTTGATATATTTGACTTTTTTAAACGTTTTTTTTATTTATCTTTTACACTCCTTATTTCACTCTTTTCATCACAATTTCTCTACTTATTTCTTTTTTCTCCACTCACCCACTGGAGCCCATCACCCGGTGGAGGACCACACTTGGGGCCAACGGAGTACGGGTAATTCTTCTTTACAGATTTTTTATGACAAAGGCATCTGCTTACCTCTCACTATGGTTGACCGCACGCCGTTGATTCCCTCCTGCGTCCTCCACGGGATCTTGGGCTCCTGGTTGGCTTGCCAAATATGCGGAAGTTTTTACTCTCTCCACATTAGGCTCAATTTCAGATGGGTTTTTAAACTGGAGAATTCTCGCTGCTTGTCAGATGAAGATGAAGAAAATAATGTTGCGGAGTCTTCAGTTTATATACTGTATATTCAGTTTAACCTTTTATTGAGCATCGGCGCCAACGGGAGGTCCTTTCTACTACGCAGAGAGGTCAGGAGCACTACGAACAAAGGCAAAGATGGACTTATATAATATCATAACTCCTCCTCTACCTGGCTAATACACCAATGATTTACGGTGATGCCCTTTTGTCATAAGACATTTCACCCAATAATCAAATAGGCAAAAATAAAACATGTTATATAACCAGTCCCAACCCTATGCGCTGGGGGGCACTCTTGATCTACCGAATAAAGTTGTTTGTGACTTATCCTCATGTGCCTCTTGATCGGACCATGTATTTTCCCAGCTTCGTCAAGTTCACCATGGTCTATCTTATCTATTGTAATGGGTACATCTCTTTTCTTAGCTTGAGAAACACGGGGGATGGAAGGCGCCTACATTCTTGTTGTTGGGAAACTACCCTGCTTAGTCTGGAAGATAGAAAACACCTGCATCCTTTTGCACTCCTTACTTTCAGTGTTTTTCCACTAGTTCTTGACTTTATTATTTATATAGGGGCTTCTGCATATGTGGCTTTCTTGGGCCTAAAGCTTACTTCCACAATACCAGAAGTGGAGCAGATGCTGTGCGGCGTCCGCTTCCTTATGGGGCCCACACTCGTGGATCAGCCGTGCGTGGTCCGGCTGGTAAAATTCCTGAGCTGGCCTCCTGTCTGTTCCCACCACCCGACTCTCTACAATGGGTGCTCAATTGTTCAGTTCTGCAGCACCCAGGCTCTGGATCTCTCTACCGACACACATCCGCCACACAGAATCACTAACATCCTTCAAAAATGACAAAAAACCCATGTTTACCTTGACATGCCACTTAATATTTCTTCCAGCGACATTTGTTTGTTTGTCTGCTGTTTATTATAATAATTATGTATTATTTGTAATTTTATTTTTAATTTGTGCAAGGGTGTTGCTTTTATCATGTATATTTAGTATTTTTCTGTCTTTGTAAGGTGACCTTGTGTGTTCAGAAAGGCACTGTTTCAAATACAATGCATTATTATTATATTGGAGCATTATATGCTATTTGTAATTATAGTACATAGCAAGCAGTGTTTGTCTCTAAATGTACAGCAATATGCAGCCACTTGGTGGTGCAAAAGTGCACCTGCATACCAAAGAATATAGTCAAATATGGCAAGCTAAACAGTAGGGTGAGAATGTAAACAGCAAACTTGAATTACCATTTTCTACAAAGAGATACAGAGGTCATCTTCACACATCATTGTTTTACCACCAGTAAACACATAACTGAAACTTGTGTTTGTTGCTTTATCATTTTTAGGCTCAACATTCAAACTGGTATGCATTGTTGCTCTTGTTATTATCATATGCAGTCATATACAATATTTAGTACCCAATTGACAAAGATGACTAAAAAAAGGTTGTTTTGAAAAACACAGGTATTAAGCTATATTGTATGCTCAATAAATGTAGACATTGTGTCTTTTTATGACAATGCAATTGTTCACAAAACATTTTTATTTTAAGCAAGTAATTTTCTTTCCCAAAAAGATAGGTGTCCCTCTGCAAGGATAACACTACTGAGTGGTCTACTATAGTGTTTAATAAAATTAGTTATCATATTGGGGGGACCTTTGAACATTCCTCCATACAGAATCTTTCAAGATCCTCCAGGTTGTGGACTACTCTCTTAGTATGACCATTGCAAAACAGTGATTTCTGGCAAGTTAACCATTTCTTGTTTGTTTTTGAGGTATACTTGAGAACATTGGCTTGCATAAAGATCCATTTGTGGCCAAGTCTAACCTTGGTCACTATTAAGTGGCCACTTATTGATCCACATATTGATAATTAAGTAACACGACTGATAATCACAAACTGGGCCATCAGTCATGTAGATTGTTAGATATAAACTATGGGAGATTAAAGTTACACAGAACATTCATATGAGATAATGCAGTTAATACGTTAACAGATAGTTAACATCTTAACCAAAATTCTTAATAATTAAATGACTGACACACTAAGGAAACTGACAAAATTGCAAATGACACAATAAAAACATGCAATAATCAGTTGAGCAACGTATGTGTCCATATACATCTTGAATTTACATCTCATTAACAGCACAGTATAAAACACGCATTACAGCTGTTGTCATGCAGCTATTCTTGAGGTACAGACTATTGATACACCACTCACAGATTACAGGCACCCAAACAATTTCTATCCTCATTGTTGGAGAAATAAATGTTCTCTCACATGCTTTTTAAAAGCAACAAACCGAGAGGAGGAAAGATGGGAAATCCCAAAGGCCTCCCTAACAGCAAAGGTTGATCAAATTTTGTTGGGCGGGGGTGGGGGTTCATTCAAATTTTTGAACTTAATTTTTTTCCCCTCAAATTACCAATGCCTGAACCTGGCCTAACAAGTCACTCTTTTTTTGAATGATTTATGATCAGTTCTTCTGGCTAACATATCCACTGGCACATAATGCCGTAATGTATTCAAGAATACAAGAGGCAAATTACCCTTCTACATGGGAGTATTACAACTGCCCTGTATTGAAACCCTATACAAAACATAATTTGATTCTGCAAAGAGCTGAAAGATCTTGATGAGCACCTTGTCCTCTTTGGAATGTGCTGAACTGCAGTCACAAGGGGCAGGAAGACATGAGGTTGAATAATTAAACTGGAATATGGCCCATTCGTTTAGATAATGACCAACTGAGAATTTTACTTAAAAATGTGCAATCCCTCAAACATGAAAACAAGACGGTGGGCTGCAGTGACCTGGATATAACCACTTTGCACTGGTAATGCAATAAAGCAGCACAGTGCCATTGACTTGCTATCACATATTCACCGTTTTTGCAAATCAAGCCTAGTGCGCATCTCTACCTCTGAATAAACAGCTCATGCAAGTGAGGCATGTCAACTTACCATTTTCGGTTCAAGTTCAAGAAAAACACATGGGGATGTCACCAGCATAACGATGTAGCAGCCTGTCTTTCCACAGGTAACCCAAGGGAATGGCATAGAACTCCACCTGGTGTTTAAATAGCGTGATATGCATTTCCATGATAAACAGCGCCACAAATACCATTACAAAATGTTTTGATACAATAACCATCTTTTTCCATATACAATTATCAGAATTGCACAGAATTTAACTTGAGCCAAAAATGTCCCATTCAAATTCCAATACTTCCATGTTCAAGACATTTAGAAAACATCCCCCCAAAATGAATGCTCCTCTCAGTAAAGGATTATTTGCACTTGCCTTATTTGATATTACAACAGCACAGGCATTCATGAAGGTGAAACAATGCAGCTACTCATATAGTCAATTTAACTATGACATGCCAACATTCATTGCATGTAATGGGGCAACACAAGAAAAAAAACATGAAAACGCTGTATTTCTTTTTATTGGGCCTGAATTGACTTACATGTGTCGGACTATTATACAAGAAGAAAGAAAGAAAAAAAGGTCTAAATAGCTATTCTAGATTTCCTTTCCCTTTTTTGGGCTCTTTTCACAGCTGTCATGTCACCTGACCGCTCAACCCCCACATCAGCACTTAGCCATCATGGAATAGCTGAGATAACAAGGCATGATCACATGCTAATGTGGTGCAGGTTTTTTTTATTTATCTATTTTTTTCCCCCACTCCAACTCAACTCATTTTATTTTATTAAACCTGGTAATGTAAAATGTTATCAACTGGAAAGACAGGGTAAGAGAGATGTTAGGAAAGACAGAAATCGTTACTCCACTTGTTACTTTTTGACATTACGAAGGCTGCAGAACACAGCCAGTCACCTCAAAATGTGTTTTCATCTGACTCAGAGCCACGTATGGTCAGGACGCATGTATGAGCAGATAATTATAAAGTGCTCCCCACATTATAAACCCACTTTAAATTGAGAACTTCTATAACATAGCAAGCTTGTGGTTCTCAGATTCTCCTCCTCAGAAGCTATCCCCTATTCTCCCCATTATGGATCCCAATCTGTTCTAAATGGGGAGCACTGTATACACACAATTCAAAACCTGTATTGACTATAAAACATTTTTAAAAGGCTGACAATCACAGACACAAGGTACCAGGGGGAAATTCCATTTCTTTCACATGTCACTAGTGTTAAGTTTTTAAAATTTTCACAAAGTGCAAATTTTGTCTACATTACATTTTCAACCACCTTATTTAAAAAGGTGGATTGTTTTTTTGAAATGCATGAAAGAAAACAAGGATATTTTTCCACAAACCCCTCTTGATCCCCTTACTACATAACCCAAAAAAGCTACCAATAACTCTCAATTTTAAAAAGTAATTTCATGCTGCAATAATACCAGCGAATCACGCTATTTTTCCCCACTATCCTTTTTCTTGGCTCCCAAATTCAGTTACGTACAGTACTTTATAACTGCTTGCGTGCGTTTAAGGTTAAAATATATTAATTTTTTTTCATTAAATAGTCTGCCTCCTGCACAGTCGTGCATGCATCAGGGAGCATTTAGCAAGCTGCAACAAGCACCAGAATCAAGCCAAATGACTTGTTCAGGTTGTAGGTCAGTCCCAGCATTTATTTTGGTTCGTCCTTTAAATGGTTCCCCTTTTTTAAAACAAGATCAGTCCAGGATTGGTTCTCCAGTGTGTGGTCCTTTCCCAGTTTAAACAAGGAAACAAGCAACCAAAAACAACAACAAAAAAGGGAAGAAAAAAGAAAAAGAAAAAGGAAATCACTGAAGTTTTGTTCCAAGCTTCCGTTGTCTGTTTCTGAAAAAATAAACAAGCAAAGAAGTCACAGATGGTAAATGATAATGGCTATCGTCAATAATAAACAAGCAAAGAAGTCACAGATAGTAAAAGATAATGGCTATCATCAATAATTGTCATGATTTACATTTACAAATAGCCAGGGTGGTTTTGCATTCAACCCACAGCCAAGACGGCACAAGGCACAGCTGCCCAACACACACTAGATGTCACAACACAAAAAAATGTGTCAGACTTTCCACAGTGGAATGACATACACACTCTGCTCCACACACGTTTTAAAGAGAATGTGATCCTTCTGATATGCAGACTCATACCTCGCTTCTGATCGTGTCACGGTATATTCAAACCACAGGATATTTGGGATCAGGCTTGTGTCACGCACCAAAAAGAACTCTGCAATTGGCCTGGGGGGGGTGGGGGTTATAATGACATCATTATCCAGATTCATGACAAACTATTGAGTCGTACAAACAAAAAGGAGGAATGACATTTAGTTACTCGGGTCTTACCATGCTGCCATCTTAGGAAAGAGCGGCGTCAGTACCTCTTGTGTGATAAAAAACCAGATCACCCCAATGATGCTGCCAGCCACACCTCCATAGATCACCTGACTCCAGGAATGATACATTAAGTACACCCTGAAAGCACAAAGCAAGAAAATCATAGTTAATTTACACAGATATTAAATAGAAAATCCAACTTTTTATGGTGTAAATCTTGTGCCACCAGACAACTGAATTTGAATTGGGTAAATCTGAATTTGTATTTCAAAATTGTATATAAAGTTTATCAGAAAACCTCAGGAATGGCCAATGAGAATCGAGTGGCATGTTCCAGCAGATGCAAACTGCTTTTCCCAAGTGCCTGGATGTTCACAAACCAAAAGCTTCTGGAGTTGAAAGCTTTTGGAGAGTCCAATTTGAAATTGTGGCTTTTTGAGAGTTGAAATGTTGAATAGAGCTTGCAAGTTTCTGAACTGAATACTGAAAAAACCTTACATACAAATTCAAATGAAATACAAATACAGATTTACTAAATTCAAATTCAGTTGTCTGATGGCACAAGATTTACACTGTACCTTTCAGCCACTCTTCGCCCACTTTTTATTATTCCAGAGGCTGATGGTGAAAAAAGAAAAATTGAAAATATAAAAATAATTAACCTTTTTACATTGAACACAAACATTACATGGAAGCCATTACAACATAATTCATGAAACAAACGACATTAAATTTTGCAGAGAAATACATCGAAGGATGCAGAAGCTTATTTTACCTGCTATAGGACACAGACAAGGCAACTCCCAGCAAGATGATGGAGAGTACATGTCTCCACAGTAGCTCCACACACCTGGCATTGTTTGTTTGATGCATTCTGAAAAATATTTTACATAATCATAAAAACATTCTTTGCATTTCACAAATGAGGTACTGTCATTTCCAATGTTAATTTTCAAAGACATACATTGTGCAACATTATACTGTACACCACTGACTACTGCCTTCAGGGCATTATTTTCCCTGATGAAACCAAATAGGTTTTGCTATGCCGAGTTTGGAGCATGGATACAGCCTCCTTGTACAAGCCTAGAGATGCTTTCTCGCCAAGATCAGCAATGGACTCATTAAAACACCCTGTGGTGGTCAGGCATAATGCCATATTAGCAATGCTTGACGTCTCACCCAATGCACTTTTCTTTTCAGGCTTGGACAGTGAACAGGGCAAAGGCAAGCACACACACACACATTCTATAAACCCGTGAGAGAACACAAAGTGGCTGTCATGTTACTTCACAACTGCTACTTGCATTTTATAAACGCATATCAATTGATAAAGATTGAATATTATATAATCAACCTGGGTTACAAACATTGCTCAAGGACACATGGGTACTGCACCACCCATGTGTTAAGCCCAAAACCTCTTATTATATAAGCTCACCTTCTAAACAACTACTTGACACTGTCACCCACAAATGGGTACAGCTAGAAAGTTCCAATGGTTGGTGGTCACTGGAACGTTCCAACCGTACCTCTAGAAAGATTTTGTTGAAGTTTTTACTTTGGATTGATTCCGTTAATTATAGTGGCAACTTTGCCTTGATTACAGCGTTTACAGTCCTCCAAAACAACCACAATCAAAATGAGATATGTACACAGGAGAAAACGATGCCTCACCTCAAATAAAGAAAAAGAAAAAAGTACACAACAAAAAACCAGATTAACTGTGAGTGGCTTGAAGGCATCCCATACTCTGTGGTCAGGGTGGCATGAGCTCCTACAAGGCCAAAGAGCAAGAGTGAGGACAGACAAAAGCAGAGGACGGACCAGGCAGACCCATACAATTAAATAAGGACCAAATATGAACTATAATGTTAAAAAGAACTTGAACACAAGATTTGTCATTCACTGCCGCAAATGCTTATGCAACGTTTGCTTCAATATGTTTCTGGAGGGTACAGACGGGACTCTTCAGAATGCATTACCTAGCTTTAAATATTAATAAAAGGGACAACATTTAGACCTGGATGCAAAATAGACATGAGAAAAACACCTACAATTTAATGCATACCATTTAAACGGATGAAGTATAGGTTTGTAATCGCAGGCATAATTTGTTACAATATGGCAAGGAAAATAACAAAAACTGTAATGACAGATAATTGATTTAGGACTCATTGTGGGTATAGATTTAGTAAAACCCCTAAAGGGAAGGCATACCATAAAGTACCATTACCAAACCTGGTAAAACCTTGTTAAGACTAAATAATATTGCAACTAAACAGAGGAGCACAAAGAACTCAGTCCGGCTGACCGCCCACGCACGCACGCACGCACCTTCACAGGGACGTGGTTCCCTCAGGATATGCTTCAGCAGCCAGTTGAGCCCCTCGTTCAATATGAGTCCCCCAAAAAAGGAAATCTGACAGTGAAAAGACCCACACAACCTTTGTTCATTGGTAAAAAAATAAATAGCAGCTGACTTTAGGCAGATTCTACAGAAAGTGGGCACATAATGTATGCTACAAACAAATCAAAGGTTTTTTTAAAAATCCTGGCATTTTCTAAAAAATATTGTTCTGTTTGATAGAAATTATAATAAAGTAACTGCATAAGCAATCACATTGTTGTCAGATTTGTTCTTTTTAAGTTAGAAGGATTTTATTTCAGAAAATACTTCGGAAGTGGACAGAAAAATATCCCACACATTCAAAACAATGCTTAATTCCAGTTGCAAACGTTACTGTTCATTCTGTCCATCACAGTAACGTTAGCTATACCCCTCTCTGTACATGATTCGGTGGATTTACTAACTATTAAAATGCACAGGAAGTAACTCAATTAAACCCTTTGTTGTTATGATTGGGAAGAATTTTGCTAATCCAATTGTATAGGCTTTAGAAACCCGATTGTAAGGCTAACGTTATTTCTGTCCGTGACCAATCAGTAACGTTCGCGAGGATTACATTGCGAGATCCACTTTTATTTAACCCGGAAGTGATTCCCATCGTATTTGTGTGCCTGCGCTAAGATCGTAGATTCCCGGATTTTGGAGCGGCGGGTGAGAAAAATTTCATTTTATTTCTCAAAATTAATGAATAAATATTCTGTCCACTAAAGTAACGATAGCGTCATGTAACGCACACCTCATTCAAGAAACGAAATTATGAAAACTACACAATATTTGAGGTGAAATGTGTGTTGAAATGACGAAAAGTTGGGATGCCCGTTGAATGCGTGTGTAAATGCATGTAAACATTGTGTATATTCGGCGAACCCGGAGATTCCCTGCGCTAACGTTAGACACAAGACAGAATTTTCATTGCTAGCGTTACGAAAGGACCGAAGTTTTCCTTGGCGAGCGTTACAAGGGACAGAATATGTATTCATCATCATGGCAAACGTTACAAACTGGACAGACCGCCCACTTTTCCACGAGTTGGCAAACGTTACCTGGACAATCTGTCCGAAATTAGATTCATTTTATTAGGGTTACCGATAGTCGGATATTGTTTTGGAGTCTGTACAATGTCAGTTCGGGAAAATACAGAATTTGGATAGGGCCTACGTATCAGAATTATGATACCATATCCGAATGTATCAGGTCTAGCCCTGTTAGCCCGCAATCCCACCCAGCCCCATGCAGTGACACTGACGTATGTCTGTACATTCCATTATTTTAACATACAGTCAAGGATTTTTAACTGTTTTCTGTCCACTAAGTTCAGTAAATTCTGTCCACGTAACATTAGCAACATATCCGAAAATTTAAACCCCTTTATTAATCAAAATATGAGTGGGCCAGGTCTAAAAGTTGGTGGGAATCCTTTTTATAATAAAGCAAGACCAAATAAAACAGAAATGTTAGATTGCCTTGAGATTTTATCAGAAAAATTAATGGGATCAAATGTGCCCACTTTCTGTAGAATCTGCCTTTAGTCATCTTGACATGCAGTTTTATGTTACAATATTTATTAATGTAAAATATGACAAATTTTGGTTGGGGCCCACATCGTATAAAATAGACAACTTTATTTAATCTTGCCATGAAATTAGGTTTCCACTTTACAATCTGACCAACCAATCTAGTGTACCAACTGTTACTCACCGTGTGCAGCTCGCGCTTGAATACAATGAGTGTGACAAAGCCCACCAGAACGGCAATGGGGATGAGGCTGGTGTAGGCCAACACCTGTCCCGTCAGGTCACCTAAAAACAAAATCAATTTAATCCAGGACAGCACACCCATTTAATACAAAAAACATTTATTAGCAAAAACACACACAACGGTGTACATGACTGACTGTCAGTTGGAGGATCATCCATTTCAATAATGAAAAATTGATGACAAATATAGTAGGGGGCGGCTGTGGGGCGGCTGTGGCTCAGGAGTAGAGGCGGGTCCCACTGATCCGCAGTTGGGGTTGGTTCGATCCCCCCCCCCTCCTCCTGTCCTCGTGTCAAGTGGCAAAGACACTGAACCCAAATTGCTCCCAATGAGCAGGCTAGCGCCTTGCATGGTGGCTGCCCCGCATGGTGTGTGTGTTGTGTTGTGTGATGTGTGTGTGAGAGCCATTGTAAAGCGCTTTGGATTGTAAAAAATATAAGATAAGGTGCATTATATTTTACCATACCATTTACTGGGGGTTTGTATCGCTCATAGTACAATGAAACCCAACACAACCATTTAAAAGGTGTTTTTTTCATTGACAAGGGTTGGTTACATGATAGTTACCAACTATTAACAGATGTGTTGACAGAGGGTAACAAATGGTGTGCAAGTGTCCCAAAACCACCCCCCCCAATGATTTATAAGAGTACAGGGATTAACTCTGAAGGGATTTGATTGCATTACGGTTTAATAATGCTGTTTCAACTAAAATTATCTAACTAGTTAACCAGGATTGAATGTTTTTACTTGTAATTAGAACTGTAGCTTTAGGTAGCAATCTACTTAATTATGAATCGTACAGAATAACAACATTTAAGACATGATATAGTCAATGCAGGGGCATTCCTAGCTTGAAATATTTCAGCATAACCAGAGTATGTAGCTGTATCATTTATTATCATTAGCTAAATAATAAACAATAACGTTACACCCAAAATAGATAGACGGACCTATGTGATTAACTGTTTTTAAAATACACCTTGTTAAATGATCTTGCGCATATGCTTAATCAGGGGATTGTTGTACTACTAGCTTGCTAGTTAGCGGGTTAACGGTTGGCCAGATAAGCTTGCCAATATTAACTTGCCTGGTTTATATTGGAATTGTCAGTAAAATCATGATATATTTAACCGAGTGGGCAAAAAACGTCTGACAAATGTTCAATCCGTTAGCTCATTCAAGATTAACATAATTGTGTTAGCTAACAAGAAGGATCTGACAAGCTAATAGTCGCAAATTAGCTTGCCAATTGTGGTTCCACAGAGATTGGGAGCAAACAATCAAATGAATATTTCGATTGATGCTATTGCTCCCAACTTGACCTGAGCGATACAGAACAGGCTAGCAATTCAGCTAAGGAAGATTGGGGCGAGCTAACGTTACAATGGATCGGGATCACTTAGCTAACGTTAGCCAACTCGTTAGCGAACAAGCTAGCTCGTGAACCACCCATAGAGCTAACGCTACCCGGCCACAAAGTGCAAAACTGGAGCGTGTGGTCACATTCTGCTTCGAATATGACCAGTAAAAGTTCATTGTTAAGAAAAATATCAATGTATGCGACGGGAAAAAATCGGTATTGTACATCATTTTGAGAAACTGCGCATGCGGAACAGGCAAACTATTTAGCAGTCGATGTTACGTCCCTGCGGTGCAACGCATCCACTCCGTGCCGTGGTTCACCATTTGGCAAATCCACTCGGCCGAATCCATTCAGTTGCAAAAAACCCAGACTCTCTTTAAAACAATAAAACTGCAATCAGTACCAAATATAATAATTAAGAGTACAAATTATTTGCTCTCAAAATAACTTACCAGCTGGGTACTCTACATGGGTTAGAGATATCGACCGCCATCGGGGTGGTACCGAGCACTGCTCTTCAGACGCCATCTTGCCCGGACACCGGGCACAACGGATCGACAAATCAGAATGTGACGCCCAAGTACCTCTGACCAATCATTGCAGATACTCTCTTCTACGGAAGTCGTCCGCTCACCATGTAGAACATCACAACAATGTATGAAAGCAATCAGCCAATGGAAACAGTGCTGGAGAGAGTGGTTCGTCCAATCCACTGTAACTTTCACGTACACATGGAAAGGAAGCGATTTCTACCTGAAATAAAAAATGAAATTAATTGGTAAATCAATGCATTTAACCCTTTGAAGAGTAGGTATATTGGAATGTTTTTTGCTAAATTCTAAGTCAGTGTTCTACAACTCCATTGAGTAGTGATTGTTACATCCGCATTAGAATGTTCAGTTAAGAACATTCTAATCCCACATTTGTGATCTTTCACTTTAAAGCAGGGATGGGAAACTCCAGGTTTTTGCTGCCACCAATTATTTAATTGGCCCAATCATTTACATATTATTTTAGCTGGATTCCGCAATATGATCAGCAGCTGATGAAGGTTATTGTGCCTGTATTGTGGTCTAATTTACGAGTGATTCGGTGTTGGTGTATATGACTAATTAGCTGATTGAGCCAGGGTAACTGGTGGCAGCAAAAACCTCCATACACGCCGCGAAGCCTGGAGTTTCCCATCCCTGCCTTAAAGGGTTAAGTACAGTAAGAGTTGGTGTTTCAATACACAGCGGTTAACCACATAGTGCATTATTAAGCACATAGTTGTAAAAAAAAAAAAAAAATTCCATTCCGATGTTCTGTGTAAGCTCAATCAGTTAAATCTTTAGTTCCAGCCTCAAAAAGGTTGGTTTCGGTTAAAAATATACTTTGGGCTAGTTTTGAGTCGCCATTTGGCTGGAAAGTCTAGCAGGATCTGGCAACCCTGGCAGCAAATGCTGTTCTGGTCTTGTGTTCACATTTTTTACTTTGCAGGGCAATTCAAAGCTGTCCACAGAGAGAAGCCTTTGGTCAGAACAGTATTTCTCCACCTCATCGTACTCTTCTGTTCAGCAGTGACTCTTCTGTTCAGTCAGATGAGTGTTATGTAAACTTTGCAGTCCTACACCACAATGACTGGCTGGACACATTTTGGAAGGTGCATATGCTTGTGCCTGCCCTCTTAAATGCAGGTGTTGCAGCAATTTGACAGATCTATGACTAAAATTGGAAGAAGAATTTGTTCATAAAATCAAAAATAAAGTTGTTTTTTAAATTTATGGATGGTCTGATTGCTGATTGTGTTTGCAGTGTTATCACATCATAAAAAAAAATAAACAAAATGGTACCCTGCTGTACAAATACTAATACTAACTTGTGAGATACTATCGTTCAGAGGTTACTTTCAAGTGTGCTTCACTGAAGATTAAATGTTGATCCCAATGTATCAATACAGCAAAGCAGGGCAAATTCCAGGAAATATTGTAACATGCCTTTTTACTTTATACAGGACCATTCACAATGGTCAATCCACAGTAACCTAATCACAACCAATTACCAGTGATCACTGTGATTGTAATGCACAGACAAAATGGCTGTCGATAACATGAATGTCCAACAACGTAGACACATTGTCTACAAACCAGATAAAACGGCAATAACATGTAAGGTGACTGCTGATCATATTCATATCACATATCTTACTGCTTAGTAACAACCATGAGGCTTCCAAACCTTTGCAATAAGTGTAAACTGGAGGACAGGGCCTATGGGAATGCTGGTGGAAGGATGTAAACTGCATGTGAAAGATAAGAGTTTTAGTCAGTGAGCTCCACAAAGAGTGTGTTATAATTTTATTTAATCAAATTGGGAACATTTCACAAGTCTCCACTTTGAAAAAAGCTGCAGGCACAAGGTTATTTAATTGTGCACCATTCAAGTCACAATATCACCCAGCCCATATGGCATTCCACCTTTCTGGCACACAGGGAAGAGGTAAATGGGATAGACATGGGAAAACAGACACAAACGAATTAAATCAATCGGGCAATTTATAAGCAATGGCTTTGACCAACAGCACAAGTAAAAGCCTGATTCAACCATTTATGCATGATGTATGTGCCTTTAAGGAGAAGCCATTTTACAAAATATGCCCACACAAACACTATAAATAAGCATCGATAGCCTGACCATGGCATATACACACCTAAAACTACTAAATTCAGCCAATCTTAAGAAATTTTGTATACCAGCCAGTTGGGTCAGGTGAAAACTTTATGATTCATCAAATCGAGGCTTACAGTAAACCCTTTACTGTTCTTCTGTGACAGGTCAAATTGGCATACATCCACCATGTTTCTCGTAATTCAGATTATCCTTTTCATTGACATATTTGCAATCGTCTGTGTCATTGTAAAATATATGAACTAAATACCTTGAATGCTCATGTATAATACAATACTCAGCAAAGTTCTAGCTGAATCATGTAACAATATTCAGTCAATTATTTCCAGGCGTTACCAAGAATCTTGAATTAAACTCATTATATTAAATATTATACCAACCAATAATATGATGATGTATGTTAGCAACAAGTGTTGTTTGAAGATTAAAACCTTTCATAATGTTGGATTAAGAGGGTATAAAAAAATTCACAGCACAGTAATTTTGAGCAAGCTTTTGGCCGAGATATAAAATACATAAAATCCAAAATGCAAACTTCAGGGCCATCTCCATCTCGTGGTAAAATGAATATGTGGTCATTGCTTTGGGGGAGTAAGTATGATAGAAACTAGTAGGCTAACTACCCTTTTAAATGCTGTGTAATCCATTGGTCTATTAAGGTAAATTTTTCACCAAGGTTTACTTTTAATACTGTTTACTTTTTATTTGTGGCAAAAACAGCATTTCTATGAATGATTGGTACATAATTGTGATGTCAGTTACTGTATCAGTGGTGATATAACCCAACATATGCCCAATTTACAGATATTGATATAAGCATTTATGCATGTTTATGTAGTACTTATGAATGCGCTATGTACTGCTTATGAAGGACCAGTCAAAAAAAGTCCTACCACAAAAATACACGATCAATACATACAAACTTAAATAGACGGTCAACTCAGACTCCAACGCTTTTCACAGAAAGAAACTTGTACAGTATAGTATGACAATGTGTTCACTTGCCATTTTAAAATCATCATGCATGTTCTTAGGCATTAGATATAGTATTATGAACATAAAACAATCCATAATGGACCCTTTTGTTCCTGAGGATAGAAATAAATGTATTGTCCTGACAAGTTACCATTACCAACCTTTTTTTCCCCCTGAATTTCAGAAAGCAAAATCTTAAGTTTGAACTAGATTCAAAATGAATAAAACTATACATGAGGTAATTGTAGTTTACTGTATATAGACAACATACAACCATACTTGGAAGTTGATGAGAAAATGGTCCACAAGACAACTATGCAGTACTTTCTGCCAAACTACAGTATTTTCATGGTGTACTGTAAGTGTAATTAGACTTTTTAAATAATTACAAAAAAAACATTCAATACCAACACTGAATTACAAAGAGTCATTTCATTCATGCTGGCTTGACAAAAGGCAAAAGAAATACAGGTTTAATATGAAAACAAAATATTGACCATAGTTTAAATGACACAATTTTTGCTGGCATTACACACTTACAAAATATATATAGACATAATAGAAATAAAGGCATGGATAGAACACTTAAATGTACAGACATATACTTCAGTGTTTCTTCAACAATACAACTACTTTGGCCACCATAAAGTCAAGCTTGTCTCTGCAAATTCAAGGAATTGGATTGAAATTGTTTTAGGTGTGATGAGGGGAAAGGTCTAGGGTTGAGCACTTTAAAACTTCTGATAATTTACAGAAACATTTTTGAATCCTGAAAGAAAAAACAATACATATTTAAACAATCCTGCATTTCACAAATGTCTTGTTGCTGTCAAATCTCAAAGGCACACCCATAAGTGACACAAATAAATAACATAGTCATGAATTTAACTAACTCTATGTAATGAGCTAAACGCCCAGGAGAAGACATTTACACAACACATAGTTTAAAAAGGTACACAGACCTGAATTCTGAAATCAGTGCATCAGTCTGTGCAGTCTATTAATATCTGCACAAATCTACTTTATAACATATTAAAGCCAATTCTGGTGACACAATATATTTTGATACATTTTCAGTTTACTTTTGTTACTACGTCTCCTATGTCTTCTTGTAAGAATACGGACGGTGACCATTTATAGGATATTTAATATTGAAGCATTGGGCCACAAGTAAGTTCAGTGTATCAACATACCAAACTTCCATTGACTACCAATATTGAAAAATGTGTACAGTATTCTAAATGGCTTATGCCACATAAGAAAATATTCTTAAATAGATCAACGGACTACATGTACACATGCAAATGTTATATTGTATTTGATCAAAGTGGGTATCTTTAATATAGTTTCCATTTGTCTTTCCTTGTATTTCTTCTAATTATTCAATCTGACTCAAAAATACAGCCAATAAAGTCATTGGTAAATCAAGTCATTATTTAAGCCTGCCTCATTCTGATATTGCTCCACATACTGCATTTCTAAAATATGACTCGACAATATATAATTAATTACTCTACCAAATGTTTGAGTGTGCAGTTCATTCATATTAATTCATAAACCTTTTCAATGACATTCCCATAAAACCATAATTGCTTGCATGGTTCATCAGTTCCTCCATAAAGTTTCCTTATTACATATTTTCAGAGGACGCTTCCAACTTCCAATGGAAAAACTGACAAATATGAAAGAAAACTAAATAATAAAAATGTTATCAGTGAGCAATAACTCAGTTCCTATTACATGAGATTCCACTTTACTAAACATTTAAGTAAAAGACCATAAATTCAGTTTTTTTGATAAAGTGCAAATGTGGTGAAACAAGGGGTGATTGTGTCACAGGAAACAATCAGTGACATGGGACTATTTATGTTTTAATTCCACAACGCTTTTGTTAACCACAGCCTACAAATTTTGATTCATGGAACCACTCAAAACATCTCGCAATTTACCACAGAGGCTAGTCTGAGTTTGAGAATAAAGATTAACCATGACTGTTGATACCTATTTGTTTCTACATTTTGGGAAATTTTGGAGAAAACACTTCTGACTGTTGAAGTTCCACACAAAAAAATGGCGGGCTGACCTTACAACACAAGACCATAATAACAAACAAAAAGCAGACTCCAGAAAAATCATGCAACAATTCTCCAAATAAAAAAATGGGATTGTGTTCTGCCCTTATTCTTATTTGCTGCTTTGCGGCCACTCCTTCACAGGTTCTTCTGGAGTGGTCTATTCTGCCAAGAATTTGTAGTACGGGCCATAATGTTGACTTTTAACAGTCTTTACAAATATTTGTTTTTGTGAACATAGCAGCATAACTCTGGCTTGCAGAATATTGTTTACACTGCTCTAGTAGAAAACAGTGCATGTTCATATCTTTTCCTCATAATGACATCATGATTTAGAGTAGCAATCACAACCCATGCCAATTTCAGACCAAATATTTATTTCATGAAGCAGTTTATTATATAGACCTAACCCCTTGAACTTCCACATTCTCTTCTTCAATGATCATGAAGTTCCTTCGTTTAAAAAGTCATACCACGTTCTCCATGGGATTAAATAGGAAGAGTCAATCAGGAAGTAATCATCGACTTGATGGATACACTGCGAGTCTTTCAATGTGTAACATCCAGACCACATTGCAAGCTTTCACTTGGCCAATGCAGGGTAAAAAATGTTTTTCCCCCCACTTTTGTGAAACGACTGCTTCTCAGTGTTTTTACAGTGAAGAACGAGGGCCGCAATAGCAGGTGGATCTTCAACACGACACTGAAAGTTTTAAAAATGATTACTCCAGGATGAAGAGAGATGGAATCATGTTGAATGAAGGTGTCTCTGTCCGGTCCTGCAAGTCTAGTCCAAGCCATCTCAATGGTGCTCTGTGGATCCATCATGCCCGACAGGCAGGGTGCCATTAGCCTCCAGGAGGCTGTCGATGCCTAGATATCCCAACAGGATCTCACTCCTCCGATGAGACAGGCTCAGTATGTCATCCGCCAGTGACTGAGCAGTTGTGAAGCGAACTTTATCGTGGTCGAACATGTCCTTCAGGTACTGTACAATTTGTTGCTGGATGGAAAAAATGTAATTATTTGAACACATACACATTTAATTATTGAACACATACAGTATTATACAGCAATTCCCTCTTTCCTTGATGCAATGAGATCTCTACCTTTGCAACAAGTGCAACATCAACCAATTCACTGGTTAAATATTTCCAATGAAATTAAAATATTTTTTTGTGGTTCAACAATGACTTTATAGGTTTATGTTTTATCATTTAAAAAAAAATAATTTCCACACAAATGGAAAGCCAGTGCAAAAAATAAGTTTAGTAAATTCAACTTCAACTTTTCATTCTCAACTGACCTTAGTGACAAAATCCAAGGTGACATCACCGAAAACAAAGTTCTTCACTCGCAAGTTTGGTCATTACTGATTAGAAAACTCCCTTTATTTTTTCCAGGCCCTTAGCATCAAATTTTCCCAAGCAATCATTTAGTAAATCTAGCCTGGAGTCTTAATTAGCTGTTAAAAATTTTATCCAACTCTTCTGTGAAACAATTAATGAGCCCAATTTTCCTTCTCTCTCACTACAATCTGGAATGTCTAACTCTACCTCCAAGCTAATCGTCGCAACCACCTCCTCCAAGCACACACTCTCCCGTCACTCCCCAGTCCACCACATGACCAGGCAGAGCATAGTTCCTACAGAGCTGGCACAAGCAGACTGTAGGCACCCGATTGACAAAAGGAGGTCACCAGTGTACAATGAGACAAGCCAAACACTCCTACTGAAACAACATAATCGGATTCTAATAACAGTTGACATGGGCAGTCATTTTAGCTGCCAGAATAAACACCCTTCACACGATGTCTGCTCGTGACCATTCACTGTATTGATTAGCATCCGCCTTAAGATGACCTGACCTCTCCGTGACAAAAGAAAAATGTATTTAAGCCTTTTAGACTGAACCAAAATCATACGGATACATCTTCAGACTCTTTGATCTGATTTTCCACACAAAAAAAAACCACACAACTCAGCATCACCTTGAAGATGGTGCAGACCTCACCGAGGTGCTGTCTGGGACCCAGAAACCCAAAGGCCAGAACTGGACTCACATGCTCAGAAATGGCATAGAAGTGTGATATGAAGCCATCTGGAACCTATCACCCAGGAAAAGAGAACCTGGTTAGGCAAGGATTCAGACAAATAAGGGAAAAACACAAATCTACAGCTAATCCAGCAACAGAAGACAACTGTGCCAGCTGTGAGGTAGAAGGATTTAGTATGTCAGAAATAAGTTCAAATATTTTACCAATTAATAATAAACATGATTTTTTCATTAGTGCATATTTAAACTCAACGGTAAAAGATACTCATTTGAATAGTCACACACACACACACATTTCCACTATCCAAAAAGTTAATCTTTTAACCCTGGCTGCATGTCATGTCTGCAATCACTAGCACTAGTTAAAGACCCACTTACCAACAACATGCTCAGATCATGTATCATTTCATCCAATTAAATAAAAAGAATCCCCTTAAACTGGGATGGAAGGACATGGCACACCAAATGATGCAATCAGAATATTCTCAGTTTATCGTTGTACCCTAGCAAACGTATTAATTTATGATGTGGACAAAGTTGTAAGTCACTTCACAATCGACTTACCATCAGAAGGCGTCTCTTGGCCTTCAAAACGGACCAGCATGCAGTTGCTAGTGCCTGTAAAGCAGATGATCATGGTTAGGCAAGGTTGCTCTCACATTCTTCAATCATGAGTATTGAAATGAGAGCATTATAATGCAGCTGGTCTTAACAGAGTGGTACTCACCGTCTCTTTGAAGCTGTCGGAGAGCCAGCGGTTCCTGAGCACAGCCACCACTGACGAGGGCGGGCTTTCCAGGTCATCAAAAGCATCCATTAGAATAAAGTCCAGCACAATGTCAAAGAAGTTCATGCACACCACCTAGCAGAGGGGCACCACAGACACATTTTAAATTTTCATGCATTTTAAATATACATTTGTTCTGGCAACTGTTGAGCACCCCCCTGGCCGCTGGGGCCTGCCGCACAGGCAAAGCATCCCCTTCAAAAACACTTAAGCTCTATTTGAAAAATGACAAAAGTTTTTGTCAACAAATCAATGATCTGGGCTGTGTCTTGAGCATGAGCTTTTCAAACAGGATACTGTTTGAAACCCATATGGCTTTCTACTGCCAGCTTGGTTCCATTAGATCACAAACGATTTGAGGTGGTCAAGCGAACAAGCAATGCTTCACTCTACCAAAGTGTTGCGTTGCGCTGAGACGGGCAGACAAACTCACCCCCCGCCCTTCCAGCTCCATATTTGTAGTGACCCACGTCTCTTCCTTTTCAGTGTAGCACAGCATCTCTTCATAGCTCTCCAAAAATCCTGTTGGGCTCTAGGAACGGGATACAATTTGCAACAAAAACAAAGCAATAGACTCATAGTCAGCAGAGGAAATCCTCAAATCTGACTAAACAGTCGAGAATACGGTCAAGATAAGAAAGTTTCCGAAAGATGGTTTTCAGACAAAGACTGACCTGTCCTAAGTGACAATATTATCAATTTACATGTCCTCTGGTGACATTTCCCAAACCCACCATGTGTGATAGTACAGACAATTCCCCATTCCCCATTCCCCATCCATGATAAACCATGTCATGTCATGTTACTTAAGAAAGATGGGGCATAAAATCTGGGAGAGCACGTTTCAGTGCTCACCTTGCTGGCCTTAGTCATGAGTCCTGTGATCATCTGTTTTCCTGTCTCGCAGAAGAACACCCGATGAGTCTCATCAAGCAGGAGCACCTGCAGACAAACGCTCAAAATTACTCACCATACAGAGTATAAATTTACCACCAAACAAGGAAAATCCTGTAGCAAACAAAGCAAACATCACTAACAATCCACCACCAGGTACATTTCATTAAAGGGATTCAAGACTATTCAGAAATGATTGTGTAATTCACTGTAAATAATATATCATGAAAGACCACACAATACAAATAGCTAGAAACTAGTAAAAAAATAATAATAATAATAAATAAATAAATAAATAAAAACATTTCCCTTTTTTCCCTGCACATATAAGTAAGAAAGAGGATTAGGGCCAAAGTTTAAAAAAATAAAATAAAGGAATATTTTGAGAATAAAAGTCGTAACGTTGCGAGAATAATAAGCCTATTACAAGAATAAAGTCATAAAGTTTTGAGAATAAAGTTGTAGTGTTACGAGAATAATGTCGTAATGTTGCGAGAATTAAAAGTCGTAACATTATGAGAATAAACTCGTAACGTTACGAGAATAAAGTCCTAACTTTAGGCTACATAAAGTGATCTGATGGGGAGAGAGGCAAAGTTGAAGGAGCAGACCACGTGACCAGCTGGCGATGTCAGAGACGCCAGCGCGCCGGAGTTCCACTCCTTCAGGGTGGATTATTTTAACAAGCATTCTATGCATATGTACCTGAAAGGCCTGTCTCACACAGTGCAGTTTTGCCAGGAAGTCGTCATCTCCATAGCACTCCAGGAGCTCTGTCCTACACAGAAAGAAAATAGAAAACCCTGGCCAATAAAACTCATCTGTACACACAGTTAGTCACACGTGCAGAACCTTCTCTTTCAGAAGTACTCAAGTACACTGTGACCTTGAGTACCTGTAGTCTTGAGAAGCTAAGTGCTGCTCAACATTGCTGCCCTGCAGAGCGGGACTGTGGTGTTACCTGAGAGATCTGCAGGCCACGTTCCCTTCTCTCACCAGAGCCAGTGCTTCTTCGTACAGAGCCGCAGGCCTTAGTGGCTGGTACCCATCCTCCAGTGAGAAAGTGTCAAACAGCTGCACAGATAACCACGGTCCATGTTAAAGGAAATAAGGGATTAACTCAAGGCCATCACTTCAAAAATCAAAGCTGACCTAAGCACAAACATATTTGCAACTAATAATGCCTTCAAGAGACATGTAATGAAATGTTCTTTGCACCAATAGATAAAGAACAGTGCAGGATTTGTTTTAATAATAGTGCCAAGGGGTGGCGGGGCGGCTCCTCACCTCAGCGGCAGAGAAGAAGGAGTCCTCAGACGTTATAGTGGAGGCATCATCCTCTCTTAATTGACTAAAGCTCTCCACATAGGGCAGGATGAGCGTCCCTTCACTCTCTGGAACAACAGCAAAGGCAGCACTGACAAACTGTGCAGAGTGGGCAATGCTGGAAAGGCTACAGGAAGTGGCTAATATCAAAAGGGCTAGACTGAAAGGCCAATGAATAGAACCAGCTATTGAAAATCCACCAGATCAAAGGACTGCTCTAATTTCAACGTATTTAAAATGAACAATCCCTTCTTGATTTATATAGAATAGGTGGAATCTTCACAGCTCCAGATTAGGTTTAGCCTTGCTCTGACAGTTGCCTATTACCAAAGTCAGTCAGTAGGCTGTCAGGAGGTATGGTAGTCCCAAACTCTTCTTGTAGATGGTATGCCCGGTGCAGAAGGGTCTCCAGTTTCTCTGCAAAGACTTTGTTCTTGGACTCCATCTGAGACAATAGCCAGGGAAACACAACCATCATAGGGAGTCTTAACTTTCATGATCCAAGTAAACATACAGCCACAAAATGGAAAAGCAGGTGGCACAATATAGTCAATCACACTCAGAAATGTAAAAGGGGCCTTCTTCCTAACTTTAATCAATAACAATAGAAACAGCAAAGAGAGTTGCAGAGAGGTGAGACACTGTTATATGGGAGCAGTTAGACAGGGAATTCAATTTAGCAGGAGAGAGATATAAAAAACAGCCCACTTCAAAATAACATTAATCTATACTAATCTTAGCCCCTGTGCTAAACATGCTGTGACAATAACAAGTAGCCTACCACTGGCTTTTCAGGGAGCGCTGCCCCCATGAGGACAAGGCTGGGGCTGTCAGACGCTCCAGACTGACTATTGTGTCGAATTTTCAGGGCCTGTTCCCACTTCTGTAATGCCTCCTCAAACAGCTCCATCCCTGGAGAAGACAAATTCAGTTTAAACACCCATTCAAACAACCTCATCTCTAGGGCATGCATCACAAGCAGATTTCCCCGCTGATTTAACCCTGCTTTTTTTCTTCATCTTGTATGACTTTTCTTATTTGGTGGGATTAAATGGTAAACATGCAATAAACATAATTCTGTTTTCAAAAGTCCTGTACCAACATTGTATACAGAGGTGTTGTGTGGGGTCATTTTTGTGGGTGATTCTGGATACTCATACAGGTTGTAAACTTCACAAACTTTCACTTACCTCCAGCTATAAAATGAGAAGTTTATCACAGATTTTTAATATTCAGGGATAAAAGACTAGTCAATTGGGTCAAAATCTTTACATTACAGTAATATGACCCAAAACATAAAACACGTCATAAAATTTCAACATAATAGGATGGTTAAGCACTTAAACACTGTTTTATTTGTGCTGTCAGGTAATAGATTCTCTTTAAGGTCACGTAAAATTTCTTGCACAATTTAACATTACTTTCGTCTATACTTCTAACCACACAGCACACACACCACTCACACATTATTTATTTTTATTTTTTTTTTTTTTTTTTTGTACAAGTAATGTGAATTGCATTAGATATACTTTCACTTCTCACTTCTAGCATTGAAACATTTGAAACATTTGCGGCTCTAAAATGGCCCATAGCTGCATGCAGTTAGAAAATAATGGTTTACTTCAAAATGTAATAATTGGGTTGGAAAATACAAAATCTATCCCTACTAAAATGTTTTTTACACATATTTTTTTATCTTTACCAAGATATTCAGGCTTTTCTCACTATTTTTTTCTCCTGCCACTGTCAAACAAGTTTGTTGGTCTAACCTGAATTTCTGGAGGCCTTGTTTAAACCAACCCTGACAATGCAGAGAGAGAAGGTGGCTTTACCAATGATATACAGGTTCTCTGCATTGGAATCCTCCAATGCTCCAGGCTCTTCTTCCACTGCCTCGGTTTCCCACGGAGTGGTTGGATTTGCTGACTGACTTGGTGAGAGTGGAACCCGCACCTGTAACGCCACACTAGTCAATGAGATCCTGGTGACTTGCCAAGATCAGTAAACCCACTGTACAGTAAGGTTTAAGTGCCGTCTGGCAATCTCAGACTTTGGTGGTATCTTAGAGCACACCTCAACAACACCAAGATGTGCACAAACAAATATCATTCTAGGTAGCAGCATCTCATGATCTGAAGAAGAGACAGTGTGACATAAAAAGGCAGAAGAGAAGAACAGGGCAAAACACCCACTCACCGAAGCCAGACTGTGAGAAGAGCTTGAATGCTTGCTTGGGGCAATGGAAGAAATGCCACTCATGGTGTCATTGCTCCTTGTGCTGGGGCTCAACACCTGTCGGCCAGGGAATGGGCCTGAAAATGAGAATGGAAAAACATAAAGCAATTATTTTATTTTATTCCTTTGGTTTGACGTCCTACCCCAGACAAATGGAAATGTGAGTAACGTTGTGTAATGTTACTCCCATTTCCCCACTCAACAGTCAGAATTGTAACCTATTATGCAGGCTAAATTGAAAATTGCATAAATGTCATTTGGCTTCATCAATACGAGTGCTTCAAACATCAGACATCAAAAGAAATAATAGACTGGAAAAAAATAAAAAGAACAGGAGAAGAACGGATAAAATATTCAATCAGTTTAATGTTATGTTAAAAAAAGTGGCCAAAATAAAGTTATTTAAACGCTGCTCTGTGATAGGGGTATTTTCGTTTCATTTAATCATAAAGCCATGGTTTGTAGCGACGGTCGACAGCGCCCACTGTCCCCATGCATTCTCGCCGATCACACATTTACATGGAAGGTGGCAAGCTACTCTTATTAGCTGAAGATGACATTACCATTAGCTAGATTAGTTATTCACTTTCCTGAGGTAATGTAACCTAAACAAATCCATTCTTCTGCGTGTGACTAAGCAGCCAATCGTAGGAGAAGGGTCCAGCTGCAGCCTGCAGACCAGGGGGCGTGGCGTGAGGTGGCAGACCGTGAATGAGGAGAAACATGTGATCCATCCATATCTACTGCATATATGGTTTGAGGCTTGTTTCATACCTCAGACCCTTGATGACGTACAGCCATTTAGCCAACTATGTGATCCATACTGTTCCAGCACAATTCACACCCTAATCTAGACCCCCCCCCCCCCAATTCCCATAGAGATCCATTCAAACGCAGAGAGGTTATAGTATCGCTTGTAAGAGTACGAGAAAATAAGATCAAGAGTCTTTTGATGTTGTTGGGACACAGTCCAGACATCAGAAAGGCATGGCATGCAAAGGATATGCAACCAAATATTAAATATGAGGACTTTATTGACTAATTTTTCAAATCGTTGCCATCCTTAAAACAATCTCACGATAGTTATCTGTCTTTATCTAATTTCTTAATGAGAGCCACGTCTTTAAAATAATTACAGATTCTGTAACGTGATGAGAAGAAAAAGCCACAACGATGCAATTCAGAAGCTTTTTACGAATTATTCAGATCGCTGCCATCCTTAAAACAATCTCACAGTTCTCTCTCATTATCTTACACAGGGCGTGTGGCATGAGGTGTGCATGGATTGAGGTGAAATGACGTGGATCTTTGTGGGTTTAACTGGAGGCTTACGATCCGCCCCCTCACGCCATGCCCCCTGGTCTGTAGGCCGCAGCCAGACCTTATTGAATTGTAGTGAGATTACCGCGAATCAAAACACAAATTTCATACTTGGAGTTTGTTACTAACTGAAGAGAGTCCACAAACTCTATTGAAAATAGAGTCTATTGAATCAAATCTATTGAATCGTTGACAATTTCCGAAGACGGGTCACAAAATGGTGTGCTGACGCGAACACATTTTCTATTGATTTTTTAAATGATAGTATATTAGTTTTCAAAAAATTACATACCATTTTATATTTTTGGTATGCCATTTTTTTAATGTATGGTAGGGAAAACACTGGGATCATTGATGAACACACTCTGAACATCACATCACGTCAGCACATAAACCTGGTGATGTAAAATCAGATCACAGATTTTTAATAATTTTTTTTACTCTGGTTTTACCTCTCTTAAGTGATGACTGCCTCCCTGCTCTCAATAAGGTCTCTGGCACTCCTGGGGCTTTCTGGGCATCCTTCGATGCAGTCACCTGCTTTCTCTTGCGACCACGCCTCTTTAGATGGTGGGCAGTGAGTGCGAGGGCCACGCTTCCCAGTGCTGTCGCAAACAGCACTTTCTTTAGGCTGGGTGAGAGACGTAGCTGGGAAAAAATGGACTGGAGAGAGAAACGTACTATAAGAGGCTTACACCACTGTACAATCATATCCTACATATATCAGACTCACTTGAATTCATAAAAAGACAGATTGCATGCATTGCTTGTTTAAATTCTTCAAAATAATTTTAAATTAAACAAATGTGATTGTTAGGATACCCATGGAATTTCAGCATTGTGATAATGATAGTAAAAGGGGCAGGTTTATTTTTTATTTTTTAAAGCATCTACTCATGACATCTGCCACGGACACGTTATGACCAACATGCATATGACAAAAACACAATAGATAAGCCGATGACAGAGCCAGCTAGAGAAAAAACATAGCCGAAACATTTAATAGAATATCAGATATGGCATGAAATTTCCAGCGTTTACCTGGCCAAAGGTGGAGTAGAGAAACACAGGTATCTCAGCCACGGTCATGGCCAAGGCCTGGACAATGGACACACCTTCTGCCCGTCTCATTGACATCTCAGCTTGGCAGTGGCTACAACCCTGCTGAACTACTGCTCACACTGAGACCCAGCCAGGTGTGGTGTATACAGGGTCCAGTTAGCCCCCACTGGCTCTGTCTTTAGTGGTCTCTGAGCTCCATGCTTCCTCAGCCCTGTCACCATTGAAACACATACAATGTACAGGTTGCTATTTCATGGTGACCTGAATTGACACACATCACATTCAACAAATTATATGTTATATTAATAATTATTTAACTTTTGAATCGCCCCCCGCTGATCCCCTTCTCCCCACCCACACACACATATTTTCACTTAGACCTGGACATTCCCTGAAGAAATAGCACTTATAGAGTACTCAAGTGACTACGTCACACTGGTTTCGGAAGTAAATTCCCTATTCATTTAGAGCGTAGACATTAACTAAAACTTACTTTTAAACCTAGTGATTATGTCTTATTGTCAATTTCCTGGATTGTTCAATATAACCCCTATGTTGTTTTTCGGGACCAGCTTCGAGTATATTTTACGTTTTTGTATTTTTTGTGAATATACCAGCGTTGGCACGGTTTAAAAACTCGACATCCCATAATTCCCTCCGGACGAACAGCGTTGTGTCCAAACGTTGTCATATAACGTTAGCCAGCAGTAGCACACAGCTCCGCTTTTAAACACTTTTTTCTAACGTTAGCTAGCTAGCTTGAAGGACTAAAAGCTAGAGTTGCTTTATGGGGTTAACCAAAGCGTAGTTTCTGACCTTGTCGGGCGGGCTTCTCAACTTAGCAAGCTAACGTTAGCTCGTCTTCAGGTGGCATGTACTCCCATCTGCCAAAAATGTCCAGACAGATGAGATGATATCTTATTGGTCGAAAACCACCCGTGCATTGCAGTACTGGATATGTAGTCCGTTAAAGTGGATTACAAGTCGAACGACAATCATTAATCCATTACTTTAAAAAATAAAAATTTAAACATGCGATATATGGTCTATATCCTTATACCACACAGGCTAATCCAGGAACGTTTCGGCTCATTCTATGAATCAGATTTCAAGAAATAGTCGATAGTCTCCGAAGCCCGTTCTATCCGTCATAAAGAATTTACTTCCGAAACCAGACTCTGCCCACGTCTGATGTACTGACTTGAGTACTCTATAAACCCAGATCCTTAAAGAGATGGTTTTGGCTACTTTCAGTGTGATGCTAGTTTTTAAAATAATGAAATTTCAGATCTAGTGTATATTTCTGATGGACTAATACACTTTTATGTGCTATGAAGAATATTTTATATACTTAGAGGTGTCGGGGAAGTGAGGATTAAGTAAAGATGCGTATTTCCTGAATCCAGCAGTTCCAGCACTCAATGCCCTTGTTAAAATGCCCAGCACTCTGAATACTGAACACAAGCGGAATCACATGCTAAAGCCTCTCACTCAACCTACATTTAATTATATTTAATGGATTTAATTTAATAACTATTACTTAAACTGACAATCATCAATGAATTTGCCAAATTCATTGATAGGTCAGTTGGACAGTAACCTGATGGATCAACCAACAAGTAAAAAAAAAATTTTTTTTAAATCAGGTCTTAAGATTAAATTGTTTTATTACAGGAAAAACCGTTAATGAGAATAATGAATTGGAATCATACATTCATTAATGAACGAAGGCTCACTGCTTATAATTTACAGAAAGAAAGAAGACGTTAAACCAGACGTAAAATTGAAATAATCAGTAAAAAGACATAGACCGATGAGCCAGAAATTGCAAAAGTGTTACCCTCCTCCAGCGCAAAAAGGAACAAAAGGACAGACACCACCAAGGAAACACGTTTCCTCCGTAGACTCCAGGAACTACTGCAGCATTACTTAACACTCAAGTTTTATTACCTCACACAGGACAGGAAACCGAGTTTGAGAACCACTGCCTTAGAATACCATAAGGTCCATGGTTTCCTTTTTGATTTTTAGGCTGAATGCCGATCTGTGACATTTAGTTTAAATAATCAATTGAAAGTCTAAATGTCTATGCAGATAATGGTTGTGGGGGGCCTGCCCGCTTGTAATTTACCTTTTTACTTCCAGATTCAATCAGAGACCAGGGTGTTACCGCTGGTCTTGTCACATGGACGGTAATATTTAGCCCAAATTTAAGGATTGTACAACAATCATTCATCTTCCGTTGTTAAAAGCAGGAGCAAATGTCTCTTTTGTAGCGGTTCTCAGTAATTGATCTGAATGGTTTGTCCTAACCCAAGCTTGTTTGGTGTCTTTGAAAAGTTTAGCATTAAAAATATAATGCTAAATAATGCTAGCATTTTTATAATAATATCATGGGGCTTTCAACAACATGAGATAGTTCATTTTAATCAATATATTTGATAGTAAAGGCAGGGGTGTACTTACTTTTTCCTCATGAGGAATTTGCATTTTTGTTCATTTCAATTGCTTCACTGATTCCAAGGTTGTCTAATTTAACAAAGGACACAAAGAAATTATGCTTTTAAATTATTTATTTATCAGAAATCAATTATCCTGAAGTGCAATTATCCTGTCAGGAAAAAAAGTCAGTACACCCCTGGCTTCAATAACTGGTGTTGCCCCCTTTGGCAGCAATAACCTCTTCTAGGCGTTTCTTGTAATTGACTAGAAGTCTCTTACGTCAGCTAGGAGGAATTTTCAGTCATTCCTCTCTGCAGTACTGCTTTAATTGAGTGATGTTAGAGGGCTTCCTTGAATGCGCAGCCCACTTCAAGATCCCCCAAAGAATTTTGATAAGATTGAGATCTGGACTTTGACTTGGCCATTCCATAACCCTCCATTTTTTCCTTTGAGCAATTCTGAAGTAGATTTGCTTGTATGTTTAGAATCATTATCCTGTTGGAGCATCTGAACTAATGGTCTCACATTCTCCTCAAGAATGGTCTGGTATGTTTACCAGGCCTGGAGGCAACAAAGCAGCCCCAAACCATAACGCCCCCTCCACCATGTTTCACCATTGGAATGAGGCGCTTCCGCTCAAAGGCAGTGTTGCCTCTTCACCAAACATGACGTTTTGCATTGCGCCCAAACAACTCCAACTGACTCATCAGTCCAGAGCACATTTTGCCAGGAGTTTTGAATTTTACCAAATGTTGTTTGGCAGTTCAGTCATGCTTTTATTATTTTTTTGGAGAGCAGGGGCTTCTTTCTTCCTACCCTCCCATGTAGGCCAAGTTTGTGCTCTGGACTGATAAGTCAAAGTTGGAGTTGTTTGGGCGCAATGCAATACGTCTATTTCTGATTGTTGACTCATGCACTTTCACGTTAAGTGTGGCAAGTGAAGTCTGTATGTCCTTAGATATTACTCTTGGGTTCTTGGAGACTTCTAGGAGTATCTTTTGGTCAGCTCTTGGGTGAATTTGGTGGGACAGCCTGTCCTGCGCAGGTGATGTGGAATTTACTCCATTTGGATACGATGCGTCAAACAGTTGAATGATGTTCTTCAAACTGCTTTGAAATGGCGTTGTAAGCCCTCCCAGTCTCATGAGAATCAATAATCTTTTTTTCTCAGGGCCCCGGCTAGCTCTTTTGACCTAGGCATGATATGTTAGCACACATGTCAATGGTTAGGTCCAAACCAGACCAATTGTCTATTTTTATGTGAGCATAGAACTTACAAATTATTATCTAATAATTGCACAATCATTTACACCTGTTTTGTGCACCAGACATCAATTTTAATCAATGTATTTGATAGTAAAGGTAGGTAAAACTTACTTTTTCCTCATGAGGAATTTGCATTGATGTTCATTTCAATTGCTTAACTGATTCCAAAGTCTAATTTTTAAAGCATAATTTGTTGAATTAGTTTACCTTAATCAATCAATATAGTTGAAATTAAAATAAAATAAACTTGTGTCCAGATATGTAAAGAAAAACTGACTACCGGTTGAGGGTGTACTTACTTTTTCTCATGACTGTATATATATATATATATATATATATATATATATATATATATAAACAACCTCCTGACAGAGGTTTCTATCAACCAACCACCTTTACAATGACTGGTATATGGGCATTCAGGAGTTCTAAAGTTCAAGGTGGTATAAAACAAAAAAAATACACTTTAGAAAATTCCAAAGCAGCTTGTACAGCAACATTATATTTCCAGAGGCTCTACATGTAAATATATTAATTTCATAGCATTTCCTCACAATTATAAACATAAGTTTATAGATTGCATGTACCATAGGAAACACACACAATTGGAACCTCTGGAGACTTAATGTCACCATGCAACCTGATTTGGAGTTACTTGAAGTGTATTTTCTTGCTTTAAACCACAAACCCCCAAATCCCCCTATATCAGCCATTGGAAAGCCAGCAGGTTGTCAGAAGCTTCTATAAATATCTAAAATACCCATCATCGGACAAAGTAGGTCAGGGCCAAATTAAATCACACACAAAAATAGCAATAATATTTTCAAATCCCAGAAAATGAACTAAGGTTAGCCATGGGCATTATCCTACATTGGGTCTCTTAAGCAATGCTCTCAGGTTCCTGCACAAAAAAATAAATTACGCTGAAGCAGTAATTTATTTTTTTCATAAAAGTTACCTTATATGCAAACAGTGCAACACATTTACTTTCCATTATGTAAAAGTAAAAGTAAAATCAGGCATGTCTTTCCAAAAGCATGTCAAATACATTGTGTACGGCACTCCCATTGAGAATACATGAGATACATATAACTGAGAATTAATTATATGATTATCTTAATTGAAAATCTGCAGTCAAATTGAAAATCTATACACACCCGTCACCTCAATGTCAATACAAATTTGACTCAAGCTATCAAGCTGCCTTGATTGTACGCATTGTTGCGGGACTATGCCATTCTAGCCGGTTAATCAGTCACTGCATTATTACATTATAGGCATTTAGCAGACGCTCTTATCCAGAGCGACTTACACAACTTCTTATTACATGTATCCATTCATACAGCTGGATATATACTGAAGCAATTCAGGTTAAGTACCTTGCTCAAGGGTACAACGGCAGTGTCCTACCTGGGAATCGAACCTGCAACCTTTTTTGGTTACAAGTCCAGCTCCTTAACCATTATACTACACTGATTACTAGTCAATCTAGTTATATAAGTTACAAAAAAACATGTAAAAGTAACTTAATGTTTACTGGCCGATAAATACCACATAAGTTCCAACAAACCTCACGATAAAACTCGATGCTGCGAGTCAGCTAGCAAGCTACGTTAGCTTTTTAAACACTTTGCTATGAGGTACTGTATGATGGGGTGCCAAGCTTCCTGTAAGAGTCAGATCTCTTGATATAACTTATTATAATAACGCTGTATTCCGTATTAGTAAGGTAGCGATGTGCTTTAGTAGACAACCAATAACGTTAGATACCCAACAGCTAACGTTAACTAGCAACAAATATAGTCCTGCCCTTAACTTTTTTCCCCCCGCAAAGCCAGGGATACTGTATGCATCCATATATTGATTTGCAAAGTTTCAAACAATAATCTAATGTTACACAAACATAATCTCTTAAAATTACACTAACGTTACATTCTCTCTGATATACAACTACTCACTTAGCAGCAGTGTGATCACCCGGTGGAGAAGGGCATTTCTCTTCTGCACTTCACATACTAACCCTTTCGTTTTCATAGGGGCGTTGCAAAGAAATATTGATGCCCGTTTAGACCAATACATATCAAGCATGTCCTATCGTTGTTGTTTTATGGCCAGTCATATCGTTGGATAAAAAGTAACATGCAAAGATTATCCAATTAAATGAAAGACCAAGGTTCATTTCCTGGTTTTGATAGGAAGCGGTGGGCTCTATGGTTGATTCCAGATAATATTGGAGGAGGGTCTCTGTTGATACCGGATGATACCTTTTTCGATGCAGTGTGACGCGAGTGACAACAGTTTGCTCCTCACGTGAAGCTCTTTCTTCCGACATTGTGGTGCTTTTCTGGGTCGTGGGAAATGCAGGGTCACTCAGATGTTGCTTTGGAATTGTGGTAGCTAATGTAGTTCACACGTTACCAAATGAAAATTTCGAAATAAACGTGTGTGCGGAGATGTACAAAGAGTAGAGGGATTCTATGATGAAAAAGCCACATTTTCAACCGAAATCTCTATCTGGCCACATAGACCATCTCCCAGTTTTTAATCGTTTGATAACCCTTGGTTACTTTTCCACTTGAGATGTGTGAGAACTCAATGTGTGAGGTACAAAATGGCTACCGTGCATCGCCTAGTGTTACACATTGGTGGTGGTTGAGGTAAGTTGCACCCCTGCATTGTAAACTGCTTTGAGATCATGAAATGAAGCATTATATGCTATTCATATCAGGCTATATAAAATAAACGCAATTCGCATTGGACTATAATACCAGTAATTCTACACGATTCTTATTTTTTGTCGTGAATCTCCAAATAAATTTAAGCATGCAATTGCTTCGATTTGAAGTAAATAGAGTTTGTGCTACGTGTTACAAGTAGATATGGAGAAGATTGCACACAAACAGTACAAGCATCCATATCCATGTATATGGCAGACCTGGCATATGTTCTAAGCCACCTTTCACCCAGGGATGGAAAGAAAAATACACTCAAATGCATTTTGTTACAAAGTACCTCCCAAAAAATGCTTCTGTAACCTACAATTGGAAATGAGGAGGCATACATTGCTTTCAGGTAGTACAGATGTAGAAACCATACAATAAAATGGGTGAGCAACCCATATGCTTACAATCAAATACATGCAACTGTTGCTTAATGTGGAGTCTTTCAGAGAGAATAAAATGCAACAAGGTTCATTTGAGTTTCTGCCTTAAGTAAACACTGGCAGTAAAAATACACAGCCTATGTTTACATTCATTTACAAAAATAAAGGAAAGCGCATGTGAACTATTCTAAAATCAACCAAAGAAAATAGGCAGGGTCTATACATAAATTTTGTAGAAATAGGAGCCGATGACAGTGTTATAAAGAATACTTTTTTTTTATTAATTAGGTGTATTTCTCCTTTCTTTTTTCCCCCTTGATAGTGAGGAAGATGTTAAAGAATAGGCCTCACTTCCCCACAAACACTTGGTCCAAAACAAATGGTCCAATGTCCCCGAGTCATGTTACAGCCTCCTGTAAAATGCAACTTGTCCCCAAGAATCACCCATTCGTGTTGACCATAATGTCATAAGGGACAAAAAGTTAGCTCTCTAGCTATATATACAAGTAAGCCGTTCAAATTACATTTTGGGAACAACCACCTCAGTACAAGACAGTATAAGTACACTACTGAACAGAGTGGGGAAACAGTTACAACAGTTTGTAGGCTACTTATAATATGCCCCTTTCTGTTGATAGTCACAAGCAGTTGGGACATTGCAATGTATTTTTATGGCTCCATATGGCTTACAAGACATACTGCTAATGGTCCACAATCTTAACTTTTCAAGTATAGGAAAATTATATAGACTATGTGAATAAAAATTACTCCAATGAGTCTTGTCTGAGTTATTTTGATAAAACAGTTCGTTTTTATCCTCCCTTACCGCCAGAGCTGCCAACTTTGGTCAATTTCAGTCTCGTGAACGGGGGGGAGAAGGAACATTCCATAGGTGTGACTCTGGCATGAGATTTCTTGAGGGAGAGCGTAGGTTTAAAAGGCGAACGCCTGAATCTCACGCCAGATGCGTGAGAGTTGACAACACTGCTTACCACTGCTTACCACTCCCTTCGGTGGCGGAACGACAGCCTTCTGCTTGTATGTTTTCAGGAGGACAAATAAACGCGATACACTTGGCAGGTTTATCGAAAACTAGCGGTATTGCTTGATTTATCCAGATTAATGTAATGTTGAGTTAAGATCCTTCCTTTATTTTCATTAACGACGTAAATTAATTTACGACGTAATTTAAAGTTACCTCAGGTAACGTTAGTTTACTGTTAATTCTACCTAACTGATGGCATCCAATTATTGTTACATATGAAGATAACGTTTTTATATCAACATTAATTTATTGCTTCCGTTCTTGAATAATGTGAAGAATACGAATAGCCATCAACGTACTATGTAGCTGGGAACCGTTAATATAGCTTCATTAGCGTATTCTTGCGCTAGCTAGGACCATAATCAATAACTTGTTTTAGTTATTCGGTATTTAGTTTATTGCTGTTGACGCAACATTCCGGTTCTAAATTACCAAGATATTCGTCAATATTAAACATGCATTGACGTTAGCCAAGAGCTAACAATGAATATTAAGTTTGTCAGTAATAACGTTGTAACGTTATTAGCTAGTCTAGCTAACTTAACCAATAGCTAGGTAGCCAGACATTCATGCGACTAGTTTTAAAAATATTTATCTTTTCAGGAATTATGCGCTTTCCATTTGCCCCTTCGATAAGGCACGTTGGAGCCAGGAACCCCACAAAGAAATGAAGTCTCTGGTACAGTGCCTCTGATTATTCTGTAAACCTTTCTTTATGCGATGAAAGCAAACAAGCACCGATAACGGTATGCACTGTCGTGAAGTTTTTAAACGTCTGTTTCTTGTTTCTCTTAAAAATGCAATGCATAAATCTAGATGTAACGTAATTAACGTTATTTCTCTCTTTCTTCACGTTGCATTGACGCGATGTTGGGTATGTTCACTCTCTAAGACCACATGGATTGTCTCATCCCGGCAGAGGGTTTATTGGATCTGTGTGGTCCTCGCCTCTGCTCTGTCAGTGGTCTTATGGTACAGCCATGTCACCAGACTGGATGTCACCATTATGGCCAACGTGGGTCTTCGTGGGTATGTCCGGATCACATCTGGAAAAATGGACCAGGTAAGTTGATGTTGTACAGCAGGTGCTGGGACCATGTAGGCCTGGTTTCTATTATATAGCATTTGAGCTTCAAACTTGAATCATTGATTGAATTCATCAGCTATGGGAGTAAAACCACGAGTGATTTTTGGTTTAAATGCCTTTTCTGCAGCATGTGCTCAAGGGTTGACCATTCCTACAAGCATACTGCATAATACTTTCAAGGACTCAGGCATGCTTATTTTGTTAATATTTTGTAGATTTTGCCATTTGTGTGAAATCATCACTATCCTTATTCACTATTCATACTTGTATAGCTGGAATATACATTTTTGTTGAAGAAAGGACCGGGGCAACATTTCATGTTTGACTTTGTGTGTTCATTTCTGTGGAATGGCTCATTGAGAGATTTGTGTTTCAGCCTTTTAAACTAGATTGTCAGATAATCTTATCCAGAGTGATATACAAGTTGGTACATACAGTGAGCACGATAATTAATTGGACAGTGACAAATTTTTTGTTCTTTTGGTTCTGTACTCTAGCACTTTGAAAGGATAGAATGACAATGAGGTTGAAGTGCAGACTGTCAGCTTTATTTTGAGGGTATTTTCATCCATATCGGATGAACCGTTGCCGAAAATGGGGGGGGGAGACTATGTACAAAAGGTTCTATAATTTCTGCACTTCAACCTCATTGTATCCTTTCAAACCCAAAGTGCTAGAGTACAAAATCAAAATAACAAAAAATGTGTCACTGTCCAATTAATTATGGTGCTCACTGTATAGCAAGACCAGAAGACAATGGTAGACCTAGAAAATAGATGAAGAGCTACCTAGACATTTAGCACCATGACATTGTTATTAGCTGTGCATTATTCTGTTTGGTCATATTGTGACATGTAAAAATTTTCAATTGATTGCTATAATGTTACATTTAACTATACAAAGGTTGTGAATATGTCTTGTTATTATCTTGTATGTTTATTGTTTTATGACAGTGCTGTTTACTCTTGCCCTTGCGGGGTGTGCCGGTTTTTGTTGTTACTCAGCAGAGTCAGCACTTAATTGATTCAAAGTTCTAATTACGCAGTTAAATCGCCTCGCCTGGGTTTCAATTGGTTGCTGAATTTACGGTGAAAACAAAAACCAGGAGCAAGTGTGTATACCACTGTTGTATTTTATATATCTTTTCAGTTCCTGGATGTCCATTTTAAAGAATGTGCCTTGGTGTCCAGTTCGGGTCAGATGCTGAAAGCTGGCAAAGGGAAGGAAATCGACAAACTGGATTGCGTAATCCGCATGAATAATGCTCCAACAGTGGGGTACGAGCACGACGTCGGGAATAAGACCAGCCTGCGTGTTGTGTCCCACACCAGCGTGCCGCTGATACTCAAGAATGAGACCTATTACTTTCAACAGTCAGTGGGTACCGTGTATGTTGTGTGGGGGCCTGAGAGGAACATGCGTCAGGATGGCAAAGGCCAAATTTTCAACATTCTCCTAAAAGCCGCTAAGAAGTATCCCCATGCCAAAATCTACGTGGTGACCAGGGAGAAGATTCAGTACTGCGATGGACTTTTTCAGAATGAGACTGGGAAAAACAGGTATGAATGAACAGAACACAGCACATTTGAAGATTTTGTATGAAAGGTGCTATACAAAATAAAGCTATGATATTTTTCACATACCATAGGTGCAGTTATTGGCGAATTTATGTTTTGTGATTAACTTGACCAAGCAACAGTTCAATAAAATAATAAAAAAACATGTGAATATTCATGATGGAATTTTCTTTTTTAAAAAGGTTATAGTGAATAACATAGAATCTAATAATGTGTCACGTTGTTATAATTCATGATGTATGGGAATTGCAGTTTTGTTTTTCAGACTTAGGAACTTCAAGTGAAGTTAATTTGATATTCCTCACTTATTGATGAACAGAAAATGTGCCAATCTTATAAAAAGAGTGTTGAGCCTTTTAAATGGGCACAATTGCAGTTAGCAAATTGTGCTGTCGTTTATTGTTTTCGTAACCAACTGTCTTATTCAGAATGCAGTCGGGGGCTTTCCTGAGTACTGGATTCTTCACCATGGTGCTGGCGATGGATATGTGTGACCGTATTCAAGTATACGGGATGATCAGTGATGACTACTGCAGGTAAATTAAATGGGGGGGGGGAGGGGTTGTGTGGGGGTATCAAAGGGGTATGATTCACTTGGGAAATGGAATGAAAGATTTTGTGGCATGTAAGAGTTTGCAGTGAACCACAGCTATGTCTCTGCAGCCATGCCAATCGCACTGCCGTTCCATACCACTACTATGAGAAGGGCCGGATGGACGAGTGCCGCATGTATCGTGTTCATGAGAAGGCCCGACGCGGTGGCCATCGCTTTATTACCGAGAAGGCAATCTATGGCAGGTGGGCCTTGCACAAAAAAATGCAGTTCAATCATCCGTCGTGGACAGACCAGGAAAATGTTTCCTGAATGCATTTTAATGTGGTTACACTAGTTACTTAATGCGACTTCTGGGACCGTAATTCCATCATCTGATCACTTCAGGCCAGATTTGAGTTGCGTTCACATTTTACAGTTCAATGCGAGTGCTCTGTGGTCAGATCGCAGTTCGAAATTCATGGTCCCGACTCCCGCGCAACATTTGAATATTAAATAAAACGGAAAATGGCGTTCAGATGTTCAGATTGTGCAGTCGACGTAGCGCCTGCACAAGGTATACACTCATGAAGAAGCAGCAGTGAAGGCGTGCTATTAATGGCACTATTACGATTCTGGATGCATCAGCTATTTCGGTGGATAGGTATCAGTCCACTAACGTAGCAAGCACTATTGGAACCCTATTTTGTGTCATTTCATGGATTCCGACTGGGTTCTCAATTTCCGTGTACGAAAGGACACCTTCAACCACATTTCTGGACAGCTGCAGCCTTCTATTTACCGTCAGCATACTCATCTCCGTGCCCTCGTATCTGCGCGCAAACTCTGGTGGTTTGCCACAGGCCATAGTACTACAGTGCCTACCGTGCCATTGCTCATTTGTTTGGGGTGAGCAAAGCACCAGCGGGACATATAGTCCATAATGTGTCTGATGCCATCATCTCTATTGGCAAAGTGTAGCCTACAAAAGTCTTAGTGTGAGAGAACTCAAGTAAAACATGGGCATAAATATTTGATGTTTTTCCGGTGAATGCGTTTTGAGATTAATTATTACGTCCATATTACAAGCAATTCCAGTCACAAAGCGAGATAGGCCACCTCACCAAGTGGTTTGGCAGGTTCTAACTCGATGCAAACAAAATCTGATTTATGTGCGACCAGACCTGCCACTTAATGCAGCCTAGTGTCATCAGATGTAAGAAGCCGTATTCAAATGACTAGTGTAACCGTAGCCTTTGTTGCTCTCTGAAAAGTTATGTTTTGGAATGCATGGTTATATTGTATGCAATGTGTTCATCAAATGTAATTATTTCTCTTATTGAAATCTAAGCTTGAAAATGCTTAAAGACAGTATAGTGAAAGTGATACCTATTACTAGGTTAAAGACATTCTATCGCCCATTTATTCTGTTGGATTTAGAATTGGGGCAATTAAGCTCAAATTTTGTGTACTAATAAATAAGGTGTACAACCACATATTACCTATCCACAGCACTCAGGTCTAGGGTCCAGTACCTTAACCAGTTTCCCACATAACGGTCCTTGTATGTATCGGTTTCATAAATTATACATGGTGTGACATTACACGTTTTATTTGGTTCAAAATTTCCAAAGATCTGTTCCAATACAGAAATGTGCTTCAGGCTACATGTACTTCATGTATTAAGTTGTCTGTAGAGCCACTGTAGCATGATAGGTGAATGTAAACATTCACAGATAGACAATCACCTCATACAACAAAGCATGCTTATATGCAGTGAATGAATAGCATGCCAGGCTTTATGTTCACATTATCAACATTCATCCAAACCAAGAGTAAAAATGTGTGCATAAAGCAGGCTTTAATGGAATGGAAACAATAGGCTGTACTGTATAGTCTATTTAAAACCGGATTTTATTTTTGCTTTTCTGAATATGTGCACTGAGCAGCTGATGAATAGCTGATGTTTTAAAGAGAAATATAGTGGAATATGAGAATGTTTACCAAAAAAATGTTAACAGGTAAAGCAGTGTCAGTCAAAACCAGTCATTTTTTATTGTATTGCTTTGGTTTATTTTTTCTAATGCACCAATGAGAGTCAGTTTCAGCAACTGCTTTTATTTCTGTGATCGGTTTGTTATAAGCCATATATTGCTTTTAAGGTTATTCAGTTAGCCTTTCATTACTGTTGCGCTTCCTTAACTGTGTGTGTGAATTTTTATTTCTACTTTTTATTTATTATTGCTATACTTGACTCAACAGTTTGATTGTATGTGTTTTCTTAATTTTAAAGTAGTATTTATTATTTAGGTAGGGTTTGTCTCTGTATCCAAAGATGGATACTAACAAACAATAAAGAATGTGGACTTCTGGAAGAAGACCGTTAAGACTCTCATAGTGCAATATGACACATGAAAGGAAAAGTACATTGTTACTGTATATGTAAGCAAACTCGAGCAACGAAATGCTCGAATATGACATTTCAGTTGACTGAGACAAGATTGTTGTGCCTTATACGGTGTTGAAGAAACACACTTTCTGCATGCGTGTGATAAAGAGGAACTTGCATAAGCATTTTTATAGCCACTAAGCCACCTCTTTGCTTTTTATATTCTTACAATCTGTAAATAGCTCTTTGTGGATGTATTTCTGCATCTTGATATGATACTTTTTTGTAGACCGAACATTCAACCACTTCATTACTTTTACAGTGTTTTTTGGCGTATGTTTTTTAGTAAATATTTGTGGCGCCCATAAGTAGTAAATTATTGTACAGCTATTCCTGTTTTCATTAGTCTTATGAAGTCTTATTCATGGGATGCAGTCAAGGGAATACTGGGACAACAGTTTCACTTCTCTCCTAATCTCGCTGCCAGTGATACAAAGGTGCATTTTACGGAAGGAAATTCTGGCTACCTGTGATTGACGGTTCAGAGAGGGTGCAAAGGCAACTAGAGTTCAAGTAATCCCAAGGGGTAAATACAAAGTTATTGAAATCACTGATAACAAACACTCATTTACATGTAAAACACACCACATTTGAACAATTTTGCTTGTACTGATGTTTAATGTCTTGTGTTTGGACAACCTTGGAGTAGACTAAAAATATGATGTTCTCGGCATTTGCAGCCAAAGGCATTTCACTCATTGCTGTTTTTGATATGATATTTAAAAATTGTGGCATGAATTATGTAAAGCCTAAGACTGTGATCCCAAGTTACATTTCATGTTGTTTGTGAACCATTACCATGTCATCTTTGTCCTGTTGGAAATGTTTTTAAATATCATTATGTAACCAGTGGGTATGAACTGTTATGTTGTATTTAACTGAATGGCATTGCTGCACCACATGAACCTTGTCTTCGTTTTGTAAGTGATGTAACCACTCTGTATGCGTGTGACAACGTTGTTGAAAACAGCTTGCACTTTCCTATTAAACTGTTTCTTTCTTAATGTTATGTCGTGGATTACATTTTGACATTTCACTCTGAGGTCAGGAGGACATGGTTATGTATCTACATGGCAATGTAATAGAATGGCCGTTATAGGATATATCAATTATATATACCGACTTTAAATGATGGGGGGGGCGGATTTCACTTGTGGTGTACTGATGACGTACACGAGTCTCCTCCTTCGGTGATGCAGGAAGATGGGGGAACTGGTGCGTTGACGCTCCACGGAGTCGTAGAATGTACGGAGCAAAACAAGTAAGCTGGATACCGAAACCGTAAATGATCTGATTATAGTGATGTGCGTTGAATGAACGTGTTTGTGGTTTCTATGCATGAATAAACATAGGGTGTAGATGTTATTGCCACGTTATTGCGTGCATGGTGTGGAATAGACAACGGCGACACAGCTCTCATTTGGACCAGGATCCGTTATGTCTGACATATATCCATATTTGTTTTCCCTCTCTGAGGACATGCCAGAGCACATCGGTAGTAGCATTCTTAGTCTTTCATTTAGTAATTTATCTGCAGCTTTTCTTAAACGTGTAGTGACGATATGTTAACGTTTGTTTCTGTTAACGATTTTGTCTGGTAGTGATTGTACAATGCAGCTATAGCCATTTTAATGTTGCGTTGCCCTGCGCTTACCAGCATTGTAAATACATAGTTTACATGGTGCATATTACATAGACGAGACGCTAGGGTTTGGAAAAAATGCATCTTTCATTATGATTTCAAATAGTCGCCTAATCATTGGTAGTAAGCAGCAGTGGGTGTGGAGCGTTTGTTTCACAAATTCAGGCGTCCCCAGCGCCTAAAATATTGCAGTTAAATAAGCTTGGAATTCTTTTCCCAAAATTATTTTGCTACATCGTAAATATGAATTTAACCATTGTGAAATAACATCCTATAAAATAATTAGAACTGCTTTTAAATTGAAAGAAAATGTCATAAATCAGAACAAAATAAATGTTTGAATACATGTATAAATTACATTAATTACTTTTCGATTCAGGTAATCCAACCAGTCAGTATGTTCGTGCAGTTTGTGGCAGTAGCCTACTGTACAAGCAACGTAATTATGGCACAACGGCTTAATTAGTACTAATATGGGGATGCACATGTAGGTTGAGCATGCTCATCATAATATGTTTACCCTTAAAGTGGTTTAGTCAGGGGCTGCGGATTGAAAATGATTTGATGTTTAAAGCACAACTCTAGTTTTCCAAACCCAGAGTTCTCAGTCTTGTCATATTGCACTTTCATAGGTTTTGTCATCCCCACCTGTGTATGGACCATGCTCTGAAGATCAGTGAAATGTGAAAAGGTATCATTACCTTAGATTAGTCTATCACGTTTGTTTTTCAATCTCCAAACTCTTTTACTTGAATTAATTTTCAAATACGTTCTACCTTTTGTCAAAGGAACTTAAAGTTACTCTTAGTGTTTAAGTGGATGCTTTAAATTATTTTAGTGAGACTAGAAATTTCTAAGATTTGTTTTTAGATTAAGGTAAGTGGAGTACAACGTTAACATATTACACAGAAAGGATGTTTCTGAAAATGTTTATATGATTTCTAAAAATGAATGTTTTTACTGCAAACATTTGTTTTTTTTAGGAATGAATATTGAATTGGGAAAGATGTGAATGTAGCTCTCGTTACAGTGGAAGCATGGGACAGAGGCTGGTAGATAAGGTAAGGCTGGTAACTGCTGAGCAACGTCAAAGCCTGACCTGCTACCAGAGACTAACATTTTGATACACAGGTCATAGATTCCCAATATTATCCATTCAAATTATTTATGCCAAACCAAAAATGTAAGTATTTGTTTCATACTCAAGCTCAAGGTACATCAGGTTCCTCAAAGGAGAGTCAGTAAGTGACAATTGGTTTGATATTTCTGGTAATCAATAATTCCATTAATTTATCCGTTTCCTCTCAGCACAAACAGAAAGGAACCTAATTAGAATACATTCTTATTTCCCATGATCATCCAGTGGTTGTATTACGTCTTTGAAGTATCTGCTTGGAGTTAAATATGTGAGGATTATTTGGAGGTCATTTGTAGAAATACCCTCATCTTGGGCCTTATAAACGTCCTAGAATTGAGCAGGTATTTTTCAGTTTTCAATATTTTTACTTAAAATTATGGTCTATTGTTGTCTTTTGGGGTGGTCTGACCTAAATGTAATGTGCAAAATAGATAATATCCAGCGGTGTGCAGTGAACCATGTGGCTATTGTTTCACTCATTGATGCTTAATTTTGTAGGCACTTCCCTTTAAATGTGTCATGATATTGACTTGTGTGTTTTCTAATTAATCATTGATGGAATAATTGGTTGTGTTCCTGTGCAATGTATCTGGTCATTTGTGAGATTAGAGTCTACAGCTGGGGTGGGGAATCTTATCTGAAAAGGGCTGGTGTGGGTGCAGGTTTTACCTGAAAATGGCCGGTGTGGGTGCGGGATTTTTTTTTTTAGCCCAGCACTAATACGCTTGATTCTACTTATCAAGGTCTTGATTGAAGACCATGATTCATTAATTAGTTTAATCAGGTGTCTTAGTGCTGAGTTAAATAAAAAACCTGCACCCACACCAGCCCTTTTCGGATTAGATTCTCCACCCCTGGTCTACAGTGATATCATGAGGATAAGAATTGAAAGACTGGTTGCATGCCTTTCAAGTCACATGATCAGGAATTTATCTGGGCTCTATTCAGGACTGACTGTGATAGGCTACACAATTTACAGTGACTATTGCACTGCCTTGCCTTATACGTGAGCATCCTGTTTGTCATCCAAAGTATGTGAAGGGATGTTCATTTGATCATACATATGCTATTTGAAATTTTTACTCATGAGACATAGACATACAGAGATTCTGTTTCTATATATTATTATACATAAGATGCATAATATTATAGGGATTCAAATTTCCCATATTTCTATATAGGCTATTTGCATAAGTTGTATTATATTACTCTCTGTATAGGTTTGATTTTTAAAAGACGTCTTTGAAAGCAGTGGGGGAAATGTCCACTTATTAATCCATTCACACAGCAAGGACAGCAGAGTCAGAGGATGGTGATTTTTGGAGCGATCTTCCTGCTGATGACACTACTGATACTCTACAGCTCTAACAGTGGTAATGACGTCTACAGTCCATTCCGTAAAAGTTACCACTACATCGTCAAGTCTACTGACCTTAAGAAATGGGCTGGCAAGGAGGGCTATATGGCTGTCTATGGCAATAAGGTACCATCAAAAATAAACCACCTTCCTATCACCTGCTGCTAGTCACCTTATAATAAAGCACATAATTGAAGTGGAGGCTACTGCACAAAGGTGAGAGATTTAGCTTAAGGTATACAGCCCCACTACATTCTGCATATATTGAGAGGGTGAAAATTGAGCATCAAGCACGTTAATCACTTAAAGGCTGAGTACAGCAGAATACAAGCTGAATTCTATGAATAACCAGTTGCTTGGTATTTTGATCAACTTTTATGTACACTTGAGATAAAGTTTTGATTCTAGACTGACTTTGATTCTACACTGACTGTCGATATCAAATGTCAGGAAGGTCACTGTTTCCATGTTGTGTGCTTTTACAGAGCATGACCCTCCACTGCCATGAGTGTGCGCTGGTTACCAGCTCCAGCCACATCCTCGGCAGTGGCGTCGGGGACGAGATCGACCGTACCGAGTGCGTGATTCGCATGAACGATGCACCCACATCTGGCTTCGAACAGGATGTGGGAAACCGCAGCACGGTGCGGGTGGTAGCCCATTCCAGTGTATTCCGGGTGGTGCGACGTCCCAGCGAGTTCCTCAACAAGACCCCTGATATGGTGGTGGTGTTCTGGGGGCCCCCGACCAAGATTGGCAAAGATGCCAAAGGCACCCTGTTCCGTCTGATCCAAAGAGTCAGCATGATCTACAGCAATCTCTCCAGTTTCACCATTGCACCCAACAAGATGCGAAAGTTTGACAACCTCTTCCAGAGGGAGACGGGCCGAGACAGGTGAGGAAGAGGAGGATGAGGGGAGGACGGGGTGGGCAGACGCAAAGGAGTGTGAGAATATTCTTTGCTGATCATCTGTTTTCACCAGAGTCAAGAGTTGTCTGATTCCAGAGGCTCCTTCAGTAATTCAGTATTGTACATTTTCCGCAGAGAAAAGTCAAGATCGTGGCTGAGCACTGGGTGGTTTACCATGGTGATTGCCATTGAGATTTGTGACAACATTCGTGTGTATGGGATGGTTCCTCCTAATCATTGTAGGTAGGTACATCTGTTGAATAATTATGCTTCTGTATGCTTACACAATGGTCTTTAAGAGAAAACAACCCAAGTGAATTGTTTAAGGGGATGTATCAGTTATTTCATTACTCATGGCGATTGACTTGTGACGTATGCTCAGTTGGGGCTCTTTTTCAACACTCGTTCATGAATACAAAATTATTAACATAAGTGTCAACATGTTCAATGTTTTCAGTTCAAGATATGAAATGTGTGCGAATAACCTGCCTGCAGACAAAGGAAAGTTCTAAGAACCGTTTAACATCATAGAATCTCTAACTTTCACAGTAGGAGACCACAGCCCAAAAGAATGCCCTATCATTATTATAAGCCCAGAGGCTCAGACGAATGTGTGACCTACCTTCAAAACGAGAAGGGACGAAGAGGCAACCATCACCGCTTCATCACAGAGAAACAAGTATTTGCACGTTGGGCCAAGCTGTATAACATCACCTTCTCACAGCCCAAGTGGTGACTTTTGGAAGGTGTTGAGAAGAATGTGGTGTTGAGAAAAAGGTGGCAAAGGAGTCTGGTGGGGTTCCCTGGACTCTGAGACCACATGCACATATATTCAGTTCTGGCCTTGGGCCCTTGGGCCACATTCAATAGAGGACTTCATACGTACCTTTTCTGGTCCCTTTTGATAAATCATCTTTATGGAGGTAAGGTCAAGGGTCAACTTGAAAATAAGTAGAGCCTTGAGCTGAAAGTGGAGATTTGGAGATATAATTAATTTCCCCAAAAAATCTACAATGCATGGGGCTTGTGACCAGACATTCATATGGATTGAGTGTTCCTCTTATCTAAAACATGCAAAACAGAGGCAAACAGAGCAGACTTATTTTTGCTAGGTCTGCATACGGACCTCATTGGGTAGGCTGAGGTCAATGGAGGAACATTTTGTACAAGTTGGTTTCCTAAAGATGTATTTTTACATGTTTATAGCATTTTTTTAAACAAAAAAGGTCCACAGAACAGAATAACATTCACATATGCTTCAATTGCCTTGGGGAAAAAAATCACAAGAAATATTATGCCTATAATAACCCACCAAGCGTCTGTATAGAACACTGGGAGAGGACTTTTATTCTATAAATTAAATAAAGTAAACAGCAGTTTGTGTACCTCCACAATGTTCAGTTTAATTTGCTCACACAACTTTTCCACCACCATAATGCAGTGTCCTCGGAAATGATAATATGCTTTGTATATTAAGCGCAAGCATATCGGTGGCGTGTTGATGATCATTGCTTACAAGTACGGCTACAGCAAAACGCATACAATACTGGCTTAATCTACAATCCATACTCTGCCATTTTATTTGTGCATCAACACATTATGCTGTCTTTTGAGATTATAATGGATTTTTCCCAAGATACCAAGAAATGTTTTTTATTATGAAACTGGTTTTAATTCAACGCCTAACAAATGTTGGATTGTCTGCACTATGTAAGACAGGGGCTCATGAGGCATGCCGCTATTTGATGTTTGAATGAATGTGTTATTGTGTAAGGAATGTGTTATTCTCATTAATGTAGTATTTGTGACGCCATTTTGTCACACATTTTAATGTTCTGTAAAGTGAGACTATTTGATTGTGGAGTCTTCACGTTACATAAATTTGAACATATTTAAATATTTTTCTTCACTTTGCATTATTGATTGACTATAACTGTTTAGCCTCGAAACTCTTAAATACACAACCCAGTGTTTTTTGTCACTATATCGTTGTATCATGTAAAGCAGGGGTTCTCAAACTCGGTCTTGGGGCCTGTATCACAAACCAGGAATACTGTGTTAGCTGGATAACTGCACTGAGTAAGTCAAATGTTCCAGATTTGGGAGGGTTTCTGGGATTTATTCAATGCAGTTGTCCAGTTTAATCAGTAATCCCGCTTCGTGATCCAGGCCCTGGGGACCGCTGTGTATGCTGGCTTTTGTTCCAACTACAATTGCACTCCAGAAAGACGTAAATCTTTCTTAATTGGAATCTTTTCATGTTTTGAGGGTTTGCTTACCCTCTTAAGCCACATTATGTCATAAATAGCTATGCATGCCATAAAGAATAAAAGTCCAATGTTCACATTGTGCTGTATTGAAAATGATCACATAAGAGGTTTAAAAAAATGTTAAAGATTTAGCTAAGTCAACAGGCTCCTGATTGGTGAATGAGTGGACACCTGACCACTAAAAACATTTGGTAGATGACAAAGCAAATTATAACGAGCCAAACTTGCAACAAGTAAACAAACCTGTTAACAAGTAAAAGGAAAAAATTATGAAATGACTTAAATGTGTACAACAACCATAATTGAGCAAGAGATGGGCTGTAATAAATACCAGCATACACAGGGTCCCCAGGACCGAGATTGAGATCCACTACTGTAAAGCATAAGAGCAAAATGCCTCAGGCCTTTTTAAATTTTATTTATTTAATATTTTTTTGGCTACACCAGAGATTCAATTGATCACTATAGTGAATACAATAGTGATAAGGAAAAAGTTTCCCATATTTAATTCTGCTCAAGAAAGTGGGAAATGCCAGACAATGGCTGAATATACATCCAAGTTTTTCAAAACAGTCCACCTGGTTTCAGGTTAATTTAACCTTTAAATGTACAGGCTACAACTTGGGATAATGTTAGGTTAAACTCCAGAGGAGTGTTTCACTGAGCAGGATAAAATAATTAACCAGCTAACTTTTGTAAATATTTTGAAGTAACCGAGGCTCTGATCTAATTGGATGTCATCAATTCAAAATATTTACAAAAATTAACAAGCTAACTCCTTAATCCTGTTTAGTGAAATACCCGCAGGAGACACGTCATGTCCTTTGCCATGTGGAGAAAGTACACACGATGGGAGTGCTAGAAAAACAATGTGTTTAAATGAGGAAGTAACATATTTCAATTCATTAGATTTTTCCTGATGAAATTTCATACTCAAAAAAAGACTGGTTTATAATTTTTATTGCAAGTTCCAGTAAAAATGACCCAGTATATATGATGAACATCATACCAAAGATAGATACCAGTAGTCATGAACATTGCATGTTTTACACTTTTATAATAATTACATGTCACCGGTTATCTTAGTACATTATCCAGAAAATTATAAAAGTTCACAGGGCTGCTTTTTACACAAACAACTGGTACAAGAATTACGTCCATCCGATAGCTTGTAAGGATGACTATTACACATTTAACTCATTAACTGAACAATTTTAAATCTTTATTTTCATAAAGCACTCTGCTAAATCAAAATACATTTCAAATTGTTCTCCTTGATCTGTTACTCTGTTTGGATCTTCAGAAAATTCTCCAACAGTAGTCAAAAAAAGAGCAGCATCCAAATCAAGCTTTGTGATCCATGAACGCCGTTACAATTTTTTGTCTCAAACCAGAGAGAGAGATCAGGATTGCCTCCTGTAAAACAGTTATCATGTTAGAGACCACACAATTTGTGAATGCATTCATTTTCATTTTACTAAAAGACATTTCAAAAGTGAGATTAGAAATCAAGCAATTAGAAAATAAAGGAGAACGTTTACCTCAGTGCGTATGGTCCTGCTGCCTTGATTAGGGCAGGTGTTGAGGTAAAGGTCAAACAGAACACTGGGGTCTGTAACATCTAAGTCCTGATCAGTGTCCACACTAGCCTCTAGCCCTTGCAGCCCTCCAAACACTACCAACATATGTCTGCAAGAGAATATTGTGAGCAGACAAATCCATTATGCCATTCCATTTCCTTTCAATGAATGTTAGCTTTTATTTCAGAGGAGATACTAAACTGAGGCACTCAGTCACTGCAGTCATTAAAGATTCTATGATACTTATTGCAAAAAATAGAGTGATCCCCACATAATTATCCCCGTTTAATTGCCTAAATGTTCACCCTCCCCACCTCAACTTATGTGTGGCATGTACTGTGGTGTAACATGCTTCCCCCTCCACTGTAAAGTACTTTGAGATTATGGTGTGAAAGTTACATTATAAATGCTAAATATTATTATTATTATTACTAACACTTTATTTTGCAAATTAGTGCCCTGTCTGTAGTTCAGCTGTTGTTACTGCAAGTCATTACATGCAAGATTTATGGAACTTACTTAAAAGGTGATAGTCTCACACCGTCAACGTTGTTGCCTCTTTCTGATGTACCAATGGTCATATCATAACCTTCTTTATGTGGACACTCAGTGAACACATTACCTGTGCATAAACAACAACAAAAAAGTTTAAAACTACCAAAAACCACAAGGGCATAATTAGCAATGTGCAAACAGAAAGAAAACGGACACAGTTGGTGGGACCAATAAATGTAGCCAGAGCTGAAAGATACACATGTGGTTTTGGTGTGACATACAACAGAAAAAAACGATAATCAATGGTAGTGACTCACTGAGACTGGAAGCAAGACGCACACTGTATCCCCAATACAGTCCACCCTCTGTCCGTGGTGTGTGAGGTGCCACCACAATTCCTTTGTGGACTTTGCTCTCTGTATAAATATTGGAAAGGATATGCTATTGAAGGCTGAATGACTGATGTACATGCATCAATTATGTGCAATTCTGAAGTATGAGTGTGCATCACCTGCTTTCTGGGTCTTATTTAAGTGAACGGTGACTCTCAAACCAGCTTGCAACTGCTTGTTGATCTGTACTTCCTAAAATGAATGAAAACATGTTACAAGAAGCAATTGTGGCAGCAAGTTCACCTTGACCCTTCAATCATTATGTTTCTGTCTTTTCTCAATAATGATCTTTTACGCTGACTGCTGGTGTAGAAGTTCTGAATTTACCACCTCAGAGTCATGGTCCGCATACCAGTGCACTGCCTTTACATCTCTCTCCTATACCTGGTATTCAGAGCAACACTAAAACCTGAAATTCTGAGCTTAATGTTAAATGGGCATATATAAAATGCATCTCAATATTCTGGATCATTCACCTGAACAGTATGTAAAATAAAGGCATACATGGAGATCCTCACCTTCCTCATGCCACAGTTGGCAAAGGAACCTTTTCCTGCTTTGCTTGGCCTGTCTAGTATCACACCCTCCCTGAACTCTGCAGCCTCATCCACCCTCATGTGATGAGGGCTGTCCAAGGGGTTCAATAGCCCTAACAAATGGACACAAAACAAGACGTAAGACGTGTGACACATTTTTCTATGCATATAGATTTTGTCAGAAGGTACGTTCACAGCATCTCACCAGCAAACTGTAGGTCCTGGTGCTTCGGGAAAAAAGATTTTCGTAGATACCTTAGAAAATGTATAACCAAAAAATTCATTATCTAAATTATAAGGTTACAGTTCCAATAAAAGGTTACAGTTTGTATCATTACAACTTACTGTGGACATTCCAAATACTGCAGAATCCGAGCAAGCTGCACACAAGCTTGGCCTTTTTTCCCAATACCCTTATATTCTCCTTCAACACTCCTGCAAAAATAAAAAATAAAAAATAGTATACACCTTTATCAGACACCATGGCACTTGTGCAAACTAAACATTTAATAGTTTTGATACGTAAAGGTTATCAACAACAACATGCAATCAATTCCTACTAGGCTACACCAAGACAAAAGTTAGTGATATTCATGATTTGTCCACGTACTTGGTATCCTCCCCATATTCATCAAATATGACCACTTCATCCACGCAAAATACAGCGCAGGCTCTGGCGATCTGACCCGCGAGGTACGTGCGCAGTTCAGGAGACTGGGCATTGTCCATCACAGACCCCGGTAAGGCGATGCTCACTGTGTATTGCCGACCTAAAATGACAAACAGTAACCGACTTCAGAACTAAATAGTTTGGGGAGTTTAAAGACATGGCTGAGTGCAAACAGAGTTAACCAACCTTTGCTCTTCTCTTGTTGCTCTTGCAACAACTGCTCGTTTTGCTGTTCTTCATTTAGCCTTCGTTTATCTAGCTGTTTGATTAACTTCGCTTCTTTCCGCTTCTTCTTCTCTTCTTTTCCTACCAATCACAATTCATAAACAAGGACAAATTTGGATTTAAGGGCATCCGTGGATTCAGTGATTTGCTCAAAACTGCAGTCTACTTCAGCATACTGACCAGTAATCATGAAGGAGGAGTAAGTGGCAAAGTGCCTCTACTTTAACTACAATTTAACATTAATGTACCGGTGGGTGTTTAATAGATAAAGGTCGTTCTTATAGCTAACGTGAATTGTTACACAAACTAAAGACAATTTGCCATGAGACATTATGGCTGACAGTCGAATAGCCGTGACTGACCGATTATCTGCCTTTTGAACTAACATTGCAGTGGAAAGATTCCACAGGGACTGAAGGTTGGCAGTCAAATGCAAACAATTGACTAGCTAACCCATATACCACGGCAACGCTTTAACGTGGGTTTCAATACAAGCGGAGTTAACGTTACTTACGTTCAGCTTTCCATTTTTTCCAATCATTTTTTCCTTCGGCCTGGAAAAAACAGCATAACAGCGTGTGATGACGAGTTAGAAGGCTAACACGAGGTTATATCTGCGCCACAAAACGTATTAACTAAGCAACGTTACCTACGTTTAATCACTCTTCGTTATCAAACCTGTAACCCTTCCTAAAATAATGTTATTTTTAACAACACGTATTGTGAAAATATTTATCAGCAAATGAAAACTGCATACCTCATTCGAGACGAGTTTTCCCTCCTGTACAGCACTTTGCAACATGTTTATTTCTATCATGTGTGAAGTCACTCTTCCAAAAAAAAAAGGGGGAGTTCTTCCGTTGTAAAACCATTGGAGAATTTCAAAATAAAAGTTCTCTACAGTCGTCAAGCGCTTACAGCTAACCGGAAGCTACATAACACCGCACATTCACCAAATAATGACTTTACTGTCATTTGGATCTATGCATTTCCATCACCCAATAATGGTATCAAAAACATATAGTGGAAACATTCCTGTAGTAGCACTTCTCATGCGGCTATCAGCAGACCTCGCAGAATGTTCTCACAATTCCGTGCAGGTTCTTATGGGACTTCTAATTTACAACCCATCAGAGATGTTATAGTATGGAGCAGAGGTTTTCAACCTTTGGGCCGCGGTGGTACTGCAGGAGGGGCCGTCATTTTTCTTTTTTAAACTTAAAAAAAAAAATCGTCAAAAAATAAGGTATTACCCAAAATGAAAGAAGCTATATGTAACACATTTACTGTACTAAATCATAAAACAACCATGATATGTCATCAGAAATTAAGAAAACATGCTAAATCGAAATACTGGCTTCTCCGACAAGAGTGCTACTGTCATGACGTATTTTTGTAGGCTAATTCGGAGGGTTTTTTCCGGGCATGGGTTCCCTCGCCGATTTCCAATGGGGTTTTCGGATTCGTGCCGAATATAAGGTCTGTGGTTAATATAAGCCTCTTATCCAGAGCGACTTACACAGCATTTTTGCATTTATACATACTATCCATTTACAGCTGGATATATACTGAAGCAATGCAGGTGAAGTACCTTGCTCAGGGGTACAACGGCAGTGTCCTACCTGGGAATCGAACCTGCAAGAACCAAAAACCACACCCTAGTTTCTTGTTCGATTTACTTGTTTCATGATTCGAGCACACAGGATGGTAAGAACCAAAAAAAATAACTTCAGAAAAATGACAAGTGATTTTTTTAAGAAAGATAATGCACAGAGAGTTAACATCATTATATTAATGAAAATATTTTTAATTTGCAGTCAAAAATGAATGGAGCCCAATGGGAAAACTGACTTTTTGAGCGCAAATCATAGATATCAGCAGAGGGCGACATTATATCCGGTGCTGAGGTTGAGAGCCGAAAGCTGGACCCTTTTTCTTCTTTGGAGTTTAACGGCAGCTTGCATCCTTTGCGTTGCATTACTGCCATCTTCTGGAGTTAGTTAACTCCTACAGTGTCCGTTTTATCAAATTCTTTCCATCAGTCCTGTTCTCTTGAGATATGTGTTCAAATATTTCCTGCCTTGTCCACTTCCACCACACTCCAGAATGTATTTTAAACTGTCTCCTGTTAGGCCTGTTCTTTCCATTCCATCCATCATGTCCTTTCTTTCTAATACATATTTTCTGCAGTTAACAAGAACGTGCTCTACGGTTTCTTGTTCATGACACTGTTCACAGAGTCCAGTTGGATGTTTCCCTATAATTCTGAGAGTCCCGTTTAAGTTACTATGTCCTATTCTAAGTCTGGTCATCACTACCTCCTCTTTCCTATTTCCTCCTCTGTTTCTCTCCCTACCCACTCTTTTTTGTATTATATGTAGTTGTCGTCCTCTTATCTCCTGATCCCAGTACTGCTGCCACTCTTTATAAATTTCCTTCCTTGCTATACTCTTTCCTTCTGCTCTAGAAAGTACAATTGCGGTGTCTATGTTTCCTTTTTTGACAGCTTGTTTGGCTAATTTGTCCACTTTCTCATTTCCCTTAATACCCATGTGCGCAGGAACCCAAATTAATGTGACCGCAGTGCCTTGTTTTACCACCCGTGAATGTATTTCCATTATTTCAAATAATAGGTCTTGGCGATTACTGGATGTACCTAGCTTCAGACTGTACAGAGCAGATGCTGAATCGCTACAAATCAGAGCTCTGCTAGGTTTGGCTTGTTCAACCCACTCTAAGGCCATCCATATGGCGTACAACTCAACTGAGTATACACTTAAAAAGTTTGATGTCCGTTTGTATATTTCTGTTCTTTTACTAGGCACTGCAACAGCAGAACCAGTGTTGTCTGTTATTGGATCTTTTGATCCGTCCGTAAAAACCTGTACATACTCTGTGTATTTACTTTCTGTATGCCAATAAAACTCATTGACTAGATCTGCATTTTCCCTCCTTTCCTTAACTTGCAGCAACTCTAAGTCTATGCTTAATGGTTCTAGTATCCACACAGGGATTCTAGGCCTATGCACTGTTGGACAGAACTCCATTCCATACACTCCCAGGTCTCTTGCTGCTCCCTCCCCTGTCCAACCAAAACTTGTTTTAACTGTTCCCTCCCTTTCCCAGCAGGCCTGTAGCACTCTTTTGGTTGGATGATTATCTCCGTGTCCTCTCAAATTCATCCAATAGTTTACTCTGAGCTGTTTTCTGCGTAAACACAATGGCATTTCTCCTGCTTCAACTTGAAGGGCACACACAGGTGATGTTCTCACTGCTCCTATGCATAATCTAAGGGCCCGGGCCTGGATCACATCTAACCCTCCAAGCACAGTTTTTGCTGCAGATCCATACACCACACTCCCATAGTCCAGCCTTGATCTGATTAGTGCTACATATATATATTTCAGGGATGCTACATCCGCTCCCCAGTCCAACCCCACGAGACATCTCATCACATTTAAAATCTTTTTGCACTTATCCACAATATTTTTAATGTGTTCCCTCCATGTTAATCTAGAGTCAAAATACACTCCTAAGAATCTAAATGACTCAACTGTCTCTAAATTATTTCCGTATAGCTGCAAATGAAAATTTCCTCTAACCCTTTGTCTTGTGAAGAACATTACTTTGGTCTTTTCAACTGATAACTTAAAACCCCATTTCTTCCCCCACATCTCTACTTGATTTATTCCCTCTTGCACCTTTTTAACTATAAAACTCAAATTTCTCCCTCTTTTCCACAGAGCTCCATCGTCTGCAAATAATGATCTTCCCATGTCCACTGATACCTTTCCATAGATGTCGTTTATCATAATTGAGAATAATACAGGACTTATCACACTCCCCTGCGGTGTTCCATTTTCAATCTCATATTTATTGGACATTTCAGACCCTATCTTTACCTGTATTGTTCTTTTGTTCAAAAAGTCCATTATCCAGTTAAAAACTTTACCCCCAATTCCCATTTCATTTAGCTTTATCATAAGCCCCTCCTTCCAAAGCATATCATATGCTTTTTCTACATCAAAGAACACTGACACTACAGTCTCTTTATTTATTTGCGCCTTCCTTATTTCATCTTCTAGACACAGCACAGAATCTAACGTACCCCTTCCTTTCCTAAATCCACTTTGACATCCTACAATTACATCCTGTTTCTCTAAAAAGTACACCAGTCTTTCATTTACCATTCTCTCCATCAGTTTACATAAGTGCGATGTTAATGCAATTGGTCTGTAGCTTGTTGGTTTGCTAGCATCTTTCCCTGGTTTCCTTATAGGTACAATGACCGCCTCCTTCCAACTCACAGGTATTCTACCTTCCTCCCACACTTTGTTAAACAGCAGTAATACTTTGTTCAGACCTTCTTCGCTTAAGTGTTTTATCATCACATAGCATATTTCATCTTTCCCTGGTGCAGTCATACCAGCTTTAGCCAACGCCCTTTTTAACTCTCCTACATTAAATGGTACACTCTGCTCATCTCCACTACTTTCCTTTCTTCTTAAGGCCCCCCTGTTTTCAGATTTTGTTTTCTCCCTGCCCCTTCTCCCCTCCTCAGACAAATTATTAGAGCTGTGTATCTTCACAAAAGTTCTAGCCATTAACTCAGCTTTTTCTTTATTACTTACTACTATTTCATCTCCATTTGTTAGCACCGGATAACTCCATTCCCTTCTGTCCCCCCCCATCTTTTTGATCATTCCCCACACCTCTCCTACTGGCGTTGTGTTCCCAATTGAATCACAAAACTGTCTCCAATAAGATCTTTTCACCTGTCTTATTGTCCTCCTTACCACCGCCTGGGCTTTTTTGTACTGTATCATATGTTGAAAATTATGGGTTCTTTTCAATAATTTAAATGCCTTATTTCGGTTTCTCACAGCCTCTTTACAGTTATCATCCCACCATGGTACTGCCTTCCTCTTTATTCTGCCTTTACTTTTAGGGATGGATCTCAGTGCAGCTGTTCTAATACCTTTCCTTATTCCCTTATCCAAAGCTTCTATGGTCATATTATCATTGATCTGATTCAGATACTCATCGCTCTCTTCCTTAAACTTCTCCCATTTAGCTTTCCCAAACACCCATTTCCCCCCCCTGTCCACTTCATTAATAGAAACATTAATGTTTATTGTACATAACACTGGATAATGGTCACTACCTATGGTGCCTTCTTGATATGCTTTCCATTCACATATGGGAGCAATATTATTTGAAACCATTGTAAGATCCAGTGTTGACCCCTTTCCTGTGTTAACATCTATTCTTGTTTTACTTCCATCATTTAAGCAGACTAAATTCCTCTCATCTAAAAATTCTTCTATAACCTGGCCATTAACATCAGTTTTCTCACTCCCCCACAATGTGTTATGTGCATTAAAATCCCCACACCACACAATTCTTGTTCTACTTTGCCCTTCTATTTCTTCAAGCTTATTTAGTTCCAATCTCTTGCAAGGGTTATAATAATTCACCACCACTACTACTTCCTTCCTTTCTACCCAAACCTCCACCACCACATACTCCAATTCTTTTCCGATACCCAATACTCTATAAGGCATCCCTTGTTTAATAAATGTGACACAGCCCCCTCCTCCCCCATCTTTCCTATCTCGCCTAATTGCCACATATCCAGGCAAAACAAAATCTAACTGTGGTTTCAACCATGATTCTTGAACACACAAAATGTCCGGTTTCTCCCTTCTACTATCTACAAATTGCTTAAAATCCTGCCCATTCGCTATCAAACTTCTTGCATTCCACTGGAATATTAACATTGTTATTATTAACCAACACATGGCTCTTGACTTGCCTGAACACTGAGATTGTCTCTCACTTCCTCCCATTTCAAACCTATCATATCAAGGTGATGCACTGCTGCTTTTACAATGATTTGAATCCTTTCAGTTTTAGATTTAACCTCAGCTGTTGCATTTATCACTCCTGCTATAAAGGTCACCAACCCCTTCTTCTCTTCCCACCTCTTCCTTTTATCCTCCTCTATATTCACTGTCATTTGCACTCTATTTTGTCCATATTCCTTAGCCTGTTTTTCCTGCCCAGCCCTCCTAACTGCTTCTGCATAAGAGACTTTTTCCTTCATTCTGATCTGTTGCACCTCCACCTGTCTTCTCATCACTTCACAGCCCCAGTAAGCAACACTGTGATTCCCTCCACAATTGCAGCACTTTGGTTTTACTCCCTCTCCACACTTCCCATACTCATGTTCCCCCCCACATCTAGCACATCTTCTCTTCCCCTTACACACATTAGCCACATGCCCAAACCCCTGACATTTAAAACATCTCAATGGCTTTGGTATAAATTCTCTAACTCTGTATCTCATGAATCCAAAGTAGATCTCCTTTGGGAGAACCATTGTTTCAAACTCGATCAAAATGGTCTCAGTTTCTTTTTTTTCCGCTCCCCTTAGCATTCTTTTAGCACTTTGGACTAAACTATTCCTCATCCGCAAGTTATCTTCCAGTTCCTTCATGGTAACTGTAAGAGGTATTCCCGAAATTACACCCTTGCACCCGCCTCTCCTCTGCTCCCCTACTCTTATTACTTTGGATACTTTAACTTTCCCAACACTACTCATATTTTTTGCCTTCTCCATCTGCTCTTCATTGCTGCACCCTATTAGCAAGTTTCCGTCTCCCAAAACTCTCGCATATTTTACTTCTCCGACTTGTCCTCTAATAATTTTCGTTAGCTTCAGCGGGTCAATTTTCTTTACTCCCCCCTCTCCCTCAAATCTCACCACTACATTCAGTAATCCTTCCTTCGGATACTCTCTCCCTTCACTCTCCGTTCCACTTGAGCTAGCGCCGTCCTTTTTCTTTCTCTTATTTCCCTTCATGCTTTTACTCCCTTTCGCCGCCTTTCCCACCCGACTCCACTCATCTCCACTAGACTCCATGCTATTGCGGTCTTCCTCCATCTCCCTCCCTGCCATTCTGTCTGAGTTTGTTAGGAACTATGTCAGAATATTGTTCCGGACCTATACAGGCCATCGGTCGATATTCTCACAAAAAGTTCCCCCCAATACTCACTCCTACTGCTACCAAGTCCTGATGTCCACAAAATCAACGTTAATGTTGTTGAATTAATCAGATATTTAATTCAAAAACCCCACGATATCAATCCGAAGCACTGATCACAATTTGAAAATGTTTGAAATTCCGCGCGAACTACTTCCATTGGCTCTCCAGTGCGCTATAGCTTTTCCTATTTTTATTTTTATTTCTACACTGCTAACCCCGGCCGGAAAACCCAAGCCAGGATACGCAAGTGCTTCTCTAATTTTTTATTTCCACCAAAACAAAACGAACAAAACAAACCAACAGCAAAGAAAAACGCAATCGCCAAAAAAACTAGAACGACACTTCCGGGACCATAGAGATTCTACCATCTCAAAGTCCTCTTGCTGGACCCTTGGTCGGAAGGTCTGTTTTTGTATTGGCCTGTGTGATTCACTTTTCTCCGAGTGGACTCCGCCCACTGCCCATTACAAACAACCAGATGTAGCTAATCCGGCACTCCGGCAGCCGATTTACGAATGCCTAAACTAAGTTCAACATCATTTTCATTTAGCTAGCTAGCTAAAGATTTAAATATGTATGTATATAATTACTAGCTAAACATATCACTAACGTTAGCTTATATCTGTGTGGCCGTAAACATAGCCAGCCATGCATCTAACTAACATTGACAGAGTTAGCCTATAAAAAATCCACATGAGCTGGTTTATAATTTGAAAACAATAAATAAATTGCAGACCTATACATTAGCTGATCAACTTACAGTGTAGGACTCGTCGTCGCTTGTCATTGTCAAAATATAATAAACTTGTCTCAAAATATAATGTTGCGCTCGTGTCCGTTCAGTGTCCTCAACCTGGCAACCCGCGTGAGCGTCGAGTCGCAAGTTGGTATTATATTTATTGAAATGTGTTCTTGAGCATTCATGATTGGCTGTCTCAGCCATCCAAGCAGCGAGAAGGTTAGGGGTAGGGTTACGGTAAGGTTTGCAATGCTGCCCTCAGAACACATTTCAATAACTATAACACCAACCAGCCTTCGAGTCTGGGAAAGAGGTGACGGGCGGAGACAACTCTCTCCAATATTGTGAATTTGGACTGCAGTACCCATTTTAAACACTCGGTGTCACATTTACACGTAGCTCCTTTAAATAACAATGTAAAAATTGCGTATTTAAATTTTTTTTTTTTTTAAATAAGACATCAGATGAATGTTCATATATAATGAATATTCATGAACAGGCGAACTCAGCAAAATTCCGTAGCATCAATGCTCGTGGAATATTTTGAAAGTGAGATCATAACACAATCATCGATTGCATGTTGACTTATAATTATGTATTCATTATAAGCATTAGGCCGTGTAATATTGGCAGTAATACTCCAGTTACGCGAAAATATTTGAAATCAACTGTGATGATAATTTTATACCATTTAGCTCCATTCACCTCCATGTATTTTTCCAGATTTTGCTCCGTTTAGCAGTGTATCAGCACTTCCCCCTGCTGCTCAAAGAATGCCATTGCACTTTTTTTCGCGTTACATTGCCGTCATTGGAGTTGGCATATGGCTTTCTCTCTCTATGGGCTTTGATTCCACCCTCCTCAAAGCACCGCCAATACATTTTCAGAACACATAAACTATTCTCAGAAATTACTTTGTACAAGTTGTTATTTTCAGGTCAAACGGCATTGCTAATTGGTTAATTCATAGGCCTATGTACCAAGTAATAACTTTTAACTGCAAGTGTAGCCTACCTTTCAGTAGCTACGTCTATCTCAATGGTGAAATTCTTTAAAGGGTAACAGAGCACTAAAACCACTTATTTTATATGATAACTTATACATTTGTTTTTTTCTAATTATGATTGATCCTGGTCCAAATCTTGACAAATGTCTGCAGTCAGCGCAAAAAAAAGCGTAAACTTTAAGAATCTGGCTCAGAAGCGTCTCTAGTGGCAGGCTAAAACGTTAGGTACTGCACGTTCAATCTGTGATTGGCCAGAAATTTAATCCAGTTGATGTAGCTATTCCTCCCGGTGACCAAATAGAAGAAGATTATCAGTCTATTTTAGCAAGTAGCTAGCTAGTTTAAAAATATATAAATAATAATAATAATATATATATATAGCCTAGCTATATAGGCTACTTTATTAAAAATAAATATATAGTATAAAGCATATGAAATCTGCCGTTCTGTGCAAAGCGATTCTCTCCGAATCAGTTAACTGTCATTTGGCTGTTGGTATAAAGTGGATTAATGTCTGAAGCATAGGCTACTTTGAAAAAAGACAAAAGCAGCATTCCATTTTAATGATATTTAATGCTTATTTTCCTGAGACGTTTTGTGTTTGTAGCATTTTCCACATACAAAATGTTCCATAATAATGTTACATAATTTTTTATGTAAGCTGGAGCTCATCAGATTGAACTGCTAAATTATAAAGAATCTACAATTTTTTTTTTTTAAATGTACACAAAAACATGATTTTGTTAATAAATTAGACCTTTCTAGTCATCCATCCTCAACACTAAGGCCACTGTCTATGAAAGTTATGGATTGCGCATATACAGTGCCTTGAAAAAAAATATTCAGACCCTTGACAAATTCTCACATGTTACCAAATTATAAATGATAAATTTAAATTTTGTTCTTTGTGATATTTTATTTTTTGGCTTTGAACTGTTAGAGACCATATGGATTCGCAATAAAACTTGATCTTACTTGCACACAGATATTATCAGAAAGATGTAAGTAGTCTTTGTTATTCAGAAAAATGTGATTCTGTATGCTACATGCAGATATTGCTATTAAAATGGATCAGTGCCAACACTGACAAATATTAGCATTAAAAAACCTGAGATCCAAGATGGATAACTGCCTAAAAGCTATTGGATATGGAGCATGTGGCTCAGTTACTGTTGGTTTGTTTCTACATGTTTCACTGTTCCTTGCTCCACTCCTTCAGGATTTCCTCAGCAGCATTTAGTGTAGAGTCCTCCTGTTGGGTGAAATACCAGCAGTGAAGCCTTAGACACAACATAGTGGAAGGCCAGCTCAAACAGTATCCCACTTTAAAAAATAATGAAAAACAAAAGATAAAACCCCACCAAGGGCTACCTTGACAAAGCAGAACCTGATGTAATTTTCAAAGTCTTTGCGATGCTCCAGACTGTAAAAAGCAGACACTGGTATTGTGGCCAAACCCTGCCAACACAAAAAGAAGCTGGTACATGAACATGTACAATAACAATGTCATGGCCTGAAAGGAACCTTTCCACTACAGGCTCAATCTTGTAACATGAAATGAGACCAGCATAAAAGTTATAACCTTAAGGGTAGTAACATAAACTTTTGATGAGGATGAAATGCAAAATTGAATCTACACACATCGGTGCACCATGTTTGTTTTTTTAACCTTAGTCTTGATGAGCCACTTGACAAATCTGTAATCACGAGGTTCATCCTGTGTGCTTGAATCATGAAAGTCCACATCTGTAAATACATTTTGTTGTAAATACATATCTTAAATAAGATGCCTGCAGCAGAGCAGTAAAAAAAGTAAATCTAACAAGAAACGAGGGTGTGCAGTATCTGTCCAATCAAAAAAACCTATCTGTACCTGTATCTGAATGGTTTCAACAGATAGTTATGTTGGTTACAGATCGGTTACAGATTCAGATACTGCAAAACACCTAATGAGAAATCTTACAATATTTGCAAATTCAATTTAGTGGAATGGCTGGGAAGAAAACTCACTCATGGTTGAAATATCAGCCATCATGAAGTAGCCTCCTTCTGGTATGACGGGCTGTAGGCCCACACTCAGCAGACACTGGGCCAGTTTCTGACGCTTTTTATGAATCCTTTCAGGCAGCTGGAGGAAATAGCTCTCTGGCTTCCCAAAACACTCAAACTCCCTCTGGAAGCCATGTGCAACTGCCTCCTAAAAAGGATGACATGAAAGTCAGCTGGTATTTCCAGAGGAGCAACTTATTATAAGAGGATAATTCTCTCAGTTATGTCTAGTGGTGGAAATTATGAATCACTTTGCTGAATCATTTAGTTCAGTTCAGTACAAAGATTATAGTCACTGACTGTGATTGATTCACTGATGGGATCAGTTGAGCAAGCGCATGAATATTCCAACAGCACATTCAGTTAACTCTACTCGAAGTTCAATACCATTTATCAGTGTTTGTTTGGAAAACTTCAACAAGCACTACCAGTAAAAGTATCTTACCTCATATAAACTTTTTGTATTTTTTCCTTCTAGTTTTCTGGATTAGGCTACTGTAAGGCCACTCCAGCGAGCGTGTGGAAATTGATTAGAAGCTACGGAAATACAGCATGACAACATGTGCGTGTTCTCAAGTTCTGATAAATCCGTGGTATAAAGTTAAGCATTGCGCTTTCAAATGGTAAAGTTATAAAAAGGTGACGATGGCCATAATGTTAATACCAGAGTATTTTTTTCTCCCAAGTTGAACGTCAGTGTTCAGTCAACCATCGAGCATACATATGAACTGGAGAGGATAGGAGGGGCCAGACGGTGAAGCCTATGAAGTAACGGGAAACAGCCTCTATTGCACATGTTGAGTGCAAAAGAGCTTGCTGTCCATTCAATTCAATGTAGAAAACCAAGGTTATTTAATGGCCAAATAAAACTTCATCCGTCAGTTTTTAGTGATCATAAATTTCATTATGTGCAGCAGTTTGTGAAACAATGATTGTTTTGATCCAGACGTTTTGGGAAAATATTTATTAAAATGTATTTACCGTACATTTGTCAAAAAAATTAAACCTATTTTCACAATCTGCTTTTCATATGAAACGTAACGATAGTTAATTGAGTTTCAAAATATCATTGGGGAAGTTTAATTTTGCCTTCAAAGGCCTGCTATTCCCCATTCACTTTCATGGGAGCTCCAATGTTTTGCACTCAACATGCGCAGTACAGGCTTAGTTCTGGGGCTTCACAGCTAAGCGCAGGCTTTTCTGTCTAGTTAAATATCTATGATGGAAGCCAGCTAAATTAATTCCCACCTTTACTGCTGACACGCACACACAAGCTTACGGATGAATCATTGCGAGCGATGACCCGATACATTCATCACTTTAAAGATTTGTTTGTTCACCTACTGCCCAACACTAGTTAAGACTTCATTGTTACACAAGAGTGGTTAAATCATCTGTGTTTTTTTTCTTTTTTTTACCTGAGCAGCAGTGGCACAGTGGTAGACGGAATTCTGATGGACAGTTTTCAGGTGCTTTAAAATGTGGCCAGAACCCATTGCCCAACCCACCTGAAACAAAAATTGCATAAATGACACAAACACTGCCTATATAGACATGTAACAATTATAAATATATTCCAGTCTGTCTGTTCACCTTCCATCCTGTAGCACTGAAACTCTTCCCTGCACTCCCGATGGTGACTGTCCTTTCCCACATTCCAGGTAGGCTGGCTGCATGAAAAAGTTATACAACTTTTTTTCCTCAAAGTCAGATCATTTTCTCAAAGTAAGATCAACACTGGTCAACAGAGAGTTCATTCCTTTTACTCATACATATAATAAAATATAATATATAATACATAATAATCTTAATTCCTTAGAAAATTGAATTATTTGCTACACTTTACAACCCTCAGATTTTCACAATGTAAACAATTCTAACCTTATCGATTTTCTTCCATTATATATCTTCTATTTTCACTAATACATTTTTATATTTTTTTATTCAGGTAGCTATCACTATAGGTTACATCTTACATAGTGTTTATCTGACTGCTTCTTATTGCGTTTGAGCTGGCATTATAGCAACTGATCTAGCTATTTCTGGATGTTTCTCACCTATTTTCACGTGTTTTGTACCATCGTAGGTGAGCCACTCATACACCTCATCACTGATGCACACCACATCATGTTTAACACACAAGTCTGCAATCATCTTTAGCTCCTCCAGCTTGTACACCTGTATAAGGGATAGAAGTAGGCCTATAAAAAAAAAATCTGACATCACTGGATCAGGAGATGGGCATAGTCATCCTAAAGGTAGGATCCTCACCTTTCCCAGGGGGTTGTTGGGAGTGTTCAGGACAATGGCTTTTGTGCGTTCTGTAAATTTACTTGCCAGCTCCTCTGGAGATAAAACCCAATCTGCACTGGACAAAGCCTTTCCTGTCTCTTTATTCTGGAAAAAAAAAGAAAAAACTATTAGATGAATACAGCAAAAGCCAACAATAATTCTTAACTTCTGAAATAAATTGATTATACATAGGGCAACAAGGTGGTGTAGTGGATAGCACACATGTAAGAAGGTCCTCTCTAGTCACTCTCACAGTAAGAAGGTTATTTTTCTCCCACAGTCCAAAAACATGCACGTTAGGAGACTCTAAATTCCCTGTAGGTATGAGTGTGTGAGTGAATATTGTGTGAAGAATTGCCTGTAGATACGAGTATGCGAGTGATGGATTGGCGACCTGTCCAGGGGGTATTCCTGCCTCATGCCCAATGCATGCCGGGATAGGCTCCAGCCCCCCCACGACCCTTACCAGGAATAAGCAAGTTAGATAACGGATGGATGATTATATATATAATGCCAGGCAAGTTGTTTACACAACTTCCAGTTTATGGGAACCCACTTCTGGGTTTCTACCCAAAGGCAGATACATACAGATACTGCACATCCCTAATGCATATGATGTTTTTTAAAAGCATAGAAACTTACCGGTCTTAAAGGCACATAGACGGCTTTCCCACCAGCCATTTTAACCATTGGCTGGTAGCAGTCAAAAAAGGGTTCAATAATTACCACCTCAAAAAGAACAAAAAAGAACAAAGGTTACCTTGGGTACACTTGACATTCGGCTAAGAGAAAGACAACACAAAATGTCACAAATTACCTCATCTCCCTCATCCACCAATGCCTGAAATGTGCAGAATAGAGCTTGATAAGCACCCACAGTGACCAGGATGTCCTCAAATGGGTCAATCTCCTGGCCGACAATCCTTCCAAAGAACTTAGCAAGAATTTTTACCAGAGGTGGATGGCCCTGTTGGTACAGTTTATATCACCTCATCTCACAGATTACCGGAATTCTCAGCCATTGGCTATACATACAGGGTAATATAAAATATCAGAAACACCTACAAAAACTGAATATCTAATAACTAATAACGAGTAGGCCTTTGCCTTCAAAACTGTTTCAATCCTTCTAGGAATGCTGTCATACAATTTCTGAACTGTGTGCTCATTGTTCAAAAAGGAGTTTCCAGTTCTTTGAGGGATGAAGGAGGTGGAAATCTAGTTTGCACTCTGCGCTCCAGAACTCCCCATAAAGGTTAAATTCTGTTTAGATCTGGTGATTGTGCAGGCCATGGAAGGCATTTGACGTCATCCTCATGTTCTTGGAACCATTCTTTAATGTTTTTAGCAGTGTGTATGGGGGCGTTATCATGTTGGGATATGGGGACATCATGAGGGAACAGTGTTTGCACCATAGGGTTCACCTGATCTTGTAAAATGGTTTCATATTGGGTGCGTCCCAATATTCTTCACTCCCCACCTCCCTTCCTCCACTCCCCCACTACCACTCCTCTCCTACCCAGAAGTATGCAAAACTGTCTGAATGTTTTGAGGACAAGTATTTGCATGTACAGTATACATTGTATGTACCTGACATTGCGGTTTGCGTCGAGACATTAATTAATATGCAACCATTAATACGTAATTAAGATGTAATCAGCGACATTAGATTAAAACACGAAGATCCGTTTCCGGGGCACGGAGTACAGGGTGCATTTTTAGAGTATTGGGACGCACCACCCTACTCTTTACAATAAGTATTATGGGATCTTTAATGACCACAGTGAGTCAAGACCTCGGTTTAATGTTACATCCGAAAGACGGCATCTCCTACAGCACAGTGTCCCCATCACTGCACTGGGTACTAACCAAGCTCCCACCTGCTTAGCTTCAGCCATTTAGTAGGAGCAGAGTGCATGGTGGTATGCCGGCTTACCATAGTATATCTATTCATTATCAATTCACACCAACAGCAACTTATCTAAACATCATGAAAAATCTGCAATGAAAAGAAAGAAAGAAAAAAAACTGAAATGGGCAGTCTTACAAATGCACGAGTGTACTGATGAAGCGAACATCCCCCGCTCACAGCTTGACAGAAAGCTTCCTGAATAAAGGTGGGTGGAGAAAAATCAGGAAAACCCTGACCAAGGTTTACAGCCTTGTAGTCAGCAGCCAGCTGAGTGAATTCCACCCTAGCAAAGCAACAAAAAGACACGTGTGGGACACGATACACACTGTGAGGGTACACATTGTTAATGGCTTTTTTTGGACAAATGTAAGCTGCGAACGTTTCTAAGTCGATAACAAATTAATGTAAAAAGACTAGGACAATGTAAATTTAATTATTTCTGAATCCAGCAATACAAGGCAGATATTTAGAAACCTCTCTCCCCTGCCATTCATCATCTAATCTAATGCCATTAAACCAATTAAACTACATGATATCAGGGTATGCAATTATCTTTTTCACCCACTGGCCAGAGTGGCTTGTGGATTCTAAAAATCATCTATTTTCAACATTTTACCAGCCACATTACCTTTTACAATACAACACAACCTGATTCATTACCAGCCACATTACATTTTACAATACAACACAACCTGATTAATTACCAGCCACATTACCTTTTACAATACAACACAACCTGATTGGTTACCGTCCAAAGTGGCTGCAAGAGTAAAAATCTTAGCAGCCACAAACCTTTACAAGCATTTGGCTGGTGGGTGCTGTTAATTTCACACCTTGCATGATATTCTCCATGCTAAACGTAAGGTTCATCTTTTTTTTTCTTCCAGAAAATACATCTGAGTGTCCTTTCACTATAGTACAGAATCAATTTTGCAGTCCACTTTCATATACCCGCGGACTCCGTGTTCTCCACGAATGCTACCATTAGAGCGCCTTCTGGATTTTCAATGGCCTAATCCTTGTTTTGTTTTGGAAATGGGACACATGCAGAGAATTAGCCTACCATATATTTTTGTCCACTCCATCGAGCCTGCGAGCATGTAGCTGACGTGACATGATTAACTGTACAATAAAAAGAGAATAGATTAATGGTGTCTTTAAATAAATACATAAAAATAAATTCGTAGATTATAGATTTTGATTTAGCTTATGCTGTTTTTTGCTTTGTCAAAATACAGTCACACACATCACAGACAATTCATAGCAATAACTTGAATAATGCAGCGAGTTAAGTGTCACCTAATTTACCTTACTCGGGGTTACTGTTTTTGTTATATTTCTGGTCCGACACTGTACAGCCACATTTACAGTTCTTCTGAACATACCAGAGGACTTCAGTTTCCCGTTAAAACAAGTAAGCCTCATATGGTTTTATTTTGGCAGAGGAAATAAATGCAAGCTAGCCTAAAGTTACATCATTTTGAAATATTCTATATTATGCAACACAATAACTTCGTAACCTACAAATTCTCCAAATAGCGAAACACTCGTCTTAAGAAAACAATGCAACTGTAACCCATATGGAACATAACGTCAGATTCACATTCCCGTTTACATTATTGGATTAAAAATAAAATAGCCATTTGGCCGCATTCCCTTATGCCAAATCAAAGCGCGGAAAAGTCAAACAAACGCAGCACATTTGCTTGTCCTGTAGTCACCTTTTTCGCTACTCCATGAACCTTGATCTCTTCTTTGACTTTCTGTATGGGAGGGATCTTTTCAAGCCCGTTTATTAACCCTTTGATATACACGTCCAAGATACGATAGGCCCTCAATTGAGACGGGGGTATCTGCAGGCCGCAGGCAAATGCGTGCTGAAAGGAAAGAGGGCGTGCCAAAAGGATGTTTCTATTGGTCAATAATTCTGTTTGTTAAACACCTTATCCAATCAAAAACATCCTCCAAGTAGGTGTATCAGCAAAGTCAAAACTCGATTAAAGTGAGGGTAAGAACTTAACGTTGATGTTAGTTGATTGATATGAGCTAGTTAGGTAGCTAACAATTACATGAGTAACAGCGGTAATTACATGAGTAAATTTTCATTTCAATGATTAAAGGTTGTTTTTGTTCATTAAACGCTACTCTCGTTATTTTTCTTAAGAGACACGTTACAGTTAGAACTCAAGGGCAGTTGCCATCGACAGAAGACCTCTGTGTTGGTGGGACTGTTCCGTTGTCCATTTTGCTCCAAAAGTGTGTCGCAGCCTAACGAGGGGCATAAATTGATGACCCACCTGGAGTCACACAGGCAGCGGTCTGTGCAGCATGGAAGTACTACAGCAAATCAATGTATTTATTTACCATGATGTTTATGTATTGTGCAATATCTTAAACAATTTGTTGTGACACTAATTGCTGTGCACGTTTCATCTTTCATCACAAGTGGGCTAGATATTAAATCTGACCTATTAGTATGTTGACCCACTGTTTTCTCTGTCGAAATGCAGAACCAAGACAAAGCTTGGACCTTTTGTGACTAAATTCTGGTGCTTTTTGACCTCATAGCTGTCCAAAGACCTGCTACAGAAAATGTTGCTGCTACAGAACTTTGCTGACCCTGTCTCTGGTGTGCAGACAGTTCTGGGACATTGTTGGAGCATCAGTGTTCAGAAGAAAGGCTCACTTGGCCTGGCTGGACAGTAAGTTCCATCCTTTACATAGAAATATATTTATTTACCTTGTAAATCAATCTATTATTACTCTATATGACGTTGAGCTTATTTATTTATTATGCAAGCAGAATGTTTTTTTATTGCATGTTAATGGCATTAAACTGGGTACTGTACATTAACATTTCTTGTATGTGCACTTTTCATGCATTCCATGAATTCAGACATTGTCTAACACTCTTAAATCAGACATTTACCTGTATTTTTAAAATGTGATTTCAGGCTGTGTCAACTGGCAACCTTATTCTGAAGAATTCAGAAGTGAATATTGCGTTGAATACCAAGTCTCGGAATGTGTGGAGTGTCGTACAACCTACAAGGACACTAAAGGGTTCTGTGGCTATGGGAAGAAGGGGATATTGTATGCCTTCTATTCAACAACAGACTTCTGTACAGGGTTCTGTTCCAATGACTGCTTTTACAACAGTGGCTGTCATTTTAGAGTTGCTGTTCTAACAACTCATTGTACCACTATTACCCTCAAGCATTTGTTGTTTTGAGTAGTTTATAGATTTTTTACAAATTTATGTTCAGCAAATTTCTATTTTCATTAAAATGCACAAGTGAATCTTTCTTGTTCTTTCTTGTCAACATTGATGCTGAAACAAAAGCAGTGATTACCTGATTACTATACTTGATTTGCACCTGCTAGGTTGCATCGTGTTTTTCATGTGTACACTGCATAACTTGAAGGGTTTATTCTCCTGACTTATTTTTCCAGAGTTCAATAGGAAAATGGGTCAGGAGAAACAACCCTTAAAGTGATCCATTCATATCTACTGCACATCTGGCAGCAGAGTGATGGTTTGAGGCTCGTTTGACACCTCAGACCCTTGATGACTTACAGCCATTTAACCAACCGTGTATTCCATACTGTTCCAGCATAATTTACAGCTAAATCTAGTCCCATCCCCCAATTTCCATAGAGATCCATTCAAATGCAGAGATGTTACAGTATCGCTTGTAAGAGTACCAGAAAATAAGATATCAAGAGTCTTGTGATGTTGTTGGGTCACAGACATCAGGAAGTCATGGCATGCAAAGGATATGCGACCAAATATTAATATTAAAAATTTAAAGGGACAGTCAACTTAGTATATGTAAACTTCTGACCCACTGGAATTGTGATATAGTGAATTAAAAGTGAAATAATCTGTGTGAACAATTGTTGGAAAAATTACTTGTCATGCACAAAGTAGATGTCCTAAGTCACTTGCCAACACTATAGTTTGCTAACATGTGGAGTGGTTAAAAATGGGTTTTAATGACCTAACTGTACGTAAACTTCCGACTTCAACTGTATAAGGGTTTTCCCCTAACAAGGTAACACTGAATACAACATACGGTATGTAGTCAGAATAAATCAGAGCACACAAAGGTATAACAAAGTGGAAGTGAATCTATTTTGTGAGGTCTACAGCACTATTGTGTGTCAGCTGTTCCAGAACAGTATAATTTTTGCAATGCATCATGGACATAAATAATTCTATTTTAATCAAGACATGAATGTATACTTCCACCTTCATACACAAAACACAGCTTCCAAATCACTTGGTAGTTGCTATAGCGTAAATTAAAGTCAAAATTTGTATACAACAAATATCATCGGCCTACAGAATTAATAGTCAGTTTAATTAATATCATTATCAGACACTCCATGCACATAGCCCCTGAACTACGATCAGGAGCCTTCAGGCTTTACATTTTTATGAAAATGTCAAGACTGTTAATGACAGAATGCTAAAACAGAAACCTGGGTTTCTACTCCTTGTATAGGTCAGTTAGGTCACAAATAGTTCCACCTTTAAAAGTCCCTTTGAAGGCCACATGGGCGCATGGATCTGGGTAAAGTGAATGTCCAGCTCATCTTGGATTCAGCATATCACACATTCACATGGCCTTCTTCAGGTCTTCTGGCAGGACACGGCCCTTTTTCCGGGCCTTCTCCTTGCGTTTCTCCATTTTCCCGCGCTTCTGTCTCTGGATGTTCTTGCGCCGCTTGTCCTGTTTGTGCTGTAATTTCTCCAGGACATTTACGCTTCGCTCATCCCAGCGCTTCTTTTTCTGAGAGCGCATTTTCTCTTTCCTTTTAAGGGAGGCACGCAGCATGTCCTCATCGTCCTTAATCTTCAAACCCTCGGCTTTGTACAGAACATTGGTCCATTTCATCTTCTCCTCCATTTCCTTCGCCTTGCTTTCGTCTTTGGTCCTGAGCTCCTCTAACTTTGCCTTGCGCAACTCCACGCGGCTGAGAAGCTGCTTGTAGTTTTTACCAATCAGTGGGGTCAAATTTCCTTTCACTTTCTTCTTCTTCTTTTCCTTCAGCTGAGCTTTGTCGACATACTCTTCTCCCACCTCCAACTTGTTGAAGACCATGGTGGACTCTCCTTTCCCTGCCACGGTTGATCCAACAGACGTAGTCTTAGTTTCCGCTCCATTCTCGGTTGCGACGTCCTCATCCACTTTCGCAGCAAGCTTCATCTTCCGAAACTCTTTTCTCTTTCTCTTCTTTCGTTCCCTTTCCTGCTTCCGTTTCTCCCGCTTCTTCTGAACTTCCTCTGATGATAGGCCCTTGGGGTTACCCTGAAAGGAAATGCCACATGAATTAATGTTTCTTAGAATATTACATTTAAAGAAATCTAAAAGGTGATGTTGGTCAAGACTGTAAATATGAGTAGCCTCACCCATCAGGCTCATAACCTCACAAGAAAAGGCTGACATGGAACCATTTCTTTAACCCTACTCCTGCCTGCTCTCAAGGTTTCATTCTGCCCATAATTCTGCAACGTCATAATCATCCTGACAGTGTCCATACAAACACAGAGGCATGTTTGCTGGTTAAAACAACATACTGTTTATTTTAGCAAATTCAACAGTTTACTAAAAAAAATAAATGACAAGTGTAAAAATAGAATGTAGTCCGAACGAAAACGAAACTTTGAACTATGCATTTGTCACAGTGAATAAATAGTACTCGATAGCCTCCAAGCTCGAGAAAGTCGCAGACGTCAAGACTAGTAAGGTAGTAGCGCGATTCTTTCCATTTACAGCGTCCTAATTGTTTACTATGCAAATGTAATTGGCTGGGAAAATCAAGAGCATGTGTACCAAAAGTCAGCCTCCCTTGGAGCGGCTATGATTTTGTAAATATTTTATTACAAAGGCATGCCAGTCAGAAAGTCAACAGTTTTATTATTTTTAACATTAAGAAAAGTCTTAATCTTACTTAACAGTCCCATATCTGAACAGCTAGAATAGGATATGATAAAAAGGGATTCAATTGACTGAGGAATATCTGCAAAATGATATGATGAATACATACATGGCCACGGGTTTCTTCAATCTTCTCGTGCAGTCGCTGACGCAGAATATCCACGGCAAAAAAGGAACTACCAATAGATTTCATACCTGAAGGACAAAGATAGTAAGCACAGCAAAGCCATAAATAATGACAGACATACTCAGAGCTTCCACTCTTGTCGAGATAGTAATTCTGTAAATGTATGATGGTGACAGTCAGACTCAGACCCTTTACCTTTTTGCCCCTGAGACTTTTTGAGAGCCACTCCATTCTTAGCAGCAACCTTCACCACATTTAGTGCAGTGCCAGAGGCTGCTGCCTGTACCGGATGGACTGCTGGCTTCAGATCAATCTTCACTGGTGGTTTGCGGTCTTTCACATTAAAGTGCTTCCCTCCAGTACGTTTTGGTTGTTTCCCCTTTTTCTTCTTTGGCGCCTCACCTCCATGCCGAAATGGAACTAAAGTGTACAGGTAACATTATAATTTTTGAAAACTAATAATAACAATAATAATAATAATAATAACAAAATCATATAATACAATATGTCCTTAGTGTGATCATAAGTTAATGCTGTTCACAGTGAAATAAACCAATCTACATTTTGAAAAATACGTTTCTAAATACAGCAAATGGAATGTACTGCAAATGGAACGTAATAATATAATAGTAATAATACAAATATTACCAAAGGGTCTTATCCGTGGTTCTTGATTCTGTGAGGCACATACTTTGCTGCCTAATTTCTGAAGGTAGGTGTCCTTCGATGCAAGACTGGCCATTATATTTAGAACCTAAATAAAAAGACAGTTTAGACAGCAAATATTTAATTGTCAGCGAAACGTGTTATATTTGATGAGAGGAAGCAACTGGCCATTAAACAATGAGCAGATTTATAAAGGTTTGCTTAATAACGTACGCTAGATCTCGTCTTGAGCCACCGTTTACGTTTACTCTGCGAGGATTGATTGCCATGATCAGTTTGCACTGCTGCTAGCTGTATCTATAACTATTTATACAAGGCTCCAATCGCTCCATAATCACATCTGTTACTAATAATTTGAGTAACCTGTAAATTATATTAAATTAAAGCTAGGCAGCGAAAATGGTATTATTGTTTGCACAAGTTAAGCTAGCAAAATAATAATTATCTCTGAAAATATGTAAACATTATGTCCGTCACAGTAATAGAATAGATGTAATTCCGCGACAACAAAAAGTACTTACCTCGATATGAAAATGTACTGAGCTAGTTACTAGATACTTGCTGCGTTTACCATAACGTTACACTTCCCCACGTGGAAAGTCAAACGTAAGTGGAGAGGCATCCTCCAATGAACATTCACAAGGCATCACATGTCTTGACTTAATTCCACTTAAATATAAAAACAAATCCTGGGGAAGGGCACGAGTGTTATTAACAGCGTAAGCAAATATGCAGTTATGTGCGTGTGATGTACAAACCAAGACCTTTGCCTACTTCTTTATAGTTTCTTCGTGCACGAGGTCGCAAACAGAATGCTTTTACAAATACAGAGCGCGGGTGTCAAAATGCGCATGCGCTATGACCTTTTTTGACTTAGGATGTGGTAACATCAAACTCTTCCCCCCTTTCAGACCTGGAAAATAGAGTAATACAGTACCATGTCAGCAGGAGAACAACCCACTTTGTCGCTGTGTAGATAAAGTTAATTTAAATAAAAATAAAAAACGTCTGGTTATTCGATGAAATGAGCAGCTTAAAGTTTACACTAGCGTCTTCCTTTAACATTTTAAAGAATGTGAGAAGTAATGTAAGTAGCAGCATCCTTGTTATAAAGCCAGTTCGCACGGTAACATTAGCTAACTAGTGGCAAAGGTCGCATAAGATGCATTTGAATTAGCCTTCATGAAATGTATCATGGTTGTGTGCGATGATAAGATAAATCCCCAGGATCGTCCAAAATAAATGTTTTTTGTCTAATAACGTAGGACTAACTCATGGTGCTATTGATTGTTATTACAGACTTATCCCAAGAGGACTATCTTTAGGCAGTTCCATTTCAAACTTTTGCTGGGTAAGTAACCTATCCAGTGACATGGTCTAAGTCACATTATATTAATTTCTCAGGTCAATGGACTCTAAAGTTGCATATATATTCTCCCCCCTGCAGTATTATGTTTTCTGCACTAATACGGTTTGATTCCACAATAGTAGTCAATATAGAAGTAGTCTTAGAAAATGTAGCTGTTGATTCTGACCCTAAACACTATTATCAATTGATTGTCTGTGTCACCAGGCAGATGTGTCCTGAATCCTTGTCGACAGTCCAGTTCCACAGCTGCTGGAGCTGAGAAAGGACAGAATTCCTTCCTCAAATGGTTACTGTTGCTGATTCCCGTCACCACATTTGGTCTTGGAACATGGCAGGTGTGATAATATACCGCTCCGTATACTGAAAATTAAAATATAGATGATGGAGGATTATTCCATATCACCTATGTGCAAAAGTCTTGCCTATGTAATGTCTATGTAATTTTATGGGTATGTCAAAAATAAATGAATCGCTCCTTCTTCCTGTATGTCAATCCAGGTCAAGCGCCGGCAGTGGAAATTGCAACTGATTGCAGACCTGAAAAGTCTCACCACTGCTGAGCCCATTAACCTACCTGTAGAGTAAGTGTTAGATATTATTATTCATCATCAATCAAACTTTGACATCAAACCGCTTACTGTATTCGTTTAAAATATATTAGAATCATTCTAAGTAATCTTAAGATATCCCTCATATCTCACAGTTTAAATGATGTCTAATGTTTGACTTACGCAAGTGAAATACCATTGTTAAGGAAATTGCTGATGGGAGACTCATGAATATTGTTGTTTACATTTTGTGCTGTGCAAGTATTGTGTGTAAGGCTGTGTGTCTGTGCTACAGTCCCATGGAGTTGAACAGCCTGGAGTACAGGCGTGTGAAGGCGCGTGGGCGCTATGACCACTCTCAGGAGCTGTACATTTTGCCACGCTCTCCGGTGGACCCAGAACGTGAAGCCAGAGAAGCGGGCCGTTTGTCATCCAGTGGTGAATCTGGAGCCAATGTCATTACCCCTTTCTACTGTACAGACCTTGGGTATGGCAAAAAATACATTTAAAATTTTTATTTATTTTTCCAAGCATTTTCAATTCGATTAATTTCAGAAAATGGCCCGGCAGGAGTTAAAACATGATACCGAGTGATGCTGGCATATGTTTTCCTGACAAAACAAAGATCTTAAAACTTTACGCACATTTCTTTGAATGAGTAATCTTGTTGATTTATGTCTTCTTAAAAAAAAAAAATTTATATAATGTTCACTGTTAGTGCTTGTTAAAATGGGCCTTCTTACTTGTAATTAGCAAAACAATGCAACCATAAACACCTTGTACAATAGTTTGAACAGAGCACCGTTGCTCGTCTGGTTTCCCAAAACACTCCCATCAATCACTGATCTTTGCACTTGTGTTTTTACTGTAAGTTGCTCTGGATAATAACATCTGTTAAATTAATTTAAATATTTTGTAATGTTACTTTTAATTCCCCCCCCCCCATCTTCCAGGATTTCAATCCTTGTAAACAGAGGCTATGTGCCTAAGAAGAAGATCAGACCAGAAACAAGGATGAAAGGACAGGTAAGACCTTCACCGCATCCATTTTCTATAAAAAACCAAGGCCCTCTTGTATTGTTAATAATCTTCATGGAAATTGCACTTAATTGTCTGTTTTTAAATATTGATTTAAAAAGTAGGCCTAATTGTAGACAATGTTTTAATTTTGCTTAGTCACATAGTCACAAATATGTCTTTTCTCATTTGTTGAACGATATGTTTATTTGTATATACTTGTATTTTTCCTTCATTCTCCTCCCACTCTTTTACTATAATTTTTTTTAAACTTTTGTAATCTTCATTTATTTTAAGGAACCTTAAAATCTATCTATTTGAAGGTTACGTTGCGATTCTTTTGAATGGTGTTATAAGCTCCATGGGGTTTCTTTCACCGCACGTGCATGTTTTGTTCGTATGTATTTCTAACATTTAAATTTTCTTTTCTACCTTGTGTGCAAGTACATCAAACTAAATCAAAGTACCAATACGGGATTTTGTATCATTACTGGTTTCATTGTGTTGTCTCCTGTAGGTGTCTGATGAGGTGGACTTAGTTGGGGTGGTGAGACTAACCGAACAACGCAAACCCTTTATTCCCCACAATGATGTGGAGGGAAACCATTGGCACTACAGGGACCTGGAGGCCATGGCCAGGGTCACTGGCGCAGAGCCCATCTTCATCGATGCTGTCTTTGGTAGAACATAGGCCTACCTGTTTTCACAAATACAGTAACACTATCTTTTTAAGAAATATTGTGAGGAACTTGGTGAGGCACGATGACTTCTCAGTGAAAGACTGAATCTAATTTCTTACAGACAGCACAATTCCAGGAGGACCCATTGGTGGGCAGACTCGGGTCACGCTGAGGAACGAACACATGCAGTACATTGCAACATGGTGCGTGGGCAACATTTTAATCGCAACAGCTCATTAGAAATAACTGAGCTGTAATTTCTGTATCGACATTATATGAAATGGAACAGTGGTAACATGGAATGTTTGATTATCACTATTCATACATACTTGCTCCAGAATTTATGAAACTTTTTTCTTTCCAACTAGGTACGGCCTCTGTTTGGCTACTTCCTACATGTGGTATGCAAAGTTCATCAAAGGAGTGCGCTTGTAATTGTGGCATCAGTGCACACTCAAGAAATCCTGTGTGAAATGTCTTTGGTGTTTAGAGTGCTGCTGTGTGAAAATCACCGCTGTAAATGTTGTAGACTAAGTACAACCAATTTTCCAGTTTCAATTATGTGGAGAAAAATAAAATGAGCATTGAGTTCAATGTTAAGTATCCATTACATCGGGTTTTGTTCACACTAAAAAAATTATGATTATAGCAAGTCGCATTTTAGTGTGGACAGACAGAAATGAATGAAAGAGACTCCCAAAAAAGACATCTAGTGCAACGTTTCATCAGGCATAAAGAGCAGGACACAGGGAAAAATGTATATGGTTACATGACCAATCAGACAAAACAAAAAAAAAAACTAAGATCATGAGCATCATTGAGTTGAACCACCTCATCACAAAAATGGATGCTGAGGACATGTCCAACCAAACTGAGCATTGGCCAGTCTCATTTCACTGCAGATTTCAGGAAGGTGTATGAAGGGAACCTCAACACTCTGAAGAAAGAGGAGGACGAAACGTGCCCTGAAGACAATATGTACCATAATGAGGGCATAATAGAGTTGCTACTTTGGTATTTTCTCTTTATGGAGTGGTGTCCTCTTTGGAGACTTGTCCAGGTATGCCTCAGAGCGGACGTACAAACATAAAACCATGGACGAAAAGACAAGGGACACTAATAGAGTAGAAGTCTGGTTTGGAAAACATTCCATCCTTCACCGGAGAAGGAAAGTTAATCACAACCTTACTGTCCTTACTAAAAGGCAGGTATAGAGAGCACATTATTCAAAATGGACTCTCCACTGCACTTCTGACAGAACCTTTGAAGATCACAAAGAAACAGCATCCGGACCTGTCCCAAGAGCAGTGGTGTAACAGGCAGAAATACACAAAAACATGGGAATGGCAAAATATTACAATGCTCCACTAACAACTCCAATTCTCAAGAAGGGCAAAATAAGAACAAAAAAAAAGTGAAAACAACAAAAGGAGCTCCAATCCTGAAGGATCAAGGGCCGAATGCAGAGATGGGCAACTTAAGCCATACACTTAAGTGCCTCTCCTGCGTGGTTTTTACACAGGATGAGATATGCTGTATTCTAACCTACGCTACGCGGGTGCGTTTCTCAAAATGTGGGTGGCACAGGGCATGATATTCCAATGACCTGTTCTTGTAGGCTACCTGTCCTCTGGGTTGCTAGCTTTCTACTAAAAAATGTTTGTGGGGGTATACATTTTCAACATGTCAGTGACGAGTCTTTAATAAACGGAAAGCAGTGAACGTCGCATTGATAAAAATGATCATAGCTCTTGGATATACTTGGATATACCCATCACACAATCAAAATAAATAATCGCTGGACAGTGGTTGCACACAGTATCATTAAGTAAACAAATAAATCGTTGCATTTACTTAAAAGAAAACATTTGTTTTTAAAAATGTACCTAATAAAGGGGTGGATTTACTAAAGGCACTAGGCTATTTCATGAAATAATGTAGGGACGCCCAGTTTTGCATATTCATTCAGGCTAACCCGCAACAATTAGAAATCAAAGAGGATATCTTTCAATTTTAGCATGCGTCCTCTTTACGCCTCGTTAGTTGCTCACCTCGTACGATGTTTTGCGGGTGGTAACAGTTTTTGTACACGCAAACCTAGTAAATCGACCCCTATGTGTGCTGTTACAGTAATTATCTTATGTTTGCATGGTCTTCAGAGAGCCACAAGCCAGTGAATAGCACCTTCCAAGCCCATAATGCAGTATGAAATATACAGTATATTTGAGAAGTTTTTAAAAAGTAACTACACCCACTGTCTCCGCTTACGACACAATTTAGAAACATACTTCGTGGGGTGAGCGAGGGAGAGGGGTGGGGGCGGAGGAGCCGTGTCCATCGTCATTTGCATAAATGAACATACATTGTACAATTATACAATTATTTAGTATAACTCGGATCAAACTAGACATTGCACATCAAATATGAATCAAGATTCAGCAACTGGATGGCCTATTTCTCACCTCAAATATTTTCAGAAACATATTTAGGTGGAATAAGAGAATTGAATAGGACGCCACGTTTTTCCGGTTTAAAAACGTGGAGGCAAAACGAAAGTAACGTAGCGAGTATAACCAATCAGGTGCCGGCTGTTTTTGTTGTGGGCGACAACAATTATCCATATGACGTAGAGGTACCTCCAAAGAGCTACTCTGACATCACGATTGGGCCGGGGGCAGTGTGGGGAGCAGAAAGGAAATTTCAACCATTAGGGGCAGCACAAAGACGCTTTTCTACAATATTATTTCAGAATTGTTGAAATAACGGAATTCATGAATAAGTTTCATTATAAGGTAGGCATACAAACACGTTTACAGCGGGGGAAAAAGTGATCTAGAGTGTAGTTACCCTTTAAAAATGAATTCCAAGTTTCACAAATAATCCAATGGTTGTGAAAGTATCCTGATGCAGTGTTAATTCAAGAACCATTGAATTGAAGGCATTATGTGTATTGCTTAATGAGTAGCAAGCCTCTGAATAGCACCTTCCATACCTCTAATGCAGTATGGAATATAGCCTACAGTATATTTGAATAATTATTTTTCACTTGGTACTCAATCGTCATATAATATATCGAAAAGAATAGTGACATTTTGCCAAATAAGCCATGCCTTGGGAAGGCATTTGTCATATAGTATTGTGGCCGGTTTCAATAAAAAAAAACTGAGAAGCATGATCCCCCGAGGTAACGTTAGCCTACTTCATTGCTGTCCATGATTAGCAACCGAAATTACTGAGTGGGCCTTAACCAAATGTTTTTTTTTCCTGTTAAAACAGAGGTGAAATAATTCACAAATAGTGTCCTTTCCAGGACAATCGTTTGACACCTTTGTCATCCCGTTTTTGAGTTATTGCGTCGTCAATGAAAAATCGCTTGCCATTGTTGGTATTTTTCGAATGATTTTTAATGATGATGGTGAGACAGAATAACAATTGAAAAAAACCTCACAAATCACCTTCAGCTAAATGCAACCGGTCTGAAATATTTTGGTTGCTGAATTATAAAATTATGAGGCTTTGAAAATTCATGCACATAACAGTAATTAAAGTTTGTCTGAGGAAAAAATGTTATAACGTGAAACCACTGAATGTGAATATCGAACTGCAAGCTATCTTTACCACGATTGACATATTCTTAAGGGCCAGATTCAGAGTTGAGATAGCCTGGGCTAATAATCAGACACAAATGGAACTTAGCCTACTCACGAAATTCCATGTAGCTTCGTGATTCAGACATTGGACTTATCCGCTGTTTTAAGTGTCTCTCCAGTAGGCTAGCGCGCGGGGTTGAGATTTGATGAAAACGAGGCGTGTCTGCAAGATACGCAGATTCTGAATTTTCACTTAATTTTTTTCCACACAACTTCGTTTGGGAACAAAAGGTGGTTTATGTCTAGCGCCACCAATAGATTATGAAAAATACAGCATCTTTCATATAAATGGGTATTATAATGAGTGCATGTTATTTGAACATAATATTGGTCTCTATTTTTTTTGCCTAGCTAACTTGCAATTATCAAAAAGCTGTCATAAAAAAAGAAATATGTAAAAGTAGGCTATGATTGACCATCTGGTATATCATACCAGACCAAAATTAGATGGATTAATTGATAGACAGTGTATGGATTATATTCAATTTGACAGAGAGATGATTTTGTAGCCTACTTGTGTCAGCACAGCTGCTCCAAAATTATTAGGAAGCGCAAAGTAACTCCCTGCAGTGTAGATCTACCAGTGCTCCAGGTTACAATTTCTCTCTCCTTCCTGGCCACATCCTTACAGCATTGGAGAATGGTTGCACGTAACGGGGTATTATGTATATGACTTCAACTGGTTAAGTGTAGGCTACATGACTATTAGGTAAATCGTTAAAAAAAAAAAAAGAATCTTCGATACAGAAAGGCATTTACTTGCGGATCACTCCCACAACCCAGACCAAGTTTTTGTTAGATCCACCCTTCCCCAAGCAGTACACAGACCAAGAAGTCAAAGGTAAAAATACAAGCTTTATCATTACAAAGTTAATAAAAAAACTCACAATGACAGTGACGGTGGACTTTGCCACGTCCGCGCTTTTCTATCCCCTCCCTCCACTCACACAATCGCCAGGCAAGGCTGGCCCCACCCGCAGGGAAGTGTGACCAGAATTCCTCACACCACACAGCACACACATCACTCCTCCACGTCACACACACTGTGCACTCATAAGTATGCTACTGGTAAGGGCACACACACTCGTGATCTCACCCTATATTGCCACCTCGGGGGACTGCCAGCCACCCAGCTCCGTTATTACACTCGAGGGGGGGGATCCCATGCAGACAGACACAGCTAGTACACACTCACTCAAAACCTCACTGGATCACTCCTTCCATATCTGGCTATGTTCCTGCTGTTTTTAAGACTTGCCATGTTACCCCACTCCTTAAAAAACCTAGCTTGGACCCCTCTGATGTCAGGAACTATCATCCTATATCAACTGCCCTTCCTGTCCAAAACTCTTGAACAAGCTGTCCTTAACGGATTATCTGTTTTTATCCAAGAGAAAAACCTGCTCAACCCTCATCAGTCCGGATGACTCATCAGTCATCAACTAGGCATTCAACTGAAACTGCTTTCCTGGCTGTGACGGAGGCACTTGCCGCTGCTAGAGCCTCCTCCCTCTCCTCTCCTGATTCTCTTTGACCTGTCTGAATATGGGGCGTCACAAACAATGCATTTGCCGTTTATCTACTCTTTATGGGGTGCGGATATGATACGCATGGGGAAATTAACCAGCATAATGAATGAATGTGAACTCCACTAATCTTAGGGAAGGCAAACCGGAGCTTTAGAACGTAGACAGAAGTGAATGCACGTGAGCTTGACAATACATTTTTGACAGAAAACATAGTTTGACATTTTTACATCACTGCAGTGGTGTTAAAACTAAGTGCTAGTGTATTGTTAGTCTTTATTGATCGCCGTATGAGGCTAGAATGATGAAGCTAGCAGAAACCAATAGCACTAACCCATAAAAATTGACTTCTAACGTTACTTGTTCAATTGAATGGTAAAAGTGAAATCGAATGTTTGTCACACCCTTGATAAACAGCAAAAGTCCCAGTAGAATTTTACGATTTTGCCTTTACAAAATTTTGCCTTTTAATATCAAAGTGAACAGAAGCTAACCTGACCTCTAAATGGTATTAAGTTAAATATGACACATTTCTTCAAATTTTAAAGCAAGATTAATTTTATTTTAATTATACATTTTCAAAATAATAAAAAAAGGAAAGCGGCCCTGTGCAAAAGTCTTTCAATTCTTGCTTTTCTAATCTTTCCCCATTCTTCCTGGCAGAACACCTCTAGCTCAGAAATATTATGTGGCCTCCTTGCATGTACGGCGTGTTTGAGATCTCTCCACAGATTTAATAATATTAAAGTCTGGGGACTGTGGTGGCCATTCCAGAACCTTCATACATCTTTCCTGGAGTTACTTCATGGTTTATTTTGAGGTATGCTTTGGATAATTACCTTGCAGAAATACCCAACCTCTTTTCAACTTCAATGTCTGGACTGTTTTTCAAACATTAGCCTCTAAAATGTTTTGATATTTAGTGGAATTCATTCTTTCTTCCACCTGCACAATATTTTCTGCGCCTATTATAAGGTATGGAGTTACTTCAGAATAGATATTTCAGCCCTGGAATTATATTCACCTGACCCATTGAAGCACTAGAGTAAATCATCTGGGCCTTAGTAATCATCTTTTTAAAAAGTAACCAAACTTTTGCACAGGGCATTTATCTTTAAAAAAAAAAGTATTTTAAAAATGATGTATTTTGAAACAATTTTTTTTAAATAAAAGGTAATCTTGCTTTCAAATTTGAAGAAATGTGTCATGTTTAACTTTGTACCATTTAGAGGTTGTGGAAGTAAGCTGTTTTGTAGGCCCAAGAAAGCCACATATGCAGAAGCCTTTATATAAATAATAAAGTCAAAAACTAGTGGAAAAACACTGAAAATAACTGGTAGGCAATAGGATGCAGGTGTTTTCTATCCTCCATGCTTCTCAGGCTAAAGCGGGATAGTTTGTCGTCAACAAGGATGCAGGCACCTTGTATCCCCCACATTTTCCAAAGCTAAGCAAGCTAAGAAAAGAGTTGTACCCATAACAATAGATAAGATGGGTCATGGTGACCTAACAAAGTTGGAAAGAGAAAATACATGGTCTGATTAATAGGCACATGAGGATAAGCTTCTGTTATGTCGTGGATTTTCTCAACCAGGATTCAACACCAGGTTATAAACACCCCTTTCACCCTTCTCGGTACTTTTCCACTCAGGCAGGGCGGTGTCCTTGTTTCACATAACTCAGATGCTCTGGTCAATTGTCAGTTGACTCCATCTCATCTCGTGGAGGGGGAAAGTTAAGACAAAGAAGTTTCAAAAAAGGAATGTGGAAAAATGTACTTTCTTAACTATTGTTTTTACACTATATTTGTTCATGTATACGTATTAAAAATATATGATTTAATACAAAGAGCTTCTAAGTAAACCAGTTAAGATTTTAAAAGAACCCAGTAGCATACATAGAAGTTAAGGTTATATTTTATCTAGTATATAAAACAAGAATAAGTTTTCACGATAATAAATGTATGACTAATAGCTCGAAATATAAATGTGTGTGTTTTTAAGTATTCCATATGAGTTTATATGAATCAATGCGCTCTCCTTTACCACACCGTGCGCTGATGACCTGAGATGGAGATGTTCTCCGCTTGTCGAAGGTCTGTAACTCAGAGGCCTGGAGCAGAGGTGATCTAAATAATGTAAACATAGTGGCCGTATCCAAGCCGTTGCTAGGGAAGAAAAAGGTCTCTGGATGGATTTGTGATGGAATAGAAATGCAGATGTGGGACAGAAAGAAACATGCTATGTGGGGGATGGTTTTGTGCCCCTTCTGTATATAATTTACTATAGTTTTGTTATTGTTAGCACAGCTAATGCTTTTTCTATCACAGTTAGCTTTTGTTCATTAGATATCAATTGTAAAAGGCATTTCGACCAGGGGTGCCCATATTTTTGCACCCTACTGCGTGTGTGTGTGTATATATATATATATATATATACACCGGTCAGCCACAACATTAAAACCACTGACGGGTGAAGTGAATAACATTATCTCGTTATTTTGGTTCTGTACTCTAGCACTTTGAGTTTGAAAAGATGCAATGACAATGAGGTTGAGGTGCAGACTGTCAGCTTTAATTTGAGGGTATTTCCATCAATATCGGATTAACCGTTTATACATTATAAAACCTTTTGTACATAGTCCCCCCCATTTTTGGGCATCAAATATTAGACCGTTTAACATAATGTAGAATAAAGTAATCATTTTAAATATTTGGTTGCATATCCTTTGCATGCCATGACTTCCTGATGTCTGTGACCCAACAACATCAAAAGACTCCCGATATGGAGGAAAATACCCTCAAATTAAAACTGACAGTCTGCACTACAGAACCAAAATAATGAGATGTTATTCAATGAGATGTTATTAGTCAGTGGTTTTAATGTTGTGGCTGATCCTATACACCTGTGGTAAGTTAATTTGCAGGTGTGCATTTAGTACCTTTGTGTGGACAGTAAAATACACAACCATTAATAATTTTTTTGGTGCAGATCACAGCACCTTCTTTCTCATGGTCTTCATCCAAATTAAGCCCTTGTCAAGCTGTTGTGAAAGATGCATTTAAATTCATTCTGCCCACATTTAGTAGTTTATTACAACGTAATGCAATTTTAGTTCTTACAGACACCAATTCAGTCTGGGAACATGAGGCTGTGAGGAAAATATATTAAAGACTTATGCAAAATACTGTTATGATGCAAAATGGCTTCATTCACCCTGCATTGTACGAGGGCAGGGGTTCCCAAACTTTACCATGCCAAGGACCCCCAAATAGCCGTAGCCTCTGGCTGGGGCCCCCCTATTGCGAAATGGCTTTAAAAAAAATACTTTTAAATTACACTGGCAAATATTTAAAAATCAAACACACAGCTTCTTAATACACAACACAATACTTTTGACCCCATTTTGATTCCATAATCGGGCTGTTAGCAGCTCAACGTAACGCTTTGACTGACAGGTAGACTGTTAGTTATTGGCTGCGATTGAAAAAAGGGCATGGCAAAGACCTCATTTCGATATGAAAGGATTTATAACAATTTATATTTTATTTTAAACCGGCACAATAATCTTATGAATTGAAATGTATTTTTTAAATACATTTTATTTTATTATAATTTTTTATTTGTTTTGCATTTTCCATTTTCCTCTCCCTTCCAATTGCCCCCCCCCCTGGCGGTCCCCACTTAAAAAAAACCTGTACTAGGGCAGAAGAGGCCAACCCTAGTCCTGGGGAGCCGCAGGTTCTGCTGGTTTTTTCCCAGGACCACTGTAGTAAAATAATTAGAATAATCCTTTCACCGCCCCGTCGGGAGGGGTCGGGACCATTCCGTTATTCAAACTTTCTTCCAAATAGACACTACATTCCAGAGTCTGATATAACGTAATTTATTGTATATAGATTCGCATGAATATACATACCCAGGCTGATCGGCTAGGCATACATATGTAAAAAACACTCTCAATGACACGGTCCAGTCTAAGTCCGTCAATTTCATGCTCACCCACAAGACGTAAAAACAGGTCCGTTAATGACAGATACAAAACATACTGGCACCCGCCAAACTCAGATAATTCCGTTTTACGCTTATCTCAACTCCTCCCATGCGTGCTGAAGTTTGAGACCGTCCCCCTTGGGAAATATATTCGTTTCATGGTCCGCAGCGGTCTCTGCTGGTCTTATTTGAGCTTTACAATTGGCCTTTTTTATATCGTAGTTTTAATGAAATACCATGATTCAATTATCTCAGAAACAGTCTGGCCATGGTCTGACCATAGTTATTCAATACATAATAATACAATTCTCTGATAGGTTAAATAATACTAGCTGTAAGCTTTTTTAATTGCTATTCATCACAGATATGTTTTTATAAACCAAGGACAACATCTTTCTTTGTGATTTGAGACATTATCTATAGTAACATATTCTTTTATACTAAATGGTTGTGAAGGAAGAAAGATAACTTATTTGTAATGTAATTTTATACTGTTTGTTGCAGAATAAAGGAATGTTTTCTTTGAATTTTTACTAAACTCTACTAGTTGCTCAAACTGCACACACACACACACACACTTCCAAGCCTCGGGCGCCAGACATTTTTAACGACGGGGCCCCAAGGCATTCCTTGGGGAGATATACACTATCTCTTCAGCCAATCTAGGACCATAAATGTGTCCCATGTGAGTGTGTGTATGCAGGTGTGAATGGGTCCTTTTACCTCCTTATCGAGATAATTATACAAATGCTTGATCACTCTGGCGTTTAAATATACAAATGTAACTGAAATAAGTCTCTGGAAAATTAGGATTGTTTTACCATATGGCTTTTTGCTGAGAGCGAGCTCTTCCCATCAATTCTCCAGCGTGTGGATGCGTGCACATGTCCTTGATTTACAAGTGTCGAGGATGAGATCATACTGCGTGCCTAGCTCGGGACATTCGCTCCACCCGACCATGCAGATACAAATCATGAGTTTGTTTATCTTCCTTGGCGAGTGTCTGCAAGGCCATAAATTTGATGTGTGCACACACGGGCCTTTTAGAGCTCTCTTCCAAGACACCGTAACACAGAAAAGCATTTTCTTATTGACACCATTGTTTCATACAGGTCTTACAGTATATTATATATAAATAATGAATAATTTATATTTTCCCACAACACCACAGTTGGCCACCTTTGCACTAGGGCTCTCAAATCTGTTCAATTTAGTGAACCAGTGCAGTTACGCCCACATTGGTGATGCTCCCCGGCAAGAGGGGCTTGCTCTTTATTCAAATCGAACCGTAACCGGTGCAAACATGGCTCAACAAGCTGACCCAGCCCTAATTGCTGCGAGTTAATCATGCCGTTTTTAAATCGCACGCAATCTTTGATGAAGTTCAAAGTAGAACACCCCATAATAATCCTTTTGCTCATGTGTAAAGGGTAGTGGTGACATTTTTCAAACAGGAACTTGCAGATAGAATATCAAGGATTTTCTTTGTATCAAAAAAATAAATCATCTCCACACAGGGTGATTAGCATGAAATGCAAAATAAAATTTGAGGACTCATTTTAATTACAAATACACCAGTAACATTGTCTTGAACTTTATTTTTATATAAACAAATGCACAGGCATTGTGTTTTCAGCCAAGCTTGGTAGCCAGTTCCTTGGCTTTGGCCTTCTCCAGCTTGGCAATGCGAGCCGTTGATTTGGGCCCCATGATGCCACCTCCCCAGTGGCGCCGGATCTGACGGGAGAGAAAAAAAAAAAAAAGGTATACAAATTAACAATTTTATTGGTTATAATAAATGAGGCTCAAAGAAAACATGCCATGAAATAGTCACCGACAAGACAATTGCAGAATTAAAGTAAAACCTGAAAATAAGTCAAATGTAATTATACATGGCAGTGAGGCACCTGAAATTGAACTGGATAAAGATGTCGACCCATAGCTACATGTCCTAGTTGGTTTCCGAGATTTTAAGTTGGTTCAATATACACCGCCCCCCCAGCACACTGCATACTAAATGGATTTCGTGAATGAAATGCATCTTCAGTACCCAAACATTTGTGTAACGAGTTGACACAAATGTGCTCACCATACAACAATAAAGAACCGAGCACTCAGTTTTAACGGCGCAAAGCGGACCAGACCAAGTGCCTTCAAGAAAGTTGGGTAAACTTCACAATCAAGGTTTCTTACCTCCTCATATCTATCATTGTAGTTGGTCTTGATGGCTTCTACAAGCTTAGCAAGGGAACCTTTGTCCTCGCTGTAGGATGAAGTATATATACCACAATAAATACCCAGAATACAAGTTAGTGTCATCAAGCCATGTAAACCTGTCCTTCTGCTCAGTGTTAAAAAGCTCATTTGAAACAACATGGTTGTTCAGATAATAGAAATTTACATCACAGCTAGAAGGTTCTGGTTACTTCAGTATTCAGCAAGTATTCCCTTCATGCATTCCAATTCCATGGATGCATCTTACAGAAATCTAAGCTTAATGACTGAAGGGCTTCACAAATGTCCCTAGTATCTCCCTTGCCTTTTTCCAGGGGTTACTTACGGATTGGTTTGTGTAAAAGCCACAGACGTGCAGGTCTTTCTGTGCACCAGGCGACCAAGTCTGGCCTTCCCCTTGACGATGCAGTAGGGCACGCTCATCTTGCGGCACAACGCAGGCAGGAACACCACCAGCTAAAGATGATTCAAATGTCATGTGCATCATTCGCAAATTACAATTTAATTTATTCTGAGTTGGTATGCCAAACATTAGAGGTCTCTTGGTCAAATAAAACTTGATTACCCACCTCAATGGGATCTACATCATGGGCGATGACTACCAGCTGAGCCTTCTTACTCTCCACCAGAGTAGTAACAGTGTTCACACCTATAATAAAGAATCAGTTTTTTTACTGAACTTCAAATGCATACATCAAAAGGGCACTTTTGCTTTTGACCAAGGCTCAGGGTTAAAAAGCTCATTTTAGTCAACATGACTGATTCAGGTGAAGAAATTCAAGCATCACAGCTTTGGTCAATGCACTGCCGATACTTCAGCTGCATGCACATTGTATACAAATTGTCCCCTCGAGTCTCCCAGCATGCCCCACCTGCACGGAGAACAGGCGGCCTCTTGGTTGGAGTGTCTCCTTTTCCAGTAGCCTTCTGTTCAGCGCGGGCCAGCAGTCGCTGCCTCTTCTCTTGCTTGGTCTCAGGCCTATACTTGTGGGCCAGCTTAAAGAGCTGTGTTGCTGAAATTCAGAACACATAAACATCATTTCAAAGTTAAATTTGCATCCCAAGATCAAAACAGAACCCTCTTGACAACAGCTGCTTTGAGATTGGTTTAAAGTTCACTGAATAGTTGAACAAGGTGCATCAGCGATCTTGGTGGGATGTCAGCACTGGTGCTCAGATAGCAAATATTAATTCACATCATATGCACAACCTGCAAATTAGTAGTGTCAAGTCCTCATACCGCAACAAAACTTGCACACAAACATACAGGCAAAAAAAAAAAAAGAGGCTGTAGCAGCATTTCACTGCCATAGCAAGTCAATCCACTGTCCTTACCAGTTTGGCGATCCAGGGCTTGGGTGAACTGGTTAATCGCCGGTGGGACCTTCAGACGTTTGTAGAGGATGGAGCGTTGGCGTTGCAGCCTGATATACCGAGGCCATTTCACAAATCGTGTCAGATCACGTTTTGGTTGTATGTCCTGACCTAAGAGAGTATTCAGATCTCAAATTAACTAACCATCCTTGGCATTACCAATTTCAGTCACAGAAAGAGTGAATAAATGTGCATCAGCGATCTTGGTGGAGTTGTCTGCATGATTGCTAAGATAGCAAATATTCTTTACATCATCTGCACAAGTTCCTATTACTGCAAATTAAAATAACTGAAATGTACATGTACCACAAAGTATCTTGTGATACCCTCTATATACAACTGTTCAAGTTGACAAATTAAACTAAATTATAACGACTCACCAATGCCAAAGTTCTTGGGCCTCTTCTCAAACAAGGGGTTGACTACCCTCTTTGCTTCATGCTTCTTAGCCACAGAAGGGGCAGGTGCCACCTTCTTCCCCTTGGACTTCTTTCCCTTCGGCTGTCGGAACAAAAAACCGTTTCCTTAATATAACGTATGGTTTCAAAACAATAAATGCAATAACCGATACGTTTCGCTAGATACGATTAATCTGTGGCTGATGCTCAGGGTTAAAAAGCTCATTTTAGATCAACACAAGGGATTCAGGTGAAGAAATTCAATACATCATCGCATCTGCCAGAAATACTTAATGTTACGCGTTCCTAAATGTACGTTACTTAGGTTGAACTCGCCTATTCTAGCTCAACTCACATGTTAGCTAGGTAGTTTGCTAACCATTCCCCACAACAAACATTAGTTTGCTACACGTTTAACATTTACAACCGAAGTATTTGTTATATAAAAGGTCCCGACGGTTGCTTAGAGCTACTCATTCTATGCTAAACCCTATGCAATGCACACACTGGGCTCATTAACGTCCAACTCGTGAGGGATTTAGGCCTGCCGCGACAAATCACTGACAAAATTAATTATAGTTTCATAACATTTAAGGCAACGTAATCAAGTTCACGTAATTAGCTACAAATTAAGTTTCTATTACGTGCAGCAAAACACTAGAAAACAATATAGTCTACCTAAATACAAAACATGAGTCTGTGCAGTTAGCCCAGGGCTTGTAGCCGATGGTAAATTCCACGGTAACGAGAAGCTTCAAACATCTTCCAAGTTTTTCCATTGATTTTCCAAAATAGTCACTTGTATCAGAGAAACAGATTGTGCTTAACACATCAATCATGTAATTCTGAACACTTCAAACTGCAGAAGAGAGATGTTCGAAGATGGAAAAACACGGATTTCCAGTCCCCAAACAAAATGAACCCGCACTCACCATGATGGTTCAGACAGAAAGGAAGAAGAAAGCATTGTGGGAAATTTAAGTACCGCGACATCACAAAAACGCCTACGTCACTTTCAGTGGACGAGACTGAAGCGGGTTTTTTGGGGACTTGTTAAGAATGCAAGTATGCATAATTGCTTGTTTTTCTTGCTAAATTGCTATGATAGATAATACATTTTCTTCGTCAACATTGAAAGAAATTGGGATGAATTTACAATTACGCACCGGAATTAAATATTAGCTGTGCTCCCAGCTAGCGTGCTAACTTTAACTAACGTTTGTTCGCTGACGCTATTTTTATTTGTGCCATTTTTAAAGTTATGATGTACAATCCGTTAACCGACACTTTGCTGATATTTGCAGAATTGCATTCCCAAAATATGTCTGTAAAGATGTAACGTTTGACTAGCACAATATGGTACAATCGACAGCGTTTAGCCAACATTGCAGTGACCTTATTAAAAATATGAACATTTCGGTGTCATTCAACGTTTTGTTTTTGTTTTTCAGTTGAAAGATAGCGCTCTTCGTCGCTGAACAGGATGGCTGCGCAGAGAGTACTCCCCCAAAGTAAGGAGACGCTTCTTCAGTCGTATAACAAGAGGCTTAAAGATGACATCAGGTCCATTCTGGATAACTTCACGGAGATCATAAAAACAGCAAAGGTCTGTGGTTCTGTTAAAGCAACGCACGTGTAATGTCTAACTCAGATGAATTATGATTCTAACTGAATTGTGTTGGTACAAAATTCCAGATTGAGGATGAGACCCAGGTTTCCAGAGCAACACAAGGAGAGCAAGACCATTATGAGATGCATGTCAGAGCAGCCAATATTGTAAGTGTATCTGGTGAATTTTACGAGACCGGTTCTACCCTCTTACTCAAACAAGATCAGGAAAGTCAGGGTTTCCGCAGGGTTTCCGCAGGGTTTCTTCATTCCTGCCAGTTCAGGAAAAGTATTCCAGTATCCAACTGTCCTGAAAAGTAATGCAAAATGGGGAATAACATAATATTTTAAAACAAGAAAAATATGGCGTTTACTATATAGCATTGTCAGTGTGCAGATATTGCTAAGAAATTGGTAAATTAGCTTAAAACCAACTAAGGTCGAAGCTCTTTGGTATTCACTGCCAGTAGCATCCACAAGTAGGTGTCTGGGATGACACAAAATGTTTTTCTGTTTATTTTTTTAAATAATATGCTTCAAAATGTTCGATCACAATTCTATTTGCAAGGTTGCCAAATAATAGGAATATGGTGGTTGACTTTTAAGTAATTGAAAATCTCATGTTAAAACATGAAATCCCTCAAAATTTTTAATTAAAATTAAGTTTTATTTTTTTCCATCTTGCTTACTAAGATCTCACTCTAAAAACTGTCACTGGCTTAGTGGAATCTTAGATTGAGCATCCATTTAGTCCGTGTTGAATAACCTCTTGCCCTAGGCACTGTAGCTTGAGTTAAATTATTTATTTTTTATGTTATGTTCATACATTTTTTTCCCTTTTCGTGCATGGAAGGTGCGTGCAGGAGAGTCACTGATGAAGCTTGTCTCAGATCTGAAGCAGTTCCTGATCCTGAACGACTTCCCCTCAGTGAACGAGGCCATTAGCCTGCGCAACCAGCAGCTGCGAACCCTGCAAGAGGAATGCGATAAGAAACTCACTTCCCTGCGTGATGAGATTGCAATTGACCTGTACGAGCTAGAGGAAGAATATTACTCCTCCAGGTACAAGTAGGCTTTTAGACACAGCACTTACCTAATTCCCTGTAGCCCCACATTTGTGCCTTTTTGGGGTTATTTTAATATGTGGACCCCATTTTTATTTTAAATGTTTTTTTCTGTTGCATTCAATATGGAGAAAACAGCATTGTTAGGGGGTTTGATCAATAGCTATAACTTAACCTTTTGGTACTTTTACAAATTGGTAAATGGCAAAAGTCCACTCAACACAGTGATATTTCAATTGCTGTTCATTTGCTGCTACAAAACATTTATCAAATTTGATGCTTCCAATACCTTGCCTTATACTACACACAGCATAAGTCACATAAGACATTGCACGTGACACTTGAATGCCATGCAAACCTCCTGTGTGTGAGGAAACTGAACACATTGTGTGCCTTGTTCACCAGTCAGAAACCTTAAACTCATCAAGTGTCTGGTCCTTTTTTGAATTTTAGTACCGTTTTCTCTTTTTTCCAAAATTTTTATTGAACTCCTACATAATGTAACAGGTCTGAGCAAAAAACCAAAGTTACAATGTGAAAATTTTCTTTCACTGTCTGCTCAACCGAATAGTCGACCACATTTGTTTTAAAAGCACTCAAGCTGGAGAAACTTGTGGGGCAGTTAAAAGATCATCAGCTGTATTGGCCTACTCACATGTTAAGATTAAAATGTATTTTCTAAACTTTTTTTTTTATTACTTTGAATTCAAATTTCTTAGAATATCTTCTTAAATGTCTAAATCAATGGTTTTAGTGTGAATGTTTGTATGACAACATGTCCAGGAATAACATATTTATGAATATGAATTAATGAAATCAACACATTTTATAGCACTGCTTGCACAAATTTGACTGTGATGTTTAAAAGGGAAAAGTGTTGAAATTGCTAGCCTTGAGAGTAATGGTAAATCAGTTTGACATAAAATGGTAAGATCAAAGTGAATTTTATTCTATGGACACTAAGCATCATAATATAAGATGTATTAATAATAAACATCACTCCATAACAGTCTAGTTATAGGATGCAATTGTATATGTTTTAATATAACTTATTAAAGGATAAAAGTATTACTTTAATGTTTCTGCAATTAAAATTTTTATTTACTTTAAAAAACCCAGTCTATGCTATACAGTTTTGTTTTGATTTATTAATGCTAACTAAACTGATTTTCTTTATATCCAAGTCAAATGTGATGACTTGTTTGGCCATTTACTTCTATAGCTTAGGAAGATCAGATCATTTATATGGGATAGTATTTAAATGTTGATTTTGTGGCAGATGTTAACATCTGTACAAAATGGGTCCTTACCACTTTTCTCCCCGTTCTGTGCATACTCCGTATGTAGGCAGAATGCCAGATTTCTTTGGTTAATTGTGAACGGAATCCTATGTTGTATGTCTTCAGATTCCTTCCTGTATTGTAGATCATTTAAAAGGTGAATGTCCTTTGTTTTGCTAAGTAGATGTGCGCTATGGACTGTTTGTGTCAGTTTTACATAGACCCACTCACGTTTTCAAAGTTTAAAATAAAGTAGAAAAATGAGAAGTTAAGTTTTGTCCATTTTTTCTCTCCGACCAACTTACTATTTTTCTAAGCGCCTCCATTTTGAGGCTTCTGCTTTGCTTGCGCAGTTTCAGTAGCTCTTCTGCTTCGGATTTTTGACATTTAAAACCCTCTGGCATTAGCCAATGGCATAATGAGGAAATAATTTTATTGCTTGGATTACTTGTTTTCCAGTTATGATAGATTCGTTTCATTGTGCATACTACCACCAACAATAAGTACAAGAAAGTGCAGTAATAAATGGCTAAACTAACTGGCAAGACATTGCATACTGCAAACCACAAATTTCTTGAATCAATTCAATGACACCTAAGTGTATTTAAGGCTCGAGATCTTTTGAAACATGGACATGGCTCCCTGCACCTAATGGTAGAGGAGAATCCCCATCGTGAGACCAGAATTCAATTAAATTGGTCCAAGTTAATACACTAATGATATTAAATGTAGCTGATTTTCCTTTTCTTTTAAAACAGTGCTTGCTTTCCACACTTTTCCCCTGCTTTTTGTGCATCAGCCTGTTGGTGAATGTATGTATGCATCCGTAAGACTAATGTATCCGTGTGTATGATTAGGTATGCCTGAAGGCTGTGTGTTTGTATTGGCACATGCCAAGCCCTCTCTGTGCTCATTCTGTCCCTGGGTTTTTGTTCTGGAAAGCTACAGTCAGTGGGACAGCGCCGACCTGCCCTTGTGTGAGGCCTTCCGTCGCCAGGACAGTTGGGCCTCCCCTGGGACCACTGCAGGCCCAACCAGTGGGGGTGCAGAGGATGCGAGCGGGCCCATGTCTCAGGAGTCCACCCCAGGACACCTCAACGGGCACGGCACCAACACTGCTGAACATCCATGACGCAAGAATGGATTTGTTCTTCCCAATAGATGTTTCTTCAGCAGATGAACTGTAGTGTACCTTTAGTGTGTGCAGGTTTGTCTGTTCATCAGTTTGAACTAACAGGTCTTGAGAAGTCTTCTGTAATGAATGCAAAATCAAGATGTGTATTTGTACATAAAACCGGGGCCAAGCTAAACTAAGCCAAAACTGTAATGTCAAGTTTTCTTTATTTGTCGTGATCAGATTAGCAAAGGGGGAGGGGGGGGGGGGTGGTTTATGGAACAAGTATATTTTCAGAAATATGAAATGGTAAGGTATAGGCCTTCTTACCCTGACACTTAAGAGAATAATTATCTGCATAAAGTTCATTCTCGTTTTTAAACACAAGAATCTGGCTTTCTTCCAACTGAAGATTTAATTATGGAAAAACCTGAATTTCTGAATGTCATTAAAAATATAACTTGATAATTCCAGAATTTACGAACCCTAATGAGCAGCACTACATCCATTAAACCACGTTGAGTATCCTGTCCATCCTGTGCAACGCATTTTGAGTGCAAATAAGATTAGAATAGATTGTTCCTTAGAAGAGAACCGTTTACGTTGCTGAATGTTTTAGTGAGCCAATGTAGTGGTGCCAGTTTACTGCTACCCATCTCTTTATCGACTTCCTAGTGTCTATCATACGTGCTTGTTACTGGCATTTTGTAAAGTATAATTGTACTTTGATAGTAAAGTTTATCCTGAGCGCAGTACCAACTGTAAATTAATTCATTTTGTTTCTATACACAAGCTATGATAACTTCCACCATCTGGAAAAAACAATTTCAGTAAAGTATCAAAGCCAATGTCATTCAAATGCCACATAAAACTGCACTTGGCAGTGATTGAGGAAACAATCAATCAGGTGTTCACACAAATTAATTGTGTATGTACCAGTCGCATTGTTTACATTTTTACTGTTGAAATAGATCATATTGAAAAATGCTGCAAGAAATTCTAGAAATGTGTACATTTATGGGGGGGAAAAAATAAAAGAAATTGTACATTGTGTTCCAATATACAATTCCCTAATAACATTTAGGCTATTTGCTGAATTTGTGAAAATGGTCAAATTGAATAAATACAATCCACACAGGAAACGTAATTTGTTTCATTAGCAACACTTAAATTGTGAAAGAATGGGAAACCAGGAAAAAGATGAGGGAATTTCTTCTGAGAAATATGCAACGACCTCAGTATCGGCGATTCATCTTCTTAAACTTCTCATAGTGGTAATCATCGGTGGCCTTCTCATTGGCTGGCCTTTTGCGGTTTTGGGGAGTTTCTGTGGAAACAGAGGTTTTGTAGTCATTCTGACATTGTGTCAGTCAAAATGAATTCCAAACCAATGTAAAGTCTAATGTAAAGACATTCCAAATTGGGTCAGGTCTTACGTTCGGGTTCTGGTTTTTCAGTGTCACCCACACGGAGTGGCCGTGCCTTGGGCTCCTCACGGTGTCGCCTTGCTGGTGCGTTCACATCCTCATGATAGACTGCAACCACAGCAATGTCAGGTACTTCACACCAAAGCAAAGTAAAACTATCCAAGCCCACACTGCCCGTTTCTGTGCACTACGTAAACCTCTGCTCAGTCCACCGTCATGTACTTTTTATAAATCTGGAACGCCCATTGATCACAAATAATAAACCTTTTACTAGCTGCAGAACCTGTTGGGGTCGAATATAAAACTGTTTTGATTTCTAGCTGATATGTAAAACCCCTGTACTCAGTGATTCTCAAACTGTGACGCGAGCCTCCCTCTAGTGGTACGCGAGAGGTCTCATTTTATGGTTAAAAAAATATTTAAATTAAAATTTAAATATTAAAAATATAATTTAAATACAATTAAATTAGAATTAAAATAATACTTGAATTAAAACTATCATTAAAATGAGAAATACATTTTTTAAATCATGTTAGAACTTAATTTTTGCCTTTCCTGTAATACTTTGATTGACAGCAGGCTACATAGCCACATAGCCCGTAGTCATAGCGCGTGCGGTGTCTCCGTACACTTCACTTTCATCATGCCAGTAAACTGCCAATTTAGCTAGATCACTAGTGCAGAGAAAGTAAAAACGGATGGTAAAAATGCCCTTACATCATGGCTCAAAACAGGAAGGAAGAGAAATGAGGGTCAGTGAAATTTCAGACAGCCCTGTTGAAACCTACAAAGTGGATACAGTTATCAGTGGACCGAGCACAAGTAGTAGGGCTTTGTTCACAGAAACAGGCGCACCCTTCTCATTGATTATGTAGCCTAAGTAGCCCTTCAACCAGTCGATGTAGCCTACACCAACAGATATTATCTTTTAACATTATTAATTTTACGGGGGTAGGCCTATTTAGCCTAAATATCTTATTATTATATCATATTCTTTTTTGTATTTTAATATCGTATTGAATGTGTAGGTGTTTTTCATATTGTTTATTTTGCGGGTGTGTATTTAAATGTCGGTCACTGATGGTGGTACGCGGAGACCCTAGTATTTTCTGAAGTGGTACGTGGTGTAAATAGTTTGAGAACCACTGCTCTATAGTATTTCACAGTTGAGCTGCAATAACTGCACTTTGCTGTAGCTGAACTTACAACGGTTGTGCTGGACGTAGTTGACTGCAATGTTGGTCGGTACAAATGAGGTACCATTGTCCTTCTTCTTGTTTCTCTGCTCAGCAAGGAGCTTGGCTTTGGCCTCCTCTGTAAATATGATGTTCTTTATCTTGGCACTGAAGGAAAGACAAAACATCCAAGGCTCACTCAAAGCAGAACTGACCTAAATTGTATTTAAAATTGAACATATGTTTGCCAGGAATAATTTATAGCTAAGAACATCGTTTCCTGTTTGCAGTGAACATGGAATCAAAGAAAATATATTTGAGACCTTGACCCCTGCAGTTGTTTTTCATTGTTTTTAAGTCACATGGCAACCCATGAAACTTGGATCAAACACGCTGCACAGGTTGTGCTAGGCCCCGTTCACTCACTCAATGCCCAGGTCCACCTCTGGAATGCCACTCAGCATCTGATTGGACAACATTTCCTCTGTCTTCTTGGCAGAAGAGACATTGATGTTATCTGGAAGCTCATAAAGCATGTCTTCTGCATTCTTCACTTTAACTTTTTTCTCCTCTGTCTCCACAAGCCCTTTCTTTTTCTTTAACTCTGTCTCAATATACTTCATCCTGAGGGGAAAGCAGACGGGACAAAATGTACAATCTTCTAATGTTATGCATCATAGAAATACTAACCAGGTGTGCACGTAAGGTACAATTATGTTTAATATTTCCATTCTGACTTATTTCTAATTGGTACAAGTGAATTATATGCATTTCAGCTGGAGTTTCCAGCAGTATTACACTATCCTGACAGGTATTCTATTGAGGACCCAAAATAACTTCGGAAAATGGACATGGGAAACCTATAGATTTAAACACACAGGCAGAAGCTGACTTGAGTAAGTGAAGTGATCTCAACTTCAGAGTAATGAGATATTTGTTGTTATATTGCAAATATATTATAAAATTTTGTTTTATAGCCAAAGCTAATATTTAGGTATGTGCATAGCCAAAGCCCGACAACTATACCCAAGTGTAAGTTAAAGATAAACTTACATGTCTGCATCTTCATCTCGCCGATTTGTCTCCGCTGAGAAAGACGTTCCAAGATTAAGATCAGTGTCTTCCTCAGTCCTACACAATAAAAAAATTGGTTTAACACACCCATAATAAATACATGATATATTGTAATATAACAAATTCTAGTTAAAATGCCATTCTCAAAAGTATATTTTCATTATATTTTCTTACTTGTCACGGTTTCTGTCCTTTACTTTTTTCATGTCAACAACCCCTCCTGTCTTCAACTTGAAAGGGTCATCCTGGAGTATGACAAAAATCCAAACAAAATGTGTGCCATCATTAGAAAACTACACCCTGCAGGCACATTTAAGACATACCGAGCTTCAGTATAAGGAACTTCATCCCTTACCTCCATCTCACCATCCAAGGGCAATTTCTCTCCCACCAATAGTGCCACAACACTGAAACGGCGACAACCACAGAAATTTCAATTCTTGAAAGAAGTTTGTAAACAATGGTAACTAAGGTTACATGTATTCTGTTTGACCGCGTTCAGCTAGCTACATCATATGATTTTGTGTGTACGGTTGTGTAAAAAATATCCACTTTGTTTCTCGCTATCATTTTCAGCACAAAAAGACATTTTAACTAACGCTTCAAGGATCAGTGTTTACCATCTTTTATAACTTAGACATCTGAATAAACCACCTGGTAACTCGTTGTATATAATATTATCCAGCTCTGTTAAAGGGGGTGTGAAGCACAGTAATGGGGGGGGTTATGCAATTACAGTTTACCGCACTGAATTGTAAACGTACGTCACTGCTGTGCGTATATATGACATATGCGTATAAGCTACCGTAACAGTCGGTATTGTAACCTCAATTAGTGATGGGCAGTTCGGCTCTTTTTTCTGAGTCGGCTCTATTCGTACCATTCAGTTTGAAGAGTCGGAGTCGGAGTTGCAATTTTGGTACTTCCGGTTAATACAGAAGAGCCGTTTGAGCCGCATCTTTTTCTTTCAGCGGCGCTACTCGCGAGCTGGAATTAGAAGCTGTTTCAGACAGCAGACCCTAGCTGGTAACAAAGTAGACAAAATAAGTTTGTAAACTAGCCTTGATATTTTATTCAGACCCAAATCATCTGAATGATACTCATTGCTAATATTCTCAATTTACAGTAGCCTACTGTCTCAAGCTAGTTTGCAATCGCAGGTTACGTTTATTTACGACTTTCCCATCTCCATTTTTTCGATCATAGATTGTAACATTAGATCTTACAGGTAATAATAGACATTGAATGGTTATATTTGTACAGAGCTATTTAATCTATGCTAATATTAATCTTATTTTTTTATCAGATCCCAGAATCCAGTAGTCTAGGTCTACTGAAAATGAGGTGGATGGAAGACTGTATAAGAGAGATAGCCAGCCAAATTGGACAAACAAGCCAGATATGTATTGTGTGTGTCAGTGTGTGCATATGATGTACAGGAGCCTGTGTCGTTTATTGATTTGGACACCATAGGGTTGTTTAAATGTGTTTATTTTAACTGTACTTTATTTATTATATCATACGCAATTGTAGGCTATTTATTCTGTTCACTGTTGTTGTTGGTCAAGAGTTCTAAAATAAAAATGCCACCACTTTAAATAAGTGTTTTCTGTCCTTTTTTTGTAGCCTAATCTAGCTGAACACAATCGCAATATCGCATATTTGGCCTAATTGTTTCATAGTTGACTGGAATTCGGTTGCAATTCTCGCAAAAATTTTAATAATTTCGTAATATAGTCGGCGTCTCGGAATATCATTAGATATACAGGTGCAGCTCAAAAAATTAGAATATCGTGAAAAAGTTCAATATTTTTTGTCACTCATTTCAGAACGATCGAACGAGCCCCAAACCATCACTTTGTTGCCAGATATGGAGTAGATGTGGATGGATCACTGCAAGGGTTATTTCTCCTGACTCATTTTCCTATAGAACTCTATGGGGAAAAAAGTCAGGAGAAACAACCCTTAAAGGGATCCATCCACATCTACTCCATATCTGGCTGCAGAGTGATGGTTTGGGGCTCATTTTATACCTTAGACCCTTGATGACGTACAGCCATTTCGCCAGCCATTTGTTCCATACTGTACCAGCGTAATTTACAGCTGAATCTAGTCTTACCCCCCAATTCTCATAGAGATCAGTTCAAATGCAGAGAGGTTATAGTATCGCTTGTAACAGTACCTGAAAATAAGATATTGAGAGTCTTTTGATGTTGATTGGTCACAGACTTCAGGAAGTAACAGCATGCAAAGGATATGCGACCAAATATTAAATATGATACTTTAAAAATATGTTAAAACAAAATATTCTAATTTTCTGAGACACTGAATTTTGGGTTTCATTAGCTGTAAGCCATAATCATCAAAATTACAAGAAATAAGGCTTGAAATATTTCACTCTATGTGTAATGAATCTATATAATATATGAGTTTCACTTTCTGAAATGAGTGACAAAAAATATTGAACTTTTTCACGATATTAAAATTTTTTGAGCTGCACTTGTAGGCTAAAATAATCCCTTTGTCAATAGGGTTTCCGTTTGAATCACGCTGAGTAGTAAACCCGATTCATAGCTTAATGGTGTACTTCATTTTGCCCTTTGTTAAAACCACAGAACTCTATAAGAACAGTTATGTGGTTAAAACTCGAAAATTACTTCGGTTTGTGTCACGGCTCGGCTCATGGCTCTTAAATTGAGTCGAGTTGATATCGTGCTGATCAGTTGGGTAGTATAGCTACTGTAGCTACGTATCTTTCTTTTAACCATTAGTAGTCATAATAACTTTGGAATGAGCTGGGGCGATTATTAACTTCACAAAAGTGTGTGCAATATTGTTAGATCAAATTAAAAATATATATATTTTTACGTAGGTTCTAACTTAGCAATCAGAAACTGCGCGCCGCGCATTAACCACTGCTGAGTGTCTCGGGGGAGTGTCTCCCGGCTGTAGTAGAAAGCAGGCAGAGTCAGAGCCAGAGCCAAGAGCCGAGAGCCAGAGCCGTGGGTTAGCACGATTCACTCGAACTGGCGAGTCGACTCAGCATAAAGAGTCGTTCAAAAATACCGATTCGTTCGCGAACTGCACATCACTAACCTCAATCAGTAATTATGGGCGTGCGTGTTTTCTGTATTTAACAATATGACCGAGTGCTTCTCGTCCCCTTTAAGATTTGTGTGCACCCAAAGTTTACCAGCAGACAAAGTTCACACTAGCTAGTGCCGTTTAAATTTCGTTGACGCTACCTGACCCCGCTTTGTCTCTTCCTTAGACTCTGTACTTCTTTCGCCTCATCCAGTTTAGATCTGCGGGAATACAAAGTAGAGAATTGCCAACGATGTAACAGTTATAACCTTAATATACACTTTTAAATGTGATCACTCGTCATAGCAACTGAGCAACACAGTAGCTAACCAATCAATATTTGGAAATAATTACAGTTCTTGATGGCTGGATATGGCCAGATAGCTAGTTTGTAGAAATCGGCCAAAAGAAAACAGCTTAACGATGTAACGTTACCTGCGCGTAAAACAATGAAAAATACGTTACCTAACTTCAGCAGCAGTTTCCTCGTCCTCTTCATCGTCTGAATCATCCCTTCTTCTCCTAAAATTCTTACCAGAGGGCATGATAGCCTGTTCAAGAACGTCGTGGATAACTTGCCGTGTGGTGTGGTTTGAAAACAAAATTATTCTTGGATTGTCCTTATTCTTCTTTTTTTGTGTTTATTTACGATATGACCACCATGAGCATTACCGCCACCTACTGTGCTGGAGTGTGGAGACGATATGGTATGCTTCTCTAACTCATTTTAAAAAAAATGTATTGATAGAAATCAAATATTATAACATCATACACAATTCTTAACATCATTCATATTTATGAATGTCATCAATAATAGTAATATCATTTCAATAAATTAAACAATATGTATAAAATAAAATGAAAATTAACATAGTAACAAAACTATATACAAAGTCAGATGCTTCTCTAACTTCTCGTGGCTATTTTTGTTGCCTACACAAAATTTCCAGTTTTTTTGCAAAGCGTAGCAGTTTTTCCAGTTCTTATTTAATGTGTAACAGGTACCAGTTGTAAACTGAATTCTAATACCTGTCGAATCAAACAAACAGGATGTGGTCTACAGTCTCTGGAACCTGGCGGTGATTACAATGTCCAGTGTTGTGTTTGAAATGTAGTTTAACTTTGTGTGTCCGATGCATATCCTGTTTTAACTTTCTTGTATTCTTTGTTGAGCTTAACTATTACTATTATGCTTTGATGTATTCAACAGAGATCTTCACTTACTCAACGCAAATGCAGCTGCCATGTATTCCTTACCCAGGTATCGATCAGGCTTTTTGGCTCTGCTAAGGGCTGCATGACCTGACATCTTGTAATGGTTGCTTTATCCAGCATGTCAAAAGCTCTAAAAGCGTACTTCAGGCATACTTTTATAAACTTCTTTTTTGTCTGTTGTTCTTTTAGATATTTGCCTTCAAATAGTTACATATTTCCTGGCAACTTTTCCAAAAATTATATTGGCTGGGAGGTGGCATCTGATTCGAGATTTGGAAACTTTTGTCCCCAAGATGCAGCCAGGTTTAGAAGATCTCCAGCTATGGCGCCTCACTGCATGGGGACGCTGTACTAGGCAACTGTCCACCGTTGGCATGGTTTTAAACATATTAATTATCACCTAATAGTGGAAAGTGATATCTTTAGCTTTTTATTTATTTATTTGTAAAATTTTTCTGACTTGTGAAGGTTAGCAAGCCTTTATCTTGTTTCTTAGTGAGTTCTTTGCCTTTGCCCATGGTGATGGATGAGACATGTTTAAATGTGTGATACCTCACACAGCACTGCTGAATGATGTTTATTAATTAATTTTATTCCTAAAAATAACAAAAAGATAATGGGCAAGAATTTAAAAAAAGAATAAAAAAAGAGCGTGTTTGACCTAACCAAGTAGGCCTGGCTGCATTACTTGCACAGATCAGAAACCCTAATGTTACATGCAAATCTCTTGATATATAGCCTAATGTGCACCACTACGCAGTGCATGAGATTGGCTGTTTTGCCATCAGGATCTGAATTTAGCTAAGCTAATGTGGTAGTTAGTTCTTGCAGTCAGTAGAAGTATCACTGACGCAATGCACAACAACGCTGACGCAAAAACCATGCTGTGGAAGGGGACGTGCTATCTCTGTCATCATTAGGCTAGCTGGCTAGCTAGCTAGTTACGTATTTCAAGTCTTTCTCTTTTACCTCAAAATGAATATTGCCGAGCATCGTTTTCTCATTGCCTGGAGCAGGTAAGTACCGTTACTGAATGTGTTATGTGCATTGTCATTTCTGTTTGGACGATTGTTAGCAAGATAGCTAACGTAAGATAGCTCGTATTTATGACTCGAAAAATAAGGCCTGTTTGAATTTTCAGCAGACACTGTCATATTCCAGGCGACTGACAGGTAGCCAGTTAGCAAACGTTTGCTAGCTACAGCAGTTTCACAATGGCTGAAGGAGTTTTGGCGTTATTGGCTCTTCAGCTGTTTGAATTAGTGTTGAATATCGTAAATCACGGTGTTGATAGTAATGTTGATACACGGACAAATAAGTTAAGATGACCACTTAATGGAAAGTAATTTAGTCAACGTTGTTTCAGCAACGTTAGCGTAACGTTAATGTTTCAATGAATTGTTTCAAATTAATGGCAATTGAACTGATCCTTGTGAAGAACAATGGACAGCTGTGGGAACAATACTCTAAACGTGAACACAACATATGTGTAACGTTAATGCATTTGCACGGTCGATTGTGCATTGAGAGGACCCATATCCATAGTGTTTGGGATATTCAATGAAACAGCATTTTCTTCGCTTCCTTAATGTAGACTGGATTTTTCTAAGGCTTGGTTTCTGTATTTGACTGTGCAAAGGAGTTTTGGTCGTTCCACCTCAACGCATAAAAGGTTGGTAGTGACCGCTAAATACCCTGTTGAATCCTAATAATTCGTCGAAATGTTTTTTTCTGGAGTATGACATACACAGGTGAAATGAAGAGCAACGCCTGTCCTAAATTATATAAGGCCTAACTTTTATTAGAATAATACGCACTATTGATTATTTCCTTTAAAGCCTTCATGTTTTTACTATAAATAAATCCATCCCCACACTGATATGGAACTCCCAAATCGGTATTTAACATTTATGAATAGAAGCAGCTTTTCGAACACGATCATCATCATCTTTATTTTGGTGGTACCCAGTTTATTTTGAGCATCTTTTTTTCTGGTTCCCAGTGTGTATTTACTTATAGCTTTCATAATGTTTGGCTGAAAATGTGCCATTGCATCCAACATTACACTTCCAGAACCAATACATTTAAAGTGTGTTTCTAATAGATAAACCACAGAGATGTCAGACCACGGTGATATATGTCCTCACCTGGACTGCATAGGGGAGGTAACCAAGGAGGAACTTTTGCAGAAGTCAAAGGTGAGAGCTAGTGTAACAAGATACTATGGGACAATTATTGCAGGACATAGGATAATATATTTTGTTCGCATACCTGGCATTTATAGGCAAGCAATACAACAACCACCTGGACAAGCAATGCAGTGTGTAGGATACAACAAAACAAAAACAAAAAGTTGTGAATTTTTTCCCCCAGATATAGTGTATTGGTTTACAGTTTCACATTAGATGATGATCTGTTCAAAAAAGACTAAGCCCTGCCTTTTTGTGTTTAAGGTTTTGAGGTTTCTTGCTTTCTTTAAATGAACTAGGTTTTTGCTATCTCTTATGTATTGCATTTTGAAAGCAAATGGGCTGCAGGTATGCATCTTGACCTGCCATGAAATAAATATGGACTATTGGGGTCATAAAGATCTATTCAAGGAATTGGGACATCTGCAGTGAAAGTCGGCTTCACTTGGTTCATCCTGTAAACCTGAGTGCGAACAAGGAGACATTGTTCAGCCTTTTTACATTTTTGGTATGACTCAGCAGGTGACTAAATTCACAACCTTCCATTGTGACATCCCAAAATTTATTTAAATAATTTTGCCTGACATCTGCTTTTAGAGTGTCAGAAAATAAAAAGATTCTGTAAGGCAACATTTAAAGGTTTAGGCTTAATATCATGAATGTAGATATTTTAAAAGTTTTCATGGTCTCTATTTATAAGTAGTGGGAGATTAAGCAAGCTGTTATGAGGACTAATGAACCTGTCCAGATTCAAGGCAAACTGGATTAGCTACATTATTTTCATCTTTAATTAAACATTTTTAAATTGTATGTAAAATGTAAAAATGGGTGAAGCAAACATTTGATGAAAACATTCTGTACAAGGTATTGTAACCATCTATTTTAATATTGGCCTACCACATTAAAATTGCACTGTGCTTTGAGTTTTGCAAAGAGATTTAGCCTGCAGAATAACATGGCTTTACTTCAAGAGCCACCAATAGTAATTCCAATCATTTTTTCCATGTTGAAGGGGACATGCCAGTCCTGTGGTGCAGGAGGCCCTAACCTTTGGGCTTGTCTTCAGGTAAAGCATAAACACAGTTGTCTTTATACTACTAAAGGGGAACACCCTATTACAGGAAACCAGATAATGCACAGGAACATATTCACGAGGGCCATAATGTATTTTTCTGAAAAAGTAATAACACTCAAGCACGCATACACACACACACACACACGTACACACACATATCTACATATGAGATGTGGGTATAATGAGTTTGTTAAAACCCTGTCATCCTTTTCCGGTTGTCCCTCTTTATCCAGTTTTCAGTGCTCCTAACCGTGTATTTCTGTCTGTCATAGAATGACTGTCCCTATGTTGGTTGTGGGGAGTCCTTCTCGGATCACAGCACTTTGCATGCACAGGTAGGCTGTAGACCAGGATGCCTTCTGTTCAACTTGGTATCACAAAACAAGTGATTTTTCTGAATACCTTTCAACCAGGTGATGAATACCTTAACATTTCTGAATGCAACCGTGATATTTTCAGTAATAACTGATATTGGTATTCATTTAAACCCTAATATTAATACCCTCTCCTAACATTCCTGAATGCAAATTTAGTGTGTTATGGGGTGTAGTTAATTTTCACCATGCTCATTGGTCTGGATGTCTACCACTGAATACAGTGAAGAAGAAAAAGGCAGATGATGATGGATTTTGAGCCTTAAAATAATAGCCTTAATCATTATGTGCATCACCAACTGCTTCCAGAAGAGGGCAGCAGAGAGACTGGAGGGATCAGACGGGTTGTTCTGGCAATTGTTCCAGGCAGCAGTACATTTTGGGTACAATTATATGCACACGAATACTCTGATCTTACCCTGATTATGGCAATACTCTGATTATTGAAATATGAACAACATATCAATGCCTTCATTTGATTATTTTTATTGCCAGAAGGTCATAATCAGCGTATTTGAAACCCGATTTAGAGACCTGGATTTTTGCATTATAGACATTTAGCAGACGCTCTTATCCAGAGCGACGTACATAGTGCATTTCCGAACAAGTAACAAGTGCGTTAAAACAATCCTAAAAAGGCAAACACGAATCTAAGCGCTAGGCGCAGTCAGTATGATTGGGAATTTATTTTTTTTTTTTTTTTTTTTGGGGGGGAATACACAATTCTGATAACAATAGTCACAAGGAGGTAGGGAGGGGTGGAGAGAGGTGCAGCTTGAAGAGGTGAGTCTTCAATCTGCGCTTGAAAGCGGTCAGACTTTCTGCTGTTCTGACCTCCACGGGGAGCTCATTCCACCACCGTGGGGCCAGGACAGACAGACGTCGAGACCGGGCGCTAGTATGAAGAGGGGGGGGTACCAGTCGTCCTGAGGAGGCGGAACGCAGAGATCTGGCAGGTGTGTAGGGTCTGATGAGCTTTTGGAGGTATGGGGGGGCAGATCCTCGGACTGCCTGGAAGGCGAGCACCAATGTTTTGAATTTGATGCGGGCCATCACCGGTAGCCAGTGGAGGTCAATGAGCAGGGGGGTGACATGGGAGTATCGGGGGAGGTTGAAGACCAGGCGCGCTGCTGCGTTCTGGATAAGCTGAAGGGGTCTAATGGCCGATGCTGGCAAGCCAGCCAGGAGAGAGTTGCAATAGTCCAGGCGGGACAGCACCATCGCTTGGACCAGGAGCTGGGTTGAGTGGGTGGTGAGGAAGGGGCGGATTCTCCTGATGTTGTACAGGAAGAACCTGCATGCCCGGGTTACCACTGCGATGTTCTCGGAGAGGGACAGCCTGTTGTCCATCACGACTCCGAGGTTCCTGGCACAGGGCGTTGGGGTCAGTGGAATGTCTCCTAGGGAAATAGAGAGATTGAGAGGGGGAGAGGTTAGAGCAGGAATGTAGATGAGCTCAGTCTTGCCTGGATTGAGCTTGAGATGGTGGTTGTCCATCCAGCTCTGGATGTCTCTCAGGCAAGCGGAGATGCGGGCTGACACCTGAGTGTCAGAGGGTGAGAAGGAGAGAAAGAGTTGAGTATCGTCAGCATAGCAGTGGTAAGAAAGACCATGAGCAGTGATAACAGGGCCAAGGGATTTGGTGTAGGTGGAGAAGAGGAGGGGACCAAGAACTGAGCCCTGGGGGACTCCTGTGATAAGGGGACGGGGTGCCGATACTTTACCAGCCCAGGCAACCTGGGAGGAGCGTTCGGAGAGGTAGGACTTAATCCAGGCCAGGGCCGAGCCACCGATCCCCGCTGCAGACAGGGACGACAGGAGGATGGAATGATCTACGGTGTCGAAGGCGGCAGAGAGGTCTAGAAGTAGTAGCACAGAGGAGAGGGAGGCTGCACGAGCTGCATGAAGCATCTCGCTGACGGAGAGGAGTGCGGTCTCCGTTGAGTGGCCAGGTTTGAAGCCGGACTGGTGGGGGTCTAGCAGGTTGTTCTGGGTAAGGAAAGACGACAGTTGGTTAGAAACAGCACGTTCAATTGTTTTGGAAAGAAAAGGAAGAAGAGATACCGGTCTGTAGTTTTGGATGTTGGAGGGGTCCAGCGTAGGTTTTTTAAGGATCGGGGTGATGTGGGCTCTCTTGAAGGATGAGGGGAAGCAGCCAGAGGTCAGGGAGGAGTTCACCAGGGAGGTCACAAACGGGAGGATATCTGGGGTGATTGCCTGGAGGAGAGATGAAGGGATAGGGTCGAGGGCACAAGTAGTGGGACGATGGGAGAGTAGGAGATGGGATACGTCGGTCTCAGAAAGGGGAGAAAAGGTGGAGAAACAGGGGGGGACACATAAGGGGTGGAGAGAGGAAGAGAGTGGAAAGCAGTGTCTGTGAGGGGAGGGGGAGAGGGGCTGAAGGAGCTGCGGATGTCTACGATCTTCTCATCGAAGAAATCTGCGAAGTCGTCTGCAGTGAACGAGGAATGAGGAGCAGGAGGGGGTTTGCTGAGGAGGGAGGAGAAGATAGAGAACAATTGACGGGGGTTAGAACTGTGTTTGCAAATTTTTGTGTGATAGTACGTTACCTTAGCAGCAGTGATTGCTGTAGAGAATGTCGCTAGGAGAGACTGGTAGGAGGAGAGGTCTGATGCGTCTCTGGATTTCCTCCACTTCCTCTCTGCTGCGCGGAGACCGGCCCTTGAGGTGCGCAGGGCGTCGGACATCCATGGGCAGGGAGGAGATGGGCGTGTGGGCCTAGAGACAAGAGGGCAGAGAGAGTCAAGTGATGTGGAGAGAGCTGTGAGCAGGGTGTCAGATGCAGAGTCGACAGAGAGTTGAGAGAAGGGTTTGAGAGGGGGGAGGGAAGCAGTGACACAGGGAGCAAGAGAGGAGGGCGAGAGGGAGCAGAGGTTACGGCGGACAGAGACAGTGGGGGTGTGGGGAGGGGAGGGACGGTGTGGGACAAGAGGAAGAGAGAAAGAAATGAAGTGGTGATCAGAGGCATGCAGAGGGGTAACAGTGAGATCAGAGCAGGGGCTGTTCCTCTGGAAGACCAGGTCTAGGAGGTTGCCAGCCTTGTGGGTGGGGGGGGAGGGTTGGAGGGAGAGGTCGAAGGAGCGGAGAAGTGGGAGGAAGGCCGCAGACTGGGAGGCATCTAGATGGATGTTGAAGTCTCCCAGGAGGATCAGCGGGATGCCGTCCTCTGGGAAGGAGCCGAGCAGGGTGTCAAGCTCATCGAGGAAGCACCCCAGGGGACCTGGAGGGCGATAAACAACTATAATGTACAGGTTAATAGGGTTGTTAATAAACACAGAGTGGTATTCAAAGCTAGTAATAGATAGATCAGAGAGGGGGAAAACAGAGAATGACCATGAGGGGGAGAGTAGCAAACCAGTACCACCTCCGCGACCAGACGGCCGGGGGGTGTGAGAGAAGGAGAAGGAGGAGGAGAGGGCAGCGGGAGTTGCCGTATTGTCCGGTGTGATCCATGTTTCAGTGAGGGCGAGAAACTGGAGGGACAGGAAGGAGGCATAGCCGGAGATGAAGTCTGCTTTCCGTGTGGCAGACTGGCAGTTCCAGAGCCCCCCTGCGACGGTGAAGTTCTCGCAGGGAGTCAGCGAGGGGTGGCGGAGGTTGGATGGGTTGCGTCGTCGTGGAGGGCCACGCCGTTGGAAGCGGGTTCTGTATGGAAGAGAGCAGACAGGGATAGGGAGGGAGGGAGGGAGAACACGCATAAACTGGGACGGAGCGACACGAGTATCGCTCAGACACTCGTCTTTTGAAGTGCACACGGGTGATTTGCAATTGGCAACAGCCGTGTGTGGCACTTCCTAAGCGCGGTTAAATAATTATTACCACTTAAAGGCACGCAAAGCTGAAACTAACAGCCTATCCAGTCAAACAATATAGCAAACAACCAAAACGCAGAACATAGAAACTAGTAAGCAATTGGAAGATGAGCGTTCATCAAGGTCCAATTAAAGTCAGAATAAAATCATACAAACAGCGGCTAGTATGCTTAAAATCGTCACTACCTCTCACGGGACGGTTAAAACAGCTCTTGTAACACAGGAAGGCGGATGCCAAATTTTTTGATTTGTTGATGCATGTGGATGTCTTACTCTGACGCGAGTTGTGCACCAGAACATTTTTGTCCTGAAACCGGAGGCAGTTACAACACCGTTTCCATTGAGCATACGTGGATTATGGACAGAATCATGTACACGCGGCTATTGGAGCATACTGGTATCCATGTGTACGCAATAATCTAAATACTGGCATAAACAGATTACTCCCAATAATGGGATGTGCATGTAAAAATAACTGTCAGTCATGTTATGTGCATTTATGTGTTTCTCCCAGGCTAAAAAACACAACCTGACGGTTAACCTAACCACCTTCAGGATCTGGTGCTATATCTGTGAGAGGGAAGTGTTCCTGGAACAGAAGCCAGTAGTTCATGCATCTGGTAACCATCACTGCAAGTCCCAGGAGCAGGTATGAACTCGCCCAACCAGGTGTGACCCTTGTTTTTGGCCAGTTTTGTTTGCCTTTACTCACACAAACTGGATAACTTACTGCCCCAAATGGTATGTAACCTTTTGTGAATTTACATTTAGGCTTCCATGGCCTTTCAGGCATGTGTCCAAAGCTTGGGGCTGTAGACCAGTTCTGTAATGGCAGGAATTTAATAAAAATTCATGAAAATGTTGAATTTGCCAGGAGGCGGCACCTCAGACAGCCAGTCACCCTCTTAAGGCCGTGCCAATTGCAGTGGCAGATGAAGACGGGTCTGATTCAGAGGACGATGAGCTGAAACCACGAGGTATTTTATTTATTTACATTACATTAAATTACATTTACATTACAGTTATTTGGCAGTTATCCAAAGCGACGTACAATTAGTGCATATTGAAGGTCATTGACACAACTACAAAGCAAATCCGACAAAGCACAACTATTACAATAGCAAAAAACACAAGTAGAAAATAAAAGATAAACAGGAAGTACATACTATATAATTAGCCCTATATAGGTAGTTAGTCAAGGTGGAGTCTGAAAAAGTGCGTTTTCAGACCACGAAGGAAAACAGACAGTGTTTCAGCGGAGCGCGGAGTTCGTTCCACCAACTACGCTACGGTTAACCACATAAAGCAATTCTAGCTTTTAGTCCTTCAAGCTAGCTAACTTAACGTTAGAAAAAAGTGTTTCAAAACGGAGCTGTGCGCTACTGCCGGCTAACGTTATATGACAACATTTGGAGACAACGCTATGCGTCTGGAGGGAATTATAGGACGTTGAGTTTTTAAACACTGCCAGCACTGGTATATTCACACAAAAAATACTAAAACGTAAAATATACTCAAAAGCTTGTCCAGAAAAATGACATATTTTGTGAACGGGCGTTATATTGAACAATCCAGGAAATTGATGGTAAGACATAATCACTAGAAATCAGTGCCGGCCACTATTATTGGCACCCCTGGTAAAGATGAGTAAAAAGGGTTATAAAAAATTCACCGCTTAATCACACTGAAAAAATGAAAGAAATCCAACTTTAAAAAAAAAAATAATCCTAAATTTATTATGAGAAAAAAAAATCCCTCATCAAGAAATAATTATTTTTAAGAAAACCATGTGTGCAACAATTATTGGCACCCCTGCATTTACATATAGAATAAAGTAATTTTTAATATTTGGTCGCATATTTTTTGCATGCCATGACTTCCTGATGTCTTTGACCCAACAACATCAAAAGACTCTTGATATCTTATTTTCTGGTACTCTTACAAGCGATACTATAACGTCTCTGCATTTGAATGGAACTCTATGGGAATTGACCCTTTGTAGCCGAATGTTGGGGAAATAATTGGCAGGGGAAAACAACCAATTGCAGCACTCTAATGCGTAGCAACAGTTGCTAGCCTCTACTTCCTCAGACAACTAACTCTTTGCATGGTTTGTTGACGTAAATGCAGTGTATACTGTCAGCTAACTTTCGTGGTGGTTAAAAGGTGTGCAGAGGGCTCATGCAACAGTGATTCTCGCTACAACTCAATCGCGTTTTTTACGAAATGTAAACAGTGGATTCGGTTATTTGGACGACCACACAGGCAGCTGAATGTCAACAACATAGATATATAGCTAACGTTACGTTAAACGTTTATGTTATGGTCAACAATATCGACAGACACGTTTGCTCCAAGGTAGCCTAATTAAGGCATTTTTTTGAATTAACAAAAGTTGCGATAGGCATACTTAACGTTACATGAGTTAGCTAGTTCACTAATTATTAATTGGTGGCTAACATTAGTTGTTAAGACCTAATGTTAGCTAATGTTACGTTAGCTAGTGTACTATAAACGGAGATGTAACGTGAACGTACACCATAAGCAGGTATGGATCTAAACTGTCAGGAGGTGCAGCTTCTCTCTCTTCCTCTGAGATCGGTAACACTTCAATGTTGTGGCGATAACTCGCACGTTGTGTATGTAATTAGCCCTCCATGGCATATTGCAGACCTTGCTGTCTGCATCGATCGAGCAGAGATTTGTTCTACCCCATTTGACCAAAACTGCTCAAGAATAGCAGACGGAACTGTCATGGCTAACATTAGCTAGCCAAATAATATTAATAAACAAATAAATAAAAGAACTAACGTTAATCAACCTAACCTACTGTAGCCTATACAATATAGCTATAGTAACAGCATAGGCGCTGGAAGTACAGCACCCTCTCTGATCGTCCATGTAACGATTGCTACAATATATTAAATCTGTATGCAATACATTTATGGGGTACTAAAGGTAGTATAAATATAGGGAAATTGTTCTGTATCAATGATACAAAACAACTTAAAATCTCCGTTGCTTTATAGAAAACGATTTGTCATTTTGATTTTCAGCACACTGACTTCAAAACATCTTCTTGCGCCTATGGGTAACAGCTACGGCTACTACAGCAAGTTTTCACAGTGACAGTCAGTGAAGCCTACAGTGAAGTCTTTCCATTAAACTTGATGTTATATCAGTTGGTTTAGAAAATAGAAACTACCGGAGAATCAGACGTTTAATAGTGTTATGGACGTTAGGTTGAGTTTCGGCTTAGATGGAATGAGTAACTAAGGGGGGCGGGGCTTAGCAAAGGGTCAATTGGGGGGTGGGACTAGATTTAGCTGTAAATTACACTGGAACAGTATGGAACACATGGTTGGCTAAATGGCTCTAAGTCATCAAGTATCAAAAAAGCCTGAAACCATCACTCTGCTGCCAGATATGCAGTAGATATAGATGGATAACTTGAAGGGTTTCTTCTCCTGACTTATTTTTCCATAGAGTTCAATAGGAAAATTTCTCAGGAGAAACAACCCTTAAAGTGATTCATCCATATCTACTGCATATCTGGCAGCAGAGTCATGGTTTAAGGCTTGTTTGATTCGTCAGACCCTTGATGACTTAGAGCCATTTTACCAACCATGTATTCCATAGTGTTCCAGCATAATTTACAGCTAATTCCAATAGAGATTTCTCATTTTTTCAGTGTGAGATTAAGCTAATTCACCAAACGGTGAATTTTTTATAACCCTTTTTACTCATCTTTGCCAGGGGTGCCAATAATAGTGGCCGGCACTGTAAATATTGTGATTTTTCTATTCTGTTATTTTCACAAAGGACTCACTGGGATGAAAAACATCGGCAACTCCTGCTACATGAATGCTGCTCTCCAAGCTCTGTCTAACTGGTTTGTGCACTGCCTACATTTTCAATGGTTTACTTCTGTTCCTTATAATGCGCTTGGCAAGTTACACTCAACCTTTAAAACATTGGGAGATATATTGGGGGGTATATTATTAAAAAGTGCACTATGTTTGTTTAACACATACCTATTCCATCTAGCCCCCCACTGACCCAGTTCTTCCTGGACTGTGGTGGATTGGTCCGCACAGACAAGAAACCGGCTCTGTGTAAAAGCTACCAGAAACTCATCTCCGAGCTCTGGCACAAGAAACGGTACATTACCGCCTAGAAAACCTAGTCATATGGAACAGCACCTCCTGTGATCTTAGAGGACTCTTGCTAAAAGCCCTGGTTAATGGTGGGGTATTGTTCCTCGTGGGAAATGCTTGCTTCTGATGGTCCTAGCAGGAGGAATCGGTGAGGTTTCCTTGTGACTAGTGTTTATGCAAATTTTAAAAAGCTCTCAATGCTTAGTCATTTAACTTAATTAGTAGGATGCTGTTCATTTACACATATTTACACATCCCTTTCCCTTGTGATTTATCTTTCTTTAAAAAAGTATTAAAATATCGAACACCTCTAATTCAAGTGAATTGGTTGCAGATGTAAATTATAAACCCCAGATAAGGGAATTTTCCAAGCCCATGAGCATTATAAAAATAAGTTCAACTGAAGTGACACAGACGCAATAGTACGGCTCTCTCCTCTCTCTCAGGCCCAGTTATGTGGTCCCCACAAGCCTGTCCCACGGCATCAAGCTGGTTAACCCCATGTTCCGAGGCTACGCCCAACAGGTATGGAGATCTTCCCAGCAGGTACAGAAGATGGCAGAGTCTCTCTGTAAAATGGGCCAATTTTATCTGCCAAAACTAAGGGTACAAAAATTTACCTGAAGACCACTAAGAGTTTGCACATTTAAACAATGACATAACTGCTCCTTGTTTTGTGTGAGCATCAACATGAGTGCACTTCAATAATTATTAATAATAATAGATTGCGTTTATATAGTGCTTTTGAAAGCGGGAACCTCGCCTCAGCCACCACTGATGTGTAGCACCCACCTGGGTGATGCACAGCAGCCATTTTGCAGCAGAACACTCAGCAGACATTAGCATAGTTGGAGAGGGAGGAAATTATTGAGCCAGTTAAAATGCGGGGATGAATAGCCGGCCAGTTTGAGAAAGCCAGTTTGGGAATTTTGCTTGGGACAACAGGGAACCCTCTGCTCCTTCATGCCCGCTTTAATATCTGCATTGAGTCAGATTTGGTTTAGAGGGAAGTCTGTACTGGGCCACCAACACCACAGGTCTCTCATCCAAGTACTATCCAAGCCTACACCTGCTTAGCTTCAGCCATTTGGCAAAAGAAGGCCATATAGCGATTAGGCTGCTGGAAAGCTTTTTTCTGGGTATGTTTGAGTTGATGTGTATGGCTGCATATGGCTGAGTGTTATGTTGTTCATTCATGCGTGTCTGTCTGTCCGTCTGTCCTGCAGGACACTCAGGAGTTCCTCCGCTGTCTAATGGACCAGCTCCACGAGGAGCTGAAAGAGCCGCACGCCGAGTGTGGGGGAGGCGACGGCGACGACCGACGGGACGGAGACTGCAGCCCCTCCGAGGACGAATTTCTGTCCTGCGACTCGGGGGCCAGCAGTGACCGGGGCGAGGTGGGCGAGGGGCGGGGCCCGGGCGAGGCGGAGCTCCTCATCCAGGACGAGTGCGGCGGCCGGGGAGGGGCCGGCGGGGGGATCTCGGAGAAGGAGAGGCTGAAGGAGAGGAGGGTTTCGGGTTCTCCCCTCCACGGAGGCTCCCAGGAGATGGACGAGGACGCTGACGTGGACACGGCGGCAGAGGAAGGGGGCCCCGCCCAGGGGGCGGAGGAGGGGGGCGTGTCCTCAAACACCCTGCACAACCAGAGCCAAAGCCGCAGCGCTCCAGGTGTCCATCACGCTCTTTCCCACTTTTTAAAAATGATTATCGTTGTTGTTATTATTAGTAGTAATATTCATAATATTATAATCATTACGCATTATTATTATGCTTCATAAAATGCTAAAAATGTCATGCACAAGCCAAGATTTCACTTTTAAAGGTCAATTCTGCGATTCCTTAAAAATGGAGCCCTAAATAAGTAAAGAGCGGGAAATAGCCATTTTAATAAACGTGTCATATGTCCACAAACAGAAGTCTTCTGAGCTCGTAAACCGGTAATATGGTACAATTTCATCACACAGGTATGATCCCTGAACAGTGAGCTCTCGCAGTAGTAAGTTAGGACATCTCCTCTCTGTGTGGATTAGCTGCTGGAATGTGTTTCCGACAGTGTAGCAGAATGGGTTGGGAACAAAGGTCGCAGGTTCGATTCCCGAGTAGGACACTGCTGTTGTACCATTGAGCAAGGTACTTTACCTGAATTGCTTCAGGATATATCCAGCTGTAAAAATGGATGCTATGTAAAAATGCAAATAAGAGCTTCTGCCAAATCTAAAGTAATGTGAATGCCCTTAACCACCCTCAGTCCTTCATTCCCGTTGTCTGCACCCGGGGTTTGACCTGTCTGGTTCTTATGTCGTTTTAGAGCCCGACAACGAGGCGTCGATGCACTGCAACTCCTCTCGCTCGTGCAGTCCCACGCGCAACCTCCAGGAGCTGCACCCCAAACTATCCAGCTGCCCTCCGCGCTCCAGCCCCCTGAGGTCTGTAGGGGTGGCCTACTCCCTGAAGAAAGGTGCTCCTCTTATACACGCCCAGACCCAGCGTAGCTCTGTGCGCTTCTCATCAGCGGACCTGTTGTTGTGCTAACTCGTACCACTTTCTTCTATCTCTCCTCCCCCTCCCTGACCCCTGACACCCGCTCCACCACAGCCCATCTTCTGCTCGGTGCCAAAAAGAAGAAGCAGGCACATTATCGCAGTGTGATCTCGGACATATTCGACGGCTCCATCCTGAGCCTGGTGCAGTGTCTGACCTGTGACAGGGTGGGTGTGCTCCTCATGCAGCGGAGGCTCCTAACGGGCCCCTAACTCCGCACTGTGGCCCCGCTGCCGCTCGGACCGCTGAGCCTCCTTCTCCCCCGCCTCAGGTGTCCACCACTGTGGAGACGTTCCAGGACCTGTCTCTGCCCATCCCGGGAAAAGAGGACCTGGCTAAATTGCACTCCTCCATCCACCAGAACCTTCCGGCCAAGACGGGCGCCTGCCCCGACAACTACGCCTCGCAGGGCTGGATCTTTTACATCATGGACTCCATTCGCAAGTAGATTGGGGAGGAGGTGTGGGGGGCGGGGCAAGTTGCGGGGAAGGCGGGGTCTGTTTGTGTAACTGCCTCACTTCTGCCTGCTGACCTGCAGGTTTGTGGTGTCCTGCATCCCCAACTGGTTTTGGGGTCCTATGGTCACACTGGAAGACTGCCTGGCTGCCTTCTTTGCCGCTGATGAGCTGAAAGGTGGGTTCTTGCAAAGCATTACTCCCTCTACACCTTCTACTCACTGCCACTGTCAGTAAATTTTTTAATACCTCTAGTAACTTTTCAAAAACAGATGGCAATTAGTACAATATTAGTAGTGATAAACATTTGGGAAAACACTAAACGAAATCTGAGAGGATGGTTTAAAGGAAATTTTAACAACATTTAGACACTGTTTATCGATAGCATTTCACATATTGTTTCTCCTGATCTTAGCAGCATCAAATTTTCAATGTGTTGCAGGTGACAACATGTACAGCTGTGAAAGATGTAAAAAGTGAGTAAAGAAATTTGAATCACACTGCCATCTAGTGTGTGATGTAGGATAAGACTTCTTCTCTGCCTTTCCTGTCCAACGGGGAGCCTATGACCTAAAAAGCGTTGATGTTGTGTAGATTGTAACAGTTTGTTTCCTGAACTGCTGTTCCATTATATGTTCAAGTGTTGGCCACCCATAATTGTAACTGTTGTTTTATTCCAAATCTTCCAGATTGAGAAACGGTGTTAAATATTGTAAGGTCCTTCGCCTTCCAGAAGTGAGTGTTTTTAAAAATAACTTTTAACATCTTCTGCCTCTGTACCCACCATTTTAATGTTAATGATAAGTTGATGATAAACATAAGAAAGTACAGATGTCAGGTTTTTATTGTGTGTGAGGAAGAATGCATGTGTTTGGTTCTGTCATGACGTGGTTGCATTAAAGTGATAAAATTGTTTGTGTACTCTCACCCTCAGATTTTGTGTATTCATCTGAAACGGTTTCGGCACGAGGTGATGTACTCCTTCAAAATCAATAGCCATGTGTCATTTCCATTGGAGGGACTTGACCTCCAACCTTTTCTGGCCAAGGAAAGCCCCTCCCAGATCACAACCTATGACCTCCTCTCTGTGATCTGTCACCATGGTACTGCTGGAAGTAAGTCTTTTCGCTCATAGTTATTACTTTTTAAAGGTAGAAATTCACTCCCGACACCAGGGGGCAGGATTTAAAGGGGAACGTATAAATGTGTATTTGCTCCTCAGAAATGACTAACTTCCAACCGGTCCTGTTTTTTCGCCTTTTTGAATTCGGAACAGGCGGACATTACATTGCCTACTGCCAGAATGTTATCAATGGCCAGTGGTATGAGTTTGATGACCAGTACGTTACAGAGGTGCACGAGACCGTGGTGCAGAATTCCGAGGCTTATGTGCTCTTCTATAGGTATGACTAGTCAGTAGTATCATTCCAACATCCTCCACTGTGCATATATTAATTACATGGCTTTTATAGTTTTACCTACCCGTGTGTGTGTGATCTCCATAATTCTCATTCCTATAAATGCTTTTTGCTCAAAGGTAAAACTTATTTTACCTTTATTGTCACTCTTGCGCTCTGATAAAAGAAAGAAGGAAAAAAAAAAAAAGAACTGTCCGGGTACCTATTTTGAGTGTGTCTAGTTGCTATTAAAGAAGTGTGCTAAACAGCATGTTTTTTTTGGAGGGAGTGAGACCTGGGTAATTACCGTGTGTGGGTTGTGCTTGGCCCGTGTGGCAGGAAGAGCAGCGAGGAGTCGGTGAGGGAGCGGCAGAAAGTGGTGGGCCTGGCCAGCTTTAAGGAGCCCAGCCTCCTGCAGTTCTACATCTCCCGCGAGTGGCTGAACAAATTCAACACTTTCACAGAACCCGGCCCCATCACCAACCATACCTTCCTGTGTCAGCATGGAGGTGGGTGCGCCTCCTCGTTATCTCCCCCCACCATCGTCGATGGTATCTCCTTGTGGCAGTAATGTCCTCAGGAAACTAACCCTCCCCCCCCGTTGTATCTCCCGTATCATCTGCCAGGTTGCATTTTGTTCGTTAAGTGGTAGGTTGCACTCTCACGAAACTCCCTGCCCATTTCCTATGAAACATTCATACATCAGCCTGGAGGTACACTGCTCAAAAAAATTAAGGGAACACTTAATCATGACAGTATAACACCAAGTCAATTAAACCAAACCGGTCATGCTGGATGATGTTGCAGCAGGCAGCATAACATTCGCCACGGCGTCTCCAGACTCTTACACGTCTGTGCTCAGTGTGAACCTGCTCGCATCTGTGAAGAGAATGGGGCGCCAATGGCAAACCTGCCAATTCTTGTGTTTTCTGGCAAATGCCAATCGAGCTGCACGGTTGTGAGCACAGGTCCCACTACAGGACGTCGGGCCCTCATGCCACCCTCATGGAGTCTGTTTCTGACCGTTTGGTCAGAAACATGCACACGAGTAGCCCGCTGGAGGTCATTTTGTAGGGCTCTGGCAGTGCTCCTCCTGTTCCTCCTCGCACAAAGGAGGAGATACCGGTCCTGCCGCTGGGTTGTTGCCCTTCTACGGCCCTGTCCAGCTCTCTTTGTGTAATGGCCCATCTCCCGGTATCTCCTCCACACTCTTGAGACTGTTGGGAGACACAGCAAACCTTCTTGCGACGGCACGTATGGATGTGCCATCCTGGAGGAACTGGACTACCTGTGCAACCTGAATTGGCTGCAGGTACTGCCTCATGCTACCAGTAGTGACAAGGGCACTAGCAAAATGCAAAACTAGAGAAAAATCAGTCAAGGAAGGATAAGGAGAGCGAAATGGTCTGTGGCCACCACCTGCAAAACCATTTACTTTTTGGGGGTTGTCTTGCTGTTGCCTCTCCTGTCCATCTGTTGTCACTTTAATTTGCACCAAAGCAAGTGAAATTGATTCACAATCGTTTACGCTTCCTAACTGGACAGATCGATATCCCAGAAGTTTAATTGACTTGGTGTTATACTGTGTTGATTAAGTGTTCCCTTCATTTTTTTGAGCAGTGTATATTGTGAAATTACAATATAGTGGACATTGATAAATGGTACAATTCTTTCTGTGTACCCATTTGCAATATATTTGAAGGGTACATATTGAAGGGGCTCAAAAATTAACTGATATTGTGCTGTCACAGGACTGTAAATATGGGAGACGTTGCTGTATTACGACAAGATTGAGGCAAAGCACAATATGTATGAACACATAATATGTTTTTTGAAATGTGACGAGCTATGAAACCTATACCCCCTCTCAAAGCTTACATTAATTTTGTTTTACCAAAAATAAATGGAGACAATGTCACTGTACTCATCAAAAGTAAAATCTACTGTTTAACTGCCTGACATCCAGGCTTCTGTTACTAATTTTATAAGTATACTGTGAAATTACTAGTCCTGTAACATACTGTGTTGATTAAGTGTTCCCTTAATTTCTTTGAGCAGTGTTTGTCCTGCCATTAGGGAACTTGTTTCCCCACACCAAAGCCTGGACACCACTTATTTGAACTCCGATGAATTGCGATAGAAATTACAGGAATTTGTGTTCATATATTCGCAGTCTCAACCACATAGATGCTCTAGAGCATCCGGAAAAAGAAGTTACAGACTGTGAGATTGGTTTCTGCCAAAAATCCTGCAATCTGATTGGTTGTAACCAGTTTCAGGCATCATTATTTCCTGGTGCGCCGTTTAAATTGATTTTACATTCAAATCACTGCTTCCAATTTGAGCCCCACCTGCAGAAGATGATTCTTTTTTAGAAGAAGCAACTGACCGTCGGTTTATTAGCAAAGCACATCCCCAGCTAAGCTCCTCTCACATGATCAGTCTCGTAATACCGTAAGGTTATGAGCCTCACAAGTAAAGCTAAAATGTCTGTGGTCGCAAAACATTTGAGACCTGCCTTTTTATTAAGCCACTCACTTTTACCACATCACCACCAACCACACGATTCTGTGCCAACAGCAGTAGTGTATATGTCAGGGTGCAGGAAGGACTCTACTATTTACTGCACCCTTTTTCTTTTACTTGTGTGTGTTCTGGCATAGTTAGCCTCCCTGGGTGTAAAACCTCACCAGCGCATTAACACTATGCTGTATTCATAATCAACTACACTTGGACCAAAGCAGTCGGTCTTAATGAACCAACTTTGATCTTTTATTGTCATTCTGGCTTTTACGTTTGAGCAGGAATTCCTCCCAGCAAGTACCATTACATCGATGACCTGGTGGTGATCCTGCCTCAGAATGTTTGGGAATACCTCTATAACAGGTCATTATGAAAGTGCCAGTGTGGCTGTGGTGGCTCTATACTGACATACACAGACGCATGCATCTTAACCATGTAGTTGAGTGATGCAGATTTGTGGTTGAGTTGTTATAGGGCTGGAATACTGGCTGGAAGTCTCTGCTCTGTTGCCCGATGTCAGCTATCATCACAGTGGTGTTCTTTGCTGTCTCTCTCAGCTTCGGAGGCGGGCCTGCTGTGAACCACCTATACGTGTGCGCCATTTGCCAGGTGGAAATCGAAGCTCTGGCCAAGCGCAGGAAGGTGGAAATTGACACCTTCATTAAGGTAACTGAGTGTCAGATCAGTTGGGGTTGGAGGCTTGCAGAATCTAGCTCATGTTTGGCCTGAGCCGAGTATGTAGTACAGTTCCCTTCTTTAAAGTCTTTTTTTCTGATCATAGGAAACTCAGAAATTAACGTGACCATGGGCGTAACTGATTAAAAATAAATGTTTTTACATTTATATATGATATCCAAGGTTTTTGGTTTGGGTTGTGCCTCTCCCTACAGCTGAATAAAGAATTCCAGGCAGAGGAAGCTCCAACGGTTATTCTGTGCATCAGCATGCAGTGGTTCCGGGAGTGGGAGAGCTTTGTCAAGGGGAAGGACAACGGTATGTCCTCAACCTCTATTTGGTGATGACTATGGTGTCATGGGACCAGACGGATGAGGGCTTGTGTTGATTGGGACCCAATTGTTAAACTGAAATGTACTCCACCTGTCATTCAGTAAAACCAATTAAATGTTTAAAATGTTAAATGCTATCTGCTCAGAAAAATAAGGTAAACTCCTCACCGGAAGTTTGACTAGATCACTCAAGCTTAAAGGGATATTTCACCTTAGTGTGACATAAGTCATTTTGTGGAGCCTACCCCATTATATTTGCATAGCGTGAATATTACCGACATCACATCCCTGCTGACCGTTAACGGCATCCCCGGTAGTCCCGGTTGTCAGGGTCCCCATTCACTCCCATTCACTCCCATTCATTTTCGAGACCTCACCAAAATTAATTGTTTTAAAGCACACACTAACTACGGCAGATAATACATCGATAAAAGAGAACACGACGGTGAAAAGGTACGTGTTTGTTTTGATATTTAATGTAGTTTCAATGTTTTATTATCTTTTAAAATAAAAAGAAGATCCGGCAAAAACCTTTGTTATTTTAACTCAGTGAAGAATCCTTGCGTACGATAAAGTTATACTACGATATACTGTAGTATAAGGTGGCCCAGAGAGGCAAACGCGCTGCAAAAGGCCAACGTAATCTATCATAGCTAATGATAGCTATTAAAATGAATAACAATTTTAAAAATGCAAACATCTTTATTGATTTTAAACCTCTGCCTAATACAATACACAATACATGCAATAGCTAGCTATAGTTTCATGCTTAAAAAACGTAAGTTGAAGTGTCGTCTAAAAATAATGTTTGTTTACTGTTTGGTCGCGGAGTGAGGTGCCATGATGATGTGATGTCAAGTTCTTCCTAGTCGGGAGGTTGGGTTTGATTTTTCGATCCCTGATTTCCGACATGGAACTCTTAGTTGAAAGTGTGTTTCCTACATTTAGTCGGATATCGGGATTCCTAGTTGGAAATGAATAAATGAATGCATCATTAGCATCAACCACAAATACGTTTTGCTGTTAAGTCTCATTTTGTTTATTTTCCTACGTCACCCTCGTCGTAGCAACTAGAACTTTGAACTTAACCAATTTAACCAAGAAAAAATAAATTAACTTACCACGTAACATAGGCTACACATACTGTAGCTATATACGAGTGTAGCCTGTAGGCTACAACAGCGACGGCAGAAAAAGGCAATGAATAATTAAAACGGTTTTTTTTTATTTGAAAATGAAAGCGCACCTGAATTTGATTAATCTGATAAAAGTCTATGTTATTCATCTACTGATAAAAGTCTATGTAAAAAAAAAAAAATATGTTATTCATCAGTATGATGACCGTGGTTGTTATTGTTACATTGATACAATGTTTCAATTTCAACCTAATACATCGGTGACCATTACCATCAGAAAGTGAATATTGATTCGACCATTGAAAATTGGTTGATGACCAGTACAGATGCTATCAATGTTGATTCGATACTTCCTTGCCATCTGGGATTATTTTTAGATGACTTTAGCTTTTAAAATACTTCACTTTCGTTTTTCATCATTAAACTACCGGTATAACTTCTATTGCATGTATTGTGTCCATTAAGCAGAGGTTTAAAATCAATAAAGAGGTTTGAATTTAAAAAATGTATCAATGTGTTATCTATTTTAGTACTCAAAAGTATTTTGATTTGTTTTTTGTAGATTTTGACTACTTTGAGGAAGAATTAGTTACTTTGAGCAATGTAAAATGTAGTTATAAAGTTATATTATCATTAGCTATGATAGATTACATTGATAATAAATGGATTTAACAGCTAGTCAGCTAACTAATGTTAACTCATTACAAACGAATCCCAAAAATGTTAGAACTATTTCAAACAACTTCAACATACTGAAAAATATATTCGCACCAATTAGTTACTTCTTTATACTTTGTTAGCTAGCTACTTCTACTCTACATGTCAGGTATCTTAAAGGTCCTCTTTAAGTGTCCTCTGGAAACACTTCCGTTGTGTTGTGAACTTTTGCAGCGTGTTTCTTCTTTTGCAGCACGTTTTTGTTAATGTGTTTTTGAATTTGCAGCGTTTATGAATTTGCAGCGCATTTCTGTTAATGTATTTGCTTTGACGTTTTGCGGCACGTTTTTGTTAATGCATTTGCTTTGGACTTTTGCACGTGTTTTTATATTTGCAGCGTTTATGAATTTGCAGCGCATTTTTGTTAATTTATTTGCGTCTGCCTTTTGCAGCGCGTTTGCCTCTCTGGGCCACCGTAGTAGTAGGCTACCGTTTGTTGTAGGTTTACGTCATAATAAAACTAAAAATCAAACTACGGCTTGTTGTATTTCTACACAGTAGCATATCAGAAAATAGTCCCACTATTATAGCTAATTTAAATGTGACCATCTTATAAGCTAAAAAAAAAAAAAACACGTAGCTTTTCACAGTCGTGTTCTCTTTTATTGATGTGTTATCGGCCGAAGATAGTGTGTGCTTTAAAACGATTCATTTTGGTGAGGTCGCGAAAATGAATGGTAGTGAATGGGGACCCTGATGGCCGGACTAACGGCAATGCCGTTAACGGCCAGCAGGAATAGCTGATGTTGCTAATATTCACACAATGCAAATATAATGGGGTAGGCTCCACAAAATGACTTATGTCACACTAAGGTGAAATATCCCTTTAAGAACAATTTCTTAAGTCATGCCTTTTCAAATCTTTTGAGCTTTAAAAACACAGAAACAATGACTAATTTACACTGACATTCTTTTACTGCCTTTTATCGGGATTTGCTCTTTTTTTCCTTTTCCTTTTTATCATTGTTCTAGCAATATTGGAAATTATATTTTGCTTATGTATTAAAATTCATCTAGCATAACAGACCACCTAAACCAGCATTGGGGCGTGGGAATAACGCGTCTCGGTGAATTTGTACCAACACGTTTCTGCGCCACGTTACTTTTCGCCTCAGGATGACTGTTTTGTTGAACAGTTTCGGTTGAAACTGTTGATACAAAGTAACCCACGCAGACCGCTCATTTTAACATTTTTACATATCCATATAAATTACCAGTGATTATGTTTATTGTTCATTTTTACATATCTATAGATATGCAAGAGCTGATTTTTATGGAAAACTATTCACTATTGTAGTGAAAGATCCTGTTAACCAAACTGAAAAGCGCTGAAAATTAATTATTTATATTACCATCAATATTGTTTGACCAGCAGGTGTGCCATCTATCCTCATTAACAAATAATTCTGTTTAGACGTTTGCATATTGAAAGTCAGCAGCCATATTGACTAGGCACTGCTGAGGCTTAGTGTTCCAGAACACTCTGGCGCTGAATGAGGTAAAGAAAGGGACATAGCATAGTCGCACTGCTGCTTAAAGGCAGCAAATCACGTACCTTAAAATCACATGCCTCCTGTTCATTCAGTGTATATCAGAAGGGACCATGTTTTGCTCTCCTTTTATGGCATTTAGACCTGAAAGTACATGCTTGTGGTGCACACCCTGTCCACTAACATCCATGTTTGAATGCAATCTAACCACATTCAACCCTGTATTTGTCTCGCTTTTATCTAGTAGTCAATTCTGTGTAATGCACTGAGACCTCAGGTTTACAAAAGAACTGTTCGATGCCCAGATTTTGCCATTCATCATTGTAACATAATCCAGTAGCCACTCATCCCTAGAAAATGTGTGCTTTGTTACTAAATGAGTGGCAGAACATGCTGACATATATTTGTAAATACTAATGCGAAACACTAACATTTCTCACAGCTTGTGTGCTGCATACTTTGTTTAACACAGCTGGCCATTCATTCATTTATACGGCCAGTTTGGTTGTTTAGAAAGCAGGCTGCCCCATAGCATTCACTGCATGCGTTTGTGTCATTTTCTGTTTTGCATTTTTTGTATCATTTGCATTGAGATAAAATACTAGAAATAATACCTATTTTCTGGAATGCCTCTAACATTTTATTAGGTTCCTAATTGGTCTTGTGCTGAAACACAAGTTAGGATTATTGAATCTGATGGTAATTGATCATTTTGTCTGGTTCTCAGAGCCTCCGGGGCCAATAGACAACAGCAAAATTGGGGTAATGAAAGGGGGTCACATCCAGCTGAAACAAGGTAGGTATCTCCAAGCTCTGCAAATACACAATCAGAAGAAGTGCCGAAATAAGCATTTTAATCTCCTGCAATCTATTTATCAGAGAGAAAGTGCTGCATAAGATATTTTCATAAGCGCAAACATAAACGTGTTTTCAAGGCTGACAACAGCGTTCACGTTTGTGTGTGCAATATTTATTTGCATGGTTGTGTGAATGTACCTGTGTGTGTGTGTGGGTTTTTTATACATATATGGCTTGCAGCTGTGTTGTGGGAGTAGTAGGAATTAGCAGTTTTTAACGCTGCTGCGTGTATGATTATCAGGGGCAGACTATGGGCAGATATCAGAGGAGACCTGGCAGTACCTCCTCAGCATTTACGGCGGGGGCCCCGAGATCGCAGTGCGGCAGACGGTGGCGCCGGCCGACACCGACAGCCTCCACGGGGAGCGCAAGATAGAGGCGGAGACCAGGGCCCTCTGAGCCCCCGGCAGCTCTGTGTGGGGATAAACGTGAGTTCTCACAAGGCTTGTCATGGTGTTACTTCCCTCTGAAACACCGTTGACACCAGTAATACCATCATCAGACTTTCCTTTAAACTGATCATTAGTCTCAACCTGTTTTCATTTCCCTTGATCAACAAGTGTGCCAACTATCTGAACAGTACATTGGCAGGTAAACACACAGCTGCTTTCTTCACATCATGTTGGGGAGATTAAACGCTAAATTCCGTTTAGAAAAATCAGTTAGTTAGGCTATACTTAATGAGAAAAGACCTGAAGTGAAGACCAACATCAGCACATCATGTCATGTTATTGATCAGTGATAAGGACACGTAGGCTATATGGTGTGCTTATATTCATTGAATAATGTCAACATTGAACATGTGTATATTCCGAATAAAGTGTTTACATGCTCCGTAGAGTGTTGAGCTCCGCCAATATTCCTGTGTACATGCTAATCGGCATATTCCGAATTAACCAGGACGTGCGTGTTCTTTTCCCATTATAATTCCCTTTTCTGCAAAAGGTTTGGAAGATAATTTAACAAGAACACTCATTTTTATTCGCATCCTTAATGGCAGACGAGAGCGCGAGGAAATAGCAAATGGAGCTATAGTTAACATCTGCCGGAATTTGCCATTTGTGCCACGTAGAAACTCTCGGAGACAATGGAAGAAAGTTTGCAGTGATGACTGGTGGGAAACAGTAGTGATGGTACAATTTACAGATGCAGAGTGGAAAGAAATCTTTTGCACGTCGAGAGGCTAATTCAACAAAGTGTGCGTAATGATGGAAAGGGTTATGAAACCTTGCGATGAAACAGTATGTGCCCCTGTGCCACTTGCTATGCGTGTTGCTATTGTCCTGTACAAATTGGGAAGCTGTGCTGAGTAGGCTATCGTATGTTTGTGAATTAGTTTGGGGTGCACAAGTGTACGGTAAAAAGATTTGTGACGTCTACATGTGTCCAGGCATGATAGGCTCCGTCATTAATCATTTATTTAAAGTGCCCACTGATGAAGAAGCAGGCGTTGTGCTTAGTTTTTTTGGCTTTAGAGTAGCCTAGGCTGCCTTGAGTGATTTCCAACAATGTTTGACCTGGTCACTGGTGCGCACAAAACCTGCTTCCTTAATTAGTTTGTCACACACCCTTTTAAAAATGTCACTATTACGGTGCTTTCTCCCGTAAATGCATTCTATTATATTCATGTCTTACATTATTTGCAAACATAAGTTTGTTTTGTCTTGGCTCCGGAAATGCGAGCTTTTTGCCATGGACCCAAGATTTATTGCAGACTGAACATGCGCAGACTAAATAAATATTCTGTTCAGGGGCATATTTCGAATAACGTGTTTACATGATCAAATATTTTGTTTAATACAGGCACATGCCAGGTGTCTTATCCAGAATATTGGCTTCATCGGAATTTGTCATTTACATGACTCGTACATAATCAGAATATTACCATATTCCGTTTAACAGTGAAGCCCTGCAAATGCACTTTTATGTATTTTTTACATTCATTTTAAAGTTGAACCGGTGTAGGCTCGTGCACCGTATACCACCTGTTAAACCGAACACCACAACAAGCCTAGGTCCCACCCACTCATGTCATTGCTACATCCCACACATTCACTTCTCAAACTTACATGGAACGAAGTGTCCACCATCCAGATACTGCTGTGATCACAGCGTAGTGCTCACATTATGTGCCTTATATATGTTGAGCTCGAATTCAACGGCACACCGCCAATGTGAAACTACAGCCAAGTAAATGTGAAGTGTAAACATTTCACAGTTTAAGACTCAGGCCATGAAACTGTCTGGTACGGCATTTCTGAAGAAGGAGTGTTCTCATGAGTTCATACATTCCGGACCCGCAGCCAAGTCAGGGGGGTTGGGGGGATTCTTTTCTAAATGATCAGTGGGCAGGAAAATGACCGTGCATTTACAAGCTAGTCAAAGCTTTTCATTCGATCATTATTTTATTGGCTTGCTTGGATGGGTACCTTCATAATAATAAAAAAATATTTAATACAATTTCAGTCATAATGAAAAAGATTTAATGTGTTCCGAACTATAATTAGGAATTAGACAGCCAGGTTAATTTGTCCTTAATGTGGTAGGTGCCTCACAATTCAGAACAGAATCCTGATGTGTGGGTGTCAGTGGTGTCCTGAGAGTGTCATTATTGGCGACGTATAATTGGTCAGAACATCACCTATGAAGGAAAGGTTTTGGATGAGAAGGGCTGTATTCGGATCCAATTTAACACGTTCCCTTCCCTTGCTCTCTTCCCTTGGGTGAGCTATCTCGAGGCAAAATTTGTGTCGTGCAGCAAGCAAATAGGAGCTCTGCAAGGGAGGATGACCAGAAACGAACCGAAACGGAACTGAACCGCCTTGGCAACTAATATAGGAAGTGCTACCAACCTGACCGCCCACTTCTTCCGTGTGGAACATTGCATTGTAGGATTCAATTATTGCTGGAAGCTTGCATTCTATACCCTTGGTGGAAGGAAGATAAAATTGGGGGAGTGAGGGAATATAATTACTTCCTCTTTTTTCGTAAGTGGGAATCGAATCTCAGTTGATGTGTGGCTGCCATATTTCATCCTGGCATTTTTGGGATTCCTCCCTTGAAGCAAGGGGGAGGGAACGACAGGAAGAAGCTTAAATTGTGGATCCGAATGCAGCCGAGGTTTCCTCCGCTTCCTTGCACATTACCAACTGCTCTCCTCTGCTCTATCTGTCTGTGGTCTGCCTGCACCAGCTCAACATCTTTGATTGATGTGCAGCTCAACCGGTGGACTGCAGACTGAAAAATGCTAGGATGCTGTAATTGGGTAAATTTGGATAAAATTAACAAAGGAGAAAAATAAAAAGAATCATGTTGGATGGGCAGTCTACTACAACTGGCCCAAAACTATTATTGGGAGATCCTAATTATAGGTATAACATTCTGGTTCTCCCATGTACTTGCTGACTTGTCACCATTTCATACAATTAACGTACAACCTGTATATGTAATCACTGAGTTTGGAGTTGTTTTGTCCGTCTGTCTGCAAATTCAGTGTATGGTTGTGAATCAAGATGTTTTTCATACCCCCACTGACTCTCTGGTATTTACTGTTTGACCAACCTGGTACTTTGGATTTTTATTTTGCAGGTTGTCTGAAACCCCCTTACAAGAGGAAATGGCACTGACTTTGCACCTTGGTGAAACCATGCTGTGAGCACTTTGTAATGTAGCAGTGTGTCATTTTATTACCAGTCTAAGGAGATATCTTAAATATTATAGTAGAAGAGTAGCGCTATTATTTATTAAATAAAAAACCCATGGAAACCCTTTGAGGAGTGAGGGAGGGTGAAAGATTGCTGGTCTAGTAGACATGTAATATTGTAATGGTGCAATGGCCGGATGTCTGCTCTAACAAGTGCTCGGGCTTCACTGGCCGCATGGCTGGGGGGTAGTGAATTTGGGGGGGGGGGGGGGGGGGGGTGATGTACATGTTAGGTGCTGCTTGACAAGTGCATCACTTGTATATAAATCTTTTCCTTAGCAAGCATGGCTCCGAGCACAAACAGACATCGTTCTGGAAGGGAGGAGCACTGGTCTTTGCCCAATGATCTGTAAGGACCAGCATTGTGTAATATGTTTATTTGTCCCAGGTTCTTGCTTCTGAGCTATGTAATGCATTACTGTGATTTCGTCTCTGCACTATTGGCTAGGAGAACAGGGTAGGACTGCTGCACTCATCACAGACCAGTAGTGTGAGAGAGCGAGGGGGGGAGTTCTCTTGTCATGACGATTCCCTCTGACCTAAGCTCGAACGCAAGTTTGGTTACGTCAGCCGGCCTGAGCCGACTCACAGGTTTCTGAGCATATGCCAACACTGTCACTTTCCAAATTTTGCAACTGTCAAACAGGAAGAGCTGCTTCCACGGGAATTGCACAATCGCTGTGTATTTCTGCTTTCATTTCCGACATTGCACGAGGGTAAGCGTTCGGTATTGGATGGGATGGAGGCCGTAGCTTGCTGTCTTTGCAGAAGTCACGAGAGGCAATTTGGGGACAGAAGCAGAAGACGGCGAACGGGTCTCTGCTTGTGTGTCCTCGCAATTCTGTTCAGCAGGGTCTCTAAGCCAGAGCGCTGCGACTTTGATTACGTGGGCACGGTTCGCTAATGCACTACGTGCTCATCTTATCATTCACAGTAGGTGTCTGCACCTGGACGAGTAGCGTTGCTCCAGCATCCCCAGAGGTGCACAGATCCCAGGCCCATTTTAGGCATCAGTCTGCCAGATGGCTGACCGGATGAGATCAGTGCCACTGGAGACTTTAATACTCTTACCATCCCCAGAGGCTGATGTCACTAAGCCCATTATTTATTTACAAGCCTAATCACATTATTACGCTCAGTTAGGGAAGACTGGCAACAGTGACTCTTTCTAAAAGGCAGTCAAAGGCAGAATTCTGCATTTAATTATTTTCTTTTTTTTTATCGCATTCAGTTTTGCAGTGCCACTGAAGGTAAGGTGAGAGCCTATTAGGTATGCAGTTATTAAATAAAGTATCTTTACTGCAGTGTGGCCTTATACCCGATTCATATTATGGAGACCACATATGAGAAAGATGTCTGTTATGAACAGATCGGATTATCCTTTATGTAATTGCATGTATATACCGATGTGCACATGTGTGTGTCTGTGTGTGGGAGAGAAGAAGTTTTCAGTCCTACCTTTCTTAATTTAGGCTGGACTATTTTACTGTAGGAGAAAAATTAATTAGGATAAATCACCTTTTATGTCCACTTTAATTTCCTAATAGCTTAAACCCCTTCAAGTGTACAGAGGCGGAATTAACCTTGCAATGCCAGTTAATATTTATGCTAAATTCTGTTGCTTTCTTCCTGTCTTTTTTTTGTCTCTTTCTGTGCCTCGTGGTAATGTCAAAACTGCTGTTAGACCAATTAAGAAAATAACCGTGACTTGATAAATTGTATCAGTAATTGCGTAACCCTTCTCTGAATAGCCACACAAATAATATTTGAATTCTTCTCAAAGCAAGTTAATTTGATATTGTGGTACAGTAAAATACTTGATATTGGAAATAGATTTTTTAGACATCTGTCTAAGGGAAGGACCTGCAAAGTTTCAAACCAAAGTTGACTTACATGGTGAATTTACTGCATGAATTAATCTTAGTTCTCCATCTGACAGCCTCTTGACAGTTTACTATAAAGTAAGTGCACTGGTTTGCATTGACTATGTAGTATGTTCTGCAAGTGCAAACCATTGTATTGACCATCTAACAGTAATGAATAATGTTTGTGTTATGGCGACACTTCTATGATTAGTCTTTAGTGGATTTGTCTTGCTAATAAGATGCACACCAATATGGTATTAAGCTTATTTAATGCTAAACTGAACCAGCTTTTCTGTTGCATTAACTGTAAATTGCGGTTGCATTCTTACATTATGTGGCCTAGAGTTGCGCCTTAAACCGCAGAGTTAAATGCAATGCCCAGCTTGTGGTCTTGCAGTGGATACAAAATTTAGTTTTTCTGTTGTAAATTATGCATACGTGTCAATTTCATTACGGTAGAACTTTGCCCCTATGTCTAAAGAGGAAGTTAATGGGGTTCAGACAAGGATAACTTGGCTTTTGTGATTGGCTTTAAACAAAGCCATTTTCTTCGGCATCCAGTTTAAACCTGTTTTTCAGTGTATCACTTACTGTTCTTTGATTCTTCTCAACAACATAAATGTGTTCAGCGTCCATGCTGATTAATTAATAAAGTAAAACGGGTGCCTGTAGGAAAGGACATTTTATATTATTGCGTTCACATATTGTTTCCTCTTATAGAGTATGATATGAATACATTTTCCTGAAAATGGCCTTTCTGTAGATGATTGTCAAGTCACACTGAACTGTGCTAGGATATCAAGTGCTGTGTTGATGAACTTACTGCATGTAGCTGTAACGTGTGTTTGGATAGATGCAGAATTGTTCAGTAGGGTTCCAAACAGTGCTCGGCTATATGCGGGGTCTCAAAACAAAAAAATTATTAAAAAAACAACCCGAATGAGTAAAATGACTCTTAAGAATAAATGGAAATGCACAAATGTGTGGTCTCATTGAAATGTTATTGTTTGTCTTACTTAATCTCACTGCATTGTGTCTCATCGTTTTTTGAATTTTGCTGGGATGAACAGGAGCAAGGTTACGCCTGCAGTTTCTCAGAGTACTCAGACCCAAGAGTACTGCAGTAAACTGCAGCGCTGTTTCAGACAACTGAACATGCCACCTCCAATAATGAAATTGGTACTGAGCCGTCACTGGGGATCTGGGCACAGTACCAGGATGTTAACATGCTCTAGTTCACAGCAGCTTGAAAAGTGGTGTGCATGTGGTCTTCCTGATGACAGTAGCCACAGTAAACATTGTGAAGGCCAACTCATTCACTTGGGTAAAATTCACGTCTATTTCAGGAGAATAGTATTTTGTTTTGTTTTTCATGTTTTTTTCAGTAGGTTTTGGTATTCTCTTGTTGTTATTCAATGAAAACAAAATTGGTTTTTACAACAAACAAAAAAATTGATTCGAGAAACAATAGATTTACATACGATTTTTGATCACTGATAATACATTACACGGTACATTGTATTTGACTATTTCTTGCTTAGATGACAACACTTTCATGTGAAGCACTGCTCAAATTTATGGAATGGCCCAACTTCCCTTTGGTACATCCTTTGCTTTGTGTGTCTTCCAAGTAACTGTTACATAAATTGCAGAAGATTGTGCACTTGAACATTTATGCAGCTTGAAGACCTTTGGTGCAAGTGATCGAAGTAAGTGAACTGGATCACCTATTTCCCTGATGATACTAGTCACAATTAAAAAGGCAACCATCCTTTGTTTCTGTGGCGGTCTCCCACAGTGATGCTGAAATCAATACACAATGTGGAGGACCAGAAGAGCACCATTGATTCTGCCCAGCAGTGGGCCGTGACCCTCATTACATGATGAACCTCTCAACTGTGCTCTCATCTCCATGTCCCAAATTTCTGTCTCCTCATCACTCTCCATGTCCCTTGTGCTTCGATACTGTAAATAAACAAAATGATATCCCACCCAGAGGGTATGGCTATATGGGATTTATTTTGGAAGTAGTCACAGTCATCATATCATACATTATCATACAGAAACTGAGTTTAATCTCACTGGGATTGTAAAAGGTTTTTTGATGCGCTCCCTCCCCCCGGACATGATATGGGATTGCGGTGAACAGGTGTAGAGAACACGCGCGTCACGCCTGTCTGGTCACGTCCTGCGGAAGGGAAGGTGCTTGAGCTGGAATGTTTTTCATGTTTCAAGCCCTGGCAAACGATAAATAAAACAGTTATGACATCATATTAATCATCGTAGGATTACAGTTGCAGATTACTGAACCAAGAGGATCATTGAATGCGATGGATGTACAACCAGATTCTTCAAGTAAACCCTGCAAATATATGATGCTTATATTTTTTGACTGATAAGTTTGAAGTTTAGAGTGTTTAATGCAGCCACAAATAAAATATGTTGAGTTTAAATGTAGCAGTTAAATATTTAAATGAGTGTATTGAAAAATCCTGTAATGTGCCTAAGGAAGTTAATTTAACTGGAAGGATTTATGGCAGGCTGACTAACTGTTCAGTGAGCATCATATGAAAAGTCTTTGTAGCGCGGGCAGCTAGCCTGCACCCGTTTCCCTAATGCATAGTGCATGTGTGAGCAAGAAACAGGACCAGTGAGCAGCGATGATGTCATCCTGACTGAAGCCCTCGCTCCCAGGCGTTGCGAGGCAGACGTACAGAAAAGGGGAGAGGGAACAGAGAACTAGTCTCTGCTGGATGCTGTCTGTGTACATTATTCTACCGTAAGCAGGTTTTTCAATGTGCTATATCATAGGTAAGTACACATTGTCTCTATTTATGTGAGTGTTGGTCTAAGTGAATTGATTGCATGACTGCGTCCTATACAGAATTCAGGTACATGACGTTGGCTCCTGGATTGAAATTGTATGAAAACATTTGCATGTGCTATTTGTGCCAGGCTCTTTATGTGTGGACAGTTTTTTGTGGAAAAAAATGCTTAGTCATATACAGTGTCTTACTCTCACAACCAATTTAATATTTCACCTGGGGAGATATTTTGTCATCTTCAGCTTTACGCTATTCCAGTTGTGTTTGCACTGTACCATGATGACACATTTGCAGAAGCCTGTGAATATAATTATTTAGTTTGCAAACTTCTTCCTAAACATTACATTTCAATTCTGTCTATATTCTCAATACACGACTGTGAAATGAAATAGGCGAGTTGAAATTGGTTGATTGACAACAAGAACCATATTAATGGTCAGTCAAAAGGTGTAATAAAGTTAGATATTGTAACTAGGGATGAAGACTGAGAGACTAAGTTGTGACTGATAAAACATTCTAAATAATGCCAGATGGCTAAGTAATTCCAGTCCAGTTCACACTGAAACGTACATGCTAGCAAGTTAAAAACATTGTCACCGTTATCTACATCTCAGCATGGCCACAGTCAGAGTCACTGCAGGGAATGACATCATCATCTGAAACAGTCATTGTGTGCATTGCGTCCTGGTGTATGCACTGTAATAAAGTGGTATATTATCACCACCATCACCATTTTCACTTAATATGTGAACTCACTGCTAACATTGTCTTAATGATCATACGTTCAAATGTTACCTCCCTTGTTCTTTTTAAGAGGCTGATTAGCAACTTCCGGAAATCAATTTCACATTTCTAAAGCTCCTCAGATAAAAAACGGTAAAAAAAATTCGTCAATTGCGTGGATATTACCTCTCTACAAACCTCACAGCAACATATAAAACTTAATACGTAACCACCACCCCTATTAGCATGGATAGTTGATGAGTTGCTTGTCAGCTATGCTCTATCTGGACTAGGCTAATTAAAGAATGAAATACATCAGGACATTTATATATTATTCACTGGCTATTGTGTTTCTTCTTTTATTTTATATTCCACACAGGATTGCTAGCTTTATTTTGTCCTAATAGTGCTGCAATATTTGTTTCCCCAACTCTGAATGTGCTCCTGGTCCAGGTCTGGTGAAATGTAATCCTCTGCAAGACACCACTGAAACTTGACGCTGTTTAAAAGTGCCCCTCTCATGTTTATTAATTGTTCTCTTGCCAGATGGAAAGAGAGAAGTGAGCCTGAGAGGGGTGCATCGCAACACTCCCAGATCCTCAGAAGACATACTTGGCTTAATGGAACCATATCTGAAGCCAGAACCCTTGGACACCATCCTATTTGTAAAGGCCTGAGAAACCACCTTTCAGTGATTTGTATGTATCAACTACAGGGTTACAAATGGAATTTGGGTCTTAGTTACAGAGATTAGCAGGAATCTCAATTTCATTTACATAAGCAGGACATTTAGTGGACTAGTAACAATTCTACATAAGAACGGGTAAATATTTACACTGTGGTGCCATATGCTCACTGACCCAACGGCTGCTGTATCCTTCACCTTGGATTGGCTTCCAGCCCTTTTTGGATCAGAAGCAGTCGTGGAGATGTCTGATGGTGTTTATTTCAGAGGAATCCTCCCCTTCATTTGCGTCTCTAGGCGAATGGAGACAAAGGTGGCTCCAAAGAACCCCACCCTCTGAGCACTGGCGCTGCAGGAGGAACATACACAGCCTGGCTCACAAACACATTGTGAGGGAAGTCCTGCAGTCTGACTGCGCCAGTGTTCCTCTCCGACAGGTGCAGTTTGTGATTGAGTCTACCCACCATGGGATGTGTGATGTGCTCTCAGCTCATGAACATGTGGGGCGTGTCTGTGAAGCGGCCCAGTCGAAGGGCCATGGAACTATCTCTGTTTCCTGAGACTTCCTCTGAAGGCTACCAGCAGGTCTCTGGCCTGCACTACACGTCGTCCTTCTCGGATGCAGAGGACTGCTGTGATGACGACACACCGAACAGCTCATCCTCATCCGAACACACACAGAAATGAAGCACTGGACCATAGAGATACACACACAGAAATGAAGCACTGGACCATAGAGATACACACACAGAAATGAAGCACTGGACCATAGAGATACACACACAGAAATTAAGCACTGGACCATAGAGATACACACACAGAAATTAAGCACTGGACCATAGAGATACACACACAGAAATTAAGCACTGGACCATAGAGATACACACACAGAAATTAAGCACTGGACCATAGAGTATGAATAGTTATGTTTCCATTTGTGTCAATGTCATTTCCCAATTTTATGCAACTTTGCAAATGGAAATGAACACTACGCATAACCACAGGTTATTTTATTAAGTCAGCTGCTTAGAAAGTAACTAAGTAACTAAACTGTTTGCATTTACTGCAAATGGAAGCAGTTCCAATTCAAACAAAACCTTCCCAGCACCATGACTTTATTAGAAAGTCAACTGTTCACATCTTAATTATTCATTAAGCCATTGCTGACCACATCATATGGTGCTTGCTTGAAGCACTTGATACCACTGCATTTGAGATGTCAGTTATTTGAAAACACCTGTCAATAGGTGTTTTGCATACAAGTGAAATTGACTTTAGCAAATCAAGGTCAATTGTGTGTGAAATTTTAACGGAAACATCTGGGTGGCACCATGGTGCAGTGGGTAGCCTTGTCGCCTGACAGCAAGAATCCGGGCTGGGGCCTTTCTGTGTGCAGTTTGCATGTTCTCCCCATGCCCATGTGGGTTTCCTCTGGCTCCTCTGGTTTCCTCCCACAATCCAAAGACATGCATGTTAGGCTAACTGGGAGGCATTAACCGAGCGTTGCTGTAAAAGAGCGTGTGTGCTCAGTCAACCTACCCTGTATAAATAAAGGTTAAATAAAAACATCTTGTGAGAGATCCATGTTGTATCATGTTGTGCTAAATTATCTAATTAAATTGTTATGGAGAAATATGGATATGTTTTCGTGCTTGATGGCTAGACCCTATACCTTATAGAGAGTAGATTACTTTAATGTATGAACTAACACATGTCTCTGTCCAAGGGAAATTAGTTCAGCAAAGGTTTTGAAAAACAGAAAATATGATTGGCGTCTCCAAAGCTGCAGACAGATAATTATGATCATTATATATTTTTTTATGCGTTTTTTTGAATCACCATAAAGGCATATTGGTGTCACCACATTCTTTCCACTTTCATCATAAGCACAATAATTGTAATCTTCCGTCATTACATTAAAGTGTACCTGAGACTATAACATGAATGAAAGTTTAGCATGTATAGTCAAGCTGGAAAGTCTGCCCCTTTCACCTTCTCCATATTTTACTACGTTACAGACATTTTTTGTCTCAAAATTATACACAAAATAGCCCATAACGACAAAGTGAAAACAAGTTTAGACATTTGTGCTAATTTATTAAAAATCTAAATGCAAAATATCATGTACACAAGTGTGCACACCCTTTGATATGACACCCAAAAGTGAGCTGAGGTGCATTTTGTTTCCACTGATACTGCTTGAGATGTTTCTACAACTTAATTGGAGTCCACCTATGATAAATTCAATTGATTGGACATGATTGGGGATTGCCAACACCTGCCTATATAAGGTCCCACAGTTGACAGTGCATGTCAGAGCAAACTCCAAGCCATGGGGTCAAAGGAATTATCTGCAGACCTCAGAAACGGGATTGTGTCAAGGCATAGATCTGGAGAAGGGTACGGAAAAATATCTCCAGCTTTACAGGTCCCAAAGAGCACAGTGGCCACCATCATTCGTTAATGGAAGAAGTTTGGAACCACTAAGAATCTTCCTAGACCTGGCCGCCCGGCCAAACTGAGCAATCGGGGAAGACGAGCCTTAGCCAGGGAGGTGAGCAGGAACTCGAGGGTCACTCTGACAGAGCTCCAGCGTATCCTTGTGGAGATGGGAGAACCTTTCAGAAAATCAAAGATCCAGGCAGCACTCCACCAATCAGGCCTTTATGGTAGAGTGGCCAGACGGAAGCCCCTCCTTAGTAAAAGGCACATCACAGCCCGCTTGGAGTTTGCCAAAAGGCATCTAGAGGACTCTCAAACCATGAGAATCAAGATTCTCTGGTCTGATGAAAACAAAATTGAACTTATTGGCCTGAATACCAAGCGTCACGCCTGGAGGAAACCAGGCACCGCTCATCACCTAGCTAATACCATCCCTACAGTGAAGCATGGCAGTGGCAGCATCATGATGTGGGGATGTTTTTCAGCAGCGAGAACGGGGCGACTAGTCCTGATAGAGGGAAAGATGAATGCAACTAAGTACACCGAGATCCTTGAAGAAAACCTGCTCCAGAGCGCTCTGGACCTCAGACTGGGGCGAAGGTTTACCTTCCAACATGACAACGACCTGAAGCACACAGCCAAGAGAACAAAGGAGTGGCTTCGGAGAAAGTCTGTGCATGTCCTTGAGTGGCCCAGCCAGAGCCCAAACCTGAATCCAATTGAACATCTGTGGAAAGAGCGGAAAATGGCTGTGTACCGATGCTCCCCATCCAACCTGACAGAGCTTGCAAGAATATGCCAAGAGGAATGAGCAAAAATGTCCAGAAACAAGTGTGCCAAGCTCGTAGCTTCTTTCCCAAGACGCCTTGAAGCTGTAATCGCTGCCAAAGGTGCAGCAACCAAGTATTAGGCTAAGGGTGTGTACACGTATGTAACCCCTAAATAACCTATTTTTATCAGTAAAATAAAATTGCATATTTTCTAAAAACCTTTTTCACTTCGTCATTATTGACTATTGTGTGTAGATGTTTGAGGCAAAAAATTAACTCAATCTATTGTAATATAAGTCTGTAACAAAATGTGGAGAAGGTAAAAGGGGTGTGCAGACTTTCCAGCTTGACTGTATGTCCAATGGGAATGAGAAGCATTTAGTAATGAGCCACAAGGGAAGGTGATTGGTTTTACATGGTCAATATGCATTATATCAGTGGTGCTTAGCAGGTCCTTATAAAGTAGTGATATTGTAAGTTTAACAGAAAACTTTACCTTGGTTTACTTTTGTTTTTCTGAATTGCTGTAGAAGCATCATAGGGAAACAGTTACCTTATACGGTATGTTTGTTTTGTGATCAATGCCATGACGTTTATCTCATCTAAAGGTATTTTTGTGTTTGATTGAACTGACTGAAATTTTTTTTCTTTCGCTGGCCTTGTCTATCTTGTGTCCAAAAGGACAGTCTTTCATTGTTTGCACCTATTTTTACAAATTCATACTAAGTTGTAGATGGAGTTGTAGATGGAGTTGTAGACGGCATTGATAGCCCTGAAAATCCACAGGATTTACTATGCCCTATGCTTATGCCAGTATACGATATGAGGGAGAAACTGAATATTGCATAGTTTTGAATTTTGAGTGGAATTTTTAAACGTGTTTCAAACAGATCAGACAATATTACAGCCTTTCTTGTGCATTACAAGGTATTGGCCACACAAAGCACTCCAGTCAGTGCTATATGGCCCTGCTGTTATGTCTTGTTACGTGTGTCATCCCTGTGATGCTCTTGATGCCTTTTAAATAGCTGTGTTTCAAAGAGTCTGTCAGAAACAATTAGCCCGTTTTATCATTACAGCCCAGATACTATTCTAACATGGCTGCAGTGGTGCATTCCATAGACGACATGAAAGTTTGGTTCATATAAGGTGGCTGTTGAAGTTCAGAATCTGCCCAGATTGTTTCGTGCCTTGTGAACATTAAATCTAGTTAATTACCTGGTGTCTGTCATTCTCTTGTTGAGTCATACCAAAAACCTTATGTGACTCAACATGTCTCTGGTTGGACCTGTAATTTCACAGTATACTTCTAAAATTAGTAACAGAAGCCCGGATGTCAGGCAGTTAAACCGTAGATTTTACTTTTGATGAGTACAGTGACATTGTCTCCATTTATTTTTGGTAAAATAAAATTAATGTAAGCTTTGAGAGGGGGTATAGGTTTCATAGCTAGTCACATTTCAAAAAACATTTTGTGTTCATACATATTGTGTTATGCCTCAATCTTGTCATAATGCAGCAACTTCTCCCACATTTACAGTCCTGTGACAGCACAATATGAGTTAATTTCTGAGCCCCTTGAATATGTACCCTTCAAATATATTGCAAATGGGTGCACAGAAAGAATTGTACCATTTATCAATGTCCACTATATTGTAATGTGACAATATACACTGCTGAAAGAAATTAAGGGAACACTTAATCAACACAGTATAACACCAAGTCAATTAAACTAATGGGATATTGATCTGTCCAGTTAGGAAGCGTAAACGATTGTGAATCAATTTCATCTGCTTTGGTGCAAATGAAAGTGACAACAGATGGACAGGAGAGGCAACAGCAAGACAACCACCAAAAAGTAAATGGTTTTGCAGGTGGTGGCCACAGACCATTTCTCTCTCCTTATCCTTCCTGACTGATTTTTCTCGAGTGTTGCATTTTACTAGTGCCCTTGTCACTACTGGTAGCATGAAGCGGTACCTGCAGCCCATTCAGGTTGCACAGGTAGTCCAGCTCCTCCAGGATGGCACATCCATACGTGCCATCGCAAAAAGGTCTCAAGAGCGTGGAGGAGATACCGGGAGGCGGGCCATTACACGAGGAGAGCTGGACAGGGCCGTAGAAGGGCAACAACCCAGCGGCAGAACCAGTATCTGCTCCTTTGTGCAAGAAGGAACAGGAGGAGCACTGCCAGAGCCCTACAAAATGACCTCCAGCGGGCTACTCGTGCGCATGTTTCTGACCTAAGAGGGCCCGACGTCCTGTAGTGGGACCTGTGCTCACAGCCCAGCACCGTGTAGCTCGATTGGCATTTGCCAGAGAACACCAAAATTGGCCGGTTCGCCATTGGTGTCCCGTTCTTTTCACAGATGAGAGCAGGTTCACACTGAGCACATGTAACAGACGTGAGTCTGGAGACGCTGTGACGAATGTTATGCTGCCTGCAACATCATCCAGCATGACCGGTTTGATTTAATTGACTTGGTGTTATACTGTTATGATTAAGTGTTCCCTTAATTTTTTTGAGCAGTGTATAAAGTGTGAATAGAAGTGGACCAAGAATAGTCCCTTGTGGGACACCTTTACTAATTTCAAGAGAGCTTTATTTAATACCATCAGCAACAATAGACTGCGTTCTCCTAGAGAGATATGCATAAAACCAGTTCAGAGAAAGTTCATCCAATGGAGGATAACTTATTAAATAAAATATTATGGTCAACAGTGTCAAATGCCTTTGATAGGTCAATAAAGTGTGCAGCGCATTGCTGTTTATTATTCATAGAGTTGACAATATCATTTATCACAAGAGTTGTTGGCCTAAAACCAGATTGTTGTGGTTATAAAATGTTATTCATCTCCAAAAAGGCCCTTAGCTGAGAGCTAATGATTCTAGGACTTTGGCCAAACAGGAAGGTTTTGAAATTGGATGATAGTTATTTAAGTCACTGGTATCATCAGATAAAAAATGTAAGCAAGTGATAAGGCAATTATATGAGCGCTGAGACACAAAAGGCAAAGATCTAGATTGTCCTCTCCCATTGTCTTTGTTTGCTTGATTCACGGATCATAAAAATGAAAAGATATCATCGTGTTCTTGTTTTGGTGAACTTATATTTTGAATCAATGGTTGTGGGGATGAGATTTGTTTACAATCCAAATTAATGCACAATGAAGTGTTTTGAATGAAAGACTGGCTGCATTACAAGTGTGTCCAGTTTTGAGTTTTGTACTAAGAGTTGTGAAAATATACCACATACTTGTGAAAATAGTACCAAGTCTATTAAAAAAACTGTATAATATAAAATATGAAGTGCTGGGATCTGTGCAAGCAATGCAAAGGGGATCACGAAGCAAGCCATTAGCTTCATCAGAGCAGGAGAGCAACCCAAGTGGGCTTCTTACTACCTGGAAAGATAGATCAAGTTCCCCCAACAAATAGCAACCACAAGACTGAGACATAATTGTTTCTGAATGATTAATGGTCTTACAGGGTTAACAAAATGTTATATTTTCATATTTTACACCATAGCCGGAATGAGTAGCCATTTTATTTTTCTCTGTCGCTAAGAGGTCTCTTAATGCAAGTGAAAATTCACATTTTTATATCATAATTTTTATTTTGGGTTATGTTATGCTTGAGACAATCCTCATAAAAATATTATTTCTTAAATAAATTTTAAAAAATAGGAAACTTACCAGAGCACAAGTAGCCTTGCTGCCTTCTGTGAGACCACAAAGTGAGACAGGGGTCCTTAGGATATAGCTAAACCTTTCATGACCAATTAGTTAATTAGTTATAGGCAATCAGACCAACCCAGCATTTTTTTACACAACCCTGAGCATGCTGGGATGTTACACGTGTGGAAGCACCTGCTTTGAATATATTGTGTGACCCTCATTTACCCAACCGTATTGTATTTGATTTTGGCTGTAATTAAGATCCATACTGAACAGTTCTGTATTGGTTTTAACTGATTATTGCCCTTCCATTCTTCTTGCTATTGAAACCTCCCTGTATCAGCGCTGCATGCATTGTTTTCCAACTAAAAATGGACCATGGTCCATGGCTGATCATCTTCAGTCAGAACAGGCGGTAGATTTCAGTAAAAAGGGGCCAATTGGAGAAATAAATCTTTGTTGAGCGTAGGCTATGTAGTTACCATACGCTCATCCTCATACCCGTACGAGTGCGCAATTGCGTAATTAAGGGAAACCTGACATTGAAAGTAAACTGGAAGTTTCCTGAAAGTCAATTTCCTTCTTCATTTACTCTGCACAAAGGCATAGGCCTCCTACGTTTAGGAAAGTTTAATTTACTCACGCAGGAAAATGTCTAGAATTGCGACAGTTAGCCTATGGCTTATTGATGCCTTTTTGAATTAAGCGAAATTTCAAATTGAATAACATTAACGAGTAGCTACATAGGCTAAAGGCGTTGCTCAATTCCACTTGGCAGTTCATGAGTAGAGTAATACGACTCGGTCTGACAGCAAAGAAAAAACTCCAGTTAAATTCGCCTCAAGACCACTATCTGTATTACAGTATCCGTGAGCACTCGCTCTTACGCGTCTCATACTCTTTACTGGTGTAGGCTTTATCGGAGGCTGTCTATTGTACCTGGGACTCAAGAAACCATGGTGGATAATGCAGTTTTTGCATCTTTCGTTTTCTACAGCACGCTTCTTGTACTTAAAATGTACATCCTTGCAATTATTACGGGGCAACTAAGACTTCGTAGAAAGGTAATTAGCCTAGTTTGCGAGCAACTAGGATGAGGGTATGCTACATTCAAATAGCCTATTTCGATGTGTACAATGATTAGTAACTTGTGTAGTTTATATGCTAAAATATATTATTATTTTAAGATTAAGATTATTATATAATCTTCTTTAAACTTTATTAAAGGTGTTCTGTAACCCTGAAGATGCCATGAGACACGGAGGAATGCAGTACTACCGAGAAGATCCCGACGTTGAGCGGTGTAGGAGGTGAGCAATAACCTTCTACCAAATAATTATGATGAGGTCTATAATTTGTTTACATTGAAGCGCTGTTTTTATTTGCAGGATAGCCTATCTTGATTTTAAACCGCTTTGGCCCGTGGGCTACAGTGAGTATTGATTTGCAGGCACTTCAAAGAATCATTAGGCTGCATGTTATCAACAATTGTTTCTATATTATACCAATATAGAATTAGTCAGTGTTTTAACACTTGATTATGGACTCTTTATTTATTTATAAAATATATTATTGTAAGATTCCTTCTCGCGCAACTCCTATTTTTTGTTTTTCGAGCATGCCGGGAAGTGATCCTCAAGACCGGGAATAACAGCTGTTTTTTTTAACGCAGCGAAACTTTTCCACTCCAAAATCTGGATTACAAACAGACTCAATCATGGTGAACGTGTCATGTTTGAAGTTCAGCCATTGACAGTATTTACTATTCTACTAGGCTATCTACATACCTAATTGTTATCTTGGAATAATAGCTCTAAATCATAGCCGAATAGTCTGAATTCCGATTCTTACATTCCATCCCCATTTTCATTTTTTAAAGACAAGGATGCAGCTATGCCAGATTTTCCCGTTATCACAAGGGGAGGGGAGCTGGAACAATATTTTTACAGCATGGGCTTGGTGGTGAGAGGAAATGACTTGTTGGTCGGTCTAATGAGGGCTTGCATGATCTATGCCCTGAGCCAGTCACGGGAAGTAGTTGTGTAAACTGTAGCTATGATTTGATCAGAAAATTCATAAGAGAAACACACCACATGATCGCATCTCCCGCTTTTTCAGTGTTTTTCCAAAATTTACTCAGTCTTGGTCAAAATCAAACTAAGCATTTTTCTGATAGTTAGATATTTGAAGTACTTTTGCACTCTTATTCTTTGGGATTTAAGTACTGAAACATGTTTTTCATGCAAAATTGGTCTGAGTTTTGAAAAAAACTATTCTATTGTCTTGTTTTGATTTCCTAGGTATTTTGTGTTATGTATATTCAATGCATATATTCGTCGGAAATCAATTGAATGAAACCTGTTTTAAACATCTTCATTAGATAATCTAGCTGCCTATTGTAAAGAAAGGAAACTTGCTTTTTCATAATACAAACCCTATATTAATATAGGGACCCTCAACCTCCACCTGCATAAGCAAAAATAAAGTTACCAAAATACGTTTTAGGAGGGATTCATTAAAGCACAGCTCTCTAGTCATTCTGAAAGAAAATAGTAGTCAGTTGAACTGTACCTGAATGGAAGGAACTAGGATTAATATGTGAAATTAATAATGATATATAATCGTCCTCCTAAATGTACACATCAAGTATCTTTCTTGTGTAATGACACACGACTATGCTTTGAAATGATGATGTGTCATGGATGTATGGAGGGTAATCACACACGCTGTTTCAGTGTTGAGTTCCTAATGAAAATCAACATCTCACCGGCTAAAGGGAGTTTACAATCTAACCACCATGGCCTTAGTCTTTAACTTTTTGTTGATTTCAGTAATGGGCAAACTTATGATAATGTGTAAGAAAGAAAATGGGTTATTGTATACATGCAACTCAGGAGGTAATGTAAATGTCAGTGACATAAAAAATTATGATGTCTTTGTGCCGATTCATATCTTCTGTGTAACGTTGTGCCGCGTTGCATAATTGTTTAATTTAAGTTATGAAACAATATTCAATATATCAATATCAAAAAATAAATTGATAATAAAAGCTCTGGAAGAAAAATATGAACATTGGATAAGATTGCAAAAATGAAATCAATTGTCAATATGTAGTGTTCAAATATTGGCTGTTGATATAGTAAACTGAAATGCTCTTTTTATGTCTATTTTTAGGGCCCACCAAAATGACATGGAGAACATCTTCCCTTTCTTGTTTCTCGGTGCTGTGTATTCCATGACTGAACCCACTTTACTGATTGCCCGAGTTCATTTCCAAGTCTTCTTTCTTGCACGGATTGTTTACACTGTTGCCTACTTGTGTCCCCTGAAACCCCCTACTCGCTCCTTGTCTTACACAATCGCCCAAGTGCCCTGCTTCTCCATGCTAGTGCAGATCCTCCTCACTGTGGCTTCACACTGGTGAAATTACATCAGCAAACCCAATATCAGGGATATATCCATTTTGAATGTATAGCAGGACAACAAGTGAAAAATGGGTCATGCAATTTTAAAAGATACTTTAGTTGCCATCTACAAGATAGCAGTATTTGAAGAAGAAGTCCTTGAATCCACACATGAAGGTTTTTATGAAGGTTCTTGTTTTCCCCCTCTCATATTAATATTTAGCAAAAATACCAAGGTATCTGTGCTCGATAAACTAAGCCCTGATTGAGCTGGTCAGCTAGGAATTCAGATAGCCCAGTCAAAAGGGCTTGTTGAAGCATGGTGAATGTCATGATGTATGCTTTTGTCTTGTTCAGGCTTGATTACTGCTGCGCTGTACTGGGAGGTATTCTGTTGGCTTCTGAAGTGGCTGTTTTTTTATCCAAGGGATATGCAACTCGGGTTCTCAGATATAAAAGCCTCTGAAAGGCCCTTCATGGAAGGAATCTGAAGCTTTACAGTTGATGTACTGGGCCACATTTACTGGAATGAACCGTTACATTCGTACATCCACTATTTGTCAGTTATGAACCTGTTACACATACCAAACTCAGCACCTGATGATATGACTATGCTGAGACAGCTTTGTTTATCAAATATTATAACATAACAATATAACTGCAAAGTGTTATATATATATGTGTGTGTGTTTTGGTTTAGAAAAATAACATTTACTAGAGAGGACTATTTCCTTTTAGGAATATGTGGCTATGTACAATGACAGGTGAAAAAAACATTTTAGCAAAATTAATATATTTGTGGCACAGGACATGTTTGTACTGATTATAACAATATTTATGTTTACATTTATTTTATGATTACAACTTAGAGAAGAGACCGTGAGATGCAGTATTGAAAAGGAGTTGGGATGTACCTGTTGATTTCTAAGTTCAATGTGAGATCAGTATTGTGTGTTTCTTTATGAGAGGGTTGGTACTTTGGGGTCTATGATAGTAGATAGAGAGAGGATGGTGAAACCATGTTAAAGCACATTGCCTAAATTAATTTTATATTTGTAACCTAGTGCAGTATTCATTTTTGTATGATTTATTTTGCATTTCATCTTTCTGCCATTTGTCATTCAATGTAATTTGCATTGAGTAAGGATTGTATTTTGAATTATTAGCTGATATTATTAAGAATGATCATTTTAATAAAGGTTCTTACTTTTAGCTTGTTTTAACATTAACTTCTACTTCTCCAAGTAATTACTTATGAGAGTTTAAAAACAGATACAATACTGTCCTCTTTATCTATGTTCCTTTAAAATAGCGAGATATTTAAGGATAATTATTTCTTCTCCTCAAAGGGCTAGTTGCGTAATAGGGTGCAAATTTGTGAAGTAGTACTGGGCATATTGGGAATCGGAAATGTTGAATCTCCTTTGTTATAGATCAATACAGGTATACATAAACACAAAATATATTTATATATGAGGCAATCCATCAGCAAAAGGAAGCTTGTATTCAGATGTATCGCTTAACCTTTGTATCCTATGAAGACAATGAGATACTTTGTTGCACATGTTTAAAATGTATGAAGTTAGGTAATCCCTGGTATGCAGAAGGAATTTAAGAATCCACCCTGTTTGTACCTGCCGGCTCCAGAGTAGTTTGTACCTGCGTGGTAAAAGAAGAAAGTGGTCAGCCTTCTCTTCTCATTAAGACACACCTTTCTACATTACTTTTATACTATTCTAGTAGTTTAGCTTTTAGAGAAATTATTGAGTTTTCAAATGTGTAATACTATTCATGTCATTGTTGGTATAATTTTCCAGGAGTGTTCGAGTGAAGCACGAGCATCTACTTCCCATTGCTGGGGAGATGTTGTCTTCTAAGGCCCAGGCTTCAGCGCTTAACATAACCAGGGCTTTACTCCAGCATTCTTCCCTGAGTTAAATAAAGGCCTCTGGGCTGCACCCGAGGGGCTGGAAAGGGGAAGAGGCAAACACGGGCTTTGTTTATTTTACTGCTGAGATTTTGGTGAAAAATGTATTCCTATGGCTCTCTTTCTCACACTCTCTCACTAACTCTCTCACTCTTTCTCATCAAAACTCTCTCATACATCATATACCCATACTTCCCTCTCAAACCTCATGTACAGCCTAGGTCTTTACCATCAAAGCCAAAAGCAAAATAAGTATTATCCTTACACGTTAACGGAAGTGGTTTAGGTAATGTAGGTGACTGCCTGTTTAGACTTGTCTGCAGAGGGTGGCTTAAAAATGCCTGTATCCGCAGGCACACAATACTCTTTGTGAAGGAGATCACTCTGCCTATCGATTCTGTTCTCACAAGATGAGCGCAATGTAATGTTCAAATGAAGTAAAGATTTCAATCACTCAATTGCCACTTTCTGTCTGTTTGTCCTGAGTCCATTATGAATGCAGTGATTTAAATAGAACTTAATAGAACTTGTATTAAATACATTATACTTTGTCCACACACCCAATGTGTGCTCGTTTCAATTGACAGTGTAAGAAACAGATTTTAAGGCAGGGATCACATTTAACTTGCATGTTAGTCCCTCGGTTAGAGACAATTTCTATTTTCAGTACAGCTTTAGATCCATGTACAGTATCAATTGTGAAATACATTACATTCAACATAGGCTACGTAGTAATACTAAAAATGCTTGTGTGAAGTCTTGTTAATCCACATAACATTTGAAGTGGATTTTTTGGTTTTGGGTGCCATCTGGTGGTGAGTGGATTTTTAAGCGAGATATAAGGCCCTATCTTACGCCTGGTGCTAAGCAGTGGTAACCAGAACGTAAGTGTCTTTGCTAGTTGCAAGCCAGTGCAGGTGTCATTTTAGCATCCAGCGCTCACATTCACGCTCAAGGGAACTTGCGCCCATAGCAAGTGAACTGGGCAGGTTGGTCTTAAGATGAGGTGTGACCAGGATATTTTTTGGCATATTGTAATATGTGTCTACATAGGCGTGTACACAACGCGCGTACACCCTCCTGTCTGTTACAGAAACAGGGGCACACACAAACAGCACTGGTGTAAGCTCCTGTTTTCCCGTTAACATATTTCTGGGAAACGGAAAATAGTTTGGTCGGGAATTACCGGGAACCCATGCCGCATGCCGGTTTTAACCGCGAATGTGTAAGATTATTCTTGTGTATAATAATAATGGTTAGTCTGAATAACATTGATCCTAATATTGATCCATATATTTTCCTTGCTTGCACACTTTAACGAGCAAGTCTGTTTCACCAACTGTAAATCACTCTTTTTGCAGTCTTATTAAATCCGCCATCATACAGTCCATAAGTATTTGGACAGTAGCACAATTTATGTTGTTTTGGCTCTGACTCCAGCACATTGGATTTGAAATGGAACAGTGACTATGAGGTTAAAGTGCAGACTTTCAGCTTTAATTTTAAGATTTCAACTTGACTGGGTTCACACGATATTTGTTTCATTGCCTGTTCCACAGGCTGCCAGTAGTCCTTATTAAAGGTTTGGGTTTAGAAAACAGCTGCCAACATCTCCATTAACACGCATCTCAGTTCAACTGGATCCAACTGGAGTTTTTCTTTGCCAACATTAACAGAGTACACATTTTCCCATCAACTTAAAGGCACAAAAGTTTGGGGCGTTCTGCAGGTTTGATGCAGGCCATTTAACTATTGCCAATAGGCCAACAGTTCATACAGTCACCCCTTTACTTTACATCTGTCTCTCGTCATGTTTTGTGTAAAGTTGTATTCTCCATATATTCTCCCAATTGTTAAACCATGTTTTATTTTGTTTACTAAGATATAGTGAACGCTGTTATCATGTCAATTGAATAGGATGACGGTTGAATTTGAACCAGTCAATATGAACTTAGTTTGTTATCATCAAATTTCACAGGCAAGAATATAACCCTGTGGACCTGACTGCTGTTTAAAAGGTTGGCCATGTTATTCATCAGCACGCACAAGCACATACAGGTGCACACACACACACACACACACACACACACAATAACATACTGTAGTCCCATATCCATGATTGTAAGAACAGCATCTGTTCAGTGTATTACTGAATGGATGGAGCAAAGCTCTGTAAAGAAAACGTATTAATAAATTACAGGCATGTTTTAGGAACACAAAATCAACAAAGTTGTGTTCATTTTCACAGATATTAATGAAATACAGTAGTTAGAAATGTTCAGTGAACCAGTCTTACTTGTGCAATTCTTTTTTTTAAATTGAGAATTCTAGCATACAAACCACAATGCAATGCTGTATCCGAAATTACGCTGCATAGTCTGCTCAACTGACGTTGAATGCATATTATTTCAACCTCAATTGTTTTTAATGATGGAAGTTACTTGCAAAATATCCAGCTTTTTCTAAATGTGTGGTCAATAATGACACTACTGCCAATGCAGCTATTTGAAGCATAAATTAATCATTTCATGAACGTGTTTTTTTATTTTGCAGCAATTGCATAGCATTACACTAACTGATAAATATTTTGTCGGAAGAAATGATCTTTTTTTTAGCTGTCATACAGGAAAACAGGAAGATCTTGAAGATTTTGTGGGAGGCGTAAAATATTGAGTAAGTTGAAGGAGCACAAATAAATACACAGATCTCCAATTATAATGCCTCTCATTAGCTCATCTGATAACTGAATAAATAAATTGCAGTAATAGATTGGGTAATCAATTAATATTTCATGTTCTGACTTAAATTGTCCTTAAAACAAGCGCTTTATTATTACATGCAAAGTTTGAACAGCATTTGTTTAGGAATGGTTCTGTAGTGGATTTTCATCCACTACATCCAGGTTACTCCGACATCTGATATGCTTCCAAGTGGGTTTCACTGTATAATATTTTGAGTGCAATTTTTCACATGCTAATTTGCATGCAATTCTTAGGTGCTCAGTCAATTTCTGTTGTTTGCAAACTTTTATTTTACTGCTCCAGGTTAAAAAATATGATTGCAATGAAACAGGGATGATACCATGCCATCGGGAAAATAGCTGAGTCATCCAGGAATTGTTAATATATTATGTTGAAAAATATAAAGCACCACCAATATTACATTTTTATTCTAATTTCTAATATTGAAATTACACAAATTGTGCAATAAGCCCACCAAGAATGAATGCAACACCACAATGTTATTTCAGACATACTGTTAATATATTTAATTTCAGATATTAATATGAAACAAACAGACAAACTTAAATAATAGGTAAGTTATGTTTTACCCTCAACAAAAATGTTTGCAACATATAAAAATGGCTAGTTACAAAGTACACATTCTCCATTCAGTAGACAAACAATTGGCTAAATTAGTCCTTAATCTCTAAATAAAGGCCATTTGAGCCACAAACTTGACGCAAACTATACAAGCACTATTCCAAACAATGCTACCTGAGGTTTCCTGTTGTGTCATGAAAACTTGGCCCCGGGATTTTCCATTTTGCAATCTGAACATGATGTGCTTATCACATTACGCATTGCATCGAAGTCAGCAACTAAAAAAGTGCATCTGTCAAAGTTTACTAAAAATGTCACTTAATTCCATATCTGAGTATATTTTTCTTATTTTGAACTGCTGTACTGTGTAGTGTGATGATAACTCATTTTTACTTAAATAGGGAGCACACTGCCACTTTTTTAGCGGATGGTGATTAACAGCAAAGGAAGAAAGGATAGCGATCATCATGTTCACTCACTCCAACTACCAATCTTTGACTGGAAGTATTTTTGTGATGAAAAATATTTTTGGTATCCCACCAAATACTCCCTAATGTTTCAGTATAATTTATGGGAAAGCTATGTGATTTTCCATGCAGCTTTAAAATCCCTCGAAATCCAGACCAGTTGTGTTAGACAATGGCTCCAAAACAAGCAATGTTGTTACATGAATGATCTTTGAGAACGTATATACTAGCACTGTGCCACTGCAACTACATTAAGTGTAGTGAGTCGGGTTCGGAGGACCAGACGCGACTGAGAGGGGATCACAAAGTAACCCACAAGACGTGGGATTACCACTAGATGAAGGGGAAGGAAGTCCACGAACGGAACAGAGAAAATAAACAAATGGGGAAAAACTCCTGGCGTATAGCCAAACAAATAACAAACCCGAAAAGGGGCCGAAGGTTCATAGACTCGAGCAGAGAAGGTAAAAGGAAAGGAAATGCCTCTAGCTCAACAAACTAAGGATGAGCAGAATAAAGAGGCGGGAAAGAGAACAGGTAACAAAGGTTTACTACCTCAGGGAGGCAGGAAGGAAAAACCAAAGCAAGAAATAGAAAGTGCAAATGAGAAAACAAAATCCTGAGGAGGAATCTCTAATCGCAACTAAAGGCAAGTCCCGCGTTACTTTATAGCAGACCTTAAAAGCAATGTGATCGCCTTATACCTATACCTGATACAGGGCTTACAATGAAAGACACAAAAGCAAAGAGACCGGAAGGCGCATCGCTTATATAGCCAGCTGACCACCTGAAACAGGTGACATTAATCAGTGCCGGGTGGTGGAAAAACACGGCAAGGACGCCGTCCCAAAGTTGAGAGAGAAACCTCCGCAGAGAAGGAACGGCAACCTGCAAAACCGTGACACTAAGACTATTCATATAGTATTGGCTTGCAGGTTTCTAGCTCTTTGCTATCAATCTGTTGGACAAATATACCCTAAACTGGATAGAGTCATTCATATTTGTGGAGGGAGATAGCTAACATTTGGATTAGAGAATGAGCTCAAGAAAACCTAAACCTTAACCATCTCTTCACTGCTTCACTGTCTGCGACCATATTTTGTTGTTTCAACTTCCATTAGTTGAATATTCCTCTTATTGGATGAACCTGAATTGGATGTGTCCAATTAAATTACAATGTGCAATGCCTGCTATCCCCTGTTGCAGAAAAACAGAATAGAATTGAAAAGTATTTCTGTGGTCACAAGATAATACATGTGGAATAAACTTTTTTATGATCACCTAGAACACATAATGTTCTAGGTCAAATATAAGAGAAAATGCTGGTTGAATCTTAGACTGACTCTCAAACCCTGTACATGGTACATTATAGATGATACACTTTAAATGAAAAAAATGACAATACAGTTAAAACAGGATGCATAACAGAACCCGATCAAACTGAAGCAATTTAGATAATTTGATTGAAAAAAATGTATAAAGACAACAACCAGAAAAAAAGAATGGAGTGTACTAAAAATGATATTTCTGCCATACTAGAGCAACACATCATCGTTGTGTTCCGGAAAGCATCACTGTTTCCAGTATCTGTGATTCAGTGCTGTTCGTGGGCTGGAATGCACATATACAAGTGCTTCTGGAAATGCCAAGGTAGTCAGTGTTCTTTCCTGGCACGTCCTGAGTCTCTGCCGGGTCTGTGACCATGGCCTCTTCTGGGTTTATCTGGCAGGGCCACTGGGTAGGATGTTCAATTAGCTGTGGGCACCTGGCTCTGATGCAGGCTGTACTCCTTGGCTTTCAGACGTAGGCTAGCGATGCTGTTGGCCATATTGACCCCCTGTCCAGCCACAGGTGTGCTCAAAGGGCTATAGGAAGGGGCGGGGCTGAAGGAAGAAAACACAGAAGCAGATTGCCTGGCATTCTAAAGGTGGATAAGATCTTTAGACATCTTTATAGATCTTTATAGTCCCCACAATCCTTCCAACAGTAACATCAGCAAATATAACTTCCCATTCAATGGAAATGTGGTGCTAAAAGGCAAAAAAAAATGTGATACAATTCCCAGAATATTGTACTTTTTTTTTTTTTTACATAGGTAGGTTTTTTCTACTAGTTTACTTACATTTTTTCAGCATTTACAAAAAAAAAAAAATTGCAAAACTTGAATACACCGACAAACACCCTATACAGATGAGTATATAACAACTTGTACCCAAATAGGTGGGCCCCATACAGAGACAGCATATGGTGTAGTGTTTCATGGACATCCAAGAACGTTTCCTAAAGTAATCATGCGTTCAGCAGGCTTTGGTGCCAACCTGTTCACAAACATTTGGCACCAAGGTGAACAGCTCTTATTATACGACTGCTTTTTTTGTGTCACTCTCCATGTCACTCCCCTCATTTTCTTCCTGTTCTTGCAGCAGTTGCTAGGAACAAAGCCAGGCTCACGGCCACCTGAGTGGGAGGTCATTTCTTAAAATATTTCCAGCACTACATCGAAACAAAATCAGATTAGTGTCATCTGTGGCACTGACTGTGCTCATGAATAACCAGTATAATGCAAATGACATACCGTCCTTGTGGGTTATCTGTGATTGCACCTAATATGTGACAAACTGGGATTTCTGGATTTTCTGACATTACGAAAAGTGAAAATGATCTGATATCAGGCAGATTGATTTAACTCTCATGTTTCCCTCTGGAAAAAATTACTCTGAGTTTAACAGCAGTGAAAACCCCCCAATTTGTTTTTTCAGCATGGAATTCAATGACTGTTCCTGGAGTGACCCTACCTTTAGAAAAAAGTGAAACATTGTCCTTTTCTACATTTTTATAAAAGTTGAACACCATCAAGGTACAAAGATGATCTTATGAGTATTTTTTACAGCAAAAAAAAATCTATTAGTATGTGTTTTGTAAAGATCGGTGGTGTAGTCTGTCTGGACTGAGCAGTCGGTAGGAACAGTTATTCACCAATTTATTGATGAATAACAGGTTGTTTCTATATGAAAAATAGATTTAGGTTTTAAAATTCAATTATCACAAGGGGACTGGTGAGGGTCGGCCATTCTTGTGCATACATAATATGGAGACATCACGAGGGTTAAGACAAGCAAGAAGCCACCACAAGGCTTTTATCCACCTTTAAGCAATGGGAGACAACAGGGTGATTGATTATGTTCAGGTGGAATTAGCTTTAGATGATATTTAGTACCTCTTGAATGATTATGATTCTTATACAATTCTACTTAAACATCTGACCCCTCTACTGCCAATTTGCCTTTTTGTGAGCAGCCTGGGGGAGGGGTTACCTATAGGGTGTGGAAGAGGACCAGGACAGGTAGTCAGAGCTGAGAGGGCTGGGGCGTGGGGCCACTGGTTGCTCAATGACTGCCTCCTGGTTGTAGGACTTCAGCAGGTTAGCCGAGCGGCTGGCCAGGACAGCCCTCTCATTCCGACGGAATTTGGCCCTCCTATTCTGGAACCATACCTGAGAAGTAAAGGGAAGGGTGTTGGGATGGGAACCAAACTATTGAACATCTCCATGTTCACAATTTGTACTTCTAGACTAAAAATCTATAATTCAATACATTGTTCCGTACCTTTAAAATGTATACAAGCACATTAATTTGTTTTAAAGACCAAGACCATAAGCTCATTTGAAACCATTTCAGGATCCATTACTCTCTATTCAATGAAATCATCCAATATTCATTCTTGATCTCTTACACAAATTAATACAATTTCATATTAAATTAAGTTGTAAATATATAATTGCACACACACATATATATATATATATACAGTGCCCTCCACTATTATTGGCACCCCTGGTAAAGATGATTAAAATGGTTATATAAAATTCACCGTTTGGTGAATTGGCTGAATCTCACACTGAAATTTTTTTAAAAATCCAACCTTTAATTGAAGTAAATTTATTATGAGAAAAAAAAATCCCTCATTAAGAAATTATTATTTTTTAACGTATTTCCAATTGTTTTTTTTTATGTGGGTATTTGCACTTTTACTTAAGTAAGGGATTTGTGTAGGCTACTTCTTCCACCTCTGTGAAATACACAATGCAAACGTAGCGAATAAATTACGATTGTAAAAAGCAAATGCATTAGATGATGCTTATTAATCAGTTGTAGGCTATGAACTTGTTTTATTAAACTCATAACTTTTTTTCGAAATTGATCAAATTTAAATGCTTTTTGACGTTAAATATGCTACTTAAAACACACATTTGACCAATGGCTTCCAGTTGCTTCCTATGACCCACTCAGAGCATACATCACAGTCGCTGTCACATGGCAGCCTCACCCACCTGAACCCGGGCCTCACTTAAATTGACCCGTCGGGCCAGCTCCTCGCGCACAAAGGCGTCAGGGTAGTGCGTGCGCTCGAAGACCCTGTCTAAGGCCTGCAGCTGGCTGCTGTTGAATGTGGTCCGACTGCGACGTTGTTTCTTCTTCTTCTTACGAACCAGGTTCTGCTTTGGACTTTGGCTATCGGCTGCACAAAGAGACCCAGAGAAGAGAGAAAGGGTGGAAAGAAGATGAGGAGAGATAACGAGTAGAACCGAGGAGAGGTTAAGAGAGACCACAGGAGAAAAACGGAGGACATGGTTTGAGAGGGCAGAAATGGAGAGATCAAGAATGGAGAGAGGAGAAAAAGAAGACAGTGTGATGTCAAGAATTAATGTCAAGAAATGTCACCAAATGTCAAGAATTATTTTCAGTAACCCAGTGGCCAAAAGATGGCAGATGCTCTCAATTCTGCTTACCTTTATAGTAGCTAAACTTTCCCTATAAACTGTCTAATGTGTGCGACTAATGTGTGTGGGCTAAATAAATGATCCCTATTTAGAAGTGAAAACCTAAAATGTCAAATTGGTCACTATCGTTCAGATAATTTCACAACCATTTCCTGGACCTTTCAACATAAGCAGCAGGAAATTGGTACAACAGCAAAAGGTAACAACATAACTGGTTTGAGTTACTGTAAAAATTTTTTAGATAATCTAAGGAATTTGAAACACTTAATAAATAACAGTCCAAATTCAAATAAATGAAATAAACCGGGGGTTTAAATCAGAATGGGTCAACACAAAAAGCAAACCTCTGGTCATTTTCAAGATACTCCTGGAAAATGCATGCGTCATAGCTTTTGCTGTCCAGCAAATCTGTGTCACACTGTCTACATTGTGCACAATGAAGGTAGGGAACCATGAAATTCCAGCTTTCATCAAAACCCTTTTTCCCGCAAGCAGGCCCGAGCACCACTGTGATTACCTCTGCACTAACACCAGCATTCTGTGCTGTTCTGAATGACTTCATTCCTCTGGCAGCATGCCTGACCTTCACTGGTGGAATATAAGGCCGTAAGCCTAATTGTCCTTGGCATCTGAGAGCTTTATTATGTGCGAGTTCTGGACCCGCTTGAAAACCTGACAAAAACACCTGAAACTTTGTGTTAGGTAGGAAAGGGGGAAGAGTGTGATGGCAGTGAGGGGTACTGCAGAAGGGGTACACTAGATTTTAGGTGACCAGACATTTTACTGTGTCCTCGCAGTTATAGCATAATTTACATTGTACAATGTTAAGTAATCTGCAGATCTACTGTCACACAATGTAATCATGTTATTTACCTTGACCGTCAAAAATTATACTGACAGACGTACAATGAACTGCTTCAATGGAAAAAAAGAAAAGAAAATCATTAATCAGATCCATGAATATCCATGAATAGGCTGAAGGCAGACTAAAGTCATATGTGCCAAACTTAAGGTCTTCTGTTCTACACTGAACTAATGTCCTGGTGAACTGTACCAGTTCTTCAGCACACTGTACAAGAGCCCCAGAATCCATATGCTTCTGACATTTCTGATGAAAACCAACTTTTCCACAGATCACGTTTCATAAGTGGTCACCACATCTCAATTTCAGGGTCGATCGATCAACAGAATGACGTTGCGGATGTCGAAGATTTGGTCACACTGTAACAACTGTTAATTTTTGTATAAGCTGTTTTTATTACAGAACCAGGCACAGTGTCAATGTTTTAGATTTATAGATTTGATTTGGTTGAGTTCAGCCACATCATGATAATAAGTTCAAGGAAAACTCTGGTAAAGCATGATTAAAACATGTATATCTACATATCTTTAAAATAAATTAGCAGAATCCCTGCCTTGCTGCTCCCTGTCCACTTGGGAGTGAGAGTGGTTCAGCCTCATCACTGCAGAGCTCTGTTTCTGCTCCCTACCTAACCACAGTGTAAGCTGGGACTGCACAATGAGACAAAATGAAAAAACATTTAACATATTCACTCCCTCCCTAGGAACTTACCAGGACTGAGTAATGTAATCACTTTGAATAAAATAAATCATAAACGTGTGGGTACAAATAACCAGTTTGGCTTGTTTGCCTTAGATGCAAGTCTCTGTAAACAGTGAGCGCTTTTCTTCACAAGAGAGAAAACAGTGGACTCCCACTCACAGTGACCAGGTCTCCACCCCATCTCATGTCCTGTCCCAAGCCAGATTCCCTCCAGGCCTTGACCCAACAACATCCAATTAGAAGGGAGAGAACGCTCTGCTCTCTGAGCTCCTAAAACCACATTTTAATGGCATTGGCAAACAGTCAACAGAACCTATACCACTGAAACCAGACTCCTGCTGAGGACTGCTGTGCACATGCTCTAGTTATTGTTCTGTCCTTGCTGCTATTGAACCCCAGATGGATAGTGAAATAGAACATCCATTAAAATAGTTTGTTTAATAGTTTAATTGTGCCGTTTGAGTTTAATGCAGTGTCTTGGAGTTGCACGGAGGTTCTCCAGGTCAGCTACATGATGTCCCTAGTTCTTGCAGCAGCCAAACCCAAGCTCCCGCACTCCCATCCACAGGAGTTGATAAGTTTCCTCCATCACCCCCGTGATGTGCTTTAGCATGCAGCGCTTCATATAGCCATCTCAATGTGGCGTCAGTGCCATGTTCATAGAGCTTTTTTTAAAGTTATTGAACATCTGGTGTAGATAGACCAAGTTTCCTTTTGAGAAGCAGCGGGTCTATTGCATTGTACCAGTAATGAGCCATTATGTGCCAACTCATTTCATTTGTGCAAGAAAATAGCCTCCTTGTGATGCATTATACTACAGCAATAAACATTCAGATCATTGGCTGCAGGAGTTTGCTACAGCAACAGGACTTGTTTGCCTCACATAAAATGAATGTAAAAATGAACATGGCTTTGAGTTAAATACAGAAATATACCAACTTCTGTATTTCACCAGATTTGGTAGTGTAGTGGTACATAGAAGCCAATGAATGGTGTCTAATTAATTTAGCTGCCATCTACTGTACAGGTAATATATACTGTACATCTATTCCTGTATCTTGACAAATTAGGAACTATTTCTTGGTGGATGATAACTATTTTGTTGGCTTTCAACATCATGCTGTGTTACTACTTCAGGCAAATGGCTTGTCACAGTTTATTCCTTATATATACCTTAATACGGGATTATATTATTCTTCTGTCAACTGGCTGGATTCCCATGTGTTAATATTCTTATCTGAGTCTAATTTTGTAACCCAATAAAATTATGGATGTCTAATTCATTCATATAGTTGTAAATTAGTATCAAAATGATCTACAGTTCCCTCCACAATGATTGGCACCCCTGGTATAGATGAGTAAAAAGGGTTATAAAAAAGTCACCGTTTGGTGAATTAGTTTAATCTCACACTGAAAAAATGAAAAACATCCAACCTTTAATTGAATAAAATTTATTCTGAGAAAAAAAAATCCCTCATAAAGAAATAATTATTTTTAATAAAACCACGTGTGCCACAATTATTGGCACCCCTGCATTTAATACTTTGTACAACCTCCCATTGCCAATAAAACAGCACTGAGTCTTCTCCCGTAACATCTAATAAGGTTGGAGAATACAGAGCAAGGAATCTGAGACCATTCCTCTTTACAGAATCTATCCAGATCAACCAGAGTTCTAGGTCCTCTCTTGTGCACTCTCCTCTTCAGCTCAGACCACAGGTTTTCAATGGGGTTTAGGTCAGGGGACTGAGATGGCCATGGCAGAAGCTTGATTTTGTGTTCAGTTAACCATTTTTGTGTTGATTTGGACGTATGCTTTGGATCATTGTCCTGCTGGAAGATCCAACGATGACCCAGTTTTAGTTTCCTGGCAGAGGCAGCCAGATTCTGATTTAAAATTTTCTGGTATTTCACGAAGTTCATGATGCCATGTACCCAAACAAGGTTCCCAGGGCCTTTGGAGAAAAAACAGCCTCACAACATCACGGAACCTCGACCATACTTAACAGTGGGGATCAGGTTATTTTCGCTATAGCCATCCTTTTTTTTTACGCCAAACCCACCTTGAGTGTTGGTTGCCGAAAAGCTCAATTTTCGTTTCATCTGTCCATAGAACATGGTTCCAGTCAAAGTTCCAGTAGCGTTTAGCAAACTCCAGGCGCTTATGTTTGTGGTGAAATGACAGGAAAGCCTTTTTTTCTAGCATGCCTTCCAAATAAATTATTGACATAGAGGTGATGTCTACTGGTAGTTTTGGAGACTTGATGACCCCAAGATGCTACTTTCCTCTGTAATTCTCCAATAGTGATCTTTTTTTGCCTCTCTTAACATCCTCCTCACTGTGCGTGGGGGCAAAATAAACTTGGGTCCTCTTCCAGGCAAGTTTGTAACAGTTCTAGTTGCTTTAAAAATTTTAAGTATTGCCCTAACGGTAGATATGGGCATTTTCAGGTGAGTAGCTATTTTTTTATAGCCATTCCCTGACTTATGAAGCTCAACACACTTTTCCCTCATTTTATTTGTGTGTTCTCTTATCTTTCCCATGTTGATGTATGAATAAGTGAATATGGTCTCTGTGTCACCTCGTATTTATACCCCAGTAAAACAGAAAGTTATGGATTACTGCTTGAAAGTTCCTAAACATTCTGATCAACTTTAAAAAGTCAAATATAAATAAAATGGTTAACTGAACACAAAATCAAGCTTCTGCCATGGCTACCTCAGTCCTCTGACCTAAACCCCATTGAAAACCTGTGGTCTGAGCTGAAGAGGAGAGTGCACAAGAGAGGACCTAGAACTCTGGATGATCTGGAGAGATTCTGTAAAGAGGAATGGTCTCAGATTTTTTGCTCTGTATTCTCCAACCTTATCAGATGTTACGGGAGAAGACTCAGTGCTGTTTTATTGGCAATGGGAGGTTGTACAAAGTATTAAATGCAGGGGTGCCAATAATTGTGGCACACGTGGTTTTGTTAAAAATAATTATTTCTTGATGAGGGATTTTCTTCTCAGAATAAATTTATTTCAATTAAAGGTTGTATTTTTCTCATTTTTTCAGTGTGAGATTAAGCTAATTCACCAAAAGGTGAATTTTGTAAAACCCTTTTTACTCATCTTTACCAGGGGTGCCAATAATAGTGGAGGGCGCTGTATATGTAATACAGTATATGTAAATGGTAGCATCTCCAATGCTCTTGACTGACTGTAAAACATTGAATAGATTATAAATATATAAAATTATAAATACTTCCTGATACAAATTTCAATGTCACTTTGCTTAAAGGGATGGAATGAACTTCATAAACCTCTACTAACAAACACATATAAAATTTAAATTGGGTATTTATGGCATTTCTACAATTTTAGAGCTTCCACAAAAAACTTAGATAATATCACTTCCAAGAATGTCCAATGTATTTACATGCAATTTTCAATATTCTTTTTTTGGACTCTCTTCTTCCAGAGCTATTCAAGGAAACCTGGTGCTTTAAAACAAAGGTGCACCATAGCAATCAAGTAGTATTTTTTGCATATAATCCTCGAAAAGTAATGACCATTGGTAATATCAGCACAAAACCAGGTACAAATGTGAAAGCTGCATATTCAAATGTGTCCCCAAGATTCAGGATGATACATTCTGAAAACATACATTTTATGTGATTGACCTTCAAATACTATGGCTCCAGGCTTGAGTCCAAGAACAACTCACAAAATGCACACAGCCTCAGTGCTTGCCTCTTGTAACCATTTCCAAAAATGGCATAAAACCATTTAGCTTTGCATGGAATAATAGAAATTTCCACAACATTTTCTTGACACTCATCTTCTGATCAGGTGCAGCTCAAAAATACATTTTAGGGTTTGGAAAGATATTTCACAACACTCTGGCTCTGGTTGCTGTCATAAAATGCACTGCACAGTGGTAAAGACTGATAAGTAGCTCATCGACTACAGTCCTGACGTACAGTTGTAAACGTGTATGTGAAATGTCTTTGAGAATTATTTTTTTAGCCCCCCCTTAATCTCCATTTACAGAAATATTTAAACTTTGTCTTTGCTGTAAAAATAAATGAACAAATTCAGTGGGATTGAGCTGGTAGATTTACAGTGCCCTCCAAGATGTGTGGAATGTATGAAAAAGTAATGTCATTTTCCAAAAAGTTATGTGTCAAAATTATTCACAACCCTAATAGCCATTTTAAATACAATCCAACAAAATTTTCTATTAGCATGCAACTTTATAAAATTATGTCTCAATCATAGGGAACTACTGTATATTGTGGCCTACCATAGCTCCCTGTTTCACTGGGGTATAGAAATGACATAACACATATAAATTCCATGTGTCTTCCATTACCACCAGAAAATAACTCTCAGAAGGAACAACACAAAGGGTTGTTGAACTTCATAAATCATTATATTGTTACAAGCCATTAAACAAAAAACTGAAGATATCACGTTCCTTTATTTGGTCATAATAAGGACATTTAATATCAGTGGAACAGTGGTAAACCTGCCTGGTAAAAGGTGCAAGTACATTTTGCCCCAAATGAGGCAGATTGATTTATAAGCTAAGAGAAAGTCAAGGCCACAGTTGGAAACATTCAAAACTTGGTTGCATCTTGGGGACAGACAGTCAGTGCCTTTCTAGTGCCTTTTGAGAACAGTATTTATGAATCTGCTGTTAAAAAATTATAATGTCAAACCAAAAGCACTCCAAACGAGCTAACCATATCCTACTGTAAAACAAACCAATCTTTAAAAAAATTATTGAATTTGTGCTCTTGCAAAATGTCCCTCCCTTCCTTTCTTTTCTCATGTAACTGGCTGGATCACATGCTGTATTACATATTATTAGGTAACGTTACTAACGCTAGCTGAGTTAGTGAACACATAATAACCAAACATTAACGTTATGCATTACTGAGTTAGCCATCATACACGTAACACTTTTAACATAAGTTAGACCATTATCCCACATTTGGTTTCTAGCTAGTTATACTGAGAACTAAATTAAGTTAATGTGCATAAAAATGCACTTGCTTCTGGGTGGTTGATCCTGTTTGAGTATGGTGCGGTGGCAAGATAAGCAAACAAATGGTTGGACTGGCCACAAGACGTTTCATCAGTACAAAGTTATAAAACAGATATCGTAATAATAATAACAATGTAATACGTGTAGATAATGGATAGAATATGGACGGATCACTTTAAGGGTTGTTTCTCCTGACAAATTTTCCTATTGAAAACTGAACCTCATATTGAAAAATAAGTCAGGAGAAGAAACCCTTCAAGTTATCCATCCATATCTACTGCATATCTGGCAGCAGAGTGATGGTTTAACACTTGTTTCATACGTTAGAGCCATTTAGCCAACCATGTGTTCCATACTGTTCCAGTGTAGTTTACAGCTGAATCTAGTCCCACCCCCCAATTCCCATAGAGATCCATTCAAATGCAGAGAGGTTATATCGCTTGTAGGAGTATCAGAAAATAAGATATCAAGAGTCTTTTGATATTGTTGGGTCACAGACATCAGGAAGCCAAGGCATGCAAAGGATATGCAACCAAATGTTAAAAATGATTACTTTATTCTTCATTATGTTAATCTGTCCAATATTTTTTGATGTCTGAAAATGGGGCGGACTATGTACAAAAGGTTCTATAATTTCTAAATGGTTCATCCGATATGGATGTAAATACCCTCAAATTAAAGCCGAAAGTCTGCACTTCAACCTCATTGTCATTGTATCCTTTCAAACTCAAAGTGCTAGAGTACAGAACCAAAATAACAAAAAATGTGTCACTGTCCAATTAATTATGGTGCTCGCTGTATATGGATTTCATGATGGCGGATTTATTGATTTTCTTAGTGTTTCTTTCTGCGGCATACCTAGTGTTTTATTTTAACAACTTTAAAGGGTAACTAACCCCACGGTTTCGAAAAATACTTTGTGGGGTGAGCAAGAGAGAGGGGTGGGGGCAGAGGAGCTGTGTCCATCGTCATTTCCATAAATTAATATAGGATTGTACAAATTATTTTGTATAACTCGGATCAATCTGTCAAACTAGACGTTGCACATCAAATATGAATCAAGATTTAACTGCATGGCCTATTTCTCACCTCAAATATCTTCAGAAACATATTTTAGTGGACTACTTAGGTGGAATAAGAGAGTTTATGAACAGGACGCAACGTTGTTCCGGAACGAAAAGTAATGTAGCGGGTCTAACCAATCAGATGTGGGCGACAACAACTATCCATGATGATGTAGTAGTATGAAGAAATAGGTACTCACGATTATAGCGGGGTGAATAAATAAATGCAGATAAAAATGACAAATATTTAGACCTACTAAATAAATATTGAATCTTACAATCCTATCGAGACATATGTTTGCCCCATTAATGTACTGTATGTTTGTGGGTCAGATAAAGTTTCGCCAAATAAGTAAAGTAGTACAATTTATTTTAAAATGTTAAAAAATTAAAAATCTTATTTGTGAATGCAATTTTCTGACCAAAATAATGTCAATAATAATAATAATGCATTTTATTCATGATGTCCTTTTCATACACCAAGGCACTGGATGCAGACAATTGCTCAAACATATTCTGGAGTCATTTGTAAAAAAAGAAAAAATGTAAGTGTAACAGCTGAATTGCACATTATTTTCACTATAAATGATTGGAATTTGACACTTTTATGTGACACAAAGTTTTAATGACCACATTCTCTTCAGATGGTAAGATGATAAAATACAGGGCCAAGTTCCATAAAATTATTTAGGAAACATATCATTGCTTTGGAATAGAGCTTGTTTACTTTGTGCGAGCTAAGATGGCCAATATTGTTTATTGTAACTTGGCTTCATTTTGATATCAAAACTTTTAACGGCAGGCCTAGTTTTAGCAAGTTTTAATTATTGACTTACTGACAGTGATGTGTAGGCTATGCGTGAGAAACTTGGCATTGTTGTACATTGAAAACGTTTTTTGTTGAGATAGGATTTACAATACCATGCTTCTGGTTCTGTGATTGTATTCCTGAATTGAAGAAATTAAAGTTGAGTCCTGTTTGAGGCCATACTAAAAAGGCTACAAAAGGCCAACAGATATTAAGGCTAACCAATAATCCTCAGACTAAACATATGCTATGCAGGCTTGAAAATCATCAGGCTAAATTACTAATTGATTTTGACAGGGCAGTCCCTTTTTGTGCGTGAGGTTGTAAAGGAGAAACAAAAACATTTCCATATAAAATGTATAAGTGTATGGCGCTAGTGCTGTATATTTTCCCTGTATCTGTAATTACGGGATGCCAAAAATCAGTTTCCGCGAATACAACTTGTTCTGGGAAGAATTGTCCCATGCAGACGAGTTTCCTCTCGTGTGAGCGCTCCGGGCCAGCTGACTACAGCACTGACAGGACGGCGCCTTCGCACATCTGGTTCAGTGTCAGAGGCTGGCGCCTTCTTGGCCGCAGCCTTCTTTGCGCGAGGCCTTGTGTGCGCAGTGGTAGGGGCTGACCCATAGACGGGAGTTGCTGAACGCGAAACTGGCATAAACTGCCTGGCGTTTTATGCCATGTGCATGGGAAGCACAAAGATGATGACGCTGCAATAACCGAATTGTGGAATGCATGAAGAATGATCAACAATATGACTGTAATATCATGGTATTCAAAAGTGTTAACAAAAATGAAAGGTGCTTTATTCCAGAACAAGCATACTTCATCTCTGCTGGATTCGTTTGATGTTCTCGAAATTACACATAGGCTAGCTATGTGAAATTCGATCTCAAATCGTCAAATTAATAACAGACAGCCTACGTAGGCTACTATTTTACATTTAAAAATTACAATTAAACATGGACAATGCAATTTCAAACTTTAACATGTAACTCTGGACCTTGATGTTGATAAGGCTGTTAAAACGGTTTGCCACGTCTCTTTTCAGAGTTTCTGTTTCCTTCGTGTCATCTGCTAAATCTATTCTATCTTATTGTTGCGTGGGTGCAAAGTAAAGGAAAAATCCAATCTATTGTCTCCCCCCCCCCCCTCAAACAGAGGGTAGGCTACCTCGACGTAGCCTACGGACTCTGCATGCCTATATATGTTAAAATTGTCCACCGGGCCTGGCCAAAGATGCATCGCATCGGTTCCTCTTCACAATCTACACAATCAATATGTCATGTAGTCTAAATAAATTTATTTTATCAGTGGAATTTATGTAGTTGTTTCTGTAGCTTACGCATACTGTCCAGTTTTCAGACCCCATTAAATTAAAATAAACAAATAGAGCAACAAGTAGTAAAATCATTAGGCTACTCATCGGCCACATTTGCAATCTTTTCTTCTTTCGGAATGCTCGTTTTATAGGTTAGCTAGCTATTTAGTTTAATTTCGCAGTTCTTACATTAACGTTATAGTGCATCCTGTTAAATTCAATAAATTCATAAGCATTATTAGATTACCCTTGTTGGAATAAATAAATAAATAACGGTAAGCTTTTGCAATAGGCTTGGTATACGACGCATAGGCAAGTGTAGGCTAAATCAAAACGTTTATCTGATGTATCTGATATAGAATTTTCATTAAACTCGTTACTCGTAACTTATTAGAGAAATAGAAAATCAAATACCCTATGTGGAATATCTATAACGTCCACCGAATCCATTTAGACAAATTACACATTTTGTAGTATGAAGAGTAGCCTACACTAAAATGTACGGCAAGAGACGTATCCCGTCTCATAGAAAAAAACGCTGTAGTCAATTAAAAGGTTATATAGTAGTAGACTATAGCCTACACACAACTTTATAAAAATACATAAACATCATATGAACGCTGTAAAGTATTTGATTATTAAAATGAAACGACTGTAGGCTAACCAACACACACATGCATCGTAAAACTGATTAGACTACTCATTTTTGTTTAGCCTACTGTCCACGTACAATTATGTGCTTGTATTTCACAAGATTAATCAGCTACTCTGATGCGGTTTTCATTAACAATAATGTATTACCAGAGCATAATCGAGTAGCCCAATAATGTCTGGTTATGGTTAGTCTACAGCTTAAAACCATAAAATGCTAATTTATTTCGTTTGCAACTTTAATTCTCACGTTTGTCACTTATGCAGAAATAAGAGTAACTATAGGTAGTTTTTTAATGCGCTGCCTGCGATAGACTATGATTCAACTGCTTGGTAAAAGTCTTGACCGCAGTGGCTGACGCTGTGAAGCTCCTTTAATTTTTTTTGAGGAAAAGATTCTTTCGCACTAAGGGAAAGTCGGAGCCTGTTTCCAATTGTCGCTGGTTGGTAGTGATTGGTCTTGTCACAAACTCGTAACTCACCACAGTTTTCGAGAGGCCGAGTAGTCTCTTTGAAAATGCAATGGAATAAAACAGGGACGCTTTTCCCTCAGCGGGACAGTTCGGCTTCAGTGCATTTGCTGCAGAAAGCGCCCAGTTTTTTTAACAGTATGATGTGATAAGCAACCACATACTGTAGCCTAGTTTATGATTATGTGGATAATTAATCAGTCGAGATGTAGCTCAAGGTAGCCTAAATGAACAGAATAACAATTATAGGACCTCTCCCATGCAGGATGAACTTTCTGAACACAATAGCCTACATTACATTAATGTCACACTTCATTTCACACTGGTATCAATCAAAGCTTAATATAAATGATAGTGGGAAGTTTTTCGAAAGGCACAAGACACATAGTTTTGCCCAAGGAAAAAAAAAATGTTGTTTTTATTTTTGCATGACAGTCCCATGCATGTTCATTCATTTCACCAGATGAAAAACAATGCAATTAATTCAGACAGAAGTTACAGAAGAAGTATGGACAATTTTGACGTCAAAATAGTTTGGTCTGAAATCTTGAACATACCAATATTTTAAGAGGCAAAATTATGACTGTGAATTTCACAATTAAAGCAAAATTCAATTATTAATCAAACCTTTACGACAGAAGAAATTCAGCATTACTTGACATTATTTTCAAGCCATCAAAATACAAATTAAACATTAGTAAATTTTTCTTATTCATATTTTTCATAGATGCATTTCATAGTGCTTGAAGTGTTTTTCTCTGAAATTCATGTGTAAAGATTGTCTTAGGTATATCCTAAATATAAAATGAAACTGCTTTTTATATTTTTGTAATGAACTGTTGTCTTGAGATTTAGTACCACTCAGGAAGCACATCAAATGATCTACACTTTATTTTTACAGCCCCAGCTGAGTCAGTTAATTGTTCATGACCCAAAGATTAAGAGGTTAATCTTCCACTAACATGGCTTTCATCACTGCTAATGAATGACTTCGGGATCAGTCAGTCTGAGCAATAAGACTTTCTCCAACTTTATTTGGGAATAATCAAGAAGTTGCTTTGTTTGACGGCAGGAATTGTTAACCCTGAAATTTGAAAGCATGGCCCTTCTTACAGCTATTGTGTTGTCAATTAAATAGCTTTTCGACAGAACAAACCGTTGCTTCTAAAGGGAATTGAGTGAGGTGAAAATCTAAGTGGAATGATTTCTTCTCATTGGCTTGTTTTTGCAATATGGGTAAATGTATAAAACAAAATGCAGTACTAGGAGGTATACACTGCAATGTCCTGTATGGTCTGAAATTAAAACAGCTGTTATATTCCACATAAATTCATGGAATTCACTTAATTCCAATTGCATAGCTTCTTATGGTGAGACTTCTCAGAAGATGGATGAGGCTGGACCACAGCTGCATGTAGGGAAGAACTTGGAAAGCCAGTTTGCTTTGAATTAAATATTGGACCAGATGAAGGCTCTCCATTTGCTGTATTTTGGGATGGAGACACTATGGTATGGCTGGTGGCCTTTGGACTAGATGTTGACTGAGGTCCTGGTTGCTAGCAAACCTGTAGACTTGTCAGGCCAGCGTATCGTCTTCTAGGTGAATTGGCCAATTTAATCTTTGCTTCTCCACTGCAGGTAACAGCCTGCTCATGTGTGTGCTGATGTGAAATCTGGTTTTCAAAAGTTAACTGGCATGGTGACCTCTAATTGGGCATTTAGTGTGGTTAGCTCATCACCTGAACTAAGCTGAAATTTCCAAAAGTAACAGATGTGACAGGTTTATTGTAAAAGTGTTCTTGTGAAGGTCTGTGTAAATTTGTGAAAAATAAATAATAGTAGAGAATGATAACCTTTTTACATCAGTTGAAAATTTAAAACTTCAGTATCTGTTCATATTATTTGCAGTTAGTTATGTGAACAATGCACCCTTACATATCAGTAATATTTTATAATATTTTAGACAATCTATGCCTTATTGTCAAGTTTCATGGCCCTTGGTTATGTTTTTTCCCAGTTTTAGTTTTTTTCCCCCTTATATGCTTGTATTGCGGTTGTTGTACTTGTTGGAATTATTGTTTTCCCCTCTTCTTAGTCTTCTTGTGCTGTCTGTTTTTATTTATTATATCACATGCATATGGGATTCAATACCCAATTATTTGTCAGTAGATTTTGTGTTGAGCACGTTTCATTTTTCAATTTTAGTTGAAACTACCTGCTCTGACACTGACTTAAATTATCATATCACTTCATCAGTCATTTTTAGCCAACTAATTGTTCTTGAAAGGAACAATGCAACCATTGAGATTAATGAAAGGCTTTATTTTCTAAACGATGTTGCTGATAGTTCATTTTATAGTTAATTTAATATTATTTGGCGATTATAAAAATATGTTGTTGTACTTATGTTTTGTTCAAATGAATGCTGGAAGCTGCTCGTGGTGAACTGTCAACAGAACTGTCATCCCACCATAGCTGAAGCACCATGCATGTTATTTCAAATATAAAGAACATTGCAACCCAGATAGGATTCAGTGAATCCACATTGAGTTTGGACAAAGTATTTCCTGTTCTGTCATTACAGGCTGCTGCAAGTCTACCAATAACAAATAAAAACCTTGACTAAATAAATGAAGCACTTGGGCACTCAGGGACTGGGTGATTGATTACAACTCTCTTGACTGCATTGGAGGGGAAGACTACTGCATGAGACAGACAGAGACAGACAGAGAGAGAGAGGTGACAACAGACAGCACCAACAATAATCTCACAAGTAACCAATTAATGATCGTGACTTTTTAAGTATGTCCAAGATTTTGAACGTTTACATTCAAGGATTTTGTGAAACTTCCGAACCTGCAGAATAAAGAGCGGGAAAACTTTTTACATAACATTTCCACTGTTCTCCAACTGAAGCAGAATATATCAGTACATTGACAGTATCGTAGTAGATTTATTTAATTTTGATCATTAAAATAACACTAACAACAACCGCAGAATCTTCATAACCATCATCATCATAATACAGCCTCATTTTCAATAGTTCTTTGAGGGTTTAAAGGTCAACTTCTTTCCCCCCAATTCAATTTTGTTTTTTTTATGCAGCCAACATCCTACAATATGACATCTGGACAACTGGATTGATAGTTTGCATTTCATTTTCCAGTTCACATGGCAAGGGCTGAATTGTACAGAAGCACTGGATTCTGTGCAAACTACTGGGCCCAATAAGATTTGCAACAAAAGGTTTGGACAGAGATTCACCTAACAATTGGACAGAAGTTAAAAGGCAGAACTTGAACCCATTTTCAGCTTTAAACAGTGCCCTTTTAAGATTACGATTTTGGTTTAAAAGTGCATAACGAAAAGGCATATATAACTAAGCTGTAAATCGAGTTTATCCGCCCTACAGAGTATTCTTGTAATGCAAATTAAATTCTAAAATTAGGCCAGCCTTTGTAGACCAACAGTTTGCTTAAAAATATATTTTATGCATGGCAATGTTCATATTTTTGTGAATAATTGGATTGCATAGAAATTGGATTATAAACATTGTGGTTTATATTTATGTTATTATAAAAACTGTACTTAAATTCACTTTTGTTATTTGTTTTCACAGCCATTCGGGCCTACATATGCTTCAGCGATAGTAGCCTACAATTATAAAATATTTCATATAGGGTTGATGTGTTGGTTCTAATAAAACTCATTTTAGTTGCATTGGAATTATTCACAGGTTTTAATTAATGGCAGGTGGTAATGACAGTTTAATTTTTTTCCAACGTCCAAGTAATGTGCATAGTACAAACAATGTAATGAGATATAAGCCAATGGGCAGAATATCCAAAGAATAGGTCTAAATCGATGCCCGTAATCGCCAAAAGAGAAAACAGTGACTTGATTTTAAAATAAGGTTAATTACATTACCAAGTTAATAATGATAATATGTACTAACGAATAATAACGAATATTGTTGCCACTTTTACGAAGCACAAAGTTCATTTGAACACTCACAGGTGATTTTAACAGGGATGGCAACATCCAGAATCGCATTCATCCGATTGAAAGTAGCCTAAACATGCATGAGTTTTCTTCCGCAAACTTGCGTTACACTTCTTGCTTCTTAAAGTGAGATAAAATGCTGAGAAAAAATATATACCGTACACTTAATTGACTGCAGCCACAGATTCAAATAGCTATAGCCTAACCATCTGAGAAATCTGAAAAGGAATAAATAGCCTACACGGCCATCCTTTCCATACACATTGCTGTTTGCGATGATCTGCGCGTGTGCTGCACAACACTGGGTAGGCGGCATATATTGTACTAGGTTACTTTGAGTTTCCGTATATTAAATCATATAAACAAATGCCACTTACTGTCCTGTAAGGCTGCCTCGCTTCCACTACTCGCGTTAGATTGTTCCTGAATTCCTTTCCCGACGTCCTTCACCACCGCAGCCGGCTCCTTCATGCGGTTCATCACCGATACTTCTTCCAGGTCCAGAAGATGGCTCACGCTGAAGTTTTTCCTGTTTTGGCTGCCGTCAACGGTGTCCATCCTGCTCGGGGGGTTAGGAATACATTGTTTTTCCTGCAGATACTCCGTGTCCATTTCTGTAGATCGCTCCAATAGTCAAAAATATTTCACAGTTTAAAAAAAATCTGTTTTCCACGGTGATCTCGGTGGATGTACTGAAATGTTAGGATCACTTAAAGGAAGTAAACGGGATCCATTTTTCCTTCAAAAATGACTTGTCCGCCTTTCCGAGTGACGTCTCGTTTAAAAATAAAAACTACTTCCACACTCCCACAAGCTGTATATTTTCCTACTCCCCTACATGGTACCGAGGAGTTTTCATCCCCCAACGTCGTCTCTCCAGAGCCTTTGTCAACAAATGAAAATGAATAAAGCCTTATGAGACCCAGTTGTACCTATGACTCACTCGTCTTACTCGATCACGCTCGTGCAATGTTGTAAGAGTAGATCTGACCCACACTGACACGGGGACCTCTCTGCAAGGTTAAAAAAAGTTTCTCCCTGAAAATAGTCGCTCGGAGTCCAAGATCTCTACCATTACATCAGTGCAATGTCCCTGGAGGCCCTCAAAGTTGGCCCTAATGAGATAATTATGTCCACATCCAAATGCTCAAAACTTCATTCACCCCCAGAGGAATTACAAAAATGACTCGCTTTAATTAAAACCTGTAGCTTGGAGTTAAAATTATGTTTCCTTTTCAATACGGACACATATATAGCCTAAATATATCCTCTGAATTACAATCTTGAAATGTTAACTAACTGAAAATAGCCTACCTAAAATGCCCTATTTTTTCGGACATCATTGGTATTTCATTTCCAAAAACCACTCTAATGTTATGAAGACAACAAACAGGTAACTGTCCTATCAAAGCAGCATTTCACTACGGCTCACTGGGTTGTAGGCAAGAGGCTGATTTACTAAACTTTTGTTTTCTATTTGAATATGAGCACAGGATTCCCGAGGTTATAAAGTGATTTACAAGCAAATAAAATAAACATCCTAAATTATATAATCAAAGCCATATGGCGATTGAACTGTTTTCGTAACTCTCGTTTCTTATAGGCTAAGCATTCTTTCACACTCCCGTTAAAAGTCAGCCGATGTTATCATTTAACCAGTTTCCAGTTTCCATGAAAGCCTTGTGTAATGTAGACTAGATACAGTACGTTCCACAAAATGCGGGCGCCTAATAGACATTAGACCTATACCTACTTCCTATTGCATTTGTGTATGCACAACACAAGTATGTTGTTTTACAACACGTGATGATAATAATATTGGAAAATCTTTGGACGTGACACCTATAGCTACAACCCCAGCGTCGATTTGAGAGGATTTCCAATAAAACAGGCTAACCATTTCCATCAAAGACACGTGGGCTCTCGTCTTTCCCCAGAACATAATAAGGGCACTGCGACGTATTTTTAAACACGCAAAGATTTATATAGTCACCCACGAGGAGGAGAAGGGGGGGCGAGCGCGATAGGAGGAGGGTAGGCTACTTCTCAGACCAAACGTATTTCCAACAAATTTAGACGCACCGAGTTGACGAACTAAAGCAATAGATTTTTTTAACTTGTTAGCATTTTTTTACTACTTAGGCTACGCACAGCCCCCCTCGTGACACGCATGAAGGGGACCAGCGGAGCACTTTTCTTTTCGGATCAGGAATTGCATGCAATATATATATATAAAATATATGTTTATAAAAACTGAAATAATAAATATAGCTTTAAAGCCCAAGTAGCTACCATGAATATATTATTTATTATTGCAATGATTGATGATGATGCTTCAGTAAGTTATTCTTGCAATAAATGCTTTATTGATGGATTTGGCTGCATGTCCAAAAGCTGTAGTAAAATGAAATATCTTCAGTTCCAAATCACAATAACACTTTTAGCTTCAAATTACTAAATTTCTGACTTCTGATACATTGAAGTTCAATTGAAACCGAACAATGCCATCGGCACCCGGTTCCCCACCATCATTGCCGCCACATCTGGACTGTCATCTAGCTGCTGCAAATTCTATTATCATGGGCATTGGCTGTTTTGACCATGCTGGTCATTAAGACCTAGACCCTGAGCTGACCAGAGGAGGATGGGTTCCCCCCTTGAGTCTGGTTACTCCCATGGTTTCTTCCTAGTTACACCAGTTTTTCCTTGCCACTGTTGCCTTTGGCTTGCTCTTGTGGGGGTTTAGGCTGGGTTTTTCTGTGAAGCGCATTGTGACAACTAGTGAAATGCGCTATATAAATAAATATATATTTTATTTTATTTGAATAGCTTTACACCCATGGTGCGCTTGTGGTCTTGACCCATGTCGCCAAACTTCCCAAATGTTCGGAACAAACTTTCAAACCAAAAACAAGTATAATGGTATCATAATACAACGCGCACAAGCAGCGATAGTCTGGTACTCACCTCGCCATCCATATAGGCTACACAGCACACACCGTATCTACTGGTATACCGAATTCCTGTGGGGTGCTCAACAAGGTGCATTCATTTGCTTGAAAACATTTTAATTTCTGAACTTCTGAATCCCAGCAGACATAAATGCATTAAGATACATAAAGGTAGGCCTATATGGCTCTGGAATTCAGAATAGAAATACTCACGTCCCGCGAGTGCAGAACAATTCTGATATTGACATTGGCTGTTGATCTCAAAGTAGGCTACCAAATCAAAACACGTCACTTAATGGCTACGTAATGAAAAATGCTTGATTAAAATATCTTTGAAAGTCTAGTTCAAAGAGCAAAGACAATTTATTTCAAAACAAAAATAGAACAACAGAAGGATCTAAGAGAAAATATTAAGTATTTCAGATTTTTCGCAATTCATTCCCATAGCAGAATATACCAAATTCATTTAGGGCAATTTCGAGGGTTGGCAAAATTAATGCACTTTGTGATTATTATACAGCATGTGATTCTTAAGGTTATTAATTCACAGAGCTCATAGCACCCCTTGGCTATTTCTACTTTACAATAAAAAAAAAATCAGATCAACTTAAAACCATCTTTAAGAGTCCATTTCCATCATGGAGTAAATATAATAAGTATAACTAAACAAACTTGCACTGAATACAGTATTATTTAGGCTGTGAAAAATGGGAGTTAGCATGTTCTCCCCGTGTCCGTGTGGGCTTCCTTCCATAGTCCAAGGTTAGGCTAATTAAAGACTCTAGCCCATAGGTATGTGTGTGAGTGAATGGTGTGTGTGCCCTGTGATGGATGGATTGGCGACCTGTCCAGGGTGTATCCCCTGTCTCTCGCCCAATGCTTGCTGGGATAGGCTCCAGGCTCTGTATGTCTGAGTATCCTTGTATCCTCAGCTATTCTGCTAAAATGTTTTGCTGACAAGTCTATATTCAAAAATTGTTAAAGGGTAATTCCACCCAAAAACAACATTAATTTTATTGAACAGATCAAGGCGCAACTAATTCAGTCTTTCTTTGTGGCTGGCCAAAAATAATTTATTATTTGAATATAAAGCTGAAAAAAACTTCCTCGTTTTTGAAAGACTACAGTATTTTCAAGTGGGCATGTAAATTACATAGCAAGTAGGCGGAACCAGCGAGGGAATAATTGCTGCCTGCATCTCACTGTTCTGAATACAGACGGGACACATCGTAGATCAAGCTAGCTATCATTGCTATTTTATTATAATGTCAAAAAATTACATTGATAGGCTACGTTATTTCCTAAAGATGTCTTGGCAAACTAAACCAAACAGGACTCGAGTGCTGTTGGTTACACAGTGGAGCTCCTCCGGTATTCCCTGATTTCCTGTAGCCTACATCTTCCTCTGCCTTATTGAATCACCCAGTAAGGAACCATGTCATCTAACCTTACATTATGATCCATGACCATTATGTAGACTAACATTAGCTAGCTGACCATAATTGAACAGTTTCGTATTTGATTATGGAAGCAATGTATGTTTTCTGGGCTAGTGCGTTAGCTGTTGTTAGCAACGGGTTTCTTGGCATAAAACAAATGGGTTTTTAAATATGTTTTCCATGGAGTAGGCTATAGTAGCTAACCTTGCATTCGTTAATGGAAGGAGGTCGGATATCGCGGTGATAAATGCGTCGTGTCCATGTTTTTACCGACATCAGTGTGTTCAAAGCCCATAGAGAGAAAGCCTTGCCAACTCGAATGACTGCAATGTAATGGAAAAGAAGTCAATGGCATTCTTTGAGTAGCAGGTGAGAGTAGAATCTGGAAAAATACATGGAGGTGAATGGAGCTAAATGCTATAAAATTTAGATTTCGAGCAGTCGATTTAAAATATTTTCGCATAACTGGATTATTAATGACAATGTTACACGGCCTAATGCTTACAATTAATACATAATTATAAGTCGACATGGAATCGATGGTTGTGTTATGATCTCACTTAAAAAAACATTTCCACTAGCATTGATGCTACGCAATGTTGACGAGTTCGCCGGTTCATGAATATTCATTACCGGTGGCTCCTCAGTCAACAATCCAGTCCTGTTTGGCGGTAGCCAACTAGCCAGTAACTTGATTGCTCAATAAATATGCTCTAGAAGATTCTTGTTAAAATCAGATTGTCTATAAAATACAAGGTGATGTAGCTACCACCGCTACTAGCTACTTTGTTCATCCACATAGTTGTCATTCTTGTGCTGTTATTACCAAACACTTTAAAGGTTTCTTGTTAGCTATATTGCTATAATTAAAAGGTAATTCCACCCACGTTTGGTTTGTACAAAAGTAGCTCCCCTCCTGATTAAAATGAGCTCTCAGCCAACTTTCTAGAGCTCCAATCCTGTTCGGTTTAGTTTGCCAAAACATCTTTAGGAAATAACGTAGCCTATCAATGTAATTTTCTGACATTAAATAGCAATGATAGCTAGCTTGATCTACGATGTGTCCCGTCCCTATTCAGAACAGTGAGATGCAGGCAACAATTCTTCCCTCGTTGGCTCCACCTACTTGCGATGTAATTTACACGCCTACTTGAAAACACTAGTCTTTCAAAAACGAGGAAGTGGTAAAGGTATACGTTATGACGTATACCTGTACGGAATTTTCAACTTTATGTTCAAATAACTCAGTACAGATTTTTTTTTGGCCAGCCACAAACAAAGACCTTGATCTGTTCAATAAGGTTAATGTTGTTTTTGGGTGGAATTACCCTTTAAGAGAAATGTATATATAAATTCACATGCACAACACAAGACAGACCCTTAATGGTATGATACTGATATTTAGAAGTTAATTCCAAGCCTTGTTTTTACTGGTCTCTCCATATATGCATAAAATGTGATATCCAATATAAAAATGCCATCACTGCATTACATCAAGTTTGAATACATTGTGCACAAAAATACATTTGAATACATGAATGTCAAATGCATTCAAATATGAATGCAATCATTTCAAAGGATATGAAAAAATCACTTGCCCCCTGAAGAAAATATATTATTCAAGGCCATCAGAGCTTGTGCTCAAAAGCCTGTATGAATCTTGAAATCAGCTTGTTCAAGCAGGTGTAACATTTAGCTAGTATGATTCAAACAAACCAGCTTGCTATAAGTTCAGTGAAAATATCTAAGGTAAGCCATATAAGAACATAATCTTGAAAAAAATGTTTATTTACAGACTATGCTGACGAAACTGTGAAAAATCCTTAAAGATTTGTTGATTTTATTTATCTATGTGAACAATTCACAGTACAAGTACTAATTACAAACTACAAGCTGGACGTCATCTCTTATTCTTTTAAGCCCTGTTGAAGAAGAAGGTGGAGGAGGAACAAGAGGAGGCCGCCACTGAAAATATTAGTAGAACAGCCAGAAAGGCCTATGTCTATTGGATCCCAAGGTACCACCTTACATTAAGTTACAGCTACACCTGCATTGTTTAATTGTAACTATTTTGGTAACAAGAGGCTAGAGTAACACCAATGTAGGTAACATGGAACAACAGTTATGAAATGTGAAACAAGGCCAGCTCTGTATAATGATAACTGACATGTAACAGGGCTGGCCTTGTTTCACCTGTGTAATTAAGAATACCGCTAACTGTTGTTCAAAGTCACCTACGACAGAGTTACTCAGTAATAACCTCTTGTTACCAAATGAGTTACAATTGAACTACACAGGTATAGCAGGAACTTGATGTAAAGTGTTACTGGCCCATATGTGTAGTTTAAGCACATGAGGAATCAGAACCCTGCAATATATGCTGTAGGAGGGTTATGGAAATCACCTACATTTTTGGTGTTGTGCAAATATAAGGTAATGTGGCCACCACGCTTTTTTTTCCACAATTGAGATACTACACAGGTTGATGAATAGCATTGAAATAATGTGAAAGCTCTGCAAAGTATGCCAATGGAACATTTTGTTGTGTATTAGATTTCGTGATGGGCAAATATCTAAAGTAAAAGTGGACTGTGCACTTTTTCAGGCTTTACAACAGCGTGTAAAAAAGAAAGAGGTAATTTCAGTGAACATATTCATAAAAAATTCACACTCTATGTTTTCAAGTAAATATGGGGTATTATTAATTTTAAAAAATCTTGATTTGCAGTTGCTAGAACTATAGCACAGGTTATTATCTCTTTGCAAAAAATTTGTACATGACTACAGCTGAGCCAGATGTGTCAACATAAGGAACCAAGATCCAATCAGCATTTGTGCTTTTCTGCCAAGAAAAAATGGTGTTACACATATGCGCACATGCACGCACACATGCTTTATCTTTATCGTATAAAGCCGGCAGGACAGTATGCCAAGAATAAATTGGAATGACCATTAAAAGAGCAATGTGGCTTGGGTCATAGATTTAAGGTTAACAGCCTGGCAGAAGAACTGAATCAGACCATTTCAATTTAGTCGACTATTTATGTATGAACCCTTTGATTGTCCCAAGATATATTTCCTTCACAACTAGTAAAACTACTTTAATACTTGCTGACCCCTTTTTCCTATGGTGCCCTTAGCCCAGTTCGACAGTACATGACCTTTTCCGAAGCTTAGAGGATCTGTTGGTGCATTCATTTCCATAGCTTTATGCAGTGAGAATTCCTTAGCCAGAACCAGCAGTTGCACACAGAGGAATTAATATGAGCTATAAGAATCAAAGGCTTTTGTTGGACATGGAAGTCATGATTGAAAGTAAATTAGGAATTAAGATCCCAGAAGAGTATCAAGCTCAAGCCCCCCCCCCCCCCCCCAGTTGAACATTGAGTTGAGGAAGGGGTTTTCTTGTGCCTAGACACACACACAAAAAAACGAGAAGGAGAAAAGAAAAATCAAAGACTCGCATATTGAATCCAGATGTGCCCCTCTTCCACCACAGCTCTCTCCAGCAATTTAATTAAATTCCCTCCGACAGCCAGGAGGGTTTTTGTGATCAAATTTCCTTGGCTGCGCCCCTTCACTGCCACTCCTGCTCTGCCTCTTTTTTCAGATGCGACCCACAGTCGGCCTCCTAGAGACCGGACCAAACTTTGAATTAGAAATACATTTTCTATAACGTCCAAACAATTAAATCGTATTATGCGTGTGTATGTGTGTTTACACCATGCCTTTTTTTTTTTACACCATCCAAATGTGTTTATTTGAAATGTCCACCGTGTCGGTGATTTGGCTGAATTGTGACAAGAAATCTATTTATTTGGTTGCTGATGTCAGGTCAAAACCAACATTTATGGGTAAATATATGAATGTATTAGTATGCTCAATGTAGGAAACGTTCAGCAGTCACAAGATAAATTGTATTCTTTCTGAATTTGTTATCACCAAAAAAAGATGAAAGAATGTCAAAATATCATAAATCTCAGCAAAATGAGCTGATCCAATGCTTGCTTGACATCCAAAAGTGAAGCTGAATATGGAAGTGAATATGGATGTGATGTGCTCAAGCTTTAAGCTTGCTTTCTCTTGTATATTTTAAGATGTCAAAGCACGAGCCAGTCTACACCCACCCTCATCTGTACTTAAGGACTGAGTAGGCCTGTTCCTGTCCTTAGCCCCAGGCTAAGAGAGATTTTAGCCCGGGGCTAAGCGAGTGATCACACTTGCACATTCTAAAGTGGGCTAGCACCAACCTTAGCTCTGGGCTAGCTGACCCTGCTCCAAAGCAGGGCTAACAAATGCTTGTGTGAACACAGGCTGAGCTAGTCCTGGGATAACTACAGTGCAGTGTGAAAAGGCCTAGTGAAAGTTGCTTGGTGTACAGTAATGCCAGTGTTTTGGTATGCTGCCATCTGGTTTAGAAAACATTTTACCGCTCCTTTCATACTTAGCTGACTCACACTAATAGGGACTGAATGTAATTTTTATTAGGTGTTTGAGCAAAGAGAACTGTACACAATTTCTGACTGAACCTGGCCAAAAATAACACAAACCTCTATTGCTCAAAATGGTCCCTACAAGGTTGTTTTTGAGAACAGAAAAGAACGATGAATTATGACTTTTTACAGAAGATGGTTTATAATAAAGATTTGATAATATTTTGCTGATTTTATTAGCAATTTTATTTATAATATGGGCTTGACCCCATTGTGTTTGATGTAACTGTGCTTATGTTCTTGACTGCTTATGACAGTATACAGAATACATTTCTGAACAGCTGTTAGCTGGTTGTTATGATGCATTAACTCCAAAAGTCCTACAGAAATGGCCTTCCATCCTATTTGTACTCCATATATTCACTTTAGAAATTCCACATTCACAGATGTGCATGCAAACCATTACTTTTTTTTATTATGACGAATACAGCAGAGTAAAGTATGTAAAATTCATATCTCAGAATGGGTGTTTAGGAAGTATCTTTTCAAATAGAGAAAACATAGAATAATAGCCTTGCTACCTTTCAGATGGACGGCGGGTGGATTTTTCCTGGAGCTAAACTGAACTGAGATATGCCAGGTCTGGACAAGGGGACCCATCATGCACTGCTAGAACTCCAATGAGCCTCCATTAGAATTCAGGAAGGAAGTGACCTTCTGACACACAGTAGGGTTGCTTCGTTCACCCCTAGTCCATTTTGATTGGTCCACATTTGTCAAAGCAAATCAACATGGTTTTCTAATTTGAAGCTTCAAAAACATCCAATAAAGATAACCCACCCCCCTAAAAATTCTTACATTGCTGTATGACGGACCTGCAATGACATAAAACAAGAACAGTATAAACTGGGGTTTCTGTCCAGGGCTGTAAACAGGATATGAAGCCATATTAATATAAAAATAGGATATGAATCCGTGAGCAGAATGTGCCTTATCATTGTCTCATGGAAGCTCAGGGTGAGTGAGAGGTGTTGATTAGATTCCACAGTCTAACATGATATACAGCACAGTGTAGCCAGCAACGTAGCCAGTCCTCACCAATTGCTCACATCCAATACGTTCCCAGTGGGAGGGGCTGCAATTCAACAGTAATCATCATAGGTCCTTCTCTTCTGTGGTAGACACTGAAAAGAGAAATCCCAAGGCCTTTCATCTGGATCAGTGATCTGTTTAAACTTTTTAAAACTTTTCTTAATGTATTGGTAAATGAGTGAGTAAATGTAATGGTAAATGAGCTTTTGACCTATCCTATGGGCGCAAGTATTATAAAATACTGGCTGGCGGGGAGAAAACATATCTATTCCTACACAATTTTTAGGGGGGGGGGGAAGCTTTGGTAGTATTGGTCAACTAAAAGTTATGAAAATAATATAATAATAATAATAATAATAACTTTATTTGTATAGTACCTTTCATACAGACTGCAGCTCAAAGTGCTTAACAGGAAAAATAAAAACAAAAGCAAAAAACAGAAAAGCACAGCAATCATAATCAGTTATAAAGGTTTAAAACATACAAACAAAGAGAATAAACTAGAAAAATAAAACAATGTATATTGAAATGGAAACATGAATAAAATAAATAATAATAATAATAATGGTGTTTTGTTCTACCTTGAGTTTTTAAAATTTTGAGCACTGTGTTTCTAGGTTCCCAACATTGTCTTGTATCAATCAAGCATGGGAAAAAATGATGGAGCAGAGAATGGGCAGAAGGAGAAAGTGTGTGTGCGTTTCCGTGTTGCTTGCGTGCGTGTTTCAGAGAGAGATGGAGATATAGAGTAAGAGTGAAAAAGGGTCCAAGTGCTGAAAGATCTCAATCTTCACACCCCAACTTTTGCACACAGCAAAGGAAGGAGTGTCCCAGCTTCCCACATTAAAGTCTGGTGATTCATTGGTGGAGTAAAAGCAACTTATACTCATATATTTGGGACCATTTGTCTTGTAAACAAATCTGGCCTCATTCCTCAAGGGGAGAGCTGATCAAGCTATCCAGGGAAGTTTAAATAATATTAAAGACCATATAATAAATTAAATAATAAAACCAAGCACAACTCAAGACCAACATCTTAATTAATAATGTGTCATTTTTATTTTTCTGGATTCTCACGTGTCTGTATATTAGTTCACTCCAGGGTAATAATTAGTGATTTTGTGGAGGTCAGGGTGAAATCTGAGTGGCTCGCTCTATCAGAGATGTAGCGAGGGAACTGAGAGGGGGCTCAACCTGACTGATAACGTCTCTGAGAAGACAAACACAAATGTCTCTTGTAATTACACACATGCATGCTCTGTGAGCTATCATGTTGCTAGAAAATGAGTTTTTTTCTCAGGGAAAACTCTGAATTTTATATGCACTCAATGACACAAGTTGGCCTTGCTTCTGTGCCAGTCTGCGCTTTTGATTTGACTGAAGAAAATGAAACCCTGTCCCAAAGCTACATAAAGTGAAATTGTGAGCATATGTCAGTGAGTGTTTTGAGCGTGTTAGAATGTTATTGTTTATACGTTCAGGAAAAAACTTGATAAGCATATTTAAAATTAAATGAATGGATAATAAAGATGACACTCAATTCTTCAGCAGACAATGCGATGCTTAAAGAGCAAGATTTTTCCCGTTTCTATACAAGGAACGCCATGCACAACACCATGCACAAACAAAACCACACATTGATACACTGTGTTTTCACACATTTGGATAATGATTATTTGTAAAGGTATGATGCACACACACACACACACACACATGCACACACACACGCACACGCATACACACACACACACACACACACACCCACAACAATTCTGTGTGTTGTAGCTGTGGTGACCATTTTTGCTACCTTCTTGTAGTTGGATTGAAAACTGTTACTGTGCTGTAACTGCACGGCAGATCTAAATCTAACCATATTATCATTTTGCCTGAGTGTAACCATTTAAATAATTGAAATGGACAAATCCCAAATTTCCAAAATATATGCCAATACTGCCCAATGAATTAATGGACCATTTTATCTCAACCTTTTGTTGCCCTCCCATGGTAATTATTAGAATTAACCTGCACTGCATATTTTTAGTATTATAACATAAATTCAACATAATAACAATAACAATAATAGCTAATAAATAAATAAATAAAAGTTCACTGAAATATATATAGTTCTGGACCAGTGCACTTGCATTGGTCCCATGTTTCCTCTTCACATGCTTGTCAAACTAAATTGGGACCCTAAGATATCTAAAAAAGATAGACATTGGCAAAAATAAAAATAAATAAAATGGGCACTCGTCCCTGAGCAGGATGCTTTTTATGAGATCCTGGTGCAATTGAAGAGACAGGCCTGAGCCGCTGAGCCACAAAACGCTGAGTTGCAGCATTGCAATCTATCTGTCTTCACATTGCAGCACCAGAGGGTGAGGCAGCTGCAGTGTTCAGTCATTCTGCTAGCTTTAAAGCCAATAAGATTTTGTGATGCATGTTGAAAAAAGACTAATGGTGTTTACCAACATTTCCCACCCTTCAAATGTCTTCTACCTTAACATTAATTTGCACATAGTAAATGGGTGCTGTACATGTTCTGCAATTATTTTAATCCAGTCCTGTTACAACACATTGTTTGATGTGTTCATCTCAAACACCTTTTATAAAATATGATTTAATGCATATATTCCTGAACCCATTAATGCGTAATAAATGGGCTGGCAGTGTAGTATGATGGATAAAAAACTGGATCCCAGGACATTGTCATTGTATTGCAGACACTGCATTGCTTCAGTATATATATATATATATATATAGACAAAATATCGGAAACACCCCATCTACACAGGTGATTTATATTCATTTGAATGCTAATTAGCAGCATGTGTCTGCTTAAGTCTAACCAGCAGCACTTTGCTGGGTAAGTCTCCAAAGCAAGATGAGGATACGAACAGAGTTCCAAAGGAGCCAAATAGTTTGTGCCCGAATTGCAGGTGCATTGGTCACAAAAATGGCAAAATGATTTAAGGTGGCAAGCGGAACAGTGTCAAAAATTATGAAAACTTATGCACAACAGCAAAAAACAGCATCAGCAAAAAATAACTGTGGCCGCAAGTCAAAGCTCTCTGACAAGAACAGCCGGACACTTGGTAGAAAAGTTGCTAATAACCACAGAACTACAGCTCTAAAAATCACCACAGAATTGAATAAATTCATATTTGAACCAGTCCCAACAAAAACAGTACGTTGTGAGCTTCACAAAGCTGGTTTTTATGGTAGGGCCTCCATTCGAAAACCATTTGTATCCAAGGCTAATGCACAAAAACACATGGTGTAAGGAACACAAAACCTGGACCCCTGAGCAATGAAGAAAAGTGATACGGTCTGATGAGTCATCTTTTACCTTTTTTACTACATCTGGACGGGTTTATATTTGGAGAAAGCCTAAGGAGGCATTCAATCTACAATGTCTGTTGCCAGTTAAGTATGGTGGTGGTTCTGTAATGATATGGGCAGCCATTTCATGGGACTCATTGGGTCCAATGATTGCTCTCCATGGATGTGTAAGACCAGGTGCACCCTATGGTGCAAAAACCTTTCCCTTATGATGTCCCCATATTCCAACATGATAACACCCCCATACACACTGCTAAAAACATTTAAAAAATAGTTCCAAGAACACGAGGATGACCTCAAATGCCTTCCATGGCCTGCACAATCACCAGATCTAAACATACCCTTATGGAAAAAGAATACTGCAGTATATTGTATTGGGAAGTTCTGGAGCGCCTCCTTCATCCCTGAAAGAACTGGAGACTGTCCTTCTTGAACAATGGGCCAATATCCCACTACACACAGTTCAGAAATTGTACGACAGCATTCCTAGAAGGATTAAAACAGTTTTAAAGGCAACGGGTGAGCCTACTAGTTACTAGATATTCCGTTTTTGTAGGTGTTTTTGATATGTTGTCCACCCCCTGTATATATAAATAAATGGATACATGTAAATGTAAAAAAAAGAAGCAAAAAGCTGTTTATAAGATAAGAGTGTCTGCTAAATTCCCAGACCGTAACGCAAAAAGAATGACTAATTACCTAAATGGACAGAATCACCATTAGAGGTGGTTAGGTAAACCTGATAAGGTCAAATAAACCAATGCATGCAGACTAATGTGACATCACCAGGGCTGCAACTTGTGTGAAGTCTGGCAGATCAGGCAGTTCAGGTCTCTAAAGCAAACGGGTGTCTTATCGAGAGTTTGACTTGGGTGATGCTGCGGGTTTTTGGTGAAACGCAATGAGGGAATCGATGCTTGAATGACTCTCTGGATTAAACATTATAGTAGAGGCCCTGGCATCAGGAAGTAGAAACATATCAAACGCATGATAAACATGATGATAAACATCAGTTTCACATGATGTACCGTAATTGAATGTAACCAAGCATATATTTGGAATTTATTAAAATTGTATCCACAACTACAGCACTAACAGCCTTTTAAATGTAGAATTGTCATTGGTTTCTTATGAGGGTAATCCTATATGAGTGATTTTTAGCTGTTCATGCTGTTTTCTCATGAGCTTTTTCATATCAGTGGAAGGCAGAGCGCGTGTGGTATTCAAATTAGTTAACCTACTTTCCAAGATTTTTCTCATTACACTCTCAAAAAAAAAGGAACAAAAAGTACCTAAAAAGGTACAAAAGCTTGTCGCTGGGGTGGCACCCTATAGGTACATAAAAGTGTACCCCTAGCCAACAACACATAATTAATTTCTGTCATGTTTAAGGAATGAATGTGCTGCATAATTGTTGTTTTGGTTTCGCAGTGAATGGATCTGCTTTAGTAGCCTACTGCCGGAGCACGGGCATCTCCCCCCGCTAAACAGCAGATGACCAGAAACCCCCCATACTAAAGCAGATCCAACCCACAGGTGGAAGCCGTAAGCAAACAAGAGCAGCACATGAGCATTCCGAGAGAACTGATTCTTGGCTTAAAAAGGGCGCTCCATTAGAGGTGTGTGCATGTGATTGGTTTAAAAAGGGCGCTCCATTAGAGGTGTGTGCATGTGATTGGTTTAAAAAGGGCGCTCCATTAGAGGTGTGTGCATGTGATTGGTGGAGTATGGGACACGTGATTTCTAGCCGACTATGGTTGGCTACTGAGAGATGTTTTCCAAAAGAACTTGCTTTGCACACTAATCGTTCGCGGTGCTCATTTGTACCTTTTTTTTTGTTGAAAAGGTACTTATTAGTACCCAAAGAGTACTTATTAGTATACCAAAAGGGTACATACCAGGGTACATTTGGAAAATTTGTACCTTAAGGAACAAAAATGTACCTCCACTGTACCTTTATTTCAGAGAGTGTAGAATACAATACAATTTTAAGAGGCAGTTACCTTGCCTTTCTTGGAATTTACCTTGACTTTTTATGGACTGGAAAATGTACTCTGGGTTTATGTTTTGCATATATTTGTTTCCAGGCTGTAAGCATAGCAACATTTACATAAATCACTTAAATCACTCCTTAATTGGAAATCTGAATTATGAGGGATTGTCCTTTTTGGTGGTAGGCCTAGTGAGACAGTGATGTCCTCTATTGTCTGCCGTTTGGATGATATGCCTACAGGTGGCAGTAGAGTAACACTCGTAGATCCATCAGATACTGTATAATATATCCAGGTTAATTTAACTTATGTCTTGACAAATCAATTTATTAGATAAAGAAAAAACAAATGACAAAACTGGCTGCAAGATACAATTGAAAGTATTCAATAATAGTAATATTATATAAATAATATTAATATGATAATTTACCAAATATTTGCTTATTTTCTGTGTGTTTCTGTCTATTGCTTGCGGTATGCATGCACTTATTTTCTTCTGTGGCCTTGACAATAGTTGGATAATATACAGCACATTTACTATGATGATGATGATAATGATAACGAGTATTTTTCTTATTAGTATCATCACCATTGTGATTATTAATCATGATTATTATTTTCATTATAGTACGATTTGGAATATGCAATTCTGAGCTAAACAAACTGGGAAAAAAAGACAGTACTTGGAGTAGAATCAAATTATGTCTATCACAAAAAAGGCCTGTGGATTTTCTCTTTGAAGTGAACCCTGGGATGCAGAGAATAATTTCCTCCCAGTGGATATGTGAGAAAATGCCGGAAACTGCGCTGTCTTTAAATGACAATATAGTTCATTAATTTACTTGAATGTCCAGGGGCAACTTAACCGCACATTTTGAAACCCGACTTTTAGTGTGGCAGAGTGTTTTTCTCAAGGATGAAGCTATGGTGTCTCAGTCGTGGATTTAGTCGCACACCCCCCAGTTCCAGAGTCTAGAGCTCTAATCACTGTGCAGCCCACTGGCAGTTCTTGTAACCGATGTTCTTTCTCTCTCAGTCCTGTGCCATCGCTGTGGGCTGATGTGCTCGTAGATAATTGTTGCTTTCAAGGATACTGTGACTGAGCGCTCCTGTCAGAAGCCTCGCAATTTTCTGTCTGTGCACCATTCAAACGACGGGCAATACATCCAGCTGCCTCTGCGCTTCTATTTAAAAAAAATAGTAATTCACAAGACGCAGAGGGAATAAGACAGCGTTCTTGTGGAAGATGTCTAATGCATAGATTTGGCCTGTTCATTGTACAGATGGGGCTTCTGTAGCTGTGCCTTTCAGCAGGGAAAAGTTGAGTGACTTGTGCTTTAGATAATGCCGCGCTTTGAGTCATAGAGCCGCTGCAGTCTGCATCGCTGCTGTGCCCACTGTGAGAGAGGACCAGTCCAGAGCGAAGACAATGGGTCAGATCTGCATGTCTGCATGTTTGCTTGCAGCTATATTTGTACTCGTGTTCTGATATATGTTTTTGTGTTTCAACACAGTACAGTGGTACTTCCCTAGTAATGTAATGGACCGCATCTAATACCTTGCGATGGAAAGGCATTTCTTTGTGTTCTCACTTTGTATGCAAAGTAACAATTATTGACAACCGCCAGTGGAAAAAGACTGACACCGTCGCGGGTCACCTCTGTAATTGCGTCTTTTTCCCGAGTGCAAGATGAGTCACCTGCCGTTATCTCTTCATTACAGAATAATGAGCCCTCTTTTGTGATGTCAGTCTCCTGAGCCTGGGAGAACATTGACGTTTCCCTCCCATGCAGAGCGGGAAACGTTCCCCTCTGTAGAGTAGGAGAGAGCTTGCGTTTCTTTTTTGTGCCTGTGGTTTTGATCCGATCGCTGATCATACCAGCTACGTGTGGAATCTGCTGCAGAGATGGACTGATGCCAGATTCCGTGGGTGGGGGGAGGGTGGGGAATCGGGCCTAGTGGTGTAGCGGTGAGGGGGCAGGAAGAGAGCTGTCGATGTGAGAGCAACGGGCCCCTCTGCTGAGAGGTGAAAGATCAATGGCCACGGAGGCTGTGATCAGCTGCCACGGTAACCGCTAGCTATCTTAGGTGACAGCACACCAGACAGGGCCATTAATCATGGAGAAACAGTTGGGGGGAGGGGAAACTCAACACACGCTTGCTCGCCGCATGCTGGCCATGCCCTACGACTCACACACGCGCACGCGCACACACACACACACACACACACAAACATACAGTACGTACCAACCCATCACACTGTGATTGATGCTTTTCTGTCAAGTCCAGGGAAACTCATGCAAGCTAATTGTTCAAGAATTCTCCCCAGTGATTTTTCTCTGATAGTTGCCAGCAGTTAACACATTTTCATCAAATTAATTTCTAGCCAAATCCAACAAAACAAATTCAAAAAAAGCAGGTCTGTTTATTGCTAAAGCAAGAATAGATTTGAGTAAAGCACCAGATGCTGTGCAAATATAGCATGAAACAGTACATCATGTCAAGTAGGCGACATGCAAATGAGTTTATTCTTTGCATGGTTGATTATGATGAGGATTTCTGCAGATGGCTTTGTATGCATCTACCTTTGTCTAATTCACATGCTTTTCACATGATCTTCTGTTGATGCAACAACGTGCATGTAACTCCGTAACATGCACGACCAAATAATGGCCCATGCATTTGTGCATGTGCTGACAATATTGCTTAACTTATCAATAGTTTACTCATTTAATTGTGCCTAAGTGTGAGTAACAAATGAAAGCTACTCAGAGTTTTGTTCAGTGGAGGCCGGCAGAAGTGATCACCCTTATGGCACCAAGCTAGGAGACGTTGAACTTGACTGACTGCAGTTTTGTAGTCTTTCCCAACAGAGGAGGGGGCGCTTGGATTTTAATGGAGCTGAATCCCTTTGACCTCGAGTTCACAGGCTGATAGGTTTCTCCACACGAATGCTCTGTTGCTTCTCCTGTCTGTTCTCCCCACGCTGTCAGAGCACTAACTGGTTTGAAAAAGGCTTGGCGAGAGGTAAACGCTGGGCCGCCTCGGCTGATCACCTGCTACATCACCCGGCCTGCCTATCATCGCCGTCCGACCCACAATTCTCAGGGGCAGCCCAGAGGAGATGTGGACCAGCTCGGCTCAATGTGGCAGAGATGTGCTGGCTGTGCTTGGCTCAGCGGTGCGACAGTCATAAGCTTATCATTCACAACATTTGGGGCACACCAATGCAATCTATGTAAAATAATCTGCTTTTTGGGATCATCTGGTTTTTAGAATACTATCACTTGAACAAATGGGATGCGAATGATTGAAATCCCTGGAGGAATTAAGAAATGATATTATGCTGTGCTGGAGATGTGGGTTTCCTGGCCTGGTGGGTTAAACAGCGTAGGGTCCAAGAACACAAGGCAGCTGATAAATAAAACCATGGGGTCTTCAACAAAATGGAGCAAATACTTTAAATTTTCAGAATATTACATTTACATAATATGACATGGTTTAGACTTGAAACAACTGTGTATGTTGTTGTAATGTTGTGTATAAAACAAACAGCTATGTCTTACATCCAAGACAAAATGACATCACGATTTAGACATGCGTCCATGCATTAGTGTGTTCAAGAGGCACTGAATTGAATCTTGTCGCGGTGTTGGATAAAGGTGTAAAACTTTAACCATTTTGCTGAGGTGGCAATCCTCGGTCACGCAAGGCGGTCTTGAAATGAAAAGGTCTGGAAACCCCTGATGTAAAAGGCACATTCTGAGCGTAGTGTGGATGTACGCTGTGGCCGAGCAGGTGAGAGAATAAAACCTGAGGCGCGTTATAAAGGTCACTCGGTTCAACCAAGACAATGGCATGAATCTGGGACACATTTACATAATTACGATTATATAAGTTGGCTCTCATCACAATTAGGTGTGTCAGGTGTGAAGTCATCATACTCTGCTCATATAAATATTTCTGAAAGCCTCGCCATGCATCAAATACTTTCTCTAATTGCCTTTTCTGTACGTTGCTTTGGATACAAGCGTCTGCCAAATGAATGTACTGTAACGTAATGTAATGTCTATTACTGTAAAACTTGGTTAATTCGAATTTCATATTCACTGCCTTTAATATGGCTTTCTGCCTCCCGTGGAGACGACATATCTGAATCGTCTCTTGGAATAGTGGGCGACATATTTCCGTCTAATTCCGCTAATTGGGACCAAATTGATTCGTTGCCTGCAAATGTGTCCCATATGATCTGAAGTGTTTTGTGTAGTAGTTTGTGTGCAGTTAAAATAAAAACAAGCAAGGAGGAGAAATGTTCATGAATCAAATTTCATAAATATTTATTTCATATCAATGAACAAAATTAGCTACTTTCACAGCAGTGGTCTACAGCACTTAAAATTAGTAAAATAATAGAAACAAGAATATTAAAAGGAATAATAATAATAGTTCAGTTTCATTTGAGGCCACATTTGAAACACAAACATTTACAAGTAGTACTTGGCATTAAAAACAATGGCAATACAATATATTTTAAGACACTTGGTGTTTTTTTATTATTTTTGTTTCATTTTCATATCACAGAGGTTCAGCAACAGTCTAAACAGTAAATATTAATTTAGATACAAAACCACTGCTAAACGTCTAGGGGCCAAGAAAATAAAAACAAGATTGACTAACTAAATGAAAAGAAAACATTCAAACCGATATACCGGTATTACAAACTTCAACCATCAAATGTCTCCCACTCACCAATACTCAATAATGATAATAGTGATAATAAATAACAGGTAAATACATTTGCAAAAATATTCCCATTTTTCCCCTTTTTTTTTCTTTCTCAAGGCTCACACTAGTGTTGAAGAGTTCACATTGAAACAGGTAAACAGAGAGAAGGCCAGAAGGAATGGGAAGGGGTTGGTCATGCACTATACACAAGGGACAGCAATGTTGCGGGAAAGCCACAAGAGGGCGCAGGCTGTCACAGGTCCAATGGCGTCAAGACCGCCTCCTGTCCTCCTTCAAGGCATATCATTTGTATTTGATGCTTTAATTCTCTGTACCATCCTGCGCTGAAATAAACCCCCCTTTCCTTGTTTTTAAGTACATGCCAATCTCAAAACTGTTCTCTATTTTGTGAGCCAAATGTATTTTTTTCGGTTTTAAGAGGGTAAAAGGTATGGCTATTTCTGTGCCGAAAGGGCAGCGCTCAAATGCTTTCCCCACTGCCAGGTTATTTGTCCTTCTACTGCATTATTTAACACCCACTTTGCACCAGTGCCATGTTCATTTGAGGCGCACATTCCTAAAGGAAACGTGAGCCTGGCTTTGTAAAGAGTTCTGGGAGCTGCACATTGTATATGGCATGAATCACGCACAGGAGAGAAGACGCTTCAGCGGACTCAGCCATCTCATCAAACTGCTTCAACAAGCTCTTTTCAACTCCCCCAGTCATAAATCTCAGTATGTTTAAAGTCATGATCTGTGGATGAAAAGGAGCTATAAAATCGTACTTGTGATTGAGAGCCTTTGGTTCTGAGGGTTTCAAGCTGAAGAAACAGAATACCAGTGCAGCTTAAGTTTCACATGCAGAATTTTGATGCCCTTTTCAATAGGGCAGCATTTAGGAGTATTATTGTCGTGGGCGTGCCTTCGCACATCGCCTTTCTGCTAGTGTACGCGGTGTCCTAAGTGTCCTTTTCTCATAATAGAACTCAAAATAGAACATTAAACTTTAGTTTTGACGCACACCACGGGCCGGTGTCGCTGTGGTGTGCGTCAAAACTAAAGTTCATTTATTAACGTCTGTAAAAAATATATCAGTGGTATATGTGGACAATCAGACTACCACCACAGATTACATGAATGTACTGTGTGTGTGTGCAATGGCATGCTAAGATGACCTCCAGAAGAAGAAATGGAAAATGGCACTTGAGGAACTCCACTTCTACTGCTTACATTGGATGAGAAACTGACCGACAGATATGGAATGCATAAAAATGGAGGGCAGAAAATAACATATAATATGTATATACACATATAGGTGTATACTGTATGCGTGTATATATATGTGTGTATGCTTATACAAACATATGTATAATATAACATACTGTATACTATATATACAACAGATGGACTGTATATACATATTACAAGATTTAATTATATAATATGTTATAAAGAATGAAACCATGGCAACCTGAATAACAAATAGTATTCTGTTTTGTTGTAATCAACACGTTGTTTTCACTTCATTTCAGTTCGAAATGAACACAAATGTATTGGGAAGGGAAAATGCTCCGTTGCGTTCATAATTTTTTTGTAAAGAAACACCGCGGCTGAATGCTTAGCATTTGGGGTGAAACACACGTCAAAACATTCATACCGAGAGTGTTGGCGGAGGCATGCCAGAGAGGCAGAAACTGCACAAAGGACATGCCCATAGAAGCGCTTTCAGGATTGTCCTCACTTCAAGTCCAAGATGTCCTCCTCAAAAGAGGCAGTGAGGGGCGGACTCTCCTCCTGCTGCCCGGCGCGCTCCGGCTCCGCCTCCGAGCTGGACGAACAGTGTCGCTGGGCGTCCGAATCTGTGTCCGCAGATTCCGAGCCAATCCTGCAGGGACATACCCCCAAAATGACGGTTATTCCATTGCCCTGTCCAGACGGATTTAATGCCATCTGGATTGTACATTATATCGCCGAATCCGCCTTGAATGGGTGAAAGACGGAGAGATGCTGTCTGTAGTGAGTCAGGAAGCCAGGGGGTGGAGCTTGGAGCCTTCAGTAAAGTCTGGTCTGCATCGGCCTACATGATGTTCTCAGTTTTCAGCGTCAGCTCAGGCTTTGCCAGCCAATCAGCTGTAACAAATTCTCAGATTACATCATCTACACTCTACCTTATCTTATTAGAATTCCCTGGAGAGAGCAACAACTCTAATTGGCATCATGGCAGCCACATTTAAAAGAGCGTTATAAAGTATACAGTAACACTTCTTGTCAGCTGCTTTTATTAACATGTGTTGTGTGATACAAACTAAGAAAAGAGCTCACGTCTTGTTCTTGCAACTCTGCCCTGGTTACCCGTTTATTTCAGAATTTATCTTAAGGTTCTCTGATTGATTTTTAAAGCACTGAATGGGCAAGCATACTTCACTATTTTACCCAGTGTGAAATATCAACACTGAAGAGAGTCTTCCTTTATTGTTTAGGTACCGGTGTTACAGAACTCATAACCACAAAAGAGATTTAAATCTCGAATTAACTCTTAGTTGTTTTATCCACTTTTATTAATGCATTCCATAGTATTTATTGTTATTTAATTGAAATTTATTCATTTTTATGTTCAGTTGGTTCCTTTTTTGTCAAATTGTTTTTAAATCTTTCAAGTACTTTGGGATGCTTTGGGATGTTTTGCCCAAAAGGTGCCATACAAATACAGTTCTTGTTGTTTCCATTAATAATATTGTTTATTATTATTATTGTTATTAGTAGTAGTATTTATTATTATTTCATTTTTATTGTTATATGTGAATTCCTTCTTTCGGTGAGTGTCCCCCTGATTAAGCATGTACTCTGATTATGTGTTCTGAAACAAAGCCCATATCCACACCTGAATATTGAATAGTATAAACAGACCATACCATTATATCCTATCCAGGATAACAATAATAATACATAATGCTGGCAATAGGCCATTCAGCCCTTCTAGAATTGCAATTTACCACATTGTTTCATTATTTATCTTTTATATTTGTCACCGTCTATAATGGATCTTGCACCACACAAAGCCTGGTCTTCTAATCTTGAGTCCTGGTAAGCTATCTAAGGTAGTAATATCTCTTTGTGTGTAGTGTGTATTTTTGGCCAAATTTCTTTGCTAACATTTAAAATAGGACCAAATGTATGCAGTTCCTGTATTCTGTTGGAGCAGTGATTAGACGCAGTAATTGTTTTGCACCTGGGGTTTGATCTCAGGTTCTATGGTTTAACCACTGTTCCGTCCTGCAGTGAGCACTGTGAGCCACTTCATTCAGCTCACCTGTCACTGCTGGTTGACCTCAGTGCCCTCTGTTTTGGCTCCTCCTCCACCACCTTCTTGCATACCTTCCTGTGTTTTACCGTGCTTTCTGGTTTACAGCTGGGTTCCTCTGTAAGGCCTGGACAAAGACCGACAGACAAACAGAACACCATCATGTGAGCCAAACGTTTACACAATGACCATGCACATGTACGCACATAGTCTGTCTCCACCTTCTGACCAGCATTCTGTCTATAAAGACCTTCCAATGTATGCACATTCACTATTGCCAACAAGGTGACACTCGTCAATGTCACAAGGTTCTGCCACACTAAATTTTTTAACAATTTAGAGAACACAGTATTAGACTTGGTGCAGGTCAGAGAGTAATGACCTTTTAATTCATTTTACACATGAACTACCATGAAAATACAACCACACCTGAAATTAATTCCTAAATGAATTTATTTAGTAAAAATCTGTGGTCCAACTTCCATTGCTTTCTTGTCATGTACCGCATCGTACTTCTCATTGCTTTTACCTTGGTGTTGTGGCGCATCGAGTGATTGCAGTGGAACAAGGACGTGCTGACAGTCGATTGTATTTGATATTCACTTCTGGGTTGCGTGCTCACTTGGAGCACTACTCAATTGAACATAGATGCGTTTGCTTCCATAGTACACAGATATTATGGCAACCAAACATTCTGAAATACCGGAGTTTACTTGCAGACGGAATGAAAAGCTGGGCTCGATTTTTTTTGATGCGCAGGCATCATAGTTCAGATTAACCAAATAAAACTTACAAATAAATTTAAAATTTTACATAAACCTGCAAACGCAAATCAAACAGTGGGCCATAAAGGGCCATAAAGGGCCCTCAGGAGCCGAACTAGTCAGGACTGGCAGCACAGAGGCTGTGTGATGCGCCTCTCTCTTTTACCCAGGAGTTCCTTGCGCGTCCGGCTGGCGATCTCCTTGATCTCCATGCGCGAGAGTGAGAGGGAGTGCGTGACGGGGATGAGAGAAGACGGAGCCACTATGCTGGGGGTGGGCGTGGTCACCACCTTGTTGACGAGCGGCGACTTTAGAGGCCTCTCGATGCTGCGCCCCACCAGGTTGCTGAGGGGGATCTTGTAGATGTTCTTTGCCTGCACCTCACCTTCAAATGAAGAGGGGCACAGGAAAAAATCAAAAGGGAAACAGAACTGCAACAGGGAGACGGGGAAACAGGGATTTTAATTTTAATTACATATACTCCCTCCGGGTATTAAGAGTAAAGACGTGTGAAGTGCCAAGCCTGATAATTAGATACTGTAAATGAACAGTGATATCATTTAAATATTCTCATTTAATGTTCTGAAAGATTTGAAGCCTTGAAAGAGGATTTAAACTCTTCCTCTGAGTTAATACTATACATATACTATAGACTATACACTAAAGAAAATGCTGCTACTGTCTCAAATGGCAACTCATGCATAATTCCAGTTCACTTCTTAATGATTTACTGAACCTAAAACAAAATATGTTCTTTGAGTGTTATTCCTGCTCAGAACCCACATCATTTACTGAACATAAACTTTTTTTTTGCAGTAAATATTCCTGATATTCCAAGGCATATCTTGTACAACCAATCAAGATCTCATTTGAACGTTACTTTGCTTATGTATAATAGACTACATCTCCTTTTAAATTACTTGTTAACTTTGGCCTTTTTTGCGAACTGGCCCGTATTTATATATTTACGATCAAGCAGTAGTGCTAAGACATGGCTTGTCTCATTTTGATAGTACACTTGATACTGGTTGATGCAGATATTCGTGCTTGGCTTGCCGTTTACTTTTTTTGTTTCAAAATTGAGGAACTGGTATGATGTATGCTAGTTAACGTAGCCTATATACACCGCGTAATATTAACCTGTCTGGAAATGACAGGTGTTATAAGATATTGTGCTCTCAAAAAAAGAAAACATGACAAACTGTAAGTCAAACTGTCATGTGAAATGTAGGCCTATATGTGTAGGTTAAAAGAGAAACTGAAAGGCATTGTTAAAGAAACGTGCTAGCTAACACAGCAGTTTGACTGTGCGATACTTGTAGGATCCATGAAGGGACACTGAAAGAGGAGTGGTTGTCTGCTGACTTCTGACTTTCCAGCACAAACTGGACTGGTTCTTCTCACACTATTATGGTGTGGTTCCAAAATATATCCTCTCCAAGGGTGCTGTTGTACTGGCATCTACAAAAAAACGCTTTAAAGCACTGGTGAATGCCAATTTGTTTCACCAGCATTTTGAGTGAGACATCGCCCTTGATTTTTTATGTGCATGGTAGTTTTACACAACATGTTCCATCCACCTTACTCTCATGCAAACATTAGATTCCTCTTTGGTCCTTGACGGGATAGCCTTCTAGGAACATTTTAAATTTGGAGAGATCATTATGCTCATAATGAACATCATAATTTTGTGAACAGTGTCTATTTTAGTGCTCCTCAAAGTTCACAGAGCTTTGAAGCAATTTTTAAAAAGTCAGGATACAACGACATCCCTCCAGGGACCAGGATAAAGAATTCCTGTAAAATGATTTTAAAGAATTTTGCTGAAGAGTGTAGCTAAAGGCAGCCACCAGGGGGTGCTGTACATATTCCCCTGCGGCTCCTCTTGCTGAAACTGGAGGAATACTAATACACACGTGAATAAATCAGTCCAAGTCTGCAGTGCGCAAACCTCCTTTCTAAATGTCAAAAAGTACAAAGATGAACAAAAAAACTAAAGTCACAACTAGTCACATACTCAATGTTTTGACACATCTCCACAATTACAGAGAGAAGGAAAGAATCCCCCCCCATAAAATTCAGACAAATAAAATGTCCATAAGCCAGACAAAATGAACAAGCATGCAGTTATGCGGAATATATAATATATATGTATATATTCCAAAAAACATTTCTGCACGAAGGGAGATGTTAAATATATGTATATTTATAATCTCATATGAATTGAAGAATATATACTGGATGAGTTATCACATTTAACTTTCCGCTGAAAATATATGGTTTCCTATAAATAATTGTATTTCCATTTCACTTCCAGTTTTGAAATGAACAAATATAGCTTTGCATTATGAATTTGTTTTAATTTTGCACCCAGTATCATATTCTCACAATACAAATAAAATTATTTAAGTGAATGGACAAGACTTCCCCCCCCCCCAGAGCACAAATGACAGTTACAGGCAGTTAAACAGAGAGAGGATGCCAGTTGTGTCAGCGCCCCACCAGTGAGCTTGGGCTACCTTAATTTTGGCCACTCGTTTGGACTGGGGGGTGGGGGCTGTGACAAAAGTATCCATGGTAACGGTACGGCTTATAACTCATGCTGTGCCGCTTTCTCCCCGTCCCGACACAATCTTTGCCGAACACTTTTCTGACAGCCTCTGTCATGCATCGAAAAGGGCAGAATGACAAAGAGGGCGGGCGGCACTGAGTGTTCATTTAACATGCTGCTTCTCAAATGAACAGGATAACTCGCCCTAAAAGCGTGCACTTGTGAGTGATTTCGGCTGTGGGACACCAGAGTTGGAGGCTCCTTAAATACCTTCAGCTTCTTTTGACATGTACAGGGAAAGCTTGGTTCCATATGGGATCCTAATAGAATCTGATATTTAAAAACAAAACACAACGGAAACAAATAGTATGTATAAGAAACATCAAATGCACAATGTGGCAGAAAGCACATTTATCACATACACTTACCAGAGCATCTCTCCACAGTGATATTTACTCCTATGGGAGATCGCCGTATCCATGATGACTGTCACTTTCGCTTCCTAGTTCCTACATATGCCACAGCCCTTGAACACAGCTGGGATTTTAGAGAATTGCCAGACAGTTGCTAAAGGATACACGAGAGTCCCATTTTGGATTTGAGCCCATGGCCATCACGTCCTGTAGTGCACTCAACACCCCATTTGCAATACCTGTCGCTTTCTTTTTGCTTTTGATACCTGTTGTGATGTGTTAATGATAGAAACCTTTGTCCTGGGTGTCATACTTAGGGCCATGAGCTTTTTCCTGAACGTGTGACATGGGAAACGTTTAACCTGTACTTCAGTACTTCAGTTCTTAGCCTGAGGCCGTCACTGTAGGCACTCTAAATGCAGTCATGAGTGGTGAGCAGTCAAAGGCACACAGCTAAATGTACAACTAAGGAGCAATTGAAGATCTTGCTGGTGCGAAAAACTGAGATGATAAAGCATCACAGTGTGTTGATTTCTTAACAAGTGGCGTTAGAAAGTCTTGCATTGGCATCGTGTTGTTGGAGGATAGAATTACAGGTTAAAAAAAGAAGTGAGGAAAAACCCTCAGTTGAAGTCACACTATATTGTGCGTACATAATGTTCTATTGATGTCCATTTGTAGCGATACAGTGCTTCTTAGTGGTTTAGCTTGTCTTACATTAGTGCCACAAATGGATTTCATATCAGCAATCATTGCTTTAGTCACGAATCCTGGGCCTAACCACTTTATGCTGCTACCTTTCATTTCAGTTTATGATGTGATACTTCACAGCATCTGGTACTGTGCAACCACAGTCAACACCGACGGCTTCTCATAATGAAACATTGCATAAATTATATTCTTCAAAATTTCTCAGGTTTTGTAATATTGGCCCAGGTGCAGTGTGCAGTCTGAACAATGAATATATTAACAGCCAGAGCAACGAAGAATGGCACATTAATCCAGAGGCAACTGTGTAACAGCATTCAGATACAGAATCTGTGGTACATTGATCTGTGGGATGTGTTTTTTTTATATAGAATTGGGTGCACTGCTAAGACATGTCCCTTTAAACTGCATTAGCTATTCACAACATCAATTCACATTGTAAATGGCTAAGGTCAGGGGACAACCTTAAAGTGAACTTAAAGGAGAATGCCCAGTGAGTAAATCACCCAGAATGGGAAGGGGGAGGGGAACAGCCCATGTTTATTAGCTTTCGGAGGATCCATCCCTATTTTAATACTGAGTATGGTATATCCCCATCCTGTTTGGTTGCAATAACTGAGCGTATAACATTGATTGCATCTATAATACTACCAATTAAACTGTATTTTGGATATAATCCATTAGGCCTTTAGAGGGGAAGCCTGAAATCTGATGTGATGTGCCGTGATACTGGTATTTTTGGTATTCAACTTTTGTTCTCATATATCTACACAGTAGTGCTACATCTGCCTTTATTTAATGAGAGAGACAACCATGACTGTGGGTGACATGGTAGAGGCAGAATGCAAGGCACCCACTGCTCAAATGTAGGGGTGATTAGGTGATAAGGTATTGGAAAGAGCCGGTGTCATAACTCCACTACTTGCAAACAGCACCATTACATCATGAAATATTAATTGTTCCACAATTTGTCAGATTAGTTCCACGTAATTAAATTCTTTGCCCCTCTGTCTCCAGTGCAAATTACGAAGTGAGACGTAAGCGCACCGTCAGTCAATGAGGAACACTGCCCCCTACTGACCAAAAGCTACTTGGTTAATGACAAATAAGACATAAGAGATAAGAACTTCGCTAAAAGGGGTATACTGTTAGTATAGTTTTGTGTTATGGTAAACCTGACACAAACATTAATTATTTTTTATAAAGATACAAATATGTGCTTAACCTGACGCAAACATAAATGCGTTCATATAAAGATATAAATATGTGCAATGGGAAGTTTCCCTGCCCCTTTTGCAGTCCGTCAAAAATGTCAGCACTGACCAAAATGCCCTAAATTAAGACCTGCATGTCAAGTGATGCATTAAAGAACATTCTGGAGCATCATCATCATATTACTGCTGAAATGAGACCTTCCATTGCATTGCACTCACTTATCAGCTGCTCTTTCCCTGAGCGACTTCATGAAAGTGAAGCCTCAGCAAGTCTCATCTTAAGCAGGTAGAGAGTGTTGCGTGGTGCGATAACAGTTGATTTGCCTCTGCTGCTGCACTGTTTTCTACAGTGTAAATACTTGGCTCTATACTTCATACTGTGGTGTCAACAGAAACTCACACCAAACCAAACCCCGTGCCTTCTCCAGATGGCCATGTTTGTTTACCACAAGACTATCCCATCCTCCTCCCGGCTCCATCCCAATTTATCGAGAACCTGTTCCCAATAAGCAGCTGCGTGCTAATGACTCAAGGAGAGTTAATTACAGGGCCGTATGTTAGCGATCCGCCCTGACGGTGAGTGAGGGGTGCTGCGCTCCCCAAGAGAAAGAAAGGCCACTGTCTCTGGATTCCTGTGTCGACGGCGGGGATATTGGGATTTGCTGACAAAACACAGAACCTGCAGTACAATCACATGTGTCCCATCAGGAATGGTGGTCAATATTGCCTCCTTTCCTTGGTTTGCTTTCTAAAATATACATTTCAACTTCTACAGTACAGATGAAGATAGTAGTATTACACAATTACAAAAGGCCTTAAAATGATCTGAAAATGTACCAAGTAGGATAGAATATAAAAATAAATGACTGTGGGAAGCTTGGACCTTTATGGACATAAATGACAGGAAGACTGAAAAAAGACATTGTGGACCTGAATTTTAGATCTTTCTATTTCTAGTGCTCCCTACTTTAGTTTGCACTCTATTAAAACAGTGGGCATACTTAATATAAATAAAAGTATAGAGGAAGGAAGCCACATAAGACTTTAAACAGGGGATAAAATCTACAACTATAATTATGTCAGTAGTCTTACAGTTACCCAATTATGAGGCATTTAGCAGAGGCTTTAAGCCAAAGTGACTTGAAGAACATTTTCAGCAAGCAATGTCATATTTCCTCTGCTTTAGAACACTGTTTTCTCCATGGTGGGTGAGGGGCGCAACCTTTTCAAGGGTCTCTCTATATGGGAGTGAACTTGAGATCAAAAGCACAGAAATGCCTGGTATCTTGGTGGTTGTGCAGCTTGTCCAGTTTTGTATTTGAAGCTGAAGTTAACAGCTGCATTCAGAGTAGCACATTCTTGAAGCAGTCAGTATAGAAGTGCTCTGTTGTTGCGTTAGTCTTAAGGGTAAAGGATTTATTATGCTGATGAGAAACCTTTGGGGACGTTGCATAGCTAACCTATGATCTATTTATGCAAGTAGTTATCGACCGAAGAAACTCAAGTTAAGCGTCTGTGCATGAGTGAAACAGCAGTCCCACCTACAAGATGAATTGAACCACTTTTGACTAAAAGCCCAGCTCCTTAAACAAACTACTCTCCATTATAGATGCCCTTTGAGTTTGTTTCCTGTCTGATTAACAAGGTATGGGTCTTACCATCTCCAAGGGGTGAGGGAAAGACTGGCATCTCATAACCGGTGGGTGTTTGGGGGGAGCTGTGGGAGCTGGTATCTCTGGAGCTGCTGTTGGACGCAGCATTGACTGGTGCAGAGGACACAAAGTAGATATCCGACTGTAAGGGGAGAGAGGAAGTGATGCAGCTAAGATGAGGCATACAATCTGTAAGATATAAACACACACATATAAAAGCATTGAAGTGTTATGCAACTAATGCGAAAATGCATGACTACATATGCCACAAACAGCATTACTGCGGTATTGGGAGACACGGTTGTGCTCTATCTGTGTGTACTATAGTACCGACACGTGCTAGAACTGCATCGATGTGTACTATAGTACTAAGCCACACGTTTGTGCGGTATCTGTGCGTACTATAGCACTAAGATACATGCTTGTACTGTATCTGTGTGGACTATAATACTAAGGTGCACGCTTGTGTTGTTGCTGTGTACTATAGTATTAAGACGAATGACAGAACTGTATGTACGTGTACTGCAGTACGGCGACACGCTCTTGTGCTGTAATGCGCTGTAACTGTGTGCACTGTTGCATTAGGAGACGTGCTTGTGTCAGTATGCGCTTCAGGATCACCCACCCTGGAGGCGGTCAGCTGCAGCTCTGGCACCACTGCAGTGTACACCAGGTTCCCGTTCACCACCAGCCGGATCTCTATGGAGTCTGTTGTGAAAGCCAGGATGTAGGGAAAGGCGCACACTAGGAAATACAAAAATAGCGTTCAGAGTTGCAGTATATATGAGTCAGACAGACTAGATGATTCAAGCACCAAGCAGGATAAAACCTGTAGCACCTTGTAAATTCGAGAGAGACACTTTCATCCAAAGATTTGCAACTTTTTTTATCAAAGAGGGAGGAATCCAGCTATAAAAGTCCAGTAGAATCTCAGATACAATGAGCACCATAATTAATTGGACAGTGACACATTTTTGTTATTTTGGTTCTGTACTTTAGCACTTTGAGTTTGAAAGGATACAGGAAGTCATGGCATGCAAAAGATATGCAACCAAATTTTCAATATGATGACTTTATTTAAGTTTATGTTTATTTATACAATTACTTTTGGTGCCCTAAAATGGGAGGGGACTATGCGTAAAAATGGCTACAATTGCTACACGGTTCACTCAATATGGATGTAAAAACCCTCAAATTAAAGCTGAAAGTCTGACTTTAACCTCATAGTCACTGTTCCATTTCAAATCAAATGTGCTGGAGTACAGAGCCAAAACAACAAAAAATGTGTCACTGTCCTTGTCCTAACACTTTTGGAGTGCACTGTATATTGTAACACATTGTTTCTTCAGAGCAAGATGGCCAGTCAGTAACACATTTTAATACAGTTAAAGAAACAGATGGGGGAAGGGTCGTTAGAACAAAAGATGGAGATCTGATTAATTTCCTGCTGCACAAAGTGTCCTGTAACCTGCACCCTATTTGTTCCCATAGCAACCAGGGTCTGGGACAGGTTATGTTGCCATGGTTACATACCGATGGCATTGGGCATCTGGTTCCAGCTGAAGTGAAAGTCGGAGGTGCTTGACTGAATCATGGGTGTGGCTCCATTGAATGGACAGACCTTCTTGTAGTTGCAGCTATCTGTTTTGTGATTGGGCAAAACAGTTAAATATGCACTTAATACAAAGCAATGTATCCACATTTGGCAATTTGAAAAAATGGGTGCAAAGAGCTGAATCGTAATTCAGTATAGTAAATATTGCAATACCTTCAGTTAGTCATATTTAGTCAAGTATTATTATCTTATAAATATAAAACTCAGGCTGATGCATATAATAACAATTTTTTTGCTAAAACATGTTGTTCTGGGAGATATCTCATATATGCAGTATATATGCGTACGTTTTTTAAGTTTGTGTGTGTGTGTGTGTTTCTGTGTCTGTTATGCGCTCCACAAATGAGAAGCACAAGAAATAGAACAACCAAAGTAAAAGATTGCCAATGTATTCTCATTCTAATACAGTCATGCAATTTGTGATCAATACCCAGATACAGTATTCTGTACAGACCCTGAAGACTGATGGTGTTATTAATAATGACATTGGCATTGTGATGTAAAACAGTCCCTGGCCTTTCTCTGATAGACCCCAACAGGCAGAGCCGATAACATAGACACCATACAGCTGGCCCAAACACAGGGCGAAGCCTTCTACTTATCAGAAAATTAGCCCATTCTCTCATCTGTCCATGATGAAGGACTGTTTCAGGACACTGAGCCTCACATCACAGCTTCCAGATACCCAGTGCTCAGCTTATTCTGAAAGGTTAATTTTCAATTGTTGCTTGACTGAAATCTGTATGTGATAGCTACGAACAAATCCCATGGGTGGAACCCAGTAATTTTGGTTAAAGAGGAAAAACAAAAGTGAGAAGTAAAAATACTCACAGTTGTAACACAACAAAAGACCAGCCTCCCCATCGTCGTACACATCTATGGCTGCCACAAAATTGACCTGGATATGACGAAATGAAAAAAACAGCAACGGTTTGTCATCAAGTAGAGAGCTCGCAAGCAGGAGTGATATTGCATCGGAAATTAACAAGTAGTCCCTCCACCCTCTACTGGGCATGTGGAACAATGCCAGAACTTTTAACTATTCAAAGGCAGGGCACCAGGCCATCAAATGTTATTGAATGGCTGTGCAATTCTTCCATCACAATGGGCTGCCTTTTTTGATGTCTCGTTCGTACACTGTGTCCACCTGTTGCCATGGCGAGCTTAGTGCAGACACAGCGCCGGTGCTGGGGTAGCGCTCACCCTATTTGCGTCCACGTGGTGCAGCCGGTAAGCCTCTCCGGTGCTCTCATTGATCAGGTCAAACTGGTGTTTGTAGGCCACACAGATCATGTTGTCGTTCTCTCCAGTGGGACCGTCCACCAGTGCCATGACAACAGGGGGGTCGCATAAACAGATCTCCTACATGACAGGCAATGGGAAAGTCCAGAGGATTGAGGCTTATACATGTACTAATAAACTGAAAAGGTACCAATATCCTCCTGTATTTTGTTTCACATTAATGCATTAATGTTTGCACTGACAATAAAGCAATCCTTTAGCTTCACAATCATTCTGCCATTGGCAGATTTTGGCTTTCCCCTGCTGATAGATTTTCCTAAATGGCCTCATTCCTGCTAGATTGCTGTTTTCAATAATCAAGCAAATGTAATCACCTTTAAAGCATGAGTGCTTGGCTATATGCAGCAGAGCACTCCTATCTGCCTGCTTGGGCATTCAGGATTGGAGGAGGGGGGAGGGGGGAGGGGAAGAGCAGTGAAATGCAGTCATATCAATTAGGATCAGGAGGGGGCTGAAATGTAATTAGAGTAAACTGGGGGTGTGGGGCATGAAGGAGTCTTACAGTGACGTTGGGAGGGTCTTGGAAGGAGGGTAAGCCAGCACTTGTGTTTACCCGTATGTACTGGAACTCTTCCACGGGTGATTCGGGGGGCCCGGTCACCATGGCGACAGCACTCAGGCAGTCCAGCCGCGGCTGCTTCCTGGTGATGAGGAGAAGCTTGTTGCGAATGGCCGCCACAATACGCAGTTCAGCGCCATGGTGAGTGTTGATGGAATACAAATGGCAGCCTGCAGAGAGAGAGAGAGAGCGAGACATACAGAGACAGACAGAAATTTAGTGTTTGTGGCAGAAATGGGTGCTATGAGGTCCTTTGCTGTGAATTCTAATTTTCCTCACATCACGCCTTTTATACAGCCACAATTCTCAGCCCAGTTCTACATTCATGGGAATTCAATGTATTGTCCTATGCTTTAGCTATAGAATCAATGGGTTTCTGGTTTTCTGTCAAGAAAAAATAACAAAAATAATTTTTATGGGCAAAAAAAAAAAAACTTTCGCGAGAATGTTTACAAGCTTTTGTGGACATGAACGATTTCCCCCTCCCTCCCTGCTTCTTTGAGCTCATTCATCCTCTTTTTTTATAGCCTCTCCTCCCTAAATCACCTGCTGTGCTTGGCCTTTCAATCTAAGGCAGGGCAGTATTCTGAGTCGGGATTTATTCCTCTGCTTTCATCTGACATTTAACCCCCTCGCTCCTCTCTCCCATTCTGATTGCGTCAGATATCCCTGAGGTCTGAGCAGACAGCTAATTCGCCCAATTTCAGCCCTAGTGCCCATTATCTACACTGACATCTGTAAACTTGCTGATGTTGCGTTTTTGCCACAAAGACAGAGAGAGAGAGAAAAAGAGAGAGAGAGAGTGTGTGAGAGCGTGAGCTTTTCACATGTGCAGGCTTACCCCAAAATGTTACGGAACTTTAAACTTTACTGTTTAGAGGTCATATGGGAATGGCATTCCCCAAAAGTTGCTCTGGCAATCTGCCAACTCAAAAATTTCTGTTTTGACATTTGTTGAACAAAGCCATAACATTAATGCATCAAGCACACTAAACTCGAGTCGTTTCCCGACCTAAGACATCCATCCAGGTATGTTGTTTTTACTACGGCAAGGACATTTGAATGTAAACACCAAATAAATGATACCTTACTAACTAGCTACACAGTACATGCTGTCCCCTTCACACATCCATGTCAAATAGTTACACAAAGTTTCTAAACTTGCCCTAGCTGTACGTGCACATTAAAGGGGCAGTTCACACAAAAATAAAATTTTGATATGTTTCTACATACCCAGAGTGCTAGCTATCCATCCAGGTAGCTTTGCTGAGAACTGACTAGTTTTGTAGATATCCGCTGCAACTCACCATGACATCACCCGGCTTACTCACAAACATCAACAGACCTTGTTGTGCATGTTTTTTCTTTTGAAAACGACTTTCTACCAAAGTACGGCAACTGTGTATATATGTGCAAAGTCTTAACCAAAGCACGGCAGTATTCTGGGGCTTATGTCAACACAGTGTGCTCTAGAACACTGGCGTGCTTTGCTTGAAAGTTTGCGTGGATATACACAGTTGGCGCACTTTGGTGGAAAGTAGTTTTATAAAAAACCATGCACAACATGGTCTGTGGTTGTTTATGAGTAACCATGTCATTATATATGGAAAGAGATGTTCCTGTTGAATTTTTCAAATGTACATTTTTGGCACTTTATGAGCACCACAAACTTTTGACCCGTTGAGGTCCATTATACCGTGATGTCACGGTGAGTTGCAACGGATATCTACAAAACTAGTGAGTTCTCAGCAAAAATACCTGGATGGATAGACAGCACTCCGGGCATGTAGAAACATATCAAAATTTGGTGAATTTTTCACCCAAAAAATCTTTTTTTTGGTGAACTGCCCCTTTAAAATGTGACAGAATGTTAACAGTTACTCTTCACGAGTGAGCTACTTAACATGAACTAGTAAGCCAAAATCATGCCCTGTCGGGACTGCATACTTCTAGACTATGCTCTTCCATCCCATTGTTAGCTCTTTTTGAGTATTTGACAGCTGCTTGTTCAGGCAACAATTACTGGCTCTGTCGTGTGTGATTACTATCAACCCATTAAAATAATGCATATTCGTTGGTTGTACGAACACGAGAAGCCACTAACGTTGCCAGAAAAGATAAAAGATAATAATGCAATGTTCCACGTTCCTTGTGTGTGAGAAAGAGAGAGAAACAGACAGACAGAGAGACAGAGACAGAGACAAAGAGTGCCAGGTGGGGCTGAACTTCCATGCAAAACAGCAGACAGGTCAGGGACAGGATTAGAATAAAGGGGTTTCTGGACAGAGCCAGGCTGGTCACTGAGACAGGAGAGGTCAGCTAAAGCCAGGTTGGTCACTGGGACAGAAGTGGTCAGCCAGAGCCAGGCTGGGCTGAACTGGTTAAGGCAGGGTAGGGAACAAAGCCCATCTTTGCTGCTGTAAAACTCAAACAGATCGATGGTTCTCTCTGCCTCAATGAGTCGGCAGGCTGTCTGGAGCCATGCCAGTTTGGGTGCCCTGAGGACTGCCCAGGGAGGTTGAAGGGGGATACTGCCATGAAATAAATCTCTCTTCTTAAGCAGGTAGGGTACCGCTTTAGTCTGCTGTCAAGAAACCACAGAGGAAGGCTTCCAAATTTGCAAAGTGCAGGGACAGATGGAACTCATTTGTACCAGATAACTGGAAGATGAAAAATACATAAACTCAGGATTAACAAGAGGTGAAAGGCACTGCTGAATGACCTCAACAACAACAACAAAAAAGACTTGCGGTGCAATATCGCCAAAAAAAAAATCCTGCTCACCCTGTTTAACATTTTGCACTTAATTGTGCCATAGCGGGTGGCTATTTGTGACACAAGTCACTATCATATAGTCCAGGCACACTCAAAACAAATGAGGTAAAAGGATAAATGCATACAACAAAACACCCTTGCCTTTTGTTTTTTCAAGTTTGTTTTCTCTGCTGTCGTACTTGCTGCGGATTAGCTGCTTCTCCTCTAAGCCTCTCTTGAGCATGCTCAGTCGGTACACATAAAGACGGGCATCTTTTCCTGTCAGGATGAAAAGAAGGATGCAAGAGAAGCAATCATTACCACATACTTTTGCTATAAGAGCAGCCACAATTTTCACCATTCCAAAATTTTACCACCATTTCACCATTCCCAATATATTTTTGAAAGGTAGAAAGTTGGCTGTAATTCCACATTTTTTAATTAAGTAGATGCACTTTCTACAATATTTAAATTACAAAGAAAACAACACAATACTTTTTGCCATGTGTGTGCAGAAGCACAGGTTTGGATCTATGTTCTGCCAATTTTCAATATATTCTACATGTATGCAAAACGTTACACAAATGAGGGTGGCAAGATTACATAAGCGTCACAATGTGTCCTTTTCTACAAGGGGTTTCTGAGCTATAAAGAGCCTGTTAAGTCTGAATGTATTCGGAGACCCGAGGGAGAGATTTTGCTGCTAGCAGCCGTGTGAGAGAGGCGGAGAAGTAGATTCCTGCAGACTGGGCGTCGGCAGGCAGTCTGCCAGTACTAATGAATGCAGTTCACCAGGCCAGGCAGAGCAGCGAGGGATGTGCACTCTCTCCCCCTCCCCCCCACCCTTCTCTCTTCTCTCCTTTGCTCTCTGCTCTCTGCTCTCTACCCCTCCTATATCTGTGTGCGGACAGCAAAGTGCTGACCGCATTCGCTCCACAGGAAGTGCATTTCTATAGGTCACTCTAGTCCTGCGGGGCTTTGGCTACTTCCAGGATCCTGGGAAAAATGGATGAGCTCGCTGGTGTAACTGACGTTCCGGGGAGAAGTAAACACCCTGAAATGAACTTCACTGTGGGAGCGCTTTGTTTCTTTATTTGGCTGTTATTCCTGTTTGTGAATAGAAAGGCATACAGTACCTACAAGGAAACATTACAGAGTGAACCCAAACAACTCTAAACCCTGTCAAAGCCTCCAATATTGCAGTGTAGAATTATCATATGTCCCACCCACTGTGTATATATGTGTGTGTGTATTTGCAGTTGGTAAAGATAGGGCCATACTGGTTAGCCACCGTAGCCTGGAGGGGACTAGTTTGGTGGGTCAGATTTTGAAAGGTGCTTTGATGGCAATAATGGCTTTTCAACCTTGGCCTGAGAGGGTTTTGAAATGAAGACATCACCACTGTAAGCAATTATCTGCTCCGCCAATCTCACAGAGTGCTGTGAAGGGCCCAATTACCGCTTGCCTATCTCCATAATATTTACCTTTCAGAGCACTAAGAGACTACTGCTGAACTATTGCTGGTCAAACGTTCTCTTTTAAAAAGATATTCCACATGTGTGAGAAAATGGGAATTGTCACACCATGTAGGCCTACTTTTCCATGAGAAATAGTAACATGCAGGGCCGGATGTAGGCAGGGGCACGGGGGGCATTGCCACCCACCCAACTTTTTACTTACTGACTTTCACAGCCAAACACAAAGCTGACAAGAAATGTTAAGAACATAGTACTGCCGTGCAAAGACAAAAGGGCGTAACTTCATCTTTGGTCGAAAATTAGTTTTTTACATTTTCGGAACTATAAAGACCCGCTTTATCATGTGGAGAAATATCTTGAGTCAATTGTGTTGTTTTTTTGAGAAAATAGTGGGTTGTCTTTGCCGTAACTTCCAAAAGTGCTACAGAAGCCAAGGCAGAAGGACGTAACATCAGTTAAGGTTCCTTGCCTTTGTTTCACGGCACTGTGAAACGTTCGAGTTGAGTTACGGTAGCTACTCTGCCTTTGTTTTGCTTGCTGCGCATCAAAGTGGAGTTACTGTTTACGGCGCTGACGTTACCTGTGTTATACCTTTGTATAATATCTGTCACCGAAGTATTTCTAACACACACATAATAGCTTGAATAAAGTGAAGTTACTGTTTACCGCGCTGAAGCTATGGTGTTTTACCTTGGTATTGTAGGCTATATGTTAATCACTGAAGCATTTCAGATACACATAGGCAGACTGAATAAAATGAAAACATATTGTTGTTGTTGTTAATGAGTCTAACCTAGCCTTAGCCTATATCAGAATGGCCCATTGCGCTCGAGGGAAAATGTTAGTGTAAATAGCTTTGAAACGCTGACACCCAGGCAAAGATAAGAAATACTAGCCTACTGAGGATAGATTAGATAGGCAATCTACAAAATTACTAGCTTGCTCGAGCAAACGTTAGCTAACGTTACATGCTAGCTAATGAGAGAACTGGAAAACTGCTCCCATATGCAATCAGAACTGCGTTCAAAGCATCCAGGACAAGCGAATCCTGCCTGTCAATTCGTGCAACACAACACGGCTGAATGTCTGACTGCCGAATATAACAGCGGTAACGTTAACGGATCACTGAATCGACACACCTCCTTGTGAGAAGTAGGCTACACACACACGCACGCATGCAAGCAACGCACAATTAAAACGTTAGCCTACCTTTTATAGCCCAGTAAAATATCAATTGTAAAGCACAAGGATGCCCTTCTCTCACGTTCAACAAGTTAAATCCAATTAGGCTCTCACTCACATTCAATGCTCTTACATTCAGCAAAGTAAATCCATAAAGCGAGTCGAGTATCCGTGTACTACTTTATTGCGTAGCATGGTGCACTTGATAATTTGGTTGAAAAAAGTTCTCTGGCATGCAAAAACTTTGCTTATCATCTATGTCTGGATTCATCGCATCCATCCAATCATTCAAGTCCTAAATCTGTCAACGTGTTGACCAATTGGCTAGATTTTTGTCTTTATTTATATCACAGTGACGCCCTTTTCACCGTATAGTACATATTTGACTAATAAATACTGAAACTTAGGCTACATACAACATCTCAAATTTTACTGATATTTAACATATTTAACGTTGGGCATGATTTGCAACTTGCCATGTTAAGGGGTGGGAAAGAAAATATTGCAAGGTTTTGTTTCAAGTCGATACAAACTTGGGCCTCATGATGCGAGTTAGTAATGCACCATCGAAAGACAATCAAAGTAATGCGAGTACTTAAAAATCCTACAAATTGATTGATTTATTCTCATTCACATTATATTAAGCGGACAGTTGCATGATATATTTCGAGATATTATCTAGATGTTATCATGTTATTGTTTATATTGTGATCAACAAAAAAGTGAGAGATCAAATGGAAGTTACAGCTTTTTGCTTTGGCATGACCCCTTATCATTTTGTAGACCATACAACGACAAAATACCTTAACTTCCGAATAAGGGTCAAAGGTCAAGTTTGAGCTCAGGATTAATATGTACATAAAATAACTTCATAAAAACATTTCCAATAATCTGCCTACAACTCATTTGGCTGGGCAACAATAAAACTTTAAAGCCATTTTTCTCAGTTCTACACTCTGGGAAGTTAAGGCCTTTTGCCTTTGTAGGGCAGTGTAGACCAAAGTAATGTGACTGGCGTAGGCTATTATACACCCTTAGTTCAATAAATAAATAAGGTTCACAGTTGCTCACTTTTTCATTTATAACAGCCCACAAGCATATCAAACTTATGCAAAAAAAAGTATTGCAAACACTATTTATTAAATGATCTGTGGTAATTTATTTGCCTTGGCAGTAGTAGCCTAGGCTATTGTCTTTTTTTTGATTGGCAAAGATTACTAGGAAATATGCTTGTCTATGTCCAATGTCAGTGTCTATTTTTTCATTTTGTGATGATGCAGCATGATGTAACTATTATCATTTGGTGGTGAAATTTAACTTGCGACAAAGAGATGTCCTCGCTGCACTCCTTTCACACTACTAACGTTAGGTAATGTAATTTAATATTATCTAGCACGGAGAAGCTTGTGATAAGATATCGGTGCCAATTTATAACATGAGATTTATTTTCATTGACGGTAGTAGGGCAGAAGACTAAGTCGTAGCCCTAGTTATTTCATTGATGTTGGAAGAGCTTGGGTAAGAAAAGCTAGCTTATCAAGATTTTAAATGCCTCTTCCTCTCTGGAGTGAATTTAGCTAATGTTAGCTAGCTAACAATATGCAGAATTATTAGAAAGCAGAAGACGTGGGGAGTTTTTTTTATTGCAAAATCCATTCCACTCATTGGAACGCAGGGAGAAGGTGCAAAAAGGTCGGAGGTATAATTTAACACGTCGCTATTGCTGGCCCTGTCTTCTCATGGGAAAGTCGCTGACATGGACTGTGCAGGATTTAGGCGGCATCTAGTCTTAAAGAACATAAAACCTTGACGAAAAGGTAAGGTGAATGAAGCAGAGATGCACTTTTGATTGGCACTACAGCATTTCTAGGCACGCAAGAGCTGGCATTCAGGGGCATAATGAAATGAAAAATTCTGATATTTTTTGATGTGTCAAGTGGTGGGATACGTAGTGTTTGTTTCTGTTTGTGGAGACTAAATTGTCACGGTTCAACTTCACTGAAGAGCGCATCGTTGCTCAAACTAGTGATGTTAGCGGCGGCAGGATTTAAATCGTGGGTGGGTCAAGTTAATTAAGATTGAGGCTGTGTCTGAATCAGAGACTTATCTACTGCATCATGTGCCCTGTGTAACATTACTAGCATAGCCTACTAAAACCTTAAAAAATAAAGAAGTATATCATCCGGCAATCTTAAGTAGGCTACACTACATTTAGAGAACATTTTGCCTACTTAACAATGTTCTTATCCGATTTAATTTCAACAGGTCAGAAAAATTCATGTAGCCTAAGGCTACGCTAACATTCTTTTCTATTATAAATGCTTTCTAAGTGGCTGTTTGTGTGGAAATATAAATATTTACAAAAAAAGTTTATATTAAAAAAGTATTTACACAAAAGTGTTTAATGCAAAATTAGTTGTGATTTCAGATTTGCAATGAAAATGACTGAGTGTCGATGAACTCGTTACTTAAGTCTTTACACACATGCACGCACGCACGCATGCACGCACGCATACACACACACACACACACACACAGGGGAAAGAGGGTGGGGGGGGGGGGCATAAAGGGAGAGAGCAAGACAGAATGTGAAAGTGGCAGGAAGGTGATTAATACTCAGTAACTCTCTTCAGTTTGCATATCTTGTTGCCCTGCGCTGTTGTGTTCACCCACAAGTCATGTCCCAGAGAAAGAGAAGCTTCACTTTCAGTGCATATGGCGGGTAAGGCAGGATTATTTATGATATTTATGATATCTATCACTTCCTCTTTCATAGCCTGCTGCTGTATTCTGGATTTTTCTATTCATCTCTGAACACACAGCCAGCTGATCTGTGGTGAAGCCCTTGATCACATTGTACTTATTGATTTGCACTTGCTGGCAGTAATCTGGTATGTGGGAGTTTATGAGCTGCTTGAGTTGTGTACTTTATGCACTGTCTAACACATGCCTGGAATGACTGCTCATGTCCATAGTTAAGTTATGTCTTAAAACCACAAGCAAAACAGAAAAAGTCAGACCGAGGCTTTAAGCAGCTGAGTGGGTTAATTTGATTTAGATGGAATTAGACACTACAGTCCACTCCAACAGACACAAACCCTTGTAAATCAATCATTCAAACAGTCTGTCTGTCAAGCTATCAGTCCAATCCTGACCCTGTTTGAAGTGCCTTTCACACTGTGAACAAGTGTGTGTGTGTGTGTGTGTGTGTGTGTGTGTGTTTTCATGTGAGTATATTTTGTAAATAATTTTGTGTTGCAACTGTGTTTGAAAGGTACAACACAAATAAAGGCATTATTATGTGAAAAGTATTGTTGTGTGAATGCATGTGACTGAGAGCTTGCTGGTCTCTATGGGATTGTGTGGTTGTAGAGTATGACTGAGAGCTTGTTTGTCTCTATGGGAGTGTGTGGTGGTAGAATATGACTGAGAGCTTGTTTGTCTATGGGAGTGTGTGGTGGTAGAGTATGACTGAGAGCTTAACACCTCCTTAACCTGTGGCTATGTTTCTGCTGTTTTCAAAACTGCCTGTGTTACCCCACTCCTTAAGAAACCTAGCTTGGACCCCTCTGATGTCAGAAACTATCGTCCTGTGTCTCTCCTGCCCTTCCTGTCAAAAGCTCTTGAACGCGCTGCCCTTAACCAACTGTCTGTTTTTCTTCACCAGAACAACCTGCTCGACCCTCATCAGTCTGGTTTCAGAACCGGGCACTAAAATGGAATGTTTCCTGTCATATTTTGAATATTTAGCGATACAAGGCTAGTCAATTGGGAGATACACAAAAGGTGACACAAAGTGTAAATGTTTCTGTTACAATAGGTTTTTGTCAGTTTAAACTGGCCTCTGGGACTATGTGGAGATCTGATTACATTGGATTGCTTTATTGTTCTTACACTGAGGATCTTTCCCCAGCTTCTACAGAAATTAAGTAATAGCTTAAGGCGTATAGAAGCTACTTCATCCATCTACAGACCTGGTCTGTGGCTGGATATACTATAGCACCACAAAGACACCATATATCAGTCTTACTGTATCTAACTACAGCACTACATAAGCACCATATATCAGTCTTACAGTATCTAACTACAGCACTACATAAGCACCATATATCAGTCTTACTGTATCTAACTACAGCACTACATAAGCACCATATATCAGTCTTACTGTATCTAACTACAGCACTACATAAGCACCATATATCAGTCTTACTGTATCTAACTACAGCACTACATAAGCTCCATATCTCAGTCTTACTGTATCTAACTACAGCACTACATAAGCACCATATATCAGTCTTACTGTATCTAACTACAGCACTACATAAGCTCCATATCTCAGTCTTACTGTATCTAACTACAGCATCATATAAGCACCATATCTCAGTCTTACTGTATCTAACTACAGCACCATATAAGCACCATATCTCAGTATTGCTATATATATATATATATATATATACACACACACATACATACATACAGACAGGCGACAAATTAAAGAACAAGACCAACATAAAGTGTCTTAGTAAGGTGTTGGGCCACCACAAGCCACCAGAACAGCTTCAATGCACCTTTGCATAAATTCTACCTCTAGCCCAGCATACGTTCTAGTCTACTGGACAAATGATATTCCCTCTAAGGGGACAAGTAGATCCAAACCATGCCAGGAAAAAGCCCCCCACAGCATAACAGAGCCACCTTTAATTTGCCACCCATCTATATATACAATGTTGGGGGTTGAGTGTCGGGGGTTGAGTGTCGGGGTTGAGTGGCTGTTGAGTGGCTGTGACGGACATGTCGGGGTTGAGTGGCTCTGATGGACAAGTAGCCACACATAGGAGGTATATGTTCATGGCCTTGCTGGGGTGAGTCCGAACAGCAGGTTGGCTAGTGCTAGCTATTGTAAAATTATTTTGTCAAATAATGGTCACATTAGGCCACTTTTTTCAGTCCGCGGAATATTGCAGAAAATTCCATTTTCAGATCGCAGATTTTAGGATTTTTTCCATGCGCAACCCTGGGGGGACTACTAAGTATAATTGTTATCAACTTTTATGGGTTATTTTAGCAAAAAATTTATCCAGGGGTCCATGCCGCCATCAGACCCCCCTTCTTTTGGGTGGACCTGAAAATAAGATATCAAGTCTTTTGATGTTGTTGGGTCACAGGCATCAGGAAGTCATGGCATGCAAAGGATATGCAACCAAATATTAAATACGATGACTTTATTTAAGTTTATGTTCATTTGTCTAATTACCTTTGGTGCCCTAAAATGGGGGGGGGGGGGGGGGCTATGTGTAAAAATGGCTACAATTGCAACATGTTTCACTCTACATGGATGTACAGTAAAAACCCTCAAATTAAAGCTGACAGTCTGCACTGCCCTACAAAGGCAAAAGGCCTTAACTTCCCAGAGTGTAGAACTGAGAAAAATGGCTTTAAAGTTTTATTGTTGCCCAGCCAAATGAGTTGTAGGCAGATTATTGGAAATGTGGCAGTTGTTTGTATTTTTATGAAGTTATTTTATGTACATATTAATCCTGAGCTCAAACTTGACCTTTGACCCTTATTCGGAAGTTAAGGTATTTTGTCGTTGTATGGTCTACAAAATGATAAGGGGTCATGCCAAAGCAAAAAGCTGTAACTTCCATTTGATCTCTCACTTTTTTGTTGATCACAATATAAACAATAACATGATAACATCTAGATAATATCTCGAAATATATCATGCAACTGTCCGCTTAATATAATGTGAATGAGAATAAATCAATCAATTGCTTTATTTTTAAGTACTCGCATTACTTTGATTGTCTTTCGATGGTGCATTACTAACTCGCATCATGAGGCCCAAGTTTGTATCGACTTGAAACAAAACCTTGCAATATTTTCTTTCCCACCCCTTAACATGACAAGTTGCAAATCATGCCCTATGTTAAATATCAGTAAAATTTGAGATGTTGTATGTAGCCTAAGTTTCAGTATTTATTAGTCAAATATGTACTATACGGTGAAAAGGGCGTCACTGTGATATAAATAAAGACAAAAATCTAGCCAATTGGTTAACACGTTGACAGATTTAGGACTTGAATGATTGGATGGATGCGATGAATCCAGACATAGATGATAAGCAAAGTTTTTGCATGCCAGAGAACTTTTTTCAACCAAATTATCAAGTGCACCATGCTACGCAATAAAGTAGTACACGGATACTCGACTCGCTTTATGGATTTACTTTGCTGAATGTAAGAGCATTGAATGTGAGAGAGAGCCTAATTGGATTTAACTTGTTGAACGTGAGAGAAGGGCATCCTTGTGCTTTAAAATTGATATTTTACTGGGCTATAAAAGGTAGGCTAACGTTTTAATTGTGCGTTGCTTGCATGCGTGCGTGTGTGTGTAGCCTACTTCTCACAAGGAGGTGTGTCGATTCAGTGATCCGTTAACGTTACCGCTGTTATATTCGGCAGTCAGACATTCAGCCATGTTGTGTTGCACAAATTGACAGGCAGGATTCGCTTGTCCTGGATGCTTTGAACGCAGTTCTGATTGCATATGGGAGCAGTTTTCCAGTTCTCTCATTAGCTAGCATGTAACGTTAGCTAACGTTTGCTCGAGCAAGCTAGTAATTTTGTAGATTGCCTATCTAATCTATCCTCAGTAGGCTAGTCTTTCTTATCTTTGCCTTGGTGTCAGCGTTTCAAAGCTATTTACACTAACATTTTCCCTCGAGCGCAATGGGCCATTCTGATATAGGCTAAGGCTAGGTTAGACTCATTAACAACAACAACAACAATATGTTTTCACTTTATTCAGTCTGCCTATGTGTATCTGAAATGCTTCAGTGATTAACATATAGCCTACAATACCAAGGTAAAACACCATAGCTTCAGCGCGGTAAACAGTAACTTCACTTTATTCAAGCTATTATGCGTGTGTTAGAAATACTTCGGTGACAGATATTATACAAAGGTATAACACAGGTAACGTCAGCGCCGTAAACAGTAACTCCACTTTGATGCGCAGCAAGCAAAACAAAGGCAGAGTAGCTACCGTAACTCAACTCGAACGTTTCAGTGCCGTGAAACAAAGGCAAGGAACCTTAACTGATGTTACGTCCTTCTGCCTTGGCTTCTGTAGCACTTTTGGAAGTTACGGCAAAGACAACCCACTATTTTCTCAAAAAAACAACACAATTGACTCAAGATATTTCTCCACATGATAAAGCGGGTCTTTATAGTTCCGAAAATGTAAAAAACTAATTTTCGACCAAAGATGAAGTTACGCCCTTTTGTCTTTGCACGGCAGTGCACTAGTCACTGCTCCATTTCAAATCCAATGTGTTGGAGTCTAAACAAGAAAAAATGTGTCACTGTCCAAATACTTATAGACTGCATTGTACTTGTTTACTTTACATGAAAGGGTGTATAACTGGAAATGACAATGTGCAAAATGTATGGTAAAATTTTTAGAATAAAAGCCCAGCTCATGTTGTCAGAGCATATGCTGACAATGGTTGATGGAAATGGCAGCTGTGTTCGTCACCCTGGACATAGTGTAGGCGTTCACCCAACACTGATTATTCATCATGCAGTTTTGTATGGGTGAGGAAATTAGTCTACACATCTAGCCAATTGAAATACAGATAAAAAGAGTGCATGACTCACCTTTGTCAGCCCTTGTGATTAAGAGATCCTGAGGTTCAAGAACATGCATCTGTTTGACCACCATGGTTTTATCGAACACCTGCACAGGCACCGTCTGTATATCTGTAAGAAAATGAATAACAAATCATTGAACAGAACTAATACCTGAATGTGCCAAACTGTACAATCATACAGTAGCATAGCGTCTTTAGATTTAAATGTATTTGCATATACTGGAACTGTCATTTTATAACATAGTCGACAGAAGGTTGAGTGGTCATTTTTGCCTTCAAGTTCCATGTCATGTCAATTTTGTTCTTCTTTCAAAAACAATGGAGAAATACGCTATGGGATTGCTGGCTCTCCGACTCAGTGTCATTCTAAAAAGTACATGTATAGTATGTTGATTTAGCATACTAAGTCAAACAGAAGGGTCCTTCAGAAGAACAGAGTATCCAGGTTAATAAAGAATGTGCTACACAGCTTCAGAAGCGTGGGTGCAATTTAAAGGAACAAATTTGTCTTAGGCTTTGAAACTTGGATCAGTAACACCACACATGGTGGCTACTTATGTGAACAGATGAATCCTGTACTACTTCATTGTTCTGGGAGATCATCACATCCACCAGCACTGGTAGTACTGACTAACAAAGTCCTGAATAAAAATTAGCTTTATAATCAGAAATTAAGCGGTTTACCAACCATGAGTATTGTAATTGGAAATTGTCTCTGCTTTTTATCTGTGTCCAGTGGTCAGGAGTTGTGGAATTAAACATCATGTCCTTAATGATATTCTATTAAATATAATATGATGCTATATAATAGAATATGCTCACCAGTGTTTGAAATAGCTGGGTCTGGAGCTGAAATAAAGCAAACAAAGTTGTTAATCAGTGTTGGGCAAGTGTATTTTTGGGTAATTCCAGAGGAAAATGGCCCTTTTTCAATCTTGATCTCTCAGGTCTTTCTGATATTTGGCACCCATAATGTAACCTTGGAGTAATGACCATTGCGATACTTTTGAGAAAAAAACACAAACCATCATTAAGATAATTAGGGACAAAGTGTCCATTTTCACTCCACTTTTGGCCTACCCACCTCTACTTTCGAGACTTACAGTTTGACGTAGCCTGACTGGATGGACACAGAATTGGCAGACTTCAGCAAGTGTCTATTTGCCATGTGGGATTAGTCTCTCAGTAAGAAAAAATGACAAACCTCCCAAAGGTATGGTGAAAAGAAGTTGAAAGCGATTTCTTAAAACCAGTCAATCACCGCTTGTAAGTCTGGTAATAGTACTGTAAAACAAAATGTACATGAGATCCCATTCTGGAAATCGGCATATGTATACATGTAATGGCTGTAATGGCGACATGCAGTCCAACTGTCTCTCTTGTCCGCGTTTGTTCATTTGAATGTGTTTTGTTGTGTCTGGCTTTTGTCTTTTTTTCATGCGCTGTGTGTCTGTAGTGGGACGGGAAAGCGGGCTGCAGATTTTTCAGGGCACTCCTGCTGCTCGTTTGATAATATCAACGAATTGTCTCGTCGATATAATTTTGTTTGTGGTCGTCACCATGGAGACGCATTCACAACATATGCTCGGGAATGTCCGTTGGATCTGCAGACTGCAGCAACAAAGTTTACCATCGCTCTTCACCGGAGTTGAGTGCAGAGAATCTTCAAAAGGCAGCCAGGAAAGAAGAACATAATGCGGGGGAGGAATGAGGAGACGACTGGGAGGATTGACGTAGTTCGATGCTCCGTTTCGGCGGTGGGCAGAGACCGTGGCGCTGATTGTATGGAGGAGAGTCATGGAGGCGGAGTTTGTGTGTTGGACTGCTTGGTGACACTGGACATCTCAGGACAGCGAGACTATTTTTTTAATCATGGCTGTATTGCACTTTAATTCACTTAATTCACTTGATTGATGTAATGATTCTGTTGGATGTCTTTGTTTGATATGTTTGTTTGTGTGTTGTGGGTCTGCCCCACTGTCTGTCTTTTTTTGTTGTTGCTGGGGCTACAACTGAAGTTTCCTTGCGGGAAAATAAAAGTGAATCTATTCTAGTTTATTCTATACATCGGACTGTATAGAAAAATGTATGAAAAAAAGCAGTTTTGAGATAATTTGATTATTAATATTCATTCTTAAGTTATGCAAATAATTAAGTCAAAGTATTCAAACATGACTCATGTCTTATTACAATGAGACCAAAATGTTTACGGTGTGACACTGTAGGCCTCGAAAGTACAAAAATCTGACGATTCATCAAACTTGCATAAACCACTGATCTGAGCGTAAATCATACTTGATTGTACATCAAGAAGCATGTGCACATCATTATGAATTACCATACTAACACACCCATGTGCTACCATATTTGGAAAGGCCACCTCTTTTATAATGCACATGTCAACGCAGTTTTCTCAGTATTATAGGCCATGGCAGGCATCCGGAAAGCAAAGAGAAATTTTTCTGTGAGGGTGAAATTTAAATGCTTCTGAATGAACATGAAAATAAACATGTTTTTTGGAACATTGTTAGTGGTGTGCAGCCTAGCTGAACAGCAACTATGTGGCAGAGGATAACCAGGGCTGTAAATAGTGCTTCCTCCTAATAGTGAGATAACAAAAAGAAAATAACCCTTCACAAAAAAGTTCTGGTGGTACAGGTGGAGAAAAGGGCATCCTGGACCTCTCACCTGTAGACGAGAGGATGGGGGTATCACTGGGAATGTCGCTCTGGAATGGGTGATAGAAGACGGTGACTAACAAATTGCCCAATGCCAGAATCCTTTTCCACTTTCCACTTCTCTCATACTGGGGTGCGGCGTTTGCTAGGTCTTATAGGCTAATAAAGCTAAATCAGCCATTATTTTGCTTCTTTCATTCAACATAACTCGTGATGTGTTATTATTTTTGTTTGTCCGCAGTGCTCCAAACAAAATCTCTTTTCCCCCCCATTATTTAGGATTATTTAGGCTGCACAACTATTGTGCCCTTACTGTTAGGTTTCATGAGATTTCACTGTACTGTACACCCACATTTATTTTGATACTGAAAATATGCGTAAAAATGGTCATACGCACACTTTACGATTAGATTTTAACATACACATGAATGATAAATGAGGCCATTTGTCCCTAATTGTCTTGACGATGGTTTGTGTTTTTTTCTCAATAGTATAACAGTCGTCATTACTCCAAGGTTACATAATGGGTGTGAAATATCAGAAAGATCTGAGAGGTCAAGATTGAAAAGATCCATTTCCCCCCAGAATTACCCTTTTAAAATGATGATATGGTAATAATGGGTATCAGGATTAAAACCACTCTCCAATTACCATCCAGCAGCATAACTCCAGAAGCATCCGTGGTGACTAACAAGGACTGACCCCAGGAGTCACTGCACACAATCTCGTACGGAAAACTATTGCAGAAAGACTGGGACTCCCAGGGCTGTAAGGAAAACACAGGCCAGAGAGAGACAGATAGAGAGAATGAAAGAAGAATAGAGACGGTATGAACACTGGCCTTGTTTGGACATTGAATTAGACAGTTTTAAGCTGAGGTCTGGATCTGGTTGGGCCTTCCCTCAATGAGAATTGATACTGAAAGGGGGTCTCTCCAACATCCAACCTTCTTTCACTTGGGTTCTACAGCAAACCCACTGGAAAGCAGCAGGGCTATTGTGTTGCTGTGCCCTTTAATGTCTGGTGCTGGTCAGGGTACTATACGTTGTTACCCTTGCGTATGGTATTGTCAGCTTTCCAGCAATAGCAATATCTGTATTTCTTATGGCTTCTACTGCTATTGAATTACAGTAGAACCTCTGAAATATGAATGCATCAGCAACAGGGGTCGATCAGAATTCTTAAATGTTTGCACCTATCAAATTGAACTTAAAATGTACCAATTTTAAGAATGTTGAATCGTTCATTTTTTGGAACTGTTATAAACCTGTCTGTAGCCTGTTTTTAATTGGCTAATCTAACTAAATAGCTATACATTTTAGTTTAAGTCAATAAGCAATAATCAAACAAGCGGTGAGTGAAAAGCTCATTAGAGTGTTAATACATTTTAATTTCCACATGCATTTCGAACCACAGGTTGCATCTTGATTTCAGTGACCTACAATGTTTCCAAATTGTTTCATGTTGACTGGAAAATGTAAATCTCTCAAATGAAAATGTAACCAACGTTTAGCCATCCAGCAGATAATACGTCAGGTTTTCTCATCCAGCACTCAATATAAGAGTATTACTCACCTCCTTTCTACACAACCCTGTGGTGACGAGGCTAGTAGGGGCATCACCTCGCACTATCGTCTTCAGTTTGAATGCCTGGGCAGAGAGGGAGAGAGTGTTGCTGTCCTACATGCCAGTATTTCCTGTTCTGCAATATCTCAGCGTGGGACCGTAATAATGTCTTTAACCCTTGTGTGGTGTTTGGGTCCCACAGACCCGAACACCACACAAGGGTTAAGATTGAGGGATAAGTCTGGTTATATGGGTGATGCTATGTTCAAACAGGGAGGTAAGAACAATGCCATTGACACCAGACAGGTGAGCTGAATGAGTGTCGGGTTCACATCCATTTCATCACACAGAAGAAGGTAGTGGAGACTTAAACACGGGCCAGTTTAGGAGTTTGTTGTGCTCAATCGAGTATGGTAATAGAATCACACGCTTGCATAAATTAAGCTTTTCATTTCATTTATTTTTTTTCCGACTTAGCGCCCAATACATTTTTGTTTGTGTACGCATATTTTGGGGGGATTTTCATACCTCCAATATCCTGACCACCTGTCTCCTGCCCATGAACCTGAGGGGTGTGTACTCATGCCTCACCTGCCCGATCCTGACAAACTCAGCCTGCCGCGCCTCCTCCTTTTTCCGTGCAGATTTGGGCGACTCGGGTAGGACGTCACTGAAGGAGCGTCGATTCAGCATGTTCTGAGGAGAGAAGGGAACCTGAAGATGGAATCAGCAAAGAAATGGGCCTCAGCTCAGCCTCAGAAGCAAGAAGGCAGAAAGAACAAAAAACAGCAAAGAGAGAGAATGAGAGAGATAGCACAGAGATGAGAATGAGACAGTGTTCAGACAGCAGAGAGATGAGAATGAGACAGTGTTCAGACAGCAGTTAGATGAGGATAAGACAGCATTCAGACAGCAGTGAGATGGCACAGAAACTGTAGACAGACTGAAGAGTGAGTAGTGAGATGGCAAGACATGGAAGAAGGATGACCGAAAGATACAGTACGGCAGAAAGACTACAATATATGGCAGACATAACAGAGAGACAGTAGATAGAGAACAGCATTGTAAGTGCATAGTGCATGGCAAAAGTACAGAGAGAAGCAACCTACTCTCCTATTGCCAATATAGTTTAATTTTAAAAGCTGGAAGCAAAGTAGCAGGTAATGTAGCTTGCCAATATTAAATAAGCATTAGGTACTTTATTTTTGGGTTGAATCAATGAATGGCCACAAGTTTACCCCCTATTTAGAAATAAATTAAATGTTAGGTTGTAGGTATGCAGCTGTATTGATTTTTCTATTTGTTGGTGCCAAGTGATGTGGGATCATGGGCTAACGCATCATGGGGTCAGTGGTGTGGGATCACGGGCTAACGCATCAGGGGTCAGTGGTGTGGGATCACGGGCTAACGCATCAGGGGTCAGTGATGTGGGATCATGGGCTAACGCATCATGGGGTCAGTGGTGTGGGATCACGGGCTAACGCATCAGGGGTCAGTGGTGTGGGATCACGGGCTAACGCATCAGGGGTCAGTGATGTGGGATCATGGGCTAACGCATCAGGGGTCAGTGGTGTGGGATCATGGGCTAACGCATCAGGGGTCAGTGGTGTGGGATCACGGGCTAACGCATCAGGGGTCAGTGGTGTGGGATCACGGGCTAACGCATCAGGGGTCAGTGGTGTGGGATCATGGGCTAACGCATCAGGGGTCAGTGATGTGGGATCATGGGCTAACGCATCATGGGGTCAGTGGTGTGGGATCATGGGCTAACGCATCAGGGGTCAGTGGTGTGGGATCACGGGCTAACGCATCAGGGGTCAGTGATGTGGGATCACGGGCTAACGCATCATGGGGTCAGTGGTGTGGGATCATGGGCTAACGCATCATGGGGTCAGTGGTGTGGGATCACGGGCTAACGCATCAGGGGACAGTGGTGTGGGATCATGGGCTAACGCATCAGGGGTCAGTGGTGTGGGAGCACGGGCTAACGCATCAGGGGTCAGTGGTGTGGGATCATGGGCTAACGCATCAGGGGTCAGTGGTGTGGGATCATGGGCTAACGCATCAGGGGTCAGTGATGTGGGATCATGGGCTAACGCATCAGGGGTCAGTGGTGTGGGAGCACAGGCTAACGCATCAGGGGTCCGGGGTGTGGGATCACAGGCTAACGCATCACGGGTCCAGAGGATTTGAAGAAGGCATAAGCCCTGCAGCTCAAAAGGGGCCAGAAGAGTGCAGGTCCAGAATCTACCTTGTGGAGGTCGGGAATGAGGTCCTGATACAGCGAGCGGATAAGCATGTCCAGAGTCCGCTGACGTTTCTGAGCAAACGTTGGCGTCTCCAGGGTGGCCTTCTCTCCATTAATTACTGAAAGGGAAGCGGACCAGGCCAGTCATAGGGGAATCATTAATAGTTCATGCACAACCAGTTCCAGTATCTGTGCTGCTTCCCACTGCATTATGGGCCTACAAACAAGGTCTCTACAATATTGGTCATTAGTAAGTGACTCATAAACAACAGAAATGGATAAGGAAGGATGACAAGCCCCAACACAGACACACTGTACTTACATTTCACTAACAAAAAGTCCCTGAATTCTTGGTGATCTGTAAACACTGGTGGGGAGGGGAGGGGGGGTCCAAACAAGGGCACACTCTCCTCAGAGAATATCTTCAACCTGTCCCATGTTAAAAAGCAGTAACATGCCATGAGTCCAGGATGGAAAAACTCTATACAATGTGTATACAATGAAACAAACTGTACATAACGTATATCCATAAATGAGCAACACAAATATACATACCTGTAACTGTCATTCTGGCTGTTGTATCTAACTAAGGCAAAAATATCTATGGGTTCTTTAAGGAAGCAGAAATACACCTGATGTAATTACACCACTGAATACATAACCAATCAACCAAATGCTTCTACGGATTTAAAATAAAACTGATTTGTAAGACAAGAAATAAATATGCATTTGGCTGGATCATATCACCACATGACAACCTGGTGCCAAGTCCAAGACATTTGTTTTACATTTTCCCAAAGCCCAAAGGATACGTGTAAAATGGGATCGGATCATGGACGGTTTAAATGATGGAGAGGCGTCATCTCCCTCTTGGAACACTATTGTAACAATATCATTCCCAATATGCCTTTTCCTCTCCACCTGTGCTCACAAACAGAAATGTAAAACAAGTTTGATGTACAGAATCTGTCCGTGAGACAGTGAAAAGCACACACGACACACACTAAAGTGAAACATACAGACGGGTGACAAATAAAAGAAAAAAACAACATAAAGTGTTTTAGTAAGGTGTTGGTCAACCACGAGCCGCCTGAACAGCTTCAATGCTCCTTGGTGCAGATTCTACCTCTAGTCTAGCATAGATTTTAGTCTCTGGAACTCTACAGGATGTAGAGAACACAATTCTTCTAAAATATATCCCCTCATTTGGTGTTTTGATGACGGTGGTGGAGAGCGCTGCCTAACACGTCGGTCTAAAATCTCCCATAGTTGTTCAATTGGTTTGAGATTGGGTGACTGCGAAGGCCATAGCATATGATTAACATCACTTTCATACTCATCAAACCATTTAGTGACCCCTCGTGCCCTGTGGATGGGGGCATTGTCATCCTGGAAGAGGCCACTCCCATCAGGATAGAAATGTTTCATCAAAGGATAAAGTTGGTCACTCTGAATAACTTTGTATTGATTTGCAGTGACCCTTTCCTCTAAGGGGACAAGTGGACCGAAACCATGCCAGGAAAATGCCCCCCACAGCATAACAAAGCCACCGGACCCCCTCACTGTAGGGCTTTTTCCTTCAGTTAGTCACCCGTCTGTATGTACAAGAACGTGTAAAAATGCTCACAAACAAGCAAATTAGTCAAATTTAAGCTTATTTCCAGATGTTTCTTTCCCAACAAGCACAAATGCTGCTCTCATTTTACCCCTGCAATGTTGTTGCTGAGTCAAAAAAAAATTTTGAATTACACACTTTGAATACAACTGTCTCTCCCAACATTTCCACTCAAGATACAATCAAATATTGAGAACATTTAACAGTATTTTATGGAAGATTCATTTGACAAAATGTCCAGTGACAATTAAGACAAATAATAATATTCCTAAGACAAATAATGTGTATTATATACCCAAAATAAAGAGATCAAAGGATAAATGCTTTTTCATATACACTAGAAAAAAGGAATTATTTTTTCTAGCTTTTCAAAATCCTGAAAAAAACTAGTGCACTATCAAACTGAAGTCAACTGGTGGAGTAATGTACAAAATGATTAACGTGTAAATATAAGGTCTTTCTTGAAAGATTATCTCAGTGGAGCGATCAGATTGCTTTAGAGCAGGGGTGGCCAATTCCAGGCCTCGCGGGCCGGTGTGTATGCAGGTTTTTGCTGCCGCCAGTTAACAATTATTTAATTAGCCCAATCGTTTCGGATGATATTACAATCTACATAATATCCGCGATATGAAAAAAAATGATGATGTTGTTGTGCCGGTTGCGTCAATGCGTGTATTTAGCATTTTTTTCGTTCTGTAAATATGAAGTGAATGAATCGGTGTGTGTGTGTTAATTATGAATTGGTTGAATGTGTGGTAACTGGTGGTAAAAAAAACATGCCACACCACCCGGCGAGGCCTGCCCCTGCTTTAGAGTTTAATAATAAATGTGAAATTTAATACACATCAATTTCAAAAAAGGAATGGTTGGAAAAACATTGTCTGAAGACATATTTCACCCTGAGGTTTTGAATGTGTATACTTTCATAAATAAATATGTGAAACATTATCCAATTAGAGAGAAGGCTCAATGATCAGAAAGCTTCATGGGTAATCTCATGCCCGCCTAGATGGTTACCAACATAACTTATACTAACATAACATCTGCAAAGCATTTCATAATGGATCCAATTATAAACATATTTCCCATGAATCTCTCGCAAACATAATTCAATTAGCCTGTCCCACATAAATATTTCACACACAAAAAAATCTATTTTGTCCTCAGTCTGATCAAAATCAATTATTTTAATATATGATGCAACACTGGCTTGGTGCATCCTGGAGAGTTTACAGTTCTCTGGCATGAATGGTTATAAAGAACGAGAATTCAAGTGCTCTCTCTGGCTCTTGAGAATATTGACCTTTGTGTGAAAGCATGTAACATCTTCTATAGATGTGCCCAACATAAACTAACAAAGACGTGTAACTCCATCCCGCACAAACACTTCTCTTGAAGACTGATCTGCTTGAGTACTCTTGCATAAAGGGCGTCTTAAAATATTATTGTACTGACCAATAAGGGTCTGACCAATCAGAATGGCCAGGCTCCACACTGAGACCCAAACCTAATTATGAGAATTATGTACTCTCTCCTGCAAAGAAAATTCTGCTAGCTGTGCCTAAACAGCAATGAAGCAAATAGGCAATGTCACCGGATTAGGCACGCAATTCATGAATGTATCATTCTGTAGCTGCTCCCCAACAGACAAGGAATTATGGGTAACTGCAAACTCACCTGCTGCTTGTTCTCCTTGGAGTACGGCAACATGGTGGACACGTGAAACATGAGCTCGTGACCCTGGTACACAGTGTATATGGAGTTAATTCCTGTAGTGTCATCTGCAGGGAAGAGACATTGGAAGGGCCTTGAAATGAGGTCCTAAAATGGATCCCTTTTGTCTCACATCAGCAATACTAACGGGGCAGAAATGAAGAACAGCGGCGTACTCACTTTTTGTGTCCAGGCCACCTCTGTACCCTGCCCAACCTTGCAGTGAGATTGCGTCTCCAAGGAGGTTTAGAAACTTGTCAAAGTTTTCGCTTCCCATTTCTGTGAAAAAAGGGGGAAAAATAGAGTTTCCAATGATGTAAAGATGACTTACTATGAATCATTCATTTGACTTTGAAAATGTACAATATAATAATACTATTACAGTTAACTGCAACTATTATGACAACTCACTGTAGAGCCACTTCAACGTTTATTAATCGTAATCAAATAACAAATAGCGACACTCACCATTGCTAAACATCTCATCGTCTGTGAGCTGTCCGTCTTTGGCATACAGAACACCAAATTTAAAGTTTACAGACCCCTACAAAGACAGTTTGGATCTGTTTACAGAACTTTAAATGGAACTGCACAGAACATCAAAACAGTACACATGTTTGCATGAAATATATTCAAAAGACAGTTGTGTGAACAGCACTTATGAAAGTCAAGACAGTGTTATCCTGAACTGACAAAACATTTCTTCACCAAATTGGCATATTATTAGCATATGACGCCTTTTAATTAATCTGTATTCATTATTGCTTGTTCTGTTGTATCATTAGTTCTTATAGTGAATTTCTAACAAGATAGTAATTCATCATAATATCACAAAAACAAACATGTAATGCAATTGTGTGTGTGTGTCATAAACTTCCCCCATCTTGTTGGATTAACAGGTGTATTAGGCTATTAATCAGATTAAGATAGGTATCATACTTCTGCAGATTACATGGCTTCATTATCGTTCATAAAATGTTAAGAACTACCTCTTGTTCTTCCAACACCAGTAAATCCTGTGAAAAACAGATTTCACACTATTAACAGCAGTTTCACAGTAGCTTTTACAGCACTTATGCATGCATGCATGCAGCATTTATGGACTTATTGCATATACACACATTATTAATAAATGCTACACCACCCCCCAGGTAGCCAAATGGGTCTGGCAGATCTGGCATTCCAACTCAGCTCAGTGTCGGCCTTGAATCATGGCACAATTCTGGGACAAGTGATATATTCCGGGTTTGGCCCAGATCAGGCAGCATTTGGCCCAGTTACAGCACGTACGGCACATATCACTCAGCCTAGAATCGTGCCATGATTCAAGGCTGAAACTGGGCCAAACCCATTCGGCTACCTGGGCAATGATCCACACATTTACCACCCTTCACAAAAGCACCCTGAAAAACAAATTCCCCAGATGTCTAAATGGTGTTTGCCCTGACCAATAATAAACATGCTTGGGTAAACATATTTGCTTGGCCTTATGGTGAGACAAAACAAATAAACTAATGAATAAAGTGGCTTCGAAATCCTACCTTCTGGATCTCTGGGTTGAGTATTTCCCTTGGGCCCTTTTCAAATCTTTCCAGGTTCATGGCACTGGAGAGAGAAAGAAAAGTTAGGATTAATAACACTATTATGTCAACATGGTAAAGTATAACACATTGCTATAATTTAATCGGGTTTCTACAAACCACACTTGATAGGCATAAAAAATTATGTATATGAATGTGTATATATACAGACGTGCTCAGATTTGTTGGTACCCCTGGTAAAGATGAGTAAAAAGGGTTGTAAAAAATTCACATAAAAAATGAGAAAAATACAACCTTTAATTGACGTTCATTTATTATGAGAAAAAAAATCCCTCATCAAGAAATAATTATTTTTAACAAAACCAAGTTGGCCACAATTATTGCCACCCCTGCATTTATATATAGAATAAAGTATAAATTTGTCATATTTGGTCACATATCCTTTGCATGCCATGACTTCCTGATGTCTGTGACCCAACAACATCAAAAGACTCTTGATATATTATTTTGTGGTACTCTTACAAGCGATACTAAATGTCTCTGCATTTGAATGGATCTCTATGGGAATTGGGGGGTGAGACTAGATTTAGCTGTAAATTGCACTGGAACAGTATGGAACACATGGTTGGCTAAATGGCTCTAAGTCATCAAGGTCTGATGTATCAAACAAGCCTCAAACTATCACTCTGCTGTCAGATATGCTGTAGATATGGATAGATCACTTTAAGGGTTGTTTCTCCTGACAAATTTTCCGATTGAAAAATAAGAGAAGAAACCATTCAAGTTATCCATCCATATCTACTGTATTTCAGGCAGCAGAGTGATGGTTTAAGGCTAGGCTTGTTTGATACGCCAGACCCTTGATAACTTAGAGCCATTTAGCCAACCATGTGTTCCATACTGTTCTAGTGTAATTTACAGCTAAATCTAGTCTCATCCCCCAATTCCCATAGAGATCCATTCAAATGCAGAGACATTTAGTATCGCTTGTAAGAGTACCAGAAATCAAGAGTATTTTGATATTGTTGGGGCACAGACATCAGGAAGTCATGGCATGCAAAGTATATGTGACCAAATATTAAAAGTGATCACTTTATTCTACATTATGTTAAACTTTTTTGATGCCCGAAAATGGGGAGGTCTATGTACAAAAGGTTCTATAATTTCTAAACGGTTCATCCGATATGAATGAAAATACCCTCAAAATCTGAAAGTCTGCACCTCATTGTCATTGTATCCTTTCAAAATCAAAGTGCTAGAGTACAGAACCAAAATAACATGAAATGTGTCACTGTACAATGAATTATGGTGCTCACTGTAATTTACAGCTAAATCACCCCCCAATTCCCATAGAGATCCATTAAAATGCAGAGAGGTTATAGTATCGCTTCTAAGAGTACCTGTAAATAAGATATCAAGAGTATTTTGTATACAGAGTTATGATAGCATCACCTGTTTAAGTTGGTTGAGAGAATGGCAATAATGTGCAAAGCCGTTATCAAGGCAAAGTGTGGCTATTTTGAAGAATCTAAAATATAAAACTTTTTTGATTTGTTTAACACTTTTTTGGTCTTTGCATAATTTCATTTGTGTTATCTCGTAGTTTTGATGTCTTTACTATTCTAAAATGTGAAAAACAGCAAAAATAACAAAAAAAACCTTCTATGAGTAGGTGTGTCCAAACTTTTGACTGGTACTGTATATTGTGCAAACGAAAGTAACATTAAGTGAGGGGTAGACTGGGGTTTGTTGGATGCACTGAACACAACAATACTCACCTTAAAATGGACTTGACTGACAGTGTTTTTGTAGGACTGTAAGGAAGGCAGATCTTCAGGGTTCCCTATAATCGAGAAAGCACAAAGGATTTAATCAATAGAGGTGTGATTTCAACACAGCCTTTCCTCACCAGCTATGCAGGACACTCTCTTGTCTGGCCAAGAACCATCCAAGACAAGACTCCACATTAACCATTTTCAGTTGAACTTTACACAGACACAATGTTATAACAATCCAATGCAATGTGCAGTAGTGTAATAGATTATTGTAGTGCACTCCCTTCTTGGACATACTGTAGCTTCAAGATAGTAGTGCCCTGTTGAGAATAAAGCCTTCAATATTTTGGTTAAAGGCCAGCTCCTTAGCCATTATCCCACTCCTGACTAAACAACATTACGTTGATAGTGTGGGCGAGACTGAATAGTTGATTACTCAACGAATTGACCAGAGGACACTGATTGATTACTTAATTTCAAATTCCGGTCCTCCTTTCTATTGTTTACCTCTGCCCTGTGGAATCATTCTCTATAAGGTGTGGATAATGAGAATTGATAGGAGAGTAGATGTTACGTCTGCTGTTTCCCTTCCTGTCCACCTCCCTTTCGTTTTCCTTGTTTTCACCATTCCTCTCGTTCCATGTCATGTCTTTCTTTTTACCTCGTTTGTCTTTTCGTGTCGTGTAGGCTGGACGTGATTTCCTTGCTCGTTTCCTCTTTGTCTACCCAATTATCCCTCAGCCAATCACAAAAAATTTCCACTCGCATTCTGCACGCACTTTCATTATCTCCTCACACCCGCACTCATTACTGATCTCCCACTTCACCTGCTTCTTATGTATCGCCTTTTTTGTGATTCCCATTGTCATGTTTGACGTTACTCTGCCACTGTTTGTTGTTTCTGACCTGTTTAAGTCTGATTCCAGTTTGTCCGTCCAGCCCGCTTCCCTGTTCCAGTCATCCTGCATTCTATCCTCTGCTGCTACCCATCTCTAGTCCAGACCTGCTTAGTTTCGCCAACCCCGTATCCTGACATTCACTAGTTACCTGCTTGTTCGTTTATCCTGTCACCTCCTGCCTGAATAAATACACTCCTGCCGGAGTTTTTGCCTGAGTCTGTCTCCGAGTGCATTTGGGTCCATTCCAGTTTTGGAAACCATAACAGTAGAGTTTGTTTCTTGTGCCAGCTATTGGCTAAGCCTGTAGAGGTCATTTTTTACAGTGGCCCTGAAGGGCAAGAGAAATGAACAAATCATAAAAAACAAAAACAATTCATAAAATGCATGACAACAAAAAAAAAAACACAACATTCCAACAAAACAAAGTAACAAAACCCAAAATATAACATAAAAAACACATTAAAAAAGCTAAGAAAACACAACAACATTTCATGAAGCACACTCACAACTTAGAGAACACTACAGCAAAAAGTTAAATAAAACAACATTTGTCAAAACAAATCAACAAATGTGAAAACACAACAGCAAGAACAGAAATAAATCAATTATTTTACATTAACTGGAAAGGGGCCATCTGATCCCTGATTGGACAGAATTTTAGTCTATCTGTGTGACCGGAAGTACTGAAATCGAACGCAGTGTATCAGAATTGCATGCTGAGACACGTTTGTGGAAACAGCCAGATAGACAAGCTATTGTGAATATATAGCCTACACTCAGTCATTCATCTGTCACACATAAGAGTTAATAAATACATAATATTACTGCGGAATTACTGCGTGTAGGCTATATGTATTCAGTCTAGCTAGCTGTTTCCACAAATGTGTCTCAGCATGCAACTCGATGCATTAGATTCCAGTACATCCGGTCAAACAGATAAGACAACAATTATTTCCAATCAGGGATGAGATGGCTGGTCCTACACCTTCCGATTTATGTGAAATGTTGATTTGTTTCTGTTTTTACTGTTGTGTCTTCACATTTGTTCATTTGTTTCAACAAATGTTATTTTGCTTTACTTTTTTTGCTGTGTTCTGTTGTAAGTGTGCTTCATGAAATGTTGTTGTGTTTTCTTAACTGCTAATGTATTTTGTGAAGTGTTATTTTGCTTTGTAAAATGTTGTTGTTTCTAAGTTGTTGTTGCGCTTTCTATGTTGTTAATACGTTTTTAAAATTGTTTTTGTGTATTCTGATTTGTTAATCTGTTTTGCCCTTCAGGGCCACCGTATTTTATTGTTAAAGATGCATTTTGCACAGAAACAATATGAAATATGAATGAAAATACTTTCTGAAAGTCAGTGAAAACACATTTAAGTGTAAAACATATTATCAATGCTCATCATTAGCAATTGGGAACCGACTGACAGTCAAAAATTTGTAATGCAAATGTTTTGTTAAGGCATTGGGGAATTCAAAAAATCCTGTGTTTTTTGTTATTTCTGAATTGCATGTTAAAAAAATATGCACACACTATATACTGTAAATATTTTACAGAATCCTAATTTGAATTATACCACACGCCATCACCTGCATTCAATGAAACTGAACTTTGTGATATTATAAAACAATGCAATCCAAGGATTTGATTTCCATAGTTCAGTGTAAAGTACAGAAAATGTGAGAAACCATAATTCCTGACATTTATTGCAGTTAGTTTGCACAAACGTACTGAGTTTAGAACAAACAACACAAAACTCCTCACCTTTGACAGTGCAAAATTCCAATAACTGTTCTTTGCACAAGATTGTGTTGGCAAGAATAAGCCTGTGACTGCTCAGGTATGCAGGAGGCATGGGGCGACAGCTGTTCCAAACAAGCACAGAAGGCCTTAACACCACAGGCCTCACAGAGTTCTACGGAGCTGTTTTGAGGGCCTTCTGGCTGTTTTGACCTTGGTGTGAGGGGGGTCTGGAGAAAGGACCGTGGTCGTGAGAGGAGCCTATTCTCCACAACGCTTTGATCAGTCAGAGCCTTTTGGAGCGGCTACACTGCAGATTGAGGTTCATCGCACCAGGAGTCTGTAGGCTGGCTCATTTCCAAAAACTGGGGGGGGGGGGGGGGGTGATGCCGCAGTGCCCAGGTTTACATTTCCATAGAGTGCTGGAGAGAGGCCTCTGTGGGATATACAGCAGGCGCTGCCAGCACTAAGCAAAGGAGGAGCATGCCAGGCAAATGGGTGGGGGGGGGGGGGGCTCCCCTTCCCTCCAGTTAACGTGGCAGCAGCAGTAGGAAAGTGGCAGGAAGGGGAAGTCTGACCCCCTTGCTGTCTTTTAGAGGTGAACAGGAAGGACCTGTATGAACTGTGTACAATGGTCAGAAATATGAGAAAGATGTGAGAGAACATGAGGAAATAGGGATCAGACCATGTTGGGTTACAGGTAGAAGGCGCTTTATAAGCTACCCGTACCAAAGAGGACAGGGGATTTACAGTGGAGGATACTTCATAAGGCAGGGGCTTGCTACCAAGGCATGGCTGGCCTGGTTTGATCCTGGGAAAGGGTGTCTGTGATTGGCGTGAAATAGTGCAATATGTGTCTGTTAGCTGTAAAAGGCTGAAATCTGTGTTTTCTATTAGTTTTTTTGGGGCTGAGTGCATCTTTTTCTTTTGGGAAGCATGTTTTTGGGCTAAGGTACAGTTTTCAGCAGTGATACAGGATGGTATTGCTGAACCTTCTGTATTCTCAGGAAAAACACAGCATAACACACATACGCATTGGGCTTGTTGTCCATGGATGTGCAGCTTAAAGTGGAGTTTGAATATTACAAAATACTGAATGATGTGGCAACATTTAAAAGGGTGTTGTATATGTGCAGATGATGAAGAGATTGAGACATATTTGGGTTGAGCGCTGTGTGTTGGGTTAAAGGGATTGTGTTTGGTTTTATCCTTGATTTTTGTGGTTTCACTTAAGATGGTATATTACAGGATGTTGATCTTTATGTAATGGTGGAGATTTTTGCGTGTTTAATACCGGAACGCCAAAATAAAAAAATGAAGGCCTCTATCTCAATCTTCTGAGTCTTGAGTCGCTCACCATTTTCCTCCACAGTATGGCTCTGTACTGAGGCACCCGCTGGTTGTTCTGGTCTGACAGAACGACGGACAGGTAGAAGGGGTTCTTCTCTGCGTCTGTGCCCACGTAATTCTGATGGACTGTGGAACAGAAAAGCACAACCATGGTAAACCCAGCAGGGCAGCTGAGAAAGGGGTCTTTGGTCTTTTGTCTGGTATCTTTGCCTGCGTTTTGGAGCTGAGCATTTTAACCATGTATTTTGCACACCAAATGAATGCATCCCTCTTATGCATTTTTGAACAGTGCGCAGGAGTTCGTCCATGCCCTTTAAAAAACTAAAGAGGACATTCGGCAACCCTCAACTTGGTTGATGGGGTAACATTCAATCTAAGAGAAAGCACCTCCAAAATTCAATTAAAGGCAGGACTTTGTTCTCCTGGTCTCCGAATCTAAGGTATCCATCCTGATTTGATCAATTAACTTGATTTAATGTTGCCGTCCCCTGTCTCTGCCCTGAGATCACCCCTGTGTAGCTGGAGGACAGGAGGGGGATAATGCATTTTTAATGACCTTCATCATTAAGAGCTATGCAGTCTGATCTATAGCCATGTTGACAAGATTATAATAAGAGGAGCCAGTCAGATTTTAATTGTGTTAGATTGGAGAGTCTGCAGAGCCTCGCATTCTGCCATGGATATTGGGCCTGAATGTCAACCTGCTCAATTTCACCATGGAGGTGGCTCAGATCAGTGCGACTGGAATCACTATCCCACGTATTTATTTATTGCTGCAGCATTGTGTGACCCTTTCCTCTGTCGAGCTGAATCATTTTTCTAAAGGTCTAAACTATGCATTGGGATCAGGAGCTGCCATTAGTGATCACACGGAATAGACGACTTATATGGAAACGAATGAAGCCACACACGCGCTTCTACATTACGCTGTTAAATTGATTTCGCCGTGTTTCAGCTGTGAACAGTCTTCATCAGGGTATGATGCTCCCCTGAAGGCCAGGGTGAGCGTTCTTATCATGTATAACCTTCCACATGTGAGGGTTGATGCAAGATCTAAGAAGATTACATTTCCTGGCTGGTTTGCTCTCTGGTAGGGAGAGCTAGAACTCATTTCACCCATGATGCATCAGGGGAACGCGATCAGAGTTTTTCAGCGTTGCTTCTAATGGGGTGATGTGGATGAGGTGGCACAGCTGTTTTTCAGTATCCCATGGACGGGCAATATTCCCTGTTGTTTTAAAGAACTGGTGTTTCAGTTTAGTTATTAACATGTCTGCTTATATCACTATCATCTGGCTTATTTTCTCTGTTACATAGACACATCTGTCTATAGCCTAATGTATTAACTTCCTTAAGCGACCCTCATTTTTTAGAAATAGTCCTGCTTTTCCCCACTATAGGGCAGTCCGTAAGTATTTGGACGGTGACACAATTTTTGTTGTTCTGGCTCTGTACTCCAGAGATCCATTCTTTTGATGTTGTTGGGTCACACACATCAGGAAGTCACGGCATGCAAAGGATATGAAAACAAAATCCAAGATGCTGGAGTACAGAGTCAAAACAACAAAAATTATTACACTGTCCAAATACTTACGGACTGCACTGAATATCATTTAGTTTTATTTTATCATTATTATAATAATTTTTAGCTATTTGCCATCAGCACTTTCACCTGGGATTTCTGCAAGCTCCATTTAAGAATTGGAGTTTGTTCTAGTACTGTGGTTATGGCATAGCACACAGGTGTAACTTTTCCATGTATCTCTCCCTTTTAACAGCAGAACATCACACACACACACACACACACACAACATTGGTGCCACCTGATGCTGAAAACCTTCCCGGCTACGCTGCAGAACTGGATAAAACTGTTCTGCTGTGGACCACCCTATGACTGCTGACCTAGCCCCACAGTTAGTGTGACTGGCACATGACGGATCAATGCGTCTAGTAACAGTTATAGTAGTCTCATGCAGTGCTTGTTTTCATTTAATGCAGTGTGAAGGTTAAATGTTATCTTTCGCTTCATGACGTGTCTATAAAGTCCTGCCTTGTGCCAATGATGCATGAACATAGAGGCAAGTATGAACAAAAAACAAACAAGATGTACAGCACACACAGACTGGGTAAAAAAGGAGTACGAAATCACCTTTTCCCAAGAAATATTTGAAGAACCATCTTGTGTGGTACTCTGGGTTCTCCAAATGAACATCTGTTCTCCTCCAGGTTCCTGGAGTGTAGTCCGTCATCTAGAATCCCAGCAACGGCAATAACAAAAAAAGAACATTATATTGTGTCACTGTCATCCACACATTGTGCCCATTCATGAGCTGCCATTAAAAAGCCATGATATTCTGTTTAGTAAGGTACAATAGCAGTAACTTGTTCAAGTGCATTACAATTAAACATTTTATTATTTCTTGGAATTGCTGATCGACACACACAGTTAACCTGATCTCACAAGGAAATGGAGATACAGATACTATCCCACACAGACTGTGAAATGAACAGCAATATCTTTAAACTGAAATGAGCTGGATAGCCGAGGAAATGTACCCATTCTAGATTTCATCATGACATATGGTGTAAATAAAATATATTTTGTATAAGCAGTAGCTTGTTCAGACATAATACGGAGCAATACTGTCTAAAATATAAACTATAGTCAGTTGACTCAAGAAAGGAATAATAAAATGTGATGTATCAATGCACATTATTGTCTGTCTGCTGATGTATCACAATGGGGATGTACACATCAACACATCAAACATCAAGTATGTCAGTAATTCCATAACCATAGATCCCACTTGTATATTCATCCCTCACTAGAAAATGTAGTTGATTTGATAAATTTTTAACCACCATTCATATTATTGCCGTCATTCTTCTCAGAGCATACAGCATTCAGCTTTGCTTTGCATTCTTCTGATATATGGTAGATTAGACCCTTGTGTCTACTTTTCCTATGAATTTCACATCCAGTTACGTCCCATGTCATATGAGGCACAATGTTAACTTGATGTAAGCTAACATCCCTTTGTATCAATAACTATAATATAATATTAATAATTGGTGAAGTTGAGTACCCAAATTGTCAGTGGACTCGACAATAGAAGCACACGCAGGCGAGTTCTATAACGTGTGCAAGCAGAATACATACTGCAGTTATAATATTTCAGCGTGGACACCAGCCTTCGATTCGAGAAATGAGGTGACTCACAACACTATGCAGGGGTGAAGAGAGCTGATTACAGTAATTACCCACTAATGGCTCATGTCTGCAGACATGCCTCGGCTTTAACCAAACCTAGAGGCTCCCGACTGCAGCTGGACACACGTAACTGCGGATTATTTCTAAATTATATTGTTTATTTCGCCTGGCTCTTACTTCTGTGAATGACCTGTGAATACCGGCTTCTTGGGATGGGAATTTATTTTACATGAACTGAAATACAGAAAGAACACACTGCAAAAACCTAATCTTAACAAGCATTTTAATCTTATATTTAGACTTTAGAATCTTCTTTCTGTAACATTTTTGCAAAATAAGACCAAATATTTGCCAGTGGGGTGAGATAGTTTTATTCATTAAAAAATTTGCCAGTGGGGTAAAATCATTTCACTTGTCAAGCAAAAAGTAACTTAAAACAAGCTAATATTTTCAACTTTTGAGAAAAAAGGTAAAGGTAAGGAGTCTCATTACAAGACTAAAACACTTGTTAAGACATTTTTTGCAGTGCAGCACTGAAATGTATAACAGTTTTTTTTGTTGCATTTTGCAGTCAGAGGATATCACTTTTTGGCATTGGATGAGACCCCTGTAAGCATTAGCCTTTTAACTCCTTGCTATGGTAAGACTACAATAATGAAGTCCTGAACTTCCAATAGAATACAACACAGGATAGAGGTGCAGAATAGAAGTGTTAAAGCAGGGATATCGCAGAGCTTCCTTGAATGCAGCACTGTGCGAGTTATGATGATCTCTTACTGTGTACATTTCAGTGCCAGGAGTAGAGGGCTGTTTATCCGCACATTCGCCGTAAAATGCATTTTCCTCCAGCTGTGTATGTTGTCTGTTGTGGAAAAGATAGATGCTGCATACCAACACGTGCCTGTTTGCCCCCCTGAGAACCAACTGTAGTAAAGACTTTTAGATCACTTTGAAATACAGAGTGCACATGTAGCGTGTCATTAATTTGGGCACCCCTGGTCAAAATGCCTTTTACAATTAATATCTAAGCGAACAGAAGCTAACCTGACCTCTAAATGGTGCAGAGTTAAACATGACACATTTCTTTAAATTTTAAAGCAAGATTACTTTTTATTAAAAAAAATTTACATTTTCAAAATAATGGCTATTAGCAGCTATTTCCCTAATTGTGGCAGCGTCCAGCACTGCACATGTTAAAGTGACTTTATTCCAGCCTGTCGTGTTTGACTCTACACTTGTGTGTCATGGCGCTATTGACAGGCGATAACGCAATGTGCTACTTCATGTCCCAGTGTCCTTTGACAGAATTAAGGTGCCCTCTCTAGTCCGTCTGTTGCCTAAAAGGCATTTAGCATCAAGCACAAGAGTGCCAAATTTCTCAGACAGAGGTACTTTTATCACTCTCCTGCTATGTGTTTCAAATCCTGAGGCTAACGGTTAGCTTTAGTAAGGGACAGCGCCCTTCGACACGCAGGCTGACTGACAGCTGCGGCCCTGACACAGCCCGGCGGCCCAATCCTGTTCCTGCTTATTTAACACAAGGCAAATGAAGCCAGGATAAAGAAAAACTACTTTGTGGGTCACGGATCCCCTGGTGATCCCCCGGTACAGGACACATTCTTGGTAAAATGCATGTGATAATTGACCAGCATGAGCCTGTGTGAGATACTGTAATTCACCCCCATGAACATGTGCATGCACGGTAATTAACCAGCATGAGCCTAAGTGTGATCATTTACCAGCTTCTTACCGGCATCTTGGAGTTCAAAGCAGGCCATGGTGTCCCAGACCTCCAGAAGTAAAGGGATTTGACCTTTGGTCATGTAAAGGAGATGAAATACAGTGTGTTTGGCTGAGCCATATGACATAGGGCTCTCAAAGGCTGCACTGGCATGCAGTTCAATTTGCAGTTCAACATGCTGTTCAACACCCCCAAAGGGATGGTTTGTAGACAGCCCTGTCTTTCATTAATCACCTGTTCTCCTAAAGTAATCAGTTCAAACAGTTTGCCATCTGTGGTGCTGAGGCCCTCTCTGGAAACGATTCTGGTCGGAGAGGTACTGTCCCTTTCTGTCACGACAGGCGACGCAAAATAATCCTAAATTAAGCATTCTCTATAAACAGAAATGCATTCTGCTGTTGATTTTTACCACTACCGCTGGTCCAATTCCCACCAATGAGCACGAGTCTGAAAACGTCCCCTTCCCTGTAGGTATATGTACTTTCAATGTTTGATCTTGACTTGGAGGTAGTGGCATCGCATTTTTTTAAAAAAGTTGAAGACCACAAGCTGAAAACACCAACGTGTATGAAAAACAGTGACACATAATAACTAATTCGGCACCAGTGATGAGCATCCACATGACAAATTGAATCACAAATAAGATTTTCAGGATTGGCAGGAGCCTAAAGAGCAGAAAGAAGCAGAGAACGTTCAGAGGATGGACTCGAAATAGACTCTAAACTTAGCTATTGTTCCTAAGCTCAATGGCATTGATCCATAGCTTATTGTTATAGAAAACTAATTATCATATAGCATATAACTCAAAGGCCTTGTACTGAGCATATATGACTATGTTTATTTGTGTCCATGTGTCTTCCTGGGGTCTATTCAATCAAACTACAAAGAAGAAAATCACAGCATTGCCACCAAAACCAATAACAAACAACCAACAAACAACTAACCCATTTTGTGGAATAAAGTAGAAATATAAAATATTTATATTAAATGAATAGATACTGGCTTATACTGTTGAATCATCTTTTAAGCATACAGCATGTACCTGTAGACCTGTAGCTGTAGCCATCTGATTTGTGGTTAGAACGATTCCCTAAGGGTCCATATTAGTATCATACACACTCAGGAACCTGATAACTCTTCATCAAAGGATTTGTTTCAGGTATTGGGCAAGTTTTTTTCTGATGCGGCTTAGGATAAACTGATGCTTATAAGCTGAAAATAAGTAATCATGGCCTGTCATTTCATTAACTTTAGTCATTTCTGTATGCCAGTGCTGCCTGCTCTTCTCTCCACGGATGTTCTCGTGCATAATGGCTACAAACACATAAGACGTTTTCTTTCTTTCTAACTGTGCATTGTGGTATGTGGCTAATATCATCGTTGCACAACTGTCGGGCTTTTGTTGTGAATAGCCTTCTCCCCAACAAAAAACACCACACCATTATCATTCCTGGGCCCCACAGCTCTTTCATTTCCTTGCCTTTAGTTTCTGGCACACTAGTAAATGAGTCTTGCTGGTAAATCCGCTGCCTGTATGATGGAAAGCTTAACACCTTATCAATAACTACAAGCACAAATCAGCCTGGGAGACTACACAATGACAGCCAACCTATTATGCAGTGAGTTGCTGCAGCAGTGCAGCGATAGCCAGGATCTTTACTGATTTTTGGGAGCCAATAGTATGAAGGAAGGAAGGGTTATGCTTGGGTGTACACACATGTTTGTGTGGATTAATGCATACACCTGATAATGTACTTCAGTCAATACACAATTGTATGCCTTTCAGCATGAGGTGGCAGCAAAAACTGTGTGTGTTTTGTGTTTTTGGGGCAGGGGCAAGCTAGAACTGCAGTGAGTCAGCACTTACTAAACGGAGTCCTTGTATAACTGTAGCCCACAATTCCACTGAATAAAAGGCCGTTTCTGTTCTATTTCTAGGCCGTAAATTACTTTCACCTTGCAGTTACATAGTGCCATCCAGTCAATTACTAGAAGAATTGTATATTTGAAAGGTCTTCACGATACAATAGTTCAATACACTTTAAAGGGCCATTTACAGTATGCATTATATTACAATGATGGTTTTTAATAATAGCTGAAATGTACTGGTTTATAATTTGAATGAGTGTATGTTGAAATGAACAGACAGTGCAGACAAAGCTATCGAAATATCTGTATACTAAAACAATACTTTCATCTCAGATTTCTAAAGATAAAAGTGTATTAATTTTGACAACAAGTTCCTTGGTATTAGATTGAGTAATACAATAATTGATCAATAAAGGCTTTGACATTACATTACATTCATTTGGCAGACGCTTTTATCCAAGCCAATGTACAATGGGCCTCATTCAAACGTGAGCAGAACGAAATTGCACGTAAACCGTTTGTATTCGCTATTTTGTTAGTATGTTGGAATTCATCAAAGTTTTCTGATCTCAGATTTCTTCGTATGTACAAACAAAATTTACACTTGCTCATGCGTCCTGCATCCATAAATTCTAAATGCCGCTATATGTAGCTTCTGAATGTCAATTAGAATAGGCCTATGAATTTATTTTTATTTTCAATTAAATTCACAGACTAAATGTAGCCTTTGAAGTGCACAATGCAAACCTAATAATTACGACTGTAAAAAGCAAACACTTTAGATTAAGCCTATTATTCAACTGTAGGCTAGTAATTTATTTAATTAGACCCATAACTAACATACAGTTTTTGTCAATAGTTTACACACTAAAATTTATATATATATATATATATAAATAAAATGTATAGGGTTATGACCCCATTAATAAAACATTAAGTTTATGTGTCAATTTTTTCAAGACTATAAGTACTATTTCGCTTATTTTAACACAAATTTCAGTCTCTTTAACACTTTTTGAATACATATCACACAATTCTCCTGTTTTAGGCACAATTTTCAAAAAGTATATCTCTATATAGTTGATTTAATTATTCAATTTAGCACATAGCCTCAAGGCTCCATCCGAAGATACGTTTGCGCATATGAATAGAAAGGGCCATCACATCTGTGCAGCTCATATGTCATGTGAAATGTATTGCTCAATGTACTGGCCCAGTTGCGTGGTGGGACCCACGACATCTTCATTCTGCGGGCCACATGCCGCTGCGGTGAGAGACGGCTGGTCTATTGGTATACGTAAAATGGCTGTTTACTGCGTCAAGAGTATAGATTCCTAACAACCTCTTTCCATCACTAGGGAATCGACTTCAAACCACCTCTCGCATGCACAGAACACAGACAAAATGATTAAATGAATAAATTACTTATTTTATTTATTTCCAGGCTGCGAGAAAGACCTTAGTGTGGCAGATGGAGGCAATGTGCTCGTCCGATACAGAAAGGCTTGAACTTTAACAGTCCGTGTCGTGGGAGATTCTGCATTCCCTGCATGTTATATCCTGCCAGGTCTTTTTATTTTACCATGTAGGCTACTTTACTATTTACTTTATGATACCGGAACGGACAATACTAAACTACTCTCAGCCAACGTATGGTACACACAAAGAAAAAGTGTCATACTGAAGAGCCAGAGCAAGGACTTCATGTTCACAATTTAATTTTGACAAAACAAAGCTATTTCTTTGAGTTTTAGTCATGAAACATCATGTTGTAGTTCATCTTAAAGTAAAAGACGTTTTAAACAAGCAGTTCAAAATAATCCTCAAGATGAATATACTTGATTAATAAACGAATTTCTGCTGCCTGCATAACTATGTTCTCCTGAGACCCAGTAACAACCATTTTATATAATACAAGTGTCTTGGATGACAAAAACATGCTGCAGTGAAAATATTTTTGGAATAATATTTAAAACATTTTATTGAATGTCCCTTGTTGTGTAGGTTTCAGCATAGTAGAATATATGGTTCTTGATATTAAGACCAGAGACTCATGTCCCCTACAGGGGAAACAAATTTACTGCCCGGTCTTAGGAGGAAATAATCTCTTTATCAAGGTAAATAACATTAAAACCCTCTATATTAAATGCAACAGTGGATGTGTTTTTATACTGGGATATTAGAGTAAGTAACAGTTCTTAAACACGCAGGCATATTCTTAAGACTAGGGGCTAATTTAAAGGTGTACCATGACACTCCATGGCATCTCAGTTCTGAGGAGGCAACACACTCCACTCCAACACTTCTCCGCTTTCCAACAGTCTAACCCCAGTCCCACACAGTCCCATTTAATCACACAATTTCTCATTGGCTGATTGGCTGATTGGCTGATTCCAGCAGAAAACCCAACTTTATTCCTGTGTCTCTGGTTCTTGGGCTCCCTCCCTGTCAATACCCACATTTCAGAGTGAGTGAGATGCCCATGGATCCAGCAGCTTAGTGTCAACATTTGGTCAGGAGGTCAGTGAGACTAATTGAACTTCATGGCATCATGAATGATAAGTGACATGCCATTCTCTACCATCTAGTGTCTGCCCACCTTTATGACCTTTATAAGTGAAGTTCCATGCAGGTTCTGGGTAAGAAAAGCGTGACCTTTAACTTTGTATTAAAGGCGAGTGCTGGTTGGAACCGAACATGAGGCAGTGTACACAAGCTGCACGAATCCTGTCATATTTATTAGCCCAAAGTGCACTGTTTGCCTTTTCTCTTTCCCTGTGAATGGTAGAAGAGAGGCAGCCCCAGCTGCATCTGGTCTCTCCTGGAGGCCCTTTAGAGGTAATGCGTTCTCTCACACAGCAACCTCACATTTCTGCCATCGTTTGATGTTTCCAACTCATCTACTGGAGAGGAGCTTTTCAGAGATCAAAGTCCCAATGAGAGGGAGTGAGCGCGACCTTCTCTGCTCGAGTGCTTGGTCCTGTGAAGCTATTCTGTGGTCGCGAGCACAAAGCGACATGTTGTTGTGTTAATGCAATAAAACACACTCCAGGCATTCAAACACAAAGAGCTCATTGAAATGCATTCGATGAGTAATTCTTGTATGATGGTTCAAGGCTTGTGAAGTGAATGGGTGAGCTCAGTAGATAATTACAGTGAGATGCTGCCTGGATTTGTTGAATTATGTGATAGTAGCCGCAAGTGCTCCTCTGGCACCGTATATGCTCTAGCCCAGCAATGACCCACTGCATTTTACCCTTGGTGCATCCTGAACCAAGTGTGTATGGGTATCTAGCTAGGGCTGGATGAAGGCAAGGGGCATTGGGTTGCAGAAAGCCCAAATAAGTAAAGAAAAGAGAGGAGAATCCAAAATTAAACCATCGTGACATAAAATCACACCCTCTTGATTTTCTCTTTCTTGGAATAAATTCTGTTTCTTAGAAAGGCTTTTTATATCTCAGCCGGTCCTCGCTTGCGGAAACATCAAATGATTCCAGTGCCCTTACCAGCTGGTAGTGAGCGTGATCACATTATGCTTCACAGAGAAAATATACCACACTGTTGCAGAATTGTAACATTTGCTGAAAGAAGGTTTTTTTTTCTAGTTCTCATTACCTGGGTTAAAGGCATAGCTCCACAACTCCACCATATACAATTATTTAATTCCTGTAGATTTTGCTTTGCAGAGGCACAGTCCAGAGTTGAATGCTGGATGAAGTCTCCAAAGTGATGCAGTCGCATCACCACATTACGACCTTGTGATATTTTCAGTCAAGTGGAAATGTATTCCATTATTATGCAATATGCATGGAACACTATCATAGTGATGAGCTAAATTAGATTATGCCATATGCTCTTTGATTCCCAAAATGAATTAATGAATATGAACAACAGCATTGTATCATCTCTGTTTTGTTATTAAGCTGTAATAGACAGTCTTGTTTACAATATCTGATGATGCTGTCTAATGTACAGAACAAACCACAACCCATATTAAACTATGCTGAATATTATAACACTCAATAGGACACAAGAGAGAATATAGTCAGGAAAGTGTGTACGGTTACTATTCTCAATGTATTCACGTAATTATTTATGGACTGACCTCGTCAGATGACCCATTTTCCACACGGAATCGACCAGCGCGCTGTATGGCTCCATCAGCATCACTTGAGATCAGCTGAAAAATTAAAGGAAACAGGAAGTCAGTAGGACATCACCATTGGACAGAGGGGTGATGAGCAGGTGCTTGTCATTAGAGCAACCATGTGATCCCAGCAAGAATAATCTGGACTGTTCTGACTAGACCTGTGTTTAACAGATGGTATTTTCACAATGTAGAATAATAAAAAGAGGAATGCATATCAGCATGGTTGCCAAAGAATGTGTAATACCAATGTTTTGTAAACAATACCAACAAAGTCAAGTGGCAGACTCAAACAAAAATAAACAAATCCACTAAAAAGCATCCCTTCTGACTGCCAATGTGATATTCATGCAAATCCTTTTTTGTGCGTTCATTGTAGTGGCTGCAGCCAAAATTTGTTGAGTCTACACACTCATGTTTATACGTGTTATTCGCAAGTATATGAGAAGACATGACATGTGCATCACTGCCATTAACTTTCTGCCAGTGAGCAAGTCCTTTTCCCTTATTATTTTCTCCTTAATAATTGTCAAGTCACTTAAAGTCACTTGTAAATTTTAATTTCCTATTAACAAAGCATAATACAGTACCAAACATTTCACACGTGAAAAATGTATCATTTCAAATTCATAATTGATATTACTAAATAACTGATAGATATGAATAACAGGCTCAATCTGTGCTTGCTGATTGTAGTGAGTGTAGGAAGAGAGGGAAAGCAAACTGCAGAGAATAACAAAAGTCTGGTCAGTGGCATAGAATGTTTTACAAATATTCCTTAATGAGAAGAGGTCGGAGCGTGGCAGAGAGGTCGACAGGGGATAGATCAAAGAGCCAGAAGAAACGAAAGGTCAGATTTCTAAAGGTTATGTTTAATATTGAATTTAGGAACTCGCCGGCAAGTTAGCCACTAGGGATGGGAGAAAAATACGTTTAATATTGCAATGCTACACAGAGCAGCAATGTTCAAAAACATGGTGAAATCTAAGCCAGACACTGAGATTCAAGAAGCACAACAGAGAGAAAGATATTGTAGCAAACACAATGGGTAGCAATGAAAGAGCCTTTTCTTGTCTTCTTATTCCTTTGTTTTATCACCCTCCTTTCCCCCCCATCCTCTAGTCTTCCATCTCCATACAATACCTCTTCATCAGGCCTCATCTGTCCTGGCCATACCTTCCTCTACTCTTCCATCTCCATACAATACCTCTTCATCTGGCCTCATCTGTCCTGGCCATACCATCCTCTACTCTTCCATCTCCATACTATACCTCTTCATCTGGCCTCATCTGTCCTGGCCATACCTTCCTCTACTCTTCCATCTCCATACTATACCTCTTCATCTGGCCTCATCTGTCCTGGCCATACCTTCCTCTACTCTTCCATCTCCATACAATACCTCTTCATCAGACCTCATCTGTCCTGGCCCTTCCTTCCTCTACACTTCCATCTCCATACTATACCTCTTCATCTGGCCTCATCTGTCCTGGCCCTTCCTTCCTCTACACTTCCATCTCCATACTATACCTCTTCATCTGGCCTCATCTGTCCTGGCCCTTCCTTCCTCTACACTTCCATCTCCATACTATACCTCTTCATCAGGCCTCATCTGTCCTGGCCCTACCTTCCTCTACACTTCCATCTCCATACTATACCTCTTCATCTGGCCTAATCTGTCCTGGCCATACCTTCCTCTACTCTTCCATCTCCATACTATAACTCTTCATCTGGCCTCATCTGTCCTGGCCCTTCCTTCCTCTACTCTTCCATCTCCATACTATACCTCTTCATCTGGCCTCATCTGTCCTGGCCCTACCTTCCTCTACTCTTCCATCTCCATACTATACCTCTTCATCAGGCCTCATCTGTCCTGGCCCTTCCTTCCTCTATACTTCCATCTCCATACTATACCTCTTCATCAGGCCTCATCTGTCCTGGCCCTACCTTCCTCTACACTTCCATCTCCATACTATACCTCTTCATCTGGCCTAATCTGTCCTGGCCCTTCCTTCCTCTACTCTTCCATCTCCATACTATACCTCTTCATCAGGCCTCATCTGTCCTGGCCCTTCCTTCCTCTACTCTTCCATCTCCATACCATACCTCTTCATCTGGCCTCATTTGCCTTGGCCCTACCTTCCTCTACTCTCTCTTATCTCTCCTCCCTTCCAACCTTGTCTTCTTTTTCTCCTTTCTCCACCCTCCCTCTCTCTCTCTGCTTCATCCAGCACTTCTACTCCTCTCCTCTGTTCCTTTACCTCCCATGCCCTTCCTCTTCTCCCCCCTTTCCCTCCATCCTTGCAGCCTGCAGCTAAACTCTCTTACTGGTTGTCAAATGATTGCTGGGCGCTGACTCACCCCTATAAAGACCATTGAAAAGCTGCAAGACTGAGGAAAGAATTAAAAAAAACACTAAAAAAAACTTCTAAGTACTGCATGCGCCAGCCCACACTCCTGGAGCATGTAACTGTGAGGGAGTGGAAGCTAAAATAAACTAAATCATAAATTACAGCATTGGTAAAATGAGTAATCCCCCACCCACCCCAGCAAAAAAGCGAATTTAGCTGTGAACCTAATTGTAACAGGGGTCGTGGGGCCGTGCACTGATAAAGTCTAAGGTTTGAGACTGGCTTTATGTTGAGTTGAACAAAAAGTGCCTCAAAACAGCCAGATGTCATGCTTTGCAATCAGCACAAAATGGCCACTTGGTTTTGAAGTCTCTGCAAGAAGGCTTTAATAAAGCTAGTCAAGGACTTCCTCCAGTTCATCCATACAGATACAGTACATGATTCTAAATTCCAAACAATAAGACACATGCCTGTTTGTGTAAAACAAGTGGACTACATCTGCAGCCTATATGCATGTTTGGAATCTGTCCGGATGCTTTAGATAATTTTTTTTAAAGAAAGAGTCCTCACAATAAATTTGCAATTATATTTTGTACAGAGAAACGACTTCTGACTTTGTAAAGGGGTTACATGGATTTTCCAAAAAAATCTCGAAATATTTTATATGGACGTTTGCTCTTTGTTGTTAAAACAATTGACACGGTATTCAATATAGATATTTTCAGGGAAGTGAAGTACATTTTAATTAAAATTCTAAACTGTACCGTGTGCGTGTGCGTGTGTGTGTGTGTGTGTGTGTGTGTGTGTGTGTGTGGCATATTCTACAAAGTGTCTGCTAATTTTCCAGCTGTTGTTGATGAGGAAAGCAATGCTGCGTCTGTTTGGAGTTAGGCTGTCTAGAATATGTCTTCCTCACCAAGGTACTGTAGTATCAGCCTCTGGTATCGCCTCTCGCGGGCAAAGCAGCTGGCAAGATATTGTTCCATGTCAGCAATTATAGGTAGCCACCATATATGGAGGAGGGGCTGCAACTTATACCCTGATGAGCCTGCAAGTGTCCATATCATTATTCTGTCTTGTGTGTCTCTGTTTTATGTTTTATTTACGTCCTTTGATGTTGCTTCCTGGATGTGTACTTAAATAAAAGTATTAAATGTGAGCATGTGCGCTGGTGGTTGTGTGTCTGCATGTGTGTGTGTGTTTTTGTGTGTGTATGCATATGTACTGTATGTATGCGTCTGTTCTCTTAAAAAAACTGGCATCCTGTATAGTGTGTGATACCTTCTTGTGCCCTGTGCTTGTGGGGTCCAGCCATTGTTAAATACCCCTACAGGATAGTGTGCTTATTGAAAATGAATATTTGATAGATTTTTTTCCAGAATTAAAATCCTGTTTTAAAACAGGGTTGTTCCTTGTGGTACAAAAAAAAGGATGGTAAATACAGATATAATTTGCTTTTAAAAATGTATTATTATGCTTATTTGTTTACGCAATGGTAGAGGACCAGCTGAGATACAGTTTCTCTCCAAACGAGAAGATGGAGGTTTCCTTTGAAGTGCCTCCCACGGCAGTAAACACGAGAATCACCTGTCTCTAACACGATGTAATCTCTTTTCAATGGTGCACGTTCACCGCGGAGACGTTGCATCCCACCCTCAGACAAACACAGAGCTCGTTGCTAGGCAACATAACTCTGAGAATTACGGAATTATTTCCCCAGTTTATTCTCAACAGCCAAATGTTGCCAAACGCATCATTTACAAGAACAAATCCTGTTCTTGTGCACTGCGCTGCCAACAGGGATGGGATGGAAGAGCCCCGGAGCTGGAGGTGGTGGTTTGCGGAGTGTGAGCGCACGCGAGAGACGCGCGTGCATTGCCGTGGCAGATGGACAGTGATGGTTCTCGGAGGAGCCCAGTGGAGCAGAGCGCGATCAGGGCGAGTGACGGAATGGAATGGAGCGTGATGCGGAGGAGTAACGATGCAGATTGCACAGGCGGGCGCGCGGTTGGATTGGCACGCGCGACGCGATCACAGTGTGAGCTCAGTACTACAGGTTGCCCTCACTGTGAGAGAGATGTCCTTTCTGTACTGCGGAGGGGTGACCACGGCCATTTCCCTGTTCACCACCGAGCTCTGGTGGGCTGCTCAACAGCACCACATGGCCACTAGGTTTTTTAGCCAGGAGTATCTGGGTGAGATCAAAGCTGTCAGGCAGAGCGTGTGGGCCAAGATTATGTTTTCCCTCTACCAGAATAAAGCTCAGATTGTGACTGAGTCATTATTATGTAAAGATAACGGCTATTTATTTTAGGGCTTTGTATATTTTGTATATTTTTCCACAATATCTTTCTTTTTCAAATTTGCAATCATACATATAGCCACTCCCCAAATAAACCAAGTAATTTAACTTATTCAGCTCTTATTTAACACAACTATTTCACAGCAAAGCAACATGGTTTATCACAGATAAAGTAGCAATATCTAATGGTCATTTCATTTCAAGGTTATGAACATCTGTCATTACTTTCACTGCTTCTTAAAAGTAAATGTAGATGTCATTTGCTTCACAGGTCTGTCCATATTAGATGTGTTTCAGAAGTAGTGTTTTTCAGTCATGGCAAGAAAAACTTTGGGGGTATTTTAGCAAGAAATAATATCAAATTAAATACGTCAAATTACAGGCCATAGATTATTTGTCAATTATTTGTCACTAACATACATTATAAAACATAACAAAACATATTATGAAAGATATAAATTGTAAAATATTAGGCAGAGCTCCAAAATGACTGCCTGCATCATCAAGGTGGATGAAAACACTACTGGTGACAAACTAGTCAAAAATAGCTGAATTTCTCAGTTTCCCATTTTCAATAAATGAGCATAGATCCAGAAATAGCAAAAATATCGCAGCTCTGTGTTCCCAGCTAAGACTGCAACAGTGGCAGCTTAAATGGAGTTATCATTACAGTTCTCTTGTCTTGAAAGTCTATCCCCAGGTCACCTTGGAAACACCTTCAAGTTTTCTGTTTCTGTTAATCAACTTCCCCAAATGAAAGACCTCTGTGAAAGCATCCAGGAAAAAAATGAGGTCAAATACTGAACCTGCAATAATTTATTCATCTGTTGCTAAGGCAGTTCATTCTCAAATGACAGTAGGCTCGTGAGAGGGCAGAGGTAAATGCTTTCCCATGAGCCTTTGCACTTGCTGAATGACAGCTTAATCCTCTCCAGTTCTGGCAATTGTGTGACAGTAACACACGAATGTCACGATCGACAGTGTGGCTCCTGAGACAAACTGCATCTCTCTTCATCCTTGTGTGGTTATTTGGCAGTACAGCTAAAATGGCTTCCATGGAACTCTCATTCGGTTTTCATGTTGTTGCATGTGTGATATTGAAGTGAATGAGACAGGCAAAATTGCATCATCTGACTGAATATCTCAGTCGCAGTTGTGTTCCAACTTTCTCCTTCAAAAATGCTCATTTCTATAACAACAGTATCAAGCTTCTGTGGAAGCCATTTTAACTGTGCCTTACCGATCACACTGTAGCCCACGCCTACAATTGTATTTACCTTGGCCTACGCCTTTTCGAAGCATTATAATTATATGTATGCAACCCTAGCAAGTGACAATTCTAAGAATTCTAATTTTGTGGGTCAAACTACCATGAAAACATTAGTATTAAAATACAAGAATATAATTTTCTCATGTTAAAAAATTAAATACAACTCATTATCTGTGGTGTTTATTTTGTACAACCTTTTTTGTTCATCTTTATCAAGGGTGCCAATCATTTCTGAGCCAACTGTATATGTAAGGCAGTCACTCTGTTTCACAGTTGACCTAACCAATAGCCTAACCATTTTTCTTCTAGTGAAAGAATCCTGACACTCTTAGTGGAGCAGCTATGCTCACCAGCAACAGCTCAACTGAATCTGGACAGACTGAATTGCTTGAAAACTCTAACACTGTGAAATGGCCAACCACCAACAGTCATCAGTTGGAGCTTACAGACAGCATTTTCGAGTACATTGCCAACGATCTGCTTCCTCTGTCAACTGTTGGAAACAAGGACTTTTGCAAAATTCTCAACTTAGCCGAACCTCGTTTCACCATGCCAAGCCGCAAGCACAGAATCAGACAGCGCCCAGCTATCATCAATGATGACTTGAAAGAACAAATGCAGAAAGCTCAATACCTGTCTTACTGTGCTACTAAATCTGGTCCATTAAATTGTCATGTCATTTTGGACTTTGACCTTCACAGAGTAATGCTGGCTTGCGAAGGGTTCAAGGGAAGACGCACTGTAGAAAAGATCTAAATATGAGAACACCATTGCCATCTACAACATTGCCAACAAAGTCTCTGTCATTGTGTCATACTGTTATGGAAGTCACAGACCATGTGAAAGTCATGTGAGTAGGAAATAAATATTAAATTCTTTCAGTTCACAGAGGCCAAAAATATAAGCAGAAAAGAGGTTATTTCCTGCTGAGCTAAGAAGCTATCCTATTATTTTTGGGAGATGTATTTTTTGATTTGATTTGATATTTTGAAGCACTATGTAGCACAAAAGTGAGTAACAACACTGAAAGGAGTTTTTGCTATTCAAAAATAAAATTTTATGACGGTGACAGATAAATGTTTTACTACGAGTGTTAACTAAATATACTGTATCAAAACCAAAAAGGAACAAAGTTGGAACAAGCATCTCGAAAGTCTTGCCAATTGGGCAGGGTAGAGCTTTCAGTGACACGATTAATACTGAAGGACAGCCCTTGTGGGAAAACCCATCAATTTAGTTATTGTAGATATTTGGTTTTATCCAGCTATCGCTTTGAAATCTAACAATTTTTGATCCTAGACAGAAAAATAATCTTCAGTTTGTATCACAATAGGTGTTTAAATCTATTCCTAAATGATCTATTCCTCTATTCCAGTTTTAAAGGAAGATTTTACTCATATTAGATTTTGGTAACACTTTACTTGAACCCTTTGACATAAGGCTGATGTAACACTGTTATTCACATGACATAACAGCTGTCACAAGATTACATAAAAGCTGATGTTGCCTCTGGCTTGCTCTTGTGGGGGTTTAGGCTGGGTTTTTCTGTGAAGCGCATTGTGACAACTAGTTATTAAATGCGCTATATAAATAAATATTGATTTGATTTGATTCGATTTGATGTCAGTTCATGTCAAATGACATAACACTGTCATCACATTCATCAGTAAATGTTATGACAGATGTTATATCAAATGTTGACACCTTATGTCAGTTGCCAAATTTAGGTACTCGGGCTAGCTGAAGCCAAAGTGTCATGAGAGTTTTATTCCACTCCATCAGGGTAGTTCCACCTACACATAGTCCAAATATGCAGATTTTAACCACTATTTTACCCTCAAGCAAGATAATTATCATGGATTCCCTGTCATGACAGCTGCCATAACACTTTTGCTTCAGCTAGCACAGGTAGTTAAATTTGGCAAGTTACATAAGCTGTCATGTCAACATGTGACATAACATCTGTTATAACATTTACCAATAAATGTTATGACAGTTTTATGTCTTTTGACATAAACGGACATTATCTGTTTGTGAGGGAACCGGTTTCGGAGGTCCAGATGCGACAGAGAGGGAATCAGAAAGGCTCCCTCGGAAGTGGGGACCACTAGAGAGAAGAAAAGAGTCCGTGAACGGAGCAGAGAAAAAATAAGAAAACGGGAACAAAACTCCCGGCTTATAGCCAAATAATAGCGACCCAGAAAAGTGGGCGAAAGCTCATAAACATGAGCAGAAAAAATAAAAGTGAACCCCAGTGTCAGCCAAACAAATAACAACCCCAATAATAAGGGCGACAGGCTTGTAGACTCGAGCATAAAAAATAATAACAGAAACGTATGCCTCGAGCTCAGCAAACTATGCGAATGCGAGCGACATTAACGAGGCAAGCGAAGAAAAAGTAAACAAAGGTAATCCACCAAATGGGAAATAAGAGGTGAAGAAGATAGAACTGAAAACAGAGAAACAAAAATAAAAGAGAGCAGAACTCTAACCTCTAAGGAAGTTCCTGCATTCTTGAATAAAACAACAATGCAGTCCTCCTGCAATACCTTTACCGGCTTTGTGTATGTGGTGATTAGACACAAAAGCACTGGAAGAGGAAAGCACAGTGTTAATATAACCGGCAAAACACCTGAAACAGGTGAGCTAAATAATTGCAGAGTAGAGAAAAAAAACAGCATGGAACACCGTCCCGGAGCTGCGAGAAAACTCTATGTAGAGAAGGAGCGGCAACCAGCAAAACCGTGACACTGTTATGCCATCTTGTAACTTATGTAACTTCCTACCCAGCTTACTATGTCAGTGCATGTGACGGTACATGCATTTAAATCCTTCTGTTCATTCTTTAAACCAGGTACTTGTTGATATGATACTAATACCGATACAATCTGAAAATGGAGTGCGACCTATCTCATTATTTGTATTTACACTTAGGCTATTTGGCACAAATGTACATCATGGGTTTATGAAAAACAGTTATATCAAGAATATCAGCTCACATTCAAAAGATACCTTAAGTCTATAAACTTCACCCCTACTGGTTGAGTCTCAACCGTCTCAATTACAGTATTCATGTTTGTCTGAAATGATAAACTACAGCTTTAAAAGAAAAAAACAATACATTTTGACGCAGTATTGTTTAAAAGGGTAGCCTCTTGCGAAAACCTCAGCTTCTCCTCCAGTTACACTGCAGTGCGATAAAATAGGAGGGTGCTATTAATAGCTGAAAGCGCTTATGACCCTCATCTCGCCACAGCCACAGACTGCAAAATGCATAAAATGCACCGTTTATACACGCAAAATCATGGTCACGTATAGAAACAATAATATTTTTTTGAAACATTGTTCATATGAGTATTCACCGTTTTCCCTTGCTTACTGTACTATATACAGTACCTGATGCACTTTCAGTTTAGAAGAAACCTAATTATTTTCTCCAAAATGTCTTGTAGAAATATGTTTAAGAAACCAAGTACTTACCAGTATATTTAGCTACAGCTCTTTTCTGATTAACCCTGAAGAGTTTATCTTGATATATTTTGCCAAAGTCCCGTACAGTCGACATTTCCACAGTGACCACCTATCGCACTTAGGGCTGAAATATGTTGCTTTTGTTGTGTAAAAACACACGCGCGTTTTAAAAAAAAAACTTATTTAAATACATTAGACTACTTATGTTATGGTTATTATGTATATAGTGTGTGTGACTATTCTGAAATAAATGTATTCTGTTGCAAATGTATGAATGATTCAGCTTCTTCTTCAACATAAACTTTAAACCATGGATGTGCAGGGAATATTTTTTGAGATATTGACATTTAAATAAAACTAATAAAATCAAGGTGGAAATAGCCTCTGGAGGGCCAAAGTAAGAGTTAATGGAATTTTACTGATGTGCATTCCAAGGTTGTTTGATTTTATCATACTGTATATATATATATATATATATATATATATTGTTGTTTCATAACAGGTAGGCTATATCTGTAATTAAAAATAATTCAAGAATTTACATGATAGGAAATCCAATAAAAGATGAGAACTGCCTACAGTATACTCGATGTATATATCCATAATAATTTGCATTAAGTATGTACTGTATAATTGCATAACTTACTATATGTATGATTGTTAATCTTTTATGCAAGATTTACTGATATTCCTACTCTACTGCAGAGTCACAGTGCCTTGTGAGTGTCTTCACCTCCACTGTGCAGCACCATTCTGAGTGTAGATCGGTTCTCAGACACTGCGCATAGGAAGAGAAAGACTAAGACAGGAGTGAGAGAAAGGGAGAGATACAGCTGGGCATAGAGAGGTAGAGAGGGAATGATGCAAAAAGAGGAAGAGAGGAGAGGAAAGGGAGAGAGAGAAAAGTGTGATACAAATGATCAGAAGGAGGGACAGAGAGAGAGAGAGAGAGAGAGGGCGGGGGTGTTTGATTAAGAATGTGTTTTGTGGACTGATGTTTGCTGAAGCAAAGCTCAAACTCAATTTGAGCAATCCGTATGCAATTTAATGGATTCCATGGTCCTGATATGTAGAGTATACCCACATCAGTCAGAAGGACCCTTAGCATTCCTGACACACGCTTCAAAGCTCACAGAGAGGCACTCAGAGGCTTCCAGCACTAGAGCAATATTAAGACTTCAACAGTCACCTCCATGTTTGTCACATCAGTTTTTTTTTTTGTGTGTGTAAAAACACTGCAACTGAGCGAGAATAAGCATATGCGAGAGACGCATATGGGTAATGTTATAAGCAATTTGCTGCAGGCATTGTTGGTCTATATTCCTGTGCAGAATGTCTGAGGATGGAATGTTCTGCTGAATGTTTTTATTATTTTCTGTTTAAACCCAACCACTGTGGATTTCACGTTTGTGTCAATGTTGTAAACACGACAGTGAAGTCTTATGCAACTGATTCGTTGGCCTTCTGCTCGGTGTTAGCCTTGGCATTGGATGTTCGGTGTTCAGTTGGCAGACAAACAAATAAAAAAATGAACCTCACTGTCTGCCCTACTGCTTGGCATTCATCGATGTAGGTGAATTGGTGGTTAACAGTCCTGAAATAGAATATACATATCAGCTGTTTCCCACCACACAAATTCAGGATAAGCCATGATCCTCTGAATTCGCCTGGGGTGGATATGGCTGTGCACATGCATAAGGAGGCAAGGTGTCACTGAGTGGGTTGCGTTGGCTGATGACACCAGCAGTCTGCCGAATTCCATCCATTCACTAACATGCCGATAGGCTCTGTGCGAGGGCGGAGATGGAGGTCGGGATCGGGGGGAAAGAGCCATTCATCATCATCATCATCATCATTGCAGTACTGCTGGGAGGTTCAGAGAGAAAAAGGAATCCTGTTGCAGGACAGGGATGTTGTACCAGAGATACCATAGTGAGGTGGACTCCCTTGGTTTTGCTGTGCGACAGTGTCCACAAGCGGAAGAAGCAGGCATTCGGTCAGGGAAAACGTGTGCTGCTGCTCCCCACGAGTGATGGGGCAACATGCACTACGCTCACTGCCTCTTGCAGCCCTCCAAAACCACAAAGCAGGCATGATATGAGTTTACTGCAGGTCTTTAACATGAGGGTTCACACGTAATATACAGTGTACTCAGATCCCTTGCCTGTGAATCTGAGTGTTTGATGAATGAGATGTGACCGGTGACCAGTGCTTTCTTTCTTAACCTGCAACATTAACTCTCAAATGGCACAATAATTGAGGGGCGACAAATTCAGTGTATAGAAACAGCCGTGTGACACCTCTTTAGAAATGCAATCCTATTTTACACTGGTGTGTGCATGCATGTGCGTGGCTTTGTCTATCGGTGTGCCCGCGCGCACGTGCATGCGTGTGTGTGTCTGTGTGTGTGCGCGTGCCATGGACCTATTGCCAGACCGCACTACCAAAATGCAGCTTCAAAAATCAACCATGATTGTCGTTAAAATAAACTCTCACAAACACTTATTTCAAAACGAAGCACTAATAATAGTGAAGCATCATAAAATGTCAGGATTTCCACCAGCTTCTGTTCGCTCATAAACATCATAAACAGCTGAGGCTTTGAGAAAAGCTTGGCACGCGTAAAGTCCCTGTTGTTGGTGAAATACTTAGAGATTCAATGGGATCGGAGCTTAAGCAAGGGCACACACCACTCTGCTTTTACAAATAGGCAATAAAGCGTGCTGGATGAATCCATGAGGCTAGATACCCCAGGGAGAAGTGGGAGAAATTCACTTACTCCACCGCTGCCACAATGCCCTCTGGAGGTGTGCCTTCTCTTTCACCTCTGTAAACGTTTCCATTGTGCCGATAAGAGCAGGGCCAGTTGGCAAAGGAGATTTTGAGACACACTGAGGACCTATGCTATTCTTAAGTGTCCTTGTTTCCCAGTCTTAGATGTGGACATGCTACAGGTGGAGACTTAGTTATGCAACGGAAACATTAAGAGTACTGGTGGCCACTGCCATTTTTACCCCTTTCATATGGAAAAAAAGCAAACCTATTTTATCCTAAAATAAGGTTAGACCAAGTGTTTTTTATGGTTTAATTAAGTTAATTAAGTAATTTGAATATTTAACTCTATAAACGTTGCCCCTAGTGGTTGAGACGTATCCGTCTCAATTACAGTATTCATGTTTGTCTGAAATGATAAACTACAGCTTTAAGAACACCCCGTAAATTTTGATGCAGTATTGTTTAAAAGGGTAGCCACTTGCAAAAACCTCAGCTTCTCCAGTTACACTGCTGTGCAATAAAATAGGAGCACTTGTGCTATTAATAGCCCAAAGCACTTACGACCCTCCTCTCGCCACAGCCACAGACTGTAAAATACATAAAATGCACCGTTTATTCATGCTAAGGAAATCATGTTCACGTATAGAAACAATAATATATTTTTTAAACGTTGTACAAATGAGCATTAGCCATTTTCCCTTGCTTACTGTACTATATACAGTACCTGATGCACTTTGGTTTAAAAGACACATATAAATATGTTTAGGAAACCAAGTACTTTCCAGTATATTCAGCTACAGCTGTTTTCTTACTAACCCTGAAGAGTTTATCTTGTTACATTTCGCCAAAGTCTCGTACAGTTGACATTTCCACAACGACCACTATTGCACATAGGGATGAAATACGTTGCTGCTGTTGTGTAAAAACACATGCGCTTTTGTAATAAACTTTTTAAAAAAAAACTTATTTAAATACATTAGGTGATGTATGTTATGGTTATTATATATATCAGTCCCCCCAGAATCTCACAATGTTGTTTTTGTGATTGTTACGGCCTAAAATGCTTGATTTCGCGGCAGCTTTTCTGAAAAGTTGCGATGCAAATTGTGATGTTTTGTGTGTGTTTGTTGCGATGAGGTTGCGGTAATTAGTGAAAGTTGCAAATAAAAATTCAGATTTCAAAAATATATATATGTAATTCAATTAAAAATCATATGTAATATAAGTTCAGTGAGAATGAAACAGTAGCTACTGTCTAACACAGCCAACCCTGGTCCTGGAGAGCTGCAGGGTCTGCTGGTTTTTGGTTTCACCTTAAATACGACAACTACTTAGGCCAAAGAAACCAGGTGAGGTGAGTTAACTGTGTAATTGACTGCTTTAATTGATCAATTAAGTGGCGGGTAACAACAAAAACCAGCAGACCCTGCGGCTCTCCAGGACCAGGGTTGCCTACCCCTGGTCTAACACAACTGGAAATATTGGGGAGCTTGTGTTTTGAGTAACCATACAAAAAAGGCTCAATGTAACAAAAATGTTTTGTTTCCTTTGTAAATTGAAATGTGAAACTTTTTTTTTTGGACCTGAAAATCCCAGTTAACATGGAGTAATTCTTGGAGTAATTTTGTTTGTGCTCGTGTGATACCCAGACATAGACTATGTGTAAACCTGGTGTAAACACGGAGACTCGCTACAGCAGAACCCAAACGCGCTTTTATTATGAAACCATTTTTACGCTCAGCAATGACAGAAAAACTGACCCTTCTTTATGAGACTCGCTACAACGAAGTAGATATTTCAATAAAAAACATGTTTTAAGTTGTCTATTTGTGTTTGAAATTATTTATTATAAATTATCTTCGAGCCAGGGTCATAACACAACGATTTGCCATTTTCCACGGGAAAGTTGCGGCGATTGAAAAAAAATGCAAGCTCTTGCAACTTTCGTGGAGTTAAAACTAAATTTAATGATGCAATAACATTTAGCTTGTTGTGATAAGCACTTTGTAACTGTGTTTTATAAAAAGCTATATAAATGCAAATAATGCTATATAAATAATTTTAAAAATTTAAAAATACAAATAAAATAAAAAATATATAATGTATGTATAAAGTATTTGTGGTTATGGTCTTGTATCTCCTACAATACATCTTAGCTCCATTCCCATTTAACTTGCGAGTCCACTGAGGCTTCTCTTTAATATCATTCTGTTATTTACTCTGCATTGATTGCTACTTGTTAGCTGGTTGTGTAATCTCAGCTATAGTATTAGCAACCATTTTCTGGCTAAGGGTCACCCATCTGTCTCAGGGACCTCAATTGTTCAAAGCTTGGAGGACACCAAAATGTAGTATAGCTAGCAACACCGCTGTCAATTGTCCCATTGTTATAATATAATCACAGATTAATACCACAGAAAACTATTGCCCATAATTTGAGTCAAAAATTCTGGAAAGAAATTCAGCTGGATATCTACTTTTATATTATTCAGTATCTGCTTTTCAAGGATATCCATGTATAGCTAACCTCGAAAAAAAAAATTCACACACCACCCACAATAATAATAATAATAATAATAATAATAATAATAAATCATCATCTGAAATGGCAGTCAGAGGGGACCGGCACAACAATATCAAGAAGCACACGCTCCTGTATGGATGAATGTGTCAGCACTGAAACACCTAATATTTACAGGGGAAGATTGTCACAGTAAAACATTTCTCCAACGCAAATGAGCTTTCGGTTTTATAAGATGCGCTGTAATTTCCCAGAGGGCCCTATGTGAAAAGACCAGACTGCACAGTGAAAGAATGAATCAATGTTATTGTCACTGCAGATAGGTAATTGATCTCATCAGAGCACTGAAAAGCACCTGCTTATGCGGACTCACGTGTCTCCAAATGCAGGCAGCGCAGGGAGACAGTTTCTCCTCATTACCATGCTGTTTTATAACACCGCATGGAAAAGATTTCCCAAGCAGCCATTATATGTACCAAGCAGGTATCTGAAAGCTCCAGTCATTGGCAAAAGTGTATGTGCTGAGAGATACAGCTAGAACATTTGGTACAGCTTCTAAGAAATTGCATTGAAAAAAAAGAAGAAAGAATATATTATATATACATACATGTGTTTGTGTGTGTATAGACCTATACATTATGTGCAAATATTTTATATGACACTTAGCATGAGGTGAAAGCTCCAACATTCTGCATTGATGTCACTGGATAAAAATACAAGCTACTATAACCTTTAGAGGAATGACTAACCTTTAAGGAGGACGGCAGCTATTTCACTAATTAGGAAACAAGACTGAGAGGAATTCCACTTAAAAAACCACACAGTGAAGGAAGGCACTCTGCCATACTTTTCAAGAAGTATGCAAAAATTTTGGTTGCATAAATATGACGCAGCCTCGTTTAAAAAAAAATGGGGTGCAGCTTCGCTGACATTTTCCTTCAATAACAACAAAAACACGTGATATGGGTGCGCAAGTATGGGACGTCTTGCAACACTTCCACAGTAGTAGTAAGGTTGGAAAATAGTATGGAGGATGTTTTTTTTTAGTACTGCACGTCGCGTACTAAACAGTACAGATTAGACAGCACACATCTGCCAGTACGCAGTACACAGTACACAGGATGCAGTTGTAGTGACCACTTTCTTTATTTGGGCAAAAGGCCACATCATTTGGCCTCATGGGGGCACTTAAGACAATTCTGGTAATTACAAAAACAATTGATGCAAATTTCAAATGTTTCAGGATGCCAAAGGATGAGTGGGCTGAGTAGTGTTAATCCAGACAATATAACAGCGATAGAAAGTACAGGCATAAACAACTTGTGGAATTAATTAGAGTATTGTATATACAGTAGATACTTTGTGCACACTCCTACACTGTACATTTTTTATGGGTGGGACTCTTTTTTAAATTCAATATTATCATGAGACAAGTCAATTGTCAAAAATCTATGTCTGTTCCATGTAGAAGTAGGCTTAGGCTAGGGTTTATTTTAGAAATGACACACTCCAAAAGGTCCATTTATGTTAGAAATCACACACTCCAAAAGATCCGATCTGCTAAACAGTCTGATACAGTAAACATACAGTGTGGAGTTTACCAAGCGTTGATTGGCAAAAATATCCTTTAAATCATGCTGAAAAAGTAAATGTTAGTGAATACCTCATGCTCCATATTTATACATAGATAAACATAATGTATTTATATGAACCAGTTACGTTTATACGGTTAACATGTATTTTTTAAAATATATTTTCCAAAAACCAAAATCTGAATTGACAGAAATGCACTTGCACAAAGGGATAGTTCACCCATTAAAAAATATATATATATTGGTTTACTCACCCCCGAAATAGTATGTTAAGCTGTCCTGGTCTCGCCGTTGTAGTAATACATTATTAGTAATAAATTATTGTAAATCCTTAATTGGAGCAATGCTAACAATTAGCATCTTGCCATTGGATATAATTGCCCCCAGGCTAAATTGCTGTAAATTAACCGCCAAAATCCACTCACTAAGCTAGGTATAAGATAATACTTAATAAGTCTCAAAGACATGCTCAGCTTACATATTAAGAAAAGCTTTTTGTATCTTTGTTTGGTGCTGTAATGTGATAATGAATAATACAATAAGGAAAGAAAGCTATCACTCATGGTGACCTTATGTTCCCTATGTCCCTCCCTTACAGTGACTATTCATTCACCCACTCCAATCTTCAAATCTGAGTGTACACGCATTGTGTTTCACATTGTTAAAATGTCTAGGGACAGGAGATCTTACATATTTATTTCTGATTGCGCTTTTATGTTTGTATTGGGGAACACAAAAGCACAATCAGACAGAAAGATTTCAGAATATTTTTACAAAATGAGATGTCGTATGTGCACTCTCATTTCTAGGATTGAAGTGGGTGAAGTCTTTGAAGGGACCGAGACAGAGACCAGCTGGATATTCTTTGCAGCTCAAAGAATCTTTGATTCAGTTGTTGTCCCCTTTTTTCAGATTTGTCTTGTTTCACTTTACCCTTTGCTTTGGTCATTCAACAGATTTCCCTGGACATTATTATAAAAAACATAGAATTGTTCTGCTACATATACAGTACGTACATAAAATTTTAATCTAGATCATGTGAAATGCTGATAATTGGTATCAATTTGTGTTTTGTCAGAATTGAGATGCTATTTAAGTCGGACACAGATTTTTTCTAATCATGCCAAAATGTAATTCAATTACAGATGACTATATTTCTATATATGGTGTCTTGCAGAATTATTGGCAACCTCAATTAATATGAGCAAAAAGTGCAGGATTAAATTAAGTTAATTGTTTATCAAATGTCTTTGCTCAGAATTATACAGTTTAATTGTGATACCATAGATCAGAGGAAAAACAAATCTTTAATGCAAAATCATTTTACTTTGGTCCTCGCTTGTGGACTCTCCTCTTCAGCTCACCTACAGGTTTTCAATGGGGTTCAGGTCAGGGGACTGGGATGGCCATTGCAAAACCTTGATTCTGTGGTCAGTGTACTATCTCTGTGTAAATTTTGAGGTATGCTTTGGATAATTGTCCTGCTGTAAGATCTAACCAAGACCCATTTTTAGGTAGCTGGCAGCTGGCATAAGGTACTTGATGATACCATGTGTTCCCAGAGCCTTTGGAAGAAAAACAGCCCCAAAACATCACAGATCCACCACCATACTTCACAGTAAGAATACAGCTCTTTTATGCACAACTATGCCTCTTATTTTGCCAAACCCATCTTTGGTATTGCCAAATATATTGCCAAAAAGCAAAAGTTTTGTCTCATCTGACCATAGCACCCAGTTCCAATTTAAATTCCTGTAGCATTTAGCAAACTCCATGCACTTACATTTGTGGTATGATGACAACAGAGGCTAAATCGCTTGTTGGCATAGAGGTGGCATCTAATTGTACCTTTAGAGATTTGGTGACCCCAGAAGAACCACCTTCTGTAATTCTCCAACTGTGATGCTTGGAGAAGTTTTTTCCTCTCAAACCAGCCTACTCACTATGCGTGGGGGCAAACTAAACGTGCGTCCTCTTACAGGCAGATTCATCACAGCTCCAGTAGCTTTAAAATTCTCAATTATTGCCCTAATGGTGGAAAATGGTAGTTTCAGACATTAAGCTATTTTTTATAGCCATTGCCTGATGTGTCAACAACCTTTTGTTTCATTTAATTTGTGTGATCTTCCCATGTTGATGAATTTAATTTAAGGGGTGTTGGCCTGTGTGTTACCTCATATTTATACCCCAGTAAAACAGGAAGGTGAGAATGACCGCATAATAGTTCCCGAAGACTCAGGTGTGCTTAAAAAAGCAAATAACGAATGGGATTATACATAAATTAGTGTTTCAAGTATTTCTAGGGGTTGCCCATAATTCTGCTGGACACTGTGGCAAGGCAAGGGGCCACTCTGTCAGGTTGCAAAAGCACCACCCAACAGATGAAGCCTGTGAATGAAGAAAGAAAACCTCCTCACAGGTCACAACCTGAGACCCACACTTCCTTCAAGAGTAGAACATCTTTCTTCTGGACATCAGGACAAAAACTTTTACACAGACAAAAAGATTGATGGTGTTGATGATAATGTAGATGGTGATCATGATGGTGAGATAATGACTACAGCTTGTGCATGTAGTGCCAGTCTGACAGACTGTGCTGGCTAGATTCTGCTCAGTTTAAACAGAAAGCCAGACTGCTTCAGCCAGCTTCTCGATTTTGGGGCACCTTCCACAGGCAAGGCAAAGCAGAGCAGTGCCGGAAGGAGCAGTGTAGAGCACATCTTTTTGGTGAGATATGTTCAGGTTCGTTGGTTTCCGATGAGGTAAAAGATTGAGGGAGCTTTGACCTTTCAGGAGCTGGCACATGCTTATCAGGGATGGGCAAATTCCTGTGTTTGCAGTACATATTCATATAAAAGCAGTATTAATTCTAAACAGGAATTCAGTTCTAGGAGCAGTTCAGTGTGAGTCCCACTGAGCTCATCGGATGTAGAGAGAGAGAGCTCCACCTGCTTGAAATTGTTTTCCGCCTTATTGTTTTGCTGCAAAGCCATATGTTACAAACATAACTGGCACCGTGTCCATGTTCATAACAGAGGACGTGACCATACCTTAGCTGCCGTTCTGGCAACACATTGATTATTACTGGGGTTTCTATTCAAATCACAATGCATTGGTGTTTCAGAGTCTTGTAGAGTTCACTAAATTCTCCAGGTAACTTACATGCGCATGATGTCCCTGCTTTAAATCTCTATTAAAATCAGTCTGAAAAAAAAATGTAATAATAACATCTTGAATGTTCTGTCTATACATCATTCATGTTCATAATGAATATTTACTTATGACTCCCCATTTAGCTCATCCACAAAATATAATTTATAGAAAATACTGTTAACTAGAATGGCACTATGCAAACACCCATGTGAGTGGGCAAAGCACTGAACTCTATGATATCAAACGGACTGCTCCAACATGGCATCCAGTGCACCAATTAAATTTCCCCTTCGGCTACAATGGAAAAAACTCAACCAAACGAAAGGATTTACAGTCATATTTTAAACTCAGTTATAACCACAATATATATAAGAATAAGAAGCGATGCATGATTTTACTTGACACGATTCGATAACGTAGGTATAGTCGCATTGTTTTACTCATCGGAGAGTCAACACTAGACTCTCGTTAGTTGTATTCAACACGTGGTGATGAAAAGCTGATGGATAGGCTACAAAGACCATTATGAAAAGGTTGAACTACATGTAATTACGATAGCAGGTAAAGTATGAGTTACAGGCGTATTTAAAGGTGTAATTTACAGGTGTATTTAAATTAATTTAAAGCTAGGGTCCTGGAATTCAACACATTTGGCGAGTGTCATTATACTTTTTCCATTGTTCGATGACCTGTTTTTTAACCTTAGTTTCTGCACTTTAATTTTCAGTGTATAAATGTACATTTCAACTACTTACATTTCCTGTTTTTTTAACACTTAAAATGTTTGTCAGTTTCTGTTTTATGTTTGTCTTGTTTTTCCATGCTTTCAACATATAAAATCAAATTACTCTCTAAATATAATTTATATTTCTGCATGCTATAATATGTGTGAAGCAAGCACACACAGGGACATGTGTGGCTCAGAACACATCACACAAGTCAAATAAAGTTGACAAGCAGGCAAGAGCGTATATTTCAATGTGTGAAATTTACAGTCGGTGTAAGAACCCTTTCACCTGCCTTGCCCACATATTTTGCATGTTGTTTTGACTAAATAACACAAAATAATGACTTCATTTAGTGTGGTTTTAAGCAAATGATGCGAAGCTAGTTCAGGCAGACAACTCAAAAAGTTCCAAATAGCGTCAGCTCACATGATGCTACATCTTAAATGGGAGGGCTATTTAAAACACCAACCATATCTATTCATGCACTTGCTTGTTGTGCTGCTGCTGCCCTGCTATGCCACTCTGTTGTGCTACACTGCTAACATGCTTGGCTTTCCCTGCATTCTCACACATGTACGCCTTTCAGGAACGTTTTTGCACTCCCACCACCACCCCAGCATCCACCTGTGGGCTCTGCTTCTTATATGATCCCCATAGGAGACCACCCAACCATATTTTCATAGGTAGGTCAGATCTTCATAATACGCCACCCATCCATATTTTCATAGTTTCAGATGAGATAGAATACAGCCAAAATCCAAATCAGTGGAAACTGTTCATTTTCAGGCTAAATTCCCTACGGTGCCCTTCAAATAGAAATACAATGCGCTGTTCATGATTCCAGTGTCTGGTGGACGAATAGTAACAGCAGACTGTTCCAGGACTGTTCCAGTGCTGTTCCAGTAGCTAGATGCTTCAATTTTGACAAGTAGTGCTGGTTTACACAGTCGTTTGAATATAAAGAATTGAAACAACTGATTTCAAGTAAAAAAACAAAAAAAACAACCCTCTAAGGTACACCTTATCTGTTTTTTTTAAAATCAGTTTTTCCCATAAAAGATCAAATTTTCAGTACCCAGGCTGATGATGTGATCTTTTAACCATAAAAGGCAATTGCAATTAACTTGTATTATCTAATCTTGGTAATTTATGCTGGATGAATTAACCTTTTTATCCCATGTTCTTCAGTTTAAATTCACTCTCTTCCTGCTACCAGGTTATAATACAACATACACTATATGGCCAAAAGTATGTGGACACCCCTTAGTCTGGGCCTGTTTTTCACAATTCAGGCTAAACTCCTTAGTTCCAGTGAAGGCAAATCTTAACACTACAGCATACAATGACATTCTAGAGGATTTTGGGTTTCCACCTTTGTGGCAGCAGTTCGGGAAAGGCCCTTTCCTGTTTCAGAATGACAATGCCCCCATGCCCAAATAGAGGTCCATACAGAAATGGTTTTTCGAGATTGGGATGGAAGAACTTGACTGGCCTGCACAGAGCCCAGACCTCAACCCCATCAAACACCATTGTGTTCCATTGGAAAGCCAACTGCGAGCCAGGCCTTATAGCCCCACATCAGTGCCCGACCTCACTAATGCTCTTCTGACTGAATGGAAGCAAATCCACACAGTAATGTTCCAGCATCCAGTGGAAAGCCTTCCCAGGAGAGTGGAGGCTGTCTGTATGTATGATGTCACGTGGCGCTGTAATGGCGACATGTCGTCCAGCTGTCTCTCGTGTTCGTGTTTGTTAATTTGAATGCATTTTTATTGTGTATTTGTCTTTTGTTTTTTTCATGCACGGTGTGTCTGTTGTGGGACGGGGGAACGGGCTGAAGATTTTTCAGGGCACACCTGCTGCTCGTTTTTATAATATTGACGAATTGTCTCGTCGCTATAATTTTGTTTGTTGTCGTCACCATGGAGACCATTCGCATTATGCTCGGGAATGTCTGTTGGATCTGCAACTCCCCCATCAAAATGGTTCCTCTACTAGTGAATGCTTTCATTAATCATCATGCAGACTTTCAATATAGCGACCACATGAAACTACTGACTCGGGGATAAAAAATATATACGGAAAAATGTCCAAATGTTTTTTTTTTTATAATAATTTTATGCTTGACAATTTACTTCACTCACTGAATGTAATTTCAAATGGCAAATAGTTTAATGGTAGTGCCACAACAATACAAATGTAGTTCAATCAAAAATTATTAAAAAATAAAAATTTTATAATACCAATGTAAATAGTGTGAAATTTGTTTTAGGTAAAGAAGTTCTACCCATGAATGCATTTTTGACACAAGACCCTCTTTGCACGTAACTGCAATATAGCAGACAGACTCAAGCCCAGCTACATTCCCTTCTGAATCTGCTAGTGGACCCACTGGAAATACGATTAACCTTGATGAAGTCATCCTCAGGTAACTTCCTGTCATGTGAGCTCCAACTGGATTAAAAACCAGCCCTCGAAAAAGCACAATATAAGGACTATTTTTGCAGGAAATAAACACTGCTGGGTGGCTTAATGCAGCCATTTTCAAAGCCAGTCTGATGTTTCACATTACAACCAGCTTGGTGAATCAAGAAGTACTATAATGTTCCTCTTGTTACTACATAGCATAAGTAACCCAATGTCCTCTGCTCCTCTCCAAGAAATCCTCTTTTGGACATCCAAACAATGTACTAGGTTCAGCATCTGTTTCTGATGGCTTCAGCATTCAAATGGACACAGAATAAATTATTATTTTTTTCCCTGTTTTCTTCCAATTTGTTAGCCAATTGTACCCTACCCTATAGTGCAGCTAAAAAAATGGCCTCAAAATGACACTTCTAGCATGTATACACACACGAACAAAGTGGATTCTGTCAATACAAACAATAACCAGTCCTCTTACCAAATATTTTTAATGTAATTAAAATTATGGTCACATTTTAAACAAAGTCTCCATATGAAGGCTTTATATAGCATACTGTATATAAAGCCTTCATAAATGTGACATAATTGCTTCATAAATCATACATGAGCAAATGGCATGATTCATAAAGGGTGACATAAGACCTTCTTATGCAACATCTTATGCCAAATGCTTCACAGTTAGCCTAGCATCCTGCATAAGCATGTTTTAAGTCACCCTGTATAATGTTTAGCCATTAGCCAGGTGACATTGTTGGTTATGTCACATTTGGCATACCATGTTGCATAAGAAGGTGTTGTGTCACCCTTTATGAAGCATGACATTGGCTTATGTATGATTTATGAAGTCATTATGTCATGTTTATGAAGGCTTTATATATGCTATATAAAGCCTTCATATGGAGACTTTGTTTAAAGTGTGACCAAAATTATTTATAAAAATACTACTTTGTTACTATTATGTTGTTAGCAAGCTACCAGAAAAGACTAGCAAAATTTCGGCAGGTCGATTTGTTTACTATCAGGAATGCTTGCTTCCGTGGAAATTTGGACCAATGAGTGGTTTCTGACGCATCGGTGCATAACGCTGTTTCTGGCGCAAGAACCTACCGAATCTACGTTCCAAAGCCAGGAAAGGCCATTTAATTTTCTCAAAAAAATTGGTAAGAGGACTGTTTATTGTTTGTATTGACAGAATCCGCTTTGTTCACGTTCGTATATGTGCTAGAAGTGTCATTTTGAGGCCATTTTACTGCGCCATAGAAGTGAATGGAGAGCGACAAATACTCTATTCTGGATTATCACCCCAGGGAAGCACAGGGCAACTAATAAACATATTTCGCCACCATTTGGACTCATATCATGGCCAGGTAACCTCACAACCCAAAGTTCTACCAAAGTAAAATTTTGCTTTAATAAATTTTTGCTTCCAAATTAAGAACATTCTTCCCATTTCTGACAAAAATCACACTTGGTGGGTTTTTCAGGGAGATGAGACATAATTAAAGAGCACCACGGAGACAGAAAACTGCCCTTGGTGGTCTCTCAGTAATGAGTTACCATGCCCACAGCCTCTGTCCCTATAGCACACTGCACATCCTCCACAGTGACCTAACACATTCACTAATGTATTCCGTATTGTTGTGTTATGAGCCTGACGGCCAAATCAGGAGTCCAGCAGCTCCCATCAGCCAGTGGTTCTAAGTATTGATTTGTATTCCTGTGTGTATTCTGTCTATTAAATTTCCTCCTTTGGCTCTTTTCCATATAATGAGGGCCCGGCTGGCCTTTGTACAGCTGGGCCTCTTGAGAAACAAAGTCAGCATCAGTGTCGTGACTGGGGTTGCCTGATTGGTCACGCTGCCATTGGATGCTGAGTAGACTTTTGGATGAGGTTCAGCCTTGTGTTCTCTATACAGTCCCTGGACTCACATGAGGAAAATGAGTAAGACACAGAGCAGAGTAGGCTACTACCTTTAGGGATGCAACAGAAGATCTGAATGCATATATTCCCATTCAGTTTGTGTGTTATCCACTGCAGGGCCTGTGTTAAGACTCAGTGGGGCCATAGAAACACAGCAGACAGAATCACCTTACATCTTCATTCCCTGCATAGATTTAAAATAGCTGAGTTTGGTAGTCCATCTTAAAGGGCCGCTTCTGTAATTAACATAATTAATTCGCATTTTTTTACGCTGTTAAAATGTGTACATGACAATGCAGTCATTGGTAAATGTACTAAAACCCTGTCCAACAGGATGTACAACCTCTTCCTAAGAATTTAAATAGCTTCTATTCTCTTTCTCTGTGTTCTATTACCACCACGATGACTTAAGGTGCTTTAAAAATGCATTTGGAGGCGGAGAAATTCCAAACTAGCATAACTCATTCCAAGCATTCATTTATATCTTGGCAGGAGTGTTTAGTGGGTGTTTTATAATTACTAATCGCATCCGATTTCCAAGTCTTGGTACTCGATAACGCAAAACATCTCTTCGGATTTCACAGAAGAATGGCTATATAGAAAACAAAAAGTGGCATTCATTACCCTGCGAGCAGACCCTGGGAAACTCTTAAAAGACGGCTAACTAGAAAACAAAAAAACAACTAAAACCTGTTCTTTCATCCAGTGTCCACTGTTTTGAATTATTCCCAGGATGTTCAAATCCTGCTGTGAATGTGTTCATGAAAGCCAAAGTCTTATTCAGCACCCATATAAAAACTGCATTATTTCATGTACACAGGCAAACATGTTCTACTTTTGCAGCCAGATTGGAGGCTCTTATCCCTTAGCAACCCATCTGGTGGTCAGGAGTCATGGTTTATTTCAGATTTGCACTCAAAATATGTGAAAAAGAAAAGAAGAAAACATTTAGGTAAAAAGTAAAAGATTAAATAAAGCCATATGGTATGCCTCTAAAGGACACATAGATCAAGCCAAGGATGACTAGAATGGAAGAAAAAAAGAACAGAAAACCACTGCAGACTAGTGTCAATGTCTGTTGCTCAGTTCACAGTAGTTTCTCAGTTTAAATATCAATATCATCTTTTTGTTTGCTTCAAAATTATTCTGACAGATTTGTAATTGCTCTGAGGAAACCCTTCCTAAGTGTTCCCTGTCTGTGTACAATAGATACAGCAAATATTGGAATTAGGTTTTATAGCTCACGGACATTGCATGTCTGAGCAAGAGGTGTAAAGGATGTTCCCAGACGAGCTTCGCTGTTGATTTTGGAGGATACTTCAGGGCATGCATTACTAAGAACAGCTCTGGAAAGGCTTTTGGAAATTGAACTCCCTGTTCTGCAGCTAACATTTAAATAGGACAAATAGTGTAGTAATAGAGCCACAGGTGCAAATATCATCACATTTTTGTAATCTCTCGGTTGCCACTCTTCCTAAAATAGAACGTTTTGAGAGTGATTCTATATTGATGAGATTTTAAAATAGCTCAACACAGTCTCACAATACAGCAGTTCAGATCTTCCATTTTGGTAAAGGAAACGTTCATAGAGATCACTGCTGCTGCATGAGCCACATTGTTTCTGTGTCTGCTACAACCGATATGACTTGTGTGGTTTCGTACTAGACCTTAATCCGATAAAGTCGCCAGTTTGCAACCCTCCAACAAAGCCGCACTCTGTCCAAAATGGGAGGCGAGAGTGAAGTGTGGTTTAGGGAACTTCCTGCCTCTAAAGCCCTTATCAGGGCGGGAAATGCCAATTCAGAGGGCAACACCAGGAACAGACTAATAATAAGCCTAGGAGACCAACCTCATGAATTCTTTTACACTACGAGCAAATATAAAAATAACAGCACAACCACACCACAGCCATCAGTTAGTTCAAAGCCTCCTCCTCCCAAACCTAGGGTATGATGTGTTTATGCGCCGTATTGCAGCCTAGACAAGAATTTAATTGCTTTTTACCTTCCGGACTCACTCCCACTCAAAACACAGCGCAGTTGTAATGAAAACCCCTATATGCAGTGAATCCAAACAGTGCTTCTTAATAGGCCTAATATTAACACTGTTTTCATTTATGCTGCACAACAAAAACGAAACAGTCTGCTTCTCTTAATTTGGTGCACTTGCAGAGTTTCCATTTTAGAAACGAGGGAACAGTAATCTTGCAAATACAACTATCGAAAGGCATTAAGTTCTTACCATCCCCTCAACCGCCTGACATTTAATATCACATGCGTGCAACGTCTGGATCTGCCACATTACGACAGAATGAAAAACGACCACACCCTATCCCCTCAGTGACCTATTCCCCCTGTCGTATTTCTAGCTCCTTCCGATCGTCCTCCCACACACCCGGCCAGATTCCCCAGATGAAAGAGGACACTCACCAGTTCCACGGACCCATAGTGTTTCCGGCTGAAATCCCCACGCCTGCAGCCCAGGTCCTCAGAGGCAGAGCTGCAACACAAACGCATCATTAGTGCAGCTCATCTCTGGGGCAGGAGGCCCAGACAGCGGAGCGGCAAGCGGTGGAAGAGCCGCTCGCAACCGCAGCCTGTCTCTCCTAAACCCCCCTTCCACCCGCCCCCCCCTCCCCTCTCCCATCTCCCCTCCTCTCTCCCATCTCCCCTCCTATTGCACATCCTCCTTCCGGTAGCACGGTGCGCCGAGCCGCGCCCTGTTCCAACAGCCCTGGATGTCCGCCGAGGGGGCAGCCTGCCACATTGGACGATGGAGGCCGTGATTGAATTAAATATGAAGTCATCGTGTGATGGATGTAGTCTGCCTGCTGCAACTGCCTCTGTAATTGTGTTTGAGGTTCTACACTGAGACAACCTGGAGGAGAACAGGGAGTTTAGCACTGGCCTGATTCTGCAGGCCTGCTTACCTTCCTATTAACCCTCTTTGGGATAAAATCAACAAACTCAAACTTAAAATCCCCCAACCTCACGGACTGCTTAATAGGTTGTCACCTGTTGTTGTCCCTGATCATGTCTATTCCAATCGCAGTGTCACAGGAAGTTCAGACAGCAAAGGAAAGCAGTACTTATAGGTTTCTAGCCATGTATGTCATGGGGGTGATATTAAATTACATTTATGCAAAAGCCTCGTTACTTGACCTCTTCCTAAAGGGCTGGGTGGAGCCTGCTCTCAATTTAAAATCAGTCCATTTCACTTTTGGCAGGTTAACAGCAATATTGTGCAGTCAGTCAAATTGAATAGTTAGTTGGGCACTTTTCCCACAAACATTACTTGAAGTTTGTATTTTTATCTCTGTTTTCTTTATCCCTCTCACACCCCCTCCTCCGATAAGTGCAAAACTTGTATGTGTAAAAAATATTTCTCCAGCCATTCATGTCAACTGAAGACGATTAGCTTCCTTTTGTGAGGGTTCAACTTTGCATGAACAAATAATATCCCAAAAACACCCCTTTGAAACATATTATACTGAAAATAACAAAGTTATCAATTTTACACAAATCTTTGAGATTACAATAAAAGGTGCTGCTATGTTCTAAAAAGATGTAATCTGTCATTCATGCTTAGTACAAAGGAAAATGTGCTGGTATCTTTCTAATCAATACATACTGGATGAATAAGGGCCATGCTTTACAATTTCATCATCAGACACAGTCCATTGTCCTTAATGCGCCGAATAGCTGCTCACCAGATGTACTGCAGAACATGGCAGTTACTTTAACAGTACAGTCTCCCTTGTCAGCTAACAAAAACAAATTATTATGCATCACACCGGACGTAACAAAGAGTTTATGCTTATGGTACCAGAAAGAGGGTAGGCTATCGTCAATGTTCCATTATGGTTCATGGCTGCATTGAAATGTTGACACCCTGGTGATGTTTTCTTTTTGTCTCACAGTGCTCTCACTTTCTCTCTCTCTCACTGTGTGTGTGTGTGTGTGTGTGTGTGTGTGTGTGTGTGTGTGTGTGTGTGTGTGTGTGTGTGTGTGTGTGTTTTGCCTGGAGATTGCAGCTCAGTTTTGTCTGGTCCAGCTGCAGTTTCCTGCCACAGTGTTTTGATCCTGATTCTTCTCAGCGGTGTGACGGTCAGCCATCAACAATCCTCTGTTGCGTGCTAGCCTGTACCTCCAGCAACACTGCTCATTGACTACTACACCCCCACTCCAATGAGTAGGAGTGCATCAACACACCTCCACCTTCACACATACAAGAGTACTAATATGGAGGGGCATGCATAGCTATGGAGACACTTCCAAGAACTAATGTAATTTTCCTGTCCCTCACCTCTCCTCTTGAAGAGTAAGTAGCAAGAGCTTAAACACATCCAACCAGCAGTGATAAAGAAATCAACAGCTCCCCATTGTCCTTCACTGAGGTTCTAGGTTAATTAAAAAAGATAACACAAATGCACAGTGAAGCTTGTGAAGCTACTGAGGCAAATGAATGCTACTGTATTTACAAATCTCAACTAAAGACAATGTTTATTTGTGACACAAATGGCACATGCACATATAGCTGGCACATGCACAAATAGCACACAAATGGCACATGCACATTTCTCAGCAAGTGATCCAATTATTCAGGAACTATGTAATTCACATGTCCTGTCTGATAAATATTCACTGCAAGAAAATGTTGGTTTGATGATTATTTGCTGTTTTTTTAGTTCATATCTATCCTCTCATTATTGGATCACATTTTGAGAAAGGGAGGGCCAAGTCATACGTTATCAGACTGTTTGACCAAGTGGACCTTAATGGATTGTTTAACCACACACTTGAATGTGACATTTTTTGTACTCCTGATTTGAACCTTAGTAGCATTATTGAAGATTAACAGGCAGGAATTGTTATTTTATGCAAGTTATTGGCTTAACTTGAGGGAGGCGAAAATATTGAGGACATCTCTCTCACTGAAAACTTCAAGAAAAACTTTACTGTTTGACTTTAAAAGCTGTGGACTCGCTCATTGATTATCAGAATTCTGTCATAAACATCCCATGTTTCCACTGAAACAACAACAGGAAAGGTATCCACATGAAACACAAATGGTAAGCTGGAATAGCTTGAACTCTGTACAGAGAGGACTGGTGAGCATATTGGCTGCGTACAGTTTTTAGAGGTATTTTTTACAGGAAAAAATCAAGTTTAGGCTGCCTAAATTCTATCTGCACAGCATAATATTGTGGAGCAAACAGGAGCAGACATAGTGCTATGTGTACCCTTGTGTTACAGCCTATTAGAGGTGAGAACATGTCTATTGTCGTCCACCATAGAAAAAGACAGATATGCACTAATGTTCTCGAAATTCTCGAAAAGTCTACACGTAGGCAGATTCCCAGATATTACGCTGTAGAGTATTACTCCCACCGTTTTTAAGTCAAAGGTCTGCATGACTCACTAATAAGGCTAATTAGGGTGATGGATGATAAAATCTGTAAGCATGCCCCAAGTGGGGAAAGTCAGAAATAGCATTTTGTGTGGCAAATACAGAAGCATATTAACCTGAAAGCTATTATATGTGCAATCTTGTTTTCTAATGTTTCAGTAGGATTCCCTACTATATTTACAGCAGATATTAATTGGCATGAGACATGTTCCCCTTCATGAAGTAGAGGAATACTCCTGACCAGGAAGGTAACACAGTAGTTTGTAAAACCTTCAGCCTAGTAGGCAATAGTAATCTCAATGTGGGCCAAACTTGTTGTACCCTTCATTGCGGTACTTAACCATGTTTAAGTAAATACCCAGCTACCTGACTGGAAAATTTAAGTAATGTTAATGTTACGTTAAGAATCCTGGCAAGAATGCAAATAAACAGAACCAGAAAAACATATGTGAATGGGCTGTTCTTTTAACACTGGCAGTCACCAACTGATCCAAAACAAAAATAGATCCTCAGTTATTACATTACAACATTATATTACAATCAGGCAGATGCTGTTATCCAGAGCGATGCTTGGTAGTGGAGAACATCATGTGTCACTCTCGGAAAGAAAAGAACACTGGGTTATCTTTCAGTATTTTACAGTCATAGCAACAGTATGATGTCTTGAGAACCATTGCTCAAAACAATGACATTTCCATCGCCATTAGCCATCACCCATGAGTTGCCCAATATGGCATTCCATGCCATAACTGCTGCACATTCAGGTCATCATTTGTTGTTTCTAAACATACAAATTGCACTGAATACCTGTGGCTATGGATTGAGTAAGACTTGCTAATAACAAATACATTTAATAACAATATAGGCTACAATAGGTTATAGCCCTTTTACATTTTGTGGTCGCGTATATTTAAATCGTATTTTCTTACATTTGCACTGAAAATGCATGCATTGTTTCTATGAATATACTTCACCGTTCGTTTGCCTATACCAAAATAATGTAGGCTATTTCAGCGCAATACAGTAATGTTGAGTTTGGTTTACGAGTAATCAGGAGAATATAGATATCAGGCTAAATGATGTCCTATTATGATGTCTAGTCTTTGTGCATGTTATAAAGCTTGAGGTATCAAAAACTATATGGAACCCCAGTGATAGTGGAACACAATTCTACCGTGAATTTAATATTCCCATTAATTATTAATGCATGTTCCGTGTCCATTCATGAAGATCATCACCGAATATAAGGGAAACAACTCAATACAATAACGTTTTAGTAAGATTAACAACATTCTGGCGTTCAAATTTGACGATAGGCTACTGACAAGGCGTTCAACTTATTTTTTGACATTGTGCCATGTAGCGGCTGGTTCAATTTCATATCTGATTAAAGGTACGTTGCACCTTTAAATTGATTGCAGCCACTGGCTGTCGACTGCATTCTGCCAAAAAGACGCGTGGATTTATTGAAGAATTCCAAAGGCTACTGGAACCTGGTGGTCCCTCAGAAATTCTCAATTTAAAGGGAAATTAGTGGAATCGCATATATAGGCTATAGCCAATGTTTAAAGACGACTCAGTTTGATCAAGTAGATATAGAACACTGTTAGGACAACACAAGTAGCCTAGCCTTTAGGTACTGCAGAGAGGATGGAAAAGCCCTCATAATAGGCTAGTATTAGCCTACATCACAAAAACGAAGAGTCAAACATTTTGTAGTCAATTTCAATGTAATTGCACCTTTAGTTCAACATTTTGTGGAAAATACAACAAAATAGTGATGCAACAATTTAGCCTAATGTAAAACATTAGGCTACATATAGGCTTTCAACATAGGCTACATATTTGCCTTCATCAGTTTAAATTAAGTTAAATATTAATAACAACGAATGGCTAATAAATGTTAATTTACCGTTGGGTGAAACTCAGCAGTTTAGTGGAAGCCGGATCCGCACTGCTCATATCCCCATGCGTTTTATTTCCAGCAATCGTTGCTTTTTTTCAATGACGAAAAATGACCATCACTGCTTCGGAAGGACTTAATAACAGGTTGCCCAATAACTTATTGCAGTTTATCACTGTTTCAATGTTTTCTTCCCGTATATACTATAGGTTATTTGTGCTATTAAACTGGTAAGCAGCATGTGACAGGGCTACCAAAACATCAAAGCGTTCTGCGGGATCTTGCTCTCTTGCTCTCTACACACGGGTCTGTGCCGCTGCTTGCAGTCAGGTAGTTTTTATTTCATTCTAACCACATTTCAGGCTCATGCGTTTCACCAGAAAGCCCAGCCTCCCAGCACAGCAATATTTCTATAGCTGTCTCTAAACATGAACAACCGCACGCGCACACACACACACACACATACACCAAGTTCCGCTGCACACACCCCCCACCAATCATCCGCCCAGTGTTTCACCAATCGATGTTGGCTACCGCGGTGAATGGAATCTATTACAATTCGTTACAATCTAAATGTTTTGTGAATGTGTTATTTCCAGGTTAGCTGCAAGCACCCCTAACCTACTTCAATTGAATATGAGCATTTAAGAACATTATTCAAACGGTGCTTCCTCTCAATTTCCGCAGTAGCCTAGGCTATCCACGACAGGTACAGTGGTCGATGGTTGCACATTATAATTAATACCGTCCAGGCCTGGGAATCCAACCTGATAGATGCAATGCAGTGCAGAACACTATGTGATGGTGTTGTTGTTCTTTCCCACCTCACACTAATAATTGAATTGTTTCTGTACTGAGCTTCTAAACTGGATGTGAACACTGCAGATGATAAAACAACTGTTTAAACCCCCCTACCAACACACACACACACACACACACACACACACACGCATGCACACCTTTCTTTTGCAGCAAGTTTTGAGTTCACTCACAAGTCATGGGATCTTTGAGTCAATATTCAGATGGTCCATATTTTGTATAGGGATATGAGGGCGAGAAGTGTAGCCTGTATCACAAAATCCACAGTTAGTTTGACGCTCTAGTTTGAAGTACTCTATCAGAATTACTTTCACAGTGCAATGTTTTGCTGTGAACACATATGAAAATGTTTTAACATCTCATTAAATAACATATTATTCCAAGCAAATAGCCATCTTGACATGAAGAGCATTTCATTCTTTAAAAAAAAAATAGTGTATTTTATTTCACCAGGGTTGTGACCATAATTGCCACAATACACTTGCACAATATTTATTACACAGTAACGATATTGAGCAATGTATGGGTTATTTAAAATACTGAAAACAAATTGTCTGCAGGTCACCGTAATCAGACAAAAATGCATTCATGAGCAAAGCATCGATTGAGGCTGAACCACCAAATTTTGAGCAGAAAGAGCTAAATAGCATTTCAGCAAATTTTGTTACTAGCCTGTTTTGCAATGTAAAGCTTTGAAACGCATGTAAATACATGGAAAGTAAATATATGGACTTTAGCTATGGTGCATTAACCAACTACAGATACCTGTGTAGATAGCTGGTGGCCAACTGGAACAGTTGAATTCTTGTAGGCCTAGTTTAACGAGCTGTAACGGTAATGACAGCTTGCACAACAAATCCACTTTTATAGCATTTGTTGAAACCTTACTGAACTCTGTGAAGCTTGTTTTCTTTAGGAACCATCTAAAATGGGAGGAACTGTATTTTATACAGTCAAACCATATTGATGACACTATGTGACTTTTGATACCATCCGAAACCAGTGGCTACAGTGTTAGCTTCTCACTTGTGCAGGCAAGAATGGATCGATTCAAACCAACAGTTAAAACAAAGGCTTTACAGTGGCTTCCAAGCAGGAATGCAATAAACACTGCAATTCTGTGCAACAGTAGTAGTGAAGCACACACGTATGGCTTATTTGCATGGCATGATGCTGGTTGGTGTAAGCACTGAAATAGAAAAAGTCTTTATTCAAAATGTACAGCCACTTATAGATTGAAAATACAAAAACATGGATGTGGACAGAACTCTCGTGATAAAAGATGGCTTTGCTGTGGTAGAACACCTCAAACATCAATTTGCCTTCTATACCACTGGTCAAAAGAAAGCAGAACTGATTTGTCAGCTAGTGAGCTATCAGGAATGGAAAGCCCTTAATTATTGTAACTAACGTTAACTTATATACAAGTGAAGACACAACAACGTGAGCAAAATAGATAGCTTGCAGAAATCATAGTAGGCCTAGCTATATAACTTTACATAGCCCTATAGTTTGTTTTGTCAATAAGATAGTCTGCAGAAATCATAATAGCTATATAACTAACTCGCGCTATAGTTTTCTTTGCCAACAAGTTAGTTTGCAGTAGGCAAATTATCTAATGTTAGCTAAATATCAATCTTGCTTAGCAAGTCCTTTGGGCAGATCAAGCACTGCTTCTTCTACAATCACAAATTACACATCACCCAACCAAATCTAGCAGCAAAGATCGTACAGCACCAATTGCAATAAAGGATCCTATACCAGAAACATTACATTTCTAGATTTGTTTTCTAGATGCTCTATCTGAGATGGAAACCAGCAACATTATAGTAAAATGTTCAGTGATTAATCAGCTCTTACAGAGTACATACTGTATGTCCCAATTGGAGTCATATGTACTCTGTTCAAGTTGAATTAACACTGGACATTTTACTGCATCGATACATATCCTGCCTGTAATCCTACCCATTTCTTGTAGAGTATGGAATGGATGGATACTAAGAGGTCGAAGGAGGGAGTTTGGAAGGTGGATTAAGTGTACCATTTGTGTCACTTATGATAAAATGCGTGCAATACAAGTCACTTATGATAGGTTCAAATTGTTGAAACATTTTGCATAAGAAGGTGTTATGTCACCCTTTATGAAGCATTGCATTTGTTTATGTATGATTTATGAAGCCGTTATGTCACGTTTATGAAGGCTTTATACATGCTATATAAAGCCTATATGGAAACTTTGTTTAAAGTGTGACCGGTCCATAACAACCTACCCCTACTCACTGACAGAACCCTGGTGGTTACATGATAGGACCTAAGGAAAGCGAGAACATGCGGCAGGTAGAAGTGTAAGACAAAATACTCAGACCATGCAAGCAAAGACAAGTACTGAACTAGAAACTTAAAAGTCAGGTGAGACTACTCAACTAAACAAAAGTGTAAACAATAAAACCAAAGTAATAAGGACATATAATATGAAATATGGCAGCCACACCAAGTGAGATTTGGTATTTAGGATGATATACATATTTTTTCATCGGATGAGTTTGAGAGGTTTGTGAATAATTTGTGAGTGCATGTTGAGGGATGGTTGGGGGGGGATTAAGAATTGAGAATTTTACGTTGTCAGATCCTTTAGCCTACACATTTTTGTGTTTGTGTTTTCTTATAAGAACTCCTCACTAAAGGTGCCGCAATGACGGGCGATAGTGTTTTTATAAGAATGGCTGGTGTGTTTTTATTATCACTCACGATAAGCTAGGGTAAGGTTGCTCTGCGAGGGCTGTTAAGTTCCATTTTGGTTCGTTCCTCATCTATCCTCCCTTGCAGAGCAGACACCTGTTAAGTTCACTTGTTGCACGTCAAATTTGTTGTCAAAATATCACTCACTCAAGGTAATACAGCAAGGAAAGAGAATGTGTAAAGTGGATCCGAATGCAGCCCTGTATTAGCCAAAGAGATGATTTAGGTTACCATAACAAAACAATTGATTGGTTTAAATCAGTAATAGCTATAGCTTTGGGGGTATGATACGGCTACAGTTAAAAATGTATTTTAAGTGTGTCAAAATGACTGGTTATAGTTGAGGTGAACAGTATGGATATCACACATGACTCAAGCACAACAGTGGAAACAGAACAGCATACACTACAGTAACTAAACTGCCTGGCCAAAAAACAAGTCGCTGCTGCACCCGTCATGCATAGTGCCCACTGTACAAGCCTCTGGAGGCAGTGTTATGATCTGGGGTTGCTTTAATTGGTCAGGTCTAGGCTCAGCAACGTTATACAGCTGAGTCAGCTGAGTACCCGAATGTACTGAATGACCAGGTTATCTCATCAATGGGCATATTCCAGGACGACAATGCCAAGATTGATCGGGCTCAAATTGTGAAAGAGTGGTTCAGGGAGCATGAGGAATCATTTTCACACATGAATTGGCCACCAGAGTCCTGACCTTAACCCCATTGAAAGTCTTTGGGATGTGCTGGAGAAGACTTTACGGAGTGGTTCGACTCTCCCATTGTCAATACAAGATCTCGGCCAAAAATGAATGCAACTCTGGACGGAAATAAATGTTGTGACGTTGCATAAGGTTGCCAAAACAATGCCACAACAAATGCGCGCCGTATTCAAAGCTAAAGGCGGTCTAAAGAAAACTTTTTGGCCAGGCAGTGTATTTTAATGTTGTAAAAAACCAGGTAATTATACGACTTATATTAGCCATACCTACATTTTTTTGTCGTCATGTAAAAACATGTATGTGTGTACTTAATAATTAATTAATTGAATCACTGGGAATAATTCCTGTCTCTGGGTATCTGAATATTAACTGACCATAATTAAATGAAGACCCAGAAATGTGTTCCGAATTTTGAGAATCTTATTTCTTTTGAAATGTGCATACAGCTCCCTGTAAATACGACTTAAGACAAATATTTCCTGAATAATTAATGGACAGTCTAAAAGACAACTCATAGGATGACCATAGGTGACTAATACCTTTCCCCCCAAAAACAGAGCAATGGCATCTCCTCTGATCGTTTGTACACCTGAAGTGAAAAGAAATGACAGCTGACAGCAGATGCTTTGGACAAAATGTTTTCCCGTTTGCTTTCTCGTAAAATGTTTGGAGAAAGATGCAATTGACATATACGATTGGGCTTTCCAAATTTGGAGGGAAGAAAATAAAATAAGGTATTAAAAAAAAGTACAGATTGCTTCACAAAATTGCTCTATTTTACTCAATGGGGTTCGGGGGCTTTTCTCATGCCCCACAGGGTAAGTGAATTCCACGTAGAGCCACAGATCGAATCACTGTGATCTTCTGCACAGGGGACAATTATGTAAGAGGGAAGCCTGGTGAAGCTTGCATCCTGCCTGTAGGGATCCCGCTCTGTGTGTCCTATTAAGTTCTTCTGAATAATTCATGAAGGTTCATTTAGAACATAGCCATAATGGATGTACTTGGACAAACAAGCGCCATATAGTTTACACTAAACAAGGTTGAGCAACTTATTGGAGGTAATTCTCCGGCACTAGGTGCAACAATTACAGATCGTAGAAACCTAAATTCAGAAAAGTTCAAGTCTGAGGGGTCCACCATATGTATTCTGTATTCTTGTAAATCCCATCTTGTAAGCTTCCAGAAAATAAAACTTTTCTCCTCTGTTGTGAGTAGAGATTGAGCACGGTGCTCATAAGGTTTTTCCACATCGCTCAGCTCACATCTCATGCAGTAGTGGCCCCTAAGAGAGGCAGCGACTGCCGTTGAAGACCTTTCTGTTTAGTTATTTATCTGTGGACGACCTTCTGAAGAACATTGAGAAGCTACAGTACTCAGACAGTTGCAGTCAGTGGTGCTCTCCTGCTAAATAATGCATCAGCCAAACCATAACGCTTGAGTGTACATGCTGCCTCTACATGATTCACTCACCTGAGTGGGTAGAGCAGTAAACATCAATCAAGAACCCTTGTACATTCCCAGTTCGAGTGGAAATTTGACCTTTTAAAAGCCTGTTCACCCCAATAATCTTAAAATAAAAACAGGCGACAAATAAAATGGGTGGTTCTGTTGATTTCAATATACTTTGATGCATTTCTGAATCAGGGTAGTAGCAACGGCATCAGACTGACTGCTGGAATGTTCTCTGAAGACAGTGTAACTCATCAATTTTTCATGAGAAAAACATTAAACAAAATGCATCCAGGGAAGCACCAATACGTCCACCCCCATGTAAAATCACTTGCGCTCATTCTTAGTGGTACATATAGATCTTTACTAATAAATTACAGCCTTGTCAATTTCATGCTTTCAGGTTTCATTGCCAATTTTTTATTTCACAAACACTCGCTGTTCGAAGGTGCGCAATCGTTAAGGTGTTACATGACATTTCACATTGTGACAATCAACAATTAATTTGAGCAATTACTCACTTTTTTTGTGACCTTATCAGCATAAAGCTTGTAAAGCCTCTTCAGTCTTCCTTCATTTCTTTCTGTTCACGTCTTCATTTATCTAAGCTGTGCTGCATCAGAGCATAGTACCAAGCATAGCCTTCAGCTAGGCACTGAAATACTTTGATCAGTGATCAAAGTTCTTAGTTTTAAGGAATATGTTTCATAATTACATTCATATATTTTTTTAAAAAGCTATGTGGATGCCTGCACTTCGGTCATTAGTAAGTTGAGCCTCAGCAGACTATATACCTTTAGATATAAGAATGTATGGACATAATAAGATAATGAGAAAATGAGAAGAGCAGGCCATTCAGTCCATGTGAGTTCATCATTTACCAACTGTCTACAAATTCAGCACTATGTTAAGTCAGACATGAACTTCCCAATGGGTTTCTGCTTCTACAAGAATGACCTGACAAATAGTTCCATGCATTGACAAGTCTCTGTGCTGACAGAACTCACTGATGCTATAGACTTACTACAATGCTCCCTCTATCCTCTCTGCTACTAAAGACACATTTTTCAACAGTTTTGTGTCATCTACTAATGCGACCATTTTGCTTCCTAACATCCCCTGACAAGGAAGCCAGTACTGTTGTTGACCAGGTTCAGGGTGTGAAATTAGCACCCGCCACTAGCCAAATGCTGGTAAAATTTTGATTGTGGCTGGTAAGATTGTCTACTTTAGCTGTTATGTTCTGAGTTCTGAGTCTGTCTGTTTGGTATTTTAATTTTCATTCATGTATTTATGTTTCTGATTCTTTGTGGTTTCACTGTCCTGTGTTTTGTATTTCTGTCACTCCCTGTCTTCGTCACACTTTTCGGGAGTCTGTGGGGATTTCGGTTTTCTCTGTATTTCCTCTCTCATTCCTTCCTTCTGACTAATTACTTAATAGTAAATAATACTAATTAACTAACAACCACTAACATCTTAGAATTAGGATCTACTAATGACTAACTTGTATATAATACTAAACAACTAACTTACTAACATTAGGGATTTAGAATTTTCTACTAACATTACTAATTTATCTTGAGTCTCTACCTGCAGCTGTCATTCTCCCTCGTTATCTTACCCCTGTATCCATCTGTGATTTCGCATTCTCTGCACGTGTCCACTTCCGCGTTCCTCCCCTTCGAGCTGTGCACTTGTTACCTGTTAAACTCCAGGTCTGTCGTCATCATTGTTGTTTATGTGAAGATCCAGTTCGTGTTTTACGTCTGCCCTCGTTATTGTGTTATTGGTTCTTCTTACCCTCATTGTTATTACCTGTGAGCCATCTCCCCTCCCTGATTCCTCACACCTGATCCTCATTGTTTCTTGTCTCCCTCTGTGTATTTAACCGTCGTCCTAGTCCCTCTTGGTGAGTTCATCAACCTTTATAGTGTCGTTGTTGTTTGCCAGTGTATTTCGAGTTTTCCTAGTATCTGGTTTCCGAGTATCTGTTTCCCTCCCCCTTCTGATGTTTATAATTGACAAGCCACTCTGGCTAGTGTTTGAAAAAGTTATTTCCATGCTCTGACCAGGTAACCTGTTTCATTGTCGGTCTCAATCTTCAATCAAAAAGTGAAAGCTCCCAGCAGATGGAAAAAAATAAAGAAAAGACAACTTATTGTAGTTCATATTTTGAAAAATAAATTATCAGAAATGCATTAACACCTGCATCTTAATTGCAATACAGCACTTAAGTCTTATTCACACCAATCTTCTTCCCCTTCAAACAACTCCCTTAAGTCTTCCCGTGTGACAATCTGGAGCAATAAAAAAAGCAATATGCATGTATTTAACCATGCTGTAAGCTTCCTGATATACAGTAATTTATTTAATGTGTGCTATAACCACCAGTGTGTTGTAACTGCAGCCAAAATAATAAAAAAACTTGAAATTAATAGGTTCCTACAATGATTTACAAGGGCGGTTATCTTATATAAACTTCCTTAAATTTGTTTTCAAAAACAAGGTCAAATGGAAAGTGAGGAAGACTGACCCCTACTCTAAAAACAATATAGCTAATCAATTTTTAAGGACGAATATTCAGGAACAGCACGTCAGCCTATCTTTGTGCTTTGGCTCATATGAACAGAGAGAATATAGCTGGTGCCTTTTATACATTTTTCACAAAGTTAATTGAGTAAAAAATGTACTGCAGTAGAATAGATATTTTTAAACTGGCTGTTTTCTACTGTTTTGTCAATTTAATTCCAATTAAATTTTTAGCTTTGCATGTCAGTTTGTGTCTTAAAAGGCTACTTTTAAATGGATTTTGGTGGGATGTGTTGTGCAGCTAAGCTGAACATGACATCTTCTAAATGTGTATTACCTTGTGGTATATCTAAGAGAGATCAAATACCATGAATTTCACTGACTATAAAAATGAGCAATGAATTAGTTAAAATTTAAATTTAAATCAAAATGAAGGTTCTGCTCTTGTTGTTCTGGTTGATCAACAATTATATCTTGAGTTTCAGACGGTAGCACATTTTTGTACAGGCTCTAATAATTTGGTTAACTATGTAATATGCTACCTATTTTATACTTCTCTGGCTAACGTCTATGACAATTGATGTCTTATTAATCCTTGAACAAGAGACCATAACTCATTTCTTTGGGGAAAAAAGGGCTATTTTAATATATTGATCCCCCTTTCCCCACTCTTCTAAAAACCAGGCATTTGAGTTGAATGCTTTATTGCCCAGAGTGTCAGACAGCCACGTTAATGCCGAAGGTGCACGAGCTCTCCAAAGGCCGTATTCAATTACCCTGGGGAGTGACCTCTGACCTTTTACACTTTCATATAAGCCATGGCTCGACTGAGGCGAGGGCTGACTCCAAATAAGCAGATTTCCTCTCAATCGATGGAGATGACCCTCTACCCCCACCCCATTACCAAGCATCGGTAAACCTGAGCTGGAGGTGGATTGCAGTCATGAATCACAAGCCAAACCATACAGTATCTCCCCAAGCCAAAAAAAAAAAAACATTGTAATTTTTGCATGTAAATATGTTGTAGAATCTTTGGATTAATAACCTTGTAAAAACACATTATGTTATCTGCTGTTGCAGAGTTCAAATCAAAAGCTAAGGCATCTTGACATGTAGCCTATTAACCTCCATCAATGATACATTTCCCTCTCTTCAATACGCACGGTGCTCCTATAGACTTTAGAGAAGCCATTATTAATAACTTCTTCAGCAGTGGTCATAATAGCCCATGTGAAAGAGAATTAGACCCATTAAGACATTAGTCGAGGGCTAATGTATATGTCAACTACACTGCTCTTCACAAACCTGGTGAAACAAAACCAAGTAGGATTATAGATGGATCCTGGATCCCTTTGTTAACAGTGAGTTTGTGCTTTTGTTGTTAGGCCTACAGGCAAGGATATTGAGTCACAGACTGTTACAGGCACTGAATTCCAAGTTATGTTCTGCTCTTGTCCTAGTGCAAAGCTGTACACTGAGCACTCTCTTGCTTTCTCTCTTTAATCCCTACAACCAAAAACAAAGACAGCGGCCGTAGGGTTGGACCAGGGTTGCACACATACTCCCTTTTCAAGGGTGATCCACATTCTGGCCATTGGTGGTACACCCACTTTCAAATAACTGTTTACAAACAACTATCTTTGCAAATACACGCATAGCCATCTCGGATACGAACCTTACATTTATACTTTACATTTTGCAATATAGTAGGTGAGAACCATATACAATATTTATCTAGACATGCTACCATTCAACTCCTTTTACTAATTATTTTCCCTTCCATTTAAACTTTCATTTAAGTGTGAGCTTTCCATATCAACTTGAGATGAGTATTACTTACTCAATATAATTTACGTAATTTAGGTGGCCACCAAAGTTTTGATGACAATGAATGAATGGAAAACAATTGAAATTGTGCTAAATGCCATTACATAAAATTAAGGGCATGGCACAATTGCACTATAGTGAGACAGAAAGCCCCCCTCAGTCAGAACCTCTGGTACAGGATCAATGTACATTTCATACCAGACATAGGAGACATAAATAGAATAAAAATAGAAGTGGAAAAAGAAAGAAAGATAGGATATCCAGTAAAAAGCTTTATCCTATTTTGGTCATGTTACACATAGGCAAACAGGTACTGGTCTGACATGGAAGTAATTTAGAACATTTTATTCACTGATCTTTTGCAGATGCAGGGAAATTATGGACAGTGCTTGGCTGTAAGAGAGGGGTCTTTCACTGAAATTACACACCAATTCTACTGGTGCACAATGCCCAGAAACAGATTGGATGATTACCTTGCACAAAAGCTCGTAACCAAAGTAGCACACTAGTATCAATGTCTCTTTTATTTACAAATACTCAAATACTGTAGGGTAGGGTATCTGTGACCGTGCGTGCGTGCGTGTGAAAGGAACTAAAAACAGACCCAGTCACGCGTAGGCTGCGTCTCAAACGGAAAAAAATGCATTTGAAGGCATCGAGGCGTGTCTCATTCGAAAGTTTGCATAAAATACTGCCTTCTATGTATTACATGTATCATTCTCCGGGTATAATATCCCATAATTTTTTTCAATTACATCAGCGTTCTCACTTCCATTCAATTAATGGCAGCCCAAAACAGCGATGCGGTATTTGCAGCTTTTTTTCTGAATATGCATTAAACTCCATAATTTGTTGTAGCTATATTTTAAATTGCATTTAAATTATTTAATACACTAGAATAGTGTATGTGATGTTTCTAAGCTTCTGTGAGCTCTCCAGTAACTTGTCAGCTAACTTACTTGCAAGCTGATGTAGCGTAATGAACAAACATAAACACTGATCTCACGTGACATCATCCTGCCTTCGAAGTGTGTCCCAAATTCGTTGCCTTTTGAGGTATCTTCAGAGGGAGCAAGACAGCAAGGCATCAAGGCAGCTGCCTTTGGTTTGAGACACAGCTGTAATCCAGCTGTGAGGTGGCTTGTAGCAATGTAATTAGGATAGCCATAATGAAGTCATTATGGCCATTGGCTGTCTTCACAAAACAATAGTGTGTAGAAAGAGAGTCTACACAGAAAAATTGTCTAAATTCTCAAAAAGAATACACATGGTCACTGTTGGACTCATATAAACACTGTTTGAAGTTTGAAACTGCTGCTTTGCTTTGTAGCAGAGATCTGTGCAAAAGGATGCAATTTTGAGTAAAGCAGGCCTTTGACTGGATCAGACCGATAGAGTTCCAGTCTTGGATGGGATATCAGTACCACTGAAGGTTTATTTTACCTTAATTTCTCCAGTAAAAATCAGTTGTCAGGATATCTGATACAAACACTGGGTGGGTCCATCCGAAGACAAATTCAATAGTGTCCACACTATGCCACGTTATGATAAGCAAGCAACATCTGGCTGGCCTTCGATCCCTTTGTTTCTCTGAAAGACTCTGCATCATTGTGACCACAGCAGGACATTATCTTAAATAATAAATACAAACACCAGAGATGCCTAGTGCTGCAGACAAAGGTTAGTTCTACAGAATACGTCTAATGAAAAACCATCATCAATCGTGCCTATTGACGGAATGACATTTCAGCAAGCCACTTGATAACATGTTGGCATTTGGCCGCACCAGACACTGGTTGAGCATGGAATCCTAATGAGGCCCCCAGCCCCTGGCCCGGCGAGGGGGAGTCAGGTGGGACACGGAATAAACTCTCACCCATCATTTAACCCCTTTGTTCCATGGTAGCACTTCCTCTGCCCTTGCTTAGGAACATTGCTTTAATTGTCATTCTTCTGTGTGCAAATTGAACTAAGCACAATCAATGTCTGCATTAAGCTCTTCATGACTGTTTAGTCCAGCTGGTATTTACTGTAGTGAAACAAGTAGGCTACATTTTACAAGAATGTAATCGCTTGCCTGAGATCTGAACCCACCGCTTTCTCGTCAGTTGTAGAATGTGACATACTCATCTGTGAATGCTTTTTGTTTATTTGGGTGAGCAGGCTCCTTTGTTGCTCTCATAAGACTGCAGTTTGTTTGTGACCGAGCTGTTTCTGCATGTCACACTACTGCACCCTGCTGGCTGTATGTGAGCATTGCAGACAGCTTTATTCCATGAATGATCAGTGAGGAAATGTCAGTAAGTAAATATTTCCAGTTCCAATGACTGTTCCAACTTAAAATGCACAGAATCATTTTGAATAAAAGGTTACTGAAACCCAGATTTTTTCTGTCTTATAATTGTTATACAGAATATTGAGGGGAAAGGAGGAAATTCTCAATGTTCATATTTGTGCCTGTTAAACTGTGGTTGTTTTTCATTACCATAAGCCATGGTTAGATTTCCTTGACTCATTTTTTGCCCGTTGTTTATAACAATGTTGACTCTTTGATGTAGATTAGTTCAGAGATCATAGCCTGAAAAACGATACTTCTGTAGATACCAGAAACAACCTGTTTAGATGAAGTGATCTTTTCCACTTTAATTTTATATGCTTGAAGACTCCATACATGTATATTTTTTAACTGGCAGAGGGACATACTTGAATTGAAACTGAGTTAATTGAAAGTTAATTGAACATTTCTATCAATGTTCATCCCACACAGACAGAATCTGTTATGTAGGAAAACAATGTAAATGCTAATTATTGTCTTATTAACTCAATGAATTGAAGCATGTTTTCCTAGATAATTAAATGGTAGGGCTGGAGCAAAGCAAACACAGGGAACTAAAGTAGTAGGACATAAGACATTTGCAATAATTAATCTCCCAACTAAACAGTTTTATTTACTGTCCTGGTCAAACTTATAAATAGTAAATAGTTACTAAAAGTTTCCAGTAAATTTAATTCCGCGAGTATCTGTCAGCATACTTCTGATTCACATAGCAGCACAACATTGATGTGCAGCCCTAGAGTATTTCTCACTGTTTATCATATGGTGGGGGAATGAAGGGTTAATCAGCAGACTGAATAGTAAAGCAGCTGTCCACTGCAGCAGGCCTGCTACTATGCATTCACATTTACTTGGTGGTCAGCCAGGCCATGACCATGACCAGGGCACTGCTCTGAGGCATTGCCTGTCTCACGGCTTTATGGATCTATAGAGGGCAGAACCATCCATCAAAAGCTGTTATATTTGTGTGGTGGGGCAACAGTTAGGACCAGAGACACGTAAAAAAAATGCACCTAAATGCAGTGCTGGCCTCCGGACCCTAACCTTTAAAGTCACTTACCCCAATTGTGCGTCCGTGGCTCTGCAGTTACAGTGACCAAAGGTGAGAAGGCGGGAGGAAGGCCTTTACTGTTTTCACTGTAAAATCATCGCATCGTCTGTACAAGCGAGCTGCTTCATGTTTGAGCGCTTGCTACATGCTTGTATGTATCAGTGAAACCAGTCCAGGTTTATGCCTTGTCTTGTCCTATGGTGAGCTATCAATGCCTGACACATCACAGACAAGAGAAGCTAATGAGTAACTGGCCCACATTTACACTTACGCAAGTGCACATTTTTTGTTAAAAAAATAGCAGTAATCCACCCGGATAATTTGATGCCAAACAGTGGTGCCTGCATAGAAAAATGTCAGAGGGTGAAAAATCCCACTGAGAAGACCCCTGGGGTCCATATATCATTATTGCCCACAAGTACAAGGTCAGATTTGCTGATGGATGGGGTAATCACTTCTGACCATTAATACAACAAATTACCTTGGGTGGGTAAGCCACTTAACATCACTTTATAGAAGTAGGAAATCACTTTATAAATTGCTCTGAAATGGCAATCTCATACCATATTTTTCCCATAATTATCAAAACTGAAAAAGGAAAGATTTGACATGGGTACTCTTGAATAAGATGTTTTATGAAAGAAATCATATTCTCTGATTAAATAAGACAAACTGGTTGGCACACAAAAGATTGATGTATACAGTATATAACTGCAACAGCGTGATAAAAGACATTCCCAATTAATTATAATGTTTTCAGTGCCAGAATGGTGCTACAGATCTCCCAAGCTCATGTTACTTTCGAGCTTGTAAGTCTATGCATATGAAGTGCCGTGGGGTGTAATGTACCAAGGCATCTATCAAATGACATTATGTTTATGGCATGCCAATCTTGATGATTAGTTCTCACTGTCTAAGATATAGGATATAACGGTTCATTACTGTAACGTTCCGCTCCCTTCCTGTCCGTTCTCCATGTTTTCCCTTTCCTCCCGTGTCATGATGGATTCCCTGTGTCCGTGTTTTCCCTGTCGCTACAGGCTGGGCGTGTCCCTTCTGTCTGATTCTCTCTGTTCCCTCACTTTAGGTTCAACCTATCTCCTTTCCCCCTTCCTGCATGCATTCCGCACCAGTCAATTAGTCAATCACCCTCGGTTACATTCCTCATGCTTTTGGTTATTGGTTTCAATTTCACTCCCCTACTTATACCTCTCGCTGGCTGCTATTCGGCACCAGTTCGTTAACGTTGTTCGTGCGTGTCATGGTCTCCTGTATGTTGGTGCTGTTTAACTAAAACTCTGCTGTGGGTTCCCCCGATCTACCTCCTTGGCTCCTAGACCAGTGTGCCACTTGGATCCAGCCTGTAGCAGTCCAGTCTCCCTGTATGTGTTGCGATACCCCCGCCAAGACTAACGTTGCCTGCGCAGTTGGATTCTCTGCCTCCAGCCCAGTTCCTGTTGGACCCTCCGGTCCAGAGTCCGTTCCTGTGATCCAGTTCCTGTTGGACCTCCCGGTCCAGATCAAGTCCAGTTCCGGTTCGGAACAAAAACCTTGTTCCCGTGATCCAGTTCCTATTGGACCTCCCGGTCCAGATCAAGTCCAGTTCCGGTTCGGAACAAAACCTTGTTCCCGTGATCCAGTTCCTGTTGGACCTCCCGGTCCAGATCAAGTCCAGTTCCGGTTCGGAACAAAACCTTCGTTCCCGTGATCCAGTTCCTGTTGGACCTCCCGGTCCAGATCAAGTCCAGTTCCGGTTCGGAACAAAATCTTCGTTCCCGTGATCCAGTTCCTGTTGGACCTCCCGGTCCAGATCAAGTCCAGTTCCGGTTCGGAACCAATCCTTCATTCCCGTGATCCAGTTCCTGTTGGATCTTCCGGTCCAGATCAAGTCCAGTTCCGGTTCGGAACAAACCTTCGTTCCCGTGATCCGGTTCCAGTGTGGGCCTCCTGGCCCAGTACAAGCCCAGCTCCGGTTTGGAGCAGTTCGCTACTTCCTGGACACTCTTTGACTTTTTGTTAAGTTTGTGTTGAGCTTGGGACTACCCCAAAGCTCCTAATAAACACCCATTCCTGTTTCCCTGTCTCTTGGTCGTGCATTTGGGTTCAGCCCGTGTTTGGTTCGTGACAGAACGAACTGGTCTTAAAACATGGACCCAGCCGACCTCGAGCGGATCCGCCACGCCTTCCACACCCAATCCGCGGTCAGCGACCAACAGGGCCACCGGATGGACGACGTGCTGGGGAGGCTTACGGAGCAGGTTGCTCAACTAGCGCTTCACCTGCCTCTTCCTCGGATCCCTGTGGGCCCAACACCCGAACTGTCTCCCGAGGTTCCGGTCCCCTCTCCTGGCCGGGAGCCCAGAGTTCAACACCCCGAATTATACCGCGGGGGGCTGGGGAGGTGCCGTGAATTTTTAATGAAGTGCGACATTGTTTTTCGCATGCAGCCCACTTCCTTCGCCTCCGACCCATGCAAAATCGCCTTTGTCATGAGCAGCCTGGGAGGCAGTGCCCTGGAGTGGGCCACAGCTATTTGGGACAGTCAGGCTCCTACGTGCAACAACTTCGCCCTCTTCACCGCGGAGATGCGGCGCGTCTTTGACCACCCGATCTGCGGTCTAGACGCTACCCAGCGCCTCCTACAGGTCCGGCAGGGCAGCCGCAGCGTAGCGGAGATGGCTATCCAGTTCCGCACCCTCGCTGCTGAGGCGGGATGGAACGACACCTCCCTTCAGGGGGCCTTTCGTCAGGCTCTCAGTGAAGAGCTGAAGGACCAGCTAGCTACTCGGGAGGAGGCTAACTCGCTCAATGGCCTCATCAGTTTGGCTATAGCCATTGATAACCGTCTCAGAACCCGGGCCCGTGAGCGAGAGAAGAATCCCTCCCGTCTTCCGCCCTATGCCCCTTCCCGGGCTCGCCAACCCTCTCCCGTCCAGGGACCGAAAGTCGTCGCTTTGTCTCCCGAGGAGGAGCCCATGCAACTGGGCAAGATCACGGTGGACGCCGAGGAGCGCCAACGCCGTTTCCGCACCCAGTCCTGTTTCTACTGTGGCAAGACAGGCCACCAAATAGCTTCTTGTCCCATCCGCCCAAAAGAAAGGGGCTCGCCAGTAAGACTGGGTGTACTGACGAGCTCCATCATCCCAAACCATGCGGCCCAGAACCGCCTTGAATTCAAGGTCACTCTCCTGTGGAGGGACAACACCGCCTCTACATTTGCCCTAATCGACTCCGGGGCCGATTCCAGTTTCATTGATATCACCTTTGTCAAGAGGTACGGGATCCCCACGGAGGCCTTACCCAACCCCATCACTGCTCACGCCCTGGACGGTAGGAGTCTGGGGTTAGTTACCCACTCCACCGTTCCCCTACAGCTCCTTGTTTCTGGCAATCATCGGGAGACGATCCAACTCCTACTGATTCACTCCAAACAGTCCTCCATGGTCCTGGGACAGACCTGGCTGCGCCTCCACAACCCACACATCGATTGGCTAGCCGGTCGCATCCTGGCATGGAGCGGTCACTGCCTAGCCAACTGTCTCCGTTCTGCTCTACCCCCCCCGGGGGCCACGAGTAACAGACCTATCCCTCCTGTACCCGACCTAGCCAATGTTCCCAACCATTATCATGACCTGTCGCAAGTGTTTTCCAAGTCACGTGCTCTGTCTTTGCCTCCTCACAGACCCTACGACTGTTGCATCGACCTGCTGGCGGGAGCCAAGCTTCCATCTGGTCGCCTCTACAGCCTGTCGGGGCCGGAGAAGCTGGCCATGGAAACCTACATCCACGAGTCACTTGCGTCAGGCATAATCCGTCCCTCCTCATCCCCGGTTGGTGCAGGGTTCTTCTTCGTTGGGAAGAAGGACGGCTCATTGCGGCCCTGCATCGACTACCGGGGCCTCAATGAGGTTACGGTCCGTAATAAATATCCTCTTCCCCTCATTAACACTGCCTTTGAACCCCTCTCCCAGGCAGTCATCTTCACCAAACTCGACCTCCGTAACGCGTACCACCTGGTGCGTATACGCGAGGGGGACGAGTGGAAGACTGCATTCAACACCCCGTTGGGCCACTACGAGTACCTGGTGGTCCCGTTCGGCCTCACTAATGCCCCAGCAGTCTTCCAGGGGATGGTGAATGATGTCCTGCGTGACCTGTCGGGCAAAAGTGTTTTTGTTTATATAGATGACATCCTCATTTTTTCCAAATCCCCCCAGGAACACGTTCTCCACGTCCGGGAGGTTCTCCAGCGGCTACTGGAGAACCAGCTCTTCGTGAAAGCCGAGAAGTGCTCGTTCCACGTCTCGTCTGTCCCGTTCCTCGGCTTCATTATCGAGAAGGGCAGTATCCGGGCGGACCCTACCAAAGTCAAGGCGGTGACAGAATGGCCCCAACCATCCTCACGTAAGCACCTCCAACAGTTCCTCGGGTTCGCCAATTTTTATCGTCGGTTCATCCGCAATTACAGTGTCATTGCTGCCCCACTTACCAAACTCACCTCCACGTCCATTCCCTATTGCTGGAATCCCGAGGCTCAACGGGCCTTCGAACAACTCAAGGCCCGATTTTCCACTGCCCCCATTCTCTGTCACCCCGACACCACCCGTCAGTTTACTGTGGAGGTTGATGCCTCCGACACCGGGGTGGGGGCCATTCTGTCTCAGCGTGCCGCCTTGGACAGCAAGCTCCATCCCTGTGCCTTCTTCTCCCGGAGACTGTCCTCCGCTGAGCGCAATTATGATGTCGGGGACCGGGAACTCCTAGCGATAAAGCTGGCACTGGAGGAATGGCGTCATTGGCTGGAGGGGGCAGGTAACCCATTTATTGTCCTCACGGACCACCATAATTTAATTTATATTAGGTCCGCCAAGAGGCTTAACGCCCGTCAGGCTAGGTGGTCGCTGTTTTTTGCCCGTTTTAATTTTTCAGTAACCTTCCGCCCTGGCTCTCGTAACACCAAGGCTGATGCCTTGTCCCGCATTTTTTCCCCCCCCTCCAGTCCTGCTGACCCGGAGCCCATTATACCCACTTCCTGTATTGTGGCTGCGGTGTCCTGGGAGATCGAAGAAGTCGTGAAGGCCGCCCAGGCCTCCCAACCGGATCCCCGCAATAACCCTAACCCCTCTCTGTTTGTGCCCGACTCTGTCCGTCCCCAGGTTCTGGAATGGGTTCACGCCTCCCGTCTGGCTTGTCACCCAGGGGTTGCCAGAACCATCGCCCTGGTCAGGAGGAGCTTTTGGTGGCCCACCCTCAAGGGGGATACCCGTGCGTTTGTCCTAGCCTGCCCCGTTTGCGCCAGGAGCAAGGCATCCCACCAGCCTCCCTCCGGGCTTCTCCACCCCCTCCCTGTCCCGGGCCGTCCTTGGAGTCACATTGGGGTAGACTTCGTCACCGGGCTACCATTGTCAGAGGGCAACACCACCATCCTGACTATTGTGGACCGGTTCTCCAAGGCGGTTCACTTTATCCCTCTTCCCAAACTCCCTTCCGCCCTCGAAACAGCGGAGCTCCTGGTGCTGCACGTTGTCAGGCTGCACGGGATCCCATCCGACATCGTATCGGACCGTGGGCCCCAATTCTCCTCCCAGGTGTGGAAGGCGTTCTGTGTGGCCCTGGGTGCGTCGGCTAGTCTGTCGTCGGGGTTCCATCCCCAGACTAACGGCCAGGCGGAGAGGGCGAACCAGGACCTGGGGGCCGCCCTGCGGTGCATTACTGCTCGCAACCCCGCTTCCTGGAGCCGTTTCCTCCCTTGGGTGGAGTATGCGCATAACTCCCTGAAGTGCGCATCCACGGGGATGTCGCCCTTCGAGTGCTCATTGGGGTACCAACCTCCCCTCCTCCCGGCCCAGGAAGCCGAGGTGGCAGTTCCCACCGTCAAGTCCCACTTCCTGAGATGCAAGCGGACGTGGAAACTCACACGCACCGCACTCCTTCGCTCAAACTCCCGTACCCAGCGTCTGGCGGACCTTCACAGGACCGCAGCCCCGCAGTACAGGGCCGGTCAGCAGGTCTGGCTGTCCACAGCCAATATTCCCCTCCCCACGTCATCCAAGAAACTTCAACCCCGGTTTATTGGTCCCTTCCCCATTGTTTGCCTGGTCAACCCCGTTTCTGTTAAACTCTCCCTTCCTGTTTCCCTTAAGGTCCACCCCGTTTTCCACGTGAGCCAAATAAAGCCTGTCGCCTCCAGCCCCCTCAGTGCCCCGGCGGTCACTCCACCCCCGCCCCGGATCATCGACCACGCCCCGGCCTACACGGTGAGTCGGATACTCGACATTTGCCGCAAGGGCCGGGGCTTCCAATACCTGGTCGATTGGGAGGGTTATGGCCCGGAGGAGCGGTCCTGGCTCCACAAGAGCCTCATTCTGGACCACTCTCTCATCTCGGACTTTCACAAGCAGTTCCCGGACAAGACTAGGCCTCCGGATACGCCAGGTGGCGTTCTTTGAGGGGGGGGTACTGTAACGTTCCGCTCCCTTCCTGTCCGTTCTCCATGTTTTCCCTTTCCTCCGTGTCATGATGGATTCCCTGTGTCCGTGTTTTCCCTGTCGCTACAGGCTGGGCGTGTCCCTTCTGTCTGATTCTCTCTGTTCCCTCACTTTAGGTTCAACCTATCTCCTTTCCCCCTTCCTGCATGCATTCCGCACCAGTCAATTAGTCAATCACCCTCGGTTACATTCCTCATGCTTTTGGTTATTGGTTTCAATTTCACTCCCCTACTTATACCTCTCGCTGGCTGCTATTCGGCACCAGTTCGTTAACGTTGTTCGTGCGTGTCATGGTCTCCTGTATGTTGGTGCTGTTTAACTAAAACTCTGCTGTGGGTTCCCCCGATCTACCTCCTTGGCTCCTAGACCAGTGTGCCACTTGGATCCAGCCTGTAGCAGTCCAGTCTCCCTGTATGTGTTGCGATACCCCCGCCAAGACTAACGTTGCCTGCGCAGTTGGATTCTCTGCCTCCAGCCCAGTTCCTGTTGGACCCTCCGGTCCAGAGTCCGTTCCTGTGATCCAGTTCCTCTTGGACCTCCCGGTCCAGATCAAGTCCAGTTCCGGTTCGGAACAAAAACCTTGTTCCCGTGATCCAGTTCCTATTGGACCTCCCGGTCCAGATCAAGTCCAGTTCCGGTTCGGAACAAAACCTTGTTCCCGTGATCCAGTTCCTGTTGGACCTCCCGGTCCAGATCAAGTCCAGTTCCGGTTCGGAACAAAACCTTCGTTCCCGTGATCCAGTTCCTGTTGGACCTCCCGGTCCAGATCAAGTCCAGTTCCGGTTCGGAACAAAATCTTCGTTCCCGTGATCCAGTTCCTGTTGGACCTCCCGGTCCAGATCAAGTCCAGTTCCGGTTCGGAACCAATCCTTCATTCCCGTGATCCAGTTCCTGTTGGATCTTCCGGTCCAGATCAAGTCCAGTTCCGGTTCGGAACAAACCTTCGTTCCCGTGATCCGGTTCCAGTGTGGGCCTCCTGGCCCAGTACAAGCCCAGCTCCGGTTTGGAGCAGTTCGCTACTTCCTGGACACTCTTTGACTTTTTGTTAAGTTTGTGTTGAGCTTGGGACTACCCCAAAGCTCCTAATAAACACCCATTCCTGTTTCCCTGTCTCTTGGTCGTGCATTTGGGTTCAGCCCGTGTTTGGTTCGTGACAATTACAAATCTATGGGTCACTTTTAACTGCAGCGTAAGCCTTCAACAAGCAAATAAAATTAAATACAGTTGGGGTAATCATGATATTTGTATAGGATTAAGCTACATTGGCTTGCTTTGATATGACCGTAGTTTACATATTTTAAATGATGAGCTAGTAACATGCAAGCTGTTTGTTGGCACACCTCAGTACTAGCTTAGATAGCTACTGTAGAACTAGTAGACCCTGAACTAGTAAACTGGGATTTAAGGCTACCACTAATGCCATATGTAAGAAGGGCCTTCCACAGTGTTTGCTCTTTCTTACAAAGCCCAATCACTTTCACGTTAATAAGACAGTTGTGGTTATTTTTTAAATTATTTTTAACCCTTCAATAATCAACTTTTACCATGCAATCATATCTGGTATTTTAAATATAAAAAGCCACTGGACAGAACTGTAAAACTAAACAGCTTTCTGACCTTATATCTGAGGTGCTGATATTGTTGGGAAAAGTCAACATCCTCTATATCAGGCGCTCCAAAGACTACCTTACAAGCAGCATTTAAAAGCCCCAAATATTCATATAAATAGATTCAAGAAATGTATCATACCAACTGTAATTGTATTTTTAAATCAGGAAATAATTATAATACCTGTTGTGCTACGGGGTTGGTAATTCTTAAAGTTCAACTTTGAGGTTAGCACCCTCTAACTTAAAACTTATATAATATTTATAATAATCACAAAAAAAGTATGTTTTTAAGCAAAATGATTGCCTCAAAAGCCAGGAAATCAGCCCCAACGCAAAGATCAGCCTGCTCTCCATCAAGGTGTATCAGCACAGAGCTTTGAACTGCTACAGCCCTGTATATGTCTATTGTACTTTAAAAGCCATGTTCTCACCACTCTGCAGATTGGTTAAGATTCAAATCTTCTCACAAAGAGCCTAATTCATACTCGTAGGGCTCTATTTTCCGGCCGGTGGTGAGCCGTTGCACTAGCCAAGTGGCAATGTCATCATGTATTTTCACGCGCGTGAGCCCGCTTAGTAATTTGGTGATTCGCCATGCGAAAGTATGAGGCAAGCCGCTGTTGGGGTGTGTCAGTCCAGATAGAGCAGCGCAATGCAATTTTTGTGGCCAGATTAGCCTGCGATTCCCGCCTGCACGCCTCCCTGCTCAGACCAGGTTTATGGTGCAAGTCGCAGCCCAGCGTATGGCGAGTTGCTCATTTTCAGGGCTTTCCCAAGCAATGCGTGCATGATCATAACCTATTCAAAAGCCAAATTTGACTTTAATATAAATCCCCCAAGAAAAAATCATACTTTGCATTTATTGTTCATTGTTTTTTTAAATAATGTTAATTCCTTTCTTTATTTTTGTTTTTAATTGTTTGTTCTTATACTGCAATGTGGTCCCGGGGGTACTGTTTTTTAAATTTTATTATTTGTTTCAGATTTTCCCCCCATTTTTCTCCCAATTTAGTAGCCAATTGAACCCCTATTCTAATTCAATACCCCTATGTAGCAACCACTAGAGAACCACCGCTATACAGCCCTGTCAGCCGGTAGTACGAAGGAGGGCGCCATGTCCTCTACAGGGCGTGACTCCTCAAGCTCCTGACTGTGATTCCAACTCGCCCAAGGCCTTTTTGCGCGCAGCGATTCTCGCCGAGCCCCTCCCCCCACCCGGAAGCAGCCGCCAATTGCTGCTCCCACAGGGCACCGGCCATGCTCGAAGTAGCCTACATACACTACATACATTGGGCCTCATTCATGAAACGTGAGCAGAACAGTATTGCACGTAAATCGTTCGTATTATTAATAATAATAATAATCTCATTTTACTCTTATTTATACATACAATCAAAATTTACACCTGCTCGGGACCACGCGTACTTTTGAATGGATCTCTACGGGAATTGGGGGGTGGGACTAGATTTAGCTGTAAATTACACTGGAACAGTATGGAACACATGGTTGGCTAAATGGCTCTAAGTCATCAAGGGTCTGTTGTATCAAACAAGCCTTAAACCATCACTCTGCTGCCTGATATGGATGGATAACTTAAATGGTTTCTTGACTTCTCCTGACTTATTTTTCCATAGAGTTCAATGGGAAGATTTGTCAGGAGAAATAACCCTCAATGCAAAATAGATATATCGTCTTCCACTGCAGTGGTAGTATGAAATTGGCAGTACACCGGGTCGCAAAGTGCACGGCTCTAAAAGGGACTGAAAGGAGGTCATTTGATTGGCTATGGGTGAATCCAGCTGCAACGCACCCATTGATAAATATTCAGCCTAATCCAGCCCATTTTCCACCTGTGCAGCATGCTGTGAGCGGTGCGCTCCTTGCCTCTGGTCACGAAAATAACAAAATTCAGCCATTGACTGCACCTATGTGCTGTTCGCTGGAAAATAGAGCCCTTATCTTATACCAGGCGCTAAGCGGCGGTAACCCAAGCGCAAGTGTCTTTGCTAGTTTCAGACCGACGCAGTTGTCATTGTAAGTGAACTTGCACCCATAGCAATTGAACTGGGCGGGTTGATCTTAAGATGAGGTGTGACCAGGATATTTTTTGGCATATTGCTATCTTGCAGCAGCAGAAAGCACTTGTGCTAAAACCACCACAAACCTGGTCTTAAGTCATGTCGCAGTTGTTTAAATATTATTTTAACTGTGCAATATTAAGATAATAATATTGCACAGTTAAGTAATATGCGTCTACATAGCCGTGTGCACAGCGCGTGTACAGCCTCCTGTCTGTTACACACAGGGGCGCACACAAACATGCATAAAAATGTCAAAATTACATTGTGAAATGGAGATTCATATTTTTCTCCCAAAATTTTTTTATCTCCCGGAATAGATGAATGTTGTCCCTGGAATTGTGGAAAAGTGGGCTTGTTTTACCAGTAAAGATTAAACCGCATATATTTAGTAAAATAACAGCACTGGTGTAAGCTAATAGAATATTTTTTGAAGGGAATGGGAGATGACACTCTGATTGGTTTATTGCATGTTATGCCCAAGACACACCTATAATTAATGAAGAGGCTAAATTCAGCCCATTTGAACCATACACCTTACTTTGCACTCAAAATATCCGTCCTAGCAAAACGCCCTAAATGCACTTGCGCCATGCGTTCTAGACCTGCGCGAAGATCGTCAAGATAGAGCCCTTAGTCTTGATTTCTGAACCAGGAATCTAGGATTCTGCTAAATAATACACATGCATCTCCAGTTATACACTAGTAGAGTTCCCAACATTACAGCTGCAAAAATAAAGATCCAACATACAAGATACATCTATCTTTTCCCTTGTATCAACAGATCATCTGGTTTTTCTATTTTTCTGCTACTGTAGGCTTTGCACTATCAGAGGTACTGGATGCCCATATCGTAACAGGTTTGGGGGATTTTATGGTCATTGGGAAGGGGTGGAGGGCATTATGGGGCTGGATGGTTGTGGTGGGTTTCAATAATGATGATGATTACTTTAATTAGCTATAAATAAAAGAACACAGTGGCCTGGACAATATTGTTTTTTGACATGTATATTTGAATTACGATTTCCAGCATTATAACTTTGGACTTTATGATTTACAGTCTTGCTCATATAACAAATAAAAAAACGGATCATAGTACAATAAAATATCCAGGGTAGGTGACTGTTTTTCTGGCAAATGGGGAGAGTCATGGATCATGCAGAGGCAAGAAGCTTCCTGTTATTACCACGTGATTTCCTGTCTCAATCATTCACGGTTTTCCGTCGTTCTTTCTCCGTCTGTTCTGGAAAATATCGCTTTATTTTTATGCACGTTATCGTGCACCGCAGCCACAGTGGCCAAGCCTGACCACAACTGAATGTTTACACAAATGTTCAAAAGAAAAAGACAAAGAGGGGGGGCCGTCCTCGAATCTTGACTTTTGGTGAGACTGAACCACTGGTATTTTAATTGCCAGTTGGCTAAAGACAAACCCATTCCACTCTGGGCAATTTCCAGGTTGCTTTAGCAAGAATAGTTTCCAGGACTGGTTTCTTGGAGAAGCTTCCAGTTCACTGTAATATGTAGGTATGTGTGTTTCTGATATAAATTGAAACAGATGTTGAGAGGAATAAAAGTTTATCTATGCCTGTAATCAAGCGAGGGTTTCTGTTATTTGTTTTTATTTAGCCCTTTTTTCCAGTGCAAATGAGCCCTGTGCACTTCATCGTGTGGACTGCACAGCTGTGAATGATTACAAAGAAAAAATGTTTATCCGAAAATTCTGTGAGTCAGATTCAGTGCAAAATAGCACACAACCAAAAGAGGCTATTTAAGAGACCATTGTAAAGAGACTGTTTTCTTCAAAATACCAAAAGACATCTCTCTATAACTAAAAAAGCACATTACATTAATATACATCCCTTTACCAAACACACAAACACACACATAAATACACAGACAGATTACAGTACATTCCGACATGCAGAAATGCACAAAGATACTTATTCCATAATGATTCTATGGCAAATCTGTCTGTGGCCAAATAGACATTGCGGGCAATGGACACATTGCAAGATTTGTTAACTGAGTCCTTAAACCTCTTATATATTCATGGAATATCTGTACTTTATGTCTAGTGTACGGTCCCTACGCAAATATGAAGTGTGTTTGAAAGATGTGATGGTTGATGACACATTTGACAGGACAAATACGAACATCAATCGCATATAATTCTGTTTTAGATTCAATGCAATGGGCCTACTTCTCAAACACTCTTAAACACTTGATACTGTGAAAGCCCTCTCTGTGTCGCCTCAGTAACCCAGCGTCTATTTGATGTGCATTCCGTAGCGCTGACACAAAGTTGAGCTCAAGAAACCCTGTTTATTTGCAAAGGAAATGTGCCCTGCAGGTCACTCTCATTCTGATGTTTTTTGCTCGTCAAATCTCCCCAACCGAAGGAATGTGACTGCTGAAGTTGTGTCACATCTACAATGTGATCGCTTGAATTGTGAAAGTGAAGGTGGCGTAACGTCCCGGCCTAAATATAGATCAGTCGTCGTCTGGTGATGAAGGCGTAAGGCACAGGAGACTGCCACTGTGGCTGGAGACCAAAGGCCCGAGAGAAAGAGAGAGAGACGCAGGAACGTGTGGAGAGTTTCCCACAGAAAAGATACAGTCCATGTTGTGCTTTGATATCTCTGGCAGCTTCTCTGACTTGCTTTTTTGGCAGGAGGATATCTGGCAGTGGGACACCTCCGAGCTTGAGAGTAACACATTACATGTTGTTGAATGGTGTCTGCAAGATTTTGAAAGAAATGCTTCAGAGATGGCCCTTGGGTCTGGCACTTTCTGAATCTGGGGACAAAAAGTTCATAGAGGGGAAAACAAATGTCCAGACTGAGGTTTTAGGCTTCATTTAAAGAAGGCTATCCAGCTTACATCGAACCTAAAACAAAGCAAAACAATGGACCTCATCCACAAATCAAAAAGTAATCTCAGGCAACAGTGATCTGATCATAAAAGCCCATAGGCCTACCTTACCAGAGAGGTAAGCGGTATTTTACTCACAAATTAATTATAAGCAGACCATATGTGATGTCTTGTCAATTGAATCTTGCATGTGTGAGCCTATGGATGTGCTAGTTCTTACTACTGTAAAATGTGTCAAGAAGATCTATTATGCTCAGGTGATCTGAATTGACTGATCTGGTCTTGCTGTTGTCACAGTCTAGCACTTATCCCTCCATGACACTGGATGCTTTCAGACAAACCTGGGTAAAACAAGAATAGGGAGATTTCAATGTACTGTCAATGCACACATACCTGTGCAAACACACACAGACTTATACCTACATCTATGCACACAGGTACACTGACATAGACTCAGAAACAAGACAATTTTACATACAAGCCTCCACATGAACAGAAGGATGGGTGTCCATACGCATTTCCAGCGCAAAGGATGTCCATACGCATTTCTAAAAATGTTTTTTCCCCAAGAGAACACATAGAACTTTTGCACTGTTAAACATGTCTCCGGACCAGAACAAGACTTCAAGAGCAGTCGAAAATTCCTTAATGATTAAGCTTTTGACAGCCCATGTTAACAATACATCTCTGCACACATGAAGTAACCAACATATTTGTATACCCAGCTATACGTTAAGATCATCATAGTAACACTGGTTATTCCCCTTAGGTTAGCGTGAAGGCTAACAATTTACATCTAATGCTGTGGACAGATGAGAACAATTTTTGTTGAGAAGCATTTGGTTTGATTTTCTGAACAATGTTTTATGTGGGAAATCTAAAATCCTTTTGGCCATGGTTTTAGTTCCTGATTTATAACAGAAAAAGTGGTGAGAAGAGTGCAGAGTCAGTAGAGTGAGCCAAAATCCCTGAAGAAACCGTATCTGGCTTAGCTGTAGCCCATATCGGGACTGCACTATATGGCTTGGAATCTTATGAATAATGTGGTTTATAAGCCTAAATAACTTTTTAAAAACAACTCTGTCAATTTGGAATACACCCCCCTAAAAAAAGGTCTGGCCTCCGAACCTTCAATTTAAAAAAGAAACTATTAAACCACCAAGATGAGTTCCCCAAACTCAGCTAAAAATACGCTGTGATCACACCCTCTCCTCTACCAGAACTTGTGTGTGTGTGTGTGTGTGTGTGTGCTCTACAATTCGATGTTTGTATGTGTGTATATTAGAGCCCGACCGATATGGGATTTTTGAGACCGATGTATCTCACGTTAACGTTACTGGTAGCTGATTACCTTGCCGAGCTAGTAATGTTATCGTAGTTTACATTCATCGGCAGTTTGCAAACATTTATTAAGACTGCAAATTAAAGAATGACTAACATTACTCCTGTTAATACACTATTATTATTGACAATATTCAATTAGCAAGCAAGAGAAACTTGCTCCTTCATTTCATTCAGTGAGTTTTCCCCCAGCGGCAGCACTGCTTTCTGAGTGAGTGAAGATTCCATGTCACATGATATGTTGAGGGTAGCGACCACTATATAGTTATGTGACGAAAACCACTAGATGGAGTGCTAGGAGCGCCCACGTGTCAGTGTAAAAAACAAAAAAACCTATATCGGTCGTTCATATCGGCCACATGTCATCCTTGACTACCGATACAGTATGGTCCAGAAACGCGAATATCGGCCCGATATATTGGTCGGGCTCTAGTGTATATGTGTACATGCGCAAGAGTATGTCTGAAGGTGTTTGTGTACATAAGCACCTGTGCTTGCAAGTGTAGGCCTGCGAGTAGTGAACTCAATGTGGATTTACCCTGACCCATCTGAAAGCCTTCACAATTACAGGGGTGTATTTTTATTCTAACAGGTTAGTGATGTCTGTGCAACTTTACTGGTAATAATTTGCCTGGTTTTTAATGCACATCCTTTAGTTTAGCCATAATTGACCCAACAATGCAGACACACCACACTATAATGTAACCAGATATAATGTACAATCTGTCCATGAGTAATATAAATTAGAAGAACAGTCTAAGTGATCATGCTTTGTGATTAAAGTATGGAACTTGTCCAGCCCAGCAACGTATGACATCACCACTGGCACATTAAGTAATTATATTTAAAAGTGTGACACACCCACACACACACACGCACACACACACACACACACACACACACACACACACACACACAAAACTCTGGGATCACTTGACAAATATTCAGTAACCATCACACATCTCTAATAAAGTCAAGGAATTTCCAACATAGAAAATTGGTTCTCATGTCCATACCCTTCCTGTAGCACTCCTGTAGACGGCAGTGTAATGTTTAGGGAATGGACTTGTAACTCAGTTTGATTCCCAGGTTGGGCCTTGCTGTTGTAGCCTTGAGCAAAGTACTTAACCTGAATATCCTGTATACCTTCCATTTATACAGCTGGGTGTATACGGCTTTCTACGAGTTGAGTACTTTGCTCAAGGGTACAGTGTAAGTGCTCAACCTGGAAATCAAACCTACAACATCTGATTTACAAACCCAGTCATCTGCTGAATATGTGAATGAGATGTCATGTAATGTAGCCTGTTCAGTGTAAACGATGCATGACAGTAACTATTCGCCCCGTGTTGCATGTTACAGAATACACTGAGAGGCCACATGAAAAGCTGTATAAATAGTTTTCTAGAAAGTTAGCTTTTGGATCATTTGTATAATTATCTGCCTTGTTGTGAAAATAGTTGATCGCTGCACAATTGAGAACAGAAACGCAATACCTCCATCTAGTGGATAACAACGGGTATTGCTTCATGAGCATCTCTGTGATTAGGTCCTGTATTGAATGCTGCTGGAAGTGGATGACTGACTGTATGTACAAAGGTATTATAGTAGACTATGTTAACCTTAAATATCAAGCCTGTGTGTGTGTGTGTGTGTGTGTGTGTGTGTGTGTGTGTGTGTGTGTGTGTGTGTGTGTGTGCGCGCGCTCGCATGTAGTTAATATTCATATTGCTACGATGTGTATTATGTGTGTGTGCGTGTGTGTTATGACACACACACACACGCTCATACCAACCATAGGCTACCAACGGCTTTGCTACATGCATACTAGCCTACCTGTGCCTTTCATTGTCATACTGCGTCATGCTACGTGTGCTTAAAATTCTCACATTTGCAACATGCCGGTTCGAGGTGTTAGCTAGCTAAACAAGACCCCAGATTTTGTGGTTGCACCCCATTCAGTGGAAGTGAATGGGCTTTTTTCTGCAGCCTCAAGTTCGGTAGCCTACTCATTAATTCGGTCGTGTTGTGCATGCTTAATAGGTGTACTATTGGCTATACTACACAGGGTTAAAAGTTAACAGTAGGCGCGATTTAATACATCTGATCAAACACCGTAGCACAATGCTGTACGATATAGACTATATCATTGCAAAATGTGGAAGGCGACATTCAAATTTTGTGGAAATAATTGTTTTAGTTAAACTGCTGCCGACACTGGGTTGGACCCACAAGTTCTCACACGACCCAGAACGTATTGGGGTCTGTAGAATCTCAAGGCTTGGAGTGGCCATAGAATTCCAAGCTCTGTGAAAACATATTTCATATATGGGAGCGGAAAAGACAGAACATGTGGCAAACCGTTCAGTGGTTTCAAATGCGCAAGGATGACACACGAATCCCGTATGTGCGCTAAATGAAGTGAGAAGTGCAATCGGACAAAACAGACCGTTTGGCCTCACTGCTGGGCATCTCTGGAGAACTAAAACCCCCGTCCCGCTGTTCTTTTAAAAAAACAATTATTAGGCTATTATATTCATACGAGGCTTCCAAGAATCCTTATGGAAACTACAGGTAATGAGTGAACACGTGTCATTTGCTATGCTGCATCAGTCTTTATAAATCTTTTTTTTTTAAATGGGTCTGTTTTCAAGAGCCTCCCAGTTGGCATAAAGCACTTCAGATAGCCCGGAACCCCACTCCTTACCTTGTTATTTCAAAGCTGCAGCCTTTCCTCAGGAGGAGCGCTCTCTTCCTCATAATACCTGATTTCTCCCTGCCAAGGTATACATTAATATCCGAATTCATGAGTGCGGGAAAGTCAGATACTCCGTAAAGAGAAAGCCGGTTTCGAAGCGGTCAGTTGCAAAAAGACGCACAAAGGACTGCCTGCCGTGAAAGGAAGCAGGCGAAAAAATACCACCTACTACTAAAAATGGAAAGTGAGCCGCAGACTTTCTTCTTCTGAAAAAAAGGGAAAAAAAGAAGAAAAGACTGAGCCAGAGGGCTAAACGTGCTGCATAGCAGGGATGCTGTTTGCAAACTCCATCGAGGCCGGAAGGTTGACAAGTCCTCTGAAAAGGACGCAGTCTGCACCTGTCCCAGTCCAAATCCACGGTTTTCAAAGAAGAAAGTAACGAGCTGCAATCGACTCCTCCACACTGCTAGTGCCGTAGACTGTTTGCGATATACAGTACACCACTCCCTCAAACCCGCTACGCGGTGAGTCTGCGGGGTCCTAATGTCTCCCGAGCAAGGGCAGTGCAATAAAAGCCGTCTGGTGCCGTGTGTGTGGTGTATGTGTATATACTGTAGCCGGCTGGTGCCGTGTGTGTGGTGTATGTGTATATACTGTAGTCGGCTGGTGCCGTGTGTGTGGTGTATGTGTATATACTGTAGTCGGCTGTTGCCGTGTGTGGTGTATGTGTATGTATATAAAAAACAAGTATTTATCCCTTCATTCATTGGTGGTTGAGAACAAGAAGTGATGCGTTTATTCTGTGTCATTAACTATGACGTTGACACAGGTAAGGTTACTGTATAGAACTGCAATGGTGTGCCTCAGTACATTCAATTAAAGGCTTCATGTGATCATGTGATTCAGACATCTAACCTTTCAGGTTTGCTGCCCAAACACCATTAATTCCTCTTTAAAGAGTCAAACTTAAAAGACTAAGACTGTATATGTCTCTCTCAGTTCAAATGTGGGATGTGATCATGTGATCACATCTTGTAGTTTTGAGACTACTGCAGCTTTAAATAATGTGATTGTTGTCATTAATGCTAGGGAAGAGCAAAACATTACACAATCAAATTCCTATGGACTAATATGTCACTAATTGCCTTCCAACCTATTTCAATGACACAGTAACAATGTAACAATCTGTATTTCTTGAACAGGTGACCGCTCACTCCCAGAATTCAGTGTGTTAATTGCTTCCGTGTGCAAACACTGGGTATGATGCTAATCTTAGAAATGAGTGTTCCATTCTTGATTTAATGTGGCATGATATTTGTCCTACAGACAACAAACAGATTCAAGATATCCATTGTGGACTACTTGTCTTAGTGTGATGTGCGTGTTTGTGTAGGGATCGCCTAACGTGAGTCATGTCAGACAGAGTTCACCTGGAATCAGACACAGCTTCAGTTACTGTCCCTTGAAGGGGTGGGTTCCTGTACTTGTCCAATGCTGTGGATGACTCACACACTGCAACCATTACAGTGCTTATAGTATTATGCTACAGAAAGGGCAGTATTATCCAGGCATAGCTGTCAAACTACATCATTTACATTTGTGCAGGGGGATGTTTGGCGAGCTGTTCTGTCTCTCAATAGCGTGGGACGGAAACCTTCAACGCTCTTGCCGAGATGAGTGTCCAAACCCCTGCCCCGCACTGCTGCTATACTTTTGGTGATATTCTCTTCTTCGCTATGTTGAAATCTGTATTAGAGGCGCTGGTAGCAGATGGCCCCACTGGAGTGAAATTCCCCACCGTGTTGGATTCCAGCGGACAGAGATGGAACAGCATGTCGGTGCGATGCAGTACAACGGAGAGGGAATGACAGACTGTAGATAACTGCCCTGAGGTCATTCCCAATGCAAGCACTTCTACAGGATCAATACAGGCACTAGCGCTGCTTTGCCATCTCTCTGCTGCTACTCTTAGTATGAAAAGAACCAAAAGCCCCAAGAACTCTCTCTGCTAAGAAATCTTCCCGAAGCTATACACAATATTTGATCATTGCTGCTCTACTAGCAATCAAACTGTCCTTTTATCAAGACAGTCTCTGTAAATTAAGCTTTATAATAAAATTGAATTGCTTTGCCATCTCAGATGGTTATTCACTGTCCTCAATGTACAGCACCACTACTTTCATTTGGTTATTATTATTGTGCAAGTGACTTCAGGTAAAATAGCCTTTCTTTAAGTATTATAAACTCTTGTAAATCAATGCAAAATAGTGTCTTGTGTTTCCTGACAAATTCTACTAACCAACATAGTAACTAACTAAAATAACGTGAATGATTATGTCCACTGAATGACAAATGTAAGACATGATCTGCAACTAATTTTTAGGTAATTAAGTTGGTAATATTTTTCAGAGGTGAGTTGCACATGACATTGACCTTAATTTCAATTACAAATTTCATTGGCAGAAATTAATCCTCCCATTCTCTATCTTGAATTTAGTTTGGCGTTGCACTGCATATCTCAGTTTGTAGACAACGTTTGAAATGGGGTGGAACTTAATTTGTAACTTAATTTCCTGACTGTGCAATTGCATCGAAAAAATACCGTTTGAATGATTAATAATGAAGTGGAGTCACGTTCCCTCTCAGGATGAGGAGCGGAGGTTCTCAGTGCAGACTCCCTGTCCACAAATAGGTCTGTCTTAGAGAGTCAGGACCAGCTGGAGCAAAGGGAATCAAATCAAAACCCTGCACCCCCGCTAATCACTGATTGTAAACCTATCATTGTTTGCGGCGTTCTTTTTTTGGAGGCAGTCAGAGCCATTTCGGGATATTTAAATGCGGCAGCTCTGTGAGAAAGCGCCGGCCGGGTGAATGACCGTTCTTTTAGGCGGTTTAATTGCTCGTGGGATCAAATCCAAATTGAGTGGGCCACGAGGACTGAGGAGTTTATTATGCAGGTGGCTCTGCTCATCTAAACAAATGAAACACATTTTGTGGCAACGCAGTTTGATAGCGGCTGAAATTTTAGAAGGCTGGGAAGGCTTTCTCCTTTGTTTACAAGGTCATTAGAGCCACGATGGCATTAGCTGGACAACAGCCATTGTTTAAACTAGGTGTTTACTTGTGATTCCTTTTCGGTATGTCCAGTGAATAAAAAAAAAAAATAATTATGTGCTTGAAAGACAAAGCATTTCTTTTGTCATTTTTGTCATTTCACTTTCAAAAATAAATAAGAACCGGCAGTCTAAAAAAATAAGATCTGAGCAAAAAATCTAAACTGAACATTCAGGCATTCTGAAGGTAGCCTATCAGTTGTATTCCGTATACACGAAACAACACTAATTTAAATGATGGGGCTGATAGTGGCTCTTGTGTGCAGGGAACTATAGCAAAGAAGCAACATGGTTGATTTGCAACTTATTTGTTAAGCTCGCTTGAACTGTATGGCTCTTGGCTCATATGTCAGATGTAGGGAAGCACCCTTGGATGTGGTTCTTGTTCCGGAAAAAAACCGGACTGAAGTATAAAATATAAATGGACTTCACAAAGTCAGTTTTAAAAAGTTGCCCTTGACAAGAGTGTTTGCTAAAGTAGACGACCCATGAATACCAGGCACTATAGATTATGTCAGATACTGTATCTAAAATAGCTATTAGGTACATTCGGAAAGATTGACAGTGATGACCTCCAGCATTACCATGTAAGGTCATCTAAGTCCCTCCAGGCCAGCTTGTAATTATGTGCTCTGCAGCTGTGAGTCAGTGAAGAGAAAATTTGGCAACGTGTCGGGCTGCAAGCACCGGATTGTTTTGTAATGGCAGTGAGAGCGGAAGAAAGGGACTCCTTATCTCCCTCTATCCTGCAGAGAAGTAATTCTGGTAGGGATCCTGTTGGCATATCCAGGGAGAGGCGCTCACTTCACCACAATACATTTTACTTTGTGGTGGGTGCTGTATTCGGTGAGATGTACCAGCAGAAGGTTGACCATTGGCTCAATCCATTGTGGTTAGACCGTGATGGTTAATGTGCACCGTTTGAAGTTACTTCTGTTTTTTTTGTTTTTGTTCCTCGTAGTTTGATTGGAGGCTTAAAGAAATCCAATATGGTGTGTTGGCTGCATTTTTTGTTCATTTCAGATACCCTTCATAGCTGGCTTATCTAGACGGGCATTGATGCGGTAAATCCATTTCTTATGCTTGAGAGCAGATCCCACACCATGCAGAGAAATAGCTGGCCGGTCTGCAGTTATATTGGAGTTTTTTCACAAGTTGACTTTAAAAACATGATTCAAAAGGCACACTCATAAACACCCATTTGATCTGCCCTCATGCATAGTTTCCGCACGGGTTCAAAAGTTGAAGCCTACGATGTTCTATACCAGCTCAGAGTAAAATGTTGTGCAGACTTTCGCCACACCGAAACATGGCCTGTAATGTGTCTTAGAATGTGCTTGTCATAGTACACAGACCACAAAGTGACAAATGGCTGAAGTTATGCCCATGTTTTTGTGGGAATTCAGTGTTGGTGACGTCGTGTTTGATGGCTGTGTTGGCAGGGTGGAGGATGGCCCTGGCTCACTGGGCACAGGTGTCATTATAGTATGATGCATGGGAGAAACAAGGGTGAAACTCTGCCAAGTTCTGATGTAGGATGCTGCTCCAATTACAAATTGACCTGCAATGGTGGTAGAGGTCATTCGATAGATTCAAATGAGTTGCGGAATAATTAATAGCCCTTTCTGTTTAAAGTTTTATGATTTTTGGCTAAATCAAAGAACACATTCCATCGCATTTGCAAAACAACATGCATGGACAATTGGCTAGTGTAAAAATGTTCAACATCTGTCTGCCAGCAAAGTCTCTGTTGGCTTTCAAATTGTATGTGTTAAAGCTGTTTGATTTTTGAACGGGAACTTAGAGTCAAAGCAGGCGTAAATCAATCGGTTCAAATAAATTGAAGACCAAATAATAAATCGTGTCTGCCTACAAGGAACTACGTTATTAAATTTGAAATTTGAGCAGAACACCTGGAATGTCAACAAGAGGTTCAGGTGTCACATTTAGAGCTGCTTAGTGGGACAAAAGAACAAATCCTGTTTGTGCAGTGTAAGTGAATTTTGGCAAATTACTGACACAACTAATGTCAACTCTGAGCGCATTGTCACCATTAAGGGCCTCGTTTACTAAGATCCTTAGCATGTGCAAAACCTTTTAGCTCAAGCAAAACCAATAACATGACCAATGATTGGTCATGGTATTTGCTTTTTATGTTTTGCATGTGCAAAAAGGTTTTGCACATGCTAAAGTTCTTAGTAAATCAGGCCCAAAGTGTCATCTTGCTTGGGTAATTAAGTCGGTAAGGTGAGGAGCTTACCTTTCCGTGATTGTCCCTGGCTTGAGGCAGTAGAAAAGGAAGTACAATCACCATAAAGGTGTCTCCTCCAGCAAGGGTGGAGAATGTTTATTCTGTGGTCAGCCGTATACAAGAAATGGCTGTCCTTCAATCTCTGACTAATTGACTGACTGTGGCTGCCCAAGCCCAAGGTAAAGGCTTCCTTCATTCTACCATTAGATGACAAAAAAAAAACACGAATATGGAACTGGTATGCAAAGTCGCAGGTACTGAACAAAGCCTGTTCAGTCCTTGTTTTTAATTAGATTATGTTAAAATGGCATATCTGGGCGCAGTTACAAGATGGGTAAGATGGCAGGAAAGGACAGCACAGACCAGGGGGGTATTTCACAAAGCAGGATTACTGCATTAGCTGGGTGACTGCACTGAGTAAAGTCTGGAACAGGTATTTTTACTTCAGTCCATGTTCCAGATTTGGGAAGGTTCCGGGTTTTACTCAGTGCAGTTATCCAGCTAACTCAGTAATGCTGCTTTGTGAAATACACCCCAGGAATGCACAAGTAAGAAGGAATGGTTCCAGTGGGTTTTAAACAGATCGGTAGTAGAACAATAAGGGCACTTATTTATTAATAACTTAATAACTCCATTATTCTTGACCAGCATCGGTCTGCAGTACGTCTAGACTCGATTGCATCGAAGACTACTCATTCCACTCATCAATTTATTTAATTTACTCTGGCCCGGTTCCAAACAAGCCCTTAATCAGTTCATAATGGACATGAATATATGAAGATAGGAGAGCTAACGTTCCTATTGTAGCTTCCACGAGTACGTTCCTATTGTAGTTTCTCCACAAGTACGTCAATAAGTAATGTAATACATACGTAACATGCGATAGGGCGATATTTGAAAATGCATATTCATTTCAGATTATTTTCTGTCATCACCATGTTGAAACCACCTCTCTGCCAATGAAGCCTGTTCCATTTAACACTAATGCCTTTTTTGAGTGGGTAAGATGCCAGCCTTTAAAGTTTAAAGATATATGTGTTGATCCGTTTTAATTGGGCTAAAAAGTCAGACAATTATACATTGTGTTTTCAAGGCAATTAAGTGACCGCACACATTATGGAAAAATGAGCCTGTAGTTGTAGCCTGGCTTTCTCCAGTTGTCAGGGTTAATTATCTGATTTAATGCAGAATATTTGATGCATAGCAGGTTCACACTTGTGCTGTTTTAAAATAATAAACGAGCAAAACAACACAGGCAATGAATAAACGGTGTCTATGTTAACGGGAGAATCCTTCTGAGCATTGTAATTATTCCGTTATTCAGTAATTATCTTTTAGTTCTCCCGAATCACTTCTGTTTTTGAGCTGTCTCTATATGGGAACTGTGTTAACACCGTCAATAAGGCCCTTCATTAAGCACTCTCATGGTTATGTCAAATTGCCCTTTCCAACTAATTAAATTTAGCTTGGTAAATCCAGCTATAGTACATTCTGTCCTTAGATAAGAACACATTTCCACAAATATGTTTTTAAATGATTTTCAGCTGATAAATAAATAAAAAGATGGGAAAAAATGAAGAAAAAAAGCTCATTTAAAATCATTATCCTACATTTCTGAGAACTGAAAGCACCAGGTTGAATAGAGCACAAGATTAACTTTCATTTACAAGTAATTCCTCATTTTAAAGGAAGCGTTCTTGTCCTTGTTTGCTAAGTGCACTTTAGCACATCGCTCCTCCTGTCACCATGACATTCTGACACGGCTGCTCTTCAGCCTGCACAATCCCTCACCTTATCCACACGCATCTGAAACACCCTCGAATGGGTTTTCATCCTCTGCTGCAATGCAGTCGATTAGCCTCCCGTAAGGCTGAAACAGTTTATGCACTGGTCAGACCGAGCCCTGCTGCAGTTAGCAATTCTCGAACGCAAACAGAAATCACGGGAAGGTCCACGTGCTACTCAGCTACAATCTCGCACCACTTAAAAACCCAAGCAAATGGCTTGTTCCCTCTCGGCTTGTTTTATGACAGTGGGTTCTAAGCTACCACAGTCCCAGGTGAACTACTGCAATTCTTAATACAGTGCCGCCCATGCTCCGAGGTGTGGAGTGGAATCAATGATTGTGGCAGTGCTGGCAGACACACGATTACTATCTATCGGACTCTGAAGCCTGCATGCTAACAACTTAGTCACAACCAACAATCCTATTCATCTACAGCACCATCAGCTCAGAAAGACCTTTCAACTTCCTATGCTATGCCTTATGACAGATTGTTTAATCAGACACTAAATAATACGTCTCATGAGGTATGTTTATCATGATATAAAGATACAGTTTGTATTATAGCGAACAGTGCACGCACATTACAGCTCTCAGCTATCGCTGACACCAGCACACCCAGAGCTTGCATTATATTCATTTTATTTCCCAGAAACATGAAACTCCCCTATCTCATTTGCACAGTCTCAACTTCCACTCACACACGTCACAGGTGCAGAATGTATGAAACAAACACCCCATCAGGGAAGTTAGCTGTGCCAGAGAGTTTGGAGGCTAAAAGGAAGCTGGAGCAGGCTCACACATTTTACTGAGTCCATTTACAGTAGTCAATAAAATGTAAGCTATTCAGAAAATGAAAACAAGTTGTTTTACACAAGTCTTATTTAAAAGTAATATGTCCAGTAAACTTTAATTTCCCATTAAAGAGCATTAAAACGCAATGCCTCTTGAACCAAACCTTGGCCTAAACTACGACCATGAGTATTGCAGGAAATAATTATGAATGGGCTTTTAATTGTATTGCCAGCGCACCTGACGCTTAAGCATCATTTAGCGAGCCCCTGCCATCTGCTTTCAAGTTGAACTGAATATGCATTTGTCCAAAAAAATTTTTTTTAATGGAAAACAGAATTCAATTCAAGAGGCTGTTAAAAACACATACACAGTTTAATCACTGAACCTTCCTTCTCAGTTTTATGAAGGTACACCGCATATCGGCTGCTGTTAAATGTTGTGTTTTACAGGGTCAGGTTTAGCTGTAAAGTGCCTGTGTGGATCAGTGCAAGTGCAGTAAAAGGACCATTGGGAAGAACAAATTGCTTACAGTCTGTTGTGCCTCTGTTCTCAACCAACACCCCCCCCCCCCCCAGATTCTCCCTCTCACCCAGTGCCCCAGTGTGCTGGCAGAAACAAGACATTAGGAGTCTGATTAAGGTTATCTCAAAGTAATAATTATAATTCACAGACCTTTCGTACAGACATCAACTTTAAATGCATTATACCCCGCCCCCTGTTGTAGCATTATTCATTTGTGCACAGACAGTAGCACACACCACCTGTCTCTCGCTCTCTCTCACTTCACACACTGAACTTACACACACACACACACACACACACATGTCAATGACACATGACACACAGGAGAAAGAGGAGAAAGAGCATAAAATAAGCGGTTTTGCGCAGCTGTTACTATATATATATACTATATATATACTTTATGTATCAATATGCGTAATGGTATATAAAGTAAAACAGATGCTGTTATTTTCAGGACACTAGAAACATGTTTTTGACGTTGCTCAAATATGTGTACTGTACCATAAATAAAGTTGACCTAATGACTTTGTGGTTACTGTTTTTTGTATTGCTATTAAGCAAGTTATTAATGCATTTGAACTGAAACGCACTAAGTATGTATTAAGCATTAGATAGAAGTACAAAACACATAATAAACCCTAGGTTTGGGGTTTAATATAGTCCTAAGATATGTACGTATGTCTCAAAATGGTTAAGAAGGATCACACTTGTAGCACAAATAAAAGATTGCAGCAATTTATCCTGAGAATTCTTTATAAATGCTCTTTTTAATATTGTTACATTAATATTGCTGAGGTACAGACCTCTCCACTGGTTTTGTTTTAATAAAAACTGTCTTTGTAAAACATCACACCAAAAGTTCTGAAACAAGTAATAAACACTCATGACTATAGGCCTGGAATAACAATTATGCTAAACTGCATATAAATGGTTGCTCTTAAAATGTCTGTACTTAAACTCTGGAAATAACATGTAAGAAAATGTGAATCTGATTATTACTGAATTGTTAACTATTCATATGGATAGACCTATTATATATTCACAATTTGTTTGATAAGAGCAAAAAAAAACGAAGTAATTTAGCAGGATCTAGTAAGTAATCATGAGCATTACATCAGACAAATACAGTGATTCAATTAACCCCCCCCCCCCATTAAGTAAAGTTAGGGAATCAGGCTGTGCTGCTGACTGACTGACATATTGAAGAAAATATTCCCTTTCTTAGGCTGTACATGAATCCATCAGGGAGCCTCTGATTGGTTTGCACACCACACTGTTAATGAAATTATATCTAATATCACTCAGTCCAAAGTGAAATTGAAATGGAAACTTAGCTAATATGTTGTTTTAGTTGCATTTGTGTTGTCTCTGAGAATATGGATTTCAGTCCTGTCTCTGTCAATAGTGGCACAGGTGGACTGGTTGATTATTTTACCAGTCAGAAGGTAATGATTTGAGGTTAAAATGTTTGTATCACGTTATAGCAATGTAAGTGCTGCCTCAGGAACACCAGTTTAGGTGAGGTGCATGGCTTGAGAGCAGGAACTGCCACATTTTGTTTTCCAACTCTGGTCTGTATTGTATTTAAGTTTTCACCTTGCCCCTCTTTATACAAACTTTTTACGATTAAATGATGGACACCCTGGAAACAAACAGCTTCTTTTGGGAACAGAATCATATCAATAGCACCATTAGGGGATAGTTATGTAAGACATTGTTCACAGCAATACGCTACTGTGAATCCCAGCCCTGAATGTATGGCTCTCAGTATGGAGTCTTAGTTCTGAGAGGGGATAAAAGGTCTATTCATATGGATAGACCAATATATTCAGAATTTGTTTGATAAGAGCAAAAACAGTTTCTCGGACAATGTCATTCAGCAGGATCTAGTAAGTAATCCTGAACGTTACATCGGACGAATACAGTGATTCAATAAACCGTTATTTGAGGTAAGAGTGAAAGCATTGTCGGACCATTTGCCAGTTAATCTCAAAAGAGGTGATTATCATGAAGGCGTTGTTGATGTTCACAGGTTCTGAGAGAGAACAAAAGATCTTAAACGGTGGATTGTGTAGGAGCTGACCATAGACAGATTTTTTCCGGGTGATGTGATGTTGAGTGAGTGAGTTGTGCCATTGAAGGACAGTCTTCCCAGTTATCTGGTACGCGGGAAAGTGATGTATTGACCGCGACCAGGTTGTTTTCTGTGATGTCTGGCTGTTCTTTTCCTGTGCTACATTAAGAGTACAGGTTGAAGTACGGCTAGTCAGCAGTCTGTAAAAATCAATTTGCATTAAGCACTCTTTGAGCCATGCTTGCATGCCTTTATCCCTGCTCAGAAATGATCATGATAGATACATTAACCAAGATCAGGCGATGCTTTTTCCCATGGGCTTAACATAGGTTCCTCTCCAGAGGTGGAAATCCTCCCCAGTATTTTGTCCAATCCCCTGGATTTGGTAATTAACATAATTCTTCAGAGGAGAACTAATTAGTGAAATCAGCTGGCTGAGTCTGTGGGTGGAAGAAACACATGGTAGGATTTTTACTTTATGTCTCTTGGATTTCCACCTCTGTCCCTCTCACAGACTGGCCTCCAACATTAACATTTTTGAGGCTGACGAAAACAAAGGTTTGCGCATAGTGAGATAGGTATTGATAGGCAGGTCATATCGGACTGAAATTTAGTGTGGATGTTGCATGAGAACAGACGTTCATCCGTGTTAAATATGATATTTACTTGTATGGACCTACCCATATATGGGAGAGTTTGTTGGGAGAACTATGGTCATGTTCAGGCTGTTTTTAGTTTAGAAATATTATGTGTATGGAAGTTTAATTGTATTGAGAAATGCCAAGACATTTCAATGGTTATTTAGTTGTGCGTGCTGACAGCTTTGAGCCAGCTGGAAGATCATGTGGCTGAAAAGTGTAATAATTCATTTTGGACCATCTGCAGACTGCAGAATTTTCTTCAGTTGATTAGTAGATTGACATAATGCTGACAGAGTGTCCTAATGATAAAACGACGGGTGTTCAGAACAGCTTTTTGCACTGTGCACCGGAGAGGTAGTACACATAAGGGTATATTCGGTGGAGGATAAAGGCTCTAGCGCAGCCCGTCGTCTTTATTTGCATGCTAGTAATTCCTTTCTAACAGTGTCATATTTTCTGTAAGGCAGTCTTGTGGGGGCAGTCATTTGCTTTAGTGCTCCAGAATTATTTTAAGAATATTTCCACTATGTGCCGAAGCCGCCTGAGTCACACATAGACTTCTGTAAATGAGTGCTGGAAGCAATATGTTCCTCTTTTGTGTTCACACTCAGAGTCATTTTCAACAAAACATACGATTTTCCTTCTCTAACTCAATGTAATATAATCTTGGTTATTGTTGTGCAATACCTGCTTTAAGAAAGGTTGTGATGTTTTTGTGTCATTGATGGTTTATTATACTTTTGTTATCGAAGAACCGCATCAAAAATACCGAGACCAAAAGTAGCATGGACTGAACAATATCGCACTGTGGATGATTTCATTTCATTAGCATTTATTTTTATTAGAGAGCTTGGATATTAAGATTGTAGTATAGTAACGTGGTATACTACATAGATTGTGGGCTCATTAGCCTCACATTGTGGAATAATATGGAAGAAAATCATCTAAGCTAACTTGAGTGTGTTGACAATTTTTAGTAGACAGTGCCCTCTATTATTCTCTACTATTATTGGCACCCCTGGTAAAGATGAGTAAAAACGGTTATAAAAAATTCACCGTTTGGTGAATTAGCTTAATCTCACACTGAAAAATTGAAAAAAATCCAACCTCAGTAAATGTATTATGAAAAAAAAATTCCTCATCAAGAAATAATTATTTTTAATAAAACCATGTTTATTGGCACCCCTGCATTTATATATAAAATAAAGTAATAATTTTTAATATTTGGTCGCATATCCTTTGCATGCCATGACTTCCTGATGTCTGTGACCCAACAACATCAAAAGACTCGTGATATCTTATTTTCTGGTACTCTTACAAGCGATACTATAACGTCTCTGCATTTGAATTAATCTCGATGGGAATTGGGGGGTGGGACTAGATTTAGCTGTAAATTATGCTGGAACAGTATGGCATACATGGTTGGTAAATGGTTGTAAGTCATCAAGGGTCTGAGGTATCAAACAAGCCACATATGGATGGATCACTTTAAGGGTTGGTGCCAATAATAGAGGAGGGCACTGTATCCATATTATGACATTATTTTAAGGTATTACAGAACTATTCCCAAAACATGCAATAAAAAATATAATTTTCAAGAGAAGTTAAAGGAAAAAATCTTTCAAATCAATTAACCTTTATGGTTAATCCAGGTGTTGAAAATAAGCACACAAAAAAATCAAACAAAAACATTTTCTACTGCCAAGTAATGTTTGCTTGTTAAAAATACCATTGCGAGAATTTTTTTTTTGCACCAGACCACACAATATTTAATGGTCTGAGAGAAGGGACCCATACATTTTATTTAGACACGTCCCTCTCATCAGGGTACATTCATAACTTCCTTTAAAAAACAATTATTTACTTCATGCCTTAAAAAAAATAAAAATAATAAATAACATTTTAAAAAAATTATAATAATAATAACATTCAAAATGACATGAAATTAATAAATGGATACAAGAGTAGTTTCAAGTTCAGATTTCTGGATTTGTTCCATCATGCCACGACATTTGAGTGAAATGTAAATAGAGAAACAAACAAACCAAGGCAGTTAGTGGCTAGTTTACAGGGAAGCAGATTAGGTGTGTGAGTCTCAGAACCCAGATATCTGATGAAGAGATAAAGCTCCATAAAGCAACAAAAGGTGGCAAGTTCCTCTTTCAATGTTGAGGTGTAGCTGATAATAGGTCACCGTTAATAGGCCAAAAAGGGAAGTGAGATGGTCATTGCTGTGATTGAGAGACGCGGAGAAGAAGACACAGAGGGCTAGTCACAGGAGTAGAGGCAGCATGCTGTAGATTGATGTAAGTCTACTGTTATTGTGTAAATGAGGTATGTAGGACCTCTATGACCTCTAACATGCCTGTTAGCAGAAAACAGGAAAGAGAGGCGAAGAGAGGGATGAGACTTGCTTTTTGTCAAGAATAACAGTTAACGACAAAGAGCAAAATTGTCACGTTGAGTAAACAGAAAGATTTGAATGGCTAGAATTGATTAAAAGGTTCACGCTTAAAATGATATGTTCTTAAATATGAATTTTAAAGGTGCAGTTAACATCCATTTCTTGTACTGATTAGGTCACAGTTGAAGGGGAGCTGCGTTTCTGGTGCTGTATATTATGTACACACTGAATATTTAATGCAATTACATGAATTGATACTCAAAATAATAAAACTGCACGTGTGTTACCTTCAGAAAACTAAGGGCTTGATTTACTAAGACTTTTAGCGTGTACAAAACCATTTCGCACACGCAAAACCAATAACACGACCAATGATTGTCATAGTATTTGTTTTGCACCAATCATTGGTTGTGTTATTAGTTTTGCATGTGCTAAAAGGGTTTGCACAAGCTAAAAGTCTTAGTAAATCAAGTCCTAAGTGTTCTAGTTTTCTGACAGAACGCGTAAAAGGACAAAAAGACCTTGAGAAAAAAGGTCAAATGAAATACTGACAATACTGACAAATACTGTCTTAGTACTAAAATAGCATCTTAAGAGAGAAAACTATGGATGTTAGATTATTTGTATCGCCGTGTGTCTTGAGGTATGCATGTCAGTGAGGCAGAGATTTTATTCCCAAATTGGTCTTATGTGTTTACAATTGTGCACTTCAAAGCAACTCCAGATGGCTCATTCCATTTCCCTTACTGTACAGTGTTATTATTCAACTGTTGCTTGCGAAGGTAAGCCTGTAACTGCCAGAGATTCAGTCTTCTGAAGCCAACACAATTTCTTTTCAAGATTGTCACAATAGGATCCACAGAAAAAAGCATTTTTGGATTATAAGAAATGTTTGACAAATATAAGATTCTACCAGTAATGACCATGGTAATCATTGCAGTCAAAAAAATTTAAGGCAAGGCTTCTTAATTTATAAATTCAGTTAAAGGTCTTGTAAAATTCCTCCATGTTGTGCACTTTAGCCCCCACTGTCTTTTCACATGAGGATTTTCCACTGAGATTTCTTCACACGGAGCAAACACTGTTCTACACCTCACCTTGAGCCACAAAGCTGGGACAGAGATGGCCATTCCCTGTTGCTGTGCTAAATGGCAAATCTAGATCTTGTTACCTCATGCATCCATATCACTGATCAAAGATGAGACAGATCATTGAACAGCCTTCATTACCATTCATTTGAATTTATGAGAATGCAAAAATAGTCTGACTGTACTGTTTGATCCAGTAGGCTAAAATGGACTGCTAATATATTACATTCATTTATAATGATCATTTATAGCATATCATTTTTTATAATAGCCACAAGGATTAGAAGATTGACCCTTTATATAATGATTACACTGAACAACCTGTTCACAGTTATGGTCATAGGTATTCACACCCTTTTTTATAAATCTAATTTTCCAACAGAATTTGTTTTCTGGTGCACTTTTACTTGTGTGCTCGTTATAATTTCAGCAATGCACTGAAGCATTATGTGTGAAAGAACTGGGTCATTCTTGTGTATTTCATATATATCGTACATACATTAATATTGCAGTATTGTCTGTGCCCAGGTACTTGTAACTATGAAATGCCTTGTATTCCAGTGGACTGATACTATTTTTAGTTAACTGGTATTGCCTGTGCATTGATGCATTTTATATATCGTCAGCATTATAAATAGCATTTGAATTCTTGCCATTTTCAAATTCTAAACATAAATAGAAAGATTGCATCATCCTTTGTGTACTGTTGGTGCTTCATAGCTCTATGACAAATGAAGTTTATTTAAGGCCTTTTAATGCAAACCTGTCAAAGGAAGTGCAAAGTAGGCTAATAATAAAAAGGTTTTTTTTCTAATTTCTTAAAAGTAGCCTTTTGGGAGACTCAAGGTTTTTGTAAGAAGTTGTGGTGTTGTCTTGTGTTCTTCAATGAAAGTGCCACTTCCGCATAGTCTGTCGAAGCATGGCTACAGAGCCAGTCCCACCCTACTGAGAGAGGTCACTCACCAGAGGCTGCAGCACTTAGCATTTTCATCACATCATTGTTCCCTCTGCTGCAGTCACTTAGTGGGGAAAATGACGAGACTGACTCATTATTATATAACCAGACTTATCAGACTTAATTGTTTGTAAGAAGAAATGTATTATCTGTCAAAAAAAGATGGAAGCAGTTTACATGTAGGTAATATTGAATATTGAAGGAGGAAATACTGGTTTTCTGTTTATTTTGTTGAGCATTGTGTGGAAAACTTTTAATGTAATATACGTACGTATCAGCCTCATATGTCTGCCTTTATATAGAGAGTGTGTTCATATCTCAGATATAGTTGTGGCTGTGAAAATGTAAACATTGTTGTAATTTTTTATACTTAAATCCTCAGAAGAAACCTGTCTGAAATAAACATTATTTTATGGTACTGGTTGATGGAACATCATTGATTTGATGCTAAATGTAGACTAGTACATATCAAAAGCATAGACAATAGTCAATAAATTATATAATACTATATGCAAAGATTATTACATTTGCCGAGCCAAAACATTTGTAATAATTGAAAGTAAGTAATGGTTTTAATGTATGATGACATTGGCAGGCAGCAGCTATTGTTAGCTGACAAGCTATCTATCCACATTAGAAATGATTTCACTCATAACCTCCTCCAAATCAAATATTTAATTTCCAAAAAGCTTACCAGTTTAAAGACCTTTGATTAATGTATCACTCCTGACATTCGTATTAAAACACAATCTAATGAGGAATCAATAGAAAATACTGTAGTTATGAAAAGTATCATTTGAATTTGTCCTGCAGAAACTGGCAGCGTTATGAAACCTTTAACTTTCTGTTTGTGATGTACATTCAGTTCGGGGGCAATATCTAATTTGCATTCATTTATTCTGGGTAAAGTGTCTGATACTTAATTCTTCATCTAAATCATCTAGTATTTACCTTAATTCCCTCAGAGATTCAGATTAACCGTGTGTTTTTTTGGAACCTGCTGTTCTTGAATAAATGAAAATAGAATAACAGGAAAGCTTCACCGCTTTAAATGACTTAAACCTCAATTTATGTTTTGGTGCTGATATGGGGTTACTGTTCTGGACTCTTCAGTTCCTTGCTTCATATACAGGAGAAGGGAGGTGATGTGTGTGTTTGTGTGTGGACGCAAGTGGACCAGTCCACACCCAATCAGAGTGTTCATTCTGTGTCACATGGTCACAGAACTGAGCTGGGTGGGGTTTCATCAGGAGGTCAGTAAGACCTACTGCTTTCTCTTGTCTATTGGCACATGTACAGACACACACACACACACACACCCACACACATGCTCACGCACACATGCACACACACATGTACATGTTTATAAAAAAACACAGCTCTATTTTTCACTCTTGCTCTCTCGCCCACACAAGCACATGCATGCACAGACGGCAGGCTCTGTGGGAGATTATATCTTTATACAGTATACATTCACAGTTGCTTTCACAACTAAATCGCTGTGGTTTCACTGCTGTAACATTTATACTAGCAAGATATTCAACATTATGTCGGGTACTAAAACCGCGCCTCAACTAGGAACAATGACTGTCACCTAAAATGATCGTCTCTTCAGAATTTGAACAATTGCAAAGTGACAGGGTATCAATAAACAGCAATCCAATTTGAATCAATCTATTCTTAAAGACAAATTGCTCCAAAAATGATCACGCTGTAAATCTGGAAATTAGCAACACAAATCATTTCGAGTTCTCCAAATTGTAAAATCTGGAAACATCAACTAAAATCATGTTACAAACCAAATTGTAAAACTCCGCGCGGCTAGACCAATGAGGGAATAGCTCGGAGCGAAGGTTTAAGCGTGATGTATTCCGCTATTGCTGTGGGAAAAGGGAAAAGTTATGAAAGTTAATAAAGTAATATTAATATTCTTGCAACCGGGTTAGACTGCTCTTTAGATTCACGGGATTAGCTAATAAGGGACCACAAATCAAAGGTACTCGTACCACGTTAACTTCCGCTTTAAGTCTGGTCTACCTTGACCCCAGTTTATCCAAAGAACAGCCTGTGTATATTACAGTAAATCATCAGCCACCAACGCTGATTCTGTACTCGTTTATCTGACTCCATTTAATATTATAATTTAGTATGTACAATTTCCACTTGATTTGTTAAAGGACCCTTATACTTTAAAGATGTTCTCTGAACTGGATGCGCTTGTTCCACCGTGCATTACATGCTGCAGATATGTACACAACTCACAGCTGACTAGATATCTGCGGTTATCTCAGAGGTTGCGGAAGAAGCCACTTCGTGAGGTATAGACTATGGTTAAGACTCAGGGACCGACGAAGGAACATTGACGACCACCGTTCTCAACATGTATAACCGACAAGCGGAGGTGATCTACTTTAAGACATAGTTCTACGGGTGCAATACTCCGTGATACATTAAGCTTAAATAGTCAACCTCCCTAGACCAGCTGAGGGGGAAAATCAAGACTGAGGAAATTAATCAACCCATTACCGGTGAACAGAGTAGTCAATTTTCAGAGAAATCACACAAATCAAGTTTAACTAATTTATTACCAGGTAGGTTATTTACTTAAATCATCAATACATAGTTACAGATTAAACAGTCCAAATTCAAATACAGTACAGAGAAAAATACTTAGTCATACCTGGCAATTTGCTACACACAATGACCTGAAGTAGGATGTGCGGAAAGACTGATTACAGCTTCCCAGATTAGTTTGTCTCCTTTCCTTAAATGCTCAAACTCTGTGTTTGATCTGGCTGCAGACGGTCGTAAAACCATAAACTGGTCAGCACTTTTAGCCCCCCTTCTAGAGGATTTCACAGAATGGCAATTTCACAACGGCAGCTTACGCCTGTGTTATGAAATATACATTCCATCTATGTTGCACATTTAGGACATGTAGACCATTGCACCACTCACACCGAGACCATCAAAATGATATCAAACATCAGTAGGTCTAAGTTTGTGTTGTCATGAGACTCCCCATCTCTACAGTTTTCTCAGATGTGATTGATATTAATGCCACAAAGGTACCAGAATTCCTGTTGAGAATATTACATTTACACCCTAGTTGTCCCTGTTAATTCAGGTACGTTAACTGGATGCATTTACTACTGTAACACTCAAAAACGGAACAATACATGCTTATCTCTCTGGAAAGAGTGTATAATGTATGTTCCAGTGCCCAGACTAGTTCCAGTGTATACTGTACAATGTAGCAAAAGTATCAATCACATCTGTATGTTTTTAAGCTTTTTGAGGACAAAAGTAATCTATAGCCATGTTGTGTTGTGGGTGAAAATATGTTAAAGGACAGGGAATTGACCTGCCCTGATAACGCCATATGGGGGCACTATGGCCCTGTTTGTGTGCTTGTTGTTACGACAGTCCAAGCTCATGACGTCTGGAGACATTCTTTGACCGTCATAATCTTCACGCCAGATGGTCCCAGCAGACTTTACGGCATTGAAGTTCTTGTTTATTACATCCTAGAGTACACAGACTTCCACCCCCGGTGTTGCGTGTCCAGCTGCTCTGGGATTTCTCAATTCCAGTCTTACAACGCCAACATCCCAGTTTGAATATTTACGCAGTCTGTTTCTTCTTGTGCATGTTTCATATTTAAGTATGTGACGATATTGTTAAATGGTGATTCTCTTGATTGGGACGGTGAGTACGGCAAAGCTGCTGTACTGTAGCTGCTGAGCCCTGGTGAGGGGCGGAGGCAGTCGCCAAGGTTTTCTCAGCTCCCTTTGTGCTGCTGCCCGTCACAGAGCTTCTGGGAGCGGTGAAGGCAGCTCCATAAAAATGATTGGTTTAATCAGGTGTGTAAGTGTCCATTCCTTCTGGTTTCCAGGTCCAATGCTGAGTGAGTAAAGGCAGCTCAGTGAGAGGTAAATCAAACAGCAAAATGCTTATGCATTACACAGCAATATAGAGGTTTTATAAGCACATTCTGTAGCAGGTATGGCTCCTCAAATCGAATTAAAATCACAATGCTACAATTTAGGGTCCAATTTAATAATAAAAAAATTTAAGGCAAATTTTACGCAAATGCAATTAATGGCAACATTAATGACAAATAAATAGCCGGTACAATTTTGACATTGTATCATCATTGTTCATCTGCATCCCTTAATTTTGCAATAAATTCCTGAATGTAACAGTAAAGCAGTCTGACATTGGTAACAAATGCACAATGAACCTTAGGGCACTCACCTATTGAAAGGTTTATCCCATAGCTTTGCCACTGTTCTTCCAAAAAACACTTCCACATGAGGGTGCAGGCAATATTAAACCAAGATGCAGTTATTTTTCTGTCACTGTGGGGGAAAAAACCCCACAAAAAGGCATTATTATTCATCAACAAAAATGAGACGATTCAAATGTCCAATAAGAGTGTTCAGCTTGGATATTTGATCAAATTTAATATTTTTGTACTCCCAAGTGGTCGATATATTTTCATTCAATGTCAGTAACGCTTTTCCCCCCCAGAAAACCGTATGATTAAATTATTATAATTTTCTTTTTGGATATGTTTTTTTTTGCTTAATGTACCTTGATTTGAAATCTTGGCATCAACGAAAGCAAACAATTGTTGTGGAGCTGCAAGCACTCAATTTTGCCTCCATTAAACTGTTATTTACCTAGAAATAGCTGCATTTTGCATGATTGCCTCTTTTCAAAATACAGAATTAATGGATCTGGGCATTTACATGTAAAAGGCCTTCATCTTATTGTATTTTTATTATTATTAATTGCACTACAAATATCCCCCTGGCCCTTCAATTTGATTAAATTAAACTCTTTAGAGTCCATTCTGTTTATTAATGCAATCTGAAGGACACTGGTTGCATACAATAGAGGTAAATGTGTTAATATAGGTGTTTCCAACACTGCTTCAGTAAAAAGCATATACAAGAAAAAGGTATTGATCTATTTTGTGTTTTCAGCATTATTCCCACTTTACTGTTTTGAATGATCTGGTTTTGTGGATGTGCTGGCTGTGTGAACTGTACATTTTCTGGAAGGACTCAGGAAGGTCAATTAAAGAATACGATAAAAGATCTTGCTCAAGAATGCTATGGAATATACAATCATGGCAAAATCAACCTTTAATAACAATTCCATCTGTCACTTTTTGTAAAGGAACTTGGTGACTATTCTCTTGAATGAAGCATTTGAATTTGAAACTTATATGTTTGCTTTAACAAAAGTGTTTCCTTTTTAAAAAAAAGAAATTTAGCAGCAACTTTAATTTTTACCCTGCCAAATCAGAACATTTCAACTACATTGGTTTTTCTACAAAACAAAACCTTTAAGATGTGATTTCAACCTGACAAAATCACAAACTACACAAACTTTCCACAAACTAAAAAGAATGTGGGTTTTAAAAGAAAGTTGCTGTAATGTCTTTTTTCACCAGAACCTTACTGTTATAGAACATTGCATTAAACTTATGAATTCACTAGGAGGGCCTTAAACATTTACTGGGCTTTTCTTTAAAATATTTGTGTTGATAATAATGGAAAGTCATTTTTACCAGCATAATATATCATGTGAACATATTATTGTATGTCCCACTAGCCATTTGGAAGACAGATATTGCTGGTGATTAGTTAGTGAAAGTAAACAGATGATGTCTCAGTGATTTTGATTGAATGAAAGCAGGCATAAACCAAGAACACCTGTTGGAAGTCCTAATGCATAATCTGGTGTAAATTGTTTCAAGGTCAAAGAAGGTTTGTGTCCAAAGGGGTTTGACACTCATTTAAACTGCATTAATCAGATTATTGCAGTGTATAACCTTGTTTGTTCATTATACGGGTCTCTTATCAGTGAAAAGTGAAGTGTTTTCTAATTTTTCTGAGCCATAGAGGAGCATTAGCTTAACCTTGGAAGTCCAGAGGGTTGGGATGAATGAATTTAGTGTTGTGCCAGTGCTTTGCATACATACATAGAATATGGATATTTTTACATATTCTTTTCTTGTGTCTTTTGCAATTGTCTTTTATGACAATTTTACAGAATGTCCTCACTCAAACAAACTACAATCTAGCACTAACTACAGTATGTAACTCATTTTAAATGCAATAGGGAGTGTACATGGACACCAAAATTTCTCGAATGGGAAAAGTGCATGGCTCTGTATGTGTCACGTCCCGTGCCTCTGTCCTGATTCCCTGGTTTCTATGTGTATTCCGTTCCGTGTTTTCCCTCTCTCCCTCCATTTTGTGTCTCCACTTCTCCGCACCTGAATTGTGTTCCCTTATGTGTTCTCGTCTCACCTGTTCTTCGTTGTCTCGTCATTCATGTGGCATTTAAAGGGTAACTAACCCCACTGTTTCAGCCTGTCTCCGGAGGAGAGGGGTGGGGGCGGAAGCAGAGGTCGGAGGAGCTGCGTCCATCGTCCATCGTCCATCGTCCATCGTCCATCGTCCATCGTCCATCGTCCATCGTCAATCGTCAATCGTCAATCGTCCATCGTCATTTGCATACATGAACGACAACAATTATCCATATGACGTAGAGGTACCTCCAAAGAGGTACTCTGACATCACGATTGGGGCGGGGGCAGTGTGGGGAGCAGAAAGGAAATTTCAACCGTTAGGGCAGCACAAAGATGCTTTTCTACCAGTTTCTCCTGATTTATGTTATTATCTCAGAATTGTTGAAATTACGGAATGCATGCATAAGTTTCATTATAAGGTAGGCATACAAACATGTTTACAGCAACAACCAAAAAGTGATCTAGAGGTTAGTTACCCTTGCACCTGTTTTTTTGTTCTGTGCCAGATCGTCTTGTGTCCTGCCTTATGCTTGTCATATTACTTTCCAGCCCTTTTGATTCCTGTCTGTTCCCAGCCTGCCCCTCATTCCTGTGTACCCGTCCAGTTTGTGTTCTCCTGCCTGTCCAGCTGCCCCTGTTCTGCCTGCTCCTGTCCAGCCCTGCTCTGGTTCTCCTGCCTGTCCAGCCTGCCCCTGTCCTGCCTGCTCCTGTCCAGCCCTGCTCTGGTTCTCCTGCCTGTCCAGCCTGCCCCTGTCCTGCCTGCTCCTGTCCAGCCCTGCTCCGGTTCTTCTGCCTGCCTTGCCTGTTCCTGTCTAGCCCAGCTCTAGCCCTCCTGCCCACCTGCCTCATCCCGGTGTTATCTTGCCCAACCCTGCTCCTGCCTGCCCGTTCCTGACTTCCTGCCTGCTACCCTGTATGGGCATACTTGTAATAAAGTCTTCTGCGTGGAGTTCAACCAGCCATCTGTCTCTGAGTCCTGCATTTGGGTTCTATCCTGTACACTGCCGTAACAGTGATTTCAATTACAACACCACAGCCAAGTGTAAAATGCATGAAATATGTATTTGTTTTTTCTACATTTAGGAATGTTTGCTCTTCCCATTAATAAATTAATTTAGCATTGATAGCAAGTGGACTTTCTGGGAAACTTCTGAGAACAGTCAGCACAGAAATAAATATTTTACTAGTACGGACGTGAAAGTAGTCAAAGATGTTAAAGATTTTTTCCCCCTGAAATCTCAAGCTAGCCTCTCTAGGAATAACAGTAATTGACTTGAACATTGATCACAGCCAGCAGGACTGTAAATCCTACTTAAACAGTTCAAATTCTATGATTTGGATTGATTTGTGCACTGAGGCAGAAGGAAGTCAATCAGAAACCAACCCTCCCTCCATCACAGGAAGCTATGGTTGTCAACGCTGGGGGTAAATGAGTAGACCTTCTCCATGCAGGCCAAGAAACCAGGAGCACAGTGCTGGGATAGAGAGAATAGCCCATTTTACACAGGTGATCTAATATGTGGGAATAGACTGCCATACATGTGCTGTGGTTTATTTATGTACATTTTATGATGAACGGTGAAAAAAAAATCTATATAATGTAAGTCCTTTTATCACATAAGCCCTTTTAATGTCAATGACATCAGAATACTGTACATGTTAGATAATTTATGCTTTAATCCACTAATCAATCTGGAGATGTTCTGTGAAACTTGTGAAAGAGCTGAATAGCTGGATTCTGTTAGCAGGGTATTCTAACTCATTTTTCTGTTGCCCCTGTGGCATACTCTGAGGTGGTTGGAGTTGTCACGCAACTGAAAACAATAAACCTCAATGTCACACCACCGCATCAATTTTTATGGAAAATTTATTATTGTTTTTTTTTTGGGGAGAGGTAGGGGTTAATGGAGGTGTGAGCGCCAGCCGTAATCCGAGAGAATAGTCGTTGTACGTACGATGGTACGGTACGGTTACACGGGGTTGGGTTTTTTTTTCCGGGAGGACCTGAGGGGAGGGGGGAGGAGGGAGGGACAGGGGGGGGGGGGGGGGGGGGGGTCTCATTCATCCGGGGGATGGGGGGCAGCAGACAGCTCAAAACAAACAAAACAAAAAAAAAACACTTTTTAACTTTCTCTCTCTACATACAATCTCTCTCCTCTCTCTCTCCTCTCTACTCTCTCTACTCCCTTGGTTTCGCATAAGCTACTACTCCTTCTTTTTTGTGTTTGTTTTTTTTTTTTTTAGATTAGCGATTAGCCCATTGATTTTGACCCACCACAGCCCACTTGCCCCTTCGTCTTCTCCAGTGTGTTGGTGTTCCTTGTTTAGGTGGCGCCTTTCCGCGGACTCTCCTATGGTGTTGCCGTCTTTCCACTTCATCATCGAAACATCTTTCCATCTCCACCTCTCCCCGTGGTTCTGTCCCCGCCGGTTGCCACACCCCTCTCTGTCATTGGACATGAAGTTCTGACGGGAACATTGATGTAGATTTAAGATTAAAAGGTTAAAAGGACAGGAAATACTTTACACTTGTTCAGATAAAAATCATGGAGCTTTTCCAAGACAATTTAATGATTGGGCCCATGTTATTTAATTATCACTGTTTGGTGCTTTCCAATATTTGGTGTTAACGTGACTCACGGCCTGTACATAGTGATGCAACGGCAACAGCATTTTCCTTTCCCCATGTGTACGTGTGGGCATGCAAACGTGTGTGTGTGTGTGTGTGTATGTTTCTGTTTGTAATTTCAACTCTGCTGATGTCAGATTGTATAAAATTACTGAACTGTAGGTCTCAAGCAAGAGCCCAATATTAAGGTTTAGTGTTTTAAGTGATCTGTCATTAGCACATAATAGGATTTTATACTTTTTGTTCCCTTTTTCTTCAAAATACACTGTAATGCCTTCCTTTTTCAAATTCCATTATCTGAAGGTCATGAGTCAGGTTCTGTGTTTAACCGTTGGGGACCTTTTTAATAAAACGCAAACAGGGCTCAGGGCAAACACTGGCAGAGGAGCCAAATGTTGAAGTAAAACAGGACAGAAACACACAGGTCGGCTGGTTTTTTGGAAACAGACTGGTGTTTGTTTGATTGGATTAGGGGCTTGATTGGATTAGATACCATCTGACAGTAATGGTCATCTGTTCAGAATCTATGAAGGGAATGAGAACCTTGTCTTCTGTAAAGAGCATATGGAGCCAGTGAACAACAGCCCGCAGTGTACATATACGTTTCACCTCACTCTGAGGCAAAACTTGTCTTCATTTGAGAACTCCAAAGCATTTAAGTATTGCATGTGCAAGGAGTGTTTATTCAGTGCACTTGAATGAGAGAGCCTGTCTCTATACCATAGACTGTATAAAAATATGGACAAAGTCACTGTGACGTCACCCATTGCCTTCCCATGACCTCGTAAAAACCTAATTGAGTCTCCGGAAGACTTTTTTGCCGACCGTTTGTACAAACTGCGTCTGCTGGAGCCGAAGTGACGTTGTCGGGAGCAGGGTCAACCGAATATGGTCTTCATGGCCCAGGCACAGTATGATCAGAGATTGTCTCTATGGGCTTTGGTATGATTGACAGTTCGGGGTGGAGAACTTTAAAGCCCATGACCTGACCAAACCCACCATTTTGCAAAACGAACATGCGGTAAACTTCCTTAAGTTGCTAATGTTTTATAATATAACATTTCATTTTCATCCTTGGTTTTACTGTGTCATTTATTCGCATTGAATGTGTGGTATTCGTCACATAATTAACGTTCATCTTCAATTTATATTCAGCTAACATCAGCTAATTTGATTAGCTAAATAGCATACCAGCTGAGCTCGGTAGCCAAGCTTGACGCACTGCATCACCACATACAGACTAACACAGGGTAACGCTATTGCCATGAACTATATTGATAGTCAATCAATCACATAGCCTATGCAACTTTGACAAGACTACTTTTGTTATAAATGTCCCTAGCGCCACTAGAAAGATAGCAAGCTGTCCCCATTGTCTTAAATAAGCAAACCACCACTGTCCTTTTGGTTAACCGCTAATTAACTTGACTGTGACAGAGCCGTCTGTCACGGTTTTCCACAGCATGAAACCCCGTTCTGAAAACTTCCAGATAAAGTCAGCATGAATCTGACATGCAAGCTGAAATCTTGCCAATACCGCTGCAGCGGTCTCCTGCTGTTATATTCCTCTGCAAATGTATTCTGAACAACAGAAAAATACATGTATGTGTTTTCTGAAGTCCACAGTCAACGCTGCCATCTACCAGGACATTTTAGAGCACTTCATGCTTCCTTCTGCTGACAAGCTTTATGGAGATGCTGATTTAATTTTGCCCACACTGCCAAAAGTACCAAAAGCTGGTTCAATGACCATGGTATTACTGTGCTTGATTGGCCAGCAAACTCGCCTGACCTGAACCCCATAGAGAATCTATGGGGTATTGTCAAGAGGAAGATGAGAGACACCAGACCCAACAATGCAGACGACCTGAAGGCCGCAATCAAAGCAACCTGGGCTTCCATTACACCTCAGTAGTGCCACAGGCTGATCACCTCCATGCCACGCCGCATTGATGCAGTAATTCATGCAAAAGGAGCCCCAACCAAGTATTGAGTGCATAGAAATGAACATACTTTTCAGAAGGCTGACATTTCTGTTTAAAATATCCTTTTTTATTGATCTTATGTAATATTCTAATTTTCTGAGACACTGAATTTGGGTTTTCATTAGCTGTAAGCCATAATCATCAAAATATATTTCACTCTATGTGTAATGAATCTATATAATATATGAGTTTCACTTTCTGAAATGAGTGACAAAAAATATTGAACTTTTTCATGATATTCCAATTTTTTGAGCTGCACCTGTATACTGGAGCCAACCGCAGTGGCACTATAGCCGCTACCAGCCCAACCAGGAAGTGAGCTTCAAAACGAAAGCCCGGCTTTGGCCCTTTGCTCTATACCCGTCAAATTGTGGAAGATATTAAGTTGTTAAATATTGTATATAAATTTGAATTTGTATCCTTTAATTAGAAGTGACACTCATAGGTTGCTCTCATCATGTAGCTATAAACCGTAGTTTAAATTAATCACCAATCAATCCAGCTGTAATCAGGATCTCACTACAACATAATTTTTTTTCTACATTAGCATTACAAATGATGCACTTTTTGCCTTGACCTGCTATCTTTCACTTTGTTTGTGAACAGTTTGATTTTGTTCTGGTCTTTCTTTATATCAAACATTGTATTTGATTGTATTAATACTACTAAGGCATAGTACTAAGGCTTGGCCATTTGTCTGTTTAAAAATTTTCTACTCCATATCTGGCAACAGAGTGATGGTTTGGGGCTTGTTCGATAGCTCAGACCCTTGATGACTTACAGCCATTTAGCCAGCCATGTGTTCCATACTGTACCAGTGTAATTTACAGCTGAATCTAGTCTCACCCCCCAATTCCCATAGAGATCCATTCAAATGCAGAGAGCTTATAGTATCGCTTGTAACAGTACCTGAAAATAAGATATTGAGAGTCTTTTGATGTTGATGGGTCACAGACTTCAGGAAGTAACAGCATGCAAAGGATATGCGACCAAATATTAAATATGATACTTTACAAATATGTTAAAGCAAAGGGTATGAATACTTATGTAAATTAAATATTTCAGTTTTCGATTTTTAATACATTTGCAAAAATTTCTATAAACATGTTTTCACTTTGTCATTATGGGCTATTTTGTGTAGAATTTTGAGACAAAAAATTAACAATCTATTGTATAATATATCTGTAATGTAATAAAACGTGGAGAAGGTGAAAGGAGTGTTCAGACTTTCCGGCTTGACTGTATAGCCTTGGCCAAAGCCTTCAAATTCTGATCTAGCCTTTGAGCTCAGTGTTCAACTTTTATGATGTGTCTACATGCCTTTGAATTGAATGGAATAGTCTTTTTTTTTATTGTAATTGACTGATGTGACTAATTCTGCAGACTAACAGCCCATTTTGTGTTGTGAAGGTGGGAGTATTAAAGTAGTGTGGCTTAGAATTCACATAGACGGCACAGTGCAGAGGTCTGTTCAAGGCTGATTGTGTGTGCTTCTGCACGTTTGTTTAAACAGTGCTTTCAGGTGTACGGTGCCTTGGGTTTTGTTTCATTTGGAACAACAAAATCACATCAAAGCATCAAATTTTGTGGATTGCTTTAGACCTGTGGGGATGCTGAACAACAAGGCCCTTTGAATTAATTCATTTGAGCTAGCCCCGGCTTTGCTTTACGAAGAATTTCACATTGGTTCGTTGTTGATGGATGTATAGCTCACAGTAGACACGCTATATTTGCTCAAGTAAGTATATATTTCCTAACCTGTGCTGCAGCAGAGATGCGCAGCCTATATAGGATTCCACACCAAAGTGGGAAATTCAAATACATCACTTGGCTATTCTACCGCAATGATATATGGAAATGAAAGTTGAATATATGTGAAATATAGGTAGATTTCTTTTGGGATGCAGTGAGAAAAATCTGAAGCCCAAAACACAAGGATCACCTGGTGGTACTGCGAGCAGCCATAAGAGCCGGTACCCTTTTCATGCCAATGTGCTAAAATTAATTGCCATTGGCCTTGCTTAGAACTCGGATGGAAGACCTGAAAAAAGCAAGTTTCTGCAGGAAGAGGTGTTGGTGGCCCAGTAGCACTCTCTGTGGACCGAATGGAATCTACTGGCCCAGGAGAGTGATAGGGGCACTGTGCAGTAGGAGGTGCAGTCTTTTGGATGAGATGTTAAACTGATGTCCTGACTCACTGTGGTCATTAAACATCCCATTGCATTGTACAAAAGAGTAGGGGTATCGACCCCAGTGTCCTGGGGAAATTCCCACAAGCCTACTTCACTACATCAGGCATCTACATGTCCCTGTATATCTAATACGTTTTGCATTTATCTCCCTAGGTATCGCTCCAAATGAGAACGAGTTCTACCAGGTTAAAAACAGTAAAGGTTAGGTCACATAAAATCATTCCATGTTGCTGCTGTGTTGCCTGGAATGACCTTCACTCTCACATAATCCATTATGGAGGAATATTTGGCTCCCGAGTGAGCAGTGTGAACATCCCACACTCCTACAGTACGAGGTCCTGCTAATATTTAATTAACGCTAATTAAACAGGTGTTACATGAAGGTATCTATTAACCAGCAAAGTCTGTGAGTTATTATTTTTTGGCAGGATTGTTCTGCTATGTTAATTCACTCTGTTTGATAATTACATTATTTCAACTACTTCCGCACAATCACATTCAGTATCTAGTCTTCGGACCTATAATGAAAACATTTTCTGAGGATATAAACTTGGAATTGTTGCTTTTCTTCACACATCTCCATTCAGATGTCCTTTGTTGTGGATAAATACTATGTGAATTGAAAAAAGCAAATGCTATTTTTATGATCCGTCTAACCCCGTTTCAGTCATGCAAGTACTACAGAAAGAAAAAACTAAATAATGTGCGTGTAGGGTAGATCAGAAAAGCAGAGAAAGAGCTCGTAACCGACTGCAACTAAGACACAAAATCACTGTGTGATTCATACCTCACAACTATTAACTGCATTAAACATGATCTTTGAGCCTAAAACCATGTTGACTTTAGTACCTCCACCTCCTGAATTAACATCTCTTTAATATTGTATTGCGAGAGACTTGTATTGTCGGGCTTCAAGGCTTCGCTTGGTTTCTCTGCTGCTTTTCATATTCTTAATCATCGAGTCCTTTTTACATTCCCTACTGGAAACGTGTATCTCGGGTACCCACAAATGATTCTCTCTATACCTTTCTGACTGCTCTTTATCGGGTTACTTAGCCTGATGGCTTCCCAAAAGGGTTCCTCTTCTCAGTCACGTCTCTTCTTTGCTCTGGCCCCCCGGCGGTGGAATGAGGTCCAAACAACAGTCGGGACAGCTGAGTTACTGTCTGTCTTCTGCCGCAGACTAAACACTAACTGAGCTCTGAGACTTTATCCCAGATTCAAGAACTCTCCTTATCTACATTTAACACTAGACTCTTAAATTAATAATTTGCTGCTTAGAGCAGTATATCTTCAATCTCACTCTTAAACCCATTATGGCACTTAAGGTTGTGATGTAGGTTTATGTAAAGGCTACTCCTGTGACATGGATGACTTGGTATAGTCTGCTCTTTGCCTAGCTTTATTGTATGGATTACATAAATCACTCCAGATAATATGCGTGCGCTAAATGCTTAAATGTAAATATAAATTAAATAGAGCGAGAAGCTTGCGCAAGTCTGAATACGAATGCTAACATCTTCAACTGAAGCAAGAACATGCCGTTTATGTTCCTCATAAACGGCAGATGTGGTCATTTAGCGGCACTCTGATGTCTTTTTTTTTGGGGTGGGGGGGGGGTGGCACTCCTTGTTGGAATTCTGTTGAATTCCATTGGATGGAAACTCTATGCCACAGGGCTCCAACTGGGCAAGCCCTGTTGCTATTGCCACAGAGTGACAATGCAACCGTCGACCTCAATTCCCGGCTCCATCCATCTCTCTGACATGCTTCCCATAACAAGGAGTTCATGGTTTACATCTCTGGGGCTGTCTGACTTCCTAATAAAGTCCTGGTATAGTGAGAAGATACGCTTCCCGGAGCACAGGACACATTAGAGTGAAGTATCTGCAAACATAGCCACCTATAAGTCCACCAGGCTCCTGTGTGCAATAGGTTCAGCCACATTGTATAACCTGCAGCAAGTTATGCATAATTAACATAAATTAAGTGTAGCAGATAATTAAATTAATAGAAAATGTGTATGCTTTACCTACAAAAAGGGTCAGCTAGCACAGCGGTTCTCAAACTCTGTTTTGGGGGACCCCTGTGTATGCTGGTTTTCATTCCAACTACACTTTAAGTCCCAGAATTTTAACAAGCTGTTCATTTTTTTAAATTACCCATCTCATGTTTTAATGCATTATTTACCCTCTTAAACCACCTTAGGCCTATGTCAGAAACAGATATGCATGCCATGAAGAATAAAAGTTCTATATTCACATTGTGCTATATTGCAAACAATTACATAAAGAGAGGTGAACAAAATGTTTTGAACTGTTCAACTTAAGACTGAGGGGAATCAACAGGCTCCTAATTGGTGAAAGTGCCCAGTCAACATTGTTGTGTTGTAAATTCAGTGAAATGGTGTCTAGCGTTCAGGTGAAAACCCGGCTAGAATGTAGGCAAGCTACATCCAGGTAAAACATGAGCTAAATTAGTCCTAAATTGAGCTAAATTTACATTTATGTCATAACATCTCTCAGCCTATAGAGTTCCACCCCTCAAGACATCTAGATTCCGGATTTTCCTGAATGGGACATGGCCACTAGAACAAACTTGCTAGATAACGAAGAATTCAAAGACGAAGCTAATTATAATGAGCCAAACCTGCATTGTGTTAACAGATTTAAAAGTGCACGATGCAGGATTTTGACCTTGAAAATGTTATAAAATAACCATGTCATATCTATGATGCACTGACAATCTCTGTCAAAAAAAATAAATTGCTGAAACCTTGCTTGTATTTATTATTCTAAAATGTGTTTTGGACGTTTCTGGAGCTGGCACTCTTTTCTGTGTAGGGAGGGGTGGGTGTGGCTACAGAGCCTGTGGAGTGGGATCAGGTTACTTTCACTGGAGCATTTGTTGCCAGCTAGCTACTGCAGTGACGGAGGTGAAGACACGGAGGTACAGTGAAGCCAAACAACAAGCGGTCAGGGCACGTTCACAAAGCAGAGTCAACCTGGGATTTGCTTTTCCTCAACGGCCACAGCTGAAGTTTAGCAAGAGGGTTTAAAGTCACGCGGAGTTGGAGTGTTTTCTGTTGGACCTGTAATTAACGTTAACTGTAGCCTAGATGGCTGAAGTCGGGTACCTTTAGCATCATTAATATAACGATGTAATATTACATAGTATTTGAGAAAAATTGTATACAAATATCTTCACGAAAAAGTAATTTACTTTACAAGGGTATTCGCTATTTACGATAGACAAGATATGGTCTGCTAAGGTTACTTATTCCACACGTGATTCCATGGGCGGGGCTTGTGTGCAGCCACACAGATCTCCTACGTTATTGATGGTCTGGAGGGATATTTCTCTGCATCAGGCTGAGATCCTGGGGGTTGGCGTTTCTCAGGGCCCGACACTTCCAGTGACTTGAATACTGATGTGAGAAGTGGGGTGCCCTTCTCCATACCCGGTTCAAGGCCTCTCCTCGCTGAGCATCCCCTCCCCCTGCAGAAAGGCTGAACGGCTCCGTTTTCAGCAGAGCAACGGCATGTCAATCAGAAAGTCCTCATATCACAGGCACAGTTACTGTAACATAGTTACATGTAATAGCACGTGCAGCATATCTCAAACGATAGATATTACAAGTCCTGCTTGTAACATTTATATGCAACATGACTATATTTATATAGATACCCTTTTGTTTATGTTTTTAGAAAGCACTAAAAAACCCATTTTCATACATCAGTATGGCAAGAATAGTTAACTTCTGTAATGTTCTACCACAGCTCTGCCAGTAAGCTGTCATTTTGTCATTATCCAGCATTTGAAACGGTAAATGCCTTCGCTCAGCTACTCCATACTATTCACCTTTGTTTTAGCAGGCAGGGATAAGCAGATTAAGTATAATGTATCATTCAATTTTGTTCTTTCTTAAAACACAGACTTGGATTTCGAATTAATATGCGCAATTTAATCTTTATATTCCGGCTTCAACTTGGCGATGCCTAAAAAAATAACTAAATTTCCATAAAAGATGCGAGCAACAGTTGATAATATAAAGCATGAAAGGATCAATGTGACCCTCATCTAAAGCGTTAAATCTATACGGTCCCATATTGTTCATTGGTACAGTACCACAGTGTTACCAGGGGAGGGTGTCTCGAGTACTAAAGTCCGAAAGTCAACCTTCTTGTTGGTTTGAATCCAGAAAGGGAGCAGTGATTTGACTATAAATATGGCAGCAAAGCCTGGTAAGATCAAAACGTAAAGCACTGCAAGTCACTTCGGATGCACACAATTGAAAAAAATATCATCGATTTTCTGTTACAGCATGCCTTTTCTGGGTTCTCCCATTCACAATGGACCCAACAGCTCTTGTTGTTCCAGGTGAATTATATTCAGTCATGCTCCCATCACACGTGTTTATGTATCACCTTACAATCACATCTACATAGGTTTGATTAGACAAAAAATAAACGGGTTAATTTTTCACTTCGGTACCTCTGTTCTGGGCAGTCTTGTGTGTGGTTACAGCAGCCATGTACTTTCTGTATGTGGTCTAGCTATAATAATTAGACTAAGAACCAAAATGTAAACATAGCTTGTGCTCCTCAGTAGCTCCTTGTGAGATGGGATTTCAGTTGCTTCCTGTGCCTGCTGTGTGAGAATATCTTCGGCACGATAATTAAAAACAGCGTGTGCATCTATCGGAGAACAATAATACCACGAAAGAAAAACAACAGAGGATTTTTATCATCTTTTAACCAGCCGCTTTATTGATTGCTTGCTAATTGCTGTTCAGTACGAGCCGCCTTTTCCCATCGTCTCCCACACTGGGCCGACTCCCAGTGTGTGCACCGTTCCATTATTTGTTCATCTCGAACCATGACAAATCTTCAACATGACAAAACCCTTCTCCAACAAATCAAAGCTCTTCATGGTGTGCATCTCAAGCCTGCTCTCCCTTGTGAACTTAGTGTGGTCTTCACTGCTGTAAGTCAGTCAAGATGGCGACTCAATCAATACAGAACACATTCATGTATTTTTCTGTTGTTCAGAATACATTTGCAGAGGAATATAACAGCAGGAGACCGCTGCAGCGGTATTGGCAAGATTTCAGCTTGCATGTCAGATTCATTACCAACACACCGTTCAACCCTTTCAAAAACAATTCCAATCTTGCCATAATGTACCCTGACAGGAGAAATTGCTGCAGAATTAGACAGGAGATTCTGGCTTTCAGAGGAAAAAAAAGAAAACACCTGCGTTTCTTTTCCAGTGACTTCTCTCTTCTTCAATCATTTTTAGTTTCAGATGGTTTCCTTTTTGATTGCCAAACTGGAGAATAACCCAGTAAAGAGAAAAATCATTTGCGACGCAGTTTAAAAAATAAAAAAAAAGACCTTGATTGCATCTAGATTGTTCCCTTCATTTCTGAAATGAAGCATTTCATTTGACTATAGATATCAGGAGCCGGTGGCTCAGTAACACGTCTGCAAGCAGTTCCACCCGCTTTTCATGCTCATTCGTGTACACATTACTAATCTCCGGAGCGCTGAAAAAGTTTAGATTTTCAGTAGTGGTCTATGATGGCGATGCGAACTTAGAAACTATGACCAAGCACATGCATCAGTGTCAGAGACTCTAAATTAAAGAGGGTCTTATTGTTAATCCACAGAATAACAAATGTTAGATTAAAACATTTTTTACATCAACCTGAAGTGGATGTTGTCCATAATTTTCCATTCAAGAATGTATGCAAACATAATTTTCTACACAATGTTTTCTGTCAAGGAAATTAACTGAAAATTTAAATAATCCAAAAATAGTTTGTTTCTCAAGCAAAGAAATTTGATTACAATATACAATATTATTTTTTGCAGTAGAATTCTTGTAAAAAATAGTGTTTGACTGGATTTATTATATACTGTATTAAAAATAGTGTTTGCATTCACAGCTGGGTGGCCATTTAATGTATGGTAGAGAAAACATCTTAAAAGAAAAAACTGAAAAAAAAAGATATTTTCAAATTGTATTTACTAGCTGTATCAGATTCAAATACATTTATCCCTAAAGTGAAAAAAATTGGTTTGTGGATTGATACCACCTTAAAGGTTGCAAGTATACTCCCGATTCTTCGATGCATAATGTACAATCACAATCCAGTGACATTTCACAAATTCTGGTAACCCCCACATGGTACCACCATTGCCTGTCATTCCGCTCTCTCTTTCACTTTTCATTTTCACAACATACAGAATCTTTTCTTCAGACTCTGTCCAGCTTGCCTGGGCCTGTGATATGCAGCTTTATCTCAACACTAAAATATTTACAGGGGGCTAAATCATGAACCCACTCCCACCTACCAAACTCCACCCCCCCCTCCCCACCAAAAGCAAACTAATAGATTTTAAAGGACATTAATGTCAAGTAGCTCTCTGATTGCGTCTTCTAAACTATGCTGCAAATGCAGTCTGTCTAAAAGAGAAGTTGTCGCTTTATTATCTAGTTATTACTAGCCTGCTAATAAATTATTATTAATGCTATTTTTGATCTATATAATGTCTATGCCCTCACATGAGATATGTCATTGTCATATGAAATAATGATCCCAGAGAATGGATGGGTAAAAAATGGGTGGTCTGGTGAAAGTAATTCACCACCAAATTTGAGTGATGGGCGAGGGCTAGACAGACCATAAATCACAGTACAACCCCTATAGCAAGGGTGTGCCACTGTCCCCTTGGAATTTCACCCTCTACTGTGCGTGAATGCTCACACGACAAAAGGATTAAACAAAAACACATCCACCTGAAATGGACGCAGTGTGGATATTAATGCAGAAGTGTATTAAGATGGAATGAGGGAATCCCTTGTCATGTGGGCGTTTAAGGAGTCGAGGCAGGAGCCCCTAGCTACGCTGTGGAACGCCAAAGTCCTCTGTGCTGGAGTCCAGCAGCTCGTCCTCCGAGAAGCTGATGTGGAGGCAGGTCTCGTTGATGGGGGAAGAGAAAGGAGCGGTGCGGTCGTGGCCCTCAGAGTTCCTGACGGGGCTCGGGGGCCCCGGGGGGGCCAGGACGCAGCCGAACCCGGCTCTGTCCTCCAGGTGACTGCTGCAGCTGCTCGAGGTCGACAGCAAGGTGCAGGGATCCTCGAACGGGTCGTCCCGCCGGGGCGAGAGGAGAGACTTCTCCTCAGAGCGTACCCCAGAGTCCTCGCTGGCGGAGCAGGAGCCGCTCTCCCCGTTGCTTAGCGACTGGAAGTCGGACGAGGAGGAGGAGCAGGGTGTGATGTCTGGGAAGGAGCCGCTGTTGACCAGGCTCACCCCTCCGTTTGCCTCAGTGGGAGGGGTCAGTGAGGTTGGCTTGGGGTCGGACTCCTGTCCTGGGGAGAGCGTCCTGTTTGGACGTTTGCGGTTCATGGATGGGGGTGGAGGGTTCAGCTTGGGGATAATCTGCCGAAACCTGTAAAAACCAACAAGCAAAAACGAAATCACTAAATTCAGTTTTTCACTGTGCTTCTACAAACCCAAACAGACTGATTAAGAAAATAAAGTCTGAAACTTTGCTCCCCACCACATAGCCCTGTTGGGAATTAAATCAACTCCTGACCTGTCAGCTGTTAGTCAAAAACTACAAACCCTGGTCAAGTACTTTTTTACATTTTAGGATTCAAAACGCACAACAACAAATGCTGGTCAAGACGGGCCAGTATTTTATAGTTGACAGACAGGCCAAAGGCTTGATTTAATCAGGCTCCCTAATGGCTTTTCTATTAGTGCCTTCATTTTTAATTTCAGTGCATTTGGTGCTGTGCCCAAGCGGTGCGTATAAATGCAAGACGGATGTGCGCATGCTCTGGCTGTGGCTTGTGGATGTGGAGAAGACCGTCTGGCTGCACTTATCTCTGTCCCACAGTACCCCCCACAGCGAGCGAGCTGCAGGCTTCCCCCATTCATCAGCAGCACTAAACACTGGCGCTAAAAATAGCTGCAATGCAGTAATCCAGCCCAGCCTGAGACACCCCTCAATGTGAGGCGTCGCTCACATTCGACAAAAAAAAACAGGACCGTTCCAACCACACAGTCTTTTGCCTTTCCATTCAGCCTTCCCCATGGCCCGCTTCCAAGGCCGGAATGTCGAGCAACAGCCATGCTCCACATGACCGTACAACACAGCGCATAACGACGATACATATTTCAGAGCTAGAGCTAGAGAGAGAGCTAGAGCTAGAGCTAGAGCTAGAGAGAGAGAGAGAGAGAGAGAGAGAGAGAGAGAGAGAGAGAGAGAGAGAGAGAGAGAGAGAGAGAGAGAGAGAGAGAGAGAGAGAGAGAGAGAGAGAGAGAGAGAGAGAGAGAGTTTGCTTTGGAAAATTGAATTGCATCATGGGGATAGTTTCGGTGTGGGGGGTTCGGTGGCCTCAGTAAATCCAGAAATGAGGAACACGTTTTATAGAGGGAAAATAAACTAAGTCTGCAGTCGTGTAAATCCTCCCTGCAGGCAGGTGTGTTCCCTCACTGCCGCGGAACTCCGGCCGGGCGCAAGACAGCGTTCCCAGCTTCCGAGTGTCTGCTGAGGGATGTTGTTTACGTTCTATCAGAGTGTCTATTCACTCCGATTTACATTTAGCGTCATCGGCAGTTCTGCGTCTTTTAAGAGCTTACAAACCAAGCTTATTATTCCCTTTTCCCAGATGCTCCTTCCAAAATAGGAAGTGATGGGATCAAATTAGCATTGTGCCTAAAACACTAAGGTTAACCAAGGTTAAGGCCAAAAGGAAAAATCCCCCACCCCACCCAAAAAAAGAAGTGTTTCACACAAACACCCAGTACACCATATGTGTACTGCACTACTTTATAAAACAGCACTCCTAAAGATCTGAGAAATGACTGCTGATTTGAAAAATTATGAAAACAAATCAAGCTATTATTTGGTACATACTACAACCACAATAAACATTAACAACAACATATGGGTTTAACAAGAGCAGGGTGCATTTTTACTCTAAGGTCTCGAAACACAGGGTAATAATATCCTTTTCAGCTAGCTGCTTGCGGATAATGCTCTCCACTGACTATTTAAAACAAGCCGATATGTAGGTCAGCTTTGCGAAGTAACAGCCCCTTATTTGCATTGCGTATGATCTAGACAAGAGATGAGCACAGACATGAACTTATTAAGTAAAAATAGAACACATCTTATTTGTATAATAAAATATTTAAACTTTCAAGTCTAGAGAACTAGTCTCTGTATAGCTTTTCTTGTAAAGATCAGGTATAACAATACTTTACTGACTGACACCGATACGTTACATTTAAGCTCTTATTGACCGATACAACCCAGATATTATCATTATTGTGAATGGCACAATACATAATTGAAATGATGCAAGTAGTAGATCCTTTTCTGGAGTTTACAAATCAACCTACACCTTCATGCAATCAAGCCAGTGGACCAACTAAAAGTAAGATGAGGAGAAAGCTTTATGCAAATGTGTCTAGAATTAGGTATATAAGTATCAAGATGGGCTGTAACCTGCATTCCCTTGAGGTAAGGATGGTTATTTTCATAGCTTAATGAAAATGTTTCACAAAACCCAGAAAACTGTTAAGACTCTACCTTTTGGTGTATTGCTTTTAGTTTCTGAAAATCACTTGGTCAAATTGGTTATTGTTGTCGGTGTGACAGTGAATGTTTTTGCACACGTCTAGGTGTGCGTTTGTGTGCCTGAGTATTGGTGTATATGTGTGCGTGTGTGTACATGCGTGCACGAGTATGTGAGTACGTGTTTGCCTGACCATCTGTGTGCCTGTGTGTCTGTTTCCGGTTTTTCTCTGTGTTATCTACAGGAGGCTGGCAGGATTAGAAATACTTGCTCAAAGATTGCCCTGAATAGCAGGCCCCACTGACAATTCTACTCCCTCACAGAGAACACTGTCCAAACCTCATACCACCTAATTCTCTCCCCATCTTAATTTTCCACCATAGCCTGGTATAACCTCCCAAAGCTACAAATACAAACTAGTACAACACACCTAGACAGAATGCAGACCCCTACTGAGGCTCCATTATAGTACCGTTTGGAAATCCAAACAAGCTTCCTGTCACACTAATGTAAACAAGAACACCCGGTTATTACAAATATTTAAATGAAGAGTCCATTTTATATTTTTGTCATGAAATGAAGACTCAAGAGCCCTTCTTGTAATGTGACGTGTAGCCGAGCCGTTTTAAGGAATACTGGGCAGCTGAATGGAAAAGGGGACCAGGCGTGCGTGCGTGCTTGACGGACAGTCGCCACACAGAGCATGCACATGCTTCAGTATACTCACATCCCATCGGGGCTCTGCAGTATGAGATGAAGAGACTACAGGAGGAGGAGGACTGGTAGGGGGAGGGGCAATCTGGTAAAGCTGTGTGTGTGTTCAGCGACAGATGGACGCGCGGCCAATCAGAGCGGGGGTTCCATCTGGCGCCGCCCATGGGCCAGCAGGGTGGGACAGCTTCGTTGGGGTAGGGGGGGGGTGGGGGTGCTAGATTAGGAAGAGAATGAGCAGGAAGGGGGGTTCTTCGCACCTGCACCAGAAAGAAGGGGAGATTGAAACGGTCTGCTCTGCCGCATCTCAGCCCTACCGCCTGGTTTCTCGGCTGCAGAACGCAGTGAGCTACAGTGCGGTACGGTACGGTATGATATAAGACAGGGCAGAGACAGAAGGACGGCCTCGGCCACAGTGGGGGAAACAGGATCACGCTTGGGGTCAATGAGAAAGGATGACACGCAGCCGGAGGCACAGTGCGCGGCGGATGATGACGGATTATAAACCGGAGTAGAATTGTAGGGGTTGAGTTATGGGTGGAAGTGTGAGAATGGAGTACAGGGAAGGGCGAGTGGGGAAAGGGGGGTCCCGCTTTGTCACCCTAACCCTGCTGGCAGAATCCCATATCCGGTGAACACGTACAACCCAAGGAGATTGTGATCCACACAGTATCACATTCCATCATCGTACGATTCTCAGCATAAAGGCCGGCCGCAGGACACATATGGAAGCAATGTCATGGCAAACATATGTAACATCCGTGTATCAGGTCTGAATTCACACCAGGTGCGTTCCCACTGGAACGGGTGCGAATCTGGTAGACTTGAAAGAGTTCAATAAATTACAGCTGCATTACTCCACATGGTCCACATAATAAAATAGGATTTATTTTTTCCAGCGCGATAAGAACTGCTTTTCACCACAAAGGCTTCTTCATGTCAATTCAGTCAAATTGAAATGGCTCAGGGCTGTGGGTGGCTCATTTGGTTAAGGCATCGTTACAGTGCATGGATGGGTCCCCATGGTCAGGGATCAAATCCAGATCATGCCAGTGCTGGCTATGGTCAGTAGTCGTGCAGGGCAACGCATAATTGGCCGTAGTGTTGCCCTGGGTTAGGGAAGATTCAGTTGGCTGGGATCTGCATCTCACCGCTCTCTAGCGACCCCCACTGGTCAATCAGGCGCCTGGAAGTCCGTCTGTTAAGTTGTACATGAACGATCTCTGACTCATCTCTGCGCGAGCCCGACTTGCGACCTGGGCCGTGACGAAGTGCACTTGTCCTTCTGTGCTTTGCAGGAGCACATGCTTGCCTGTGGTCTTCCAAATCGATAGCGGAGGTTCCCGGCAATGAGTAGTGATATATACAATTGAGAAAAAGGGGGCAGTTTTAAAAAAAATAAAAATAAAAAAAATAAATAAATAAAAATTTTATGGCTCTTACGGGATGGAAAATACAGCACACTGCCAAAGAATTTAGGACATTCAATGTTCCAGTGAAGAGGACTAATGCGAAAAAATATAATGACTAATGACAAAGCAAGGGGGAGGGGATCTGTTCAAACACAAAATGAAAGTGAAAACACAAAACAAATTGGATTACTAAAATGTAACTGCCTAGAGTCATTGACTCTCTAAACATTCCCTCAAATGTCCGTTTGATAAAAATGGGTCATGCCCCAACATTGCTTTGATTTATTTTCTATAAGGTTTTTATAAAGCACTGCTGTTAGACAAACACAACACATATCAAATGGTGAAACTGATGAGACCATCGCAGGGCTAATTCACAACAGTCCTTCATACAGGCCTTACACAACACATTCGCTGAAGCTCTGTGCATAGGGCTGAGGGGCAGCTGTCTGCCATCTTGGGTGATGACATCGCAGCACGCAACTGGCTCACAGAGATCTGTGGTATTCAAAGCACCTGATTGGCTGCAAGCGGTAGACCTGACTGGAATGCCAACGTCGCTACCAAAATCAAACAGGCTCTGCATGGGCACCCTCAGCTTGCTCAGCCAATCACATCAAAGACAGTCCTGTCATAGTAGCCTACTTACATTGGCAGAAATGGGAAATAATAGCCTGGACATAACAGATATTCTTTGAGGATGTGGCAACCTGGGTAAAAAACTTTTGGTTAAATCTGCCAGTCGACTGCCCCAGGTGTTCGCACGCACGCACTAATGAGGCTGAACCCCACTGGAGAGGCTTAAAGCCTCACCCCTTGGCTGAAGACCACAATGCTGAATAAAAACAAGACTATATTTCATTCACATATTTGGCTCCAACTGGTTATATTGTTTGGAAGATATAAACTAATTACAAATAGGTAGCAGTTCATTTCTCATTTAAAAAAAAAAAAAAAAAAAAAACACTAAACCGGTGAAAAATGTTTTTCACAGATTATATCCACTACCTGGCTTTTTAAGATGTTTACTGCCAATTGTGAAAAAGCTGAAGATGTATACATTTAACACTGCACCTTTAAATGTGAAAACGGACTGTTTACTCCGGTTACTGTGTGTGTGTGTGTCTGGGACTAAAACCTCTGTTCTGAGTGGAATTGACAGGAACAGCAGCTGTAAAAAGGCAGTCAATACTGTAAATATTGATTTGCTTCGGGAATTTGGCAGCAAACCATACCACCGGACAAAGCCTGGTAACTGGTGTGAAGTGGGTTTTCTTCCACAGTCTTCTGGTTTTATTGCTTCATATTGTTATAATCAATTTTGTTGTGGTTCAGGTTCTGCGGGTCAGACGTGGAAGATTTGGCACAAAACCCACCTTCTTTCTTATCTGTGTCGGTTAACATCCACTGCCCATGTGACCAAAATCTGCTCAGAATGAGACCCCCCCCCCCCCCACCCACTGCTAATCATAAGCTTATTTCCTTCCTCGAGAACCCACTGTTCTCATTTGGAAACTTTCCTTCTGTTCTTGAAGTCAACATTTTATTCTGCCTGAGGCCAGTTCCTCTGATTGAAAAAAAGATGTTGGCATTGCGCTGAAAATTATAAGGCAAAAACATGTGACGTTTGTCTCACTAAAAAGCGCATTGGGGTACAGAAGGCGTTTCCACGGCCTGGAGCAGAACACAAAGGATGTAAATGCCAGTGTTTTTTTTTATTGGCCGAGAGGGGTGCTTACAGTAACCATGGTGTCTGCAGGTTGCTCTGTACCACTGTGATCCTGACCCTGCCTTTTAGGACAAGTCCCTGATAAAACAAAAGGTTCCCCTGGGTTTAAGACCTCTCTCTCCCATGCACAAGCCAATAAATTAATATCTAACCAAACGAAAAGGTCAATATTTTCTATTAACTGTTCCCAAATTAACTTCACAGTGTGGGCAGAGCGGAGGGGAGCAGAACACACAAATAATTCCAGTCTGAGCCTTATTTACATGCAGATTGATTGTGCTGAGAACTCCCCGTCTACCGATTTCCCTCATTTCACACATTTGACTGCAACTTCCTCCACGGGTTTGCTGTTCTCTCTAATACAGGCCCTGACGTCAGCTCCGATGTAAGGGAAGATGAGGATCTGGCAGTGCAGTGCGGCATCCTGTCTCACAGCAGGAGCCTGGCACACATGTACAGGCAGTGAAAGAATCACACAGAGGAACCTGCTCTGAGAGAAGCCAGGGTTAATGCAAGCCCATTTACATTGTGCTGACAGTGTGTGAATGTGAAGAGGAGGGGGGGGGGATCTAGTCTTTTACTGCCAAGTAATGCAACCAAAAAAGATGAATGGCTGTATACGAGAAGATATTTATTTATCAGAGATTGTGTGCGCTCACTGAGTTTAAAAACGAAGCGAAGCTACTGAAACAAAACGGCAAAAACACAACTAGCTACGGCTGCACCTGCACTTTCCTTTTCTGCTACCTTTCGCCCCTACGTCGTTGTTCAAAGATGAAAAGGAGGATTGCTCGGCCTCGACGCTGTTGTCGGACTATATCACGAGGAAAGAATCTTGACAAGAGACACTTGATCACAAAAGTGTAGACATGCACTCGCTCAAAAAGAGGCACAGGGTGCTCGGTAAGTGCATCAGAATTCAGCATTCAGAAACAAGTTCAGAGTGAAATTACCACAGACAAGTAGACTTACGAATGGACAAGAACTCAGTGCACTTCTTTTTTCACTCCTTTCCCTTGTTTTCGGGTGAGTGTATGCCTACTCTTTCACCTCACAGTTTCTCCCCCATTTGGTATCCTCAGACACAGTATGGCGCTGCATTAACAAGCATGCACCCATTCCAAGTTGTAAGCACCGCAGCTACAGCGCACAAACTTTATTGACAAAGTGACTATAATCTGGATTACAGCCCCTACAACAGATGTGCAAGCACCACTCTATAGAGAGGTCAATCTGGATAACTGTGCAGAGTAAAACTTGGAACGGCGTTTTTGCTTCGGGGGTATTACTCAGCGGTTGTCCAGGTAACACACTTAGCCAGCTTCATGATACAGGCCCATGGTGGGACAACATTGTTTCCATTTTATGTAGATTACTGATCATATAATAATGATGATAATGACAATAATAATAACAATACTAACAGTAATAATCACAGTGCACTGTATTAAGTATTGTTCTAATATAATGTCCAAATCCTTTCCAAATGAAACAAAAATAACAACAAAAACAAGTTAAAGGCCGTTAAATATCTTCTGAAATGTCAGTATATATGACAACAGGACAAAAACCAAATGTAAAAAATGACATTTTCTACTTAAAAACCTGCATGGAAGGCTAGGTCAAACTTGCAGAGAAAGCAGTCACCTTAATTTCAGTAATGTTATCGTACTCAGACACTGTCACACAATGGTTTAAAAGTCATTTCTAAAATGGGGGAAAAATCTACACTAAAGGTTGTTCTGATAAAAAGTCTCAAAGCAGGATATTGTAGACTGCAGACATGGTAATCCGTTGAAGCTAATGATGTAGCGTAGACTAAACAAGCAATGTATAGGTTACAGGGTCTTTTCTAAATGAGCCATTTGGAGCTCTACAATATTGCAAATTTAATCATGAAACTAAACAGAAGTTGGCTCAAACCAAAAATTCCTCTATAATGTGATGTACAGTAATACAGAGATAATCTGTGTTGGTGCAGGTCTTTAAGAAATCCTCACAAGCTGGCCTTACACTTTCCCCCAAAGCAGAAATACGAAGATATCTTTTTAAAATGCCCGCTTTGTATTTTTGTTACTGGAGAACTAAATCTACCCTTTCTGGGTCAAGAAGTTGTAGGTGTCTTTCTTCAAAACAATGTACTGTGTTTGGAACATTGTGATGTCAGAAAAGGGGCAACCCCAGGCCTCCGGAAATATCAACATCTTAAAGTGGAGGAGGGGTGTGGTCTGGCCTGTGGTGCTATTATATCCATAACCTAAACTGGAGCATGGGGTGTGGTCTGGCATGTGGTGCGATTATATATATATGCCCCAAACTGGAACAGGGTTGTGGTTGTGACTGTGGTGCCAGCTTCCAGTCTGCCTCTCCAGCTTGACTGTATGATGCAACATGATGACAAACACAAACGGCACAAGCTGCCATGTGTAGTCTAACGTGCAGCAGATGCTGCAAGTACACACTATCCAGAAAGCCTTTGGGAATGGCTCCACAAGAAAATAAAAACAAAAGTAGAGTGACTGGTCTCCAAAACACAAAACGCTAATAAATCAACCTCGTGAGAGCTGTTGATTTAAAGGCCCACACGCATCAGCATTCTCTTCCTGGTTTCGGTATCTGAAACGCCCACAAAAACGTTAGCAAAGAGCAGCGACGTAGCTTTTTTGAAAAGTCGCAAACCCCGCGACTCCGCGAAGTCGCAAATCTGTACACATTCGGATTGCGACTCCGACAAATTATGCAAAAACATACGTCATATCACGTGGGAAATCGTTTTACTAAGAACAAAGTATTTAAACTAAAAGATGCATACTTCGACCAAAATTGTGATCTATTTACTTGAACCAGTATGGAACACAATTGAAAAGCTCCAGGATGATATGAAAAGCACAAAACGTATGCATGTGGGCCTTTAAATATGCGGCCAACGAGCATAGCACCAGTGCTCAATTTCGCTCTGGTTCAGTTTTTAATACTCATAATCTAGGAGTCCATATAGTCTTTATGGACACTCTTTTGAAACTATACACACCTGATAAAAGATTTTTGGTACCTTTGGCTGAACTTGGTCCAAGGCTTATCAGAATTTTAGAAAAGTTGAGAAAATATCTATAGCCCATTCACACATGGCACCTGCAATATTGCAGAGTTCAATTATCCGGGGACTCAGCGTTATAAAAGGTAGAACACAGACCCCTTCCACCTCCAACGAAGTTTAAACAAAAGTTAAACATGACACATTTATTCTAATTTTAAAGCAAGATTACTTTTTATTAACATTTTTTTTACACAATAATAATAAAAAAGAAAAAAAAGAAAAAAGAAGGTGTTTGGAGAAAAAAGGGTGAAGCATTTGTAGAGAAGAACACCTTGCCAACTGTTAAGCATGGAGGTGGATCCATTATGCTTTGGGGTTGTGTGGCAGCGGGTGGCACAGGAAGTACTCTGCGGGTAGAAGGAATAATGGATTCCAGCAAATATAAAAAAATCCTAGAGGCTAATGTTTGAAGGTCAGTCCAGACATCGAAGTTGAAGAGAGGTTGGGTATTCCAGCAAGACAATTATCCAAAGCATACCTCAAAATCAACCATGACGTACCTCCAGAAAAACCGGATGAAGGTTTTGGAATGGCCACCACAGTCCACAGACTTGAATATTATTGAAAATCTGTGGAGAGATCTCAAACATGCCGTGCATGCAAAGAGGCCGAAGAATATTTCTGAGCTAGAGGTGTTCTGCCAGGAAGAATGGGAAAAAATTCCAAAAGCAAGAATTGAAAGACTCTTAGCTGGCTACAGGAAGCGTTTTCAAGCTGTTATAGTTGCCCGAGGTTCTAACAGGGTTCCCAAACTTTTGCACAGGGCTTTTTACCTTTTTTTATTATTTTGAAAACGTAAGAAATTTAAATAAAAAGTAACCTTGCTTTAAAATTTGAAGAAATGTGTCATGTTTAACTTTGTACCATTTAGAGGCCAGGTTAGCTTCTGTTCACCTTGATATAGCATTTTGACCAGGGGTGCCCACATTTTTGCACTCCACTGTATAATGAGTTTTGAGTGTCTATCATTGCATAAACCATGACTATTATTATTATTTGCTCTGGTTTACAAAAAATATTTTATATTTATTATTTTACACTTTCTCTATGTTATATATATATTTACCTTACTTTTAAACTGTTTTTATTTAGTTGTACCTTTATATTAAGTTTTTATTTGTACATTATCTACATTCAGGGAAAATCCACATCATTTGGCGACAGATTGAAACGTCTGAAATGAGGCCACATATTACAAGTGAAATGATGTTGTATGCTGATGGTAGTGTTACATACCTAACCCTCAATTTTAGGTAGGCTGCTAACAAGTACATAAGTTGTGGCAGCAAATAAATAAAAAAATATGAAATTTAAAAAAAAAATATTTGCACAAATAAATAATAATAATAAAATTATTATTAAAATAAATGCTTGCAATGTTTTGCAATAAAGCACAATGTGAATATGGGATTTTTATTCTTCGTGGCATGCACAGCTAGTTCTGACAATGTGGCTTAAGAGGGCAAATAAGTCTTCAAAACAAGAAAAGCGTGTAATTAAGAAAAAAGAAAAGCTTGTTAAAATTCAGGGATTGAAATTGCAGTTGGAATGAAACCAGCATACACAAGGGTCCCTAGGGTACTCAGAGGGTACTCAGAGGGTACGTAAAAGAAAAGTGGCTTCTATGTTATATCTTCAGCTACAATGTGTAGCTCAGAAGAACTGTGTATTGCATGGGTTCTAAACTTATAATATTTTACATTGATAGAATTTCCCTGAGCAATCCTCATATATTGGAAATTGATCAAGAATAACTCAAAATACTCTCGATTAGGAACAAAGGAATCGAGAAATGTTTCTGTACCCAATGAAGTTTGATGTTCATTTCTTCAGCTCCATAAAAACTGAATTTTGCTCAAGTGCGAGGGGCATAATTTCCGGTTTGTGCAGAGAATTGCACGTTTGTTCTGGAATGCCTACTACGGAAGGGGGTTACAGATATGGGTAAAGTGGGCCTTGCGGTGCATTAATGGAAGTCTCTGAACTGTAACAGAGGGATTTATCCTTGGAGGGCAAAACAGGATGTAAAATAAAGTCTTAGCAGAAGACTGTCAAGAACACAGAGTACAATTATGCCTTCTCCATAATCTGCTGTGGCATATGGAAAGTTTCGAGTTACAGGGCCGGCCTTTTGTGTCTAATTTGAGCTTTCACTCATATGAAACAGAGAAAAGGGGCCAACTTACAAACCCACAAGCATTTCAGGTGCCCTGCTAAAAAAAGAGAGTGAGAGAGAAGCTGGCAGACAAGTGATGGAGGACTACAGTTGTAACTTATCTGAAAGTAGTTGTACAGTTCTATGAATCAACTGGATCCGTTCCAGCCTCAACTACACCCGCCGCCTCCCCCAATCTCTGATTAAAACTACACTTCTACAACCTTCTGTCTGGACCCTGTTGCTACTACAATGGCAATAAAATGTTGAAAGTAGCTTGTCCCACTCATTCCAAATGAAGGGGGGGCTGTCTGTGCACCAGGCTAACTACATAATGCGTGTTCAGGGTGTGTTCAGCGAAAGTCCTGAACCCCACAACCCCTGCACAGTCCCTGCTCCTCCCTGCTTACACTGACCCTGTCCAGTCTCCACCTCACCATCCTGGAATTTGAGAAAATTTTCATGTTAAGCATGATGAAGCAGCATTGTGAAATAGCATTGCCAGCCATCTGTGCAAAGTCTGGGTAGAGGGTAGGGACTGGATGTTGCAGACCTGAATCTTGGAAGAGGTCAAGCTTTTATACCCTGAGCAGATTCTCAACCTCAATGACTTCAGCAGCTATTCATATAGATAAACAAGGTGTGAACCACACTGTGCTGTGCACATGTTAGTCATTAATAAATTAAGCAAATAAAGTACGCCCTTACCTTTCATCTGCTGTTTGGAGAGTACGGGTGTCAATTCTGGCAATTTCATTCCCTGATATATTTGACCTGTCTGCGTTCCATCCATTCCCTGCCTTTCCATTGGCTGCCCTGGCGAGGGTGTTCCTCTCCATGTTGCCCTCTTGCTTTGCCCCATTCTCCAGGTTGAGGAGACTGAGGTAGGACTCGGTGCAGCCCACTTGGGCGGCTGGCATGGGGGTGTCCTTGGGAATCCCCGCCGGAGTGGAAGTGGCCGGTGGGTCCTTCCCTTGGCTGTAGTGATTTTTCAAGTTGAGGGAGAGGGGCTGGGTCAATACTGAGTTCCATGTGGAATCCTGTCCATCAGCTGAGAGTGAACACACACACACAGAGAAAAATACACACAAGGTTGCATGAAAAGGTTTACACAACAAAAGCATCACCCCAATAAGGCACAGTGATAGACCATCTTCCATCATCTATGTGTAGACTCTGGTGGTAAAGCATGCCTCAGCACTGGCTCTGAGCCCATTACTGCAATTGGCTCGACTGTTAGCATTTTCAAGCAGGGGGAATAACATGATTAACATCAACCTGAAACATGATGCGTCACCAATTCTCAAATGGTAGTAGACACTGAAAGTTTAAAACTTACAAAAGTACAGATTAGCCTTTTAGATGTATATTATGTACGCAGCAGTCTGAGGAAAAAAAGCCATTTTATTTCAATAAACATGGAGCAGAGAAATGAGAGGGGGAGGGCATAGAAAAGTGAGTCACAGAGAGTGTAGAATGTGTGAGAGGAAGATTTACATATGAATGGAAGGGAACCGATTTAAGCTGCCCTTTGAATGAACAAAACAAACATTTCATGTGCTCCATGAAATGTTATTCCTCAAATCTTCCTTCTACAGTCTCTTTGCCTTGCGTTTCCCTCCAATATTCAACAAGAAGAGAGGGGAAGGCAGAGGTAGAGATGGACAGAGATAAGGAAAGGAGAAAGAGAGAGGTTGAAAGGAGAAAGAAGCAGGAAAGAACAAGAGAGGGGGTGGAGAGCAAAGAAGATAAGAGCGGGAAAGAGAGAGGGAGATGGGGAGAGGGGGTTTCTTACCCAGTAGATACACACACCCCCACACAACAGCTATGGGTGATATAGCTTGATTTTAAATGATTGCCTTGGCAAGACAACCAAGGCAATTCATCTTAGTCAAAAAGGTCCTGTGTGCAATAGTGTTATTTGAATAGTGAAATCTAACGTGAGGCCTCTAGAATTTTAAAGGAAATCTGGATTCTTTCTAACCCAATGATGAGCATTAATGCAGTACTGTGTCTCTGTACATGTTATCATATGAATATGTTCCAGATATAGCCCACTTTGCACACAATATAAAAACAAGTAAATGGGAAACACATTCTGCATCGTTCTTCTTCAAAAGGCACTCAGGGCTGGAATTGTTTTGTGATTTTCTTTCAACCCAAACATTCCAACAAACGAAAGACAGGACCCCAGAGACATCTGGTCTAGATCCAGATATTTGTAAGTGTGTTGTCCAGTAGGAAACAGGTTGGCCTCTGAAAGTTGTGCAAAAAGCTTGAGAACTGAAACTAAAAAAATCTCACAACACTTTCCGTGGAGGATGACTTGCTAAAAAAGACTGTCCATAATAACAAACGCATGTAATGCACAGTGTTGGGGAGTAGTGAACTAGATGTAATTAAACTAGTAGTTTAACTACATTTTGCAGCAGCTTGCTGGTAGTTCAACAACATTAATATTTGCATAGTAATTCAAGTATATAAATTACTTTTTTGCCATTTTTTGTGTAGTTAACTACTGAAACTACAACTTAGGTTTGGGTATTCCAGGAAGCTGGATTGTCAGCTCACCTGTGAAAAATATTTGGCTATAGTTTTTAATGTTTTCAATCTGAATTTGTAAAACTAAACTTGAATATATTGGGTGTCAATTAGTCATAAGTATTGATTATTGCTATTCATTAACAGAAGTTGTTGTATGCTATTTTAGAAGTTCCCTGGCTAACTGAGTAATCCCGCTTGGTGCCTGGCTAACTGAGTAATCCCGCTTCTTGCAAAGCTATGCTTTCAAAGTAGCTTCCCCAACACTGGTATTGCATAACGCTTTTCAAAAATGGTGCAGAGTGAAACAGTCAATTTGTCACATTGCGTAAAAGCCACATTGAAAAATGCACAAGAAACTTTATACGGTAGGTCTAGGTGTCGGTCAGGGATAATAGAGTTATCTGCAAGAAAATACCATTTTCCAACAAAGAATAATTCAATCCAGTCGAAGGCTCTTGCTGGCAGTAAGGCCAGCTTGCAATATTGACTGGAGTAGGGGTGGGTTTCGGCTTACAGGCCACTTTTTCAACCATTCGTGCATGCTTTATGGTGTTTAAAGACCATAAAAGATGACATTTCCATGTTATGCCATAAATTGCCTTTAAAGCGACAGACTCAGAGAGTTACTGTACAGTTAAATGCTAGACTGCGCAGTTATACGGTAGGTATAGAGAGGGATAGAAAAAGGACAGAGCGTAGTTAAACATTTACACAGTTAAACATGGAATTAGACTAAGTTTACACAGTTAAATGCTGGGTGTACAGAGCTCGAGTGGGCACAAGTAAACACAAAGCTTAGAGTGAATGTATGGGGAACACCGGGCTGGGCTGTCAGTGCCCTGTGCAGTCGGTACCCAGTGTCCCTTTCAGTTCTCGTGGCTTTAAGGTGCCTTACTCTGGCTGGTGCCGTGCACTTTGGCCTCCAGGTCCTTCAGCTGCTTGACCAGCAGTGCTACGTGCTGCAGAAGGTCCCGGTTCTGCAGTAACAGCTGGTGAACCTGGGCCTGGGCCTCAATCCGAGCCGCAGTCTCAGCTGACATCTGGTCCTTCAGGAGTTGCACCTGGGAGAGCGAGACAGCGCCGTGAATAGGGTGCGGTTGCAGTTGCATCCTACGGAAAAGGTTTCAAGTCTTTGCAGGCTTGTGAGTGCAGGTGTGCCTGTCTGTGCTTATGTGTACGTAACACGCATGTTTCAAAGCATATCTGCGTACGATCAACAAATTGACAGCAGACAAAGCCCTTTCACACAAGGCTCAAATTCCATAGCATAGTCAAAACGAAATATAATAAAGCATCTAATTAAAAAAATATATATATTTCAAAAGCTTCAAATTACAGAAAATAACCCAGTTCAGCAATCTGTATCCAACATATTTGGATGGCAGGTAGGACTATTCCATCCGCCAAGTTACGGCTTGGTAGCGTATGCTCCATACCTACACAGCACTGAAAGTTTGGCACTTTTCAGGGTTTCCTACAGCAATAACCACAATGACCACAGATTCTCTAAGAGTCATTATGCAAATTACTCCAGCTGCAAACGGCCATATTTAAACAAGAGATTTTGCGTGTTTGGAATGGTTACACACTAAAGAAATAGCTCGTAAAAATACGGTGAAAAGACTGGCAGCAATGTTGCCAGGGAAAAACTTTAATCAATTTAATGAATGGGGGAAAAAATCCTGTTATTTTAGTGTACTGTTACACTAAACAAGCTGGCGGTTTACGACTCAGTTTCACTGGATGTCTCTTACTTTCTGCCAGGAGTTAAAACGATGGTGACTATACTTACTATCACTGCTTGTGCCGTTAGTGTCACATACTACAATCACATTTCCATCTAATCATGGGTTTTATTTTGATAGTTTTTATTTGCTTTTGTTATTCATTGTTTGTTATAATAGACGTTGCATTGTTTGTTTGATTCAAATACTAGTTAGGCTACTCTTGTATTCTGTAAAACAAAAATGGAACTGATCTGGCGAGTTAAAACAGCAATATGTAGCAAAGTGGACACAGTAAGAGCAACACTAAAACCGTAGCCTGCTGCTTCAGTTTGCGGCTCCGTTAACGCAAACAAATGACTGGATGTTACGTTCATGTTTAAACGCGTTGAACTGGTCCAGTTGAAGGTGTGTCAGATTTCTTTACGAGGCATGGATAGGAGAGTGGTTATCCTCGTGTGACGCACTTTGAAGAGAACATTCTCAACCGGTTGAAAATAGAACGATAAATTTAACACGCCTACTTCTCCAAAATAAAAGAATGAACATATTTAATACTTTCATTGTGTTTCTTAAATGCCCTCTTGTGCAAATAGCATATAAAACCTAGCAAGTGTGACCAAACACCATGATAATCCTACTTTAAACAAGGCTACAGTATGTCAGCTACATATAGGGCAGTCATTAAAAATGTTTTGAGTGTAACACAGCTGATTTGCACATTATTTCCACCATAAATGATTGACATTAGACACTTTCACAGGACAAAGCCGGAATGTCCACATTCTCTTCAGATGGTAAGATGAAAAAACACAGGGACAAGCTACATTAAATAATTTAAGAAACATTGGGTAGCATTGCAGCTTGTTTAGGTTGTTTGAGCTAATATAACCAGTATTGTTTTTTGCTTGTTGTAACCTTTCCTCATTTTGATCTCAATATCTTTAATGACATGCCTAGACTTTGCTAGTTTTATTATATACAGTGCACTGTATGCATAAGTAACTTGGCATTTTTGTACGTTGAAAAAGTATTTTGTTGAGACGGTGAGATTACAGCTAGACTAGACAGGCCTCGTGACTATTTTTTGAGACAATGAAAATAATACATTTAACTATATAAATTTATAAAATAATAAGTGTGTGCAATATCAGTAATAGCATTTAGTTTTTTTTGCAACTATAAGAGAGTATTTCACCTCAGTACTGCCTGACTTTTCTAGTCGGGCTTTGAGGTGAGAGCTCCTCCTAGTGGTGAAGATGCATCAGTGATCATGTCAAAAACAGAATCCAACATATTTATTAACTGTTTTTGGTTCATCTATGATGATAATTCCACTGCCAGACCAACATATCGTTATCTAAAACTGGAAAGTGGGTGTTCAGTGTCAGGTCTGTTATTCCTGCATTACATTAGTGGCGTGTCTGTTGGTTACATGCTGTGCCTGAAGAGGTCTGGCTTGGCTCACTGTGTGGAGCTGGAACTGATAACTACAGGAAGAAAAATCTCCTGTGTGTGTGCATGAAGCGTTTGTGTGCGTCTGTGTCTGGGAGAAAAAGATTTAGACTAAATTATATTATTATACAGCAGACATCATTATCCATTTAACAACGTTTATAATACTGCAGTTTATATAGATAAGTAACCCCTGAAGCGGAGCAGCCAAAGTGCCTGGCAGCTGTGCCATACGTGTATTCAGTAACTCAAACTGTCCACTCAGCTTTCTGATGGGTATGCAGGTCATGTGTTTATTGCACAGGAATATAAAAAAACAGGAATCAACAGCCATATTAAAAGAACAGAAAACAAGAATAGCCAACGCATTTCAACCCCGTGGGGAGGCTTATCCTCGTTTCGTGTTCTTTTAATATGCCCGCGCAACATGCCAATATAATGAAGGCTTTTTAAAGGTATTTCCCATTTTCCTCCTCAGCCTTGCACACCTGGCAAGTATGCTCTAGGATTCATATTTTTCTTACTTTTTCAAGATTCTTATCTGTGAGCTTTGGATCCCCCTTTTTTGCTTTACTAAATGTATTCTATGTTTACCTGTGACATGAAGTGCATAAAAAACCCCTCAGACAAAGCCGATAATAACATTTAGCCCACTTGCTATTATATATCTGGTATCATCAGTGTACATCTGGTATAATCATTTGATTAACCATTTTACGAAGACTAATCTTAGATTAAGCAGTATATTGTGGAATAAAATTTACTACAAACAAATGGATAATTATTGTTAAGCAAATATACTGAACAGTATGCTGTACATGATATTATATATTTATAACTAGAAAGTTTGACCCCATTTATTGAAGGTCAAACATTATTGTTACTTGATGTGTCCACCTTTCGCCTTGATTACTGCCTTCATTCTGCCTGGCATTGATTCCACCAACTTATGCAACATCTTCTCCATCTTGCCTTCGATGAAAATGGATTTGTCTCCGAATACCTGTTCAATTTACGTTCTACTGCTCCCTTAGATATCTTCAATCTGGCTGCAATTTCGCGCAGGGATAGTTTTTCTCCACACAGGGTAACTATGTGGGTTTGTACGGCTTCAACAAGCTCTCTTGCAATTGTAACAAATACCTAAAAAAGAGTAAGACCAGTATAATGCTGACATTAACGGTAGAATGGCAGATTCAATCAATGAATGGAGTTGTTAATAGCCCAGATATTTGCATATTGAGCTTTAGTAACACACATTTATTAATATTTGAATGGAATAAAGGGTGTGACAACAAATAGGGAATATAGGGAGTCACATATCTTCCAATTTCATACAAGCGTTTTGGAAATGTGTTTTGTATTTTGTAATGTATTCTTGAATAAGAAGTGTAATTGGAACATCATACTTGCATTATTCCTTGATAAATATAAAAACAACCAAGACAGGTATTTAAAAATTTTTTTTTTTTAATCCCTTTAAGTTGTCTTCGAGTATCACCTTGTTTGCTAGCTATTCATCTGTGGAATATCTTTGTGTGACTGCAAAAGTAGTCCACCTTCACATGAGTGACAATATTCTCTGAAGTTGTCCTTGTGTAAAAGTCAAACGGCTTTTGGCACTTATTAGCTTTTTGTGCAGAGACTCACAATGCACACATTGCTTCACCAAATCAACTTTTTCATCACATGCCATTTCTAAAAGGCATAGTGCATTACAATGTTTTCTTTTCATTCGTTGTCTTTTTTTAGTTAATTACTGAATAGAAAACATATTCCGAGTATCATACACAGGAGCCAGGAATGCACACAGGGACAAACCACAGTCTTGATGATCCAAGCTGCAGCCTCTCCAAAGCTTGCTTTCCGCTATGAGCTGGGTGCAGCTGCGGCCAATACACGGTCATTTCCATACGACTCATCGCTTCGTACTGCCAGACAAATGGAATACTTGCACGGAACAGCGCCAGCTTTTTCTGCAATAGCTTCCTGTCAACTCTGCACGCATGCTATTCAGTGGCCTATCGTGTCTTCAGTTCAAAATTGAGGACCAGATTGAATTCAGAAAGTGCCACTGGTGAGTCTGACTGTGGCTGGGAGTCCATTGGGGTTCTTAACTGACCCTAGTGTTGCTCAGACAGCAGGGTACGAGTCAGCATAGCACGATATCTCTCCAGTCACATTGGTTAATAGGCCCTCTACCCGTGGGTTACCTATACTAGTTTCACAGCAACTGTGGCAACTCGGCTGGTGGATCGCACAAACAACAGAAGCAATGGCTGACAGTTCAGAGGATGTGCATGAGTGGGCATTCTCCCATGAACCACTGTGGGCGCTGTTACCTGAGCCGACGCTGGCTTACCTGCGCGACGGCCACCTGCGTCTGCTGCTGCTGCTGGTACAGCTGGTGCTGGAGGAGTTGCAGGTGGTGCTGGGCGGCCAGCGGCGTGAGCGTGGGGGAGCAGGGGCTGACCGGAGACCGAGAGCTGTGCGACACCGTGTACAGCGAGCACCTCTCCAAATCCTGTAACAGAATGATGGAGCGGTGAGGGGCAGGGAGAAGCGGGAGCACTGAGGAGGTGCAAGAGAGATTTCAGAAAGCGTGAATGGGAGTGTGACTGCAACAAGCTGAGGAACTCAGCGGCCGACACCTACAGAGATCCTCAAGTCCTCCCGTTTCAGGTGGCTAATTTGATGCCCGATTACTCCATTACATGTATTGGCATACAGGACTGACTGACTGTCCCTATACATCCTACATGGCCACTGAGGGCAAGAGGAGGTGCAGACCACATGACCACCTTCCAATGTAAATAACAGGCGGTCAACTACCACACCACTGACCCAGCTGCACCAATGGCAGGGAGTCTGAACAGACCACATCAGCTGTAGTGGATGTGAACGAGGCGTTGTTTCTTCATGATGGGCAGTAAGGCAATGGTCAGCATGCTCGATCTCCGAGTCGAACGAGCCACACACAAACGACAGGAGGGACCGGCTCCATTCCGCTTGCATCAAAAAGGATTTGACGCCCCTGCGGCTTCCGTTTCCAGGAGCGTAGACTCGACACACACCCCCTTATCACAGAGAGCGTATACACTTCCCCAGCTGTTCCACTCTGATAAGATGTGGGGGAGGGAGAGGGTGTTTAAGCATGCCCGCTCAATGACATTGGCTGGGAATATTTGGGGGTGAAGGGAGCGGGGGGGGGGTGGTTACAGGGTGATGATGGTGGGAGCCATTTTGTTGATTTCATGTGGATACCGACATGGTTGAATGGAGCGGCATCACACAAAACACCCCTTTTCCTCTCCAGGGAATTCCTCCTCTCTGCACCTCGGAGAAAAACATTATTTGTCTTTGCTGCCTTGAAACAATGCAGTAGTCTGTAGAGCGGACAAAGCCTCAGGTTGGCTCTTTGAAATGCAAATAGCTGAAGACGTAAAAAAATAACCCTCAGACTTTTTTCAATATTGCAGTACAACAATGAAGTTAAGGAAGAGGTAAAGTGGATTCAAATAAAGAAGGAGCTTTTCTTTATAATAAAAATAACTTCCTGCAGCTAAATTAGTTACTTTGTTGAAAGCTTTACCAGAGAAGAGGTTACAAATATGCCCATAAATACACCTAATACACAAAGATTTAGAGCCTGGCTTTTCAACAGGGGATAGGGGATCTGTGATTGCATCTCCTTTTGACCTTTAGATAAATGAATATGATAGGGAGCAATGACATTAGTAGCAATGACTTAAAAATCAGGTTTAGCTCTATTTTGGAATCCATTAATGTAATCCATGATATAAAGCTAAATAGAAAGTCTTGGTTGTGTGAAAAAAAAGGATTTTATGGGAGGAGCAAAAATGATAATGCGTTCACTTTGAAAAGACTTTGGAGCAGCAGTTTAACAAAGTCAATCAAGATTAATTAACAGGGCGAACAACACAGACATTAATGGCCAAGGATAAACAAAAGGGTTGGGATACTAAAGAAGAAAGTAACTAGAATCACAATTCATGAAATAATAATTACTAAAAAGCACTGTATTGACATTCCAAAATTTAATTTGAATCTGTAAAGTAAGGACATTTTGGATTTCTGTATGTACAGTCCTCCTGATTAGCAGTACCCCAAGCTCATGGTCGATGGACCTGTAGCAGCCAGGAGGATGAATCTCTTAAGTTTCTGGATTAATAGCTCTGCGGCTGCAGGGTCGCCCCTGTGTGTGGCAGCCATTTTAGAGATAAACAGCATCAGCACACTGCAGCACCTGTAATGATCCTGCACATCTTCCCAGAAAAGCAGGAAGATTATGGGGTAGAGGTCGGCTGTGGGGTCGCTTGGAATGTTAAACTGGAAGCTCCCTTGCAGAGTGCAGCATTATCATCTTCAAACACATTACCTAATTCGCAGAGAGACACAGACCAATTAATTAGAAAGAGATCAGTAGTCGTTGCGGTCTCTTTTCAGTGGCCCCCTTGACAGCGAACGGCAGTATAGAGCAGAGGGGTTTGGCACTAAAGTCAAGGCCTCGAGAGCTGCTGGTTGAAATCTTGAGTGGAACAGGAAATCCCGCTTTATTCCCTCAACATTCCAGTCCCCCAGGGAACTTGCCACATTGACAGCAATACAACTACCCCCCCACCACTTGTGGGAAATATAATTCATAGATGTACCCTCCCCTCGCCAAAGGCATCTCCCTTTAAAACTGTGAATCAAATTAGTGTTTTTTTCATTTTTATTTACTGCAGCTGTCATTTATATTAAATTGAAGTCCATTTGTTGCCTTCCATCTGTTAACAGATGATTTTGGTTTGAAACTATGATATATTTGTGTTTACCTCAGAAATAACTACACCCTGAAGCTACTCATGTTTTGTCCTCCTCTTTGTCTGTCTGATATTATTGTTATTTTTGTGTTTTTGTGCATTTAAGTGCTGGTCTGTTGTAATCTTTGTCCTGTGGCAAGATGTACAAGAAAGAACACAAGTTACACCTTGCATTAAAAGAAGAAACCTACATATGATCAGATAGCGATCCAATCACAGGCCGTCCATTACCACCTGGTATTATAGAGCATCCTAGATGTGTCCCAGCTGCTTCGAGTTCCCCTTCTGCAGCACTATCCTAATCATAGTGATAATTGAATATTCACTTCAGCCAACAAGTAATTTTATTTCAACAAAAGTTAATGTAAATGTGAAATAAGAGCTCAAAAAACTATCTAAGCTTATATATTATCAATAATAAATCTAAACATTTTGTCAGATGTCTTTGGTAGCTGTGCTTACTGTATCCTACCACTAGAAGGCAACGAAGACTTGTATTTAAAATTTTAATTGTAGAGTGCAACATTGAAATATTTGTGCTACATTTGACATAGCAATGAGTGTTTTTGCTGCTAGATTATAATGACTATGCCCTTTTTTAAAATAAATTTTTAATTAATCAGCTTAAAAACAACAAATTTGATGATATTCATTTGCTTATAGTTGTACCATAGTTGTACCGTGTAGAAACCCATTCGCCACACTGTTGGTGCCATTAAATCTTGATCACTGGCAGCTCATAATTACAGGGTGAGGCTCCTGTGAGACACGTGCTAGTTAGCTCGTTAATTAATGCGGTGGTGTGGGACAGGAAGGGGAGGGGCCCAGTGAGAGGAGCACAGAGACAACGGGAAGCCCTGTGCTGCACTGGCTGGAAACGCTCCGGGAGCCCACCATTCGGTATGCCCTGGTTAAAACCACAGCTGGCCTGATGTCAACAGCCGGCTGCTGTCTGATGGCATATAAAGTAACTTCCTGTTATTTCTTCCCTCATCTAAATCATCTGTTCTGGAAGCTTGTCTTCCGACGCTCGTCTTCGGCGGCACGCTTCCAGTCGCAGGGTGACACGGCCACTTAGCGGAAAACGAAAAGCAAACATGTACAGTCTTGCCCCCGAAGTGGACAGCAGGTGCCTTTCCTTACCAGATGCCCGTCTTATTAATTGCATTTTTTCTCATTAAACTTGGATCAGGAAGGGGCAGTTTCCCAGGGTTCCTTCCAAGACTGGAGCATGCAAAAGCGAAACGAATTGCCTTCGCTCTGGTTGCGCAGCAGAGCTAAATGGCTGAGCTCGAGCGCACAGTTTACACAGTCAATCACCTCAGAGGGTGAAATCATGCTGTTAAAACTGCCCTGGGGCTGAAGAGGGAGATTAAAGACCAGCTCCTGCAAAGCGCCACTCAAACAAAATATAGATACAGTGGTGCTCAAAAGTATTCATACCCCTTCACTTGTTGCACACTTTATTGTGTTGTAGATTTTATTTTAAATGGATAAAATTGCCATTTTTGCCCATCGATCTAGACTCAATAACCCCTAATGACTAAGTGAAAACTTCTGCAAAATGTATTAAAAATCTAAAACTGAAATCTCTCATGTGCATATGTATTCATACCCTTTGCTTTAATGTATTTGTAAAGTGTCATACTTCATATTTGGTCACATATCCTTTGCATGCTGTTACTTCCTGAAGTCTGTAACCGATCAACATCAAAAAACTCTCGATATCTTATTTTCAGGTACTGTTACAAAATACTATATAAAACCTATTGATTTGATTATGGGAATGGGGGGGTTGGGGAGACATTCAGCAAATTACGCTGGTACAGTATGGAACACATGACACTGGCGAAAAAAAACAGCATGCAAAAAAAAGATATGGCGAAATAATATAATATTATAAAATAAAAAAAAAAAAAAGTAGCAAATAGTATATGCATAAATGCATAGATTTTTTTTTTTTATTTTTATTTTTTTTTTTTAAAAAAATTTTTTTTTTTTCATTTTTTATTTTTGTATTTGTTATTGATTTGATTTGAGTGGGCAAAAATGGGGCAATTTATCTATTTTTAAATAAATCTAAAAAAACAAAAAAGTGAAAAAAAAAGAAGGGGTAAGGGGTATCTCCACCTTGCTGCTTGGAACTGCCAAGCACAAAAACAAAAAAAAACAAACAACTGCCCTGCCAAAACATGGTCCATGATGCTTGGAGGGTTTAAGCTTGGACAGCTGGAGCTCATATTTAGTGCTGTGATATGGTGAAGGCAGATGCATCATACCAGAGCAAGGCAGCACTACATAGTGGTGTCATCTCCCAAACCAGTGTATAATGCTGAATTACAGCATTAAAGTATTAAAGTAAGCTATTCAATGCCATTTGGTCTAGAGAAAGCTCATAACCCTTTTTCTGTGTATACAAATAAAAGGACGCAGTACAAAATGGTGGCGGATTAAATGAGATATGGCTTCACAGTAAAAAGAGATTTAGATCCTTGAAAAAATCTAAATGAACACCGGCCAATATCATTAGAATTCTGTTGTCACGGTTGAAATTTTAAAACTCAGCACTATTTGCAGGCACTTTAAATGGCTACATCAGAGTTAAAAGCTGGTACAAGCGTAAATCTTTGCAAATGAAGTTTTAAAAATTGTAATCACTTTGTGTGAACAGGATTTTCAGGTAACAGAATACAGAATACATCCAATTATCACACCCATTTTATGCAGGGAATATTTCTGGGCAAATGAACATGGCAAAATGCATCATTTGGTCAACTGCCCGAAATTAGGTTTCAGATCAGCATGCATGAGCTACATATAGACGAATAAAAAACAAAAACAATAAAGTGTCTTATTAAGGTGTTGGGTCACCACGAGCCGCCAGAACAGCTTCAATGTGCCATGTGCCTTGTCATAGATTCTACCAATAGTCTAGCATAGATTCCAGTCTCTGGAAATCTACTGGAGGGATGGAACACCATTCTTCCAAAAGATATTCCCTCATTTGGTGTCTTGATGATGGTGGTAGAGAGCCCTGTCTAACACATCGGTCGAAAATCTCCCATAAGTGTTCAATCGGGTTGAGATCTGGTGACTGTGATGGCCATAGCATATGATTCACATCATTTTCATACACATCAAACCATTCAGTGACCCCTCGTGCCCTGTGGATGGGAACATTGTCATCCTGGAAGAGACCACTCCTATCAGGATAGGAATGTTTCATCATAGGATAAAGGTGATCACTGAATAATTTTGTATTGATTTGCAGTGACCCTTCCCTCTAAGAGGACAAGTGGACCCAAACCATGCCAGGAAAATGCCCCCCCCCCCCCCCAACATAACAGAGCCTCTAGATAACAACCCTGCCAAGAGTCGTAAATACTGGCATGCAACTTGAAGTGTACATTGGCAAAAGAATACAGCTACATAAAAACAGGAAATATAACATTAAAACACAAGAGATCAAATGGAGTAGTTTGCAGGTAAAATCAGACAAAGCATTTATAAGCAGAAATTAAATATTAATTTGTAATCTTATTTTAAAATGTGGTTAAGGATAAATAAGTTTGAGAGTTTGAGCGATTTACGACAATCATTCCAGCATTACTAATCCAGAAATCGCTAGTTTCCAGCATGAGGCCTATACGTTCAATGTTCACAAACTAATTTGAGCACTTCGGGCCGGATTCAGAGATGGCCAACTTACGTCATGCGCTTAAGTGCCTCTCCAGCGCGGATTTAACGCCAACTGAGATACGCTGTATTTTAACCTGCGCTATGCGGGTGCGTTTCTCTAAATGTGCGTGGCACATCTCAACTCGGAATCTGGCTCTTCAAGTCTAACTTTACATGCTTTAGGCTAGTAATTCTGCTTAGCCCTTAAGGTTAACGTACCAAAATAATTATCTAATGGTGTGAAAAGTTTCACAAATCAGACCCTAAAAGCTGAATTTAAAACAGCTAATTCTTTTTTTATGACCTGTCTAACCCTGTCCATGCAATTACAAAAACAAGTTCTGGGCAAGTACTACAGAAAGAAATAACTAAAGAATGTGTGTGTAGTCTACATCAGAAAAGCAGAGAAAGAGCATAGGCGACACGGTGACTTCGTTATTCACTAATATGCCATATTATTGAACTTTCATGTATTTGTCATTCATGGTAATGAAAAAACACAGGGCCTACATAAAATTATTTCGGAGAGATTGGGTAGCATTGATTTGGAATAGAGCTAGTTTAATTAGCGTGAGCTACAACGGGCAATATTGTTTTTTGTAACTTGGCCTCATTTTGATATCAATACCTTTAATAGCAGACCTAGTTTTTGCATGTTTTAATTAATGACTTACAGGCACTGCTTTGTAGGCTATACTTGAGTAACTTGGCACTTTTGATCAGATACAGTAATCACACTGGAGACAACCTTACTTGGAAGGTCTTGTCCTTGAGGATGTGACCAGGCTTGACCACGTTCAGCTCTGCCAGGCTCTGCAGAATCTCGCTGACCGCCTGCTCACATAGTGTTCCCGTCTGTGATTGCACCACCGCCCCGCCCTCGTCGTCTTGCTCCGACCCTGGCAGTTGACAACCTTGGAAACGCAAACATCTCAGTATCATGAGATAAAATGCTATGTGCTGCCTTCAAGTTAATTCCAGTAAACATTTCAACACATTTCAGCTTCTTACAGTTCACATAAGGCCGATATAAGTTAGAACAAGAGTTCCCAAACATTTTTAATCGCAAGACCACCTAAAACTGATCACCCTGTGGCTGAGGGTCACCAACTCAATGTTTGGCAGTTAATGTTTGTCACCAACACCCACATATGCTGCAATGTGGTTGCCTCCTAACGCAAGAATACGGACAAATATCATTATATCATCTACAATCTACCATTTTAAATTTATGAAACATGGATAGGCCTACGGTATTAACAAAACAGTCTTAAAAGGTGGGACTCTTCCACGGACCCCATTACGGCGAGCCCCGGGTTTTGATTACACATCAGACAGTGTTTCAGTCCGCTCACTCACCTTCGGCAGAATGTTCCTCCACTGACTTGTCGCTTTCTCCGTCTGCACTCTGTTGCGCATGCTGCAGGCTCAGTTTATGACACACCTCGAACGCCTGGCCCACTGTGCGCACGATGCGCATGGCCTGGGTCTGAGAGGGACGAACGGACGTACAGACAGACAGACAGACAGAAAGTGTGAAGGCCCCACGGGAGGGAAGGAGGGCTCTGTGGGTGGTGGCAATGTGGGCACCATTACAGTACCTTCTTCTTGGTCTTGAAGACGTTGCACCTGAAGGAGTTGCTGGATCCGTCCCGGGCGATGTAGCTGAAGATCTTCAGATCTTGGGAGTCGTGGGACACGTAGAAAATCCTGAAAAATTAGCACCATCACATACAGCGAAGAACGCAGACGTGAAGGCTTATAGATTATAGCTCAAGAATCGATAAATGACTTAACATACAACCAAGATGTGACGTATAAAACTTTGAAACTCGACGTGTCCAACAGACGCTTCTAGTGCTTCTAATGAAAGTCTTATTCATCACTGCACAAAGTATTACAGGAGTAGGATTACAGGGCTATCAATGTTTCTTGGCACTGGATAGAAAAACCAATATTGCTGGCTGATGCACTATAAAGAGACCAGTATTGCTACATGGTGCACTAATGAGAGAAATACTGCTGCATGGTTCCCTATATACAGAGACCAATACTGCTGCCTGGACACTATAGAGACTCATATTGCTGCCTACTGCAACACAGTACAGACACTAGTACAGCAGCCCAGCACATGACAGTGAGACCAGTACTGTTGCTCTGTGATCTGGAGAGACGGCGGTATTACTGCTTTTCTACAGAAAGAAATATAATCTTGTGTATTTTATTTTATTTTATTTTTTTAATATACAAAGATCCATCATGACGACGGTCCTCTCCGAGACTTGTCTTTCCCCCCTCATTTTTTCCATCACACCCCAGTTTTTGCAAATGAAGCTGCGATGTGAAGTTCACAGAAATTGTTTAGTCCTTGCTCAGTGTCGTCTCTAGGCTGTATCGCTGTGAATGTCCGCTTAGCCATCTACCAACACTACAGCTGCAGTGCTGTTCGGTCAGTAATGTAATGCGTAGTCATGACCACAATTCCTAAAGGATGTGATATTTCAGCATATTAACTTATTGAAAATCCATTAGTCCCTAGTTTACAGGCTACATGCTGAGATAGACGGTAAGAGACTTGACATTTAAAAGTCCTATATTTAATATGGTAACAGATGTATTATTGACCAACTCACCAAATGCAAATATAATGTAAATATCAAGAGCAAAACATTTAAAAAAAATAAAAGGACACAGACCATCTATTCAGAAAACAAAAAACATTGCATTCCTTCAGCTCAAGTTACAATCAACATTAAACAATTCAACATCAAACTTTTCTATCACATACCAAAAAACAGCACAAGCTATTGGGCTCTTTGATCAAGTAATAGACTCTCTCTCGCTCACGCTCTCTCTGACACACACACACACACACACACACACACACACACACACACACATATATATTTAAATAGCGAGCGCGTGAGAGACAGGCAATACTTAAAGCCACGGCATTTACAACCATATTGTCAGTTGGTACATTGGTGCTTAGAGATCATAACTAAACATGTACAGGTGCTCCACAATGGCTTTTTTAACAAATCGCAAGCATGCTTCTTTTTCTATTCACTTCAAAGAGCAATAAAGCAATTGCTCTAGAAGAGCAGGATAAGCACGCCACCCCATTCCAGATCATCAGGAGCCTGGGAATTGGTACCATGTCAAATAAACTGACATCACCTCTTTAACACCAAAAAGCTAATCCAATCAATTGCGAATAAATGCCATTAATGAGGATAAAAATATGAAGAAAGCAGTCAATTTCCATCTTGGTTCATTTCCATGAACTGAAGTGAGCCATTTCCCAACGAAATCATCTTTTAAAGCGATACATTATTAATTCCAACATGAAGAACCTTCCAGAGGATTGGCCTTTAAATATAGATATATGGCGGACATCTGCACTAGTGGTGCCACGCCTTTCCATTTATACAAAACCCAGAGATTACACGCCATCACATGATTATATCCAATTCACAGCAATGGGCGACCGTATCTCCCACTGTGACACGGCTTCCTACAAATAGGGTAAATCCCATGTTCGCTGTAAAAACCATAGCCCCCCCCAAAACACACGCACAGACGCACATAACCAATGTTTTATTCATACAGGCGCTATGAGAGAAATTCTAATTGCACTTGGCTGGTACCTTGAAAGCCATTACTGCAGCGCATCAAGTCATGCATAGGTGATAACAGCATGCGGCATGCATGTGACATACGGGCTACATATTAATGAGAGGTAAGGCTGGCTTAATGAGAGGCATTCATTAGGTATTCATACAAACTGCAGGCAGAGCAGATCCCAGCTCACTGATCAGCGATAATAATTATAATACTTATATACGCATTATCATACATCTGCATACCAGAAGTACAGAGCATTGTGCGTCACTTGTTTAATGGGTAATGGGTCAGGTGTATGACTAAGCTGTATAAAATGGATACGTTTACGCAGCGTTTCGAAACGCCCGTGTAACGGCAGGTGATTTGCTGGCCTACATAGGATCTGAAGGGCGCTGTATGTCATAAGACTCACCTGTATATCGGGTCCTGCATCACCAGCATCTTGTTCTCATCCCAAGTCCATTCTTTCCGCTGTAGATGTAAACAAAATTCATGTAAAATAAGTGTCAGAGATTATGAAAAATGTACAAACCCCAATTCCAATTCCAAAATAGTTGGAACAGTATGTAAAATGCAAATAAAAGCAAAAACAGTGATTTGTAAATTCTTTTTTACATATATTTAATTGAAAACGGTCCAAAAAAGATTTTAAATGTTTTACCTTATCAACTTTATTGATTTTTGTAAATATAGGCAAATTCCGATCCCTCAGACATTAAAAACCAACATGCTTCTGTAATGAATATAACCACATGGGCTCAGGAATACTTCGGAAAACCACCGTCAGTAAACAAAGTTCATTGCTGCATCTACAAATGCAAGTTAAGACTCTACAATGCAAAGCGTATGCCATATATCAACAACATCCAGAAACGCCGCCGATTTCTCTGGGCTCGAGCTCATCTCAGATGGACTGACGCAAAGTGGAAATGTGTGCTGTGGTCTGACGAGTCCACCTTTCAAATTGTTTTTGAAATAATGGACGTCGTGTTCTCCAGGCCAAAGAGGATTGTTACCAACGCAAGATTCAAAAGCCAGCATCTGTCATGGTATGGGTGTGTGATAGTGCCCATGGCATGGATAACTTGCACATCTGTGAAGGCACCATTATCGCTGAAGGGTACATATGCATTTTGGAGCAACTTATGCTGCCATCTAGACGACGTCTTTTTCAGGGACGTCCCCGCTTATTTCACCAAGACAATGCCAAGCCACATTCTGCATGTGTGACAACAGCGTGGCTTCATGGTCAGACTGTGCGGGTGTTAGACTGGCCTGCCTGCAGTCCAGACCGGTCTCCCATTGAAAACGTGTAGCGCATTATGAAGTGCACAATATGACAACGGAGACCCCGGACTGTTCAGCAGCTGAAGTCTTATATCAAGCAAGAATAGAAAAAAATTCTGCTTTAAAAACTACAACAATTAGTGTCTTCAGTTCCTAAAAGATTACAGTGTTGTTAATAGAAAAGGTGATGTAACACAGTGGTAAACATGCCCCTGTCCCAACTTTTTTGGGCAGTGTTGCAAGTATCAAACTTAGAATGAGCGTATATTTACAAAAAACAATAAAGTTGATTAGTTAAAACATTAAATATCTATGTCTTTATACTGTTTTCAATTGAATACAGGTCAAACTAAATTTGCAAATCATTGCTTTCCGTTTTTATTAACATTTTATACACGGTCCCAACTTTTTTGGAATTGGGGTTTGTATCGGAAAAATGAACAAGCTTCATAAGAAAGAATGAAAAGGGTGAAAGGTCCACAGAGCACTTCCTGCTGAATTACAGATGATGCCCATGAGGTTGGATATGGGAAGTAATGGACTGAGTGATGAAATAACGTGGCTCCTGCAAGGCCAGCACATACCTTCTGCTTCCTCCTCATGACCACCTTCACCCCGTCCACAGACACCACAATGCTCACTTTCTTCTTCTTGATGTTCTTTGCTTTGAATTCATACTGAAAAAAAAAATGAAGAGCAGACACCGACTACGTTTACATGCACACCGTATTCCGAATAAGATCAACATTCTCTTTAAGGCAATATTCTGAATAAAGTGTTTACATGCTCCGTAGAGTGTTGAGCTCCGCGAATATTCCTGTGTGTTAATCGCCATATTTTCCGAATGAACCACGACGTGCGTTTTCCTTTCCCACTATAATTCCCTTTTCTGCAAAAGGTTTGGAAGATGCTTGTTTTTGCGTTATATTGTGTTGTCTTCTTAGCACTTAATTACAACATAATTTAACAAGAACACTCATTTTCATTCACATCCTTAATGGCAGACGAGAGCGCGAGAAAATGGCAAATGGAGCTGTAGTTAACATCTGCTGGAATTTGCCATTTGTGCCACATAGAAACTCACGGAGACAATGGAATAAAGGTCGCAGCGATGACTGGTGGGAAACAGTAGCGACAATTTACGAATGCAGAGTTGAAAGAATTTCTGCACGTCGAGAGGCTCATTCAACAAAGTGTGCGTAATGATGGAAAGGGTTATGAAACCTTGCGATGAAACAGTACGTGCCCCTGTGCCACTTGCTATGCGTGTTGCTATCGTCTTGTACAAATTGGGAAGCCGTGCGGAGTAGGCCATCGTATGTTTGCGATCATGGCATGGTAGGCTCTGTCATTAATAATTTATTTCAAGTGCCCACTGATGAAGAAGCAGGCGTTTTGTGTCGTTTTTTTGGCTTTAGAGTAGCCTAGGCTTCCTTAAGTGTTTTCCAGCAATGTTTGATGTGGTCACTGGTGCGCACAAAAGCTGTTTCCTTAATTAGTTGGTCACACACCCTTTTAAAAATGTCACTATTACAGTGCAGTGCTTTCTCCCGTAAATGCATTCTATTATATTCATGTCTTTCATTAATTGTAGACATAAGTCTGTTTCGTCTTCGCTCCGGAAATGCAAGTTTTTCGCCATTATGGACCCAAGATTCTTTGCAGATTGAACATAAATAAATATTCAGTTCAGGGGCATATTCCGAATAACGTGTTTACATGACCAAATATTCTGGTTAATACAGTAATATGCCAGGTGTCTTATTCAGAATTCTAGCAATCAGAATATTGGCTTAATCGGAATGTCAATCGTATTAAGGCGGTTACATGATTCGTACATAATCGGAATATTGCCATATTCCGATTAATATAGGAATATGGTGTGCATGTAAACGTGATCACTGATTAAAAAAAACAAATCTCGTTTCCTAATTTTACAGGTCACGGTAACAGCAGCAGAGTGCTGCCTCAGAAAGTGTCATGCGTCTCCTTTATACTCCGCCCGAGCTCTCTGTCCGGTGACAGCACCATATAATTACCTCTGCCTCTCTCAAACCCACCCCCTGGCTGGCACATTGGCAGCATGATATGGAAATGCTGAAACACAGTTAGCTATCAGAAGATTATTCCAGCCACACATGTCAGCTAAACAGCTTGGCAGGATGTACAGAAAACAGTTTTTAACACTACATTTTGCTGAGCCAGCTGGGAGTTTAACTGATACTCTTCTGCACAGTCACACCCACTCTTCCTTGGGGGTGCTCTGGCAGTTACCACATACTCATGGTAAAAAGCCCAATTAAACACACCTTAAGAAAGTAATTCCATATTCTTTGAGTATTGAGCTCATCGGGGACAGTTAGCTGTAGTGTGTTTGGTCTACTTGGCTCCCTTTTTTATTTTTATTTTTTATTTTTATACACACACACACACACACACACACACACACATTTTTACAGTGTGTTCATCCATCCTGTATTTTCATCCCAAGTGGTTAACAGGAGTCCGCCTCAGTCTCAAATGTGCTGAATCTAAATCTATGGAATAAGTCAATACGCCGTTTAACAGTTCACTTCTCCCGCATATCAATCTTAAAGGGGAACTGTGTCTACAGAACTACATAATCTGAGAAAGTTGTAATACAATTTCAAAAATATCATGCTTAAAAGCCAAGGGCAGGTTTACGGTTTGCTTTGGAGTGACGGATACTGTAGCCATTGTTGACCTTTACAATTATTTTAGTTGTAAAGCTTGTTTTCACCGATGGTGTTTTACCTGGGCACTCATTGTGGGCCTTCCCTTACACAGGATTAACAAGATTCAAATTATTTATTCATTAAAAATGCTAACTAAAAAAAATAAGTCAAAGAGGTTTCTTAAAAGCTCATCAAGGGAATAAATGAACATGGTCCAGGCTAAGTGACAGTTGATAAAGAAGTCTTTCATTATTGTATTATTTAGGCGCTTAATGTTAGTTAAAAATTAACCTCCTGAAATCTGTGTCTGGTGGGGACCTTTTTTCAGTGGCAATTTGAATATTAATCTCCTTCATTTTAAGAAAAAGGAGAAACCAGCTAATGTTTAAAAAAACTTTTTAAAAAAAGGCTACCATACCGAAAATATCCATTTGTGCGATGCATTTCCAATAATTCAATGATGTCTCGCTCCATTATTTGTTAAAATATATTATTCTCATCCTTTTAAGAAACCCAGCGACACATCCCCAAACAAAACAAAAAAAAAACTCTCCAAACAGTGTTACTAAGACTGGAAGAAAAATGGTGATTGCAAGGTCATCCATGGAAAGACGGAGACATATTATATTGCCAAAGAAATCAAGGACCATGGCAAATTGGTGCCCAGATTGTGAGAAATTTAATTTGGGCTCACCGATTTGTTAAAGGTCAGTCTTTGCACAGCCACCGTTTCCCTTTATTCAAGGTGTGTAGAGGACATCAAATTATGATGTAACTTTTAAAAGCCTTGTTCTGAAGAAAACGTTCATCGTTTGCATCGTAAAAATCTCTGGCAAGCTTGGCGAAACATTGAAGAGAGTGCAGGAAGTTTTAACCCTCAGCTCATTTAAGCAATGTTTTTTGTAATCTCTGCAAGAGACCTGTCTGGCTGCCCTATAAGACATTGAGAGAGTGGCTGCATTTGGCCTGAAAAATGCACCACTGAGTAGTGATCAAAATGTTCCCGTTGGCAAGTCTTTTTAAACCGCTTCAGAGCAAGCCAAATGTGCAGGGTTCTGCTTGCCAGCATTTAGCATTTTTCCATATTGTCAAACTGCTGTGCGGTGGAAGGATTGTCATGAGCAACTTTGTTATCGTTTGCTCTCTAAATAAAGCAGCACATCTGTGCAAGTGCATTAATCCATGAATATTTCAAAACACTTTGCATGAAGCAAAGAAAAGATAAAAATTTCATACTTGAATAAAGTTACAAAACATTTTTTTCCCCTCAAGATGTAGACACAAAATGTAAATTATAAAACATTTGGGTTATAAAACCTAATACTTGTGTGGCTGCCGGTTTATTTGCGAGTGCTCTTACAATGAGGGGATGAGAAGAAGCTGGAAAAGAAGCTGTTCCAGTAGCCTACAGAGAGACTTTACTTATGTGGTATGGGGAAGTGCCCGTCTATTAAACAGGAATAACAGCACCCAGAGATTGAAACATGTCTCCAGTATTTTTTTCCCTCAAGTGTGTGATTGATCTTTTGTCCAGAACACGGTCGTGTTTTTTTGTGAAGGTAAGGTGTGTTTTGGTTTTGGCAAAAAGATTTTGGTTCAGGCTACAGAAAAAAATACTCTCATAATTTGAATGCGCCAACTTTGGACGTTGCTCTTGGAAGAACCATAAAATTGTACATCAGAGAGAAAGTTTTTCTTTAGCTGCATCCCACGTATGTCTAATTGCAAGGTCATTTGAAAGAAAATAATATATTGTTGGTGTCAGCAACAACCTCACTTCCAAAAAATTTTATAAATAAATAAAACAATGTTTTTAGCAACAGCAAAAAAGTGATATCAGTTGTTGAGGTATGATGGACGGGATATTTAATACCGCATATCTCAATGTAAGAATCATAATTTTGTATTCTCTCAATGTAGAGCATGGCACATGTTGAGGGATGGGCTGACAGATGTCAAACGCTCTTAGAAATTAATTGGCCATCATTTCTCCCCGACACCCCCCTCCCCTCTCCCATCATCCTTCACACACATTGGTCACATTGTTTTATCTTGAAATATCTGTACATATGCTCATGAGCATGCTCTGTGATGGATCTTCAGCCAGGAGCATCTTTCTGCCTGCTGGCAAAGTCATTTGGTTTCCACCGTTTCATTTCCTGGATGGTCCTCTAAGACATGGTGCTTTTGTGGCTTGAAATCTGTGGTGTTAAGATGACGGTAGATTGTGATTTGCTGAAATTTAGAGGAGCATCCAGTACAAATGCTGTACTTTCAGTTACTCATTGAAGAAAGTGTCTTTTCAATGGCTATACGGTACCCCATTGTGAGTTTAACCACCATGGAAAATAAATATAGTCATATTTAGTTTTTTAAATTGCACTTCAAAAACGCGTCAAGCAGAGTTTATAAGAATAACGATAATGCCTAGCATTTATATAGCGCCTTTCTCACACTTAAAGCACTTTACAATGATGAGGGGGGGGACTCGCCTCAACCACCACCAATGTGTAGCACCAACCTGGGTGATGCAACGGCAGCCATTTTGCGTCAGAGGGCTCAGCGCACATCAGCTGAGGTTGAGAGGGAGAGAACAATTTTTTAACCAATTTAAAAAAATTAAGGAAAGTTACAAACAACGTGGCAAATTGATGTACAGTCTATGCAGTACATTTGTGGGTCTGCATATTCCTACAGGGCCACATGCCTGCAGGTTCATAGAGATGACTGACGGGGCTGTGCTACTCCGTAGCAGCTGCTATGACATGATGAACGACCAACAGTGGACCAAAAAACATGCAGAAAATTAGAATGCTCTAATGGGCTAGACCGTCAACTGGGCAAATTGGTCGTAGACAGCAAGAGGGTCGCGGGACCAAATCCCAGGCGGGAAACCATTGTTGTATCTTAAGTGCCTCATTTGAATTGCACAGAATGGATTACATAACTCAGAAAATACGTGATGTGTAAGCAGTGCGGTATGGAACGTGGAGCCTGGGACTTCTAAAGGGGTGGTGGGACAGTTGCTGGTTGTAGAGGCAGACATTAAAAGTTCAGCAGTCATTGCCTGCATTAGTGTGTAAAACAAAGAGCTGAGCAATTTTTTGTATTCCCACAATTGTCAGTCTTCTTTCATGTCTAGGATTCATCATTTAATTGGCTCCAACAATTTCCTTCCCTCTGGGACCCTGAAAACTTTAATCACTGGCGGCAACAGGAAAGGAAGGCACCACTGGACACACACGCACACAAAGAGCAACTGACATGTTCACACAGGAACACAGCAAGGCCTGCTGGTTCACATTGACTGTGGCAGGCCTTGCAAGCAGAGACAGTTGCCAACCACCCCACAGAAGTCTGGCTGTTCCAGCAGGCCGAAAGGGGGACCTGCATCGCTTTCCTGTACGCACAGAGAATGAGGCAGCAGAAAAACTAAGATATAACGCTCTTTTAAAACATGAACGGTTAAAGCGTTTAACAAGACTTCTGAGGTGAAGGAACTTGCTGCGCCCCTCCGTCATGTTTAAATAAAACTGTTGATGCTGAAAATGTCTGACGTGACAGCAGTGTTCTTGTCTGCCTTCCTTGTCATCCAGGACCATGCTGAACAAAGCTATTGTCCTGTATCAAGGAACTGTGCTCACTTTCAAGATCAAATGGACAGTGTGGTTTAGTTTGATTCCTGCTTCACATCTGATCAGTCCCTCTCTGTGCTGATTCTAGAACATGAACTGGAATCGGAAAAACACCATCATCGAAATCAATTTCAGCCATTTGGGAGTGGACTGAAACCTGTCCACAATTGCATGGTGCAGTCTGATATCACTTTTTTGCTGTTGCTAAAAAATAAAATTTGGGAAGTGAGGTTGTTGCTGACGCCAACAATATATCTCTTTTTTTTCAAATTACCTTGCAAAAAAAAAAATATATAAAACATTTTTTTTAAAAACTTCCTCTCTGATATACAATTTTATGGTTCTTCCAAGAGCAATGTCCAAAGTTGGCACATTGTCATTGAGTGAACCTAAATCTTTTTGCCTTACCTGATGGACATGTGCCAAGGTGCCTCTTCACACAAAAAAAACATGACAGTGTTCTGGACAAAAGATCAAGAGGAAAGAAAGGAAGCTTTTCAGGCAAAGTGAAAACATTTCTGAATCAATGGCTCAACTGAACCAAAAGAAACCTAGCAGGACCAACACCGTAAGCTGGGAGGTAGCAACATCTGTGGGGGTGCTTAGAGGGGCAAGATGATTCTCATTGAGTAAAACCAGACCCAATACTGGAGAAATGTTTCAATCTCTGGGTGCTGTTATTCCTGTTTAAGAGACGGGCACTTCCCCATCCCACATAAGTAAAGTCTCCCTGTAGGCTACTGGAACAGCTTCTTTGCTCCCCTCATTGTAATAGCACTCGCAAATAAACCGACAGCCACACAAGTATTAAGTTTTATAACCCAAATGTTTTATAATTTACATTTTGTGTCTACATCTTGAGGAGAAAAAAATGTTTTGTAACTTTATTCGAGTATGAAATTTTTATCTTTTCTTTGCTTAATGCAAAGTGTTTTGAAATATTCATGGATTAATGCACTTGCACAGATGTGTTGCTTTATTTAGAGAGCAAACGATAACAAAGTTGCTCATGACAATCCTTCCCCCGCACAGCAGTTTGACAATATGGAAAAATGCTAAATGCTGGCAAGCAGAACCCTGCACATTTGGCTTGCTCCGAAGCAGTTTAAAAAGACTTGCCAACGGAAACATTTTGATCAGCAACTCTCTCAATGTCTTATAGGGCAGCCAGACAGGTCTCTTGCAGAGATTACAAAAACATTGCTTAAATGAGCTGAGGGTTAAAACTTCTTGCACTCTCTTCAATGTTTTGCCAAATCTGACTTTCATTCAAGACTGAGTTTGCCAGAGATTTTTATGATGCAAACAATGAATGTTTTCTTCAGAACAAGGCTTTTAAAAGTTACATCATAATTTGATGTCCTCTACACACCTTGAATAAAGGGAAACGGTGGCTGTGCAAAGACTGACCTTTAACAAACCGGTGAGCCCAAATTAAATTTCTCACAATCTGGGCACCAATTTGCCATGGTCCTTGATTTCTTTGGCAATATAATATGTCTCCGTCTTTCCATGGATGACCTTGCAATCACCATTTTTCTTCCAGTCTTAGTAACACTGTTTGGAGAGTTTTTTTGTTTTTTTGTTTGGGGATGTGTCGCTGGGTTTCTTAAAAGGATGAGAATAATATATTTTAACAAATAATGGAACGAGACATCATTGAATTATTGGAAATGCATCGCACAAATGGATATTTTCGGTATGGTCCCCCCCACCACCCCATTTTCAGAATAGTGCCATCTTAATAAAAATTTTAAAAGTTTTTTAAGCATTAGCTGGCTTCTCCTTTTTCTTAAAATGAACACAAGATGATTAATATTCAAATTGCCACTGATAAAAGGTCCCCACCAGACACAGATTTCAGGAGGTCAATTTTTAACTAACACTAAGCGCCTAAATAATACAATAATGAAAGACTTCTTTATCAACTGTCACTTAGCCTGGACCATGTTCATTTATTCACTTGATGAGCTTTTAAGAAACCTCTGACTTCTTTTTTCTAGTTAGCATTTTCAATCCTGTGTAAAGGGAAGGCCCACAGTAAGTGCCCAGGTCTGCTGTAAAACACCATTGGAAAAACAAGCTTTACAACTAAAATCATTTTAAAGGTCATTTTAAAATGGCTACAGCATCCGTCACTCTCAAGCAAACCGTAAACCTGCCCTTTGCTTTGAAGCATGAGATTTCTGAAATTGTATGACAATTTTCTCAGATTATGTAGACTTTGCAAAAAATATATTTGGCAACTATTCCTTTCTCTCTAGCTCTCGATCAAAATAATCATAAATGCAAAACATTTCTGCAGCATAATTTGAACCCATTGGTAATTCTGCAGATTCTGTGCCAAAATGGCAATCTACAATAACTCATGGTAGCAAGTTAGTAAAAATATGTTAAAGAATCAATAAGATTCCTGTCGATGGCTGAAGATGAAGGTTTTTGTTCCTTTGATAGGGAGAACGCCTGCTGGATAGGGAGAATGCAGATTACTCAATTCTGGGCCAGAGTCCTCTTGGGGTGTCTTCACAACCACAGAATGTGAACCCTGTTGGAGGTCACAATGGCCCTCAATAGTGCCGCTGAATCTATACAGCTATACAATGGCTTCTGTATGCTGTATCCAAGCAACCACATGTACACAATTCTATGGAATTCAGTTTTCTCAGAAAAATGCAAAAACTGTCATTAAGCATATTCGCAAACTTAAAGTACAAATAGACCATCTATTCTTCTGCCATTCAACTGGAAAACACATCGTCAAGATCATGTGGAACGGACGAAATTAGGCTACATCTGAATGGACGCGTACTACTTATTTTTCGATTCATTTTAGGTCTGTTAACCATCACAAGGATTCCATTATTAAAATGACAAATCAGATGTGGTGTTTTTGCCTCTTTGAATGAATCAGACAAAGAAAACTACACCGAGTAAACGGTCATGTTAAATGTTCAAGTGGAAGCTTTCCAAAACATTCTGCCCTGTCTCTATACTGGGTGATGTCATCATTAAAAAGGGAAGCATCTCACATTTCACAAACATGCAGTCTCTCCTTCCCTCTCGCTCTCTCGCATTGTCTCCCTCTTGCATGCACACACACTCACATACACACGTACAAACCATGATTTAGTGGCAGGGAAATTAATCAGCCTCAAGTCACCCTGCATTAATTATTCATTTACACGCACTGCCATTTAAGTTTGTACACAATTCATCTCCGGCGTAAAAATAGTACATTTATTCCTTGTTTCAGACAGGCTCCACTTCTGGTGTGCTGATGCATGGATATTGTTATCACAGAGGAAATCATCTTTCCACTGATCTTCCTGACCCTGGGCTAGATTTTAAAACAAGAGGGGCGAAACCAAATAAATTGGCTTATGGAAGAGGTGAAGTAAAAGACACTCTGGGAACTCTGTCTGCTGGCGAGAACATTAAGAACCATTTCCCTGAAGTGCGCTGTGGGAAATGACCTTGGCCCATTTCAGTATCACGCCAGAGGAGGGGGCCGCTACCAGGGCCCATCGGACAGGCAGAGTTTTCCACTCGGCTGCAGGAATGAGAAACCATATTGATTTGACTGGACAACCCGTCTCCTGATAGCACACGGGCTACGTTGCCCGACTGCCCGTGTATGTATGAAATCCCAGTGGCGGGCGATGTCCAAGAACACAGAAAGGCAGGGAATTAACTTGTGCAAGTTAAGCGGAAACTGACAGGTAGGTAAAATCCCAACCCACTGCATGTTCTGTCCCCAGACACATAGAAGATGTTAATGAGTGGACCTCAGGTACATTAATGATCTAACAAAGTATTCAATTCAAATGTCCCCACGGAGTCATTAGTGTATGTCACATACTACACCTCCCTTTAATTTCAGACACCGATTAGAAACTCCATTAAACCACAACTGAACTTTGGTAGAACTTTGGGTTGTGTAGTTACCTTGGCATGATAGGGAGTCCAAATGGTGGCAAAATATGTTCATTAGTTGCTCTGTGCTCCCTTGGGGTGATAATCCGGAATAGGGTATTTGTCACTCTCCATTCACTTCTATAGTGCAGCTAAAACGGTCTCAAAATGACACTTCTAGCACGTATACGAACTAGAACGAAACGGATTCTGCCAATACAAACAATAACCAGTCCTCGTACATATTTTTATTTGTGCAATTAAAATAATTTTAGTCAATGTTGTTAGCAAGCTACCAGAAAAGACTAGCAAAATGTTGGCAGGACGGTTTGTTTACATAAATATATACTACCAGGAACGCTGGCTTCCGTGGAAATTTGGACCAATAAGTGGTTTCTGAGGCATCGGCGCACTAACGCCGTTTCTGGCGCAAGAATTACCTACCGGATCAACGTTCCAAATAAAGTACATACAAAAAAGCCAGGAAAGGGCCATTTCATTTTCAAAAAGAAAAATGTGAAAATACGTACTAGGACTGCTTATTGTTTGTACTGACAGAACGCACTTCGTTGTAGTTCGTATATGTGCTAGAAGTGTCATTTTAAGACCGTTTTAGCTGCCCTATCGAAGTGAATGGAAAGCGACAAATACCCTATGGATTATTACCCCAGGAGAGCACAGAGCAACTAACCAACATATTTCGCCACCATTTGGACTCATATTATGGCCAGGTAATGACACAAGCCAAAGTTCTACCAAAGTTCAGTTGTGCTTTAAGGCCAGACACCTACAGGATATGTGGGCAACCTGAATATCAACATTTCAATCACCAAGACTAATGTACCAGCGGTCAACTATTCTGGTCAACAATGACTCCTAACTATTCAGTAAAAGTAAAAGTATTGGCAAGAGGACCCGTCTCTATATCATGTTTCCTAAACTGGTCGCCGAGATGTAGGGGAGCATATGGTTGGTGAGAGGACATGTTCGAAAAACTTTCGTTGCTGTTGCCTAATTATCAGTGGGCCTTTCCACCGTTTAATTCTGCTCATTACATACTGTGCTAAAACCTCCCATTCTGACCATGATCCCTCCCCCCCCCACCCTCACACTATCAGCCTGATGCCGTGAGGCTACAAGGGACAGAGTTTTCCCTCCATAATTGGACCACCCTGTAAGACCTGAATAAGACGCAGTTGCTTTTTCCATTGGAAGACCTTGGTATCCCTCTCATGGCCACTATTGGTGGAAGGTCCCCACCCATCGCTTCCATATTGCAGCAAAACCAATCACACAGACTTCTCCTGCTATAGCCAATCCCCACCTCAAACCCAACAGTCACTGGATTTATGTAACAGAAAGCCTGTATTAGCCTCTGTTCGGTTTTATTTATTTTCCACATTTTTTCCTCTCCTCTGTTTCCATGCATCTGTCAACAATCTCTTCTTGGTGTCAGTTTTTACAGAATTATTTCAGTTTTCTGTGTCTTTTATTACCTCTGGAACATGTACTCTATAAAGGGAACTGTGACGGTGCAGTTGTAAAAAGTGCCTTGAAAGTTGATACCTCACGTTCATGGCAAGATTTGCCTGAACAGAGAACATTTGACTGGAGTTTGGAGATGTGGCCAAACGGAAACGCTTCACAGAACCCAACAACGTGTATAGCAGAACAAATGGCTCCTGTGCTGGCACTAGGGAGGCCAAAAGTCAGATGTTGGCATTAAAAATACATAACGCTGAATCGAGAGGCTCTGCCATAGAGAGCATTTCCTCCACAACTGGCCACTTAGTGCTTATAACACTACGGATTCAGAGTAGACTATGACCACACCCTTTTCTGTAAACATGCACCCAAGTACATAAATTTTCTGGAGCTCTCGGCAGTGTTTCTCTCTCTGAAACATTTCCTCCCATTCCTCAGGGGTCATCATGTCCTGGTGAGGACGGACAATACGACCACGGTGGCGTACATAAATCACCAGGGGGGTTTGCACTCACGTCAATTACACATATTGGCACGCAAACTGATCCTGTGGAGCAGTGTGCGTCTCCTGTCATTGCGGGCAACGCATGTCCCGGGGACCCTGAACGTGGGGGCGGACCTCTTGTCCAGGGGTGCGCCCGTATACGGAGAATGGACTTTACACCCTCTCGTGGTGACGCAGATTTGGTCCATTTATGGCCGCGCCAAAGTGGACCTGTTTGCGTCGGAGGGGAACACCCAGTGTCAGCTGTTCTTCTCCCTACACAGTCGGGGGGCCCCCTTGGGGCTGGACGCTCTGGCGCACGACTGGCCTCACGAGCTGCTCTATGCGTTTCCCCCTCTGGCGCTGGTTCCTCCCACCCTGGCGAGGGTGAGGGAACACAGACACTCTCTTATCCTGATAGCTCCACACTGGCCGGCGATGCACTGGTTGGCGGAGATTTATCAGTTGCTGTGCGCCCGGCCTTGGCAGTTGCCAATACGCAGGGACCTGTTGTCACAGGGGGGGGGGACGGTGTTCCACCCACACCCGGACAGGTTACAACTGTGGGCGTGGCCCCTGAGTGGCTCTCTATGACCACTGCGGGCCTTCCTCCGAGTGTGATTAACACTATTCAGAATGCTCGGGCCCCCTCTACCAGGTCTTTGTACACTGGTAAGTGGGGGGTGTTTGAGCGGTGGTGCCATGATCGGAATCACGCCCCTTTTCAGTGCTCTGTTCCGGTGGTCTTATCATTCCTTCAGAGCCTCATCGATGATGGCAGAGCCTTCTCGACAGTCAAAGTGTATCTGGCGGCCATTGCCGCCAGTCACGTGGGCTTTGGGGACAAAACAGTGAGTCAGCACCCTCTGGTGTGCCGCTTTATGAAGGGTGCCCCATGGGATCTGACGGTGGTTTTGGAGGGGCTTAAGGGTCCCCCCTTTGAGCCGTTACAGGGTGCTAGTTTGAAGCATTTGTCTCTTAAGACAATGTTGTTGCTGGCGCTCGCTTCCGCGAAGGTCAGCGATATTCATGCACTCTCGGTGCATCCATCATGCACTCAGTTTGCCCCAGGGGACGTAAGGGTGTCGCTGAGACCTAACCCAGCCTTTGTGCCTAAGGTGGTGGGTTCATGCTCCCCGATTTCTCTCGCTGCGTTCACAGCTCCAGCTGCTGACCAGCGGGCTCATACATTGTGTCCGGTCCGGGCCATACGTTGTTATGTGGACAGGACTCAGTGCTTCCGACGGAGCGACCAGCTCTTTATTTCCTGGGCTAATCCCAGGAAAGGTCAGCCTGTTTCGAGGCAGCGCCTCTCACACTGGCTGGTGGAAGCTATAACTTTGGCCTACGCTAATGAGGGGTTGCGCCCGCCTGCGGGCCTGCGCGCTCACTCTACGCGGGGCATGGCTGCATCCTGGGCCTTGTTCAGGGGGGTGTCTATTCAGGACATTTGTGCGGCGGCGAGTTGGACTTCGCCTCTGACTTTTGTCCGATTCTACATGCTGGATGTGTCGGGCCCGTGCGTTGCCAGCGCGGTCCTTCAGACCTAGCATCTGGACATCTGGACCCTCCCATCGGTTGGTTGCTGTTCGATAAAGCTGTCTGGCAATTCGGGAGTAACCACATCCCATAGCGAGACATTGAGCTCAGATTATGAAAAAGAACTTTAGGTTACTGTCGTAACCCCGGTTCTTTGAGTAATATGAGCGAGATGTCTCGCCAGACAACCCTTCTTGCTGGGCGGTGAGAAGGAATTTCGGGCTTTAGAATACAGTAACCTAAAGTTACTGTACTCTTGAGATCAGGGACCCATGACCTATTTAGGAAACAAGTTACATCACTGCTGGTGACATAACAAAGATGATCCAGCTGCTGTGGGTCTTTCTGATCAACAGGAGAGGGAAAATTCAACTAAAGACAAATGTCATGAAAACACCACATTAGGAACCAGTGTGCATCTTGGAGAATTTGTGCATCTTTGCTCTCATTTTAAAATCAGCCAGTTCTCTCAAATTCTCGCGACTTGTTTTACAGAAAAGTGCAAGCCTGCCCTTCTCCTTTGCTTCATCTTTAGTTGAAAGCTTTTGTTACTGCTCCATAATCTGTGTGGCTGCAGCTGCGGTTTCGCTGGAAAAACGAGCCCAGTTATAGGAGGCGGTTGGCCACGGCGCATCACTCTCCCAGTCACCCCTGTGAGGCAAAGCCAGGGAAACAAGCACACGAGCAAACGCTTTCCTTTTAAACATCTCAATTTTCAGTGCGAAGATTGGCAACGACAGAGCGCCGTCTGAATGGACGAGGTAAAGAGGTGCGGCAGACGCACTGAACCAAACAGCACAGTATTCACTTTCGGTCCAGATCTCTGCGGTTATAATATGGCGTTTCCATCAATGAGCCCCGCAGGAGATTGCTGGAAACTAGGCCAGAGCTCTGGAGATACGTCTCACCTCACAGCCCCGGAGAGAATCTTTGCCACTTTTCGACCATTTATAGTACCGGTTTCCCGACAATTATCATATTTCATAAATTTCTATATCGTGTGGATGGCTATAAAATTCTTCTACTACAAGACAAACTGCAAATTTTAGGAAGAGGATCCACCTCTTAACAAACAAAGCTTCTCCGTTAAGTTCATAACAATAAACGTAGAGTACATTAACAACCAATTAGCTCTCATGTTACTTATGCTGAGTGGAAGCAGAAAACTGAACTCCAGGGGCGTAATTTATAATACTCTTATGATTAAATTGTATCTGAAATAGTGGCTTATGCAGAACACCATGACTAGTTAATTATAAAAATCACTTTTTTTCATGGATATGATTGCATCTCTACATAAGGTTTACACTAGACGCGAAGTTAATTACCTGCTGGTTAGGCGGAGGTGGTGCACATTTGAGGGCTACCCGTGAATCTTTGTGCACGCTTTAAGAATCACATTTAATTTATAATCAATGTTAGGCATGAAGTGTGTAAGAACCATGATCAAAGATAGTCTTGTGAATGGCCGCATTCACAAGACGAGGGCAACTGTGAAGCACATTCATTTGAGATTGAAATATTAAAAAGGTGCCCAAGACGCAGATATGCCACTTTAAACCAACGTAAGCAACCTTTTTCAGTCTCGTTAGTTTTATAAATCAAGCATATAAGCACAACTTGGGAAATGATCTTAAGATAAAGTTTAAATCAAAGAACATATTTATAAACGAGGCCCCAGATGAACTAGGCATGTCTCACTTGGTCTCCATCCATCTCCACTTCAGAGAAAGCCCTGCTTCGCCTGAGACAGAACTCTCTGGCACTCGGGGGGGGGGCATCCCGGCGGATGAGACAGAACTCTCTGGCACTCGGGGGTCATCCCGCAGATGATACAGAACTCTCTGGCACTCGGGGGTCATCCCGGCAGATGATACAGAACTCTCTGGCACTCGGGGGTCATCCCGGCGGATGATACAGAACTCTCTGGCACTCGGGGGTCATCCCGGAAGATGATACAGAACTCTCTGGCACTCGGGGGCCATCCCGGCGGATGATATAGAACTCTCTGGCGCTTGGGGGCCATCCCGGCGGATGAGACAGAACTCTCTGGCACTCGGGGGTCATCCCGCAGATGATACAGAACTCTCTGGCACTCGGGGGTCATCCCGGCGGATGAGACAGAACTCTCTGGCACTCGGGGGCCATCCCGGCGGATGATATAGAACTCTCTGGCGCTTGGGGGCCATCCCGGCAGATGATACAGAACTCTCTGGCACTCGGGGGCCATCCCGGCGGATGAGACAGAACTCTCTGGCACTCGGGGGTCATCCCGGCGGATGATACAGAACTCTCTGGCACTCGGGGGTCATCCCGCAGATGATACAGAACTCTCTGGAACTCGGGGGTCATCCCGGCAGATGATACAGAACTCTCTGGCACTCGGGGGCCATCCCGGCGGATGATATAGAACTCTCTGGCGCTTGGGGGCCATCCCGGCGGATGATACAGAACTCTCTGGCGCTTGGGGGCCATCCCGGCGGATGATGACGGCGGCAGGTAGGCATGCCGTGGCAGCGCTGCCGCTGGTGTGACACACACACCCACAGGTGAGACGGCCCTCCTCTCCTGCGAGTGACAGGTTATTACCGGTACGTCATTTTCCGTCACTTGCTCATGGAAGGACGTACATTTCAGGGGAACCAGAGGAACTTGAACAGCAGTACAGAAGACAAGGTAGCACAAAAAGTGTCTCTAGCCAAGTGATTTATTCGGTTAACCCCCCACTGCCTCCACGTCTGTGCAAATGAGAAAAGAAACTCGGTGACGAAAAGATCCTCTTCACACTATATTGTGGCTATACAATGGAAGGACAGCAGCTAAACTAGTCACCCAGGCTCAGAACACCCCCCAGGCCCATATAGTGCTTTAGCACCCGTGCCCCCCACCCACTTGCCTGCCCCCTAATGGGACCCCCTAAGACTGGAGCCTCACTGTTTCTGGGCCCGGGCTCCACGCCTCGCACAACAGGAAGTTTTCTCCAGCCTTACTCGCATCTCAGCCTTGCTGAGGAAAGCACTTTTCAAATTAATTACCGGAGAAATATTTTCCAGAAGTAATAAATAAAACTCTCCAATGTGTGAGATTAATCCATATGCAGCCTCCTGCCAGTGGCCGGTCTGGCACTACAGCTCCGCATCTGACAGCTCGGGGGGTACAGGAGCCAGGACTCACCCACCTGAGAACCAGAGCTCAATACAAGCACATTCTGAGCCTGTGCTTGTGCCAGCATTACGGTTCCACCTCCCCTTACCTGATCTGCTCAGCTTGCCTGCAATTCCAGTTAAAGCAGAGCTCTGTGACGTTTGTGATTAATTCAAAGATATATTACTTGTGCCTTTTCCCTCTGAAGTTTCCGTTTTTTGTGTCGTCCCCTGAGTGAAGTTCATAAGAGTAGGTTGGATGAGGGGGACAGAGTTTCACATTAAAATTAAACAATATATATCAAATTCAGGAATTAAACACGCTACAGAGACCAAAGAAGGAATGTCTTCCGATCAAAAGTGTAACCCATTATTGGACCAGAGGAGACAGGACAATGGGAATAATCCTATTCATCCATGTGGGGTGACCTGGGAACACGGGGCAGCTCCTTCCGCTTCAGATGGCAAAGAATATAAAAGGATTAGGGACAGACAAATTCTGGGGACTTAGGACTCTACTCTCCATATGGACCCCTGGTGCATTTTTTACCTCCCCCCTAAGATAAGTGGGGTCAGCAGTCTAAACAGGGAAGGGGGGGGGGGGGCACATATATAATTTGTGGGTACAGAACTATAACAAGGATAAAAGCGCCATCTGTCACCTGAAGGGACAGCCTATAACCACTGAAATGGAAAAAGTAATAACACTCGTACTTTAAAGCAATATCAACCCGAGCTCAAGGCTCTCTAGTGACGTGCAGCTTCTTATGCCCAGTGAATTCGGGAACATGGCGTCTCAGTGTCATTTCCTGTGAGTTTCAGCACAATCCATTTAAAACTATGTTTACCATGTTGCCTGGGGACTAACTTTATCTTGAGTAAATTAATATGCTCAATAATGAGTGCCTGATCTCACATTTTCATTGTCATAACGCAATACAGAAAAGGTACCTTACAGTTTCAATGAGGAGAATGTTAAATATACATCAAGTACATCCAAATGAAAGCACTAAATATGCAAGAGTGACACTGTTAGGATTACAGTATGTGGACAAACTGCGCTTTCTGTTCCTTCCAGGAATACGTTATGGCAGCAGACTAATCTACAAAACAATGGTTCCGCATTGGGGGCTTGATAAACCACCATGGACAGTCGCCTGTCGCATCACAAACGAAGTAGCACCAGTCCATAAACACACGTACAGACAGACACACACAGGGACAGGCTAAAGGTACAGACTCCATCCACGATGTTTATATCTTCTAGCTATGCGGTTTTGAGAACAATCAATTTAGCTGAATTCAGTTTCCGTTCTTTAATGGAGAAAACTGCGGCCCCAGCCTCCTTGGCTCTGCAGTGCAGAGCGGGCTCTTGGCTTCCTCAGACCCAGCGGTGATGCTCCAGGGAACAGGAGAGGTAATTGGCCATACATTCTTTCCGCGCGAGCAGCACCAAGACGAATTACCGCCACTAACGCCACTGCCAGCCACGCAGCGATAGCTAGCAGCCTCACCGCTTCCTGTGCACGGCGCTCACAGGACAAAAGCTGAATAATTGACACGTAAAGAGATGAGCTCTATGGTTTAGGGCACCTCCCCTCAAACAACCTGCCCTGTGAGGAATTGCAGTATAACTTAATAAGAACCAGGGTAGATCAAACCGGTCCCTCAGAAAAGGAAACGCTGACAAAAGCAGACTGCTACTCAGATTCCACAGAAATGTGAAATTTCTTTTGTCAGGGTTAGCGTTTGACAGGACAAAGACAGGACCTTCATAAGCAGGTTCAAAAAAAAGAAAAAAACACGTGAAATCATACCGAATGTGTACCCTTGGACCATGTCAGACTCATTTGTGTGAGAAATGAAAGAACAATGTCCACCATATAAAGTAAAATTAAAATAATAAACCATGAGAAAATACCTTTGGGGGAGAATGATTGGTTCAGACAGAAACAGTGTGTTCGAATTGGCTTGGAGGCAGTGCTCTGAATGTACGACGTGGCCTTCTGCAGGCGTGTCCTGCTGAACCGGCCTTGAGCACTGCTCAGTGACCTTGCCCCCTCCCCCCCCATCTCACCGTGCGTCACCTCACTATGCAGAAGCATACTGAGTGTGCCTGCGAAACTGGCACAGTGCCAAGAGCCATGCAGAGTCCTCCTTCAGCCTGGGAGCAGTGGGGTGAGTATAGTGCTGCACAACGGTTATGAATTAACCAATCCCGAGCCGTAGGCCCACAAAGCTTCCACACACAGAGGGATCGAAAGCAGAAACTTGGAGTTCCCCCACAACGACAGAGAGAGTGGCAAGGGATCCCGGCACGGTAAGGTAAAAAAAAACACCAATGTGCACGCACACACTAATCCCTTACGAGTGCTCCGCAAAGAGGAAAAACCAGGCAGAGGTTCAGGAATTCGGAGAAAAGAGATTATGTTGCTCACAAACTGAAGCCAAAATTCATGAGATTATGCAGCCTGGTAGAACGATACATGCCTCTTGTAGGCAAACTGTGTTATCCATGAATCATCTAGTCGTTCAGCATTTGCTCAAACATCCAAACAGGAGGCTAGTACGACATCAGTTTGTTAGCAGATTTCCTCTGCCAACATGCTGCACATACTGAACATCATTGGCCATAACTAAAAGTTTGGTGCTTCATATTATTGCCATTCCCAATGTCTTTAGCAACAAGATGTGTAAAATTGGGCACTTAGTACTTGTGAAACAGCAGGGGCAGCAGACGCTTCAAAATATGATCATCACAAATCACTGCTTCTCATAACTCTCATAAACAGATGTATTTTACTGCTGTGCTATCAGAAATATGATAAAGTATTTCCCAAATAACCACTCATTCACGAACAGGAAAGGCTTTTACACGTATTCTCTCATTTGAGTAGAGAGCAAGCAGTAGCGACCCATAACTATTACAGTGAGCTTGGTGGACAGCTGCCAGTCATCCGTTAGTGAAGCAGAAATGCATTATAAAAAGGGTGCTTTATGCTTTGTGAGCCGGCCTGAACGCTGATGCTGAGGAAAAGGTAGAAGGTCGGAGGTCATGGTTCAGTCGGCCCTCCCTCTCACTGCACGTGGGCCATGTCTGGCAGCCTAAAAAATAAATAATGAAAAGAAAACAAACACCCTCAGCACACTCTATTCAGTAAGATATGCTGGGGTGTGTGTGACATACTTCTCTCCATGAAAAAGCCCTGAATGCATCTCAGCAATCGGGACAGGACATCTGCCAGCCAGCAGAGAAGTATGCCTTGCCAGCATGCTAACCAACAGATTAATTTGTTGTAGTGCCCCCCTATTGTGCTAGCTTGTTTATACCATGCGAAATGCGGTTACAGAGTTGCGCGTGCCGCTAACGCGCGCGCACACACACACACACACACACACCTCCAGGCTCCAAGCTGAACAGGAGCCAACTGGGCAAGAGGAGAGCGACAGTCAATGTACACGCACTGTCCCTCATGCCAGTCTAAAGTAGGGCAACCCATCTCTCAGCTCAACAGCCTTGCAGCCCTTTCCTCTACTATTAAACCAATAAAGTAAGTCCCGTAAGATAATGCCGTTATAGTCTGCAGAGCCTAGTGGCGTCTTGTGTGTGTCTTGTGAATATAGTGTCCATAAGGGTGCTTCAGTGGGTAGTGTACAATAAATAGAGCTTTCTTTTTTTTTTTTGCACCAAGTTGCTATGGTGATTTGGGGAGTGCTCTAATGTTGCTCTCATGTCTACTCTGAGTGACACAACTTACACTGACAGTGATTCATTTTTACCAAACTATGACGACGCCCTTTCACTGAAACAAGCTGCCGGAAAACTTGTGGAATTGCATGTTTGACTGTTCCAAAGTGTCGAACAGTTTGTCGTATGAGAACCAAAATCTTACAGTCTACATTTTAGCAAAACACAATGCACACAGTACAGAAGTATATCCACATCAGTGCTTGATTTGGGGTGTAGGGTGGAAGTCATACCGCTCTCTGAGTTCAAGGCATACTTCAGCGCAGAGATGTTGCACCGAGTCTAACCCTCGGATACTTTCACTCACTTCATTAGACTTCATGATCAACGCTGTGTTCACATGACAGGAGAGTCCTATAGTGTATAGAAAACCCTATAGTTCCGCGTTCTATAAAACAGTTTCTGACATTGTGCATTAGGCAATCTGCCTTTAAAGAAAGTTGTAGAAAGCAAGAGAGAATTAAGCACTGTTCGGAGAACATGAGCTCGGTGATAATGGATGCTAGAGGTGCAAAAACGGTTGAACTGGATTGAAAGAGTGGGTGAGGAGGGGGGGATGGGAGTGGGGCCAAAAAGGGGGCGGGGGGGGGTGTAATTCTCTTGCCTCCTCTTTTCAGCTGAATGTGACGGATGTTTCTTTTTTGTGTGCATTCACTTAATTCACCATTGAAACTGAATATTTTAGCACATGCTCTGTAGGCCTAACAGAAGTGGCCCCTGAGGGATAAACTCCATAAACATCAACGAGATAAAGTTATGAGGCTTATATATTTCCCCAGCATTTGTGTCCCTGTGGGGTCTTACACAGAACACCGACAATTAAAATAAAACATAAATACAAACTCAATTTGTGGCCCGATGTGGACCACACTCCAAACTCAGGCTTCTTTGAGAGGACCAATCAGGGTCCAGACTTTTCCCCAGCGTATTCTCCGCCATAACATTAAGTTACAGCAATCATACATTTCTCGCATATAAAATTATATGCTTTTCGAGCTTTCTGAAACTACGCAGTAAAAGACTAAACTACATATTTATGCTCAATGAAAAAGGCAATTAACATTTTCTGTGACCTACCATCTCACAAAACATTCCATAATTTCTGCACTCAAATCATTTTTGTACTCAAATCATTTTCAGGAGCTCAATCTCCGCAGACACATTGAAAAACTAAAAAGGGTGAGCAGGGGAATATTCCATCACATAATGAAATATTGATAGCTGGAAATCAACGCAGGCCCCAACAAAGCCTGCGTGTTCCTGACTGCTCATCTTGGCCTAATGTTTATTGAGATCTCTGCTCAGTCTTGCCAGCTCTTCAGAGCAGAAAGCCAGCACATTTTCCTCCAAAAGCTTCCTCTAGGGCAGGGGTGGGCAACTCCAGGCCTCGCGGGCCGGTGTGTATGCAGGTTTTTGCTGCCGCCAGTTAACAATTATTGAATTAGCCCAATCGTTTACATGATCTGATATTTTAATCTACATATCCGCGATATGAACAGCAGCTGATGAATGTTCTTGTGCCGGTATGCGTGTATTGTAGCGTTTTATCGTTCTGTAATTTACGAGTGAATCGGTGATTGTGTGTATGACTAATTAGCTGATTGAGCCGTGGTAACTGGTGGCAGTAAAAACATGCATACACACCGGCCCGCAAGGCCTGGAATTGCCCACCCCTGCTCTAGGGGGTCAGAACGTGGATTTCCATGGATGCAAGGCATGCTTGTACTATAAACCTAAGTTTATCGATCCAGGGGCTACATGTATAAAACTGAGTAAAATAATGCGTTAAAAAACGCTTAGGATGAGTCGTAAATGTGCTTAAAAAAAAACTTTTGCTTTTTCTACCTCTGCCTTTTGGTCACTATGCCACCATATCACACTGGCGCCAAACATTGCGTAAGTATGGTGTCTAACATGTGCAGAGGTATGCAGATTCTCACAGCACGTGTTATTTTATACATAATTTATACAAATTTCTTTGTGGAAACTCCCTTCCGCGGCTTTGAGGGCAGTTTTCTGCTCAGCACTGTTTATACATGTGGCCCCAGGTGTTTCCAATGAATGTGAAATGTACCTTTCAAAAACAAAATAAATAAATAAATACAAATTGCTTGCAAAATCTTGCAGCTCAAAACGTGATTTGATTGCTCTAAATGTCACATGATCCGATGACAGGAATCACTCGGTTGGACTGTCTGTTGGAAAGGGCCCTGGTTTCGGATACTACGCAGAGGCACAGTAATGAAAATGACATGAATGACGCCACAGGAGAGGCAAGGATGATGGAGTCCTCCATTACGTCTCAGGGTACAGCCCTGTGAAGTCAGAGCTGCTGTTACAGAGGTGAATGCTTTACTGCCGAGCGCAGATGAGATGGGGGAGGGAGCCAGAGCTGTCAGGTAATGTATAGCTTCAATCCCACTGTACACACAGCCGATTACCCCTGTGAGCGATGCTCTGCCTTCCTCACCAGCCCTCGGTAAACAGGAAACACCGTAGTCCCCCACCCCACCCATCTTACTTAATTTCTACAGGAAATAAATATCAAATCACAAAGTTCAATGTCTCTGTGTAACAACAAACATTTTTGCTGTAAATATTCAGATACCCTCTCGGCATAAGTGCAATGAATTTATTCTTTCATTAAGACATTAACCCGTGTGTCAATTTATTTCTACCATGACCTTAGCCGTCTAGGCTCAAAAGAATTAGACGCATAATGTGTGTTCAATCAGAGTAAGACCTACTATGTTAGAAAGGTAAAACTTTTGGAATGGGTCACATCATGAAAAATGACCATTCAGGTGTGAGCAGCACTGCACTATGAGGCGGTCTCATTACTGTACAGCGCCGCATGTCCAGGCTGTGATGCTACATCTGTTGTTAAAACAATGATCCCTTTCTTTCCCTGTCATGCATCACTGAACCCGCCCCCCAGTGAGGTTCTCGAATTTTCCCAGCAATTTGTTCCACATTAACCGAGTCGCTTACAAGTCCCCTGAGAGAGAGAGAGAGAGAGAGAGAGAGAGCACGGCGAGAGGAAGAGAGTGAGAGAGAGCAGGTACCAGTCCTGCAGTGCTGATAAAAAGAGCTATCCTTTGTCAATGTGGGCACGTGATTTTGCCAAAGGAATGCAGGAAATGAGAATCTTCAAACTGGAATGGGGAACACGGAGACCCCACCCCCCGCATGTACACAAACGCGCATGTGCACACATATTGTTCACATCATAGTGCTTAGGGATCAACCCCCCTCCCCCCCCAGCTCTGTGACAGACTGTGCAACAAAAGGTTTATGTTTATTACTGTGATTATCAGCGTGATTACCATCGCTAAGCGCCCCCGAGTGTTTCTGTGGGGGACGCTTTACAAACCACGAGACCCTGGCTTTAAACCCCCGAAGTACACAAGCAGGATAGTAAAGGACATGCTGTTTATGGTAATCATGCAAGGAAACAAACAGAGAATGACGGGGTGACAACAGAGAAAGAGGTAAAGACACACTTGCTTTTTTTTTTGTCTGGGGTAGGGGGGGTGGAGTTCAGGCTCTAGCAGATAGAATCACCTCATTAATCCTGCTCATTTCAGTACGGATACACATTCGATCCGCATAGGTTTGCTCACCGTATTCTGAGATTCTGAGATTCTGAGATGACAAGCCGATCTGGCCTTTTGGCAAACTAGTTAGGCCTTGGATCCAGGCCGATATCGGAACTGGTCCATGTCCTCAGAGCCACGGTGCAGAGAAAGTGACACAATTATTCTGAGTGTTCTCACAAAGTGTCCGAGTCCCAGATGCAAACATTCCACAGTCCAGCAAAACGAGCCAAAAGCATAGCAATAATGAAACCCATCTTCAATCTCCTTGACAGGGAGGCAGATTGACAGGCAAAGAGGATTTTGTACCGTCAGAATGAAGCTGTTCTCATTTTACTCCCCCTGTGGACCTCTGAAAGATTTGCAGGCTTTTGCATCATGCATGTGATTTCATCCGCCAAATCGCTCTCTCAATGGGACGTTCGTTAGGCGGGAGCATCACCATGCAATGAGCTTTGGAAAAGTGCAAAATGCACTTTTGTGGGCAGATTGAGCCCTCTATCAGGCCTGTACCCAAACTCACCTGTGTGTGAGTATCTGTGAGACGAGCGCATTGAGGCTTGGACTGCTGGGTTACGGTTAGGGTTAGGGTTAGGGTTAGTGAGACGTGGTGCGGACCCAATCGGGAGATGGAGATGTTCTGGTTGGCAGCATAACAACGGCTGTCCGTCACAGAGCACTCGGTACGCGTCGGTCTAATTGGAAACATATTTGTGTGAGGAGCAGAAAGAGCGGGAGATTGACAGACACTCTCAGCCCCAGCATCGGACTTATTCCACGAAGAAGATGAGACTGAAAATAAATTACGGGCAGGATATTTATTACCGTGCTACCGGGAGCAGAGGTTTGAACTCACGTTGGGGTAATTTCCCATGCAAATCTGGTTCTCAGAGGTGAAACTGAGGGGAACTGATCCGCTCCTTTTAGAGAAAGTGAGCGACGCGCACAAGCACGGACAAACGCACGCACGCACGCGCCGCCCGGGGCACAGTCTTACCGGTTAAATCTCCACCACGGGCTCCATATCCAGGCTTTTTGTAATCAAAGCTCATTTGCAGATTTCAGAGGCAATTAGCATGCAGATCACGGGAGCCATTGAGGAGCGATCAGGCATCGCCGTCCCCGTCAAAGCATCTCCAGCGTTTCTATGCCACTGCTCAAAGTGAATGGGAATAAAGCTAAAAGCTACACAATGCAATCAACAGCAGCACGCTGAAAAGCTCTACAAGATGCAACAAAGGATCTCTTAAGCGACGGCAAGTTTTCTTTTCTTTCTTATTTATTTTTTGTTGCGGGTCTTGCATGCCGTGCAGACCACAAGCCCACCTGCACCAGTCTCAGTGGGCTGCCTTACTCCGTCTTCCCTGCAATCTACCGGCAACATCAAAAGGGCTGCGTTTGAAACACGTTCCACTTTGAAGCCGAAGCGACCGCTGTGGTTCTTCATCGCTCTTTCTGTATTAATCCTAGTAAGAGAGGTCCGAGTAAAATCACGTTAGATTTCCAGGCCATGACTGACACAGGTTTATTCTGTCATCATGTTAAAGTTTCATCCAGAGTTGTTTCTTTGACTCAGGAGTCAGGATATATCAGGATAACAACAGCTGCTAAAATGTACATTTAAGCCCTCCACTCAGAATGCAACGGTCGATAATTCCTTTAGTAGAAAACTGATCACTTTGGATTTGGCAGAGCGGATACCTGGTGCTCCGACAAAAGGCTACAGATCCAAAGCACAAGTCCTCCTCTGCAGTCTGGACTAGCGAACAGTTCCCATCTCTGGCTAACGCTTGCAGCATTACAATCATGGTGCAAGAGTGAACTTAAATAGTGTCTTCTAATTATATTTATAATTGACGAAGAGATAGATCCCCTAAAGAGGCAGATAATGTAGAGACAGACTTTTTACATTACCAACACAATTTGACACATTTATACATTCACATCCATCGAGTGGACACGGATCAGTGTCCCGGACACTTCAGAACCTTACACGTCTGGTTCCGGGTACACAAAGATCAAATGGAACAACCAAGCAGCAGGGTCTGCAACAGCCTTCTAGAACAATGAACAGTGATGGCAGAGGATGGGCCCCATCGCCCTCTTTCCCCCGAAACCCCAGTCAAGTACAGACTGTACACAAGAAACCGGTAAAGACAACATACAGTGCCGTGAAAGTTTTTGCCCCCTTCCTGATTTCCTCTATTCTTGCATATTTCTCACACTGGATGTTTTCAGATCTTTAGACAAAATATAATATTGATTTTAGGGAACCTGAGTAAACAAATGACACATTTGTTTTTTACTTATTAAATTTATTTAATGAACAATAAATCCCAACACCCATTTCCCTTGTGTGAAAAAGTAATTGCCCCCTTACAATAACTGCAGCCAATGTATAATAAATAGAACTCTATGGAAAAATAAGTCAGGAGAAGAAACCCTTAAAGTGAACCATCCATATCTACTGCATATCTGGCAGCAGAGTGATGGTTTGAGGCTCGTTTGATACATCAGACCCTTGATGACTTAGAGCCATTTAGCCAACCATGTGTTCCATACTATTCCAGTGTAATTTACAACTAAATCTAGTCCCACCCCCCAATTCCCATAGAGATCCATTCAAATGCAGAGAGGTTATAGTATCGCTTGTAGAAATACCAGAAAATAAGATTTCAAGAGTCTTTTGATATTGTTGGGTCAAAGACATCAGGAAGTCATGGCATGCAAAGGATATGTGACCAAATATTACAAATGATTACTTTATTATACATTGGCTGCAGTTATTGTAAGGGGGCAATTACTTTTTCACACAAGGGAAATGGGTGTTGGGATTTATTGTTCATTAAATAAATTTAATAAGTAAAAAACAAATGTGTCATTTGTTTACTCAGGTTCCCTAAAATCAATATTATATTTTGTCTAAAGATCTGAAAACATCCAGTGTGAGAAATATGCAAGAATAGAGGAAATCAGGAAGGGGGCAAAAACTTTTTCACAGCACTGTATACATTATTAATGGTTAAGTGGATCTATATGTATGGTATATTTGCCTTTTTGTTATTAAGAGAATGCCTGGACTAATCTTGGGAATACAGTGTGTCCTACATAATGATGCTGTATTAGAGTAAGATTATAAGATCAGAGGAAGGAAGCTCCTCGTAGTTTTCTATCATGCAACAGTCCAGCAGAGACATAGATCTGATAAATTGCCACCAATAAATGCCTACTTCTTTAGACCCATTTATGCTAGCTGTAATCAAGATAATTTTCTGACGAATATGCATGCGCTTGAGGTTCGCCAAATGCCCAGATTCAATCAAACGACAATAATTCAAATTTTAGTAGCAGATTTAAATGCGTATTTGAAAGTTTTTTGTCATTACTTACACAACATCTTTCATAATTTTCTTCCAAACTCATATTTTGTAAGACATGGAAATAATGTATAACATTAACAGTAAAAAGGGTATTGTTAAAGCAAGTGTGAGAGACAGTGAAAGAGGGACTATGAAAGAGGGAGACTGCACTTCTGCACGAGTTAACACTTGTTAGTTCACTTCAGCAGCTCAGTGAGACCGCATGCCTCGCAGTGCAGCAGAGAGTAATTGGAAGAAAGATTCTATGGCCAGAGAATGAACCAGGCAGCAGTGGGGCCCACTGGGTAATCGACTGGACTGACCATTTAATATTATCCTAGATTTGCTCCCATTTTTGTAGTCTCCCTTTTTTTAAAGGTTGAAACTTTGATGTTTCATGTTCCACAAAAAAAAGTGTTTTACTATAAACTTAGAGGCTGAGAGATGAGACTTCAGAACACGAAAATGAAAAATGAAACCACGTGTCCATGTAAATATACACATGCAAACGCACAATACCACATCCACACATGTCTGCAACCAGACACGCGTACATACATGCACAAATGCACACAGGAGAAAACAATGTCGATTTTAAAGCCGACCGATTCTGCCTTCATGATTCACCTCAGCGATAAAGCCTGGAATGGCTGCCTCACTGTTACTTGCTTGAATCGCCAAAGGGGCATTACAGGCCTAAGAGGACCACAAACATGCACAGAATCCCTGACTAAGCTCAGCGTCCTCAGCATGTTCCAATTCAGCTTCCATTTATCGGTACAGCCTAGAGTGTACTGCAGCAAGCAGAAACACAGGATACGGCAAGTATGTACAGAGAGGCCACTTGGTGTTCATTCTTAACCACACCTTCTTTGGAATAAACAAAAATACATCCAGAGGCATATTTAGTAACAAAACTATTACCATATTTTCTCACATAGCAAACAACCCCTGAGAGGGTAAGGAATATTACACTGATCATTAATGGAGCTAGCTATATAAAGTTGCTGCTGGTAGCTTGTCACAAGCTTGTCCCAAAATGTAACCATCTGCCACGTACACACACACAACCTAGTTTGAAGAACCAATTTGGCAGTCCAAAAATAAGTCTTTCCCTCCTGTTTCTTGTCCAGAGAGCCAATTTACCTTATTCTTTGGAGAAACAGGAAGTAGCTCTTTTCTTGCTTACAGTTATTGTTAGACCCATTCACAACAACACACTAACCCACTAAACCAGCTTCAGAATGCAAGAAGAGCTGTTCCTTTGTGACACCATTTTTATGCAGTTCCTAACATTTTACCACTTTCACTTTTGAGCCAGATCCTTTGGGTTTACACCGTTTTGTGCCGACTGCAGTAAAATGTTAAGATTTGGACCAGAATCAACCAATAACACTGAGGAAAAAAAAACAAATGTATCAGTTCTCATATAAAATAAAGTGGTTTTAGTGCTTTGTTACCCTTTAAAAAGCCTTGCCTCCCTGTCCTAATGTACATGGTCACGGTCAGCACCTCTGCAGAAAGTGTAGTCTGCATCTCTGGAAGCTTTAGCTGCAAGTGAGTAAGCACCGACTGTACGCATCTGGGCACTTGCACAGTCTAATCTGTTAAACCGATATCGTCGATTAGCATTCTGCATTTCTCCGCCTGCCATTAAGAACACACAGGTGCTACTGTGAACCCAAAGGTGAAATTGTGCACGCAGAGTGCAAGCAATTCTTTAGTTCCTTCGTCAAATGGCTCTTTCAGGCATAACTGTAAACAGGGGTGGTGATGTGGAATAGTGCTGTGGGAACTATGCATACGTGCTAAAGGTTGCATGTTTTGATCTGGAATCACTGATCTTGTGCCCTTGAGCAAGGTACTTACTCTGGTTTGATTCAATATTTACTGAAGCTGTAACAATAGACACGGTCAAAGATTACTTTTGCAAGCCAGGCTGGATAGCAGTGTCTTTCACATGAATAAATAATAAACATTTAACCACCTAGGAAGAGGTTGATCTGAGTGGCACCTCAATCATGCACAAAATTGAATACAATTATAAGCGTTGGTGCCCTTCTTGGTGAACTTGGCCTCTAATCATGAATACAAGCAGCAGGAAGTATACTAGCCTGACTGGAGGGGAAAAACTGCGAACTTTGCTTTTAATTTCGGCAACCACACAGCGCTTTAGAAGGTACAGAAAAACAGATTCTCACGTGAAACAAAATTGACTTTAATTTTTCAGTGAAAAAGATGTATTGCAAACAGACAGCCCGGGATTACGGACAGAGTGTCTGTGTTGTGCCTTTAATCACATGACAACGTGATAAATTTAGCGCTTTGGTGATTCCACAGAGTCTCTCATCTTCTCCTCTCATACAATAACCAGTATGAACACAGATTAAAAGAAAAAAAAATGCCACAACCACTACCTCCAGATAGCAGTGTGAATAACGGAAAGCTAACTTTCTCTTTTCATTCGGGTCTGAAAATTCATCTTTGGATTGAGGGAAATTTCTCCCCCTTATGAACAACATTTTGGGGGGTTTTAGTCAGGGATGGGTGGTGGCTGAAAAGGTGGTGCATGACAGACAACATTATGCCATATGCTTTTATTAACTTTATTTTATTTTGTCTTATTGCCATTATACTTTATGTAGAAGTCTGAAAAAAAGCGCCTAACCACATAGAACCACACAGAAGCTGAAGCTTTCCTTACAAGCCTGCGATCCATCTCATTGGTGATTAATTTTACTTATTATTTATTGTATAGGCCATTAGCCCAGTCTATTGCTGCATATGCATTAAACTTGCCTTCGCTCTCCTGGAGTAAAGAGCCTACACTGGCCGGCAGGTGATTGGCTTCAGCGTTTGTTTAAATACCGCTTCATCGTTCTCATATGTAACTAAAGCAGCCGGGACACGCACAGCTATATTACTTGGAAATGGCCTAAAGTAAAGCCGGAAGAACAGTGCTCGCAACTATATTTTCAATTGTACCATTAGGCTATTAATTAAAACCAATTCTCATTCATATCTATCAGCGGGATTTCCCTGCTTTATTGCAAACAATTATGCGGGATTCAAAAAATATATGCGCAATTTCCCGCAATACCGCGCCAAATTTTCAACCCTGCTGTTAATTAGATAGGTAGAACATCCTGGAACGCTGGGACGTGGCAATACATAGAGCCAACAGGTTTTTTTCCTCAGTTATATTCTGAACCCAGGTTGTGGTGAATTAACCTTGTCTGTCGCAGTGTGCACATTCTGAAATGGTGAGACACCAAGTTGTGTACATCTATGAGGGACATACGATTAACTCACCCTTATCCTCCGCATCGCAGCAACAATCTCCATGCGGCTGTTGGGCCTTGGCACGTCCAGGCTACCCACATACTGCAAATCACCCAACACAAGAGTTATAGACAATAACCACTCAATTGAAGTACAGCACAGGCGTACAGCAAACAACCCAACACAGCAGAAACATCAGTCAGGAGTCCAGAAGCGCACTGCAGACCATGCGACAGTGTAACCAAACATTACATCACACATCCCAAAAATCACAAAACAGATGAGGCAGCAGTGTCCAGTCCATAAGCTATACAATATTGTTACTTCAATTACAGTTCTCTTAAATAGCTATAATGAACTTTAATTCACAATCACATCACATAATACAGTAAGTAATTTAACACAAAATGGCACCATATGGCTGTGTGGTTTGCTTACTATATTTATTTATATCATTACAATAATTAGAACTGTGTAAATGGGTCTAAAGATGGGCACTTCTGTATTAAGCTCAATAAGGCTGCAAGAGAGCGCCGATATCAAAACATATGCATAATCATATATAACCCACATTAATAGCTTCGTGATTCAGCAACGGCAACATTGGCTACCTCAGACAACTTGGACACGCTCAAACGGATCTGGAATACGGGCAGTCGTACATGTTTTAATCCCCTCTTTAATCATGGCAAGTTATTCTTTAACACCTTCGAGACAAAATGTGAGAAATAAATAAACATGATGACATCAAAAAGATATCTCAGTTCCATCACTCCTGATAGACTGGAAAGGATAGCTCGCAATATATCATCATGCTTGTGTATGCCCTTTACAAAAGCGTGATGTAGGCTATGTGGCAGTATTATATTAATAAGCATAAAATAATATGTGCTGAATTTGGCATTACACAATATGTTTATTAAAATGATTCAAATGATAAAAACTAATTTAGATATACTCTATGAATAGGGCCGTTTTGTCACATATCCTGAAACATGCTTTTTATGTTGTGAGGGGGCTTCATGGATAAAGCATAGGCCTACACAGAAAAACTACCAATTTAAAAATAAATGTTCCCTACAAAATGAAATAGGGCTCATGTTCCTGTACATAATTGAACCTAAAGCTTTCCCACTTGCCAGGAGAAATCAACAACATGAACTGCAAAAAATGCATTTTCATTTGCACGTCAATCAATGTGGTTTTACATTTTAGATTTTTGCCACAAACTTTCACACTGGGATGCCTCACAACTGGACACAGCTGGGTCAGTGAATACGAATGTTAAATCCCCGAAAACTTAGTCAAGGGAAAATACTAGACTATATTTAAACAGGAAATTCACAAATGCATCATGGTATAAATTGTATCACCGAATAACATGCAAACTATATTTTACTATTTTTCAAGGGGAATTCTTAGGGTGTAAACAAAGGGTAGTAGTCAAATTTCAGCAAACTGTTTTTGTAAACCGTATTAGTTCTCGTTATAAAAAGTTGGAAGTTATTACCAGTATTGGCTACTACTTCAATGCATTTTCCATTTTAAATCAACCTGAAAGTTTGCAAAATGTAGAGAAAAATCCATTTGATTTTCAGTATTGAAAATCAAATGGATTTTTCTCTACCAATCTGTAGTCCAGTTTTCAATTACTCAATTAGGTTTTCTACAAGATATCTGAAGAAGCCCTTTTCAACTTTTTAGCTAGTAGCCTACTTCCCGACATTTTACAACATGCGTAGGTCTTTACAAGAATGACATTCTGAAAGTCCCGTTTAATTAGTAGTCTATAGGCTAGGCCTATTCTCCAAAATTGTCTTCAGTTCAGTCTATTTCAAGATAAAATGTACATGTAGGCAGTAGCCGACAAAATGTATAGAATCACGATAGTCTACTTGGTTGTTTATGTGCATACGTAGGCTACAATTTAAAGACGTTTAACTGCGATAAAGTAGCCCTATCTGTATAGCTACTGAAAGGAATGATGACTTTGGTGTGAAAACTGTTGAAGCTGCAAAAGAATGTACTAGAGACGGTCCCCAATTGACAACTAGGCTACATTATAATTTCCTAAGTGTAAGTGTATCCTAAAGACCGCGTGGTGAGCCCATCTTCAAATCTCATCTCATAATAAAGCGTCTCGGTTGCAAACTTGCAAATATATAACATGCTATGTTTTTACTACAGCTGTTGATGAGAAGTAGCTACGCTATTCTACTCCAAGATCGTTCAAATGGTGAAAGTTCTCCAACTCTTTTGGTCGTAGAATATCTTAATAGCACAGGCTACATTACATACCCTAATGCTATCTCTTCCTGGAGTTCAGAACCATGGGAAAACCATTTTGACCATGACAGCGAAAAGCGAGATAGACTAATGTTACTTTATTGTAATAACAGTGATATCAATATGTCACCTTTGCTTGGAAACTGATCCCATGTTGGTATGCTTCCTCGTTGTGAAGAGGAACCCGCGAATCCCCCACGTCGTCCACAAGGTTGTATCGGTTTCGTCCAGGCATTTTCGAAATATCTCCGAATTGGACTTGAGTCCATATGCGTCGCTGGCAACCCGTGAGAAACAGTATTTCCAGGCAGAAATGTAGCACCGATATGAATATCAGCCCGATGCAAATGACTTTAACATAGGAAGCAACTCCAAAGCGTGCCAGCCCATTGTTGTCATGCATCCAGAAAGAGCGCACATACTGTGCAGGAACCCAACTACAAAAGACAGATTTAGGCGCCTCTTTTTATTATTCCCGAGATCCCACAGGAATCATTTTATGTTCCGTGTGTCGCACAGGGTGCTGTGCCTGCAGAAAACTCTGAGTTCCACTCTATGTCCTTCCGTGGAGCCATTCAGTGGACGCTGAATGCATGCTGAAGCCAATCTTGCACTTGCTAGATTTCCGATTCTCACAGCACCTGAATAGGCTACCCGTGTTGCGCCAGTGGAGCCTAAATACGCCGCGATTAGCAAGAGCTTCCTTGTGTTTTTGAATGTTACAAGCGTAGCTCATTAGCGCCGCTCTCGTTTACCGAGTGGTTCCCGATTGGAGCAAAGTTACATCACATGACAATATTGGGAAAATATTGCCGCAAGGAAGCCGTTTCCCCAGTTAAACAGGTTATTGTTCCGCCGTGCACAATACACATTCCCATTTGTGGTCAACAATTACAACGGAATTGGACCGATTACGCGTAATATCCTGACAATATTTACATTATGTATTCATGACTCATGACAGATAGGCTAAGAGGTGTGTGGACAAATAGAACGACAGTGATAGTCTATAAGCAACAGCATCGGCGTCAGCGTCTAACATAGCCTATAAAATATAAATCTAAAGACAGTAGTTTGTAAGCGGCATGTGTGCATGGCTTAGTGTGAATAATTAAATAATAAATACCATTGGAATTTTTAGTAGGCTAACACATTTGCTTTACCGATTAAGCTTATGTCTTTGAAGAATTGGAAACATTACGTGAACCATTAAATCATTCATAAATTTATACAATGATTGTTTTTATTTGGTTTAAATTACATATAGCCACAACAACGTAAACATATTTAGTATGAAATCCATAGTATCCATAGTAGTGTTGTAGTATCCAAGCTATATTTTCTGAATACATAAACATAGTAGCCTAAATGTTCATTTGTGTTCATTATAAATAATTATACCTCATCCAGTTCTTTTACAGAATATGCCTATGCATAACAATATATGGATTTTTCCCTGTCAGAAGTTGTGTAGCGGGGACATTCTTCAAATTACAACAGACCTAAAAGGTCTATTAAATAAATATAAATTACCAACTACAGGCTGCAACAGATATCTAATATGAACAGATATATATTTGAGCAAGTGCCCCCTCTGTTGGCCATATTTATGCCTCTCATAAATCTCACCGTAGCAATATGTAACTAGCAGAAGCATACTATTATATACAGGGAAATGTCAGTGGAGCAACTGAGAGGATACAAATAAAAACCACGATGTGCAGAAAGAATCAAGATGAAAAATACTCCTTTATAATCTAATCTAAAATTTGCAAAAACTTTTTTTGACAGGTCATAGAATTAAGATGACCAACCAAGCTTGAACAGATGCACACAGTAGGCATACACAGCATTGGTAGACATTAACAGCTGAAACAAAAGAATGCAGCTATGGATCCAAGAGTAGAGCAGAGTTTCTGTGTTTGACAAAAGTTTGCTGAATAAAACTGAAGGAGCTGTTATTCCACATGCTTTTACTGAAGCACTATAAATGAATTATATGCAGCAAACAGCATGATTGCCAGCAATAATATAGGCTATAGCTTAAAGCTAGAGGTATAATTATAATTTTGTATTTCGGGTTCTGCTCTATGTGCTATATAATGTGTGCTGAGGCTCTAATTTGAAGAAAATGTCCTGAATAATAATATTGAAGTGCCACAAAGAGATATGCTGACATTTAAACATGAATAGTAATATTGATTTGTAGCAATTTTGTCTTTAAAACATTTTTGTCCATACCAGTGAAGTCTCCCTACAAGTTAATGTATACATGACTGTATGAAATATAGATAAACTAGCAACCTTTATTTGTAAAACATTTCAAGTAACCTACATGCATGATTTAATAAATTATGCATGTGGGTGGTTCTATTCAGGTATTCATTATTGTCCAAAGCAGAGGAGCCTCGAGTTCCTAATCACTTGGAATTTTAAATAGTAATAAATGGAAACTGACGTAATATTATCAATTTAAAAGTAGACTATTGCATGAGAAAACTGAGTAGGCTACTATGTAGGCTTAGGCTAGGCCTATTACTGAAGCAACAAAAGAGTTATTTTTTATGAAAAGATATGGAGAAGTCAAAATATAATGTATTAATTATATGACCGCAATCATACCTCATCCAATTTATTTCTTGCCATTAATTATTGGTAGTAATGGATGAGAGCAGCATCTCATCTATCCATGAACGCGTTTTGCAAACGTTTTACAGAATTTAAGCTTTCTCGTACCTCAGAGGCTTCCGTCGGTTGCGTTGTCAACAGGACCAAAACACAAGCACGGCAAGACAAGACGGTCATCTGGGCACCTCGTTGGGCGTTGTGTGTATGTTCACGGCTGTTGAACTGCAGTCTTCCAGTGCTACCGGCATTTGCTGTTATGATGTTAGCTAAATTAAACCGTATACACTTTTTAAAGTCGAGTTGACACTTACGTACAGATTACTGCTGTGATGTTTGCAAGATAGAAATCCAGGGAACTAATAAACTTTAAAATGTCAAATAGCTTCTTAGCTAGCTAACGACCATAGCTATATTAGGCTATATGTCGGGTAGCTAGCCATTTTAGCCACCTAGCTCGCGAATGGATTTAGTGCAAGAAACCTACCAGCTTGCACATCGGGACGTCGGTATCGGTATGAATTTGGAGGATTTCCTCTTATGCGACGTGTGACATTGAAGTCAGCTAACAAGCTAGGTGCTGGAATCGCTAAAATGGATGCAGTTTCGTATCCGTTTGTTTTAATTTGGTTTAGCTCACTAACATTAGTTAACCACAGTATGGTCGTGTACTTCTAGTGCAGCCTGCTGGAATGGGAGTCCCGTGGACAAATGGCTAACGTTTGCTAAGTAAGCTAGTAATCAAAACTGGGCAGCTGACTTTATTTTTTAACTCTTAAGTAAGTTAATTTGCCAGTTGCTAGCTAATTACAGAAATGAATCGGTGGAAATCTGGGGTTGGGCGGTGTCCTTTATGCATATTTAATAAAGCCGTATTACCTAAATAGCTGACTAGGTATGTAGCCAAGCGAGCTGATCTTCTACTTGGCTTACTAGCGATAGCTAGATAGCTATGTGCCTTGTGACTAACAGAATAGCTAGCGATCAAGCTAACTAAATAGCTGCTAACGTTAGCTACTTCAAACAAATCATCACCTTCAACCAGTTGGCGAATTGCACTGCACTGTGTGCTGGCAAGCCCTGCTTGTAAGCTATTCTGAATTACATAATGAGTGACCACTATGTGAAAGTTAAGGTCCAGTTAGAGCAGATGAAGTCGGCGGATGGAAGAGGCGAAACGGAGGCGGTTACAGAAGAGGAAGCAGGGCTGTCATCCTCGCCTGGATCTGCCTCTCCAGCTGCTGCTCCTGTTGGAGGGCGGAGGGATGCTGTCAGGACTTCTGTGACCAACAGGCGCAGAAGTAAAAGTAGGGCCAAAAAGGGGGCCCCTGACAATAATACATGTAGTTCGAGCATCAAACAGGAGGCCTCCAGTCCAGTGCAGGAAACGGTCGAAACCACTGCGGGGAAATTGATCAACCGCAACAGTTGCGAGCGGATTCTGCAAATCAGAGGAACTGGCAAAGTGCTGCAAGGGAAAACGGAAACAAATGGCGTTGTGGTGCCTAACCATCGATCGAAAGACCGGCATATCAAAGATGATAGTAATAAACTTACTAAGAAGAGGAAACCAGTGACTGTGGACATTTCTAAAGCCAAGACGTCACTCGAGGCTCTGAAAGTCAGCATCAAACAACTCAAGTGGAAAGAGGTATGCTTTACAAACAGGGTCCAGTGCATGTTGACCCAATACAACAATTTCAGGCGAATATTAGTATATATTTTTTGTGCTTATATGCTTCTTGTCAGACAAATATTTGATACTACACAGCCCATGCAAACTTGTATTGTTTTGACACTGGGGTAATCCAGTAACTAACTATTATCACACTTTAAGTGGCCAAATGGTAATTGATACTCACAGTCAATATTTGATTGACAGCCACTCATTAACTAGGCTAAATATTCAGTGCAAGGCCCAGCGACCTTCAACCCTGACACCTGAAACTGTTGGGTTAATAGTGGGATAAAGTTACAGCCAGCCATTGTTTAAAGTTAGTTTAAAATAATATATGCCATTAATACACTAACGTAGCAACTAATTGATGTTGTGCAATGTGCATACGACGAGAGCCGTTTGCCATCTGTCTGTTTTGGGATACAAATTACTGCACAAGTAATCCTTGCCATCTATAGTTATCTATCTACTGTTAAGTATACATGCAAACATCTATCCTCATTAATATGAACCTTACAACTTTGACGGATCTGTTTTCTTCAAAAAAATAATAATAATCTAGAAGTAAACTAATTGGATTGTTTAGACTTTATACTCAAATCAAAACGTGCACTAAGTATGCTTACTTTCACATATTCATGCTGCACTACTATACTATTACAGTCTTTCTCCTGCTTAGCTCTGCCATTAAACCGTAGTTTCAATTGCATAGTTTTTACACTGTCTCCTTATAATATATCAACAAGAAAGGATCATTTTAACTTGTCGCAGCGTGTCCAACTCATGTAATAATTGAATTGCAGGGGAAGACTACTTGATCACATCAGCACATTCCACATAATAAAAAAAAAATAAAATAATAATGAGAGTAACACTTTTTTTAAGAGCAGGCAGTCCATCCTCCTTATGTATATTCTTACTTTATTCAGAAACGGGAAAGCAGAGCGGGTTACAGAATAGAGAAGGGGGTCACAGTAGCATAACGGCTGTGGTAAGGAATGAAACCCCCAGCTCCACAGGGGGTTTTCGGTTCAGTCAGTACTGTGTGGACTGCATCACATGACATCCCAATAAATAAATAATAAAACAAAACATTTCAAGATAATAGAATAAAAATGAAATGTGGCATTTTAAATAAACTTACTACAATACAGATTGTGTAAAGTGCAGTAGTGTGATACAAGTACGGGAATGAAATAGGCTGCATGTGATTACCTATAATTAAGAAGAATGGGAATTGAAACATTGTGTTTAAAAGGGACTAACTGGTCATTGCAACAAAATTGAGCTTCTGAAGCGACATGGTCAAGGGTATATTGAGATGGTGAAACATGTAATTTGTCAGAATTGTAAACTGCTGAAGAATTCTGTTATGGTTTTGGTTGTGACAATGATACACACTGTGCTATCCACTGTCAAAACTAAATCCATCTACCAAGATCCTTTTTCATTGTCTGCATGCTGCTATTTTATTGATGAGTCTAACGGCAATGTTTTTTTAGAAGGGTGTGTCCATCTTTCTGCATGACAAAATGACAAATGTCATTATTTCTCTGAAGTACAGCTCACTCTAGAGTTTGCAAATGAGTTTGTTTGATACTGCACCATGCACCATTTATAAAGCATCTGCCATATGGCACATCCTTAAGGTGAGAAATAATTAGATGTAATCTGAGATAATCCAATAGGCCTATATGCCCTCTTGGAGGTAAGGGGGTGGTAGGGGAGATATCCACCACGTGTGAAGAGTAAGTGCACTTTACATTTTAACTTCAGGATTTTCTGATTGAATCAGACAGTGGATTGTGCTCCATTGCAGAAAGAAGTGCAGTGTGTAAGGGGCCATATTCTTTCTTTATTTTCACATATGAGCTATTAGGAACTTCACAGTGTACTTTTGGTGATTTAAACTGTTGACGAAAAGTTCAAAGTTAATTTTCTTTAAAAAAAAATCAGCGATTACACTTGTCTATAAAAATGTCCAGTGGGCACCACAATTGTTTGCAACCTCAATTAATATGAGCAAAAATGCAGGATTAAATTCAGTTAGCTTCATTGTTTATCAAATGTATTCTATGCTCAGATAAATGAGAAAATTATATAGTTTAATTGTGATACCATTGATCGGAGGAAAAACAAATCTTTCATGCAAAACCATTTTTATTTTGAAGACGATTTGTCTCACTATTATTGGCATCCTGTATTTAGTACTTTGGGCACCCTCCCTTTGCCAAGGCAACAGCACTTCTCCTGTAATGTTTGATGAGGTTGGAGAACTATTCCTCCATACAGTCTCTCCGGATCCTTCAGAGTCATTGTTCCTCGCTGTTGGACTTTCCTGTCTAGCTCACCCCATATGTTTTCAATGAGTTTCAGATCAGGGTGCTGGGATGGCCATTGCAAAACCCTGATTCTGTGGTCAGTGAACCCTTTTTGTGTAGATTTTGAGGTATGCTTTGGATAGTCCAACTGAAAGATTCAACCACAACCCACTTTTAGCCTTCTGGCAGAAGCAGCCAGATTTTGGTCTAAAACTCATGGTATTTGATGGAGTTCATGATGCCATTTATCCTAACAATGTTTCCAGGACCCGCAACATGACAGATCCATCACAATACCTCACAGAGGGGATAAGGCTATTTTCTGCATAACTATGCCTCATATTTAAGGGATAGTCTGCTCTAATTAACCTTTAGGCTAATGTTTTAGAATTTCTGAAAATGTTCAGCAATTTTTCAAGCTTTTTTTCTGTTGTGATAGTTGCGATGAGCATGGACGATGTGAACACTGAAAAATGCGATTCAATGACATCACCGAATTGCATTTCTGAAACATCTAATATGGAAATTGATAGGAGGGTCATTTGCATATGGCGTTAAAACACACCTAGAATTTTTGTATCATAATATCACCAGGATAAATGTGTAGCCACGGTTGTTCTTATATATAGTTACATTTTGTATACATGTTGAAAATATTAAGAAATGTTTATTTATAGACAGCCTGCAGTGATATTTTGCAGCCGTTCAATCCTCCAACTCTCATACATCATCGCGGTGCTGTAACCAGGGTAACTACAAGCCTGCTGTCAGAGTTCTAACTACATTTAGAAAAACAAAATAACTAACAGTACTGACTTCAACTTGTCTTAGTAGCTAAGGCTGACACTCGGCTGGGGACAAAGACAACGACAACGTTATCTCTAACAATCAGGCTGACACACTGGACACTAACGTTACGAACAAACTTAATCTAACTGTCCCGCACACAAGCAGGTTGACACTCATGTCAAAAATGTCAGTAGCAGTTGACATAGCTTTTATATCTGACGTTAGTTAGCATTAGCTTTCACTTGAATCTTCAGAAAGCAACAACACAACCTGAACCAGTGAGCTAGGTTAAGTAAGCCTATCACCATCAGAAAGCTGACGCTAAATGGTAAACTTGCCTACCTTAGGTTTCTTCTTTGCATTACATCCAAGAAAATGAATCCACAAGTAATCCACAAAAAAAGTAAAGTAGCTAGCTAGCTAGCTAATCCATTAAATTGAAGCATTGTGGGAATTGTGGTCTTATAACAAAGAAAATGAAGATCAAGCTTCCAAAATGTGATATCCCCACAGTGATATTTTGAAATGTATAAATCCTCCAGGAGGAAAATTGCAGTGATATGTCATAGTAAAATACACGCACTAAATATATTTTGATTAGATTTATTGAGGAGGACTACCCTTTTACGTGAAACCCACCTTTGTTATTTATTGCCAAAAAGCAAAATTTTCATCTTGTCAGACCATAGCACCCAGTTCCAATCTAAATTCCCGTAACATTTAGCAAACTCCATTTGCTTACAGTATGATGACAGCAGAAGCTTTCTTCTGGAAAGCCTTCTAAATAGCTTGTTGGCCTATATAGAGGTGGCATCTAAATTTGTGTCACTTGTTACAAAAAGTTTAGAGAACAACAGCTAAAAACACAAGAATCCCATGAAGTGCCAGAAGAATTTTCATGTAACGAGGAGCAAGGTGACTGGATGGACGAATTGACCGACTTCAACAAGTGTCTATTTGCCATGGGAAATTCTCCTGTCAATAAGAAGAAATTACAAACCTCCAGAAATATGGTTGAAAGCAATCCATCAGACAATCAAAACAAAATTTGATAAATCCTGTTCCTGTTACCAGTCAATAACCCCTTGTAATAGTCTTGTAATAGTACAAGGTCCCATTCTGTAAATTGGAATGTGCTCTTGGACTGTATAGAAGATCATATGAAAACTTGAGCAAAAAAAAAAAGTATAAAAATTGAGATAATTAGATTAATTAAAAATGTGAATTTATGCAAATAATTAAATCAAAGTATACAAACATGACCCATGTTGTTGGGGAAGTTTTTGTGGTTACAATGAGACCAAGATATTGTTCTTCCCATTTGTCAAACTGTAGGCCAGGGCTCTGTCTGAATCAGAGCCCTATCTCCTGTGTACAGTGCACTGGCAGAAGTGTGCTGTTTAAAGTGCACTGTGTAGCACGCGACGTGCAGCCCGTGAAAAATATCCGCCATACTATTTTCCAACTGTACTGTGGAAGTGTCGTAAGCAGGGCGTAAGACGTCCCACCAGTGTTGCCATGTCTGCGGTTTTACATCGAAATTGGACTACTTTCATAGTGCAGTCATGGGTAAAAATTAAAAGTTCCAAAGCACACACTTTTTTTAAAAAGTAAAAATATGTGGGAAGTGGTATGGGGAAATATTTTTAGTTCATCCAAAAATCCCAATCACCAGCTTATTCATTTAAAATTGTGTCACAGAGCATATTTGACACCTTGTATAAGGTATAATAGTAAGCAAGCCCCAAGTCCCAACTGCAGTCTGTGTCCCAATGGAGTTCCAGGTACATTTAAACACATGGTGTGGGATTTTCCTGGGGTTTACATATTTTGGAGTATTACAGTACCTATTCTGTCAAAGATAGTTCACTCGGATATACCCTTTGAACCGAGCATACTCCTTGTTAATGACTATTCAAATATTCAGTTAAATGGGAAGCAATGTAAAGTTTTGCTTGCCAGGTTAACAGCAGCAAAAAAATGTTATTGTCCTGCGCTGGTTACCCCCACGCTGGTTAAAATTGATTGTAGGGTATGATCTGATCTGTGACTTTTCATATAAATAAACATATTTGATCAACACAAAGAAAAAATATGATGATTTTTATTTAAAATACGTTGGTTTCGGTTGGGCTAGTTTTGAGTCGCCATTTGGCTGGAAGGTCTTGCAAGATTTGGCAACCCTGTGCCCACCGTTGCGCGGCCATGTCACGTGTTATTTTTTGTATTTGAAGGAAAACGTAAGCGAAGCTGCACTTAATTTTTTTTAAAGGAAGCTTCACGTCACATTTATGCAACCAAAATGTGTACTTCTTGAAAAGTGTGCTCCCAAATGTACTAGGCGAAACCCCGGAAGTAAGTTTATCATACGGGGGTTTAAAGTATACTATATAGAGAAAAAATGTGTCCTACTTAACACGCTGTCTACTCAACAAGCCTACCTAATAGTATGGATGGGTGCTGATTCGGACACAGCCCTGGTCTCGAAAGTAGAGGTGGGTATGCCAAAAATGGAGTAACAATGGACATTTTGTCCCTAATTTTCTTAATGATGGTTTTTTATTTTTTATTTTTTATTTTATTTTTTATTTTATTTTTTTCTTCAAAAGTATACCAATGGTCACATATAAGGTCTGAGAGGTCAAGATTGAAAAGGAGCCATTTTCCCCCAGAATTACCCATATGAATTAATGTAAATGAAATGACACATAATTAAAATGATAACATGATCAAAATGTGTGTTATTTGATATTTGTAAAGTGTTACTGGTTACATATGTTGAATATATACTCAATTTACTGGTTATAATGTAAACCAATTTGTCTACATAATGAAAGGGGTGAGTCATTTATGGGACAAAAAGGACCTCCGTTACATACACAGGGGTAAGGCCTGTTTCTATATACCCATCTTAGGAAAGCCCTAACCCATCTTGGAGGTGCTTTTAAACAAGTTCTGTGCACTTATATGTATGTGAGGTAACACCAGATACAATAGTGCAGTGGCCTCAAGTTCAGGTGAGTCAAGCAATGGAAAATGGCACGATAATCCTGTGTGAAATCGCCAGAAAGCCTTTTCCAGTGCTTACCCACTAACTAGGTGTACAGTCTCGTTCAAGTGTCATCAGTAGTTTGCACAATGAAATCGCAAACAGTTTATTTCCCAGTATATTGGATTTTCATGTAATAAAATCAAAAGAATATGAATAACAGGCCGTGCCGCGTAGTCTCAACATAACTCGACAACAGCAGAAATTAAGAGAGCAATCTTTTCTTATCTTGTTCATATAAATGTGATATTAGTTATGGCGACTAGAAAAGAAAAGATGTTCCAGGCACTGCATGAATCCATTAATGAGACCAGATCCGTTGAAATTTATATGGCCAGATTGGGTCACATTAGATGGGAACACATGCAGCTTGGTGGCTCAGTGGAAACCTTAGTGACTGACATGTGAACTGTCAGTACCTTGACAGACACTTGCTGAGTAAATACATTTCAGTCACATTTGTCTATTTGATGTATTTTCCAAGCCAGCTGGGATCTCATTCACAGCTACATGCTGGAAAATAATGACTCAACATTATATTTCTTTTATATTCATTATATTCCTTGAGTGACATCACAGAAACATGGTGTTTCCATGGAATAAAAAAAAAAATAGCTCAGCCTAAGGGTGAAACTATGTTTTTGCAGTTTTTAAAATCCTGTTAAGGTTACAGAAGACTTTCTCGAACAAGGATTTGAAATGCACTATTCACATCTTACTATTCAGACAATCTACTGTTGGTTGCAATACTTGCGATAAAGAGTAGGCCGGCACAAACAATGAATGTGTGTGTGTGTGTGTAAAAAGAACAAGAAGGGTAAAGGGTCATAACTTATGTGTAATTTGCACAGCTTACAAAGCTCAATACTACTACATGTATGCAAATTAGGTAGGTCACTGTGTATTTGACTCCTGACCACCTAAATTTCTTTCAAGATGCACTTGTGTCTAAAAGATAGCCTAGTTTCTACAGTGTTACTCACAAAAACTTGCAGTTTCTCCAATTAAACCTGTTTATTCAAAAATATATACTCTGGATGAGGTCCTGCAGCCTGTACACGTCACATAAAGTCCCTCTGTTTGCTGCAGTCCGTGAGCTGTCGGTGTTGCTAGGCGCGTGATTGAGGGACAGTGTTGTTTATATTGATGCTTCCTCCAGTTCCAAATTATAAGGATTTTTGAGTGGTTTGTTGGGCTTTAAAAGCCAAGATAATATGTGGACATTTATTTTTGTTATGTATTGCGGAATGTGATTCTGTTGAATCTGTATGTCGAGAATGAGCAGCTTAATTGCTTGTCATTTCTCCATGCAGAATGGAAGGTTGTGTGGTCCGTTGAACGGGGCTATTTCAGGCACCTGCCACCCAAGCTCCTGAATGAGCATAAGAGGATATACATTGCAGCTATATAGTACAGCGTGTATGGTGCTCACCAGTGTGCTCGCACGCTCTTTTTTATGAGCTCTAGACTTACAGTGACTTTGCAGGATATGGTCACACTGCCCTTCTCATGGTACCCTCTCAGTTTCACTCTGGGGCGGGGCTCTGACATGGGGTGAGGCAGCTGTTTCACTCCGAAGTCCCAGCACGAAGCTAATCTGATCAGAGGCATATGTCCTTGCAAGACTCCCCTCGTAAGAATACTCTTGGCATTCTCCCTTTGGTCTCTTTCACACCTTTAATTCCATGGTTTTGTCACAATTATATATTATAAATGTGATAAATAAAAGCATAAATGCCTATTAACCCCCCCCCCCTTTTTGTGCAGTTTCCTGTAGGTCGACGTCTGGCCTGTGATATATACTGGCATGGGGTGTCTTTCCACGACAACGAGAACATCGTGTCAGGCCAGGTCAACAAGTTCCCAGGTACAGTCAAGTATTGCTGTGCAGTGAATCATTTGGCCAAATATGACATGATATTACATGTAACTAGGGTTGCAAAATTCCAGGAATATTCAAAGGTGGAAACTTTCCATGGGAATTAACGGGAATATATGGGAATTAACAGGAATAAACTGGGAATGTTGGCATTATTCGTACTAATTGTATTTACCTCGTCATATGCAGACATAAATATACACATTTTGTGTTGTCATAAGCAGACATGCATGCAAACATTTGTGAGTAGAACTTTAATGGATTCTTTCATTGAACAAAAAACATGAATGTTGAATAAAATAAATGTATTCCCTAACCCCCCCCCCCCCCAAAAAAAGTCTCATTCAAAATGGATGATAGATGTAGTTCTTGGGCTCAAATGCAGTAGTGTGGCCTCAATAGAGTACTCAAGTGACTACATCATACTGTTTTCGGAAATGACTCTCCCATTCACTTAGACCATAGACATGAACTAAAACGTACTTTTAAACAATTTCTAGTGATTACGTCTTCCCATCAATTCTCTGAATTATAATATAACGCCCGTTCGCACTACAAACTGGACTACAATCATTAAAACATTACTTTAAAAAAAATTTATTGGAACATGCGATGTGTGCTCTATATCTTTATATGACACAGGCTAATCAGGAACATTTGGGCTCAATCTATAAATCGGATTTCAAGAAATTGTCGATTGTCTCCAAAGCCCATTCTATCGGTCATAGGGAATTTACTTTCTAAACCAAGCTCCGCCCATATCTCACATACTCACTTGAGTACTCTACAGCCTTTCTGTAGTGTGCAGGATGCTGGGAATTATTTCTGCATGTGATGGAAGAATGCAAAGTTTTCAGAAATTTACTGGACATTTCCACCCCTTTGCAACCCTACATGTAACACCATAAAGCATGGCTGAAAATTTTACCTTTTCTTTTTATGTGTGTTAGTAGTGAATGTGAATTATATTTCAACTTTCACAAAGCAGATATTGTCAAAAGTAGGTGTGTCTAAACAGAATTTGCCATGAGGTCTAGCTATAAATGCAATCGTAGGATGGGACAGCTTGAACCAATCAATATTCATAGATTGTTTGCTGTAGAAGAGCCAGTGACAGCTGTTTTGTTCATAAGCAATCAGGAAGATGCATTCTGTAAGGATACATCCACTCCTGTCACTTTCCCAAAGCATGGGACTTGAATTTATGAAGCTAGAATGGGTCTCCAACATACATTTTTCAAAAATGGAAAGCAAGATATTAATGATAGTGCATCACAGTTGAAAGGTGACAGCACTTTCTTTTCTCAAATCTTTAAAGTAGCACTGTGCTGATGCTACTTACACTTGAAAGCAACTGAAGGAGTGCAGGAAGTGCAGCTTGTGGGGTGAGGCTGTGGCACGGTCCATATTCAAACCCATGTGCGCATCCCCTTGGAGGTTCTAATGTATTCCCGGCCGTGACACTTTCTGTACAATGATTCCATCTCTATCTGCAACCTTTTCTGCTTTCCCCCTCTGAATAAAGTGAAGAAATAGAAAATGAGCGCATTCTGCCTGACAGAGGCTTGGTGATTCCATGCCATTATAAAACATAGCCAAGCCTACGGGTGAAACTATGTTTTTCTAGCTTTTTAAATCCTGTCAAGGTTACATAGGACTTTCCCTAACAAGGATTTGAAATGCACTGTTCACATCTTGCTACTGCTGTATGAAATACTTTCAATAAAGAGTAAGCGGGCACAAAGAATGGTGCGTGCGTGCGTGCGTGCGTGCGTGCGCTCCCGGGGTGGCGGGAGGGACGCGTAGAAGCGACGTCCTGACGAGGACGCGACGCCCTCCTTCTTACTACCGGCTGACAGGGTTTTGAATAACACAGGGGTACAATTGGCCACTAAACTGGGAAAAAACTGGGAAAAATCTGAAACAAATTTATTTAAAAAAAAAAAAAAGAAAGTTTGTTACTCATGTATATAGATTTAGTGGCAGAAATGCTATCCACTGAAAATAATGACCGTAATCAACTCAGCCTGACCGATACCAATTTTAGAGGGGGAAATGAACCAATTACCAATAGGGTAGCCAATACAGTGAAGTTTTGAGCCGGAATGAAAACTGACCTTTTTCTGTGAGGATTGTGCACTGATTTTGCACCAATATGCAAAGGTACTCAGAAGGTTATTTTCTTAAACAAATAACTTTTATTATGGAATATTTTGTTATTAACATGTCATGAAATTTTACATTGAACGTTGACCATCAATATTGCAGTCAGTGACACATGATAAAATGAGAAGCATAGCTTCTCTGCATTAACACCTGCATTGGAGCTCCTCTTGTCCTCATGGATGCTCCCTATTGTGCTAAAAACGCTGGGGACATACAAATTATTTTCACAAAAGTCATGATTTGTATCGGTTTCTATGTTTAGAAATGCATACATTTACTGACAGTGTAGGCTATAAATAAGAGAAAAAGAGTGGAGGTCCAACAGTAGCCTGCCGACTATAATCTGGTAAACAAGCAGCAAATGAGCGAACATTTGTCTGAAAATGCACTGAATTGGCCAGCGGGCGGATGAGCAACCGATGAGCAAAAATGACAGTGGCTGTTACTGCCATTAGCCTGCTATCTTTGCCTTCAGTGGGCCGTTTGTGACTCACTTAAAGCCAAACTTATTCTTCTTCGCACGACGCTTGACGAAAATGACGTATTTTCAACTGAAAAAAGTCACGTGCCTCAATTTTTTTTATCTCAGAGGGACCGCTGAAATTTGGTGTCATGGATGTTTGTAATTTCAGTGTTCTTGATCTGTTCAACAGTTGAAAAGGTCGTTTTTCCCCCCACCATTCCAAGTATTCTGCTGTCACCCACTACTCTGGTCTTCCATGGTCTGCCGGCTTAATTTATTTGCTCACCAGTGCATTCTTGCTTCTTAACAATGTACCAAACAGTTGATTTTGACATTTTGGCTATGTGTCTGATTTATTCAAATTTTTCAGCCTCATGATGGCCTGCTTTACTGACATTGACACTTCTTTGGTCCTCATGTTGAAAGACAACAACAACGGACTCTAAATGCAAATGTCACACCTAGTATCAACTCTAGACCTCTCTTGTGCATGAAATGACAATGAAATGAAACACACGTGCCACACTTGCATTCGTTATTACGGTGAAATTTTCAATCAATCTGGTGACACGGTATACCGTTTGAAAGTGTTAAAACTCACGATTATATCTTCATAAACTATTTTATGGTTTCAATGTCATGGCGACAACTTATTTTGTATCATGATGCAAAACTGGCTCTATCAAAATGCCAATTTTGCTAGTTCTGTGTGTTCTTGAACCCCAGATGACACAAATCACTGTAAAGTCAGTATCCTTATCCCGGCAAAAAAGGCTTTTAGGCGAGAAAAACCTTCCACTGTGTTTGAGCTTCTGTTACTTTGTTTCAGTAATATTTACAGTAATTCTGACTTTTGGAAAACAAACGCCGAAGGGTTACCTTACAGAAGAGACCAGGATTATGCCTGTTGTCAAAGAGGTTCAAGAACGGTGACCATTTTATTTTCGGGCTTGTGTTCAAAAGAGGTGGTGCTAGAGAAGGGGTTAAGACTTCTTACGTCCAGCAGGATGCGTGAGCTTGTCCTGTTTCCAGGCCTTCATTGCAAACCGTTATAAACATGAAATCTTTAAATAAGAAAATAACATGGAATTGTGTTAATATCTGTATTATTTTGAGGTTAAACAGCCTGAAAATGTAAACGTTGTCAGTGATATACTGTAGATAATCAATTTTTTCTCCTCTCTGTCCAGGGATGATCGAGATGTTGCGCAAAATCAACCTGAGTCGAGCTGTGCGAACCATGCAGGAGCTGTTTCCCGAAGAGTACAACTTCTACCCTCGCTCCTGGATCCTTCCGGATGAGTACCAACTGTTTGCCACACAGGTACACAAGCCTTGGTTTACTGCTTACCACCAATTCTACCATTTTTTTTTACACGAGCACTGGAACACATAAAGGCAGTGGTGAGAGAGTGAGATGTCAGAATGCACGGATCATTTTTGGCAGTTTTAGTGTTTTGTTATCATGTTAGTGTATCTAGTATCTGCACACACTCATTCATCAGCACAGGTACTCTGTGTATGTATGTGTGTGCGTGCGTGCATGCGTGTTTCTTTTAATATATGTGTGCTTTATAACTGCTGTTTGTATTGAATATTGTACTGTTACTGTTATATGTCAGTACTCAGTATAATGATATAGATTGAAAAGTATAGAGGTATTTGTGTAGAACTCAAAACTGACTTTCATTTCTAATGTTTGGTTAAGGGAAGGGCCGTCTCTCACTCTTTAGTCAGGCAGCAGTCAAGCTGCTGAAATCTCATAATGAACGTGTCCTTTTGACACCAGGCTAATCAGTTCTTGGGTCATGACCCGCTAATTGCAAATGACATACCCAATTACATGCTGATGTTGACCGTGTGAGGTGGAAATCTCCGCGACCTTTCAGTCATTCTAGAATGATGCAAGGTTCAGAGTGTAATCTGCACACTCGGCAGTTAGAGCCCAATGTGGTGTGACCTCTCAATCAGCAGTTACAATAATGGCACATGAGGTTCCTATCATTTGTTTTTTTTCCTAGTCTGTTTTTTTGTGCCACTCCGTACCAGATCTAGCTCATCTGGAAAAAAATACTCTTATTCCCCTGTAAAGTCGTGCATACTCTTACCCGAAAAGGATTTTGCATACTTTTAGCATTGAACATGAGCATCAGATTTAATGTGTGGTTTGGGGCTCACCTCTATCACCACAGGTGGAAGAGGGCTCAATTAAAAAAAAAAAACTCAATACTGTATGTACATAACAGTATTATATGTGTGTGTGCGTGCGTGCTTGCGTGCGTGACATATGTTCCCTCTGTTCTGTTCTTCAACTTGATTTAGAGCTAAATGTGGGTGCACATTTTGTCCATTAGTTTTTTCAATGCTGAATAAATGATGTTGGCTCCTGCACCTGAATAAAAAATATTTATTTCACCTCATCACACTGCTTCCAGTAAAAGCACCATTTAAGCAAAGCTCTATATTTTCAAAATGAATAACACGCAATTCTTAATAAATGCAAACAGCAGTTGCTGAGACTTACTGGTGTGAATATTAATTTAAGACTTTAAGACTGTGTTCATCGTTACAGGGGTGCATGTAAAACAGGGAGGTTTGGCACCGATTGTGGCTATTAAAGCTACAAAAGTGTCCCGATTGAGGTTGATGGTATCGATGCAATAGATGAACATATGGAAGAAAAAAAATTTATTAAAAAAATTAAGTTCAGTTTTCAGAGGATGTTAAGGTATGTAGACAGAAGGTGGCACTAGATCTCTTGGAAACCGGTTCTAAACTACGTTCAACACTGAGTGGTGGAGGAGAGAAAGGCGGGTTTTATGTGTTGTACAATATATGGCTTTGAATAATAAATGTCAAGTGAATAGGAAAACAGTCTCACAGAGCCATTCACAAATGCCTTATGTATGTGCTTCCAATGATAAATTGCAAGGTGAATCACTTGCAATGTATTAAGAGACCGCATACAATATTAGGTTGTTTGTTAAATATCCTACAGAGGGCAGTATTTAGGTGTAATATTTTTGTAGACGACAAAATTACAAACTGATAAAGAATTTCCAAGCAAATAACGATCATTTTCAATGCCCAAAATGCAATTCGTGTTGTTAATTATATTGATATTTTTGAGCAATGTCAAACCATATTAAATTTAAGCCATGTAGCTTATTCAATTCTTCACAGAGCTCTTGGACAGCCGATGCATATAAAACGGTACCCGGTAATTGGGCTGTAGGATATACCCATATACTCATGTAAAATGTATGTGTAATGCAAAATCAAATCACCAGTGTGTGCAGCAAATGTTCCTGACTGTCAATGTCTTTTTACAGTGATGTCATTGTTTTGTAGCGAGCCTTATTGAGGTAACTTACATCGCCCTCATATCACAGGGTACTGATTCTGCTGAGTGAATGCAGTTGTACTTTTTTTGCCAGGGCTCCCACAGCCTTTTCACACATTTTCACTTCTCTACCACTTTCCCACTATGCGAGTTAATGTGAAAGACAGTGCTCAATACGCTTTAAAGCAGAAGCCTGTCTTTCTCCTGGCGCACCCAATGATGCAGAGATTCTCAGAGAAATGAGCCGCGCGCAGTTCCAGGGTCTCCTGCGTCGCATTCGGACTCAACCAGCAGGTTTCTGTGTGAAAGTCAGAGAGTTAGAGATGGTGAACATCTATCCATGCGGCAAATCCGTCCCTATCCACCATCCGTCGGCCCATCCCCGGTCACAGCCTGCTTCGCTCCGCTGCGTTCTAAACAAACTCCCGCCGCCCACAGGCGTAGTACATGGCAGTACACAGCTGACCGGAGGATTGTAACGAAAAGTGGCAGACGAGGGCCCGGATCCTCCTCGAGCTCCCCGTGACCGGACAGAGTCCTCCGCGCCTCTGAGACTAATGACTGAGTTACTGCCTCTGGGACAACAAATGAGTTCACTGCGGTTCCTGTTTATTATCAGCCTAATTGATCACAACGGCCGCACAGCTCTTGTTTGTGAAGGTAGTTAGCAGGGTGGCGGTCTCTTCAGTGACCTACTGACTCGATGATTGGTGGGCTTTGTCTTCCATCGATATTCATAAGGTGACTGCAGGGGGTAAATGATACATTCCTCAGCTGGTGTCTGAATTCCGTGCATTAGGTGCATTCTAGGTGATGCCTCACATTTATGCACGTTCATTTTTGCAAGGTGTTTTAAAAGCTTATCTTTATGTTTTTACTTATTATTTCTTTATGCTCTTCCTTCTTTTTAAGTTTGCAATAACGTTAAATGTTACAGTGGATTTCCTTCAAAGCTTTTTTATGAAAGCAGGGTTTATGGGTCTTTTACTGTTCTTAGTCTGGTGAACAATGAGACCTCGCGCGAATGCTTCTCTTGATGCCTTAAAAGGTTGCAATTCTCACAGTGATTATTAAGCGGCATGTTCAGTAAGAATGAAATGGTGTGCCAAATCAGCTTGATTCTTGAGGAGCTCTCATCAGTCTTGGGAAGCAATTAAGTGTAATTTTGAGAACTGAAACCTGCTTCTCTAGCTCTTTAAAAAAAAAAATACCACAGTCTCAGGAAAATTATGAGTGGATTCTTGTCGTTTTTAAACCCCTTTCACTGCAGATTCGCCTGGCGAAGGACAGTGACTCATCCCTGAAGCCCACCTTCATAGTGAAGCCAGATGGAGGGTCCCAGGGGGACGGGATCTACCTTATCCGTGATCCCAGCGACCTGCGGATGATTTCGGGGGCCCAGAGCAAGCACGCCGTCGTCCAGGAGTACATTCAGAAGCCCCTGCTGATAGACAAGCTCAAGTTCGACATCCGGCTATACGTGCTGGTCAAGTCTCTGCAGCCACTGGAGATCTATATCGCCAAGGAGGGCCTGTCCCGCTTCTGCACCGAGCCATACCAGGAGCCCAGCCAGAAGAACCTCAACCAGGTCTACATGCACCTCACCAACTACTCACTCAACGTACATAGTGGAAACTTTGTCCACTCGGACAGCACCAACACTGGCAGCAAGCGGACTTTTTCCAGCATACTGTACCGCCTGGCATCCAAGGGCATCGACATCAAGAAGGTGTGGTCCGACATCATCTCCCTGGTCATCAAGACTGTCATCGCCCTGGCGCCCGAGCTCAAGGTGTACTACCAGGCTGACATTCCACCGGGCAAACCAGGCCCCACCTGCTTTCAGGTGTGTGAGGTGTTCAAAAACAGTCACGGTCACAGCCAGCTATCAGCTGAATTCTGTCCATTAAAATGTTGTTTAGTGCATCAACAATCAAATGAATGTAATCAAAAGCATTGCTGAACAAATCAGTAGTCCAGGTGTCAGGGACTACCATTTTTATCTGTCCCAGACTACCAAACTGTGACGAATGAAAACCCAGGAGACTACCACTAAATTATCTTGGTCCTGGATGAACACAGTTTACTAAATATATATATATATATATATATATATATATATATATATATATATATATATATATACATGATTGCCTCAAATTACTAGTCATTTCTGTTGGGTGACCTTCAGTTGGTTCTCCCTTGATTAGATAATTAGGCAGGAGTTCTCCACTGCGTGAAGCACTGATTAGCATTTTGACAGTGCAACGGAGATAGAATTTCTGAGATTCCCCTTCTTAACTGAAGTTAGCTCAGCCATCAGTAGTCCTTGCCTGCAGTGCAACTGTCTCACTTGGCGTAGCCTACAAAGCCGCTGTCATTAGCAATAAGGCAAACGGTAGCGTATTAAAGAAATATCTCACCACATTCATATTTTTAAAAGTGGCTAATAGGAATGTCCTAGCTAATGCAAGCTAGATTTAAGGTGGGTATTTTTTTAAATAGTAATATTGCTACTATGTTGCCGTTCTCATTGCAGACAGTCTGCCCTACTTATGTACTTATGTATTCAGACAGGGGGAAAGCACAGAGCAAAGGTGTCCCATCTTATCTGTAAAGGGCTGCTGTGGGTGCAGGTTTTTGTTTTAGCACAGCACTAAAATGATTCTGCTTATCAAAGTCTTGATTGAAGACTATGATTAGTTAAACCGTTGAATCAGGTGTCTTGGTGCTAGGCAAAAAAACAAAACCCTGCACCAGCCCATTCGGTTAAGACTGGACACCGCTGACATAGGTTATGGATAGAGGAGGGATCACAGTACAGAAAGTGCCATGGCAGGGAATCAAACCCCCGGCCGCAGGGGAGAGATTGGAATTTGTGTGGAGAGCCGGCCATCCTATGGACTGTGCTGCATGCTCTCCCCAAAATTGCTTTTTGTTTTTAATACGGTGTTCTGAACATAGTGTACATTTGGAAAGCAGAAAGTTGGACCCAAGTTTGTGATGTCATTTTCTTGACAAAAAATTGCTGTCTGATTTATTTATTATTTTAGAAAATTGCAAACTGCTGTACAATTATTTATAATACAGTACAACGCTCAGTAAATGAAAGATGGCATAAAGCAGTGGTTCTCAAACTCGGCCCTGGATACCACTGTGTATGTTGGTTTTTATTCCAACCACAATTTCAATCCCAGAATTTTAACAAGCTGTTAATTTTTCTTAATGAGGTGCTTTTTATGTTTTGAGGGATTATTTACCCTCTAAAACTGCATTGTTAGAAATAGCTATACATGCCATGAAGGATTAATAACAAAAAGCTGTGTTTTAAGTGAGAAGTTTAGTTTGGTCAGCCGCAATTTCCTAGCCGCAAAAGATAGGAAATTCAAATCAGCATCACCAAGCCAAACTTCAGCTCTCTACACTATCAGGGATTTCCAGTACTCCATTTTTTATATCTGACTGCTATACAGTTCTGTAGTTATGTTGGTCTAATGTATTTCAAACAACATGTACTCATAACTGGGCAGATTGGTTCAAACCTTCAAAGAGCCTAATTCATACCCTGGAACCATTCTTCCATTATTCCAAAAGGTATTCCGTAATTTGGCGTTTTGATGATGGTGGTGGAGAGCGCTGCCGAACACGTCGGTCCAAAATCTCCCATAGGTATTCAATTGGGTTGAGATCAGGTGACTGCGAAGGCCATAGCATGTGATTCACATAATTTCTATACTCATCAAACCATTTAGTGACCCCTCGTGCCCTGTGGATGGGGGCATTGTCATCCTGGAAGAGACCACTCTCATCAGGATAGAAATGTTTCATCATAGGATAAAGGTGATCACTCGGAATAACTTTGTATTGATTTGCAGTGACCCTTCCCTCTAAGTGGACCCAAACCATGCCAGGAAAATGCCCCCCACAACATAACAGCCACCAGACCCCCTCACTGTAGGTTTAAAAAAAAAAATAATAATAATTGTCACCCAGCTGTATATCATACTATTTAGGCACACAAGTGATTTTCATGGGTAAGGTGGTATAAGCCTTGGCCACATGCCCGGTATAGGCTACTCTTTGTATGGATGATTCTAATCTGAAAATTAAGAATAGAATCTATGACGGTATTAGTCACAATGAAAAACTGCTGTATTTATGCTCTCAAGCAGCAGGTGATATTTAGTTTCCATGTGTGTACACAGTCTGCTGTGTGAAATGATCAGCATCACAGACACAAATGCCACCCTCAAAGGGCTAATTAATGCTCATTTTTGTATGTACTTCACTGTATGAAAACAGCTGAACCAATCTTTCCCATATTTGTTTCATGGCGAGATATTGCTGAGATGAGTTGATCTGCCGAGTGGCTTGGTAATTGGTGCTAAAATGGCAGAGATATTGATGGCTGAATACCGTGTCCCCCTAATAAAATTCCCATGTTTACATTGTGCTTATTGTACTATTTTGCAAAAAATTACATAAAGAGTTAACACATTTCAAATTAAAGGCTGAGGTGAATCGATATGCTCCTAATTAGGTTGTTGAACACATGTTTAACCCCTTTGTGCAGATGGCAAATTTAGTCAATTCTCATTCTCATTTAGGGGGTGCTCTGTTTAAGGCTTTATAACTCCAGGTGTGAGCATCACATAAATGAGGTAGCTCATCCTGTTAACCCCTTGTTAACATAAACTTGGTAAATGGCTTAAATGAAACAAGACAGGTGTACCATTTACACCTTAGATTAGATTAGATTTAGATTTGTTTATTTTCATAATTTAAGTCAAAATAAAGTGCCACAAATGCAAGCAAAACTGTACAAATGCAAAAAAAAAAATTTTTTTTAGTTTGCAATAAAATACTGAGAGCTACATAAGTGAAACAGGTAAATATATACATTTCCTAGATCATAAACTCCCAAATTTTTTGCAAAATCTGAGGATGACATAATGTGGCTTAAGAGGGTAAATAATCCCTCTAAACATGAAAAGCACCTAATTAAGAAAAAATAACAGCTTGTTATAATTCGGGGATTGCCATTTTGGTTGAAACGAAAACCAGCATACACAGTGGTCTCCCGGGACCGTGCATAAAGGATGTAGTAAGTTTGCTACATAATTTTCTGTACAAGTGGTACAGATATACGCATGTATATTCCAGTGCACAAGTGCATACCTGGGCTACCAAACATTGGGCTGGGCTTCCATGGGGATTCATTATTTGTCCAATCCTGATAAGACGTTCACAGTACACAGATAATGCTTTTTAAATTTTTTTTTAAACAGTTAGGCCCAAATTCTTGAAGCTTTGATTTGAAGATCAGTGACAGATTGTCACGGACGAGCGTTATGCACATCTTATCCTTCAAACGACGGCAATAATCACAGCGCGGTGCATAATGCAAATCATTTAACAGTGCTTCAGTGCCACATTGTTATTATTTGCCAAAATATATTGCATATCATAAAATTGCCAATTGTAGCAGAGTTAATTTACTCTATAATATGACATGTATATTGGCCAGTAGCAGGCTGAGGATTGCCTGCTGAGCGAGGCCACTCCTTCATGTATCAGAGGACATTTTACTAATGGTTTCTTCATGTTTGAATAACTTTATACAATTTTGAAGTCAGGCCTTGAATAAATGTATAGTTGGACAGCCGAGCTTTATTCTAATACCAATTTTATCCAGCTGACTTCAAAATTGATGAGTGGGAGTAGCTTGTAGGAAGAAAAAAAATGCAATATATAGTTTTGTACCCAGTCTAGTTTGTCTTTTATCACTCTAATAGTTTATCACAGTTCTCTTCTTCTGAGCAAGGCTACATAAATTGCACAATGCCTGTTTTGGGGAAAGGGGAGACTGAAAGTTTTTATCATATCTTAAAATTTATCAGCATATTTGTACAATCCTATTGACATGCATGAAACAATGTGACATTATACATTTACTTTACGGTTCTGTAAACATTTATTTATTTATTTATTTGATTTTTTTTGTTTTAAGATTTTGGGGTTTGACATCTTGTTGATGAAGAACCTGAAGCCTGTCCTGCTGGAGGTGAACGCGAACCCAAGTATGAGAATCGAACATGAGCATGAGGTGAGTGCACTGCCTTTACTTGCCGGTCACACTGTCCTGATTTTCCCCATCTATTGATTGGCAATGAAAAATTCAATTTGCTCTGCCTGTAACCGCTCGGCAAATTATCTGCCGATCTGACGCCAATAGGTCACAAGATCATGGTTTGCGGCTATTTGTGTTGCAGGTTTCTCCAGGAGTGTTTGAATACGTCCCCAGTCCCGTGGACGAGGAGGTGAAAGTTGGAGTCATCCGGGACACACTGAGACTAGTAGACCCCGCACTGAGAAAGCCCCCTCATCCCACGTAAGTGTACACACGCATTTATACACAGCCAACAGGTCCCATCAGTCAGCACTGATATAATTACACCCTAACCTTTGACTTTTGGCTCTGTACTCCAGCATGTTGGATTTGAAATGGAAGACTAAATAGTTTTTTTTGTTGCATTTTTCCAAACTTTCATTGCATTTGTAGCACTTTATTTTGACCTAAATTACAAAAATAGACCAATCTAAGTACAGTTTTAATATTGTAAATGGTACAACTGTCTTGAAATGGAACAGTGACTGAAGGTTAATGTGCAGACTTTCAGCTTTAATTTGAGGGGTTTTTACATCCAAATCGGGTGAACCGTGTAGCAATTGTAGCATTTTTACACATAGTCTCCCCATTTTAGGGCACCAAAAGTAATTGGACAAATTAACATAAACTTAAATAAAGTTTCATATTTGGTTGCATATCCTTTGCATGCCATGACTTCCTGATGTCTGTATTTCAAAATATAGAACCTTTCTTAAATATAAGCCTTTTAGCCCATTAGCACAGATGCCAAATTTGGTCAATTCTCACCTATTTAGGGTGTGTTCTATTTAAGGCTTTATAACTCCAGGAGCCCTATCTTACACCCAGCGCTAAGTGGCGCTAACCCAAACGCAAGTGTCTTTGCTATCTTACACCCGGCGCAGGGTTCATTATAGCCCCTAGCGCTCATGTTGGTTAAATACCAAGTGATGTTGCGCCCCTAGCAAGTGAACTGAGCGTGTTGGTCTTAAGATGAGGTGTGGCCAGGATTATTTTTGGCGTATTGCTATCTTGAGCCAGCAGAACAACCAAAAACCTGGTCTAAAGTCATGTCGCAGTGGCTTACATGTTATTTGAGCCCCAGGTGTGCGCAGCATGAAACAAGACAGTTGTACTATTTACAATACTAAGATTGTACTAGGTAGATTGGTTTATTTTTGTAATTTAGGTCAAAATAAAGTGCTACAAATGCAATGAAAGTTTTGAAAAATGTTTGCATTGAAATACTGAGAGATACATATGTGAAACAGGTAAAATTATACATTTCCTGGATCATAGACTCCATGTCCACAAGTGTACAAAATCTGTGGGTGATATGCAGAACTACTAAAGGCAAAATATAAGCAGTGTTGTCGCTTAGTGTCTCCAAATGTATCCAAAATGGCAACATTGTGCACTGCTGTAAATCATAAAATAATGATATATTTAACTACAAATAACTGTTTTGGCTCATGAACTTTTGCATCATTTTCAAGTGGGAATTACTATATTTTTATCAGCATAGGGGGATAGATATCTATGGGTCTATCCATCATGAAGGATAAGATAAGTCTTATGAAGTCTTCTGTCAGATAAGAGTTAATGTCAATCAAACCGGAACGGTTGCGTGTGAGGAAGTGTACTCGCGTTATAAAGGGGTGTGCATTTCTTAAACGGATTGTCCAAGACAATAAATGACCACTGAATCATGAAAGGGACATCTCTATGTGTAAAACTAATGGTAGGAAATTTATTTATTCATCTTTCGTAGCAGATATTGATAGTAGAATGATTACACAAGAATGTCACTTGTTTATTTTACAATTGAGTGAGCAGGGCTTTTCAGGCCGTTTTGGCGTATACTCTGGCTATTGTCAGGTTTATCTTGTTGTTATGATGGAAGACAAATTTTTGCTGGTGAAAAAATATTTTTATGAACTTGCAGATCGTCGTTATTGTCCATGGTATAGGTATAGTTGCAGGTGAGACTGAGTGGGGGGTTGCTTAAATGGACTAGCTTGACAACAGCAGCATTTAGAAACTCTGATTCGGTATTGTTGTCACAAATCGCATACTAATAAAGCTAGAACACATAGTATGTTGTTTATACTCATAGTTTGGTTGCAGAAGCAATGAATGTCTCATTTCAGCAATGTCACGATGCCGGTGTCTTGGCCACTAAGCGTGGGGATCCCCTGGATGCCTTTTGAGTCTGGGTTGAAAACCCCTGAATTACACAACCACAATCTACCTCTCCTAATCTACCTCTTCAGGAGGGGCTGCTTGGGTAACAGGATAAAATTTGTTTTGTCCATTATAAAGAATATACATTTGCTTCTTCTGATGGATTAAGATAAAAATATTGACATCACAGTGTTACATACACCTAATATGTTGCCTAATCATTCACTTCACATGTACATTCACATGTACTTCAATAAAACATCACTTTTCCCTGTACTCAACAGTATGTATACTTTTGCCCCGGGATTGCATTTTTCTGTAGTTTTTTTAATATTCCTAGTCTTTTTGACTCCAAGGAACATCTTTACCTTAATCTACCACATATCAGCACACAGGAAATTGTAATGAACATTTACCATCCCACAAGTGACAAGTATATACGCCATAGCCTATATTATGTACGATAACATGAAAATAAAATAGTATTCCACCATCTGCAAAATGCTGCCAAATGTTCTATCTTCAATAAAAATTGGTAGGCTACATCAAACAACTACAGTTTGTGAAATGCGCTCAAAATGTTAAAATAACAATGGGCCTATCAATTATATTGGAAAGACAGTGCTCGAGTGGAAACATTTACTTACATCTGTAGCCAGCGAGAACAGCTGCATTTTAGACGCAATTTTTTTGACATATCGGTATAAGGGAAGCTCCCCTCTCTGATGCGTTATTCATTGAGCTTGCGTAATATGAGACCATGAAAACGATAACGGCCATTACGCTGGACTGTAGTACATTGTTCAAAGCACCCCGGAAGACAAGGAATATACCGTTGCTAAGGTTATAATGTACTCTATTGGATAAAATATTTGGTATGGTAGGTTTGTATGTGGTATGAAATCTGGGCCATTTCCGTACTGGCTGTGCCAGCAGCCGCACAGGGTGAAGCAGAGTTGGCTCTAGCTCTGCCCAGGGATGGGATTTCAGGGTTTCAGTCAGCCGAGATGACTGTGACTCATTGTGCGCCAGTAACCCCTGCTGGTTGACGGGGGCACCCGCGGTCCGCCTGTTGAGCTGGACAGATAGTGCCTTTCTCTGACTGACTTGCGTCTGACTGAGTTGTGGTGAGAAGTGGCTGCTGAGATCACATGCTTCAGAGGAGAGCACAAGAGTGCTGATAAATATGATTGGGCATTCCAAATCTGGGACAAAAGGGGGGGAAAGTACATCTACTCCATCAGAGAATGACTGTGTGATAGAATGGGGTAATTGTGATAGAAAACAGAGCACTATAATAAAACGGATGGAAAGTGATTTAAAGCTACAATATAAGATCTTACCATTGGAGTGTGTGCCTTTCAGACAAGTTAATCTTACAAAAACTAAAATGTCCATTCTGCATTGTAGTTAGTCCCCCTAAATACAATATAAGTTTAAACGGTACTATTCGAGTAATGGCATCACTGGCGACAGTCTGTTTTAGTGCAGTCACGGTGGCAGAAGAGTAACTGTGGGGTGTTTGTCCCCCAGTGTGGACAGGTGCGTTGCAATCTCCAAGCCGTGGTGAAGGTTTACTAGCAGCCCTGTCCGCTCCGCCGGGCCCGGTAATGACCCACAGGCCGGAGGACGGAGCTCTCTGACGCACGGCCAGATCCCGCGGACACAGAGGTCACCGGGCCCAGACAGCGAGGCCCCTGTCCCTCCGATCGTGATCAGACAGTCAGACAGACAGGGACGAGTCACTTAAACCCCGCATGGCTGAACCGGTCTTCATAAGCCTGTTAAACGGAAAATTAAATTCCTCTGATGGAATTTCACATGCCGCCAAGGCGCTTGGATGAAGGGCCTGGAGTGGGCGGCAGTGTGGTATAATGGTTAAGGAACTGGGTTTGTAACCGAAAGGTTGCCGGTTCGATTCCCAGGTCGGACACTGCCGTTGTACCCTTGAGCAAGGTACTTCACCTGCATTGCTTCAGTATATATCCAGCTGTATCAATGGATACTATGTATAAATGCAAAAAAATTCTGTGTAAGTCGCTCTGGATAAGAGCGTCTGCTAAATGCCTATAATGTAATGTAATGAAGGCGAGGAGATCTCGTTACGAGAAGCATGTCGTCAGAGGGAGGAAAAGGGTAGGAGTCGCAGAGGCCTCCTGAATCACCCCACGGGGTGCAATTTTATCGGCCAGGCCGTTTCAAGGAAGCCTTGTGAATCACTCCATGGGCCACAGGTTTATTGGCCAGACCGTCTGACGGAGGCCAACTATCTCCATATTAAACCGTCCTTGGGATCATATTCAAATATTACCACAGCTTGCTATGGCTCTGGCACAAATTACTATTTTAAAATAGAGCCGCCTTTGGAATTATCATATTTATAACCTGGACCCTGTTTATATAATCCAATATTATAGCCGTTGATGTCATTTCCCCCTGTCCTATGACATATTTTCTGAACCCATTCCAAATGCTCATATTTTCACTCCCATTGGCATAAATTACTCATGTTTTCAGATATGTTTTTTCTCCCAACATACTGTTTGAGGCTTGATATTTGTTTTATAGTGGTAGCTAATAGGTATTTCTGATTTTTGTTTCTTTCCAGGAATGGAAGTAAAAATAATGACGACAGTATCTATTGCTGCTATTTCACTCTGACTGTTAGCTGGCTTTTCAGGTAAAAATACTATGGTAGTAATGCCTTGGTATTTGTGGCTCACTCTTATACATGTGTACCTGCCGGACTGGATATCTCTGTAACAGTACCCATTTCTGTAACAGTTAATTATTGCATTTATAAGTGGTGTATTTTGAGTTCTCAATGTGTTTTCTATGGTTTTGAACTGCTAAAGAGGATATTTTTGTTGTTTTTATGAGCACATATTTTCTAAGTGTTCATACTTCTGTGAAGGTACATTATTAATTAAAGTAAGAATGCACACATGCAAGTATATAGGCGCACACAAGTATATGTTGTCCATGCAATGTAGTGTATTGGCTACAGAAACCCTGCCGTGGTAGATGTGACTGGCTGCCCCACAGGGCAAGTCTTACTTGGCTGTAGCATCATCTAGTGGGTTGATTTCAATTTGTAGGTTTCTGTGTCTCAACACGCATCTCTGTTTAATCGGACATGTGCTGTTGGTGGGCACCAATGGCACGTACTCCTGTGTAATGACTGCATGCTGCTGGACGCCAGATTGAAAATAAGTGGCAGCTGATAGAATTCACTTTAGAGGAGGGCTTTGTCTGCACTTTCCAAAATTGACAGAGGTGGTTGTTGGGATGAGACCAGCCTAGCAATTCAATTGGACACGACACAATGGGAAAACATACAATCATTTGGGTCGGAAACCTTTTTTTTTTTTTTTTTAAACTTTTTCTGATCTTGTCAGACGAAGAGAAGAATAAGACCAGATGGGATGTTTTTTAATATATTGAGGGCTAGTGGCCAACAGTGGATTTTTTTTGTTCACTTGTCCATCATTTCAATAAAACAGACTAGATTTCTTAATTAATAAAACAAAGTTGCATTCTTCTTTTCTATATGGTTTGTACCTCTTTTGTGTCGAGCATTCTTTATTCATGAACAAATTGAATTTTACAGCATGTAAATAAAATTGAAAATATTACTGGTTGAGCAGATTCATTTAAAATCTTTTCTATCCCTTTAAACTGTAACTGTAGATTTAGTTAATTTAGAGGGACTGATGCAGTGAGTAAAATACTTTACCCAGTGTGAATTGTTGTATGAGAATGCTCAGAGGCATTTTGGATCGGACTCTTCATAGTTTGAAATTAATCCCTGAAAAAGAGATATTCTCCTGCAGATGGTCCGAAGGGAAGCAGAGTGCAGAGTCTGGCGCTTCATAAAAATGTGTATTTCTTACAGACAACTTGCCAAATTCAGAAGTGGTTTCAAAAGCAATAAAAGTAGTTCTGGCATTAGGCAGGTACCTTGTATTTCTCACATACAGGTGCAGCTCAAAAAATTAGAATATCGTGAAAAAGTTCAATATTTTTTGTCGCTCATTTCAGAAAGTGAAACTCATATATTATATAGATTCATTACACATAGTGAAATATTTCAAGCCTTTATTTCTTGTAATTTTGATGATTATGGCTTAAAGCTAATGAAAACCCAAATTCAGTGTCTCAGAAAATTAGAATATTACATAAGATCAATAAAAAAGGATATTTTAAACAGAAATGTCAGCTTTCTGAAAAGTATGTTCATTTCTATGCACTCAATACTTGGTTGGGGCTCCTTTTGCATGAATTACTGCATCAATGTGGTGTGGCATGGAGGCGATCAGCCTGTGGCACTGCTGAGGTGTAATGGAAGCACAGGTTGCTTTGATAGCGGCCTTCATGTCATCTGCATTGTTGGGTCTGGTGTCTCATCTTCCTCTTGACAATACCCCATAGATTCTCTATGGGGTTCAGGTCAGGCAAGTTTGCTGGCCAATCAAGTACAGTAATACCATGGTCATTGAACCAGCTTTTGGTACTTTTGGCAGTGGGCAGGTGCCAAGTCCTGCTGGAAAATGAAATCAGCATCTCCATAAAGCTTGTCAGCAGAAGGAAGCATGAAGTGCTCTAAAATTTCCTGGTAGATGGCTGCGTTGACTGTGGACTTCAGAAAACACAGTGGACCAACACCAACAGATGACATGGCACCCCAAATCATCACTGACTGTGGAAACTTCACACTGGACTTCAAGCAACGTGGATTCTGTGCCTCTCCACTCTTCCTCCAGACTCTGGGACCTTGATTTCCAAATGAAATGCAAAATTTACTTTCATCTGAAAAGAGGACTTTGGACCACTGAGCAACAGTCCAGTTCTTTTTCTCCTTAGCCCAGGTAAGACGCTTCTGACGTTGTCTCTGGTTCAGGAGTGGCTTGACACGAGGAATGCGACATTTGTAGCCCATGTCCTGGATTTGTCTGTGCGTGGTGGCTCTTGATGCACTGACTCCAGCCTCAGTCCACTCCTTGTGAAGCTCCCCCAAATTCTTGAATGGATTTTGCTTGACAATCCTCTCAAGGCTGCGGTTATCCCTGTTGCCTGTGCACCTTTTCCTACCACACTTTTTCCTTCCACTCAACTTTCTATGAATATGCTGAATAATACAGCACTCTGTGGACAACCAGCTTCTTTAGCAATTACCTTTTGTGGCTTACCCTCTTGTTTTGAGTTAATTAGCTGATTAGAGTGTGACACCATGAGTTTCCAATATTTAACTTTTTCACAATATTCTAATTTTCTGAGACACCGAATTTGGGTTTTCATTAGCTGTAAGCCATAATCATCAAAATTACAAGAAATAAAGGCTTGAAGTATTTCACTCTATGTGTAATGAATCTATATAATATATGAGTTTCACTTTCTGAAATGAGTGACAAAAAATATTGAACTTTTTCACGATATTCAAATTTTTTGAGCTGCACCTGTACATTGTGTTTGAGAGCACCTTGCATAATAGACTGAAAAGCGCTGCAGTGAAAATGTGTCTGACGTACATTTAAACACGGTGCCGTTGTTTCTTTCATACGTAAGTACCAGGATTTAGTAACGAAAAATAAAGGATAGACTGGCAGGCCATTTCACCGATTAGACGCAGCAGTTTTAGTGTTTTAGGCGCCCATTGTCTGACAAGCACACTTCACCTAACGAAGCTGCTTCTAAACTAATGGAGGAAAAGGTTAGTGTTTATGTCATCCTGTAATTCCAGGAATATTTTCTGTCAACTTTGCAGATATTGTAACTGAGCCCAGTGACTGGAGGGGGAAAATGGCTAATTATGTATGTCTGCTTCTCATGCTTGTTAATTCGGCTATTAGATTTGATGTGCCGCAAAAATGCAATCAGCTCGGCTTCTTGGGTTGAGCGATATAGGAAGAAAATGGGAATGAATTAATCATGTCATTTCCTTTGTCTGCAGGATTCTCCAGAGTCGTGTTTGTTGGGGGGGAGGTTGGCTGTCAAACACAGACTACCATTAAGAGGCACTGCATAAAATCCATGCCAAAATCTCTGATGTCTTCATCATATCGCTGTGAACTAGGAAGCAGATGAGACCATTTTTGGTGGCAAAATGCTGTTTGCTTTTTCAGTAATGATCTCCAAAATTAAAATTAATGAGGCAGAAAAATTGACTTGACCTTCTGGAAACATCAATTCAATACCTTATTATACGGGGAAAAATGGAACACTGGAATCAATTGATATTTTTTTGCATCTTCGCAGCTGTGCAGATAGATTCTAGAAGGTATTTTCCGTACACCAGTCCTTTCAAGCAGTCTTCAGATTTTATAATAGTCATGTTCTCATTCTAAACAGCTTTGCTGAGAGCCTCTAATGGCTGGAGTTTGATATGTTACTTGCCCAGAGTGAATATTAGACGGTAGAGCGATTTCATTCAAAGCAATTTTCTTTGATCGCTCAAAAACCCTAATCTAGACATCAAATCCATCACACAAACCCTGCCCAGTCTTGATATGGCAGCAGTTTTCTTTTGTTGTGATTGTCATAACAGTCCCCATATAAGCTATGTTAGAAACCCATTAGAGCAACGCTATTGTAGAGCATTTCTTACTTTTCTTAGGCAAAAGTTTCCTTCTATATTTAAAATGTTGATGTGTGGCAGTATATTGGGCTTCGTCATATGTGTGAGAAGGCCTTGACGAGCCCTTATCATGCTGAAAACATTGGCTTGGACTGGTTTTCAGGTTTGAGTCCCAGCTTCTTTAACGTCACATTCAAGATATCAACCTTGTTTCCTTTACATCATTTTAGCCATAATTTCTGAATTTTTATTTTTTTTTATCACCAATTTGGAATGTTGTAGAAATCGGCCGGTCTCAATGCTGCCATAGCCTCTGTCAATTCAGGAGGTCTACGCACTAACTCGCGTTCCTGCCAACATGCGGCTTTTTTTCATGGTCCGCTAGCTACAGACGGTGCCACTTAGTGTTGGTCATTGATGAAATGAGTCAGATGCAAATAATGCAATGTTGGATTTTTCCTTTTAACTGTATTTTAAAGTCATTGCATTTACAAGACTTGCTTTAGCCATCACAGATTTGACACCAGTCAGGACTATTGGTCGGCTTCTTGCGGTTTGAACCCAGAGGTTTGCTGTTATTTAGGATTCAGCACCCAGTATTTCTCATCAGTTTCTGAGTTGAGCGTGCATCATTTGCCATCATTTACCGCGTATGTTAACAAGGTGTTACTTTAATGTCATTCTTTTGCTACTTGTTCCTTCTACCATGCAACATTTTCACAGCTCTGATTCCAAAATGTTTGGCCAGGGGATTACTGCCCAAGCCCCACAGGTGGTGATGATGATGATGATGATGATGATGATAATGATTATTACTATTAATAATAATAATAATAATAATAATAATAATCATCATTTTCAAAATACAATATAGTAATATACAGTTAAATGCAAAAGTACTGGGACGGTGACACTTTATTTTTGTTTTGGCTCTGTACTCCAGCACATTGGATTTGAAAAATTGTTTTAATATGAGGTTAAAGTGCAGACTGTCCGCTTTAATTTGAATTAAATTCCGAAAGTAATTTGGTATTTATATATTTGTTTTCATTCTCCAAATCCAAGTTCCATTCGAAATGAAGCTACATCCCCAAACAAAGCGACAAATTTCCTGCATTTCAATTTAAACCGACGCGCTACCCTAACTATAGCCAAGATGTGCTTTTCAATACAAACCTTTTAGCACATGTAAAACCAATAACATGACCAATGATTGGTCATGGTATTCGTTGTGCACCAATCATTGGTTGTGTTATTAGTTTTGCATGTGCTAAAAGGTTTTGCACATGCTTAAGGTCATAGTAAATCAGGCCCTGAGTGTTTCATTTATTTTTTAATCCAGCGGTAGCGTATTTTGGAGAAAGAAGACTGCCTAGAGATGATCAACAAATGTTGTCCGACACAGTAATATTGACCAACATATCAAACCTAATTTTAGGCACTTGCCCTTCCACATTCGACCTGCAAAGTCCTATACGTCATCACATTTGAATACGACACCAATAGAAAATAGCATATAGAGGCAATTTCAGAACACAAATACATTGAATGGATATTGCTACAAAAATTTCAGTGTGAAAAGGTATCAAATATGGCATTGTTTTATGTGAAAAATTAAGGTTTGCAGCTTTAAACTATTCATTTGTATTACTTTACAATAACATAATCTTTTATTTTTGCTCATATTTTCATGGACTACATTATACAGCATTATGTTTAATGATAGCTATAGCTATAACTTGCCATTTTTTCAAGTAACACTGATATAAAAATCATTTGGAGCACCATATTATATGCACTGTGCATTTGAGAGTGCCAGCTTATGAAAAAGCCCACAGCACTGTTTCAACATCCTACGAGAAGAAGAAGCTGAATCTAATGCAGATAATTATTTAAAGACGTACTGCACTAGCTGTCAGCTGCCTTAGAATCTCTGTGCATTTCTTAGTGTGGTTTCGCAGTCTTTGAGGCGCGCCCTCGATAAAATGAGCCGCGGGGCCTTCAGCATTCTGCAGGGATCCCCTCTGCCCGTCTCTGCATGCAGTCAACGCGACGGCAGGCGCACGGACGCACACCCTGCACGATTTCATCAGTATTCCATCCCGTTTTCAAACTGGGCAGCTGTTTTCAGGATCACGGACCAGAACAGATGTCTTTATCGTTAAGGGAGGCGCCAGCTCCGTGCCCCGATTCCAGAAATGTGGAATCTGATGTCATGCACCGATCGTTAAATGAACTGAATAACTTAATCAGCTGGGTTGAGAGCAAAATGGGAGAGTATACATTTGGGATGGGGAAAAACTAGCTAAATCACTCAACGGTTACACAGTGCAAAAAATGTGTGTACACGTTGATGCGACGACGGCTCTGGGGGGGGGGGGGTTTCTAAATTTGCCGCATTTCTATTTAAACCGACACGCTACCCAAACTATAGCCAAGATGTGCTTTTCAATACAAATCTGCAACAACAGCCACAGAGCGGACTTCATGTACTGTGGCCAGTGTAAGAGTGCAAAGCATGGAAAAGAGCCATATGATGGACTGTACAGAGCCGACAACTTAAAATGAGTTGAGAGGATACCACAGTGTTAAGGTGTTGGGTTTACTAAATATTCAACAACAACAAAAAAAATCTTCATATAAGATACAGTGAGCACCATAATTCATTGGACAGTGACACATTTTTTGTTATTTTGCTTCTGTACTCTGTAGCCCTTTGAGTATGAAAGGATACAATGACAATGAGGTTGAAGTGCAGGCTGTCAGCTTTAATTTGAGGGTATTTTCATATCGGATGAACCGTTTAGAAATTATTGAACCTTTTATACATAGTCCCCCCCCCCCCCCATTTTCGGGCATCAAAATATATTGGACAGTTTAACATAATGTAGAATAATGTAATAATTTTTTATATTTGGTCGCATATCCTTTGCATGCCATGACTTCCTGATGTATGTGACCCAACAACATCAAAAGACACTGGATATCTTATTTTCTGGTACTCCGACAAGCGATACTATAACCTCTCTGCATTTGAATGGATTTCTGTGAATTGGGGGGCTTTTCCTTAATAGCAACAGGTACACGGCTGGTCAAGCACGTCTGCTTGCCCAGCCCATCACTCACAGACGCTGTCGAGTGTTTATTTCTTATATTATACGTGATTTTGTGTTGTTCCAGTGCTGTTGGAATATGTTAGCTCAGTGTCGCAAAGTTTACACTTGACTTTGACTACATTTCTGAAATCTGCTCAAAGTGAGACCAAATGCCACCTTTTCTCTTCCATTCTTTGCGAAGCATTTTGAGGAATGTCAGTTTGAATTTTGCCATGTGCGCATGCAGCCGCCTACGTTATCACTTGAGAGCTGATCAAGGAACATTTTTCCCATGTCCGTATCACAACCTCGTTCAGTTGTCAAAACCGACACCAGATGAGCACTAATGCTTTTAGACATGAGCCTACGGAATTACAGTGAGAATAGGACACTGTAAAAGGAAATGGTTATCAATTATTTTAATAACGGTGCCGTTTAAAAAAAGTGTTTAATTGTTTTGAGATTTTCATAAACGTTTAGCATTTTTGTTAATGTTTAGTGATCAAACATATCGAAGTCACAGCCCTAGTTAGCAGTTAAAGCCTATCAACAAGTCTTTGCTGTCTCCCAAGGCTGGGATCAACCATGCTTGTGCAAATATTATGGGCGGAGGGAATTTTCAAAAGTCAAATTCTAAAGTAATACAGTAATACCCAGGGAGGGTTAACAATGTGTGCCATCGTGCTGTTTTCAACCTTTTTTAAGAGATTCATTTGAAGTGTGCTATGGGGACTTTGATGATGCCTATGTAGCTCTGTTTTTATGCTTCTTTTTGACCACACAGAGAAGGCAGACGCTTTAATTCAGCAAGGTGAGTGGGAAAAGAGCTACTTTGCTGCTGACTGTACACCTGAGCTGGATGACCTCTCACCCATTAGGTGTGAATGACTATTAAGCATAATGAAGCACTATCTGTGTGGCCATTGTAGAATTTGGTTTCCTAATATTTAAATTCTTGAGTCGCTTTTGTCAGTCTTGTGCAGTGCGTTCAATGAAAGCTTCAGTTGAGTGTTACAGAAGTTCAGTATTTGAGGAAGTAGATTGTAAATCGGGAAATTGTGTGCAAGTAGGGTAAGTTCTGATTTTAAAGGTCCCTAGAAGATGATGATTAAAATTAGGTGTTCTTTAGGCGGATTCTTTATTTTCAGTGTTTCGTCTGAAAAACCGCACCTTGCATGATTTGCAGAATCTCAAAAAAAGACTTCCACGTTCCCCCATAAAAAAAGTGATTGCTTTTCAGAAAACTTAATAATAAACGGTCTCTGGGTTTAATATTCCAGAATACAGGTACTGCATATTTTCAATGTTTTATTGTGCCTGTAAATGTTTAAATATTAATGCTAATATTGATGTAAGACGCAACTCTCTGGCATGCTTCTATTAAAGTGCCCATCAAAGTGGATGGAGTGTGATGCTATCATCCGCTAGCAGTCTGCAGCTCACACCTACCTCATTAATCCTGAGCTTCTGCCGTACAGGAAGTGCTGTCTTGGCCTGTGTGATTTATGTGCTGTAATGTGCCAGGATTGGTGGATTTCAAAGCATCTAGGCAGGCTGCCGGTTGGAGATGTGCAGTTGCAATGACCCTGATATGGAGAAGGAGTGCCATGATGTAGCTGGAGCTCTTAATTGGAACTCCTGTCAGATCACTTCTGTCACACACTGAGGGGGTGTGTTAACGATAATTGCTCCCTTAAAAATAACTGCAAAACCAAAATTGTATAATGTGTTTTGTAAGCAATGTCATTTTGTCTTAAGTAGGTCTTCACTAAGCAAGTAAATGGCACATTTTGTTCCTTTAGAACGTGAGCTTCAGACACTACAGGACTTGTGTCCCCAGGGCCTCTTTACAGAGGGAAAATAACTGCCATTCTGATACGGCGTAAGAAATGTGTCCTATTTCTCAGTTATTGGGTTGTGCTTATGAGACATACAGGAATGGTTCAAATTGCATTTATTTCTCACCTATTTGTTTCTTAAGGCCTGCGTCAGAACTGGAATCACATGTTCTCAAGCATTTAAGCCCTTCACTTCTCAACCTTATTATGAAGTTATTATGGAAAGGAGGGCCAAAAATAACCACATACACTTTGCACTTGGCACTAAGTAATGAATCACAGCCACTTTCTGCTTTTCACTTCTGAACTCTCTCCCACGTTTCTTCCTCCGTCACTAAGTTCTGTTTTTGTGATCATGAATGGCAAATAATTTTAGACTGACATTGACATGTACAATTGAAAAAGAAGCAAATGCTTGAGAAGGTCATTATGTGATGTCAGTAGTTTGTTCATTCTTATTCTTGATGCTATGATAGTATTAAGTACTAAGTAGTATGTATTTAATTGATTAGATATTTATACGTTTTTACCAAAACGAGACATGTTTAAAAAAATTGTCTTTATGGCACAAACATTGAATGTCATTTACATTTTAGGCATTTAGCTGACGCTCTTATCTACAATTAGTGCACAAAAAAGGCCTATATTCGTAAATCACCCACATTCCAAGTAGCAATTAATTAACAGTTTTTTATTTTATTTTTTATTTTCACGCAAGTTAGTTTACAGGCAGTGAAAATAATGTATATACCCCCTGTAGAGCAACCTACCACCCACCCGTCCCTCCCCCTCCCCGTTACATCCCTTGGGCCAAACATTGAAATTTTAAATTGAATGAATACATAAGTAAAAAGGTAAAAAACTATTAAGTATATCATTGAATTTTAAACAAATCCTGGGGCAAATGGTTCACTTATAAAACTAACATAATTAAATCAGTCTAAGGCATTTGCCTCATTCCGCAAATTCAAAACAGCAATGGCACACTGACTGATACTAGCTGTAGACAATTATAATAGGATAACATCTAGAAATGTTCGTATCCACTGGTGCCAAGACAGCTCGGTGGAAGCCATCGTTGGACCAAAATTTTCTTTGCCGCAGTGAGTCCAGCTGAAAAAGATTATTATTAGTTTGAAAGTTGAATTATTGAGTTGTCATTAAGCAAAAATAAGTGCGGTTCAACTGGTAATTCAACTTCAATAAACTTTGACGGTAGAGGCGACGCGGTTTCAGAAAAGAAAAACGTCAGGACATAACCAAAAGGTGTGCATATACTGGTTGCCATGGGAACATAATATACAGTACGGGTCTGGAGAAAGGCCCATTTTAAATCTTCTACATTGAGTTGGATACATGTGGCGACACATTTTTATTATGAATGAACTGGTGGTCAGGGTTTTTAGAAGCTGATAAAACTTTCATAACCTTAACATGTTCCATAACACTCTCTAAGAGATTTCCCTATTAACCCCAGTTGACTCACTCCAAGGTATATTTCCTGAATCGATGGGTCTTCAGATTACGCAGGAAGGTAAGGAGCGACTGTCCTGACTGAGATGGGCAGGTCGTTGGGGGGGGGGGCGAGTAGGGAGAAGAGTTGAGGCCAGGAGGCGTGACCACCAGGTTGTGGCATGGAGGGGAGAGCTAGGCACCCGGTGGCAGCAAAGGGTTGGGGTTGTAGAGCTTTACCAAGGCTGGAAGGTATGTGGGTGAAGCTCTTTTAGCAGCCTTGTACGCCAACACCAGAGTTTTTAGTTTGATGAGGGCTGCCACCGGGGGCCAGTGGAGGGAATGCAGGAGGGGCGTGGGAAAATTTGGGGAGGTTGAAAACCAGGTGTGCTGTGGCGTTCTGGGTGAGTTTAATGGGGCTGGAGAGAGTGCTGCAGAGGCCCGGCCAGGAGGGAGCTGCAGACTTGCAGTAGTCCAGTCGGGAGATGACGAGAGCTTGAACCAGAAGCTGGGCAGCATCCCTGGTGAGGAAGGGTCTGCAGTTTGACTCTGATGAAGCCCTGATGGGTAAAACACGTCAGTCTATGTTTGCACAATAAATCAAGATTTCTTCATTTATAACCATGTACTCCCAATCCAGTTTGTTCGGTTAGTCTTTTTTTAGAAGTTGCCCAATACCCTTTTTACTGCTGCATGTCCATGCTGAGAAGCACTGGGTTACCTTCTGTTGAGCTGGCTGCGGCGCGCTAGATCCCTTCTCAAATAAAAATAGGTGTTTAGGGTTGAATTCGGAAAAATAAAGTAGAATCTTGCTGAACCTATCTATAAGACAACAATATAAACAAGATATCTACAGTTAAGATTTCTGGTATCACAAATATGTAGGCTAACATTGTCTCTGTTTTCTTATCATGGACTGTTAAAATGTAGAATAGACAAGCCTTCCATAATTTGGCTGGAATCTTGGCCAGCACCTCACTGCCCAGTTAGCATTTTTCTTTTTCCTTTGTTGACTTTGATTGGCTTCATTAAACATTTATTTGATTTCCAGTCAATGTCATGCAGTATTCATGCTAAAAGGGAAACGGCCCTGCGATAGATGTGGGCAGGAGACGGCCGCATTGTCTACCTGTGGTGCAGGGTTTGGCCCTGAAGAGCCACTTTCACAGGTAGAGCGAAGCCAGTGAAGCTGAGCAGGCTCTCAGGAGAGCGTGTCTTGTTCTGTGAAGGTTACCTCATGGTCTTGTTAGATGATACAACGGCTTGCATTCACTAGCCATGGATTACAATGACTACGATCACAGTCAGTTATTATGTGAGCTGGACAACAACTCGGTCTCTTAAAGATGTTGCATTACCAGCCAGTATCACCATCCAATGTGAAGCTAACTGTGACTGACATGCATTTGTATCACTTGAGAATATTTTGCTTCTGAAGCGGACCTTCTGCAACCCAATTGTGATTTTATAAAAAATTTTGTACACGTTAGTGGGATCTATACAGGAGTGCGCAGGTCTCGTGTATTCCAGTGTTTGTTATTCAAGTAACCAGAGGCTACAACAAGGTCAAATGAAGAGGAGAGGAAAAATTGACAGACAAGAACAAGGCCTGTTTTTCTTTCATTGATTGCTGCAGTGCTCAGGGCGGTCTTCTGAGTAGCGGCCGTCCCTGCCAGCTTTGAGGAATCTCATTTCACTGCCAACCTCCTGGAAGTGGTCAAGCTCTAGCCAATTCCCCCTACCCCTGAGGGTTACCTCAGGTCAGTCCTGATTTTGACTTTGAAAGCCGTGCCTGGCGTCGCAAAACTTTTTTAAAATTCAAGGTTTCATTCCAGCTGGACATCAACAGCGAGTTTCTGTGGTCTGTATGCGCATCCAAACGAATCATCGTATTTTGTCGATTATGCGGTATGTCAGCTGCGGGGAAATCAAGTGGCTCAAGGTGGGACAGTGTTTTAAAGAGTAGATATATACTCCAGATTCACATTCACATTCTCAAGCTTCCAGGTGCTATGTCAGGTCTGTCCGTGGCCTGCGAAGAAGTGCTTCTATGTCTACCTGCTGCTATATTTTATGTTGATGCCCAGAGGAATTGTTCCTCTCACCTTAGTAAAGGAGGGAGACATTGAAGGGGCGGGGCAAGGACAGAGGGAAAGAAAGAACAAGTCTATTAGGCTATTAAGTCTATAAATGTCATCTGAGCACGCGTCAGAGCGTAATTGGAAAGAGGTGCCACTGTAAATCAGAAAAAGAATCTCTCTTCAGTTACTCGTATCTGGAGAGGGATATAACCACACCTTAATCATTGCCTCTACAAAATGGCATCCATAAGGTCATCCATCAGATCTCTTAAGTGGGCCTGACAGCCACAGCAACATTAGAATAAAAATGATGGGCCGTGTGCTGAGGCTGATGAAGGGGAATGGTGGTGCTGTGAGATATATCTGCGAGGATGTGAAATTGTTCATTGCTGCAGGTGAGTCAATGTGCCGGATATTTACTGGGGGGGGGGGCACTGCGATATTTGCATCCCAGCTGCACTAGACAGCCGGCCGCCTGGTCACGTGGTCCAATGCAGTTTCTGTCAAACACAGCATGCTGGAGGGGGAAGACACATGGACAAAGGGTCTGGTGTGATATGGAGAGAGAGAGAACACATAATTTTGAGAAACTAAGTAAATGAAATAAAAACTGAGTGAATTGGTAATGTTTTGCTGTTGAGTGTGTGCTTTGTATTTAATACTTGCCTGTCTTCACCCTTCACTCAGCATTTGCCGGGTAGAATAGATTCACTTTATGGTGAATCCCAGGTGCATTGCTCAATTGTAGTAGTTCTCTTGATCCAGAGATCCACTCCAAAATGAGCTCATTGCAACATCAAGACAAAGTAAATACTATGAGCTACTGAATAAATACCCTAATAAAAATGCACTTAAAAAGATTACCTGAATGAGTAATACTTGGGATACTATTGAACCAATTAAGTACCTAATTAAGTTTATTACTTTTTAAAATATATATTTGCCATGTATATGTGGCGTGCTGCTATAATTCCGCTTGATTCACCATTTAACAACCAAAGTACAAATTTGAGATCTCCTGGCACCAGTGCCATTTTTTATGCAGTGGGACAGCACTTAGTATGTGAGAAGGCAGTTGCTTTATCTCCTGGGTAATTAAACGCTTCAGATTCGTAGTGTATTCCACGTCCAGCAAATGTTTTCTGAATACGCTTTGCAGTCTTGCTGTTTGGATAGACCTTAGGGATAGAGACCTCGGCCTATGCAGGGTCATTCCTGTGCTGTCTTAATTGAAGCTCTTTTGGTCTCGCGTCACATCACAGGGTGTCCTCCGGCTTTTTAACGCATGCCTCGGGAGGGGCTAATGAGCTCAAGGTTAGATGGCCTATGCCAATGCGTTCTCAGCGAGAGAATTTAGGGTTATGTTCAGCTGGCCCATACTTCACTTCAGGGAGTTTATTTCTCGCAGGCTTCTTATGTCCTCCCCTCCAGCTCCAGTTAAATGATAGACCGTTCAGTACAGCAGAGGTAAAGATTCCAGAGCCGTTGGATCTTTGACAGCCGATCCATCTTCACTGGAGTGAAGTACAAGTACAAGCAGTCACTATCGTCCCAACACGTATCTGTGGTCCTTAAGCAACACCTCTAGTTTATTCTGATGTTAGCCTAGGTGGCGTTGTTTCCATTGATAACAGTCTTGTGGTCAATTAATTTGTAAGTTTAGGATCCAGAAGTGACCAGTGAATATAGCCAGTGCTGCTTGCAGTCCCAGGGCTCCATTTTCAGTCTGAACGCTACTATGAAGCACGAGCGGTAATGGAGGTGTAATGTGTCGCGTGAGGCTTGTACTGTCGGATTACATATCGCTGCAAATGTAGCACTAGACTGCCACCCTTAGTGCTAGGAGGTGGGTGTCATAGGCGGAAATGAATATTAATTAACACAAAATGACCAAGCTAGTACTAGCTAGAATTCTATGTCACACCCACCACACCACCACCACCACCCCCATAAGGACTGCAGCCACAGAACTGACAATCCTGGCAGTAGCATGAATTAAAGCATAACCATTGCACTACCAACTACCAATTCCACCCACGCCCACATGTTGCTGCTACCGCTGGCGCAAGAATAGGTCCCTCAGTGGAACTCTCTACGATGATTTTAGTAAAGGAATAAATGAGACATAATGTTTTGTGAAAATCTCAGGAAACTGAAATTCTCTACAGCCTGAGTGTGTGTAATCCACATTAGCCTTTGCATCCAGCTGCATCAGCATTGTACTGAAATGCCTTCTGGGTTTGGATTAATTATTCCGCACTCTTAAGAAAGTGTTATTGGAGGGGACCAAAGGACACTCAAATGCTCAACAGCTGCCGGCAGCAGAACACCGTCTCTCTTTTAATATTATTTAATATAATATCATTTGAGTCTTTTCAAGGACTTTTTTCTCATTCAGGCTAAATGTAACCTTTGGCTTTTGGAAAAGTTTTAGTCTCCTCAAAAAAAAAAAATTGGAAGCTGAATAACATTTTATTTCAAGTAATGTATTTCTAATTGAAGGCGCCATTAGCATATTGAACTGCAAGCAAGTTCATGTTCTGTTATTTATAGAATTCAATATTACTTATCAAAATGGAGATGATTAAAAAAATATATGAGCTCTGGGCCCATAAATCTCAGTGCTTTAAAAAGTACTATTCATAAAAAGTTGGATGATGCCCTCTTCTCATCGCCTCGGCACGTCATCGCTCAATCATGGTGGGCCGGAAGACCTTCAGGATCAATTAAATTAAAGTGTGGAAATCAATGGGCAGAGACAGCATTATGGTTGCTCATAGGAGCAAGCGTTTTTAGCCGGAGGGTGGATCATCTCCTCACGCTGTGCGTGTTCGTCTCTTACCCGCGCCTGCACCACGGAAAACAAGGTGTGCGCTTCGCGTTCTATTTGCATAATTTAGGAATAATTGCTTTTGTCTCTCTTTGAACCGTTGAAAGGTTTTTCTCCCCCCTTCATCCCAGCCCTGACTCTCGTAGGAGGGCCTGGCCATCTGGCCTGGGATGGAAACGGAAACGAGAGCTAGCAGAACCTCGCCGGGCCCTGGTTCTTTCAATTAAACGCGCGGCTCCGTGCCCCTAAGGCTCCGCTGGCTCTAAAGTCTGGGGGGCTGCACCTCTGCAGCTGTGCCTCCATTTGGATAAATTGAAAATGGATTCCATTACTTCTGTTTCTGCCCTTTCTCTGGCATTTCATTCCATTTAATGATTTATTCAAGGATAAATGGGTAAAATGTGTGCCTTATAGCCAGGACTTTGCATTTTAAGGAGGTTCCTGTTATTAAGAGCCCGTTTCACGGCCAGTGTTGGTCTGAGGCGCAGTAAAGAGCACAGCGATGCAGGTCAGTGGGGAAAGATTTGAGCTCATCAACTTCAGACTGAAACGAATAGAGGTGTGACGGATGTTTTATGTAGATGGGAAATTACTTCAAGATTTGGTATAAGTCACAAATGAATGCATTCACTGTATTAATAGTTTGTGTTACAATGACTTAGAAACAAAAACAATGACACAAATCACAAAAGAGAATTAGCATTTTATACATGCTATAATTTTAATTTAAGTGTATGAACTCTTAAAGGAATATATTAATGACTATGTTTGAACATTTAACGGTTGAAGTCCTTATGTTTTCAGCCTCCTCCCAAGACTTGAGCATACCCAGCAATACAATTATGGTAAAACAGAGCTTTTGACTCCACCAGACTAGATCATTTCCTGCCGTTCCGTGCGTTTTAAGTGACTGAACTTAAAAGTTGCTCTTGCCTCCCCTCGAATGTGTTTATGAAACTGCCATGTCGAATGCTTGAAGTCTTCATAAACGACCCCATTAGACACATTTTGTTCAGTGCTCAGTGTTCAGTTTAGCTTGAAATATGAAACTATGCATATTCTATTTGTACGAGCAATAAAGATGTGAAATGTGGCTGGGCGTGGGCACCCATAACGGGCTTGAATTTGTTCTCCGGGTGAGGGCGTTGCTTAATATTTATTTGCATAACATTGTTATATTCGATTGATGTAGAGAACATGACTATTTTAGTTGTGTTGATGCTAGCCGGCTTTCCTGTTTGTGAGAGTGTTATGTTCCAAGCCAAATTATGGGATGTTAGGAAGTATATTTGCTTTATTGGCATTAGTTAGCAGAGGTTAGTTGGTGTGTGGTTGGCCCACAAATGCTCTGTTCAGACACTGAGCTTTTTTTCAAGCTTATTCAAACCGGTGTTCCTACAGTGAGTTCAAGGCCTTAACAATCTCGCTGCTAATGCACGGTCACTCATTTCTCGTGTATGCTGTGCTAGTGGTTAAAGAGCTGAATTTTTATCATTTTTATGGTGCTAATATTTTTTTCATGTGGCATTTTCTTCTTTCCAGTACCTACAATTTGTGAAGCCCCTGCGAAAGTCTATCATGAGATATGGCATTAGACTAGCACCGTTATATATCAATCAAGTGTTTTCAAAGACTGTGCTGAGGAACTGTAAAAGTGTGCGTGTGCGTTCAGTGGTGAGACGAAGCTATGAGGGAAACCCACGCTTAACCCTTGTACTCCCTGAAAACAGCAGGCCATCAAAGACCCAAGTACATTAAATTTGCAATTAAAAGTCAATTGAGCCGTAAATCATTGTAGATGCTGAGTGCTGACCCCGGGACCCATTTTCCAACGAAAGTTTTCCCCCATTTAAATCAAACTAACTTTTCTGTCTTTTTATATCTTGTCTCAAATCAAATTGTACAAGTTCACTGATACATTAAGGAAGTGCAAACCATTTTAAATCCATAAACATTGGACATTCTCTCGCGTTGTTTACTCAAAATATGAATAGCACAACATTAACCACCAGTATCTTCCAATTGGAATTAGGATTTAAAATGGCCTTTGGCCTTAACGTAATTAGGATAAATATTGGTCCTTCGCACGGGCAAGAACTTAAACTTTCAGAACAGGTGTTTTTTATTATTCCTGAATTTAGCACATCACAACTTGGGGGTCAGCATTTCTTTGGCTCAGGAAAATGGTCCCTGTTATACACTGCCGTTTTGTCAGAGGGGTTGTATCCATGCATCTGCCCCATTCAAGCCAGACAAATTGAGATAAGCGCTCGCCCGAAAACCTCCTCCATTTATTTGATCTAAAGTCCTCATTACAGCCCTATGACGGGTGGGCCTTCTGGCAGCGTGTCGATAGGAAACAGGTGTGACATTAGTTAGCCGCCGTGACAAAGGGGTGGGGGAGTTAGATCGGTATCTGCCTTGCCAAGACGAATTCTCTCACCCCCAGCCATAGATCATTTCCTCTGTTCCCACCACACGCTCAGGCGCCAGCCTGGCCTCACAGGCTTATTAATTTATTGCACAGTTTGAGAATTAAGCTCAAGCTTTAGCATTTAAGCAGTTATTCATCCTGCTCAACATCCACAACAATTTAGGCTTCTATCGATCATCTTATGTACCCTCATTTCCAAGCAGAGGATGATAAAACAGACTAATAAAGTGTTCAGTTGGACGTATATCGGCCAACCTTGCCAGGGGCATCGACTTGATGTGTGCTCTTTGCATCCAGCTGGGCGTTGTCCCGGTGTAGGATTTTACACTGACTGTATCCAGTTTGACAGATGTGTTGTATGTTAATACGAAGGTATGAGTCAATGGAGAATAAATGTTGCATCGACATTTTGAATTGTGAACATCTGTGAATATTGTGTCATGCGTGGGGGACGTGCAGGGATGCCGTCTTTGCGAAGGGTCATCATGCTCTTTTCTCCCTGGCAACAGGTCACTCCCACTCGGCAACGGTTCAGAGCTGCAGGATGACATTTTGGAGGTGGGGTCATCGGACAAGGCCGAGTCGGGGGACGGGGTCCATGTCGGAATCACCCTGCCCTCGCTCTGCCTAAAGCAGGTTTTCCCCAAATACACCAAACAGTTCAGCTACCTGCGCATGGTGGAGCGCATCGCTGGTCTCTTTGTGCGCTTCCTGGGGGTGAAGGGAACCATGCGTTTGGGCCCCACAGGATTTCGCACTTTCATCAGGTAACCAAGCTCCTGCGTCAGGCGTAGAGCGCACGCGTCCGCTCTTATGCTACCGCTGATTCTATTTGTTTAGAAAAACCCTCGGATTGCCTTCCTGGTTAGCTTTTAAACTGTACTGTCTCTTGTATGCTTCTCTAATGCACTTTTAGTTCAATGCACATTCTTCTGCAAGTTATATTTGCAGATATTATTATAAAAAAATTATAAAAAATGAAAATGGCTCTTCCAAGCATTTAATTTCAGTCTTTGTAGTGCTTAATTGGCTTACTTATAATGCACCTTGGGCATGGAACATGCTACAAAACAACTTAAAGATGGATAGCCCTGTTACTTTGGCTGAATTGAAAGACTTGATTCATAACGCTGTAACTGAGGCATGTTCCTTCATTCATCTTCATGTATTTATTTATTTTTTCTCAATTACCGTCTTGTTTGAATGTTGTCCTGTATTGTTATACTTATTGTATTGCTTGCTGCCGCTTGGCCAGGACACCTTTGTAAAAGAGATATTAATCTGAAGGGGACTTTCCTGGTAAAATAAAGGATAAATAAATAAATAAAAAATGGCACGATATTATGTGCGTGCAGATCGCATAAAGAAGATGCAGACGCAAAGAACATGTTTCTCAGTAGTTCTTGGACAATGTCAGCTTTGTTGAGCATTTAAGTCTAAACGTTGATGACTTGGCTTATTGTCGTTTGCATGTGTCTTACAGAAACTGCAAGCTCAGTAGCAGTAGTTTGTCGATGGCGTCCGTGGACATTCTTTACATTGACATCACACGGCGCTGGACTGGCATGCCTTCCGACTCAAGGGAAGCAGGTATTCATGGGAACAATGCCGTATCACACACTATCTGCTGCTCAACAGTGCCAATATAAAAACTAAATATTTTTTTAAAAAAGAGAACAATTCTTTGGCTTTACCTTCAACGCACGTGAAAAATTAACGACAACCTTTAATTGTGAGGGTTGGTATAAGGCTCGGAGAACCAAGCACGACTGATACGGATTCTAAAAGCGTATCTAGAAAGATACGCCACAAAAGCGGCAGAACCCGCACCAGGAAAAGGTTCAACAAAAGAACGGGAGCACAAACTTCCCTAGCACAAGGCAAATCAAAGCAACCTCAGAAAAGCAGGCGTATCTCGATAAACAGCGAGAATAAATAACAAAAGAACCTCACACACTAAATCATTAGGTGTAACAAGAGGTTGAGAAAGACAAAAGAAAAACCCAGGAAAACGGGTGAAGGAAAAAAAAAAACTAAATCAAACCTGTTACCTAAGCTCTAGTAAGAAAAGAGCTGAACACCAAAAGGTAACAAGTAGAGAGAAATTAGGATAAAGCTACAAATTGGAAAGGAAAGAAAACCCCCCAATCTAATCCTAAAAATAACCGGAGTTGCTGCATTTCTTATTTATACAAACCAGAAATGCAGTGACCGAAATCTTATACCGTTTTACCGACTTTGTTTGTCAACATTGCTGAGACAATATCGAAGTGTAGGAAGACGGAAGTCCTGAGCTATTTATAACCGGCGGGAAACTCAAAACAGGTGCGAGGAATAATTGCGATTGAGATTCAAACACTGGGACGGAGGCGGAAAAAATCAGATAGAGCGTCAAACAACGCCAACGTGAAGAACGAACGCAGAGGCTGCTAATAACCATGACATTAATTATCTTGGAGGTCAAGCAGGCTGTCTGGTAATACAATTTAGCAAAAACCTGCGTGTTGACCATTGAAGAAAGGGAGAAAAAACACATTGACACCATATTCCCATAATGAGAGGAGTGGTCCTGGATTAATTTAGGGTCATGCCAGGATATTCACAAAACTAGGCCAACATGAATTATTCACAGCCGGCTGGGATTTAATGCTGAAAATAGGTAGAAGAGAATGCTTCTTAAAAATCATATTATCTGATCTGGAAAGGATTTGTATATGTATAATGTGTGTGTGTGCGTGCGTGTGTGTGCGTGTGTGTGTGTGCGTGTGTGTGTGTGTGTGCGCGTGTGTGTGTACAAAAATATACAAAGATTCTGCTCATTACTGTTGTGGGAAATAAGTTGCAAAGCCAATACTGTTCGAATGGTGCTCTAGTGTTGTATTTAAATTAACAAAAAAATATATGAATAAGATTTGTATTATGAATAAGAAAGTGTCATTTTGGAAATTGAGAAAGGCTGATTCAGGCTTTTGAGAAATGCTGGCTCTTATCACACTGCGCCCCTTCTCCTCAAACCCCCCCAGTTTCTTTCACTTCAGTGGCCCGTTGTCTATTGGAATTTGGGCTGTTATGAATGCTCCCAGGCTCCTGCATGCCTGAGATTAGTTGCTGTATCTATCGATCATTTTTTCACTCAGATTTTGCCTCCTCACCCCCCCCTTCCATTCTGTCCCGTTTACACCAGCCAATTAAAAAGCAGAGACCCCGCTCGCACTCCCAAGAAGAGGTGTGAAACCGAACCGAGGACAAATGATAGACTCCCAATGCCACCGAAATTTAGGAACAACTGGTGGCCAGAGCCTCTGAGTACGCCGCCGCTGGGGCAGACGCGCCCGCTCGCCATCTGTGCTCTGCTGTTTCTCCTCAGAGCTTGGCCTTAATTATTGTTTGGGCTTCTTTTCCCTCGCATTCTGAGCAAATACAGATGGAATGTAATGAAACTCTGTTGTCAGAAAGGCCTTTCCCAAGTTCACGTAGTGCAGATCTAATACAGGTCCGGTATTGTACACCTATTGATCTTCCCTCTGCTGGGAGGTCTTTTCTACCACGGAGGAAAATAATAACGGAAAAACAGTTCCCTGAAGCGATGAGAAAAGATGTGCCTAAAAGCTGTGATGTGGCACACTCTTAAAGCTGTTTACTTGGGTGTCTGAAATAATTTAGCTCGCGATCAAATGTTCCTTACAGGAAATTGTACAGTCTGTTCTTCCGTTTAAGTGTGATAGCTGGCGCCGGATCGTTGACATTGTGATAAAACAGATTGTTTCTTGCCTCAGAATATCCCCGGCGGCGTTGAAAGAATGTCACACTGTCCACCGACTTAAGAATCACTGGTTTGTTTAATGAATAATTTCCCAAAGAAAAGGTTTGTTCGTCTCCCTCTCCGTGGAGCAATTGTGCAAAACTGCATTTCAGATCCTTTCCGAAAAATACCTATGTTGCAAGCAAAATTTATTTGGATCAAGGTTATATCCTGCCTGAGAGCTTCCCAGTATAGGAAACAATAAAAGGGAATATCCGGCAGGTTCACAGAAAGCCCTAGCGTCTGTCATGGCTGGCAGAGTTACTTGAGCAGTCTAGAACCCGACGTGCTCCTTCCCACGGGCGTCATAATTTCTCTCTCCCGCGCTTCCTCGCTCCCTCACCTCCTCCCCCTCTCCCACTGCCTGTATTTTGTGATCCAGGCATTACTAAAAAGATGTTCCCTCGGTTTTATTCGGCACTTAATTTCTGCTAATTAAGCCTCGCTTTAGGTGCGAGAGCAAAGAACACAGGAAGCTGGTGAGCACAGGAGCATTGTAAACCAACGCTGGCACAGATCGGACCCGTGTTAATTAGCGCGGTTTCACTGCCCAGGAATTCCACACAACATTTTGTCACCTGAGCACAAATGTTTAAACCCTGCGTCCCCAGGCACCGCGAAACCTTAGGACTTTATCTTGGGGCTCACGTTTCTTCCCAATTCGCAACGGAGACGTCCTCTGCTCGCGGGGTGAAGCGGCGCGCTTCTCTGCGACGTTGACGGTTTCTTCCCCGCCAGCCCGTAACTAACCCTCTGATTCGCCACCGTGACAGCTGCCGCATAGAGATAAACGGAGAGGTCTGCAGGTCTCCGGACTTCCAGTCAAAGAGCCGCCATTGCTCTCCACGTGTCCCTCATTGCTCATGAATCTGTTTATTCATTCTTTCATGCGTGCGCACAGTCACCCTTCCTTTCATTTTGTCATTTGTTCATCTCCATAAGCATTTCTCTGGAAAAGTTGGCGCTTCATATCTCGTCAGTGTCTTCTATCGTAATCACTTTCACAATCTGAAATCGCTGATCGGAGCCTAATTGAAGCACGTTTTTCAGCCTTGCGCCTGTCGACGCCTGATCCTCTATATCCTCAAAATACTTTCTCTCCTCCTTACCATAAATACCACAAATCTATGAAGGGTTGATTTGCATCTCAGTCCTGTGCACCGGAGTGTACAGGGTCTTTAAATGGATCCATGCATGACAGGCTGTCCCTTCCCACCTTTCATGCTATTCCTGGAGCAAGAAAGCAACCGCAGGGAACATTCACGCATCTTAAACCCGATATCACGCACTCGTGCAATGTGCGACTTACTGCGGTGGCATGTTTTTTTCTTAATTCATGGATTGTAACAGCAGCAGGATATTGCAGTAGCAGGAGGGTGTGGCCTGTCAATAGCACCCCTCTCACAGATTGTAATTATTAGTACTGATTTGACTATGCTCTTTGCGGTTCCCTATTTTTAACTTTGCAAAAAATGATGTTGCCCCCTTATGTGCAGAAAAAGCAGCTGAATGCTGTTACGCCGTCTGACAGATCGTAACTATGCATCTTCCTGTAATTTTTAATTTTGGTTCATCTGCTAAAGAGCAGCATTTTCTTTCTTCCGGACCTGAGTACTGTGACAGAGGTGCTAATCATGAAATTGACAGTCAGCTGAAAGCGTGACAGGACATCTCAATCTTGTACAGGCGACGCTGTCACATTATCTTTAGAATTGAAAATAAAGCTGTTTTGCATATTCATAAGATCACAGAAAAGCAACCAAACAAACAGGAAGTACGTTCCGTCCTGCTGAGTTTTGCCCCCTTCGTCAGATGAATTCAGTTTTGTTTCTCTCCCGGTTTGCATTAATTAGCTTGCTTGATTTAATCAGAATGCAATTTTAGCAGTGTCTGATAGGAAAACTTGTGGGGATATTTTTGAGTTTGTGTCTGCATATGACGCTCCCACACAGGATTTTGGTGGTACCCAGGTGAAGCCTAATTTTCCCAGTATTAAGTGTACAAGCTTATTCTTAATATGACCTTTTTTTATTTAGAGGTGGGAAGTTGGCATACGTGACCATATGATGTCTGGGAGCATATTTAAATGTAGGGTATTATAGAACACTAAAATGAACCTACCCTGGCTGCCGGGGCTATAGCTGCTGGGTGCTATTAAAACACGTCAATGAGATATTTATATGTGCAGAAATCTCTGATAGATATGGTGTAAATGTCTTCCCCACTAGCTCTAGGGATGGATTTGGAAGAAGTTGTTGACAGAAAATTTGCAACCACTTCCATCTCTTCAACCCATTTCTGATTTGCATCCAGATTTTTTTAAACCACTTCCAAATTGTCACAGAAGTCGACATTAAAAGTTTCTTCACCAATTTTGTACTATTTCAGTGCTTGCAGTATTTTCTCAACTAGTTTAGCTTGTTTATTTGTTTGTTTGTTTTGCAGAGGTATACGAAGGGGAGGCAGGGTTTGTTATCTGTGATTTCAATTTTGTTTAAGGAAAAATCAGGAGCGTTTAAATGTATCATCTCAGGCTGCGGTAATTATACCGCTTCATGAAGACCTTTTTAAAAAATAGAGTATAAACGTGTCTCAGAAAGGCAGTAGCTCAAGCAAAAAAAAAAAACCTGTAGAAACTCTGGAAAACGACTTTTCAAACTACTGTTGAAATGCGAATGTAAACTGAAGAGCAGCACTATTTATGACTGTGCCGTGGGATTATGTGTTTCCAGTCGCTGCCTATGCATAAATGAGTTATAAAGGAAGTATGAAATATACAAAACCTGCTTAATTAAGGAGAGGGAAAAAAATGCTTTCAAATTAAAGAAAGTTTAAGAACTAACTTTAAGAAGTAGTTTATATTGAGCTGATGGATGGCCTTGATTAAACGCCCTTTGTGGCAGTTTGATTTCAGATGAGTTTTAGAGTCTTTTTATCTGTATGGATATGTGATTAATTTTTCACAGTATTTGGGATATTGTGTGCAGTCTGTATAAGTGTAAACTGATGCTTGCAATGTAATAGACTGTTGTTTGTGTCTATATGCTGCTGTGCAGAAGCCTATTGCACTTTTATCTTCTAATGCATTTTTGATATAAATTAATCACTATGTGACAACAAAAAAAAACACAGCTGCTGACATGATCTGGATGGATGGTTCTGGAAAAATTGTGGAAAAACTATTCCAACATGTACTTGAGTTTGCCTTGAAGCAGGGTTCAACAATAACGATTGCCCGGGACAAGTACAACACTGCGTCAGGACAGGCACTTTCCCAGTTTAGCCAGTTCACAATCAGTAATGGGGTCTTGGTTTTTATTTAAAAAATGTAGGGGTCAACAACCATTCATGGAACAACCTTGACATCACTTGCAACCTTGATTTGCTTGACAACCTTGATTTGCTTGAATATTCAAACACCCTTGCCGCACGTAAAAACGACGGTGAAGCAGGACTAGGCTATGAGGCGAGTCCACATCTTTCTTTCTTCATGGAATACTCAGTCTTCGGTTTACCGGTTGTATAACGTAGCATGAGCCACACCATCAATACAATCAATTTTGTAATTACAATTTAAAAATTAAAAGTAAAAAAATAAATAAAGTTCCGCTTTAATTCTGGTAGCCTTGCTCAGGCTATCAGAGGCTATGTTTGTCCCACTATCAGATTTGGCGATAAAAGCATCGTAAAATGCTTTGATCGACACACGGATGACACTGAGTTTGTGTAGCGTTAGTCTGAAAAAGGCATTATCTGGCTACAGCTGGCATGCGTGGTTATAGCCGAGTAGCCGGTTCTAGCCGAAGCTATCTATACGACAGACAACGTTAGCAAACATTTCCTTCTTCTAAGCTGCCGAATGAAGTAACGTTATCAATAATAGCAACCTAGCTACTATTCATTATAGGTATCCAAGTAAATTAGTGTTGAAACGTTTTACATACCTGTCGAGTAGAATATGGGAACTCCACATCTGTCTTTAAACCAATCCACTCCCGAACATCTCGCCACCTTCTAAAATGAGCACCTATGTTTACTCTATATTTTTGAGCGAGCTTTATCCAATTATTTTTTCTTTTTTTTTTGCGTGAAATAGCGCCAGTGTACCTGGTCACTTCTCTGCCATTATTGGTGATATTTCTAGCTGGTGAACGTGCAAGGTCAATCTCATTGTTGCTTGGTTCATGACGTGAATCGGCCTATCTCTTCGATTGATTTTGACGTCACGAGCCACTTTGTTTTGAAAACAAAAGTTTGGACCGAATCGCTGGTTTAAGAATGCAGAATTTGAGGATATAAACACAGTGCATGGTGCTTTTTTATGATTGCTACCAACTAAGCATGACCGTTCTCCGATTTTTTTTAATTTCTTTTTTTAAGTTGCAGCTTTAAGGGGTTAAATAAAACATTGTAATTTCACTTATTGGCAATCTTGAACATGTTTCTGTCATAGGAAGAAAAAAAAAAGTAAGTTAAGTCATTTGAATTTCTGTTTTAAGAATAAATTAATTGCCCTACAGAGATCTGTATATCACTGTCTGCTTATTTATATTTGAAAATTGCTTTTAAAAGCAACAATCTGTTCGGTGCATGAGAAAGTCAGTTCAGTATAGTGGCCTTTCTGACCAGGCAAGTTTTGAAAAAAGTTTAACCCTGCTTGAAGTATTCCAGGGGTTGGCAAAGGACACGATAGACAGTACTGCTCTAAGATGTATTGTACAAGCATGTGTTTATTTAAATAATATGTGCTTTGTATTTGATTTTGATGTACAGCTTCTAGCTTACAGTTAGCGTCCTGGTGAAAGTAATAGTGATTATACTATACAGTATAAATGATGCGGTCAAAATTCCAAATGCCCCCCCCACCCCACTTCTAAAGTTAAGGGGTAGTGACTGAAGGGAATCACAGGTGTCGATTGGTTTAGATATTTCAATTTAGAACCGATGTCTCAAGCTGTCGTTTCCCGTTGATGATACATAACATGTAAGCATGTAAGCATTAAGAGTCCAGCTCTAATCTCGCATGTGTCTGTGTGTTTTCGGTGGCTCAGGGATGGCCCTGCAGGCCTTCATAGAGGCCTTCTTCTACCTGGCCCAGCGGCGCTTCAAGGCCCTGTCACTGCGGGAGCAGGTGGTGGCCTTGCTGGAGCTGTGTGAGGCTCAGCTGGAGGGGGCAGAGGAGAGGCGCGCCCTCAGCACCAAGGCCCCGGCCGAGCGCAGGACAACGCTGGGGGCCTTTCACCCCGCCCCCGCGCAACCCCCGCCCCAGCTCGCCTCCCCGGCCCCCGTCCGAAAAGCCTCAGACTGCCGGCTCCACCAGACACTGCGGCCCACCCTGCAGGGGAACACGGAAAACTGAGCCGAGTGGGTCGCCAGCGAGTCGGTCCAGGTACAGGGGCGGCCCACGGGCTCCTTATGCCCAACATGGCCGCTCAGATTTCTGCTCACATGTCCTTACCGAGAGAGATCTTCACCAGGGGCCAGACCCTCCATCTGGTGATGGAACAGACCCTCGGCCAGTTATTTTCTGGGACGGTTGCTTCTCCTGGCAAGGTGACAGGAGAGTGGAAAGTCTGCCCTGTCACCAAGGGTTACAGGATGCAGGAAGCGCTTTATGGTCTTATCTCCTCCTGAATCACATCTGCAGTAACCATCCAGGGATGCCTGGATGTAAAGACATGTTTGGGTTTTGTTTTTTTTTGCTTTGTTTTGCTTTTTTTTTTTTAGCTCATATTTTAGTTATCTAATTGCTTGATTTTTCTTATAGGGGGTTTGCCTCCCCATTGCAATAGCTCGCCCCATCTCTCTTCAGGGAAATCTTGGAAGCTTTAATTACACTGCCGAGCGAGTCTGTTGATGGACGTTGCAGACGCTGAGGTAGTGTATGATGGGGAGCCCGTATTGGGCTCTTGTACACGAGCCTGTAGTTTGCACAATGGCTTCAGAACAAATAACCTCCGATCAGGTCTCTGGAAAACGGAGCCCCGTTCCAGCCATGCGGGACGTTGCCACGGTGAATGTGGAAGTCATGTTCCTCTGCTGTTTGATTGGCTGGGATCGTTCAGTCAAGCTAAGGGAAATAGGAGGCCCTGAATCTCCCTACTGGCAGCCTTAGACAAATACCTGCCTACATTATAGAAATCAGGAAGGCGAAAAAGCACTGTTACCATTTATTTAGTTAATTTATTTAATTTACCATTTAGTTAATTTATTTAATTTACAATTTAGTTAATTTATTTAACAAGAAATGTTTGTTTTATTTTGAAGAATAATTTTTTTTCACTTACTCAATAATTTAATGCAGTGTAGGGCACAGTGTAGGGCTGGGAAATATATTGCAACTATAATTATCAATCGGCCGTCACCACCATGTGGGGGTATTACATTTATTTTGCCACGCTTTGCTGCTGATTGGCCGTCTTATAAACACCCAGTAGATAACCGGTGTAGGGTTTGCGCCAGGCCGCGCCATTGACCCCAATGCATGGGCCCAATTGACCCCCCTCCCACACTGACCGGGGGGAAAAATCTAAGCATAACGGTACTGTTTGCATTGTAAGTACCTTGCCACAACGTTAACTTCACCGGACAAAGCAGTAACTTCATTCTTAAATGACTCAATCTTGCAGTGATTAACGTTAGTCAAAGTCTGTAAATTTACTTTGCTGGCATTGCATTCAATTAGCCCAGGATGCTCGCTGCTAGAATTCTCCCAGCAGTTACCATGGTTAAGCACGCTTGTTTGTTAAACGGTGTCGGCTATTCTGCTGTGAGATGAGCATCCTACCAATGTTAAATCAGTGGGGTGTTTTTAAAAGCTTTATAATTCAAAAAGTATAAATTGTATCGCAAAGAAGCAACCTAATACGTGTGTGGAAGTTTGATTTCTGGATATTACGTACAGTTAGAAGTTTATCTGTAGGAGTTACGTTCAGAATAAAGGGAATAATAATAATAAAAATAATAATAATCCAATAAGACAATATAAACTGAAAGCCAGTACAAAAGGTATAAAATTATTTCTTGAAATGTATATATTAATTTTTATTGTAAAAACACGCAGGAAACAATACCATTAATGTGTGTTTTCACAATAGGCTAAAAGATTATTTAATGCATTGTTAATTAATAATTAATATATTGTGTGTTTACAATAAAACAAAATTCAAATTTACTTCTTGGGTGTTTTTTTATTTTATTTAATTGTAAATAATTGACCACCCCCCTGACATTTGACGATGACCTCCTAACAAAATAGTAGCAGGCTACTTTGGCCCCCTCTAAATTAATCCTGGATCAAACACCGCGGTGGTGACGGAAGCATTTCACGGCCTCTCAAGTTTGGACATTTACTACCGCCTCAAGATATAATTAAAGTCGAAAAAAGTCAAAAACAAAGGCAATACCCCCGTCCCCACATGGTGGTGATTACCGCTATTGCATTCGATAATTATCGTTGCAGTATATCGCCCAGCCCAGGCACAATGGTGTCACATTACATTGTTATTTAAAGCAGGACGACTTTACAATCACTTTGGTTTCTCTCATTACAGTACAGAATGTATAATCTGCTTGTCAATGACAAACCATGTAAAGTTATATATGTCAGTAAACATAATCATGTTTTGTTCACTATTCACTTGATACTTGCTACCACCTCAGTAAATTAGGACTAAACACTAAGCATCACTGGGATGTGTTCCTGATGAAGATGAAATAAAGTACTTTGGATTGCAGAACTGGGCTGTGTTCGGATCCGAAATGTATCCTTTCTTCCTGTCGTTCCCTTCCCTTGCTTCAAGGGGGGAATCCCCAAAAAGGCAGGATGAAATATGGCAGCCACACCAAGTGTAATTCGGATCCAATTTAAGAAAAGGGAGGGAGTAATTATATTACCTTGCTCCCTCGTTTATCCTCCCTTCCACCAAGGGTATAAAATGCAAGCGTCCAGCAAGAAGGGACTCCCACAATGCAATGCTCCACATGGAAAAAGTGGGGCGGTCACATTTAAACTCTATGGTGTTGCACTTCCGAAATATTGTGAGGGTGGTTCGGTTCTGTTTTTGTTTGTTTCGTGTCAATCCTCCCTTGCAGAGCACCTTTTAAGTTTGCTTGCTGCACGTAGCAAATTGCGTCACAAGATAGCTCCCTTGAGGGAAGTGAGCAAGGGAAGGGAGTGTGCTAAATTGGATTTGAATGCAGCCCTGCAGTAATGATTGGTTTGCTTTTCTTTTTCACTTCCAATGAATTAAGGGAACGACTACGATCTGTCAAAATTTAAAGTTCACGTGTCATCTTACGACATGTGACTCGGAACAATGGATTGCCAATATGCCTCTTGGATTGGCTGAAATAGCTTGTTTTTGCGTCAGAACCAATGCATTATTGACTGCTGAAATTACACAGTTCTGTGACATTTTTACTGAGAGATTAAACCACCACTTAACTTTTTTTCTCCTCTTGCTTTCTTGTCTTTTTAATTATAAAATGCTTTGCATCAATAATAGTTTGGCGTCAAATGCTCAAGCATCTTTACGGTCTGAGCCAGCAGAACTGGAAACTAAACTTTGGAACATAAGGAAGAAATTATTTTATTTTATTTTATTTTTTTTTTCATTCAAATTCAAGCCTGTTAAATTTATGAGATTCCCACCGCCATGAGAATGTTTTGTACCAATATGGCCTAATTACATGTTTGGCACCGTTTATCCCTTGATCCCAAAAATACATGCCAAAACTAATAACTGTCAAATGGTTTTCCACACTCTATTAAAGCTCGTGACTTCAGTAGCCTGCTAAGGACCGTGACTTCCTACATGCAGTATTTTAGTTCTTCATAGCAAACCACCATGTGCAAAATAATGTCTTACTACTATTTATTTTATTTTCGTACTATTAACTGAGATAACAGTACATTCTTGGATGTGACCATTAAATAGACAGATTATAAATGTTAAATATTCAGCAGTATTGGATTGTTTGCCTTAAACTACAGAGAATCTTTGCAAAGTAAAAAGAAAAAGACAAGCAGTATAAGACCGTTATTGGTTATATTACCGTTAATTTAACTTATATTCAGCGATCTCAGTTGGATAGGATAGTAGAGGATTCCTAAGCACCTGTGATTTGTGGGATACACAACCAAAGTTGTCAGAGAGCATTTATAAAATGGAGATGACAAAAGAAGCTGTCTGGAGCTGGGCTTCCGCCGTAGATGAGGTTGTGTGTGAACGCTGGCAGAAGCAAAGCGTGTTTCCTCCTGAAAGATGTCGCCTCTCGGCAGAGAGTCACATTTCTCACACCCTTTGGCAGTGGTGGCGGATAGCTGGTCCTGTTGTGTCGTGATGAATCTGCATATTGGACGAGTCAGTGGAGAGCTTATCTTTGATTTGCAGGCAGTAAAGGGGGTTTTGGGTCTCCAGCCCCCCCCCCAAAAGCACAGTTCTTCATTTCCCTGATATACCCATCAGGACCTATTTGTTTGCTGTGGACAAATAATAAAAATTATTACTCTCTCTAGAACACAGCAATCAAAATGGTGTCAACATTTTTCCCCAGTCTGTCAGTGAGCATGGGGTGACTGATGCTCATTTGCCTGGCTGGCAGCCCTTCTTTTTGCGGTTGTCATTGTTTAGAGGATGACTAGCTAGCCTCAGATTTCAAGTCTTTTTTGGAGCCAGTTGGAATGAAGGGGAACGGTGATGTCATAGCAATGTGTCGTCCCATGTGACAGATGGATCACACGACGGACTAGTGGCATCGCTGAAAAGAATGAAGCAATGGTCAAAGAATGGAACAAGAACATTTGGTTACTGTTAAAATGGTTACTGTTCTTGAACCCCATTTGACTACAGGCATAATCCTGGGCTTTTCTGGAAGGAGTTTGTTTTCACGAGAGTCAGAATTACTCCACGTATTACTGAAACAAATTAGGCCCTAACAGAAGCACAAACACAGGGGAAGTGGACCTTTTCTTGTCTCGCCTAAAAGATGAAATAGATTATTTTTTTTTTTCCGGGATAAGGATACCGACTACTGTTATTCGTGCCGTCTGTGGATTTTTGGAACACATAGAACATACCGAGTTGTCGTTTTGATTGAGCCTATTTTGTGTCATGTTACAAAAATAGGAACCTTTGTCGCAATAACATTGGCATCGTAAAATAGTTTATGGAGATAGAATTGTAAGTTTTAACACTTACAAATGGTACGGTGTGACCAAAATTCATGGGGGAAAAAAACCCCACAATGAATGCAAATGAGCTAAACCACTTCCTAGCTGGTGCTAGTTAACCAGTGGTTCTCAAACTCAGTCCTGGGGCCCCCCTGTGTATGCTGGTTTTTGTTCCAACCACAATTGCGATCCAAGAATCCAAGCTATTCATTTTTCTTAATTGCACTTTTCATGTTTTGATGGATTATTTACCCTCTTAAACCAAATTATGTCAAATAGCTATGCATAGAATAAATGTCCCGTGTTCACCTTTTGCTTATTGTATTATATTGGAAACAATTTTATTGAAAGAGGTAACAAAACTGAGCAAATGAAAGACGGAGGTGAATCAATAGGCTCCTAATTGATGAAAGTGGACACATGGCCACAAAAACTAACCATTTGGTTGATAATGAACAATTCAAAGACAACTCAAATTGGTAATGAGCCAGACCTGCATTGTCTTAATAAATTTAAGCTAACAAAATTATGAAAGAACTTAAACACATGTGTTCAAGGACCTAATTAGGCGCGTCTTGATACACCTCAGTCTTTAATTTGATCAGTTATAACATTTTGTTAACAATGTAGTTGTTTGCAATATAGCACAATAAGCAAATTGTGAACATGGGACATTTACTACATGGCATGCATAGCTATTTTCTGACATAATTTGGCTTAAGAGGGTAAATAATCCATCAAAACATGAAAAGTGCAATTAAGAAAAATTAACAGCTTGTTCAAATTCTCAGATCGCAATTGTGGTTTGATCGAAAACCGGCATACACAGGGGGGCCCCAGGTCCGAGTTTGAGAACCACTGGGTTAAACCCCTTAACTAGCACCAGTATAGGCTGAACAGGGCTGCTCTCTCCATATGCTTTTTACAGGAGTGCACTTCCCTGTAGAGGTTCTTCAGTGAAGGGAAAATTCTGACATTGTTATTTTTTGTTCAAACGGAAACAAAGCTTGTGGTTCCCGGGCAGCCATTAAGACAGGCGAGAAACAACTGCAGTGGTTTTATTTTTACAGATTATGATTCAAGTAGAATGGGAAGTAACATCTGGGCCAGCCCTAAGCATAGGGGGTATAGGCAGTCGCCTAGGGCACGAGGGGGTGCCAGGGCCAGCCCTAAGCATAGGGGGTATAGGCAGTCACCTAGGGCACGAGGGGGCGCCAGGGCCAGCCCTAAGCATAGGGGGTATAGGCAGTCGCCTAGGGCACGAGGGGGCGCCAGGGCCAGCCCTAAGCATAGGGGGTATAGGCAGTCGCCTAGGGCACGAGGGGGCGCCAGGGCCAGCCCTAAGCATAGGGGGTATAGGCAGTCGCCTAGGGCATGAGGGGGCGCCAGGGCCAGCTCTAAGTAAAGGGGTTATAGGCAGTCGCCTAGGGCACGAGGGGGCGCCAGGGCCAGCTCTAAGCATAGGGGGTATAGGCAGTCGCCTAGGGCACGAGGGGGCGCCAGGACCAGCTCTAAGCATAGGGGGTGTAGGCAGTCGCCTAGGGCATAAGGGGGCGCCAGGGCCAGCCCTAAGCATAGGGGGTATAGGCAGTCGCCTAGGGCACGAGGGGGCGCCAGGGCCAGCCCTAAGCATAGGGGGTATAGGCAGTCGCCTAGGGCACGAGGGGGCGCCAGGGCCAGCCCTAAGCATAGGGGGTATAGGCAGTCGCCTAGGGCACGAGGGGGCGCCAGGGCCAGCCCTAAGCATAGGGGGTATAGGCAGTCGCCTAGGGCACGAGGGGGCGCCAGGGCCAGCTCTAAGCATAGGGGGTATAGGCAGTCGCCTAGGGCATGAGGGGGCGCCAGGGCCAGCTCTAAGTAAAGGGGTTATAGGCAGTCGCCTAGGGCACGAGGGGGCGCCAGGGCCAGCCCTAAGCATAGGGGGTATAGGCAGTCGCCTAGGGCATGAGGGGGCGCCAGGGCTAGCTCTAAGCATAGGGGTTATAGGCAGTCGCCTAGGGCACGAGGGGGCGCCAGGGCCAGCTCTAAGCATAGGGGGTATAGGCAGTCGCCTAGGGCACGAGGGGGCGCCAGGACCAGCTTTAAGCATAGGGGGTATAGGCAGTCGCCAAGGACACGAGGGGGCGCCAGGGCCAGCCCTAAGCATAGGGGGTATAGGCAGTCGCCTAGGGCACGAGGGGGCGCCAGGGCCAGCTCTAAGCATAGGGGTTATAGGCAGTCGCCTAGGGCACGAGGGGGCACCAAGCCAGGATTTTTTCTTTGTGGGGGGGAATATATTTTTGAAAGAATGCAAAATACTGAAATGTTGGGCACCCCCCATATTCAAAGTTACACTCCATCACGGTGCCCCCCCTCCATGGCTTTTTGGTTTTTCCCAGCTGTGTTGTCACATGCTCGCTGAGTAGCCAATACCATCGCGGGGCCCCCTACCAGTTTTTCACGGTATTGTCAAAGACCTCCCCCCATTCACACAAAGCACTCGACACACAACAAAGACAGTTGCACACATTCACACAAAAGTAAATGTCCGCCTCCAGCCCATCCGAGACCGAGTGTACAAGCTGGGGGAAAACCCAGCACCTTGATCCTAGCCAGGCCAAGAAGCATGGGGAATCTATGACAGAGCCACCGATCTCGCATGATCTTAGCCAAAAGGCAGAGAAACGATCCACTTCTTTAACCCAAGTAGAGGACAGCGAGTTTGGGTTAAATCAGTATGTGCATTATACAGTATGCATCATTCTCCTTAAACTATATATGTGACCCGCTCTACTAAAATTAGTCTGTTGTGGAGAAGAAAAAAAACAATTTTTCTCAGGAAAAAAATCTGCCCACAACTCTTTTCTGGTCACATATTTGATTTGTTATAAAAGTCACACTGAAGATGCAAAAATGGTTTTACATATTGATGACATTTGACACCCAAATCAAAATAACCTGGACTAAATGATTCCCTCAGGATGAGTCCTTAAGTCAAAATGAGAAGGAAAATGTTTAAGGTGTAGAAAATTAAAATGAGTTTCTAGAGAAAAATAACTTTTTTTGTTGTTATTTTAAAAATAGAATAGAAGCAAGTTCAATTCAATCCGTATAATATGCTTTTTCAGATGGCTGCACTATGCTCAGTAACATCAAAATTTTTAAAAATAAACACATCAAACAAAAGTAGCTCAGATTCCTCGTTTCCAAAATCAATTTACAAAGCAAACCTGTTTTCATTCTGAAAATGTTGCTACAAAGTACCCTCAGTTGTCTGGTTTAAATAAGGAATGGGTCTACAAATTCTATTTTAATGTCATGCATTGTTATCTTTAGAATTGGATATAGAAAAACTAACAGCCCATTAGCCTACATTAGATTGGATGATTCACCATATGTCTGCTGTGAAGCACTGTTACAGTATGACATGCAGTTAATTGACTTTGCAAATGATCAGATTTAATTATCCGATTATCCTTGTTTTTAAATCAACTGATTATTATATGATAATATTTAACCCCACCAACTGAAAAGCAAAAGTGAGGCAAAAGCACATCCATAGTTTTTCTTATTATAATGACTTTAGGGCATATTGGTCACGATGAGATTTTAATGCAGTCCTGTACCTGATGAGGATACTCGTGCTTTACTGGTCTTTAGGTGACGTAAAATTCAGTGGCATTGTGTGAAATCAACAGTACAGGTCAGAAGGGTTGCTTTCCTGTCCCCTGTAAGTAATGCACTTGTTCACTCCATCCCCTTGTGAATCTTTAAAAAAGATTTGCCCTATCTGTCTGTATTTAATAGATAGGGCTAATCAATCAATCTTATCTGCTTTAGTTAGTGCATTGAGGAAATGTATTCAACCAAGATAAATGTATTTTTCCCTCACTGTACATTACCAAACATTCAAAACTAGCAGTGAGTTTCTGCCAAGATGGTAAAGAACGAGGCTTTTCCACCACCCACTAGGTCCATAAATACCATATGCAGGTTCACATATGAAATTTTTAGTTACACATAAAACATAATCCTACACATTAGTTCAGAAGATTATGACTGATTTACATTTTGACAAAAGACTCGGAAATGGGACGAGTGTCTATATATAGCTTGTTGAGGAAAGAGCACCATTGTGCAGGGTGAAGCAAGACTCAAGTCCTGGAGGGAAATGCAAAACATGAAGAAATGCAGATGAGTTGTTTCGACTTCAGCATGAATCACCAGCCAGTTTTCACCCTCTCAGGAATTATACTGTTGAGGGGCAGAAAAACAAGGCCGTTTTAAATAAATTATTAGACACAGAGGGCCATAAAGAATTCCTGTCATGACACCTATTGAGTGAACATGGTGTAGGGGGAGGTGCAGTCATAAGACGATCCACAGAGGGATCACCGTGAAATTAAAGGTGGACTCTTCTTTCTGCGTCCCTCTGCTGCAGGAAAATAAAGGGAGTCCTCGTTTGGGATCGCTCCGCGAGGCATCGCCGTAACCTTGAGCTCATCCTTCGCTCTGCGCGGCTCAGCCGCAGTCCTGAGCTTCGGCATTTCCGTTTGTGAATAATCGCAATTTGAAAGGGCCGCAGCTCTACTCTTTGATACGGGCTTGCTCGCACTGAAGATCCAGTCTTTGCTCGGGGACGGCTGTGTGAACCGAGATGGAGGCGGCGTCTGGCGGTCTATTTCATGGGTTTGCGTCAAAGTGCACAGCGTGAAATGTGGCAGGTCCCCGCCATTGAAGTGGGCCAAAGGCAGGAGCAGTGAGGGGACTGACTGGTTGCGGTCAGGAAGAATTGGTGTGTTCTGGTTTTCTCCTTCCCCTCTGCAAAATTAGGGACTGCTATACCAGGTTATTAGCATGGCAAGTGAGAAGAACTTTTACCAGGGGTATTAATGTTATTCATCTTCTCCTTTTTACAGATGATGCGCAGAGCATTGCTCTCTATTTTTTAGCTCCTGGGGTGTCTGTGTTCATTGTTCCCTGCACATCATTCTTGTATAATAACCCTACAGCTTGCAGAAGACATGAAAACGAGTGTTGAAACACAGAATGAGTGTGTTTTATGTCACCCCCTTTTTCCATTGTTCCAAATGAATCTGAAGGAGAGAATGTAGCTCTATTATGAGTTAAACAGACATTCCTCCAGTACAAGTTTACATCGAATTTACAGAGAAATGCTGATTGATGCATTGCTGGTCTTTCAGGCGTCAGACTGGATGGGGCTGAGTGTATATGTTCTGGGTCTTCTACTGGCCGAAGATAGTCGCTCCGTTGAGGTGAGATCTCATGGAAATTGTATGACCATTAAAAAGTTAATACGTGGTCATACTTGGTCGAGTCTGGTCTTATGCAGGTGGAGACTCCAGAGCTATGAGGCAAAGTGTGTTCAAGTGCATCTAAATATGACATGTTTGTTGAAGATTTTAATAATATAAAATAACACTGCATGCTCCCCGTGTGGGGCCTTCTCACAGGAGATTTTTTTATGCACTTCAGCAATTCTAATTTGAATTTCAAATGTACATTCTCCTCTCACTTGGTAGAAATTCCTCTGTGGAGACATCCACATTGTGCCTCTCCACAGGTAGACATACCAGGCTGTGTAATAAAGATGCCTCTGCTAATCAGACGCTGCATTCTTCTTTTAAATGACCCCTTGATGTGCATGGTGTCTGTTTGCAACGTTATGCTTGCGACCTTAAACATGACACACTAAGAGCAAATAGGGTTGTGCCATTTCTGAGTTACTGTTTTTTTGAGTAGCAGTCAGCAGCCAATGCCTTGTGACTAGGTTATGCCTAATTATGGGTAGGCTCAAAGTTTTACTATAATTATATCGACATATAAATGATCAAATTTGTAATGAAACGTCAAATATATTTGTGAAAAATTTAATTTCTATTATTCGCATGCACCCGTATATTAAATGTGCACATATATTCCAGTAATATTTAAAATTCACATTATTAGGTTAATTGTACACTGCATTGCATTCAAACAGCAGCCTATCTCCTCCTGAAACCACTCCCAGGAGAATAATTGACCCTAAGTGCGGGATCTGTGTCAGTACATGCTTCTCTGTGTGGTTTTCTTGCAGTTGGTAAACTCATCTGGTGCTGATTCACATACACTGCTCAAAGAAATGAAGGGAACACTTACTCAACACAGTATAACACCAAGTCAATGAAACTTCTGGGATATCGATCTGTCCAGTTAGGAAGCGTAAATGATTGTGAATCAATTTCACCTGCTTTGGTGCAAATTAAAGTGTCAACAGATGGACAGGAGAGGTAACAGCAAGACAACCCCCAAAAAGTAAATGGTTTTGCAGGTGGTGACCACAGACCATTTCTCTCTCCTTATCCTTCCTGACTGATTTTTCTCTAGTTTTGCATTTTGCTAGTGCCCTTGTCACTACTGGTAGCATGAGGCGGTACCTGCAGCCCATTCAGGTTGCATAGGTAGTCCAGCTCTTCCAGAATGGCACATCCATACATGCCGTCGCAAGAAGGTTTGCTGTGTCTCCCAGCACAGTCTCAAGAGCGTGGAGGAGATTTTGGGAGATGGGCCATGACACGAGGAGAGCTGGACAGGGCTGTAGAAGGGCAACAACCCAGCGGCAGGACCGGTATCTGCTCCTTTCTGCGAGGAGGAACAGGAGGAGCACTGCCAGAGCCCTACAAAATGACCTCCAACGGGCTACTCGTGTGCAGGTTTCTGACCAAACTGTCAGAAACGGACTCCATGAGGGTGGCATGAGGGCCCAACGTTCTGTTGTGGGACCTGTGCTCACAGCCCAGCACCATGCAGCTCGATTGGCATTTGCCAGAGAACACCAGAATTGGCAGATTCGCCATTGGGGCCCCGTTCTTTTCACAGATGAGAGCAGGTTCACACTGAGCACATGTGACAGACGTGAAAGAGTCTGGAGATGCTGTGGTGAATGTTATGCTGCCTGCAACATCATCCAGCATGACCGGTTTGGTTTAATTGACTTGGTGTTATACTGTGATTATTAAGTGTTCCCTTAATTTTTTTGAGCAGTGTATATGGTTACATTATAGTTACTATTTTTGTGGGTTCAGTAGCAAATGGTATAATATAATTGGCTAGTGTTGAGAGGTGACTGGAGGTATTGTGCCAAATGATTTGTGCCTTGTGCCATGTAGCTGGGACAAGTTTAGAATGAGATCCTCATGAACAAATTGAGTGGTAGGGAGTAGAGACATGCTTGAGCCTGTACAGACATGCTGGTGCATGTGGATATAAATCAGTTGAAAAAAAACAAAAAAATAAGGCAACTAAGCATTTTCCTCACTTGAGCAATATAGAGGATTATTGTCAAGAGTTTATTTTATCTTTATTATGCTTTGGGAGCAAAGTACTGGAGCAAAAACTCTATTTTATTTATTTATTTATTACATTTTTTGTGGGACTCAATATATTTTGTGATTTATATACTTGATAATACTCATATCCACCCCCCAACTTTTTATTGGGTCATGGATTTATATTCCAATATTATATTGTAGGCTACAATCACACACAATGGCTTCACTTGGTTAAAATAAGTACAAACCCCAATTCCAAAATAAGTCATGATAGCATCACCTGTTTACCTGTGGAATGTTCCAAACAGGTGTTTTTTAACTTCCCAGTCTTTTTTTGCCCTTGTCCCAACTTTTTTGGAATGTGTTGCAGGTATCAAATTTGGAATTTGCATATATTTACTAAAATCTATAAAGTTGTACTGTTTTCAATTAAATATATGTCAAAGAGAATTTACAAATCACTGCTTTCTGCTTTTAAGTTCATTTTACATACTGTCCCAACTTTTTTGGAATTGGAGTTTGTAGTTGAATAACTATACTTTATAAGCAATACATTTATATAATTTTAAACTTATTTAATGGTAATTTAAAAAATGACACTTAACTTAGTGGTTCATATATTTGAATATTGCAGCACTAATTAAAACTGTTTACTTTTGCAATAAGGTCTTTGCCATCAATAGTGTGAATAATAATCATAACGATGATGGACTTGCACTCCACTGTTATCCACTAGAGAATACTTCATCATCAACTATGATTATAAATGTATATTTATAAGCACAGGCACAATAGTATTACACAAGTGCATATTAATACATGTGGATGTGTTTATTTTAAATGAGAACTGAACCAAAAGATGAATTTTCAGCAGAAAGGTCTGCAGTAATCGAAGTTGAATCATTTTGAATCCTTTCCTGAAAGTTTAAATACATTTGTACATCTTCCAAAAATAGACCCCTGTTGGACCCAGGGTTCACAAAGTACTCTGACCAAGTCAGAACTTTCACAGTACTAATTAGTTTCACAGCAATGGCAAGTAAGTTCATGTTCTGCTCATCATTTTTATATGTATTTTTACTGTTTTTTTCTTAAAAAATCTGAATAACATTTAAATCAGTATAATGTAAAATGTTGTTACGGCAGTGTGTAGGATTGGACCGAAATGCAGGACTCGGAGACAGACGGCTGGTTGAACTCCACGCAGGAGACTTTATTTACAAGTAATGGCCCACACAGGGTAGCAGGCAGGAGATCAGGAACAGGCAGGCAGGAAACGGGGCTGGACAAAAGCGAGGTCCAGGAGCAGGCAGGGGTCAGACTCAGGGAATCCGTCAGAGCAGGGGATAAAGAGAATGAAGGGCAGAAGCAGGGCTAGGACGGAGACAAGCAGGAGAACCGGAGCTGGGCTGGACGGGAACAGGCTGGACACAAACTGGATGGGTACACAGGACTGGACACAGAAACGAGGTGCAGGCAGGGAACAGACAGGAATCAAAAAGGCTGGAAAGTAAAATGTATTTTTTTTCTTTTTCTCATAAAATACATTCACACCATCATTCATATTTATTCTCTTAACTTTTTAAAATCCTAATCTTCACATAACCTACAACCTTTCATAACCTTATTTCAGTCCCAATCCTCACATAACCTTTAAATCCATCCTACACTTCAATAACTCATCTTCACGAATTCTTCAATTTCACATCATCCGGGTGCAACCAAATCCAATCCGCTATCCAAACTCAAGTCCCAGTCTTGTCCAACACCATTCACTTTTTCATTCCTCACAGCACCTGGTGTTCCTAGTCAGTCTCCCTTCCAAGTACTAACCAGGCCCAACACTGCTTAGCTCCTGAGATCGGGCGTTTTCAGTGTGGTATTGCCGTGAGGGCTGGAAAGTAATATGACAAGCGCAAAACGATCTGGCACAGAACAAAAAAAAACAGGGGAGACTATATGCCAGATTACTAACGAGACAATGAGGAACAGGTAATGAAAACACACGAGGAAACACAATTCAGGTGCGGGGAAGCGGAGACACAAAATGGAGGGAGAAAGGGAAAACACGGGATGAACTACCAAGACAGAAAATGCATATAAACGGAAAACCAGGAAATCGGGACAGAGACGTGACAAAATGTATTGTTGTAATCAGGTGTGAAATAAAAATGTAAATAATAATCTGTAAGAACATGCATGTTTAATTTATATATAATTCCCAGCACATGGCAAGATCAGCCTAGCAGTGAGATTTTAAAGAGATTTTAAAAACTACTGGTAAAAATTTGATAAGAATAAGTCAGCACTCCAGGGTTGTTTTTTAAGGTGTTTGGTCAGAGTAGAGCTATGGTTGATGCTGTAATGTACAATTTGTACGTAAATTCATAAGTTGCAGAATTCTACAATAGCAATCATGTAAAATTGTACAGGGATATTAGTTATTAGTATAGTTTGGAATCACACACATGCATAGCACTTAGTGGTCGATTTACTAAATCACATGTAAGACTGTTACCACCCACAGAAAATTGTCTGAGGTGATCAACTAACGAGGTGCAATGAGGACTGAGCATGTTAAAATTGAAAGATACATCGATTTTCAGTTTTTTTGGGTTAGCCTGAATAAATATGCAAAATTGGGCGTCCCTATGTTATTTCATGAAATAGTGGGAGGAGATCATGCAAATAGATTACTTTAGCATGTGTAAAGCAATTTAATAAGCCTGAAAGCAAGTTTGGGAAAGGTGTTTGCATGTGCATTTTAGTACAAATGGAAAGCAGGTCTTAAAAGACACACAGATAAGATGATGGCTGTCATTGTAGCAAGATGTGCGGGTGTGTTTGGAATATCCATAACTGAACGTTCTGAATGATTATGTAACAATGGGGGCTAATTAACTGGCCCATTCTAGCTAACGCTCAAAACACACAAGCTAATTTGTGGATACATACATCATGAACAGTAAGAATACATTTTTAATCATGAACCAAATCATCATCAAATGAGCAATACGATGTCTATTATAACAAACGGTGAATAACAAAGCAAATAAAAACTTTATCAAAATAAAACCCATGATCACATAGAAACATGATTTTGCGTTAACGGTGTGAGTAGTGCTAATAGGCATAGTTACAATTTAAGTCCTGACAAACATGTGTAACATCCAGTGAAAATAGTTTAGTAAAAACGCCAGCCCTGCCCCTACACTAAAAAAAAAATAAATAATATAAAAAAAAACGTGGCATATTGCGCCAGAAAAACAATTTAATGAAGGGGGAAAATTGTATGAATCCTGTTATTTAGCTGTAGCCCATAAATCCTGTTATTTAACGGTATACTGTAAATCCTGTGATCTTATGGGATGACTTGTTAAGGTTTGAACACTGGTATGGACCCAAATGCAGGACTCGGGGGCAAACTCAGGCAAAAGGATTCCACAAGGAGTAATTTATTTAAGCACAAAAGCAACAAAGCAAAGAACAGGGAAAACTAAGTGAGGGGCTGGAAACGGGGTTGGAGAAACTAATTAGGCTGGGCAGGAGATGGGGCAGGAGCAAGCAGGAACGGGAAGCAGGCTGGATGGGCTGGAGCGAGGAATCAAGAAAACAACAGGTTAAGAGTGAATATTCAAACAGACAAGGAAGGCCGGGGAATGACAAAATGGAACTGACAAACTCAACGAACTGGCAGTGAAAGAAAGAAACTGAGGAGACTAAATAGGGAGAGGAACAGATGAGAGTAATAAAAATACTAAAAACTAATGAAATAATTAAGGTGCGTGCGGAATGTAAGCAGAGGGGGAGAGTGATAGAATAATTACTGCGGGGAGAAAACGAGGAACAAAATGGGGAACCACACCCAGCCTGCACAAACACGGAACTAGACAGACAGGGTGAACTGAAAAACACGACATGAAACATGAGGAATGGGAAGACAAGAGAAACGAAAGGAAGGTGGACTGGAGGGAAACGGCGGATCTTACATGACTGTTAAATAATGAGTTATTGTTGTTATTCTACATGACTGTGACAAGGTTAAAAAACTGTGAAATCTTGTAACATTTTTCTACAGTATTTTTTATGTAAAATTATACAAAACACTGTCAATTATTTAATGGTAATTTCCAAAAATAAAATTTCCAAATTTTTCCCCCCATTTTTTCACATTCATTAAATGGTAAATGGTAAATGGACTGCACTTATATAGCGTCTTTATCCAAAGCGCTTTACAATGGCCTCTCACTCACCCGTTCACACACACATTCACACACCAATGGCGGCAGCTGCCATGCAAGGCGCTAGCCTGCTCATTGGGAGCAATTTGGGGTTCAGTGTCTTACCCAAGGACACTTCGACATGTGGACAGGAGGAGCCGGGGATCAAACCCTGCGATCAGCGGACGACACGCTCTACCTCCTGAGCCACAGCCGCCCCCCATTAAATAGTTTTTCATTTGCAAAATTGCAGCCAGTGTTTTCACCGTTTTCTTACGAGATATTTTTTACAATACAACACAACTTTATTAATCCCTGAAGGGCAATTAGGGATGGGCATAAAAACATAACATAATAAAAAAACACACATTATAAACACAATAAACATGGTAACCTGTTCAAAAATCAGCGGTGTCCCCCTCAGAAGCTTAGCCTCCTTCTACGAGCAAGAAACCATAAGGAAGGCCCAAATCATCATGGGGGACAGCATGCATGCCCCCCCAGGTCAAAATGCTCCCTCTCACTCACTTTCTGTGCCTACCTAGATGTTCAACCAATCGCCACAGAGCAACCTTCATCCTAGAGGCTATCCGCCTGATGAACAAGGCAATCAAAGAAAAGGACCCTTTGCTCTTCCTCAAGCTTGGCACATAATGCCTTACTGCCTTTTGTGTATGATGGTAACATTGCATTTTACCCCATATTACCCCATATTGCACTTTACCATGCTTTGTCTTTATAATGTGTTAGTTTTTTTTAAAAATTATGTTATGTTGTATTTTTATGCCCATCCCTAATTGCCCTTTGGGGATTAATAAAGTTGTATTGTATTCTATTGTATATTTCTTTTACAGTGTAACTATTCCAAACACACTCATTTAAATATGGGCGGCTGGAGTAATTTACACAATGACTCTTAGTTGATTACCCGCAAAGTGTGAAATCATAATGTGTGCAAATACTTTTACTGCGCCCACAAAATTACACCCCTTATTTGGGATCTTCATAAATCAACCCCATAATGTACAAAGGGACCCCGCTTACTAGTAGATTTCACTCTGACCATGAGTGAGAACTATAGGCAGCTCCTTGGATTTCCCAGAAAGGGAGCGTGTGCCAAAATGAGATATGGGAATGGTGTCAGAAACTCTTGACAAAACAAGGATAGCGAGCTCTTCTTTCAGGAAACACACCCACGCAGTAATTGACGGTACTGGGACCAGGGTTTCAGCTTCCCGAATCAGTACCCTCTCCTGAACTGGGCCAATGCTGTTTTAATGAACGGTTTCTGTTAACGACTGTTTTATCTTCTCATCAAAATGAGCTGAAAGAGGTGCTGGCCCACAATGAACCTCTGGGGTGGCAATTACAGTCATTTCCTTCAGAATGGATGATGGGAATATTTTATTAATGAAGGAAATGCCCTGCAACACCCCACGAGGCTGCCTACACCATCTCGACTCGCACGAATATAATGAATTAATAAATGCGCACAAAATCTAAATGAGGGGAAACAGTTCCACGTGCATTCAGGGTCCCTGTACACTGACAGTGCACCACAAGAAGATGTAGCAGGCATTAGAGCCCATTGATTTTTATTTGTTTGTCTTTTTAAAAAAATAAATAAAATTTCTTGTTGCTGAAGAAAGTGAGTGGGTGGAATGGCTTAACTTACCTGTGACCTTGGCCTTCCAGATAAATTACATGTTATGTGCCATCTGTTATTTTCTTTCCAGATTGTTGGTTCCAGACTTTGCAGATGGGCAGCTGCTTTTCCTAGGTAGGAAACCTGTCAGGGTTACGAAAGGCTCCTGTAAAAAGCCACATGTTTCTTTAAAAAATAAAAAAGTTCTGTGGCATGCACTGAACACTTGTGGCTGTTACCTCGCTGCTTGGTGCTCTTTTTTTTTAAATTTAAAATGCAGTAACGACTATGTTTTTAATCTTAATCGGGACTGGTTGCAATGAATAATAGTTTTCTGTAAATTTTGCCTCTTTATCTTTTTCTTTCCTCTTCTTTTCCCCCTAAATCTCGTAGGCTACACTTCACAAATCGAACTGTAACCTACTCGCCGATGGCTGATAACAAAACCCGTAGCAAATCTGGTTCGAAACAAGGTGAAAAGATGGACATTGCTGAACTTGGCATAGCAATCAGAGAGATTGTCCGTGAAGACATCTTAAATGCTCTAGATTCTAAACTACAACCAATAAGTCAATCTCTTGAAAAACTTCAGTCTCAGTTGGAGATATGTAAAGAAAAGGTGAAGGACCTGGAAACATTGGCTAATGAATCAGAAGCCGTATCGGAGTACTTGAAAGTTGCTACATAGCTCTGGTGACGGAAAATAAGACAAAAAGTTGGTCAAATAAAAAACTACAGCAGCAAGTTTAACCTACGAGTGTTTGGAATTCCCAATGGCTGTGAGGCTGCAATCCTACACCAAGAAAAAATGGGACCTTTACCACTGGTGAACATTGCGCATCGCACTGGCCCAAATGCCAAAGAATCCCGTTGCATGATCTCCAGAATGCACAGTTTTGAGGTCAAACGACTCATTTTACGCCTTTCATCGGAATCGGGTAATCTGCAATATAAAGGGCTGTGAATTCGCATTTTCTTGAGTCCCGACCTACTTAAACAAAGGGCAACCTACAACAAAGTCAAATCAATGCTACGACAAGCCGACTTGAAATATGGAATTATGTTCCCAGCTAACTTTATTCTTACGTTTCAGAATACAAAGTTTACCTTCTCCTCCTCCCAAGAGGCAAAAAGTTTTTTTGAGATTAAAATCAAACCAACACTGGTAAACAGTTCACGCTAAACTTGCCATGACCTCGGATAAGGTTGGTTTAATGCTGCTTCTGCAACTCGTGTTGGACAATGGACATAGTTGAACTGGGCACTGCAATTGGAGAGATTGTCAGTAAAGAAACATGAAATGCTCTAGTCCAAACTTTGTTACATTCACTGAATTATTATTATTATTATTATTATTATTTTTAATTCAAATTTGAACTGGCTCATGTAATGAGTAGGCTATCTATAGACATTGTCGCGTTTACTAGGCCTATATGCCTATGTTTATGTATGTATGTGTGCGTGTGCGTATATATATATATATATATATATATATATATATTATTTTCATTTGTGTTTAATATATAACGAAGAATGGGACAGATCGTTCTCTTACATTGTGCATGAGCGTATGTATATATCCGAGCCTACATTGTTTTAAAGTTGTTGCTGTTGCTATTCTGTTAATCCCATTTCCCTTCTTTTTGTTGTTGTGGTTTTTTCTTCTTCCATTTTTTATTAGTTATTATTATTATTTCTTTTTTAGGAGTATAAATTGATATTTTAAAAATAAAATTTCACAATTATGTAGTTACAATCTATAAAATTTCCTGTTTCTATTATATTACTGTTGAATGCATTGAGTCCGTTATTGTATGAATAGAGATATTTAGGAATTCTTTTGTTTCTTAGTTATACTTTTTACATTGGCTCTTCTTATATCTAATTAAACTTCACTAGAAAGGGCCAGCAGAAGAGGCTCTCATACGTAGACATGCTGCAACCCTGCAATGGTAGTGCAGGGTGGAAGGTTTTCACCTCTAACCCTCCAATACAACTACTTAAGAGTATATGTCTAAGCTTTTGGGAAGAGGTTAGGGCAGGGGTAGGCAACCCTGGTCCTTGAGAGCCGCAGGTGTGGTTTTTTTTTTGTTGTTCGCGCCCTAAATTGATAAAAAAAAGCAGTGATTACACAGTTAACTCGCGCCACCTGGTTTCTCTGGGTCTGAGTAATTTTGTATTTTTTAAGAAAAAAAAAAAAAACCAGCCCCCTGCGCTCAAAGACCAGGGGGGTTGCTACCCTGGTTAGGGGATGACAGCTAAGGGGTGGGTTCCTTTGTAGGTTTTTCTATTTCCTATTTTCTACTGCCGACATGGTCTGTTTGCAAACTACTTGACTGCTGCACAATTGCATGACCAACTTATGTATACTGTCCTGGAATGTCAAAGGTTTGAATAACAGTGTTAAGCGTGCATGCTGTTTGGATATTCTCTCTAGAAATCATGTTGACATTGCATTTTCTCAATAGACCCATTTATTATACCAAGACACTAGTAAATTAGAAAATAGCTCTCATAAAATAGCTACTTCCTCCTCTGCTGTAAATAGAACTAAAGGGGTTGCTATCTTGATACATCGCAAACTCAAAATAAGTATAATTGAGAAAGGCATGAAAGGCATTTTTTGATTCTCTCAGTTCTATATTAATGGAACTAGCGGAATTCCATTTGGTATTTGGTACAGATATGAACACTGTTCTAGATCAAAACCTGGACAGCTTCAACAATACTAATGTTGGTTCCCAATCATCATCTTCTTTACAGCAGTTAATCGGCAACTTTGATTTGGTTGGCATTTGGAGAATTGGTAATCCAACGAGTAGAGAATACACCTTTTTTCCAAATAGACATAAATCGTTCTCGCGAATCGATTTCATTCTGTTGTCCTCTTCATTATGTTTTTTAGTGCAGAAATCTGTTATCTTACATATGTCTCTTTCTGACCATCATGCTCATCTTTTACAATTGCAAATCATTAGAAATCAGAGAAGGGCTTCAAGATGGCGATTCGATGTCTCTCTTTTGCAAAACCAATTATTTTGTGAACAATTTAAAAAGGAATTATATGTGTTCTTATTTATTAATAAAAATTTTGTTTCAGATACCCGTATTCTATGGGATGCGATCAAAGGCTTTATAAGGAACAATTCAATTGCTTTCGCTTCCTACTCTAATAAGATGCAATTGAATCGAATAAAACTCTTCAAACATCTATAGAGCACACCTTTCAGAATAATTTTTCTGAACAAATAGCTTCAAAACTTTTTGACTTGAAGACTGAATTAAATGTATTGCTTAGTAAAAAGGCTGAGTTTTCTATTGATCATGTCTGCTTAAATTATTATTTTTATGGAAACCGACAGCTGTTTATTAGCTTAAAAATTCCGCAACAACGAAAAAATTGCAGACATTTCAGAAATTTTGTCTGAAGAGGGTGTATTACTATCTGAGCCATTATTAATAAATCAAAGATTTTCCTCTTTTTACCAAAAACTTTATAGTTCAGAATTTGCACAGAATTTCAGATAAAATAAAAAATTATTTTCTCAAAGATCTCACTCTCCCTAGCCTCTCAACAGAGGAATCCATCAATTTGGGAGCTGCAATTTCTCACGATGAACTGAAAATTGCTTTAGAGGAAATGAAAAGGGGAAAGTCACCTGGTTTGGATGGGATTCCTCCTGAATTTTATTTATCTTTCCGGTCACAGTTAGGCCCTTTTCTGCTAGATATGATAAATACTGCTATTAGCCAAGTTTCATTTGGTAGAGATGTAAATACAGCAATTATATCCCTTTTACCGAAAAAAGATAAAGATCTGACACAATGTTCTAGTTTCTGTCCACTCTTATTAATTATCACATTCATTGATATTAAATTATTTGCAAAAGTTCTGGCACGTCGTCTTGGATAATCTTTTACCTAGATTAGTTAATTTTGATCAAACAGGATTTATTAAAAATAGAATGTCGTCCGATAATTTAAGACATCTGTTGCATATTCTACATGCCTCTCAAGACTCTAAACCCGAATGGGCTATTCTGTCAGTGGATGTAGAGAAAGCATTTGATCGTCTAGAATGGTCCTATTTGTGGTCGGTACTTGAGCATATGGGTTTGGGTTATAATTTTATTGATAGGGTCAAAACATTATACTCTAATCCCTCAGCAATTATTTTTACAGGTAATACTTGTTCTACCCAATTTAAAATGTCAAGAGGCACCCGTCAAGGGTGTCCCCTTTCCCCCATGCTGTTTGTGCTCACAACTGAACCCTTGGCCCAGATGATCCACCAATGTACATTTTTTAAACCAATTAGTTAAGTCCACAATTCATAATATTTCTCTTTATGCGGACGACATTCTTTTATATTTTGAATATTCCCCCAAAGCTCTTTCGAATATACTTTCCATTTTAAAAAAATCTGGTTCTATATCAAGTTATAAAATGAACTGGAATAAGTCTTCATTACTGCCTCTTAATTTTATTCCTCCAAGTACTCATCCATCTGTTGTACCTACAGTTACATACTTTAGATATTTAGGTGTGGACATCTTTCCCTCGCGTACTAAAACTGTAGATCGCAATTTTAAATCAGTTTTTAAAAGTATTTCACATGATCTTGGCAAATTGCTAAACATTGCTATGTCTCTTGCAGGTCGGATAGTCATTGTGAAAATGAATATTCTTCCTCGCTTAAATTTTATTAGTGTAATGCTATCTCTATCACTAAAACCAGGCTACTGGGAGACAGTAAATAGTATTTTGACAAAATTCATCTGGAAAGGAAAACGTCCCAGAATAAAAACTGATACACTGCAAAGACGTAAAAGTACAGGGGGTTTATCTTTACCCAATTTCAAATTCTATTTCCAAGCTTTGTCACTCTGCCACATTATTAAATGGATTAACTCTGATGTGCCTAATCCATGGTTGACACTGGAGAAAAATATTGTTTCACCGATTACCTTACAATAAGTTATTGTTACTAATCTTTCCATTAAACAATGCCGTTTACGTTACGGTCCTATTATAACTCATTCTATTTCGACCTGGCGCCTGGGAAACTAAATGGCATTTGCAGACGCCCATTTATTTGTCCCCTATGGTCAAATCAATTCACACATTGGCGGATATTATGGGCAGTGGTGGCTTAAAATCATTTCAGGAACTGAAGGAATCCTATGACCTGCCGGGTACTTCTTTTTTTTTGTATTTGCAACTACGATCCACAATGTTGGCCTATGGTGTTCCATGGAAGAAGCAACTTTTAAATCATCCCCTGTTTTAATTATTGAGGAAAATTTCTGCGCTCTCAAAAGGATTGGTTACTTAATTTAAGCAATTCTTTGTAAATATAGCTACTAAAGAATAACCTATTACAAAATTATGGAGTAGTGAGTTTGACAAATTAAATAAATCTATTGACTGGTGTAAGGTGACCACTGCATCTCGTAATCCTAATCATCAGCTCATCCACTTTAAGTTCATCCATAGAACATATTGTACTTCTCGGAAACGCCTTCAAATGAAATTATCATCAAGTCTCTTATGTACATTATGTCCGCAACAATCTATTGGCACATTCTTACACGTGATTTGGGATTGTCCCGATGTTAATCAGTTTTGGTCACGCGTAGCTAGACAATTTCCCATGATGTTAGAGGTTACCATCCCTTGCTGCCCAATAGTGTTCTTACTTAATGATGATAATTTTTTAAATTTAACTCAACCAGGAATGCATGTGACTTGCTGGTACCTCTGCTGCAAAAAAAATATTAGCGTTTCGATGGCAATCCCCACATTCCCTATCTATGCAACACTGGCTTAGATTATTTTTAGATGTTCTTACAATGGAACTTTCTACAGCCCAAATTAACAGTGCAAGTTATAAGACTATTGAGGCTTGGAAAAAATCTATGGACATACTAAATTCCTGGATAGGACATTTTCAAATGCATTGAATAAAAATGTAACTGTAGAATATCGATGGGAGGGCATATGGATCTTTGATTCTCAGCTTAGCGGGTACTGTTTTTTTAAATTTTGGCAATTACTATCATATCAATATTTGTGCATATGAATCTGTATACATGTGTATATATGTACATTTGTGTAGATATGTGTATGTACATGTTTGAGTGTATATATATAAAGTACACATTGTTGTAGTTTTTATTTTTTTAAATGTATTTATTTTTTAAGTTTAGTTTACTATCGTTATTATTGTCATTCTTTGAATTTCTAATGTACAAACAGATATTATGTTGTATCGATTATTGTGCCTGCTAAAGGAAAAATGAATAAAAACAATTGGTCACAAAAAAATAAAATAAATAAAACTTTGTGCAACACCTTGATGATAGGCACTGAAACACCCAACCACACGCAGAAAGTGATCGCGCAAAATGTCGCTGTAGTTACATGTCAGTTTTTAATCAAGAAATGCTGCTGTAAAATATAGTTTTTTATAAGATCATAATGCAAATAGATATTGAATTATACCCTATGCCCTATACCCTTATGGCCTATAGGGTGAAATAATGAATTGTGTGGGATGTGACGAGTTCTATTTAACTGTAAATATCTTTTCTTGACTGTTTTGTTACTAACCACAGTTATCAATATAATATGGTATATGGTAAGCGTCTCTCAGCACTATATAAGCGCTATATAAATGTATTATTATTATTGTTGTTATTTATCTAATTTTGCCTCTCAATTAATGGAGTATGTACATGAAAATATTGAAGAAACATAAAAACCGCCCTGTGTTTTGCTTTTCAGCCTTGATTTCTATTGTGGCATTTATGTGTGGCTGATAAATCTTTGGTATGTTTCAATAGTTTTGCTTTGAAACAGTGTCTTGGTTGAGGAAAACCTCACTGTTGATCTGTTCTTATCATAGCCTCTTATCTGTTCATCAGCATATAATAACCGGACACATTGTGTCTCCCCCTTCTCATACAGTCTATTATTTACAACCTGGCCTCATAGTGAGATTTATCATGACAATGTGCAAAAGCTGCTTCTCCCTCTGACTGAATCATTGTGGAAGGTGAGTATATTTTACCCGCACATTTCAGGGGACGGCTCTCTGGATGTTACATTTTTCACTGAGCCTCCCTCGTCTTTGAAAGTGTCTCAGCCTGTTCGGTTTCTCTCTCCCCCTCCCTCCTTCACTTACTCCGTTCGACGCTGTGGGGAATAACAATCGCGCTGTATCTAGGTCAGCCCAGCAGAGCAGAGTGCATTATTCACTTCCTCTTTCTCCAGCACTTTCGCCATCTTCCTCTCCTGCTCCGTGGCCTTCGAATGAAAGACTGTCATTTTTTCCTTTTCGTGTTTCGGGCGCATCTTTCTTACCTCCGGGTTCACACTGTGTGCTCGGCTAAACCGTGGGGCTGAACAGAACAGATGAATGGTAATTTCATGCCAGAAAAGCAGCTATTTGTGGAAAGATCCCTCTGTGTTATGATGTAATTCTCCAGTTGAGTTGAAGAGCACACTGATATAGAACTAATTCATGTTCTTTTGGTTGGATGGTCACTCAAGACACAAAGGGAATCACTTTTACCATGGGCTGAGAAGTCTATATGGACTATATTCTCATTCACATCTACTGGCTCAAGTTGCACTATTTCTGACCTCTAGCTCTGTAGCTTGATGCACCTTTGGCCTCCTGTAATACAATGTTTTTTGGCTAAACCCTTTAGATACTATCCTATCTGAATGAATAAAACACCACACTCCAATGAATAAATACATTTTACAGGTCATTTATTCACTTGGGGGTCGGTTTACTAAGATCCCAAGTAAGGGTTGTTATTTCACGCGCGCAGCTAAAGTATTTGCACGTGTTATCAGAGTTCTTATGTAAATGACTCCAGCCGCAAACAGCCATATTTAAATGAGAGATTTTGCGTGTTTGGAAGGGTTACACTGTAAAAAATATGTTGTTAAAAAAATTGTGAAAAGACTGGCAGAAATTTTGCCAGTGAAAACCCTTTTTTTAATGAATGGGAAAAAATTTATAAATTCTGTTATTTTAGAAAATAGATGACCGTTAAATAATAATAATAATAATTATTAGCCTATAAGCTACTGTTACACTGAACATGCTGGCAGGTTACTACGAACTGTTTCACTGGATGTCTCTTAGTTTCTGCCGGGTGTTACAGATATTAGTCAGGACTGAAGTGATCATAACTACGCTTACTAGCCCTACTCGCGCCGTTAGTATCACATAAAATCACATTTACATTTGATCATGAGTTTTATTTTAATAGTTTTTATTTGCCTTGTTATTCACCATTTGTTATAAAATACATTGTATTGCTTGTTTGATTCAAATACCTGTTACTTTTGTATCTGTAACACAATTTGCTTCATGATTCATTTATGTATTCTTACTGTTCATGATGTATGTATCCACAAATGTTCTTTTTGTATTTTTAGCGTTAGCTAGAATGGGCCAGTTAATTAGCCCCCGTTGTTACATAATCATTCAGAACATTGAGTTATGGATAGTTCAAATATGGATAGTCCAAACACACCTGTACGTGTCTTGGTACAATAATACCTGCTTTCGAATTTATACAAAAATGATCTCTGATCCCCAACCAAATATTACTTGGTTTTTGTTGCTATGTGTTTTATGTTTAGTGTCAAAATCCTTCACAAACAACTGTCATGTAACCATGTCATATGTATATGAATGGTTTCGTGATTTTATGGCATTCTCCATTTTCACAAAATTTGCGACTTGACTTGGGTCCCAGCAATTGGGTTGTAATTTTTATTATTTCAAAAGAAATATGACTTAGAATTTATACATTTCCCACCGTAATCGCATTTTTATGCAACCATGTTTAAACGATCCTGTTATTTTGTGTTTTTATTTGTTAAAATGATATGAATCGTTGGTGAATCCGACGTAAAGTCCCCGTACAAACGTCTCTCACGAACGAATATAAGAGAAAATTCAGAAAAAATAAGAGAATGTTCTTGTATGAGACCCATTGTTTGTGACAATTGTTCATTGCTTTGACTGCATAGAAAACCATTATATTAATTGTAATAGGCATTTTGACCAGGGGGGCCCAAATCTTTGCACCCCATTGTACTTACCTATGTACCATACCTACATATACTGTCCTCCTCCAAAACAGTGTTCACTTTTATGATTTTAATTGCAAGCCCAGGGATGAGAAGGAAGGATTGTAATGTCAAATGCGGTTACAGTGATTCTAATGATGTTGTTTTAATTTCTCCTGTTTGGATGTAAACAGCTGCACCGTTGATTTAAAACAGCAATGTTCCATGAGCTGACATCATTTAGTTGACATTTACTGACGTTAGTTTCTTGTTGGAGACTTCAATTTATTGCCAATATACAACACATCTAAACTAAGCACAATGACACTTCACTTCATTCATCGTTTTTAAATCATCTTGCATAAAACTCTACAGTATTTAGCTAAGTACATAATTTTTCATCAGCTTCTTAATGATAGATTTATAATTATATGTTCAGCTTTTCCACTGTTGGTAGGGAGGCTGACATGACTGGAACAGTGGTGATAGCAGTAAGCAATCCAATAAAAATTTGTATGCAAATTAGTCTATAAATGTTCCTACACTGGGTTGCTACTAGAGGTCTGCATCAGGCTAGAAATTAGACTGGAGCCCAACGTTTTTACAGCACGACAAGCTCTAGCCAAATTTTAAGCCCAAACCCGATCAGAAACTGAGGCATTTTGTTTGTCTACATCATACCCTTTGTTGTCATGGATCATGCCTTTATTTCCTTATCTCCGCGTTTTGCATTCCTTTTCTCATCTACCTGTAAATCTATCGGATTTTTCTGTGTTCCGCTACGGGTTTTGTGTTCGTCTCAGTGATTAGTGAGTTCACCTGTACTGCATTTCCTCTCGCTATTTATACCCTGCTTACTCCTGTTCTCGTTGCTTCCATGTTATTTCACGTAACATTTGAGCCGGTAAAAAAAGGTATAGGAAGTTGTGCTGCTATCGACCACTTTGCTTCTCAGCGCGGGACTTGTTAGCAGTACAATTTAGAAAGAAAGCAAAGTTATCTTTTCGCTCTTATTTCAGAGCAGAGGGTTTTCGTTTCTTTGTTTTTCCACTCATACCTACGAGTGCTCTTACCCTAAGCCTTAGGGGTTGTATAGAGTTTTTTCTTTTTTCTGTTGTTCGCTCCACAAACGGGAGTTAGATAAGCATTACTGCTTATTTCTTTGTTTTGCTCGGATATCGAGTTCCTCGTTTCTTTCGCGAGGTTATTTGTGTTCCCCTTATTTTCCCCTGTTCCACTACGGATTATTGTCCGTTTCAGTGGTGTTCATAGGAACACTTTAAGATTCCCTATCTGTCGCACCTGGACCTGGACCAATATTTCCTCCGTGTCTCTGGCACAGAGAACCCCAACACTTTGTACTGTATTTGCAACACACTTAACTGTACAACATACTTGCCAACCCTCCCGATTTTCCCGGGAGACTCCCGATTTTCACTGTCCTCTCCCGGTAATCACCCGGAGACAACATTCTCCCGCAGTTCTCCCGAATTAGGAGAATATCCGTTTTTTTTTTTTTTTTTAAAAAAAAAAAAAAAAAAAAAAAAAAAAAATCTGACGCTCTGGCTGGTATGTTAGGGAGTTATATACTATCAAACGCAAAACGCGCGATGACGGATGGGACGGGTGTGTTGTAGGCTATCCAAATCCAACGCACGCGCAAGCATGACTGCATGTTTGTGATGTGCCATCCGCATCCAGCACTCGAACGAGTGTAAATGTGCAGCTACACAACTTCAGGAGCGACGCGAGAAGAAAAAAAAAAAAAAGAAAAAAAAATAAAATATAAAAAAAATTTCAGCAATCCTGAAAAGAAGAAAGAATATTTATTATCTGAAAGCTAAAAAAAGAGGTGAGTTACACCTAGTTAAAAAGGTGTGTGTTCTCTGTCCAGTTCCCCCCCTGGTTTTCCCCCTCCCTCCTTTTTCTATCTGCTGTACAATAAAGTTTTATATTAAATACTTTCTTTTTTTAAAACAAAGAGTTTGTTAGCGATAATGGACAGTAGTGTTGAGTATTAGTTCACACACCAGCATTTGAGTTTGAGTTTTTACAAACTGAATACTACAGAATACATTGCACCATTGAAGCCAAAGCCCAGCCCAGCTGTTTTGACAGGAATCTTGACAGTCTTACAACTACATGCAGCATTATGATTAGCCTACTTCAGCTCCTGGCTGACCGTTAGGATGGAGAGGTTATACAGAGTGTGTAATTGTCTAATATTTAATAATTACAGCGACCACTGAAAGGACTGCCTTACGAATACAGATATGTTTCAATAGGCTAACCACTAAAAGCCTGCAGTCAACATTTAAACGAGGACTAACCTAAAGCTGACACCAGTGCCATAATGGATTCTGGATGACGCTTCAGCAATTGCATGATGCCACTGGGATGTCTCAATATTTACATTTTTTAAAAAGTACAGTTTTTATTGCAAAAAATAGTTTTCAATGGGGGAAACAGTAATACGTTATGTAGCACTTCTGAAATGGGCTTCTAACCTTGACCATTTTGCTCAACTTAAAGGTGATTATTTTGTGTAAGTTTTCAAATCTAATATTCTTCAGTAAAATAGCTGCTGGGCGATGTCTTTGGAGGTGTAAATTCTGAAAAGCAAAAGTACCCGATGAAGTCCGTTCAACAAGAAGGTCCTGAGTGTAAGGCTGCTAAGTAGGTTATCAGAATGTCAAAGGATTTTGGTTGTCTGGCAGTGGGTTAATGCATGCTCAGATGTTTGCAGCATGTGTCCGTTTGGTATGATGTACAAGGTGCAAAGTAATTAAAATTACATTTACTTCAATTAAAGTGTGATTGAAGTAAATGTAGGGATAATCCTTGCAATGTTGAGTTTAAAGATTGTAGGAGCATTGGATTGAGAAGTTTCTTTGAAAAAATATTAACTTTGAAAAGGGAGAATCTGGGATTAGTGTCCGATTTGTCTCAGCATTGCTTTTCTGAAACTCAAAAAGGAAATTGGCTTTGATTTAAAACCAGGGCAATAGGCAGGCAGTGTGACAAGGCTGCAGGTCACAAATTGTTCTGAATTTGCTTGCTATGACAGGGACAAAAGATGCTTCACCAGCATGGTAGCCACAGACCAGATTCTACATCATTGTATGGGAGTGGTGAATGAGTGCATTTGCCAAGCACAACGTAATATGTTCAATTTGAAAAAATAAAATAACCTGTGCATTTTCTGACTGGTATTTGCAGTATCACATTATAATTCTAAACATTAGGCTATTGTTAATTTCAACTTCTATGTGTATGTCCATCTATGGCACATAAACTACAAGACTGCAATCCTGATATACTATTGTGGTGAGTGGGACTTTTTAAACATTTGTAGTTTATTTAGTTATTGATACAGCTGGGAGATTTACCACTGTTGGACTCATTTGCAAAAAGCCAGAGCCAGAAAACAAAAAAAATTGCAGCAGAAATATACACACATTTCAATGAATGAAAATGTGTTTAAAGGCACAAATGATACTCTGCAATGGACTGGCGCCCTGTCCAGGGGTTGTTTCTGTTTTGAGCCCAATGCATGCTGGGATAGGCTCCAGCCCCCATAACCTTGAATTGGACAAGCGGGTATAGATAATGGAGGGATGGATGGAGACAAATTGTGAATAATTTATTTTAAAAAATGATTTCCCTGGAAAAATAGCAAAATACATAAGTCTTACATCCAAGACTTTTATGATGAAAAACCCATGTCACTATAAAAACAGAAAAATATATTAAATATATGAGCCTGCAGACAGGGAGCGTGGAATGAAGTCAATATCTGTATCTGTTCAACCACCAAAATGATCTGTTTGGATCTGTATTCAGATAGAAACTGGAAGTGGGCATGGCCTATGCCAGAAGTGACAGGACTATATAGATAAATGGGATTTTTCCAACTCAATTTCAATCAGATTGCACTTGCTTTTAAAACTTTGTTCCAGAAAAATGTATGATTGCACGATATCAGGCTAACCCTATAGGATTAATTTTCTCATTTACTTAATATTTACCTGGCTCTCTAGCCACATGCAACATTATTGCATTGAAATTTGGTGCATTAACCCTACAAACCGAGTAATTCTATATAGCGATAGAAGTATTCCTAGTTTACCTTTATGCAAGAAATGTAAATAGCCACGGGGTACACTGCTGCTGACAATGAGTCTTAGGTTCCAAGAAATTTTTACAGAACAGCTTTGAAATAAGTGAATTCTAATGAGAGGGACGAGTGAGAAGAAAGGAAATATGTTCACTTAATCACAGGTTCATGCATTGTGTCATAGAATTACAGAAGTTATGAATAAGGCTGTGTGTTTGGCTAAAGTCACAGAGCAGTCACATAAAACTGAAAAAAGAAAAAAATCACAGTCTGTTCGAAAGAAATTATTTATTAAATGATGTAATCAATCTCATATAGGGTTGTAAAGTCCCGGGAAAATTCCTCTTTTTGAAGAATTTTGAGGTAATTTAAAAAATGTAGGTAATTTTGGGAATTTATATTGTTAACAATATTTTTCATAAATCGTAAATATATCTTTGTTTTGTTATGTATTGAGAGGTCTATTTGAGTGGTCACTGCACTTTTAGGGCAAAAACCATGGGTTTTAAAGGGTAACAAAGCACTAAAACCAGACGTGCCATCACAGGCCTGAAAGTTGTATGGCAGAAAACAGCGTAATAACCCCCTACCCACCACCTAACTCCGAGAAACAACAAATCCAACAGCACTATTTCATAGCATATTTGATGCATATTCTATATTGCTTTAATATCAAAAGAGCAAGACAGATCACATTATACAGATCTCATTATTTTTTAAATTATAAATTCTTGGTGGATACACACCAAGTACATTAAGACGATATGTTAAATCCTATTCGATTGAGGCAGTTACCTCATCATGCATTTTTGTCTTGTAATAGCCTTTGTACAGGACTGCTATGGACTTACAGCTGCTTTGAATATGATATAAAAAAAAATAGAAATCAGTTCAACCACCCATATATGGGTCATGTGTCATCTAAAGATGACTGTAACATGACAACAACACATTGACCTTGGCCTAACCAATGCTAACCTTGCCCTGTCCTCTTCCTGATGACGAAGATAAGCTGAACTGCCCTGTGTCTCTGCTGTGCTTTGTTCTGTTAGACAAAGTAATATTATACATTGTTCAGTAAAGTAGTCTCAGTAGGTAACTACATATCATAATAATAAATATCTGATTGATTGTGACTTCTTGTTTGACACGTAATCGACCTTTTCAGCAGTTAAACTAATGTTGTTTGACCTTCAGCGGCTCTAGTAGCTCGCCTCATAACTTTCACATTCTTCCTGTGAAGAGCAACCAAGGTCCTAAGAAAAAAGGTTCAAGCTGGACGCCCTTCTGGGAGCTGCGAGGGACGAGCTGGTATCTGTAAGCGCGGAGAAAAGGATTGCAGTCTTACTACTTTAACTGTCATTATCAGGTAACGTTAATTTGTAAAAAGTAAAAAAAAAATACAAATAAAAAAAAAGAAGTTTGCTTTTAACTGAAGTTATTACCTATTATATTACTATGATAGTAGGCTATGCCTATGGAAGGTGTTTGGGTTAGCTTTAAAACTAAAACAAATAAATAAATACATAAAGTATGTAGCTATAGCTGCTTATTGATGGAGAAATTGAAACGTTAGCTAACGTAAAATTAACATAAAATTTCTTCTTACCGTGAAAATCCCAGACCTGTTTACAATTTGGGACAGATGTTAAGGTAAATCTATCACCACTGCGGCACTTTCGCCACAAGTCTGCAATTATACTGTGAAAATGCTTTTTTTTGAAAAAAAAAAAAAAAAAAAAATTTTTTTTTTTTTGAAAAAAAAAAAAAAACGAACGCTTTTTTTTTTTTTTTTGAAAAAAAAGCAAAAAAAACAAATGCACGCCGCAGTTTTTTTTAAGAAGGAAAAGAAGGAAGGAAACGATTAAAAAAGCTGGCCATTAGGCTAAAAGTACTGTGGCTATGCCAGGGTTATATGAAAAGTAGGCTACTCTGGCCATGGCCATAGTGACCATAGTTATGACGGCGGCCTTGACTAAAACAGCTTATTTTAGATGATAACTGATACATTTGGGTTTTTCTAAGTATTACTCATTGATCCTGGTCCAAATCTTGACAAATTACTGCAGTCCAGCCCAAAAAAAGCATAAACTTTAAGAATCTGGCTCAAAAGTGTTTCTAGTGGTAAAACGTTAGGTACTGCATGTTTAATCTGTGGTTGGCCAGAAATTTCATCCAGCTGACGTATTCCTCCCGGTGACGCAATAGAAACCTTTACAGCTACGCCCACCGATAGTTCGGTGGCTACACCCGCTACACCCTGAGGTTTTGGAGCGGGGGCGGGCAGCGCAGCAGTTGATCTGTGTGGAGAGGAGATAGAGAGAGCGAGCGAGCCTTGTAGCTAGTTTACAGTTTAGCTTTTTTTGAATATTCTAGTTATAGTAGCCTATTTATATTTGGTATATATTTTTTATAGTTAGCTTGATAGTCTCTTTGTTTTTTAATAGTTTGCAAGTACCTAGCTAGTTAATTTAAAAAAAAAATATATATAGGTTACTTTATTAAAAATAAATATATAGTATAAAGCATATGAAAACTGCTTATCTGACAGGGACATGGAGAGCTACTCTCTGCGTTGCATGCATGGTATTTTTATGTTAAAACAAAACTAAATTTTACATTCTGACGTGTTGGGTTAGGGTTAGGGTTAGGATTTTCACATGAAGTATAGTATCAATTGTTTACTTTGTTCATACTGTGCCCTTGCTGGCCTGTTTATGTTGAATATTTTTTGTAAACAAATTATTACTTGTGCTGCACAACACCGTTCAGTGTTAGCTGCAGTGCTGACTGTGGACGAGAGCAGTTATTTACATTTTGTTGGTTAATGATGTCACTTTTAAAAAATATTGTTGAATTTATGAATTCATGTTGTAGGGTATATTATTGCTATATGTGGCATTTCCTGCGGAAAGGGGGGATTTGGGTCAAATGGTTGAGCCAGGAGTCGTAGTATATGCATGCTACATGTTTAGCTTGGGAACGTACGTCCCAAACAGACATTCTCTCTTGGAGAGAGTTCAGTGCAGTGACCACATGTGCACCCGTTGAAATGGAAACCAATATTGTTGATATCTTGCAGGTAGTGTGATTGCCTACAGGCTTGTTGAGTAGCCTACATGGCGTGGGTAACTATTTGGACAGCGTGTGATTTTCTGTTTGCTAGCCCCATCATTATAAGCTCAAACGGGGGCTCGGTAGCAGCTTGAGCTAGCGTGTTTTGTGTGTATGTTTTGTGTGTATGAGTGAGAGAGGCAGCGAGATGGAGAGCGAGAGAGAGAAAGAGAGTGGAAGAAAGCAGCCGCTGTGAGTGCTGTCCAGAGTAGAAATTAGCTTTTGGCTACGAGTGGAAAAAAATTGATTTCTGGAGCTCAGCCCCTATATTATTACCTTATCACGGCATTTTTGGAATCTCTAAAAGGGGACGGGGTCTAGTGAAACCAGCGTTTTTTGTTACCCTTTAAGAAATGTCAACAGACATGACTTAACTGGGGACATGGCTTCATATTTCCACCAGGTTGCTGCCTTGCTGTGTTTGGCTGCCTTCCAGATGGCGTCAGCACTCCACAGCCCTTCCTTGCTGGAAGATTTTAATATTGTTTTACCTAGACTTCATTTTCCTTCCCATATCATTCACTGCTTTTAGGATGTTAAATGTGAAATTTATTGTTGTTTAATAAATTTTATTTTGTTAAACCTGGTCGTCGGTCTGATTGTTGTTTGGATAAATATTTGAGCCTATACTCAAAAAGAACTTGTGACTTCAGATTAAGTTATTGGTTATTATTTTAATAGTTAATATTGTTAATAATCATGATTTAATAATACATTTTATGAGACTGATTAATTAGGCTATACTTTTGCACCATTAGGTCACCGTATGAGGTTCTGCATAGGTATATTCTCAACACTAGTTATATTCTCAAGCGCTTGTGTGAGGGTATGTGTGTATATTACCGACATAACGTAACCCAATGTGAAGCTATATGAATTTATTTATATATTCTGTACAGTCATTGGTGCCTCAATGCGATGACAGTTAAGACGTATACGTTTAACTATCTGTCTTCATTACCAAATTCTTAATGTACCTAACGACACTACACATAGCACGTATGGAGTCGTCGCTTTGATTGAGCCTGTCTTGTGTCATGTTGCAAAATAAGGAACAGTATAAAAGAGTACAACACAAACTTCTTCAGTTGCTTCCAATGAGCCAGAGGGCAGTTAATTTAAAAAAACAATATCACAGAACACATGGGGCAGAAACTTAAAATAGCTAAATAAAACTTTAATAATTCTAGTTGCAAATGTACATAAATTGCACAGCCACATTTTTCTTAAACACAAACAACTTTCTCTGTACATTATTGTTTTGTCACCGTCATTAACTGAAGCAGAGTCCAGCAAATACTTTACTTTCAACATACTTACAAAAGTGTTTCTAGAAGAGATTATAAAACAAACACCTTTTTATTTTTTTTAGAAACCAGTAATTTTCCACATTGGGGGTCAGAGAGAAAGAGCAAATATCTCCATGGTCTTTAGCTTGTTTTTGCCGTTATTGTAGGCGATAGCCTACTCTTTGCCCTTGGGACTAATGCAATAGAAGTGTAGGCGGGAAAATAAGTGAATGACTCCTGTACTTCATATTTGATTGCAAACCCTGTGAAGAAGCCATTTTATTTCATCCTCAAAATGTGTTGTACCTTTCTCAGTTTAACGATTAAATGGTGAATTTATTTCATCCAATGCCAAGACAATTGCCTTTCAAATGGAGGCTGTGATATAGATGCGACTTATTTTTGGACCACTTGTAGGGCAATGAACAGAGAGGCATTTTATGTTACCTGGAAAACAAGGCAAGATTCATACCTGCCTCTTTCCACCATCACATTCAGTCCACTGTTTTTCTCATGATTGTTCGTCTGCACGGGAGAATTATTTTTTGCATAAAAAAAAAAAAATTTAAATCAATAAATAATGTGAAATGATTTGAACATACTGAATGCATACCCATTTCTTCTAATCTTTTGCAAGTCTGTTTCCAATATGAGGCCCATAACCTGTTTCTGTATGTTAATGACCCAAGGATCATGACAGAGTAAGATCCACTGAATCATATATATCTCAGTCCATTGAAGTGGAAAATTTGCACAGACAGCGAGAAGACAGAACCACAGAACTCAACACTGCAGTGATCCCTGCCTGTCATAGTGGCATAATAACAGTTGCTTCTGAAGATACCTGTACACAGTATTCTCTTGTTTTCAAAGCAAAACACTGACATTGAAATTGTTTTTTTCCCTGCAAGTACCTGTCTGCTATACAAAATCTGAGCGAGCTTCTTGTAACTGAAGACAATACTAGCTGTCCGGCTAGCACCTTTCACAAGGGGACAAATCAAGATACAAAAAAAGTGCATAGAGCTGGTCTGTTAAAGAAGTGCACGTGTACAGAGCAAGAAGGGGGCATGGAGTTTGTGCTTTCTCGTCCTCTAAAGCTCATGCCTCCTTCAGTTAAAACATAAGTGTAACCGACCAAGAGGGCCTCGGTCATGTTCCTCTGCACTCTGGTTAATTTTTCATTCCCGACAAACTTAACCTTTATTTTTCTTTGCTTGTATAATCAGTGTTTTCCTTTGAGAAGAAAAGATTGCCGAAAGACTGAAACCACAGTAAAATTGAAAGCTGGAACTGTCTAAAGAAGTTGCACCGAAAATAAAACAATATATTTACAATATCCTTGTGATGTCAGTTACAGTAGAGTTAAACACGGGGAACATTTACAAAAAAAGAGGGCTTTCTTATAACATTAGGTAAAAATATTGTGAACATTTTATTTACATATCTGAAGCACACTGCCTCTTAATACACTCATCTTAATATTTAAGTATGCAGCAAATAATATAGTGGAAGTTGCGCTTCCGTATCATTGGCAACTAAAACCAAATCATACCTTTTGTGCCACCGCCCAAAGCACTGAGCATGAAACATGCGAAAAAAATATCTTACAGGTAAGAAAAAGAATACAAAAATATACAAAATATAGACTGCTGAAATGCTTTGTGTGGGTGCAATGGGGTGGAGCTAATCTGCAGGAAAATGCCGCATAAAGAGCTTAAGTTATGTTTCTGATTAGCATCTTAGCATTTAAAAGAAAGTTTAGGCTTAACGCTAACATGTTACCATTCAATGCAGCATGCTTAGATCTGACAAAATGAGAAAAATGAGTCTTACTAGTTTTCCACGGCGATTTTCTTACCGTGAGTGAAAATGCTACCAGTCCAGTGTACGTTTAAAATTAACCACCATCTCTCTTCAACTAACTCGTACTACACTTTTCAACGGGTCAAAATTCCTGGGCTACTGACACAGAAATGGTTTGGACAGTATATGAAAAGCTGAAAGAAGACATAATTTTTTAAGTCTGATCTTCCTTGGTGAGACTATTTTACTGCCTAGTGTGGCCAGTAGAATGGCCAGTAAGCTCTTCCAGAACGCAGGATCAAATTGTTTAAAGACTGAGAACATCACTGCTTTGTGTACCCACTGATAGAGAGGGAACTGAAACATGCACAGGGCCAGGGACTAACATGCCATAAAATATCAGGGTAACTGTTCATTTCTAAAACCCATTTGACTCAATTATACTTGCTCAAAAACATACCCCAGTCAGAGAGGGAACATGCTTCTCAGGTGTTGGCCATTTTCAGGGCAGTTTTGAAATCTTAATGGAAGCTTTGGCAGAAGATGCATCAGGGAGATTTATGGGTTGCTCCTATCGTTACGGGACAGTAAGGGTAAACGTTACCCTTTAAAAGGTCACTCACCCATGCCTCGCATCATATGCCCTGCACTGCTGGCACTGGGCATGCATGCACTCCCTACAGTGAATCCCTGCCTCAAGCTCTGCCCTCCAAACTTGTTCCTCATAACCACGTCTGTGTTACGCCCTTACATTAAAGTCCGCTCTCATCCGAGTCTTTTTCAGATTTGAACTACTCTTTCTTATTGAAATGTGCATCCCAATTATACTTAGAAGTTCACTTAGACATGCCTTTAAAGTGTACACGCCACACCCACTAGCCAACACGGACCACAGAGAAATCTCAGCGCAGGAAAACATTTAAATACAAACGCCTGTACTGATCTTGGGAAGTGAGAAACAATTCAAATGGTCAAATGACCACACTTTACAAAACACATGATTAAATTGTGCCCTTTTGCTTAATGAGGGTTCAAGAACAAACAGTGCTATGTTTGAAGTGTGTTAAGGCTTTGCTACATGCTTCCTACACTTTCACAAGGTGCAATGCACAGAGCTAAGGTGTAGGCCTTTTGGAAAACAACCTTAGAACATGAAATGGAAGGGTCATATAACTTGATCACCGAGATGCCACAAGCTTCTGTGAGACAAAAAAATAATAAAAAGAACACATTGAAAGAAAATTTGGCTCCAAGAATGCTTACATTAGTATAGTTAAAAACAAGGTGTACACAACCTACTCCTGACTGAAAAGAGCATTGGTACAGAAGTAGAGGTGTGTGAACACTGGCAGACACTTATGTAATATAGTGGTTTGTCACAAGCTTGATTTCAGAGTTAAGGATGTCCTCAATTCCTCTCAGTCTCTACTCTCCGAGGACTCTGCTGCGTAGGTGCTGCTCAGTTCTCTTTCCATGGACAAGCTTCCCCATTTGCAGGAAAAGCAATATGCTGTCCCATCCCCCCAAACCCTCTCGAGTCCAGAAACGTGTAATTACAATGAGCACTTCCACTGAAAACAAAGCGGTTCTCTCAGGGTCTGTCAACCGACGGCACCGATAGGTTCTCTGCTCATCGCTCCTGCCGCATCCAAAGCCTCTCTATCTTGACGGGTCGTCCGCGCGATCCGTGTTGCCAAGGCATCCGCAATTGGCACTGCCCCTCCCGCAGTCCTGCCACCCCCCCACCCCTCCCCCCCTCTTCCCCGTCGCCCTGACCCAAGGGCACGTTCTCCTCTCGACTCCGTCCCCTCCACACTAGCAGTTGCTGCTGTTCCTGAACTCTCCGTTCTCGGTGATCTGCAGCTTGGTGGGGTTGGTGGGGGAGATGCCGTTGCGCGTCTGCATGCTGTAGCGCTCCTTCAGCTGCGTCAGGGCGCTCATCAGGCGGGCATTCGCCGCGTCCAGGGAAGCGATGCGTTTCTCCTGTGGAAGCGATGGTGGGGGGTGGGGGGTGGGGGGGGTAAGACAGAAAGGCGAGCGGTAAGGATCAGCATCAACGTAGCTCACTGGACCATTAAGAGGCTCTGAGCCGTGGTAATGTGCTCTGCAAAACCATGGGGGATTCTAGCTTCTGATTCATCTGCCCTTATTAAAATGATTGGGTCAATCATTAGGCTTCGTTATTTTCTGTTGACACGTGCCCAAGGTACTCAGCCATCAACGATTCAGATTTTTTGATTCAGTTTTTAATTTTGATTACATATCCTGTTTTTGTGGGTGGTTAGGCCAGGAGCTGGATCATTGATTTGTGTTTATTTGGAGAATGAAGTCTCATTACTTTGTGTGTTTGCAGAATAACAGAGGCTTGGCCTGATTCCAGAACAGCAAGCCGCTCCCCCAGCATACACAGTCAAGTTACTCTATGATTAGAATGCAGTAACCACTCGCAAATACTAATGAATCCAATCCTACAGTTTGTAACAGATAGCACCGCTCTGTGTTAAATCTTCCATTATATTGTTTTACAGCTACTAAAGGCTACATAGGCTTGGTGTATTTATGCAGCAGCAAAATATTTAAATGCTCCAATAAATTTCAAGCTAGCTTATATTAATGGGTAACATGTAGCATGTCAGTGATATAAGTCACCCGAATAAGACATCTGTTTGATAACATCTTGTGATTTTCATATTTCCAAACTTTCTATCCCACTGGACCTCTTTACACACAATTCAGTCTGAATGTATAGACATTTTTCATAATATGGTAGTCTTTGTATAGATATGGGTTGTATATGGATTTCAATAAATACAACAGCAAGAGAATGATTGAGGGGTAACTGTATAAAAACACAACGCAATCTTGCAGATCACCTAAGCCTTAAATCATCCGATTACTTAATAAGAAAAACACCTTGTCGCTTGCATTGGATGCACGTAATACTAGATATGCTAAGGTAATTAAAGGTTTGTACGAAAGAAACACGGCGCAAAACATCTTTGGAACCAAGTTTTTTTATCTGGTTTTCCTTTTTATTGGAGGGGTCCCCCTCCTACAGCACCTTAATCAAACAAAGGAGAAAATAGGCCGTCCCACTTTGAGAGGTGCTCTACATTGGTTTGATTTTCTGACCGGTCAGTGACCTTACCCAAGTTCAACTGAAAAGTGATTAAATGGATATAACCTTCAGGAACCTAACAATACCAGCTGTCTTACCTTGGCCAAGCTGTATGCACATTTCATACCACATTTCTCTCTGAAAGCTATTTATGGTTTTCTATCACCAGAGGGAGCTGTTTTACAGGGCTTTACTTAGTCCCTTATGTAATGCAAACACTTATCCTCAAAGGACTTGATTTACACGCCATATACCATATATCTCTATTGCTGATTGAGAAACCCATTTTTCACACGGTGAAAAAAGTCACATTTATGTCAGTATTCACTATTTACTGTTCTACTATTACTGCAGCTTGTAATAGCAACAAAACTCAAGAGTTTTGGTGCATTTTGCCCACTATTAAACAAGGTACAAATTGCACCCCAAATCACTCCATCATTTTCAAAACCTCTGAAAGGTAATATTTTAATACTATTTCCATGTGAAAATGGACATCAATAAAACACATTTGGGAAGAAAGCCATTGACTGGAGATATTTATACTATAGCCCATGAAACATATTTCTACCAAGAGATTTCAAAGTGTTCTATGGAACAAGAAGCCTATCATTTAACAGAGTTTGATTGTCTGTAAATAACAAAAGGAGATTAAAAACCTGATTAAAAAGATAGTCTTATTGTAGTAAACAGAATATAAGTGTGTTTATAGCACATTAAATAATTATAGACATCTTAGGACCTATTATTTGACTATTTTTAAGATAAGCAATTACAGTTCCCTGTTTTGCTTGGATTATTACTGAAACCTCTTTCATGTAGCTATAGTGGCGCGTTGGTGGAAAATGGTTTTAGTCTAAATCATTAGACACTAAATTATATCATTTTTACAGTTGACTGCTTTTCTTCGCTGCCTATTTATGAACATTAGCCTTGTGACTTGGCATGACTCTGGAACCAGAATACTTCAGACATTGTTGTACGCCTTTGAGAAGTATGAGACACTATGGTTTGGTAAGACATGGTAAAGCTGGAGATCCAAAACAAGACAAGTAAGTAAAAGTGTAGGTATGGTTTGGGAATAAATCCCAATGGCAGGGTCCTGCCATCTGGCCCATGGGGTTAACAGCCTGAATGAATCCTTTTCCTTCCCCCTGAAACAGAGGACCTTTGGGCAAATGGGCACTTGTTTCAGTCAGTTACCTGACTTAACACCCACATTCTGATTGCACTCTTAGCCATTGGTTCCATTTTAACACCCACACAAAGTCTTCAAAGTTCAGCTCTGTAACTAAGCAGTAAGTCTCTCCTGGTATTTATGTGTATGCAATTATATTGTACGTGTACAGTGTGCGAATTGTGAAGAAAACGGGAGGGGGAAGCATTACAACACGTGCACGTACGCTCCTCTTTTCCTGAATATCCAGGAATTTACATTGAATTGCGAGGCGTTTACGAGAACCGTATGCTAAAGTTAGCCTATAAAGACTAGTGCAGGAATCATCTTACCATACACTTTATTTAGGTCTTTATTTAACAACACACGTTTGCATGTAAAAATGCGAGGAGCGTTAAAGCTTGTACTATCTAAACTCTTATTTTCTCATTGTCTAGAGCTAGCTAGTTTAACATTGTTGTCCCGATGCTATGACTAGCATATGCTAGATAAAGCTTTGCAGGCTTGAAAGCTAGTTAGAAGGCTACTACAGATTACTGACCCTGGGCTAGCTAGCTGCCACAATTTGAATTTGATTCTTAACTAATAAAAACAAATGAATGACAATAAATGGCAAGAACAATAGAATAACGTTTCACAGATGAAGGGGGGGGGGTTAATTGAATATATGTTGATTAGTATTATATTATATGTTATATTATATATTATACAATCTCGCAATGTTTTTTTATTTATAGAGAGTACCATTTATGTTAGAGAACTATTTCATTTTAGTCTGAAATGTATATGCTATTTCTCTACCACATATTTCTTTTATAGGTTTTGTATATGGCATATGTGATTTTTATAAGATTTTTACAGACCTTTCATATATGAGTCTGCTTGACCAATTTTCATCCCAAGCTGGGATACTACCCCCCCCCCCCCCTCTGATACTTGTCTCTCATTCTGAATGTGTTATAATAAATCCAAAACAACAAATAAAGTTACATTATTTCTGAGTGTCACAATTAAAACCTAGGCTAGTTTACAAATTAGGATGTTCATGGCCATCTGTGCTGCTCAGCCAGCTCGTATCAGGCGTAGCCTAACTTATACACGTTTGCCTTGTAAGGTGTTACCTTATACACGTTTGCAGTTTCGATGCTATTGTCCTTAACTTGCACTTATTTCTCTTTCGTGTTTCTTGTGTTGGGGTTCATAATACTCTATTGGTTGCTGTTGAGTTCATTTGAATCTTTTCCAGTGCATAGGTCTCATTTATCAAACCATCTCACAGAAATCCTATATTGATCCTGCTATATTACTAATCCAAACATTGGATTTAAAGATCTAAACAGCTCTATACACATTCAAATAAATAAAAGAACACACCATAAGCATAATTAGGTGGGCTTAAAATAAAAAAAATTCACATCTTGTTAAGTGATACAAATGTGTGCCTTTAAATTTCATATCACAAGACAGTTATAAATATGGAAATTTTCCATTCAAAACATGTTCAAAATGCCAAAATAGAGTTGGAAGTGAATAATGCATTAGGCTATTGCTGACTGGAATGCTGAAATTGAAAAAGTCACAAAATGGACCTGCATGTCAATGTCAAATTCTAGTATGACAAATGACAGCACAGCCCACCGTGTTCCCCTCTTTTATATGCAAAGTTACATGTCTCGCATTCAACTTCAAATTGAACCATTTCTTTTCATTTTTGGAATGTCCAGTCACTCCGAAGCTGAAATGATGTAATTTTCCGCCAAACAGTAGCTTTAATCTTACTTGTCATGTTGCTGCCAACTTAGACATTCGATCAATATGTTTTAGCTTACACCTTAGACTATTATTTCCATCTGGGATCCAGAGACATTCATTTTCTTTTACTTTGCCTGCATGGTCATATAAGGCTAATTGTGGGAGTTATGTTGGGGGAGATCTAAGATTACTATACGTGTACAATTAAACAAATTATTGAGAAAACGGTACTTGTAAGTGTCACACTTTACGTCTACAGTATTAAAAATTTTGTTTGGACACCAGAATGTCTGATAAATGGGGCACTCTAACAACAGTCGCATTAGTACACTTTTGATACTCTGTTAAATGTTTGAATTGGAAGGGAGGGGTGAGCAAATAAAAAGCAAGCTCTCCTTGTTTCAGTTTGACAAGCACTCTCCACAGGAGCATTCAGAGTGGAAGGCCAGACTGCTGTTTGATGGGAATACTGCTGACTGAATGCAAATAGTGTCTGTATAGGTGCCCGGAACTGACCTGGGCCTCTATGATCTTCTGCTTGGAGTCCACCACGGCCTGCATGTCCGAGTGGTCCTTCTTCAGCTCCTCCTCGACGGACATTAACCTGCAATGGCCAGGACAGAAGATGTATCAATACACAATTCTGCTATCAGTCTTAGCTGTTGTGGCCATGGGAACCTATTTTCATTGTAAACGAGAAGACAAAGAAAATAAGCTTTATGTTATCTTGCGTAGCAAGAAAATGAGGTTGTGTAGTTTCCGCACTGCAAAATACGAGCCGTTCAGCCTCTCTGGTGATTGCAGGGGGTAGGGTCAGAATTCAACCGTTTCCATCAGACTGAGACCAACATGTGTACCCCAACATGGCCGACTCAGCCCCGGCTCAGTGCTCAAGCGACTGACTTTAATCACGCCATTCATCTAAGGTCAGAGAGGGCCGAGAGCAACAAGCAGCACCGAGAGAAAGACATTAATGTAACGTCAGCAAAACAAGCGTGTTTGTTATGCATGTGTAGTTGTGTGCTATAGTCAGCGTTACAGGGCGTGTCTATGAAATCTATATACTGGTGCTCCAATAAGTCAGTTTACAGCATGTGGGCTGATAGCGATCAGAGGACGGGAACAGGGAAGTGCTTGTCGCCTGACATCACGCCACAGCAGATTGTGTCAGTCTCATCACAGATCAGGGATCACACTGGCATTATGTACACCACCCCAGTCTGGAGGGAAATATGCTCTATTTATATCAAACTGGAAAGACACGAGAATGAACTGCAATTAATTCCATCAAAGGAAAGGCACAAATTATGGTTTCATTTGGCCCATGCAATAGCCGAATAATTATAATTTGAAGTTAATCTTAGCATTTTCAACCCAGAACAGTTCCTACAATAAAAAAGTAACGGCACAGTACTGCACAATAGGCAACAAGTCACAAGATGTTTTATTGAATGGGTAATGGGGGCTTGAGTTCTGAGCTGATTTCAGCGTGCTCTAGAACCTTCCGTGAAAGCCTCTGCTAAAGCGCTAACATTAAGGCGATAATGCTCCTCTCCACACCCAGAGCAGAGGTGCTCACCTGCTAATTATGCCCTTCATCTGCAGCTCCTTATCGTCCTGCTGGCGGCGCAGTCGCTCCTCAGACTCCTCCAGCCGGGCCTGGTACTCCATCAGCATCTTCTGGGCCTGGTCGTCCTGGCCCTTCAGCCGGGACTCGTACTCCTCCAGCTTCTGGGCAGAGATGCGCAGTTTCTCCTGCAGGATGGCTATCTCCTGCTGGTACTGGAGGGATACAACCAGTGCAGAAAGCATGCTAATCATCATCATCATCATCATCGTGGTCATGGTACCGCAGACACGACAACGCTGCTTCAGACAGGGACAACATGCCCCGATTGTCATCTTCTCGCAGTGTAAATACTGTGGAACGGTGTGCTTTCACTATCATTTCAGGTTTTTTTTTATATACCATGCTATTCCACTCCTCTTTTGTCTCTTGACGATTTCTCTCTCTCTCACAAACAACTCATTCGAATAATGATCCCAAAAGACAATCCATTGCTCTGAGAAGTGAATCTGTTTTCATGCGCAGTCCACACTCATCGCTGATGCCCCTGATCATAACCTTTGGGCCGTGACTTCAGCCCTGCCGGGTCTGCAGTGGGACTGTGTGTGAGGGTTAGTTTGGGGAGGGGGGAGGGGTGTATGGGAAGTGAAGGTCTCTTCAGACGGCTCCGAAAGAGCTCTTCCAGCCCTAAAACGGTACCCTGGGATGTTTTAAAGCACATTCCTGCTGGCTCAGGGAAACCAGGAAAAGTAGAAAATTCCTCACAGATTTATAAGAATATACATCAGCAAGGTCAACCCGTCGAAAAGTAGAACTCTAAAAACACCTTGCAGAGAAGATCAGTAATGTGGATCTGTGGATCCAGTGCATTTATTTCAAATTCTTATCACACCAGCACAATTCCTTTCTTTCCCCATTTCTAATATTCCTATTGGAAAACAACAACAAAAAACAAAATAAAAATGAGCACATATACTGTAATAGTTTCATTCCAGCTAGTGGCTGGGCTACAATGTGATGCAATTGAGCACTTCATATTCATGTTCATATTCATCCACTGACCCCATGACCTCTAGTTTGAAGTAAACCTGTGTGAAAGCGATTTATTTGGCAAAGTAATACAATGATTAATTTCACCACTCAGTGCTGGGCCTTTCGCCTTTGCGTCATTGTCCCATGCCTGAACGCCCCGCCAGAATCATGGGACACTGCTTAAAACAGGAAACTTCCTTGATGAAACTCCTTTCCTCACACACAGACTGCAGACTGACCTAAGAAAAGCTAGACATGCTGTATATCATGAGACTAAATTAATTTTCCCTTAAAAACTGTGAGAAAATGTTGGCCCAGTGGACTGTTATAAAGATTTACAAGGCAGAACACAGCTATCTTTATTGCGTCAATAAAAAGAACGTCCCTGGCACTGCAGATGATATCCGAGAGGGACGTCAACTCAAGACGATAGTTCCATAGAAACGGTTCACAGTGCATCTGAAAGCCCAAATAAGTCATGGGTATCTATAACTGTATGGGTAATTATTGGTTCGGTCGAATGGGTGATTCATCTAAACCAAGTACTTTTACTTATTTACTTAATTTTACTTAAGTACTTTTAATAGTGATTGAAAGCATTTGATAGCTCCACCCGTTTACTCATGCCTGTATGTTATTAGCTCATAGAGTTGCTGTGCCTGCTCTGGATGGGTGGAGACACGTGCGTGTTGGTGCTGGTAAGGCGGTGCTTTATAATTTATAAAGAGCAGTCAGGGAGAGCGCTGCAGGGGAGTGCGCTGCAGCCAGGCCTTCAGAGGTGGTGATTAGTAGCAGCTTTGGCCTTCTCTGCACAGCCGCACTGCTGGTCCGCAAGTCCCGTGTATGACAGCCACAATTACAACACCGGGATAATTCAGCGTCAAATTTACAGACTTTCATCTTTCATTTATAAAGGCTCTCCTCCTTTCAACTGCCCCCTCCTCTCAGCTCCTTCCAGCCTCTGTATGCTTCCTGCAACAGCTGCCATGTAGGAGACCCGCTATGTGAGCTTTTGGAATGAAGACATTGCAGATATTAAATTTTTTCCCCTGTTTTTGACTTCACGTAAAGCTCTGGCCCTATGCACTTATCTGTTATATAAACGTGCAGTAAAGCAAGGTTTCAGAATTGCAGCCGCTTCCAAGCTGTTTGTTGAAACCATAGATATGACATATCATGTAATGTAATAGTAATTTGGAATTCTGAAATGGAACAATTTGGCAGCCATCTTACTTGGGTACAGCAGCAATAATAGAGTACTCAAGTGAGTACGTCAGTCTTGGGCGTGGTTTGGTTTCAGAAGTAAATTCCCTATGGAAGATAGAATGGGCTATTTCTTGAAATCTTATTTATAGAATGAGCCGGAACATTCCTGGATTAGCCTGTGTGGTACAAGAATATATTCCATATATCGCATGTTCCAATTTTTATTTTTTAAAGTAATACATTAATGATGATTTGTAGTCCACTTTAATGGACTGCATATCCAGTACTGCAACGCACGGGTGGTTCTCGACCCATAAGATATCATCATCTCGTCTGTCTGCTCTGTGGCAGATGGGAGTAGGCTACTGCCGCTGAAGACGTATAGTAGAGAAGCCCGCCCGAGAAGATCAGAAACTATGCTACGGTTAACCACATAAAGCAATTCTAGCTTTTAGTCCTTCAAGCTAGCTAGCTAATGTTAGAAAAAAGTGTTTAAAAACGGAGCTGTGTGCTACTGCTGGCTAACGTTATATGAAAGTCTGGAGACAAGGCTGCTAGTTCGGAGGAAATTAGGGGACGTGGAGTTTTTAAACAGTGCCAGCGCTGGTATGTTCACAAAAAAAAACACTAAAACGTAATATATACTCGAAGCTGGTCCAGAAAAACGACATAGTTTGCGAACGTGCGTTATATTGAACAATCCGGGAAATTGACAATAAGACATAATCAGTAGAAATGGTTTAAAAGTGAGCTTTAGTTAATGTCTACGCTCTAAATGAATGGGGAATTCCGAAACCAGCGTGACGTAGTCACTTGAATACTCTATAGGAACCTATGGCAAAGTGTCATGTACTTTCTAACCCACTGTGATGTCACAATTGGGTCTCAGAAGCCATATAGCTGATGATTGGCTCATAGATATAAAACCATGGTTACTGGCCACCATCTTACCTGGGTATGGTCTCAAAAATTGTGCCACTAACTATGACATGTCACATCTATGGTTGTGTTTCAATTGCGAGGCTGTGACCTATAGTGGTCGCATCCTCCGTAGGACAGTCCTTTGTAGAGAGGAAGGCTGGGCTGGCTTTTGAACAGCAGCTGAAATGGGGCAGTCTACGAAGGATTCACGTCTACGTCACGGAGTTCCCGCCCACAACCTCCTCGGACCTAAACAACCAGCGCCTGAGAACTTAAGCCAGTGAAAGACTCACAAGAAAATAAAACCAAGAGTAAAATAAATAAAAATACTGAAATATAAAAATTGATTTTTTTTTTTAGGTAATAACGTTTTAGCCAACAGGTAACGACATGATTACTGATAGCTAAACTTTTAAATAAAAAGTTTACATAAACACCAGATCGCTGTTCTCGTCCGCCATTTTCCGTGTCAACTGTCTTTCGGGCAAACTGCGCAAAGAATTGTGGGATATCTAAGGCTGCGAAGGATACACTGATGAATCTTTCAAAATCAGCCAAAAGTAGGCTGCATTTCGACGCCGCATTTCAAGTTTTCGTAATGGGACAGTACTTCTGACGTATGCGGTCCTGAAATGCAGCCTTCGTAGGTCGCAGCCTCGCAATTGAGACACAGCCTATATCTATGGTTGAAACATTGGTTCCTTGGTTGTTGCTGCATGGAACAGCCTGACTGAAAATGGTCTTGAATGCCCATAGAGTGACTTTGGTTCCTGCCAGTTTCCCATGGCTTCTCAGCTTTTTTAAAAACTGGATGGAGACTAGGTCAAGTGTGCAGTTCACTGCTTTGCCCCAAAATGGCACTTGCTTTCCTTTTTCATCATCGTAAAGTGATAATTTTCGTAGCGATCAGGCTCTTGAGTCAGCCTACCTCCTCCGCTAACGGTTAATTAACCTTTGGCGCAGTGGTTAGTGCAGCGGCCTCCCCCCCGGGAGTTCCAGGTTCAAGCCCTGCCAGAATCTAGGTCGCTACATTTGTGTCAGAAGTGGATGCAGGGCCTTGATGGACAGGGCGGTGCCTCACTAGGGCAGCGGCCTGTGAATGGAATGCGAGCGTGAGAGCACGCTCGTAAGGAAAATGGGGGATAATGTAGCGATTAGGCTCTTGAACGGTGAATTCTTTAGCGCAGTGGCCTCTCCCCCCGTCAGTTTCATGTTCGAGCCCCGCCAGAACCTAGTACGCTAAAACAAAAAAACCTAGTTCACTAAAACAAAAACACAACCCACCGTAGCAGGCTGAGGTAGAACATTGTTTAAACATTTCCCCAAGGTTGCACTGATGTCACAATTCCGTTGGCGCTACAGCAGAGCTGGGACCGTTTCTATTTTGAGCGATGCTTTTTAGAATATTTTCGTCAATATTATACACGATTAAAATAGAAAGTGTGTTGACCTGTTTTTTCTCCACATTGACTCATATTCAAACATGTCTTGTTTATGTGTTCAATTCTCAAAAATAACTACAGACAATTTATGTGATTCATATCGTGGCTATTATTAAATGCTGGGGGGATTGGACAAAGGCCTGGCCCAAAAGGAGGTGTTGACCCAGTTTATATGTTGTTATATAAATTGTAACATTAGATTACATGCAATTACATCATCTTTTTTTTTGTACAAAACAAAATGAAAAAAATACATCATATATATGAAAAAAACAACAAAAGCAAAATACAGAGTAATTAAAAATAAACCAGAAATATGGATTGAATTAAGCAGTTAGAAAAGCCACAAATAAAGCCTTGGAGTCTCTGTGGAAATACCTGTAACACTTTGGTTGCAGAAGTCCAGTATAGGCTATATTAATTTATATGGCGAGGTGTTGTTGAATGAGCTGGTCTGGAAAAGCCCCTACACACTTAGCTTCATAATCCATCATAGCAAGCCACTGCAGCCACACATCCTCCCATGCTACTGTACACCTCATACCTCCAGGGGCGTCGTACCGCGCGTGTGAACTGTACACTTTAGGGATGGCGTGAGAGACAGATGCAAGCTGCTCCCACTGTCTGTATGACTGGAATATCGAATCGGCATTCCGCAGGGAGCAGGGAGTCTCTTTCACATCCGATTTTAGGCTGGATGAACAAGCAGGTGAATCTGGAATGTGAATGCTGCTGTCTCATGAGGTGAATAAGCTTATGGGAGGCTGGTCAAGGGGATCTCGTAGGTTTACCCAGGGACAAATGTAGTACAGGTACTGGTATAGCAAGTTAAAGGTAAAGGTACAGGCTCACTCAGGTATAGATAGACGTACAGGTTTACCTGATGATAAACACGAGACTCGCTGAGAGTGGTGTATGGTGATTCACTTACAGTGCATTACTTTGAGTGCACAAAAGGTAGCAGAGACCATTTTCTTTAACACCTAATTACATTTTAGAGGCTACAATCATATGTCTTACTATAACTTAATTGCGCTTTTCCTACTTATACCATAGCATGCCTTTACTGTTTTTACTACTACTGTTACCACTTTTACAAACACTACTGCAGTAGAGTAGGGATAATAGTAAAACATAAATTGATCAGTCAACATTCATATTCTAATCAATAAGTAAATCACCATATTTGTCAGACATTTTAAGAACCATTAATATCCTTTGTAACTGACGAATCTTTAAAAACAAAGTTAGTGAGACCATGCAAACTCTATTTACTTTTTCACTAAGGGGGTTTGCTTTGTTATTTTTGAGAAGTGGGGAGAGGGGTAGTTTGGGGGTGGGTTAGTATTTAGGGAGGGGTTAGGGCAGGGAGGAGGAGGTGGAGCAGGGGTAAGGGGGTGGTGAGTTTACCTTTTCGGTCTGAGTGAGCTCCTCTGTGTTTCTGAGGTCGTCCCTGTGTTTGGAATCTGGGTCAATTCCCTCGTGATCTAAATACTGCACATTCATATTCAATAGCCAGGCAGCGGTGCGGTCCAGAGCATGGGGGTTCACTGGGGAGGGGGCCTAGTGGAACCAACACAATAAACACATGAGCTTGCTGGCGGGGGAAAAAAAAGAACAGCAAGAAAGCAAAGAAATGAAGGAAGTAAAAAAAAAAACGCATTAAAAAAATGAAAAGAAACAAGCTGCAATGGGAATGCAGTCTGAAGTGGGGAGGGCTGGTACTGGGAGCGTGGAGGGGCGGGGTGGCGTGGGACGGTCTCGCTCAACCTGTCCCTCTGCCGTCACGCGGGCCATGGACAAGAGCCCGGGCACTCCAGATTCTCACAGGTTAATAAACGGAGGCTTTCCCCCCACAAAGAGGCCATTTGTAGTCGTTGAGAAAGTCCCTGAGTTGGTGCGATTGACACGGATTGCTAAATTAATTAGGATTTAGATATGTAAGTGAATATATGCAAATGACCATAGATGATATGTAAATGAAGCTGTTTAATTTAACCCAATTTTAATTAAGTTTTGATTGTCTGTTGGTCAAATAATCCATACAGCTGTTACTGATACACTGGCGCATGTGTGGAGCCTGTGAGGGAAGAAAGAGAGCAGAGGTGTAAAATCCAGGGGTCAGAATGTAAAAGTACTGCCATGTGTTTCTTCCACCCACGAACTCGGTCAGCTGATTTCACTAATTAGTTCTGCCTCCCAGCTGAAGAATTGTACTAATTAGCAAATCCAGGTGATTGGAACCAAATACTGGGGAGGACTTTTACTCTCTGAATCCGGATTTTACACCTCTGAAAGAAAGGACAACGTAGATTTCAGAGAAAAACTGAGGCCACGTGTGTGGAATGGAGGCAATTCTCAACAATTAAAAAGTAATGAGCTCAAGTGTTAATGACAGGGTTTAATAAGAGAGTGCCTTTGTACAGTGAACTGGGAGTATTTGGAGATGGGCTGAGACTTCAACAAAACCCCGGTGAGCACTGAATTCATTAAGTTCTACTTTTCACAGTGGTTCATATAATGTTCATACTGTCTTTGCTGACAGCACATTATTAACAACTGCAATAAACTGACAAGGAAAACAATTATTGTCCGGTGATCAAAAAAACTATTATTATTATGTTTTTACATAGGTCCAGATTGCAAACTGTAATACTGCTACATTGACTTTCGCTCTAAAATCCAGCATTTACATTCTGAAATTATAATAATTTTTTTTGGCCATACCAATGTAAGACCAAAGGTTAGGTCGAGCGTGAGGCCTGTTTGAGCACTGTGCCTGACCACGACAATCTAGCCTGCGTGATCACACACAGGCCCGGACTCCATCAATCAATTAGTTCCTGAGGGAAAGCAATACATTGTGGGGACTGGGGTGCCCTTGCTGCAACCTTTATTCCGAAACTGCACTAGCTGAGGACAATGATCGACCGCTGTCTATAATTACAACCAATTAAAATGATCCGCTGACAAGCATATCACCATTACCAGTGCGGGGCTCGATAAAGTGCATAATCAATAACACACGCGATGCTTACTCTCACACGAACCCAATCATTCCACTGAGCTCCACCCCACTTCCTTTTACTCCCCTCTGCCATATGTGACCCTCCACTCCATCAAGATGTGCCCCCACACCCCTCACTCACGGTGACAGGACTGGGAGAGGTCATGTGACCTCACGCCTGAGGCCCCTTCTCTTCCTCCCTTTTCCGCGACCGAACCCTTCCTGAAACCCAACGCAACTCCGGTTGCAAAATTCCCACTTGTCCTGAAGTCATTGGAGCATAACAGGGATGCGCCGCGGCTAAGTGGTACGTTGCTTCCGTGTGAGAGGGGCTAGCCCTGAGATTTTAATCATGATGAACGCTTTCATTCCCGTTAGCAAAAAAAAAAACAATACAAAAAAACAACAACAAATGCCATTAGGTTAACAATCACGCTGATTACGGTGGTTATCAGAGTAATTACCCCAATGCGTTCCAAATTCAGAGTAATTACCCCAATGCGTTCCAAACTCAGCCACGTGCTCCTGAGGACATTGTTTTAGAAAAGACATTTCTGCTCCGAAACATTCTCATTATGCGCTGTGGCAATGCACTACGGCCTGAAACGAGTCAGTGATTTTTACAAAAACAGCAGTTTGTTCTCTTTTCAATTTGGAAGCCATATTATAAAGTGAAATATTTCTAAACTTGATTTCAATCCATCACAGAACAAAGCTTTTAGCCATTAATCTACCAAACTGACCCATCAATTGCTGCATTTACAGAGTAAGAGAGGGAGGGACAGGGGGAGAGGGAGAGAGAAAGAGGATGAGAATGGAGAAGAGAAAAAAACGTGAGGAAAAAATGTGAATAAGAGCTTAAGTGAGAATATGATAATAATAGTTATAATAATTATACATATATATATGTATAGAGAGAGTGAGAAAGAAAGAGAGAAAGTTTTCGAAGGTAGGCCCTGTGGTTACTTTAGGGTCTGCTTGATCAGGCTTTAATGAAGATTCATTCACACGGCTTCAGTCTCGACAATAGGAATAGGCGTTTAATCATGGCCCCACACCGCCTGCACTGCACACCATTCATTGAGCCTGTCTACTTCACTCCCAGCCTCCCGATGGCACGAGGCCACAAGGCCAGTACAGCCCACTCATGCATGTGATTCCTCATCACCTCAACAGTTCAGAGGGGTGAAGCAGGTTCAGCCCTGCTCAGAAAGGTTTTCCAATTATAAAAAAGCTGTTATATGACAACGAAACCAAGGGAAGGAGTTTGTTTTGGCATGCTGACCCATTCATAAAACCCTGGAATGGTTTGTGCTTGGCAGATCCAAATAAAGGCTTAATTTGCAAATGCATTTTATATGAAAGTCCCGATTAAATAACGCACGCATGTTAAATGACAACTGCAACATAAACTACCAAAAAAAAAAAAACCTTGAGAGGAAATGCATCTAGTTTTCTTAATGTTCAGAATTATATTATTGTACAAGCAGTACTATATTAGCCTTCAGCAACACAACATCCAAAAATAATAAATAATAATATATTTCCAAGTCCTTTCAAGAAAATCAAGGTCACCTAAAAAAATATTTTCCAGGGAACAGCTAGTATGTCCTTTTTTCCTGTGAAGCAGAAGGATGATGATATTCTTCAACTTTAACATTAACCAGGCTCATTCCTGGGGGTAATAAAGACCCTCTATATACCAGACAGGGAATGATTGTATTGATTGTATTGTGCAGAGGCTAAAAAAGGGGGAAGGGTTTTTGTGTAGAGCTGAAGCCCTGTTGGGGGTCGCCCTCACCTGTTTGTGCTGGGCACGCTGCTTTGTTTCAGGACTGTCCCCCTTGGAGGACGACGACTGCTGCCGTAGACGCGCCCCGCTGCCCGGCCAATCGGGGGACGATGACATCATGCTGCCGCTGGAGGGACGGGGGTAGGGCGCGGTGTTGAGCAGGTTGGGAGGGGTGCGCCCCCTGGTGACGGTCGGAGGCGGCGGCTGGTCTATCCGGCGCTGGGGCCCGGCGCTGTTCTGCCGCGGGACGGTGGGCTGGTGCTGGGATTCGGTGAGGGATATCTGTCGGCGGGTGTACTCTCCGGAGCGCCGGGTGAAGTCCTCCCCGACTACTCCGCCATGGGTGAGGAAACCGTGTTTCGCCGCCGCCCCGTCGTCGTTGTTGCTCTGGGAGCTCACCGAGCTGTGGCACTCGGACCCAGAGTCGCCCACGCCCCGCGGCGACACGGGCAGCCCCGCCGCCATCTGGTACACCGGGTTTTGGAAGGACAACGGGGCCAGCAGCTGCGGCCGACCCGGGACGTTCTCTGAGCTGGGTGTGGTGGGGGTCTGCCCCGCCCTCCTCAAGGTGGGCCCGACAGTGGTGTTGCCCTGGGGCGTCCGGGCAGACCACACCCCCCCGCCCACAGGGCCGATGGGCGATTGGCTGTCATTGAGAGCGTCGCTGACTGAGGCGTTGGGGCCGCTGTCTAGGCTGCGGTTGTCCTGGAGGTCCACCATGGAGAGGCTCTTGCTGCCGTTGGGGATCTGCATGTCTGGCTCGTTGGCCTCGGAGTAGCTGGAGCTGCGGGCTGGCGACTGCTGCACTCCAGAGTTCCGCGTCACAAAGAAGAGGTCCTTGTTTTCGGGGGTTGGCGACGGCAGGCGGGTGAAGTCGACCAACCTGAAACATGGTGATAAACAGCAGCGTGAGGAAGGCATAATCCAACACGCCGCCTCTGCAGCTGAGGCACGGTCCCAGGTGCTGTGATTGACTCGGGCCGCTTCCGTGCCGCAGACCTGCCCTCTTCTATCTACCACTAGACACTGAGGGGAAGCTGGACGACGAGTGCGATTCAAATTGTTTCTGGGAAGAAGAGAAACGGGACACTAAATGAGAACGTCTGTCACGCGGAGAGCTGTGGAGGCAGAGTTTGTATTCCAATGGAATTTTCTCATTTGCAGATCTGTCGGGTCCCACCTTTCCCTCTCAAGAAAGAGGTAGACTGTGCCTTTATTGTCTAAAAACAATTACAGCGGCCAGGTGATTTATTTCCTCGTAATCTTGACAGCCACAAACTGTCTCGCTCCAGTCAGCTTTTCACTGTAAATAGTCTGCAATTAAGACAGACTGGGAGTATTCACAATGTCCTCGATAAATCTCTGCGGGACCATCTTAATGCCGCGAGATGAAGAGACGACAGCGGCTTTCAAACGAAGCCATCGAGAGAGCACTTAACTATCCTTATTGACCGCAGACAACCATGGGATCATCACCTGGTGACCACGTTTTGTAAGAATATACGATTCTAGATGAACATTGCTAATCCACAGCGGGAACTGTGAATCGATTCAAATAGTAACTTATAGTAATAGAAACACAGGTAATGACTTCATGTTAGATCAAACAACAGCTAGAAACAGGACCCCAGTATCCATCAAGTTACCAATCGGATAGCATGAAGTGTTTAGCATGTATATTTCGGCCTGGTTATTCAGACCGTAACCCTGATATCACTGGCTTCCGGCCCTTACCCGGGCAAGTCGTTGTCGATCACCATCTTCTGCAGGCCAGTGGAGATGCTGCAGCTGGGTCCTGGCGGGGAGGCCACGCGCTCTGTGGGGACGGACATCTGGACGCTGGAGGGGTTGGTCAGTGCCGAGTTCACATCCCGTAGGATGCGAGGCAGCGGGCCCAGCTTGGAGGCTGTGCTCTGGAGAGAGAAGGGGGCAAAAATTCAGGTTGGCCGCGGACCTCACACCGTAAATACCCGTAAATGTTCTGGTATTTCCTATATTCCAGAAGTGCGCAGTTCCAATGCTGCTACAGAAAATAGATCCTAATTAAATGAAACCTTGAGGACCTATACTTTGATTTCATATGCAGCTTTTGAAGTGAAATCACCTGAGGGGACATTTGTTCTATAAGGGCAAGATAATATTTCACCGGTACTTATTTTGTACTTCAATAGTGGAATCGGCGAGTGTGATTTCTGACCAGTAACGCTTTTCAATTGTAAATGGCATTGCATGCATGAGGCATACCTGATTGTAAGTCTTTGCCTTTTTCTAATGCCTATGCATTCATCTGGCTGCATGTCAGATTCAAAATAGCTGCAGATTTATCTGGGTAATCAATTTTCTGTGGTCTAAGCCTTCAAAAAAACATCATAAACAGGTGGCACAGCATGGCCATTTCAGAAGTTAGTAGTGGCTGCCGTGTTTCAAAGTATGTAGGAATTCTTTACTACTGTATGCATTTCATACCCCAAAAAAGCTAAGCAGCTAAGTTTGCCTAAGATAGTTTCTCTATGATTGCTCATTAAAAAAATCGAAACTTTTTCCATTTAATAATGACATAGATATAGCCAACTGTGATACAAAATAAATACAAACCAAAGCAATTCACTACTTATTTACCATTTGTAAGAAAATGATTGACATGACTAATTTGCTACTAATTTTGTCAGATATTCACAGAATTCACAATGCACCTGGTAAATGTAACGGGAATGTTTATATCACACTGTTAGGCTTAATGGCCTCATTCAATTTCATTTCCACACCAAAATCATTGCTTCATTTCAACAGATTCTTTTTCTGTATTACAATGCAATTGTGCCCATCACAGTGTTCACTTCGATAGACATTCTTATCCATTTTAATTTCAACTTGCCCTACCCCAGTGATTTTCCACGGGATGTGCCACATCCAATAAGCTAGCGTACACATCAGAAACACATCTGCAAACTGCACTGTCAGCAATGCTATGGTCGTCTGTCCTTTTGAGCACTTAGCTTGCCAGAATACAGCATCTTCTATTGTTCTTTTCATCAATAACATAAATAAGAAAGTGCATGGTCCACACACCGTCAGACACAGTGCTGGTAATAATAACACCATTAAATGACAAATTCCTTTATGCCCATTACCTGGAATGTAATCAAAGCAGTACAATGGGCTGTACTCCAGTCAGTCTCCAACCATTCGGTAAACCGAGGAACGGAGGATCCGTCTCAAAAATCCCAACATAAAACACATCTTTTTACTGGGCCCATTAGCAGTGAATTATTAAGTGAAAAGGTTCAAGGGGAGTTTTCTGAAAAAACTTAACAGAAGGACAGATGCTATTTGATTGCATTTGATGTTTTCTGAGAATAGTCATATTATTCATATCTCTGCGCTTTTATCCTCTTATTTCTACTGTGGTTGGCACTTCCATATCTCTGTCATTACTTCGGAACCCCCCCCCCAGACATAAAAGCAAAATGACCATAGATATTGAGACATGGTTTTGATGGTTTTTTGAAACTCTTTTAATACCTGTATTTTACTCTATGATCTAAGAGTCCCAATTTTTTGCTGATTGAATTTCAAAGCCAGCCCTAATCTGGAGATTGTTTCATCACCCCTAACAAGCAGGGCCAGAACCTTGGTCCTGGAGGGTGTATGTTGGCTTTCTTCCACCCAATTCTTGTTCATTTTAATTCCTCTACTGGACCAGAGTAAAATGTTTTCACCAGTGTAGTCTACAGTTATAGCTTGTGACTAAATATTAAAAAGAATAAATGATTGGATAATTTTTTAATAATGAGCACATTTAATGACTTTTTCTGCAAGATTAAATATTTTTTCTGTGTATGTTTTTTAGAGTTTAAGACTTTGTGACAGGCTGGGAGTCTGACACAGTTGTAAATGATGGCTCATTTTGTGTAGCTGGGGCTCTGGGTGCTGAAAATAGTACTGAAATCTCACTGTATGTGTTGGACCGTTGGGGTTTAAAAAGCACAAAAGCAAAAAGAGCAAAAAAAACAGCCACAATAAGATCCCACTGACAATTTTTACTGACTCAGCTTGGGCGCTGTCTCTCTGTAAAATATTAACCTAATTTAAAAAGTTCACTGGAAAACCTCTTAATATGACCTTTTAGAAACTATTTTTTAAAGAATAATTGTTTACACTGATGTAATTGTTACAGGCCCATATCCTGTAATTTACTATTTGTCTCCTGTACTAAAAACATTGGTAATCAAGCCCTGGTAATGAACCTGCTCCAGCTGGGAGACCACCTCTGACAGGAGTGAGTGCAGAGTAGATAGCTCTCGGCCCAGGTCGATGTAACCCTCGAATCCTGCTGTATTGGAGATGGTCTCTGGGTTGGAGATCTCCAACAGGAAGCGTTGCATGTTGGTCCACTCATGCTCCAGGAACTGGTTCATAAAGGACATGTATTCTTCCTTATTCCCAAACCTGTCCAGGGGAACCAGCCAGAATCAACACAGAGTAAGGAACACCCACTCAGTTGTGAGCATGAGACGCACAACAGGTGCGCAACAGACACAGACATGCGTGCGCACAGACACAAACGTGCACAAGCATGCTGCACAGACACACACACGCTGGGAAATGGACTTACTTTGCAAAGTTGGCCAGGTTCTGGGTGACCTTGGCGATGAGGGTGAGCGTGCGTGCGGTGCGGTCATCGGGGTATTCCTGCATCAGGTTGAACAGTGACGGGGACATGATCGCCGGACACAAGAAGCGCAGGAAAAGGGAGGCGCTGATGAGCCGCTCACTGATGTCTGGTCTCCCGCGGTTACTGCACTCTTGTCGCCATGACGCGAACACCTCCTTCAGCTCACGTGGGAAAACGCTGTCATAGGGCAGAAACAACAGTCACATATCTAACCATCCAAAACCAGCTTGTGCTGTGCATTATTTCAGCAGTCAAGTGCAATAACTACTCACAAAATCTGAATAATGACCTTAGCATCTTTCTGTCACATTGGCACTTATTTTAGAGACATGGCTGTCGCTTGAATAAAAGAAAACATTGTACACATAATCACTGCTTGAAGTACGGTAAAGTTTGACAGGCCAACTGAATACCATTTCCTTTTCTGTGGCAAGGCTATAACACCACAAAAAAGTAACCTGGAGATACCATGCTGGGACTCCCTGCAGTAGGCCTCAAAAGCTGCCCTTAGTTCACTGATAAAAACAATATAATTCCTCCTGCTGGCTTTTTTTTCTCCATGTGTGAATCTCTGACAGATTGGCTCAGGCAAGTCCCCGTGGTCTAATTCCAATGCTGTCAAACAGGAACAGCAAGGCCCTTTTCCAACAAAGGTCAACTTTAAAGATAAAAACATAAAATGTTCTGTTGCTGATAAATTCAGCTCTCTCTGCCCTTTTTACATTCGCTAGTCACAATCCATGTTATAGATACACAGTATATGTACATTACGAGCAGGAGGCACTATTAGAAAGAAAATGTGATTATGATCAGTGTTATTAGTTACCATTAGTGAGTAGTATTTATTGTGAAATTAAATGTGTGATAAAGAATACAGGAGATTATGCAGTCTGCTTTCCTCAAAGTTGTGTTACGGAGTTCCCATGAGTGACAAGGTACAGAAGTTCAGGAGATACAGATGGTACAGAGTTCTCATAATAAAATACTAGGGCCAGGGACATAAATAGCAGTATCTGTTATAAAGAAAGTCTTCAACATTATTATAGTATTTAATATGACTGTTTTTCCTTATCAGTTAACAGGGCCAATTCTTATCGATTGGCCTTTAATACTAAGACGCAACATTTGATCATTAAATTTGGCCTGTATACAAAGTCAATGAATGGTGTTTTGCGTAATATAACTACGTCACCATTGACATATGATCCATCCTAATTTAGGATAATCGATTGTTAGCTTTGCTATATTCAATACAATGTTTTAAATTAACTATGGACAATGCTATGAACATGTCATTTTTAATCCTTCTCTAAACCTGAAAATTTAGGTGTATTTTTATTGTAATATTTGCATTTTCAGAGCATAAATGTATGACTTTTCCTAATGTTTTGGGATTAAATAGAAAACATGCAATACACATAATGCTATGTTTTCAAAATTCCTGTACCAACTTTGCTTAAGGTGTTGTGTGGAGTAAGGTTTTTGGTGGGTGATTCTGGTGGCACTTTCCCATATAGGTTTTAAACTCCAGAAACGTCCACTTACCTCAGGCTCTAAAATGAGAGGTTTCATCACATATTTTTTATATTTATGGGGAAAAAAAGCCAATTGGGGGAGAGAGAAAAGGTGATATGGAAAGTGTATAGTTTTGTGTCAGTTTAAACTCTTGGGGTCAATTTGACCCCAAATATAAAAGGCATCATAAAATGTCAAGATAATATGAGGGTTAACTAGTAATCTATGTTAGCTGCTTTGCTATTTGAATTTGGCAGCATGAGGGATCTGTCAAGGTAATTCTACCTCCATTAGGCGTGTCACAAGCTTCTTGTGTGGGCTTATGTTTGATGTGATTGAGTGCATCAAATCAGTGCCATATAAAAGTACTAGCCCTATATTAAAGCTTGCATTTAACTTTGCGGTTTTCCCACAAAAAGTCCATATGGGACTCATTTTCTTTATCTCTTGGTAAGACATTTTTATGCATGCACCATATCCTAACTCACATTTCTGTCACACATGTTTCTTGAAGTCATAGTGCACTATTGTTCTTCATTTCAGTAATTGTTCCTATTGTTCTGCATGCTTGTCAATATTTTTCAATTTACCAATAAAAAAACACTACTAATAAAAATCAATGCTTACAAAATACATGAACATACTTGCCGGTCTGGACTGATTAGACTGAGCAGCATTAACACAATAACCAACAGAAGCAGAGCAGTTTCACCTTGGATGAGCACTGTTACTAAAGGAAAGCAGTATTATCACAAATCATACTAGTATTTGGTGACTATCAGAGGTGAGCAGTATGACTACAGTTACCAGTAGGACTACAGTTACCAGTAGGAGTTGATGATCTTGCAGAAGGCCAGCTCGCAGCACATCTTCAGGTTGCTCTGGTGCTCAGACAGGTCTCCCGAGGAACACTTGGCAGGGTCCACTTCACAATTCTCATCTGACTCGTACAGGGCCTTGATAAATTCACCTGGGGGAAGGGGACGCGGACACAGGGCCAGAGATTGGTGCTCGGCACAAAACTGCGTCAGTGTTGAATCACTGCTGAATCACCTAGAGCACATTTAATCCCGGGCCTAAAAAATACTGACTTTACGTATTCACACAAGACAACAGCAAACAAGATTCCCGACATTGCAGAGAGTCATTGAGTTCAAGCTGTTCGCAAATGGCTTCACAGAGAATTTGTTCCCCATGGTTCCTAAGATAACAAGGTTTCAGCATAACCAAACATACTATATACTCTAATTTAAAAGGCACATAGGGCAAATCTAAGAGGTGATAAACATAGGAAGTGTTATACTAAGAATTTGTAATTCAGCTCAGTAAAGGAACATTGACTGAGCATGTGCTAGGTACATCCAACTGCACATTTTTAAGTCCTTAACACAATACAAAATTTCTCCCGGTTATAAAACTGACATAGTTTCGTGAAAATGACCAACAGGGTTCCAGTGTTCTGACTGTGCAAGCTGTCCCTTTTCTATTGGAATACTGAAGGAGCAGAGTCCTTGTGAGATCTGATAGACCTTACTTCACTTGTCAGTAGCTCAGTGGTAGCCAGTCAGTGAATCTCAGCCCAGCTTAGCAGATAAAGTAAACCTGCATAAAACTATATTTTCAACTTAATAATGAGCTCTATCAAGTACCCTAACTATAAACCCACTTCCAGTTCATGGTGCATTTTACAGCCATCCCAAAGGTATAAATTAATTCTGTCGAAGCACATAGCTTGTTAGATAAATTCACAATGCTATGAACCGTAATCACCTTCTACAGCATTTTGAAAACATTTGCCACAGTTTTTTTTGCACCATTTGCATCTAAATAAACACACGAAAACACAACTGAATTTGTCATTGCTTACTGTCAAAACGTCTATAATTGAAAATAATTTGTTCAGAAATATGAATGTTTTTTCCCCTTTTAACCTAGTATCTGTGGATATGCTCCTTCTTTTAAATCTGCTGTGTAAAAAACAAACTGTCCTTGCAGTAAAACAAACAGACAGAGCTGACCGAGGTCCACTGTGGGCATCTGACCCCTGCCAAAGATGGGCATATTTCTGCACAAACCCTCATCTCCCTGATAGGAATTAATTGACTGGTCCTACAGAGAGCAGCTCTCTGTTATTATAGCCACATCTTTCAGCTGCAATATTAGGTATAAATAATGTTCTCCATACTGTTAGTCATGGCGATTACAAACAAGGAAAAGATTTCGCTAACAGAATGACCAGGGAGGGGATTTTCTCATTTTGGGCGAAATGAGACTTTTAATGGTGTAGGAATCCAAGAAGATTCTTGTGTCCTTGTCTCGCTCACTACCCGCCAGTACCAGTCAATCTTCAGGAGTGACGCCTTGAATAATTCAGTGCTGTTTCAAACGACGTTAATTCTTATAAAAAACATTCATGAATTATTCACAACCCTCAATGTATTCTCAACCCAACCTAGAGATGTATTCATACCTTCAAATCTACACAGATAAGATTAGATCTAAGTAAAGAACAGAGTTTACCTTCTTCAGATGAAAATGAAAATGGCACATACAGTTGTGTACACATCCCAGACTTTGAAGGGTATGTGTGATGCATAAATAAACCAGAGAATTCATCCGTCCATGCGAAAGACCCTATGCAGTCCTTAACTGACCTTTGGAAATGCACATTATTTTGTAATGTAACTAGCAGGTATTATGGGAATGGGCCTGGCTTGCTTGAGTTCAAGACATTTCACCATAAACTCCTGCTTCTAAAGAATGACTTTGGGCCTCCCCAGGACTTTGATTTACTGATGGGTATCTTTCATGAAAGATAATCAGCACAGAAAGCTTTAAATGATAATGCTACATCACAGGGCAGCATCAGTCCTAGCAAAAGTCTGCTTGTGCTCAGTGTTTTAAAAAGACATGAGACCTTGGTGAAGGGCAAGCTTTGCTTGCCACATATCTTGGCGATGTTACATGTGTTTGTAGCCTCTATTTTGAGTGAGTGCCGCTCTGTGTGTGGACTGACATCCTCTGAACCAATTAGATGTGAGAAAACACTGCAGGTGCTGTACACTGTGTTCCACGATGGCCATTCCCCCCCCCCCCCGGAGCCAAAACCCGATTGGCTGAGGAGATGTGTATGTGTGTCGGAGCCCCAGCTGCTCAGGTGCATTGTGGGGCTCTCATTCAAGGTCTCGCAGGTCTCTCAGGAGCCTGGGCCTAAATATAAATCGAAATGAGAAAAAGGGACAGGCCAGTGTCCATGTGAAAGCTTAAGGACACTTGCAGAACAGATAAATGTTATTGCTTTTTCTCCCACACGGCCTCCAGGGGATCCACAAATGTCACCAAGCACAAAGGCAGGAAGAGAACCAATGCTCTCCATCTACACAGAAGATCCTATCACAGATTGAATGGCCTTTCTTTTCTGCTTCTATCCATTTAGATTACACCTGCCATTTCTCTGCTCAGGTGGAGGCCAGAACAAAGACCCTTACATCGGGGATCATGGAGATTTTTGCGAGCGCCAGATTTGCATTGAATCGTTACATACCCAGTGCATCCTGTAGGTATTTCTGCCCCACCAGTTTGAGGTACTCCTCGATGGCCTTGGTGGCCAGAGTGTTCTCCCGGAAAATGAGGTGCTCGTTCTCCCCACACCGGTCCACCTCAGACATCATCAGGTCTGTCAAGAAGTCCTGGGAGAACGAAGGGTGCAAGCACATCAGAGTTGGTGAGAATTCCTCATAACCTCATACTACCACACATTAACCACATTAAAATTGGCCCGTACACTCAGAATATTGTATTGAGCCAGGCAACTGTGGGGAGCATTAGAGTTCTCATTTATATTTGGTGGGTGGGAAACAGTAAAGGACAGTAGACAGTAGCCCTGGCTCTTTATGTATTATTTACTTCATTCAGAAAGCAGAGAGTGTCACAGAGAAGGCATCCCAGTGAAGAAAGTGTGGGATCAAACCCCCAAACACGTGGGGGGGGGGGATTCACACGTGGGTTGAGAGTCGGCTGCCCCACATGTCTCACCCATAATTTTATATCAGTCCCAGAAGGGTATTTATCCAGATTACTTACATTTAAACCCACCCTTTAAAATCTGGACGTAGGCAAGACACACCCAAAAGTCGTATTAATGAAGTGGAACCCAATATGGAGAACATGAAAGGCACTGAATCATTACAGTAATCACACAAGGTTTATTTTATTTAGACCAGGCCTAAACAAACAGGGCATTTGAAGAAACCAGCTCTTTCCTTTTTTTTATTTTTTTTTACTGGAATTTATTCTTTGGAAGGGAAAAATACACACATGAGTAACAAAGTGAGACCACTTGAAACTTCCTTGCAGTGATTTTGGCACAACACCGCAGAGAACAAGGAAATATGGAACTCTTCTAATGAGCATAAATGGCTGATATCAACCAGTGTAAAATGCAAACAGTGTAAAATGCAAACAAGACAGGAGTAATTTTGATGACTAAGATAGCATTGATGGGGCCTAATTAAACTGTGGTGGTGTCCTTGCAAGTTGCCCAGTTATATTTCGCGTGCTAATTCCAGCTAAGCAGTGGCCCGTACCTGTGGCGACTTTCGTCGCTTGAACCTCTTTAAATTGCGCACTCTTGGTACAATTCATGTTGCTGTAGCTGGGTCCAACATGGGACTTAAACTCAGAACCCCCTGCCGCATGGCCTCACTAACCGCCCACTGTGGAGAACGGACTTTAACAGTACTGCATGCTGCCTTCCTCACCTATGGACACGCATGGCATCATGATGTAGTTACTCTGCAACACAAACGCTAAAAACAACCTTCGTTGGTAGCTCTGACAAAGGAATACAAAAGATGTACAATTATTAGTCTCTCAAGATGCTAAAGAATATCAATAAATATGAAATGATATGTCTCTGGATACAGCTGACATACTTACACTGTCATATCTGGAGATGAATGTGTTTGGTGATGCGGGACATCAAGAGCCCAATCTTGTTTGTATTTAAGATTAAACTTGTTTAATAACTGAGCCAGTTCACTGCTAAACACAGAACTCTGGACTTCTACATGGAAAAAAAGAGGGACACCTCTTGATATGGACTGCACCATTTAATTGGGCGGATGATCCTTTGCATATAAACACCTATCCATGTCTGTGATTAATGTGGAATTTACTCCACAGACACTCCCACACTCTTCTGTGATCAGTGGCATCTGTCCTACTGTCATGAATAACGAAAATGTGAGTCCGACAGCAGAAGAAATTGTTGGCAGAAGAACAGTGCTTACGGTAGCATACATTACATCAAGGGCATTTAGCAGAGCAACTTGCACTTTTTTTTAAACATAGTATCCATTCATACAGCTGGATATATACTGAATAAATGCAGGTTAAGTACCTTGCTCAAGGGTACAGCGGCAGTGTCCTATGTGGGAATCAAACCTGCAACCTTTAGGTTACAAAGCCAGTTCCTTAACCATTATACTGCCGCCTATACATACACTGTACACTGATGTACATTTGAAAATCACAAGACTGTCACACTTTGAAAGAATCATGCACTCTCGCAGAGTCACAAACCCCGATCCTTTCAACCTGCAGTTCAAAAATAGCCGGTGGGACCAAATCACATCTGCACAAATTTGTGTTGAGTAGGGCAGCACAATTAATGAAATTATAATCGTGACTACAATTTTGGCTTTCCACGATTACTAAACAAGAATAATCGAGAATGATGATTTTGAAGGCACAGTCTGTTTACAAATGGAAACTCTCACTTTACTGAACTTTCCCTGGTGTTCTATATCAAATCCAGCACTCCTATTTGACCTCCCTCACAGTAGAGGGTTAGGGTTAGAAAATGTGAAAATAATAGCATTATTCTGTTCATTGAAAAATGTTAAAGTGCAATAAAAGTATTATGTTCCAAAAACCAATGAATGATCGTGTAAAATAATCGTGATCCCAGTATTGACCAAAATAATTGTGATTATAATTTCTGCATTAATCGTGCAGCCCTAGTGTTGAGTAATAAGCATGGTCTCTGATCCTCTCCCCTCCCTTACTGTGAAACCCTTAGTGTGCTCTTGACTGAGGGCTTCACAGGCACCATATGTTCCCAAATCATTCCCTTTGTGACAAAGGACGATGCCACATAACTGGTGTGGCTTAATCTAGGCTACATCACAACAGGTATTTTGACTATGACCAAACCAAACAACAGGCACTTTGCTGGAATGCTGAATAATACGCATTAATTCAATTCCAGGTACCATGAAAGTGGTAGGAGACCACAAGGCTTCAAGGGGAACTGAGAAATTGACTTTAGATTTGCGCATGCTCAAAGAAATGTACAAGTTTCTTCATGTTACTTCTACCATCAAAAAAATAAGCACGAGGGACCATGTGTGATTACTATTTATATTTCACAACAAAGTTTGTTGGAATCTACAGCAGCAATCAAATTTGACTAGCCAATTAGAGCTCAAATATCTTAAAATAGTTTACGTGGTGAGCACTTCTGCCCTTTGAACAACTGTACATTATGTTGCATAAAGGTCTTAAAGCTGTCATGAGCAGAAAACGAATGATCTCCTCTCTTTGTGGTTGTGTTTGTTCAATAGCACTAGCAAAGTAACAAGTCTCTCTGGTCCACAAAAGCAAGCTGTAGCAGAGACAGCTAAGTAGCTCAGTGATTAGGGAAGGGGATTCATAATCATAGGGTTATAAATGGCTCATATGTATAAAGGGAAGTAATGCAAGTCATTCTAGATGAGGACGTCTCCACAGTGAATGAATAATGGAATGTAATAATGGAAATGCACATTAAGTGAGCTAAGATTGCAGCTGAGGCCCTACTCAAAACTCATAGCACGTCTTTTTAAAAGTTACGGTGCTTAGCGGTCCGTATGGATGTGTCCTTAACGGAGGTGACACCACAGGCTATGCTTTTGATTAGACTTGAAGCTTCCGGTGAAATGATGACTCACTCCAATCCTCTAGTGACTTGGAGCCAGTGGATGAAGCAGCTCAGTGATGAGAGGTGTTTTATCCCAAATGAATCAAGCAGTGCTAAACATCCCTGCTGCCTCATTGTAATTGAATCTGTCTGATTGGGTTCATTATCGAGAAACGCCATTTGCTGGTGTGTTTCTCAGGCAACCCTGAGTTAGTAATCCTGCTGATTTGCTGATCCTAATGCCCAGTCTGGCAGGCAAATATTTCAATCATTTTATTAAGCCCAGAATAGATGCCTGACCTACTTTGGAAAACTTGGAGAGAGAGAGAGAGAGAGAGGGAGGGAGAGAGAGAGTGACAGAGATAATTCACAATCTTGTTTTGAGTTGACAATAACAAAATGAAATGCTTCTAAATGTTACATGTCATGCAGACATTGTGGAAATACACAGCTACAAACTGTGAACAAACATGTGATCAGACAAGAAGCCATGGTCTTGAAACAGTTGGCAGGGCCAGTCTGAAAATGTTGCTGAAATATTTCAATATAGCTATCAAGCAGACCATAAAAAAGACACATGGATATGTTTTACAACAAGAAACTGTATGTGCGATCAGACTAATGTAGACCATTCCGAAGGCCGTGTTTTGAGGAGACCAAAGCCATCTAAATGATATACAGCAGGGCTGGGAAAATACTGCTAGACCCAGATTTTCCGAGCAGAAAAGTATGCTGAGAACACAACTCCAGAAGCCGGGATACAATCGACCTGCGCAGCTGCACACAGCTGGAATTCTGACTGTGCAGCAGAAGGAGGGAACACAGCAAAGCACAGCCTGACTCAGCTAGCAGGCAGGCAGGGACAACATTAATACTGAACAAAATGGATGGATTAGCAAATCAAAGCAAAAGCGCCGCTACAGTACGCCAAGGCCGGTGACAAGAGAAGAGTATTTATCTGCTCGTGATTACAAGGCAGGTGAAGTAAGAACTCCAGGGTTGAACGTAAAACAGTTAAATGAGGGTAAAATAAAAGGCAAGGCCCCATCCACAGATTCCGAAACGAGTTCAGACCCATTACCACTCCTCCACACAGCTGCCTATCTGAAAGGAGATCATGGAAAACAGCAAGGGGGGAGTCAACGTGCACCTCCTCCCTCCTTACCTAAAGCCCTCCAGCTGAGTAGGAGGCGCCAAAACACCACGTGAAGTAGCTTGCTTCGACTGGGGCTTCAGTGGGAGGGAGACCCAAATGAAGCGCTTACTAGTTTTTAACGACCTGGCTGATGATAAATCTCGCCACGTTTGCTGGAACTGAACACCAGTTGATGAACTCCTGCGTTTCTGCTATATTAGCATTTCGGGCCTCCCAAGAAACATCTCTTTCAATAATGTCAGCAAACTAACAACCCTGGAAACATACAGCGCTTCGGTTGGAGAGCTCAGATGGAGAGGTCTGTACACCCACGCCCGCTCGGCCCTGACCTTTGCTGGTCTCGTGGCATGCGGTCTATAATTAGCGTACGTTTTGCATGCCGGCTCTAGTGGATAATGTCGGGCTAATTACTGTATGAGCGCCTCTCCAGTGCTCCCCCGTCTTTATCCGGGAGGAAAGGTCAGGGCTGCTCCCACGTCCCCGACCCGTTCGAGAGGAGGGACGTCCTGGCACACGGCACAGAGGGAGCAGTTTGAAACAGGAGTCGCGGGGAGCCTTCATTGAGGAGGTCTGCGCCACTCCAGCACGTCTACAGTCACCTTCTCAAGAGCGAGGTCGGAGGCTCAACCCGTCCAATCAATCATCGCATTCCTTAAATCAGGTAAATAAGCAATAAGGTGAACCGTGGCAGACACCCCAACTCCCCCCACCCGTCCTTCACCCTTCGGGAGTTGGTGCAGAAGCACAGGAGGGCATGTTGCCGACACCCCTGCGAATAAACTATAATGGGGCAGAAATAAAAATGATCTTGATACAAATTGCACTCTGACACTTTCTTCCTTTCTTCGCAACGGAATGAGTTACGACATCCTGACCGCACGGGCCGACGCGGCGGCGTCTCGTCCTCGACTGCTGGATAGCGCTATAAATGCTTTCGGAGCCGCTTGGATCCTGTACAAATCTGTCATTTTGTCAGGATTCGGCTGACTGGAGGAGTCGGGAGCCCGAAAGGCCAGGAGAGTAATAGCGGGCTCTGCCGTGACTCCCTGATATTGTACATAATACAGACGCCGTACGTCGCTTCTCCCTACTGCTGCTTAATTGAAGCCAACAGTGCTCTGTATTCAATTATGACTCGGAGGCTGAACGGCGCCTCTTTTCAGCTTCCTTCCTGGTCTCAGGCCTAATAAGAGAAGGTATAGCACTCTCTGCATTACTGTCACATCGGATCAGCCGAGCCATGTCTCAGCATCATTACCATCCTGAAAGAGAGACCGACGGAACGGGCAGCGGGGCAGAGAGAGGGAGAGAGGGAGAACACATCAACAATAATAAACAGGAGAGAGAGAAAAAGAAATGGAGGAAAATAAATAAATAAAGATCCTCCCCAGCCTGGACAAGCTCCCCAGAGCTGGGCTGACAGCAGAAACTCATAAAGTGCTGTCCATCTGATTGAATTAAATGGCAAAATGAAATATGGGGAGCGCCGTCCTGAAGGCAGGAGATAAAGGCTTTATGGCAGTGTGTGTGTGTGTTTGTGTGTGTTCATGTGTGTTTCATGCATCTTTTCTCTCCACTGGTTTCTCTGGGGAGAACCGAGGGATGTCATGGCCTGTGAGAGGTTTAATTCCCCTGCCTGAGGGGATCTGGAAGCAGTGGATTGTGTGGCCCTTGGAGGCTATCAGCAAACCACTGCAAGACACCACACTTCAAGGGTCAGGGGCCAAAGCTGATAGAGATTTGCTTCCCTCAGGTATAGGGACAATGACCCACGAAGAATACAATAAGGCCAAGTGAGAACATGGACAATTTAAAACATAAATATTTTTCAAAGTCATTGCTACTAGGCAATGGCAATACTAGCAGGCCCTTCTGTGCTAAATTGCATTAAAATCCAATTTAAGAGCTATTCGGAGTCACTGGCATGGCAAAAGCAATAGATACTGTATGTGTGTGTGTGTGTGGGTGTGTGTGTGTGTGTGTGTGGGTGTGTGTGTGTGAGCGTGCATGTGTGTAGACCGGGACATGATATGTGAGTGTTTGTGTGTGTGTGTGTGTGTGTGAGCGTGCATGTGTGTAGACCGAGACATGATATGCAAGTGTTTGTGTGTGTGTGTGTGTGTGTGTGTGTGAGTGCGCACGTGTGTAGACCGAGACATGATATGCAAGTGTTTGTGTGTGTGTGTGTGTGTGAGCGCGCATCAGTGTAGACCAGGACATGATATGCGAGCGTTTGTGTGTGAGCACGCATCAGTGTAGACCGGGACATAATGAGACACACACTGTATCTTACAGCAGCACCGTGAGAACCCATGCCTTGTGCCTCTGTGATGGTGCCATGACTCAAGCCTCCCAGTTCAATTGGTGCTGGCCTTGCCTTTCCCAGCACTCCTCCGACGCACCATTACCCTCCACAGTGGCACGCGCTACCCCTCATTACCCAAGCACCTGGCAGCTCCGACCCTGCACCCCTCTGAAGGCTCCATCTTACAGCTCTAACGCCCACTGGGGTGCAGTCTAATTCCCATCGAACAAATAAACCTGCTCAAGACAACTCTTCCCTAGTTTAAACCAGGGCTGAATGCAGCATTACATATCAGTTATTCAGGCACAATGAAAGTTGAGCAGGGAAAAACACAAGTTACTTTGAGAAAAGTAATTCCACTGCAAAGACAGTATTTCTCATATGTTCTTAACATTACCATAAAGTATGTACGTTGCATAATAGTTAATGCATACCAGTTTTGGTATTACGTCATTGTAAGGTATGCATTTAAATATATTATATTGCTGTATGTACTGTATATAAGTATTCATCCATTGATTCACTTATATATATATATATATATATACGTACATACACTATAATGCTTTTAAAATCTGGTATATTCAAACATACATTCTTGTACACAAACCTATAGTGCTTTCACAACAAACAGAGAGCCACCCACACACACATGCACCCACACACACAAGTACCCACACACACATGTACCCACACACACATGCACCCACACACGCACACACACACACACACACACACATGCACACACACACACAAACCTATGCATAATGCTCATACTTGTGTTTATCTTTGCATGCCATACCCATAAAGGCTTGATAATAAAGCTCCATATCGTGATATAGAGCTAGCGATAACAATCTTCCTCTCGCGTTTCCATGGCAAATAAGAGGAAAAGGCAGACAGAGAACACGGATATGTATGCTGTGACCTTTCAGAACTCGCAAGGCTAAAATAATGGGAGGACTTGGCATTTACGATAACCTGATTCGACTTCCTTAAATTGGATTGTCCTTGTATATAATTGACTTCCATCTAAATATTCAAGAGCTCGGCATAAGCGTTGAGCTCACTCAAGCGTGAAAATCACAAAAGCAAAAAATGCAGAGCAATGAGGGGAGAACAAAAAACAGCTAAACACGCTACACAGCTGAATCGCGAAATCAATAGCTTTGGGTTCCCAGCCCTTGGGCAGTTCCTTCTATGTAGCAGGGAGGACTCCTTCAGCCTAGCCCTCTTTCACCCATGGAGTCCACATGGGTTCACCCAGAGAAACAGGCAACACAAAGAAAGATCAAACTTCTCCACATATGTGAACATCAGAATAAATACATGTGAAATATCCCGTTTCCCCTCATCCGAAAACCCTGAACGGGACATCTGGCTTTCAAAAGTATTCCATTGTCCGCACCTCTCGACCTGGGAGGAAGTTTGCTCAGTGATGGTCGGACATCTCTTTGGGGAGCGCCTGCTTGAGAGCGTGAGGATCAGAGGTTAAAGAAAAGGTCTGCGCTTCAAAAGCGCCTCCCGGCAGGAAGAGGAGGCTTTCCGTTGAACGCTTGAGGTTGACGAAGGCTGCGTCCCCACAGTTACACGTCTGCTCTCAGAAACGGAGCGACGAGGCGAGAGGGGAGCTCGCTAACGAGCGCTCTGACAGCAGAGCTCCACCCCCCGTCTTGGATGAAGCCCGCGGATGAAAGGCCTGTTGTTGCCGAGAGACGTGCTCAGAGGAGGCCGCGCTTTGGGATTGCCCATTTATTTAGCAGAGGAGAGTAAATGCGGAGAGGCTCTTGGAGGTGATTAGATGTGTTGCACAGCAGTGAGCCTCTGCGCCTCTTTGACATGCAGAGATGAACTGACTGATCTGCAGCGTTGCGTTTCTATACTGTGGGTGACCTCTCTAACATGCTAAGCATCTGCACGGTTCAAAGCATCAAAGCATCTACCTTGGGCACAAATCCTGAATGGAATGCTTCTTGTACCTCTATTCAATCAGAAAACGGCTATGGAGGCCTCATGAGTGGGTCAGTTTGTAATCACCATGAGCACATATTAAGCCATATAGCCATATAGCCGAGTCTGGGCTGTCACTGGCTGGCTAGGGAGTCTGCAGTGGTGGGACGTGATTAGTTTTGTTCTGCCAGAGTAGGGTGGGCTTAGGTTGGCCAGGGCCTTACATGTGAAGTTGGTCTGTTATACCTCAAGCTGAATCGTACAAAAGCACTTAAAAAATATTACCCATGGCCCCTCTATGTTGACAGATAGAGGTGGGCTCTGTGGGTATGTATTATATAAGTCTTGTAGAGCTGAGTTCCAGAGTTCCAGGGCTGATCTACAGCATGTTTGTTGTTCTTCGGCCCTGCATCTCTGACCTCCTCATCCCAGCATGCTTTGCACTGCACATGTCAGCGAGGCGCAGACATGCCAGGGTCCCTTGTAAAGGGTGATCAAAGCTGGACAGACACAGGCATGGGAGAGAGAGATGAGATTTCAGAAGAGCCATACCCTTCCGATTCATTTCTCTTCACCCCATCTTTACCTTCTATTTTCTCTCTGTCATTAAGTGTCAAGCCACGTCCTGAGTTAGAGATGTGCTACCAGGGATGCAATAATGAAGAATAATGTGCATAGGTAGGCATGCCAGCATTCGATTTTTATCACCACAAAAACAAGTTCCAGTCGATAAAAAGCAAAAGACAACAAGAATGACCACTAGGAAATGATGTTTACAAATTGTTTCTCATTTGCTGTTTGTTTTGATGTGCATTAGCCTAAAACAACTGGCCAAAAAGTCCCTGCAGGCGTACCAGGCCTACCCACCCGAAATCGTGTTCCTACAGGGGTCCCACCCAGAAGCACCAGGGGGGTATACCACAAAGCAGGATTACTGAGTTAGTGGGATAACTGCACTGAGGAAAACCCGGAACAGCTATTTTTACTTCAGTCCATGTTCCAGATTTGGAAGTGTTCCGGTTTTTACTCAGTGCAGTTATCCAGCTAACTCTGTAATCCTGCTTCGTAGTATACCCCCCCCCCCCCCGGACTAACATTTTTACATAAACCACAAGTAGTCAAGGAAAAAATATTTACATAAACCGTTAACAGGAACCCGTAATATACTTAATTTTTCAAACAGAAAAGCATCAATACAAGTCAACAAACGGAAATACAGAGTAATGCACAGTTTGTGTGCTGTGACTGTGGAACATAAATAAAAACTAGTTTTTCGCTGCAGCTGCCAGCATGAACTGGAGGTAGCTGCCCTCTCTAAAAAGGAGTGATGGGTTGCTCTTTATCAGCTCGGACGGAAGTGTCTCTCAGTATACTCATTTGACATGATGATCCTTTGGCATTGTGAAGAAAGTGGGTCACACAGATTGGACTCGAGAGACAGGGAAGAAAGCCCAGCCAGTAATACATTGCTACTGTAGCTGTCCATACACACTGGGAGCATAAAATCAAAAAAAAAAAACATGTTTGTTTTTGACGATTTCAAGTCTTGTGATTTCTGCCTCCTCCCTTTGCGGAATAAAATATGTGGTGTTTCTTCCAGGCTTCACTGGATTTCCTGGTGGAATGAAATACTGACACGCTCATGTGTGGAAGATGTGTTTTTGGGTCATCCCCCCCCCCCACTGAGTAAAGAGCTAGAAAATACGTAAAATTATCTACCGGAATGGTCGAATACAAAATCTTTTACAGATGTCTTCCTCAAAAAGGTCTCTAAGGAAAAACAGAAACAAAGTTGCGATGTTGCCTCATTCCCACCGGCCACCACTGACATCAAGTCAATTTGATACTGTGGCACTTACTAGCGGCCATTTTTAACAATAAATAAATAAATAAATAAGACCCTTGAGGCAGGCAAAAAAAAAGGCCCATGTTTTTATTTTTAAGGAAGGCCTGTCCAGCTACAAACACCTCATGTGGTTCCAAAATGAAACAAGGAAGGTGGTTGGAGGGTTTCTGCCCTACTGCAGATCTAAGGATAGTCATGTAATGCAGTCGGGTCACTTTGTGCAGTACAACTAATCCCCATCACCTATTTGTTGGAATAAATGTTAAAGCCATAAAGGCAAATGGCGGCATAACCCACACAGAGGTGTACACAGAAGTTGTGAGTAAGATTTTGTATTTTTTTTTTACAGTGAGTGCCATTTTTAAGTGAGTCAGACAATTGCTTGATATAAAAGAGAGGAGACATGTTTTGCAAGCAGCCTTTCAAAAATAGCTAAGACAGCTTTCTCAGCAGGAACTGGCTTTGGATGCCATTTGAAGCCCTTTTCACAGATCTTCCGCTAATTGCATCAAGAGCTTATTCCCCTGGTCTCCGCACCCTCGTCTGGGAGAAGGGGGCGGGGCCAAAGCAAATGTCACCGGCGGTGTAGGAGCGTCTCCTGCATTAACAGACACATCAATCTGTCGCTTCAGAATACCGGCACCATCCTCTCAAAGTCATAGCCTTAGAGTGCAGCGATACATATCACAGCGCTCATGGAAAACGCATTGAATATTGATGCAAGGCTATATAATAGAGGAAACCAGTGTTCTGAATATTAATATTCTAAGTGAGTGAATAAATATCCAACCTCCACTGCTTCTCATAATTAATATTTCCCTATTCACACCGTGATTAAAACCAGATGCAAGGAACAGAGCCATTGGTACAGTGTAATTACAGTCTAAAGAATAACTACAGCCTAAGCACGAATTAACCGGAAATACACAGTGACACAAGAAGTAATCTTTCTCTCTCTCTGATGCCAATAACAATTAGTAATAATTGTACAGTGTGTTAGCGAATGCTTTTTTAGCAGGGGTAGCTTTGCCTTGTTCTTCCCACGGAATTCAAATAGTTTCCCAGTGGCAACATGACGGCATAGTGGAAGTTCAAGGAATGGAATTAATTTGTAATGCCTACAAACCGATGCCTCGCGGAAGCAGTCGGCACTTTCGGTCCCTTCGTAGAAGATGTTGTCCAGTGAACACTGTCTCGCACTTTGGAAACAACAAGCCTTTGCTTTTATTTACTTTGCTGTGAGTACGGTATTTTCCTATCACTAAGAGCGGTAGGCCTTCTGGATAGACACAGCACGGACTGTTATTCGTCTGTAGCAGGGGGCCCCATCATTAAGAACCAATGACACAAGCATCCTGACCTACTGACAGTCTAGAGAAAGAACTGTTTATAATTGACTCGATCAATAATGTCGTCCTGCCTGAGCTAGAAGCGTCTGTTTTAACACGTACTTCCTTTAATTGCCATACTGGATTCCCGGGAGCAGATCATTGGGAATAATCGCTGGGATCATTACGGGGTGTTCTTTCGTCCGGCTTGGAGCAGGTTACGTATTTGAACACGGCATTAATGGGAACACGCAAACGCGACCTCTGCCGAGACAGCCCTCGTGAAAAATGACCTTGCGCAAATTAACACACCGATGGCATTAAAGTTTTACAACACGTCACCCGGAGAAAAGAGGGAGGGCCATTAAGTTGTTCCACGCTCGCCACAATTAATGGGAACTACTTAACGACATGGGGGCGGAGGTGTCCGTCTCTCCGGGGCCTTGTGGTAACCAAATGCGGACCCACGTGCACCCATCAGCCATCCGTAGGAAACAATCAATTTATTGACCCACTGCACTGGAAAGCTGCAGCTCGACAGAAACCTGACAAACGCGCAAGATCTACTGTGGATTTAAAGGGTGTCCTTGGCAACCATGCAATGGGGCAAGGGGGAGGGGGGTAGTGATGCGACAGAGAACCAATGCGACAGAGGGCTGAGTGATTAAGAAAACTAATCTATTTCCTGGAAAATGATGTGCAAGAAGATTGTAATTAAAGTATCTCCTTTCCTCGTTGAACAATATTATGGTGACATGCTTTTAACTATTGACATATGAATATAAGCAATATCCATTCTGATATTAAAGTAATAGAATTCATTCTGGGCAGACTCCTTTCTTCTTGGAGCAAACAGAGCTGGTGCACAGCTCGGATAAATTGCGTTTCATGGCTTGAATAGGTAATTAGTCACCACAGACAAAAAGTTAAGAGCTCTACCGATTTCAATACAGCAGACACCTTTGCAGGACAAACAACATTATTACAAAAGGCTGGAGTTGAAGTATGACGAGGCTGCACCTTTTACATCCCTCTGTGACAACATCCGCCAGTTGGAAGAATAATCAGGATATGCATAATTAGCTTAAGTCTAAGCACATTCTTAATAAGCCTCATTATAGAACAGCGATAGTCCCTCCTCTGTATTCACTTTCGCTAATGTTTAGCGCTCTGCAATCCCTGCCCTCTGATGAGACGTCAGCCACTTAGCTGCTAGGCCAGCTCCCTTTCCCCCTTGACATTGTTTGTGCGAGCTGGTTACTCTGACAAAAACAGGAAATATGCGTTTTATTATTTTATGGAGGGTGCGGTGGGCGACTGCACCAGCCAGCTCCGTATGAGAGATCATGTTTTCAAATGCTCCCTGTTGTGACAGACTAAACACTCGCTGATACACATGGTTACCCCCGGATTTCTGTTCCTTTCCATATCGGCATCTTGTGACGTGCCACAGCCAGAGATAGCCAGGATGTCTATGCCTTGGAAAACAACAAATTTCAGCCAGGCTTGATCTGAGATATATCTACAAACAACATTGCCATTGTATCATGCCATATAAAGGCTCATACATTGAAATATCTGTCTCTAAACATAATATCCACTTGCTGGCAGTTTTTTTTTTTTTTGGAGGTGTCGCCATTTTGTTGCTGGGAACAGGATTGAAACCTAGCCTTTTTTCCATACATGAAATTGGTCTGAATGACGTTTGAGAAAAAAAAGCAATGCATTCTGTGTGATCAATACTGAACCCTTGAAATTTTTACCCACCACTGCTGTTCTCTCATGCTCAATTCTACAATGAGTTACAAAAAATTCTTAAACTGCTGATGTAACCTACTGGCAATTTTCTAAATGCTGTCTAAGTCCCGCCTCCTCAGAGTACCATGAAAAAGAGCAATCAGTATACTGTTGTAGAACTCCAACTGGAAGAGGAATGTGATCATTCAAATATCCAGGTGTCAGGAAGAACCTCTACACAGCAGTTTTAACTGGTAAAAAGTAACAGCCACCCATTAGAGCTGCTGCTGCACAATCCTTTCTATTCAACACTTATCTCAAGGTTAGTGCCTTTATGTAACATTAAAACAGTATCAATTGCCTTTTTATATCCCACTTTGTAATTTTAAGCCTAGTTGAAAATGGGTTTTGTTCCACTGTAAAACATTTTTAGCCACAGTTAGTGACTATCTCTAGGCTCCAGGGACTGGACCCAGGGTCAAAGTTTACTCCCGACTTCCTGCACAACAGGATGCACAGCAGTTGTCGACTCATTCCGTTGGATGAAAATCAATGCGGGGCAGGTAAACAATCAAGGCATCAGCAGCAAATAACTCTCAGGTCATCACTACAAACCAAATATGACCAAAAACTGGCTGGAGTTGGGTTTCAGTATCCCTTAGACATGGTCAGACAATAAACATAGGACAAAAAAATAGAAGTATCGTAATACTCAATTGCTTCCTTGGGTGTTTGTTAGGAGGCAGAATGTCCAGCTGCTGCTGTCCTCCATATTAAACACAGACCCTAATGTGGGATACAGTGGCTGTGTGTAATACAGTCTCACTCGGTCAGAGGTGAACCATTCTGTTCCTGAAGGCATAGGTATGTCTGAAGGTTATTTTTGCTCCCAATTTCCTAGGCTCAATCAGACAATTATCTGTATTAGAGGCCTACATCCTGACCCGAACCCGATGGGGCCTGAAGGTATGCTGTGATCGGGCCAGGTATCGGGTCTATTTTTAGCTCTGTGACTTTGGGTCGGATCCGGTACGGGCCCGCTGCCAACCCGGAGGATTACAAATTGTAGTTTAGCAACACTTCTGCAGCTGTTAACAATGCTTGACAACAATGGAGCAAAGTTTCCAGTGTTTGTAGTGTACCATTATGCTCAACTAGCAAATTAAAACAGCCGTATTTGACAGCACAAGAGTTTTAGACTACATCACGTTAAACCAAAGGAAAAATGGCACTAATGCTGGCTGGCTACCCTGATCTGATCATTACAAACATTACAATATTAATTATTCCTCTATTTTACAAACAAACTTTATGCAAACAAATACAGACAGAAAGAGGAGGTTGCTCCCGTGCTGTTTGTTGCACAGGTTCAAGCAACAAATTTAACGTCATGTTTAACAGAACAGAAGGAAGAAACAAGTTTAGAAAATAAGCATGAAAGCTCAGAAGCGTCCGTTTCAATTTGCTAGTTGAGCATAACGGTACATTACAAAAACTAGAAGCTTTCCGCCGGCGTTGTCAATCATTGTTAACAGCTGCAGAAGTGTTTCTCTCCTCCTGTTCCGCGATCGCAAGCACCTTCACTAGCAGCTTTCCTGCGGAAACACTGCATTATGTTCTATTGTGCTGTATGGTGTTGTTGGCTTGTTATTTCAGCGACCATAATCTATTGGGTTAAGGTTTAAAAAACTTGGCTAGAGCTTGTCAGGCTGGTTCGGGTCGGGCCGTATAGAAGGTGGGCTCGGGCCTCAATTCAAGCCCGATGCAGACCTCTAATCTGTTGAGGTTAAAGTGCAGACTTTCACCTTTAATTTGAGGGTTCTAGATTAAACTGTAAATTACACTGGAACAGTATGGAATACATGGTTGGTAAAATTACTGTAAGTCTTCAAGGCTCTGAGGTATCAAACGAGCCTCAAACCATCACTCAGCTTCCAGATATGCAGTAGATATGGATGGATCACTTTAAGGGTTGTTTTTCCTCACTCATTTTCCTATTGAACTCTATGGAAAAAATAAGTCAGGAGAAGAAACCCTTAAAGTGATCCATCCATGTCTACTGCATATCTCACATCAGAGTGATGGTTTCAGGCTCGTTTGATACCTCAGACCCTTGATGACTTACAGCCATTTAGCCAACCATGTGATCCATACTGTTCCAGTGTAATTGGCAGCTTAATCTAGACCCCCCCCCCCCTCCATTCAAATGCAGAGAGGTTATAGTAACTCTTGTAGAGTATCAGAAAATAAGATAAAGAGTCTTTTGATGTTTTTGGGTCACAAACATCAGGAAGTCATGGCATGCAAACGATATGTAACCAAATAATAAACTTTATTTAAGTTTATGTTCATTTGTCCCCTAAAATGAGGGGGGGCTATGTATAAAAAAAGCTACAATTGCTACACGGTTCACCCGTTATGTATGGCAAAACCCTCAAATTAAAGATGAAAGTCTGCACTTTAACCTCATACTCACTGTTCCATTTCAAATCCAATGTTCTGGAATACAGAGCCAAAATAACAAAAATTGTGTCACTGCCCTCAAACTTTTGGTCCCCACTGTAGGTTCGCCTACAGATTAGATTAGACCACAATAAAATATTTTGTATAGGGACACAATCTGCCAGCTGTCCTTCACAAGCTTCTCAAGAAATGAATCTGAAATGTCAGTAAATAACGGTTGGGCTGATTAAATGATTAACTGCATCAGTTAACATGAAATCCAGGAAGGGAAACAGCCCCCCCTCGCTCACCCCAGATTTAGATGGAAAGCGTAAAGAGAAGGTAAACTGTACCTTAGCTTTGCCGGTGCTCTGCAGAATATGCACCAGCGCACAGGCCATCTCTTCCTTGTTCTTCACGCTGAGCGCCGGCTCCAGCACGGAGCACAGCAGCATGTAGTTGTTGGTGGTGTACTCGGCAAACTCCTTATACATCTCCATCGGCAGGATGCTCATGCTCTGGTAGCGGGACTTGATCCGGATCATGGGCCCGGGCGTCTTCCCCTTGTTGGGGTTGGGCGTGCTGACCGGATACCACTTCTCCATAAACTGTCGGCCGGTCACCGCCACGATGGGGATGTTCACCAGGCCCACGTAGTTATTCTTGTCTTTCTTCTTCTTCTTGTCCGTCTCCTTGTAGAGGTGCACCGTCACGCTCTTGACAGCGGGCAGGTTGTTGAACTCAAAGTGCTCGCCCCAGAACACGTTGTCCGTCTTGAGCTTGCAGGTAGTCCGTGCGTACAGGGTGTCGTCCAGACACAGCTCGCAGAAGTATTTCTTCTTGGCCGGCAGGTCCTTGGCCTCGATGATCCACAGCTTTAGCATGTTCTCCACACGGCGACTGTTGTCCTGTGGGAAGAGGGAAGCCGTGTGTTGGGGACACAGCAAATGGAGATAATGTACATAATAGCTCTCCACTGGCCTGCTGAAATGTTCAACATATTTTACTCATTTAACCCTCATATTGTGTTCCAGGTCATTTTGACCCGATTCAATGTTTGACATCTTTTAAATATATATTTTAATTTTGACACTTTCATCCTGACATTTCCTGATTTATTGGAATTAAATAGTAAACAAGTCCTGTACCAACTTTGTACACAAAGGTGTTGTGTGGGGTAATTTGTGGGGAAGCTGTATAAAATGGAAGATACAAGCTTTTTTAGTTTTTATCTCTGATTTCTTGTGGGTAATTCTAGTGGCACTTTCCTATACAGGTTTAACAAACTTTCATTACCTCAGGCTATAAAATGAGATGATTCATCACAGGTTTTTAATATTTAGGGATAAAAGGCTCGTCAATTGGGAGACACACGAAAGGTGACACAGACAGTGTCCAAACATCTTTCTATTACAATCGATTTGTGTTTGTTTAAACTTTTGAGGTCAATTTGACCCCAAACATAAAAGGCGTCATAAAATGTCAACATAATATGAGGGTTAACCCTGGATTTGTTTGTGGTTGGGGGCAACACACGTAGCAAGGAGTATTTTCTATACATAGAAAACTTAATTTCACAGGCCTTCCTGACTAATATGATGTTCCAGTCTGATGTTCACAAGTGGTCCACCCTTTCAACAAAACAGATGAGCTGCACTTTATAATACTGTTAACCTCTAAAATGTCAGGACATTGACACTGAAATTCTAAAACTTGAAGAAAGTATTATGTTGAATTATAGTTGTTTCATGAGATGGAGAAAAGAATATCTAGAAGGAAGACGAGGAGATTTATGGTGAGCCTGGAGAATGTAGTAGCTCAGTAGATGAAGCTGAACTCATTTTTAATTAGCCATCAATTTGTTGAATAATGAAAGATGAAGAAAAGAAAGTAATATCAGCTCTGCAGTGTTCCGGAATTTAAGACAAGAGGCTGTATAACGCAAGAAGAACTTAGGGAAGATTAATAGTCTTATGTTGCATTCCAATGCACTATGCAATTAGCGTGAATTGCCAAAAAAAGATACGTCACAGACAGCCTATATTTTTTCCACATTTACAAGTTGAAAGTTGTTTGAAGCAGAAAACTTGTTTTTCAATTTGTGTGACCTCTGTGAATAATCAGCAATGAATTCACACTTGATTTACTCAATGTGATATTACACAAGAGATATCATACAACATGCAGGTGGTTAATACTGATATGTTGATATTTCTTAATATTATAGTTAAAATCAAGTGCTGTTCCGGGCTGACCTCATTCCCCAGGAAGCACTGTGACTGTGTCCTTTCTTACTCTTCCTTACCAAAAATGAGTCATAACTGCATGAGGCTAGCACACTGGTAAAATGTATGCAAATTTAAATTACATACAATAAGACAAAATCCATATAAATGTCAATAAGTGTAAGATTACAGCTATAGCTTAGCCAACTGTTTGTAAATGTACGCATTTAAGTCTTCAAGAATGGATAAAAAGAGAGCCAGGGTTTGTATGAAGGTTAGATAGCCCGAAGCTGGTTACCAAACTTTAAGGGTTTAAATTAGAATGTGCTCTTACTTATCTTAGTTATTAATAGAATATAAGAGCTTTTTACAGTGGAAAAATGGTGTGATACTTGTAAAGGCAAGAAGCACCATATGCAATATTAAACGCAGAGTGAAGTATTAATTTAATCAAGCAGATAAAGATGTTGAGAGTATGCCCTACACAGTAAAATGTCCAGTGTTAATTCAACTCTAACAGACTCAACTCTTAAGAGTCTAATAGGGACCATTGTCAGAGGTGATTTAACACTGAACATTTTTACTGTGTATTACATCGTGGTTTATAGTATTCTCTGGCTTTCAGTCCGATGACACGGTGGCCAGCCCTCAGATCCCTGGGACACCTTTCAGTTTACCTTATTGGGGTGTACAGCCCTCCTCAGATTCTCCATCCACTTATCTCTCTCGGCTGATGATCGACAGGAGAAACATTTGCTTCCGGTTGAGGTGGTCACCTGCATTGGAGAAACAAGAGACATGAGATGACATGACAATGACAGTCCAAAAGTACTACTCACCACACGCATCGTTACGTGCCACCAATGCTTTCTGACGTGTACTCGCCAATTTATTTAAAGCCGTCCCTGAAATTCTTAGGAAGTAGATGACAGAAGATGGCAGGATGGAGCGCCGCGGTAGTGCAGCCATAAAAGCATTGGCCTTTGAGACAATGCAGTTGCACACAGAGGACCTGGGTTAGCACCTGGGTCCTGCCAGATCAGAGTATGGCCATAGCATGAGATAGCAGCAAAATTTGGCGGCCACAACCGGGGAGGGTGGGTGGGTCTTGGCGGGGAGATTCGCCGCGCACATAACGGCCCTGTGTAGTGCTGGAATTACAGTCAGGGGGACAAGGAGTCACACCTTGGAGAAGATGTGGTGACCTTTTTCCTACTGCCGGCTGATGAGGTTGTGTAGCGGCGAATTCACAGCAGTACGCAGAGAATTGAATCGCAACAGGGTACAATTGGCTACCAAATTGGGAAAAAACTGAAAACTGGTAGTTTTAACCTACTACTACCTACTGTAAAAGAATATAAATTACAGTCAGAAATTATAACAAATGGTGAGCTGGAGAGGTTAATCTTGGATGTACAGGACATTTTCTGTATATGCGCGGAAAAAACAGAGTTCACTATTATTGGCCGAAACGGTCGCGGATGGTTGTTCCGAACAATGTCGTCAATGATTCTGTATGATACGGCACGTGGTATCGTGACCTAAACAGCCCGTCTAAATCCCCGGTACTCCATCGCCACGCTCCGTCCAGCTGGCGATGGGCTTTACTCTAATAGCCTCTAAATCCCTGTAAATGTTTCCCTCAAAGCCCACCTCCAGCAAGCTGCAGCCGAGGCAATGATGCGCAAAATTCGCAGAGTCGGGACACTCGCGGCCCCAGTCAGGCGGGAAATAGAGTACCTGGAGACAGTGGGCGGCTGGACCAAAATAAATAAACAAGGCGGAAATGTGCTCCGGGAGATTTCACTGGCTGATTCTGACACTGTTAGCCCTGCCTCTGCTTGCAGATAAATCCAGAATTCAGACCTCCTGGCAGGTAATCTTTCCTCTGCTGGAACAGAGCAGACTGCACGTATAATCCCAAAACCTGCGGGAATTTATCCCTTTATTGCCTGCGAACAGCAGTTTTTTATTTATTTTTTATTAATGTTCTTTTTCCTCCCTGTAATGCACCGTCTAATGACGAAATTGACTGCACCTGCTCTTGACTGGAAATAAATCACCCTTTGCTATCATGCCATCTCACTCAAACATACCCCGACTGACAGGGCAATAAGCAACAATCCCTTCTCGCAGACTAAATTCTATTCTGAATGCAAGTGAACTATAGTCTGTCTCATTTAATTCATTTTTAATAATTATTAATATGAAGAGACTGTAATAATGTGCTAAGACAGGTAAATCGATACGTCTTCACCTCTGTTTGGACCTTGTCTTCATAAATGATGGTTCTCTAATTCTGGTTCTGGGTGAACTAATGGGCTGATTTAAAACCGGATCTCTCTCTCTCTCTCTCTCTCTCTCTCTCTCTCTCTCTTTCTCTCATAAACACACTTATTCACACTGACAGAGACACAGACGCATATTCTTAAACATATGGACGTATAGACAGACGGACACACACACCTACGCGCACACACACACACACACACACACACACACACACACACACACACACACTGCAGGAGGAGATTGCGGACCCTCTGCTTTGCGGCTGGGTGAGGCGGTGTTAGTGTCCTGGCCGCAGCCTCGCAGCACTGATGGATGATGGGGGGATGCAAGCGGACAGAGCGGAATAATGAGCGCTGAGGCCTGGCGTTAGTGGTGACTGTGGTGTACAGTAGGGGCTGATAAAGATGGCTCCTGTCTCCTGCTGATGCAGCCAAAGGCTCCTTTCCCAGTCTGTGCCACAAATACCCAATCTGAAAGCAGCCATCTCAGAGCAGGGAGGATGAGGGACTCTAATGGGCATTTAGACAGAAACATCACCGGCGCATTTATTCCTCTGGGGTTTCAGTGCAGAATACTATCCTTGAACTTACTATCCGCATTCCAGTGTGAACGGAAGCATAAACCCCATTTGCAATACCCCACAATAAATGGAGCAATTGAACTGGGAACTTACACTTGGGATGAAAATACACACTAGCGCACGCATGCGCATGTCCGTGAGCATACACACACACACACACACTCACGCACGCACAGTTTCGGTTGTAAATCAGTCCATCAAAAAGAAGCAGATTGGGACGAGCATCAAACCATGTCCCAATTAAGAAGCATTTTTAAACAGACAATATTTCCTCAAATATTTTTCTTATTTAACCTCTAACATCAGACTCTTTGATAACAGCGCTTCACCTAAATAAGGATTTCTGTCATGTCTGAACTCATTTTCATTTCTTATTCTGTAAAGCAGAAACAAGGCAGTGCTCTGGAAGGGTTAAAATCAAATGAAGAGCAAAGAGTCAGCATTAAAACTGAGGGGATGGATTGAAGGACTGCAATGCTTAGTAGTTCTTTCCCTCTTTTCGTAACTGGATATGCGGGTTGACAAGCCTAAATGGGAAGAGATAATACCAGGGTATTGCTTTGAACTGACAAAGAAAGAACTGTTACCTTGTGCCTGAGCACTGTGGAAATGGGAAAATTGTAATAAAATATCTAATATTTCCTGTGGCACAAGCGGCAGTTTCCTTGGGGGTGATCTTTCCAGTTTTAGAATAATTAGAGACACGCTGAGCGCTGGGTCAACATAGCTCCCAGAGAAATGTCTTCATGCATAAATTAATTAGCAAGAAGAACAGAGGCGTAAAAGAAATACAACATGTACTCAGACCCCATGCACCATGCAGAAAGAGCCTGTGGGGAAGATGGGGGTGGGGTGTTGAGCTTACAGAGCGGGTGTGGGGTGTGGGCAAGGTTACCTCAAAGCAGTAGTCCTGTCCCAAGATGCTGCTGTGCACAGGCTTGATGACCACTTCCTCCTCCATGCTGAGATCCAGGGCTTCCACTGCACTGCTGGGGCTGAGCAACGACTCGTGAGACCGTGATTCCTTCAGCCTCGGCATCAGATGTGATCTGTGCAACAGGAAACGGGCACCATGAGTCACCAGGAAACTGCTGGACCCACGCACAATATTTTTGCACGGCTTTATTGGACAGCACAGTGCAGAGAGACGGGAAGAATGGGAGCGAGAGAGGGGGAGAGGCATGCGACAAAGGACGAGCGGCCGGATTCGAACGGCCGACGTCGCGGCTCGCAATGAGCACGTGGCCGGTGCTCTTACAAGCCTACACCACCGAGACACCAGACTCACAACTTTTTTTACCAAATAATCCACATCGAGTCTCATTCCTATACTACATAGCTGGTAAACCATCCATATTTTCAGTGTAGGATTCATCTTTGAGTCAGTTCAACTTATGAGAAAAACCAAGCTTATTTCACGGCACATAAACAACATATATACTGAAGCACTGCTACAAGCTAATGCCACTGTTTTATAAGAGGCTTTATATCTAAAAAGAAACATGTATATACAGGTTCAGCAGGGAACAAATATGAAGCTTTGAGGCCGATAAACAAATTATCTAATATAGCCCTATATCTTCAAGCTGCTATCATTTATGAAGCTCAGGATGTGTACTACCTTGCTGTGGAAGTAGACTACTAAGATTAGTAGACAAACAAATGCCCTGGGCAAAAACCTGAAAGACATGGACACAGCTGACAGAAGTAGCAACCCTCCCTCCCAAATTTAGCGTTCCCTCTCGCTGCTTATCCAAGCCTCTCAAATCTCCAGTTTGAACTTACGGGTTGCTTTGATTCCGGGTCTACGCTTTCTTTGTGGCTCATCTTCTAAAGGCTGCCAATCCTTTTCTGAGGGTCAGGCTCATCCCTCTTTCGAAAAAAGAAAGTTTGATGCTGCCAGCTCTTTCTTAGATCCCCTCGCCGTCTCAGAAGGTTGCGGAGCATTATCTACAAGAGAGGCCTTCTACCAGGACGGCGGCGAAGCCGCTGCACGTGGCTGATGGCATCGCGAGCCAGGCGGACCGTGGCGCGACAAGCGCAGCACTTGATCAAACATGGACTTTCAGCCTCTTGGTGCAGGGACACGCCCCACAGTCGAAGCCCGAGGAGTCGTCTGGTCCTTCAGGCGCCTGCAGTCTGCTTTTGCCAACTGCATAAGTGGCCCACTCCTGTGCACTGCAGCTCTCCTGGTGGACTGCCAAACACAAAGAAGTGCGGGCTGGTTGTACAGCTTTGGAGTATGTATGTGTTAGTGAATGTTCTCCTGAACTAACAAAGGACTTTGCAGCAATGGGATGGTCCTATATTCCAGATTGCGAGAAAAATAAAACCAATATAGGACAAACAGATCTGTTAAATTATTGCCAGAGTTCCAGGAGAAACTCAGTTGGCTTGCAGAAGGATCAAGTGTTGTAGTTAAATTATCGTATATTGTTGTTTGCAATAAGTATAGTAAGTACTCAAGTTGCACAATTGAAAGTACTGGTAGTGGTGGTGGTGATGGCAAATGACATATTATGTAAACCACTACCTAACTTTCGTACGACCAACGTCTCAATTGATCAATTAAGTGTTCACCCACCAAAATTGCTGCCATGCTTGTTTTCAATGTCATTTGAAGGACATGACATGCCAAAAATCGAATTTTGTCAAATTAAAACAACTAATATAATATAATATTAATTGCCCAACAGTCCGGTTATAATACTGCGAAGCAATGCAGTAAACAATAAAAAAGGAAAAAAAAAAAAAAATATAATACTTTATTTAATATAAGCTTCTAAATCTGTTCAGCTGTCGCATTCGCTGGGTGTTTCAAAAAATTGTCAACGGCTGGTCTGGCGTGCCCAACTAGCCGCTTCGCCCGCCCTATCCTGAGATCGCGCGGCGCTGCTGGGCAGTGCGCGACGCAGCCCAAGCACACACCAGAGGGAGGGCTGCCTGTCAGACGCGCATTTCTTTTGGAGCTTCTGGCAAAGCACAGAGCCCAGCTGCAGGGAGAGAAGGGGGAGGGACGCTGCTCTCTGATTGGTCTCTCAGAAACCAGGCAGAAGAAGCAGAGCTGACTCGGAACTGTCGGCGGAGAGATTGTGGATATCGCAGGACCTCGGAGGATGCAGCGCCTATCCGCCCGTTTCCGACATGTCTCCATTGAACCGGGAGTAACTGCGTCAGTATTCCCGACCTGAGCTGCGCTGACAGGAAAACTAGAGGGAGCGACTGTCAGCGAGGTCTACACCCAAAAAGACTTCACTAAAAGCACACTAAATCAGGATTTACTATATGTGTATCTATATGCCATCATATATTATACCCCTGTGGAAGCTAAAATATCAGCACACTACAGCTTTCTTTAAAAAAAAAGAATAAATAATGAGATTATGGGAATCTGAGTTAAACATGTCACACATCGTTTGTTTTCCCCAAAGACGATTGAATTCAAGACAGTGGCAGATAAAACCCCTTAACTTAAGTGCAATGCTGAAAACGCCAATGACGCCATGACTCAACACTTAGCAGATGTTTCATTAATGGTTTTAAACTGGTGAAACTATTCTTGCCCCAGTTCAATTTTAATGCACGTACATTATCTGTAAATTACACTGGCAACAGCAGGTCTGCAAATGCTGTGACCCTAGTTTTAACCCTGTAATTCAAACTAGTTCCAACGAATAGGCAAGACATCAAGGTGTGTGACATCACAGATGTGAGAGAACCTATTGGTAGCCACCTATGGATCATATGCCTGCAAACACATTTTATTATGAATTAATAGTAGCATTGCAGTATCCATTCTTATAAGCCTGCATAAATGAAAATGGCTACTTATGTAACTATGTAATTGAAAATATCAGCAGAATAGCACATCCTTTATCTGTTTATATACATGTATACACATGTATATACACAGAGTACACAAGTATATACAGTCGATACATTTGCTTATCATACGTAAGTATGTTGGTCTTCCACTAAGCAATCTAATAAAACACTTTTTGAAAATGTAGGGCATCTACAGTAAACAAGAAAAAAAATAGTCAAGCGATTGCCTCAATGTCTTGATGTTATGTTGTTGTCTGTATCAACAAAACATTTCTTAATGCAGCTTACATCATGCAAATGCACACCTTGTTATGAAATGTGTTTTGTTGTAACACATAATGACCATAGCCATGGATACAACACTTAAGAGCAATTAATACAGTCACTCCCATAAAACCAATTAACAAGCGTGCCGTCGTGTAGACGTGTAGCGCAGGAGTATGCGAGGTCTCCTGGGAGACTCATCCTTTCGTAATTGGCACAATCATCTGAAAGGTGGCATCATGCCTCCCACTACTAGAGCTCATCTACTGGATATCAGTGTGACAGTGAGCAGCTGTTGGTTAAACCTAACCTCGCTTTCCGGATTCTTTTTTCAAAATAAGAGGAATAATTTGAACAGGGTATACAGAACATAAAGTTTGCAGGTTTGTGTTGGATCTTAGCAATGGCAATAGAGAAAATATGGTTGTGGCACTGATTCCATGGCACATGAGGTCATGGGTCCAAGTCCCATGGAGGACAGTGCTGCTGTACTATTGAGATAGGTGCTTGGGAAAAGTACTAATTATCTCCAGTACAGCAAGACCAGCCATATGAATGTTTGACACGTTCAATCATTATCATGTATTGGTTGCTTCAGTCTTATATTCTCCACACGTTCCACTGCATCCTCACTGTGTCGGGATCTGAAAACTAAATGAATGTACACTAGAGATCTAAGACTTTTTAAAAACAAAAGTAGCAAATATGTGCTGTGGAATCCTCTTATTGAGTGTGATTTAAAGAGGGTGGTCGTTAAATCTCTCTCCTTGCTGCTGAGGTTGGTCTGGGGTGGAGTGAGTTAGAGTGAGGCAATTAACCACTGGCTGTGAGGCGAGCGAGGCCACAAACCTGCTGTCCCTTATCAGTATCATTGCCCTCTGCTTATGGCACACTCTCCGTGAATTAAAGCTGCCTATGTGTCCAAACGGCGTCCCTGGGTGGTCTACTGCCACCCAGCAGTCACTCCACTCGAGAATTGACTGCCAATGAAGACACAGAGTCTGGTAACGAAGTCAGACTGGCTGCGGTAAACAACTCCTTTTACAGATATTTCAGGCTCAGACATGATCCTTGGACGAAAGCCTGCGGCCAACCTGTAAGAGGCTGATTGAAGCAACACCGACTGAGAGTTCAGTTTGCAAGTCACATGATGGGTTGCGCCACAAAACAACACTGACTCTTAGCTCTTCAAACGAGAAAAGAAAACAGCACTGAACCAAAGTCTGACTGGCAAAATAATACGACTGAGGCAGAAAGAAAGGTGAAGATCATATTTAAGACTTTAAAAAAAAACAGATTTCCAAAGGCAAAATATAAAAGTATAATGAAAAGTTGTATTACTGTCAAGAGACAAAATGCTTTGGTAGAGACCTTTGTACACACCCAGACACAGAGCTATACCCTGGCTACCATTTGCCCTGAGAATGTGCATTCCATTTAGCAACACCTGTAATGATGAAGAGGAGAGAAGCAGAAAGGCTAAGTAACATGGTTGAGCGTGAAGAATGGAAGAGAACAGGTCATCCGCTGCCTGTCGGCAGCCTAGCCTCCAGTCGTTTGTAACACATTTTCTCAGCACAACTATTTAAATTGGATTCATCTCAATCTACGCAGGCGAGATATCGGAGCTTCTACTGAGCTGAGCCGTCACCACCCATTCGTCCTTTCCCAGGTGGAAAATCATGGGAGTGGGGTATGTGAGTTGACAGGTGTGAGGAGAATAGAGAAAAGGCACAGAGGATTAATGTTCGGGTGCGTCAGGCAAACGACACTCAGCCATGTGCACATGTAGTGTATACAGGTTCAAACAACCAATCAGAAGAATTGAAAGATTAGAGAGACCTCTTGCAGAATGCAGGTGGGGAGGTGTATGCACGCTCAGTCAGCATGCTCACACATGTGTCTTAAAGGTATGGAATGTATCCCGTCGAATTTTTTTAAGTGTTTTTAAAAATATATATATACAGCTCTGGAAAAAATGAAGAGACCACTGCAAAATTATCAGTCGTCTTGTTATTTTGTGCTGTACTATAGCACTTTGAGTTTGAAAGGATACAATGACAATGACGTTGAAGTGCAGACTGTCAGCTTTAATTTAAGGGTATTTTCATTTCAGCCCCCCCCCCCCCCCCCATTTTTGGGCATTAAACATAATGTAGAATAAAGTAATAATTTTTAATATTTGGTCGCATATCCTTTGCATGCCATGGCTCCCTGATGTCTGTGACCCAACAATATAATATCTTACAACAATCTTGCTATCTTATTTTCTGGTACTCCTACAAGCGATACTATTTCTCTGCATTTGAATGGATCTCTATGAAAATTGAGGGGTGGGACTACATTTAGCTGTAAATTCCACTGGAACAGTATGGAACACATGATTGGCTAAATGGCTCTAAGTCATCCAAGCCTCAAAGCATCACTCTGCTGCCAGATATGCAGTAGATATGGTGGATAACTTGAAGGGTTTCTTCTCCTGACTTATTTTTCCATAGAGTTCAATAGGAAAATGTGTCAGGAGAAACAACCCTTAAAGTGATCCATCTTGTACTATGTACAAAAGGTTCTATAATTTCTAAACGGTTCATCCGATAAGGATGAAAATACCCTCACATTAAAGCTGACAGGCTGCACTTCAACCTCATTTTCATTATATCCTTTCAAACTCAAAGTGCTAGAGTACAGAACAAAAATAACAACGAGACTGTTTCCAGAGCTGTATATATGTCAGCCTAAGTCATTCCTTTCTATTACTTTCCTGCAACAGTTTCTCATGAAGTGAGAAAATACTTAAAATACTGAACTATTCACGTGAATGTAGTTACACGTTTCAAAAGATCAAACTGAGAATAATTTTTAAATCCAACATCTGGAATATATTATAGCTTCTGTCCAATCTAAACTAAGGGGATGAGAGAGATTCTGAGAAAAGTTAGAAAATTATATGCGCACTGATCTTCTCCATTAATTCCTCCAAGGGTATTTTTTAAAGGCCTGGGAATTCCTAAACATGACTTAATTGCAAAATGACAATCCCTAGATACACACACACATCTAAGATGGAGCCAATATCCTCAGTTTTTGTTACCACGGTAACTGGCCTAAACCCTGTCATTAAACCAGCTGGTTGTAGGACCACTTTGGCCTGGGGCAGGTGAGCCCAGGAAAGTGTTCACGGTCAGGCATATAAAACTGCAAATGAACCAACCCCCCACCCTGCCACCCCCACCTGCACAAACAGACCACCGCCAGCACCCCTGCCCTAAATCCAACCATATAATCCCACAACAGATACTGAAATCCATAAGTGAGCTGAAAAAGAGCCATGGCTACATTCAATATATCGAGCAGAGAGGGGTTGTATTGTCCCAGAATGCTGCACACTTGAGGATGGCTGACACAGTGCAACACACGTGATGCATTACCTCGGCGTTCATCAGGAATACACGTGCATAAAAACACCACACCTCAAAGATCAACGTTAATATACACCATCCTTTATACTGCTCCCTCAGAGAAAGGCAGAAAGACTGATAAGAAACAGAACAATGGCTCTTTTAGGTACTGCCTTTCTTAGGCACATTGCTTCATTGCTCTTAAGCTTCCATTTTCTGTTATTCAAAAAGTGCAGTTAAGTCATAAAATGGGCTCCAGTGCAGTGGATAGACAAGACATATTATTTTTAAATGATGAGGTTATTGACTTTTATCATTTCTGTATTTTTGCACATTCATTTACTGGATGTAGTTTCTTTGTGATCAGTAGATCACCAAAACGATGCAGAAACCCCAAAATCATTCAAAAAAGAAAAATTATTTATCTTTCCCACATGTGCTTAACAACTCCATTCCTGCCTGCGTTACCCATCCCCCATCTCTGATTTCTCTTTCACACTCCGTTCATCTAAAGTGAGGTTGAGCTGGTACTTTGGGCTGCCACCTTTTTTTCTCAAGTTCTCTGAATTCCATTCCCAGATTGATTCAGTGATGGTATCAGGAAAGCTAGTTTTTTACCCTGAAACCTACCAGTGTTAGCAACCTGTAGAACACTGTATTATTCCTGATTTAAAACAATAAACATAGAGAGTACTTATATCCGCATTTCTGAATTTGTCTTTTAACAGCATGAGGTCCATTAAGCTTTAGGAGTAGATCTGATAGTAAAAGCCTAAAATAAGAGTTAGGCTATATTATGTTAGCAAAAGGCACTAACATGGGCCTGTGTAATATAAGTGTATTCTGACAGAAGAATAGTCTGATGTTTACCATAGCCTAGATCAACCCTGGTCCTGGAGTGCCAGAGATGGTCCTGGTTTTTGTTCCATCCAAACCTATAACTCCATAACTGTATTCATTTGAATTAATCAGGTTGAATGAATGCAGATGGCCATGTGCTGGAGGCACTCTATTAGACTATTGAGCTCAGACTTTTACGCATGCATCAAACTCTTTTGATCATGTTCGGAAACCGGTTGTGCTACGCCTTGTCTAGATTTCTGGTACATTCATCTAGCACAAAGTACGTTCAAACAAACTCCGATTTATTAGGACGAGAAGAGCAGCTCTTGTTCATGTATTCTAAGTTGATGAGGCATACAAAGTTGTAAGAAATTTAAATATATACTGTATTATGTTTTTAAAGTTCTTAGACCCTTTGATGCCTCGTCAATTTAGTGGAACGTTCTTGACTGGCCAAGTCAATCACCCTTCCTGAATCCAAATGAACATGCGTTTCACTTGCTGAAGACAAGACTGAAGGCAGTTCTCAAATGCAAAGGACTTTCAACCAAGTAGTAAATATGACTTTATTTCAGATGATGTTATTTGTCCAATTACTTTTGCTCCCCTAAAATAGGGGGACTATGTATAAAAAACGTCTGTCATTCCTAAACGGATGGCCCACTATGGATGTAACTACCCTCAGATTAAAGCTGACAGTCTGCACATTACCATCGTATTCATTGGTTTATTTCAAATCCAATGTGCTGGAGTAGAGCCAGAACACCAAAAGAAATGTATCACTGTCCCAATACTTTTTTTCACTTAACTGTAGGGCTATATATTCCTGTTAATATACGTTATTAATGCACACCTTAAATTGAAACAAAGAATTATGGGAGCTGCTGTTCATAGTTTTTCCGTGTTTTTATATTGTCCCTGGCCTATATAAATTTTTATATAAGTCCCTTTTTGGAAAGGTATGCTTTATATTTTTGCATCAAATCAACAACAAAACCGGAATGCTGTTGTGTTTTAACAGCTGTTACTATTAGTTACACTGAGGTTATTTATCACTACTCTTCTGTGTTCTGTGGTCAATACTTATCGATATCAATATGCAGGCAATGCACGTTTCAGCAAAAGCTTACAATTCAGGAATATCCCATTACATCCTAATAGAAGCATTCACATTATGGCCGATATTCATTTTCATAACTGACATCAAATTGCTTCATATAAAGTGCTTGTCTAGTCTATAACATGTGTGCATTTTGACCTAATAATATTACTGAGGAGGCATAGCTGCCATTGTGTGCTATATGTAGTATAATACGTAGGCCTATAGGTTTTTTGGCATTTGATTGTCTTACTGATGCCCCTAAATGGCAGAGCTTTCAAAAAATCCAAAGATGCACTTCTCCTAAGAGCTAGACCTCAGATACGTCTGAGGAGTACAAAAACAGTAATTGTGGCCAGCCAACAGAAGTGGGGTTGTAAATGGTTTTAAAAGGCTTGGATTGTGCAGGGTGCATTTTTCTTACGTTACACTCTGTTTAGCAACATCCGGCCAATATAAGCTTACACGGCCTATCATATGCATGTCAGCCCCACAGAAGCAGAGGGAGACATCAGTAGGTATTTATTCCTCTCCACGGCAGTGAATCTGAGACCTGGATTGCCCTTCACCTGCAGCTTTTACAGGAGGCCCAAACTGAAGTAGAGGAAAGCGGTTAGTGAGGAAACACGGTTTGTAGTCATCAACACGATGTCAATGACTGCAATTGACATTCATAAGGAAACGTCAGCGAACGTCAGTTATACCAAAGACATGATCCTGATCCCACGTAATACACTGCTGTTAAGTAAGTCCTTGCAAATATTTGACCTTTACCTTCCCAAATATTCCCTTGCCTTCAATTCACACAGAAGATTCATTTTGAGGAATTACTGGCCAGTGTGGCCACATTTCCCTGGAGGACCCTTAAGTAAAGGCAACGCAGAATTTAAGTCAGACAAAACTGATGAATATACGCAGCCATATGAATTGAAATGAAAAGGTCAAATTCTTTTGTGAATTACTCACGACATTACAGGCACTTGGCAGACGTCCTATCTAGAGCAACTTACGTGCAGCCTTGGCATTTCTTATGTATTTTTATAACATGGCAGCCAGCTGGATATTCAGAAGCGATTCAGCTGTAGTACCTTGCTCAAGGGTACAACGGCTGTGTCCTACCTGGGAATCGAACCGGCAACCTTTAGGTTACGAGCCCATTGCACTACACAAGTCAAGTCACCCTTATTGAGGATGTTCAGAATGGCTAAGCAGGCATTTATGCTGTTCCTCCCCCTCTACATTGAATTCCATAGCTTGTCCATTTGGAAGCAAGATCAACCAGGGGTGTGCTTACAAAAAGCATCTTAGTTTGCTTTATTAATTTTATGATTAAAGTGATAAAATTTTACTGACATTACATACAAAAATATTATAAAAATAGGGGGAGAAAGACAAAATACGAATGACGAGAAACAAACAATGAAAGTAATATAAAAACAAAATAGCATAAGATGATCTTTATCTAAGATCGTTTTGGGAAATGGGGCCCAGGTTAAATGTGTAGCAGTCCGAGTGTAGCTCCTGTTGACAGTTGGGCCCTCTTTGTAAATAGCTTTACTATAGGCTAAAGCCACTCCCATTCGGTGTTGACACAGTCCTCGCTCTTAATGTGTCCGGGAGATCGATAAACACTTCATAACGGCCATTCAATCTGCAGCCAGCGGCGCATCTGCTTCGGAGTGACCTTGTCAGCACCATTACAGACTCACTAGAAGCCTGAAGACCCCATATAGGGCAGTTATGTAACTGAAGGCCTATGCCAGAACAGAGTCCACGAGTGCAGAGAGGCAGTACATGGCACCAATCGCACAGCGTTGTGAGGCTGGGCCTCCAACTCACCTCAGTGACCCTCAGGGGAAAGAGGGCAGTCAGAGCGGTACGGTGTCCCTTTAGCCTCAGTGCAATACAAATCGACACTTCCCCTTTATCACATGAATTTGAGCCATTTTTCAGCACACACAGACAATGAAACATGGCCGCCCCCCCAAAAAAAAACAACCGCATTGGGAAATAAGCAGGATTCCTGTGTGAGAGAAACTCTCAGAAATCTGGACGTAATTGGGACAGCCTCAGCGTGATCGCCGGTTGACAGTTTGTGCATGGGAGCTGCCCACACAAAAGTATAATGTGGTACTAGTCTCTGCAGTCTGTTGTATAGAGCGCATGCTGACTGACAAACTGTCACACGTCTGATGTGTTGGCTTTACGAAGCTACTTGTTTAGGCCTCCAGAAAGCATATTGGCTCAAAACATGTTTTAGCCTACTTAGCATTACACATAATGGGCCCCAGAGGGATTAAATGCTTGTAGCAATATTATTTTTTTTGCCTAAAAATTCAGTTGGTTTTGTGTTGTGTGCTATGAGCTGTATACAAAACAGCCAGCTGTCAATTCCTGCATCTGTCTCAGCACAGTGGGGGAAGCAGAACCCTTTTTTCTGGTTTGCAGTCCCAGCTCGGATTGCTCTGAAACAGCCTGCTGTCACGGAAGCAGAACGCCAGCCTGCTGTGGTTCAAATGTGCCATGCATCATGTGAAGCCCTCAGCCTAACAAGACAAGTCAGAATGCACAACTGACTGCTTTTGAACGTGTACCTGTTTGACTGTCACCTGTTTAAAATGTTGGTGTGAATCAGTTGCTTGTTTAAAGACAGAAATGTTCATGTACAAATATGAAAACCGTATATATGATTCAGATACGCCTCACAGAATGCCAAGGAATTGTCAGAAATGCACAGAATGTCATCCCTGCGATAACGCGATCTATGCCATTACCACATCAGGAAGTTTAGCGGCCCAGCGGGAGACACAAAGCTTGAGTAAAATCTGCAATGCATTCTGGTAACTGCACCAGAAATAACAAGTCCTGACACCACAGGGAACAAATATGACCCTTTAGAGACCAGCACAGCAGACGGCAGATGAGATCGATTATTTACCAGGTACAATGAGTCCGCTTCGGACATACAGGTATATTGGGAAAAACCTATTTGAATATCAGCAAAGATACTGTGTAAGCATGGTGTTTTAAGCAAGTGTTTTAGCATGGTATGGTACAGACTTTGAAAAATATTCTGTTGTATTTGCTAAACCAAGCCGTTTATGAACAACGATGTGAAACAATTGGCCTTAATTCATAATAATAGTCCTGTTATTTGCATCCTGTCAATTGGGAAAAAAGGGCTCAGTGGGCAGGATTAAACTCACACAGACAATGTATGTGTTTTTGGCAGTGTCATATCCCTTTACATAATTTGTTCTAGAAATTGAAATGATGACCGTTTTAAACACCGACCTAGTTTTTATCCAAATATTTCTTGAATTCTAATTACAGCAGTTTTGCATTCATGTCCAAAACAACACTGTGTACTGCATGCCTATTGCTAAGCCATAATAAACTATGGAACAGCATACAGTCAACTTCAAAATGAATAATATTGTAAACTATTTTTCATGACCCATGACCCCAGAACAAATAAGTAGTTGACAAACCTTTACTCTTGCAATTCACTGACAGTCTTCATGGTAGAGTTATGAACAAGCTCATATGAACCCCCCCCCCCCCCCACACACACACACACACACACAATTCCTAGCATCTTAGTCGAACAAAAAAATAATGACAATATTACCAAAGTACAGAGCTACATCAGAAGAATAACAAACATGTCAGGTTTGTATAACTTCCCTGTAGGATATTGGCTACTGTTATACATTATCAGTAAAGTAAAAGTAACTAAAAATCTAATTTATATTAGAACACTATTATAGTCCCTGCAATAAAGTTACTGGATAACACAAGCCTATAATGCATGTAGCCATTGTTGAAGAACATGTAAAGCACTTTGGATTACATAGAACAGCCCGAAAGCCTGCACTTTTTGCATCTTAATTTATTATCCACCTTCATTTAGAGTAGTCATCCCCCAATAGGAGGCTGGCAACCACCTCTTATCTTGCCTATGGCAACCTTTGGGGGGAAAAGTAATTACCAGGTAAAATATGCATGGATGATGTGGTACGTGGTGTAATAAAGCCATGTTGGATATTGTGCAGAGTCTTGACTTCACCCTGTGTTCAGAACCTAGCACATAACCCAATAAAATGGGATACTGCAGAAATGGCAGTTACAAACAATTGTTTTGTCAATAAATGTGTACTGACTAATAGATACTGCAGATACTCTTAATAGTTATCTGCTAATGTAATTTCCCACCACATAACTATCACAGCTTAAATGTATGCAAACAATAGATATTAGCAATTTTACCAGTCACTAGACTTTGTTAAACAAATGTTGTACTCTTTCAACATTTAAGTAGGAAATATTTGGACATATGCTCAGCATACTATCTGATCTTTGGGAAGAATTTCATGTATTGCATAGCAACACAATGAATGTTTGCCAATAGCTTCAGAGACCATATATCTGTCTAGAAAATAAATATATATGAATGCACATGTGTTTCTGTGGTTGTACGGGGGGGGGGGGGGGGGGGGGGGGTGTTGCCTGTGGTGTGGTATGTTGTTGATAAAGATAAAGTCCATATATTACTAAAGCTTACAGGGAGAGCAAAATGGTTTCCAAACAGGATGTGGAGCAGCTTGTGCAGGAGTTGATTAAACTGCCCCATCATTCTACTACTCAAGACGTATGCTTGTTGCCTTCAGCAGAAGGTAGGGGTCACCTAGTTCATAGACTCTGGCACCAGACACTGCGGTCTCAGTGGATGAATGTCCAGAGTGGGATATGATGAAAACAGGGTTAACTGGTGAAGGAGACCGTAACAGATATGGGGTGCAAGGACATGCAGAGGTCACATTAATATGCACACTGCCCAGAGGTACAGGGAACGCGGTGATGATGATGTCTGTTTATTGAGCACTTTGCTAAAAAGGAACTCGAACACGCCCACTTCCCGGGCAGGACAATGGCGGCATGCAGTGAGATGTTAGCGGAAAACATGCGCTGCCTGCTCTCGCTGTCCCGCCCCTCTGGGTCGGTGAGGGAGTGAGTCACGCTGCGTGTGTAGACATGGGCTCATTTAAAAATGAGAGGGGGATGGGGAGAGGGCAAGGCCTTTCAGAAGTTATGGGCTTGACTCAACAGGGTCTAACCAACAGCAGAGGGTCAAACACAGACTTCACGTGGGACAAATGTCTTGGTTTTGGTTCTTCATATCCAAAAAAAAAAAAGATCAAAGCTTACATAAAAACAGAAAAGGAAAAAGACCTCTGCTCTTTCCCAATTATCTTTACTCAAAACGTGTTCCGATTTCATTGTTTCCAACCAAGCCAGGTATGAACATCAGCTCCACGGTTTGAAACATCTTCCTTATTATTCTGTTAATGTTTCAACCTAAGTTAAAAAATTTGAGGAAAAGAAATTGGACTGCGACTTGGAAGACCTGGGATCCAGGCTAAACGATCCCAGCTTTAATTTCTCCCAAAGAAATTGTTCCCTGCTAATGAGAGGGCAGCGGCAGGATGTATGTGTGACCTTTGACCCGTAGACCTCTGGTGCAACGAGCGCAGGAACCAGCAGGGAGGAAGGAGAGCTCACACGGACATTTCTTTCACATTTAGCTTTCAGCAGCACCAATGCACTCCCACTGTGAAAATCACGCCATGATCCTTCTACTGTCCTCCTACAGAGACAGATCAATAATAAATAAAAACATTTTTTCTTCAAACCAAATGGCTTTGGAGGCGAACAGCCAGCGCTCATGGTCCTGTTTAAAAAAAAAAAATTTGAAAACCTGCAGGAGAAATTCTCTGCAAATGAATCCATTATATAATTCCCATTATAGACTATGGTGCTTTGAGCGGAGGAAAATATAAAGTGGTTACAAGCAAGTAAACATCTTACTTAAGACATTACATAACAATGTTTTTGAGGTGAGGTTTGAGGAGTGATAGTTTCCCTGTGTGCTGCCCAGGGGAAAAAAGATGGATATTCTTTTGGAAAAGGGCTGTTTGGCTCATTCTTCCCCGAGGCTACAGATTACGAGCATGCAACGAGAAGGCTACCTGGTCACCAAGTGGTTTTTGTGACCCCCATCTTATCTTATCAAATACCGTATGGCTAAGACTATAGCAATACTAAGCACAAGTAAGCAAAAAGGAGAGTTCACAATGATACAAAGTAGTCTGGATAGACTTGGTTAAACTGGTGATGATCTGCATTTATATTCTATAATATAATAATAAAAAACAATAATACATGGGAAATGTATGTTTTAAACAAATTTCAAGACTGCATGACTCTGTTGTGGCAAGACAAACTTTCCTCAACCAGACTACCAAAATAAAATAAAATATTAAAAAAAAAAATTATAATAATGTTTGGATGTTATCATGATCTATTTAAGCATTATTCATAATCAGATCCTCTCTGGAGTTGAGCATCCATTGTTTTGACGCAATAACTGTAATGACAGTTTGGCTAATATAGATGGCTCCCTTCCTGAATCACCAGAAAACAAAACCATGTGAAAAGTAAAGATGCAGATAATAAACAAAAACACAACATTTTGGCCCTATTAAACAATGCAAATATGCAATGCGCTACGGTGAAATAGCACAAAAATCAAAGTAATGTAATGTGACTAACGTTCCACTGAACAAATAACCAATTACTCCGCATATTTATATTTATTGCTTAAGGCCCTGTCACACTATTGCGTATGAGAGAAACGTATGAGTTGCGGATGTAAATTCATGAAATAATTTTCATACGCGCAAAAAGCCGTTGAAAATAAAGAATTTTTTCGGATTTACTTACTTATTGAACCTGAGTAGTATATATGTGAGTAGCGTATCGCGTAGTATGGCTAGCGTAGCGTATGGCTAGCGTATGATGAGTAGAGTAAGTAGAGAGCGCGCGTCGCGCGTACCGCTGAGTACGTGACAAAGTGCCAAATGCCCATATATCCACCATCTCCCTTCTCGTTCTCTCGGTTCTGGAACGCAACCACACACCCACACCCGGAAAGAAAAGAAGACTCTTTATTACTCTGTAGGCTATGTACATGGGTATGGTAACATGTTGAAAAGGACATGATGACGGTGAGGAATTCGAGAGCTAATAAAACGATAAGGCACACGACTCACGACTCACACACCACTCACTAATATTTAAATGTATATGAATAAAAATAAAGTAGGTCTATCTAGTAGGCATATCTATCTGCCTAAAACAAAATAGCCTATGTTTTAATTTGACTTTCTATGTTTTTTTAACTGTTGTGTTAGGTCCTTTACTAGTTTAACTGTCCCTGTTCAATGCTTTCAAGCAGAATCATGCGGCAACGGTGCTGCTTGCTACAGATGAGAGCGAGCGCAATTTCTTTGACTGTATAGTAGCCTATACACGCTTCCTTCCTTCTCTATTATTTGTACCTATACATGCCTTTTCTTTTATTTTTTAATATAAATACAAATTGATGAATATAACATAAATTTTCTTGATTTTTGAATGATGAATATATATTTATTTTTTTGTTTATATCAGCTCGAGATTTTTTTAATGTTTATTTATCAATTAATCGATTTTTTTTTTTTTATTCAAACTATCGATTAAGGAAATTCCTTATATTACCATTATTATCATGTGGCATTATTACCATTATTTACATTATGAATAAAGTTTTTTTTAATTAATTCACTGGTGTTTTTCATATTTTTTTTTTAACATCTAAATTTTGTGGTTTTATTTTTACTTACATTATAAAAGAATAATAATTTATACTTTATACTACACCCCCTTAATTAATACAATAATTAAAACTGCATGAAACAAAACAAAACTGACTGTTTGTTCTAAATTAAATCATCTCCTCTTTTTTGGGCATCTGCATTTGCATCTGAGTAGGCCACTTTCAATCTTAGGCATACGCAAGATGTCTATATACGTTCGTCGTTACTCATGCGCAGACATACGGACGCACTTACTACGTACACTACACATGTAGCGTCAATGCAGTGTACTACGGTACACCTTCATGTCCACGTATGTGTCAGTCGTGCTAACTCTAGCGTATTCAGCGCGTACGTAACGATATTAGCTAGGTTACCTCTAGCTTAATTCTAGCGTTATTTAGCGTGATGCTTAAAAAAAATTTGTTAACAACCAACAAAACCATACGTTCGCCACAAAATTTTGCGTGCTTGAGAATGCTTAAAAATGCCACGTCGTGCCCAGTATGCCAGCGTGTGCGTATGCCGTATGCAGCGTATAAGTGTATTATAAAAGTACTATGCCCTACGTTATAACGCTATCATACGTATGTTATCGGCGTGCTAAATAACGCTATTTTAGAGGAAAACGTAAAACGTTGGAACCTTTGGCTGAAGGGTCTTGCGCGTCGCGTCCGGGCATTTCACTAATATAGCCTACACTGCACTATAAAAAAATATCCAGAGTAGAAACCTGGGTAATCTAATGTAGCATATGTGGAACGCATTTGTTTGTTGTCTTGAATGAGAACGTCTGCTAAACACAATTATGCATAGTTACTGTACAATCTCGTGCACCACTCCTGCAGTTTCTGACAGCTAGTCTACAGTTAAGACAACCGTGTCCGCTGGGACAACCCTGTCTCGATCGTAGCGAGGCGGGATCAAGGCAGGGGCTCTTGTGCTGAAAGCCGAGATACAGTAGATTTCGCGACACTGAGGAACAGAAACGGAGTGAACTCCCTTCCTTTTCCCTCGGACCGTCCAATTTACCCATTTACTGCATCCAAATATTTTCAAACACAACCTAATACACAGTGTAGCGTTCAAGCAACCATTCCCTGCCCTGTTTAGGCTACTGTTACAATGTGAATATGTTGGCTGCCAGTTATTACCCAGAAGTATTACATTTATCTTACATGTATGAGAAGTATTTGGAGGTCAGATCAAGAATTACCAGTTTAGATGACCAGTTTACCAGTCTACTCTATAGCCTAGGGCTAGGCTATACTGTGTAGCCTAGTTTTGACTACTGCGATATTGTTTCACTGGCTGCTTGCATCCGGCATTGTAAATTGGACTAACGAATTACTGTTTAATTTTTGCGACTTCTACCAGATCAGCAGACAAATTTGATGTACCGCCTGAGCGACACGCCGATCGTTGGGCTAACCCAGAAGAACAGTCAGATCTTGAATTAATACAATTATAAAATAATATTAATAAAATTCCCAACCCCACTCTCTCCGGGAGACAATAGGCATAAAGAGTGAAAGAATCTAGTGCTACCTTATAAGGCCAGCTATCTGGCTATCACATTTTAAATGTAAACAGGAGAGAAAAAAAGAAAGCTAACGCACTTACTGTTTACTAAAGAGATTAAGCATAGCTCCATAAAAATAAATGCGCGCTGTCGACAAGAGTCCGACTTCAAGCGCATTCTCGCTTTGTCGAACTTCCCCCAGTTTCCTACGACTTGAAAATCTCTGGAAATCTGTAACCAATGGGCGGCGAAAAGTCCAGACTCAAGAGTAGCTCCACCAGTATGTGCCCCTGGGACGTATTGTGCGCTGCGTTTGAAACACACCCTCCAAACCACAAGCATACAGTAGCTCGGCTATTTAAGACGACAGCGCTCCTATTTGAAAACACCTAAAAAAAACACAACACAGGCAACATTTGAATGTATTTCTAAGGTATGTAAAATCGTAAAATCGTAAAACCTATTTTTGCGGCGCAAATTACGCAAAATATATTGTACCTCTATGAAAAAATGAATTCAGTCAAATAGCACAAACTATAGGATATGAAGACAAACGTGACAAGCCAGGTGTTTTTAGTCAAATCAGTCAGTTCCACTGGGTCCTCACAATCATCATAAAATGTACATTTTGAATGGACGCAAGATAATACCACCCGTCCTTAAATTCAATTTGTATTTACAAACAAAACTTTTAATTTTACAAATTCATTGTATGGGCTATCTTGTTTGTCCAGGAAAGCCAGCACTGTTTGGAGTATGAACTGATAAGCTTATTTACAGACACTTCAATTCAAGCAGGCAGTAGGTTAGCATATTATTCACTAGTAGCCTATATGCAATGTAGCCTAATAGTACTACAGTGTGAGGAGAATATTCAAGCTGATCCGGTTACACTCTGCTGCTCTCCTAGTAAGCTTCTTTCTCCAGTATATGTTATACTGCATGTAATAAGGACAATGTAATGCATATATATACAGGTGCAGCTAAAAAAATTAGAATATCGTGAAAAAGTTCTATATTTTTTGTCACTCATTTCAGAAAGTGAAACTCATATATTATATAGTAGATGTGGATGGATCCCTTTAAGGGTTGTTTCTCCTGACTTTTTTCCCCATAGAGTTCTATAGGAAAATGAGTCAGGAGAAATAACCCTTGCAGTGATCCATCCACATCTACTCCATATCTGGCAACAGAGTGATGGTTTGGGGCTTGTTCGATAGCTCAGACCCTTGATGACTTACAGCCATTTAGCCAGCCATGTGTTCCATACTGTACCAGTGTAATTTACAGCTGAATCTAGTCTCACCCCCCAATTCCCATAGAGATCAGTTCAAATGCAGAGAGGTTATAGTATCGCTTGTAACAGTACCTGAAAATAAGATATCGAGAGTCTTTTGATGTTGATTGGTCACAGACTTCAGGAAGTAACAGCATGCAAAGGATATGCGACCAAATATTAAATATGATACTTAAAAAATATGTTAAAGCAAAATATTCTAATTTTCTGAGACACTGAATTTTGGGTTTCATTAGCTGTAAGCCATAATCATCAAAATTACAAGAAATAAAGGCTTGAAATATTTCACTCTATGTGTAATGAATCTATATAATATATGAGTTTCACTTTCTGAAATGAGTGACAAAATTTTTTTTGAGCTGCACCTATATATATATATATATATATATATATATATATCCCTTTGAGAACATAAAGGATGGAAAGAACAACCCTCAAAATAATTAATTTATTCATACCTATTTTTCAATGTATATGCTATATGATATGTATATGATATTAAAGTGTTCTACATTCTGTTTACCTCTAGGCTATCAGTATGTATATGTATGTAGTTACATTATGTTCTGGTATTGTACATATTGTAATGGAAGGGATCTGGCGGGGCTCAAACTCGGGTCTCCAGAGGGCGAGGCGGCTGCACTAGCCACTGCACTACAGATTAATTCACCGTTAGTAGAGCAGTTAGGCAGCCTCAGGCGCAGATCGCTACACTACTCTCCACCGACTCACAGAGCATGCTCCTACCCCTGTGAGACACTGCTCTGTCCATCATGGCCCCACCTCCACTTCTGACACCAATGATCTGGCAAGGCTCGGGTCTTATTACAGCACCATTGACAGTGATTGACATTCACCTACAAATGAGCTGCAAAGCAATACAATCAAGGTAAATAAAATAAATCAGCTGACTTCAACTTGAGAGATCCATGTAGTCCTGTCCTCCTGGCTTGCAACTTCTCTATAAAGTACCCTACTAGTACTACTAATTGTATGGGCGGCTGTGGCTCAGGAGGTAGAGCGGGTCGTCCACTGATCGCTCCTCCTGTCCACATGACGAAGTGTCTTTGGGCAAGACACTGAACCCCATATTGCTCCCAATGAGCAGGCTAGCGCCTTGCATGGTGGCTGCCGCCATTGGTGTGTGAACAGGTGAGTGAGAGGCCATTGTAAAGTGCTTTGGATAAAGGCGCTATATAAGTGCAGTCCATTTACCATTTACTAATTAAACTGCTAGTAGCCTAGTGGCTACTTCTAGCCTAGTGGCTACTTCTAAGGTAGTTTGATAAGAACTCCCCATTCCTGTACGTTCTACTCCAACACTACCGTTGCGGCCTGAAGACACACCTCTTCAGACTCCACCTTGACCGATATACCAATCTTGGACGTTTTTCATACTACTTGTTCCCTGTGTTAATGGTGCTAAATGATTGTAATGTAATGTGTAGTACGTTTCAGTTTTGAAAATGATCTCTCTGCAGAAACCATAGTCACAGGAATTAAAAAGAGCTTAAATGCAATGGCAACATCAGGAAAACTGGGAAGAAAGGACAGATGCTAAAGCAGTTCAGCAAGATCTTTAATTGAGCCTCTGGAGGATGCAAGCTGCCACAGTGGCGATAGCTACTAGCTACCTGCGATTGCGTTTCGTCAAGTCGATGTGGAAGCTTTGCTGGATCTTACTGGTCGGTATAATTAGCTGCTGCTGTATTTTAGCTTTAGCTTGTTCAGATAATGTTTTTTGCAGCATTTTTGGGCATGACTACTAGACTTTATTCGTCATCTTGATAAATAAATCACATAGGCTACTCTCTGACTTGATTCAGCAAAGACCAGAGTGATGATATTTTTGCTAGCTTTTTTCAGCTCTGAATTTTTCGGCTAGTTGTGTTTTTTGAGCACCGTTCAAATATTTCTTCTACATTTTAGGCCTAGCTAGTTACCATAAGCAAGTAACAGCCTTTCCCGCTGTATGTTTTGAACGTTATACCCACCAATTCACAATGGGTCAGCCCCAGAAGGGTAGGTTCTACTTGAGTTAAACCAGACGTGATGTCGATGTTGCCAGGATAAACGGGTAGGGGGTATATTAGCCTTGCAGCCGATAGGGGCCCCTGCTTGTCTAGCAACACTACCGTTGAATCTCGCCTTGTTCAGTCAAATAAAAAAAGCCTAATCATTATTTTCTTTTTTTAATCAGACCATCCGTGCCCGCACCTCTCTTTTTTGAGAGTTGAGATTGAAATTCAGTTTTTAACTGAACTGAAACTGAATATGAAGTGGTTCCTGACTGAAATAGAAACAAGCTAGTATTATGTGGTATCTTTAGCCAGTATTATGATAAATGCTTCGGGGAAACCCCACATAACCTCTTCTGCTAATAGTAGGTGACACATATTTTCTCTTACATCTTATAGGCCACAATACCGAAAATAAATAAAATAACTTTTTTTAAGTAAAAATTTGTAATGTAAACCCTCTAAAATACAGTCTATCTGGCCTGTGAAGCAATAATAATAAGCTACTCATCTATTGATGAGTGACAGATTGTTTTTGGGTGTAAAATTGATTGGGTTTAAAATTTGATGTAGCAATTAATCACAAGGGAGTCCTGGGGGGCCAGGGCATTAAATGGGCCACAACAAATACACAAGGGTTAAAGCACTAATGCTATGTGAATTGCATTGGAATTGAGTCTACAGAGAAATAAAGAAACATCCCTATTTCCCTCATTTACATCACAGCAGCCAACTTCCTCTTTCTGTGCTTTCCTACCAATCCCGTCTGCAATTTTCGCAATACACTCGATGTCCCACTTCTCAACCGGCCATGGCCCACCCGTCCCGCCTCCTAATGCTTCCCACACTCCCCCAGACCGACAGGAAGCTGACCTCCCTTGGGACCTCCGTTCCAAGAGGGAAACAATAGCCAAGTGAGCATGTGTGGGAAAACAAGAAATGTGAACAAAATAAGACCCCAGAAAAACCACAGAAAAAAAAGAAAAGAAAATCACTGCAGCCAAGCTTTTGTCCTGAAACAAAGCCAGATGTATCCTCAACTTTTCAGGGACTTAGCAACCCTCTCTAGACCATGACGTGGAAAGAGAAACAAATGTTCTTGGGAAAAATGTAGGCTATTAGGCCACTTTAAAAAAAATTCCAATACAAAGTCAGAGTGAAAAAAGAGCCAGAGGAAAAGCCACTCTAATACAAATGAGATCCTGAAAATTTGAATAGGTTTCAGTTGAGAGCTTTTATTTAGCAGGCATATACAGTCAAGCCGGAAAGTCTGAACACCCCTTTCACCTTCTCCACGTTTTATTACATTACAGACATATTCTACAATAGATTGAGTTCATTTTTCGTCTCAAAATTCTACACAATATATCCCATAATGACAAAGTGAAAACATGTTTCTAGAGATTTTTGCAAATGTATTAAAAATCGAAAACTGAAATTTTTAATTTACATAAGTATTCATACTTTTTGCTTTAACATATTTTTAAAGTATCATATTTAACATTTGGTCGCATATCCTTTGCATGCTGCTACTTCCTGAAGTCTGTGACCCATCAACATCAAAAGACTCTCTATATCTTATTTCCAGGTACTGTTACAAGCGATACTATAAGGATCTCTATGGGAATTGGGGGGTGAGACTAGATTCAGCTGTAAATTACACTGGTACAGTATGGAACACATGTCTGGCTAAATGGCTATAAGTCATCAAGGGTCTGAGCTATCGAACGAGCCCCAAACCATCACTTTGTTGCCAGATATGGAGTAGATGTGGATGGATCACTGCAAGGGTTATTTCTCCTGACTCATTTTCCAATAGAACTCTATGGGGAAAAAAGTATTAACATAGCATATGGCTTCTTTAAAGAAATAAAGCTGAACAGGCTAACCTCAAGCACAAGTTGAACCTTTTTAAAATGTTCAGTGCTCATAAAATAATTGATACGTCAACACAAGCTATAGACAAGTCAGATTTACTGAAGTTTTGGCTTCTGTTGTATGATAAATTATACACACATAAATTCTATATCTTATGCATTACAATGTAATACATCTTGTACTTTATTTGGTTTCCAATTCCAACATATTTGCATTCACACTCGAATTTGCATGAAACTTGAATCTCTTTTATTGCTGTCGAATGTTGCGGAAGATGCACCACATGACTGAGATATCTAACCAATGATATTTACTGCCACCATATTATGGCTGTGACAGAAACACATTCACACAGTAGCAGTCAAGGCCTACAATGGGAGCCCAATAACTTTAACCATAGACCAAGCCTTCTGAATAACTAAATATACGGAGAATAAACGAAGAATGTAAAACTTTGCACAGTGACGCTGCTGTGCTTGTTTGACAGTCTATTGGAGATTAACTCTGATGTACATACTGCCATCTTATCATAAGCAAACAGCTTTCAGCTTGGTGTTTACTGCCTGCTGGTTAAAAAGTAACTACAATTCCAAGGTGAAGACTGGGGACAAATGCAATTTCCCTTCATTGTAGGAATGGTCTGATGCTACATGGTACGAACTCAGGAGCACTATATTCGTCCTGTGCAAATCCTCGCACACTCTCTTTTGGCTGTTGTCACTGAAACACAGGCAGGTTTTTTACTGTATATACACACTGTGCTTCCCATAGCAATAGGGCAATACCATTCAAGGACTCAGGAGGGCTGCTACTCAATATGTACCTAACCCATGTATTAAAGCATAGTATGCATGCTTAGTTCTGGGGCTCTTCAGTGCTTGAGCGCACACTCTGATAGATAATGATTGACAGCGTAATGAGCTTACTATTAGGTAAGCCAGTGTACCACTCTCTGAGAGAGTAGTTTTTCTTGTTTTAATTCATATTTTATCCAACTGACGTTTTATGGAATAACTTTAACCATTATAACCATTAGTTAGTGTTAGAGATTGGGTTCAATCATTATAGTTACAGCCGATCATTTCCTCAATTCCTATCCAAGGGATTTTTATATCAGCCAGCTAGTTAACCTATGTGAATTAATGTTAGCTAGCTAGGTAGAGTATCGTGTTTAATATTAATTTCTGATTTGATAATGCCTGTAATTTCCTATATACAGTCAAGCCGGAAAGTCTGAACACCCCTTTCACCTTCTCCACATTTTATTACATTACAGACATATTCTACAATAGATTGAGTTCATTTTTTGTCTCAAAATTCTACACAAAATAGCCCATAATGACAAAGTGAAAACATATTTTTAGAAATTTTTGCAAATGTATTAAAAATCGAAAACATAAATCTCTCATTTACATCAGTATTCATACCCTTTGCTTTAACATGCTTTAACAAATGTAATAAAATGTGGAGAAGGTGAAAGGGGTATTCAGACTTTCCGGCTTGACTGTATGTATCAGTGGCGGCTGGTGATCTAAATATATGTATTTATAAATTATAAATAATTAATACAAAATATTATGTATATATATATATATATATATATACTTAATATAAAATGTTAAAAAGGTTTCTAAAAGACTAAATCTCCATGCAGCCAACGTTCCATTTCCAATCACAGTGAGTACACAAGAGTGATTGGTTACTTTGGCAGTGTGAAATGTGTAGAGAGTGCTCGGAGAGGGACGGCCTTGCTGTCGTGAGCAAAGACATCTTAAAAACGTTCCCGGGTGCTACTCTTGTAAGTTCTTCCCATTAATGGCCGACTTCTTCAAAACTGACACCCCCTAAGGCATGAGCCCAGATACAGAGACATTCCAGGCAGGTTTTTTCATGCATGTAACACAAGCAAATAGATGCCATTACAATGAGCAGCAAGCAAGCATAGCTCCGCAGCGCTCAGTAAAATATAGCTGAGCATTAAAAAACTATGCACCTGAAACAAGAAGCCCTGTTTTCTCTCTGCCTGAATGAACAGACACGGACAACTTTCATTTAGCATTTGGAGACAAGGGGTGTGATTTGTGTAATTATGAAAGGTACTAATTAGAAATGAAATGATCTCCCGGATTGAAAACGGGACAGTATTAATGTTTACTTAAGTGCAGTGTCTGCATATCACCCAACTGGCAGCTCACATTTCTGACAGGTGATTTCAGGGTTCACTATACATGACACCTGAGATATCAACTATAGAAACATCACATTAACTGGCACGGTCATGTTAAAGACGAGGGGGTCAGAAAGAAAGTAAGAGTGCTTGTAAAAAATATATTCATATTACACACAGAAAAACGACTAAGTTGCCAATACAGAAAAATCTAAAATCAGGGATATTCAAATAATAGAATCATGGCTTTCTTTCCTGACCAACAGTGCCATCCAAAATTGTTACCCTTATTTCAGATGGCCAAAGACATTAAGAATATAACTTTCCCATTTTTCGAGCAAGCAATAGGAATTGTGCACAACCGTTTCCCAATGCTGTCATTAATACACTGGCAACAGGCAATGTTTTGTGTGAACCTAAAAATAATAAAAGATTATTATGATAAAATCCACATTTGCCCAATCCCCATTTCTCCATTATAGAAAATTCACAAGGACTTTGTATTCAGATTTCCTTTCCTTACTCCTATATAAATACCACAGAAGCAAAAGTCTCCAAAATGATTGGCGCCGTTGGTAAAAGCTAGAAAAAAAGGCTGAGTAACAGCAAACAAGACAGGTAATGAGCTTACCAATTAGTTGACAGTTCAGTCAATATACATGTTCAACACAAAAGTTCACCTTGTTTGCTATAATATATCCTTCGTGTTAGTTTCCACATAGATCAACAGGACAAAATATACATGTCACAGGTAAATAAAAGTGACAATGTACAGTAAGCAGAGCACTCTTGAGAAGATAATATTGTAATTGGCTATTTGAGCGAATGTGTGAATTATCAGAAACCATTGCCACTGACCTGCCAAGTGGTGGGGACATTTTGTCTGCAAGGAATCCTCGTACAGCACAGTACCATTTTGAAAAAGAGTTTGTGATGAAAACAACTACCATGTCATAGGCCAAGTAAGAGTGCTGTGTTCCCCTGCTTTTACAGCACTGTCATCTCTTAATGTCCCTTAAAACTAACTTTTTTGTCTGGGTTTTCCATTGTGGATTATTCTGTCAATACTTGTAAAAGCTACAAAATGGCCGATCTTACAAAGTGAGTGGTACACACGGGCTCCTTTACAAACATTTTACAAATATACGCACACAAACACACACACATTCACTGACACTCATCGTCACTCGTTCAACTAAAATATTGGAAAACATTCCCTGGCTATTATGCAATTGCTGCAATCCTGGCTTGACCTGTGCATTAACCATGTATGGCCTTGTCTAAAAGTGTCATGGATCTTGCCTTCCTTCCCTTATCTCCACGTTCTCGTTATTCTTTTTTGTCGTTACCGGTAATCTATCGGATTTTCCTTTGTTCTGCGACGGGGTTTTGCTTTCGCCTCGTCATTAGTAAGTTCACCTGTGATTAATTTCCGTTGACTATTTATACTCCGCTTCCTGCCTCTCTCGTTGCTTCCATGTTATTCCTCGTAACATTCGAGCCGGTAAAAGAAGGTATAGGTTTAGGTAGTAAGCTAGTTTAAAAAAGAAAGGGTTTAGAAGAAAGGGTTTATTAAGAAAGCTAGTCTCTTTTCACTCATTTCAGAGCAGAGACTTTCTCGTTTTCTTTCGTTTTGCACGAAACGGTTTCCTTTCCTTTCGCTCCACAAACGGGAGTAAGATAAGCGTGTCTGCTTATTTCCTTTGTTTTACTACGCTTAGCTGCGAGCGCTTTAACTGCTTAGTCCCAGTGAAAGGGATCTTATTAGTTTTATTTTCTCTGTTCGTTCGCTCCACAGACGTGGTTAGATAAGCGTGTCCGCTTATTTCCTTTGTTCTCTTACGAGCGCTTTAACTGCTCATAGCCCAGTTAAAGGGATATTAATAGTTTTATTTTCTTTGTTCGTTCGCTCCACAAACGTGGTTAGATAAGCGTGTCCGCTTATTTCCTTTGTTCTTTTACGAGCGCTCTAACTGCTCATATCCCAGTTAAAGGGATATTAACAGTTTTATTTTCTTTGTTCGTTCACTCCACAAACGTGGTTAGATAAGCGTGTCTGCTTATTTCAGTTTTGCTCGCATATCGAGTTCCTCGCCTTTTTCATGAGGTTGTTTTGTGTTCTCATTATTCTCCCTCTCCACTACGGATTATTGTCCGTTCCAGTGGTGTTCATTGAACACTTAAAGAGTCTGTATCTGTCGCAACTGGACCTCCAATATCTCCTCTGTGTCTCTGGCACAGAGAACCCCCACAGAACATGGAAGCCATAGGGGAGGGGCCAGCGATAGATCCCATTCTGCACAGGGTCCTAGTCACGCAGGAGGCAGCCCTTGCTGCTCAGGGAGAGAGTATTAGAGCTCTGCTAGTTTCTCAACAGTCTCTGCATGAACAAATACGCCTTCAGGCGGTCGCTCTGCAGGATCTAGCAGAGAATCTCCGTACTCGCCCTCACATGACCGACCCACCTTCAGTTGCACAAGCACCCACACATCCCATTCCTCCCTCACCTCCACCTGGCGCTAGGGAACCCAAACTCCAACTCCCGTTGCGATATAGCGGGGAATCTGGAAAGTGTCAGGGGTTTTTAACTCAGTGCCTAATTTTTTTTAAAATACAGCCTTCACGCTTCCATTCGCAAGAGTCCCGGGTAGCATTTATTCTTTCACTCCTAACCGGGAATGCTCTTGCATGGGCTGACCCACTTATCAGGGCTAATTTGCCTATCATGGAGAACACAGATGGGCTTATGGCGGAGATGGTGTCAGTTTTTGATCAGGACATTTTTGGCAATGAGGCCGCCATGCGGTTGACCCGTCTTCGTCAGGGCTCAGACACCGTGGCCGCTTTTGCTATTGCTTTTCGTGCTCTTGCGGGGGTGACAGGATGGGCCGATGAGCCTCTTAAAGCACTGTTTATAAACGCCCTGTCGGAACCCGTAAAAGACGCTCTCGCGGGTCTCGAACCACCCGCTACGTTCGGTGCCCTGGTGTCCACCGCCATTCGGTTAGACAACCGTTTTAGAGAGAGAGAGAAAGAGAGGGGTTCTAAAGGTTTTAGGTATCGCCCAGCTAATGACCTTTCTTCCGCCACGCCAGCGGTGTCTCAAACCCCTTCACTATCTCCTATTGAGCAGGAGGAGCCCATGCAGGTCGATGGGTCCTCCATGTGCGTAACAAGGGAAGCTATGTCCCGTGACTTGTGGTGTAGGTACTGTAAGGGGCGGGGTCACTTAAAGGAACAGTGTCCCAGTCTGTTGCCGTCGGGAGGAGGGGTTCAGGAGTATTCCGAACCTATCAGTACTACTGACGTCATAGTTGCCCCGGTTAGATGGGAGGTTGAGACAGCAGTGCAGAGAGCCTTGCGCTCGGACCCAGGCTCAGGTGGGGCACCAGCCCACTGTCTTTTCGTGCCTCCTCATCTTAGGTCTAGGGTTCTTCAATGGGCCCACACCTCCCAACTTACCAGTCACCCCAGTGCTCAGCGTACTAGGGACTTTTTGTCCCGACGTTTCTGGTGGCCTAGTCTGGAGAGGGACGTACGCTCGTTTGTCACGGCTTGTCCGGTTTGCGCATGCGTCAAGGTCTCTCACCTTCCTTCCTCGGCTAGACGGCCGTGCTCCAGCGCATCACCCCTACGGTCACGTTCCCCCGTCTGAAACCTGTAACTCATCAGCCCGCCGCGCCCGGTGGAAAGACCACCTTCGCCTCCCCGACTCTTAGAAGGGGGCCAGGCTTATACTGTTCGCCGCATTATGGCCGAGAGACGTGCGGGCAGAGGGTGGCAGTTCTTTGTGGATTGGGAGGGCTACGGCCCGGAGGAACGTTGCTGGGTTCCTAGGAGAAACATCCTGGATCCTCAGTTAATCACCGACTTCCGCAGAAATAAGGTCGTGGAAACGTCTGGTGCCGTTCCTTAGAGGGGGGGTCCTGTCATGGATCTTGCCTTCCTTCCCTTATCTCCACGTTCTCGTTATTCTTTTTTGTCGTTACCGGTAATCTATCGGATTTTCCTTTGTTCTGCGACGGGGTTTTGCTTTCGCCTCGTCATTAGTAAGTTCACCTGTGATTAATTTCCGTTGACTATTTATACTCCGCTTCCTGCCTCTCTCGTTGCTTCCATGTTATTCCTCGTAACATTCGAGCCGGTAAAAGAAGGTATAGGTTTAAGTAGTAAGCTAGTTTAAAAAAGAAAGGGTTTAGAAGAAAGGGTTTATTAAGAAAGCTATAGTCTCTTTTCACTCATTTCAGAGCAGAGACTTTCTCGTTTTCTTTCGTTTTACACGAAACGGTTTCCTTTCCTTTCGCTCCACAAACCGGAGTAAGATAAGCGTGTCTGCTTATTTCCTTTGTTTAACTACGCTTAGCTGCGAGCGCTTTAACGGCTTAGTCCCAGTGAAAGGGATCTTATTAGTTTTATTTTCTCTGTTCGTTCGCTCCACAAACGTGGTTAGATAAGCGTGTCCGCTTATTTCCTTTGTTCTTTTACGAGCGCTCTAACTGCTCATATCCCAGTTAAAGGGATATTAATAGTTTTATTTTCTTTGTTCGTTCACTCCACAAACGTGGTTAGATAAGCGTGTCTGCTTATTTCAGTTTTGCTCGCATATCGAGTTCCTCGCCTTTTTCGTGAGGTTGTTTTGTGTTCTCATTATTCTCCCTCTCCACTACGGATTATTGTCCGTTCCAGTGGTGTTCATTGAACACTTAAAGAGTCCGTATCTGTCGCAACTGGACCTCCAATATCTCCTCTGTGTCTCTGGCACAGAGAACCCCCACAAAAAGGCAACTTAATTTAGTAATACTCTGGCAAAAGCAAATTATAATCTACTAGATAAAAAAGAGTGAAAGCAGAGGAGGTTAACATGGGTCTGCAGTCATCTGCAGTCACTGACTTTCAGACCACAACCTCAGAGGGGTGGAATTAGTGTGGTTCCATCAAGTTTACAGGCAATCACTCTGTTGTTGTATTGCTTCACGCTGCAATAAACAAGTAAATCATTGTATTAAGTATGGCCCTTGCATATTTAAGAAGCAGATGATCACACTCAGCTAGATGGAAGGGGAGCATGCTTGGAAGGTCTAATGCCATTTTGGTAGCTGTTGGGTTATATATATTTTCAGGTACATTTAGAAGCCACACCTCTCTGCATTTGAATTGATCTCTATGGGAATTGGGCTCGATTAAGCTGTAAATTACGCTGGTACAGTATGGAACACATGGTTGGCTAAATGGCTATAAGTCATCAAGGGTCTGACGTATCAAACAAGCCTTAAACCATCACTCTGCTGCCAGGTATGCACTAGATGTGGATGGATCACTTTAAGGGTTTCTTCTCCTGACTTATATTTCCATAGAGTCCAATAGGAAAATGATTTAGGAGAAACAACCCTTAAAATGATCCAATGCAGCAATAAACATCCATAACTAGCACCGGAGTTTCTGGTTTTGGCCTCGGGTTATTAGAAGAATCTTTCATCATATCTGTATGGTACTGGCTGCCCAGATCACAGTCAGAAACACTATGAAAGTGTGGTCAGACTTATAGGATATCTATCTATTAAACAATGGCTTTCCAGTTATGTACAGCCAAATATCATGTTGGATAATACTCAGGTTCTATATAGCAAGCTGTTATCAGGCCACTATATTCAGCATATATTTTGTTTTTCGTCCTTTTGTCCCTCTTGACAGTGTGTGAGAAAGAATTTACAAAAGAAATGCCATCAGAACAGGCCAATGGCCAGTTCTTTGGGCATGTTTTGTCCATGTCTACAGGACCTGAGACCAGCATTTCAAGAGCCCCCCTGTGACCATCAGACGAAAAAAAGGCTTTGCAAGCTGGTTGTGGGTCCTCCATGTAGCGACAGCACATAAGAACAGGCATCTAGACTAGACGGCTCTGAGCATGCTCATTCCATAAAGTGACTAAAAAAAATTCACTAATAACAAAATTTTAAATCTGTAACCGTGTCACCAGATTCACCACATTGTCTTTTCTGTCAAAATAATTGAGAGTGTTATTGGCTCAACCTATTCTCAGCAGAGACACAATGCCTACAGTGTATTATTAAATCATAATCTAGTAAACTTCATCTAATACATATATCTAAAATATTTATCCATCTAAAATATGCTAAATTTAACGTATATTTTTGCTTATTACCTTATCACTGGCCATCAGTCCATGTCTCATTTTGCTTCAATATGGAAGCATGCATCCAAGTAGGCTAAGTCTTTTTCTAAATCACGAGCCATCCTCAGGAGTTTGTAGCTTTGAGCAGCTCATTCACTCAAACACAGACTAAATATATAGCAATTGTTCATCCCTCTGTTCTACACATTTTGGTTAGATAAAACCCTCGCTTTGAGATACAGGATGCCGCGTCCGCCTGGGGGGGCTGGAACCTATCCCAGCATGCATTCGGCGAGAGCCAGGAATACACCCAGGACAGGTCTATCTATCGCAGGGCACACACACCATTCACTCACATACTCATACCTATGGGCAATGTAGAGTATCCAATTAGCCTAAACTGCATGTCTTTGGACTGTGGGAGGAAACTGGAGGAAACCCATGCGGACACGGGGAGAACATGCAAACTCCGGCCGGGATTCGAACTCGGTACCTTCTTGCTGTGAGGCAATAGTGCTAACCTAACTGCACCACCGTACCAACCCCAGTGCTGATTGTAGTTTGGATAAGACTGTATGATTCTGTTTTTTTTGGTCAGGTGTGTTAACCTATTGGATTTAATGTACAGGACAAAGCTTTTTGCTCATTGCTCATTTTTGTTTTTTAATGTGGATGGAATGAAATGCATTTATTTCCTGTATAATTGGCTGAAAGACAATGCAACACCCAGAAGAGAGATTGTATGGGCTGATAACCCTGTGATAAAACCGTTGCGGTGAATTGATATCACCGTTTATCATTCCGGTAGCATCATTTGGATCTCCCTTCGTTTTAGTGTGATTTTAGCCAACATGGCAGCCCTGCACTGGCCACCCTCGGCAATACCCTGCATGCTTGCCTTACAGTGCATCTCTGTTTCTGGGCTCTTTGCCAAATGAGTTAAAGTGACAGATCAGAGGTCATCGAGGGTCCTGGCAGGGATGAAGACTACTTTTTGTCCTGTGTCTAAACCATGAGCGGCTCAGTCGACTTAACACAAATAGATGGAAACAAAAGAGATGAAATCGGGCATACTAATTCAACCAAAAGCAAGAAAGAAAATTATGACCTTAGCTTCTATCCTCATTCTCCATCTGTGCAAGCATTTTAATCCATTAAATGACAATTTGCTGTCCTTCTTCTGCATAGATCTTCATTCTGCTTCGCTCCTACACCCTCCTTTTTTCTATTCAGTCTTTCAGTTCAAGTAAAATCCACTCGGTGCTCCTGAGGCAGCTTTGGAATGAGCAATTGAATAGCCACGATGACGCATAGTACGCTGTTAACAAACAACTGTGAACACAAATACGATTTCAACGTCCTTCCAGAGACAATTTACAAGTGTTCAAAACTTTAAATACCATCACGTATAAAATCCAAGTGTTTAATTATGTGCGTGGCTTTGGAGTCTTGTGACTTGCCACTGGGGCAATGGAAGGCGATTATTTGGTGACTGGCCAGTATGGCAGGACTATGGCCACATGCACATTTGTAATATTTCAGGGAAATAAATATATAATAAATATATTGTGAGTCTTTTTTGCACGATAAAATTTAGTAATATATCCAGTTATTTCCCCCTTTTTCTCATGTTTGGAATGATCAACTGTATTGTGCTCTTTTCTACACCATATAGCACCCACAATAAGCACTGAAGCTTAGTGCTTGTAGTCATGAATAAGCCAGTGATGATTTCTTAAACTAAGAGACATACAACGCCAACATGCTAGAGGAGAGGCAAATTTTCAACTGATGATAACCTGTGAGTTCATAGGGGACAGTTGGACAGCAGTAGCCCAAAAAGCTAAAAACCTAGCTTTAAGCTTACCCTTCCTTGGTACGACAAAAATTATCCCAACTGGATTCCTGAATATAGGAGGCCCTCTCTCTATATATATATATACAGTGCCCTCCACAATTATTGGCACCGCTGGTAAAGATGAGCAAAAAGGGTTATAAAAAATTCACCGTTTGGTGAATTAGCTTAATCTCACACTGACAAAATGAGAAAAATCCAACCTTTAATTGAAGTAAATTTATTCTGAGAAAAAAAAATCCCTCATCAAGACATAATAATTTTTAACAAAACCATGTGTGCCACAATTATTGGCACCCCTGCATTTAATACTTTGTACAACCTCCCTTTGCCAATAAAACTGGCACTGAGTCTGAAAATAGTCATCAAGGGTCTGACATATCAAACAAGCCTTAAACCATCACTCTGCTGCCAGAAATACAGTAGATATAGATGGATAACTTGAAGGGTTTCTTCTCCTGACTTATTTTTCCATAGAGTTCAATAGAAACATTTGTCAGGAGAAACAACTCTTAAAGTGATCATCCATATCTACTGCATATCTGAAATACCTGGAAAAAAATTTACTTTTCAAACTCTTCCTCCATCGGACGCGGCGAGCGGTCTTGTTATTTTGGTTCTGTACTCTAGCACTTTGAGTTTGAAAGGATACAATGAGGTTGAAGTGCAGACTGTCAGCTTTAATTTGAGGGTATTTTCATCCATATCAGATGAACCGTTTAGAAATTATAGAACCTTTTGTACAAAGTCCCCCCCCCCCATTTTTGGGCATCACAAATATTGGACAGTTTAACGTAAAATAAAGTAATCATATTTAATATTTGGTGGCATATCCTTTGCATGCCATGACTTTCTGATATCTGTGACCCAACAACATCAAAAAACTCTTGATATCTTGTTTTCTGGTACTCTTACAAGCAATATTATAACCTCTCTGCATTTCAATGGATCTCTATGGGAATTGGGGGGTGGGACTAGATTTAGCTGTAAATTACACTGGAACAGTACAGAACACATGGTTGGCTAAATGGCTCTAAGTCATCAAGGGTCTGATGTATCAAACACGCCTTAAACCATCACTCTGCTGCCAGAAATACAGTAGATATGGATGGATAACTTGAAGGGTTTCTTCTCCTGACATTTTTTCAGGAGAAACAACCCTTCCTCACACACATTCCTCACACCATTACACCACCAGCAGCCTGCGCCATTGACACAAGGCAGGATGGATCTATGGATTCATGCTGTTTACGCCAAATTCTGACCCTACATCTGCTGCAGAAATCAAGATTTGTCAGACCAGGCAACATTTATCTTCAATCATTTAGTTTTGGTGATCACGTGCCCACCTTGGCCTCATCTTCCTATTCCTAGCTGACAGGAGGGGAACCCGGCATTGTCTTCTGCTGCTGTAGCTTCAACGTTCAACACATTGTATGTTCAGAGATGCCTTTCTGCACACCACTGTTGTGAACGGCTGTTATTTGAGTATCTGTTAGCTTTAATAAACCTCTGACCTCTCTCATTAATGAGGTGTTTTGGCTCACAGTACTGCCGCTCACTGGATGTTTTTTGTTTATCATTCTCTGTAAACTCGAGAGACTGTATTGCATGAAAATCACAGGAGGTCAGCTGTTTCTGAGATAGTGGAACCACCATGTCTGGCACCAGCAATCATGCATCAGCATACCATGGTCAAAGTGGGTTAAATCAAGCCTTTTGCCCATTTTAATGTTCTGGTCAAACAACAAATAAAAGTCTTCACCATGTCTGCATGCTTTATATGTTTATATATATTGAGTTGCAGCCGCTTGATTAGGTGTTTGGAGGAGCAGGCTATTTGCATTAACGAGCAGGTGTATCTAATAAAGTGGCCATAGAGCGTATATCACTGCATTCTATCTGATTGCAACATGTTTCACCATGGAAACGCAATCTCTCTGTTGTGCCTCTATTCTTGGCTTCACTGCTTTTGACTGTTTTCCCAAAAGGTGATGTAATTTTATTTAAGTTGTGCATAATTTGCTCTAATGCTCAAATTAACTACGCTAATGTGATGCAACCCTAATGATGGGGTGATAGTGGGGATGAGTTTGCTCAGTCTCAACTCCATCTGGTGGACACTTTCTCTCCCTCTCTGGTTGTGAACGCAATCTTCTAAACTCTACCCATTCACATTGTGTCCATTCCAGTCAAATAAGCCCAGAAAAAACATAGATTTGCCCAAAGGAAACAACGCTAAAGAAGACCTGCGGCAGCAACTGCCTCCTGAAAAGTCACCAGAATGCTTTCAGCAATTCAAAGTAATGCCATGTATGCTCTTACTCTTCTTTAAGAGCAACGGCAATCCACTCAGCTCTTTTGGCATTTGAGCTCAGACACTATAAAAACACCAGAACGGCCCTGTTTCCTAAACGGCCAGAAGTGCTCTGAGAGGCTGGTGACAGAAAGATACTGCAGTCCTGCACCACTCCTTTAGAGCAACTATATCGGATGATACCACAAATGGTATCTCAACCAGGGAAGATCCTGCCTCCAGTAGCTTTTACCATCCACCAATATTTTTCACTGAAACAATTTATTTTAACTGAATTTCATTTTACTATATTACTGCTGACTAAGACTGCAATGCACAAGCACTGTCTGTAAGCTAACTTTGTGCATTTAAGTTCCCCAGTATTTAATTTCACTATGCCTTCTGTCCATCCTTTGAACTCTGGCATGTGGTCTGACAAATTCACAGATGAAAAACCACATACCGCAGAGACTTAACTTCACCTCCTGTGTGTGTGTGTGTGTGTGTGTGTGTGTGTGTGTGTGTGTGCGCGTGCATGTGCGTGTCTGTGTGAGCGTTTGTGGGCTCCTGTGTGTGTTCCATTTCCTGAAACACATGCCCCTCCCCCTAGTTGTCACAGCCTGGGTTCAGAATTAGGTCTTCCTCAGACACTGCCAACAGCCAAACATCTGCAGCACAGGGCTGTTAGGCAGGTCTGAATATTCCAGTGGCTGGAACACAGAATGTCTTTTACTGGTCAGATAGCACACGGAGAAGGCCTTTAAAAACAAACAAACAAACAAAAAAAAGCTCTTGAAACCCGGCTTTTCAAAATAGCTGAATACTGCTCTTTACCGTGACCGAAAAATTTGCCTGCGCGGTGTTCTGTGTGTGCCGTACTGGTACTGCTGTAGATTTATTCTCATGCAGTGTCAGATGGACGAGGGGCTTATGTGAATATATGAGCACAGCCGTCAGCAAAGCAAACAACTAAATATACGTAACTAGAACCACGAACAGCCCGTTGTCTGATTTATAGGCGCATTGAAGATGCCAACATTTTGGCATGGTTTAGTACAGATTTATCCGTTTGCCTTCACGGGTTATGCATTAAGCTTGGAAAAAAATCAGTATTTATGCATAATAAAACAAACATTTCGGGAAAAGCAAGGTTTCTGTAGAATGCTGGACCTTTAATGGGGAGCACTGTCACTTGAAATGGAGTTGTAGAGTGCACTACTTCTGCTCTAAATATGAAGGACAGAGGGGCTTTTTCAAGCCCTTAATTGATCTGCCTCATACACGTTGCCTAGTACACAAACCGTTTGTCACAGTTTTACAGATGAGCTCAGAAATGAGCAGTCAGATGATTGCTGTTATATTGTTTCCCCATTGTACGGACTTGCCTTTTGTTTGCATGCAGTACAGCTAAAAAACAAAATAAATCACCTCCCATTAACCAACATAATGAGAACATCTATCTGAAATAAACACACAAATTAACATCTTTTCCCTTATTAATAATAAAAATAATGTTTAACAAAACCATTATTCAATAGACAATAACCACAGCTTTGCAGGGAGGAGAAAGACAGCAAACACAAAGCTTGACCCAGCAGGGCAGCTCAAAGCCCAGCAGCAGAATCCATCTCTTCTCTCCCGTCTCTCACTCACACACACACACATACACACACACAAACACCACTCTGTTGACAGATCGGTGGCGTCACACTTACCAAGCATTTTCAGAATTCCACAGAACAATGGACGGGCGGCGGAGTGATAGAGCTGTAGCGGTGCGAGCCGGAGAGGGCGAGACGGAGGAGTGCTGCCGCTGAGCTTTCTCACAGCTCCATTTTATGCCTGCCTGCCGCCAGCCTGCTCTGCTGCTGCTGCTGCTCTGGGCTGCGGGGCGTGCGGAGCCTCCTCTCTTTTCCACTGCTTCCCTTGCCTTTTTTTTCCTTTTTTTCTCCTTCCCAAATGGCGGGGAGAGGCTGCCCTAGTTCCTCTCCTCTATGAAGTGGGACGCGGACCCCTCTATCGCTCGCTGTGTGCACAGACTGCTTCCGAGCTCAGAATGAGGCTTCCTTTCTTTTTCTCTCTCTCCTTCCTTTCCTTCTCCCGTTCTCTCTCTCTCTTTCTCTCTCTCTCTCTCTCTCTCCCCCCCTCTATTATGGGCTACACTGCTGCGCACGGTGAAAGCAGGCGGAGGGAGCAGCCTGTACTGGCCCTGCCCCCTTTGCCTTCCCTGGGAGTGTGTGGTCTTTGTCCTGTCGTTTCTACAAGGGGCTGGCGCCCAGGCAGCTGGCGTTATGGCTACCGCTGTCCAGGGACCGCTGTCCATCACTGACAAACTGTGAGCAGATAGCTCTGAGGTGATGGAAGAGCATCCGGGCGTGGGGGTGGGCGGTGGTTTGGGAGTGTTCTGGGAAACAGACTTGTGCTGCATACAGCGCAGCCACGAATGCCTTCCCCTAGCTCGGAGGATGTTCTCTCGCCGCACAAATATTCCCTCACCTGCAAATAAATCTCGCCGCGGTCAGGAGACGTTAAGCTTTCAGCGGCTGTTTATGACCGTTACTCATTCAATCAGCGCGAGGAGAGCCGTTCACGCCGACCTTATTGAGATGCTCTGGGTATTAATCACACAACACTTACTTCTCCATTTGTGTGGGGAATAGCCGGTCTCTCTGAGGTAATCACAGCGATGAGGACAATGACTAAGATGGGAAACCCCAAGTTGTGCTTTGGCGTTAAAGCGCAGAAACAACCTGAAAAATTCTAAGAAAGCCCATTAGATCCATTATCAGATTCAAAACTATATGATACATGGGTCATAATCACCAGTCCATACACCTACCAACTTAGAAGAAATGGGAAGGAACAGAGCAGCCTGGGGTAAGAAAGGTGAATACAAAATAGGTCTGTGATTGGGCTTGCGATAGATGATATCAGTACACTTTATGGTAAATGCTCAATAGAGATAAATCAAGCTACTGGCAAGCAGAACCTCTCCCATTTCACTCCATTGCACTCAATGAGAATCAAATGTTTGAGACTCCATCTTAATTTGATAGGCTTCCATCCCTCTAATTGGTGTAAGCCTCAAACAAATTTACTTCTACCCCAGTTACTCACACATTTTTTCAGAACAATAACAGAGATGCTGGGATGGGGTGTGGCTTCACAAAACCTCAAACCCTTTCTGCTTAACTCAGACTGACCGACCCTTACACAGCATGGCACAGCACTCAACGCAAACACAACAACTCAAACACACACACACAGTAGAATAATAAAAATACTAAATATAGCTGCTTCAATATGAAATTGTTAAATTGTATTGTATAAGGTGGGGTATTAAAGTAGCCTAATGGATCTTCATATTCTGCTCAGCTCAGAAAGCATGGCACCATTTAATTTAAATAATCATCAGCAATTTAAATAATTAAAATAATTATCAGCAATGCTTAGTAATACATAACCTCTCAGTTTTATCCTGTCTGGTTACTTTGACACAATTGACTATAGGCAGACAAGTCTTTTGTCAGGTTTTGTGATTAAAAACCGATCCGGCTCATCCTACGGCAGGAGGAGTAGCTTCATGACTATTCAGCTTTTTGGAATGCCTCATAATTTGGGCCAAGGGATACTCTTTGAGAAATTGATTTAAAATTGAATCACATGGAAACCCTCGGTTGAACATGCCGACATTCATAAATCCGCTCTGCGATGGCCATAAACTTGGTGTGTGCGTGTGTGTGTGTGTACTCAGCGCATCTAACAAAATTCCCTTCCATTGCACTCTCTCTGAAACACTTTTCCCAGGGTGCTTAGCATTCATTTCAAACTCAGTTTAGATATAGAGGTATGTGCTAAATGTATTTGTACATTAAATGACAATGATGATAAAAATTCGAACAACAGTCCTGTGTGTCTTTCAACAAAACCCATACAGGAGAAAAACACAATAATGTAGGTTTTATCACCATGGTGCACCTAAAAAGTTCCCTTTTCCATGCCTTTCAAATGCAAACTCCAAGGAGATTATGAAGGTAATATTGCTCTCCCGTTTTGTGTGTATAAGTAGTCTGATCCCGTTTATCAATTTTTTGTAAATAAGTAGAGAATTGGGAACGCTGTAAAATGTTTATGGTTGAGCTTCGATGGAAGTGGCAGAGAATTTTCTTATGATATCTCAACAAAGTAGGATTTTATAGAAAGCAGCAATAAAAAAGCAGAGTATAAATCCCACAAAAAAACAATTCTGCTGAAATTTCACAAAGGCAAACGGCTTTGAGACGGTATAATATTTTAGGGCATTTTTTAAATAACAAAAATGAAATTGACTTGCAGTTAAAAAGTGGAAATAAAATGATATATAAAATATTTTTTTAAATGCAAGTCAATTACATTTTTGTTATAAATGTACTTGAGAGTAAAACCCATTGTTTAAGAAAAGCCCATCTTCTCACTAAGCAGCAGATATAAAAAATGCATTCCTTTCTAATTAATATTGATCTTTTAAAATTTTTAGAAGTTTGTGCGTTCACAAGGTTTGTCTGTCTGGCCGAGTATGTTACAAGCGATTGATACATTGGGAAGCATGGAAACCACTGCACTCCACTCGGCTATATTGCCATGGATACAGTGGAAACACCCACAACAGCCTTTATTGATTTCTTTCAACCTGAATATGCACCGGCACAACTTTAAAACTCCCTGCTTCCAGATCCAAAACGATGACCGTGTCTTTACAGAGCCACGGGTGAAGATATAATGACGCACGTCCCTCGAAAAAAAAGACAACAAAAAAGATGCTTTTATTAAGAGGGAATGAGAAAAATCCATCGAGGCTACGTGTTTTCGATACCGAATATAGTGATATAAAGATAAACGTGTGATTCGGTAACTCGCTCAAAGCTGAACTCACATACAACTTAAAAAAAATAATTGAATTGTCAGTAGTTCAGACTGAACCTGAGGTGGTTGATTGTTCACATAGCTGATCATTTATTGGGCCTTCCTATCATAGCCAAAGTGATCCTGAGGCTCCCTCGTGACAAGCCAGCCCGTGCAACATAGCGGAGTATGTTCTCCAAACCAGACAATCACAGAGGGATAACAATGGGGAGTGGCCTCTTGAGGGAAGTGAGGGAAACAATGACTGCCAGTTTCCTGCCCTGTGATCTGTTTCCCATCTCTAACCTGAGGCACAATCAGGAGCAGTGAGCAAAGGAGCAATTAGCTGCCATCTAACTCGACGTGCAGGGCACGACTGTCTATCATCCTGAGAAATGGAGGGAAAAACTGGAATGTATGTCTTTTTTTGCTTGACCCATTTTAATGTTTTACTGCATTATACATTCGATACATTGTTAAGTTGTTTCAAAAACTACTCATTGCGTCGGAGTATGTAAGCTATAAAATAAGATAATAAAATCGAGGCTGGTTTACAAAGATAAGCCAAACTTGCCAAACATTGCTGTAGTATAAGACGCACAGTGATAATATCTTGAATAAGAAAACAGGCCATTCTTTAAGTGGGGAGAGGGAAGGTTAAGGTTTGTCAGCAGAATTAGACTTTCCCTGTTCAGAAGAGATGCCAGTGATACACCTTCCTCTATCTGATGATAACACAGCGACAATCAAAGGCATGATGCGGTCAATAAAGTATTTTCTTTAAATCTCTCAGTCTCAGATCCCATTGGACCAGACAAAAACCAAGGTGTATGAGCACTCAAAAAGGGCCTTTCAAATGTTTTCTACTGACTCATAGTCCGAGCCTCCTATGGAGGCATATGTATCTGTGCAGACTATCCATAGATCCATAGACAACGGCTGTTTGAGCGGTCAGATGCATGTCAAGTATGACAACATGTGTTGTGTTATAAATAGACACAATTAAATTAAAAGCAATTAAAAAAAGAGGGTGTTTCGTCCATTAGAACTCAGTAGGGATTTCCCGTTACATGAAGGACAAGCATCCCTTCTTGCTGCAAAGCATGCATACCCACCTTGGTTAAATGCACGTCATCAGATTAGTTTAAAGCTGCCGGAATTACGCAGGGTTGAAAATGGCTAGAAAACGAGGCTGATCATACCCTCTCGCATGGTGAGCCAATCCCTTAACCTAACTCACAAAGTACAAGCAATGACTTCATTTCCTCTTCTTCTCCGTTCAAAGGACAGCAATACAGGGTAAATTATGACCTAGGCTTCTGATTATTTATTTGATTTGTTGCAACAGTGAACCAGCCCTTTCTGGGTTATAATGTAAGTCAAAATAACTGTTATACAATCTTCCAGGATACAGGATGTCTGCTAAACAAAACGATCAATGTGCAGAGCAACAAAGACAGAATACAGACATAACCCTTCAGCAATGTGCTCTTTAGTCCGAACTAATAATCTCACTTAAGCTCCATTTAGGACTGTGTACTCACCTTTACTACTCAATTAAGAGTCATTCAAGTGGGAAATGATAATGAACCTTAACCCTTCTGGTTAAAAATAAACCCTGTTTACCTCATTGTGCACCTGCAAAAGACCCCTATCCGGTTTCTCACACAATATGACCTGCCTGCCAGACGGGCCAACATTAGAGCACTAATATGATCAAACAGACACGACGAACAGCCTCAACCTCCACCCTCTCCCCTAACACCAAGAGCAATGAGCTTCCTCTGACAGAACTGTAAGATGGTTGGCTGTAAGATTGGACATTCTGTGTTTCCAGGAAGAAGTAGCAACAGAAGTAATGAGCAGCCTCCATCCCGCCCCCCCCCCCCCCCCCCCAGTGATACACAACAATCACATGTTGTCACATGCTGTGACGAACAGAGAAAAGCGCACTGTATCCGACGCATCTCTGTGGGGGAGGGACGTTGGTAAGTCACCGGGTTGATTAACTGCTAGAGTAACTGGAGTAAGGCTTACATTACTTCTGGAACTATACTCCTTGAAGATTCTATTATATTCCCTCACACAATTGTGGATTCACACTGTAAGTATTAGAAAGAGATGGCCTCGCTTGAATGAGCACATTCTCTGTTCAAGCTGGCTAAGAACTCTCTTTGATACCTAGCTTTCATTTCCTTTCATTATTTTCCATGTGCTCTGACTTATACAGACAACAATGAATGCCAGTTCACCAAAAGCATAATCTCTGCATATTTAGTTTTAGTAAACAATCTCTAGGCATGCATTCTAGAGTAGATCAAGCAATGCACCCTAATTCTGTGGTTGTTTACCATGCCCCTTTTTCTGAGAATCATGGGGTCGTACAGACACAGGAGTACTGCTCCTACCTTTCCTTAACAATGGCACACCACCAGCAAAGAAAAGCTCAACTCAGAGTAACTGAGCTATACTAAAGTCAGAAGTTACACCTTTTCTAACAAGATTCTGGGCTCAAAACCTAGAATGAAAGCATTAAGAACATAAAGGGTAATTTCCTCCAATGGACAACATCACAACAGGCTTTGCTGTATTCCAGTCACAATATTCCATATTTCACTGTACAAGGTTCGCAAGCTTCAGGGTTCATAATGATGATTGTGACAAACAGTGCAGCATTTAATGGTTTCCACACACAACATACAGTATAAAATCACTGCAGTGGTCCTTTAATGGGTAACATAGTATTGCACTATTTCCAATGCACAATTTAATTAAACAAATACATCATACAGTCATGATGAGGGAAAATAGGAAATGTTTCAAGGCTTTATTCAGAAACATGGCTGTTCAGTCAGCATGTTAGAAGAAATTGCTCAGGGATTTGAGTGCATGTTCATAATTAAGAGCAAGCCTCTTCAACACTGGTTTTGACATAATCAACATACCAACAGAGTGGGTCAGTTCCACTTCAGTGGTGGAAAAAAGATCAGGCCTATGATGGACATCTTTAAAAGTAAAGATCTGAACAAAAAAGCATACAACACCAGTAGACAGTCCATTGTGGCTCCATTTGTACTTCAGCCTTGAATACATTTTGAAACAAACATTCAGCAGACAATTCAAAATGGATAAAGGAGGACCCCAAGCAATCTCACATAGGTCCTTCAACCAGGCCCCTGGACAAATTGTACTGCATGCGAAAACTTTTGATAGGTACTGTGCTGAATATTCCACATTGTGGGCAAGAGAGAGAAAGCATAACGATGAAATCAGATATCACCATATTAGTAGCTCTTATCAAAAGAAACATATTGAATGTGAAAGCCTTGAGAAAGCCATAGATAGCATTGTTTCTATGACAACACCACCCTTGTTCCAAGAAGGGAAAGCAAAAAGCCTGGTTCACCTGGTAACTGAGAATTTCCTTGAGTGGTGAGTGATTTTCAGACTATTGTATGGAACTGAATGGTTCTCCAGGTAAATCATTGCACTTCAGAATCCTTCTTACCAATGAAAGAGCAGGAGGCATTTGACATTCTTGCCTTTTCACATGCTCCTGTATGAATTAATACCACCAGTGCACATGTTACAGACAGAGGTTGGAAAACCTTTTGTTTTGCCATCAAGGACGTTTTCCACATTGTGAATTCCAAACGTTTAAATCCGCTCTCAATGTGGTAAAATGTGAATTTCCTCCAGAAGATACCTTTTTTCCACATGGCAGGCATTGAAATAAAATTGAACTGCAGCCATTAATGGTAAGGAATAGTCAGTCCTAAGCTCTTGTTTTAAGGAGTAATCCCTAAGTAACAAGATAAGCATTCTCTGTCAATCGGTAGAATTTGCAGGGGTAAGCAGCAGCTTATCCATTCCTTTACTTTGCCCGATCTGATCATCCGTTATATGGATGTCACATCATCCTTCTTATGCCGATGCCTTGTGGTCAGTGAGCCACATGTGGAAAATCACCTCCCACCATTAGATTTAATAGCATTATTCAATATTATCACATAGGCTCAGGAGCATGTTCTTTCCAACAGCAATTTGACAGCACAGAGGCAAAAATTCATCACGCAGGGCAATTTTCATAAAGTCGTTCATTATGATTCTAATTATGGGAACCCACAAAGTGTTCCAATCTCCTCAATAATTAGGAAATTAAATGGAGCCTTCGTGGACATCTGGTGAGCGTGTGTGGATTTCTGCTTAGTGATGTCGTGACTGGCTTTTTCACAGGTGCTCTTCCCAAACAGCCGGATGGAGAACCAGATCATGTACACTACTGATTTCAGATAACAAAGACACTGAACCTCTGTGATCGAATTAATAAATAAAATGTTTAGCGTGTTCAGCACTTCATTAGCAGGTAACCCATGTGAGATTCCTGCAATAAGAAATGACACTTGACCTGGTAAAAAAATAAAAAATGTATCACTCATTTCATGAGTGGTACATTTCACCAGCATGGTGTTAGCTCCTGTCTGTATCATCAATTAACTCCACTTGTCCAAGCCCCATACTTAATTTGTCTATGATGGTTGACACTGCAGCCCTTTGCCTGTGAGGTACAACAGTACATCTGTATGAGTTTAGCAAATGCGGGACACTATTGATAGAGGAGCAAGAAGACACTGACAGTGTCTTTCAGATTTTTCAGGCAGCTGCTCTACCCCTTCCTCCTGAGAGCCATTGGTCTAATTTATTCAACTTCAGCTACAGTCCTTGTAGGACTGTTTGCCACCTCTGCAATTCAGCTCAATTTATTTATGCAGGTTTAGAACACCTGTCTGTGCCTCAGCTCAAGCGCCACAAACCTGAAAAGGCCTTGTTCGGTGCGGACACTGTTGTTAAACCGAAACACAGAGGGACTAATTCAAGACATCCGCTGTAATTGCAATACATTTACTTAATCGGTTCTTACACCTTCAGGCACCTCAGCTGGTTTAAGACTATTTTCTGTGATAGAAACATATATCTTCCACCATATTACCTCCTCTTAAGACTTTACTAACAATACATCATTCCTGTCAGGTCTTATTGAGTGAAGTATCTTCCTGTATGTCAGGATCAGCTGAAACTCCAGCAGAATTGCTTAGCAAATTATAATAAAATCATAATGATTGCCACCTTTCAGGGACAAATATATAAATGGATGCATGGCAATATACTTATGGCTACATTCCATAAAGAGTGGAAAGAGGGATGATTCTGCAGGTTGTGTTTGAAAATTATCATGGAAAAAGTTTAGAAGCCATAAACTAACTTAAAAATGCAGTGGGTGCTTTGTAATGCAAATGAGTCAGTAACAAAAATGCTATATTATTCCCCAGTGAGCGAAAGCCAGACTGCAGACGTCTAGAGGGGTGAGAATCTAGATGGAGGGCCGTTTTGACATAAACAGACTAGATTAACCCAACTATAGCTCAGGTTCTTACCCAGATATTGCCTGGCTAAGTCCTAGTTGGAGTTTCACTTTCCAACCATATGTAGCCTGCTTTTCACTGTAACGCCGAGCCGGCATTTCACTGACTTTTCACCACAAAAATGTTCACTGGGTCATTTTAAAAGAATAATGTTTACAGTCAGGTCGTGAAATTAACCCTGCCACCAGCCAAATGCTGGTAAAAGTTTGATTGTGGCTGGTAGGATTTTCTACTCTAGCAGCCAGGTAATCAACCAGGCTGTGTTACATTGTAAAGTTAATATGGCTGGTAAAATGTTGAAAATGGCAGGCGATTTTTAGAATCCACAAGTGGGTGAAAAAGTTAATTTCATGCCCTGTTTGCAGGGCACATGGGGTGGAGAAAGAGGTGGGGAAATGTTAGGTCTGTGTGCCCAACTACTGGGTAATTCAAAATATTTTCTAAGTCAAATGATTTGACAGACATGATTTGACAGGGATTAGTACATAGTAGATGAACCAATTCACTGTTCTAAAGCAATCAATGCAGTCGTAATACATCTACAGATGATACTCAGATGCGATATCCCATTTGGAAAACTGTTACAAAGCATGACACTTTGTATGGCTGAAGGGAGTTGGACTACATGCCTTGAATAAAACTAGAATGTATATTACTCAAATAAAATGGCACTGGTTACATGTTGAGGCATGATCAATTCTGCTTCGTGTTAAAAACCTCAAATTTGGTTGACAATGATGGTACTGCAAAGGTGAATAAAATGCTCCATGTCGGTTCTCCACATTTCCAATGAACATATACCTAGAAAATATGTACACGTCCTATCCCAACTCCCAACCAAGGTATGAAGCAGTCACTGGTTGAAAATCTTGGAACCCCCTTTAGCCCATGTGATAACTTATTTTGCTCTGCTGAAAATCAAACCCTGTGTGCTCCAAAGTCATTCCTGGTATGCGGAAGAAAATTCTGCCATCCTGGGCTTATGTTACAAGGTACGCCTTTTGTTGGCGTGGAATTCTGCATTTTCGGGTTTTTGTCTGTCTCTGAGAAACGCCAAGGAAACGGCAACCTGGCAACAGCATCTTTCACGCAGCCAATCGTACTCTTCTGTGCATCGTTCTGTGCTGCCATGCCCTGCGTCTTTGACGCCGCTCTTCCCTGATGCAATTTTGAAAAGTGCCTCATAGGCTGCTGACTGCCATCGCCAGGAAGCTGATGATTTAAGAGACGGCAACATTACGAGCTCGAAAGAAGAGGAAAGAACTGGAAATAAATACTGTGCAGCAGCGTGAACTTAATATGCATAGATCACTGAGCCGACCCTGTGGACTTTCAGCTTTCATTTTAGCACCCTGAGCAGGAGGATGGGAATTATTAAAAACACACAACTTTGCGTAAAATCCACCCACAGATGGCTCTTCAGTGAGCCATATTGGCGTGTCAAGCAAAGGAGCCGACAGGGATTCTCTGAGACATTATTCTGTCAAGGTTTAGGACATGAAGAGCCAGTGACACCATGAAGCGGGAGATACGAAGAGATTAATGTAATCATTAACAAAAACATTTCTCAAGGTGAAACATAAGTCCGTCTGGTTTTTCTTTTGGAGAATGAGAAAAAAACAACACCTCAGTGTGATTAAAACATTCGTTCAGGAGCTAAGCTGCTAAACTACTGCCCATCTTACCTGAAGGCCATTAGTTTGGAGACAACAAGTTTTTTCAGTGAAATCAAATGTCTATGAATAATAGATGAAATAAGAAAAAATTATAAAAATGTGCTTTTCACAAGAGGTAAAAACATAACATAATGAAACCAACATAATCAAGCAAAGGTTAAAGCACGATATGTTTGGCAGCATAAAAATCCTCCAAGAATCAAAGCATCCACTGTTGATGGACTTTGTATATGACACTCAATACAACAGGACTTTGTGTTTTCCTGTTGCAACATTAAAAAGCATCTATCCATCCATTTTTTGTAAGTGTAATTAACATTAATTATTCTATTTAAACACATAGTAGTCTGAGAGGGTATATTAATGCAAAGACATTAGACATGCTGTTGCTGTTGGATTAGGAGGACGTCTCACTGCCCTGGTCTGTCAAAGAGCCTGATTATTCCTGCCAGTCAGGATACAATAATGGTTAAACGATGCTATATACAGCAATCACTGTATGCAATATACACAGCTATTACAACTATCACTGTACGAGAGATCCTTCCTGCATAGAGAGCGCAGTGATCACTGTGTGAGATCTCCTTCATCCACACCACACACAACTATCACTATACGAAAGATCCCTCCTGCATAGAGTGCACCAGTGGTGGAAAATCCAGGTTCAGAAAGTAAAAATTCTCCCCGGTTTTTTGTTCCAATCACCCATATTTGCTAATTAGCACAATTCTTCAGCCAGGAAGTAGAACTAATTAGCTGAGTTCATGGGTGGAAGAAAAACATGGCAGGACTTTTACGTTCTGACCCCTGGAATTTCCACAGCAATCGCTGTGCAAGATCTCCATCCTACACACCATGAACAGGTATCACTGTACGAGAGAGCAGGTCCCCTGCAGGCACAGGCAACACTGTTTTACAAAGGCAGCAAAATTATAATATGCCCACCTGGAGAATATTTACTCAACCTCATAATGCTAAATGTCATCTGTTTATTGGATTTATGGCTTGATGTCATGAATCGGGTAGACATGCACATAGCAAAATATGCTAAAAGATGCAGATACAATAAAGGAAGCGGGTATTGCAGTATTTTTTACATCAATCATATTGTTATTGTCATTGTCATATTTCCCCACCGTCTTCCCTGTTAGAATCCTGATGTGCACTGAAAGAAAAGGGTCATGTGCAGGCCACTACTGGGGGGGAGGGGGCGGGGCGAGGGAGGGGTCGAGGGCGGGAAGCAGTGTCAAAATTCCTCTCCCTGTCTCCTGGAAAGATTAGTTTAATTTTCAAAATATAATTTCCAAATAGCCAGGGGCAAAAGCCATGTCGGCTTGTTCATCTATGAGGTCACTATCTTGGCTGCTGTGTTGGATCCATGCTGAGCTCCTACAGGCTGGCTTCATTATACGACTTTCACCCATGTGGCAATGGAGCTCCTCTTTCTCCTACCCAGATTCAGAATCAATAGAGACAGCCTACCTTTTAAAAAAAAAAAACTTCTGGTTTCCTTGTTTTTGAATTATACACAATTGACCCAGAACGCCACCGCTCTTGCCATTCAGAGGTTGTGACCATCAATCCACCTGGGTGTACACTCTCCCCTCCATACACCTTAGAAATTCTATACTACTATTATCCCAGCCTGAGAAGGCTTAAGTCATCAATCAGATCAACTGTCATCAGCCAGTCGGATCTCTCTTGGATTGCAACCGCGATTATTGATAGTTGTTCACTTTCTGGCGAAGTAGTCGGCATTCTGCCACTTCCACGTTATGAGTGAGCCTCGACCCGTTTCGGTCACCGTGAGATAAAATCAAAACACGTGTAAATGTGGAGCTGGCGAGCACTTCTTGTGGCTTGTCAGCCTGTCGCCGTGGTAACGGGGGGCAAATCAGCTGCACACTGAAAGGGGCCCAGAGCACTTGAACCCTGGCATTTCTGCAGAAGCCTCTTGATTCTTGGTCTGAGTGATGTGGATGGCAGACAATTTCAACAGAACGTTCACCGTGTGGAAGGAGTGTGAATACATTCAAATTACAGTCATCTCGTAATTCAAGCAAGCATGTTCGATATGTAATATTCATACCATGTCCACAACGTGTGCGTCTGATGTTGAATTTTGCATGTGCTTCGACTGCCTATGAATTTATTTAAGCCTTTGCCAAAGGGAGGCCACTGTAAATAGTTAATAACATGCTGAGCAGTACAGTTGGAATTTAATTTTCAATTCATAAGAGAAGAGCTCATAAGAGCTCTTAAAAGAGGGGATACCACCCCTCTTTTCCCCTGTGGGGTCCTGTAACTGGGTTCCTACATGTGGGTTTGTTATATGTGTTAAGCATCACAGAACATTCCGGACTGTTGTTACGGTAGAGTGGAGAGTTAGGGCCACCAGAAAGCTGGTGATTCAAATCGTGGCCGAGATACCGCTATTGTAGCCTTGAGCGTGATGCTTAATTTGAATTGTTCCAGTGCAACTCCAGCTGCATAAATTGGTTCCTAAATCTGAGCTGCAGATGAAGGCCTTTCGGTATAAGTTCTGCTTAACTGGTAAATGTATAAGGAACTGATACTTTTTAATATTTATGAAGGGGTCTCCAGCAGAAAGACAGGAGTGTGACAGGGAGTAAATGAGCAGGAAGAGACAACACAGAGAAACAAAGAGAAAATACAAGGACAATGCAGAAAGAGAAGTGGTGTGTAGCAGAGAAAAACATGGGAAGAAGAAAAAAGTATCACATGATACTTGTTCCCTGTGTTTTCTTGTCTGTTTGTTATAGTTTATAGGTCAATAGTATTTAGAATAGAATTGTCACAGCTTACTGTGAACTACATTCAATGTTCATTACTAAGGATAGCTGCTACGTTATAGGAAAGATGTGCTTTGTCTTATTTGTTCTGTAGTTACTTCGATGATGTTTCTGTATGCACTTATTGTATGTCGCTTTGGATAAAAGCATCTGCTAAATGACTGTGATGTAATGTAATGTAATGAGAGACAATAGAGAGGGTGGTGTGATAAACAGTATGATGGTGAGAATAGAATAAAGTAGAGAGGGCAGTGTCATAAACAGTATGAGGGGAGAATAGAGTAGAGGGTGGTGTGATAAACAGCATGAGGGGAAGAATAGAGTAGAGTAGATAGGATGTAGTAATAAATAGTATGAGGGAAAAGAAGAGAGGAGCGGGTAGAGTAATACTCAATCAGGGTTTGCAAGGTAAAGCTAAAGTGAAAAGATGGAGGCACATGGCAGTACAGTATACACTCACCCCCAGCTGAGATCAGTAGTGCTCTCTCCACAAGAGTCAGGGTGGCCGGGGTCAATGGCAGATATGGAAAGTGAGAAAGCTGCATATCTCTTTTTACATTCCCTATGCTCCGCGTAACAGCCAGGTTTTACCAGCATGGAGGAGAATCATATGCTGTCCATTTTGAAAGGAAAGTTGAGCAGCACTCTCCTGGAGGCGAAAAATGTTGCAGCAATGGCTCTGACCTTTACTGGCAATACAAACAACCCATTACTAGGAGACGGGGTGGATGGGAAGGGGGGGCATGTGCAGGAAAGCATTTGACCCAGGTATATGATTGGCTCCTGAGGGATGGCCGTCACCTCACTCAGCTCGTTTTCCCAAAGGGCATGATATTTGTAGTGGGTTTCTGATAAAGAACAAACATTCCATGAAATTGTACTGTTGGGCTCCTTCTTTGTAATTCTCTCCATATAACACACATGAATGGGAGAGACCTGCAATCTTTACAGACTACTTTCAGTGAATGTAAATAAGACAGCAAAGCAATAACAGATATTGAGAGCATACAATAGGAACCCTGGTGTGCATCTCAAACATAAAAAATTCAAAAGGATCAAATTGGAGTGACCTAATAAGTCTTTTTAATGAAGAGTCTGAGGCTCATTGTAACAGCAAATGGGTACACCACTGCTTCTGGGAGTGGCAACCTTGTGTTCCCTCTCACGAGCCGTGACTCATCTGACCCATGTTGTGGTGACTCGAACAGACCGACAGGCAAAACAGGAATGCTTTTCACAGTCTAATCAGTTGAACAGATTTGTTTCCATTGGCAACACTGTTTCTACTATGACCCATATCTAATTGAAACCCTCATGTACTATTAATGGAAAACTATTTAGTCAATTCCAAGAAACTCTTTGCATTGCAATCTAACGGTTGGAGAAATGTCCTATATGCGTGACCTTGCTGGACCAACGCTGGATATTGGTGGATATATAGCAGGCATCTGTCACCATTACAGGCAAAATATGGCACAGTATTGGGTTGTAATCGACTGTCATTAATCTATCTGCAGTCAGTGTTGGTACGCTAATGCTAAGTTATGTAACACCAACAGTTACTTATCAGCTAGCAGCCAATGCAGGATTTTTGATGGCCCAATCAATTCTAGAACAAATGGCATTTGCAGTGCACTGGGAGTGAACTGATGGCTGACGGCAAAAAATGTATTGGACCAGAGTGTCAACTGCCCGCACTGACACGTGGCTGGATCCAGTGTTATTTACCAACAGTCACTTATGTCGCCAGCAGCGGTGGAAATCCAGGGGACATAAAGTAAAAATCCTACCATGTGTTCCTTCCACCCATAGACTCAGCCAGCTGATTTCACAAATCAGTTCTACCTTGTCACTGAAGAATTATGTCAATTAGCAAATCCAGGTAATTGGAGCAAAATACTGGGGAGGACTTTTACTTTTTGTCCCCTGGATTTCCACCTCTGGTCGCCAGACAGTATTTGTCCCATGCTGGATGGTTCTGAATGGTGTTACAGTGCATCACCAAACAGTTGTTTCTCTGTAGAAAATAATGATGCATTAAAATATAAAAATCTATATCTGGTGATCGTACTTTTGTTCAGTTCATGGAGCCTGAATTTTGGAATGTTTTGTTCAACTTTTGGGTTCCTGGTGATAAAATGGTTGACCAACTAATCAAAATGGCATGTGACCAACAGTAGGCCAATTGGTCATGTTTACAGAAAAATTTATAACAACAGTATTGATGTATTTAATAAAACAAACCCATAAACCACAAACTGATTATAAGAGGCCTCTATTGAATGAGACTGCACAATTTTTTAAACAGAAAATCTGAGCCCATTGTATTGCACAACGAAGTATGCACTGACTGGCTCTTGAGAAGGAAAATGGCAGAAACCCAGTACTTCATTGTGTTACAAAGCAGACAGGTGCCATTAGCCAAAGATGCTGTCCATGAGCAGGTGGTGGGTAAGCCCTCATCGTGAGTACAAACGTGTCCTTAAAGTCTCCCTACTCACAGGGAAGGCAGAAGACATACAGTAGATAAGATCCCCACATACAAAAGATCAGTAACAATCCTATAAAAATCACATATGGGATATTACAAAACTTGTGGTATGTGGTACAAAATATGTGGTATAGAACTAGCACGTACATAGTTTCCTAACACACATGGTACTCCCTATAAAAACACATTGAGAGATTGTATAAGAATTATATACAAATATATTATATAATAAAAATCAACATATATAATTTTTATAAAACATTGCGAGTATGATCATATATGATTTTTACAAACATTTTGCATATGGGTCATACCTGAACAACACACACACACACATATACGGACGCACAATGTGATTACTTATATGTGACCCGCACTACAAAAATGGCCAAAACAAAAAAGGGAGTTATTCATATGGCTTGAGAGAGCATAAAATAAGCTTCAAATTGGTGTATGTTGGAGCGCTCTAGGGTATTGTATTGATTTTTTCTGATCTTTTGAAATAATATATATATTTTTCACAAATGTCAAAAAGCCACATAAGAAAAAAAACAAGCTTTTTAAACCACAATATTGGACCCATATATGGACACAGGAAAGTTGCAGCTTTCGGTTGATACCAAAAATGTAACGGGTGAATATAAAAACAATTGTGAACAAAAGAATTAACTTGAAACAAAAGAGTCAACAAAATTCTTTAATAAAGAATCAAAATCAATATACTTCTTTCGGTTTTATCTGAGAATATGAATATAAAAGAAGCAAAACAAACTAATCAAAAAAATTTTTTTTTCCAGAATAAAAATTACCCCACAACATTCAATCGCCCTGTACCACGTGTAAACATTATGCAACATCCGACTCATTATCGCAGAGCGGGTCACATATTGCAGCCCTGTATGCTGCTCTACCAAATATACTACTGGTCACCAATCGAGACCCAATAAATCAATAACATTACAATATGTGTTCTTGATTCCAGAAATAAATATTTAAAAACTCCCTCCCCTACAACCTGAAAACCCCTTTTCATCCATCGTCTTTTTTTAAACAGACTGAAATACTCTCATCTTCTCCCAGATCAGCAATGCAAACATCCATCTCCTCTAAGACATCTTTTTGTGTAAACGTATTTATGTCTGTGCATCCCCCTTTCATCTGTTATCCTCTTCCACCTCTACTTTCTCTTTTGTTCTTTTTTCTTCTCTATCACACTTGAGGACATGAACCCTCTGGAAATGTTGTAGGGAGTCAGGACTAAGACGGTTGTTTATCACCTGTAATTATTTCTGCATAAATGAAAATAATGATAAAACGGGCATCTCACTTTGTTGGTTAGATTTGAGTCATGGCCAGGGCAAGGATAGCAAAAGATCTGTAGCAAGTAGCAAAGTGAAATGAACATATTTGCTAAAGCAGGTCGCATCCTAAGAAAGGGCAAGGTTAAGTCCCCTTTCTTAAGTTTTTCTTTCCAAAGCAAATTGTTTAAACGGCCATCTTATGCCAACCACACGCAGACAACCAGGAGACACAACTCCATATTAAATACTTAGGGCCTAATTCACTAAGACATTTACGTAGCGTGTGCAAAACCTTTTAGCACACACAAAACTAATAACACAACCAATGATTGGTGCAAAACAAATACCATGACCATCTTGTGCGGATCACACAAATCCATGACTTAACTGTGGTTCGAATGATAAAAACATAATGCATAAAGAACACATATATATACAAAGGTTTTTTATCAGAAATTAAATAATTTTATATGCAAACACTACATTTATTTGGGCTGATTAGAATGTTGTAAAACTAGGTGAATAAGATGAGTTATTATCAATTAAAATTCCACTGTTTTGGTATTCCACTGTTTTGGCATTTATGAAAAAAAAACAAATAAACACGTAACATTTTTGTTAGGATTGCAAGTTGCGTCTGTCTAGTGCTTCTAATGTCAGACCCTAAATGTATTAGGGGCTGTATCCTGTGAAGTCACTGTTCAAGTGTGCGGATGGCCCCATGTTCTGGTATTGAATCCGGACTGTGCCAGTGCTGACTGCCCGGCAGCCCTTGAAGGCAATGCACAAATGGCTCTAGTTTCGCCCAGGGATGGGATGGTTTCAATCTGCCAGGATGACAGTGACTCATCACACACCGATAGTCCCTGCTGGTTGATTGGGTGCCCGAATGTCTGTTAGACTGTATGTGAAGCGCCTTCCACCGACTCATATCTGTGTGAGCCTGACTGGAATGAGCTTTAGGCAATAAACTGCATAACGTATAAATGACACCCTTGCATTTTGTCATGTTGTAGAGGTTTTAACTAAGAACCACTTGTGATATACACATTCACAGAATTTTGGCAAAAATCAACAAATTTCACCAAAAAACGTTCTCATTGGCAGATTGTTAGTAAAACTGTACGCAGCATTTACGATGGTAATTTGTAAATTCTTTATGCGTGCATCTTCTCAAATAAGTACGCACATTCTCGTTCCCCTTTCTCTGTGCACACATACTGCATTGAAGCATCACGTGGTGCTACTTGCTTGCCAAAATCCCTGTATCGAGGGCTTACAGCACCATCTCAGTGTCTCAAAGGCCTAGCATCCACCCTCTTACATGGCTTCCTTCTCTGTAATTAAGTAGGACACAGAAGTACTGCCTTGAGCAATAGTGGTGACCTGTAAGTCATCCTTTGTAGTAAGACCCCATTAGAGGCTCGCCCATAAAGGCTCCCCGTGTGCCCCCTTGTCTGTCTCTGCAATAACAGTGAGGCCGACGACTCACAATGCCCCTGTGACAAGATGACAAAAACTGAGTCTTAGCAAAAACATGTATCAACAGTCCATACATGTGAGCCAGAGGAAAGTACTGTAGAGTCTCAGTTTTTAACTGCCAATATCAATCATTGCTTGATGACAGTCATTTGAATTAGCATATAAGCAAATAAAACAGGTGCCTAGTTTCAGATCAGTTCATAAATAATACGGTAAAAGTTCTAAAAACCTGTGCAAGACACTTACTCAAAAACATCTCAATATAATCGCATTGAACATTGAAGGATACAGTGTAAGTTTGCTTGTTTCCATCCTATTAAGCAAGCACATTAGCCGGCTGCTCTTCCTCTCCCTGAGTGATGATATATCTTCTCCTTGATATAATTCTGCAGGTTGAGCCATACCTGCTGTGAGGAGCAGCTCCAGCATTGCACTCCTCAATCACAGGGATTGGCTGACAGATAACTGGGAGTAAAATGCCCAATGAGCTGCTATTAATGGGCGAGAGCCATACACCCCTTGCAAAGTGGATAGGAACCATCAAATGAATGCCAACACATATCTCATAGCGTAAACAGCCTACCTGCTTTCCTTTTTCAGAGTGCATGTTGAGCTGGGAGATTTATCACTTGAGTGAAATATTTCTGTTTCACTCCAACCCCGGAGAGCACTGAAGAACTAACTAGGGCTACTGACACCAAAGAGATTAGTTTATTGCCATCCTTGATCTTGATATCATATACAGATACAGCCTGGAGTAGCTGGCAGCAATCAAAATAGTATTCCAGCTGTGTCTATCACAATTGTCCCCTGTGGATGCAACTGTAGCATGGGAGAAGGGCTGGGCAGAACATCCCAGGCATAAGCACAAGCCCAGGGGTTAACATTGGCCATTGAGTCCTGTTGTGATGAAAGCCAATGTGCCTGTCAGTCGTGAGTGATTTCACATAGTTAGTGTGCAAAAAAACACACTGTTCTTAAACAGGATTGACAGACGCAACTTACAATCCTTACAAAAATGTTACGTGTTTATTCTTTTTTTTTACATAAATGCCAAAACTACGGAAGCCGACCGGTATAAAACACTACGACATTTCGGAAAACACACTTACAAGTTATAAAACACAATGAAATTTCGGAAAACACACCAACAAGTTATAAAACACAACGACATTTCGGAAAACAACTGCAAGTCAGAAAACACAACGACAAAACCCAAAACACTTTACAAATCACATTATGGGAAGGGTAGGTACTAGGCCTACATGATAGGATATTGTAGTCTCCTTCTGATTGGACACGCAGTATATCAAATGAGAGTCTGACAGCGTGAGTGACCAACCAACAAGTTTCCGTTACCTAACGTGACATTCAAGACAAGCCAATGGAGTTTATTTAGTTCCATAAATAGCACACGTGGAATTCTGAAATGAGTGCAGAAAACTGTATTTTTCGCCGTTTTGAGCTTGTTAAAATGGCATAAAAAAATCTGCGTTTTTATTAACTCAAAAACGGCAAAAAACACGGTGTTTTCTTGCTAAAATAAAAATGGCTAATTCGTTTCTTCCTGAACCCGTGTGGTTACGTTCTTCCATCACTTTCTCATAAACTTATTAACACGATGCAGGTTTGGCTCGTTGTCATTTGCTTTGTCTTTGAATTCTTCATCGACTAATGCTTAGTTTTAGTGGCCATGTGTCCACAATACCAATTAGGAGCCTATAGATTCACCGCAGCCTCTCAACATTGTAAACCTGCATTGTGTTATGAGTTTAAGCTCCACCTGGCTGCTCCACCACCCAATCAATGATGATCGAGGTTAGACCAGACCTGTTCACCGCAGATCTTACATGTTGCTGAAAGATCTTGCCTATTAAATTATGTATCTCTGTGTTATTTGTTTAGGTAATGTTGCTGATATTAAGATTGCTGAGTGCTTCTCCCTGTCACGCAGTAGGCTATGAGGAGTAGCAGCAGCACTGTTCGATCTATTTTCTGACTACTATCTGCAACAAATGTGATTGAATGTTTGCCGTCTCGATTAAGCGATTGAGTGTCTTCTCATCAGATAAGCCTAGAAGGCCATGCATAAAATATGATTTTAATATATCTATATTTTCCTCCAGAAGAATTAGGCTGTAGCTACCATAGGCAATATGCTAACTACTGCTAACTACTCTACTCCGTTCCTCAACATCCCAACTCGCCGCCATCATTCCCAAACCAACCTCACCTAGTAGCACCTGTCTTCTACAACCAACCTGTTACACCTGACTTACGATGCAGTCCATAATCTATTATGAATTGAAAATGAGTTATGAGCAGGATCAGTCTTGATGCATAGAGCTAAACTAAGCTGCGCTAATGAAATGGAGCCATTGTAAATGAGGTTTCAGTAATTAGCTTGCCTATGGTAGCCTATAATTGTGCTAGAGTGGTTCCCAAACTCGGTCCTGGAGTACCCCAGATTGTTTTCTGCAATTCCAGAATTTTAACAAGCTGTTCATTTTTCTTAATTATGGGCATTTTGTCTTAAGAGGGATCATTTACCCTCTTAAGCTAAATTACGTCAGAAATATGCATGCAATGAAAAATAAAACTCCCATGTTCACGTTGTGCTTATTGTGCTATAGGCCTATTGCAAACAATTACAAAAAGGAGGTAATTTAAAAATATATATTAACTGATCAAATTAAAAACTGTTTTTTCATCATTTCCCCCTTAAACTCATTAACACAATGCCGGTTTAGATCTTTGTCATTTGCTTTATCTTTGAATTCGTCATTATCTACCAATGGTTAGTTTTATTGGCATATGTATCCACACTATCACCAATTACAAGCCTATTGATTTTACTAGCTATTGATTTGATTAGTTATTTTGAGGTAACTACATTTTTTAACTGATCAAAATAAAGGCTGTGGTGAATCAATAGGCTCGTAATTGTTATTGTGGACACCTGGCAACTAAGACTAATCATTAATCGATGAAGAATTCAAAGACAAAGCAAATGACAACGAGCCAAACCTGCATTGTGTTAATAAGTTTAAGGGAAAGTGATGGAAGAACTTAACCACACAGGTTCGGGAAAAAAATGCAGTATTTTTCGCCGTTTTTGAGTTCATAAAAACTCCGCTTTTTATGCCATTTTAACAAGCTCAAAACAGCAACAAATACTGTTCTGCGCACTATTTATAAAACTAAATAAACTCCATAGGCTTGTCTTGCATGTCACGTTAGATAACGGAAACTGTTGTTAGTTGGTCACTCTGTCAGACTCTCATTTGATATACTGCGTGTCCAATCAGAAGGAGACTACAATATCCCGTCATGTAGGCCTAGTACCTACCCTTTCCGTAATGTGATTTGTGTTTTGTGTTTTGTCGTGTTTTTTGACTTGCAGTTGTTTTCCGAAATGTCACTGTGTTTTATACCCGTCGGCTTCCATAGTTTTGGCATTTATGTAAAAAATTTTTTACGAACACATAACATTTTTGTAAGGATTGTAAGTTGTGTCTGTCAATCCTGTTTAAGAACGGTGTGTTTTTTTGCACACTAACTATGTGAAATCACTCACGACTGACAGGCACATTGGCTTTCATCACAACAGGACTCAATGGCCAATGTTAACCCCTGGGCTTGTGCTTATGCCTGGGATGTTCTGCCCAGCCCTTCTCCCATGCTACAGTTGCATCCACAGGGGACAATTGTGATAGACACAGCTGGAATACTATTTTGATTGCTGCCAGCTACTCCAGACTGTATCTGTATATGATATCAAGATCAAGGATGGCAATAAACGAATCCCTTTGGTGTCAGTAGCCCTAGTTAGTTCTTCAGCGCTCTCCGGGGTTGGAGTGAAACAGAAATATTTCACTCAAGTGATAAATCTCCCAGCTCAACATGCACTCTGGAAAAGGAAAGCAGGTAGGCTGTTTAAACTATGAGATATGTGTTGGCATTCATTTGATGGTTCCTATCCACTTTGCAAAGGATGCATGGCTCTTGCCCATTAATAGCAGCTCATTTGGCATTTTGCTCCTAGTTATCTGTCAGCCAATCGCCGTGATTGAGGAGTCCAATGCTGGAGCTGCTCCTCACGGCAGGTAAAGTTTTCCGAAATGTCGTTGTGTTTTATACCCGTCGGCTTCCGTACAAAATGTTTACCATTTTAATTGATAATAACACATCTTATTCACATAGTTTTACAGCATTCGAATCAACCCAACTAAATATAGTGTTTGCATATAAAATTATTTTATTTCCGATTGAAAGTTTTGAATATGTATGTGTTTTTTATGCAATATGTTTTTTAACATTCTAACCACAGTGGAGTTTAACTTTATGTGATGTGCATGTAATCAAGTAGAATGGAGACAGTTGTTTGAAAGGTTGATCCTTATTTTAAACTGGCCAGCGTGTTTATCATGCGAGCACCCAAAAACAGCTTCTCTGTCTGCAGCTCATTTTGCGAGAGGTCTCACCCTCCTGAAAATGCACGGCCCACGTGGTCGTTCTCCAGACACAAGCCGCTAAAGCTCGGCTCATCTCCAGATCTGTACTCCAATATGATGCTGAAGTGGGTAAAATATCTGCTGCACTAAAAGACTGGATCCATGCCTCACATACGCCGCCATTACACCAGGGGGTTGCATCAGTCTGACTGACTCAATATTACTACAGAGTCAGAGGCAACCTGCTGCTGGAACAACGCATTGCTAGGCGACTTCAAAGCCCTGTCGTGAGTTAATATCGTTAATACAGCGCACAGCTGACAAACACACCTTTTGCATTTGTTTGTTTGTTTGGGAACGGAAAGGAAAAAACACACAGCGAATAAAACACGAAGGAGAGGTTATCCTTCCATGTGCAGCAGGCTTTCACCGGACTGGGTATTTGACGTTCTTTTGAAGAATGGTACAGACACCTGCCATGTACTGGAACAGATAATCAAAAGATTCCATTAGTCCATTGCTTTGTTCGGACCTGGGGGGGGGGGGGGGGATGGGTTCAATCCTGACCATTCGCAAATCGCAACGTAACCTGTTTCGCTGATACTGCCTCAGTAAAGCACAGCAAAAGCGCGACCCCCAGGGACTCCTACGGTGGCTTTGATGCTGTTGTCATCGGGTCTTGCGTGATGTCAGTTGTTAATGTTTGCACAGAAGACAGGTAACAGCCCCTGAGTGACGTCGATTAAAGGTCACAAACAAAAAAACGCCATTAAGGAGGCTGAAGGGCACTGTGCGCGCGACCCAAAACACGTGATCTGGGGGTGAGAAGCTATGCAGCAGCCTCCATAAGCTTTAGTGAGAAGCATGATGCCATCAATACGTGATGAAAGCGAGCATTAAAATATCATAAAGGTTTTCACTTCAAAGCATTGGGGGATGAGATCATTATGTTTCGCCCATCCCCATGCCTGCAAATTGCCGAGGGCAAAGTCAGAGATTTAGGAGGTCAGGAGTTAACCGGGCACAGCAGACGGTGGAAGCCTGCCCTGGCGCTGGTCCCTGCAGAGCGCCATTGAGGTCCAGGATCCTGCTGAACCGCAGCTCTACCAACCTGTCACCACAGCGGGGTGGGCTTCTCACATCTAAACTCCCACTGCAAGCAGTCTGGGCGCACACACACAAAGTCACACACACACACAGACAGAAAAGCACAAACACACATACACGCACACAAACACACACAATCACGCAATGGTACACACGCACATACACATTTTAATACTTTTATTCATGTCCACATACAAAAGTAACATTAAAGGACATAAATAACGGAGACACACAGTACAAAATAAAGATATGGACACTTGCAGGCTCATTAAGGGTATAGATAACAGCGCCGCCTCCAAATATAGCTGCTACCTACAATTGCTGACATGGAACAATATCTTGCCAACTGCTTTGCCCACGATTTTAGCATTCCGGCCAGTTGCAGACCCCACACCACTAGTCTGTGGATGTTACCAAGGCTACCAAATATAAATACTAATAATTTACATTTATAGGCAAGTTGCTCCACAGCTGACACCAGAGGCTGGTACTTCATTGCCTTTGTGAGGAAGGCTTCTTCTAGACTGGAGTCAAAAGAACAGACACAGTTCTGCTTTCCTCATCAACAACAACATCTGGAGAATTAGCAGACACATTATAAACTAGAATGGCACTCGGAGAGATTCCGATACTCGCGTGTGTGGGAAAAAGCACCAAACGGTATGATATCGAACAGACATAAGTACCGCTTACTTCTATTGGCAAAGTTGCAGTGTACAAGAAGCCGTCCAGTGCACTGCACCCCCTTGGGCCCGGGGGCCTCAATATCATTCAAAAAGGGCCGGAGTGGAAGGCTTTTGTTCCAACCAAGCAGTAACACACCTGATTCTACTAATCAAGGTCCTTAGCAAAGACTCCCGTGGTTGATTAGTAGAATCTGGTGTGTAACTGCTTGGTCAGAACAAAAGCCTGCACCCACACCGGACCTTTCTGGATAAGATTGAGGACCCTTGCTTTTGGCCATAATGGGGAAACTGCTGCATTTTCTATCAAATTAAGGGTTTACATTCATATTTGATTGAATTTTTAAAAAATTCTGGTTTATTTCAATTTCACTCAAGTCGAGTCCTGGGGTGCATTCCACAAAGCAGGATTACTGAGTTAGCTGAATAACTGCACTGAGTAAAATCCTGAACCGCTCTTTTCTTTTCATGTTCCAGATTTGGGAGGGTTTTGGGTTTTAATCAGTGCAGTTATCCAGCTAACTCAGTAATCCTGCTTTGCGGAATACCCCTCTGCGCTCGCATGTAACATTAGATAACGTTACATAAAAAGTTAACTCAGAAAGTACTTGGTATAGTGCTAAATGCATCTAAATTTTTTTTACAATTTAACATTTGCCTAACTAGCTAATGTTATAGTTAGCAGCAATGTCTCAATCCCTGTGGTTTGATCTTATATAAAACAAATTAATAATGACGGACAGTGGCAAGCTAGTAAGCAAGTGACAGCACAATCTCATATCAGATAGCTAGCTATTTGTGTCTGAGATTATTGCTTCGCTGCTAGATCGATTTTTTTGCAAACAAATCGAATAGATAACATGTAACACATTTATAATGAGCTAACAAGCTACATAAGCTACTTAACAGAATTTCAGTAATGTTCCTGTAATTAAACACTCTTTAAAAACATTCATTCCAGCGACTCCCCTGTCAAAATAATCGGTTTACTTCAGCTAATTTATGAAAGATTCTGCATTCAAGTGCTAGCTGGATTAATACCATAGACTGTAGAAAAAAGATCCATACCTATGAGCCTACACAGTTCAGTAACCATGGAAGTTAAAACCATAGATGGTTAAAACCAGAACTAAAACTATTTTACTGATGTTAAATTCATCAATTGTACGCGTTCCACTAATTAGAGTCCATATGTTGAGTTATGTGTTGACTATTCGATGAGTAAAACAACGCAACTATAACTTCATTATCGAATCGTCCTGCATCTCCAGTTTTTGACTAAATCTGCAGTGTTGCTCTCCCCCATGTGCACCATCCTGCGTTCAAAGGGTGTAACGTCAATTCCTCCCATTCCTCTATTCAATAGACACTGGTGGAAATGAATACAATTTAAATAATTGCAGTTGACCGATTTGAAAAATATTTGCGAATTCAGGTCCTTGGCCATCTGTCAACCTATATGTAAAGTTTCATTAAAATCGGATCAGAACTGTAGGACTGTTATGGACAGACAGCCAGACAGATGGACAGACACACAGATGCGAGTGATTACAATATCCCCGCTCACAGTGATATGCGTGCGCGGGTGTAAATATTTCAGGATCATTGTTGCAAAGGTTGAACATGGTAGAAGTGACATGAGAATGCTTGTACATTCTTATAGGACATGGATATAATGATAGTAGATCCTTCACTAACAGTTCCACAATTCCATCATGCCTTGTTATGTACAACCCTTTGTATGCATAGCAGCCATTCAGAATATGTGATAGGGATACACACACACACACACACACACACAAAGGCACACACACATGCGTGCACACACATACATATGCACACACGGACACACACACACACAGAAGCACACACGTGCACACACACGGACACATACACACACACACACATGCATTCACACACACATGCATGCACATAGCCGCACACACTTACAGACATGCACAAACTGCACTACAAAAACAGCATACCTGCACACAGTCTGCACAAACAATATGCTCACATGCAGTCTGTACACCTTAACGACGCACACAAAGGCCAGTCAACCTGGCAGCAGTACCTGGCCTGTGGCCCAGTCCAATGAGTCTGCCCATGTGTCGCACAGTGTCAATGTGACGGCTGCCCCTGGCACATGCCTGCCCCAAAAGCTGCTGGGCAGCACCTGCTCACCCGAAAGGCTGGCAGGAACCACTCATTTACCCAAGAGGCAGAGGGGCTGCCCAGGAAGCTCAGAAACAGAGCTGGTCACGGTACGAGAGTTCTGTGATTACATCACGTGTCCTTGGGCGAGGATTTGGTTCCCCTTCAGGATAACGCGCAGATGTAATGGTGTATGAAATCTCCCCCACAACCACAAGACCAGAGTAGTGGCAAGTGGTGGTCTTTCTTATACGGCGCACGCCGCAACCCTTGTGCGTGGTTGAACTTCGTCGACAGTGGCAGGCGGCGGCCTGCGTTCTTATACGCGTGACGAACCTGCCCGAGCGTAAACTCAGGCAAAGGCTTCTCGAGGGGCAGAGGCGGAGAAAAAGGAGGCGAGGAGCCGGCTCTGCATTAGTCTCGGCGATGTTTACAGGTGCAATTGGCTGCTCTGTTATTTGAAAAATTTTCCCTGTGATCCCAGAAGCTCTTCCTCCTCCTGCAGCGAGGAGACGGGGGCCCTCGGGAGGCTTATAAGCCTGGCCTCTGCTTGACGCGGCGGAGCGGGGCGAAGCGAGAGCCCGGCTCCCCCGCGGCTCTAGCTGATGTCTGAGCAGCCTGCGACCAGCTGCACGGCGCATCTACGGGTCCAGGGGGGCGATACGCTCTCGCAGAGCGAGCGGGAAGGCACCCGCCATGGGAACATTTTACCACGGAATTAAAACGGTGGATGGAAGATGAAACGGCGTCTCCCCTCCCTACTCACCTAGGGATAGGGTGTGGCCATCAAACTATGTCGGCAGCACTGCTAAAAATATCACAGAATTTATAATTGTGCTACAATGTCACAGATGTAGTCAATAGCAGAAACCACAATGCATAAAGTTGGTGGGAAGATCTCTGATAACAGAAATCCAATAGCGTAATAATAATACATACACAAATGTCAGAGATTGAGTTCAGAGGGAAATTGAATCTGCACAGAGAGGGACACTACCCTCTATTCAAATCCAGATGGACCTGACAGTTTTCATTTTGGGTAAAATCTGCTCAACTGCTTAGCGTAATGATGTACGCCTTGAATACTTTGACATTCGCCTGATCCATTAATGACAATCCTCATGCAACATTCTCCCAATTAAGGTACATTTCAGGTACGCTGATGCACTGAACGCAGCTACACGGGCGAAATTCACATAATTATGGATTTCTTGTTATCGCTCCTGTACAATTTCAACGACTACTCATTCTAAAGTGCAATTGACGACATCTGCCACTAGGCCAGCATGTCTCTCGTTAATTTGTCTCCTGCAGAGGATCATTTTGCATGGAAATAGCTATCTGCGCTTTTTTTATGGCATGAAAGTGACATCTCTTTGCAGCCGTAGCTGTCGGGCGCCGGAGTGCAGCGAAAGGGGCTGGGAGATGGATGAAGGGGACGTATCTGGAATGTGTTTTCCCCCCACAAACGGAGCCGTCGGACGCTTATCCTCCGGCCCTCCTTCGTGCCGTACAACCGAGGCGACGCGCGATCCATTACCGAACGGCACTGGGACGAGAATGGGGCATCACATTGACATGAGTGATGCTTTTACCCTGAGCGCTGGGGCTGCTAATACTTTATGGCTGAATTAAGTGTCATCAATTTGCGTGGGGCTGGAGGACAGGAGTGGTATTCACAGCACCTGCACACCCGCATACAGATTTGTCAGGGAGGAGGGAAAACAGAATGACCTACAAGAAAGGAGCGCGGCAGTATTAAGTATGCGGAGCTTGGCTTATGAGATATTATAAACCTGAATAATGCTCGCTTATGAAGAGATAAAAAACAAAAAATGAATTACGTGTTGTAACACAGGGGTTATGTACATGCAGTGCATCTGTGGTAATGTCACAACCTGACAAACCCCTTGAGTGGCCCTGAGTACGAGATACTCGTATCCCGCATGGTGAGGTTAACGTGTTCTTTGTCCAAGGCAGGCTCATATCATTGTGGAGGTCAAAGGTATTCCTTCCAGAACCGCTCTGATTAAAATGGGGCTGTGACTTGTACAGTTGAGACTGACAGGTGACATTTGGATAAGCAGTGGGTGTTTAAGAGATCGAGGGCGACATCGTACAATTGATGACACTTTGATTTGGGTCTTTTGTGCAGTAAACTAATCATGTCTCTGTTTAGCATCATTGTGAAGGTCGTGGATTTGATCAGTTTGTACCATGTTAGGTACATCAGGATGTGTTATTGGTTTGTGTCATACTTGTATGAGCTATTTGTGTATGTGCTGGCTATATTCCGGCTCGTCTGCATCTTGTTGTGGACTGGTGACCCACTGAGGATAACTTTGGCTGGGAATGCAGCTCATATGAGCCGTGGTTACCTGCCACAGGTCAGGGATGTGACTCTGTCCCTGCCCTACAGAAGGATTAAGCCATTGTTTGTATTTTCCGATGGACCAAACCAAAAAAACAAGCAGTCCATTTTCTAAAAATATACATGTAATAACAGTTCATGTCATCTGCAAACAACACAACCACACATATCCAGACTTGAAACTGAGAGTTGAATGAATAACAACAGTGAATATGAAAAGTGATATAAAATAAAATGGCGAAGATTATCTGACTTACTTAAGCATTTCTAATGTGGACTTTATCACAAGGGGCTTTTGGGAAATAATTTTCTTGTTACCAAAGGCGAGCAGATTTCATTTCTAGTTTGGAATTGTTCTGCTAAACAGCATTTCTGAATATGTTCAAAGACACATACTGCCTCTGTCATTTCCTTCTTTGTGGGAGGTTTGGATTTAAATTATGAAAATTGCCCTTCAGCGAGCATTTCTCAAAATGAAAATGGAAACTCTATTGAATCGCAGTTCCAGCATGTCACTCACACGACATTCACCCAATATGGCAACAAAGGTCCCTGAATGAAATGTTTGTGTGTGCCGGCTGAATGCTCTGACTAAACATCTGAAATGACCCTCACACAAAAGCGCCAGGCTGCAGCAGAACAGCAGAGCTCTGAATGTAATAAACCTGTGAGAGACAGAGCAGCCCGACTGACTCTGAACACATTAGCATAATAGGATATACATCACACTCAGTGTGTTGGGAAGAGAAAGAGACCGAGTGAGAGAAAGTGAGAGAAGGTAGGGGGGAAAAGAGAGAGAGAGGGGAACCAGAGACGTGACAGATTGGAAAGCGAAGCTCTGCCGGTTTTCACTGACAACAGGAGCGTGTCAACAATGACCTGGAAACCCAGCCATCAGTCAAACGTGCAGGTCCCGCCAGCGGCACTCCGAAATTCAGGGGGCCGTTCCTTTGGCTACGAACGCCTCCGCTCTCCGATGAACGTGTGCACGGCAGTCAGGTGACCGGCGGATGATGGGGAGAGCGGGGGTGGGGGGGGGGGGGGTTCCTACCTTTCATTATCCATGCTCCTGAAGCCGGGCAGGATATGTCGGAAGCTGCTGTTGCGGTCGAGCTTGGGCTGGCTCTTGGTGCGCTTGATGGAGCCCTTCAGCCTCCGGCTCAGGAACCCCTGGACAGGAAGCAGCAAGAGACCAAGAGTGAGATGTTTAATTCACAGTTTAAACAGATTACAGGGAGACCGGCAGACCTGGGAGCGAGAGCTGCGGGAGCGATGTTACATTGATTTCTTTCTCACTCCCCCCTCTCTCTCTCTCTCTCTCTCTCTCTCTCTCTCTCTCTACCCTCATCTGTGGCAGCTCAAAGCAACGTGCATTGTTGTCAGGATCTCACTACCACATCTGCTAGCAGCGCGCGCAGCCTGAGCATCAATGTCGATGCGAGACTCCAATAAGCACCTGTTACCATGGAAACTGTTGGCTGGCATTAAAAAAAAAGACTCGGTTGTAGAAGACAGGACTGACACGAGTTCAGAAAGAGAACAGAGATTTTTTTATAAAATAAAAAAACGTGACTGGCATGCCTGCGTAACAAAAGACGCTCTTACGTAAAGCGAGGACGGATTGATAAAGTGCAATAATTTTTAACTGCCCCGGGTCTGTCCGTGCGCAAATGGGAGAGTCTGATAAAAATCTCAGGGGATAAAAGAGAGGCTACACTCAGCGATGTTTTGGCGAGAACGTCGCTTGGTGAAGACAAAGCCGTGCCCAAGCCAAAGCCACAGACACTGACGAGATAATAATGGTGTTTGTTGCAAACAACACAAACACGCCTTCCTCCTCACAATTAACCTATCCTCATAATTAAAATAATTTTGGGGTATGGCTCTGGCAATTATTCCATCCAGATAAGATTGGAGACATACAACAGAGGAGGTGCCAGGGGACACATCTAATAATGCACACTGACAAGGGTGCTAAGCGCTGCGCTGTCAACGCACTTTAATTCCCGCCGTCGCCTGCTGATTGTCTGCTCGGCCGCGGTGACAAAGTATAAAACAACTCGACATGCTCCCATCTCTCTCCGCCTCTGCCTGTGGCCTGTCCAAGCGAGTGGAGCGCTGCTGAAACTGCCCGATTGTGGGTCAGTGTGAAGCTCTGACCTTGAACAGGACATTTCCTTGATGACTGGTGTTGAGAAGAAATCGGAAGTCATCACGCTATGAAACAACATGCATGAATGTGTCATGCACAGTACGGGAAAGAGGAGATGTGGTTTCACACCTGAATTAAGCCTTTTTTTCACGTGGAAAATCACACAAACACATGCACGCTCATACTCACGCACGCACGTGCACACACACACACACACACACACGCAAATACACACACATACACATGCACACGAATGTGCACACACACATACTGCATGCACACACACAACCATGCACGCACACACAAACACACACAGCCAGTGAAGAAGAAACCGGAGAGACGGGAGAGATCTGAAAATGCCTGACAATCTGAAGGAAAGAAAAGGGTGACCTTGAAAAGAAATCATCAATACCACTTTGCCAGAAAATCACGAGTTATCTCGCTGCCTATGCTCCTCTATATGGCATCTTTCAGTGGTCTCACGGAGATTTGATCTCAACCGTAGCTAAAGGAGAGCGAGTGACTGAAGTCTACTTAACTGTAGCTCAACTATGGCTGGTACTGTTCCCCTTCTGTCCCTTTCATTGCTCTCAGACACTCTCTGCTATCATTACATGCAGGTAAAAACATACTATTTGGGATAAAAGACTTGAGTTAAGCATCTGGGTGAGGCTACAGCTCCCTCCGCACAGTGCCATTTTTCCCTGGCGAAAGAATCTCTGTCACACGCCCTTCCTGAAAACACTCGCCCTCCTCGAGCCGACACCTGCAGCCGCAGTATTACAACTTTCCCATCTCCCTCAGCTCACGCGAAAGCTCATTTAACCCTGAAACAAAATATCAATTTCTAAACTACAGTTGTATTTTCTATTATAAAAAAAAAAAGTATAAATCAGTCATTCAAATCAATCGAAACGTATTACCCAGCAGATCGAAAGCTTTTTGTTGAAAGCAGAGGACAGGCGCATTCGATATGCTCAATATCCAATACATAGAAATTACCTTTAGTAAGATAGTAAGTCATTTACCAATGGTTTTCTATGTAGCATTTGTGCAGAGAATTATGTAAGTCCATGTGAGATCCCAAGAGAAGAGTGAGATTATTAGCGATCCCTAACCTACATACTGATAGCCTACTGGAAATGTTGTACAGGTCTTAATTTAGTCGAATGTGACGTGCTTGTCTTGAAAACTTAACTCACGAGTCGACCGAGCACAAAGCCAGCATTCATAAACCCCCGTGATGATAAAATGGGAAATGGGCAGAGTTAAATGTCATTTTCTACATACTTAAGTGTGCATGATTGCATGTGCATGCGCATGTGTGTATTTCCCTGGCCCTTCACAGCACACTGCCTCCAAACTCAATCCATGGATGAGTACCACCATGAGCTTGCAAATCGGACGTGAAACCTTGTTAGCAATGCGCTGTGTGGTTCAAGGGGAGGAGCAGAACCTGGGATATTAGACATAAAATAGACTACCTTGCAGCGGAGGTGCTATTACACATCTAACTGATAAATAAACTCCTTTATAGAGAGGTAGAAAAGTGAAGAACAGTGCAAGTTGCATTTGTGAGGATTACAGACAGCTTGTGGTTTTGGGTTAGGTTTTTCATTCCCCTGACAAACAGACCTAACAGCAAAGTCAGGGCTCAGGGCTATTTCGAGAAGCACATTACCAACACAGCAACTTCACAGGAAGCAGAAAAATAGACCAGGGCCTGTGCTGCCAGTCTCTTTCCAGACTGCTATGTCTGCCTTTCTCTTGGATACTTTAAAAATGGAGAACATTGAGGACTTGCAGCTATCATTACAATAAAAAAAACTAAATTGCCTCCTGTAGTATGATAGTATGATAGGATTCTTTCCACGCCCTGATGTTCATCTAGGTATTCTTTCTATCTGAGGGTAATCAGTGTCGGCCGTGGTTAATAATGAATTATTAACCAGCCTCAGTCATAACATCGCTCATGAAAAAAAGAGAGAGAGAGTGAGAAACCCTATAAGGTTCCTTGCTTCGCTCGAATGTTGGGTAATTGATTGCTGTCCTCATTAACATTCTGTGCAGGGCCTGCCGCTCTGTCACTGCAAGGTTCACGGCAACGTCTGCACCCTCTGTTTTGATTAACAGTACTGGAGACAGATGTCGCATTTGATGTTTGACACGATGACATTTTCCAAGGTTTGCGTGCAGATTCCACAGATCTACCTTGTTGAGGTGGCGCGTGTGATTTAAAAAAAGAGATAACCCAACCAGCGTGAGGCCAGCACTGACATCACACCAAAACTAGCGTTACACCTGGGCTCCCAAAAACAACACAAAGTTCTGGGTTTACCCGGCTCATACTGACAGAACTTCAGCACTGTCAGATGAGTGAGATCATCATATTTGAGAGAATGCTGTCAGAGATTACAGCGCACTACAAAATGGAAGTAAAGGGTGTTGCCTTTGCCTTTAAGGCAGGAAAAAGAGCAATGCCTACCTCACTGTTATCATTTATGTTTATTTAAACCGGTAAATGACTTAATTTTTATTTTTAGTGATGCTCTGGGAAATCAAAAGAAGTAAGGAATGCAAAAAATTGTGTAGCCAACCAGATGCGGGAGATGATTAGTCAGCCTGATGTCGAAAGCCCAAAAACCCTGATTGACACCCCTATCCCCTATACCCCTATACTTTCACAAAGCACCTAGAGATCTTTATTGACCACAGTGAGTACACAGCTTGGTTTAATGTCTCATCCCAAAGATGTCCTACACCACATCCTGATTGTGCTGGCGATCTGGATTTTGTTTTAGTGCCACCTACTGGCAACTGAGTTTCTAGGAGGTCTTCTATCCATGTACGAACACCAAGACTGCATCCCTGTGTCTACTGGCAATAAATGTAAGTGAGAGACAAGAGAAAAAACATTGTAACACCAAACCAATGACACCTGAGAGAATCGTCAATTCTCCGTTTGGTACAGGTGTCCTATAGCCGGCCCTGACTTGCTACATAAGCTTGTAGCCTGCCCCTGATGAGAGTGTTTCACTCTGGATTCCCAATGAATCCTGGTACCGGCTGACACCTGGGTCACCACGGACTACTGCAGTGACTGGTTGACACATACCTTGCATGCGCCTCTGCTGCCACCCTGTTTTGGGTATGACCTTAATGACTTGCGTGGGGTGAGAACCACCCCCATGGACTTATTAACCTCAGAGGAAACACAATTAATGACAATATGAGTCCATTCATAAAACATACGGAATCGGCAGTCACCTAGCCTTTTGTCTGGCCACCATAAAAATCATTGTAAAACATCCGGTAGGACAAGATAAGGTTGTTACGGCCCAAGCCGGGGCAGAACGGTGTGCCGTAGAAATTTTGCGTGAGCTGCTGCACATTGAAACGGTGGCATTAATTAGCAGAGGACACTGTTGCCGACACTTAATTAGGATTAATAAGTGTGATCCCACGTACCGTGTCAGAAGGACACCAATGCGCCATGCGCCCGTGAAGCAGTGCGTGGATAACCCTGACTGAGGGATGGAAGGGGAACGAACGAGGGGGGGGGGGGGCAAGAGCGGGACAGAAGGACTCGATGCCCGTTTTGCCGCCTTCCGCTGACACGTCCAGGTCAAGACGATACAATCCGAGTGCTTCGGATGGCACCGATCACTGCGGCAGAGCCCTGATGGAGCAACTCATTTTGCCGCCGACGCTCCGTGGAGAGGTCGCACTAATGGAGTGAGATGGAATCGGCCTCCATTAATGAACCGGGTCGTGCGCGCACCACATCAATGTTCCTCTCTGTCTTCCTTTTAATGAAAACCGGCCCGGCTAATCCAATCAAAGCCGTCAGGACAAACAGTCTCGGTGTGCAGAGAAAGACTAACAAAGAGAAAAAGATAACTGCTAATTCTGAATCAATACACGCAAGCAATATCCTCCACCCCCCCCACCCCTTCCCCCACCCAACTCCGACTGTTAATTCCCCTCATTGTGACATGACTGAAGCACTATTAGATTAGCTTTATTTTATTTTTCCAGTGATGGACAGACAATTTTCAGTGGATAACCGACAGACCCATCATGTCATTCTTTTCCCTCTTCCCTGCTTTCAGAGTTCTTGAGGAGTGGGCGACTGTGAGGTAGTGAGAGAAAGGGGGAGCGGAGAGACTGACAGAACAGCCTCGCGGGCAGGACGGGAGCGTGGAGGGAAGGGCGCGGAAGGGAGACGGGTGAGGCGGGCCTGTGCAGGGCTTCCTCGACAGCCCTGGAATTAGGGGTCCGTGGTCTCCAGCAGTTTTCCTCCTTCTCTTCATGATTTTATGAAGAGGATTCCCAGCAGAGAGGCTCGATATTAGGCCTTTCGTTAGATATCCTCATAGGCGCTGAAGCAAATGCACTTCGAAGGACGGCACGGTATACATTAGCCTGACAGACCTGACCTTATACTCCCCACCTCTCCACTCCACAGTGTTTGCTCATCTTTCATATTAGCCCATCCTTCAGGTAACCCTGACACCTGACCAGGGAGAGAGGGCAACCGCTGCCGGAGGGCTCTTAGCGCTGTGTGAAAAATGTCCCCTGCCTCACTCCTGCATCTTATTTTATGATGACACGTTATTTTATTGTTTTCAATGAAAGGAATGTATTGGGTCTACAATACAATACATCTCAAAGTGCATTACACGGCAATTGTATTTTATGAGGCAGTTTGTTAAAACAGAGGAGTCTACATTGCCTGGCCAAAAATAAAGTCGCACACTCTAATAATTTGTTGGACTGCCTTTAGCTTTGATTACGGCGCACATTCGTCGTGGCGTTGTTTCGACAACCTTATGCAATGTCACAACATTTATTTCCGTCCAGAGTTGCATTAATTTTTGGCCGAGATCTTGTATTGACGACGGGAGAGTCGAACCACACCGTAAAGTCTTCTCCAGCACATCCCAAAGACTTTCAATGGGGTTAAGGTCAGAACTCTGCTGGCCAATTCATGTGTGAAAATGATTCCTCATGCTCCCTGAACCACTCTTTCACAATTTGAGCTCGGTTAATCTTGGCATTGTCGTCCTGAAATATGCCTATTGATGGGATAACCTGGTCATTCAGGTACTGAATGACTTCATTTTATTGCTGCATAACGTTGCTGAGCCTAGACCTGACCAATTGAAGATCATAACACTGCCTCCAGAGGCTTGTACAGTGGGCACTATGCATGACAAGTGCAACGGAAACTTTTTTTTTGGCCAGGCAGTGTAACTCCGAGCATTAAAAAAAAAATGTCAAAAAGTGATCCAGGATCAACATTTTGATATCCTGTTACAGCAGAAAGTATATAGTAATACAGACATTATACAGTAATGCCATGAAAAAAACAAATGTACCATCACCACAGAACTGAGTTCCACTATCCACTATGAACCCATTAGCAAGCACTGCATTTTTTTAGATATCATTTATATAACAAACCATTGCTGAAATATAAAAACTTTTAGTCTTTTCACACAGATTCAACAGTGATACAACGTCTTGGGTGGTAATTGATCTATGAAAAAGATAAGTAATCTATGCTACTACTGTATCTATGAAAAAAATAAGTAATCTATGCTACTACTGTTTCTATGTAAGACATAATTAATCTATTGTCCCCCACCCGATGAAATCGGAACAGTGACTATGAAGCGGTGTATGGCCGTGTGTTTGTTCGTGTGTCACACTGGTTTTATTTTTTATTTTGTTTTATATGCTCCATTTAAGTACATCATATGGTGCCCCTAGTAGTCAGTGGTTTGTGCAAAACTCTCATTGACCCCCATTATTACAACACTTACTGCTCCCTATTGATGCCTAGTGGTAAAGAAATTGACAAACAAACCAGGAAATGTGGCCGAGTTAGTTATCTAATAGACCATGGCTGTGTCCGAAGCAGCACCCTTCCATACTATTAGGTAGGCTTGTTGAGTAGACAGGACAAAAAATTTGTTAAGTAGGCAGAATTTTCTCTAAATATAGTATACTTAAAACGCCCGTATGATGCACTTATTTCCGGGGTTTTGCTGAGTATATTATACTTTTCATGAAGTGAGGTGCAGCTTCACTGACATTTTCCTTCAATAACAACAAAAACAACACGTGATGGCCATGCAAGGGTGGGACATCTTACGACACATCTGTAGTATTGTAGATGGCTAAAATAACCAAGCAGGCTAGGATGTACGTAACAACATCCACAGTATGGTGGATTTTTTTGTACGTACTGTCGCATACTAAACTGCACATTAAACAGCACACGTCTGCCAGTACACTATACACAGGAGACAGGACGCAGTAGATAGGGCTTTGATTCGGACACAGCCCATCTCTGATTTTACTCCCAGCTTTCTCCAAATTAATGGCGGATGGAAGGTTGTAAAATTTTAGTAAGTCTTTCCTTTTTTCATTTTCACTTTTACTTAAGAATCCCCAATAGACCATCATATTACTTGGATTTTTATTTTATTTAGTTATGTAGTTAATGCCTGAATTGTCAAAACGTGTTTACTATTTGCTTGTTTTACTATTGTATCTATGAAAGAACACATATATGCTAACATTGTATCTATGTAAGAAATAAGTCATCTATGTTAGTACTGTATTTATGAAAGAAATAACACATCTATGCTAGTACTATATCTATGTAAGAAATAATGTATCTATGCTTGTACTGTATCTATGAAAGAAAGTGTAGCTGTTAGTAATCACCTTACAGAAAGTGTATGGAGTAAGCAGGCAGCTGAATGATCACACTGTGCAGAATAGTAATGCAGGAATTTACACTGCACTGTGTGTATCAGCAAAAATAACTGGTTTAATGACCTGAAAGCTGTGGTGATGGTAGGCAGTTGTGCTGTGATATTAATTTGATATTCAAATATTCCAGGACTCCCAAGACTAAACTTCAAATAATCAACCCCCAATTCTCCCCTGCCTTCCCACCCCATGAACTACATGGAAGTCAAATTTTTCTTCTTCCTGTACAAATAATGACTTAGTGCTCTGCATATAGTCATGCATTCGAGCAAGAATATTAATAATATCAGTTCATTATATGTTATCTTATGCAGGCTCTCCTTAATAGATATTGGTGAAAGAATACAGCTGAATACTGAATTTAAAAAAAGTAATTAATAAGTGGTCAATACCTGAACCCAGTAATTGATCTCAAGCTTGGATGAATTAACATTTGTATACGTATGATTTATGCTTTGAGAATGACCGCTGCTTGGACCTCAAGATTAAAGATATGGAACAGAGTAATGGTCAAATCTGACCAGATTTGGGGACCAGGGGACCAGACTTGCAAACAGCTGCTTTAAACTGGTCAGAGTTACAGTGGACCGTACTCGCTGTCCAGGTCCAAAAACAGCACTGGCAACTGCTATTCAGACCATTATACTTTACCATCTGTTCAAATGAAAAGGACAGCAGTCTTTGGACCACATTACATGTCTAAAAATGGAGTCAAATCTCTTTCTGTCAAACTCTGTAATATTCAGTTATGTAACAGGGTACATAGATTTCCCTTGAGTATAGAGACAAATGGAGAGCTGAGAGTCCACTATTTTAGACGTCTACAATCAAGAGGCAGACAATAACAGAGATGGATACAGTACTCTAATAATAAGTTGACTGTTTCAGTCTAATACTAGTAAGTACTACCATTACTATAGTTCACAAGGCTATATCAAGGTTGTGCAATTTTCACAGAGCAGCATAACCTACACCTGCTTGACCAATAACAATAACTCTAGTCACCTTTCTGTGCATTTAGCCATTTTGACATTGCTGTGACTGATACAACAGTATATCTGTGGCCAGGGGCAGAAAAACAGCCTTGAACAAAAATAAAGCCCTCAGTCAATCCTAATATGGAGGGAGGGAGAGAGTGAAGGAGACGGAGATGGTGGGAGAGACAGAAAGAGAGAGAGAGAGATTTAGATCAGTGCCTAGGGGGCTGCATTGGATGTCACTATAAGTCTGAGCAGGAGAAATAGAGAGTGCTAGAGAGTCATGTTTCAGGAGGAGCTTGGCCAGGGTGTGGACAGCAAAGCAAAGGTTCACCCACGGGTCACTTGACCATGACGCAGTCAAGGGTACATGGCTCAGTAACTGTGTGGGGTGCATGCAAGGCTCTGACCCGGCCCAGGCCTGTCACATCATTCTCAACTGACTGGGCCGCCTCCAGAATGCACTACAAAGCCCACTGTCTTCTTAACACAGTCATAGAGAAAGCTGATATAACCATACAATAACTGGCCTTGACTTCAAGAGTCGTATTTTGCTTACACTGCTCTTGAATCTCAAAATAGCAGACAAACTGGTCCGCTGTGAGAGTGGAGCGCAACAAAATATCCTCTAAACAAATGAGATGCCAGCAAAAGCCTCCTTCATTTTAGGATATGAACACAGACCACAACAGACTGATCCATGGGGATTAGACCGCCCTATTAAATATTCATTACTGTTTTTTCGTCTGTCATTGACTTCCATTTATTGTGGAATAGAAGCTGTGCATCCAAAGAGCTGCAATAGTCGGGTCGGCATGTAATTGCTATTCGTGCTCAGCGCTCAGAGAGGCAGAAGGATTAAAACAATTGTTCTGTCCATCTCCCTCTCCCTTCCTGCTCTTGAATTTGTTTACTTCGCATCCCCCAATCCCATATGCTACAGATTCATCTCAATTCAGCCAAGAGGTCAGTTTTTGAAAGAAAGTTTTAGAGGTTCACGGTTTTTGTTATGAAAATGCAAAGGAATGAAAATAAAATAGTCTAGGTTTCTTTCTTTCATGGGTATTGTGACTGCTACCTGCAGAATTGCACCTTGCAAGCTCTTAAAAAATCCAAAAAGGTGAGCATTTTGTGAAGAGCGCTGCGATGCGGTGACACTTATGCAGTTCGGGAGGAGTGAAATCAGTCACTCGGCAAAGATATAAAAAGCCATGAAGCATCTGGTCCTCTGCTTCGCACACAGCCAATGCACATGTCATAAGCTCACAGTATGTGAAAAGGTATTGTGGTGAAGGTGAAACGTGAATAAAAAGTAACTTCAAGACAAGAATGAGAAATAGAATACAACCATATCCATTAATACGTTTCACAAATGCCTAATTGTCAGCACAGCATGAATGGAATCACTTGTCAGTGTTTCGCAGAGAGAACATTTTTAATAATCTCCGCTCCTGTGCATCATACTTATTTGCCGTTTTAACTGCAAATCTAGCTTATCTGTGCATTTGCCACTGGAGAACAGAAAATCATGGGACGATTAAATTAAATATCATCATCACTAGCGTGACATATCACAGATAAAATTCCCTGACAAAATTCCAGTCAAACCAGTCCCATGTGCACACAAGAAATTCTGGAGGCCTGACGATGAACTTCTTTAGGTATTAATCAGAAGTCTGTGTAAGCTTGGTTGTGATGACATTTTCCTGCTGATGCCGATTTTCTGATCTAAGACCAGCACATGACGTCTGCTCGGGTTGGAGAGACACAGCGGCAGAATGTAGTGGTATTACACCAGAGACACTGAGACGGCTTCACAGGTTGCTAATCGCTCATTAGCTTTCCGGTGAGAGAGCCCAACCAGACAGCAGCTGCAGGAAGTCCGGGCACAATTCCATTACAATGTGTTCCCTCCCTCCATTTAGGAATTGGAGGCTACAAACGGAGCCGGTGCCGTGGCCTTTAATTGAATTATGGTGAGAGCACTTACCAGAGGACAGTGGGCTCTCAGGAGCCGTGCCAGTCCTGAGATGGGCCAAGCTCTTCCCCGCCCTTGGGCCATGGCACTGCAGACACACTGTATGCAGGCCTCTTCCCGAGGCCTCTCCTCATTTCTACATGCTGCAGCTGATTGATAAATGAACCCTCCGAACTGAAATCCCCTCTATTTCCAGGAAAGTTGCATTGTGGGTTGCTGAGGGCATGGCCTGTTAACGCTGCTCTTTTGTGGTTTTTGCATTTTCAGTTTTTTATTCCTCTATTTGTAGCCGGGCAGCCACAGAGTGCAGCGGGAATACTTTCAGTGTGTACATTCATTGTGCCTGTCAGCGTTGGAGTGGGGGATGTTTAATGAAGAGGCCGCATGCCTTTACGTTTACACACTCCCCTGTAGAGTCAGAGGGATGTGTCTCTTTGATCCAGAAGTGCAGCCAGAAGATTCAACAGCAGAGGGTTGTGGGTTTTTAGTGGTAGGTGGGAGGCCGTTCCTGTGAGCAGCATAATTCACCTAAAAAACCTAAGCAATGCATCTGCGGCTATAGCTAATATGTAACATGTAAGCCTCACAAATTGCCCTTAGCTGTCTGCTAGGTAATTATGTGATTCTTAATGGTTATGTAATACTTAGTGAAAGGCTTTGATATGGTGAAAAGGAGTTGGTTGGGTGGAATCTGAAATTGGGTGAACAACCACAGCCCCATTTTCACAATTTGAAATTTTCAGTTGTTCCTCTCAATTCAAAGCTTTGCCGCTAACAACAAAAAATAATATTGAGCTATACTCACTCACCTGTGACAGTCATGTTTCTCTACCATACAGGCCACAGGGCAATGTATTGCATTTCATGTGATGTAATTTTCTTAAATTATGCAAACCACAAGTTCTGCACACAGACATCTAACTAATAATTGCATCTAAACTAAACTGGTTCTGAAAACTTTACAGTAAATAACAACTTTTATATTTGTAATTATTTATATATTTACTATATTATATATCCTCTTTTTACTTTGACAGTGCTGAGCAGGTTGTGTGGATATACAGTACGTACTAAATAAAAATGAATGAACATGCTATGCAAAGGTCTGAATAGTCTTGCAAGCCAATGTATTTCTTTACAAACAACAACCCGCAGCTGAGTCTCTCTCTAGAACACTTTTGAAATTAAGATATAAAAATCGAAGTAAAAACCAATACCTAGACAATAACCTCCATTTCATTTTTCCCTTTGAAGTATGACGGATTCCTCTGAAATCATTGTAACAACCAATCTAAAATCACACTTTTTTGTCTTGTAGAGAGATGCAACTTGATTTATGCCCCCTACCAGACTAGTTGAAGGAAAATTTCAAATAAACGTGCAGCATGAGACTTGTATCTAAAGAATTCATCAGAAGCCTCAGTAACTTTGATGTCTGACCTTTCAACTGGAGGATCTATAGAGTTCTGGGGAAGAGCACTGAACAGCAGTGAAGACAACATTTATATCCAATTTATATCAAGATCCATGCAATCAAACGACCAATCAAACAAAGGCTTCTGCGACATTGACTTTGGACCTTGTGAACTGAACATGTATAGATTTCTGGGGAATAGCGTTATATACGTACGTATATACACTACAAGGCCAAAATATATGGACACCTGCTCATTCCAAAATTATGGGCATTAATATGGAATTGGTCCCCATTTGCTGCTATAACAGCCTCCACTGTCCTGGGAAGGCTGTCCACTCGATGCTGAAACATTGTTGTGTGGATTTGTTTCCATTCAGTCAGAAGAGCATTAGTGAGGTTGGACACTGATGTGGGGCTATGATGCCTGGCTCGCAGTCGCCTTTCCAATTGATCCCAATGGTGTTTGATGGGGTTGAGGTCAGGGCTCTATGCAGGCTAGTCAAGTTCTTCCATACCTATCTCAACAAACCATGTCTGTATGGACCTCTATTTGTGCATGGGAGCATTGTCATTCTGAAACAGGAAAGGGCCTTCCCCAAACTTTCGACACAGTTTGAAACCCAGAATCGTCTTTGTCATTGTATGCTGTAGTGTTAAGATTTGCCTTCACTGAAACTAAGACTAGACTGAACCATAAAAACCTGCCACAGACCAAAAGGTGTCCACATACTTTTGCCTATATAGTGTATATACACTGTTCAAATAAATGAAGGGAACACTTAACCAACACAGTATAACACCAAGTCAATTAAACCTCTGGGATATCGACCTGTCCAGTTAGGAAGCGTAAACGAGTGTGAATCAATTTCACCTGCTTTGGTGCAAATGAAAGTGACAACAGATGGACAGGAGAGGCAACAGCAAGACAACCCCCAAGAAGTAAATGGTTTTGCTGGTGGTGGCCAAAGACCATTTCTCTCTCCTTATCCTTCCTTTTTCTCTAGTTTTGCATTTTGCTAGTGCCCTTGTCACTACTGGTAGCATGAGGCAGTACCTGCAGCCCATTCAGAATGCACAGGTAGACCAGCTCCTCCAGGATGGCACATCCATACGTGCCATCGCAAGAAGGTTTGCTGTGTCTCCCAGCACAGTCTCAAGAGCGTGGAGGAGATACCGGGAGACAGGCCATTACACGAGGAGAGCAGGACAGGGCCGTAGAAGGGCAACAACCCAGCGGCAGGACGGGTATCTGCTCCTTTGTGTGAGGAGGAACGGGAGGAGCACTGCCAGAGCCCTACAAAATGACCTCCAGCGGGCTACTCGTGTGCATGTTTCTGACCAAACTGTCAGAAACAGACTCCCTGAGGGTGGCCTGAGGGCCCAACGTCCTGTAGTGGGACCTGTGCTCACAGCCCAGCTCCGTGCAGCTCGATTGGCATTTGCCAGAGAACACCAGAATTGGCAGGTTCGCCATTGGCGCCCCGTTCTCTTCACAGATGACAGCAGGTTCACACTGAGCACATGTGACAGACGTGAAAGAGTCTGGAGACGCCGTGGCGAATGTTACGCTGCCTGCAACATCATCCAGTATGACCGGTTTGGTTTAATTGACTTGGTGTTATACTGTGATGATTAAGTGTTCCCTTCATTTTTTTTGAGCAGTGTATATACATACAAATATATTTAATGGACGTACGTATGTGTGTGTGTGTGTGTGTGTGTGTGTGTACATGTGCATGTATTAGGAGCACTTTATCACCTTGGCCTCTGACCTGCCATAAAAAGTAATTAAGCACCACTTAAGTTAATTGGGAAAAAAAACTGTACCAAAATATTCCCAGATGAATATGTCCTTGCCTCTTAGCTCTTCCTGGCTCATACTACACAGGGGAAAAAAGGAAGGGTGTAGTATGCTTTTTAGTAGAGAGCTTGCCATCTTAGATTCAATTTCAAATAGCAGTGAAGCAGCTGCAAGTGATGGAGTGATGACTGAAATAAGCTCTATCCCGTCCCGGTTTGACATGAGCTGGGGGACGTAACTCACAGTCCCCGAGAGGCGAACAGTGGGCTAGTGAAATGCTGATGCTATCCCCCTCTGTTGGAGAGTTGGACAGGAGAGAGTGCTCTGGTAACCCGATCACTGACATCACTGTCACATGACACCACTCCATGACATCACCTCCTTTCTGGTCTGTCTGGAAGTAAGTGAACTTGGCAGCTGAGGTAGTGATGCCAACACAAGACCCAGAGACAGAGAAACAGAGATTGTTTTTGGTAATATGACAATGTAGAGACCATTATAGCATAATCTGAAATTCAATTCAGAGGAATAAATGTAATATTGAGAGAGACTGAGAGACAGAGAGAGAAGAAGAAAAAACATCTTAAGTGAAATCAGACTTTTTAATTGGTGTGTAATGGTGAGAATTTGACCCAGGAACGAATGGAATACACAAGATCTCCTGCTGCTGGCAGACCCGACATATGGATCTCAGCAGGTACCCAACAGGCGGAGAGAGAAATATGTGGAGACACACAACTCCACCTGGGGAACCTGTCTGTGCTACACTGGGTCGACATCCAATCTCTTCCAGTGGAGTCTCTATTGGACATACCTACTATTTACTAGTAAATAGGTTTTATATTGTTATGTTAAGTAAAAAAATATAAAATCATGGACTATTATAATGGACCATTGTGAATTGCATCCAATACACGTGCTGAATAAAACATGTTGATCAAAAAAGATCCAGGCTATTGAGGTATTCATATTTGCCAGTTATTTTTTTTATCTTATGCAAATGATGATGGTGCAAAATAGTATCATTATCAGTTTTAATCAAGGGGTTGGCCTTTTTAAAATGATTCCTTTTTTATATTATTGGTCTTTACTTTGTACATAATCTTTTTCAACCACTATCAGGTAGAAAGCTAGTTCCTTGGCCCCGGTAACAATATACATTATGCCCTGGGACGAGCGTTATCATAAATACATGAAAGTACAAAGTTATCTGAATGCTTTGTCTCTACTACTAGGTGGCTGCACACTTGGCTTAAGACCATTTCTGATATTGAATGCACTTCTAAGTCTGAACATACATTTATACCTGCACTGAACCTCAACTACCCTCTCAGCTTATGTTTCTATAAAGAAAATGTTCTCAAGATTTGTGTATGTAAATTATTTGAGGTGGTTGAGGTGTGGTTTCATGTGTGGTGAAATGTTATTTAGTTTGTAATTACACAATATATGCCAAGCAATTCCATTAATATGAAAAAAATGGCTATCTTGTGCTGCCAGTAGATGGCAGTATAATAATAACTAGATAGTTTATTAGCTGGGGGATCTACATTCTTTGTCATAGAAAGCCGTAGGGCCCTCTAGTTAATATTTAATCAACATTCTTAATTACTTAATTGCATTGATTATTTGGCTCAATTAGACTTCAATGATTTAAGATTAAGAAGATCCAGGAATTAATTGTTCTATCCAGGAATTAATTGTTGTTCAGAGGGCATAAACAATGATGAAATAAAAAATGTGTCATAACCAAGATAAGAAGATCCAATCAGTAATAAATTATAATAATGCCAATAATAATTAGAGTGTACAGTCTCTTGTAATAATAATCTAAATTGGCCAAACTTGAATCTTGTTAGTGGTGTATTTTACGTTAGCTTGTACCAAATAATTTGACCATGATAGGTGATTGATTGTTTCATTAGTGATGTGAATGAGCCAGACAATGCAATCACCATCATCAACATCCATTTCATCATCTTCACTGCCCCCATGATTCTCATCACAGATATAGTATGAGAAATTTGAATAAACTCACGGTCTACCGTGAGCGAAAGAAGTACAGGGGCTGGAGCCTTATCACCATGACAACATGGATTCAAGACACTGATCGGGGCATCTATGACTCAAGGTCTTTGGAGACAGTGACGCAATCTCCCCCCGGTAGGGGAGAGGGGCATGATGGGCATTCACGTGATGTCACAGATGTGATCACAGGCGCTAAAGCAGTGCTTTTATATGGTGATTCCACATTGCTTTCAAAATGCAGAGAGATATGCCGGTGAGCAGCCGAGTTGAACGCGAGAGTTAAGCACTGTCCCCCACAGCTTCAGGAGGCAAGACGTTTCCCACCCCGCCGAGCTTCCTGGTCTTCTGACACAGACCCGGAGCCTCTTGTTTGTCGCCCCCCTCTCCCCACTGCGTTCACTGTTCATACGTTCATTTCTCAGGAGGGACAGACGCTCGCATTACTCATCCTGCGGTCTCGGGTTGGGTCCGTAACGCCGCGGTTCTGTTCTGTCAGGAGCAATTGCTGCTGTCATTAATTCGCCTCGGACCTCCGCCCTACGTCTCTCTCAGAGGGCAGCGCAGCATGGAATACAAACAAGCAGCGCTGAGAGAGGGGGGGAGCTGTCTCTATCCGACCCTCTCCGTTAGCTCCGATAACTCCGGCGTGTCGCGGTGCAGCGATGTTTGTTCGGCCGTTGGTCTGGCAGGCTGCAACACTCCCCGGGTACCGGTACCCATCGTCCTGTGGTTCAAGATCGAATTCCGCCCCCCGTAACTGCCGGACCACATTCACTAGCTCCTCTGTGGTTCGTGCCGTGGGTGAGTGGCACGTAGTAGCTCTACTTTCGTTAACAAAAAGGCGGGACCTGGCTCAGTGATCCTGACAGCATGCAGCGCCACGTCCTGACTAATGCCGACATTCATCACCACGCAGGAACACCTCCGTACCCCGTGCTAACCTTCACAGGAAAACATCTGGTCAAAGACCACAATCCCTAGATCCAGGGGGTGGGGGGTGTCAGGGTACTATGACGGCAGCCATTGGACTTTCTTCTGCGACTGAGATGTGACTGAATATAACATTGTTGTGAAAGTAAGAATTCGATTGTACTGTGTGGAAATGCATCCTGCAACATGAAGCTAGATGAAACATTATAAAGATGGATTTCCATCGATGCCAGGCCTTTCTCGAAGTCTCAACACAGGCCAGTGTTTCAGAAAGATTAGCATGTGTGGCAGATTTGCACAAGACATTTGTTTATAATCAGCGGCCTTTGAAATACCACGCTTTCGTGTCAAATAGCTGCGGCTAAGGTTCCCATCTGTGTCGAACGCCTTCAAGAATCACTGACACCCTGCAATATGTACCTCATTTTGATCAGAGCATCGCTGAGGTTAGGCTCACGAGGTCCCCGGCATCCGTAATTGAAACCAGATTGAGCTTTACTGTTCACTTTTTTAATGATCATCCGGTCCTGAAACCAGTTTACAGAACTTTCAGTTCATAAAAAATGAATTTATTCAGACTCTGGGAGGTCTATTAACATTAGTTTGTTTTTATTTGTCTCAAGCTACAACCCATCAAAGTTGGGAGCAGAGTTATTGTTTTGACAGGTGTTGTAAATGTACTGTTATATAACACATCAGCAAACTTAAAATATGGGATAGTAACAACATGTAAGAGAGGGAACCTGAGAAATGTGGGAACAAGCTTGGCATCTTTAATAATTATCAAGAAAATCGGCTTAGTTCTAATTAGAACTTGAAGAATATGTGTAGTGCATGCTGAATAAATACTGTGTTTTGTCTCCAGTGAGAAAACAAAACCCGGTAAAAAAATATTGGCAAGGTTACTTAATTTACCAAGATCAACTCAGTATCCCATTCGAGTGCTTAACTCTCTAAGGAGTACTACAGACTGTCACAATGTATCATACCATATTACACTCTGTCCTATAACTACACAAAGAAACAAACACTTTGTTTCACAAAACACACTCTAAAACCATGCCTCAGCAATGGTAAGAATATGAGCTAGCTGCTATTCTAGTTAAACAGGATGCCATCAGGAATACAGATACGTCTATATCACCAAGCACTCAGTCAACAGCGCATTTTCCTACTCACATATCAGTCAATAGCAGAACACACACATTCATGTACACACACGCATACACACAAACACTCATACGCATACACATGTCCAGGTCTACACACATACACACACCCATAGAACACACACAGATGCACACAAATGCATATACGCACAGATGCGCACACACACACACAGACATGCACACACACACACACGCACACACACACGCATGCACACACACACAGACACACACACACACAGACTTGTTGGGCGCTCACCGTTACCCGGAAGGGTGTGGAGGTGGTAGGCTCCATGGTGGGGGTCTTGTCTGTAGAGCTGCCGGGCATACTGCGTCTCCGGCCCGAACGCTCAGGGGGGGAATCTACTAGAGACAGAAGTAGAATTAGCACAAGTAGCACATCCCTTCACATAGTAGAGACAGAAGTAGAATTAGCACAAGTAGCACATCCTTTCACATAGTAGAGACAGAAGTAGAATTAGCACAAGTAGCACATCCTTTCACATAGTAGAGACAGAAGTAGAATTAGCACAAGTAGCACATCCCTTCACATAGTAGAGACAGAAGTAGAATTAGCACAAGTAGCACATCCCTTCACATAGTAGAGACAGAAGTAGAATTAGCACAAGTAGCACATCCTTTCACATAGTAGAGACAGAAGTAGAATTAGCACAAGTAGCACATCCCTTCACATAGTAGAGACAGAAGTAGAATTAGCACAAGTAGCACATCCTTTCACATAGTAGAGACAGAAGTAGAATTAGCACAAGTAGCACATCCCTTCACATAGTAGAGACAGAAGTAGAATTAGCACAAGTAGCACATCCCTTCACATAGTAGAGACAGAAGTAGAATTAGCACAAGTAGCACATCCCTTCACATAGTAGAGACAGAAGTAGAATTAGCACGAGTAGCACATCCCTTCACATAGTAGAGACAGAAGTAGAATTAGCACGAGTAGCACATCCCTTCACATAGTAGAGACAGAAGTAGAATTAGCACAAGTAGCACATCCCTTCACATAGTAGGCTACACAAAAACAAACACTTAGCCACTCTATTATGCAGACATGTAAAAAGTGCTTTCCTACTCAACATTGAATCTAAACACAGAGAGTGCGCTCATCATATAAGGGCAGGTTACCTTCCACAATGGCACGTGGGAGGCTCTTATGAAGCACATTTTCAGATTGTGTTTAATTAAAACCAGGATCAAGGACATGAACTGCGAATAAGACGTCTCATGTGGTTTCCATTATCTACACCTGAGGATTTGCTGCACATCTGATCAAAGGTCTTTGAGCTCAGAGCGCCTTTAAAAAAATCTACACATTAACAGGCATCCAGGGGTATCACGAGGAAATGTTCCAGCAGTTTCCGCTTACGGTGCTCAGTGAACTTCATTCAGGCCTTCCAGGCCTGTTGTTTTTCTCAAAAGAATATCCTAGCTGAGATTCATTACGAACACGACATTTGTTGTACAACCGTATAATATAGAGGGGTGTGTCCAATAAAGGCCACTGATTAAAAGCTCTTTTTTGACTCCCTAAACATGGAGAAACATTTCAAACACAAGCAGGATGATTAGAGAAACCAATATCACCATCTATCCCTGTGCTTCTGCAATGGATTTGATTGAGAAAGGAGTCCTTGATTTAAATATTGCGATATATTCTATATTCTAATGGCAAGGAAAGTACTGAAGAAAAAACACTGTACTTTTATAGGAAGCACATGTATAAGTCTGAAGCATGTATGAATCACGATCACGGCTCAGGTGATTTTATTGTGTTTTGTATGCATTTCCTTTGTGACTCTATATGAAGTGAACATACTACAGGTGTGAGAATATGAGGGGCGACTGTCCAATATTACATCGTGATTATCTGTGTTAAGAAATTAATAAAAGTGAATACAAAGCAAGGGACGATCTATCAGTCAAAGTTACCGCAACCTATCTTCAAAATGTGTATTCAAAATTACCTTCATAAATAGTGTTTCTAAATTGTACAATATCTTCGTCTTCAAAACACACGCAATATAATTGTAGTGTTTCTACAATCTCTTAGGCTGGGTGTAAAATGTTGCCTAGGGATATATAATTTTTGCTCAGAAACCACGGGGAAGGAAAATGTCATTATGGGAGTTGAAATGAAAAAAGTTAAAAACATTTAAACATTATTTATGTGCACCTCGCCCTTACAAAAACACGAGCAACATGCCTTGTGCGTGTGGAAATATCTAGAAAATGTTTCAGGTTGCGTGTGAAATCTTGCCATGGGAAAACACTGGGAGGCATAAAAAACGGATATAACCTAATTGTGAATTCCGAAATGTAGACAAATTAAATTGCATTGCACTGAAGGAAGAAGGGAGAATGTTTCAGAGGAAGAAGAGAGGAAAGGAGGATGTCACTTTGATAAATGGGGGGTGAACACAAGACTGAACCCTGCTGTATACTGGTGAGACGAGCGAGCCATAGGGGAAGATACAAAACAATGTGAGGATTAAAACCGGATGTGAGAGATCTTCAGCGGGCCATAGTTCTGCTGGATGTCAGGCGACTCGGACAAAACAGACACAACATCGCATATCTCTTGCTTCCTAATCAACGAACAAACCCACAGGTTTGATCAAAAGTAGATAAGGAGGCAGCTCCGACACACAGGACACAGTATTTTTTTGCTACTTCTGAAATTAAAACTTCGACCTAAAAGCTCTTGTTTCATTTGTTTGGCTAAAGGTGGTCTTATCTGGAGTACCTAATGAGGCTAACGTTTTGCACATTATTCTACCTTTGATGGCAGAAAAAACCAAGGCAGTCAATGGCGAATACACTACACACTCACACTACAACAGGTACGGAACATTTGTTCCGTGGTGCTGGCTATACCCCGGAGCAAATGGGTCACAAAGGCTTCTCCCATAAATGAAATATAGATGTCTACTGTATAAAAGATTGAGCCTTTAGTTCAGGTCTGCATTCAAAAAGGATCCAACGAAGAGACATTGCAAAGAATTAGCTTCGTTCTAGCTAATTAACCCTAATTAATGCAAATTATAATGCACTCCTCTCTGATTAACTCATTAATGTCCCTTACCAGAGCAACATAGTAACCACCACCATATTATAAACTAATTATAAACTTTTAATATTCTCACAGAGGAATTATGTAAAGCCAGCCAGCAGGCAAATAACAATCATTACCACAGTAATCAAAGTCATTAGAGAACATTATGACAATAAGACTGTTGTTTCCTAAATTGTAGTTCTATTCTAGTACTTCAGAAACATGCAGTTGTTCATTTTGTATATAGGCAGACATGTCAAAGCACTTTTTGGGACTTCTCACATCCTGTCATCCTCTCCTAAATGATGATTAAGAACAGAAAGATCAATATGTTTTCTGTGCAGGGCAGCAAAGCAGTGCCCTCTATTGGTGGAAATAGTAAAGGTGTGCAATTTCATTGGTTGAAGCTCAGAGAGAGAACCATAATTGCTCTCTGTGAGCTGACATTCATCATGCCTCTAATTTCTCTCCCAAAATAGTCAAAGTACGCATACACATCGCTAACAGGCATCCAGCACAACCTGCACCACCCACACACTCAGAAATAAAAGTACTGTGGAGGTAAATTTTTCTTCTGTAAGAAACAAATTCCCCAAATGTAACCCAAATGTAATGAAAGTACAATTATTTTCTATTTGGGTACTAATAAGTGCCTTTTCAGGCAAAAAAGGTACAAATTAATTATGTATTGCTAGCTAGGGGTACAATTTTATGTACCTATTGGGGTCTACAGTTGAGCAGTGAGCTTCTACAGTTCCCTAGCTGGGGTTGAATGTGGCCAAAATGAACGCAGCAGAAACAGGCTTGGAAAATGTATCAGAAATAACATGAAAGAGAGAGACCTGCTCTATCAGCAGGAAAAAGATTAACTTATACTAGTGTGTATATCTTTGTTGAATTCAAAGCAGCAGTACATGATAAGAGGGGGACTCTGGACTCTGCTATATTTCATTGTTTCATACTGTATTTGTGGGTGGGCACAGAGGAAAAATGTCTGTGGTTTTGTGAAAGAAGTATAGTATCTGCAGCTTTTCACAGGAAAATCCTGTTTTCCCCAGCAAGCACAGTGAACCTTTTACAGGGTTCCAAAAAACCAAAAACATTCAATAAAGTTTACTATGAGTAACGTAGACGAGTGGTCCATGACTCTATGGAGCAATGTGAGCATGGAAGAGATTGCATGAATGACGTCCCGTCAGTGTCACATAACATGCCTCTGACCCATCCTCTGCCCCGCTTCAGCTCAACAATCAATGTTAGTCCAATCATTTACTGGCTTACCAATTTGAGGGAAGGCTGACATCAGTATTAAAAGGAGTAGGAGATATGAGTGTGCAGTAGCAGGTAGTTCACTGGTGCGCTGCTAATAATGCATCCTATTTTACTTGACATTCGGGAGGCAGCAGTAATGCGTAGTACATTCTACATGCTTACTCTATTCGGGAGGCAGCAGTAATGCGTAGTACATTCTACAGGCTTACTCTTCTGAACAGCTTCCATGGAGCAATTAAGGTTGGATGTGCCTCATGGTACAGTAGGGTCTCATCTGGTGCTAGGAAACCCTGCCCACCCCCTGGTCATGTGTCCACATCCCACATGCCCTATGGCACAAGCCCCCCCCCCCTTTCAGAAGTACTTCTATCATTCCTAAAACAGATCATATCAGGGCACAAACACACACACACAAAAATCCTCTGTCACGAACAGAGAGTGAGTGGGGGAGATGTAAAACGTCACGAATGAAACAACAAACAGACACAGATGACTGTGCCTTTTTACAGTAATGAATAAAAATAATTACAAAGGAAATTAATCTCTAATGACTGCGGTGTATTAAATCATCTCTCCAGTTCTTTAAGTTGAGCACGTCGGGGGCACGAGACTCAAAACAAAAACGTCCGATTATTACTCACAGGGCACGAGTGGAAATAACAAAAGCATTTTATTTCCTGTCATAATATCTGCTTTGGCCGACTACAAATCAACAGCCACTACAACCGAGTACACAAGACCGAATTCAGAAACAAACGTATTTATGAATCAGCATAAGTCGATCAATACTATTGTGAGTCTTTCTTCATTCCTGACTGAGTTCCAATATTATGTGGGCCAGTGGTAATTTTTCTACCAAAAAAATAATAATACATACTTCATAATACAGTAGTTACATTGGGAATTATAATTAAAGAGTGACCAGCAAAAGCATAACTGATGCTTTTATCCACTGGATATGAGTGCCTGCTAAGTGATTCTAATGTGATGTAACTTAACTGCATAGCGCAAATTGTGTACTAAGTCAACTAAGTGAGTTATTACAGCAAGTCACACTGTAGTGCAAAAATGTTTTTCCCTGCCATAAACAAGACATTTGCATTTTTTGGATCCTCCTGTCACAGTGCTTATAAGTAGCTTATAATGCAACTTCTCATTCAGTCAATTCAATCTGTATGTTCTGCATAGTGTACAAGTGTCCACTCAGGAAGTACATGTAATTAGGTTGCAAGCTCTGAGCCGTAGCCGCTGTGATATGAATGTATATGACTTTGTGGCGTGTCTTATAGCCTTCACGTCCCAAAAAAACCGTCATTCCAGAATGCTGCTGCATCCCAATTCCACTGAGAAAAAAATGGAAGAAATTCAAGCATGTGAAGTCACTTTAGAAACAGCAGCCTGTTGGACTATAGTTAGTTATTCTATTTGCCTAATCAGAAAGGAAATCGTGGAGGGAGGCTGTAAAGTTTACACAAACATAAACAAAGTTGTAGACCACTTTTGCATCTTCTTCTATGATTGGAGGACTCTGCAGCTATAAACAAAAAAATACATAGAAAATCTATTTATTCCTGTTCCAAAAAATACAATAATTTGTGCGTATGTGATATTGTTCAACACACAAGTCAATCAAAACCAAATATAACACACAGGGTTCAAGTACAGGTGGTCTCATAATCAGAAAGCCTTATTCATGACTCATATGCCATCTGTAGTTTTCCTCCTGACTGTTATGGGAAACTTCCCACCACCATGCCATCTCAAATTCTATTCAAATCCATTTTAATGACATGAAAAACATTAGGTATTGCATTGCATTGCAGTGAACAAGCACTGATAACAGCACAATCAAAAACAAGAATATAAATAATATTTGCTCCTTTCACTATTTTTTCATGACTCTCATGCACCATATTAAAATATATATTTGAAAATATTTTCTTTGGAGTTTTGTATTTCACATTTTACTATATATTGCCAAATAGGATTTGAATCGCAAGGAGACCCACCATGGCCATCACTACCCTGCACCAGTAGCATAAACATACTCTATAGTAGGTATTTGTTGGCTCTTTAGGCATTCATGTCCTGCGGTCAACCATTAACTTTGACATTAGTCCTTAAACTAAAACAAAGTGTGACTGCGAAACACTGCCCAATCTGCGCAACCCCCGAAAAGTTATCTCCGTCGAAGTGGACACAAGCGCAACGAGGAAGCCACGGAAAGTAGCTGTGAGTGGAATGTCAAAATCACCTCTCAAACCATATTCATTACTTCAGCTTGTCCTTGAATGCAAACGGCAAATATAAAACCCATTTATTCTTCATCTGTGGAGGAAATGACTATTGAAAAGAGCGAAAAAGAAAAGCTCTTTTCATCTTGTGCCATATTACGTGCTCTTTTCTTCAAGTCATCAGCAGTACCATTCCCCTCCCCTCAGTGTCAGACGCCGTGCTCCTGGTGATGAAGGACAATTTTCTCTGTGTACCGTTTCCATGGAAACACAGACAGCTCCTCTGCCATTTCAGCCTCTACCCACAACGGGGAAAAAGGAGACGGCGGCTAAAACACAACCAAACTGACTTTTGCCCTCAGGTACACTGCAAGCTTATGTTTTTGAATTTCAAGGACTCTCCTCGTCTCCTAATGAATCTCCTCAAATGTAGCACTGTTCGGTTTATACTGTACCTCCATATCAATATTCATATCTATGCAAGTGCTCACATTCATGTAGCGCATGCATGTGTGTAGGCACTATATGAATTTTCGTACGTACGCATTGGAAGTCTAAGTAGACGTGTGCATGCAGGTGAATGTGTAAGTGAGTTTGTGAATGTGCATGTATTCAAGTATGTTTGGACATTGAAACACGATTATTCCTTGGTAAAAAAAATGGGAAATGGTTCATCTGAAACTCACCTCGCCTGAATGTTCAATGACTGTGGCACCACCTTTTGTGAAAAATCCTCATAAACAAATCCCAGGTGAATATGAAGACCACATTAATGTCAAATGGAACAAAGAGGTCTATTTAAGCCATTGCATTACACAACGTATCATATTTTATGAACACATTTTCCCCACAAAATGTAAAAGTGAATATAAATATTGAAGCAACATTATTATGTAGCTATTACTCCTTCTACACAGCACAAATATGCAATGCACATACGTACACTTAGCCTATTGCTACCAATGGCACTTCTGACATACCTTTTCTGACACATGGACACAAAAACAGACTGTAAATGCTAAAGCAAAGACTGGTACAAATTGAAGAGAAGAGCAACCGAACCAGTGGCGGTATTTTAACAACACTAGCACATGTGGTGCACAATGGGCGTGTGGTCCTGCGAAGCAGCTTTCAGTTTGTAGTGAGTTGAAATGAGTAGTGTAATGAGTGGCAAAGCATGACTGTGGACTGGCTAGGCAGGATGTGTTCCACTTTCACCTTAGAGTTAGTTCACTTCCTGCACTTTTTTGACATTATTCAATTTTTTGTGTATGTTGACACACAAACAAACCCTAACGCCGCTATCTCAGCCACGGTAAAGCCGGAAGGTTGTCAGAAACTTTTGTACATATCTAAAATGTCCTTCATCATACAGAGAAACTGTTTGGGACAATCGAAAACATAACCAAAACTGAAACAATATCAAAAACCCCACAAAGGGAACTATTCCTTTAAATGATCGCTTGCGTCATGAATCCTTGTTTTCCATTCTTCGTTCGTGCTCTTACTTGCTTCTCTCCTGTTTGACTTTCCATTACACAACATTTAAAAAACCTACCACAGGATCTTTCTACAGAATTTAAGAAATGTATGCAAGATTTATTGATAAGGCTACAGTAATACAGTATGTCCAATTCTTCTTCCTTGCTATTATTATTATTATTATTATTGAACTTTTATTATTTTATCGTCGTCGTCGTCATCTTCACCATCATCATGGCCACATGCAGCTTTCTTGAAGCAAGGATTGTATTACAGCATACCACCCAACCATCAAAACATCTGAAAGGCACGCGAAGCATTCTCAGGGTTCATTCAACTACATAACGCTCCACTGACAGCTGACTGAAAGCTTTGAAGCTGTTTAAAGATGTGTGCCACATCATCTGCCAGGGTCCACATGCCACGTCTTGAGCAGCTCACAACAGTGATCCATTCTTGTCATGGCTTCCTGTGAAATTCTGCAGAAAGTTAAGAGTTGAAAATGAATGAAAATGAATGGGTGCCGACTGGGAGTAACTGGCAAACCTTTTACAATAAGTTTAAAAAAATGTATAATCTGGATCGCATCTGTGAAATATTTGGTTTATTTACAATAAACCATTCAGTGGACAGGTAAAAGAGTGAAGGAATTTTAAAGATAAAATAAATGTTCACTCTCAAGCCACCATCCTGAACTTAAAAAACCTTTTACTTGAACTGAGTGTATCTTTCTGCAAGGTAACTATTGCTCTGGATATGTACAGTATAGGATACTTCGTGGGAACTGTATTGCTGTGATTGATTTGCGTGGACGGGACATTACTTATTTGCTAACACGACATATGCTCAATTCATACCTGTTGTTCGTGTAGGCCTACTCTTTTTTAAATAATATTTTTACTGATATACCTTTTATTTGCAAATGAAATACAACTGTAGAATAAATATTTCATAATTATTTATTTTACTACGATGGATTTAATTATGATGCCTCCACAGCACATTTAACAAATTTCTATTGCCATATTTCATGTTACCTATCAAGGACTGTTATTGCTGTAGGTATAGCCTAGGTTTGAAGGGCCAAATTGTCAGACACTTTAAATGTGATAATACCACTGTGCCATGCGTTTGCACAAATCCACACCTGCAAATGACCAACCCATTTCCTCCTGTTCAGTGAAAAAAAAAGAAAAAGAAACTGGCATAAAAAAACCTAGGTGCAAATGTCCTTGCACACCACTCCTAAATATCAATCGGCCCTCGCGACAGCACCATTTTTGCTAGGAAGGGGCTTTTTGTATCCAGGAAATAGAGCCCATAAAGTTTCTTCTGTATGGTAGTGAGACAATGAAACTGTTTGATTTGAGAACACAGCATGCTATAGATTTAGGAGCTAAAACCTTGAACTGAAAAATTTGATTTTTGAAAGGTAGTTTTCAGGCTCAATGTACAAACAACCGGCAAAAATTTTGCCCTTTGCCAATGATGATAATCTGCAGATGTGATGTGTGATGAGGATACTCGGTCAGAATGGATTTCTGCAGTTTCTCCTAACAATTCTTACTCAATTAAAATTTTAGATTACAAATGATAAGTTAACGGCGGCATTTGCTCACACGTAAACCCCCCCTTCCCTATCGCTCTCTCTTCTAAGTCTAATGTAATATTAACCTTTATTAGCACAAGGTCAGATAACACACTTCCTGTGAATGTTCAGAACCATTCCATCCAGGAAGGCTACCCTTTCCATTTTAGAACATTCCAGACTTTCCAGTCAGACACTGAGAGCCTGCAGTCACAGTTAACCCTCACACATCTAGGCTGCTGAAGTTGCAACACACTCAAAGCAATGCATTGGGCTGCAGTCCCACCCTGTGGCCCTATCTGCAAACCCAGGTGAACTGCTTATGGCTCATCTCCTTCCAGGCTATGGTGCAGAGGAATCCAATTTAACACAAATCGAGAAAGTCTCCGCTGGACGTTTGGGGAAGCAGGGCTGACGAAGTTGGTGTAGGAAGTGCTCGTAGCCTTAGTCTCCGTTGTTTCCCCCGTGACACCCTTCTCCAAAAAGGCTTCCCTGAAACACCAGGCCCACTTTCGAGCATTTGGACAATTGTGTCTAATAAGGGAGGAGCTGGTGGCTTGACAGCATAGAGACAGTAAAGAAGTAGCAGCCAGGATGGGCTCTTAACAAATTAACAGGATGGGCTCTGCAAATTGCGCGCGGGTTCGGACGCAACAGCAGTAGCCTTATTCAAACACCACTCCAACTGTTTGCTTGACTTTATTTTTTTTTGCCCCTCTTTGCTTTTTTTCACTTATAAAATTAGGCAAGTGACCCATTTGCTGTCAAAGTCATCGCATATCTGGTAGCTTCCGCAACTCTTTCTCGTCAATCAAATGGATTTCTGTCACACAAGGAGACGTGGTTCAGGCTAAATGAGACGGTTTTGCATATTTTCTGCATGTGCTGCTCCGCCGAACCATGAGCGCAGGTTCTAATCAGGGAGTGGGCGCAAGAAGTCATTCGAACAGAAAGCAAATGAACAGCAGCAAGCAGCTAACTGGAAAGAGCATAAACTCTGCATTTGAAACCCCCCCTCCCCTCCCCCTGTTTTTTCCTGACTGGAAATCAGCTCAGAATTGATACGAGAGGGAGACAGCGCTCATGCAAGTAGGCAGTCGCCGTCTGGCTAATCCTCCAAAGACAGCTTCAGAACTCAACATCGGTGCAGATCCCTGCTTTGTTTTGTTCTACTTTTAAGAAAGGGGCTCAACTATGAGACAATCGCACAGCGAGCAACTCTTGCATCTTCTTGGTTACTTCTCCTGGTTTTGCACTGGCTACTGAAAACTATAACAAGCAATATGGATGTGGGACAGATGCATTAGCCACCATGGAAATAGGAATACCAAACAAAACCACACGTTTTTTTATTGCACAGAGATGCAAACGTAAAAGGTGATCAACATTGATGCGTTGTGAAGCAAAACAAAAATACTTATTCTCTATCCACTCCTGAATGCTGCTTTCATACAGAACTCCTTGGAATGTGAATGGAAACAATTTATTCCATTTGAAGCTATTCCCGAGAATGACTCTCGGAGCTGACATGAAGCTAGAAGTGGATGTTTCCCAAATGGTTTTTGTCCAGGTTATGCAGGCCTTCAAGAGCCTTATATCCACAAATTAACAGGTTTTGTGAAATGCCTAGATAAAGATTTTACAATTATAAGAGATTTACATAAACCCTACTCAGTGGAATGGGCTTTTAAACCCCCAAAGAACAAAGTGGACAATAACTAATTCAAGTACAAATGAAGAGGAGGCTGTCTGTGTAATTACCTTAACGCTAACTGAACAATTTGCCTTCCATTATAAGCAAAAGGCCACTGCTCAGACCATGGTCCCTGTTGCAGGGTGTTGCGTGTTTGCACATGCTTGCATACCTCCCGTTGCTCAGCAGCCAAACTTTGTATAACTTCTGAAGTTGTGGGAGGGATACCAAACACAGACGGTAGTGTAGATTTGCCACAGGGTTGTCTATCAGATGACTGCTATCTATCTGATCTCCTGTGCCACAGCAGTGTACCCAAAATAATCACACTCATTACTGCATCAAAAGGTATGTTGTGTAAATATGTTGTGTCTGTTTGCTTTTGAGTCTCAATATTGGTCACGGGAGAATAACTGCTATTCTGTCAAGAGGTGAGTCAAGCCATTTAAAACCAGATTTTTAAATGAGAGCACAAAGTACAACAAGCCATTTATAGTGTTATGAGATTATTTAAATGACCCAGCCTAGTGTTATCTGTCTTATTATTGTGTCATTATATTCCCTCTTGGGATCCATGTTAGTGTGCTGCCACTGTAAGTGGATACAGTCTTTTTAGAATCAAAGTTAATTGTCACCATGACCTGGATGCTGACCAGAATGAACCACATCCTGACTGTTCTCAGTTTTATGAGCTAGACGTAACAACCATTCAACATCTACCCCCCCCTTTAAATTCCAATCTATTCAACATTTAGAAAGAGATATCAGAGGACAAGAGCCTTTATGTGCTATCAAGATAGTATCAACATTTTATACATCCTATTCTCCCATTTCAAGGTTTAAGGATTTCGCTTTTTGTGAAGGACGTGCAATAGTAAAGCCAGTCCATAGCACTCCACTGTCACTCGGTGCCCTAAGGTCACTATTGGTGTTGTTACCTTGGTTGTCAGTGATCTTATGGGTGTGTCTGTTGCCATGGCAACATATACGCATTGACCGATGAGTGACAGATGAATTGTGGCAGTCGCCGGAATCCCTTCTCCACATCACTTACAACACAATCGAACGGAACAGAAGAAAAAAAAACAAAAAAACCAATTGGATTCCTGATACAATGTCATTCATGCCTCATTACGAAATTCAGCAATGCGGTGCATCAACAAGAGGTGAACTCCAGTAATACATACACTCATATGCAGCCCTGTACTGGCAAGTAGCGTACAAAATAAAGCGTCTGCAGGAAATCTCTGCAGCTGCCAACCGTGTGGAGTGGTCAGAGCATGCAAGCTCGAATCCCGCGTAGGTTAAAGGAACTGAGACTCCAGCAAGGGCCCAGCCGTGCGAACCAAAGAAACTGCTTCTGTCTGATGTTAAATGCAGGCCTAAGCATCGTCTTACAAGAGCACGGTGTCAAAAGCACCCTACGTTACAGAACGTTTCATGAGTGCGCCTACTGCGGTAGTCCCCACACCACCTTGAGTCAAACCCTCAATTGCAACTTCTGCAACCGCATGACGGGTGCTGCAGCAGTCTGGCGCTCTCACCCACTGCAGAGGGTGACATCACCATAATGGAATCATTCTATCCAAATGAGCCCTCAGACACTTAACCATCTCATCTGTGGTCTGCGTCACTGGCATAGATATTCTTCTGAACAACTAAAATTCTGAAATACAATATCTTCTGCAGTGTAGTTACCGATTCTGTTTGTCACCCTGCAGTATGATACAGGAGCTTAAAGTACCGTAGGATTGGCTTTTATCCTCAGGATCGAAATAAATTCCCTCTGTCCTGCAGCTTCTAAAGGGCTTTTCATTGCTCATCAAGCTAGTCTTCAGTGTGTGTGCCCTTATTCCAATGTGCACTCTAAATAAACCACCCGCTGTTTCCTGGGGTGTTTGTCTTTATCCCTCCCACATCCTTTTGACCAAGCAACTTCATCCATAGCCAGGCTGGATTAACAGCTAAACATTCTAAATAAAGATACAGAAGTACATGGCTGCACGGATTTCTCATGTCCACTAAAATAAATGAGGGATTTTAAGGTTTTCAGCAAAACTTTTATAGAGGCACAGGCGCTCTTGTCAAGAGAAACGAACAATGAATGTATATATATGGTTTCAAACAATCAGGTGAAAACACTTTCAAAGCTGGTTGAAATTTACAGCGAAAAATCACAGCCTGTCAGAAGTTTTCAGCATGTTTACAGTGTACATTTTGCCTTAAAGGATATTGTCTCTCTCCTTTTTTAGCATCCAGTCAGTGTTTGTCACCAACTAGACATTCTTTCAAAGGGTTTTCTGGGTACGAATATAAATTGTTTCATGTCAATCAAGGCACATTCTCTTGTATTTGTTTTTTCATTTATTTATTTGGTCTTTTTCTTTCATTTCTTTGGGGAATCATCAATCACCTTTCATGTCCCTTTCCCAAACCTGAGAAACTCTTCCCATGCCTCAAAATATCCAGAAAAGGTTACTAACGACTATTAATAAACATTAAAAGATCATTGAAATCTCTAATAAATAAACATCTTTGAATCTACTTAGAATTTTTTAAAAAGCCTCAATCAAAGAAAGAGAAGGTTCTAAACATGCATCTCTGAGGCATAATGATGAAAGAGGAAACAGTGCTGGCACAAATTTAGACCACAATTGAGACCAAGTACCTAATTACTGGGTAGATCCAAGAACTCCCCAGCAAGCTAGAAATATGTCAAAGTTACCTGATGTGCATTTGAGTTGAACCTCTTCTGAGTTTGTATATCACATTGATGTACGTGAGAGCTGAAATCCAGAGGTCCCAACAGTGTGGGTGGCTCCTGGTCTCTCCTCCAATGTTATGGAGCATTACTCAGATGTGGTCCCTACACAATAGCCACTATTCACCCTCAAACCCCCCCCCCAGCTCTCAGCCACTTCATTAAGACCCCACTGGAGCAATTTCACACTGACACACACCTGCAAAATTACCCTGAACTTTTGACCAACCCTAAGATATTTGCCCTATACAAACAGTCACAGGCTTAGGTGAAGGAAAGAGTACAGTTTTCTACTAACCGGTCCTAGGAAATGCTTCCCTGGGGCACTACCTCCCAGATAACCCACATTTCTACTATTTACAGCTATTCATAAACAAATAGAAATATTATCTTATGTATAGAGCACTTTAAATAAAAATATATATATTTCAATTACTGCAGCAATTTCATATACTTTCATAAAATGTGGCCTTCTGATGGAGGTGAAAAGTGGTGGTCATATTTGCAAGAGGGAAAATCTGGCAAAACCGGACCAGACTGCACATCATGCTGCTTGCAATCGTTTCTCCTCAGTGACCAATTGTTTGTGAATGCCATCCACCTCCATCCCCAAAATGGACAGGGAGATGGGGACTAATTTTCCAACGATTTTTCAGAACGATTGCATTTTCTTGCAGGGTGAAAAGACAAACAAATGATGATACATGTTAGTTAATACATTTCAGAAGTGCCGTAAAGTGTGTCCACGCATCATCCATCATAGCATTAAGAACGCTGGCAGTCTTCAATGAATTTACACTACTGCTGATAAATAGCCCAGCAAAGTGCATATAATCGGCCATCTGATTCTGGAGGAGACAATGCGATGCCAAGAGGAAATTGCACAGCCTTCTCCAGTATTCATCTCTATTTAATGGTGATTCTAGCCTTCTGATCATGTCTCCCCGAGTTTGAATGGAAGCTACGTTTTCTTCAGGTCACACTCAATTTGATGCTCCTGTTGACAAAGAAGCTGTGGCGTTGGAACACACTAATTCCAATCAGCGCAGTGACTTTGAGACAGCTGCTCTGGGCGCTGTGGCATTCTCCACCGGCGACCTCATTACTGCTCTGAGGTGACCCGCAGATAACGGACCATGCAGGCACGCGCACACAGGCAAAAACAACTACAGCTAGGCCTGGGCTTTAATTCATGTCCATCTTTTTTATCTGTAACCTTAACGTAGAGCGAGTTTATCGAACACAGTGTTGTGAACTCTTAATTGAGTCTCAGTGCAGAATGCCTGTACACTTAAGCGCTTAAGTCGTAATACTTTCAGCTGCCGAAGAGTGTTTCAACCTCCCTGTCAGACAGTCAGAACTAGGCACTCTTCTTTCATATTCTGAATGCATCGATCTCGCTGGAGGGGCAGACAAGGTAAAACTGATCACTAGGCTAGTGAAGGGAAGGTATCAGGAGGAACTGGAAATAAAAAATGTCTGTTTCTTCACACACATGCCAAAACACGTTGAGTATGCATGCACACAGACAAGAAGAAATTATGAAACATATACACGTGCATACAAATGTACACGTACAGCGTACACATAACTAAAATGAATTCAGTACCAAAATGCACACGAACGTACACACACGGACACAGACATACAGGCGCAGTTCACATGCGCGTGCGCGCATACACACGTGCCTGCTCGCAAAAGCCACAGGGTGAGCAGAGTGCCATTAAGCCGCTGTAACTGCTTTGTCATGTCATTTCTGAATGTCCACTTTCCCATTTGTTTATTTTTATTAGTTAAGGGGGAAAACTGTTGTGCTTCCTGGTGAATCAAAAAAAGTCGCTGCTTGTTTGCTTTGGCAAATAATGTTCTTTGTCCTGAAATAATTTGTGAGAAGTGTTCAGGGAAGGAAGCCAGTGTTTTCGCAGAGGGTGAAATGGACCTCTGCATTCCTGGAATGTACTCTTATTTCTTGCCGCCTAGTACTGAAACATACTGGTGCTACTTAGTCAGTCGGGCAGTCAGTCAGTACAGAGAGGGGCTGCTTAGTCAAAGGCAGAAATATTCTATTTGATTTGTTTGATTAGCTTGCAGAGGGCCACACATTACATTAAAGGTCAATCGACAGGAGGCTTTGAAGAATAAGAGATCAGAGTAAAGACTTTCTCTTGTTGAGGCTGTGCTGTTCTGATGAACAAAAAACAAGCTTATTGTCCTCGAGATCTGTGAAGACCCCCCCCCCAACACACACTTTGCACTTCTCCTCAAAGGATTTGTGCCGTACAGGGAGAAGCTTCCGTCTCCCTTCATGCGCCCGCGCCGCCGAGTGATTAAATGGAGCGCCTTGTGTGTGCTCAAACCTCTGAGGTAAATAGGACACATTTGCCGGGGTTTTAGCCAGCTTATGCAATGCTTTACACAGCCGAGACGGCTCCCAATTCCTGCTCTGGAACTTTCCCATTACATTTATTTAACAACAAAATAATAAAAATAAATTCAATAAAACAGATCCTGCACAGGAAGTGAAGCGCAAAGCTCCAGCAGCCTCTCCTAGGAGTAGTACACAAGATCAGGTCACCCATACCTCCACCTACATTGCTGTCGGTCCTGATTTATATCTGTAGTGTCATTTTATCCAATTACACCCAGCATGCACCTTTCAATTGCTCTTACTTCCCTGATGTTTTAAAGTCAACGTCAGTTATTTAGAATTAAAGGTTTCTCTCTTGTGGAGGTTGTTAGTTTACAAGCATGCCATTAAATAATCAGTGAAGTAATTTAATTCCATATATGTTAGGTAAATGGAGGTTTCATCAGTTTGTATACCAACACAGACAGAACTTGAACTCAATCGGCCACGGTACTTTATTTCCTTTGTTTGTTTTGCACGGACATATTGAGCGTGCGTGCATAGGCTACGCAAGGGAGAGAGAGAGAGAGAGAGAGAGAGAGAGGATTTTTTTCCTCGACTAACGTTCGCCACCCATAACCAATTGTGAATGCAATGTCTTTCTCCAGTGAGGAGTAAGGAAGACAGCCGGCCATTACAACTATAAAGAGCGACATCAAAGCTTCATCTGTCCCCGTTTTGTAAGGGGAGAGAATGTGCCATATATTTCCACAAAAGAGTCCAAAAGAATGAAGAAAGGGGGATCAATGCTCCTGGTGTTCAAACCTCAGTATCATCTGAGCTGCCCCAACAGCTGTTGTCCCATCAAAGCGGGTACTCCTCTCTGTGTGGGATACAAACAGGCCCACTCGCCAGCTGGGAGATGGTGACGCAACACCATTTTGTCTGAGGAATTCAGAGAGAGTGAGATCCCTAGGGGGCCACCTGCTGTTGATATTCTCAGGCCCGCAGGGTAAGGCTCTAAGGACCTCTGCATTGTGCCAGTGCATTGTGGGATTGACAAGGCAGATTTAAGGGGCTCACCATTTAAATGGGTAATGCATCTACTTACTTATTTGGAACATGTACAGCCTACACAAAACTGAAATGAATTCCTTACCAAAATGGGCACAGACGCACACACACACACGCACACACATAGGCACGCTCATGCGCACACGCACACGCATACATGCATACACACACGCACACACACACACACACACACACACACACAGTTGCAATTGCAAGTTGCAATTAAAATGAAGCCAAATATCTGCATAGAACAACACTGAAGCAGACACACAAAACAACAGTCTTATCATAATTATTCTTTTTCAAAGTCAGTAGAGTTTACAGACAACAGATACATTCTTTGTGATTATTGCACAGGTGAGATCAGGGAAGAAAAGGCGATTCTTCTCTTCTCTTTGTGAACATACAAATCAACCTGATGCCTCTCATTGTTTGCCCAAACCTGATAACACAATCAGATGTACAAGCTTTCCATAGCAACTGACAAAAGACATGGCAAACACATGAGGTAATCCCAACCGTTGTAATGAGCCTGTGGAGCACTGTGTATCACGCAGGACTGCTACTTCTCCATGATAAGAGTCCTAGGCAGAGATGAGCTCTTCCTCTCAATCTCTTTATCACTTTTTGTTTACATGTTTTAATTCAAGCCTTCTAGAAGGCTCCTCGGTGGCAACCACCCACCATTAATTGTCTGGAAGACCATATTCAAAAGCAATTGTTTTAATGGCGCTTTAAATAGGTAATTATTTAGCGAAGTTGTCTTCACAGAAAATGAGTCTCTTCTGCATACACACAAAATCATGCTTTGTCAAATTGGTAGAATTTAACCTAGAGGCAAAGTATGCGTGGAAAGATTGCACAAGGCTTCCGCACTTCAAATTACGGACTTGTGCATTGCCACAGTGGCGTTAATGTCAGGAAAGAATTCTGTGGGTGCCGAGGGGCGTTCTATGACATAAATATCGGTAATATATCACAGAATCATCATTTCCAACAAATAATTTTCAGGTTTTTTGTAGAATCAATGTGTTTGAAAATTCACTCCAGGGAAAGTGATTCATTAAATAAACGAAGCATGCGGCAAATCAATGGCAGATTCATAAACGCTTTGTGATGTTTATCCAAAAACGGTTTCCCTGGTTTCCGCAAAAAAAAACCATAGGTGCCTTTTGACAGGCACAGAACCTTGCATATACTCCTCAGTATACAAAATCACATCAGTTCATGCAGATTTGTGATTGGCTGTTTGTCCCCCATTCTCATTCTGAATTGCAAAAAATAAATAACGTAATGAATTTACATATTAAGGCAGAGCAACAAAACCACACTTTCCCTGGTCATTGTAGCCAGCGGTGAGAAACATGGTATCTGTTTAGACTGAAGCTATCACAAGAGGAAAGAAACGATTGCATTGTTGTCTCTCTCAGTAAAAGACCAGACATCTTGCTACTAAATGTGTTCAGAAGACTACGAGGTGCTGCTAATTGTCTTTCATTGGTGTTGTTCTATTGTTTTGCAAGTGCATAAAAATCTACTTCACCTACATGTATTTATGAATAAGGCATGTTAAAAGTATTGGCTTTGAGTCTGACTGCTAGATCTTTCTGAAACTATCTATATTAATGTTGTTTTTGCAGCTACATCAAACAGCATCCAAACATAAGCCACACACGCACATCTACTGTGCTCTCCACATACAAGTCTTCCCACGAGGAGCACAGACGGGGCAACCATGTCCACCATGTTCAAAAGGTTTAAAACAAACACGTTTAAATGCATCGTCTAACAGGGGCAGAAAGTGACAGAAGCTTGTGTAAGGACTTGACGTGAGAAACGTCGAGCGATCGGACGAGAGCTCGGAGAGAGGACCGAGGCAGAGAGGAGAGCGAGGCGAGAGTGACAGTTACCCCTGTTGGCGGGTCGGGTTCTGCTGCGGGATCTGCTGCGCTGTCTATGCAGCCTTGTCCGGCCCAGTAGCCTGTAGTAATAGGACGGTCTCCCCGAGCACTTTCTCGCAGTGCCTGACATGGTCTCTTCTCAGAAAGAGCCTTTCTGGCAGCGTGCACTGTCCTGTCTTGTTTCAGAAACTCCAGAGGTGGAAAACTCCCAGAAAGAGATTTTAAAAAGTTGTGGATCCCCTGTTGTTCTGGCCTGACTCAGAGGGAAGCTGCTCCCTGTTCCATGTCCGGGAGGGCACGACGGCAGCTCCTAGAAGTCAGTATGGCTTGGAAATGCTGGGAAAATTGCACTCTTGTTTCACCCAGAGAGGAAGCAAACACTGTGCTCTCCTTCCCAGCAGATACCGTAAGTTTGCTGTGCATGCACTGGAGCGGGGGCAGTTGGTATGCCATTGAGGAAAGAACAAAAGTTGTGCTCAAGGCAAAACCTGGCCTGGATCTATCTGGAGGAAGAGAAGAGATCAGGAATGGAAGACTTGGAACTTGTTCAGCGTTCCCTCCAGACATGTGCAAACCATTTTCTGCATTCTTGCTAGAGTGCGTGAAGAAGGGGCAGAGGGAAAAGATGAATGACCTGACATGTCTCTGCTGCACAGGAAAACAACAGGCTGAGCTTTCTTCTCCAAACAGGAGTCAACAGGTCTATATTAAAACTTAGTTGAATATGAGTCAATGAAGAACATATTGCTAGTATCCTTGGTGAATTGTGGCTGTATTTTGTGAAATGGATTTGCTCGACCCCGGAGCATGGAGCATGGAGCGTGAAACTTCAAAGGGTTGTAGCGACAATGAACACCGTCGTCAGCTGGCTTCTGCTGATATGCTCTGTATATGATTCTCTGCGAATTCAGTGGACCTTCAAGAGGCTTTATTGCGGAGTTTTGTTTTTACCTCCGATATGAAACCAGTACAAGTATTACGATTTTAACTATGACCTCCCGAGACCCGACAGTAAAAAGTTTAACGCTTACAAGCAGCAGAGCTGAGGGTGATCAATATGTCAGTTACGGAGGATACTGCAGGGCCCCACGGTGGGACGGCTCACTCTTCCCTCCCCATTCCGGCGCCTTACTGGATGTTGAACCCCGGACCCTGTGAGATCCAGGCTTTTGGGGGTGCTGCTTGTTTGCAGGCAGGGCAAACTGCAGCCAATGGGGGAGTGCCCCTGATGCATGGGTCAAGCAGCTGGGAGGCAGACGGGTCGTAACTCGCTGCTGGATGAAAACAAAGGGGACGGCAGCTTTCACAGAGAGCCCGACTCCTCCCGGAATGCCCACCCCCCCCCGGCACCCAAGATCACAGCACAGCCTGTCACAGCCTCTCAGTCAGCTTGTCTTTCTGGATCCACAAACACAGTATGTCAGGCCGTCTCGTGCGTGTGCTGGAGAGTTGAGTAGGTAGGATAAGGTGCCCTGGAGGACGTTAGAAACAGCACTGTCGTCAACTCCTTTGACAACATTAACTTGACTTCAGATTTTGAACAATATTTAAAAAGAGGCAGGGAGCCAATGTATCCTCCCAGAATATCCAGTAGCATTTCATGTTATTTCAGTGTTTCATAGTTCTGGGCTATGAAATATTTAATATAATCTAAGAAATGCTGCATTCATAGTCCAAGAGATCTTTGGATTAGATCAACACTGGAAATATACAACCCTAGGGAGCCCTACTACTTCTATGATAGTTTTGACATACCTTCACTTCTCTCCAATTTTGGCTCCGCTCCGAGTTATAATAACACATCCAGGCCATTACCACGGCAGATCCAGTGGCTTCTGAACAAGGCCTGACAATTCTGCTTAACAACCACTTTTAGCATGCTATTAACACAGCCAACCTGTGATTTGGAGACCATTGGTTAGCATACACCATTGTGACCTAGATGGATAAACAAGCCAGCAGCAGTCAGCAGTCATGTCCGGTGAACGTGTCATTCAGAGTCTGTTTTAATCACAGTCTTGGACCTCACAGCCTTGGAGTCCCACTTTGAAGGTGCCTCTCTTGTGTCCCAAAGATGGATGTTTGTAGACTCATAAAGTCATGAATATCAAGACATGCCAAGGACTGCATTCTATCTAAACGCTGAAGCTTCTAGCTGGCCTGTATAAAGAGAAGTACACAGTACGCTGAAGCTCTGCTTTGCTCATAATTCATTTAATTTAAATGTTTGTGGTCCTTGAAATTGCACAGATAAGCACAACACAAATTCAGGTTCTGATTTTAAAATATTTGTCCTAAATACCAATCTAAAATAGAAATGACTGAAACTGACGTGGGTGGGAATGTGGCGTTGCGGTTAGAAAACGTATCCTATAAACAGAGGCTTTTCGGGTTTGTATCCAAAGGAGGTAGGCCTACCGCTATTGTTCCATTGTATTTGTTCCGGCAATACTTTATATGCTCCAGCTAATGTGCTGCTGTGCAAATGTATTAAATATTCACCAAGCCATTAATGCATCCCGGGTTACTGCGTGTTTTGCAAGTAAATAACAACAAATATGTACAGAGAAAAATTTTGAACCAAAGAAGCCCGGTCGGCAGCCAATATCAGAGAATATGAAAGAAGGGATGAACAAGTCTCCGGAAACGGATAATATCACTGACATGATACATAGACTGGAAAGGATACATTTCAGAACAAAGTACCCTAAAAACCAAGGTTCAATTAAAAACTAATCTCAAACACAGCATACAGTTTTTCTGAACTACAAGTGAATACAGAATCAAACCCAAGTACCCAGCTTGAATGTCTGATTAATTAAGTAAAGCAACATGTTGAAATGTCATTGTATAGACAACAAAAGCTGGATTTGTTCCCTGAGCGGAGTCCATGAATCATTCCCTATGGGTCAATAAAAACATGGATTTCTTTTTCACTTTTCCCATTAGAATAAGTTAGAGAGGCCCTCCTATCAATCTTGCTCTGGAAGGCTTCCAGAAATTGTTATCAATTTTGTGTCTATTTTTCCTTTGGAATAAAAGGCCTCACCATTTTTTATATTCCTGTGGGCTCAGAGTGAGTAATCCAGTGGTAAGGCTTATTGCTTTTTTTTTCTTCCTTTTTTTTCCACCAGTCCAGATCGACAGTGCTTGTTCATCACCATAGCAACCACCTAACTATGGCCCTGAATATATATAGATATATACGTATGTCTGTGTGTGTGTGTGTGTGTGTGTGTGTGTGTGTGTGTGTGTGTGTGTGTGTGTGTGTGTGTGTGTGTGTGTGTGTGTGTGTGTATATATATATATATTATTAGGCGCAGTGTAAAAATTAAGGAGGAGGACTGGACTACTACTGGAAAAGGTTCAGGGTTCCGAGGAGGGTCAGGACTTGTGCCTTGTACAAGGTTGAAGGGTACTATAACTGTATTGCTTCAGTATGTATGATCAGTGGATGAATAAATAATAAATGTAAGTAGTATAAGAGTAAAGGAGCGTATGCTAGCTGCTAATAAATATAATGTAATGTAATATAATATATATATATATATATATATATATATATATATATAGCTCAAAAAAATTGAGGGGACACACAATATCACACAGTAACACCAAGTCAAAAAAACCAAACCGGTCATGGTGGATGGTTGGCAGGGGCAGGCAGCCACGCACGGCGTCTCCAGACTCTTTCACATCTGTCACATGTGCTCAGTGTGAACCTGCTCTCATCTGTGAAAAAACCGGGCGCCAATGGCGAACCTGCCAATTCTGGTGTTCTCTGGCAAATGCCAATCGAGCTGCACGGCGCTGGGCTGTGAGCACAGGTCCCACTACAGAACGTCGGGCCCTCATGCCACCCTCATGGAGTCTGTTTCTGACAGCTTGGTCAGAAACATGCACACGAGTAGCCCGCTGGAGGTCATTTTGTATGGCTCTGGCAGTGCTCCTCCTGTTCCTCCTTGCACAAAGGAGTAGATACCGGTCCTGCCGCTGGGTTGTTGCCCTTCTACGGCATTGTCTAGCTCTCCTCGTGTAATGGCCCATCTCCCGGTATCTCCTCCACGCTCTTGAGACTGTGCTGGGAGACACAGCAAACCTTCTTGCGATGGCACGTATGGATGTGTCATCCTGGAGGAGCTGGACTACCTGTGCAACCTGAATGGGCTGCAGGTACCGCCTCATGCTACCAGTAGTGACATTGATTCACAATCGTTTATGCTTCCTAACTGGACAGATAGATATCCCAGAAGTTTAATTGACTTGGTGTTATTAGAAGTGTTCCCTTCATTTCTTTGAGCAGTGTATATTCATATGTTCAGCCAATACTCTTACCCAGGTTGATTTAATATACAAGTTTCTATATAAAATAATTACAACTGCTGCATGAGAGAGGGAGTTAAAATCATATAATCCACCAATCAATGCAATATCATAACTGTGACTGAATGCATATCGAATTCCCCCACACTTCTCTCACTGAAGGGCTGATGTGGGCCTCTTTCACAAGGAGAGGCAACATTACACAACTTCAAAACAACAGCCCAAGCCATCAAAGTAATGTGTACGTTGCGTATTCCCTCTGTCAGATATTATCAGTGAGTGCATTTGCCTGCAATGAGTTTTACGTGCAACAATTTCATAAGGACATGTGACAGCCAGCCCAGGCACAGTGACATTCAATCTACACACATCCCCCATCATTTTTGTCACTCGTAGCTGTGAATGATACTGAAGCACTAGATATGGGATTGGTGAAATTTGGGCAAAAGGAAACAGTGGCCATGTGAGAGTGTTTTTTGGGTCAAAGTGAGACAGAGCAGGTCAGTTTTTCAGACAAGGTCACTTCCTGTTCTCATGGCTCCACTGGGAAACATGAAAACACTCTAGAGAGAGAAAAAGACCAGCCTCCTTGTGGATAATGGCGCCACCGTGTCTGTGTATATGTGAATGAGTGTGTGTGTGTGTGTGTGTGTGTGTGTGTGCACAAGTGTATGTAAGAGCAAGTGTATCATAAAATGTTTTATGTGTGTGGAAAAGCAGGTCTTCAGGTTAAGCAGGATTCAAATGACATTTTGGAGTTTAAATGCAGTTTTAACAGGTTATTACCTATGTTTATGATATCCCAGGGATTAGCAAGTCCAGAATAATTACATGGGGAAAAGAGGCAGAATTAGTTTCTGTAACTGTATGCTTGTTCTTGATTATTCTTAGAATTGCAGACGGTAACATTTAAGATGAACACAGAGTTCAGTTGAGCTTTGCAACTATATGCACCCATTATAATGACACTTTCTGCTGAACTTTTCTTTGTTTGACTGTATTCTCCGCCATATTTATGTTGATTACCATTGTTTGGTGCATGGCAAAAGACAGCTTATTATGTTGATTGACAGTGAATAAGGTTCCTTGCGGGTGCTTAGGCCGTGTCTTGGGCAGTGCTCTCTACATGTGGGTTACCGCCCTCAGAGAGGCCGGTTCTGTTTTGTTTGTAAACACCAATTGTTTAGTTGTGTCGTTCCCTTGTCGCACCCTTGTCAAAACCGCAAGCTTCTGACACACAGCCTTCTTTGTGAATAACCCCCCCTCCCCCCGGACATTTACGGAGTCCTCGATGGCGCTAACGATTATCATTGCGCATTGCAAATAGCCTGGCAGTGAGTGAATAGCGGCTTCTGTCTTTACTGCACGTTTCAAGCCAGCATGTCTGTCCAAGCCATCCAAATCTCACTCTTTTCTAAGCTGGGCCCAAGCTACTGCGTGAGGTTGGGCATATGGTGGGTTGTGGTGCTTAACTGAGCGTGAGGGCGGTCGTGTGGATCAGTCACCGCTAGACGACAATAGCATCTGTTGATGGCACCCAAATGCTAACCAGGAAAAATGGGTCCACTTACGAGAGGATGAAACTTACGTTTGGGTATTGGGGAGGGGGAAAGAACAAAAACGGGGCTTCTATTAGTGAAATAGTCAGTTTATACAATACGTAAGTGGAATCAGTCCAATCAGATAGATGAAACCTCTGTACACTGTGTGTCTCTTTGTTGGAGTGCCCTCAGTAAACTCTCTTCTCTGCTGTTGTGTCCACTTTCGTTGTGCTTGGAGTCTGTTATTGCAATGCTACATGGCACTTGACCCCTTGAGCTTATCTGTACGGGCACGCATAAGAACAGGATGCTCTCATATACGTGCCCCGCTCCCAGCTTTACGCCATAGGTTGCCTGCACTTCCCCATCAGCATTTCCCAAGGGATTACCGCGGATTATAATCATTTATTCATAACGCCACGACCTACAAAGCACGAGTGATAGGAGAGCAGGGCGTTGCTCGCGAGGCCGGATGTAGAGCGCAAAACGCCGCTGGAGCACGCCGCGCTCAAACGCAACCGCAGCAAACGCTGAGAGTGACTGTGACGGTTAACGGATTCACGGTGAATGCGGGCAGACAGGATAAATGCTGGTGGTTCTGACCAGCTGGTTCCCTGTTGTGGAGAAGGGTCCAGATTTAAAAGTAGCAGCTCGCCTTCGCAGCTCGCCTTTGGGAGGCGGAGCCACAGGTACAAAGGCAGAGGAGATATGCGTGGGCGAGGGGAGAAGTGAGTCTGGAGGCAGAATAGGTAGCAGGGACAGAGCTGTGACTCTCCCAAATTAAGAGGCGCTACATTCATTCCACCAAACCCTGGAACACACCATATATATACTCCTCTATATTGGTGTCCAGTTCTTTTTGCTCGCATATGCAACCTTCATGTAACACAATGTTGCTGTATGATCGATCACAGTGCTTATTCAATATTGTGGCTCATGATGGAATGTGTGAATACCCTGCATATTTAAGCTGATTACTGTTCTGAATGAAAACAATATATTTTCAAGGTATAACCCTTCTCCTTTGATTAGGACTGGCGGGGATGTCGGGGGAACACGTAAACAAGATCATCTCACTGGGTGAATGTAAAAGGAAAGAGAATCTGAGTCTCTTGGTATCTCATCTTTTCAGAATCTAAGGCAGGCTGGGTCTTGCTTCGTTGCCATTGCGCCATAACTAAGGGAAAGAGCTGCATACCTCTGAAACCTTCGGCCATTACCACTCAACTGCTCATGCTCAGAAACTTCAAAACAAATCCAGGTTTGAAAAAACGACAAGGGTAAAAAAAACAACTAAAAAAAACAACAACAGTAAGGCTTCTCCACCGAGCATCCATTAACATGCTTGAGCGGTTTAACATACTGCACTGATTCTATTAAAACTAGCAAACACAAAGTCGATGAGTCCAATAGGTTTTGTATTGCTTTTCCCTGAGACTCGCACTCCTTAGAAAGCTATCTCTGGTGCCTCCTAAACTAACTGAATTAAAATGTTTCCACTCGTACAAAAGCAAGCAGATTGGAGGGCAACTGAAAAATCAATTCTCAGCCCAGTAATTTACCGTTGCATTGATTATATAGCGTTCCGATACCCGTCCCACACGCTTCAGAGTCTGTCTTACATTAACTGCAAAATGAAGTCAAAGGAATGGTGAACAATAAGGTGTGGTGACAGGTGTGGCATGACCCTGGCCACAACGCGCTATCCTCCATAATGCAGGAAAAGCAAAACAGTTTCCATCAATATTGGTACTGGATGAACATTGCTTGCTGTGTAAATATGTGACTTGTGAATGGAGACATCAATAGAATAGAATAGAATAGAATAGAATAACTTTTATTTTCCTGCAAGGGAACTTCAGTTGTAGCCCCAGCAACAACAAAAAAAGACATAGACAGTGGGGCAGACCCACAACACACAAACAAACATATGAAACAAAGACATCCAACAGAATCACTACATCAATCAAGTGAATTAAGTGAATTAAAGTGCAATACAGCCATGATTAAAAAAATAGCCCCGCTGTCCCGAGATGTCCAGTGTCACCAAGCAGCCAACACACAAAACTCCGCCTCCACGACTCTCCTCCATACACGCAGCGCTGTGGTCTCTGTACACCGCCGAAACGGAGCACCGAACTGCGTCAATCCTCCCAGTCGTCTCCTCATTCCTCCCCCGCATTATGTTCTCCTTCCCTGGCTGCCTTTTGAAGATTGCCTGCACTCCCGGATCAGTCCCAAAATTCTCAACTCCGGTGAAGAGCGATGGTAAACTTTGTTGCTGCAGTCTGCAGATCCAACGGACATTCCCGAGCATATGTTGAAAATGCGTCTCCATGGTGACGACCACAAACAAAATGATATCGACAAGACAATTTGTCGATATTATCAAACGAGCAGCAGGAGTGCCTTAAAAAATCTCAAGCCCGCTTCCCCGTCCCACTACAGACACACAGTGCATGAAAAAAACAAAGACAAAAGCCAGACACAACAAAACACATTCAAATTAACAAACACGAACACGAGAGACAGCTGGACTACATGTCGCCATTACAGCGCCACGTGACGTCAGTTCTAACAAAGAAACACTGGGTCCAGTGTTTCTCTCCTTCTCTATTAAAAAAAATAGAGTTAACATGGTACCCATATATGATAATGGAGGCTGGTCACCCTGGCTTAAAAAATTTTTTTATTCTATCTTTGCCAGATTGCTCTGGTTACTATACTTATGGACATCTTACTGATTTGTATAAAACTATCTAATCACATAAGACTACATGCATTTATGCACATACAGGTAATAGCAACCTTATATTCTAAAACTGAATTCACCTCTAGTGTATAAGAACTAAAGTAAACATGTAGTATTTCATAAATGTGAGCAAAATATGTATTTTATAAACCTCTATGGACTGGTGGCTAATCACAAGAAGAAAACGTATATACAGTATATACATGAATTGATGAATTGGAACATTGATTTTGAACACTTCTCCTCTCCTGTTGCTTTAAGGAGCCAATCTAATTATTCTATTTCCATATTGGTGTTATCTTTGGGAAGAAGATGCTATAGTGTGATGTCATGACTGGAGGCCACAGTGCTACTCTTTCCCTTGCCTGATGACTTGCCACTCTGACCTCAGCGTGAACTCTCATCTCGGCGCTGAAAGAGAGGCAAGGAAGCGGCAGCTGGTGCTATTTGTTTTCAGATACTTCACCAACAGAGCTGGCATCTGAGATGCTAAAAAGGCTTTGGCTTGCTCTATCCATAGCTCTCGGCCTCAAAGCTCTTATTCAAAGCCTTGTTCCATCAGCACCAGCAGTATGCATGTCCTCTCTGACCCAGTTTTCAAACAGAACCTGAACCAGGCCAAAAAACTCACTTCTCATTTATATTAAAGCTCTAATTAGTGGTCCATGCTCAAAAGAATTATAGTGCATCTTGTACAGGTACCTTCCTGTGCCTGACAAGAGAACACTTTCTCCTCACAGAAAACAGAATTCCAAAACTCCAAGAAAAAATCTCTAAAAACTTGATACTCTGGAGTAGGGTTGCGTGGTATACCGGTACTAAAAAAACCGTGGTAACAAAATTTCAAAACGGTACGATACCACTTTTACAAAATCCGATACTTTATAAAAATGCACCTGACATTGCAGTGAATTGATTGCCATCCATTGGAAAATAAATACTGTGCCTTTAAGAATTGAAGGGAACGTTGGGTAGTGGGCGTGCCTAGAGGCCTGTGAGTGTGTCTTTCAAAGCCAATAATAAAGGAACCTGACAACGTTATCACAGCGCCATTTTGCAAAAAATGCTTAAAAGTTTTGCCCAATCCCAAACAGAGTCCTCTGGACTTGCGGACTATGGACTCACAGAATTTAATGCCACAGGTGACAGGTGAGGGCTTGAGGGCTTAAAGGGTGAAATGGGCCCAGACTTCTGCTATCACATGACCTGAAGACACAACCTTACTCAAATTTATTTGAGAGGCGAGTCATCCACCACCTGAATCAGGCATGTAGGAACTGTATATAGCCAGGGGGTGCATTGACAAGTGTTTTCGATATAATTGTTACAGAAAAAAAGGAATATGTTATAATATTACAGCAGTTATGAATAAGACTGGGTGTCACAGAAAATATTGGCTAAAGTCACAGAGCAGTCACAGCAAAGTTGTTGAAAATTGTGGAAAACTGAAAAAGACGGAGAAATCAGGGAACCGGTCTTTTAAAACACGTTAATTCATTAAGTTAACCAATAGAGCTCATGTGCAGCAGTGGAAATGATTGAAATAACATGCAAAATTATATAACAGTAGCCTATAACAAGTGCCTGAAGTTTCAAAGAAATCTGCGGGCAGTTGCCGCTAGTAGGCTAGCCTAACAAATACGAGTAAGATGCATTATAACCTGGTGCATTTAATCGCTTCGGTCCATCACGGAAAAAAAGAGCATGTTTTTGTCGTTTTCCCGAGTGTACTACTATGAGCTACTGTGCAAATTATATCCCTCGTTTACCTACAGAAAAAAAAGGTCACATGTACTTCCTACATCATTGACTGAACTGAATTTTGGGTAATTCCCTCTAGTCTGCAGAACTAGAGTCGGGAGTATCTGCAGGCCGGAGGAGGAGGCGTGTCGAAAGAAAGGGGGGTGTTGAATGCAAAGGGGACGTGCCGAAATCGTGTTTCTATTGGTCGATAATCCTCGATGTGATATTTTAGCATATGTAAAGTGTTGCATATATAATTTGAAAATGGCATTTTGAAATCATCAACAGGAAATTGTACAGTATGTGTTTTATTGCCCACTGTAGCACAAGTCACAACTGTATTAAAAGTGAGGCTAAAAGCTTAACGTTAACGTTAGTTGATTAATATGAGCTCGGTAGCTAACAGCTAACAAGTTAGGCTACATCAGAGTGAATAAAATGGAACAGGCTACGTAATTTAACTTAGATGATTAATTAAACGTTACTCTCGTTATGTTGCTTAATAGAGACACATAACAGTTCAAAGTCAAGCTAAGTTCCCGCCGACAGAAGACCTGTGTTGGTGGTTGCACATTTTGTTATAAAGTGTATAGCCTAGCCAGAAGCACAAATTGATGACACACCAGGGGCCACATGTATAAAACTCTGAGTAAAAAAATACGTAGAAGAACGCTGAGGGTGAAAGTCAGAAATCTGCTTAAAAACTGTTTTGCATTTTCTACCTCTGTCACGGTGTCGCCATATCACATAGACTCCAAATATTGCGTACGTATGGTGTCCATCGTGTGCAGAGGTATGCAGATTCTCACAGCATGTGTTATATTATACTTCTGAATTTCTGCGTGGAAACCCACTTAAGTGGCTTTCTGAGGGCATCTTTCTGCTTAGCACTGTTTATACATGTGGCCCCTGGAGTCACACAGACAGCGGTCTGAGCAGCATGGAAGTAGTGCAGCGAATCCATTTATTTATTTATTTTACCATGATGTTTATGTATTGTGCAATATCTTAACCACTTTGCTGTGACAAAAAAAAATGTGTCACTTTGCTCAGTGTCTCTGGTGTGCAGACCGTTCCGGGACATTGTCAGCACATCAGTGTTCAGAAGAAAGGCTCACTTGTCTGGCTGGACAGTAAGTTCTATCCTTTATGTTAGGATACTATGTTTATTTACCTAAATCAATCTATGTCATTACTTTATATGATGTTGAGCGTATTTATTTATTATGCAAGTAGAATGAGTTTTTTATGGCGTGTTCATGGTATTAAACTATGGTTAATATGGTACTTAACTGTACATTAACATTTATTGTACGGTGTGCACTTTTGATGCATTCCATGAATTGAGACGTTGTCTAACACTCTAAAGTCAGACATTTACCTGTCATTTCAGGCTGTGTCAACAGGGAATATTCAGACATGAAGAAATGAATACTGCACTGAGTACCAGGTCTCACAATATTTGGAAAGTGGCACAACATATACAGACATTCCCAAAGGGTTCTGTGGCAATGGGAAGAAGGAAGTGTTCTATGCTTTTTATTCAACAATGGAATTTCCAGGCTTCTGTTCCAATTACTGTTCTTATGAAAGTGGCTGTCATTTCTGAGTTGCTTTCTCACAAAACTCATGGTGTCAGTATTACTCTCCCAGCATGGGAAGAGGTTTCAGGTTTGTTTTGTTTTACCTTTTTTGTACGAATTTATGTTCAAATTCATATTTTCATTAAAATATGAATCTTTCTTGTGTTTTTTTCCTCTCACATTGATGCTGAAACAAGATCAGTGATTGCCGGATTACTATACTTATACCGGTTAGGCCTCGTGTGTAAGCTTACTGACACCCTGATTTCAATATTGCAATATTATTTTACCGACACAGCTTAATTCCATTTACTCCTTTTTTTTATTATTATTTTATTTGACATTTAAATTCAAGAAATACATGCGCAACAAAAAGAAACAGATTGAGGCAAGTATCTCCGGTGAAAAGAAAACATCAAGGATGAAACACAATAAAGTCAAGACTTATTTCCATTGTGGTCCTTGGTCTCAAAACAGGTAAGCAATACAAAACACACAAACAATAATATGACAAACTATATAGATATGACAATTAAGTGCAGTACAAACGTAACCACAGGCAACAATGTAACATAGACAATATTATACATTTAAAATCTAGTTTTTAACATTGTCGAGGAGCCATGATTTAACTTTTTTCTTGAAATTGTATCGGCTGCTAATACATTTTAACTGTGAAGGTAGCAAATTCCAATTGGTGGCTCCCCAAAATTTAAAAGAACATTTGCCCATATTTGTTTTGAACCTTGGAATACACAGGTCGGCAATGCTGGCTCTGGTGTTATGGGTATGCATGTCCATATTTCTCTGAAAATAATTAGTGAAATAATTGGGGGCCCTATTGTTGTAAATATTGTGAACTATATTAAGCTGAAGTTGAACAGACCTGGCTTCCAGAGGGAGCCAGCCCAACAACTGGAAATGTTGTTTGCCCACGTGTGCTCTAGAGGCTATTCCTAGTGTTATGTGGATGAGTTTATTCTGAGAAACCTGTAAATTTTCTTTTCCTCACTCCACATGAGCCACCTGGTCAACACGGTAACCACACACTGGGGTATGTTGGAATACTAGGAAAGGATAGAAGGGGGTGGACAGAGAAGGGGTCAATCACAGTCATTGTATCATGATGCCAAAACGATAAGATCTGTAAGGTACGCCTCTATCCATGAGACAGCCTTGGGCCCTGGAACAAGTAACCTGTTGGTTCCTCGACAGTGTCATTATGGCCAGTGGACTCACACAACACATACACTTGCTGTAACTACACTAGGGTGCTGAGGTATGTAAATACAAATGAATATGGTCAGAATTCTAGATAGATCAATAATTAAACATAAAAGTTATGTTATCTGTTCAAATGAATGAAGTACATATTTAAAAGGATTATGTCACGCAGACCTGTCTAGTAATGTTGATGAATGAATGGTTTATTTTTACATCTTGCGATGAATATGTGGCCCATCACATGTAAACTTTCTTTTAGTTGTAATTCATACCGCTAGTATATTACATGTAGTAGACACGGGTGTGAGCAATAGGTGCAGCCTTCAATGCACACTTTATTTTGAGCATCCTATTATTTGATTAATACTTAGGTTTCAAATATCAATTTGATTTTATCACTGTCATCAAACCAATAAATTCATAATAAACGTAACAAGAAAGTCAAGTCCATCAACATCACAAAAGTAGTCATGGCTTTACTTCGTAAGAAAGCTCCAGTAAGAAAGCATCTATGTTTGCAATACAGTGCTGAACTTACCAAAATGTTTGCAATCTGTTAACTTTTATAGGCTGCTGGAGTAATGTACTATACTGCTAATATGAATGAGATTATAAAATGTGAGATATTATTGGTCATGCTCTATGGGACCTTTAACTATGTCTTGATATGAATGAGTGATAGAATATAAGCAATATTAAAAGAAAATTTGCTCAATTTTACTCAACAAAGATAACTAGGTTGATTATGCAATCATCATTTGATGCTATGTCTAGGCTTTACTGTAACGATAATAATTTAGCCTAAACTGAGATGGGAAGTTCTGTGAATTGTTATTAATGTTATTTTCCATTAAAACGCGAACAGATTCAGTTATGATACAAGAAACATTTTATTATCGAATATGTCATACAACACTTGCATCACAAAATATTAATCTAAAACAAACAAAAGCTATTGGTAGGTAGCTGAACGTTTGTATGTCAACCACAGATCAACCTTTTTCTCGCTAACTTTTAAGCCTAGTCGGCTTGTCGTGGTGTTCGGTTTTGCCGGTGGCATACAGTGCGCGAGCCTTTTGTAATTACAATTTTTAAATAAAATAAAATAAAGGTAAAAAGTGCATCTGCAGAGTTTCAATGTTGACGTTCTTAAATTAATATAATACTCAATACCATCAGATATAGCCAGTTTCCTTAGGCCATTAGCCAAGTAATAAAATAATTTTATTTGCATTGCAAAATTGTGCACATTCTATCAACATTATTTACAATTGTGTAACTAAAACGATGTTTTAGAGGGAAGTAACACCGGAGTCAAAATAGTAACACAGTGATGAGCCTACAACCTAGCAAAGGATCTGTCTTAACCACCACCCCGATCTCTTCAGGGACTTAAGTTCAAATCCCGACTGGTGTGATGATATCAGATAGATCCATGACGAGTGTAGATTAAGGTATTTTGATGGTTTAACAAGTGCAGTACTATTGTTCACAAAATGTTAATGTATACATGCGAGTTAATTCAGACCCCTTTCCCCAGTTATTTGACGAATACAAACTGAGTACAAACTGAACATATTATATAAAGCAAAATAGTATAGCCAGGTCTTGAGTAACTTTATTTATGATTTTATGAGTCAGATATTTTGTTAATAAATATTTTCTCTTGAGGTTGTTTTCAGGGTGAAATATATGAACTTGGGGCTGCTGTGTGGCTCATCTGGTTAAGGCATATAAAATGTCTTCCCCCGTCTCATGTCTGTGCAAGCCTGAGAATGTGGGGGGATAGGCGGTGGCTGAAATCGCACACTTCAAAGACGAGCATTTTGTGAAGGCTGTCACAAAATTTGAATAAGCACTGATACGATTGGCCATTCCAAATAAGGAAAAAAAAAGAGGGGGGGGGGCAGCAAAAATAAAAACAAAATATATTAACGTAACGGCATCCTCTGATACTGAATAAACGCAAGGTGCTAAGTGCTTTTATTCAGTCCGACTGAGAGAGAGAGAGAGAGAGCACCCACTTCCTCCCTCTAAAGACATTCCTTATTTCACAGCAGACTAGCTAACTAGGACTAACCATGTGCTTCCTTAATGAGAAGCAGCCCCATTTCTATGAGAATCCAGTCCAGATCCCCATTCCAGAACTCCAACCTGCTCCTCCCTGACACTATAGGCACATAAAATCAAGGACACCAACATATGGAGACGGCATCGCCTGGCGCGGGAGTGCAATTGCTCTGTCTTCAAAGCGAGAGGGTGGGCTGGCACTCCTTTTTTTTGTTTCATGTTCGGGGCCCTGAACACATGCAAACCGTTATCATGCCCAGGCAAGTCTACAGCCGTGCTCAATGCAATAAGAAACTTGAACCATTAATTCAAATCTTTAAAAAAAAATAAAGGAATGGCAATATACTTCAAAGCAATAAACAAGGCCATGTGACAATCAGCAGCATTTGCATCGAGGGTTCCTGTACTAATTCTTCATTTGCCTGCTTTTTTCCAGCTTTCATTTTCAAGACTGTTCAGTATGTGAAAGACCATAATACACATGTGACCTTTAAAATGGCAGAACAGCCAACTGATGCAGGTCTGGCACTAGGGCCAGGGACCAACTGATGTCACATCACGCTTCGAAGTGCTTCTCCCAAGACCACCAATGAAAACTTCACAAAAACACACTCTGAATAAAATTCACTTCAGTGCACAGACCCAAGAGGGCACAGAAAGAGTGCTCTTTTCTAAAATTAAGTATTATAAAGTGGTTTGGGGTGTAAGTGATACCAATAGGGGTTCACCTGTAATTGTACAACTTAAGTCTGAAAATGAAGCTGAATGTTGAGTAGCTGGAGCCATGGGGGTGACATAGGCTGCTCGCAAGTTAATTTTTCTTTTCCTGTACCCCACAGTCCTTGGATGAAGCACCCTTCAGTTTAAACTGAAATATATTACTTCCCATGGAAGCGCCAACTGTGCTATATCAAACTGATCAGGTTAGCCATTGAACAAGCCTTCAGATATACAAATAGGAAATCAATCGTAATAATGATAAAGTCAGTTCCACAAACATCCAATGGGATTCCAGTGCAAGGAGGTGGAACGTGGACGTCAGCAGGAAACTGTCATGTGTAACCACGTTTGTGATATATTGCGCTCCCAGTTCTAACTGCAGAGATATGTGGTACAAACTATGGAGGCCCTTTAACCCACAAGGTTTCGGTCTTAAAGAATAGAACAACAAGGCTGATGGGAAACATCAAAATGGGGAACATTCAACTTGATCCAAGTCAATACAGAGCAGTGCTGTGCTCCACAATAACAGACGATGTACATGCCCTGCCCTCATCTGGTTAACATAGGAACTGCAGCCCATAGTGGATTGAGCAGTCACTGGGAATCAGAAAAATATTAATATGCTGTGAGGAAGTGATTTAATTCTAATTAACTGAGGCCAATCAAGACCACACATACCCCTACACATCTTGAGGAAGATGTGAAATTAAAATTTACCTGACCCCATCCATGCAGCCAGAACACCCATGTCCTCGCACAGTCCCTTAAAGTCCCTTTGGTCCTAATGCACACACAACCCCAAATGCCTTTAAGATAGATATAATCAAACCTATGAAAATTCCTGGGGGGGGTTCAGTCCTGAAGGCAGTGAGTTGTGTCATTCCATTAGAAAGAAATTTGTGTTGGGAATAAACCCACTGATCATATTAGCAGAGCGCGGACATGCAGTCCTGGGCAGTTCCCTTGCTCTGATTGGATCAGGGGACCACAGCCTGCTCCTGGTGACAAGAAGTGCAGTTGTCTCCTTTATCACATCTAGGAAGGGCCACACATTCTGTACCCAATAACCCCCCCCCCCCACTCCACTGTAATCTCTCTCACCAAACAAAATATCATCACAAAGACAGAGACAATTCAGAGACAAATGTTTTGGCAGACTGTCCAATCGGCAGTAGGAAACCAGAGAGTTAAAATCGCTAAAATGGGTCGGTGGCTAAAATGTTCATTTCTTACAGCTAAACAAATATTTGAATTAAAAGGAGAGCAGTTTTTTCTGTGGATTAGAGAGATTAATCTGAGGGGATCGGAAAGGCAGTGCCAGGGAACACCTTCAAAGAAACAAACAAAAAAAAGGACCATGGCACCTTGAGGAATTGTCACAGTTGCGATTTTTAAAATAATTTCATTATCCCATCTAAGATTAGTACAGTCCCCATATCAAGCTCCAAAAAACAATTTCAAAACAAATAGCAATGAACAAAGCAAAGATAAAGCCAATAGTATTGCATTACAAATAGCCTTAAACCGTGGCCTGTAATTCCCTAAGCATGAGTAGGTTCAGGAGCAGGGCAAAAAATGCAATGTAAATACATCTAACAAGCTTCCAAAACAGAGCAAATCGAACGGTATTTCACAATTGTAGTGGACTGCTACCTGTTATGTACTCAAGCCAAGTTATATATCCAAAGCAACCTCTAATAAATTCACCCTTGAGTAAACAAATAAATAAAAAACCCGTATACCACTACAACCCATTCTCCTCAGCCTTGCCCAGCAGATGCCTAGGTTATCACTTGTGAGCTGATCAAGGAACATAATTCCCATGTTCATACAACCTCAATCAACTGTCTAAACCAACCCCAGCACTAATACTTTTAAACACAAGCCTATGACAATCACATTGACAAACTATTTATAATATCCTAAAATAGCGCTGTTGGCTACACTGTTTACACAGGTCCTCTTGAGAAAAAGGTATTCCAGATGTGCATTCAGGGCTGCGCTTCCTCACATCCACCAGCAGAGGGATCATGCCAGCTAGCTGTGCTTCAAGTTCAGTGCAATCTCACAGGCAAACTGCTGCAAAGAGGGAGAGAGTTATGGCACAGGCCTCTTCCTCTATATTGTAACTGCATTAGGGATTGGAGGTGGAAAATTGAGTTGTTCTATTATATGTTTGGAATGCAATCAGGAAAGAGCCTGCGGCTATCCGTTTAAAACAGAAGACATTGTGCGTCTCACGGAGGTCAAGCCTGTTTTACCACAGAAACACTGCTTTCCATGCGAATGAATGAAGGCACAACAGAAATAGTTTATACACTAACATGAAAACCAGGACCTTCATAAAACAGAGTGGCAAGGAGAGAAGAGGGGGGAACAAAGGCTTGCATGTAGGCATGACAATCAAGTTAGGACGTGTGCAGCAATGCTGCCTCTCTCTCTCTCGCTCTCTCTCTCTCACTCAAGTACACAATCAGAACAATAACAGATCTGTATATTCCATTCACAATCACAAACTCTAATGGTCAGAGTTGTTCTCTACTCATTGACTCAACAACACCACATTTTATGAAAGATTAAAAGCATAGAACAGTAAAGAAAATAGCAAGAATTCATGAAAACGACTGATTGATGGGTCAAATAGAATGGCTTTTGCAGCGTCTTCTCCGTAAAAGCATACTTTCTATCAATTTTCAAGCAAAAAAAATGATGATTATCACAGTCACAAGAGAAAAAAGAAGAGGAGAAAGAAAGCCCAGAACCAAGCTATCTGTATAAATGAGATAATGATAGTTACAGGGTCCTTTCTTTACCATTATGGAGGCACTATGCCAGCTAGCTAGGTCCTTTCTTTACCATTATGGATGCATTATGCCAGCTAGCTAGGTCCTTTCTTTACCATTATGGAGGCACTATGCCAGCTAGCTAGGTCCTTTCTTTACCATTATGGAGGCACTATGCCAGCTAGCCAGGTCCTTTCTTTACCATTATGGAGGCACTATGCCAGATAGCTAGGTCCTTTCTTTACCATTATGGAGGCACTATGCCAGCTAGCTAGGTCCTTTCTTTACCATTATGGAGGCACTATGCCAGCTAGCCAGGTCCTTTCTTTACCATTATGGAGGCACTATGCCAGCTAGCTAGGTCCTTTCTTTACCATTATGGAGGCACTATGCCAGCTAGCTAGGTCCTTTCTTTACCATTATGGAGGCACTATGCCAGCTAGCTAGGTCCTTTCTTTACCATTATGGAGGCACTATGCCAGCTAGCCAGGTCCTTTCTTTACCATTATGGAGGCACTATGCCAGCTAGCTAGGTCCTTTCTTTACCATTATGGAGGCACTATGCCAGCTAGCTAGGTCCTTTCTTTACCATTATGGAGGCACTATGCCAGCTAGCCAGGTCCTTTCTTTACCATTATGGAGGCACTATGCCAGCTAGCTAGGTCCTTTCTTTACCATTATGGAGGCACTATGCCAGCTAGCTAGGTCCTTTTCTTTACCATTATGGAGGCACTATGCCAGCTAGCTAGGTCCTTTCTTTACCATTATGGAGGCACTATGCCAGCTAGCTAGGTCCTTTCTTTACCATTATGGAGGCACTATGCCAGCTAGCTAGGTCCTTTCTTTACCATTATGGAGGCACTATGCCAGCTAGCCAGGTCCTTTCTTTACCATTATGGAGGCACTATGCCAGCTAGCTAGGTCCTTTCTTTACCATTATGGAGGCACTATGCCAGCTAGCTAGGTCCTTTCTTTACCATTATGGAGGCACTATGCCAGCTAGCTAGGTCCTTTCTTTACCATTATGGAGGCACTATGCCAGCTAGCTAGGTCCTTTCTTTACCATTATGGAGGCACTATGCCAGCTAGCTAGGTCCTTTCTTTACCATTATGGATGCATTATGCCAGCTAGCTAGGTCCTTTCTTTACCATTATGGAGGCACTATGCCAGCTAGCTAGGTCCTTTCTTTACCATTATGGAGGCACTATGCCAGCTAGCTAGGTCCTTTTCTTTACCATTATGGATGGCATGGTTCAAGACCATTGAATTTACAGTGGGTAACTGGTTTGAATATTAATTGCGTAGCCAAAAAAAGGTTAAATTACTACTTTATAAATGGATAGGAGTTCACTCAATGATAAACCCTTGGTGATCAGGTTACATAGCAATCTGTGTAGACATTCACATATAAAGAGAGGTTTTACATATCCCAAACTTGGAACCTTTGACAGATGGTGAGTTGAACCATTTTTTATTGTATTTGATAGGTTTTATTGTCCTTAATCGTAACGGCTGCCTAAGACATTGGAGACACAGAGTAAGAGAAGCTCCATAAAACACACAGAGAAGATTTCACAGCACAAAAACAGGCAGCTGGACGTAAACAGCACTTTCCAAATGATTAAACACCTCAGTCCCAACTTCCTCACAGATTCGGCTAAGGCCAGAAGCCTGAAAGCTGCCAGCAAATCTACCTAAATAGAGGTATTGCTTTAGCAAGACAGGAAACACTCATTATTCGGTACAGTGAATCAGATCAATGATATCAGGGCGATTACTTCAGCACGCAGGCTTCTTTGAGTACACAAACTGATTTCAATTTGTTTATTTCACTGTGGAAGGAGATCAATCTGCTAAACAGCCGCCCCCCCCCCAATGAGGCATATCCTCTCAAAGATAATAATCTGTGCAGTCACAAAGGGGAATGCCTGGCTTGTTTATATTCATCCACAACTCCCATCCAATATCACATGCATGGGATGCAGTAGGACCTAAGAGCAGTATGGACAGGCTGCACTGTCAGACGTAAGGACACATTAGGCTTTGGCTGTTCTAAGGGAGCATAGAGAAAAGGGGACAATGCAGAAATGTTCGCTGTGATAGAGCAGCGCTAACTGTTCACCTTCCCCAACTGGTGGAAAGTTCCAATTCAATCATTTTTTTGGGTGAGGAGAGAAATTTTATCGGCCAGTAACAATTTATACACTGAAGGACGGCAGACTAACACGTTTCAGCTGATTGAATGCTGAACAGCATTTTAGAAATGATAATTATCGAAGGGTTTTCAACAGAAAACCACACACACCTAACTGAAAAAGTGTCACATATAAGAAGGAAATCAAACCGTTCCATCTCTCACTGAAACATTTATATTAGCCACTGATGTCTCAGAAAATGCTCCTTTATTGGGAGTAAAATATATGAAAATGAAAGCATTCACATAAACATCAGGCTTGCTGTATATACTACATCCTCAAGATATAAACATTTTCAAAACACATACAAACAGGAATGAACTAAATGAAATGGGCTGTTGAGCAAGATGTAAGTTAACAACATTTGCATGTTAACAATCATTAGAAAAAAGAAAATCTAACTGGAAGGCTCAGCAAAGGCCATAGCCAATATCCACCAGTCTCCAGGGTCACTGTTACAGGGGGTGATACCAGGACAGGGCCAGCTGCCTTTAGAAAGGCCAACAGGAGCAACTATTAAGGTGAGCCTTCACGTAAACTACAATTTGCAGCATGCTACCAATATCAGTTCATTCATTTTTTGTGTCCACACAGACCTGTCATTTCACCTACAAGCGTACCTTCTGCGTACCGTAATTGATTCTTCCAAGAAGGACGCCATTGTTGTTTGCAATTTGCCCGCAAAAATGATGGGAAATGTAGTCTACACATGGGGGGTTTGTACCTAATTGGTACGCTGGACTATGAAAGGCAAAAGACCCCAGATAATTCGGAAGACTGTCCATCCGTGTACATGTCTGCTCCCTGTTTTTACAGTAACAGCTTTTTGTCCTCACAGGGAGGCTGGTACTCCTGCCTCCCACAACTTTGAATCCCCCTTTACAGGAGCAGAATTGTGTAAAAAAAAAAAAAAAAAGGACAACCATTTAGCAGGCAATAATGGTCAGAGACTGGACCACAGGGCAAAGGTTTCCAACCCCAAGAGGGCCTAAACCGGTACTAGTAAGTAATCCATTGCTCTTGCTGTATACACTTTGTGCATGCATTGTCGAAAAATACTGGAACATTTTTACTCTTACTTTGCCCTCTTTCAAAGAAAATAACTTTATCATCCTGCCATCAGGATGATGATAATGAGGTTTTCCAGAATTAAATATCTGCAAAAATGCTGGGTTTCATTTGGTTTTGCTGTGAGGATATTATAATTGCCAGTTTCTTTCAATGGACTATATCATTAATGGGAAATGGGCATTCTCACTAATCACTGAACAAGAACTATGTCAGACTGCATTGCTTAATGTTATAATTCAATGACTAAATAATAGTCAATTTCTTCAAACATCCACCCATGCCAGAGGTCTCAAGTTCATTAGTAAAAATGCAAGGAAGCATTGTGTCAGTGTGTGAAGGTAGAGCGTCCATCAACAGCGCTGTGCTGCCTGTCTGGGCTGACCTTCTTTCTTCAGGAAACAGAAACTCTGCACTATTTCACTATTTGGCTGCATATAGGAGAGGGGAGGAATAGACAGGAGAGAGAGAGAGAGGATGACAGCGAGTGAACAATGCAGATAAGAGGACTTGGGTCTTTTGCGTGCTGAACCTAATCCAGTGCTCCTCTCCCAATAACTCTTAATACCCGTAAGGTCCTTGCACACAATTACAGTGCAAACATCATCAGAATCAAGACACTTAAGGCAAAGTGGCCCCACTGAGACTGAAGCAAGGGATCCTAGAGGGGATGCCAGGAACACACATCCAACAACATGCTTCAAGAACTGCTTCCTAATCCCTTCCAGATCCCTCCACATGTTTTACAAGCCAACAACAACTGGGTGCACATTAACAAGCTCCAAATTGCCCCGCAATCCTGGTCCTGCTCCCAAGTATCAAGAACAGGGTTTACAAACTGTCAACAGGGCTCCTCTGTGTTTCTGAGAGCCAACAAGGCCCAGTGGCAACCAGGGATCTTAATCAATCATCTGGGTATTCATTGGCTGAAAGAATACTGTCAACCCCACCCACGCATAATTCAAGATCTCCTGCCCTAATCCTATTAGCAATCCTTGACTCTCTCTTCAGAGTGTACATGTGCAATTTGCTGCTACAGTAGATTAAGTTAAATTGAGAAAATAGAGGACATTATACAAGTAAGATTTCAGGGGGTGCAGATTTCAATACCCAATTTACAGCTTTGCAAAATCAATTTCAAACTTGGTTTACATTTATGCTCCCCTGACTCATTCTTCTAAAACATGCCCTATCAAATGTAAGCCCCTGTATTGGGTTCACTATGCAGGTATCGTGAGAAGAGATGGCAAAAAGAGCTATGGACAAGAAGAACGACTAATATAATGAATGCTAATATGCTAATGCTAAACAGTCTCGTACTACAGAAACGCATACCATGCCTGTGCCTCATGGTGAGGGAGATAGAAAAGACAAGAACAACATATAGAGCATTGGAAAATGGAAACCCTTCATCACCTACCAAAATGCACCTGCTGCTGAATCATTTGGCACATCTCAGATCTCAGCTTAGGCAGGACTATATGTTCACTTATTCTGAAGTACTAGTATTTCAATCAATAGCTAAATCTGTGCTCAGACTGAACTTTGAAATGAACAAATATGACCAAATAGGCAAATTAGGTATTGCCTAAAATAATTCTATACAAAAGCCATATAAATTCTCATAAAAGGGTATGTAACTTGTAAGGATGAAGGCTTTGGTATATGAAACCATCTATATTTCTTGGTTAAAGTGTCGCTTACGGCGTATGAGTGAACACCATGGTCTTGGATCATAATCTGGCCCATACCAGTGACGACTGTGGCTGGCAGGCCTGCAGGGACAGAGCACAATTGGCTTTGTATCGCTAAGGGATATATGGGAGGGATTCAGTCGGCTGGGATAGGAGTGTTCATTGCTCAAGCGACCCCTGGCCCCTTGGCTGTCCGGGCACCCGTGGCTCGCACGTATGATTGGGTCTCCTCCGCCCCCGCTCTGCACGTCCACGGCTTGTGACTGCGGTGTGAAAAGTTTTGGAGGGGAACCACGAGTTGTCTTCACTCTCCCAAGCCGGCAGCATGGGGTATATATGAGCACAACATTTTGGACATTAAGGTTACAATATTTATCCTTACATTTTAATCAAAGGACAGGGTGAAGTGCACAGTTCTTGTTCAAACCTTGGGGTAACAGTGAACTTGGTGAACTTACACTGTGATTTAAATATAATAATGTCAGCTTTAATCTTGTAATGGAATTTATTAATTCCAAGTTATTAAAACAACTAAAAATAAATGAAGGTAAATTAAAAAATACTAAGTTAGCACTGCAAAAATAATTCTAATATACGTGGCACTTCTGTACAGAAGGATTTTTCTTTTTTTTAAAGCTTTAAATGCATTGGTTTGCAATATGGCCAGAGTTCTTTTTTTAACCTCACATTAAATGTGGAGAAAATTGCCAGGGAGCAGATTTCTCCAAGGCTTGTCTGTGAGCTGGATACTATCCTTAAGACTTCAGGCGTTGTGGTGCAGATGTTATATATACACACACACACTTTGACGGTCTTAGATGGCATTTTGTATATTTTGGAAAAGTTTCTGGATGTTTAAGCTCTTATGTTGTGCCTGGCTGTCCCATATTATAACAGCACAATAGTACTTTAGAAATAAAAATAGACGAGAGATTCAGGAAGTTGGACTTTGGCAGACAAAATTTGGCAGTGCTTCGCAGTGTTGATTATTAGAATTTAGGTTGTGTGTGTGTGCGTGTGTGGGTTAAGCCTTAGCAAGATCTTAGAAACTTCGGCACATTTTTCAAAGCTTAGCTTAGGCTTGGAGTGTCTAAAACTATGGGTCTGGTTTCCCAGACAAAGATTAAGCCTAGTCTTCGACTAAAAACTTTTCCCCAATGGCAATATCCACTGAAAAACAAAACTTAATGTTGGACTAGGCTTAATCCTCATCTGGGAAACCAGCCAATATTGTGTCCAAAATTGTTATAATTAATTTGTGAAAAGTCAATGGACAGTAAATAGTAAATTAAATAGTTTTAAATTTTAAATAAAACATAAATTACGTTTTTGATTCACTGCATATATCTCTTCTCTATTGTGCAATCCGGATCATTCTGTCAAACAACATATGTCATGGGAGTATTTATTTACATGGCACAACTCACTCTATAAGCTTGTAGTTGTGTATTACTTTTCATACTACAAGCTGGAAAGCTGGGAAAAAGGTATTATTAAGCTTTGGTCAACAAAACTTCATTGTTTTCCAGGCATCAGGTACTTCTTTCAGAAGATTACTGGGTCACAAAGTTTAATTCCCTGCCTGAAGTCAGACAGCATTGATCCCGGAAAAGCCAGGTTCTGTCCATTCTTAATTTGAATTGAATTCTAGAGCCATGAGTGTCACGTAATATAGAAAGCAGGGTCTGACTCTGCATACATATCATTCTAAAGTTGTTGACAACTCTGTACAAGTAACAATGTTGACCTGAGATTGCAGACACACGAAGAAACACACAGTATACGCCACAGAAAAATCCCCCTTCAAATTTAGGATTGTGCTTTTTAAGTTCCAGTAATTGTATATGTGCTTCTATTAACCGCTAACTCCATTCAATAGCAAAACCATTCAGAGTTAATAAGCCAGTAAATGTTAACCAAAATCACAGAAAGAAAGCTCACATCGTGACTAAGGAATACGTAAATGCGCCCCACATCTGTTTTATTTGTGAGAAACTGTTTCTGTTTCAAAGTTCTGGTTCATGTCCCAACTTGCACTCCCAGGACTGAAACAGGAAAATGAAGAGTCCCCAAGCACCTACGCAAGGGTGCCTGCCTCACCTACCTCACTGATACAGAGCCAAAATCAGCGTTCCATGCTGTTACAAACCTCCCATCCAGCCCTCTTCTCTCCCGCCGAGTCGCATGGGTCCTTTACGTCTGCGCAGGGCCTCAGAAGCGGGGTTCCTTGGGCCAATGTCATGCATAACCAAATCTCCAGAAATCCCCTGCCTTGTTTCCTTTGTACCAAGTCCAACTAGGGCCGACTGTTGCCGCCCCTAGAAAGCATGCTTCCATTTACTTTAGGCTCTTCCGAGCATGGCTGAAAGCAAGCACAACTCATTACACCTGCCTGCCTACACTAATGCTCCTTCTGGCAAAACCCAGGTGGGCGGAAGTAGGCTCACACAAATGATGAAAAGGTAGGGAGGTTGCACAATCCAAAGGTAAACAAGCCTATACCTGGCCAACTCGGTACAGATCATGAGTAGCTATCCAGCTGAGCAAGGAGGCTATGTATGCCTGAACCTGCAGTCTCATACAGAATACCAGTAATAGATATATCAATCAGGCATAACAGAGAGCACAAAGCAAGCTTCCAGACGGCTTAAGTACTTAACATATTTCATCCACCATTGGCAATTTATTTATTAGTGTTCATTTATGCTTGGACCAACCAAGCAAAGACAATGTTGTGCGCTTTGCTTTCTTAACAAAATGGCCGAGGTGTCTGTACCGCTGTTAGTTAAATTCTTACCTTCTCCCCCTTGAATCTGAGTGAACCCAGCTAAAAAAGACAGGGTTGGTGCAAGCTGGCTTTGTGCAAGTTAAAGAATGGAAATAAATGGACTTCATTAGGACAGGAAAGAATGGAGGTTTTGTGTGATACTGGCTGCAGAACAAGACTTTCCCACAAATAATAAAAAAACAACAATAGGGGGAAAAGGGTAAACCTCCGAAGAGGACCATTGGTTTGACTAATGAAGGCCTGCTGATTAAAATCCAACACTTGAGCATTTTACACAAAAGAAGTCTGGCAAACGAGGCTCACTGCCCTGACAACATTTATCCGTCATTCTGGCAAAAGAAGAGATTAGAAAAAAAACGAGACAGGAGTGAAAGAAAGAGAAAATGGCAATTCACCCATTTCAACGATGCTGAGGATGAATAAATTCCCATCATCCTGGTCAAAAAAGTAAGATCTCTATTCTTGTGCAGTTAGCATGCGGTTCTACCTACTGAAGTCCATAGAAATCTTGAAGTTCTCTGAACAATGCCTTGTTCTATCTATTCATATTAACACAGACTTGCATCATTCTTTGTGCCGTGTTTCTCTACTCTGATTAGGTCTTCTTTGGACTCCATATTGGTTTTTGCCTTGTTTTAACAAAGCTGTGTCAGTAGAATGATAAAGCCATCATATCTCCTGATACAGAACCTAGTATGCGAAACCAAGAACAGATCAGTTTTTTCATAGAATTAAGTCTACGGAGAGAAACGTTTAGAGATCACAGTTCATGGCACAAGAGCAATATAGTGGTTGCTAACATCATCAGACGTTGTACTATGAAATAAAGCTGGCTTCCTTGTTATGCTGCTACACTTTTCCATTACAAAATACAAAAGTTAATCACAGTAGATATGGATGAATAACTTGAAGGGTTTCTTCTCCGTACTTATTTTTCCATAGAGGTCCATAGGAAAAGTTTGTCAGGAGAAACCACCCTTAAAGTAATCCATCCAGATCTACTGCATATCTAGCAGCAGAGTGATGGTTTGAGGCTTGTTTGATACCTCAGACCCTTGATGACTTACAGCAATTTTACCAACCATGTATTCAATACTGTTCCAGCATAATTTACAGCTAAATCTAGTCCCACCCCCCAATTCCCATAGAGATCCATTCAAATGCAGAGACGTAATAGTATCGTGTAAGAGTACCAGAAAATAAGATATCAAGAGTCTTTTGATGTTGTTGGGTCACAGACATCAGGAAGTCATGGCATGCAAAGGATATGTGACCAAATATTAAAAATTATTACTTTATTCTATATATAAATACAAGGGTGCCAAAAATTGTGGCACACATGGTTTTGTTAAAAATAATTATTTCTTGATGAGGGATGTTTTTTATCATAATACATTTACTTCAATTAAAGGTTGGGTTTTTCTCATTTTTTCAGTGTGACATTAAGCTTGGGGTTTGTACTTAACACTTTCACACTGCAAATGTAAATGTGGAGTATGCAAAGTTTTTTTTTCTTTTAGCCCAGCACCAAGGCACCTGATTCTACTTATCAAGGTCTTGATTGACGACCACAATTTGTTGAATCAGGTGTCTTAGTGCTGGGCTAAATCAAAAACCTGCACCCACACCGGCCCATTTCGGAGATTCCCTACCCCTGTGGTACAGGATAATACATCCTTTTTAAAATGATATGACATAACAGTACTCAATAACATTATAAACAATCAATTGTCAGCTATATAAAGACCTGTTCCTGCATGGGGTCCCACAAGGTTTGGTTTATGAGTGAATTATTATTTTAAATGTATGTGGTGCTCTTCTGACATCTTAAGCCAATGTGGTCACAACTTTCAGTTCAATGCTGATTAAACATAACCTTTCTCCAATTACCTTTTTTACAATCTCTCACAGGCCTATTACTCTCACTGATAAGTGTTTGAATGACATTAAAACATTGAATAAATTATATGTGATGCCATCAACACCTGGGAAAATTAAGCAATACCTTTCTGTACAAAACAAATATTGTACTGCAGATTTAATTCTTGCATAAATATAGTGTGTGTCCTATTATACTGCATACGGGAACATAATAGACTGTAACAATGTGCGCACACGTGCCAGTGGCAATGAATCCACACCACACATTAGAAAATATATCAATCATTACAGAATGCATGCATCAATAGAAAACGCATTGCATATATAGAACATGGCTATAAAAATGTATTTTCTAAGTTTTGCATACACTCAGTAATGATTTATCAATTTTGTAATGTATGATGCAATTTACATATTACATATACAAGGGCGCTGACTATATAGATATATTGGAGGGGCAGAAAAAGACATAAAAACAGGCTAAACAATGATTCAAATATTGAGTAGGCATATGCATTGCTTTCATAAACAACAACATAAAACAATCAAAATAAACAACAATGTGTTCCACATAGGCCTGCATGAGCCTTAGATCATATAGCTAGAGCTAGATAGATTACGCAACGAATGCAAATAAACTAAACCACTTCCGGACCGAATACCGGCCGGTGCTAGTTAGAGTTAATAGCTATTTCCCAATAAAAAAAACATAGAATGCTGGCGCTGTCTGGGCATTGCGGCTGTGCAAAATATTCTGAGCGAAATGGCCCCCTCAATATCAATAGGGGGAAACATATTTAGGGGGCAATGCCAACCCTATGCCCCCCCATAGTCAGTGTCTTTGTACATATACATAAGATATAGCTGAATACGAACATATTAATAAACTAGAACTGGAATACATGCGTATGGCTAGAGGGGGGAGCTCTACCTCTGTCAAAGACTCTAGTGCATGAAGTTCCTGAAAACAGTATCATTGTGTTCAGACTAAGAGAAGAGATCAGGGGCAGGGCTCTACAGTGCTCCCATTTTAGGAGCGTTTGCTCCTGAAAATGAATGTGCGCTAACTTAAATTATCCAGGAGCACATATTTAGGAGCTACTAACTGTGATGCATTAGTGTGCTCCTAAATTTGTCAACTCAGGAGCACATGTGCTCCTTGGAAAATATGTTAGCGTAGAGCCCTGAGGAGGTGCAGCAAGTTCATTTAGGGATAAGGCTGAGGTTACGCTTTCAGGACCTTCATCTGATCTGAGTACTATAATGACATTGTCATGCACAACCTCTGTAGCTCCACCATGGAGAATGACCCTTCCTATCCTCTCACATGTCACTGGTGCCTTTGTAGTATCTTATCGTACATGTAACTTATATTCAACCAAGAATGGCAAGAATTATGAATATAATATGACTGCATAAAAATCAGGAACCAATTTTACTGTCTTTTCAAGATGAATATTTCTTCCCTAAAGAATCCACTTGTGCTTCTGATTGCCTTGACTAAACACAATTTAGACAAGTAGAGACAGACAGAGAAAGAGAGAGAGAGAGAGAGAGAGAGAGAGAGGCAGCATTGCTGCACATGCCTATCTTGATTGTCTTAACTGCATTGAGGACTTTTTTGCCGTTCAAAATGGTAATTTTAAAGTTTATTCCTTAAATGTCCTTTTATTAACTCAAAATAAATCACCGGAAAAAAATAAATAAATACTAAATAGCAATGATTGCACGCACAGATGGACAGTAATGTATGCTCAATAACAGCACAGCAGGCTGTGTAAAAACATGTTGAAAATGCAACATCCTTTGTTAACTCAAGTTTTTTCTTCAGACAGATCACTTCCAGTCGTCACGGTGGACACTAATGAGGAGCTTTATTCAGACGGAAACGGAGCGTGGCGGCACCTGGCCAAACACCTGGAGATAAGACGCAGGTCCATGCGGCTCGGGAACCTCGCTTCCTCCTTCATTAGTAGCGTGGTCCCTAAGGCAGAGAACCTGCTGATTACTGTAATCACAGCGGCGACCTAGACGACGCTGCATGTGTGCTGAGACTTACAAAAGCTCCGCAACTCTCAGCAATTAAAGTGAACTCACGGAATGCATGTCTGGGGCTGGGACATTGCGCTGGTGTTTCAGAAGTATTTTATATCGGCACTAAACAATGCAAACTGTCTGCAAGCTGAACACAGTTGCACGCCTGACAGACAGCCTTGTCTATATTGCCACATATTAACTTCTGTTCTCTTCGATAAAACAAGTAAAAACTTTGATGAGACGTGGACATGTGTGAGCATGACAACAGACTGGTTTTAGAGATGTTACTTCACCCGGGGCTGTTTTAGGTTGATACGCAAGAAAGTGCACTGAAATTGCTCTTTTGATTTACATGCAGGGCTGACAACATGGAATTGCAGTACCACATAAGGCAGGCTAGCTGAGATCTCAAACTCTTAACTATCTCAATATACAGGTCTCTTTTATCCCACCACCACCACCACCACCTTGCAACATGACAGCGTTTCATTAAAATTTTTTAAATACTACGACAGAATGACCATTCAATATTTATAGCTGAAGAAGGCAGATTCACTCAAGAGGGCACAGATTAAAAACTGCAGATCGGTACTTAATTTTTAAATCATAAGAATCCCAAAATTACGACACAGCGCTGTTAAAACCCCGAAATGTGATTTTTTTTTTTTTAAACAGTGCAAGGAGAAGGATATACCGTCAAGATGAAGGTCATATCAAAAACTGTATGTTCGTAGAAAACATGTGAATATATCATGCACTAGTCAGAGGGATGGTGACATTATTGCGAATGCATGCTTTCGTGTAATGTGAGCGGAATGTGGATCTGGAGGTGATTATGTGGTGCTCGTTTGTGGAGACAGACTGAAACGCTTCTTTGGTTTCCACCTGCCGGCTGCCTCTTGTCAGGTGTTCTTTGTGTTGGTCTCAGCTGAGTATTCATGAGGCGTTTAGTCATGTCACCCGAGCCCAACACCTTGCAGGTATATCTCAGGGGCAGGGCACTGGCTACATTACCATGTGTACCAAAAGATGTTTGCCACATCAAACCTCACAGAACAGGACATGGCAAATGGCTCAAAAGCCAGTTGACTGACATCAAGAGGAATGGCACACAGGCAGTCCGAACGTGACACACATCACACACGATATGACAGACAACAGCAATATGCTCTCTCACTGTAACAAATGAATGAATGGAAGGCATTGCAATAATGTTTTACCTCATGAAATCAGAAAAACAGATGATTTTTTAGCTGCCACTAGGTCTCTCACAATATTGCCAGGTAAAGAAATTTTAATAAAAGCCATGAAGCAGAGTAAGTCAGGTTGGACAGTTCTGGTTGTTATGTTCTCTGCTGTGGAGCGTGAACTATCAGCAATGTGCTGAGCCAGCACTATTACAAGCAATTAATTTGATGGCCTCAGTCACCCAACGTTCTGTGGAGCTGCTGTTGTTCTTAATAGGTGAAGTCCAGGGCGTTTAGTTGTATATTTCATGCATGGAGATTGATGGAAGTAAAAGACAAACTTATACTGTTAGCTTCTTTTTCATTCAAAATTGTGCTATCCAAGTGTTTAGAAAGAATGTTAAAATATATTGTTATACACTATATAAAGCCAGACTAAAACAGCATGCAGTCATTTCAATAAACACACTTTCCACAATCAATCTTCATCCGCTGACTAATGAATGCATTAGACCCAACTATATTCACTGTGATTGCATTATAGTTGCTCATTGCGGAAAAGGGCCGACTACATTGACTACATCTGACAAAGTGCCCTGTTCTTCTGCTGAACCCTTGAAAACTAAGAGAGGGGCGGGATAATTCAGTCCCATTCATTATAGTGTTTTGTTCATAATATAAACTCTGAGAAATCGATTTATAAGCAAGTATTATATTTAACATCATGTCACACATGACCAGGAGTTTGGTAGTCAATGACATAAACAAAATAGTATTGTGTGATCCAAAACAAACGTGTTACACATCCACAAGAACACAGCTCAATAAGAGCTAAACAACTGAATGTAAATTCAGATCAATTAGAAATACCCTGGCATTCTTTCCTTATCAATAGCTGTTGATGTATCACTGTGCAATTATTTAACCCTGATTCAGGTGTCAACAGGCCAGCCCTGGACCATGCATATTAGGCCACCGAGTTGACATGGTTAGGGTTTATTCGAGTGACCTGAGTGAGCCAGCCTGGTTCTAGATCTGTTCCTGGTTCTAGATCCGCTTGAATATTGGATCTTCAGATACAGAACAGTTCTGACTATTCAGATGGCACAATGTCTACCTTGTACTGTGACTGACTATTATCATGGATCTGATCACTTATTTACCTTTGCAAAGATGATTATATATTTTATGAGACAACTTTCCTGTCATGTACTGTTTTTATGTTTATTTTTCAGACAAAGTTCCCGTTGAGATTGAACATTATTCAATTACATGTGAACTTGCATTTTCTCACACTCCAGACTGAGTACATACTGTTTGACACCCAAAATTACTTCAGAGACATTGTAGTGTTGAAATATTGAAGCTTAAAAGATTAGTCTGATATGAGACTGTCTCATGTCCCTGTCCTTCCCTTGAGCACATCATGCTCAGACTGAAACAAATTAAACTGACCTCACAGAAGTCACACAGAGAAGAAATGTTTTCATGGCCAAGTAGAGCATTTTTGTTTGAAAAGCAAAGCAACAGTAACCATTGACACTTTCAATAGCGTTGACTATAAAACTATATTGCTATTATTATTAACTATTATTAAATACAGCATATGAGTACAGTGGCACGTCAACATGCAGGGCTTGTTAGTGACTCCACACGTTCCCCTGACCAGGCATTTCTATGACTCAACATTCAATCGAATCCAGGCGCTAATGAAAGCAGCCAGAGACAGACACATCCATAGCTTCTGTAAATGGAGTAATGAGCAGTTAAGTTTTGGAAGAAAAGCACAATATAAACAATGTAAACCTCAGTTTTGAGTATCAGAGTCACTCATTGAGCGCACCGAAAATGAACTCGCAGAAACACTGAGAGAAAAAGCATTGTGCTTTCTATGCAGCCAGAACCAACGCAAAGCTGGGGAAATCCTATTAGTGCGCTCAAACCTCCCTCTCACCTTCACAAGGCCAGCTTGCACACCACAGCACACGGAAACCAAAAATAACGAAATAAAATCAAGCCAAGTTTGCACAAAAATCTAAAATCAAACATAATGCAACAAAAAAATTCAACAAAGGCAGCAAGTTCTGTGTGAGGTATCTTTCTCAGGGACCCAAATGCAGACCAGGTAGTAGCAAAAAGGATCGTTTATTTAAGTCCAGATCAGAAGCCATGTAATCGGATGCAGAGACAGTGCCAAATCAAAAAGCAGGGGAATAGTCAAAAGGCCTGTTCACACTGTCCTTAGCCCCAGGCTAAGAAAAGTTTCAGCCCAGGGCTAAGCAAGTGTTCACACTTGCACATTCTAAAGTGGGCTAGCACCAACCTTAGCCCTGGGCTAGCTGACCAGAGGGATCAGATGTATGGAAATGGGGAAGGGAAATGACAATCAGGTGAGCGTAATGAAACAATGAGAGAAGCTGATAATTCACTAACAAAGTAACACGTAATACGCGGACCGGATTCACACATAACATAGACTTGAACATAAACTGGGTAGTAAAAGACAAGTGCATACAATTAGAGCAGGGGTGTCGAGCTCCAGTCCTGGAGGGCCACAATGTCTGCAGGTTTTAGTGGTTTCCTTTCAATTAGCAGCCAGTTAAGGCCTTGAGAACAAGGTGTGTGGACTAGTTTAGCCATTCAATGACTTAATAATTTGTGCTGAAACACACCAAAAACCAGCAGACACTGCGGCCCTCCAGGACTGGAGTATGACACCCCTGAATTAGAGACTGGAAAGCGGAAACAAGAGTCAACTGTAGTAAAAGAGAAAATTATCAGCGATAGAATAGGTAGAAAGAGAGACAGCTGCAGATAGAAACTAAGATTACGTTAGTGAGTTAGTTAATTAGTACAAAACCTAAATCTAAGCTGTTAGTAGTAGTTAGTTAATTTCATATTATATACAGTGAGATAACTAGTTAAGAAGGAAGTGCATGACAATACAGAATACAGAGAAAAAACCGCAATCACAAAAGGCTCCTGAAAAGTGTGATGAAGACAGGGAAGTGACGGCAATGCAAACACGGAACAGTGAAACCATAAATGAAACTGAATGCATGATGAGAAAATAATAAACGAGAACATAATCAGAAACATAAATACACAGATAAACAAACAAAATAGCGAATCCTGACATTCTGTTTTCACAAAGCCCGTTGCTCGAGAGGTGGACAATCAGGACACAGATCCAAACCCTTAACTTAATCTTGAAGATAAGCAGGCGTATTGGGTAAATGCTTGAATCACAGCAGGTGTGTAAAGAGTCGTTTATAATCTGAACGCGGTGTTCACCACCAGGATCTGCGTCCGTGACTCTGCATTATCTCTACTCCGCGTGCTTTCAGGGCTAGGCTGTGTTATCCCTGTGACAGGACTAGCTCTTTCAGAAAGCCTTATACATGTCTCTTACCGACTGTAAACTTAATTGAGATATGTATGCAGTTATTAGTGTGCTTGTTATCCACTGGGCCGTTATGTAATGAGAAACACCCTCTGCATTTGATTACTTCGCCTTTTGCGAATACATTACCTCAGAGCATGATGTACTGCCAGGCCAAACAGACAGCTGGTACAGCAAGGATAGTGTGTGAATGTCTACAGATGAATGTGGGAGATCCTGCCAGTGTGGAAACATGGCACCGCCATCAGTCCTCCTCGGTGAGTCCCAGTCCAGTTATAGTCCAGTCAGCTCAACCAAATTGACCACCGACACCAGTCAAGCCCATTACGTATAGTGATGTTGGCCGGCACCAGAACACAGAGCCAGGTTCTTTTAAGATTCAGAGCTCAGTGTGAAACCAGAATAGTTACCCAAATAAAAGTGTATTGACAAACCTCAGTGGACCAATATAAGCAAGTGTTTTTTGGGCAGTACAGTGCACTAATGGAAACTCATCTCAGATACAACCTTCCAAAGATAATCAGAATGCCTACGCTGTGTTACTAATTAAAGCTGACAGAAACCAACAGCACATTTATCAGTGGATTATTGTTCTAATTGTGCTTCTTAGTCTGTTCCCCCAATGGAATAGGGATGTGTGGATGAATATTTGTCTCTGTAATGAGGGATCTCATTTCCGGGGGGGGTTGCTTAAATAAATCCCCAAATACAGAAAATAGAATACAAATATAAGACAATACCCCACTTTGTACTGAAAAAGAATCACAGATGGCTATTAAAAGTAAATCTCTTTTTCAAGTTCATCTCTTAGCTCCGCCTTCACCAAAGCAATTGTGGGAAAAGAACACACATTTCTATGCTAGTGCCTTCAGGTTTAACATTCCACCGACTCTAAAAAGAAATTGTGATCTAGATTTGACTACATCTTAAACAAATCATAATATTTCACCGGCTATTCATTCAGCACTTACAAGCACAATAAGCTGGTTTGCATTTCATCTACGGTTATCAACTAAATCCTTCCTCAAAGCTGGATGCAGAGATCAGTAATTATATAAATAAATGTATGTCAGTTTGAGAACTTGTTACCAGTTGTTCTCAGTGACAGTGAACTCCATGTATAATTGTGTTTCTTACCATAGAGTGCAAATTGCTATGGAGGGGGAAGAATATTGCTGACAAGCCCAAAACGGAAAAAAAAAAAGGATGTCTACTTTTCCTTTTCTGTTTGCTCTAGTCTCCTTTAGTGTACTTAAGCATCCAAATCCAGTTCCCACAACAACCTGACTACACGCCAAGAGTGGGGGAAGATCCTGAGGCAAACTGAACCAGTATTAAAAATCCTCTGATGTGCTTTTTGGACTGACCCACTTTTTTTGCTGCTCAGCCTGCCTGCTTTTTCCAAAAAGCGCGGATCCTGATCTGAACGCGCTCGTGCCTCGTCTCCTCGGGCTCCTATCAATCAGCCGCGGCGCTGCGCCTCGCTGGAAACGCTATCAATTATTAATTAAAGAATATTGACGAGCGACAAATCAACTGCCGCTCTTCAAAAGGTCTGCCGCATGTGAGCCTCTCTGAGCCTGCTCCATTATCGACATACCCCGATATAATCCACAAAAACGGCAACGCTGCCATTTCACCGACTACATGACCGTCATAACTTGGCTGATCAAAACCCTCTCTCTGATCGACTCATATGAGGACGGGGTAAGGCATGCTTTGACCCTTTGTAAGGAGTCAATATACAACCAGCCCTGCCAAGAGCTCATTACTTCAGCTTAAGAAGGTTGATTTTACAACTAAAATTCTGCTATGCTATGTAGAAGATAGTAATGCTTGGAGGGGTTAGAGCATTAATACACAGATAAGCTCCCTTGAGACTTTGCAGCAAGGGAAATAACTTTCAGGTCAGAGCTCCAGTAGTTGTTATTGTAACCCCTGTGCTGAACATTACAGGGAAGGGCCACCCTGATCCTAACATTGAAAAGGTTTGTAAACTGATATCTGCCTAACTCTCCAAACCGCATTCCCAAAAATCACTGTGCCACAGCAAAGTTTAGACAGCCCCTTAATAAATTTTTTTCCCCCCTTGCACCTCGCCCTCCAACATGGGGGAATAATTAAGTCAGCTACTGGTGACTTAACCACCATATTCACCCATGCAGATTATGGTTTGTGCAGAGTGATTGAATGTCAATTCAGTGAGAGGAATGGACAAGGGATATTATCTGAGAGAGGTAGGGAGAAAAAGAACGAGGCAGAGAGAGAAACAGACATAGAGCGATTTTACCCCAATTATGAAAATTATTCAATTTGGTTCTGAGTGTAGGTTACTTCCCTGACATCTGAAACCATGGACTTATTTTCAAAATGGAAATAAATTTGACCCAAACAATTACAGAGGTATCTGTGTGAACAGTAATCTGGGGAAGGTTCTTTGTAGTGTCATAAACTCTAGACTTTTAACCTTCCTTATTGAGTACAATGTCTTGAGTAGAAATCAGATTGGATTTTTACCAAATCACTGCACAACTGATCATATTTAGACCCTACACACCTAATGAAAAAACATGTAACACAAATATTTGCTTGCTTTATTGATTTTAAAAAAAAACAGTTGATTCAATTTGCCATGAAGGATTATTCTACAAAGTTATTGAAAGTGGTGTAGGGGGTAAAACCTATGATCTCATTAAATCAATGTCATACAGGGAACAAATGCAGCATAACAATTGCCAAAAAAAGAACACATTTCTTCTCTCAGGTTTGTGGGCTGCAGCTTAAGCCCAACCCTATTCAATATCTATATTCATGAATTGGCAAACATATTAGAAAAATCTACAGTGCCTGGTCTCACTCAACACGACTCAGAGATTAAGTGCCTGTTCTATGCAGATGACCTTGTTCTGCGCCGTCCCCCACTGAACAGGGGTTACAGCAAAGCCTAGATCTGCTAGAACAGTACTGTCAGTCCTGGGCCCAGGCAGTAAACCAACAATTGTGCCAACAATGTAAAGAACCCAAAATTGAAACAGGAACACACTTCCTGATTGAATGTGCCAAATTCTACCAAATTCGCAATAAATTCTACCCCAAAATTAGCCAAAAATGTCTCCAATTCGACAGCACACTAGATGCCGATAAGCTACCCTTCATATTAGTGGAAAATAAAGACTGCTGCATACTATCAGCACAATGTGTGCAAAACCTTTTATCACACGCAAGACTAATAACACCACTAATGATTGGTGCAAAACCAATACCGTGTGCTGAAAAGTTTTGCACATGCTTAAGGTCTTAGTAAATCAGGCCCTGTGAGTTTATATGAGTCCACTCTGGCCATAGTGGACTCATATACGTAAACTCTGTAAGAGCTGATTTAACACCGAACATTTTACTGTGCAGTAAATTCACATAACGTGTTTCTTTCTTTGTGGTTTTTGCATTCTGGGAAAATGAGGCAGAGGGGAAAATAAAATAGTGGGTTTCTCTCTCTCGTGTAAAACTGAACAAAACATGCATGCTGTCATTGCGGTGTAAATTGCTTAATAAATCCAGAACAACTTTCCACAGATTCCATGAGATGCCACACTGCAAATAACTCAATTCAAATTTGTAAAATAGAATGCAAATGCACTATCCATGCATTTTTGTATCTCTTTCCTGATGTAATTTGTGAGAAAAACACAGAATAAGATATAGGCTACATAGCTATTTTTTTTGTCATGCAGAAATCGTAGAAAAAGAGACACATTCAATTCATTTTAATTCAATTTAAGGTTTTTTCCCTGTAATTTCCAGAAACTGTCATATTTTTAGCATATCTCATGTTTCTGAAGTTATACTGTGAATCTGCATGGTGATGACTGAGATGACATGTGCTCGCTGAAAAATATAAAGAGGTTCATAAACAAAACTTTACTTCTTCTAGTCCCCCCTCTTTTCTTGCCGAACTTCTTACAAAACTACAGGGGAGCTATCGCACATCTCTCACTGACGACAAGAAGCCTTTTGAGGGCCAAAAGCATTAGCAAGCCAAAGCCACTGAATAGAGTCCAACTTAAAACACTCTGTACCCCTAGTGGGACAAAGTCAATAGTGCCTTGCCACTGCAAGATGGCAGTCTAATGGCGTAGCCCAGGCATTCAGCCTCTGGTTGTGGCAAGTACCTTCACTGAGTGAGCCAGACAGGAGCCCTGGGGGATTACAGTCTACTTTTAACGGTTTAACTTTCTTTTAAATATAAAGAGTTTCTGCTAAAAAAAAGAAAGAAAAAAGCTTTAGATTATAATCTAGAGAAAGTGGCTTGGAAAATGTGCAAAAAACACAACGCAACATCAGTGAAGTGCATTTCCTTTGGTTAACAATGTTTCTGTAGGCTGGTTCTCGTTGTCACTTTGATTTCTCTTCATACTAGAAGCTGCAGGAACCCACAGTATGAAGCCTTATGATGTAAAAGAAATGTGCATCAGTCAGAACGATAGCTCCATTTACACAACCATAGGGCTTCACTTTATCCGAGGCTGACAGCATACAGACATCACGCACAAGCAGGAGACATTTAGAGGCACCAATAAGATCAGGAAGCACCAATTGTATTCTGGTTTTATATGTTTGTTTTACCGTACAAACTTGCCTCTGACCAGAAAAGGACTGGAAGACTGGTTCACGACACTGTTTGGTAGCCCTTCTCTTTGACACATTCACTCCACTATTGTAATCAAACCCATAAGCTCATGGCTGCTAAGGGCCAAATGATCAGCAGACCCACTAATTTGTCAAAGAAATAAATGAATGCTTATTTCGATTCTCAAGTTCCCTCTTAGCAGAACCCAACCTAGTAATCAGAATGCAACACGTCAGCAGTTTGATGATCACAGACTTAGTAAATCAATAATACTATGTTGGAAAGGGATTTTGATAAGGTGTGAATAATTTGCTTTCTAAAACTCTTTTGAGTGCTGGGTGACATGGGGTATAACTTGAAAAACATGAGCACTACATTCAAGCCATGCCAGAGGCTGCAGAAGACTCCATGTTCATTTCACACCCCTGGTAAAGAGTGTCACAGAGTTATATGAGTCTGTTTTTTCTGACCAGGAAATTAACTTGACCCAAGTAGTAATTAAAGTAGTTAGTTATCAAAGATCTCCATGCTAACTAGCCCCTCTCCCTCTCTATCTTTCTCCCCCCCACACACACATACACATCCACACTCTCTCAGTCTCACACTCACTCACTCCATCTCTCTCTTTTGTCTTTGTTATTTTCCTTTCTCTCTGATATGTGAACACATTGAGCAAACCCTGCACAATGGGATCTCTCCACCATTGTGCCAGGAATGAAATACGACAAACAGCACCTGCTGCTGCTCCCGACAGCAGTGCCTTTCTGCCAGGGTGCACATTAAGGCCTCTTCACCAGTTCAACGTGATCCAGGCCCTTAAGCACCATAGATATTGTACACCACAGGCATAGCACTTGCAGTATTAAATGGAGAATATTGCAGCCGGCTGTCAGAATGTCTTATTCCTAACCATTCCGATATGAAATAATGAAATAAAGATCTTATTACCGGGCAAAACAGTTGTAAATGTACAAATTAAAAGCTGCAAATACTGACAAATCTGACAAACTGATGGTTCGGTCTTTAACACAATAATTTGCATTGCATAGTGAATCTGTGCAAATAGAGAGGCTTGACTTCAGATTGATGGGATGAAAATGGGGGGTGGGGGTAAGTATTCCAGTTGAATTACCACTGCCACATTACCGTTACCCCAACACCTATTCAATGTCTGCACAGCCCCCCTCAGATCACCGTTGGTGGTCCCGTCTTTATATCCAGCGCCAACGCTTTATCTGCTGAAATTTTGTTCTGAGTAATGTTATATGTGATCCTATTATGCACAGGAATGCTGAGAATGAGGAAGGCTGTTGAACACTCATATTCATGAAAGACAGCAGTCTGGAGCAGGATGAATAGAACATTCCAATTAAACTCTACAGGTGGGTTTTTTTTGTGTGCAAATTACCACAACACATCACATTGCTTTGCAATAGCAATTGTATAGGACTTTGAGAGGTAGGTGTTTCTGGTGGGCCAGTGTGGAATATTAATGCTCGCTGACAATAACAGGGAGGCGGTATAGACATTCCACGGCTGGTGCCAGGACACAGAGGTGAAGCAGGAGACCAAATTTAATCAGAACGTATGAAAAACAGCACAGACAGAAGGCTGGGGACAGGCCATTATATCTGGCTAATGTTCAGCGCACAGACTAGCGCCATCATTATCAATCGATAAGATTTAGGCGGCAGAACAGACGTGCACATGCACAGTTGCACACATACCTAAATCACACTCATACATGGTCTCTCACATGCAACATTTTGGCCTACATATAACCAATAACCATAACTGAAAACTACACATGGAAGCATGTACATATCTGAAAATCGTGCACAAAATCATGTGCACACACGCACGCACGCACGCACGCACGCACACACACACACACCTGTATAGCACTCGTCTGGCTCGTCTGACAGTGTGAAGAACAATAAGAAGGTCCACACGGCAGAAAAAAGCACCCATTTCATCACAGCACAGATAGAAGAGCAAAGAAGAAAGACACTTTGTGGAATAAAAGCAGGACTCTAAAGTGCGGTTATTGACCCTGTCTCTCCTCTTGCTAGCGGAGAGATTCAGGTTTCATACAAAAGAGACAATGCATTTAACAAAATGCATAGTTGCAAGACGAACCAACACACGCAATATCCACACGATATAATACATAAACATAAGACAAACTTCCTGGATGTTGTACTTCATCAGTCCCTCATATTTTCCCCCACAAACTTTTCCCTCAAACAGATGCTCTTTCATTTATCTTCGCTGTAAGATTTTGTCGACAATGTAAGTCCCATTCTTATACCCTTCTTCTACACCCAACAGCATGTAACAGAGTGCAAATATATGAAGCAGGGAATGTGTCTGGCATTATGTTACTTCAAGCTGACCTTGGGCAAAATTCCTTCAATATGCGATTTAGTCCTATGCTATTTCCGTATCTACCCAGTTAGTTGCCTTGTATCCGCTTGCCAAGTTAAATTAATTGTCACTGCTTTTAACATATCTACAAGAGAACAAAGAGGGACATCTCCAGTGGTTTCGTCTGTATTTCTCAAGTTTCCTGCGAGTGAATCTCTGTCAAACAGCCAACCAAGATCAATCCTTCTTAAAATACTGAACAAACGGATGACTCGAGCACGAAAGGGTTGTCAGAAACAGCTCAGATGCCTGAAGAGAAGCTCCGGAAGGCTTGCGTGGCGGCCGGAGTGTGCACGTAGCTTCTGTATAAGGAACGCTAGGCACGTACTAGAGTATTCTGGGAGGAGACTGGCAAAGTTCTGGAGTGTATGTGATGGTGGGTGTGCTCGCGTGGGAGTCAGGAGTGTGTTGGAAGCTTTTCCACTTGATGAAATGGGTTGCTAAAGGTTTGACTTCAAAAGACCGCAAGAAAAGTCATGATGCAAATATGGCAAGATGTGTGTGCACATTGGAGTGACTTTTAAATCGCTATTAAAGTGGCAAGGGAGTATTATTCCACTGAATAAATTGCAAGCCTCCCAGTAAACAGTGTTATAACATTCTAAGCAACTGAATAAGGCAATATATTGCTAGAAGAGGTCAATATACAATATGAACTGTGAATTAGTCAACAGTTCCCAGGACATAATAAACTACGAATGCAGTAAACTATCGTATTTGTAGTTTAGCAAACAATCATATGTAAGTCAATAGTTACTTCTCTGAGGTCATCACACTGGGGTGGCTGTACTGCAGAGGAACAGGTGAAAAAGCAATCATCTTTTAGTTTGTTTTATTTTCTGGCTTCTATAGCACAGCAAACTGCAATGATCTAAATGGCACCATTATATGAAGTGCCTGATACTAATATTCCATGTTTGGATGTGTAACTAACAAAATTCTGATTGCAGATGAATTCCGGGTAGGCTGCTGTATTCAAAGGCTGTATAGGTTATTGAGGGAAACTAACAGCCTTCTCCTCTGATGAATATTTCACAGGGTGATGAAGTTAGGCGTGCAGGGTCGCCAGGTCGGTTGATCCTTTTCCATGTGTATCAATTCCTCCTTCAAAACCCGGCATGTGTTCAGAGAGGAGATAGAATGACCGCCCTCCTGGCTCAGGCCACATGAAAGGCCACCCCGGCAGGGTGCAGGAAGAGCCCGTCATACCACCTCCGGAGGCCCAAGCGTCTTTTCACACATAGACAGCTGAACCCAAGGCATGGGGGCTGGTAACAACAGACGGTGACCACTGCATAGGGGAAGACACTACGGTGATACCTGCATAAACTCGGGTTGAGCAGCTATCAGCGCAATATGGCCTTCAATTGAGCACTGGCTTTACTGAGCATGCTGGTGCACAGTTACACCACATCAAGAGGGAGAAGCACCACTGGACACAGAGGAAAACAAGGCGCAGGAGGGGTTAAGTGTTATGATTGCCTTCTCGTGAAGCTTTTTTCAGAAATCCAGCGACAATACCTCCTCCTCCCATTCCCCGCCCTTCCCACCCTGCTGGCCGCATTGCTCCATTGGGGGATCGGGCAGACAATGGGCAAAGAGAGAGGGCACGGTATCCAGGAAGTGCGGTGCAACAGACGCCTCTCTCCCCAGAGCCCCGTGTGCCTGACCATGACTAATTCAGATTTTCTATTATGATGCTAAATGCTCGGCGAGCTCTGAATGCCTCGCTATGACCTCCACAGCTTGTCCTCTGGATACATTCCCGTCGACTAGAATAATAACCTTGGAAAGTGTCCCGGACTTGCGTTAGGGACTGTCCAAGAGGTTCTGGGAGGACACTCCCAAGGCAGGGAGTCGCCTTTTCTATTTTTGAAAAAGCACCAGAAATAAACATGGTCATAGTTCATAGCCAGAGAACTGATATGACATCAACATGGCTCCTGCTTTCTTTAATTATTGTATTGCAGTTTGTGAAAATAAAATATTAAATTCATTCAAAAAATCTATTTTAAACATACACTAAGATGCCCCGTTTCTTCATGTTACATACTTTATTTTGGCTTCTATAAGATTTTCCTTTGACTTGCAAAGATGATCTCCCATTAACAGACTACGTTTCCTATGCCCAAGATGAACATGGACAGATTGACTGTCAGATTGTCTGCATCTACAGAAACATTACACCCATTTGTATTTTTAAAGATGCCTTGCAAACTCTTCACTCCAGTTTACAGTAAACATCAAACACTGCGGAGCTCCCCGAGTCTGAGCTCCCTGTCCCAGACACCATCCCCGAGCAAACAGTGAAGTGAGCTATCTTTAGTCTCCCAGCCAGTCAGAAATAAAAATCAGCAAATCCCAATCTCCAGTGCTCGGTCGTGGGCCAAACAGGAAACGCAGCAAATTAGTTCCAATCCCTGCAGCGCTCCTGCCTTCTCTCCAGCTTCTGGACACGGCGATAGGCTCGGCACACCTTGCCCACTCCTGCCGCTCTGTATTCTGGACACGGCGATAGGCTCGGCACACCTTGCCCACTCCTGCCGCTCTATATTCTGGACACGGCGATAGGCTCGGCACACCTTGCCCACTCCTGCCGCTCTGTATTCTGGACACGGCGATAGGCTCGGCACACCTTGCCCACTCCTGCCGCTCTATATTCTGGACACGGCGATAGGCTCGGCACACCTTGCCCACTCCTGCCGCTCTGTATTCTGGACACGGCGATAGGCTCGGCACACCTTGCCCACTCCTGCCGCTCTGTATTCTGGACACGGCGATAGGCTCGGCACACCTTGCCCACTCCTGCCGCTCTGTATTCTGGACACGGCGATAGGCTCGGCACACCTTGCCCACTCCTGCCGCTCTGTATTCTGGACACGGCGATAGGCTCGGCACACCTTGCCCACTCCTGCCGCTCTGTATTCTGGCCCTGCCTTTACAGTGGTAGAAATATGCCAGGCGTGCCCTTGAGACCACTCACAAACTTCCTCTCTCCTTCGGCAGCTGTGATGTGCAAAACATCCTCCAAAATAGTCCTAAACCCCACCCTGCCTGCAAAAGAAAAGCGACAGACTGACAGAGCATGTCTATGAGCAGGAGATTGTGAGACGAAGAGACAGGTCTATATGTTCTTTACACCTTTCTCTATCAGGAGCTGGACAGACAGGGTTCAGGGAACACCTTCTACCTGATACTGCAAACTTGACATTGCAAAGTTCTGAATGACACTGAGGAAACTATCTCTGAACCTCTGGTCCTCGCTGCCGAGCCCATAGAGGGATTTTCAGATTTGCTTTCAGAGATAAATAAAAGATTTCATCAGTCTGCTAAGTTCTGACATGCACACACACACGCACGCACACACACACACACACACACACACACACACACACGCATGTATGACAAGCCGTTTAAGCTTTTTATTATTTATACTTGTTTTTGATATCAAGTCTTAAATTCTTTGACATCAACAATTCAATTTTAACTAGTTACAATTCAAATTCTCAATATCAACAATTCACTTTTAACAAGTTATAATTTGAATTCTTGATATCAACAATTTAATTTGAACTAATTATAACATAAGTATTTTCCCCATTCATTGAAATGGAGCCTTTCATTTTTGACTAGTCAAAAAGTTGATATCAACAATTCAATTTTAACTAGTTAAATTACAATTCTTGATATCGAGAATTTAATTTTAAATAGTTAAAATAGGAATTCTTGATATCAATAATTATATATTCATTTTATATTTATAATTAAATTACAGTAGGCTACCCTACATTACTCTGCATAGCTTATAGCCTATGACTTTCTTTCTTTCTTCTTTCGTTTGAATAACCGGCATGTTCAACGAATATAACATTTTATTCTTTGACTGTAACTAAACACAACATGACAAATAAGGTTAAAGTAAGGTAGGCTACCAATAATAAAAAATTAAAAAACATACTGACTAAATAAAATTCCTTACTAAAATTGATACCTGTCTTACTTATCAAAACCATAACTTGTCATAGTGTAGCCAATTTTTTTTACAGAGATCACTGTGATTTCAATGATGCGCCTTTCTGACTTTTAAGTACATGTATGTCGCAACTTTCATTTAACAAAATTATCAATCTGGTCAATAGATTTAATAATTTCACGTTAATGCATTTGAGTTAAGGTGAGAATGTAGTTGCCAAATTGCTTCATCAGATGGCGTCAGAGTGCTTGACCCTTTAAGAAAGTCAGAACGCAAATATTACCACGCCACGGTCACACGTCTAACGGAAGCATTAACATTAACATTAGAACTAGAAATTGAATTCTTGATATCAAGATTTCCAATTGTAACTAGTTCAAATATAATTCTTGATATCAAGATTTCCAATTGTAACTAGTTCAAATATAATTCTTGATATCAACAATTTGAATTATAACAAGTTAAAATTAAATTCTTGATTTGGCTTGCCATACCCACGCGCATACACACACACACACACACAAACACACATTCCACGGACCATTTTACTCTTGGCACAGTGGCTTCTATGTCATTAATATGACATTCTGCCGCTCACTAATGTCTGTCTTGCATGCACAGAAAGGTAGTGTCCTACAGCTGTACACCAGGTGTACGGTGTAGAAAATAAATCCTATCAGCCATGACAGACATCTTCTGCTCATTAAGTACACTATAAGCTCATTTTACCCTGCAGTCAGTTAGAATCCTGTTTACCTACCAGGGATGATGTCATGCAAAGTTATCATCTAAGGCCAAGGATACCAAAGAGGTTTCAAAATAAAGATACATATTTTGTGTGAGTGCGTCATACATTCTCTGAATTTAAGTGATTAGCACAGGTGGGAGTACTTCCAAGAAATATGCAAGCAAGAAGTGGATTTCTTGACCCTAGTTACCACACATCCGTGCAGTGATTTAGGGGCATTTAATCAAAGTGTCTGAAATGAGGTAAAAGTTTGGCCAGATCATCCTTGACAAAGTTTCACCGATTCTGGCTTTTACGGTGTCAACAGCTTTCATGTCAGCGGGGGAAACCTCGGTAAGCTCTTCCTGTTTTCTCAAATAAGAACGGAGAAACAATCAGTGGAACAAAGCCTTGCCGGTGTGGGAATTGTGCAGAGTGGGGTTTCCAGCCAAACATACGTCCCTCACAGCTTGACGCACATCTATAAAAACAACGCATTCCTCCACCAAGAATGCCATTACCTCAGCAGCAGAATGTTGCCTCTTCAATTGCTAAACGACACAACATTACATAACGCTCAGACAATGCGAGGTTAGTAAACACTGAGGACTTGCCCTTGCTTAAGTATTTACATGGAGGGTTTGTGTGAAAAAGCTTGTTAACAAGAGACAGAGTTGTGAAATGGCTAATTGATGCGTGCGGCTCTCGCCGTCCCTCATAAATCACGCATACATGCACACGCACACCCTAACTGCATTGTCCTTTATTCCCATGTGTATAGCACAGAGGGCCTTCTCTCACAGGCCCACATTAGCTCACAGCTACTGTAATTACCTTTTGTAAAGGCAAACAGGCAGAGAGGTCAGACTGAGAACTCCTGTTTATCCAGCTCAGACATAACTGCACAACGGTACACAAGCTATTTAAGCACAGTCTTGGACCTTAGTAAGATGTACGGTGGGAGAAAAACCGTGATTCTATCTTGATTATTACATCTTGTTGGCCAGCACTATTTGCAGATTCAGTGAAAATACTGTGAACTGTAAAGCCTCAGGCATATCAGGAAAGTACTGGAGTAAAAACAAAACTTCACTACTGGCCAAGAATAGAACGGATCATATAGCAGATGCAATGATTAACTTAAATACTGGAGAAAATTCTGTATAATCTTGAATACATTAGATATAACAAGGCATGGCAATGCAGATGCAAGCAGACGTTAGGCACATACAGCATTAACCTGATATGTTCAAGAAAAGCTAAAACAAAAATGCTTGTGCTTATAACATGATTAGTTCAATTACTATGACTATGATTCTGTTCTACAAATAAATTTGACAGTTATGCTCCATTACTACATAACAGGTGCCAGGGGGCACGCACTAACTCTTCTCTACTACAGATAAAATGACAGAAAGGGTCTGAAAGAAGCTTAACAGGGTTCCTGTTATATCATCCAATGCACACAAGACAAGTACAATGTCCTGCACTGATTAGTTACCATTACATGCATGTGGAACGAATTTGGCAGAAGCATCATAAACAGCCAAAACATAACTTTAATGTTATTTTATAGATTTTATATAACAATCACGGAACTTTCACAATAAGCAATGGTGATTTCAATTCATAGTTCAAAGGTTTAAATGTGCATTTCAGGTTTAAAGCAGGGATGCAGGTGTCCTGGCTATCGCACATGTTTACAGGAGGTTCTATCCTGGTCTGGCTGATGAAAGATGGCACCTTCTTTGGGGGAAGTAACATGGCTGCTGCAGACAGCGAGTATGATCTGTATCAGGACAGGTCAGGGTAGCTCCATCACCCTCTGCACCGCACCCCTTCCACATCCCCCCGCACTCCACTTCCAAGGGCACTTCCTTCTCCAGCTGCCGTCCCCAGGCTATTAATAGGACAACAATAACCCACGGAAGAAGGGGCAAACCCACGACCGCACCATAGAACTGAACCGCAAACCGCCAAAACTCGCTCGACGGTGAATGCACAGGCAGACACTGTGGAAACACCACATACACTAATGGAAAACAAGTAAACATACTAAAAATGGATAGAAAGCGTCACCAAATACATGTACAATCAGAACCTCCAAGTGTATACTATTTTTTAAAAAGCAAAAATAAAAAAGCAGAGAAGAAATGATACATATTAGATTTGAACATGGAAAACCGCAACTGGTTATAATGTTTCCATAAGAATGTGCGGACTGTTAAAATACTTACTTGCTTGTTTTAGACACACAAGAATATAAATACAATTTTCACTTTTAAATCACATTTAAACTGCCGTTTGCAGACATACACACCGCTGCAATCAGAGCTGTGCAAACTAAAGAAAGGCGTCATTATACTATAGAGAAAATTAAAGCTTTTAGGAGTTGTTTTTACACACATTCTTACAGTATCCTAACTGCACTGCAGTTAAATGGCAAATGGAGATCACACTAAAGACAAAAATACATTTGAAAAGTTTCACTAAAGATGCATTTGTGAAGTCCCTGAATTTCTCCCAAAACTTTCTGAAAGCCAGTGTCACACATTCACACATTCTCGCACAGAAAAAGGCTGTCTGTGAATCTCATTGGCACGTGAAACAGTTGATTCGACACCTCCCTCCCCCGCACAATGCAAGCCCTGGAGAACGCGGGGACTCCTGGGGAGAAGTCCCTTTCTCACAGCGAGGAGATAAACGGTTCCCCCCCCCCCCCAAATCCCGGCAAGGGGAAACTAGCCAAGCTCTTACCTCAGACGCTCTGCTGCTTCAGCCTGAGAATCTCATCCTCCAAGTTAAAAAAAAGCCAAGAGCAACAAGTTGTAACGACTTGTAATTCCTCTCCCTCTCTCTCTTTCTCTCTCTCTGTCTCTCTCGCTCTTTCTTTTCCCGTCTCTTACTTTTTCCCTCTCTCCTCCCCTGCTCTACTCAGTCAGTCAGAGGCGGCCACAGAAAACCCTGTTCACCACATATTCCTACAGGGCAGCCAATCTGATTTCAGTTCCTCCCCCTTTCAAGCTCAACGTAAAGGAGAGTTTGGCTGAAAACGAGAGGGGCTGGCGTGCGGTAGAGTAATAGCGGTTCCCCCTCCCTCTCTTTCATTCCTTCTCTGAAAAGAAGGACTCCACGCGGTTGTGCTCTCAGCTCTGACGCCCTCAGGCAGAGGGGAATGAACAAGCTGCTCAGAGCTGAATTCCTGGCTGGGGGAGGACCAATCAGAGGGCGGGCTGTAGGGACCAGTGAACTACAGGGGCCCTGACTCACCCCGACTCCGTTACACCTCCCTTCAGTATGCAGCATAGACAGCGCAGTGCTGAAACAGGGGGACAGGAACATTAGTTATGTCTCAGCCTTTCCGAGGCCCAAGGAGGAGGATCTGCGGGTCAACTCAAGGGAAGTTTTAGGAAACTTTTTGTTTTAATTAATAAATTCATTTATTTATTTTTACAATAGCACCTTTCCCTTTATTTCAATAGCACCATTTAAAAAAACAATCATGAGTTTACGGACTGCTGTGCATTTTGTGGGCTCTGCCTTTTATCTGCAACACAGGAGAGTCTCTGTTTTCTTTCGCAATGGAGTGGCGAAAAGATCAGTCTTCTCCAGTTTCAACTACTGTCTGATGAAACCTTGAGTTCGTGGGTGAGAGACCTCAATTCTGAATTCTATCACTGAAATAAGTCATGATTAGATTCACTATAGTAGCTTCTATATTTGCTCGGTTTAATGATGTACAAATAAAATAGAATTCAATCAAACTAAATTTCTAATCTAAGTGAAAAAGTTGTGCTTTGCCACTAACTTTGGGCAACAAATGTATGCAAATGGTTTCTTGCATAGGACCTGGTAGAGGTTGTTAAAATGAGAGAAACACTTCTAAGACTGGCTTACCCTTCAAAATAATAGCATTGCCCTGTTTTGAGATTTCCATAAACTAGACTCAATGTCAGTGAAGTGATTTAATGAATCATGCCATTTAAAAAATGGCATTGCTAAGACAATGGTAACCCAAGATTTAAGGCTATAGTATTACAACAGCCAAAGAGGAGCGCTGAACTTTATCCACCTTAGCTCTGTTGACCTGTCTCTCTCATCTCTCCCTCTCCCCGTATTTGTGTGTGTGTGTGTGAGGCCCATTAAGCTTTCATTGAGTGGGGAGTAATCAGGCTTTCAGACCACTGGTCCAATACACTCCGGGAACTGAGAGCAGGCAAAAAGATGTCACAGCCTGGACTGAAGGTCAGAGGTCAGCAACCTTTAGCCCAGGGTGGATCTATTGCAGTTCCTAACCTGAGAAAGAATTCCGTTGTTAGGAGCATATCAGGAGGTCCTAATTGCGGCTATTCTTCAGAGTTTAGTGGGCCGCAGTAGAGGCAGCGGGTGGCACTGCCTCCGCATTGCCGCTGTTTCTTCATCTGCTCCACTGCCCTCAGCATCACTTTAGCATTTTATTCTTCTATGTGGCTTTTCAGTACAGCCAAGTCACATGAGCTGCATCTCTATATGCTGAGTCTCTCTGGAGACCTTTCCACCAGGTGAGGGGAACCCCTAAGATAAGCCACTGCCCTGATTCCCCCACCCTGAACCCCCCTACGTTGCTATACATCCTGTGCCTTCTGGATTTGGGAGTGACAAGAAAACTTCACAGACATGATGAAGAAAACAAGGCAGTCACAAAACTTGAAACAGCTTTTTACAGTGTACTACTGGAACTTAAGCAACTTTAACAACGTTCATCTTAGATTGCTCTGTTTCTCGGTTCAGTTCATCTTGTCTTGGCTTGAGCCGTCTTATCTTGTACTGATTAAAACATTGTGATGAAATAGCTGGAAAACAACTCCCGGAAGACACACAACTTAAATCTTTGGAAAGGACTGTACTATTCCTATCACTGCTAATGGTCTCCATCAAGTGAGGATGTTGATTTGCACCTCAAAGAATTGAAATAATGAGAACATCAATCAACATAAATCAAACTGAATGGAAAAATTAAATTTAATTACTACGCGAGAACTCCAATCTGTATCAAAACTAGAATATAAGAATAAAGTGGGAGAAAATATTATATACATATCAAATTACTGTGATAGAAATTTAAGTTGTAAGAAGGGTACCTGCAACTTTACTAGTATTGAGGGTGGACCACTCACATAATCACCTATTAAAATATTGTAAAGACACATAATGGGCAGGCATGGATATTGGTAGTAGATAAGCTGTAAATTTATAAGCAATCACAATAAACTTTAGCGGGAGGATCTATGACATCTGCATCATGTTTTGACATATATGACAATATATTTTTGTTGCATAAGACCAGAGAAATTATGTGTTGCGCACTCAACCGATCAGATGCACACATCGCTAATGGAGCGCCCCTTTTTAAAAGCTAGAGTAAGACCTCTCCTTTGCTTCTTATTGTCTGCACTGCTCAATTACTGCTCACCCTCCACTACCCCAGCTTCCACCTATTGGATCTGCTCTATGTACTGGGGGGTTTTGGCATATCTCCTGTTTAGTAGGGGAGATGTGTTGTGCTACCTGTTTTGAAGTACCTACAGCAGATCCATTCAGTGCCAAACCAAAATAATTGTATATTCATTATACGTAAATTCATATATTCAATTCATGAGTTGCCCCGACAGAAGTGCCTTTATGCAGTGATTATGCTTAGCTACTGTGTTTCACAAAAAATCATGCATATTTATTAGCCAAGCCACATTTCACAAAATCACAGAACCATGTAAGTAACGTCCATGGATCTGCAGAACCATTAATGAAACCCCGATGTCCTTTGACATAAAAGCAGGATTATCTTGCGAGGAAGGTGCGTAATAACCCATGCAAGCTCCGCTTAATTACTTTTTCATTGCTAATTATTCGCAGTAATTTCAAATGTTTTACAAATTTCAAAATCTGTGAGTGTATCAGCCTTTTTCATTATTCTTTTGAGGCAAAGCTCCACATTCGGTGAATCATCTCGTCATTTTTTACCCGCAAGAAAATAACTGGTGCAACTTCTCCACATCTAGTGAACTCTTCGCAACGAGCCGCCACTGCAGGATCTCAGAAACCAATCACCATTCTCTCTTTTAAAGACACACCAGGGTACACTGAACCGACACTTGTGTGACCCGTCCTTTAGTGAACCCTCACCGAGCCTGCACAAGGGGAACGACAGAAACACTGAATGCTAGTGAAGCGGTTCCCTCGTTCTCCATTCCACAATGCAGGGGCAAAAATGTAAATGTAGGTTGAACACTCCAAACGTCACGCTCTAGAATGAATGGCTATAGTTGGGCAGAAATTCTTCAATTCTTCCTATATAATACAGGTGCGTAGGTTGCAAAAAAATAAAACCAGAAAAGACGCATAGGGAACCTATACACTGATGTAAAAAATGGAAAGAGGGCCGAGAAAGAGGTATTGGAACCGTTCGCATTTACTTGGAATAAGCTTAAGGCATCATTTAAAACAGAACTCCATTTAATATATTCACAATACAAAATGGATCTTCTGCTCACCTTTCTCGATTGAGTATCTATGTATAAACCATGCTACTGTGATCCAATTGTGCACAACTGCTTCTGTTAATTTTCACAAGGTAAATGGTTAAAGTGCCTCCCTGTATCTTCTCTAATGCAGTGTTTATTTAACACTGAAACTCAAATGATGCTCACGTAGTAACCTCCTGCACTCTGATTGGCTCACTATCTGAATGTAATTTGTTGACTGCCAGCCAAGGCTCTACATTCTCCAATCAAGGAAAGTGGCTTGTCACTGTCTGCATCCATCCGCAATCAACTGGTATGGCAACACTGCAGATTATATGAGCTGCCTGTCTTGGATGTGTCAGCTGTCCACAACCTTTCAATACAAACGGCTTTCAAACCAATTTGCTAACAATGCCTTCAGATGCTATACGTATAAATGTCAAGAGCTGACAAATGAAAGACTTTATCTCATGCCAGTTTATAGTCCAAAACTCCTGACGAGGAGTGTATTGATGTGTAACCTATGCACAAAAGATCTAGTTGCCCCCTCCGTGTCAATGGCACCCGCTCGTCCCGACTGCGGAGCTTTTCCACCCTAGCTCCCCAGTGGTGGAACGAACTTCCCAATTCCCCTACGTTCCATGCCAACCCTGCCTGCTTTCCGTCGTGGCCTGAAAACACACCTTTTCAGACTCCACCTGGACTAATACTTATCTAGGACCTCATGGTATGTGTTCTTGTTGAACTGTGTATCCACGTTTATAATGTTTAGAATAGAATTGTAGTAGAGCTGATTTACCCAGTTCACTGTGAACTGCATTCAGTGTTCATTACTAGGGATAGCTGCTACTGTATGGGAAGAATGTGCTTTCCTATCTGTTCTGTAGTTACTTCGATGACCTTTCTGTATGCACTTACTGTACGTCGCTTTGGATAAAAGCGTCTGCTAAATGAATGTAATGTAATGTAATAAGGGATTCAGAAATCACACACTGTCTTAACACCTCAGATCATGCATCGTCATGCATTTAACACCTCAGATCATGCATCGTCATGCATTTAACACCTCAGATCATGCATCGTCATGCATTTAACACCTCAGATCATGCATTGTCACACGTTCTTACGAGTAGCAATAAAGAGCGATGCCTGTTGTGAGCACCGACAAGCTGTGAGTGAAGTTCTACCTGGTGAGAAATGTTTACAAAATCCCGTAGACTCTTTATATTTCTGTAGTGCTGTTCCCATGCAAAATGTGCTGAAATTGTCTAATTTCAGGAAGCGTAGGGTACTGCCAACAGCCAGCGACAAAATATCCATTCAGCAGTTTAGTGTGCCAACAAGAAACAGTTGTTTTCTGTAGGCCATTTCTGACAGAACCAGATAAAATTTACATAATCTGTCAAAGAAGTATGGCATAATGGCAATAGATGTAAGAGTGAAGCCAAATGAAATGCTGGACAGAGGCTACGAGGAGAGCTGGCCTGGACTCCTCCAATTCAGCAGTAGCTGAGTGCAGTTAAGTTAAGTTCACCTGGAGTGCACCTACTTGTACTTTTCAAACTTCATAATGTGTGTAGCAGGCATAAAGAGCAATGTCATATTTGGCAATCCACTACTAGCCAATCAAATTCAGATACACCAAGTGCAAAAAGATATATGTGAGAAATGTGTTTGGTCAGTTTAAACTATTATTTCAGTCCATGGAAATATGCAAATATGCTATGTAAAATCACAAATTTTTTGGGGTGGGGCTTACATGCTGGAACAAAAACAAATAGTAATATAACAAGTTGATCATAAAACATATACATAACATAACATTGGCAATAGGCTCTCTCACGTTTTTAATATGAATGCCAAGGGAAAATATAAAAAGCTCTGCTATATATAGTGAAAAAATAGCAACCTTTCTGCCAGTCTTTTCACTGTTTTCTTACAGTATAACCATTCCAAGCACGTAAAATCTCATTTAAATATGGCTATTTGCGGCTGGAATAATTTACATAATGACACTTAGTTGATCACCCGCAAAGTGTGAAATGATAATGTGAGCAAATACTTTGGCTGCGCCCGCAATATAGCATGGTCCCTTATTTGGGATCTTAGTAATTCAGATTGTGATTTTGTTACTTTTGCCATGTCTTCCTGGTTTGTGATCCCTGCCTGCACTCTGATTACATCTTCACCTTTCCCCTGGATTTGTTTGCAATAAACTTTGGTTTATTTTAAGTCCCTACTGCACCCTGACACCTCCACTCAAAAACTTTTTTAAATGGCTCTTGGAGGCACGACTTTAACTATACAGATTGATTTGTGTCCAGAAATGTCACCAGAGCGCTGTTTTCACATTCTTCCATTGTAGAGAGAGCGATTCTCCTTACTTCACTGGAGTTGGTACCATGCCCATACAAGCACAATTTGTGTCACAAACATGTAGAACCTAACATGGTCCACTATGTTAAGATATTCAAATTCCAGTAGTTTTCTGCCACTTTGTTCCACTCTTTACCAAAGGAGTCCATTCTAAAAAAAAGGTTGAATTTTATTTCTAAAAATTGCATGAATGTGCCCAATAGCATACAAGGAATCCGTATTTGTAGCGCACATTGTACAGATGACTGCTTTCAGAACCTCATGCAAAAATTGATGATAACGTCAGTAGAGCTTTAATGTGGCAGCTAATGAACATTAGACATAGCCTACTATCAATAGCTTGGCAAAATCATTATTGTTATATAAATCGCACGCGGCTCAGATATTGAAATCCATCTTTGACCAATGCTACCTTCCTACCAAGCTAGCTGCAGTAGTTGTCAGTTGCAAGCTGATTGTGAACGATATCAGTAAATGCAAATCGAGAATTAAACATACCATTCAGATACATAAATGAGTCTCTGATTTTGGTGAACAGTAGGCGCTTCTTTGGACTCCGACTGAGGCTCAAACATGTCGGGCTGTAACGTTATTTCCCCAAACTTGCCTCTTGTTGCCATCATGGAATGAAACAGGTGTGTTATTTAGCCGGCCTACATCGGGGAAAGGGTGAGGGGTAGGGGCCGTGAGGGCATGGCGGCGTTATTAATTTGCATATTCATAGATTCTGGCATTCTCAGTGAGGGTAAAGGTTTAGAAATGAAAAACCATTGTCAGTAGTTTATGGAACATTTTTTGGTGGAAAACCCATGTTAAACACATTATTATTCAATATAGAATTTTAAGGGTTTAAAATATGTATAGAGGGGATTTTTAAGAGCCTTAGCATTAGCTAATTAGCATTAGCTGTGCATTAGCAAAACTACATTACACTGTCAATTATACTGCTGCAGAGACCGGTAGATACTCGGGTGAAGAATCTTGCTTAAAAGCTTTTAGTTTCCCTAGTAGGAGCGTAGGAGTCTCTGGTCTGGTAAGAGCAGTGCCCTGAGGAGCAACTATATGCTCCAAACTGCTGCAAACATGTATACTATAGTTGGGCAGAAGCTCTGCTGGAGTGACCCTTTTGACACATACAAGTGCACAGCTAGGCTTTCAGTACCACAGCGTTTAAAATGTGTTTTACTTAACAGCTCAAATGGAGATGCACAAACTAGAGGTACGAATGAAAGGACTTTGTTTGCTCTACTTTATACCCCTTGTTTTTAACAGATAAAATGTCATGTCAAGAACAAAGGCCAATACTATGCGTAAGATGAAGAAACTACTCACATGCTTAATTCTTTGGCACACACTGTTTTAAGACCCTCAGGGATGAAAAGCTTTACTTAAGGAATACATTTGATCTTGATAACAAGAGACTACATTTAGAGGAGTTATAGTTTTATCTAACATCAGTGTTCAGTGTCCAAATATAACACCGGATGTAGTGGTTGGGCTGGCCATATGTACAGTACAAGAAGTACTGCGTTAAAGGAGAATACCGATGAGCAGATGCTCAGATTCAATCTAACCGCAATGCGCTTTGCGATCAACTTTGAGTAAAGAATTTTCAAGCATCTTATTTTTATTTTTCATATTTCATGTGCACGGCAATCGATGATATTGTGGCGAGCCATGGAGTTGGAGTCAGGTTTTCTTGGGGTATAATAATTTATTGGCAAGAGCACAATCTCTTATTGCTTCCTTCACAGCTTACAGGCAGAACAGACAACGCGCGCTGAACTGTAGCCAGCTTTATAGCCTCGATATGCAAATGAGCATGCTAACAAGGGTGACCTTTAATAGGTGCCCTGCAGCTCACCTTAACCAATCACACTTAATCCCCTTAGTCATACTCAAAACAACCGTTGGCCCCGCTCTAACATTCTTAGAGCGGACCTGTTTGAGCTCATGCTGCCACATTTAGCGGAACTGTATACGACTGTTGTTTATCACAACAGTCGCCGTTTAGGCGGGAGGTTATATTCAAATGCTAACCGCCAATGTTACTGTACACGTCAGTGCATGTGAACACGCTCTGGTTAATGTAACTACAGCAACCATCCTCGTGCACTTGGTCTGCACAGCACAAACACACACACACAATTCGATATACACAATAATTTACATCACTCGTAATCGCCCCCGGATCGCCACACTGCCCCCACCTAAGGGGTCAGCAGTCCCCTGCGACCCCTTAAACTGTCCGCACTCACGCACAAAGTCCCGGAAACGGGCAGGAGTTCTCCGTTGGCGAGAAGGGCGATTCGGGCCCTCAGCTGCCGCTGGGTCTTCTGGTGGAGGAGGGGTGGGCGCACATAAAGCGGGCTGATCCTCGCCGACGCCCATCCCCTCCTCAACACCATCCAACAGCGGCCGGTAAGGAGCTAGACGATCCCGGTGAAGCACCACCAGTTTCCTTCGGCCGGGCATGCGCACTCGATAGACCACCTCGCTAAGCCGGCCCACCACTTCACCAGGGCCCCGCCAATGCGATTGCAATTTCGGGGACAGACCCTTCTTACGGATCGGACAGTAGATCCATACCTTGTCTCCGTTGGTGAAGGGCTGCCCCCGACAGCGCACATCATACGCTCGCTTCTGCTTGAAGCTCGCGGTGGATTGGGCCTGGCGGGTAAAGTTGTGGGCGGTCTCCAGACGCTCGATCAAGGCCCGTGCGTACCCGGCCTCTGACTGGTGGTGCTCCGTTGGTCCGGGCGGGGCTCCGAACACCAAGTCGACGGGCGTCCTCAGCTCGCGCCCGAACATGAGCGCAGCGGGGGAGCACTGACTGCTTTCCTGCACGGCGGAGTGGTATGCCCACAGGACCAGGGGCAAATGGCGGTCCCAGTCCCGCTGGTGCTGGCTGGCTAGAATTGCTAACTGGGTGGCCAGTGTTTTATTAAAGCGTTCAACAAGCCCGTCGCTCTGGGGGTGCAACGCCGTAGTGCGGGTTTTGGCCACTCCCAGCCGCTTACACACAGCCGCCAGCACCCGCGACTCAAAATTTCGCCCCTGGTCGCTGTGTAGCTCCTCGGGGGCTCCGAACCGGGCGAACATCTCTGTCACGAGCCTTTCCGCCGTCGTGTCCGCCGATTGGTCCGGCACTGCGTACGCCTCGGGCCACTTAGTAAAGTAGTCCATGGCCACAAGCACGTAGCGGTTGCCGGACTCGGTGACGGGGAAAGGCCCTAAGATGTCTACCCCGACCCGTTCCATCGGAGCCCCCACGACGTACCGCTGGAGGGGGGCTTGCGACCGCTGCGTCGGCCCCTTCTTGGCCGTGCAGGCGTCGCAGCAATGGACGTGCAGCTCCACGTCCCGGCGGCAGGCAGGCCAGTAGAACCTCCTCCGCAGTCGGTGCAAAGTCTTGCTGATGCCAAAGTGCCCCGCCCCCACAGAGCCATGTACCAGTCCAAGTACCTGGGGGCGGAGCGCACGGGGCACCAGCAGCTGGAGGAGGTCCTGGTCGGAGCCGGGGGCCTGCCACCGCCTATAGAGCAGCCCACCCTGCGACGTCAGGCTCCCCCACTGACTCACGTAAGCCTTCACAGCTGGGCTACTGGCCGACACTTCCCCCCATGCAGGCCGTGCCCCCGCCGTGATCCAGCTCTGCACCTGCTGCAGCTCGCCATCGCCCTCTTGCGCTAGGCGCAGGTCCTGCTGGCTAAGAGGCAACCATCCAACCTCACTCTCTACAGTCTGGACCGGGCATGCTATCTCCGTCACCTGCTCTCGCTGCTCGGCTTTAGTGCAAGGCCTACAGTCCAGCTCTGCACAGGGCCTCCGGGAAAGCGCATCTGCATTACCATGCAGCTTTCCGGGCCTGTGCTGAATCTGGAAATCGTACTCCTGCAACAGCTCGAGCCAGCGGGCTACCTGGCCTTGCGGATCTTTAAAATTTAAAAGCCAGGTTAGTGACGCGTGATCTGTCCTAATGAGGAAATGGCTGCCTTGCAGGTAAGGGCGAAAATGGCGAACCGCTTTGACCACCGCTAACAGCTCGCGCCGAGTCACGCAATAGTTGCGCTCTGCCTTGCTCAGCGCGCTACTGTAGTAGGCTACCGCTCGTTCCCCGTCTGGTCCCACCTGGGAGAGCACGGCCCCGACTCCGACATTGCTAGCATCCGTGTCGACGATGAATGGTCGCGCGACGTCCGGATATGCTAGAATGGGAGCCGCCGTTAGGGCGTCTCTCAACTGGTCAAAAGCATTCTGGCAGTCCCCTGTCCACTCGAACGGTTGACCTTTATTGGTCAAGCGATGAAGCGGACTAGCCAGGGTGGCGAAACTCAAGACAAAGCGTCTATAGTACGACACTAGCCCTAAGAAGCTCCGCAGCTCACCCACATTGCTAGGCGTCGGACATTCCCGCACAGAAGCCACCTTAGCTGGGTCAGTGGCTACACCCTGCTCACTAACGACGTGCCCCAAGAAAGCTGTCTCCCTCCGGAGCAGCTGACACTTTTTGGGATTGAGCCGTAACCCAGCCCGGCCAATCTCAGTAAGCACGTCGTTTAGATGAGCGAGGGCTTGCTCGAAGTCGCTGGCGTGTACTAAGAGGTCGTCCAAGTACACGACACAGGAACTCCGCGGGACGGACGACAGCACCCGCTCCATCAGTCGCTCAAAAGTGGCAGGGGCGTTACAGAGCCCGAACGGCATGACCCGGAACTGCCACAACCCTTGCCCTATGGTGAAAGCTGATTTTGCCCTCGCTTCCGGGGACAGCCTCACCTGCCAATAGCCACTGCGGAGGTCCAGCGAGCTGAACCAACTGGACCCCGCGATATGGTCTAAGGCCTCGTCAATGCGGGGAAGTGGATAGGCGTCTTTCTTTGTGATCTGATTGAGACGCCTATAATCTACACAAAAACGCCACTCCCCGTCCTTTTTCTTTACCAGGACAGCAGGGGCCGCCCAGGGGCTTTCAGAAGGCTCGATAATGCCCGCAGCTGCCATCTCCCTTATCTTGTCCTCCGCCACCTCTCGCTTGGCTAGAGACAGCCTGTGCGGACGTAACCGAATGGGCACAGCCGAACCAGTATCAATCTGGTGTTGAACCAGTTTGGTCTGTGTGCATTCTTCGTCCCGCACAGCGAATAGGTGAGTGTAACGGACAAGCAGGGCTTTAAGCTGCTGGCTCTGCTGCGGTGTGAGCCCTTTGCTGCTGCGCGTCCATAATGCTAGGACGGCTTGCAGCACCTCCGCAGAGGGCTGGGTAGCTGAGGCTAGCCCGCCCGTCTGCGGTGGTACTGTAACCTGAGGTGGTACCACGGTAACAAGCGGCGAATCAGCGGTGGTCATGGCAAGCACAGAACTGGGGCGACAGTGTTTGGGGGGCACCCCAGGGCATTTAGTTCGGCGGGCTGCTTGTAATTCACATTTTGATCGGAGGCCCAGCGTTTCGGTACCAATAGTTATAGTTTCGGCTATCACATTTATGCTAGTTCTCCACAACGCTAACAAATCTAAACCGATAATGCATGCATCTTTTATATCTGCTAACCAAAACTCGTGTTTCACTCGCTGGGCTCCTGCACACACTTGTAATTGTTTACTACCACGCATGCCCATCTTCTGCCCAGTGACGGAGGTTAGCTGGGTAGAGGTAGGGGTCCATGCACCCGAAAGCAGCCCGCTAGTACCCCGAAGTACCCCCGGCCTTACCAGGGAAATAGTGGCTCCGGTGTCGACCAGCGCCCAGCAGGCTTGTCCGTCCAAACTGCAAGGCAAGTACAGCCCGGTCTTCGTCCCCAGTCTGCCAATACGGGGCTCGGCCTCGTGGGCCTGTTCCTCTGCTCTTAAAAGAGCATCAAACGGAACTTTTGCTCTTGGAATTTTTGCTAGGATGGGCAGGCTGGGCGCGTGAGCGCTGGTTTGGGGCCGGGCCTGGTTGAGGAGGAGTGTGGCATGGGACGGTGGTCTCCTCATTGGGCCGTCCCGTCGTCGTTTCCCGTCGGCTGTGGAGCTCTCGCTTTTGGCGCAGGGGCGGTACAGTCGCGGGCGAAATGCCCCGGTTCGTCGCACCGGAAGCAGCGTCGCTCCCGTTCCGGTCGCTGCCGCGGTCGAGTTTGGTTCCGCTGGACCCATCTCACCTCCTCGCCGTCCTCGCAGTCGGCAGCTCGGACCCGGGGCTTGTTAGCCGGGGTCCCGTTGGGTGTGGTGCCCAGGATGAGCTCCAGTCGCTCGGCCTCGCGAAGCGCTGCGTCCAGGGACTCCGGTTTGGCGATGCGGACCTGTTGTTGTAGGCGCTCCGGAGTGAGGGCCTGCGTGAAGGTCTGGCAGGCTAGCTCCTGCTGGCCTGCGTTGTCGAGTTGAGGGTAGCCGCGGCGAGCTAACAGCCTGATGTCGGCGGCGAGGACGCTGAGGCTCTCTGCTCCGGTCCGCCGTCGCGTGGTGAGCTTCTCCCGGCTCACCTCCAGGAATTGCCGCTGTCCGAACCGGCGTTCCAGCGCTGTCATCAGTGCCGGTAGCGTCAGTGGTTCGGCGCTGTCCAGGTCTAGAAGCACCTGGCAGGCCTCGCCCTCCAGGGCTAACGCTAAGTGGGTGGCTGTCTGGCTCTCGTCCCAGCCATTGTAGCTAGCCGCGAATCGTACCTGGCTTTGGTACGACTCTAGCTCACCCTTTCCCGTGTAACGGGGTAGCTTGATCACCGCCTTTAACGGTGTGGTCGGTCGCTGCACCGGCACCGCCGTCTGGCTCGGCCTGGAAGCAGGGGCGTCCTCGTTGGCTTCCAGCCGACCTACTTGCGCTCCGTTTCCGGCCGCGGGGTCAGCCACCAGCGCGGGCACCTCCGCCTGGTCTGCAATCGGCATCTCTCGCTCCGGTCTTGCTGCGCTGGCTCCTTCGGGGAGCCCCCCGGGTCTACTCTTGGGCCGCTTCGCAGACGCTCCTGCGATAACGTCCATCTGCTTGGTCACCTGACGTTCCAATTCGCGGATCTGTTCCCAGATCATCCCACTTCTGACACCATTGTGGCGAGCCATGGAGTTGGAGTCAGGTTTTCTTGGGGTATAATAATTTATTGGCAAGAGCACAATCTCTTATTGCTTCCTTCACAGCTTACAGGCAGAACAGACAACGCACGCTGAACTGTAGCCAGCTTTATAGCCTCGATATGCAAATGAGCATGCTAACAAGGGTGACCTTTAATAGGTGCCCTGCAGCTCACCTTAACCAATCACACTTAATCCCCTTAGTCATACTCAAAACAACCGTTGGCCCCGCTCTAACATTCTTAGAGCGGACCTGTTTGAACTCATGCTGCCACATTTAGCGGAACTGTATACGACTGTTGTTTATCACAACAGTCGCCGTTTAGGCGGGAGGTTATATTCAAATGCTAACCGCCAATGTTACTGTACACGTCAGTGCATGTGAACACGCTCTGGTTAATGTAACTACAGCAACCATCCTCGTGCACTTGGTCTGCACAGCACAAACACACACACACACAATTCGATATACACAATAATTTACATCACTCGTAATCGCCCCGGATCGCCACAATATCATTGAAAAATGTCGTGCAGAATCTAAGAAGGTTAACAGCTGCTAGACAGATTGCAGGACCTCTTGTGTGTCAGCTGCATCCGAGAGCTCTGCGGAAGTGTGTGATTATAGGGTGCTTTCCACTCCCAATACGCACCTGCAGGGACATCAGTCATATAACAGGGCGAAGTAGTCTGGGGAGCAGGGTGGAGCCTAAACTTGCAACTGCAAGATTGCAGGTTTCAAACCCGAAGGAGACATTATTGCTAAACTGGGAGGGAATAAAAGAAAGAAATCTCCAAAATGTAAAAAATGCAACATAACATCATAAAAAGGTTCATAAACAAGTCGTCATAAACGGTCTTAGCTGTTGCTACCAAGGGAGTGCGATTGAATTTTGACAACCGATTTTCATTTTTATCACAAAACACAGTGAACTGTATAGCTTCTAAACCACTGACCTTGCCTGATGAAGGCAAAAAATAGCGAGACTGCCTAATAGAATTGTGAAAAGTGCCTCTGGCCATTCGATGCTGGACAGTCATCTTAATATTTATTAGCATAAATATTCACAGCCAAAGAGTAGATTCGCGAGAGAGTCCACATATCAACAAGGCATTTCCCATTTGGAGATGATTGCTTCTGTTTGGTATGCAGCAAGCAACCTTGTACCACTTTAGCACGTATAGGGCTTTTACAGGTTTTTACAATGGAAGTCACATGAACTTTCAAACTATGGAAAACATGGTGGCAACAAAATAAAACTTTAAACTGGAGGATTACATAATATCAGCAGTATAAAGTTTAAATCACAGGCTCTTGACAACAACCGTATCATAAATGATAGCTCTATACTGTAGCTCTGACAAGAACATTTAACCATGATAGTCTTCTTGGGGAAAAAATTTTAAGTTTCTGAGTTCAGCTAGGACATCAGTTAGATATGTCATTGTTTATACTAGCTAGCTACCCACTAGCATTTTTCTCTGTAGACCCACATTGACAAAGCAACATAGGTCCAATTACACCTCTGTGAAAGTGGGGAAACCATCTTGTAAAGTTGACCACTGTGAATTCAGGAGTAGAGCGTTTGTAAATATCCTCTTCCTATTCGCTTAACTGCTAAACTAGACAAATTGTTATACTGCAGATGGTTAATGGGCTATAACAACACAATGATCAGTGTCACCAAGCAAACAAACACAAAACATTTGAGTGGGATAGCTGCAATAAGGGCATGTGGGTATTGTTCACTGAAGCTTTCCAAACAACAAAATGTGGTTCTTTCTTCAGTTTAGGGAGATTATTATAAATTATCTGCCCCTTATGCAACACTTCTTTAAAGTAAAAAATATTTTGCATTACAGATGTATTTGTCCTCTGAGCAATGGTATCACAATTCAACTATATGATTTTCTCATTTTTCTGAGCATAGAAATTATCAAAGACATTTGATAAACAATACACTGAATTTAATCCTGCTCACTTTTTTCTCATATTAATTGAGGTTGCCAATAATTATGGTGGGCACTGTGTGTTATGTCCATCATTACACTGTGTACATTATTTAAGTCCAAATGCTAAGTCACAAGTTCCGTTTTTTCATCAATTCAGATTGTCTCTGCATAGGTGCGTAGGCATGAGAGATCAGCAATATTATAAATGTAGTACCTACCATGGGAAACAAATTACTGGGTTCTGCTACCTGTAGCAAAAAGAATGTGTCCTGATTGCTGAGATTATTTATAACTTCAGTCTCTAGTGATGTGAACTGTTATATTTGCTGTAAGGTCTGTCCTTGGCCCATAGAAGCAAGGACTGCCCCCAGAATCTCACCGTCTGGGTCATGTTAATGGGAAGGGAGCCAACGTTAGCGTGAAGCACATCTGGACACAGGAAGTACAGTGCTGCTATGTAACAACTGGAGTTTCAGTTGGGAAATTTGACAACATACCATTAAGTCAATTATCTTAAGCCTGGTGCTAAAGGAAAGAATTTTAATCTCCCATCTCCAACCGTAAAGTACATCATGTAACGTGACTGCTGTGGACAGCATATGTTTGCCATGTCAAATTAAGTGTGCATGCTCATAAACCCACTGTTTTTAAAACAAGAGATGACGGGTCTGTTTTAGATCAGACTCGCTACCAAGAATAATATTTCCTTCCTATAAATTCTGTGAAAAGATAGGAATATCCCTTTCCCTGGTCTGACTGCAAGCTACTATATTCAGCCGCTGTGCAAAGAGTTTCCATTCACCATGCATTCCATTAATAATATGCGCAAATGAAGAAATGAATGTATAATCTCGACACTCAAATCATCTGGAATTATCTTGACGCACCGCCATGCATTCATATAATTAAACATTATTCTCCTCGGACATATACTGTACGTCCGTTTTAAAAGACGCCGCGCCGAGTTGCAGTGTGTACCACGTATGGGCTTACAGACTTCAGACAGAGAAACCCCGCCTCCCACCAGCAGAAACAGCTTGTTTTATAAAAAGTGATGACAAGGAGACCCAGGCATGGAGCATATACTAATGTGATTATCTGCATCCATACTTCCATGGAAGTTAGTTTCAACATTTGTGTTTCATTTGTTTCAACATTAGGCATGTAGCAAACTATATTATGTAACAGAGTTAAGCTCTCTTCAGATCTGTGTCTAGTCTTCAGTAATCACCACCACCCATTCCCCAATATCCCACCAGCTCCTTGTTTTTGTTGTCACAGTCATTTCAAATGCAGGAGCAGCGTCATCATCAGTCCCAACCCAACAACATATTTTCATATTTTGAACAGATTGATCACCTTCCACAAGCCCTCCTATTGAGTGTGACAAAGGCCCCCAAACCTCAGAGAGCATCTACTGTAACTTGAACGTCTTTCATGAACATTGAGCAAAAAAACAATCCATGCAGATGAGCTGTTTATTGTTTATCTGAAGAGGTTGCCATGTGAGGCAGAGCTCGGGTGGTCCAATCTGGCATGGATTATGATGTTCTGGCATTTATCATCTCAATGGTTTCTTCTCTCAAAGAACATTTACGCTTAATGGCAACTCAAGGAGTTGTGTGTTTTCAGCAGATATGATGAGATTTTACGAGGCCATAAGAAAAGGAAACATCTGCATAAATACAACTCAGTAATGTCATACCTTATGCTACAGCAGACCTGGTGTCAGCCGATAAGCTTATAAATACGGTATAATTCTCAAATAAATTCAAGCCAGCAGAAGATAAACAAAGACTACACTGCTGGAATAATCATTTGCTTTGTCTAGACAGGTGTCACGCGTCTTACAAATTGTGTTGAGTGTTTTTTTTATTAATGGTTGACAATGAAACTGACAAGTGGTCTAAAATACCACTTCCTGGTCATATTCTCCACCACGCTCTCAGGACAGAGATTTGAGCGCCGGGATTTGTACAGCTGCTGTCTCAGAGACAAAGACACTTGTGTGCAACGTGGGGTCAACTAACTGCTCTGCTGCATGAAGACAAGCGGAGCCAAGTCTTTTCCAGGGGAATTCAAAAAAATCACAGGCCCAACAGTAGTATTGAGTTAGCATTTATCTCTGTAGACCCACGTTGACAAAGCAACATAGGTCCGCTCACACCTCTGTGAAAGTGAGAAAACTTGTAAAGTTGACCGCTGTGAATTCAGCAGTGTTACGTTTCATTGCGCTCATATACCTCCTGCAAGCAAGAAAACCCCATCTCACTGACCAGAGGGACAAAATACAATTCCCTTCATTCGCATCACACAATTGATTCACTTTGAAAACACCATTAATTAAGGCAGTATTTACGATAGTCTTTTCTTTGATTCATCCACATGACAAATTGTAATATAATATATTTAATGAATATACAGTATATAACATTTTATATAATACAATGCAGGGCTGCAATAATAATGTGGGTCACGGTGAGGTGTGTGAGGTCACTGCCAGAATAGTCACCATCTGCAATTTGGTATAAACTGTGCTTAACATTTATACCAAACAAACATTTCGGCATTCATATATATATATATATATTGGTACGATCAAATTGTTTGGAAACCAAACTAAAGACATATGCAGAAGAGGTTTCTCCTTAGAATGCTTTTTACAAATTCAATTTTAGTAAATATTTATTTTTATTTCCGTTCACAATAATAACCTTATTGGTAACACATGTAATTAATTTAATTTATTGTTAAAAGTGACCGATGAAGATGATTGATGATGATAAAAACCCACAGACAGTCAAACCTAACACTTATAAATGCTGTATTTGCTGCCTTTGCATCACTTGCCTAATCGTACCTTGGGGAAAGAGTGTGTCTTTAGGAACAGCGCAGATATGTCCATGGAGAGCAATGAAAGGCTGACGTTTGCACACAACGGATGTCGGGATGCCTGAAATGGGATTGCCAGGATGTGTCCTTATGCTATTCACATGAACAGATTTATGAATAACTTGCATTCATCATCTGACACACCAGGGACACACACATGTTTCATGAATTCCACATTGTTTTCCTGTAGGAACTTTCTTTTCAGGACAAAAGTAAGAAGAATTGAAAGAGTGAGTGCACTCACTATAAGTGCACTCAGCCTGTCTCCGCCTACTACACAATTTTGAAAAATACTTTGTGGGGTGAGTGAAGGAGAGGGGTGGTGGGGTTAGAGGAGGTGTGTCCATTGTCATTTGCATAAATGAATATACAATATACTAATGATTTTGTATAACTCGGATCAAACTGTCGAACTAGACGCTGTAGATCAAATATGAATCAAGATTCAGCAACTGCATGGCCTATTTCTCACCTCAAATATTTTCAGAAACATATTTTAGTGGACTGTTTAGGTGGAATAAAAAAGAACCACAGGTTCTGGTTTAAAAACATGAAGCCGAAACCAAAGGACCGTAGTGTGTCTAACCAATCAGGTGATGGCTATTTCTTTTGGAGGCGGCAAGTCCGGCAACACTTATCCATGAGATGTAGAGGCACCTCCAAAGAGGTAATTTGACATCACAACTGGGGCCGGGGCAGAAAAATAATTAAAACTGAGGGCAGCACCAAGACGCTTTTCTACTAATTTCTTCTGATATACGATATTATTTCAGATTTGTTGAAATAACAAAATTGATGAATACGTTTAATTATAAGGTAGGCGTACAAACACATTTACAGCTAAAAAAAAAGATATAAAATGTAGTTACTTTTTAACAAAAGTTTGTGAAAGACACCCAATCTAATTTTCTAAATAAAATAATGCAATTAATTTTTGACATATGGATAGCATAACTACAGACGCCTGATGTGTTTGGTGTTCATGATGCTCCAGTAATAAATAAATAAATAAATGAGCTCCATGGGTGGTAAAAGGCCAATGTAGGCATGCCCAAAATGTTAATTCCACCTCTGGAAAAAGGCACTGCTGTAAGTCTGTATAGTTGCTTTAATTTGCTTCACTGCGAAGATGACATCACTCTCAATTCTATTTCTTTTGCAAGGCAGGTTAAAATAATAGATAAAATGTAGGCTACTTCACTCTAATTTAATCTATGATTAGGTTCATTTTTTAACTTCACATGTGAGAATTTTACATTAATTTTTACTTTCCTTGAAAATGTACTGCAGTATCCCCTTTTCTCTATTGATTCGCTCAATAACCAAAACCAATAGGTGAAATTATTTATATTGAGATAGCATTATTGTTTTTTGCATCATAAACTTGTCTTGTTTTTTTATCCGCATTTGTGATGACATAAAATGTCAATATGTCATGCGAAGATTCTGAAGTTTAAATGCTCATGAAACATCACACATTTTCATACATTTGTTTTCCAGCCTGAATTATGCGCTGCCCTCAACGCTAGTTCAATACACTTAAAAAGAGGTTTAACTCGATAGAAAGTTATGCTTTATAATGTTTAACTCGTTTTGACTAAGTTGAATGTCGTCTTAAAATTAATTACATTATTTAACGTGACGAGAAGAAAATGCTGCAACGTCAGATACAATTCAGAAAAGGCTTTGGGACGTTTTGTAGTAAATTATTAAAAATTTTGCCAAACTTTTAAACAATCACATGTTGTAGTTATCTCTTTGCATTATCATTTCTAAATTCATAATCATTACAGGCTACATATTGGTCTTGATTATTCAGCAAATACATTTTTTTATTGCTAATCAAGAAACATAAATAGAAACAGGTTAAGGGTAGACTGTCTGGTTCAAAGGTAATGGGTTATGGCTCCTTTTTTCCAGCGCACCGGCCACCGGTATATAAAAAAAGTATATATTTACACGTTACACAATTCTATGACACAAAGAAAAAAGCTAGCACATTCACAAATTGCTACATTCGTTGATATCTGTTATTCAGTTAATTCATTTCTTGATTGATAATCAAGAAATATAAATGGAAACAGGTTGAGAGTTATCCTCTGTTTGAAGGTAAGGTTACTGAAAGCCTGATTCTACATCCCACGGTAAGCCACTGTATACTAATGCAGTAATATTTGCACATAAATACAATGTTCAAATTTGCATTGTAAAAGCTGGAAAAATGGTTTGACTTGTAAACTTTGAATGTTTTCACACCATTTGGTGTTCTCCCATTTATTAATACGTGTATCCTCTACCTCTACTCCACAAGCTTTCCTTCTCAGCTCATATAGCATTCTGCAGGGATACACCTCACTGTAACTATCTAGTCAATCTTGGACAAGGTCAATTAAGCAAGTGAGCAGTTTTTACAATATAAAGGAAAACAAATAAATGGAACAGAAAGCCTGTAGGTCAAAATTAATCACCCATGACAGTTTTCAATACTCCATCACAAGTGTGTATTGGGTAAGAAACAACAGACCAAACACATACTACACTACTGTAAAGCCCAATGCAACCGTTCCTGTATTTATTGTTTAGGATATAATTTAGAAATATATATTTTTTTGTCCTAGTAGGAAGGCTGTCCCTGTACAATTATACAGATTTACCATAAATGTATACTCAAAATAACACGGCGTTATATTAAGTAGGTCATTAAGGCCTACACATTTTTCTGCAGCAGTCCAGGTGATTACACAGACAGACGTGGGCTTATGAATAAACACACCTGCTATACTCACACAAGTGTCTGTTTTGAGGAGGATATCACATAGGCCTAGCTCATGAAACACAGTATGTACTGTGGGCTGTTAATGTCTGTCATGTTACAATTCAGCAAAAAGAGAGCCTGTTGGTTTAAAAAGACACACACAGCAGTACAAGCCTGTTGAAAGCCAGGATGTGAAGCATTCCTACCATATACCTATCTATCCTACCAGATAGAAAAAAGCTTCACCCTGTTAAAGTACATCATTAACGGCTCCGACCTTGCAACTGCTCAATACAATCTCAATTTGCCCAAATGACATCACAAAAAAAGCAGGCTTATATCCAACAGAGGTTCTCCACTAGCACAGCACAGAACATTAAGAGAGAATGGACAATGCATGCACAAACAAAGCTTTGCTGGCCAATTAGTTATTCGAACCAAGGTTCCAGTCACCTGTCCACATTCCATCGGTGGTAGTGTAGCGAAGTCACGCCCGCCCCCACAGTTGGTCAAAATGTCAGAACCACTGAGCTTGAAGTCTACCTTATCCATCAATGTTCCTTTAAAAAATCACAAAAAAAAAGTCCCAAAAATCAACGCAATTCAGTGTCAGTCAGTGTCGAAGTTTGATATTGCTTTTACTGGAGAGTGGGCCTCAACATTATAAAACAAGGTTACGTATGTTAGTAAAATCTGACGACCTGCTGACTTTACAGTGGCAGGCATAGGGCAGTTGGGGGTTTGTGCTCGAAAGCAAGAACATTTGCCCTTTGAGTAACTCCTAAACAGTTTGTACATTTGCGACATTATGCCTCCAGAGGCTGTGCATATGTATATCCATGTATTGTAATCCCAACCCAATTATTATAATTTGTTTAAATGTTTAATATTTGAGGTTAGAATCATTTCCTCTGGTGCTTACTACTTGAGACCGCTGCATGACTGTCATCGTGGATAGCAAGGTCTTAGTGGGCACAGGCTATCAGTGGAGGAAAAACAGAGAGAATGCAGTCTGATCACATACTGTAATTATTCATCATCATCTTGGAAAAGAACAAACAGAGAAACTGGCTGTCTATATGCATAGTGACAGCATCTAAGAACAAGATGTCGCGCGGAGCTCTCCAAAAGGACAAGGACGGCTTGTGAGTGCACATGGAATTCACGGACAAACAAACAGTGCTGTGGATGGTAAACAAATGCCACGGTAAATGGACACGAGGGCCCTCGGTCTGAACACGGTGTCTCTCAGTAGCTCAGAGACATTCCAGTGACACCCCCCCGCACACACACACACAGCAACACAAGCACACACACAGCAGGAGCTCGGCTGTCAACAAATGGGAAAAACTGCAGCCCCTGCTGTGCTCCACTCAGATCAAGTTACTTCACCAGCAGCCAATTTGTATGCCCCCTGATCTAGAGAGCATTAGGCAGCATTTACATCTAGCATTTATCACTATTACATCACTTGCGTTCAGTGCGTGCTCTCCGTTACGTATCAGAGAGAGCTGGAATTACAGCTTGAACTGACACGCCCAATCAGATGCAGCTGTTTATGATTAAAACCTGTCTTCATCTTGGTTCTGGTCCAGTATCCAAAATGCTATGGCACCTGACTGCGAAATGTACACCGTCACTTTAAGGCCCGGTTTCATCTATCTTTACGTAATGCATGCGCAGAAAGGCATTAATCAAATTTGATGCTGCCTGGCTCATAGACAATTTTAAGCTTCCTTACGAAAGCATAATGCACTAATCCAGGTAAACAACGTTTTCTGAAGCTTTTTTTCTACCCCCATGGCAGACAGTACTTTATTCTTTCTCCTTGAAAAATGCAGTCGACACAGATAATGTGCTTTCTGCTGCACTGGGGAGGGGAGGGGGGGAGGGGGCAGATGAATAGCTGTTTTCAAAGAAATCATATAACTGACGTGGTCGATGGCGACAGAGTTTGTGCCCTCGCGCTCTCATCAAGCCGCTAAATTTAAAGTGGCGATTTAGCAGTGATGGGAGGACCCGTTAGAAAGACGTAGAGAGGTTGCAGCGGTACCGCTCTCCTCTCCTCACCGGTGATTCACGCAAATGGCATTCGGCGGCGCGGCCCTTGAGGATAGCGCCTTCATAAGTGATTCTTTAGCCGTGCTGAGCGAGGGATCAGTGCTGCCTAACGATCGCAGGCGTAAGCGTTAGATTCCTAATCAGGGGAAGTAATCAGCCGGGCGAGCACGCTTCACAGTGTGTACCCGTCCTTTAAAGCCCACTGCTCCTCCTGGACTCCTGTCACACGGTCTGACACACCAAAGATCTGCAACCAGAACAAATCCAAACCGGCGAATCAATACGCAAGGTGAACAATTGACGCGGACAATCGATGCAGCCGTTACAGTCATTTGAGGAGTAATGCTATCAATAAGTGTCTGTCTAACTGTGAATCAGTGATAAAATCAGCCCTGAATGCATTCACAACTTGCATTCACAATTCTGCATCTTTTCCAAGGTCATCAGAATGCATTTCTTTTGCATTTGTCCAATTAAAAATGACAATGGGCCTCATGCAAGAACATTCTCTTATTTTTCTTTTAATTTCTCTTATATTCGTTCTTGAGAGATGTTCATGTCGGATTTCACGTAGAATTGACCAAACCCTCTTAACCTCCAGAAATATTCTTCCAGGCTAGTGTAAATTCCCCTGTTCTTAAATGAACGCACGTTCACGTGAATTCCCTATTAGCATAATTAATGTCCCCAAAATGCCATATAGGTTCGGCTGTCCTGTCCCCTGTACATGGAAGACGCATTCATAAACCTGGCATCTTGCCTAAAAAGGGTAGAGAAAAAGGGGGAAAAAAAGTCTTAATAAATCGTGAGCACATAGTTCAGGAGAACTGATGATGGTGTAAAACCGAAATGTTTTCTTTTTCCTTTGTTTCACCTTTTTCTTTTTTTACATAGCACATGTGGTGAATAAATTTATATTTAGCATCGGTATACCTTCGTTTGGATTTTCTCCTTATTTTACATCAGTGTGTGGGTTTCTTTCATACATTTTTCCCTTGATTTATTTTTGAACATTACGCACCTGGATTATTATCCTCTCAGGATTATATGAAGAGTGCAAAGTAAAAACTGTTCACATAGTTTATGACACATCCCACACACACTGGTTTGTTGGTCTTGCTGCACCAATAAGCAGTCGTGCACTTTCCTGGCCTGAGCCACTGAATCGCATGGGGGGAAAATAAATTTAAAAAAATGTTATAAACTGTTCGCGGGCTGGAGTGAAAGAGATGTATTTCAGGTTTATAGTATCAAGCAAGTCATGTGCTCCTCTCAACCAGGCAGCGAGGAAGGACGAGTTGTAATTAACTTCTTCTCTTAATTATTAAATAGATTATTAAATTATTAAATTATTAAAGTCTAGCATCATCTGAAGAAGGTCTCCTCGACCAAAACATTATGTTCTTGTGAATAAATTTGCTACTATTTTGCCTAATAAGAGTGTTGCACCTGCTCTCTTCTAATGCTAATCATATACTTTAAACAATAAAAACACAAGATAATAGGGTAATTTAAACATGGTAATGTGATTATGGTGAGCAATTTATAAATGAAAACTAGGTATTTTATTAATAATCTAAATTAAAACAACCCAGTTCACTGTTTTCCACAGGATTTTCTGAAACTGTGGTGGGTGGACCCTTAACTTTCTAAGGGGGTCCGGGGGCCTGCCCCCCCGAAACCCTGTCCTGAACACAACAGGTTGCATTCGATTATGCTGATATCTCCCTTGAATAACGTCTGTATAAAAGTAAATTGTTTTGCAGGTGGTGGCCACAGACCATTTCTCTCTCCTTATCCTTCCTGACTGATCTTTTTCTAGTTTTGCTTTTTGCTAGTGCCCTTGTCACTACTGGTAGCATGAGGCGGTACCTGCAGCCCATTCAGGTTGGACAGGTAGTCCAGCTCCTCCAGAATGGCACATCCATACGTGCCGTCGTGAGAAGGTTTGCTGTGTCTCCCAGCACAGTCTCAAGAGCGTGGAGGAGATACCGAGAGACGGGCCATTACACGAGAAGAGCTGGACAGGGCCGTAGAAGGGCAACAACCCAGCGGCAGGACCGGTATCTGCTCCTTTGTGCGAGGAGGAACAGGAGGAGCACTGCCAGAGCCCTACAAAATGACCTCCAGCAGGCTACTCGTGTGCATGTTTCTGACCAAATTGTCTCCATGAGGGTGGCATGAGGGCCCGACGTCCTGTAGTGGGATCTGTGCTCACAGCCCAGCTCCGTGCAGCTCGATTGGTATTTGCCAGAGAACACCAGAATTGGCAGGTTCGCCATTGTCGCCCCGTTCTCTTCACAGATGAGAGCAGGTTCACACTGAACACATGTGACAGACGTGATAGAGTCTGGAGATGCCGTGGCGAATGTTATCATCATATGATTGCAACATCATCCAGCATGACCGGTTTGGTTTAATTGACTTGGTGTTATACTGTGATGATTAAGTGTTCCCTTTTGAGCAGTGTATATATATATACACACACACACACACACACACCCAATAATAACCACTGCAGGTATTAGCAATATGCATACAAGCATATTAGATGTTAATCATCTTTTTGAGCTGGATTAGTAATGAGCCTAGTGTAGTGTTTAAAAACAGCGGATGACCAACATCCAGGACTGAGTGTGCCATTGGAACTTTAAAAGCTGCCATGGTAGCTGTACCTGCTCAGGAGGAGTGGGCAGTGTAGCAGTCAGGAGGGCTGCCTCCTGCCTTTTTTCATAGAACATAAAGTTGCCGGTATCGGTCATGAACAGGGCTTATGTGGAGTTGCGTGGCAAAGATGAAATTGAATGCCTGCAATAATGCCTTTGATGGTGGAGAGCTGAATTTTACAAGACTTAAGCAGTTAACTGTGAAGGCACATACCATGGAAATGTTAACCAAGAGAGATGAATGGAAAGGCTTAACACAGAAGTAAGAGGAATAGGACCATGCAGTCATAGGACTTTCGCCCCCTTTTTTTCTATGCATATGGTAACACGGGTGTTACAGCGCCGCTGGAGTGGTCCCTGAGTGTACGGTCACACAGTTGTGATTAGATCAGCCATATTGTCAAGACCTGACATGTAGGCAAACTTTAAAATTAAAACACTTAGAAGCGCACACACCAACGCTACGTTTAGCTTTTGCTCCAGATAACGCACATGCTAACGACACTTATTAGCTTTAGCAGCATTTGTTTTAGCTCAAAATAGCGCACACACAAACACACGAGTGCTGCTTATAAGCTTTAGCTGCAGAGTGCACACAAATGCTGCTTTTAGCTTTAGCGCAGTTAGAAAAATGAAATGTGGCAGGCACCTTAATACTTTTCTGAACTCGTATTGCGGTGGAAAGTTGCTACCAATTATTTTAAGCAAGGATGACCATTTTAACCTTCTATAAATGCATTTATGATTATTTTTATTTAATTATTTAGTAAATGTATTTTATTATTATTATTATTATTTATTCATTTTATTTATTCATTTTCAATTAATTTTGTATAGCACCTTTCACAGAGAATGGTTACATAAACACTGCACAGAAATTGGGCAAGAACCAGGCCTGAAACCCACAAACAGCAAATGAGGTAAAAACTCTCGCCAGTGGCGAGAAAAAACTCCCCGATGGGAAGAAATCTCAGAAGGAACCTGGCTAGAAAGAGGGAGCCCATCCTTCGCTGGCCGGCCCTGGTTTGAACTAAAGGCAGAAAAGATGGTAACAGAATGTAGCATGGAATCTAGCACTGCAAATAATCAAGTGCAGTTAGAAATATATGCGGGAGGAGCAAGCAATATAGAGGGGACAGAACGCAATCCAATCAGTGCAGCTCACAATATGTAGCATGGAGATTTCTGAATTTCCACTGAGTGTTTCATAAACACGACACAAGCAATGTTTTTTTCCCCCCCAGGCAAACATATGCAACAATATGCAAACATTTGATTGTGCAATCCATTCCAGGTCTGATTCTTATAACACCATAATTCTTACATTCAATCTGTGGCATCAGGATAGCATTTTCACATAAATTCAACGGACAATGCAAAAAAAACTAAATAAATAAAAATAAAGCCAGCGATGCAAATACAAACCAATGGGGAGCACATCTGAACCAGGAAGCACAACTGATACGCTCAACAGACATGTGCAGCTGCGTCCTTGGGGTCTACAACATCGAGGGCGCACACTGCAGTCAAAGAGGGTAGGCGGAGCAAGAGGTCCAACTTTGGGACTGGAACGTTCGCACTTGGAACTTATTAGACAGACAACAGGCGCTCATTGAATGACTGGTGGTCAATGGAGTTTTTACTGAACAGTTCGCTAAACGGGTTATTATTAAACAGACAAAATTAAAAGCCTCCCTTTTCTTTTTAGATTATATATGACTAGGTTGTCAGGACCCAGTACTACTACTTACAACCCATTATGATTTTGACTTTCCAACGAAAACCGACTTTAAATCTGGCTAGCGCCGTTCAGCTACGTGCCACTCTAAGCATACGTTATATATTAGTTGCTAAGCTAACTGAAAACACTATTGCGTATGCCTGATCACTTCCTGTAGGACAAAAAAATCCAATGGGGAAAAGCGTATCTTGTCATACGTCTAAAATCTTTGCTGCGGCTGTGTTCTCTAAATGCAGACACATAAAACCCCCCGATGATAGGCTACTATAAATATGATGCGCAGCGCAAAGCGTCCCTGACATTTTCCCTAAAAAGTGATATAGCCTACCGTGCAAGGGTGGGACCAAAGAGGGAAGGCTGAGCAAGAGGTGTAGCCAACCTTTGGGGCTGGTACGTCTGCAGTTGGAACTTATACAACAGGCGCTCATTGAATGATTGGAGGTCAATGGAGATTTTACAAAACAGTTCGGGCAAAATTAAACGGGTAATTTCCAGACATTTAAGATTATGTATGACTAAGTTGACAGGACTGCTTACAACCCGTTATGATTTTGGCAATCCGACGAACCAACTTTAAATCCAGCAAGTGCCTGACAGATATGCGCCACTGTAACTTTAGTTGCTAAGCTAACTGAAAACACTACTGCGCTTGCATGAATACTTCCCCTTGTGTGGACCACAGAACTGTTCCCTCTGTTATTCCTATTTTATGGCACTGTATCCATATCAAGCTGGGATTTTTGTAAGTCACAGACGGTGGTTGCCATGAGGTTGTGCAGTTACAGTCACTTTGGAACAACATGATCAAGATAAGAGTGGACAGTTCAAAAAGGCCCGTTTGAATGCACTTCTCTGTGTTTGGGAAACCAACACCACAGTACAAACCAAAGACACAAGTCTGAAGGCACCATATGCTGGAGAAGAACTGCTGACTATATTGATTGATTCAACTTCAATCTCTGGCAGTGCTATTATACTGCAGACTCCCCTTTACCAGTATCCAATCATCAATTCTTCCAAACAACATAAATAATTATGTCTGAACAAATGTAATCAAGTTCTAACATAAGAAAGTATACTTCCTGAAAGCATTGTTGTCCTATTCAATTCTTTTCAGTCATGGGGAAAATAAGCAGAAAAAGAATTAGGAGTCAAGGTTTGTAAATAGGATTAGAGCTGGCATCACGGAGTGGCTGTTCTCAAATGCACTACGTCGTACCAGTCAAAATTAAGGGACAGCCGAAGCTTGCTTTATTTCCTCTAACTCAACTCAGCCGGGGGAAGTAATGCAATATTAAAGCCTTTGGCTGTTTCAGCTGCAGGGAACGAACAGGGAATTTTTATTCAAAGGTAACACGAGTTCCTGCCACGCGGTGTCTGTCGCACACACACTGACTACACCATACAAAGTCCCTTGGCTGGCCACGCAGGTGTTGATTGCACATGCACTGCACTGTACATACAGCTGCTGTTACAAATGTGCCACATAAACTCTGCTGCTGGCAACCAGCGTGCCATTTCTGCCAGTGATAGTCCAATGAAAGGAAATGTAATTATAGACATGTAATGCGCATTCAAACAGGCACAGATCACAGAGACAGACAGAGAGAAAGACACACACACACACACACACACACATACACACACACACACTGGTGCAGCTTCTCTTCCATACCGTCACACAGGTGCTTACAAATACAGTAAAACATTAAGTATACGTAAAAATGTGTGAACAGACAGCTGCGTTGAAGACATAATATTAATCCATGAGATCCCTGAGAGTTCTATCATGTATAATGAATATCAAGGGTATAATAAACCTGTCTAAAACCAGGTGTTTCATTCATATTATTCATTACCCTTTTTGAAGCTGGGACGGCAGAGTATGCAGATTAAATCTCTCTCTTCACACAGTCAGAACCTGTATACGGGGGGGGGGGGTTCATAAACATGTTTCTACATCAGAATTTACACATATACAACAAACAGATCCACAAGGACGAACAAAGAGAACTACATGAGGAATCAGGGTCAAAATAGAAGACACTGCCGGTCCATGTCAGAGCACAGCACGTTTGCTGATTTAACAATGAACTCGCCATTACAGACCGCACAAGCTTTCTGCATGCAGTCACGCATCTTTCCTCGTCATGTCACCCGAAAGGGTTTTCATCCCAACGTGCAAAGGGACTTCTTTATTTCTCAGCAGTCGTCTCTGACAGAGACAAAGAAGAGATATTCTGTGCTCCCTCTGCAAAGAAACACACAAAGGTACCCTCTGTTTGGTCTTGAAAATGTCAAAGAAATTGTACCAAGTACTTTGGTGCATTTTTTTTAAACAAAACGCGACAGCAAATTTGTCCTCCCACAAGTCCGACCCCGGAGAACGGTATTGTTCCACCACTCCGCCCACTGCCCTCTTAAACAGGAATTCAGCTGTGCTCAAATAAACCAGAAAACACAGGGACACATTTACATATCAATTGTTTTTTTTCTTTTTCCCACTGCAATTCTAGCCTCGGATCTGGTTACAGCTTATGTATGTCTTAGAGTGCTTGCTTATGCTTCTTGTCTAGAAAAGCGCTGCTCCTTCAACAATGTTTGAGGTTCCCTGAAAGTCACAAGCAGACCAGTACCCTGCCTCTGATGAAAGTGTGACTGTTAAAATCTATGCCCATTTTCCATTTCATAACCTCGTAAATAATGCTGTGACTCCTGGTTATGACATTTCACACTCTCTGATTATGTTTTCATTTCTAGGCTTAATGTCTAGAACTGAAAACTTGAACAGAGTATCTCATTTTAACATTGTGCCATTTGCTTGTGTTGGCTGGAATTTTAATGATTGGAAACAACCACTTGTTCTTTGTGTAAGAGGCTGTCACATTGTAGGGTATATAAACAAAACCCCTTCATGTGACTTGATTCCAGAGATTTTGTAACACCATAGAAGGCAAATTCACTCAGTTTATTTTGAATTTATGTTCTTTATTTTCATATCAATGGCCATCATCCAGTGTGATTTCTTAAAGGGTAACAACACCTACTGCTTCAACCTGTCTCCGCCCACGAAACAATTTAGAAAAATACTTTGTAGGGTGAGCGAGGGAGAGGTGGGGGCGGAGGAGCTGTGTCCATCGTCATTTGCATAAATGAACATAGCTACATTGTACAAATGATTACGTATAACTCAGATCAAACTGTAAAACTAGACGTTGCACTAATATTAATCAAATATTAATCAAGATTCAGCAACATCATGGCCTATTTCTCACCTCAACATATTTTAGTGGACTATTTAGGTGGAATAAGAGAGTTCATGAACAGAACGCAACGTTGTTCCGGTTTAAATACGTGGAGCCGAAACGAAAGTAACGTAGTGGGTCTAACCAATCAGGTGCCGGCTATTTCCGTTGTGGGCGACAACAATTATTCATATAATGTAGAGGTACCTCAAAGGAGGTACTCTGACATCACGATTGGGGCGGGGGCAGTGTGGGGAGCAGAAAGGACATTTCAACTGTTAGGGGCAGCACAAAGACGCTTTTCTACCAGTTTCTCCTGATTTATGTTATTATTTCAGAATTGTTGAAATAACGGAATGGATGAATACGTTTCATTATAAGGTAGGCATACAAACACGTTTACAGCTAAAAAATAAAGTGATCCAGGGTGTAGTTACTCTTTAAAGGTGCGTTTTAATTTTCTCATGTAATACACATAAATGTACAGTGTAGTACAGTAGCCATTGCTCAAGGGTATAGTGACAGAGCTCCAGCTTGGAACTGTACCAGTAATCAACAGTTTACCACCACACCACATTATCATCCAGCCAGCACCTGAGAAAATCCTGTAACGTAACAGAGTTTCTTCCTATCCAGGTTTAAACCACAACTTGTAACCATCCCCGTGCTGACCTGAAAACAACTTATTTTTAGGGCTTTTCCTTTCTGTGTTTGTACACAAAGCCCTATTTCTCATTCCTAAAATGGGTCTGACCTTGTTCTTAATGGAAAAGGCCTGGAATAGCCATTCTGTGTATGACACTGCCTCTGTAAGTCTGAGGGCAGAGCGGCAGACAGCAAGTCTGCTACGCGGCTAAGTGCCTCCGAGCTTTCCACAACGGTTGGGAGACTCATTTTCCAATGACGAGTTGAGACCATCCCTGCTGCTTTGTACCAAGCGCCGGATTTTCCACCCACAACATTCCAACGCCGTCCACCTCTTTTCATATTTACAAGAGACTACCTTATCAAAAATGATTTATCAGTCGCATTGCATTATTGCCTCAAAGCACTGTGGCCGGAGAAAGCGGGCTGGCGCCCCGTGCACACCCGTTCACAGATCCCGCCATTGCCTCGATAAAAGCACTCTAATATGATCACGGACGTATGGCAGGCATCCCGGGACTGTTGCATCTGAGAATGAAGGATTGCTTAAGTGGTGATGAAACGCAATACTTGAGATCTTTCTCCAGGGCATGTATTAAATATATATCCATAATTAACAGTGAGGTGCATTGTTCCTTTAATAATCGCTTTTTCCAATGTGCATTTATATATGAATCCATCATCAATAAGCCAAATAGTTTGCTTCTCTATATACAGTGTCTGTTTTAATAGTAAACAACTGTATAGCAAAAACTCTGTGTATAGATGATCAATGACTGGCTAAATAAGCATGCCCTAAAATGACATTTATATCATAAGGTTCGTTTCCACAATCAGGCACTTCTCTGCGACTCAGCCAACAGCTTAAGCTGGGATAGTACCAAAATACATTCTTCAGAAAAAAATAACTACTTGTCCTAGATTTTCATCAGGATGAAATCTTTTCAATTGCAATAGCTTTATTTTGAACCGGCAACCCATTGTTTTGTTTTTTTTGTGTTTTTTTTGTTTCTTTTTAAATCGGCAGTTTTATCCAGCCTTGTGTACTGAGCCGAGGCTGCGGTGCACTGTGTGAACCAGATAAACTGTGTTTCAAATGCTTTACCTCGAGGGTTGATGTTTTTGAAAGCCACCTACAGAGGCACGTGTTTCTGTGCAGGCAAGGTGCGCCTTCCCCCCCACTCCCTGGCAGTGCATCTGTCGAGCCGGGGCCGGGGTCGGGCTCTGTCAACCGTAGCCTCGCAACTAAATGACGGCCGGTGACGGTGGGGTAATTGAAAGTCTGGTGTAATTATGGCATTCAAAGTCTGTGTTGGGACAGATGAGGCCTGGTGTGATGAATTGCAGGTAGTAGTGTGTCAACCTGACTCCTGTTCACTGTCCACAGTGCCAAAAGGTAAGATTAAAAGGACAAAAAAACGCAAACAAAGAGGGTCAGAAGTTGCTCCCATAACCCAAAAGCCCCTGGGGGTCTAGAGGGCCTTTTACACTCAAGGACAATACAGTGGACTTGATTTGATTTGCTGTCTGAAAGCCAGCAGGCCACAGAGATCACACAAAATGAAGCTTGTACTCTCTCACTCATGCTGAATGAACAATTCCTTTCATCGGTTTATTAAAAATCAGCTTGGTGGAGTGGAGGGCAAATGTTAACTTTCAGTTACTGCAGTCACATAACACGAAAACCCATTTACATTTAAAGAAAAAGGCAACTTGCGATGAACGGGGCGTGAGAACTGCACAATGCAAAAAGAAAAACTGCCAGCATGATCATTCTTAAATCGTATTCCTTCACATACGAACACTTCATAATCCCAAATATCGAAAAACATACAATTATTTAAAGTCAATGGGCCTCATGCAAGATATTCTCGTATGCACAAATTTGGCAATTCACCATTTTTCTCTTATTTTGGATTTACCCGTAGGTAAGAATAAAATGTAAGAGTGGTCGTGACCTTTCATTTGAGTTACACACAAGAGCCTGTTATTCGTCAAAGCAAATAGGCCTAAATTATATTCTCAGCAAATGGGTTGTTTTCATTTTGATTATTTCAAAGAAAATATGTGTTTTAATTTATAAATTGCTCACCATAATTGCATTGTCATGTTTAAATTATCCTGTTATTTTGTATTGTTTAAATTATATGATTTAAATATGTATTGTAGCCTACACATAACTGTTTAGCAAGCAACCTGCATTTACCTTCCTAAATCCATCAACGCCCAAGTTAATAGCCTAGATGCAAAATACAACTCGTCCTCTTTGCATGGTCGAGATGCGCGCACAACGTGCCTGATATTATAACATGAAATACATCAAGTTTTACTAGTTAGCCTATAACATTGTTTTTCTTTTCTTTCCCCCCCATGTGATTCACTGGCTGAGGCCAGGAAAGCGCACGACTGCTTATTGGAGCAGCAAGACAGTGCACGTGGGATGTGTCTTGAACTACGTTCTCCTGAAGACTCGTCATCTTCATTCCTTTTTTCTCTATCCCTTTTTAGGCAAGATGCCAGTTTTATGAATGCATCTTCCGGGTACAGGGGGCAGGACAGCTGGTCCTACGTGGCATTTCGGGGGCGTTAATTATGCTAAGAGGCAATTCACATGAACGCACATTCATTTAAGAACAGGTGCATTTACACAGGCCGGTAAGAAGATTTATGGAGGTTAAATACGTTCGGTGAATCGGACGTGAAGTCCCTGTACAAACATCAAGAACAAATATAAGAGAAAGTTGAGAGAAAAATAAGTTTGTTCTTGCATGAGGCCCAATATGAATGTACCGATTATGACGAAAAGTATGCATACTGTCTATTTACACACATTTTCCTCAATTTCCCAGAACCACCCTCTGCAGTCACACACCTTCCCATAACGACAGAGCAAAAGAATAAGCAGAAATGCCTGTGTCAGGAAGAATCCACAATGAACGCCTCCAATGAAACCTCTCTTCACCATTGTGGAAATGGAACTGAGCCCAACAAATAAAGTAGTGCAGCCTACCAAGAGCTGGCAAGTGGAGCTAACCCTTTTGAAATATTTTAGACACTGACTCACTCTGTTAACCGCATTCTTCCTGAAGAATATAGAGCCTTCTCCACTAGGCCTTTCTATGGTCACACCAGGAAAAAAAACGAAATCTAGTTTTAATCTCGTTTTTTTGTTTTAAAAAAAAAGTTTAAATCTTGATGGCAAATGTTTCAAAAGAACTTTCTGCAGTGATATGCAGTTGAAGTCGCTGAATATTGGTCAGCAAGCACAACTATTTCATACCAGAGACACACACACACATATATACAATATACATACACAGTCTGTTTGTCTGGCTCGGCTTTTCTCACTTTCAAACTTTGTTCCAGCTTTTTATTTCTCCCGACAAGAGAGGCATCTGTTTCATGTTCCTGATAATGTTTTCTAAGTCCCAGCGCTATTGTGATGAATTGTAATTTTGCTTGAAATTGTGCAAAATCTAATTAAGTACTCACTACAGACACAAACACTGAAAGCAATTCACTATATCCACGGTTGACAGTGTTTTTTTTTTGTTTTTAAAAAAAAAACCTTTTCAATCTAAAAAAACAAACAAACAAACAAAAAAAAAAGCACAAATGTAACATTCTTCAATGAACTTTTTTCATCAGACCAGTAAATAGGGAAATGAAAGTGTTTGCCAATGATTTCTACAGAATCCCCTCATCAACCCAACCACCCCTCATCACCCCAACTCCAGAAGATACTTTCTCTCAGCCAAGCACTCAAAGGCATGTTCACAGAAAGTTTCCTTTAAACTCCCTGCCGATTGTTAAAGGGAAAATGTAGGGCACACAGCTAAAACAACACAATACACAGAGGCTCGCAAGAAACTCAGAAACGCAGCGGTCTGTTAGTCTCATCAACCCCCTCCAGTCCCTCACAGTTGCCTGATCACAGAGGAGCACCGGCCAGCACTCTGGTTAAGTGGTCTGCCACCCCCCCCTCTCTTGCTAAATAAGAGAGCCCCCCCAGTTCTCCTTACCATTGTGGATATCTTGCTCGGCTGTGTTGTCTGGCTCCATAACTTCAGAGAACGGGTAGTTACATGTTCCGACTGGGAGCAGAGACGTGTTGCAGAGGTCGGGAGGCTCTTTCCCTGGTTCTGCTCCGCGGTTGCACTCTCAGGCTGCTGTGATACATCTGGCTCCCACTCCGCTGAGATGACTGGATCAAGACTCACGCAGGCCTTTTTCCACATCCGCGCGTCTCGAGGCTCTTAAAGACACAGCGTCCCTTTATTCCTCCCCCCCCCTCCCCGGCTGCTCGCTCCGGCCAACCGCTCGTATGTCCTCTGAACCGGCCGCTTCTTAGCGGCTTTGCGGAAATGGGGCAGAGTTGCGGCAGGCCGCCACCGGGCTTCAGGGGTGGAGTATTCAGTCCGTCACAGCTGGCGTTCAGGGTGCGAACCTGTCGGATTGTCTGAGGGAGCTCTGTGTTTAGATGCGGGGGTAATCACTACTGCACTGTGTGTGTGTGTGTGTGTGTGTGTGTGTGTGTGGGGGTTGGCATTACTGCAAGCAGCAGTATTGTCATTCTTCATTTTCTTTAGCATTTTTTGTTTTGCAAATTACACAAAATTCCCATTCCCTATGTAACCTGGACACAACAGAACTGAGAAAGTACACTCTTTTACTGGGGCACAATGGAGAGTAGTTGTATAAAACTCATTCAGATGCTAAGGTTAGCTCTGCCAAATAAGGGTATACAACCCGGGGGGTGACATGATAAAATATCACATAACTTATGCATGAGCATGCTTATATTGCATTTCCCTTTAAATTTGACTCTGAGGTGACTCAAAAGTCTGTGTTATTTAAACAAAAACTATTACCCAGGTAAATGCGAATGAGCAGCACTACACACAAATCCCCTCAACAGGGCACCGATGATCAATGTTCCCTTTATCTTTATCAGAAAATCACTCTTTCAGAAAAATTCAACAGCCCGTCATTCAGTTTAAGAAAAGCTAGGTTTTCCTCTCAGGGTAGCGATACTTCTGTCAGAGATTTCAGGTATTTGGGCTCTGCCTTGAACCTCAAACATAAAAGGAGCAGACTTTCCCCTGCATTCCAGCGGATGATACAGTGTCGCATTTATATAATGCTTGCTCTGTGTATCACCCGCAAAATTCAAGGTGGAAGTTAACCACGGTGTGCATTGACAATTTAGAAAGCGTGTTCAAACTCATTAATGAGTATGCCATTATTGATTTATGAGGTCCCTTCTGTACATGTGTCTGGGACTCCGGGAAACAAGGTGTCAAGGGGTTAAAGTAAAAGCAGGACCTTTTCCGTACGGGTACTCCAGCAGTGCCATTGGCTTTTATATTCAACAGGAAAATAGGGTGTATGTACTTCCAAAGGTGTGAATTAAATACAAAGCAAGCAACAAGAAGAAATATCACCCACACACTGCTATTGTTTCTTAATGTGAAACTTTCTGGCCAAGAGTTCAGTGCCCTACCCACTACACTAATCTGCTAGTCTTTCCTTCAGCTAGAACCAACAATTCACTTTCAATTCCATGGGTTGAACAGAATTCACTGAATAACTGAACCAAAACTATCATAACAATTACATTTTTGGCCTTTGAATTTCTATTCAGTAGTCTACCTGAATTGACTGAATTTAAATGGAGTTGACCCCAACACTGGTGTCCTCAACAATAAAACAACCAAAGCTTATTGTTCAGATAAGCAGTTGAAAAAAACACATTCACATGCAACAGCCCCTGTGGCCATAATCCTCTCTGCCTGCAGAATTATTCTTAGGATCCTTTCATTACTACTTAGCCAACGAGAACTTACTGTTCTTTCTGTACATTTTATAGTACTCATAGTACTCATAGTCCCAAACAAACCCCCATCCATGCAGCGGAATTGCATGTGGCTTGGTGGGGATCAAACCCACATCCACGCAGGGGAATCGCATGTGGCTCAGTAGGAATCAAACCCCCATCCATGCAGGGGAATCGCATGTGGCTCGGTGGGGATCAAACCCCCATCCATGCAGGGGAATGGCATGTGGCTCGGTGGGGATCAAACCCCCATCCATGCAGGGGAATCGCATGTGGCTCAGTAGGAATCAAACCCCCATCCATGCAGCGGAATCGCATGTGGCTTGGTGGGGATCAAACCCCCATCCATGCAGGAGAATAGCATGTGGCTCGGTGGGGATCAAACCCCCATCCATGCAGGGGAATGGCATATGGCTCGGTGGGGATCAAACCCCCATCCATGCAGGGGAATCGCATGTGGCTCAGTAGGAATCAAACCCCCATCCATGCAGGGGAATCGCATGTGGCTTGGTGGGGATCAAACCCCCATCCATGCAGGGGAATCGCATGTGGCTCGGTGGGGATCAAACCCCCATCCATGCAGGGGAATGGTATGTGTCTCGGGAGTTGGCTGCCCTACGGACTGCGCCACATATTGACAGCGCTGACATGTTCCGGAAGACGAACCGTAACTGTAGCCAGGATTTCCTCTCACTTCGCATGCTTGAATCAAGTGTTTGTTGGGAGCTTTTGCACATCATTTATGGATATTTTTCAAGCGTGAATTCACCAGCTCTGTGTTGCACGTGATCTGATAGGAGGATGGACCGTCAATAAAGAAGTCTACGGTTACACCATAGACATGGGCGAATGCACAGCGAGAGGACCAGTGTGAAAGAGGGAGCATAGAAAAGAGGGGGAAAGACTCGGATGTGGGATGGAGAGAAAGTGGGGGCCAGAGAAAGAGTCAACTCAGAGGAACACAGACTGAACTAATATTCACAGATGGTACTCAGATAGAGAGAGAGAGAGAGAGGACAGGGAGCAGGAGAAGGGCACGGCGATAGGGACATTGAGATGCAGAACACACGGTTAGAGACAAGACAAGGGACACGATGAAGGAGAGTCTGTCAGGATCAGAGCTCGCTCACGCCACGGTGATTCAGCAGAGCTGAAGGCTGACAACGGGGCCCAGCAAAAACCTCCCCTCGCTATTACTTTTTATAGTCTTTCACAGAGAGCCCAGTGTGAACCCATTCCCTGGGTTCATTCAGCCTGAATTAACTAATGGATTCTGCGTGTGGTTTAACTATGAAAATATATCACTTTGGGAGGACCACAAGGTCAAAAGCTGTAAATAAGCAGGAGGGAGAAAACCAATGCTGAAAATCTGAACAAAAGCAGCCTGATTCGTGTCAATACTCATACATCAGTTTAGTTCTCTTCCAAATGCCCAGTGGAAAATAAACTGAAACTAGACATGCAACTGTAAGGGGCCGTAGAGTAGGGGTCGGAGGACCAAGCGCGGTGATAGGGATCAGCAAGTCTCCAACGGAGACCACTAGAACGGACAGTATCCGTAAAATAAGACAGGGAAGAAACGAAAAAATAAACAGTCCTCTGATCTCCACAATAATGGAGAATGAAGGAGGCTGGAGAAAAAAAAAGAGAGAACAGAAATCAACCCGCAGGTAATCGGGCCAACTCATCAACACAAGTGAAAAATAAGGTAGAATCGCCTAACTCTCCACTAACGAGAAAAAATAGAAAAAGAGCGATAGAAAACCACAAACGAGAACTGAAAATAGGATTCGTCCCTTCCAACTCAATATAAGAGTGGAACTAAAGATGACGAACAAAAACAGAGAAAAAGGAAAAGGCAAAATAAGGCAGCTGTCTAAACACAAACAGCTTTGACCAGAAAACGAGAAACCTAAAGTGCGAAACGAAAAACTAAACCTCCAATATAAGGAAGTGCTACACACCTATGCAAGTCCCGCAGTGCAGCGGTCGCATAACCTTCTAGTTACCGGCTATCTGTGAATAAGAAATACAGAAGCGCCAGAAACAGGAAACACGGGGCTTAAATAGAGAACAGGTAACTCAGCACAGGTGAGACGGATGAGCACCTGAGAAAAAAATTAAAAACCAGAACGGAGTGAAAAAAAAAAATGAAAGAACAACAGCGCACTAGCAGCGAACAAAAAATTAAAATAGGAAAGACTGCCAAACCCCGTGGCAGCAACAAAAGCTGAATACAAATAATCGCAAAAACCAATCATATTTTAAAAACTCTTATAGGTAGGCCTAATATTTATAATTAGAGGGATGCACAAATTTGCTGACACAGGTATGCCTGTTGATATAAACATGTCTAGTATTATGAAATTGTCAGCACTATATTATCCTCTCAAAAGTCAAGCCAATTACAGTAAATCTACAGTTTCATGTATATGCCAATATAATACGATACTAATGCATAAATCAAGCATGCAAAACAACAGGGCTGAGACAGCAGGAGGATTCGCATGCTGTATCTCAGCCATGACTGACACAGCACAACAAATTAGAGTCCAACGATAGTTGGACTGTGTAATGAACAATACCCAGGCCTATACCGGATAGCTGTGAGCTGTGGAATGTCGTGTTTGTTCACCTTGACGTAACCGCAGATTAGTAGCCTACATAGGAACAACTTCAACTGATGTGCAATCACATTTTATCGATGCGCCCTTCAAAGGGAATGAACAAGCATTTATTTTATTTATTTTTTTAAACTAAAGGCCAGCGAGCACGACAGCCACAAATATGTAAAAATATTCTCAGGTCGCGTTCGACCTAAGGGTCAAATAAACACGGCTTCCATAAAGTGTTTTTTTTGTGCCATACGACAGTAGTACATTGATACGGCTTGGTCTAAAGGTCTAAAGGTCCCTGAGCATATCGAGCTCCGTACAAAACCTCCACGCACCCCAAAGGCGAGAGGTGAGACAAGGCTGTTCGGCCGTTCCAAAGGCAGAGCAGGAGTTTGCTCTTACAAGAGAAAAAGACAATCAGAGTGAAGCGATCTTAATAAAGGGCGAATCCGGTGAGCCTGAAACACACACACAAGCACTAAAGGAAAACATAAATGAGGAAAAGCAAATACAAGAGTCTTAGTTATTGCACAATGACAATAACACCTAATTTCATGAAAATGACACTAAATCAAAAAATGCATTCCCCATGGTGGGAAATATTGCTCTGCTTGCTGTGCACCACAGCATTATGCACCTTGCCAAAACTGTTATGTGTGTGTGTGTGTGTGTGTGTGTGTGTGTTTTTTTTCCATAATCACAGGAATAATGCGTTATTTAATTCAACGCAACTTTACCTAACTGGACTGAAGGAAGTCGTTTCCTTTTTCCTGCATTAGGATGGCAGTGCATTAAGCGTGGGTGGAATATTGACCCGTGGACCGGTAATCTGCTTCCAGACGACAGCCATAATCCAGGCGCAGAAAGGCCGGATCTATAATATCCCTCCTTTTTCAGGAGGTTAAACCTCGTCAACATACGCGATATGAGCGTCTTCGAGATACGAGGAAGAGAATGAAGAAACAATGTAACAAAGATGCCAAACAAAACAGCACGTCAAGATAAGAAATAAAAATAAATAAAAAACAGACGATAATGTGAAAATGAACTGCTTTCCGCCAAGCCCAAATATGGAGGGAGAAAAGCAAGAGCCTGTCCAAGGAAGGCGGTGCGTATGGGATCAACATTTCGCTCTTTTCCACGGAACACTGTGCAGGCCAAGACCGTGAGGGTTGGCAATGCGTCCGCGGAGCGAGTCTGTCTGGGAGAGAACCAGAGACACTCTGGGCCCAGCTTTCACAGTCTTAACAAAACCGCCAGACGCAATACAGCGTGCTGTAAATGTACCGGGGCGGAGAATGGGCAGGGACGCAATTTAGGGACAAAGCATCTGGCACTCAGAATAACATAACTTAAGTAAATATACCTCCGTACATGTTTTGTTTTTTTACTGCACAGACTGTCTGCAATTCAATTTGGTTCCTCATCACATTTTTCACTTGAGTTTTACAGATTTTTGTTTTAATGATTATTGTTGAAATCTGAAGAGAGTCTGCCTGCACAATGTTAACAAAAACATGCCTCAAAACATGCATTCAACCTCCCACAACACCATTACTCTGAAGCAATGCAAACCGCTGTGGAAGCTGGAAGCTAAAGCTGTAATTGAAACAACCTGCATGCTAGGGAAATGCAGGCCCCTGCATTCTTATCTAGCGTTTTGACAAAACTGGGCTAACCGAGCATGGTGCCATGCTCTCACGAGAAGCAGCAAGAGATATTCATGCTATCTTGCGCTGTCATTGGAACAAAGGCTGATATTTCATCTAACTGCAATACACTTTGTATGTCTTTGAGAAAAGAAAAGAATGAAGCTTCACTTTTTAAAAATGCATTTCACAACATAATTATCATTATTTTTATTATTATTATTATTAGTGGTAGTAGTAGAAGTAGTAGTAGTAGTATGGGCGGTGGAGCTTTGTCAAAGTGTGGACTTTACCTCTTTTAAATCCTCTCTGTCTTTTGAGAAGCTTGCCTTTTGAATACACCGCTGGTCTTAGTGGATACCCCCACACTTGATTGCTGCTGGCCTTTAATCTGTGAGTAATTTATTGCCTTACTACATACACACCTGGCCCTTTAATAGGATGAAGAGATATTCCAGGATAAATGACGTTAGAGACAGCAATATTTGTGCCCATGGCCACCTGGTGTTGAATCCAGAGCCCAGTGCTGTGCTAAAGCCATGGAGCCACATTAATGTGTGCAGTTTAGCCTCAATCTCCTTGACAACCTTCACCCAAAACAGCACATCAATGGTCGGCCTTCACAGCCGCTGAGCGGGTCAGGCTAATTGAACACATTATACCCCGCTTCATTAGCCAGAGGAAAGAGAAAAATTCTCTCTGTACAAATGCTGCTCTCAGAGCCACTGGAAGAGGTTTTGCGTTACCTATCCAATCACGAATCATGTAAAGAATCAGCGTTTTAGACACATGAGTCACTGAACCAGCTGTTCAGTGATTGTTCCAGGCGCACAACGAACAAAATTGAAATGAACGTTCCTCAACATGACATTGTGCAACCTTGGCAACCATACAGAAAGGAAATTGAGATAGAAACTGCGAAATCTGAACACCTCATTCTGCTTCGCTTCACTTCAGTAAAATGTATGTATCTTCATATGGCCTTCACTGCTGTCTGGTTTCAGCTACGGTACACCTCCATGAGATTTTGTCATGTTTACACTACTATCACTACTAGGTATTTCAACTCGGTCCTGGAGGGACTGACGTCTCTGTGATTTCTTGTATGACTGTCACAAGGGTAAATATGGGTATAAGTATACTATGCCTGTTTTGTGAGGTTACGGCATGAATGTAAGCGAGCGATCATTCATATGTCTCCCATAAAGAAACTATGCAGCAATGAAACCTTTGGTTGTTTTTTTGCATCATTGCCAGAGTTATTATGAAACATGGGGAGACCAAGGGGATTAACTGCTATTTTTATTTCTTCCCCCAATTTGGAATGCCCAGTCATTATTCTCTGCCACCTTAGGGGAGCCTAGCAGACGAGTAACCACGTGCTCCAATTCTTTAGACCCTGCGGGAAACCAGTCGAGCAGCTCAGCCATTGTCCCACAGTACTCAAGCTCACACACACACACACACACACACCAGTGGGCACAAGAAGGCAGCAGAGGAGCTGCTCTTGTGTGACGGGACGGGATAACCGCGACCCTCCCTCCCTGGGTACATTTTGCATGACTCCAGGGGACTCCCAATCCCGATCATGCACCCATGAATGAAAATAGGACAGCTGTTGTTTTTTTTTGCTGTTCCACAGCTATACTGTAATGAATGTCGTTTTCTGGAGCCAGCTGTTCTACATAAGTATAGCTGAAATGTGGTTGTGCACATTACTGCTGAAGCCTGAGTAACTAGTGAACATAAAACACTGCTGCTGACTTAGCTCGAGTTAAGTAGAATGTGAATGTGGCAACGGTAAGCAAAGACAAAACACTGATTATAATGGAGAGGAGCAACATCAGACGAGGTAAAATCCTTCCGTTTTATTCCACGAGAATATCTGCTAATAGCATTCAGTATGCACACACAAAAACAACTCACATTTCCAAGTACTACTCTGTACACACTTTATAGCAGCTGGTATGAAGGGGCGAAGTGAGACTTTGTTGATCTCTGATATTTCTGGAATGTATCCAGAAACTGGTATACAAAATGTAACAAAGGCTGGCATGGTAGACAATAGGTTGTACATCACACCTGAATATGGCCAGTGAAAGTTATGGCATTATGTTTCATACTTAAACAGCACAGGAAATCTAATCAGGAAACTAAAGAACAGCACTTAAATATACTCAAGCCACCATATAATACAAAGTATTAGCACACATGTAGTTAAAGAATTTAGTTCACCAAAATGCTTCTGATTGTATTTGTATTTGTGAAAATTCAACAGGTGCAGGTGGGAGGAAGTTCAACACGCCTCATTTCAGCCTAAGCGTAAAACAGGACAAACAGGCCTGTTTTATTTTGGATTGAAGGGAACCACTGAAGCGAGTGGGGCAGTTATATTCAGAGACAGGTTTACCCGTGCAGTTGTTATTCTCTCCCCTTGCCCTCCCATACGGACCGGAGTGCAGACAGTACAAGATACGTTTTATTTGAGTGCCTTTAAATAACCCTATGTGGCATAGACTAGTTATAACTTATAACATAAGTTTTTTTTCCCCAACTGTAATTTTCTCTCTGTTACAGAAAACTTTCAAAGATATATGCCACTTTGCCTCTGGCGAAGACCAGAAGAGGTCTGTCATGATGGACACAGAGACCAGATTTAGTCACAGTAGGGAGAGCTGTAAACCATTGCATACAGCGGGATTACTACTGAGGTTAACAGAAGATATTGTTTCAAATACTGAATAGATTGGGGCTGCCCTCTCTGTCTTTAACAAGGTTCACAGTTGCATTAAGAAACGATCTAATCACTCACACAAGTGCACTTTCATTAGTGCATAAAAATATTTATAGTTGGAAAACACTGTACTTGCAAAGAGCTAGTTTCAGTTAAATATATGTTCTGCTGACATTGACTTCCACTGAGATTTTAAAAGTGACAGAAACAAAATAGAAAGACAAGGCATGTCTTAGGGTGAGAGCGCTGAAACACTGAGTTGTGTGTGTTTTTTTGTTTCGTTTTTAAATGAATACTTTGGTACTTTGTAATCTGGAAATATAAAATATTTAAAAAATGTCTATCCATTAAAAATACTATTTTTAGAAAATTATATTCAAAATACAAAACTGTAAAGAATATCTTAAAAAAAATTGATGCAAGCAAACATCATTTGAAACATTGAGACATCAGTTGTATGATACTGTGTAATTAACATACATGCTGACAGAAGAAAGCCACAGAATTTAAAAGTATAACCAAAGGCATGATGTTATTTAAAATGATTTTAAATATAAATGGTAAATTCAATTCTGGTAATGGTTCAATGGTTGAACACAATTGTGATCTTTTCTGTCCTGGCCATGAGTACTGGCCCAAATCAGGTCATGGCACTTCTGATTATGAAAGACTGCAACATTACAAATATGGACATGAGAAGCCACTGGATGTAAATATATAAACTATAATTCCCTCAGCATGAAAAAGCCCATGATGTACCCACGTTTAGCTGAATGCCTCAATTCAACCAATAAGAGCTGTCAGTCAGTCAATCTGAATCAAGATTCATTCAAGCAATCTTTTCATAATAGTAATGCAACATGCAAATATGGGAAACATGGCTGAATGGTGTACCATGCAAAGTATTGGCAGGCACACGACACGACGCCATCCGAGGCAATGAATAATGCAGAGATGTGCATGTAATGTTAATGGGGTCTGATTCTGAGTATCACTGATGAATACAACAGAAACTGCAATTCCAGAAAAGGTCTGGAATTTAGGGCTTTTAGGTAAACGATGTCAGGGCACCTTTGTTTCTTGGATGAGTAAGCAGGCACACCTGGTATTATGCACTGTTCTCTTTCCAGCAGAGTGTACAGGCTGGGAAAGTAGGTCAGGGCTGTATGCGTGGAGCGCTGTGTTTTCCGCAGCAGCTCAGCCCAAAATATTGGAGCCCGTCACGGTGAATAAGGACAAATTGCAGAGGATGATGGGAAAGTGGGATTCTTTCTGAATTTGGTTTTAATTGGCAAGGCAGTGACATGATGCATTTGGTGGCGACATGGAGCTGACGGTTCCTGCGCTCAGCTCTCTGTAGTCACACTAACAGTTATGAGGGCTATGGCTTCTCACAGTGAGTTGCTCGACACTCCATTTTGTCGAAGGAATAGAGAGACGTTGCGTTCAAGACAGAATGGCTTACAAGGCCAGAGGCTATTCCTGCCTTTTGTGAGGCAGCTTAATGTAACGTGCGATCACGCCCTCCCAGAGAGAATGTAAAAACAAGATGCAACCATCTTTTGGAATTCAATATTTAATCTGAAGTCCTATTACCCCACCCCATATAAGGTTCAGCTGTTACAACACTCATAGAATACAACTCAGGACAAACACAGCACAGCCCAGAACACTGTATACACACAAAGCTTAGTGCATGTGCATATACACACAACACAGCCCAGGACACAATACACAAATCCCAGGCCAGGGGCACGAATATATGTCGAAAATATACTTAGGGCCAGAGTTTCGATAAGCACGTAATGGGCTATTATTAAGTATATGTGACTTCAACTGGTTAAGTTGAAGACATCGCATCAAGGCTATTATGTTACCGTACATTACTTTATTAGGTAGGCTAAATCGTAAAAAAAATATTTATACTTTTAAAAAAAAAAGTAAATCCAACGATTTATTTGTTTAGTTAGTAATATTGCGTACAACCACTGTCTAGCAATTATTTATTTGATTGTGTGATGGTATATCCCAGTCATCAATAGAAGCTACGATCATTTTATCAATACGATGTATTAACACGTTCACTGCATGCCTATACTCCATCATGCAAGAGCAACTACGATGCGCAAAAACATTGAAAACGTTGAAAACGCATAACCCGACAAACATTTTTTTTGTAGATACCTGGGTACCCGGGGGGCAGGTACAAGAAACAGGTAATTAGAATATAAGGCCCTGTACCACCCACGTTTAGAGATAAGCACCTGCGCAACACAAGTTAGAATACGACGTAAGTCAGCTCGCGTTAAATCTGCGCAGGAGAGACATGACTTAAGTTGGCCATTTCTGAATCCGGCCCTTAGACTCTTAGACTCTATAACATAGTATTCTCAGGAGTGCAAAAGGACATGTTTTTTAAAGGCTCTTAGACCAGACACAGGACACAGAGAGGCATGTTCCTCATACTGTGATAGCTCTAAGCCTATTATCTGCAAGAGCCCTGAATTACCAGAAAAGCCTCTCAGCTCTGCCTTTCCTAATAACAAGCTCTTCTCCTGACACTTTTTCATTTAGAGCTGCCTGACACTGTTCTCACTTGCACCCTCTCATGTTGCATTGTGCAAATAGAGAGGGGCGAAAGATGGCACTAAATGTGGAATATATCGTGTGCTGGAAAACCCAAAATGACCTAAATCCAAAAGAGATTAATTGAAATGGGGCAAAAGTGCCTCTCTCCAGCATACGTCCCGAGTCCTCAAAGCTCACAGAGAAAATCGGACATCCGCAATGTTCTGCAGAGCGACATCAATGCCACCTGACCTCAGAGGTTAAGTGAATGGTTGTTATAGGATCTGAGAGAGAGAGAAAGAGAGAGAGAGAGTGAGAAAGAGAGGGAGAGAGAGAGAGAGAGAGGTCATTGCCAACTGCGATCGGCCATTGCTGACCACACCACATCTCCAAGAGAGAAATGTGATGGTATTGTGATGGCTGACCACATGATCATGTTAACCAATTAAACAAGGGGTTTCTGGATGTTAGGAGGTTTGGAACTCCTTTAGAGGCACTTCAGCAGCACAGCTGTATGCGCCGGATAACCAGTAAAATTTCAGGCAAAGTACCATGCTCATGAACCTCGTAAGAAGATGATTACCTCCGTCTGAATGACACTTCCACTGCAGATGATGATTGAAATGATGTTGAACATGAAACTGGAAACTAACTAAAGCCAGTTCCCAATGCTATTCTCCTTGCTAGTTGTCAATCATCCATGCCATGCACTAGGAATACTCCAGCTATAGCCATTCACACTCCAGGAATAAAAAAATCAGTGTACAACAGTACTTACAATAATGTTGGTATATGGTATGTTAGTAACAGGCCCAGTTAGGTCAACTCCAAATAATGCATGTTGATGACACATGAAGTTGCATAACTCAAGTAACTGATAATTATTCCTCCCACTGCTGGAGGGCAAACTACACCTCTTAACTTTATCTAAAAAACGCATGTAAAGGGAGTGGAACACACCATAGGCATTGAATCATCTAATGGAAAAGACTCAGTTTTAAAGTAAATAAGACTTGAAATTGCATGCAATGAGAGGCAGAACCCCAGGTGTCTACTTCTGGGTACTTTATATCATCAAACCTTTTAGCGATAAAGACTATAAAAAAAAAAAAACAATGATTATGGAAAATGGATCAGAGGTGTAAAACATACCAGGCACAGATATGCTATGAATGTGGGTTGATGGTCTAATAAGTGTCTTTATATTATGCAATTACTGCATTTCATGGGTTCCGTTTTACTGCCCCGCAATATGAAGGGTTCATTATTGCCCTGGTTTTACAATAACAAACTCATAAAGACGCTCAAAAAATTCATAAAAATTCTTTGTGCTGTAAACGTCTTGTCATTTTTTTTTTACTTCTGGGTTTAAGGATTTGTCTGCCATCTGTTATACAGTTTAGCATAGAAAACACAGTATCGCTGGGCAGCCAGGGGAGGAGGAAATGGTGCCATAACCCTACTGTGAGTAATAGAGCAAAACCATACATCCCCATTCAGTGTGCTTGTTGGAATGAAACACTACAGCACAGTACAGATTGGTTTGGGTCTCCGAAATCGGGGGGTCAGAGACCCTTGTGGGTCATACGGTTGTTTCAGAGGATCCTAAGTAAACATGCACCGTAAGGACCCTTCAGATTAAGCAGGCCATTTTCTGGGCAATTGCACTGTAGCTACAGACAATTTACTGTGTGACTGAAGTTTTTCCTGAGAAAATACTAAAAGTGAAACCCCAGCTCGCGGTTTGTGTAATCGTATTTAAACAAGGAACACCAAACACCAACCATGAAGCACTAGCTCTAACTAGCTGCCTTTAATAACCGCATTTGCCTTTGTAAAATCCAACCTTTGTGCATCGTAGTTGCTCTTACATGATGGGGAAAGCAGTGAACGTATTAATCCGTCACATTGATAAAATGATCATAGCTCCTATTGACGACTTGGATATACCCATCACACAATCAAAATAAATAATCGCTGGACAGTGGTTGCACGCAATATTATTACGTAAACAAATAAATCGTTGGATTTACACCAAACAAAAAGACTTCAAAATCGATTCTTTTTTTTTTTTACAATATACCTAATGAAGACATGTAGACTACGGTGGTTGAACACAATATATGTGACGTCTTCACCTTAGTAATTTTGGAAAAGCTGTGCTGACACAAATCGTCTCTATGTCAAAGCGAATATGTTCCAGAAACTGTCTATCAATTAATCCATCTAATATTTGTCTGGTATGATATACCAGACAGACTGTCAATCACAGCCTACTTTTACATATTTTTCTTTTTATGACAGCTCTTTGATAATTGCAAGTTAGCTACGCAAAGAAAAATATGACCAATATTATGTTTAAATAACATGCATTCTTTCTAATATACATTTATGTGAAAGATGCTGTATTTTTCATAATAATCTATTGGCGGCGCTAGACAAAAAACACTTTTTTTTCCCCAAACAAAGTTGCAAGGAAAAAAATTATTTAGTGAAAAGTCTGAATACGCGTATCTTGCAGACACGCTTCATTAAATCTCCACTCCCAGCGCGCAATGCCGCGTATATACTGGAGAGGTGTTTAAAACAGCGGATAACTCAAATGTCTGAATCACAAATAGCTTAAGCTAAGCGGAATTTCGGAATTATTTGCCCTTAGTGCAAATAGATGAATCTGCCTTTTTAAACTGAAGCCTCTTTGCTATGATGTATGTTCATCAGAGACTGTAACAAGGCAATCTACTCAATAAAGAGGCCTTATTTTTTGACATTATTATAAAACGTTCAAAAACAAGATGAACGTTAACGATCCTTGTTAAAGCATTTTCTTATGGGTCTTGCAGCTCTTCTTATGAAATATGTATCTCATTTATGAAGATATATATTCAAACATGGTCTGCTCCTTCATTATCTCCTCTTTGTAACTTCAGTGCTGACAACACTGCTTCAAATCCCAGTAGTAATGACACACCATTAATATAAGTCTGTTGTATAATATTCAGTGATGTGTACAAAAGAATAAAACAAAAAATAATAATTTTTTTCCAAACATAGTTTTCAGTTTTCAGTACTTACAATTTTGAGTTTTCAGTACTTACAATTTTGCTTTCACATGGTGAAATGTCAAATTTTGTTATGGTGAAGAACTAATTTGCTCTCATCCTCTCTAAAGCACATTACAGTGCCTCATCTATAAACAGCACAGATCATTGGATTATAGCTAAGGGAGTAAGTGGGTGTAATATACCTGGAATGTCTAGAGTGAAGCCATCAGCATACAGATTTATGGTAATAATTTAAAAAGAGAAGTATGTAAATCAAAAGTAGTTATTCGTGCAAGCTCTCAAAACCTCTTAGAGGGAACTGAAATCGAATTGTGTTCTGCATTTAACAAAGAGAGAGAAAAAAGCACCTCCCAGCATACAGCTGACACACAAGTAACACGCACATAAAACCAGGATGTAGGCTATGCATTCACACACCGAGCACAACGATGAGGTCTGAGAGACTGCAGGAGCCTGGAGAATCTCCCAGCTGCAGAGCGGTGATATGGGGGCTCATACATCTCTTATAGGAAAGACAAGCTCCCCCTCTGCTGGCTAAACTGGCTCCGCAGAGACAGACACCCTCGCCCTGCTGTGCAAAGCCAAATGACTCCTTCATTTTGGCTCTGTCAGAAAATGGTATGCATGCAGCTTGTGTTTTTACACTTCCACCAGTCACAAGTCACAACCCACGCTTGCCCCTCACTGGATATCGGCCAATCGTACAAGAAGGGCACTGTTTCAACAAAGAACATCCACAAATGGTATCCCCTGAACTGAAATGTACGTGTAAAGGTGGCCCGCCTTACTGTTGCCGTGGTCACTCATGCTACTCCTACTACTTATACTCGTGTTATTTTCTGTATTGCGGAACCTCAGGGATACAAACACATTGGCAATTAACTAAATTTGTAACTGAAAGTAAAAATAAAAATAGTTAGAATTAACCCTTTACTGATTGACTGAAATTGTATTACATTAACATTGCTGTAGCTTTATTTTTTAAATATCATCTTGACCATTTTGTCATGATACGCAGGTTTATTTTAAGTTGAAAACCAACATTTAAGCAGTATTCAGGATATCATTAGTACATTATTATTTTCTATGTGCAGTGTCCACCAGAATCATTGGCAACCTCAATTAATATGAGCAAAAATACAAGATTATATTCAGTTTATTGTTTATCAAATGTCTTCCATGCTCAGAAAAATGATAAGATCATATAGCTGAATTGTGATAGCATTAAATCAGAGAAAATACAAACATTTAATGCAAAATATTGTTTAATTTTGAAGGTGTGTTTTACAATTATTGGCATCCCTGTATTTAGTACTTTGTGCACCCTCCCTTTGCCAAGATAAGAGCAGTTGAGTCTTTTCCTATAATGTTTGATGAGGTTGGAGAATGCATAGCAAGGGATTTGAGACCATTCCTCATTACAGAACCTCTCCAGATCCAAACCACAAAGACATTTTTTATATCCGTTTTTGCTCATATTTTCCTGGGTTGCCAATAATTCTGGTGGTCACTGTAAGCTTTCTGAATGATATATCTCCCGTTCATGACCTGCCATTTCTGCCCTCTTTTCCGACAGTTGCCTTCCCCACAGTGCCGCTATTGATAAACCTGGCATATTGTCTGATTCCATGGCATGTTGTCTGATTTCTAGTCGTACTCATTTTATTATTTAACATGCACCTCTCTGCATCGGTGATAACAAAGAGCTTAATTGGCATTTTTAAGTATGCAACTCAACTGCAATCGCTCCCAGGTCAGGTTTCCCAAGGCGACAGGAAGTCTGTGGGGACCCATTAAGTCTGGTACGGGCTGATTTGTGCCGCGGGGGACCTACTCACCGCTCTCGGTGGACAGCTCAGCATGGTACTCTGGGAACTGGCTGTCGGCCGGCACGCTGATGGTGCGTCGCAGCAGCCGTACTTTACATGACTCAGCACGTTGCTCCTGCACCAGCAAGGGATGGATCTGAGAAAGAGGGGAAGACAAGGAGAGAAAGAGCTGAGCCAGAGAAGAGAGGTGCGAAAGAACAGCCTTTTATGTCACATCACTGCATATCATGATGACTCAAGCTTGCACACAGGTTTCCATTCCTGGAACACGCTTATGTGCTATGCACAAAATGCCCGCTAGTTATGTAATTCTCTCCTCCTGTTCCGTGCAGCTACAGCATAAAATACAAATATGACAAATCCCCAGGGAGGTAAACGAAAATGAACAAGTGTGCCGTGATCATTCAGGATGAGCGTTTTGGGGAGGTTGCCCTTCCAGAGCAGATGGTGAAGACTGTACTCTAATTGATCGGAGAGTGCCATAATGAACTGGCTCGAGACCTGGCCCAATTCGCTCCTATCCTGCAGGACCCCAGATCACCTACTTAATTGCTTAATTGAATTCCACTAACGATAACAACACAGACCAGCTGCCTGTAACCACAGGTAGAGAAAAGATGGGGAGATGGAAGGAATTATGGGTGATTAACAGCAATGGCTTGGCATAAGAAAACACCCAGATTACAAGATTGCTACACACAGTATCTGCACAAGAACAGTGTCATGTCAAGAACAGAGAAAGACTGGATGATGCTACCACCCAAGATTGGTATTGGCATCTATGATAAATGATTCAATGTCAACCTTAGAATGGCACTTGAATAGTATAGGTTCACAATCGCATTATAATTAACACATATTAATCGGATATATGTTTTATTGGAACGTTCACCCACATATGGGTTCTGAAGTTTTTCTTCTGTCAGTGTCACTCAAAAACAAGCTTCGCATTCCAAGATAATGCCAAGGGCAGCCTTTTAGAATGTATTTTTAGAAGCATCCTTCGAAACAATTGCATGTAAGCCAACTCAATGTGTAATGTTCTTACATTGTGTCTTCAAGCAGGTATGAACATGACTGGAGAGAAGACCAAACATGTAAATCATAGCTACACACACACACACGCACACACACGTGCACAATCCAAACCATTGACGAGTCATACTCACTCTCCAAGCCGCTCACCCTCAAAGCACATTTTCTATACCACTTTAAATGCACAGCCAGGTGTTTTAATGAATAGAGTCATCCAGCCTAAAAGAGTGTTCATTCTACACAACATGGTGAATGCCCTGCAGGTGTGTGTTTATTTAGCGCCTCTATCTATGTTGCTGTGCATGGCTAATAAGGACAGTCTATTTATTATCTGTATAATGGGGAAAAACAATGTTTATTTGATCTTTATTAATGAGGAAAATGTGGGCTTATTTACTTACAACATGAACAATAATGATATAATTTACATAAACTTAAGGTTTTTTTCTGAATTTTATTATAAATTGATATAAATATGTACTACTGCTAAAACATCAGTTAAGAACAGTGATCTGTATTCATATAGATTATAATTTTTTTTTTTATAAACGGGTGGTTTATGTTTTTTAAATGACAAAAAACAGCCTTCATATTGATTCATCATGCTACAAGAGCCCTCTACTGGATGACTGGAAATATTGCACTCAAACAACTTGATTTACATTTATACAGTCCATGTTACTTCAACATCCTTTTCTCCCTTTTCTGTATTGTAATTCTAAGTCCAGGTAAGTAAATATACTAAAACATACCAAAAATGAGAAAAAAGTAAATCCAGGAGAGCCACTGTTTCAGGCTTCCAACAATAAAAATTTGGAGGAGAGGTTCAGGTTTTTTTTTTGTCAAGATAAAAAAGGTCCTACTGCGGACCGACAAACTTAAGCACGCACTTTTGGAGGAAAATGAGTACTGCCCATTTGTCAAACATCAACCAAAGATGTCCTGGGGCAAACCTTGGCAGATGTGATGAATGTATGGCGCTCCACATCTTCATAGAGTTCAACTTCCACTCCTTTTTCCCTGACAGCTCAAAGTGTTCGTAAGGGCCAGGGAGGGCGGGATATGTGCAGTCATCAGATGCAATTTCCTTTTCTCCCTTCACAGCCCTCCATTAGAGAAGCCGAGAGCGGCCTGAAGGAAAATCGAATTGTGTGAAACGAGTGGCCCGCGTCCTCTGCGGCGCTTCGGGAAGGTGAGGCAGCGGCGAACCAGGAACGTCGATACGGCCACTGGCTCTTTCCCAGAATCCTCCATCTCTCGGGGAAGGAGTCGCTAAGCTCTGAGCCTGGGAGTCCGGTCTTGCTTGCCTTTTCAGTTCCTCCTCCATCTCGTACCCCATCCACGCTTTGATTGTCTTGAGGTAAGATGACTGCCTTTATGACTACACTGCAAAAATGTCTGTCTTAACAAGTGTTTTAGTCTTGTAATGAGACTTAAAATCTTATTGTTTTCCTCAAAATTAGAACATAACTTGTTTTAAATTACTTTTTGCTTGACAAGTGAAATTATCTTACACCACTGGCAAATCTTTAAATTAGTAAAACTATCTCACCCCACTGGCAGATAGTTTGTCTTATTTAGCAAAAAAGTAACAGAAATAAGATACTAAAGTCTAAATATAAGATTACAATGCTTGTTAAAATTAGTTTTTTGCAGTGTACAACCTTAGCAAATTGCAAAACTTAAATACATAAAGCTTAAGTAACTGCGTTATAGACAGTTATAAATTGGCAACAATTAAAATCAGCCCTATAGTAACTGAGTTTGAAAAATAAATGAAAACCTGTTACTATGAGTCTGATCAGCCCTAACACTAACATCAGCCTGCTCTTTAAGATGTATCAGTACAGAGCTTTACTTAGCAACCAGAAACATCAATCTAAAACTAGTATTAGACCGTATAGTAGTGTATCAAAAAATTTTAATCCTAATTTCAATAACACTGCACTACATTGAGTATAGGACCATAGGTGTGAGAATTTTCCCACCCAAGCACACAGCACACCCGCATTCATGTGGTATAAATTCACCATTTAATCCCGTAATTGAATCATAATTAACATGAGCTCTTTTCAAGATGAGTGTACAACAGCAGTAAGTAGATGACGTCACGTGGCGCTGTAATGGCGACGTAGTCCAGCTGTCTCTCGTGTTCGTGTTTGTTAATTTGAATGTGTTTTGTTGTGTCAGGCTTTTGTCTTTGTTTTTTTATGCGCTGTGTGTCTGTAGTGGGACGGGGAAGCAGGCTGGAGATTTTTCAGGACACTCCTGCTGCTCGTTTTGATAATATTGACAAATTGTCTAGTCGATATAATTTTGTTTGTGGTCGTCACCATGGAGACGCATTCGCAACATATGCTCGGGAATGTCCGTTGGATCTGCAGACTTCAGAAACAAAGTTTACCATCGCTCTTCACTGGAGTTGAAGATGTCGGGACTGATCCGGGAGTGCAGGCAATTTTCAAAAGGCAACCAGGGAAGGAGAACATAATGTGGGGGAGGAGTGAGGAGACGACTGGGAAAATTGACGCAGTTCGGTGTACAGAGACCGCGGCGCTGTGTGTATGGAGGAGAGTCGTGGAGGTGGAGTTTGTGTGTTGGACTGCTTGGTGACACTGGACATCTCGGGACAGCGGGGATATTTTTAATCATGGCTGTATTGCCCTTTAATTCACTTAATTCACTTGATTGAAGTAATGATTCTGTTGGATGTCTTTGTTTCATATGTTTGTTTGTGTGTTGTGGGTCTGCCCCACTGTCTATGTCTTTTTTGTTGTTGCTGGGGGTACAACTGAAGTTCCCTAGCGGGAAATAAAAGTTATTCTATTCTATTCTATTCTATTCTATTCTAGCCTTGGCTAAGACATCATAAATGTGCACTTACAACAAATAGGCTATGTAACATGATGTGAATTTACATTTAGTAAGCTATAACGACCACTTTTGTGTTTAAAAGTCAGTGAAACGCCATCTAGGCATTCAGGTGAAAAACCGGTTAATGTTACACTTGCCGACTTGTATGTAGCCAGGCTATATCTGGGTAAAAACTGAGTCAAATCGTGGTTAACCTGAAGAGCCAAAACCAGGCTACGCTGTTGAAGCTCACTTCCTGGTCTTGTTGAGTCAATGGTACCAAATGCGGTCAAAATACAAAGTCAATAGATTTTTCCAAAGAGAACAAGTCACAATAGGTGCTTTTTTTTCGTCTAATGTCTCCCCATGTGCCAATTTGGAAGTTATTGTAATGCTAAAGAACGGCGCCAATACATATGCTCTCAGGAATTCAGCACAGGTGACTGAAATTTCCAATCAAGACTCAGGTGAGCCAAAGGAAACGAGTTAGCATACAAAATTAGAAGGGTGCACTCGTGAGGCAGCATACGGACATAACAACAACACTGTGACGGGTTGTCATGTGTTTCTGACAGTCCCTTTTAAATGGATTGCAGATGCTTCTGTCCTTGTGGAAATATCATTAAGAGATTGTCTGTGCACTGCTGCTGTTCCAGTGGCTGGAGGTTTCCAACATCGGCTGCGGACAGCTACTCCTGGAGAAAGATATGACGCTTCGTTGGAAGCCATCAGCCTCTAACTGCGTCTGTCATTAAAAACATCACCACCATCTACCACTCTGCCTGCCTCTGGGAAGACAGGTCCAACAGACACAGTCCTTGTGGCATGTATACTGACTGAGCTCAAAATTTATTACTATATCTCGTCTATGAGCCAGTCCTGCGCTTGTTACCATCAAATGCAAAGCTAAATATCAGATAGTCATGGACAAAGTGCAGTATGTACTTCAAACTGTACTACTGGCAGTACGCTTATGAGCAGGCAAACGGCGGGTGAGGGGAGTTTTTGTTTGTTTGTTTTGTTTTGTTCCGTTTAATTTTTAACTTCTGTTTTTAACATCAAACCTACAGTATATGGGGTGTGGTTCTTATTTAATTTAGTGGTTCTTATGTCACTAGGTTCTCATTTAATACACACTGCAATGTAGAAGTGATTCGGTGTTTATAATGCTTTCCTTTCTGCTGTACTGCTATGCTAACGTTGCCCATAACTTTTTTTTTACTGTCCTCCCTGTTGTACCCTCCTCACAGCTCTTCACTCATCTGGTCATACTGATATCACCCCCTTCATAAGCACCAGTAAACTAACGCTCAGTCTTTATTGATCAGTCCTGGTACCTGGATTACAGCGGTCCACCTCTGCTGCTATGCCTCCCCATAACACATCTCCCCTGGCAACCATTTTGAGGCCGAAATAAAAATATCTCTGGTTCTAACAGACTGATTACTGAACAAGATTGGCCTTCATCAGCTCTTCAATAGCTGCCTCATTTCACTGGTTTTAGTTTCAACTTTAGTTTCAGAGAAACAATGACTCACAATATCCGCACTGCCCCTTTCTGGCATCTCGCGCCACCCCCCCCCCCACCCCCTCCCCAACACCTTCTGCCTTCTGTCATCAACCCACCTCCACCCGCCACCTCTAACCATTATAAGGCCTCACTTTTCAACTTGTAAACACTGGCCCCTCTGTAGCTACATCCACAAACAGAAGGGCAGGGTTTCTTACCAAGTTAATCTCAACTGCCCTGACACTAACCTGTTTTATTATTATGACTCACATACATCAGTACTATTCTGACAAAGTGTTAATCTTTAAAATTCAGCCCTTTCAAAGTAATTCCTTTCAACAAGCTAAAAGGCTCATTGCTTTGATCCTGAGTTAAATTTACCAATAACCCAATTTCACTCAGACTTGGCACACTTATTAGTCACAGTATATGTATGTAAAATGCTATTCATCACCCTGTATGTCCAATGCCCTATCTCATACAGCCACAAAATCTGTTTGCCACACTATTATATTTTCTCAGAATTCACCTATTCATCCATTACTTGGTGCATTTTTCAAGCTTGTTTGTTTGTCCGTGGCTATACCCAAGAAAACATGATTTCACAGGTTTTATGCATTTTAGTTTTTTCGAAGTTCATAAGCCACACAAACTATGGCCACCATTTTCACACAAGCCAACAAGAAGCCTTGCCTCAAACAGGGTGCCTCCAGTGTTAAATTATCATTTAAATAAAATTTTATGAATAATTAAACATCACGTTATATTTCATACTTTGTACTGATATTCCCTGAAAATGTCATGCAAGTAGCTGTTGATATGGGAGTCTGCTACATGACTGATAATATGTGGGGGCAATGTTGAAAAAAGTGTCAATAACAGATTCAAAGCTCTTGCAGTTGCCACCGCACACCATAGTCACAAATCTTCATTAGGAAAACTTCTGACACATTCTTTTTTTGGGGGGTATTATGGATTTTTCCCCTCGTAAATCTCATTTGTATGCAAGTCCCCAAAAATGGGAATTTCAGTTTGATTTCCTTTCTTGGTGTATTTTTTAAAAGACCACTTTGGGTATTCGGCTGTTTGGGCAAATTGCATCTTTCCTCAGAAAGACTGTCAGGTTGCCTGGGAGCTCAGAAGGATTTTTACACACTGATTAATTTCATACAAGCACTGGAAGCTGTACAGGGGACGCCTCTCAGTTAATGTCTTGTTTTCTTACAAAGTCACACTTCAATGCGATGGGTAAACTACAAATGAGGTCTCATATAATATGTATTTGCACTACCTGGGTTGTGGAGGAAACATAGGAAGCTAGGACACAAATGCATTGGCAGTGACTATAGCAAACATTAGTTGATTGATTAGTAAACTATTGAGAGAATAGTTTAATTCAGACTCAGACTACAAAATGAGAGAATATACATGGAATATTCTATTACAGTTCATTTCAATGTACTTTTCTTGAACATCCATCTTCCATTTATATAAAGGAAATCCGAAGCCTAAATTCAGCTAATCAAGATCAACCCAAACTCTTCAGAGTTTGTCTGTATTAGCAATACCGGAAAATTCTCCAAAACATCATGTCTATAAGTTTTGTAATTCCTCTAGAATTCAGTGTTGTCAGTTTAGTGAAAAATAAAACATACATTTTTCCCAACACACAGGTACAACGTATGGATAGCTGCATCACTGAAAATGGGAAAAAAAGATAGTTTTGTGTTGGAGAGGGGAGTTGTGCGCCAATCTGTCACTATGATAAACTACAGCGCAGGGAATGCTCTGGTGCTAGATTCGTTTCACTACCTTGAAAAATAAATAATGAAAAAGGCTATTTGAGAGGAATTTTAAAAAAAAGATAAATGAAGAAAAGAAAGACAAAAGAACAGCAGAGCAAGAAAAGGAATGAGAAATGGAAAGGGAGAAACAGATGGCGAGTAAGATCAAGAAAGTGATGGCAGGAAAAAAGAGGAAGAAAACAATTCATTGTTTTCAGGAGATAACACAGGTCATTGATCAGACCTCAATTGGTTCAACTCCATTGCCTTGATCTTTATCTCTGAGGGTCTGCCACTGGCCCCTCACAAACTGGCATGTCATGGATATGAACACCACACTAGCCAGAGAGAAGCCAAAGTAAAAATCCAAGGGGAGCTCCATGCTTAATGCACTAAAACATAATGCAGTACAAATAAAATTCCATCATCCGTAGGTCCTTTGTTTCAGCTTTATCTTTTCTTTCTGCCATGATCTTACACAAAAGCAACCTCAGGACTACCAAATATGCTGTACCGTTAGCGCCTACTGGAAAAACATCCATAGACTTCTGGTTCCAGGTGCAATTAGAATGTATCTTCTGCCTGGCCCATAGAGAACAGTGCAGGAGGAACCTCACAGGTGGAGAGGAACCAGGACTGTGAGCAGTGTGCTTACACCTGTCACCAGGCCAGACATCATGTAAAAGTGAAAGACACAGCTGATGCTGCCAATAGCAATGCAATTGGTGCTACCCCGAAATGCCTAGCAAACCGATAATCTACCTTTGTAGTGAGTAAGAGCAGGTACTTTAGCATATGTATAGATAAGAGTTTTAAATACTTTGTATACTGTTAGCAAACTATGAGCAGTAAATTTGTGCGCCTGGCTAGGCCAGGCAATGGGCAGAGGAAGCTCTGTGAGAAGAAATGCGATGGAAACATGAGAATTAATTCTGCCAGCTTTTGATTCACGGGTCCTGGTTGCTGTCCCCCTTTGTTCGGCTTCTTATAGCGGGAAACACACTTATGGTGACTAGTGGGAGCGGTCACACTTTCTGAAGGAAAAGTTCAGAAAAGTTTCAGCTTGGCAATGCAATGTCTCAAGTGCCCAACACCCCTCCTCCACTTCACCAGCCCACCGCGTCCTCCAGGACACAGCCAAGCCTCATTCAGACCATTTGAGAGTAAATACCTCTTCTTTGTCCAGTAAAATCAGCTGACAGTCAGTAACTACGCAGAACTTGGAGTTCCATACCGTTCGCTCAGTAAACGGGTGACCACAGGAGATCCAGTGGGTTGGGTGGCCCTTCATGTCTGCAACATTAAAACACAGGAAATAAGAAATGCATCATTGTTAATGTGAATAGGATATAATGTATCTATTAAATATGACAAATAGAAAAGCATGCAATGCACAGTACTAAAGAAACTGGTAGAGTATGGGGATGAAAGTGCTAACAAAATAAAGGCCAACAGTAGGCTTCCAAACAAGGATATGTAACAATGTATTTTTAAACTGTAACACTGAATGGTTTCTTGAATAATACATATGCGTATTTTTAAAGGTAGCTCACCGCATAGCTTTTTAATTTCCGCCTGGTTTAAAAAAATAAATGCAATGTGTAACTTTACGAGGTTCCCCATTGGAGGTCAGAGTTTTCAAAATGAACACGGAGAAAAAGGTAGTACGTTTTTGAATTATGTAAACAAAGCTCTCATGAAGAACAACAGACCACATGCCCGCAGAGCTGTACGGACTGATGATCCTATGCCAATCATTTTCAAAAATAATTTTTAGGAGGGAGTGGGCAGCCAGGTACAGGCTGGAACTTGGTATAACAGTACAGTATACACTAAACAGTGAGAGGAGAGAATACATATAGTTGTTAGACATGCTAAAACAATTAGCCTAATAATTACCTCAAATTCAAAAGAGGTTTTCGCCCGTTACTTCTCTAGTGAATCAGGGAATGATGTCCCAGGATAACAAGAACCTCGAAAGGAAAATAAAACCGCCTCTGAATGAAAACCCATACATTTCCGTTTGCTCCCGTAATTTCATTCTTCTAGAATCTGCCACAATATTTGCTCTGTCAAGTGTCTGATGAAGAACATTTGCTCTATTCATAATGCCAACATGATGTGGATTACATTTGAATTAAATTATTTTTGAAGTACTGAAACAGGATGATTTTTAACCTGGGGAATGTGTAAAATATGTATTTATTTTCACTTATTTATATCTCAAAATGTTCACTGCCTTTCTGCCTTGACTAAAGTGCAATATGACCCAGTTACCTGGTGTATATGGTGTATAATGGAGCTTTTAATGGGGCATTTGTGTAAACACGCAGCCATGTTTAAACACACATAAATAAATGTGAAGCCTTAAAGACTGAACAAACAGTATGAGAGTAACGTAGGTGATTCAGAAATACACAGTTTGGGCGGTGCTCTATTTCCTCTATGGCAACCTAATATAAAACTTATTCCGGTGCACTGGACAGGTTCACTGCTCAATGAAAAATAGGCCACAAAAGTGAGATGTGTAAAGATCTGATATACAGTCACCTTGTGCTTCTTGGCAACAAGTCTCCACATACTTGAAAATCTATGCATCCCTAAATACCACATACACACACACACACACACACACACACACACACACACACACATACAAATTACATCACGGCTGTGTCTTCCAGTGGGTATTTTTCATACACAAAAAAAAGCAGTGAAAGCAGGCTGGATTTGTTTCTTAATCGTTCCGGCTGTCAATTCTGTCTCTTTGATCATAGCACTTTTGTGGTCAGGTACAGTAGCCCTTCCACAGGAAACTGTGAAGACGGTAGATCCATTAGAGACAGAATCATAAGCCTCTTGCTGGCTGGACTGCAGCAGCAAGGTTTGAGTGAACGCCGGGGTTCAAAAATGAGCTTTGGTTCCAGTGTGAGCCCCTGTTCCATTAAATAGAATAGAACTCAAAGCTAATTTGAAAATCTGTCTGTCACCAGATCACATGACCTGTAAGCTTTTCAGAATCTATTACATTGGAGAGGGAAAATAAAAAATAATAACATACACAAATCAGTATTTGGGTTATGAATAGCCTCATAAATACCCCCACAGTTTAGCAGTACACTAAATCAAGTTGGTCTCAGAAATCAAAGCTCACTGACCTGCTGGAAAAAAATTACCTCCAAGACTGGAAATCAATGTGCCTAAGATTATCCAGAACCAAGAAAAATATGTGGAATAAAATATATGAAACTAAAATTTGAACTACTTGGGCTACGTCCCAATACACAATCTCCAATAAGTTGAACCCCATTTGAACATTTCATTTTTGGGTAATTTTTCAATTAGCATGATAATGTCATGACGAGTCCAAATTCACACTTGAATGAGTGAGAGTAAGTTACTGTAGTTTAGGTGTTCAAGTTTGGACTCACTCACTGGCATAACTCTGACATTCATAATCAAGAAACCCCTTTAACCCCTTTAGAGGGCTATAAATCAGAGAGGTATGACTGCAGCTTTCACACTGGCCATATCTAGCTAGCACGCTATATGTACAGCTAGGGGGTGACTGGACTACAAGTTTGATTTGGGAAGGCAGCCCACAAAGACTGCATTTGCACAGCACCCAGAATTTTGTGTTACACATCTGTTCACAGCAAATTCTGAGATATTAGAAGCAAGCTCTTTTTGATGGTAAACTATACTATACTACATGCTATATTATCTTATAGCCTACTATTCAAACTGGAGGAACCACTGAGAAACGATTGACAAAGTTTCCTTCACTTTTCTTGTGATATGCTGGGACTCAACCCAAAGTAGGGATAATAGGCTCCCAGAAGGGGAAAAGTAGAAGCAAAAGCAAAAAGCAATGAAATGTTACATGATGGACAGGAACATGACCCAATCAATAATGCTTAACTGCAACTGTGGGATGGGGTGGGCTGGACAGGGGTGAGGTTGGAGGCTTTGTATACTGGTGGGATTTGTCTTTACCCCATGACAAAAAACACAACATCAGTTTAGCTGGTATGTATTGAACAACAATTAACTGATTTCACAGTTTCCTTCCATTCACAGTGTGGTTAAATCTTTTTTTTTTTTTTTTTTAATAATAAACAGATATAGCATTTGGCCATGTTGAATCAAACAGTGAAAATTTTCCTATTTAGTATAATGGATAAATTAAAAGACAGATTAACATACAATATAATTGTATTTATAGTCATTTAAAATATCTTAATAATAACCATGATCTTATATAAAGGAGATGTCAGGATTGCTCTGAAATAAGATATCTAATGTGTATAAACTATAGGAAGGGTAAACCTTACATGTCTGATTTATGCCATTATCAGCCAACCCCGATGACACTATTTACATTTACAATGTCAATTTCCTGTGTGAGAAGTAATACTATAAAAGGTAACCATGGCAAAGGGTACGCACGTAGGCAATTTAAATGACACAGATAACAGCCGTCCCAGTAAGATTTGCACTCATCAATACAGATTCTCATCGCCACAATTTAATTGCTGAATTCAATACTATTCAAATGAATGTCAACATTTGGTTCCGCAGGAGGCAAAACATATAAAATGTGCTTAGCTGATTTATGAGCATTGGAGTTTTTATGTTGCAGGTTTTAATTATGCTGGCTTTAGTTGTGTTGTGACAGATACTGTAAAGCTATAGAAAGTCACCAAAAGAAAGCAAAATCAATACTGTGACACAATGAAACGGACCAACCGCAAATAAAAGTGATCAATGCTCCTTTTTATAGGTGCTTTTCAAAAGATTTCTGGCTCCCTTTAGCCAATAAGTAACAGAATAGGGGCGTTGGTCTCTATAGTGCTTAGAAGAAACCTACAGCATTTCCCCCCCAGTATTTACAATGAACTATAATGTACTTTGACCCATTCCAAATGCATTGAGCCTGCCAAATTAGTCGACCCCAAATTTTGCAGGCATCTAAAAATGTCTGACACACTTAGATGATACAACATGCTATTGGGACACAACCGCATGAGTCTGAAAATCAGAGCAAATATTAGGACAAATTAAAATGAGCAATAAAACAGCACCTCAAAATCAGTTCTGGTCTTAAGTTCACAAGCATATAATCATGTAAAAGTCCCAATCATATATTAACCCCAATTCCAAAAATAAGTTGGGACAGTATGTAAAAAGCACATAAAAACAGAAAGCAGTGATTTGTAAATTCTCTTTTTTATACATTTTTGTGTATATATATACGCTAATTCCAAATTCGATGCCTGCAACACGTTCCAAAAAAGTTGGGACAGGGGGAAAAAATAATGGGAAGTTAAAAAAACATGAAACATTACACCGGTAAACAGGTGATGCTATCATGACTAGGTATAAAATGACATCAAAAGACTCTTGTTATCTTGTTTTCAGGTACTCTTACAAGCGATACTGTAACCTCTCTGCATTTAAATGGATCTCTATGGGAATTGGGAGGTGGAACTAGATTAAGCTGCAAATTACATGGGAATACTATGGAACCCATGGTTGGCTAAATGGCTGTAAGTCATCAAGGGTCTGCGGTATCAAACAAGCCTCAAACCATCACTCTGCTGCCAGATATGCAGTAGGTATGGATGAATCACTTGAAGGGTTGTTTCTCCTGACTTAATTTCATAGAGTTCAATAGGAATTGAGGTTTGTATATTATTTTTTTTGAAAATGCCAGTCCAGTCCATCTCATCTTCAGCTGCATCCCCCAATCCCCAACCTGATCACATCAAACAGAAGATGACTTTATGGAGCTGCCACACAAGACTCCTTACAGTCGTACGTTGAGGAAGAAGGTTTGTGTGTGCTACATTTTCCTCGCACTATAACACTCACCCTGCTCATACATAAATCTCGCGCACAAAATCACAACTGACCTGCTTTTCGATTCATGACAATGCTCTGTAGGAGTCATATTTCTGATATTTGTCACCTAAGGCAGAAACACACCGTGTCCTATTCAGCATTCAAATAATTTGTCAGTATCTGAAGTGTCCAGAACATTAGAATGAGCATCTATGAGAAAAAATTTACATTAGTTCTCCGAAGTAAATCCGATTAGTGATGTAAAAATGTGACATTCCAGCAGAAAAAACAGTGTTATTGTAATGCGTCATATATTTCATACACTAATCCAATCTTGCATTTACTGGGACTTTTTAAGTATTAGTATGTGAGTGAGTGGTAGGGTAGACCCAAGATGGTGAGGTTTTAATTAGTACCTGCCTCCCCAGAAACATTTGTATGAGGTGGAGCTCAGTCATTTCATTCAATTATTTTCCACATACGCCATTTTCTCAAATCATTATATCCCCTTCAAACAGAACAAAAATAGCACCATAATGCAAATTCTCAGAGCGAACCATGGCTTTTCTCTGTAGTGAGCCGGAGAGAGCGGACAGCTTGCGATAAAAAAAAAATCCCCACTTCTTGCTCCTGGTCCTGGACAAAACTATCAGACATTTTGCGACAAGGCAAGTCATTCCACAGCACAGTGTTCAGCATTCACTCCTCTGAAAACAGCGAGTAAGAGAGAACAATGGCTCAAGTATTTCCGTCTCCCTGCCCTCGCCGTGACCATTCCACTGTGCCCAGACAAGAAATCGCTGAGGACCACGGAACAAACAGCCTACACCATATGGAGAGCAGCTCAGTATTCAGCAGTGTCCATGCATTTTAATTACCAACCACCAAGGCGATGCGCAGCATGACATACATTTTCTCCTCCAACTGTGTGATCCAGCACTCTCCATTGCCCCTGGCAGAAAAAAAGTGTTTGAGACCTTGTTCTTGTTGATAATAACGCCGTTTTATTTCTGCTGAGTTTATGTTAGTCAAGCGGGCAACAAACCAAACTTGCATTTCAATAAATCATATGAATAAAGTTTATATGTATCCCCACAATGAGGTCCTTGACCTAGAAACCTGCCACCAGACTGGCGCAGGCTGGTAGCACCTGTTAGCTCCACTGATACATAGACAGGGTAGAGCAATACAATCGCACTTTGTTAGATTTGCCACAGTACCTGGAGAGACTTGAGGCTCTGAGACTCTGAGCCCATTAGCCCATTAGCCCATTAGACAATCCTCAAGCCGAACGTCCATGTTTCTACAACACGCCTAGTAGCAAACAGATGGCTTCACACAAATAGTTCATGCTAATTTCTTAATCACACGCTGCACACACACACACATACTTATTTTAGAGATATTCCTAATGGACACAACCTGTTTTGATTTCAACTTCACAAGCAGAGAGTAGAAAATGAAGAACCATGTAATTTCCCCGCCTACACTGTATATTGGTGACAGCACACCTCTTGGAAGAACAATTAAAACATGCAGTTCTAAATAGTTCTCATTCTTGTTAGGTTTGTGTGTCATTAATAGCAAAACACTACTTATGTCTCATTCAAGTTTGATATATTACATAAATATATGATACTTTGGCACAGCATCCCTAGGTAGACACCAGTATAAACTAATTTTCATAGTTTTTCTCTGGTATAGTAAACTCAAAGCACACTACTAGCTGTAACCACAGCTCATGTCACAAAATTCATACACACACTGTAAGCTGTAAGCTCAAAATGAGGGGAAATAACTTTTCATCACCAAACAGTTCAATCCACTGTATAACTAAAATTGTACCACTTGCGGAAGGAAGCAGAGCATAATGACACCTCAAGTGGAGTCAGAAATGTCGTTTTATTTCCTGTCATTCTATCTGAGCCCAAGTTTCAAAAGTTATCTGACTTTCAAAATAATTGAAAACAACACTTAAATCAACACATTTTCATGGCGATCTTGACACAAATTATTTATCAAAAGCCATTCATTTAGTATGCTCGTTCGGTTCAAATGGAGGTCCTTGGGTCCCTATTCATTTTGTATTATGATTCATAAAGCTGTAAAATGATCACTTGTGGAACCCACCTTCTAAATTCTAGAACACACAATGAGATACATTTAACTTTTTCATTTACTGCAATTGCAGAAATCACACAATGTTGAAACAATAACCTGAACATGCATTCATTAGCAGGTGGATTGTTTTTGCTACAGATTCATGCCGCATAGGTGCAGTAGAAGATGGCGTTTCACCGTGTCATAACTACATTCAATATCATAACCTGGAAACCCAAAGCTGTGCTACCTATAAAGTGAACGAACTACCGGCAATATATCCTCAAACATTTGGTGAGGGTGCAAAATGATGTGCTAGAGGAAAAATAAGTTAAGAAGTCAAGGTTAGTAATCTCTGATGGGACCTGACTGTGTATGGCATTATAGGTCAGGAGGAGGACCTTGAAATCAATATTGGATGACAGACATGCAATTTCACTGCCCCAGGATGTTATGGATGTGAAATACCAAATATTTCAGACACTACCATGCAGTGAGCAGCAGACTCTGTGCCCTGAATGTGCTAGTGTCAAAACAGATAGAGATCCAGTACTGGTCTAAACCTAGCTACTGTTTATTTCACAGTCAAGGTGAAAAGATGTGCCTTAAAATGGTAGACATAAGTCTGCTTCATGATACCAAAAAATTCTAGTCTGTAAATGTCAAAGTTGTTTAAAGAGCATAAGTAACTAAGCAGGAAAAATGTGTTAGGTCAAAGATATTGAGGTCGTTGTGAGGGTTTAAAGCAGGGGTGTACAATCTTATCCGAAAAGGGCCAATGTGTGTGTAGGTTTTTTCTTTTTACTACTTTTCTGAAGACCATGATTAGTTAATTAATTTACTCAGGTGTCATAGTGCTGGGCTAAAACAAAAAACCTGCACTGACATCAGCCCTTTTCAGATAAGATTGGACACCACTGGTTTCAAGTAATACATACCAAAATATATAACCAAAACAAGCTTCAAATATATTCAAATCTGTGTTATTGCAATATTCTTTCTACTTAGCACTCCTGTATTCTGCCACAGCAGGTTACTGCCATTATTCCGGATTTAGCAAACTGGGGTATGGACTTGCCAAAGAGAGCGCTGCTTTATTTATCCCAGAACTTCAACTTCACTGTAAAAGTTGTCATTGTAAAGCACAAATATGAAAATATAAAACTGCCTCCCAGAGAATCACCACCATTCAGTAGCAGGGCATAAATACAATGTTCATAAAAAAAGTTAATTACACAGGTGAGTATAGCACGTTGGTGGTGATGAGGTGACTCAGAAACGCTGTTAAAACAGTTTGAACTTCAGTATAGAGGGAAAATGATTGTTTAGAGTCCCTTACTATTACTTTATGCGTCTTAACCCTAAAATCGGTTCGGTCACGGGACGTAGGCTAACAAATAAGACTGCATTAGTCTACTCAGCTGCTAAGAAATGACAACTGCTGGGACTTGATTCAAATATCAGGACCAACATATCTCAAGTCCTGTCACTAGCCCCGTTGCAACAAACAGGACTAAATCCATAGCATGAATGAAAGGATTAGTATGGAAGTAATTAGTAGAAAATTAAATTAAGATTGTACACAGCACATTGCAAAGTGAATTGGAATTACAACTGGAAAAGGTACACATTGGATTTGGAGAACAGATGCTCCCCAGGAAATGCTGCTCTTGCTTGATTCTAAAACGAATCACGTTCAGTAAAACAGAAAAATTATAAGCTGCCAAAAATGCAAGAAACCTGGTTGTTAAAACAGGAAAATTAGAAGCTGCCAAAAATGCAAGAAACCTGGTTTTTAGCAACACTATAATACTTTTAAGTATTACATAATAATCATAAAAGTCAGAAACAATATACCCCAGAGTATTTATCAAAAAACATCAACTAAATTTGACACAGAAGAAAATTCACTTATTGCCTAATTAAATGTGATTTGAACATTATTTGTACTGTAAATGTGTGTTTCAAAGATAGCGGGATGGCTAAAATAGATGATAGGAAATACTGGAGATTTGGTCAACACAAAGATGTCCCTAAATGATTGTCAACCTTTTTTTTAAACTCTGTAAGACATCAGGGTCTGCTGCTTTGCAAAAAAACAAAACAATGTATTAATCTTAATGCATCACAGTAACCACAATATGACCCCATGGTGATATATATGAACTAGAATAAGGCAGCACTGCTCTTAGTGCTAAGATAGCCATGGGATAATTACCCAGCTATTAATTAAGATGATAATCCTTCATCCAAAAAGAGTAGACTCAATAGACAGTTTACAGCTTGTTTTTTCCACTTGTGAAATCGAAGAAAACTAACTTTAACAAAAGATAAACAGAAAAAGATTCCACATGGAATTGCAGTAGAACCCACAATGCACCCCTATTAAGTGCTTCCAGATTTAGTGCATAATTCACAGCCAGAACACATTTCTATGTCCATTTGTCTGTCCATGTCTGTCCAGAAGAGGCAGCTGTAGTGCAAGCAGCGCCTGGTGCAATTCAGCTGGGATGCTGCAAGACATTTAACAGCATAGCCACAGGCAACCCATAAACCCACTTTCAACAAGCATTGAGAATAGTATTTACATTAGATTTTTAGCATATTCCCTTTCATGTGTAGGTTGCTAGCAAGGTTTTAAAATGCCGCTGCTCCTATACGAAGTAAACGCTTTCCATTGCAAGATACAAATCACACAGAAAGCATATAGAAAACAAATGACAACTGATAAATGCGGGCCATATAAGTAGGTTTGAAGGGAGCAATTTATTTTACTGTCAGTTTATCCGCCCAGCTGCATGGTAGTTCTTTCTATTGCGCAACACAACTGAACTGGTTCTCCTTCCCTGGACGAGATTACAGTGCTCCTCAAAGGCTTGTGCTGCACAGACATACAGAGGCAGAGAAAGGAAAGGAAAGAAATGATTAAAGTAGAGGGGAAAGAACAGAAGCTATTTACCTGCCATGGAATCAGAAGACATGCTCTCCTGCTTCTGCATATCCTTCCAGGCTCCTTGCGTGCATGTGTGTGTGCGTGTGAGCGCGTGTATGTTTTAATGAAGGCGCCAGAGCAGCAAAGTGAACGTCGTTCTGGAGCCGTGGTGACAGCCAAGCGATGCCCGTTTTATTACAGGGGCAATATTAGCCTGCACCCGCACGCATGATACACTGTACGCTAGCTGTTTAACACACATTAAAGAAATCAACAGCAGAGACGCGAGTGAGCGAGAGAGAGGGAATGAGGCAGGGAGGGAGGAGAGGGAGAAAGCAATCACCTTTAGTGCACGGTTACACATTCAGGGTTTAGCCATTACTCTTCCTTCCCCTCCACATAACCTTGCTGTGCCGGCAGAATGCTAAGCCTGCGCTCACAGTCTCGCAGCCCTTGCTATTCTGCGTGTGTGCCGTGTGTATGTGTGTGCATGTGTAGGTATCTGTGTGTGTGTGTTTGTGTGTATGTACATAATGTGCATGTGTCTGTGTGTGTCTGCACGTATCGCAACCTCCTGAGGTACCAACTGTAAATATTCCAACATCCCTTGCTAAAAATCTCATCAATTTTCCCACTCAGGGAAGTCACGAGATAAGACTCCTGCCACACTGCCTCTTTACATACAGCTAATTGCATGCCCTGGTGTAGTAAGGTTAAATATGGCAACACGGCACCAGTCATAGCACAAGACACTGAATTAAATATGTGCATTAAATCACGCCACTGCCCCTATGACAGAGGAACATATCCTATGACAATCCCTGTTATTTTATCATGTGGACAAAATCAGAGTTATATTCCAGCTGGATATGACATTATTTACAATATAAAACAAACGAACCAACAATTAGAATATGCATCTGATTTAATTCGGAACTATATTTGCCTGTGTTTTCAGCTAATACCTGGATGGATAACTTGAATGGTTTCTTCTCCCGACTTATTTTTCCATTGAGTTCAATCGGAAAATTTGTCAGGAGAAACAACCCTTAAAGTGATCCATCCATATCTACTGCATATCTGGCAGCAGAGTGATAGTTTGAGGCTTGTTTGATACGTCAAACCCTTGATGACCATTTAGCCAAACATGTGTTCCATACTGTACCAGTGTAATTTACAGCTAAATCTAGTCCCACCCCCCAATTCCCATAGAGATCCATTGAAATGCAGAGACATTTAGTATCGCTTGTAAGAGTACCAGAAAATAAGATATCAAGAGTCTTTTGTTGGGTCACAGACATCAGGAGGTCATGGCATGCAAAGGATATGCGACCAAATATAAAAAATTGATACTTTATTCTATATATAAATGCAGGGGTGCCAATAATTGTGGCCAACATGGTTTTGTTAAAAATAATTATTTCTTGATGAGGGATTTTTTTTCTCATAATGAACGTCAATGAAAGGTTGGATTTTTCTCATTTTTTCAGTGTGAGATTAAGCTAATTCACCAAACAGTGAATTTTTTATAACCCTTTTTACTCATCTTTACCAGGGGTACCAACAAATATCAGCACGTCTGTATCTCAAGGTATTGTCGGACTTTGAAATCGGTGTTTACGTCAAAGTGGTTATAGATATTGAAATAAATCAAGAAAAGTAGAAAAGCACATTTTGAAATGGCTATAATGCTTACATGCTTGGCTATCTTTGCAAGGGCTCGCATTTTCAGTTTTCCATGTAAAAGTAATATTTATTTTTCAGCAAATATCCAAATATCCAATATCTACACTTATTTCCAGCATCAGATCAAAAAGAAGATGGGCTACAAAGAAATCATCCTCGTTTCTTCAATAATTCCTTGATGAAACGATGATAGATTTTAACGATGATTAATATGAACAATGATTAATATGATTTGGCTTTCCAAATTGAGATAAATTGTGGAAAATAATTTTTCTAAAGAAACTAATCACACCATTGCTAAATATATTGAAAGTGTTTTTTCATAAAAACTGAGTGGGTGTTCCTAGTCATTCATCATTACAGCAAATACCATGCTTGCTCTGAACTTTTCTTCACATGATCTGAATGACCTCTCCAAACAGACTAATGTATAAGGCAGCACCACACAAGGCTACAAACTCAAGATCACATCATATTATGACAGCATTCCTACACAGGCGTTCTTATTTTTTCTTTTTAATAATTTGGCGCCCAACACGGGGCTGTTTATATTCCCACCCCAATTTGGAATGTCCGCTTGTCTCCCCAAACCGCGTTCATGAACCAACCCCACAGCACTGGACACACGGGTATCTTAACTCAGTGCAAACCCACGGCTGTCCTTTTTTGGCTCAACCACCTGCTTCTCCCTATGCAGTTGCCAAACTCGCACAGAGCGGAATCAAAGAAAGACCACTCTATGCAGCCGCACGCAGGCCATGGGCTTGTCCATGCTCAGCGGGATTGCCTGATGAACGCAGGCCGACTGATCCCCCCCATACCCTGGGCAACGCAACTGTCAATTGTGCGTCACCCCCCCGCAGGGCTACCGGCCACAGTCGGCACTGGCACAATCCGACATGATCCGGACCACGGGGCTCATCCATGCCCCACAATGTGGCGCCTTAACCGAATGAGGCACCCAGCAACCCCCGGCGTTCTTATTAAAAGCTCACGTTTCACTCATGTCAATTCTGGTATTTACTCATTATACGGCATGTTAGCTAAATACCTGTAAATGTAATGGCATATATACAGTGCAGTCTAAATATTTAGACAGTGACACTTTTGTTGTTTTGGCTCTGTACTCCAGCACATTGGGTTTGAAATGAAACAATTAATATAAAGTCAATGTTCAGACCGTCAACTTTAATTTAAGCGTATTCACATTCACATCCAGTGATCCATGTAAGAACTACAGCCCTTTTTTAGTCCCTCCATTTTTTAGGATCAAAATTAATTGGACAATTGACTGCTCAGCTGTTTCTTGGCCAGCTGTGTGTTGCATCATTAGTTCATGCACGAGGAAGCTAACAAAAGGTCTAGAGTTGATTCTAGGTGTCGAATTTGCATTTGCTGTTGTCTATCAACATGAGGACCAAAAAAGTGTCAATACCAGCAAAGCCGGCCATCATGGGGTGGAAAATCGAAATAAATTGATCAGAAACATAGCCAAATCATTGGGCGTGACAATTAACTTTAACTTTATTTAAGAAATTCAACATTCTACTACAACATCATGTATAGGCACCAGTACAGATGGCATTTTCAACTGACATGCATATCATCATCCATTAGTGCATCTATATATATACCAACAATGATGGCTTCATACTCAATTTTGTTTTTTTGTCTGAGCCATTAGCCCTACCTCCATAGTGAACAAGTATACATGTTTCACAATGGAAAGATATGTAGGTTAAATCTATCCTCAGGTGTGCATCTTGGGAGTTGTGCATCCATCAAGAAACACTACTACTTGAGAGTGATGCTAGCAAGTGTTTGCTTGGTATGATATGAGCATCCTAATACACCTGTAATACATTCATAATTGTCATGCTGAACCAGGCATATAGCCACACACATGCTCCCCACAGATTCAGAGGCAACACAGAAAGTGGTTGCAAACTGGTGATAAAAAAATATATTTTTGATAGGCTTGTCTTATTATAGTACTACAGTAGATAGAATGGTAATTATGTGATTGCCCACATTTAACTGCATGAATGCCTGTCTGTGAACAGGACATGGATGGCTTTAAAATCAGGAGGAAATTATTATGGCTGAAAAATAGATTCCACAAATACACATTTGAACGACACCGTGTATAACATCAATTTAATTAATCGACTCATTAACTGACTGTTGAAAACTATTTTCCAACAACTGTTCACATGGTAGATATGATATTAGATTCTGCACATAAGAAAAGAAAGATATTCGTTTCTAGGTGATCAGATACATGATGCTTTTGTACAGCTGAATATAGTTCATTTTGGCAGCTCAAGAATGGCAGATATATGGTTTTAAAAACTCTTACACGTCCGACAGATTGAAAGTGCTCCGACACATTTAGTGGCTCCTATTGGTCTCAGCATTTGTAAATATCATAACAAGGGCGGGGCCTGAGAAACGCAAATTCTCTCTTTCTCTCTCTCTCTCTCTTGAGTTCTGTCAAGTCAGGGCAATTCACCTCCCAGGAGGGAGGCTAAATGCCACTCGCTAATGCCACAACGTGGGTATTGCAGGCGAAATGCACAGCATTTTGCAGCACACCTTTGAAAGTGTTCTGTATGCTTTCAACTTGTTATTTGTTAATTTTTGGAATGGCTAGTAATATTTGTAGGCCCATATGAGTATTAAAATATCCTGTCAATATTTGGTGAGTAAGCACCAAACAAATCCTCCAAAATGTGCACAGCTAGGCACTCCTTTTAACATGGCAGCCCACCAGCTCATCCATGCAGCCTTTGGACAACCGAGGAAGTCACAATCATAGTACAAGCTTCATATCGACCAAAGTTTTCTTTCTTGCGTGTCAAATACAGAAATGATCATCTGCCCTAAACACATGTAAGACATCAGACTCTCATGTGAAGAAAACAAACAGTATTAAACATTTAGGCCTAATTTGTTAAGAAAATGAGCTAAAATGATGGTTATTACACAGAAATAGCTGGAGGTCTCTAGCTTTGGATCAACTATGGGGTTTTTTATGGGTCTACTGCTGTAAAGATTATTTATTTACCCACAGCAACTTATTCTTAATTACACACCCCATAGTGAAATTACATTATAAATATGATGCTTTATTTGACAATGAAGACCACTGGCAGAGTACAATTATATGTTCTGCTATTTCAGCTCAATAGGTCCCCATGTGCACTGTACCCTATATCAATATTACTGCCGTCTGTATGGTATCTCTGAACATTACACTGACTGGTGTAGATTCTTTGAGACTGGAATGTGCCTTTAGAATTGTGCAGGTGCCAAACAGATATGTGTGAGAACATAATGGGGTTCTGAGGTCATGGTGACACAAACTGCTTCAACATTCTTGACCATTTGTCAAAAAGGATTACAAAGCTGTACCTCATGCCGTTTTAGAGCTGTTATCTGAAAGCTACTGTGACCCCTAACACTCTTCCATGTCTGGGATCTTGTCATGGGGATGATGGATGTGCAATAAATGTACACTTTATATGTCATAAGAAAGTAAAAGAGAAATTTGAATGCCTGTCCTGTCCATTAGTTAAACAGAAGAAAAATATTATAGGCATGTTTTATCTAGGGAGAATAATATAGGTAAGTCACAATTCATCTATAGTAGTGTCCAAGTGCTAGATTTCATAATCACTGCATGTCACAACCATACCTATACTGTATAGGTTGTTCATGAGATGCTTGTTATATTTTGTTATACACTATAATGTACACCTTTCCAAAATTACATTTCCCCCCCGTAATCGTGATACTATATAATGCATTACTGTTTAACCCTTTGCATATTTCACTCTACATTCTGGAATTCTTCTGCTCTCATGCTACATGATAACATTCTAATAACATGCTGACACTGTGAAATAATAAATTGTCAGTGAAGTGAAGTTATAGAGATTCATTTAAATTCAATCCTCCAGTTCTGTTATTATTTTTTAGGGTACGCGACTTTTGAAATCAAGGACCGATTCAAGCAGAGCCTTAAAATAGCTTGTGTTTGCACAGATAGACAGTTCTGATGCTCTTGGCAGTGAATACCAGTCACCGATGGCTTATGGTTGTGGGCTTTATATACACGCCAGACAGCTAGCAAACGTGTTAGTAATATGACCACACTGACATCACCAGTCTCAATGAAAAATGACTTGAACATGCAAATGAGCAGAGCAAGCTCAAGAAAATACAGTTCATTAAATTCCATCTGCATTTTCCTTTGAAATGCATATCATAAAACCCTGTGCATACAGTATATATCAGAAACAACCAGTCTGGTGTGCTCCAAAGAATCAATCCGATTCATAATCTGATGAAAACGCCATGCTTTCAATAGAAAACTAATTTCAATATTCACTCAATTTATTTACTCATCAATGTATATTTCCAGTATCAACCCATCCATTCATTTATTGATTCACTGTTCTATCGACCCATCTACCAGTGCACATAACCAGTTATCATGCCATCAGTTCTACTGTTTCAGCATGCTTTAGTATTTTCTCCAGTACAGAAATCCTTTAGTCTTACAGTAGTATGAGAGAAATTCTCAGATTGAGTTTGTGGTAAAATGACAGATGGGGAAACTTTCTGTGGTGTAGAGGCAGACTCACACAGCGAAAAGAGGAAGAGTCAGTCTAACAGATGGCCCAGAGTTCCCAGTAATGGTCCAATTAAAATTCTTCAACCCATTATTCGACAACACTTTTTTTACAGAACGCGACACCAACAGGTAAAGGCTTAACAGTCTACAGAAATTCAAACTGTCTCAAAGCTGAACCGAAAACCAATCCTCCGGTGCAACTGACCACCCATGGTCTGAAAGACTGGTTCTCAAAGTCAATTATAGCCAAAGTCAATTATACTGAGATATCGATGATAAGCTTGTGATTGGTAGACTCTGCTGCCTTTTCTATATACTGGAGAGTTTCACACGTGAAACCTTTTGTCTACTGCCTCCACCCCCAAATTACAGTGCCTCCGCACAAGGTATTCTTGCGATAGCCTGACGCGATAAATTCTTGATGACTCTTCCTGCTTTTCCCCATCCTCTGAAGGGTAGATTATTAAAGTGCCGGCTCTGACACATCAGCTGTGCATGCGCAGGTTCATTCCACTGTGAACACATGTCAGAGTGAGAGAGTGTCTGACAGCGGTCCGCATACTGCCTGATTAAAAACCTCTCGACTGTCATAGATAATCCATCACCAAGGCCAAATTAGAAGAGAAATTCCTCACTGGGATTGTGTTGTGCTTTCTCAAATTTCCACCTGGGCAGGTACTCTTTTCCTTTGATGAGGTACAAGCATACAAACAGCTTCCACATGTTTGTCAATACTCCTGCTTTAGTCGCATTCATTTAATGTCTATATACTTTATATACTGTACCTTTATACTATAATACTTCACTAATCGATTAAAGAAACTGGTGAACTGTGGAGTTAGGACATTGGAATCTGGCACTGTACTGACACTGCATTCCTACACAACTGACTTCCTACAGATATTCGGCCTGAATTCCATAAACATTTCTCCTGAACTTTGACTCAAAATGAATGCAAAAAATACATGTTTTCGCAAGCAAAGTTTGATTTTTCTTAAAAAACTTAAGGCCAAAAAAAATTCAAATAGGCCTACAATTAATTGCTAAAGTTAAAAACAAATGTTGAATCCATGGCCATTGTTAAGTCAGGTAGGCTACCTCTCGCTCTCAGAGTCAAGACTGTTGAGGGTAAATTCCCTGGAAAAAACCCACAACCTTGTAACATGTAAATGTTACATAACATATGCATGATATTCCTGAGAATCCACTTTCATCATCCGCTTTTCATGTTTATCCCACAGCATCCCAAAGCTCATCTATGCAGCGCACCAACCACAAACTTAAAAGGGCTTATCATAAATCCCGGGTCCTCCTCCTCCTCCTCCTCCATCCCCTAACTCTGCAACATAAGCACCAAATCTCACACCTGATTATTGGTCCCTCATAAGTGATGTGGCTGAAAAAATGGATCACTAATGCTGCATACTGTACCCTAACGATTACACGGTTACAAACACACAACAACGTATCACTGATGCTGCATACTGCACCCTAACGATTACACGGTTACTAACACACAAAAATGTATCACTGATGCTGCATACTGCACCCTAACGATTACACGGTTACTAACACACAAAAATGTATCACTGATGCTGCATACTGCACCCTAACGATTACACGGTTACTAACACACAAAAATGTATTACTGATGCTGCATACTGTACCCTAACGATTACACGGTTACTAACACACAAAAATATATCACTAATGCTGCATACTGCACCCTAACGATTACACGGTCACTAACACACAAAAATGGCTATATAACTGTCATGGATCTTGCCTTCCTTCTCTTATCTCCGCGTCCTCTTTATTCTTTTTTGTCGTTACCGGTAATCTATCGGATTTTCCTTTGTTCTGCAACGGGGTTTTGCTTTCGCCTCGTCATTAGTAAGTTCACCTGTTATTAATTTCCGTTGACTATTTATACTCCGCTTCCTGCCTCTCTCGTTGCTTCCATGTTATTCCACGTAACATTCGAGCCGGTAAAAGAGGTATAGGAGGTTAGTTAGAAAAAGCTAGTTTAAAAAGAAAGGTTAGGAAGTTTAGAAAGTAAGTTCTCTTTTTTCGCTCAAAGTTTAGAGCAGAGGCTTTCTCGTTTCTTTTGGTTTTCCTTTCTTATCTAAGAGTGCTCTTACCCAAAATGTTTGGGGTTCTGTTGAGCTCTCTGTGTTTTCCTTTTTGTTTCGCTCCACTAACAGGAGTTAGATAAGCGTATAGCTTATTTCTTTGTTTTTTGCTCGGAGATCGAGTTCCTCGTTCTTATCGCGAGGTTATTTGTGTTTTGTTATTTTCCTCTATTCCACTACGGATTATTGTCCGTCGGTGGTGTTCTTTCGAACATTTTCAGTTTGCACAGCTATCGCATCTGGACTTCCAATATTCCCTCTGTGTCTCTGACACAGAGATCCCCCTACAATAACAAAACAAAAAGATCATTTTACACACTCATTCAGTTTTACAGATGCTGCTTGCTGCTTGTTAATCAGTGTACTTGTATGAATAGGTGAAGTTTTTTTTTCTTGCCTGTGCATTTATTTATTCGCTTAGCAGATTCTCCTGCCCAGGACAGATTACAAGCCAATCATGGTTACATTCACGGTTACAGAGCAGCTAGAAACATAGTAATTTTGCTTAATTTAGCAAGTTGAGAATCAGTAGAAAAAATAACCATACCGCATTTCCTTTGGAGCAACATACCTACATTTAAACAACACACAGAGCCTATAAAGATTACAAACAGTATCTTTTATCACAGTTCTCACATGGTTCCAGCAATGACCCTCTGTAAAACTCGACCCCCCTCGCAAAAAATTAAATTTAAAAAGTAGATCACTTCTATGAGCACCTTTTTGCTTCTCTCTTTTTAACGGATAGTAGGAAAACAGGAGCTGTGCAGCATTTATTTTCATGCTTAATTATTACTTTCCGAGTTATGGCTTCGCTAGGTTTTACAGAACCTTATACACCAGGGTTGCCAACTCTCACACTTTCGGCATGAGATACTTGCTTTCAGGCTCATGCTCTGAAGATATCCAAAACATCTCATGCCAAATAAAAAGAGCACACCTAAAAATAAAGCCGCTCCCTGATTGAACAAATTGACAATTTCCGCCCTAGTCAGTGAACACAATAAATCTCACTCCAGTCAGCTGACAATAGTTGGCAACTCTGTTATACAAGGAACTTTTGATACACCAATCTTTCTTATGCAGTACTAGACTGGAGCAGGAGATCATTCTGCACATGATATTCCCTTCTCATAACAATATTTTTTTGAGCATTTTGTCAAACAACTACAGCTGTAGCAGATAAATCCCACAATGGATCCAATGTAGGCCTACCTGTCAAACACACTGATCACACTTGGTACATTAGTCATTTATTAAATTGTAATAATTCTTCCTCACGTTGGACATCTATATTTATCCGTTTTTGACCGTATAAATAGATCAGTTAAATAAAACCTGAACCAGTAAAGCATAAAAATATGAATATTTGAAAATATATCAGCTGCTTTACGAGAAAAATAAATGTGGTAACATTTGGAGGGCTGCTTGGATGGGAATAACGACAGTTAACCATTAACCACTCTGTTAAATATTACCGTAAACGTTTTCCAGAAAAGGTCTTCAGGGAGTTTGTAATGGCTATGATTTCCCTCTATAATATGGATGGTCTATCTGAACACATGGTAGGCCTTTTCCAGAGTCTGGGGTCTGATGGCGCCACGATTTATTTGTTAAACAGTGTTAAATTGAAATGCTTACGAGAGGAAAAACACAAATTGGAGACCAACAAAGCAATGCTTTCATGCATCAAACTATACTGTGTTCCTTTTGGTTTTCAACAAGCTACCTAGTTAGCTGGCAACCAGATATTGATGATACCAGATATCACAGCTTTAGCTACATAGCTGCTAGTCTTGTAAAGTAACCACATTTTAGTTGTGGATGGTAAGTAGGCCTGTCACAATTATTACATAATCGCCTGATCACAATTATTTGAGCTGACAGCAATCATTTTGCATAATCGTTAGAATCGTTTCCATTCATCTGTATAAAAACAGCTGGATGAAACTCACAGAAATGTCATATTTCCATCACTATTTCCACGTCGTTTTCCACCGTTTGAGGTTTGACTGGCGCTCTTTTAATGACGTCATCTCGTTGCGCCCCCTTCTTCTGATATGGTTTAATGGCACATGAGTGGAGAATTAGTGCTACCAACTGTTTATCTTGAGGCGCTTAATTAAGCAATATTGTGATTATATAACGGTTACCAACAAAATAAAAGATATAATCAAAATGTGTTTATATTGTTCTTGAAAACAATCAGTCACGTCAGTAGACTCCTATGTAATGAAACCTAGTTTACTACTCCAGCAAGTAGGCCGACCCTTAGTAACGACCTAGAAACAGAGACGATTTCTAGTCCCTGTTGAGTCAGCCAGCCAACTTGAGCTAATGCTAGAGATCATGGGATTTCCCAAACTGAATAAATACCACACATAAAAACATAAAAACTGCCTTGCTAGCTCAATCTTGTTGTAACTAAGATCTGCTGAAAATATTTTTCCATGGACAGATTTATCTACTTCGTCCGCAAACTTCACATGCATTTTTAAGCTAGTAGCTGTCACCAGCTCTGCTCCTACAGTGGCAGTTACAATTTTTCCATGAAAATATGTATAATTCTAATCAATGGCGGAGTAATATTTATAGTGATGACGATGTGGCATTTTTCATTTGAGCATGGCTAGGTGTGCTGTCATGCTGATTTAGTTGCAAAGCCAAACACCACAGCACCACTGTGTGCACATTTAGGTTTTAAGCCAAATGAAAAAGGAGAGCCCAATAACTTGGAGGAGACAATTTGTCAGATTTGCAGCAAAAAGGTGGCGGTCCAGCATCTTGGCCAGGTCGGTTTTGTAAAAAATAAGTTGTTTTCAATGCCTTACCGGGATAAATAAAGGTCAAAGGCTCTAATACCACAAATTTTAAGAACCATCTACAGATCCACCACCCCACCCAATTCGCTGAACTTGGATCCCTCGGCGGATCCTCTGATGTGGTGGCGTGCCAACCAAGCAAGGTTCCCTTTGAGAGCCAAGTTAGCAAGAAAGTACATGTGCATTTGTACAACAAGTACTGCCTCTGCGAGAATGTTCAGTAGGGCTGGCAACATTGTGACCCCATTGTGAGATGCTGCCTTAAGCCAGATAAGGTCAACATGTTACTGTTCCTTGCCTGGAATCTACCTAGCCAGTGAGGAGCATGATTGGCTGAGGTTGTGGATGACAAGGATATGGCCTGTTTAGGCCATAGTACATTGTTTATTTTGATTATTGGTACATGGTACCTGTCATTGTCAGTCATTTCTTTGTATATTTCAGTAATAGGCTTTGTATATTTAAGTTGTTATTTATGTCTTATCTGCCCTGTGCAATTTTTGTTTACAAAGCCTAAAAGGCAAACAGAAATGTAATTTTTATTTATATGTTCCAATGTTCAATGCCAATAAATGGCTCTTCTTCATAAGGTGTATGTGTATTATTAAACTATGATTAGGCTTATACTATAATAGTGGCATAAAATTATCAAAAAAAGACAATTAAATCGTTAATCGCAATTATTTGCATGACAATTAATCGTCAACTAAAATTGCATGATCGTGACAGCCCTAATGGTAAGATAATGAAGATGTGCTCTGCTCTTCCCCATGTATGTCTGGATATACTACATGTATGTGTAATGAGATCTACAGTCAGTCTTTAAGGAGGCTACTCCGTGACGCAAGCTACAACTACAGCAATGTTTCTGTTTCATGTTTTCTAGCTAGATAATGTGCAGTATTTCAATTAACACAATGGCCATTGCCATTCCCAAAAGCTTATTGTAAATCTCCTGATAACAACGACATATCCCAAGTCTCTTCACAACAGTTGGTGACTAAAATTTGGAGTGTGCGTATAATTTGCCAATCACTTTTTGCATCAGGCCTATTTTAAAAAGTCAGTAATCCAGTCATCTGTATACAGACCCTTAGAATTCATCCGCAATTTCCGTAACAAACGTAATTTATTAAAAATTTCAAAAGATAGCATCTGTCACAGCAGAAGGACACAGCCCTATACTGCATTCCTGTTCCTCATTGATCAGGAGGTTACATTACAGGCACCTCTGAGACAGTAGATGGATGACTTGATCGATACACCATTTTCAGAGAGGGCTCAATATTCCAAACCTAATGCTTTGTACCGTGATCTGAAGAGATTCCACCAGCCTGCTCGCCAAAACTCACAATGCAGCATAATGACATGGTAATGGGATCAAACAACCATTTGTCTAATCCCTTCTGACCTCTTTTGATACCACTGCCCTGGCCACACACTGCAACAAGACTGCAACGGTCTAAAATTAACACATCTTCCCAACCTTCAACAAAACAAAATTCAATGATGAGAAACAATGAACAAACAAATTCATTAACAAATAAATATGAACACAAAACAAATAGATTCAATATACATGTCAATATAGTTATTCCTCTAAATAATCATCACTGCAAAAATATGTTTCTCAGCAAAGAAAAGAAAAAAGCTAAATAAATGAGGAATGATAATGTTGATACATTATCAAACAATTTCCCTTTGAATTGTCGTGTGCTCTGATTTACTATTTTGTATCCATTAAGGCACAAAGTCACTTGTGTGCGTCCATAGAAAGTTTACATTCTGAAAAACACATTTAAAAGCAATACAACAGAGGTCAGCAGTAGCTACTGGTGTTGCGGATTCAATTTCTAATGCATTTGAATTAACCTGGGACAACCAAGCTTTGAATTTATTTACTTAGCACAGCATTAATTCACAATTTCATGTGACTTTAAAACACAAGTTGTAAGAATTTTTATAAAAGAGGATTAAATGATGTGACTACCCATTTATCCAGGTTTATGACATCAGCCATGTTCTTTTGGGGTTGTTGGACTTACATACAACTGCAAACATCAGGCAGGGTGTGATAGTGTAATAATATATGGGTTGAGCTCCCGAACCACGCCCCACCAATTTTTTTCATGAGTAGCCAAAAGCTAATTTCCAATCTGGACAGCATTCACAGCGGCTGCTTTGTTCCACTCTCTCTCACTCATACACACACAAACAAACACGCTAGCTCCCGTTGCTGCCGAGCCCCAAGTAGCCAAGGCAGAAGCAATGTTTTGGAGTGGTAGGCGGCGGCATGCATAGCCTTGTTTGAACACAAATCACACGCTGTACAAATAGTTACCCATGCCAAGTAGGCTATCCATTTGACCGAGGCTGTACGTTACCTGCAAGATATCAACAATATTGGTTTCCATTTCCACAGGTGCACATGTGGTCACTGCACTGAACTCTCTCCAAGAGAGAATGTCTGTTGTAAGGACATTGCAAAGGTAAATATGTAGCATGCATAACTCAACTATGCTTTATACATTTATTTTGAATAAAGTACATGTTTTTAAAAAAAAATAAACTAGCTAGCTACTTGCTAAGCTAGACTGAAAAACGAACTATCAAAAAACAAGGGACTATCAAGCTAACTATAAAAAAAAATACCAAAAATAGGTTACTATAATGTAGGCTACTAGAATATTCAAAAAGGCTAAACTGTAAGCGAGCTATATATATCGCTCACTCGCTCTCTTTCTCTCTCCCATCTCCTCCCCGTCCATGCAGATCAACCACAGAACTATATAGAAAATGGTGAGATCAATCGCTGAGATTTGCTTTTATAGCTGGGGCTTAGCCCCACCCTCGCTCCAAAATCTCAGGGCGTAGCTATACATAGATATATATATATATATCTATGGTAGCTATAGAGTACACAAGTGAGTATGTCAGTCGTGGGTGGAGTCTGGTTTCGGAAGTAAATTCCCTATGGCAGATAGTCTCCGAAGCCTGTTCCATCAACTATTTCTTGAAATCTGATTTATAGAATGAGCCGAAACGTTCCTGGATTAGCCTGTGTGGTACAAGGATATATACCATATATTGCATGTTCCAAATTTTATTTTTTAAAGTAATGCATTAATGATTGTAGTTCACTTTAATGGACTACATATTCAGTACTGCAACGCACGGGTGGCATCTGGTCTGTCTGGACATTCTTGGGTGACATTCTTAGATGAGCTAACGTTAGCTTGCTAAGACCGCCCGACAAGGTCAGGTTAATCACATAGAGCAATTCTAGCTTTTAGTTATGGAGGTAGATTTCTATAAAAAATAAACAAACACAAAAGTATAATGCACAATTATTTTTACCATCCACACACACACACACCTCTCAATTTGTGTTCGATTAGCCGCCGCCAAGCAGCGAAGAGTGTTCTCCATCGTCTGATTAGTTTGCTCCGTCTGCCCGTTAGTTTGCAGGTGAAAACCAGAGGAGAGACGTACCGACACGCCTAACTGAGCGCAAAAAGAATGCCAGAACCTAGCAACAAACTGAGGCCCACGGTCAGAAACAATGTCCTGAGGTGACCTATGTACACGAAATACATGAGAAATGACCAACTGAGTGGTCTCGAAATACATGAGAAATGACCAACTGAGCGGTCTCCAGCGCCGACGGTAATTTGGCGAGGCGAGAAAATGGGCAACCTTAGAAAACCTATCAACAATGACTAAAATCACCGTATTACCCTGCGAGTCTAGTAATCTAGTAACAAAATCTAATGCGATATGGCTCCAAGGTCGCCTAGGCATGGGTAGAGGCCGCAACAACCCCGAAGGTGGAAGTCGAGAACCTTTACTCCGAGCACAAACAGCACAGGCAGCGACAAACTCACGCACATCTTTCTCCATGCTAGGCCAGCAGAATCTTCTGGATAAAAACTCCTTGGTGCGATGGACACCAGGATGCGCCGCAAACTAGGACGAATGACCCCACTGAAGTACCTGAGACCTGACCTCAAAAGGAACAAAAAGGCGACCGACGGGACCCCCACCCAAATCCGGAGTACGCAGCAATGCCTGCTGAACCGCCACCTCAATGTCCCACAACACCGGAGCCACTATCTGTGAAACCGGCACAATGTGCTCCAGAATAGCAGGACCCTCCATACGTTCAAAAACCTGTGACAGAGCGTCAGGTTTAACATTCTTTGTGCCAGGGCGGTACGTTAAAAGAAAGTTAAAACAGGTAAAAACTGTGCCCAACATGCCTGTCTAGGATTACGTGTCTTGGCCTGCTGGACATCCTCCAGGTTTCTATGATTAGTCCATACCGTGCTCCGCTCCCTCAAGCCAATGACGCCACTCTTCTAGAGCCATTTTCACCGCTAACAACTCACGATCACCTACATCGTAATTCCTCTCGACCTCAGTAAGGGCATGAGAGAAATAAGCGCATGGATGCATTTTGCGATCCCTAGGTGAGACAGAATGGCACCTACGCCCAACTCTGAGGCATCAACCTAGACCAGAAACGGGAGGGAGGGATTGGGCGTGATGAAAATAGGCTCAGAACTGAACCTCTTCTTAAGTTCTTCAAATGCAGAATCGGCCCTCTGATTCCACACAAATTGCGTAGCAGATGTTTTCTTGGTAAGGGCAGTAATAGGCGCGGTGAGCGCACTAAAGTTGCGAATAAAACGGCTATAAAAATTTGCAAACGCAAGAAAACGCTGGACCTGCTTCACAGAATTAGGAGTAGGCCAATTAAGTACAGCAGAGATCTTCTTGGAATCCATGGAGACCTTGCCCTCTGACACAATGAATCCCAGAAACAAGACCGTGCTAGCATAAAATGAGCACTTCTCCGCCTTGACGAATAATTTAACCTCCATCAGGGCTTTTAATACCTGTTTAAAGTGCCCAATAACGGGTGACCGTCGAGGGCAGTGATATAACGAGGCTGTTCAAGACGCTGAACAGGAATGTGATGCTTTTTAGCCCACCGGGCATCAATAAAACAATCCACAGCCCCGGAATCAATAAAAGCCTCAACCTGGATAGACTGCTGTCTCCACCGGAGATTAACAGGTAATAAGGTACGTGATGTTGTGTCTTGGAGTCTCGCTGTAGATCCTGATTCCTCTAGTGAGATTCTCCTTCTCTTCATTTTGACACACTGTGTCAAATGTATTTACTGTTCCAGTGTAATTTACAGCTAAATCTAGTTCCACTCCCAATTCCCATTGAGATCCATTCAAATGCAGAGAAGTTATAGAATCGCTTGTAAGAGTATCAGAAAAGAAGTTATCAAGAGTCTTTTAATGTTGTTGGTTCAAAGACATCTGGAAGTCATGGCATGCAAAAGATATGTGACCAAATATTAAAAATGATTACTTTATTCTACATTATGTTAAACTGTCCAATATGCCTGAAAATGGGGGGGACTATGTACAAAAGGTACTATAATTTTTTAAACGGTTCATCCGATATGGATAAAAATACCCTCAAATTAAAGCGGACATTCTGCACTTCAACCTCATTGTCATCGTATCCTCAGCAGTGCTAGAGTACAGAACCAAACTAACAAAAAAATGTGTCACTGTCCAATTAATTATGGTGCTCACTGTATTTTCAGCCTCTTTATTCATAGTCTTTGTTATCTTTCAAAATCTGTATAAACTATACTATCTACGAGCATTTCATGATGTTGACAATAATAAATTTGAGGTATTATTGTAATTGTTTTTGGTGGTGGTGTTAGTAGTAACTAGTAATAATAATATGCATTATCTTGGCCGAAGCTCTTATCCAGAGCAACATAGCTTATTGCATAATATATAATATTATGGCTAACTTTTCTGTATGTTTTGTTGAAGAGCCTTACTGTAGTTACAAAAGGTTCAAAAGTGCTGTGCATTACCCAACCAAAGAATAGAAAGAAAAAATATTTTTTTAAATCACTGCACTCCAACATGCATTTTCTTCACTTTTAGCTCTGTTCTGTTTGACTATTTATCGGGAGGTTCATGAACTATATACAGTCAAGCCGTAAAGTCTGCACACTCCTTTCACCTTCTCCACGTTTTATTACGTTACAGACTTATACTACAATAGATTGAGTTCATTTTTTGCCTCAAACATCTACACACAATAGCCAATAATGACAAAGTGAAAACCGGTTTTTAGAAAATATGCAATTTTATTTTACTGACAAAAATAGGTTATTTAGGGGTTACATATCTGTACACACCCTTAGCCTAATACTTGGTTGCTGCACCTTTGGCAGCGATTACAGCTTCAAGGTGTCTTGGGAAAGAAGCTACGAGCTTGGCACACTTGTTTCTGGACATTTTTGCCCATTCCTCTTGGCATATCCTTGCAAGCTCCGTCAGGTTGGATGGGGAGCGTCGGTACACAGCCATTTTCAGCTCTTTCCACATATGTTCAATTGGATTCAGGTCTGGGCTCTGGCTGGGCCACTCAAGGACATGCACAGACTTTCTCCGAAGCCACTCCTTTGTTCTCTTGGCTGTGTGCTTTGGGTCGTTGTCATGTTGGAAGGTAAACCTTCACCCCAGTCTGAGGTCCAGAGTGCTCTGGAGCAGGTGTTCTTCAAGGATTTCAGTGTACTTAGCTGCATTCATCTTTCCCTCTATCAGGACTAGTCGCCCCGTTCCTGCTGCTGAAAAACATCCCCACATCATGTTGCTGCCACCGCCATGCTTCACTGTAGGGATGGTATTAGCCAGGTGATGAGCAGTGCCTGGTTTCTTCCAGACGTGACGCTTGGTATTCAGGCCAAAAAGTTCCGTTTTGGTTTCATCAGACCAGAGAATCTTGATTCTCATGGTTTGAGAGTCCTCTAGGTGCCTTTTGGCAAACTCCAAGCGGGCTGTGATGTGCCTTTTACTAAGGAGGGGCTTCCGTCTGGCCACTCTACCATAAAGGCCTGATTGGTGGAGTGCTGCCTGGACGGTTGATCTTCTGAAAGGTTCTCCCATCTCCACAAGGATAGGCTGGAGCTCTGTCAGAGTGACCCTCGGATTCCTGCTCACCTCCCTGGCCAAGGCCTGTCTTCCTCGATTGCTCAGTTTGGCCTGTAAAGCTGCAGAGATTTTTCCGTACCCTTCTCCAGATCTATGCCTTGACACAATCCTGTTTCTGAGGTCTGCAGATAATTCCTTTGACCACATGGCTTGGAGTTTGCTCTGACATGCACTGTCAAATGTGGGACCTTATATAGGCAGGTGTTCGCAATCCCCAATCATGTCCAATCAATTGAATTTATCACAGGTGGACTCCAATTTTGAGACAAAAAATGAACTAAATTTATTGTAGAATATGTCTGTAATGTAATAAAACGTGGGGAAGGTGAAAGAGGTGTGCAGATTTGACTGTATGTAGTTCATCATGAGATTTTTATAATTTTTCAGGTGATTTAGCTGTGTGGACCAGTAAAACTCAACCTTAGGTAGACATCGGTTTCTGAATTTATATGAAGGTTAAATACACTACATTGTGAATTCAAGACACAAAAATCTTATTGCAGTAGGTAATTTCTTGGTTGATTGTTATGTGTCTGCACAAATCCCATTAGTTATACCATCCAGATTATCTTACTTGCACAGACATGTGGACAAACTTCCATTTTGAACGAGTGAGCTAGTTATGTTGAACTTAATTTCCAAAAACAATTGCCAGAAAACATGCAATATCAGAGCTACCTAGACTGAATTCCACTTAGATTAAATCTTCACATCAAAAAATCCTGATAACTTTTTTTTTTACTGAGCACACTTATTTGAATAAGACTACAGTGCTTAATTCTGAATAATAGCATACTCAACTTATTTTTCTCGATACAGACATAACTGAACAACAAAATAAATTGAAAAAACAACATAATATTTGGATAACCAACCGGTTAATTCCAGTAAAACATTTGGAAATTATCCTATCTCTATAGGTCAAGATCATCTTATAGTGGGAACAACATTATACTAACTACCTCAGTCACCAACAGTAACTTAAAAATATATATATTAAGTTGTGAGGTAAACCAGCAGGATGATATCTAAAATATTGCTCATAAAGATAAGTTTATTTGTATGCTACAGTGAAGAGAAGGGCAACCAAAAGCTCATTGCACAGTAAGAGACTGTTGTCCTTTTTAGTGTGTTTGCTATCAATGTTATGGTTGTCACACTTATGGCCTGGTTTCTTTTGGTTATAGGCAATGGCAGCAGACATGTTTTATGTCTGCTGTCGGCATCCTTGATTGGTTTTCATAGTCATGAGAAAAGGTTGTAAAGAAACAAACCTTATGTTATTCAGTAATGTGTGGTTTCTTTACAATAATATAAACTTATATATATATATATAAACACAAATTTGCAGTTATGTCAACTCTAAAGATTTAAAGTAAATTCAAATCATAAAATATCTGCTTTATTTTGCATAAGGGAAACTATCAGTATTAGAAAATACAGGATAGATACAAGTAGCTTCTCAATCAAAACTCAAAGAAATGCAGTATTTAGCCTATTTGTTTTTTCAGATTACCTGCTGAGTCTTATTTCCACATATGCACACTCAGACACATAGCCTACATACACACACCATTTGAGGGAGTAATAATCTAAATGAATAACGGGTTAGCCTACTCCCCAACTTTACAAGACAAAATCAAAACTACTCACCGGACACCCTTATCCATCCTTGGTGCTGACTTTGGGTAAAATAAAACAGCATGTTGTCCCCAGTGTCCTTCTTAAATTCCATAGTCATGTTAATAGACAAAAACTTACTTCCAATGAAACAACATAGAATAGTGCCCTAGCAAACCGATTTCTCCCCCCTCTCAGCGCAGGACCGGTGAAACTGCAATGTTTCTGCTTCATACATATTGTCAACGTTCGCACTGCACGTGCAGTAGGCTAGGCTATGTTTGAGATGCTTGGTTTCTTCCTTCGCCGAATGATCTATTCAGGGCGCGAGGAGAGCATTGTTTTATTATGCCGCATTTGTTTATGAGGACGAGGTAACTTTTCTGCAGAAACACAATGAATAGAATGGCTATCGTGGATGAAATGTTTTCTCTCACTTTGAGTATGCTAGCCTATATAGCGTACATTACAGGAATCAGTGTTCTAATTCTAATATTACTGACACTGCATTAACATTTTATATTATAGCCTATATAGCTATAAGATCCGGCAAGCATTTCATGGACATGTTAGATTTTAAATAAACAAAAAACCAAGACGACCTTTAAAATGCATTCATGGAGAATATTCGAATCCGTGCACCTGTTGCCTGGGATAGATAATTACGCTACCCATGCTTATTTATTCATTCCATATTTTACCGCACAATGAAATGTCTACACGACGTCCCGGCTTTCGCCAAGGGTAACAGCCTTTTCTTTTTTATATGTCCAACTGCGGATAGCAGCACATTGCACCCCTAAACCACCTCCTCTTTGAAGCTCGCTATTACATGTCTGACACTCGCGTCGACCACTAACATCATGCAGCCCCTGCTTAAACAAGAAAGTGACGTTCTCGCTCCCACCGCAGTTTCCGATGGATAAAGTGCGCCGAACCCTGACCGTTGCCACGTTTAAAATTGCCTGGTCAGCGACATGCTGCCGGAGTTGAATAGAAGCGTGTGCTACGGATCGTGCAGTTTCCAGCCATGGTTCGATGCTCGGCAGCTGTGACACGTCAAGGTCAATAATACATAAATAAAATTCAAATAATTACGAAAACTATTAATAATAATTTCCCCCGTTATTAATGTTAGCGCCGTAGCCTACTTGAATTTACTAGCTTAGGCTATATTGTTATTAAGACCCTCCAGAGGAGTAGGGTAGCCTCGTATAAAGCAATTCAATAGCTAATGTAGACACACGGGGATAATCATGGTCGTTGGAATTAGGTTGGCAAAAGTATTTTGTATACTAGGCTACACCAGGCAGAAAAATAAGGCCTATTTTAAAAACGGTAATTTATCTTTCATCTTTCACCAGATGGGCTGCAGTAACCTACTTTACACTAGCTGTGTGTGTGTGTGTGTGTGTGGGAATAAACTGCAAAAATCATTGCAGTGTGTCTTAATATCACTTATCATATATTTAATCTATAAAGTAATCTATTTCACAGACATTGACAGTATGTACCAATTAGAGTATTTGCCTTCGAGGTAGTGTTGCCCAGGCAATATGTGGCTTCCACTCCAGCTTGTGATCAATTTGACTGCATGCTGACAAAACCATGGAGATGAAATATCAGCAAGCCTGAAAGTTGTCAGTTTATGTTCTCCTTAACACGATGAAAAATGTATTGTGCATTTAATCATTTGAATATCTCATAATTCAGTTTTATTTATTGTGCATATAATCATTTGAATATCTCATAATTCACAATTACTGTTCTGTGTTAGAAAAACAGCAGTAATAATATCAATTGCCAAATGCTGTTCATGAAACTAAGGTGAAACCAATATGAAACTGTAGCCTTCAGAAACCATGCAGAGTGTATCATCTGAAATAAGGGTCAGGTAATAATTGTTTGAACTCACGATCTCTGCCAGTGCTACGAGGTCACAGATCAGATGAACAAATTACAGCAGGTAAACAATTCTTATGTAGGCTGTCCTGATGCATTTTTGTTAATTTAAGACACTGTAGGAATATTGTGCTGTACTACCAGGGGCAATTCCTCCACATATCGACAACATATCAATGTGGAACATGACCATCCCACTTTATCGGGTTGTTCACACACACACACACACACACACACACACACACACACACTGCTATGGTACCGATGTTATTTGAATAGAACAAGGGAGTGTCGTACTTCGTGGAAATAGCTATGGCACATTATTCATACTAACTCTATCTAGCAGTAACTCCGCCTACCAGCATTTTATGAGTATTGAGAAATAACTGCTGAATTTTGTTATTACTCATTATAACTGGTGAATTAGCTAATTAACGAATCACACTAGTTGGGTTAGGGTTAGCATCATCCTGCTATTTGCATTAATGTGAATAGCACTGACCCGCTATTTGCACTTACTGAAAATCAACATAATTTATCCCACCAGTAACTTCTCAAAATGTAGATTATGGTAATTTAAGAACACATGTCCTAGAAGAGAAAGTTTGAGGGATTGATATAATCTTTTTTTTTAAAACTTCTTCAGTGCTGGAGGTCAAGACCACCCTCTGCTGGGCACTGCCAATTTGACCCTTCTCCAGTCATGGAGAATTGATTGATGCTACCTACCAGAAATCAGAACAAATGCATTTATATGTACATTACATTTATAAACAATTATAAAAGTGCAATTTGGAATCAAATCCTCAAAGTACTTATTGCAAGTGCCTACTTGAGTTTCAAAACATAGGCTGTCAATACAGTATATTGCCAGATTAAGTATTTTGCCAACACATTGTTCATTTGTGTCACTTTAATTCTATCCACTCCACCAGTAATGACCTGAATAAAAAAATAAATAAAATTTAAAAATAGTGTCTCCATCAGTCAACCACTGACCCAGAACCTTGAATACCCATATAAGAAATAATTACGATTAGTAAAACATTATTAAAAAGATTATAAAAAGGTACACTTTTAGACACCTTTGGGGATGTTGGAAGGCAGTCAGATCAGCGCCAACTCTAGCCTTTGAGGGGCCCTAAGCATGATTTGATTTGGGTTCCCCCGAACCCACCCACCCCTAAATAATATATAGATTTTAGAATAATTAGGGGGTCCCCTGGTGGTTGCGGGGCCCTAAGTAGCTGCTTATTTAACTTATTGGGTCAGGTCAGCTCTTAGTCAGATGCAACATTTATAGAAAAACTAAAGGTGTTTTGAGAACACCATGGATCAAAAAAAAAGGAAGCTCTCAACGGCTAACAAGTCTCCTTCTGTGACGCTCTGTTTGTCATTCGCTCCGTGGGCTGTTCGTTTCTGCACAGCCAGTAACTGACCTAGTCTGTTTATTCATCCTCTTTTTTATTAACTGACTCTGCGGGAGAGCACGGCGGAGGCACGGCCGTCAATTCTTCATTTTAGTCCAATGTTTACCAAAAGCCCACTCCCATAAAGAATTTTACCACTCTGTATTGTTTCCGCTTTGGTCTATCCAAAATAAATAGCCAACAACTGCGGAGGGCTGGTGGTTCAGGGGGACCTGCTGAGCCTCATTTCCAGCTAATTTCCGTGAACAACGCAAGATGAACTCGATCCACAGAATGTATTATATACCCAATTGAAGCGATAGTCCCTATCATGCAATAAACAGGTTGTATTGAGTTTTGTTTTCCACTCAAAAACTACAATCCACCCTATACATTCAAAACTAAAGTCAGTCATTCAAATGTGTTTATGTTGTCTCTGCGTAATTTCCAGTGCATGCTTATTTCATCATTGGAACGGCATTTCTGTTACATTAAAAATATATTATTTGAAAAACAAAACAAATCGCTTTAGATGCGAGCAGAGAAATTAACAACAAACCCTAACATTCGTGTAGGCACGAAATGGTCCTGGTGACGCGGACGACAGGTGAACCAGATAATCACCTGGGTGAAAGGAAAATCCCGCAAGACGAATGCGGAAAAATCCGATAGACCGGAAAGGACGAGGCGTGGAAATCGAGAAAACGAAGGGAGACCATGACACCTTGAGATGTCTTCAGGCCATTGGACAGTGGCAGCCTCACGTATAGGCACAGGTGTATTTTCTCTACCGTCACACCAGATACAAAGGCACAATTGGGTGTAACTGTGTAAGAGATCTTCATAGTTTTTGGGGATGAAGCTGCTTTTCTTGGTCATTATGTCTATCAACTGGTATAATAACAGCATATGCTTTGGTTTCTTCTCATATGAAGGGCAAAAAACCCAACCAACTACCCATCATGACTGTCATATTATAGAATGCATGTAGTATAATTTACTTACATACTTTGTAATACAGTCGTTTCCAGGTAGGTGTGCAAGGCTGACAGCCCATCTATCAAATATTGCTATACAATTTCACCTAAGGGATTTTGGACATGTAGTATGTAGTTATAGTTTGAAGTGACAGCTGTATGAATTCTTGTAACCTTTGCAAACAGTATTTGATGATGAAATTCATTTCTACAGCAATGTCAATGCTGTGGTCTTGTGTCCTAATGAAATGCAGCCTACTGTATTCATAAAGTTCATAGCTGTCTTAAATAGTCATTTTGGTCTTGCAACTATTGGGATATATAGCAGTGAAGCAGTCAATTTTGTGTGATGACCATTTTTAAATTGTAATCAGCTTTGTAACCTGGTAGATAATGTGACCAGCAGTGGTTAATAAATCCTACATTCTACTTGTCCCAAAATACTCTGTGGTTAAATTGAGAATAAATTACTGACAGTTCAGTTTTGTTCTGACTCCAATGACAACATGACTGACAATGGATTTTGTCCCGTTGTTAAACAAATAGCAACACAATCCAGTTAACAATGAAACAGGATCTCATTGGCTGCCTGCCAGGATATTGCAATATCATGAAACAGAAGAAAAGAAAATACTTTGAAGAGGCTAACAAAGTGCAAATTTTATGGGTGGGGAAAGGATGCCATTGATACTATTCTGAGATAATCTCAACATTTTGCTAATTTGGCCAAGGCAATCACAAAAGCATGTGTGCGTTTGTGTGTATACTCAACTGCTGACTTCAAAGGCAAATAAAAATTATTAATCACAAATATAAACTTAAAGTCATGGTACATTCATTAAGAGTTGTAATGCATTATAATTTAATAAGTCATTGAAAAACAACAGATTCTGGTTCAATTAACACTTTACTATGAATAATTATGTCCATTGCATATATACAGTAATTAGTCCATTGCTGCAGCTGCAACAGGAAATAAAAAAAAAATATATATATTCACAGTACTCTTTTCTGTATTTTGTGCATGCCCCCTTTTGCAAGAATAGCAGTACCAACGTATCTTCAGTAGTGATTTATGAGATTGATGAACATATGTGGCGGGGGTATTTCAGACCATTCCTCCATGCAGAATCCTTCAGATCTGTTGGTTTATACTTGTGAACTGCCCTCTTAAATTCAAACCACAAATTTGTAATAGGGTTCAACTCTGCACTTGGCCATTGCAAATAAAGTCATTGTGTGGCATGTTAACCAATTCCTGGTTGAGTTTGAGGTATGCATGTGATCAGTGTCCTGCTGAAGGATCCGTTTGTGACCAAGTTTGAGCTTCCTGGTGGGGATACCATTTTTTGGCCAAAATGTCTTGACACTCACTGGAGTTTATGATTCCATTAACCTTAAGAAGATCCACAGGACTATTAGATGTAAAACAACCCCGTATCATCAACGATCCACCACTATATTTTACTGTAGGTATGTAGTCCTTATTCCAGTGGCAAAAAAAGCTCTTGTCTTGTCCGACCGTGACACCCGGTTCCAATCAAAGTTCCAATGCTGACACTGTATCATCACACAATAAATATTTTTTAGTGGGACTAAGTGGGACTTAGTGATGGTGCTGGCCTACTCTACCTGGATATTCTATTGGGAAGAGTGGGCTGCACACAAAACTACTCTACTTTAACAGTGAGACATTAAAGTAAGACCTGAAATGACTACTGCTTATGTGATCAGAGCTCAACAAAGTTCAATACAGGAATATAATCCTGTTAATTATTCTGGTGAAGATTGTAACGCCTACCTTTTGTATTAGCTATAGGCAAAATAGTATACGACTGCAATGGAAAATAAAGAGCAAACTTCAGTCATCTAAACTGGATGAGAACACAACATGGATGTTTTTCAGTATAGGTAAAAGAGAGAAAATATCCAATTGTGTAAATATTTTTTTAAAGGCTTGAGATACATTCATTCAATGTTTTTGAAGAACCATGGTAGGATGTACGGAGGAGGAGGTGCAGTTTGAACTGGATCATGTTGGATTGCATGTCTATTTTAATCAAATCTTTAGAAAAATCAAATATAACAAAGAAATTACATGAAAACTTAATATTTATGTTTTATAATTCCTGCTATTTTATGATGCACTATACTGTGGAATACACAGATATTTAAAGAGCATTCTATAAGTCTTGCAATTCGATGTATTCATTTGCATACTTGATACACATATTTACACATTTTAAACCATCTTATTTCATATCACTTGTAAGAACTGTATGAACACTGAACAGTTCTTTTTAGACAGGTGTAATTACTGAAATTAAATGTTTTACTCTTTATTCATACTACTGAAACAAGTCCCTTAGAAATGGTTCTTCTCTGTCCCACTGCTCATAAAGACAGATAATCATTGGAATATATTCCAGCCACTTAAAAATAGAAGGCACTTTCAATTGGAGAAAATGTAACACGTTCCCCTCTTTGTATGGTGAGTCACAATTCACCGCACAAAGGCCCCGTTCACGCTTGCATTTTGGGGCTCGACAACCAAAGTTATTAGCTGGAGTCCGTACACACGCATATTTAAGAGACCGAGAACGCTTACCAGTAGGAACGAGTAACAGGACTCATTCCTGTATTTACAACACTGTCAGTAAGTTTGTAATGGCCCAAAAGTTTGTCAAAGAAGTGACAACCATATTTAGCTGTAGTGTGAACAGGGCCAAAGAGTGACTTTTAAACTGAGGAACTAGTGCAAATGCTGTTTCATATTCTTGAGCAGTCCCATAGTGAGAAGGGAGCAATGCGTACCAAAAATGAATGAGAGAAATTTAATTTAATCTGGCTTTGGCTGTCCAGCGGAATACTGTATATATTAAAATGTATTTATGTATAGGGCCTGGGAGGGAATGGTTGGAATTGATTTGAAACCACTGGCTTGCACACACGATACATTCATATTTAAAGCCTCAAAGGGCTTTAATTCGTCCGTCTTCATTCAAAAGCTCCTGAAATACAATTATACATGCATTATTAATAGTTTATACATATTATTTTATTTCATTCACTGTGTCCTGGTAAAATGACTAATGTGAATCTTTGCAATTTTTTTTAATCAATCCATGCACTCACTTGCTATAGTGTATTCACACAATGTGTGTAAAATGCTTTTTTCTGCCCTATGCCCAAAGCCTGGATCAAAAACTCTTGAAATGTTATAAGACATCAGTGAATGGTTAAAGTTGATTATTGTACACTCACCCAAAACCTTCTTCTTCGTACTTTTGAAACAGCATACAAGCATTAGATGTACTGATTAAAAGACCATTACAACCACGAAGGCATGGATATTCAAATCTGGTCCTCGAATCCAAATCCGGCACTGGTTTTCTTTCTCCCAGGTAATTAACTAAATAATTAGTGCCACTGATTGGCCAGACTGGCTTCACACCTGACTCACAGGTAAAAGGAGGGTGGAAAACCAGCAGGTCTCGGACCGTGATTTGAATACTAGGGCACTAAGATCGGACATTGGATTTTTACAGATCCTGTATTTAAAAATAAATAAAAATAGACATGGAACTTTTACTCATATACTCAGTGTTCCATGCTGGCATGTTAAGGAATGTTGACAATATATTAATAAATTAACTATTTTAATTAGCATATTAGCAATGCTAACACTGACCAGATAACATGGTGACATACAACTTTCACCAATTTCTTTCTTTAGATGCTCCTCTTTAAAGCAATGTAAAGCTAATTTAGTCATTTGGTAGATTATTTTAGCTAAACCAACTTACAAAATTTCCACAGCAAAGACCACGACATAACAATAGCTCATATCAAGAGCGACGTGCAGAAGTGGAGAACATCAGAGTAACTCTCCTTAATACAAAAGCAGTATCACCAAGAAGGCACAGATTCTAATTAATAATCATTAACTGTAATTTTAACCTAACAAACAACAACTGTATCATAACTAAAGAAAATACAACTAGACAGAGAACCCATCTTTAAACAGCTATACCTATAACATTATTCAAAAGGAAAAAACAAAGTAGTGTTATCAAAAGGGGGGCCAGGGGAGCCATGGTGCAATCTGAAATGGTGGGTCTTCAGTCTGCGTCGGAATATGGGCAGTGTGTCACTAGAGCTTGAGGTAGAAGACATGTTACTTTCAGATTGTGCATTGAACAAATCATTTATACAATATATTTTGGTAGTTTTGTGATGTGCCATGAAGGAATATTTTAGCAAAAAGGGAAATAATCCTCCAGATAGTCTTCAATAAGCAACAGCTGTTGAATTCACAGCCATGAGTGCCCATGGTAAATGCTGCTTGTAGATCTGTTTTGTGAAGGAGTAGCCTTCACTGTGGATTGTGAAGGAGTAGCCCTCACTGTGCTTTTCCCTCATACATTTTAATTGTATTTGCTAATGGCTCTTCGCCATTTCCACTAAACTGAATGTTGGATTAGTGTGTATGGTGTGTCTTGCAGGTAACTGATTGATTGGAATGTTCCCAGGTGTGACTAATTGTGGGCTGTTTAAGGTCAGCTGTGCATGCATGAAAATAAAGTTTTCATGCATTTCTTACTCAATTTCTTCTCCATTTTCTGGTGATATACCTTTGAGTTGCCTGGTTATGCAAGATGGATATATGATAGCACACTATTGGTAGATATATGTTGAATAGTGTAACATATCCAAAGGCGTTATTAAAAAATTCAACAGACAGTTAACATGGCATTATTTGAGGCAAACATATTATATCTCCTGAATAATCTAAGTACATTTGTACAGTACATAGCATGCATTCCCTAATACTGCCCTCTAGTGGTTCATGAATAATAATAAACAGCCTGTACTGTACATCTGGCCATTGCCATTAACCAATCTAACATAACTCAATGGACTGTTTCAAGGAAAGCAAGAGAGTGGTAGGTATCAATACAAACTGACCCATGAAAACACATAGCAGGTCATTTCAGCTCAAAGAGTGTGTCAATAGTTATACTACATTAACAATACATGTTGAATTGGGTGACGCTAAAGACCCATATGTCGCCTTTTGGGGCAACAATTACCATAAGTTAGAAACCTATGAAGCGCCAGGTAAAATTAGAAGAGGATCACATACCATAACTTTTAGAAGGGCTACACATATCATAATTTCAACAAATAAACTATTTCATTTGCAGAGTAAATGTAATGCAAACTATAGAAAGTACAATGCATATTGTATAGGCCTAGACAAATATAGAATACAGCTTTAAAATTCAAGGGCTTGGTGTAATTTAGATGCTCATCTTCCATTGTAATCAAGAGCAAACAAAAAAAACACATTTGTATGAACTAGTTCTCATTTATGTATATTTTTTCCATTTCTTCTTCCAATGACATGAAAGTCTATAGGCTACACTGGGTATTTCACAGTCTGCAAAAAACTCAGTATCTTTTAATTTTATGTAATGAGATGCAAATACAACTATTATAGCAAGCATTTCAATTGGAACTATACAGGTGCAGCTCAAAAAATTTGAATATCGTGAAAAAGTTCAATATTTTTTGTCACTCATTTCAGAAAGTGAAACTCATATATTATATAGATTCATTACACATAGAGTGAAATATTTCAAGCCTTTATTTCTTGTAATTTTGATGATTATGGCTTACAGCTAATGAAACCCAAAATTCTGAATATTTAGCTTTAACATATTTTTAAAGTATCATATTTAATATTTGGTCGCATATCCTTTGCATGCTGTTACTTCCTGAAGTCTGTGACCAATCAACATCAAAAGACTCTCAATATCTTATTTTCAGGTACTGTTACAAGCGATACTATAACCTCTCTGCATTTGAACTGATCTCTATGAGAATTGGGGGGTAAGACTAGATTCCGCTGTAAATTACGCTGGTACAGTATGGAACACATGACTGGCGAAATGGCTGTACGTCATCAAGGGTCTAAGGTATCAAACGAGCCCCAAACCATCCCTCTGCGGCCAGATATGGAGTAGATGTGGATGGATCCCTTTAAGGGTTGTTTCTCCTGACTTTTTTCCCCATAGAGTTATATAGAAAAATGAGTCAGGAGAAATAACCCTTGCAGTGGGTTCGATAGCTCAGACCCTTGATGACTTACAGCCATTTAGCCAGCCATGTGTTCCATACTGTACCAGTGTAATTTACAGCTGAATCTAGTCTCACCCCCCAATTCCCATAGAGATCAGTTCAAATGCAGAGAGGTTATATTATCGCTTGTAACAGTACCTGAAAATAAGATATTGAGAGTCTTTTGATGTTGATTGGTCACAGACTTCAGGAAGTAACAGCATGCAAAGGATATGCGACCAAATATTAAATATGATACTTTAAAAATATGTTAAAGCAAAATATTCAAATTTTCTGAGACACTGAATTTTGGGTTTCATTAGCTGTAAGCCATAATCATCAAAATTACAAGAAATAAAGGCTTGAAATATTTCACTCTATGTGTAATGAATCTATATAATATATGAGTTTCACTTTCTGAAATGAGTGACAAAAAATATTGAACTTTTTCACGATATTCACATTTTTTGAGCTGCACCTGTATATTGTGTATACTCATAACTGTCATAATGCATAAGGACAGTAAACACTGATTCAGCTCACGAAACATGCGTGGAATGAATCATATAAATAATTTGCAGAAGTGAAATTCTGTTATACATAACATGCGTTGTTTATTTTAACAGCAGTAAAAAATAAAGCTTTTAAGTCCGGGTCACATTCAGTGGGAATCATATTTCAATTTGAATTTTTACTCCACAGGATAAAAGAAAGGTGCAGCCTGAAATCCATACGAAATAAACAAAAAAAAGGTACTTAACCATTTTACCATGAACGTTGATCAGAACTCTATATTTGCAACAATACAGAGAGTCTTCCTCTTGCTTGCTACCATAGTAGCCTAGTTAGGCTCTATACGAAATCAGCTGACCGATGATGTTACTCCGTCTTCTCTCTTTCTCGACCCAGGAAGGTATTTCACAAAACAGGTTTAGGCTACTGAATTAGCTGGATAACTGCACAGAGTAAAACCCGGAAACCTCCCAAATCTGGAACAACTTAAGTAAAAAGAGCTGTTCTGGTGTTGAATGAAATGCTGTTTAACCCAATGTTTTAAACGCCATATTCATACATTTATACTTTATTAAGAAATGCATTCTATAATAACGATGAGCTTTAGAAGTAACTGCAAGTAGATTGGCTAGTTTAAAGAAATACAGTGCTATGCATAAATATTAAAGGTCAAGGTTCATTCAGGAGTCAGAGGCCCATTTCCTGAAAAAAGCCAGAGCTTTTTTATCTTTGTATTATTATCCAATATATAGACTAATGGTAAGTTTACATGCTAACAAACACTTGATTGACAGCACACAATACTAATGTGTGTGTGTGTGTGTGTGTGTGTGTGTGTGTGTGTGTGTGTGTGTGTGTGTGTGTTTTATACAAGTTTATTGGATATATGCCTTAAAACATTATGTTTACTCCTTTCTCGTTGTGTTATGAGTTAGCATTTCAATGCTCAAATGGAAGTGTCTTCACTTCTCCTGACTGTGAAAAGAGATACTTCTCATATAGATAAGGCCCGTAGCTATGCTGTTGTCATGCAAAAGTAGCCACTACCAGGCAGGGATGAGCTTTGGGTATGGGGCGGACGGGGCTATATGTGAGTAACGTGAAAGATGTTATTTTATCCACTCCAGATATAAAGGTGCTGTGCCCCACCCCACTGCTGAGTCCATTGCTGCATGATTTGGGTAAACTTCCACACATGCTGTACAAACATAGTCCCCCCCCCCCCCCCCCCCCCATTTTCGGGCATCAAAAAATATTGGACAGTATAACATAATGTAGAATCAATCAATCATTGTTAATATTTGGTCGCATATCCTTTGCATGTCATGACTTCCTGATGTCTGTGACCCAACAATATCAAAATATTCTTGATATCTTATTTTCTGGTACTCTTACAAGCGATACTATAACTTCTCTGCATTTGAATGGATCTCTATGGGAATTGGGGGGTTGGACTAGATTTAGCTGTAAATTATGCTGGAACAGTATGGAATACATGGTTGGCGAAATGGCTGTAAGTCATATCAAGGATCTGAGGTATCAATCGAGCCTCAAACCATCACTCTGCTGCCAGATATGCAGTATATATAGATGGATCACTTTAAGGGTGGTTTCTCCTGACACATTTTACTAACCCTTCAGGTTATCCATACCTATCTACTGCATATCTGGCAGCAGAGTGATGGTCTAAGGCTTGTTTGATACTTCAGACCCTTAATGAACCATTTAGCCAACCATGTGTTCCATACTGTTCCAGTGTAATTTACAGCTAAATCTAGCCCCAATTGCCATATAGATTAATTAAAATGCAGAGAGGTTATAGTATCGCTTATAAGAGTACTAGCAAATAAGATATCAATATTGATATTGTTGGGTCACAGACATCAGAAAGTCATGGCTTGCAAAAGATATGTGACCAAATATTTAAATTGATTACTTTATTCTACATTATGTTAAACTGTCCAATATTTTTTGATGCCCGAAAATGGAGAGGACTATATACTAAAGGTTCTATAATTTATAATAGGTTCATCCGATATGGATGAAAATACCCTCAAATTAAAGCTGACAGTCTGCACTTCAACCTCATTGTTGAAGTAGCCTCAAACTCAAAGTGCTAGAGTACACAACCAAAATAACAAAAAAATGCTGTCCAATGAATTGTGGTGCTCACTGTAGTTTACTCTCTGGGGTTCTTTGATATTATTTAAGTTTTTATTTATTATTATTATTTCATATTTATAAAACTTTCTGACTATTTGTTTGATTCACAATGAAGGGAAGCCTATAAACAATTTGGGGGTTTGTGGTCTAAACATGAAAAGTGAACACTACCATCAAAGGAACTTCTACAGTGATGTTCCGGGTTTTACTCGGTGCAGTTATCCAGCTAACTCAGTAATCCTGCTTCAATAGGGCCCCTGGTGTATGCTTCTCACAACAAACTGTAGAACTATCTTTTATTACATTTAATGTATTATGTTCTTAATAAGAACCCACCAACTTGTTGTTACACTTCTCTATCCGTTACGCCACACTGATGCTCGAAAATTAGAAGGCAGAAATATTATAGTTCTCATCCAATTTAGCAACCACTGATGTCCCTGCCATCTGAATCGGGGGAATGTTGGGATTATGCATGTGCTACTGATGTGTTTGCATCAACACTATGGCCCTGATTTACAAAGAACTTTAGCATGTGCAAGATCTTTTAGCACACGCCAAACCAATAACATGACCAATGATTGGTATTTGTTTTGCACCAATCATTGGTTGTGTTCACAGAACTATATAAGAACTGTGGTTGTGTTATTAGTATGTGGTAAAAAGGTTTTGCACATGCTTAAATCAGGCCCTAAAGGTGCCTGGAAATGCTACTCATAAATTGTGATTAGTGTTCCTGGTTTTTCTATCATTAAAACTTAAGATTGTAATACCTTTTAAACATTTATTGCAAACTTATGAATAAAACTACAAATTACACATTGTAAATTAGCCTACGTGTTACAAGACGTGTACATGCCACATCGAGCCTAGCATTGCCACAAATTAAATAGCCTAATTCAATTTCCTATAATGACATCAAAAAATCTGTTTTAATGCAGGCCTAATCCTTTACGTGTCTTAGCACGCCAATGGTTATCACTGCATTTTGAATACAGCACCAAAGGCTAATGCTCCGTATTTACAAGCTGCTTATCGTGACAGGGTGGATAAGCAATGCACCAACTGCAGTGAAGCAGAGCTGGGACTTCTTCCTAGGACGCTGGAGTAGCTAGCCTATGTGGAAAAGAACAACTCGTAGGCTCGTCTACAATTCCTTTTTAAACCGAACGCATTTATCAAACTTCCCGATAACTTAACTTGACTGTGTCGCGTACTAATCCCATGGTTACACCAAGGCTGGAAGATAATATTTAAAGTTCGCGATCATGACGAAATCGACTGAGGTTCCGTTCTATAGTAAGCAGGGCAGCAAAGAGCACAAACGTAAGTGACAAACGAAAGTGCGGAACCTTGCTCAGCTGTTCGCAAAGTCAACTAGGCTACTTTTGTAGCCCACATAGGAACACTTACGTTATGTAGGCTCGCCTAATTGTGAATAGTCGAGAAAATGACGTTCGTGATGAACGGGAAAATGGACTGGTTGTGTCAGCGATGCCACAGGGAATCTATTAATCAGTCTTTCTTCCGTCCTGGATTTTTTATAATTTGTCTGGTAAGTTAATTTTGTATAGAGCTAGACTAACGTTAACGACCTACTAATGCGATTAAAGCTCTGGCAATCATGAATTTGATAGGGTACTGACAGATATGATATTTTTAAATAGCCAAATAAAGGCATGACTGTTAGCTAGTTATTTCACTTCTTAGATTAAATAGCTGGCTAATGCATGATGTTATTGCGAGATTTAAAAAAAACTTTAAAAAAACCTTCGCTTAATTGGTAACAAATATGTTTCCAGTTCCATAGCCTGACCTCAGGATAGCCTATCAATGTTGAAATTATCACTTACCGGGTTATTCGTGCTGTGCATAAAAGTTAATTTCTTGTTAGCCGAAATTGTTAGACAAGTAAAATAATTTCTATTGCAAACCTGAATCACGGATTTTGGAGCGCATTGTCCAGAAAATGTAGCCGATTAGGTCATACTGAACTGGTTATTTATTTAGCTACCATGGCCATTTGAATTAACTTTCAGAAGAAAAAAAGGTAGGCTACACGGGCTACTGTGGTAGCGCAGCAATATCTATTCATTTGTAGCCTACCTTTTTTGTTTGTAAAGAGGCTAACGTAGCTACTTAGTACCCACATAGAACATTATTGTACTTTCAGGGTGTATTTGGGAAATTTGTTCCTTCAAGAACAAAAATGTAGCCAACCTTTCTGGCAAGCGGGTTGCGAGTTTTTAGTCATAATCTGTAGTTCTACTGGGTGCTATCCATGCATGGGGTCAAAGTATTCTGTCGGGGTCATGAATATGATCACATACAAGCTTTCTCAATAATGAGCAAAACACAGAATTACGTTTAGCCTCATTTTGAGGAAACACTGCGGAAAATGCAGAACGGATTATAAAGCAGGCAGTTTAACCTAAGCCATTTAGCAGTGCCTAGATATTGGAGACAAAAGTAGACCCATGTCTGATAAGTTTAAGAATGGTCAACACACAGTAGGCTTCGCACAGTGCAGTTCATTTTTATTTTTTTATTTTTTACTACAGCTCATTACTAGCCTACACTCAAATTCTCCTACGCTCTTTGTGGTAGGTTTATAAATGCACAATTTCCTCAAGTCACTTTCACGAAAAACTGAATAGGGTTAAATGTAAGATCCCAAAAAACGATTGTTTTAAAATGCAGAAAAATACTTCCTGATCATCGTTGTTTCTATATAGCGCATATAATGTACAGGTAGGCTACTGTTACTGTACATAGCCTATATTGTAAATCTATACCGACGAAATACACTAATAGGGTAAGGTCTGACTATGAAAGTGGACCCATATAGGCTCAGCTGTTTTTTGTTTGTTTGTTGTTGTTATTCATTTTACAATATAACGGCACTGTGCAGATTACCAGGGAGGTGGTAATGAAATTGTCTTGAATTGACTTCAATCTAACTCTCCTGTATCCATACTCCTTTACCTTTAAAAATCCAGCCATTTCAAACACAATGTATTGTCATTCAGTGCAACATTATCTGTGCTTCCTAAAATGTATTCATGCCTGCACTCCAGCACCATTTCCTGTATTTGGTTTTGTGTGTGACAGGGGATGCTGCTGACCCTTGTTATGTACCCTGTGCTAAGGACTCTGGGGTTTCAGCTACACTCTGCAATAACAGGGAGCTACATGTCAGGGCATCACTCAGTGATCCTCATCAACTGTCCCAACGAACAAGCTGCAAAGGACATAAGCAGGTATTTCACTCTGCTCCTTTCATTGCCTTTATCCAGTTGAGATGCCAAATTACCACCTTCAGTTTCAACCCCAGTCCTGTGACGCTGGAGTAGGATTTGAAGCACCAGGCTTTGATCCACCCTCTAGAGTTACTTTGAGTCTCATTGGAGGAGAGGATTTCCACAATGTGTGAAAGCACAGTAATACCAGCTACAAGGCGCAGGTGACCTTGTGTCCAAGAATTCTGGTCACAGACGTAAAATGCTTTAAACCCCTGAGGTTACAATCCAGATACAGTGAAGGTGCATGAGGTGACTGTATCTGTAACTCTGGGCCCTATTTTGGAGAAAACTGTAGTGCAAGCATATGTGGGACCTGGGTGTTTGTGAAATTGCCAATTATGTCCTGTGCAAACAATATTTTTAACCTCCTCCCCGTTTGGTAATTTCTTGGCCTACAATGTGTTTGCGTCAACATGGGTTGGACGATGTGTCAATACAAAACATTATGTGGAAAAAGAGGGGAGGAAAATGTTTTCAATGTCAAGCTCCAATGTGCAACCCGCACACTGAAATTAAAAACAGGTTTAAGGGCCGACCTTCAGATGCAAAAAAAATAGTTTTATTGGCTACGTTGAGTAAACTAGAACGAACGACGCGCGTTTCGGCATATCTTCATCAAGTTGAGCAAGGTGATGAATAAGTAGTTTGTGTTTAACCCACCCAGACCACCTCTTATCTCAAATACAGGTACTTTGATCTTTTACTTTTTATGAACATATGGGACAGACAAGATGTTTTGAGCAAGAGAGAGAAATCAATACTTTAGTCTTAGCTATATCTAGCTAAGAAGAAAATACACAAAATGACGAACATGCTACTTCTCCCACCCTCGTTTGCAGGCTATCTTGGCAGCATCATTTGTCTGAGGAGCTTTTTTGAGATAAATGCACTTTTACCACCTGCATCACCTGAACAAGTATATTGGACATGACTAAATTGCCAGTTCGATTTACGGCCTTGATGCACTGATATTAAAGTGAAAGAAATTGGTGATCCAATTGGCCTTAATGAAACCATAGTTCCACCATTCCCACAGGTAGTTTTTATCTCTTAAACCAACTTTTATTATCCCCCCCCCCAATTGTGCCACAGGTGCACAACAGTCTCTAGTCACAAAATTAGTTTTGAGTTACTGAAACTTGCACCATGATTACAAAAATAGGGCTCTCAGACTAAATCAGTAAATCATTACCTGTAAACGTTGGGTCTTGTGGGTTTTTATTTCCTGTGGATGCATGGATCTTGGTCAATAATATAAGGATACCTTTCTGGCCTTGAATAAAATACCAGTATTACTGTAAGATCGAACAGCAGCTGGGTACTCACCAAAATCTCTCCTGTTCTACTTGGTTCTTCCCTGCATTGGTGGAATAGTTGTTCAGGTATGTGTGGGGTGGAAAATTGTTGCGTATATTGTACGTCATCTACAAGCATTATGTTAGTGGGTTGTTAGGTGTGTACTTCCTGTAAATAGTACAGAAATATGTGGATTACAAGACGAAGACATGTAGGGCTCGATTTACTAAGACTCAATTTACTTTAGCGTGTGCTAAATGGTTTCTAGATGGGTTTCAGAAAGGACTGGTAACAGGAGCCGTCTTTGTTGATCTGTCTGCCGCGTACGACACTGTGAACCACCGCCTCCTCCTGAAAAAGATCTTGGACCTGACAAAAGACCTGGCACTCACAGACCTCATTGGAGCCCTCTTGAAAGACAGGCGCTTCTATGTTACCCTGAACAACAAGCAAAGTCGTTGGCGACGACAAAGGAACGGCTTACCTCAAGGTAGTGTGCTGGCTCCACTACTGTATAATATCTACACCAATGACCAGCCAATGGACCAGAACACTGAGCGGTTCATCTACGCTGACGACCTCTGTGTAACATCCCAAGAGAGTACGTTCGAAGCAGTAGAAGCAAACCTCAACTCAGCCCTAGATGAGCTACTCCTCTACTACGAGAGCAACCACCTACACGCAAACCCTGCGAAGACTCAAGCCTGCTCGTTCCATCTCAGGAACCGGGAAGCCAACCGACCTCTTAACATCACATGGTCTGGAACACCACTTGAGAACTGCACCAACCCTGTCTACCTTGGCGTAACCCTGGACCGCACCCTCTCATTCAAGGAACACATCAAAAACACCAAATTGAAAGTCAGCTCCCGGAACAACATCCTACGGAAACTGACCAACTCCAAATGGGGAGCCACAGCACACACACTAAGATGTACTGCCTTGGCCCTGTGCTATTCCTCTGCGGAGTATGCGTGTCCTGTTTGGGAGAGATCAACCCATGCCAATAAACTAGACCCAGCGTTGAACAACACCTGCCGCTTGATCACTGGTTGCCTGAAGCCTACCAACCTGAACAACCTGCATCTCCTCGCTGGCATTGCCCCTGCAGATGTGAGACGGGAAGCTGCCAGCCGAGTAGAGATCACAAAGGCCACCAGTGATGAACGCCACCTCCTTCACGGACGTGAACCCCCGGCCCAACGACTGAAGTCAAGGAGAAGCTTCCTCAGCCATGTCCAGCCCCTAACAACATCTCAGGAGGAAACCAGACTACAGCTATGGACCAGAAAGCTAGAGAATGACCCCCCTCCTATTGACATGGGAATCCCTCCTTCTGAAGCCCTCCCTCCTGGCTCAGAAGCACCATGGGTCCAGTGGAAGACACTCAACCGCCTGAGAACAGGAATGGGGCGATCAAAAGCTGCTATGGCCAGATGGGGCTACAAAACTGGCCCAACCATCTGTGAATGTGGAGAAGAGGACCATACGATGCAGCACTGCCTTGTCTGCCCTCTACTAACCAACCAGTGCAGCTTAAAAGATCTCGCAGAGTTCAATAATAATGCAAAGGACTGTGTAAAGAAATGGGAAACTGTCATATAACCACATGCTTCAAAGACACGAAAAGAAGAAGAATGGTTTTGCACACGCTAAAGTAAATTGAGTCTTAGTAAATCGAGCCCTAAATGTATTGAACCAATAACATGAACATTGATTGGTCATGGCATTTGTTTTGCACCAATCACTGGTTGTGGTTTTTATTTTTGCATGTGCTAAAGATCTTTTAGTAAATCAAGCCCTTAATGTGTAGCTAACAGGTGGACTTGTAGGTGCCCGATCGACTAGTGGGAGTCACTGATGCGTGATGAGGCGCAGTCCTCCTGGCCAACTTGAAATCCTCTCATCCCTGGGTGATGCTAGACACAAATGTGTGTCACAACAGTCGTCATTGGCAGAGTCCAGATATGATACACCATAACATGGATTTTTACGACGTCGTTTTAATCTATTTTTGCTGTGCAGCCATTACCAGTGGTCAACTATTTTGCTGGTTCACACATGTATGCTTATGCGCAATAGCATACAACGTGGAACTAATAACCATTTTTGCTGAAAGTTTTCATAAGCATTGAGAATTGCACATAAACATACAGCTGAACAGGACCTTGGAAAAACAATACTTGAACTTGAGCCATGAAAAAAAAATCACTTGAAATAGCTTACATTTCTTCAAATAATTGCATGCGATTTTAAATGATAGGTTTGACTGGTTAAAGCACAACTGAACTTTGGTAGAACTTTGGGTTGTGTAGTTACCTGGCCATGATCCAAATGGTGGCGAAATATGTTCGTTAGTTGCTCCCCTGGGGTGATAATCCAGAATAGGGTATTTGTCGCTCTCCATTCACTTCTATGGGGAAGCTAAAACGGTCTCAAAATGACACTTCTAGCACATATACTATCGCGAACTAAGAGGATTCTGTCAATACAAGCAATAAGCATTTCTCTTACGTATTTTTTTTTGTGTAGGCTAATTCAAATTATTTTATAAAGTACTATTTTCTTCAATGTTGTTAGCAAGCTACCAGAAAAGACTACCAAAATGTCGGCAGGTCGGACTATTTAATTTAAAAGAAAAGAAAATACGTAAGAGAAATGCTTATTACTTGTATTGACAGAATCTTAGTTCGCGATCGTATGTGTTAGAAGTGTAATTTTGAGACCGTTGTAGCTTACCCATAGAAGTGAATGGAGAGCGACAAATACCCTATTCAGGATTATCACCCCAGGGAGCACAGAGGCCACAAGGTCATATGAATATTCATACAGTCAATGAGTGAAAGGGTGTGTCTTGGTGAACTGACTGAGCCCCCTTCCTGCTCTCTGCCACTGAGCTCCACTTTACTAGACGAGACTCCACCTATTTTTATTATGAGGATTTCAGGACGTCACGAATCCCCGGAAATGCAGCGCACGGTAAACCGACACAGAAACTCAGATGACACCCACTTTGGCGCAATATGAGATTTTCGGATACGATCACATCGGTTTTCAACGCGAAAAGTCGGTTTTTCACTGCAGTATCACTTTAACAATCCTTGTTAAAGGACTGAAAGACAAAAGGACTGAAACGGAACAGTCTCTACCCATTTGCATTCACCATAGTGTAATCAGCTGAAATACATGTAGCCCCAGTGACAAACCTGTTATACCCTACAGGCAGGAGTGGGTGGGCATTCCCTTTGAATTTAGTCTCATCTGAAGAATTTCACATCAGAAAGGTGAATTTGAAAACAGGAACTGCATGGCCCGAGGTTTATGCAAATCTTTACAAGGTGCCTTTTAGTTACATATTCTCAGTTATGTAATTCAGGGCTAGAGAGCAAACGGGAAGCTTCAGAATTGTCATTTTTAATTTAGAAAAGGAAATAAAATGAGCAGCAGCAGCAGAACATAATTTAAAAAATAAGGAGTGTTGATTGTGAGTAGTAGAGTCTTGACAGCTGCAGTGGTGGATAGCTGAGTGCAAATGACTTGTGCTTCATTTTCCTATCTGCTAAATTAAGAACAAAAAAGCGGTTCAGTTAACCACAAGTGTACGGAAACAACCAGGGTAGAAGTAAACTGCTCATGTGAGAGATTGTCATTTGAGTAGCTTCATAAACTGGTCTGGGTCAGCAAAGTACATTCATCATATCGGCAAAAGTGGAGTTCCTGCGATGACTTTCAGGTCCATAAAAACATGTATTTTTTCCTCATTAAGAATGAAAATACAGCATGTAGTTTGCCCTACGGTATTTCAAATGGAGAATTTTTAAATAATACTTTTTACTCATCTTTACCAGGGGTGCCAATAATAGTGGAGGGTACTGTATATATAGACGGGTGACAAATTAAAGGAAAACCAACATAAAATGTCTTAGTAAGGTGTTGGTCCACCACGAGCCACCAGAACAGGTTCAATGCACCTTAGCATAGATTCCACCATAATCTAGCATAGATTCTAGTCTCTGGAACTCTACTGGAGGGATGGAACACCAATTTCCCAAAAGATATTCCCTCATTTGGCGTTTTGATGATGGCGGTGGTGGAGAGCACTGTCTAACACATCGGTCCAAAATCTCCCATAGGTGTTCAGTTGGGTTGAGATCTGGTGACTGTGAAGGGCATAGCATATGATTCACATAATTTTCATACTCATCAAACCATTCAGTGGCCCCTCGTGCCCTGTGAATGGGGGCATTGTCATCCAGTAAGAGACCACTCCCATCAGGATAGAAATGTTTCATCATAGGATACAAAAGTCAAAGTCAAAGTCAGTTTTATTGTCAATTCTTCACATGTACCAGACATACAAAGGAATCGAAATTACGTTTCTCACTATCCTACGGTGAAGACAAGACAAGACATTTCAAAAGAAGGTAAAAAACAGTAAAAAGGAAAATAAACAGTAAAAGTAAAAGTGCAAGTGCACCGGCACAACAAGAAAAGACAGACATGAAGAGACATTTACAATACTTAAATAAAACAGAGTTCACAGTGCTCACAGTTTGATAAGTTAGGAGTTAGTGCAACAGTCAGTAATAGCAGCAAAAAAAGTGGCATAGCGGTAGTGCAAGTGGCATAGTAATGTAATGTGGTCAAGGGTTCAGAGTTCAGAGTGTTCTTTGGGGGGGGGGGGGGGCAGAGGGGGGGGAGAGTTTTTAGTTTTTAGTTTCCTGGCAGCCTGTTGGATGGAGCTGGGGGTAGTGAGGGGAGAGAGTTTAACATCCTAACAGCCTGGTGGATGAAGCTGTTGGTGAGTCTGGTGGTACAGGAACGGAGGCTCCTATACCTCCTCCCAGAGGGCAAGGGGCTAAACAGATTGTGTGCGGGGTGGGTTGCATCGCTCACAATCGTGATAGTTTTCCGGGTGAGGCGGGTGGTGTATATGTCTTGCAGGGAAGGGAGTGGGGCACCAATGATCCTTCCAGCCGTGTTCACTATGCGCTGCAGGGCTTTCCTGTTGTAGTTCGTGCAGCTCCCGCCCCACACGGTGATGCAGCTGGAAAGGATGCTCTCAATGGTGCCTCTGTAGAATGTGCTCATGATGGGTGATGGAGCACTTGCCCGTTTGAGTTTGCGCAGGAAGTAGAGGCGCCGCTGGGCTTTCTTCGCTAGTGATGCGGTGTTGATGGTCCAGGTAAGGTCTTCACTGATGTGCACCCCCAGGAATTTGGTGCTGCTCACTCTCTCCACAGCAGCACCATCGATGGTCAGTGGCGGGTGTTCAGTGTGGCCTCTCCTGAAGTCAACAACAATCTCCTTGGTCTTGCTGACATTCAGCAGGAGGTTGTTGTTTCTGCACCACGTGGTCAGTAGGTTGACCTCTTTCCTGTAGTGAGTCTCATCATCCTGGGTGATGAGACCCACCAGAGTTGTGTCGTCCGCAAACTTCACTATGTGATTTGTGCTGTATGTTGCTGTGCAGTCATGTGTCAGCAGGGTGAAGAGCAGAGGGCTGAGCACACAGCCTTGTGGGGCCCCTGTGCTTAGTGTGATGCTGCTCGAGGTGTTGTTGCCGACACGTACTGCTTGTGGCCTCTGGCTGAGGAAGTCCAGCAGCCAGTTGCAGAGGGAGGTGTTGAGTCCCAGTTTGTCGAGTTTGCAGATGAGTTGTTGTGGTATTATGGTATTGAATGCTGAACTGAAGTCTATGAACAGCATTCTCACATATGAGTCTTTTTTATCCAGGTGGGTGAGGGCTGGGTGAAGGGCAGAGCAGATTGCATCATCTGTGGATCGTTTGGCTCGATATGCGAACTGCGAGGGGTCCAGGGTGGGGGGAAGGATGGATTTGATGTGTGACATGACTAGTCGTTCGAAGCACTTCATGATGTTGGGTGTCAGTGCCACAGGGCGGTAGTCATTGAAGCAGGATGGCGCAGATTTCTTCGGCACAGGTATGATGATGGCGGCCTTGAAACGAGATGGAACAATGGCTTGCCTCAGAGAAGTGTTAAAAATGTCCCTGAAGACGTCCTTAAGCTCCTCTGCGCAGTCCTTCAACACACGACCAGGGATGTTGTCTGGGCCTGTTGCTTTGCGGGGGTTGATGGCAGAGAGTGTCCTCTTCACGCTGTCGGCAGACAGACACAGAGTCTGATCGTGGGGAGGGGGTGGGGTCTTCTGTGGGCGCGTGTTGTTTTGTGCATCAAAGCGCGCAAAGAAGCTGTTTAGGTTATTTAGCAGAGAGGTGTTGCTCTCGCAGCTCTGTGGCGCAGGCTTGTAGTCCGTGATGGCCTGAATGCCCTGCCATAGGCTCCGTGCGTCTCTGCTGTCTTTGAAGTGGGAGGTTATCTTGTTTGTGTATTCCCGTTTTGCTTTCCTGATGCCGTGGGACAGGTTGGCTCTCGCTGTTCTCAGGCCAGATTCATCCCCAGCTCTGAAGGCGTTGTCTCTGGCCCTCAGCAGCTTGTGGATGTCCCCCGTCAGCCATGGCTTCCGGTTTGCCCGAGTGATGATGCTTTTTGTGTGGGTCACATCATCGATGCACTTGGTGATGTAAGAGATCACAGTGTCTGTGTACTCCTCAATGTCTGTATGGTTGTTGTAGGTGGCTGCCTGCTGAAACATTTCCCAGTCTGTTGTTGCAAAGCAGTCTTGAAGAGCAGAGGAGGCCCCCTCTGGCCACACTCTTACCTGCTTCTGAACCGGTTTTGTGACTTTCACTCTCTGTCTGTATGCTGGCATTAGCATAACAGTGATGTGGTCAGAGAGTCCGATGTGGGGGAGGGGGGTGGCTTTGTATGCTCCTTTATGGGTAGTGTAGACCAGGTCTAAAATGTTGTCCCCCCTTGTTGGGAAATCAACATGCTGGTGAAGTTTTGGGAGAACAGTCTTGAGATTTGCATGATTAAAATCTCCGGCGAGGATGATAAAACCGTCTGGGTGTGCTGTTTGTTGTTCATTGATAGCCTGGTACAGTTCGTTAAGTGCTGCATTCCTATCACTGCAGTTGTTGGTGGGGGGGATGTAAACCGCAACTAGCAAGATCGCAGTAAACTCCCTGGGCAGATAGAAAGGACGGCACTTTATGATAATAAACTCCGCCAGTGGTGAACAGTGTTTGCATACTACCACAGCATCCCGGCACCACGTATCACGGATGTAAACACAGACCCCGCCGCCGCGAGTCTTTCCTCCGTTTACGAGGGCCCTGTCCGCTCGATAGCATGCTAACTGCTCCAGTTGTACGGCAGAGTCGGGAATGTTGTCATTTAGCCATGTTTCAGTGAAAACAAGCACACAGCAGTTACTCACTGTCCGGTTTGCTGACCTCAGCAGTCGTATATGATCCATTTTGTTGTCCAGTGATCGTACGTTAGCCAGGAGTATGGATGGTATGGCCGGGCGAGTTGGGCTAGCCGCTAGCCTAGCCCGGATACCTCCGCGCTTTCCCCTCTTCTGCTTCCTCGCACACCGCTTCCGGCGCCTCTTTTCCGGGGGAGGAGTAGCAGGCGAGTCCGCTGTTGTCGCAGGCCGACGAAGTAATCCGAGCTCCCTTAGCGTCTACAAGTGATACACTCAGAATAACTTTGTATTGATTTGCAGTGACCCTTCCCTCTAAGGGGACAAGTGCACCCTAACCATGCCAGGGAAATGCCCCCCACAGGATAACCTCACTGTAGGAATTTTCCTTTAATTTGCATCCGTCTGTTATTTTTATTTTTTTAAACAATACCACCTAATTCTAGTCAGCTGCACTTCTAGGCTTTATTCTTACCTTCCTATCTCTTCAACTGGGCATGAAAGAGGGGTTTGCGCTCAGCCATATTCAAAATCAAAATATTGCCAAACATGACAGAACAACTTGCTACTGGACACAATAGCCACCAGAAATCCTATAAATATACATAACATCCACTTTCTGCAATTCTTTGATTTTGTTGAGTTAATAGAACATGGTGACCTACTGATTATGGCAGACAAAATGGTCTACAATGGGGAACGGGAGTTTTCAAAAGCAATGGGATAATCTACAATTCCCATTTCGTTGTCTCTCTAGAGCCATAATGGAGAGGAGACTGGCTGCATGTGTCAACATATTCCCCAAGAGCTACACCATGTAAGTGAGGCAAGACCTGTGCCAACCACGTGACAGAAATCTTTGAAGCTTAAACTAACTTCCTGAGTGCTCCCAGTTACCGTGGAAACCACCGTTTTGTTCCACTATCAGAATGGTAATGATTTTCCTGTTTCCAGCTATTTATATAAAACGGAGAGAGGGTGCATGACGTTCTGAAGATTGTATTTTTCTTACTGTCTTGACTGTGTGGAGGAAAGGAATTTAGTTAATTTAAAGGAGAACCATGTCTTAAGTATGTCAAAGCATAACAAAGGGGAAGACCAGAGGACATCATTGAGGTGCCAGATTCATGTTTGTCAAGTGTTTGCTTGTAGCACCTTAGTCTATCGCTACAAAGTGACTGCTGGAGAGAAAAAGGCCATAGCATACTCACGTAACAGGAAGTCCTAACCATTTTGACCCCATTTCATTTTTCTGTGTTATAGGTATTACTGGAAGGGTGAAATACAGGAAGCTACAGAAATTCTGCTGGTAATGTGAAAAAAATCACCATAACCAGGACACTGTTTTTTTTTCTGCTGCAAGAAATAGAGTGAAAACATAGTTGAATAGTATTTCTTTCACTCAGATGGCAAAGACAAGGACTTCCAAAATCCAGAGACTTACAGACTTTGTAAGGTGAGTTGTTGCCGATTGACATTTCACAGCACCTCCCATCCCCCACCAACACATCTGAGCATCTCAAGCGCATTTTAAGTGTTCAGTACAAAACTAGCGACAGGTTTTCTCCTATTACTTAACACTATTCAGTGAGCTGAGAAAGTCATCCATCTGATTAGTTGCATCAGCCACATTTGCACATCTGTGTGAAGTGCACGTTAGCGCAGATTTAATTATTTATGAACCGGCTGTTCCCCCCCCGCAGATCTGTTCACCCATATGACGTCCCTGAAGTTTTGAGCTTCCCTGTGGAGGATGGGAGTCTATCGTACATGAAGTGGATAGATGATGCTGTCCCAGATGACTGACCTGGTACCGGCTTTTGAGACCTCGCACGGCTCAATTTGAAGCTCTGGGCATAGGGTGTGACCGTTTTAGGGCTCATGAAGGTGGATCATGTTGGGCCTACAATAACGGTAGTTTAAATTTAAATTAAACACATTTTAACCATCCCTGGAAAATACTGGTAGCATACATTTTGGATCGGTGATTATTACAAGATTTCAGCCTGAATTTTCAATCAATTACTTCAGTATCATGATTCAAAGACTCAAATCTGTTCAGTCCTTATACTGCATTTGTTATATTAATGCAGTTTGATTAATTATGTTTTATAATGATACATTCATACGATCACACATAGGTAACAATATTTTTATTTTAGGAATATGGCCAAACCATTAAAAATACATTGAAGTTGACTAAAACCATGAAGCCAAAGAAAGTTCAAGATTAAGCTTCCAAGTTATCCAGAATAAGTACTGAAACCACCTTTGTGAAGCATTTGCCCCAGAACTAAAAACCCTGACAATTTTAGACTCCAGGGGCCACATGTATAAACAGTGCTGAGCAGAAAAATTGCCCTCAGAAAGGCACGTAAGCGAGTTTCCACGCAGAAATTCAGATGTATAAAATAACAAGTGCTGTGAGAATCTGCGTACCTCTGCACACGCTGGACACCATACGTACGCAATGTTTGGCGTCAGTGTGATATGGTGACATCGTGACCAAAAGGCAGAGGTAGAAAAAGCAAGACTTTTTAAAAGCAGATTTAAGACTTTCACCCTCAGCGTTCTTTTACGCATTCTTATACATGTGGCCCCAGGTCTGGGTTCTTGCAATGCTGTGTGCCAACATTTCCACAGAGGCCATCCATTTTGCAGCCTGAAAAATCTGTCAGAATAGTGGCAAATTAAGCACTCCCACCTCATCTCTGTGGGATTGTCAGGCAACACACAATCCTCAGGGCAGAGGGGTAAAATAGACGTTGCACTGCAATGGATGTACTTGCTATAATTCAACAGTGAATTAATGGTGATGCTGTGTTTTTACACCTTTTGCCCTTTGTTTTCATTGGAAATAGGAATTATATTTACATGATTTTATTAAAGCTCAAGATATAAATGACGAAGAATGTGTTTATTGACCACTGTAGTATTAGTAGTATTAATTTTACAGGTTTTACTGGTAAGTGCCAAAAATGTTGAATAAGTAAAAAAATAAAAAGCTTCTTAGGAAGTCCTATGGGGATTTAGCAAGACGATGCATATTTGTTCAGTAGACTCGAGGAAACGTTCACTTTTAAAAAATCTGACGTAAATATTCATCTCCATTTAGCTTGTAATACTGAAACGGTGCACAGTTGACTGGTGCGAGTACAGCCAGAGGAGGGAATGGGTTGGAGACTTTTTTTTTTGTGTGTGTTGTGTGTGAAGGCTATACCCTTTGCCTCAGGGATCACTCTGTGTGAATCTGTTATTCAAAGGTAGGAATGGGGAAACCGACTGCACTGGCCCTGTATTTACACAAATAAAGCCTCAACTGTTCGCAGCAGACAGACTAGCTTGGTGAAACCAGATCCAGTAGCCCAGGCGCCCACAAAAAGTTTGGGGGTAAATATTTACACTACTCTGATCAAACAAACCTTGTACAAGTATGCACTGTTTGATCACAAGGACAGTCCCAGGGAGGGGGGAGTTGGTTACCTTAAGGACACGCATTCCAAGTTAATGGATAATAACTTTGAGATCCTATTTTGAGTATCGGTCACTCTGTTCCCTTCAAAGTGCAATGTTTAACAAGTTATGTTTAATTAAAAACTTCTTTTCAAGGCACGTCTAAAAAGAAGTTTAACTAGAGATTATTCACAAGTTCAATTCCTGGCACTTGAATTCCACTCCACAAATGGAGAATATTTTTATGAGTACTTTTGAGCCCCCAACATGAATCTGAACTAAATGTACTTTTTTGACTACCTAACTGAAAACACCGTATTCTTCAAGCGTTACTTCAGTCTCTCACAAATAGCAATCACGTGGTCTGATTTACTGGACACGGAATTGCGGTTCCAGAATGATGCAATACATTGGAGGTAGACACAATTCAATACAATGCTGGCTATTTTAGACTGGGCAGAACAACAGTGGGACTATGCAGAATGCTGATGCATGAGCTCCATCTTGGCTCACAAGGCTGTGCACTTTCTCTGTCAATAGTGCACGGTATGCACAGAACAGAGCTCAGCTGTTTTATGAATCAATATCCAGCGCCAAATAGACAAGTTCATTTCAGGAATTCAAATCGGAGTGGACACAACAGAGTGACAGAAATTAAGATTGGACTGGAAGTTCGGATCGAACTCCCGATTCTGAATGTTATGGCTCGAACGTTATGGTCGGTCGAGCCGTGCATCCCGTGAGATTAAACCAGTCTGACAACTGGCCAGTCGGAATAACCGTTTTCCATCTCCTCGGTCTTAGGACGCAACAATGGGCACACAAAGAAATGTGCAGACGCATACAAGAGCATTTGTTCGAGAATCTGCAGCAATAGAATCCTGCTGATAGGGTGGGGCCCAGCCATGCTGAACGAGCGCCAGTATGGAGGCGGTGTTGCATACTTCACCATTCATAGCCTATGCGCCAGTGAGTAATGAGCTCAGAGCTGGCGGAGCCAGATTCCTGGACAAGCCCATGAATGTGCTATGGTCTTTTAATGAAAGTCTTGTGATAGGCAAAACAAAGCAACAGACTAATGGAACAAGTTCAACTACTGTGCAATCCCCAGAAGAAAAATCTACATGAGAAATGTCAGCCGCATTTTTAATCGTTCTTACAGTTGTAATTTTGGCAAGTTAAATGACAATGTGTAAGACAGGTATTTGGGACAGCCTATTAATAGAATTATATAGGTACTACTGGTATTATTCACTATTCTCAGGAGGACATGCAAAGCAGTGTAGCAAGGTCTCAAAATAATTAATAAACAGGTCTCAAAATCAACTCGGAATCAATTTAGTCTTGAAATACTGACATTTATCGAAGAGCTATAATTACCATTGCAAATACCTGAGCCAAATGCCTGTATAATACAATAATTCCAGTTTCCTCTATATGGCAATTTACTCTATGTATCCTCATAGGCACACCATTGTCCACTGCTGCCTAAAAGCACCCAATACTGACATTAGTGCCTTTACTCCTACCTATGTGGGATGCAAACAGTGACCCAGTCTAACCTGCACCTTAATCTCGAGGGGTATTTCAGTGCTGCAGGCCATGATGCAAAGTTGCATTGTGGTGCCCCCTGCTGGCCACCCAAACATTCTGGTGCATTCTATAATGCCACTCCCCACCCAAACCTCAGTTCTTCTCCTGTATGGGGACATTGTTGTGTAGTTCAAATTATTTTTCTGGAACAAATGGAAGCTCTATTTATAGGGTCTTAAGGGGCTTTGTGGCAGGGATATACTATAGCTGGCATTTTAAATAAAATCAATACCTTCAAAGGTCATACCACCATTCAATATCCAACTCGATATTAAACAAAATGGAGGAAAGTCCAATCACTGACATTTAAGTCAAACTTTGGGAAGTAGAAAGAAAAGGCAGATGGTAACAAATATCAGATGGATACCAAATTTCTAAAACTATTTTGGGAGCTATACAACTAGGGCAATGCAGTGCACGGATTCTATCTTATCTCTTCCTTCATGCACACTCTATACATGATTCCATTTATGCATGAAGTATGATTTGTATGTGAATGCATTTCAGAATGTGAAAATGTGCACGGTACCCATGTGGCCACTGTTGTTCCTGATATGAATGGTTTCTGCCCTGATCCACCCATGTTTATGCAAGTACTGCAAATCAGTTCCAGCCATCCTGTGCGCTCATTAAAAGGAATGTGGAGTCAAAATTAAGATTCTGGCAGCAACTTACTATGTAAAGCAGCACTAAATGTGAGCTTGAACTTTAGTTTACCTGCGAACATATCAAGGCCACCAGAATAATATCCAAATGATTCTGCCATTACTTGAAGGCATTTCAAGTGGAATCTGCATTAAAGTGGAAGGGTTATGAATAAAAGTAGGTAAAAAAAAGAAAACAAGATGCTGTATTGCAATGGTAACACAACCGGTTTATACAGAAGACTGAACTTAAACAGCTGTACCTAGTCACTAAGTATTTTGTCAGTAAATCTGTTACATTAACAGTATACACAATGATAGCAACCAAGCTTTCTATTGTATTTTACTCCTTTGGTAAACCTTCAGTGATTTTATTACAATATGTGCTTTACTGGCAAATCAACCAAATCTGTAAGTACAATTTTTTATGCCAAGCCCCCATTTTCTTTCTATTGCAATGGATGTGGAAAGAATGAGGCCCTACACAAGAGGAAACTGACCTGTATTAACATTATATATATATTGTTTTTGGCTATGACAATGCACAAAATATTATAAGCGTATAATATTTAATGTTAGATCTTAATGGAGATCACTTTTGATTGACATCTATATGAGCTCCAACTCTGTAGAATATTGGTTACAAAAAAGAGAATGTAGAACCAGCTAAATACATCATTAATTGTCTATCAGTTCTAATGATACATATGTCCATGTCAGCATAGCTGCTTCTCTGAATGAACACCAAGACGACAGTATTTCAATGAAACATGCATCAAATAATCATCGATTCTCAATTGACAGGAGAGCTGCATAATGCATGTTTGCAAATATATAACGTTCACATTTTTATGAAACAGTGCTAAGAAAGGGAGGAAAATCAACAGCAAAAGATAGACATTCTCACCTGGCCAATCAGGATAAATGGGTATAGCATAGACATTCTCACCTGGCCAATCAGGATAAATGGGTATAGCATCAGTTGCGAGGACTGACGCAGCTGTGTTGTCAAGGCAAGCGGCAGAAAAAAAAGAAGCCAGACACTAGAAATAACAGCACACGTCTGGGAAAGGTGCCTTTGAAATTGTGTGAAACAAATTGCCATTCATAATGCACTAGGCCCAACAATTTACAGCCATTAGTAATTTTGCATTTAGCCATTTATATCTAGAGCCATTTATTTTCACTGGCTAGTCACATAAAAAAAAGCTCAAATGAACAGAAAATGACATGCTTTGTGAATGACGTGTGTCCCATAAAATATGATTGTAGTGAGGTTTGCTTGCTATGTACAATCCATCAATACGACCTTTTTAAGGTATCGTATCATCAGTCCAAATTCTCCAAACAAATAATAAAGTAGGTGCCACTTAAGGCACTTTATTAAAATGCCGGTGGATTTATTGTGTATCTATAAGCCGAATAATGTTGTTTAACAAGATGTATAAAGTTGTGTTGTGCAATCTAACAACAAGCTAGGAGGGCCGTGCTGATTCAATGAGAAGGCAACCTGAGTATGCAGTGGACATTTAGTAAGCTGGCATTCAAGCCATTCATTTAAAAAAGTGCAAAACCACCACACATATGGCAGTCCAGGCTACTGCCAAGAACCTTCTCTGATTGCGCGTGGCTGTCACAGAGCATGACAATCACTCGAGTATTTTCTGCCATTGCAATAATGTAAATTCCCTCAGAACCTGCCCTTGGCTACGACTCATTTCATGTCATGTAGGCCTTGATACGTTCATGTAAATCGGGAGTTTGCCATGCTAGTACCTGATTGGCTAATGCATGAATGTCCTGCTTTTAGCTGCTGAAGTTCACATATTGTACACACATACACACACACATTCCAGCATTAACACTCTGCTTATAGCTTAAATCAATGAAAATAACAACCAATAAGGGGAAAAAAAACCTAATGTCTTTCAAATGGCCTAAATTTAAATACAAAAAGTTTAAGTCCATGCATACTATACCCCCTGTATAATCATTCAAATTTAGGACTTAGGACATGGCAACACTGTATTCAAAGTTTTTTTTTTTTTTTTTTCATCAAACACTATCAGACTGAAATACTGTATATCTGGAACATTACTTCTGATGATCACAAACTCCTAAGTTGGACTTCTTCACTCTTTTGCTTTCAACAGTTGTACTGATTTTTATTTTATTTAGCAAATTAAGTGCTTAACGTTATCATAGAGGTAACTGTGCATCATCAAAGATGCATCATCCACCATTTTTAACTTATATATACTGTATACATTTATTAATAATGACTTTGTCAACATAGAGCTTATAGTATTTATACACAAAACAGTTTTGGTGCCGATTTAAAAAAGAATAATACTTTGGTCGAATAAGTATCATCAATTTACAAAACGATTACAGATTGCATAGCATTTGTTAAAAGTGCAACAAAGCAAGAGAGTAGCCTAATATGCAGATGGTCTAAAAACAATGTTAATTATATAAAATATAATATGCCTGTAATGTTTATACATATACTTTAGATACAAAATAGGAGCAAATTTCAATTGGGCCATTCGATCAACTCAAAGCAGAGCCATGCATTCTACTGCCTGGACTCCACCTGTTAGTTCAAGAATGGAGCGGTTTAAGTATGTAGCACATTTATGCCTGTAGCCATTGGTGAAGCACTTGACCAGGACATCGAGTGACATGTGAGGGAAGTCCTGGAGTAATACAGAGTGATATGATGCTATATGTAAAACAAAGGGGGGAACTTAGCTTGGAACAACAAGAGACATCTTTGGAAATGCTAAATGGACAAATGTGAGGATTAAAATGGAGACTGCTTTGAAGGATCATATGGTGTCTTTGTTTCTCCCCCAGAAGAAAAATAATTAAAATGAGCAAAAGTAAGAACAAACAACTGACACATCTAATGCAGTATATTATTATTGTCTGAGATAAACGTGACCCTACAGCTTGCTACAAAGTATACACTAAAGATATGCATTCATGTTACCTACCCAGTATACATGGGAAGGCAGTCTGGACTTGTGCAGTTACAGATCTGACTACTGACAACTTGACAAACTACTTTGCGAGGTGGGCCACAAATTACTTTTTACAGCTACTTACTTCCTTGAGATAACTGCTGACCTGCTCCAAGGGTGACTGAAGCAGATCCCAGATTAGCAGTAAATAAAAATTCATTTTGCTACAGATGTTGCTATGTGGATTTTTAAGTTCCTTTTTACAGATATTTTCAAAAAGGAAGGAGAATTAAATGGATGTTTTAAATGGCCACAATCAGAATGTTAGGAGTAAAGAATGGCTATCTATACCCAATAAAAAAAAAAACGAAAGTGCCATTGCTGGAGGGAGCACATTAATCAGAAAAAATCTAATTACAATGTCAAATTTGTGGTTCTAGGAATAGTCTTATGTGGGTTATATTGTTATTGTTTTGACTAAATATGGAAGGGGAGTAGAGATAAAGAGGAGCGTACTGCAATGAACACACTGCCCCGAAAAATGCACATTTCAAATTGGCAGGTGCATTAAACGATAGTAACTTTAAATTATCGCTCGTCTGGGAAGGGCTTGTGACCTCTTCTCATGTTGGTAAAAATAAAAATCTTAAACTCAATAAGGTGAAATGTGAATTTGCTCATCTTCCCTCTTTAAGTATCAGACTGAAGAGCTTAACTCTGGGATGTGAACATTGAGAGACTCTTCAGAAACACATCACCAGTGCTTCACGACAAGAAAAAAAAAAGACTAAATAACTAAGAAAAGCAGAAGACAGACATCCAATGAAGCTCTGGACCGCACGGAAACACCACTAAAGCTCAGGACCTCTATATTGCTTTTTTATCACTACATTTTCTGCATTGATCCAAATTTCTATGTGTAATTAAAAGGCAAGCGTAGTACAAAGATGTGTGCTAGCAGCGAGAAGAAACAGAACTATGGAGAGAGAGAAATGAAAATGTAAAGATGTGGCCTCCTAAGGGCAGGAGTGGAGGACCGTTTTGAGACCAGGTGAAGAGCAGGATATGATCCCACTGACCAGTCTCTTTTCCCGCCCTCTCAATTTGCCAGCCTGGGTCAGTAGGGGGTGGTGCCCTCCCACTCCACCAGGTACTGGACCTTGCCCTCTGGGGTGACTCGGCGGGCCAGCACCTGGTACTTCTCCCCGCAGTTGAGCCGCCCGGCTGTGCCGAAGTAGCTGGTGATGGAGGACTTGAGGTGCGACAGCGAGGAGTCGTCCTCGTTGATGCTCTCGAAGGTGTGGCTGTCGATGCCATTGTCCATCGTCTCGGGGCCCTCCTCGGCTTCCAGGGCGCCCTGCCCCGGGTCGCTCTCGGGTGCCGCCGCTCGTGCCGCCGCTCGGCTCGCCGGCGGCGCGTAGGCGGACGCGCGCAGCTTCCTCTTCCTGCTCCCCACGTTCTTCCTGTGAACACGGTTAAAAGGGGCATCTTCACATTCACGCTCCGCGTGCCAAATTAGGCGTCTTATCACCCTCAATTTGGTAATTACGCCTTAACACTGAAACTGGAGGAGCCTTCCAGGCATCCGACACTATGGAGCGCTAACTCCCAAGATTATCAATCAACAGTCTGCGCTTGTGTGATCACACCCCCCTGAGTGGCAGTCAGGCTTGGCACGGCCGTTAATGGACTCCCACTGCACAGCGGGCTCTGTGGGACGAGATTGTTATTCCAATCGTGGCTCTGAGTGTTTCGGCCCGCCAGAACCACTCTGGCAAAACACTCCCCGGCCCGCACCAGCCCCTAAACCCAGAACCTGACCATTTCAACTCGGGAATTTGGAATCGACACAAGTTCATGAATCGGGACTGGAATTTTAATTTGAAAAACCTTTTTAAGTACAAATTTCATCATGTTCGAATAAATTATACGTGCTACATTTATTTAAGCAGACTCTTATCCAGTGTGAACAACAATGTAGGAGACTGTAAGCATTTTTGCTTGATTTATATGAGTAACTGGCTAATGACATTCTCTGTCCAGCAGGCATATAGCAGTGTTTCTCTGTCCAGCAGGCATATAGCAGTGTAACACCACTAAGAACTAATGCAAATTAATTATACTAAGCAAGAAGAAAAATACAAATTCTGATTCTGAATATGTATAGATTACATTTATAACAATCCCAAAGAAGAAAAACACCATAATACAAGGGTTGATAATACTAGTACAAGGGTAGGAGTGTTAGTGGATGGGAATGGGAGGGCTACCAAGATCAAAAGTGGTGGATAATCAGTCTGTGTCTGAAAATGGACAAAGAAGATTCTCCTGTCCTTTTATATTTCTAAAATATTAATTTTGAAATGAAAAATCTGATGCTTCTTATGAATGACAACTGATTAGATATCCTCAGTGTAAGATGACATAATGCAGGAATGAAAATACAGGGCATTTCACAGCTTAGGCGCCAAATGACGACTCATCACGTGACGTGAATTTCCATATTGTGGATTGCCACAAAAGATTCATCAGTCTCACTGAATCTGACACAATTAATCATGAATTAACTAACAATTAATAGCCTGGTCTGACATAACAGAACCTCTTAAAAATGGAATTCACTGTCTCACTCCAGTAAGCACAGAGTGCACACTTCTCTATGCATAAGCCGGTCGGTTTATCTCCTAGAAAACCAAGACATGATTAACAGGCACAAAAAATGTAATGTATATGAACGATCCAAAAGCTGTCAAAAAAAATAAGCCATGTTGCTTATTCTGTTATTTGGTTTAATTTAAATTTAGAAAAGTCAGATGAAAATGTGACATTGAGATTAAAATTGGTATCTAATTGGGAACTGGTACAATCACATGTGCACAGCACTATCTGTGGAAAACTGATAGCTGACAAATGAACACTAGATGGTGCTGTGGTTGTCTACCAATTATATTTTTCCCTTCCCAATGTGAGCACTTTTGAGTTTGGTCCGTGAAACAAAAACCCCTTTTAAAACCTAGAATAAACCACAGCCCAGTAAAACTAGTGCAACCTTCCCCCGTTTAGTTCCACTGGAGTGTTTTTTACTGCACAGGGTTCACAATATTAATCCTTCAAGCAGCTCCCCCTAGGCTGCAACTGCACCGATCAAACCTCACACAGCAGGGGGCGCCGTGGGGGCCATAACCACAGAACAAACCAATTTATTTTTCCAATGTGGGGGGGCTTCATTTAAGGAGCCATCGGAAATCCCAGATAGACACTTAAGCCACACACTGCAACATGAAAGGGGTGGGGGGAGGAAGAATGGGGGGAGAAAGAGGAGTTGAAGCAGCGCGTTTGATCTCCTCCTCAGCGGTGTCGCACAGTAGGGAACGCTCCCATTTCACAGGGCTGTGCCGTTGTCCCTTGGAACTCTTATCCGTAGAAAATACAAACGTACTTATTGCTTTTTAACAGGGAGGGGGGAGGGGGGTGAATCCCCTTCACACACACACGCATACTTTGAGATGGTAATGAGAACACAAGTCTAAAAATAAAACCGGAGGGACAAATTGAGCACGGGGAAGGGAGGAGAGGGAGGCGTTGTGTTGCTAAAGTTGTGTCGAAGCCGCCCTCATGCACAAAGCCGCCCTCACTCTTTACTGCCCTCTGGTGGCTGGACAAAGGGTCGGCAGGGTCAGAGGGCCTAATGAAAAGACTTCCCCAGCAGTGATTGTAGCTGATGCCTCTGCTGGTTCCCCCTCAAAGGTTAATTAAAGAGCTACTGCTGGGAGTTTGCGTCAACCCGATGGCCCAAGCACTTGGGCGAGAGCTGAACGAAGAGAGGAAGGACGGGCAATACAAAGCGAGCGAGCTATCTGTCAGCCGATTCGGAGGGATTTGGGCGCGAGTGCTGCAGCCTTGGCTTTATCGCTTTCCCTTGGGGAGTGTCCCCCCCCCACTCGTCTCATGTGTGCAGGAGACAATCGGTCACATGCTCTACGAGCGACATCTTAAATGGTTGTGGTTGTTGGAAGCTACAGAAAGGTTCTAGACTGGTTACACAAACACAAATAAAGTACCAACAGTACCATAGGTATTCAATTGGGTTGAGTTCTGGTGACTGCGAAGGCCATAGCAGATGATTCACATCATGTCCATACTCATCAAACCATTCAGTGGCCTAGTGCCCTGTGGATGGGGGCATTGTCATCCTGGAAGAGACCACTCCCATCAGGATAGAAATGTTTCATCATAGGATAAAGGTGATCACTGAGAATAACTTTGTATTGATTTACAGTGACCGTTCTCTCTAAGGGGACAAGTGGACCCAAACCACGGCACGAAAATGCCCCCCACAGCATAACAGAGCCACTGGACCACCTCACTGTAGGGGTGTTTTTAAAAAAAAAATAAAAAAAATAAAAAAAATATATATATATATATATATATACACACAATTCATTTTTTAAAAATTTTTTTTTTTAGTTCATTAAAAACCTCAGTTATTAGAATTAAATCAAATTGTGGTCGATCGGCCAAAGTACTGAAAAGCCAGACTGTACATCCACAGCAGCCAAAATGAAAAATCCATAATGTCTCATCATACTGTCGCAGTGCCAGTACTGGATACTCCATCCAACCCTCCTCACGCAGTCCTTCTGCTCGTGAGCGGCCCTGTCTAAAGGTAAGCATGATGATACAATCACCTCTGACAGCTACTGCTGCAAACTTCTCACTCTGTTGAGTTATTGATCATTTGCTATGTAACTCCAGGCAGCAGGGCAAAAAAGGGAGGAAGAGACACAAACCAATAAGACCTTTTGTCACAGCTTCATTCTTGGCTTCGGTTAACACCTCTGACCTACAGAGAATTGTTCAATTCATCCTCAGTGCAGAGTCCTTGACGCTCTACCCACGCCCTGAGACATTTAGATAACTGACATTTTAACTGCCTCTATCTTGTCTTTTTTTGCCGAGTGTACACAGGACCACAATGGAAATAAGCCGTCTTGGCTTTATTGTGTTTATATCCTCGATAGGTTTTTTAATGTACGTAATGACTGGTAAGCAGTATTTATATGTGTTAGTAATTATCAAATAAATAAATAAATGCATTAATTTATTTATTCAACACCCGCAATGCAATGTGAGAACTACTTTCATCCCATGTGTGTTGGCTGCCAGACTGTCTGAGAATTGTAGTGAGCACACGTCGCGAGTTGGGGATTTCAGGCGTCCCCTGCTTGAATCGGACCGTACCGCAAGTCGTAGGACATGCTGGTGGTGGCGGATCCAGAGGTGCTGGCGGCATCAGTGGAGTCCAGGTCCAAGCTGAAGGTACGTCCTGAGCTGGTGCTACAAAGAAAAAAGCCCAAATTAGCCCTGTCGGTGCTACGAAGACAAAAGCCAGAGTTAGAACTGCCAGAACAAACCTCGTCACTTTCGTCTCCAGTTCAAACTTTCAAAGCAGCAGTGTACGGTGAGACTAAATCAACTGGTATAGGCCGATAAACTAAGATTATGGCTCGATTGATGATGCAGTGTACACGTGCCAGAGGCCACGCAGCTGAAGCACTGCCGATGCTGTAAGTTGAGTGAAAATGTCATGCCCAAATACTAGCCAAATGATAGCCATCTGAACCTCTTATTTATTATTTACTGTTATTTTATCATTTTTACCAGCCAAACTGATACGGTGAGGAATACAGTGACCCAGTAACACATGAGACCCATGCTCTCTGCTTAATAAAACAAGGAAGTTTACAAATAAAATGAGTTACATTTTTCGTTACACCTTCATAAATTGAAGTCTGAGCTAATTAAATTCTTCCATGAATGTGGAACTTGAGTCAAGCTTGCATTAGTGCCGTTGGATTAGAGGTATTGGTTTTGGCCAATATGGCACATCAAATATTGGTTATTGTTATTGGCCTTAGAATTTCCATATTGCCCACCACTAATTGAAACCCACTGTAAACAGCACTATTCTACCAAACAGTGCTTTTCTTCGCTCTAAAAATAAATAATATGGGCCAGTATTGCAAGACAAACGACAGACAGGCTAGGATGTGGGGAAATCCAATTAACATTAAGCCCTCATTCACTGATGAAAAAAACAAACTAAGTTTCAGGACCAATTCCAGACTCTTAAGTCACTGTAAACTCATTTCAGTATGCCGAAGTGTTCGATGCCCCCGCCACCCACACCCACACACACACACACACACACACACAATCCCTGGTGAGGGCTAAAGATCTGAGGTAGCTGTGAGCAGTGTGATTGAAATGACTGAGATAGACAATGTACCTCTCATTGCCTTGAGCTAACTCCAGGCACTGAAGGTGTTCCCTTCTGCAAAAACTTCACCCCAAGACTACCTCAGTTGACATAAAAGCCCTTTCTGGTTTTAACTGTCCCCTAAGTGCCACATTTGGCATGAATTTATTATTCAAAAAGAGCTGTTTAGCGGCTGATAACCTTTCTGCAGAGTATAATTAAAACATTCCACCTTCCTTTTTGAATGGAAATAACTTTGGAGGGGAAAAACAAACCGCTGCAGAGCCTTACTTACAGTTTTTCAAAGGGAAATCAATGCAAATTCATGCGATTTCTCTGCCTAGAGATAAGGACATTGCCCACATTGGAAGCAGACTTAAAAACAGACTGTCTGAACAAATGAATCACAGACACAGAAAGGTGCCAAGCCTTTAAAAAAAAAACGTCAATCACTGGTATCTGTGCTTCCTGTAAATAGTTAATGTAGTACCAGCAAATAACTGCCAAGCTCCTATCAGATTTTAAATTGAGACAAATGGATTTGCCAAATCTTATATTATGAACGTAAAGCCAGAGGCTACACAATGAAACTTTAACCGCTTTAGTAGGTTTAGTGTAGATGTATTCGCTTGACTCTTAACTACGTTTGAGCACAATGCTTAATACGAATGGCAGAAAAGATCTTAATCCGTCATGGGATACGGTGCTTATTTCGGTGCCCTTTTTTCCTCTTCAGTCTGAGAACCGCGCCCCAGATTCCGACGTGGCTCTTTGTTTATACTCTTGCCCTTTTGAAATATTTACCTAGAGTGTCCCCTCAGCTTGGCCGAATATTGCCTTGAAAGACACGGCTACATGACACACTAACTGGGTCATAAATAAACAATGGGAATCAAGAGGGAAACTGAAATGCTCAGGACAATTTGAGCGTTTTGTCTTCAGAGTGCTTAAGCATGGCTAATGGCCTTCGCGTCTGTCTTTCAAAGACCAAGGCCGTACCTCAAATCATCTGGGTCACATTTTCCTTTCAAGTTGAAGAGCATGCCGTTTTTCCAGTAAAGAGTAAAATAAGTGCTTTACAAGCATTTAGACCATTACTGGGATGGCTGTTTTTCTAAGCTAACAGACTCACTTTTGGCGCAGGAAACGGCACCATGTTTGAAAGGGGGGGGATACGGCCTTGCCAGGAAAGTCAAACTCCAGAAGTTAACATGGAAAGTGAAACCTGACGAACGCGGGAAAACACAGACCGAGGTACGCTTCACAGTGAACGGCTATGACCTTTCCGGCAAACCTACGCTGACCCTCAGCCAAACACAACATGCTTTGAAGAAAAGGAAGTGAATTTGCGGTTTGGAATTGTTGACTTCTATAAAAACTCAAAGGGTGACATAGTAAGACGTGCATTCAAAGCCAAAAGCACGATTCTGGGTAAAAACAATAAAATACAGTATGACCCCTCAACGCCCGCCGGCTCCCACAAAAGGATTTACCTTTTTAAGCTCTGCAGCTCATCCAGGGTGAAATCAAATATACTTGCCATGTGGTGGTTTGTACTCCAGGCAGTAGTAAGTTCATTCTGCAGAGAGAGTGCCTAAAATTGGTTTTCTACACATGGCAAAATTAATAATGACATTAAGCAAAAATATTTAAAAATATACACTCATTTACACAATCACCTCCATTGTGGGTAGCTATACATGTATTAGGCAGACACATAAATCCAGGATAACGCAATGAGATTTTTTCCTCCCATAAAGGCATGTCAGAGGCATGTTGTTGTTAAAGCTGATCAGGTCTGGGGATTTGCCTGCTCCGAGGGATCTGTCAGTGAAAGGCTCCAGTTGCGGGGGAGGTGGGGGTGGGGGTGGGGGGCAATCCCTTCCACTGGAAGCTCAGAGAAAGAAGAGCCGAGAGCAATGACATACAAGGGCACATCGAAGACACAGACCGACACACGCAGCCGGGGGTGTCAGCCACAGGGAGAACACACAGACACACTAATGGATGTGCGGGTGAGGTCACAGGTTTGTGAAATTACAGGGGAAATTCAGATACGGGAACAGACAGGGGGACAGAAAAATTCAGCAATATGGATGACCGTCAAGGCTGACGAGAGAAGCGTAACGGCAGGCCGTGGACAGAGAACTGGGCAGGCAAACAGACAGACGCGCTGACAGATTGTCAGGAGGCAGGCAGGCTGGTTGAGATAAGAAGTGCAGTGGCTGGAGTGCAGATACCAGAGAACGGTGACCGGGGCGTGCTGGTGAACAGACAGCCATGAGACCGGTGAGACGGCCACAGAGGGAGAGAGGCCAACAACAACCCAAAGATAGCCTTCGATTGCAGGATGATGTCAGCGACTGGCAATAAATGCCAGAGTTCCGAGAAATGACCTCAATACTTTATACGGACACGGCGGAGGTGACACTTACATTGGGAATCGCATCTTCTAACAGCCATTTTGACCTCTTCTTCATCCTTTTCTGGGGCTGGGACTCCGGGTGGTGGTAGCTGAGCCCCAAAGGAGGAAAATAGGTCAGACAAAGAAAACAGCAACCAAGGGGCAGGCACGCATTCTAAAATGGCTCTAATTTAGATGAACCGAAACGTGTAGTTAGCACAAAGACAGGATGTGTAGTTTGCTGCCACAATGCACATAAATGATGCATGTTCTATAAATCAGAGTTAATGCTTGCATATCCATGTGAAAGGAAGATAATCACTAGAAAATATCTGGTCCCTGGTGAGCCAGTAAAGCACCAAAAAAAGAGGTACGAGTATAAATGACTGCGGTACCCTGGGAGTTATTTCTATCGCAGACAATTCAGCCAAATCTCCAACTATTTATTCAAAGGTTAAACTAATACCAGCAGAGGGATCAGCTGTCTAGTCGATTTCCCCTGTAAATTCCCTTTAAAATGACGATGATATCACATAAGGTTATTCAGACTGATACCAAACTAGATTTAATTTACTGATCAAAGGTTTGACAAACAAACACCCACAAGGGTATGAATCATCGTTCCAAAGAACGTCCTACTTAAGTGCATTCGCTCAGGAAAAAAGGAAAATTTGTGTTGTAAAGTATTGTAACTCATCACTTACATACACATACAGGTTTTTTCCACAAGGCTCTATATAAGCCGCAGCAAAACAAACGCAAAGGCAAATGCTAATGGTTGTTCAAAGGAAAAATGCATTCTAATATCAGTTCTTTGAGTGCCGTATGGTCTAAGGGTCATTCAAAAGTCGTGAATGATAATATGGATATGACAGTAGTGCTTTGAAGAATTACCATAAAGTTGCATCTTGAAATTGTTATGATAATTGTTAGTATCAGGAGACCCTGTCTGGATTTTTTTTGTTTGTTTTTTCATAATGCAATTTATGCACTATTCTTATCATTTTGTTATACATGAAATCAAAGGAATTTTCTTGGACTATTGATCTAACCTGTCAATCAACTTTTAGCAAACAGCGATGAAGGATCCATTTATTCAGAACAAACTGCAGGCACTACATTTATGCAATAAAAGATCTCCATTGAAACCGAGCCTCACGATACAACAATATGACACATGACCCTTCACGTCACGTTGTACTGTGATGCATGTCATATGAGGATGTAAACATGACGTGAGTCCACAGTGAGGTTGCATGATAAACAGCAGCACCCAGAGCGCAGGCCGACCTGTTCCTGCCCCGGGCCCTCTTGCGCCCTTCCCGTCCCTCGCAGTTCTGCGCCCGCTCGGGGAAGAGCTTGGACGGGGGGTTGGGGGGAACCCGTGACCTCAGCCGAAAGATGCATTTCCTCTTCTTGATCTCTTTCCCGCAGAGGAACCTGAACAGAATCAACGAAGGCCCAAAGTGAAAATGCATCCCAGCTCTGGGAAGAATGGAGCTCTGTTCATTTATCATTCGTCGGTGCACTGTCCGGCAGTCGAGCCAGCTGGATTATAAAACGCAGAGGAATTCCGGAAGATTATTTTAGAACGCCCATACAAGAACGTCCCTTAAAATGCCCCCTGCAAGAACATTCCCTGGAGAATAACACTGGATAGATACATATACAGGTGCAGCTCAAAAAATTTGAATATCGTGAAAAAGTTCAATATTTTTTGTCACTCATTTCAGAAAGTGAAACTCATATATTATATAGATTCATTACACATAGTGAAATATTTCAAGCCTTTATTTCTTGTAATTTTGATGATTATGGCTTACAGCTAATGAAACCCAAAATTCAGTGTCAGAAAATTTGAATGTTTTGCTTTAACATATTTTTAAAGTATCATATTTAATATTTGGTCGCATATCCTTTGCATGCTGTTACTTCCTGAAGTCTGTGACCAATCAACATCAAAAGACTCTCGATATCTTATTTTTAGGTACTGTTACAAGCGATACTATAACCTCTCTGCATTTGAACGGATCTCTATGGGAATTTGGGGGTGAGACTAGATTCAGCTGTAAATTACACTGGTACAGTATGGAACACATGGCTGGCTAAATGGCTGTAAATCATCAAGGGTCTGAGCTTTCGAACGAGCCCCAAACCATCACTCTGTTGCCAGATATGGAGTAGATGTGGATGGATCACTGCAAGGGTTATTTCTCCTGACTCATTTTCCTATAGAACTCTATGGGAAAAAAAGTCAGGAGAAACAACCCTTAAAGGGATCCATCCACATCTACTCCATATCTGGCCGCAGAGTGATGGTTTGGGGCTCGTTTGATACCTTAGACCCTTGATGACGTACAGCCATTTCGCCAGTCATGTGTTCCATACTGTACCAGCGTAATTTACAGCTGAATCTAGTCTTACCCCCAAATTTTCAGAGATCAGTTCAAATGCAGAGAGGTTATAGTATCGCTTGTAACAGTACCTGAAAATAAGATATCGAGAGTCTTTTGATGTTGATTGGTCACAGACTTCAGGAAGTAACAGCATGCAAAGGATATGCGACCAAATATTAAATATGATACTTTAAAAATATGTTAAAAAAAAATATTCTTTTTTTCTGACACTGAAATTTTTTTTTTCATAGCTAGTACCCACCATCATTCAAAAAAAAAATAAAAAAAAAAGTTGATATATTTCACTCTATGTGTAAATGATATATATAATATATGATTTTCACTTCTTGAAAATGATGACAAAAAAAAATTTTTTTTTTTTTTTATATTCTAATTTTTTGAGCTGCACCTGTATATGTATATATAAATATTGAAGGCCATCTACTGAAAATTTTTTAATTCATAAGGGAAACAAGTGCAAGTCAGAGGGAATACCTGAAGAGGCCCACTCCAACAATATCTCCTCTAAACACAGGTAGGAGAGGATTTCTCTTACTTGCTTTTGTAGTTATTGAGAGCATCGAGGAGGTACTGGCTTCTCTCTTGAAGTGGTGTGTTGAAAAGCTGTGTGGAAGACAAAGAAACTTTTCCAGCCGGTGGATAACAAGGTACAAATGAGGGGGAAAGTCTTTGTTCCCCGTATCGTGCAAATTGGCCTGCTTCGATTCGCCGGACCTCTGGACCGTCGCGGCTGAATGAAGATGAATGAGGCTCGCGGCTCTCTGCGGGGCTCCACATTTCAAGCAGGCGCGCTGGTTTAAATGTAGCCATCAACAATAATACTTTGCTGCTGTTTTTCAGGACATGGGAACAAATGAGAGGGGGTGGAGGAGTGACTCGGCAGTGCACGAGAGCCAAACAAGTGGCTGATTGTTTATATGTCCTGACAATTTCCTATTAAGTGAGCCTGAGATTAAAAGCCCCCCTGCCCGAGTCTGCTCAACAGATACTGCTCTGCACACCAGTCACAACTAAGTCAAATAATTAGGGGTATCTCCCAAATAAATCTCATTTTCCAGATGTATCTGTTGTTTGGGGAACAAATGCAACACTTTGTTAATGGTACCAATTCCCAAGAAATCTGGCTTTTAGGTAATCTTTACATAAAGTAATGCTAAATATATATTAGTTTTGGATTACAGATTTTAGGTATTTTTTTAATTAGGTCAAAATATGATGGAAAAAGGTGTACCTTTATTAGTGCGATTTTCTTAAAACCTCCAGGCTGCAATTGACTACACTAACACACTACAACTTATTGATCGACTTCTCAAAAGTAATTACTAAGACAGTAATTCTCCAATACACACAACTTGCATTAACACCATCTATGAATGAGGTGACTTAACCTGCAGAATGTAAAGCCTCATATAAGAGATACATTTGTATTTTCCATGTAAACATTTTATAAAAACGCAGGTTTATTAAAGAACACAATAATATTGTTCAGCCCACCCAGGTTCACCACCTGCATGCCCACTGTCTACTTGTCTACTGTCTTTCATTGAATACTAAGCCTTATTGTATGAAGCTTATTGCCCACGGGTCATGAATGATAAATGTGAGTACGTCCGATAGTGGGTGAGTAGGGCTGTCATACTTTTTTCTATAAAGATGCATATGGTTCTTTAATGACTCAGTATTACTTTGCTAAAGCATGTAAATACAGTGGAATGCATTATCCTTATTCCAGGAGTTACAATAAGTGAGGCATGATGATGTACTTCCTGTCACACTGACATTGAATAGACAAAATCACTGCATCCACTGTACCCACTCAAGACTAATGAGGTGGTGCACTGCTAATGCAACAAAGAAATCCATTTGGGAGTATCACAGTCAGGCACTACCCATAGGTTAAATTCACGGCTGAACACGCCCAAAACATGTAATCAACATGCAGAATCCATATCCTTTATTATTATTTTTTTTAAACTTTCATGCATCAATAGTTTCCTTTGATGCTCAGTATAAATCATATAGATCTGCTTTTGAAAATGTTTTTTCCCCCCTCCCACACTCTGTATTCTGCTGACTTGTGCATTACCCTGCAGTGCTGAGAGTTTGACTAGCTGGCATTTCTAGCATCGATTTCTTTCGCATTCTCAAGGACAAATGGAACTGTTCTAATTTACGACTCTAATTCGCGCGTCAGCCGCTGTGGAGGATGGTACATGTGGCTTGAGATTGAAGGTGCCTATATTACATCAGTGCAATTCTTTGGAGAACATGAGGAGGCAAGTACAAGCTGTCACTGGAAATGGGAGAGTGAAGCAAATAAATACTAGCAGACGTCATTATTTAAAGATCAAGTGTTGCGATTAAATCAGTTCCCCCTCATTCATTCATTCATGTATTTTCCCTTTGTAATAGGGAAAGAAAATCAACTAACAATAAACATTTATAGACACATATATAGATATATGGCTAAATATGTCAATACAGTTTTATGGTGAGTTGATTTTCTACCTCTTTTACATTCCATTACGGTCTCATCCAGCTATATGTATTGTGAGACTTTCATAACTCAGGAATAAAGTTGGTTCAAAACCCTAAACGATAAATCCATAATGCTCATTGGTAAGGTTTATTTATTTTAGTTGACTGAAATAAAAATAAAATCTAAAACTGTAATGTAGTGTTGCAAAACTAACTGAAATAAAATAAAAATGACCAATAATTATATTTAGTTTCAGTTTATGATCCTCCTCCTGACTGTTGATAGCAGATAATTGTTTTTGTTTGGATAATCCGGATTGCATATAGTGTCATTTGAAACATTCAAAACCAATATCTATTTTTCTCTCCCCCAACCCAACTAGTACTGACTGTTATTAACTGAAATAAAAATTTAAGATAAAACTAAAATCGGTTGAAAAACTAAACTAAAACTATAAACACACTCTGAAAACGTAACTAAAATTAAAATAAATTAGAAAGTGAAATAAAATAAAAAACTAAATAAAAAACTTAAAACTATAATAACCTTGCTGTACACACACTGAGTAACTGTATACTGCAAAACATTGCGTCATACATGACCCTGTCTCAAGTGACACCCAAGATGGCGCCAAGAGAAAGACGAAACAAAAAAAGCTAACCAAAAAAACACCATGTCAATTCAGGGGCTCAGTATTAAACAATTTATACTAGTTCAGAATTGAACCTCTGACCTTGCCCAGTTGGAAGTGATCCCAGTTGTTGCTGACAAAGTTGAGGATCTCTTCCAGCTCAAAGTACTTTTTCTTACTCTGAACACCCAGGTTGTAGAGGGCAAGGTGCACCACATCCACCCTGAAGAGATGTAGAAAATGCAGATAAACAGGAGTTAAGGAGAAACTCCACAAATCTCCACAGAAACATAGTTCATAACTATAAAGATGATACAACAGGCCTGTGTTCATTAAGTGGGTTTATTTGTAATTAAAGGTGCAGCTTGTTTGATGCACTTCACAGATTAGCCCTGATGTAGCAAATAAACTCAATGCAGATCGAAAAGAAAGAAAATTCTCTCATTAGCTTTTAATAATAAGTGTTGCACTATGGCGAGTTATGAACAATTACAAAAATGGGAGGTTTTTTTTCCCGTGGTATTCGTGGTATCCACCCAACCTTGCCCCTGATCAATTGCCTCGTTTAGGAATACATTGGCAAAAGTGTGATATCTAGTCTACAGCCAAAAATGTAATTTTCCAAAGGGAAGTCTTGACTATTAAAAGCAGTGGCCTGAATATAAAATGCAGCTACTATCCAGGAAAATGAGCAGGGTTTTTTTTTTTTATACAAATGAGGGGCAGCATAATGTAATTGTACTCAGAGGCAAGAGAGGACGTCAAACCAATCTCAAAGAAACCTTTCAAACAGACATTTTACCCAGCAACTCACATTTTACCACTCATTAAGATCAACACTGTTTTTCATCTCAATTCAAATCACTTTACAGCCAATTTCTATATGAAAGTAACAGAACTCATCAAAGTTTTTAAAAATAGAAAAAAAAAATGTATAACAAAAGGCAGATAGGCCTAATCAATGTAGTTTCTTCAACAACACTATCATTTAGCTCTTGTGCAGTACTGAAATATGAGTTGAAGTCTGATTTGTCCTTTCTGCATTCATTAATCACACACTATAATGGCAGCTCATTGGAAGCCGTTTCCCACAGAACCCTGGGACGTAAATTGACAATCTACAAACACAATAATATAATTTACACATGCACATCATTTTCAGTTACGTCAACATGTCGATCCGTTGGCAGGTAATTTGACCATGCATTGGCTTCTGCAGGTAAAAACAGATGCCCGCAAACTTGAAACCCGTTTTTATTTAATGTCCGAATCGTACACCACTTAAATGTGAGTAAAAAGCTACAATGTATGCCGTTGGTACATAAATATGATGCACTGATGATATGGTACATTAAAGCACAACTGAACTATATATTTATATACATATATATATATATAGCCAACTGGACTGGTTATTGTTTGTATTGACAGATTCCACTTTGTTCACGTTCGTATACGTGCTAGAAGTGTCATTTTGAGACCGTTTTAGCTGCCCTATAGAAGTGAATGGAGAGCGACAAATACCATATTCTGGATTATCACTCCAGGGGAGCACAGAGCAACGAGGGATTCTCATATGCGCCATTGACTGCAATCTACGGGCACCCGATCGACCAGCAGAAGTCACTAGACAGCAACGTGCACCCTATCCGACTGAACCCTCCCATTCCCTGGGCGACGCAATCGCCAACTGATCTTTGTAAAATGAGTAGAATTTTATTTTATGGCTCAGCATATGACAACGCATAATCCAGTTCTGATTGAGTGAGATCACATGCAGTCAAATGCATCTGGCCTAATCAGAGCCATGAATCTGGAGTTTCTGGGAAGGAAAAAAATAATAATAATAAAAACTTGGGACACTAAAGTGTTTCATAGAAACTACTCCTGACTTATGAAATCAGTTCTCCTGAGATAATAAATAAAAACATGAATTTGCTTTACGCATCACTAACTCGTACGTCGTTTCGATAAACATGATTTAAAAGATGGCCAAACGTTAATGCTCAAAGGGTAGCTTATTTCTTTTCGCAGCGTATTGAATATTGTATGAACCATTCAGGCTGTGCAGGTGAGAATTATGCCGCAGGCCCTCATTATATCACATCGATCAATGTCTGGTCTGGACATGTCACATGGACATAGGTAGGACTGTGGGGCTCATATACTGGGTGTAATGAAAGTGGAAAATATGGCGGTTACTTACCATCTGAGAGCCAGGCGCTTGATGTACTCCACTCCTTTATTGCACACAGCACAGATGAACAAATAAAATCTGAGAGTCAGAATAAATCAGAAAAAAAAAACTATTACACCAAACAGCCACAAAAGAGTGTTTTCACACTTTGGAGAACAGCTCTCATCAAACCAAATTCCCGCTGCTGTGGCTCAACAATGGCTCATCTTCATTGTGAAGTCTTTGCTCAGTTAAACTCAGCGTGACCTTTGGAATGATCCGTCACCTTACAAGGCACAATCACGCCAGGCCTCTGGGGAATTTAAAATGATTAGTCAAAAAGTCTAATTACTTTTCATTTTCTCTTTGACGCTTAACTGCCTCTCTAATTCTGGAGAATGCAGCTGTGCTTATCCTGATTAAAGAGTAAAGATTCAGCATCTTTACCCAATTGCTTCCTGTACGTTGTCATAAGTATCTATAGCTTTAGCTACATTCCAGAAACACAGCAAACTAAATTAATAAATAATAGCCACAGAACGGAGCAACCCCCCAATATGTACTTCCGTTCACGGTTACTGTGGTTGATTAAAACTCAGGTAGGTGTGCAGCCCTTAGCCGCATGAGGTTGAAAGAAAAACGATTTATACCAAAGAGAGAGAAGTCAACCATCACACAATATGAAAATGTAATCAAGAACCAATTTAACCACATACTGTTCACACGTACCCAGTAATTCAGATGCATTCAAGTGCTTTTTGCAATCAGTAAAGAAACTTTCCACTAGAGCTGCACAGGGTAGGAATTGCCAATGGTCAGATGTAACATATAAATGACTGTACTTGGTGTGAGGGTATATGTCTCATGGTATGTCTTCTTGTTGAACTGTGTACTCAAGTTTATACTATTTAGAATAGAATTGTAGTAGATTGATTTACGGATTTACCCAGTTCACTGTGAACTGCATTGTGTTCGTTACTAGGGATAGCTGATACTGTATGGGAATAATGTGCTTTCTTATCTGTTCTGCAGTTACTTTGATGACCTTTCTATATGCACTTACTGTACGTCGCTTTGGATAAAAGCGTCTGCTAAATGACTGCAATGTAATGTAATGTATATGATTTCCTCTCCTGGTTCCATGGAACATTAACCCAGGTGGGGTAAATAGTGCTTTGTTTGACTATTTAAAAACAATAGTGTATGACTAAACTTTCAAGAACTGAGATGATGAGTTGACTTATTGCTGAGCTACTGATCAGAATCGGTCAATCAGGTTCTTCAGAAACCTCCTTTTTGCTGAGTCGCATAAAAGGTTGGGGGGTGGGGGCTTTTCAAAATATTTTCAATATGGATCTCAAAAATTTGTATATCCCACTTCAGTATGCAGACTATACTGAATTCCCCACTTTTCTACATTGCCAGCTCTTTTTAAAAGTTTTTTGTCTGGAAGACACACGCACGCACGCACATTTTAACCAGACCAGCGAGACGTACCTGTCTCCGAACATCATCGACTCCTGCAAACACTGAATGCAAGCCTCGTGGAACCACTGCCGACATCGGAAGCACTGCAGCATCTTTAGGTACCACCTGGGTGCGAGAGAGGAGAGAAACCTCAGTGCTGAGAGCTGCTCCAGAGCTGCACAGTGGAGCTCCAGACGATGGACGCGAAGCCCGACCGCAAGGCCACATTCAGACCGCAGACCATAAAGCGCGATTCACATTTCTTGCTCAGATCGGATTATTATTATTTTTTTTTACTTACTCTTCACGTTGTTTTTGTAAACGGACTCAACCGTACTGCCAATGAAGAATTATGAGGGCATTAACCCGTCGCATGGAGAGTGACGTAAAAGCCTCGAGCTGGGAGTGCCATTCTGTACCAATCCTGTCTTTGACTGAGGGCAAACCCAGCTCAACGCCGGCGTGCTAAACGCATGCATGGACTGAACAATTCCGATGTGCTGCGTCCACACTAGTGATTAATCCCGGGTCCCGGTATTTCCCATCACAATTCCTTCCTGTTCCCGACCGGGAGTGACGTCGGGAAACCGGGAAATTTAACACGGGCAATACAGATAAATAACTCTAGCATTATATTTGGCCTAATTAAGTACAATAAAATAATCAATATATGAAGTTTATTTCCAAAATGCAGTATCCACAATTTGAAAAAACTGACACCTACTCATGACTGCTTATTGACAAGAGAAAACTCAGTAAATGATTTCACTTTAGAGCATGTGAACATTGCTAGCGCACACACAGGAAATAGAAGTTCAATATACTACCTGCTCCAAACGTGGAGAGCAATCATGTCAAGCAACGTGTGGAAAGATTTTGAGAAACGTAATACTAACGAGGCAAAATGTGGTTTTCTTTCTTTAAAATTTTTTGTACCTAGTAAATTAATTTCAGAGAAAAGAATAGGCTACTATAATTGCGACATCAATGATTAGGGAGCAACCGTGGATAGGGTCAAGGGCTAATAATGAATGCAAACCCATACTTCTGTTATTACAGGACATTGCATTCTGCAGAATTATAGCCCATACATATAAGCGTATATTTGCTTATATGTCTTGGAGATATTGTATTTATGCCATAACATTTACTTTATGTAGGCCTATTACTCACATTCTCAGTTCTTGCAGCAAAAAACCGCCGAAACCCTCGACATTTCAAAGAGGAGGGTAAAAATGTGTTGCCATTGTTTATTTTGATTGGGGGTATAGTCCTTTTCCTTACACACTGGCCGTTTGCCTGTAGACCTAAAGCCTTTTTGTCGTGAACAGTTATAGCCAGCATTAATACTTCTCACGGTTCGGGTAGGCCTAATAGCCCTATAGCCTTTGTTTAGATGTCCAAAGCAGCTATAATTTTGAAAATACGTTGCTTTAATGAATAAAACGGCTTTGAAAAGCAGTTTGGATGCCGGTAGCCAGTAAACCAATAAGTAGGGTCGCACATTTAATAATAGTCTACTGGAACGCCCCTGTTTTTTTTTAGACTGGATTTCCCGGGAAACCAGAGAGCGAGGTGTTATAATCCCGGGTTTAAAAATAGCAAATTTTCAGGAAAATATTAAACACTAGTCCACACACAAGTCGCATGCAAGTCCCATGGGTAAACATTTGATTTATTTCCACGTACAGACACGGCTCCATGTGGTTTTTTGCTGGTCACACCGTTCTAAAAAAACGTCCAAACTGTGAGGGGGAAAAACTGAATTGGCCCACTTTTACCCGCAGTCTGTGAGGCCAATGGGATGTAAGGTGCAGCACAACCACTGAAAAACATATTTCTGTGTTATCAGCAAGCATATGCACAAAACGGCAATAATAAAATCGCATTAGTGATGTCAAAAACAAAAATACACCCTCAATTCTAGGCCATACCTAACCCTCATCTAGTCCTCACCAAGCCCTAACTAAATAAATCTAACCTCGTGTGACTGATAACTGCATGTTGGCTTATTTTTGATAGAATAAATAACGATAAAGTATGTGTTATTTGATACATGGTCAGATTTATCTATCGTGAAGAGGGTCTAGATAAGGGTTGGTTATGTCCCAATATGTGGGTGTACTTTCATTTTCACATCGCTGTGTACACACACACACAGTGCATTTTTCCTATTTCAACAGCACATAGTACATAGAACATTACTTGTTTCTTTCTGAGGTTTGGTGGTATACGGACTGGGAAATGACGGACAACCGATGAGGATCAGTTACAGAGGGTCAGTTACGTTTACTAGAATCCTTCATCTGCTTTGGGCGCTTTCAATTCTGTCTGAGCCTGACTCATAATTGCAGTAACACTGTGCTTATGATTTTCATGAATGGATGCAGCAAAATAGTATAGCCTTAAAACCCATTGCCTGTGCAATAAAGAGGAAATTGCTTGTTGAGTCAAGATATTACCAAATATATGTTTTAATAATTGCTTATCCAACTTAGAATATTTTCTCATAATTAACTGACTGAAAATTAAAGTTCCTGAAATAATTAAATTTGTTATATTATGAATTATTTCATGATGTGGGTTGACAAGTAATTTCAGCAGAATATATTAAATGATTTGACTTGACTTGTTAAATAACTCGACTATTTCAACCACTTTATGTTGTGAAATACAGAAAGGGGAAAAATTAAAGGAAAAAACACCAAAGTGTCTTCGTAAGATGTTGGGCCACCACGGGCCACCAGAACAGTTTCAAAGCGCCTTGGCATAGATTCTACAAGTCTCTGTGACACTACTGGAGGGATGGAACATCGTTCTTCCAACAGATATTCCCTCATTTGGTGTTTTGATGATGGTGGTGGAGAGCGCTAACACATCGGTCCAAAATCTCCCATAGGTATTCAATCGGGTTGAGATCTGGTGACAACGAAGACCATAGCATGTCATTCTCATCAAACCATTCAGTGACCCATCGTGCCCTATGGATGGGGGCACTATCATCCTGGAAGAGACGACTCCCATCAGGATAGAAATGTTTCATCAAAGGATAAAGGTGATCACTGAGAATAACTTTGTATTGATTTACAGTGACCCTTCCCTCTAAGGGGACAAGTGGACCGAAACCATGTCAGGAAAATGCCCTCCCCCCCCCACACCTACATTCATTATGTTTCCCCACTCATATATCCAGGGTTTTCCTTTTATTTGTCACCCGTCTGTATACAATAAACATATAAATGCATTTTTGATTCAATATAAATCTAAAAATGAAATGTGAATATTTTATTTATCACACATTGAAGCAAATTAATATTTTGCTTAGATGTGAAACACTAGGATCCTGCTTCCAAACAACCAGCAAAAACTTCTGGAGTAAAATTGCATAATTCATTTGATTCAATTTCAAAATGTAAAACCTAAGTACAGAAATGGGAACTACAGTAAATATTCCCACTAATTGCCTCAAGCTAGCTCTCCAACTGGATGAAAGCACGAGATATCCATCTGGCCAGATATGCTTTAAGATATTCATCATTTTCAACCAGAGCCATCATTTGCACCATAAAGTTTGCATTCTTACTCTGGGTATATTTGCAGTAGTTGTGATATTATCTGCTTTTTGATCCTCTCTACCTTGCTCGCGCATGTTACAAGGCTCAATTACAGTACATGCTTCTGTATATTAGGTGGGCTCGTTTATATTTTACAACATCAAGTCATATTGAACAGAAAACTACTTGCGCAATTAGATGTTGAAATTACTGCACTGTTCTTATTGGTCAAAATAATATATATATATATATTTTTATTATTTTTTTTATTTTATGCAAATTGTCAAATCTTGAGTCCATTCAAAATAAACATTTAGATTTTGTGCACCGATGCTCTTTCAATTGCATTGGTTGAGCAATGCTCTTACCTAGACAAATCCCCCCCCCAAAAGAATCAGCAGATAATCATGGGGTACACGCTGGAGGTTACAATATGTCTCCTGCAAACTAATAATGCTCTGGAGTCTATTGATAGAGTGTTCATGCTCCTTGGTTTGCTTGATTAAAAAAACACAAACAGAGAAATAAATCACTTAAATTTTAATCCCACAATGAATGCTGTAGCCTTTTTTGGTATTGAGCCCACAAAGAAAAACCATGAGAGATGAAACAAAGAGGTAAACCAGATGTCCAATAGAAAAAAAGCGCACAAGTGGCAGGAAATGGGCCGCACTGCACCGTCGAGGGAAAAGGACAAGGCATTACAGACGAGCGTACTTACTCCCCAGGTCCGCCGCAGTAGCAGTAGCACTGCTGGTGATTGGTCCGGTGTAGGGAGTCCCACTCCAGCTCCTCGGGGTTGTAGGTCAGCACCTGCTTCATGGCCTGCAAGGCCTTTGCAATGGGGCCCTTTTTCAGAGCACCCCCTTTCTGCAATCATAGGAAAAGAAAGCAATTCAATCGAAAGAACAATTCCCTCATCGCGCTTGCTTTACGAGAACCAATAAACCACAGCTTCTCATGCGATACGACGCCCTGTACAAACACAGCGTTCGGTGAGCGCATTTCACAGAAGCTATGCAAAGTGATAACAGTAATAGCACAGGGAAAAGAGCAGAAAGTGAGTGGGAATGATAGCAGAGATGTGATTAACTATCAGAAGCGCCAACACTGCGGTGGTGCAACAATTAACGATAAGGGTAAACAAACCCTCAGCAACAACATAAAACCCTAGCATTATAAATCATGGGAGACAACGTTACTTCAAACTAGTTTATGAACGCTCCTTCCGTAGGGCTGGATGTGTAAAGAGAATGGACACCATGGTGTACAACAGTTTTACTATAAAATGTTTCTGTAACTACTCAATGACGTTTCAAATATAAATGTATGATTTTCAATTATTTACTTTTGGTGCAAGAGCCAGGGCCATTTTTACAGTATGGACACGAGACGCATTACTTGCAAAATGTTTTGTGTCTACAAAGATTCACTCTTTACTCTCAAGTTTGTCAAAAATATGCCTTTTTCACATGGTCTTTAGGGAGGAAAGATACAGTTAGTATTATTTTGCATAAATAAGGTACAGAAATGATTAGATCAATTACAGTGTGCTATTATAAAGTATAATTAAATTTCAGATCCGTTCAAAAAAATTTGAGAATATGAGAGAAATTGAATGTTTTCTCTAGGACTGCCCCCAAATAGTCAACTAAACCATTAGCTGATCAAAAGAACTTGGTCGACCAAAATTTTAATTGGTCGAATTGTCGCAGTGTGAAAAAAACGTGAGAGTGGAACTATTAATTCCGGTGAATCGTTAATTGTGTTAATTAATTAATTAATAGACAATTAATTAAGGAATAGAGCAGTTGTATAGAATGTCTGAGAGAAAATAAAAAGTATGCGAGCACTTCGAGCGTCTAAAAGATGACCCCAAAAAAGTGTTCCTCAAGCATAATATGAGAAGACTGCAATCGGAGGAAAAACAGCAGTGGGTAGGCCTAATGCGACTAGGTTCGCTGGTCACAAGTAGGCTAAAACACACTTTTATGTTGCCAATATAGATAATCTTGTTTGGCCTGTTGTTGATATTTCTCTTTTAAGTGTTTCAGTTTGGTGTGGTTTTTATATATTTGTTTGTTTATATATTTATAGCCTATTTTTTTATTTATTTTTTTTAAATAAAATTTTAAAAAATGTCCTGCCCATCTAGTTTTGATAACTGTGAAGTTGTTAAATTAGCTAATTTTTTTTTTGCTCTTTCATATCACTGGACAAAGGCTGATTTTTGATTTAGTTATTCACTAGTTTTAAGTTGTGTGTTATAAAGCGTGTAAGTGAAAATAACAATGTTAAATGTCTCATTGCTTGTGCCTTTACAGCGCGGGCCATAAGCAAAACGATGCCGTTAATAGGCAGCGCAGGCCAGCAAATCGTATCCTGTGCTTGTAGCTGTATTTTGTATTTCTCTGTAATATAGTAAACTTACTATAGATCAGATGGAAGTGAAACCATTTTCTGATGCTCAAAAATACATATTTAAATAATTAAATTAATATCATAAATGTGCGACGGTTAGTCGACTATGGATTTGAACTGACGACTACAGGTCGACTAAGCAAATCTTTGGTCGGGGGCAGCCCTAGTTCTCACAGAAAATGTCTCTGCACTGTTATTTTGAGCCTGTCAACATTTATAAGCTGATAGTAAACATAGCGGATAGTAAACATATTTAGTAAACTATATTTTACACACGGCTATAGTACACACAATTACCAATTGCATCTGTTTTTATTTTTTATTTTGCTTCAGACTAACAAATTCAGGGCTGCACATTGCACTGAACTGGCAGTAGTTATAAAGCCAGAAAAAAAGGTCTAATTTTGGCTGCTGGGTGGCTCATCTTGGAACTGTTCCAGGGTGTGGACGGGCCCCAAGGTTTCATATGAAATCCGGGCCTTTCCAGTGCCAACTGTGGATGGCAGCCTCGCAGGGTGCTTAATAACTGGTACTAGAATTGCAAAGGAGGGAGGGTTTTCAGTCAGCCGGGATAACCGCATCGCATTGTGCACGAAGAAACCCCTGCTCATCACGGAATGGAGCGCCTACGGTCTGCCTATTGAGCTACACATTCACTTTCTTCCTCCAACTCAAGTCTGGGGCAAGTTCGCCTTGTAAATTGTGGCCTGATAAGAAGCGGTAGCTGACATCATGTGCTTGGGACCAACTACGGAGGTTACTACAATGAGCGCTGAACGATGCGATTGGGCATTCCAAACTGGGAGAAGAAAACAGGAAAAGCATTAAGAAAATAAAAATGGGCAATTCAAAGCTCTGCTGCTCAATTACATTTTTTAAAATATCGTCTCAAGTGGGACATGGACCATCTTCAGTAGCTGTTATTCTTCATTTTAGTTCATTACGAAGTCAGGAGGTGAAAATTGGCCCATTATTATGCTTTTTTTCCCCAGAAGCCAGTGCAAATACACTCTGAAATGGACTGTTGAAGTTTGCCTGTTGAAAATGAACTCTGAATAGAAATCACATCTCTCCACCTAATTACATAATTAATGTAGTTATTAGTAGTGTGGCAAATTGATCTAAATTAAATGGATGTTAAGATAAGTACACTGTCAGTCTTCAGTACATAAGGTTTGGAGTCACGCTATGAGGGGGTGAAAAGTCCAGGAGGGTGGAAATGTGCCACTCTAAATGTGTCCTTATCCTGGTTCTTCAGAAGGCGATGACATACAATGTCCCATAAAACCCATCAGACTATTGCGAACTACAGGTGTAAACCTTTGACATGATGATGCGATTTCTCTTCATTTATAACGATACAATAAATCCCGATACGATTCAATTTGATACAATTAGCTGCAATGTGACCATGTGACTAATGTGGCCATTAAATTTGACAGATCCCCGCCTCCCTCGAACACGCAAACAACAGGACATTCAAATAACAAACAATATGACTATATATAAGTATAACCCATATTGCTTCTTTTTTAAAACTGCAATTTCCATGTGAATAATCATAATGAAATTAAATGTAATAATAAATACGAGTTTGCCATGTAAATGAACGATTCATCATGATTCAGCCATGTCACACCGATGCAGTTGTATCGTGACATTCGACAATGACTGGATTATGTAGCTGAAAAAGATGTTAAATATAGCTATGTTCATCTCCAATGTTGAATTGCATTCATTCTAACATTGTTTTTACATTTCTACATACAGTATGAGCAAATAGAGATCAAACAAAATGTCTACATTGTGACCGTGGTCCTAAAAGATCTTCTAAATTATAGAGAAAAATATGACTGTACATGCTATACTTCCGTTGTTTATTTTACGTAACAGGTTAAGAACAGTTCACGGTGAATTTGAGCATGCTACTTTTTCCATTAGTGCAACTCAAAACATTCTGCTTGAAAAGTGAACCTAATTGTGTGAAAACGTAATGGCTTTGTTAATCTGCCACCATTTAGAAAGGAAAGAGAAACAGGTTTCCTGTCAGAACAACACCCTGTCCCTATACAGCAGAGTGCTATTTTCACCCTTGAAAAGAGAATATTGAATCAATATTGAATATCGAAACTTAAATATATATATATTTTTTATTATAAAGAAAAATATGTCACAGACTAAATGTCTTAATACAAGCTCTGATATTCACTCGAGATATGTTATTATTTCCATCGAACACATACCCTGATTTCTTTTCTTTGGGGGGGAAGAAAATAAATCCTTAAAACAATGATCTGGGAGAATAAACTATCTATAGTCAATCACGTGACCTTTTCAGTCTCTTGTTTCCAACGTGTTTAGACACGTATTCATATGTCATTGCTGTGATGGCCATTTCATCATTGCATCCGTTTTTATTTATTTTTTATTTCAGACATATTAAGGATGTGAAGGGGTGTGACTAAATGCATTTCATTTTGATGGGTCTAATATCTGTAGTTGCACTTGGAGGTGAAAAACACTTGGTGGCTTAATTGTAGCAAATATATGTGAATGGAATGCTTACAGCATTTAGGTTTAGAAGAGCAATATGTAAATTCGGAACATTATGTGTGTAGTTTGACATTTATAATTGTGGCTCCTATGCGTTCTGTAAAATGTTTAATCTGGACTGTTTTAATGAGCAAGATGAATAAAGGGAATTGTAGAGCCCAATACCAATTTAAATTCAATGAAAGTCTGGCTATTTTATTTTCATGATATTTACATTTTGGAAAGGTTGATGGCGTTATTCACCATTTAGTTTATAGTGTTTCGAGCATGATTTTGTAGCGCACATAATCTGTATAACCTCTGATTGTAATGAATTTACTGATAACGCTGTCAAATCTGCTACATAAACTGAAAAATAAACCTGAAATAAACAAATTAGAGCTTGTCCGGTATATTTCATTAATGTTGCGAAACAGTAAAATTGAATTGTGCGTGAAAACAGCATTATACAGCAAACAGTCAATTAACAATTTCGACTATAATTTCATAATCTGCATTGCTGCTGTCGACCCAATGGTTGAGTAGTCATGGCTTGTTCGACAGATATTTTACCTGATGCCAAGATATAATTAATTATTTGCATGCAAAAATCCAACTTACTTCTTATAGTTCTCAAATATAGATAGGATTAATTCCCAAAAGGATGATGTCCATTACAAGTACTGATGTGAGCTTAGTCTGCCAAACCTTCATTATATTCAGAGCACACACATAAACGAATATCTGACATTACAACGCTTGCGCACGGTGGCATTACTGTCGATGCGACTTGGGACTTGGGAAAGATCGACTTCAGAGCCGTGCGCCCTGGGGGAACGTGGCATTTCCTAACGTCACTCACCCGCACAGCTAAAGCAAAGATGCACCTCCGGCAGAACCAAGGGGACGAGTTCAACACGCTGTCCACCTGCGGCAGGTGACACTGTTGGTGGTAACCTGATGGAGGCAAAAGACAGAAATGCGGACAGAGATTAGGGAAACCTCATGGAACCGGTCCGGAGCGTGGGTGTCCCGCTTCGTAGGCTGTTGACTCATGTAAGCTCTGGGGATGGGAGCACATCCTTCCCGTCCCTACTCAATCACTCTGCCGCAGCGGTCTCATGAAAATTAATTACAACCATCAAAGAGTCGTCTCAGCCCATTTTTCTTAATTTAGTCTCTGCGTCTGGTGGGAGTGCGCAGTCCTGTAAACTGCAAACTCTCCGGGCCTGCAGCCCAGCTCAAATAAACAAGAGGGAAAAGAGACAAATGCTCGCACGGCACGACAGGTGCAACCAAAAACATCCGCTAATTAGAAGCCTCATTTTGCATTCTGAGCACATGGATAGGTGCATCAGAATTTTAAAACGATACGTTCTCATCTAGAATCTGTTCTTTGTTTTGATCTGGAATTTGGGCTTTGTTCAAAGCCAAGGCACCCTGAAAACTGTTGGATGGCTGATTGAAAATAAGGCAGAAATACAGGCTTCCATTTTCATCCTTAAATCTGGAAGGATTTTTGCACCTACGTCTTTCCACCAATAATCCTAAATGAGCTATTGACAGAATTGCTATATATATATATATATATATATATATATATATATATATATATATAGTAATAATATATTGCAGAAAGGCTCACTGCAAAAATGAGAACTGATGATCAGTGGGATAAGCCGGCAAAAGGGCAGAGCGTGCTCCAACAGCATTTTTCCATTGTGTCTCGTTTCATGTTATAACTGTGCCACTGCCTTGTAGGACAGAGTGACAAGACTATCTCTATCACACTCTTACTCCATATAACAATGGCCCGCTGCAGAAAACCACCGTGTTATAAACTAAAAAGGTCATCTGTATGCATTAAGCATACCTGTCCTGTACCTATACACTAGCACATAGCTTGAATTAGTACTGTGTCACTCTGGAGGAGACAATTGGCACGTTGTTCAGTAGTGAGTGTTTTTATTAAGTCAGAGCTAGTGTTTGCTAGCAGAGCAGGTGATGTATCCAGTGGCACTAGACTTTCCCATTTCATTGGCCCGTGTAAAAACATTGTGCTGCTGGGCAGAAAAGTTCCAGGAATGTTTTGTTCACCACCCTTGCAGTTAACAAGCCTAGTGACAAGAAAACTGGCTTTAGCAAAGAAGTGCTGGCTGTTAGTCCACAATGGCACTTCAGCATAGTTTGGGAAGGAGTGCAGTTTTGTAAAAGTGGCAGTTCACCCAAAAATTTCATTCTTCTACATACCCGGGTTGCCATCTATCCCTCCAGGTAGTTTTGCTGAGAACACACTAGTTTTGAAGGTATGTGCAAAGCCTTAACCAAAGCACGTCAGTATTCTGAGGCTAACACAGGGCACCCTAGAATACCTGCGTGTTTTGGTTGATACTTTGCACGGATGTACACAGTTGACGTACTTCGGTAAAAAGTGGCTTTCAAAAAACCGTGCGAAACAAGGCCTGTGGATATTTGTGAGTATCCGTGTAAATATATTTGGAAAGAGACTGGTTGCTGTTGATTTTTTCCCGCTTTAAGCGCCACAAACTTTTAACCCGTTGAGGTCCATTCTATCAGGATGATTTCATGGTGTACTGCAGCACATATCTACATAACTATTGAATTCTCAGCGAAACTACCTGGATGGACAGATAGCACTCCGGGTATGTAGAAACATATCAAATAAAATGTTTTGTGTGAACTGCCCCTTTAAGCTGTTTCACATTCACATCCATAACACCATCATATGACACATTTGGAGAATCTCCAAATGTCTATTACTGTGTTTGCACCTGTTTGCCTTATATTCTGTCTGACTATATACAGATTTTTTATATTTTTTTGGAAGTGTAACATTTTGTGTGGCAATACATGGCAATACATAGCACGCACGCACGCACGCACGCACGCACGCACGCACGCACGCACGCACGCACGCACGCCTTTACTCAGAGAAAGGCTGTTTCGATGAGGCTGGGGAATGACAGTTTAAACAGAATCATTCAGGTAGCCTCAACACACGTATATTTCTCGATATATAAAAATAAATACACTATAACATTTCGGCATACAGCCTTCATTGATGAATAGGCATATCCACTTCCCATATCTTTATACCTAATTCTTATACCCAAATCATTACAATAGGTATGCAAGTCTGCAATTAATACAAATGTGCTTGTGTTTCAGGAATAGAAACACTGTGGCGATATAATGATTGGCAGCCTCTCATGGTGGCAAATCCAAAAGCATTAGAAACGTAAATGAATGTGTAATACATAACAGCACAATGCAACCTTACTAAATTGATCTTGTCAAAACTTGGGAGAAAAAAAACAGGTTTATATAGCAGGTTTATATATTGATATTTATATCAATGTGAATCTCGAGAACACTTGAACTTCCATTTCCTCACAGCTGTGCCTGTTGGAATGAAAATTACATCGTACATTTCCCAGGATAATCGAAGCCGTCTTTACTGAAGATTAGACCGAGTAACAACTCACCTATTCCGCACTTGCCACAGATAAGGATCTCATTCTCGGCCACTAGTGCCATCCCAGAGCACACAGCACATTTGGGCTCCTCCCCTGGAACTCCAGCTGCAGACAATAGAATGGCAATTGCTAAGGGTTAAATTGGCAAGAAACCATCATACTTTCTACACAACATTCATTTAGACGTTAAAGTATACTTCTGACAGACAGGGTACAAACAAGCTTGGAGGGCTTAACGGCAAAGAGGCAAATGGCCTAACCATCCCCAATTGCAGTAAACATAAATGAATCATCAAATATGAGTGCAATAACAACCATTGACAGTATGGGGCATATCAGCTTTATTTAACTTTTTTTTTTCTTTCTTTAATCATTGATGATGCGGTAGTGAACGTTCAAACTTCAAAGACAGGAGAAATGTGATGTGATGTGCATTTGTCGATCACATGTAAACTGAATTGCCGTGCTTCTAACAGACAGTAGCGATTTTTTTTGTGTGGAAGCGTCTCATGTGGCCTCTGAAAAAAAAAAAAGGTTTCCTACTGCATCAAGTATGATAACAGAATGAAAGATGAACACTAATACATCACATGACAGCGATGATTTTTTTTATTGTACTCAAAAAAAAATTATAATAACTCTACAATTATCATTATGGTTTATTGCCCAGCCCTACCTCCCAAATCACAAACCTGAGACTTATTGATTTCCAGCTATATGCTCACCGTGCTGGATGTCCTTCCAAAGGACCCAGAACTTGGAGTTGTCCTCAAAGGTGACAAAACAGCTCTGCTTAGAGGGGCTCACCTACACAGAGGAATTAAAATTGTATTTAAAAAATGGACAAGATAGATATTAGGTCCTGTCATGTCATGGCTATCACCAATGTTTTCACCAGTGTGATGGGATTAACCTGTTCTCCGAGACAAATGTCACAAGCCATGATTTAAGCTCCTCCAGGGTCCATCTAGCTGTCTAGAAAATATAAATTGATGCATTTTTATTTTTTGCCAGAATAACACACTCCACAATTCTGCCAATGTTAACAGCTTTTGTCTATAGATTTTCTCATGCATACCTTTTTAACTTCTTTTAATCCATTCTAAGGAGCAGCTTTTAATTGGGTACAGAAAGTACCATTTAATGACACTGACAACCAACTGGGCAGAATTTATCCACATCAATTGTCTATTAAGTGCCAAGTACAAGGCCTGGAGGGTTTGTGCTGTAACCTTTAGTCTAAGTAACTTCATCAGTCTGATAATGTGCTCAGTGTGACATTTCAAAAAATATTTCAACAGTAAAACATACCTCAAAACCATACTTCACCCCTTTACTTATTCAATATTTTACTTAAGGACTGTGAAAATGCCTTTGTGTAAAGGCACAATAAAGGACAATTAAACCCATATTGAATGCTTTTTAGTTTCTATTAAAACACTTGCAGTTTACTTTGTGTGATCATGAAAAGAAATTGCCAAAAAACCTTAAAACATTTGAATCAGTAAGAATTTTCTTTGAAATTTGAAAAAAATACATAAAACACAATAAACTTTTCCATTTACCAGTAATACCCTTTGTAAAGTCTGGTATCATAACTTCACACTTTATTTTCCAGGGGACAGAAGTGAAGGATTTTCTTTTAGAGAATAACTGCTGAAGTACTTTGATGCAAACAGTGTATTTTAGTTTGTTTGAAAATGTTCTCTCATCATCGTGCCATTGTGCATCCATTCAATGCCATAAATGTAGTAGTAAAAACATTCTCATACCTACCCCTAGCATACAAAAAACAACAGAGCGCCCTTGTACATTACATTTACATTACATTATAGGCATTTAGCAGACGCTCTTATCCAGAGCGACTTACACAACTTCTTATTACATGTATCCATTCATACAGCTGGATATATACTGAAGCAATTCAGGTTAAGTACCTTGCTCAAGGGTACAACGGCAGTGTCCTACCTGGGAATCGAACCTGCAACCTTTTGGTTACAAGTCCAGTTCCTTAACCATTATACTACACTGTACCTTAGGTGTTTGGCCCCCAACACTGAATAAACACATTGTTGTAATTGTTTTATTACAGAGTACTCAGTAGTAATGAAATGTTTGTCATACCTAAAATAATAATCTTTTTAAGCACTTTTGTATTCATAAACATTCTGACAATGAAGAAATGAAAGTAAACGGGTGAACCACAGTTTGTTCTGAATAACTGGATAATGTGCGCTGTGTTGCAGGCGACTCACTCTCTGGATCTTGCCCAGGTAGTAAAGCCCATCAGACCAACAGCATAAGACGTACTGCCCCTCAGTCAGACTTGTCTCCATGTCAACAGAGCTCCTCCCTCTTTTCTGTGGTGATCGTTTGGAATCTAGCTGCTCATGACCCCCTGAGCAGTAGATATCCCTATAGGATGATTCCAACATGCTGTCTACTCACTAGTACACTTCCTGAGTGGGGGGAAAAGAAAATTGTATTTTAGTCTTGTGTTTTTTGAAGAAAACAAAAAATGTAGTGTAATTAAACAGTGGACAGTGGACCAGAGATATGTTACTTCACAAACATATCATAGAATTTCAAGTAAAAAAAAATGCTCAACCAAGTATGATATATATTAGTACTATTTAGAATATCTGTTTAATTCAAATGATGCAGTTCAGTTTGCAAATGCAGGGCAGATTGGAACTGCAAAGATGTGTAAACTCTACTGTTAGTGGCATGTTAATCAATATTAAGAGAAAATACAGAAAAAAAAGATTAACCGGAGTTATATGTTATTTGCTAAAGTAAACTGTCACATACAGTAAGCACCATAATTCATTGGACAGTGACACATGTTTTGTTATATTGGTTCTGTACTCTAGCACTTTGAGTTTGAAAGGATACAATGATATTGAGGTTGAAGTGCACTGTCATCTTTAATTTGAGGGTATTTTCATCCATATCGGATGAACAGTTTAGAAATTATAGAACCTTTTGTACATAGAACAAGTGGTAATCTCTAGTTTTACAAACACAGATATGTGGATATGCTCAGAATTGAAGAGCATTTTTCCAAAACTCACTCAGTCCACTTTGACCAATATTGAGAAAATCAATATTTGTTTTTGTTTATTTTAAATTTAAGTTATTTTGCATGAAAAATCATGTTTCAATACTTCAATCCCAAATAATAATAGTGTAAAAGTTAAACTGCAAATATCTAACCAGTTAGCAGAAAAATAATACCCACCTTGACAAAAATATTTTATCAAAATTGGACTGAGTGAGTTTCGGAAAAATACCTCAATTCTCATTCAAAATTCTCATCTCTTAAACAGCAGAGCAATAACCTTTTTGGTAGAAACAGTTACAAATACAAATCAGAAGTCTAAAAAGTCTTATTGTGGCTTATTGTGGCTAGCTTCAGCAGCTTTACAGCAGGCAAAGAACAGTTCTGTGACAGCAGCATAGACGCTTCCTTCATCGTCATCGCCTTGTCCCTGAGGCGCTTCAGTGTTGATTACGCTACAGTGCCACTCTGGAGCAGGGCCGCCGTTGCATCTTCAAATGATAGGAATTCACAGTGTGCAACGCTTTTTGAAACAGGCTTTATTACTACCAACACAGGTCACAGTTTTGTCAAGGAAGCACGGAAAATGGTTAAGGCAGCCGCCTTGGAATTCTCTATGCAGGTTGTTGTTGTTGAAATAGGCCTAGGTTGTGTTTTATTCAAAAAGACTATGCAAATTGTTTTCTTTTTATTGTTATTTCAAAGTTTTTAGTAGGGACCTCATTGAAGCATTACAATTGCTAAGAGCAAGTTTAAACGTATTATTAATAGAAACAATAGGGTTTGTTTGAAATTAGTGACCTAATTAAGTTAGTTTTACACAACAGGAAATAGAAACAGAAGTATGCTCAGCTTTCTACCAATTTTAAGTTAATAGAGGCCATTCTTAAAATCCATATAGGCTAGTTTAAAAGTACGAAGACAGACTTGTGAAACAGACTGCAGGGGTAACTGCATGGGAGTGAATGGGTAAATGGGTATTCAATTGAAGATATAGAGTCCTAGGGGACACTCAAAATGTTCTTTGAGACCAAGAACAATAGCATGCAGCAACTGAAAGTACATATTGTGCAAAAGGAAGTAGTGGGGTCGTGCTGTATTGTAAATAGTTGTATTAAAGTTTGGAAAAACATAAGTACTGTTGTTATGTGAACTACACTGGTGTAATGTTTGTTATGTAACCCCCCCCCCCCCCATGTTCAACCCCACTTATCTTCCAACAACAAGGCGGTATGGCTGATGGCAAGCATTTTTTGATTTATACACGTTTGCTTAACCCTTATTTATTTATTTTACAAAAATGTCAAAAATTCCTGCCGTGGATGTGTACTCAGTAATAGAGAAAGAGTTATTTGATTAACATGTCTCTTTTTTTAGACTACTGGCTTTAGAAATGGCTAACCATTTATTTTCTATTAAAAATGATCATCTTGGAAAACTTATAGTGAACAGAGCGTTGTAGGTTAAAATACGGGGCATGGCTTACGTACCTAACACACTAATAGAACACAATACTATAATACTACACACAAAATACTTCACTAGAACGCTTCTGATGTTCAAATATGTCCTGTAAAACAGCAGCAACTTACGCTGCTTTTAGACAGTCCTCTTAAATAGTGCAATTACTGCGATAGTATTGACAGTAGAAGTATGGGTGTTGGCTGATAATTTGAGTAAAAAAAAGTTCTGACTTCCTGGTCTCACTTTGACTAAGTGCTAATGCCTTCACAGTAGCCTACTAACGGAATCATAAAGAGTATTTCCTTGTTCTCACCAGGAACATGTGCCGTTTAATGTTTTAATAATATTAATTGACTAATGATTAGTTGACATGCAAAAACGTACATGCCAGGTTTAAATCACATACATGAATATACAAACCAAATGTAACGTTTCCAAAAAATCCAACTGAAAGTTTATCAAGTAGGATTAAACCACGTGGTTTGATTTATTTACTTATTTTTAAGATGAAAATGAGCATGTTGCAACAAACTGCGTAAGACCAAATAAGGCTACAGAAAACGCGATCATTAACGTAAACTCATGTACTTTATTATGCAAGCATGTATGCATGCATGTAAAAATACCGCCACAATGTAGTTGCACGGAAGGCCTACCTTGGCCCAATAACGGTAAATTACTCATTTAGAAACCATGTTTTCACAGTAAAGCATGAATGCCATTTGCTGAAAGCGCCATGCTTCACGAGGCAGCTAGCTAGCTACTTTTCAACTCTCTGTGTAATGTTTTTATCTACACGAGTTAAAATAATTTGTTACAGTTAGTTAATGTGTTAAAGTAGTTGTTCTGTTACAAACTGTGGATTACAATCTTGTAGACTTGGTACATTTGCGGGAACCCCGCCCCTCAGTAGCGCTATCAGGGACTCAAACGTCAATCACAACTGACTAGTGACTGTAGCCTACAGCGCAGAGAGAATAGGGGGTAGGAAGAATCATCACTTGTCAACTCACATTTCAAGCTCTGACATGAGTTAGCCGTCCTCATAAAGTTCAAAAGCAAAACGAAATGCTTAAAACGGGGTTTATAGAAAATGTGCATGAGTCGAATAACATTCGAACCGCTAACTTCAACTTCTATATTTACCATTTTAACGTTATTCCCTCCACATGTGTCCAGAAATTCCCAAGCAACTTTTCAGGTGACTGACTTGAGCTAACGTTAGCTCGTTAAGTTCACCAACGTCAACATTACGACTAAGTTAACTTTCGTACGGGTATTTCTAAACCCGTTACAGCCGACTTGTAACGTTAAATAATTTTCCTATCGAGAAAATATCTTAAATCAGATCCTATAAACAACGTTATATGGACGCCACGTTGCAGGCTATTTTGTATTCAAAATAAAGCAACGCCATAAAATAAATAATACGCCTAACTGTTAATGCGTCTCATTCCGTTTAAAACCACACTTTACAGAATCCTTCCCCGGTGAAAAATGTAGCTAACCTCTTTAGAAATGCACATCCCCACGGTTCTCTTAACTTCACTCGTTTTCGTTGGGTCTTGCTGGCTACCTAGCTAGCTAACGTTAAGTGGTCTGCGACTGATGCCAGCTAGCTAACGTTAGTGTTAGCCAGCTACGCACACTGACAAGAATAAAAACCAGTGTCGCATATAGTTAAAACGGTAAGGGAGAACAGCTTGTTTTACACATACTATCAATAGTTACTTTGATTCGTTGTTTAGCACAAAAGCAGCATCTGTAACATGCAACAAGTTCTAAAGTTAACTCAAAGCGAGGAGAAATATGCCTCAGCATATGAAGGCTATATAGCTAACATTCGTAGCTGTTTAGATAGGGAACTTGTAGCTTCACGTACCGTTGAGATTGGCCTCCAATGCAGGGCAGGGAAACAAGAAAGCGTTTTACTTCAATTTTAGTGTGGTTGCATTTGTTAATTAAGTTGTTTTGCAACTTAATGCGCAATACGATGACTACAACTGACAAGCTCTGTAAGTTTTAAATTGTGCATTTCGCCATTTTTTGCCTTTTCCCGCGAAGCATTTACGTTTTTGTCCCGTCATAATTCAGGAAGTCAGATAACGTTTGCTAATGCTAACGTTAGGTACTACTAGTAGGCTGTGTACTCTACACATTCATATGACCGCATATCATAACGCTGGCAGAGATTGTAGCTGCACAGCAAGCTGTTAATTTGAGTTTTTCACACCACATTTATTCGAAAAGTTTGTTAAATATTTAAGTAATGGGATTACAAGGTCTTCTACTGGTTTTTATTATAATTATAGGCAACCATATTATTAGTTAGGCAACATTTTGCTACACTGTTCGGACTAAATCTGGTTGGCTGCAACATTTGTCTGCGACCAAGAGCATTTACACAATTTGTAATGTAGCCCAAGTGCAATTCCGTTACTTTATCGTCCATTTTGGTTTAAATATCACATTCAGCGTTTTCCGAAAGAAATGTTTAAAGAGTGTTTTATTTGTTAAACTGAACATTATTATGAACATACGCTGCATATTTAACAAAACTTTTTAATAACTTGAAAATGGAAATGATTTCAATAGGCTACATCAGTTGCCCTCTCACGGCAATGCATATAACCTATACTGTACAGCTTTTCCCCTTGAGTGCATGCTCAAAATTTACAGGACCAGCACAGACCCATAACTTTAGGCAGATGCATGCACATGTAGCATAGCCTAATGGTCAATATATAGCCTACAATGTCAATGTTTTCTCTTTATCAGGAGTATTAGACTGGTCTTTCGTCTGGTGTTTTGTCTACATTTTCTTCCAGTTTATTTCTGCTCTATCAATCAATCCTTTTCACTTTTTGAATTTCAGACATATTTTTTCAGCTTTCTTCACAAGTGTGTCAGTTAGGATTGTGGCCCATTATTGCTGCAGTTTATTGCTGCAATGAGGAGGAAAGGTAAGGGAAAATATTTAATTATCCTTGCAAAAATAATTCAGACCCCTAGTGTGTTTGGCAAAATGGCAGATAAAGACCATAAGATGATTTTCTTGCAGTCATTCATATCCATTTGCCACCTTGTGAGTCCTTTTGACAAAATGATCATGGAATCTTTTGCATGGAAACACAAAAAGAGGAGATATTCTGTTTCTAATGGCATTAATGACACAATCCATGGATACAAGCAGAGGTCATAACACCGACCTGTCCACACCTTTAAATAATTCTGTCAGGTGCTTGGACTGTGATAAGTCCAGTTTCAGATACATTCTAGATATCTTTAGCCCTGAACTTGTGTCTCACTAAATCTCTCCAAGGTTTTTGAAGAACACACAGCCTCAGTTGGAACTTTCTGCATGATAAGCTGGTTGCCTGTGGACTCTTGATGGAAAATCTGGGGTGCCCTTTTCAGATATTAAAAAAACTAGCCTGGGCCACCCTTTTTATTTTCAGATCATGTTTTTGGACAATTGCAGCCATATGCTGCTGTAAGCTCATATGCAGACTTGTGTCCCTGAGGGGAAAATAACAAGGGCAAAATGTGTTTATTAGGTTTTGTTTTCCTGCACATCAGTGCAGTCACTGTGGAGCCTATATTTGGAAATTTGTTGGATCTGTACAGCATTACAGGGCAAATTCCACATGAAATTGACAGAGATCATGCTGGCTTTTCCGCCTTTGTCACCTCATCAGATGCCTTAATCAAGATATGGAGTGGCATTGCTCTATTTGTATTCCTCTGTCTAACTCTTGAACAAACACAGACAACAAAAGCAAACAAATAACTTCAGTTTTGTATGGGGTCAGTTATTGCACAGACCCTTAAGAGCCATTACACAATTTTTTGGCTAATAGCAACACTGTTTCTCAGTTGCATTCTTTACTGATTACTGATAATGCAATGAGTCTGAACTAGAACACAATACAATATCACAAAAATAGTTGGTGAATTTACTTACATACCTCAAAAACCTTGAAAAAATACCTAATACCTTGAAATACCTAAAATAAACTTCTTTCTAACAGGAAGGGAGAGAACCAAACGAGACACGTGCACAGTGAATATCTCTTTAACAACCATCCTTTATTATAATTGGTCTCAAATGTTATATATTACATTGTCACAATCATCATGGATTTATTTTCAATATGTCATGTCAAAACAACTTGGCTGATGGCTGTCACACCAATTTTACATAAGGAACAGTGAGGTAATCATTGTGGTTGTAGTAATTCCAATTATACAAATATGTCCTGGTAGCGAAGACACATGGCACATACAAAATTAGGAGGGATGGCCTTTTAATCATTGACATCTTAAAAAATGTACACTGCTGTTCAAAAGTTTGGAATCACAAATGTTTTTTTAAAGAAATCGATACTTTTATTCACCAAGGTGGCATTAAATTGATCAAAAAGTACAGTCAGAACATTAACAATGTTACAAATTACTATTATCATTTGAAATAACTGTTTTTTAATTCAATCTTTACATATGATTGCAAAGCCCCATTTTCAGCAGCCATTACTCCAGTGTACTAGCACACTGTTTTACCTCATCCATAATTAATAATGCTAATGTGGTAATTTGGTACTAGAGAAACCATTCTCATTATGGTGAATGGTGAATGCCTCTTTAATGAAGCTATAAAATGTATTTTTTTGAGTTCCTAAAGTAGAAATAGAATGAAATAAACTGTTTTAAACATTATCAATGTCTTGACTATTTCTTGATCAATGTAATGCTACCTTGGTGAATGAAAGTATCAATTTCTTTCAAAACATAAAAATGTCTCAGTGATTCCAAAGTTTTGAACGGTATGCATGCGCATTAAATAAATAAAATCATAATTTTATTAACATGCACAAACCTTCGTTTTTGTGCGTTTCCCAGGTCTTGTCAGATGATGTATGCCGCTTGTTTATAAATTTGATGCCTGTTCATGTGATTAAATGTAAACACGCTATGAATTCCATAAAAGGCATGCCGGCTTTAGATTTGAGTGCAAGTGTAAGCACATCATCACTCTGCGCCTTGTCATAACAAATAGGGTCCGCCCTACAAAAAGGGTTCCTTCAGGATCTCACGTCGGCTCAGAACAGCGTCATTTTTCGTCACTGTTTAGGTATCTTTTGCCTCCACCAGTGTAAAATAGGCTACCGTAATGTGAACTTAGGTAGCTGGCTAGCACTTTAGATAACGGCGAAATAAATAGTAATTTATTTTGCTTGTCTCTTGACGCAACCGCTACAATATAGCCTATCATCATTATCGGTCACTTTTTATTAGTAAACTAAATTAAATACATGTGTTCCCAACAAGGTTATTATTGCAAACTAAAACAAAGATGAAAACTATGTGAAAAAACATTATCGTAATGAGAGTTTTTGAAAAACTAAACTAAAACTAGCAAACTCGCTTTTCAAACAAACTAAGCCAAAGCTGAAATTGACATAGAAATTGAAAATTAAATAAAAATGATTTGAGCAAATTCGGATAGGTTTGTTAATGTAGTTAAAATCAATAGCCTATTTATGCCTGTTATTGTACAGTGCACTCCAAAAGTGCTCAGACAGTGACACATTTTTTGTTGTTTTGGCTTGTAGAAATAGGGATAGCTGCTACTTTATGGGAATAATGTGCTTTCTTATCTGTTCTGTAGTTACTTCGATGACGTTTCTGTATGCACTTACTGTATGTCGCTCTGGATATAAGCGTCTGCTAAATGACTGTAATGTAATGTAATGTACTCCAGCGCATTGGATTTGAAATGGAACAGTGACCATGCAGTTAGAGTGCATACTTTCAGCTTTAATTTGAGGGTTTTTACATCCATATCGGGTGAACTGTATAGCAATTGGAGCATCTTTACACATAATCCCCCCATTTTATGGCACCAAAAGTAATTGGACAAATGAACATAAACTAAAATGAAATCATCAGATTTAATATTTGGTTGCTTATCTTTTGCATGCCATGCCTTTTCTGATGTCTGTGACCCACCAACATCAATACTCTTGATTTCGTATTTTTAGGTACTCTTACAAGCGATACTATAACCTCTGTGCATTTGAATGGATCTCCATGGGAATTGGGGGGGTGGGACTTGATTAAGCTGTAAATTACACAGGAATAGTATGGAACACATAGTTGTCTAAATGGCTTTAAATCATCAAGGTTTTGAGGTATCAAACGAGCCTCAAACCATCACTCTGCTGCCAGATATGCAGTAGATATGGATGGATCACTTTAAGGGTTTTTTCTCCTGACTTATTTTTTCATAGAGTTCAATAGGAAAATGAGTCAGGAGAAAGAACCCTTAATGTGATCCATCCATATCTACTGCATATCTGGCAGCAGAGTGATGGTTTGAGGCTCGATAGGCACTAACACCCCCCCATACCATGACAGACACTGGCTTTGGAACTTGCATTGGAACAATCGGGATGGTCCTTTTCCTCTTTGGCTCGGAGAACCCAACGTCCATTATTTTCAAAAACTATTTGAAAGGTGGACTCGTCAGACCACAGCACACGTTTCCACTTTGCGTCAGTCCATCGCAGATGAGCTCGAGCCCAGAGAAGTCGGTGACGTTTCTGGATGTTGTTGATATTTGGCATACGCTTTGCGCATTAGTCTTAACTTGCATTTGTAGATGCAGCGGCGAACTGTGTTTTCTGACAATGGTTTTTGGAAGTATTCTCGAGCCCGTGTGGTTATATTCATTACAGAAGCATGTTGGTTTTTAATGCAGTGCCGTGTGAGGGGTCGAAGGTCACGGGCATTCAATATTGGTTTTCGGCCTTGCCCTTTATGCACAGAGATTTCTCCAGATTTTCTGAATCTTTTAATAATATTATGGACTGCAGATCGTGAAATTCCTAAATTTCTTCCAATTGTGCATGCGTTGGACTGTTGGACTATTGCAGTTTTTCGCAAAGTGACAAACCTTGACCCATCTTTGCTCGTAAATGCCCAAGCCTTCGTGGATGCTACTTTCATACCCAGTCATGATAGCATTACCTGTGGAATGTTCCAAACAGGTGTTTTTTTTAACATTCCACAACCTTTCCAGTTTTATGTTGCCCGTCCCAACTTTTTTGGAACGTGTTGCAGGCATCAAATTCAGAATAAGCTTATATTTACAAAAATCAATAAAGTTGAGAAGGTAAAACATTACATATCTTTTCTTTGAACTGTTTTAAATTAAATATATAGAGAATTTACAAATCACTGCTTTCAGCTTTTATTTGAATTTTACATACTTTTTTGGGAATTGGGGATTGTACATACATTTTGATAAACTGTAAATGCTATCTAAGCAAATCTATTCCTCGACAACACAATTGCACCAGTTTGGCAGACAGCAGCAGTCATATGTATTGTATTGGCATGGAGTGAGTTATTCCTAGTGGATCAACTGTGATCTCACTCTAAACATTTTGAAACAGTGCCGTGTGTTCACCGTATAATGTGTTGCTGGCAGTGCTCAGCGCAGTAACATCAGTGATAAATGCCAGCCAGCCCAACAAACCAAAACGAATTTTCTCTGGGATTTTAAAATGTTTTTGAACCATGCGAAAGATTTAGTAAAATATAACAAAATCCCCATGTATGCCACGGAAGGTGCAGGGATGTTGGCTACATATTGCTCAGTAGCATTAAATCTATTCCTCTCATGACTACCTTTCAAAGCTTACATTCTAAGATCCTAAATAGTGACATTTAACACATTTTCACTTGAATGCTGGTTGATAACCACTCAATGGGCCTCATGCAAGAAACGCTTGTACACACAAATTCGTGGTTATGTGGCAGGTAAGAAAGGTTTACGCAATATTATGTCATTCACCATTTTTTCTTTTATTTTGGATTTACTTGTAGATAAGAACAAAATTTAAGAGTGGTCGCAACCTGTCATATGAGTTATGCACAAAGCAAATAGGTCTAAATTATATTCCAAGCAACTGGGTTGTTTTTCATTTTGATTATTAAAAATACAATATGAGTTTGATAAATGGATCACCATAATCGCATTACCATGTTTAATTTATCCTGTTATTTTGTGTTTTTATTGTGAAACATTATATGATTGAAATATTTATTGTAGCCTATTGTAGCCTATTGTAGCTATATAGCAAGCACCCTGCATTTACCTTTCTCAATCTAAAACAGTAGCCTTGATTCCATCAACGTCCAAGTTAATGGCCTATAAATTCAAAATACAACTCGTCCTTCCTCGCTGCCTGGTTGAGAGGAGCGCATAACTTGCTTGATATTATCAACCTGAAATACATCTCGTTTCACTCCAGCCTGCGAACAGCTTATAACATATTTTTTCTTTTCTTTTACCCCCATGCGATTCACTGGCTGAGGCCAGGAAAGTGCACGACTGCTTATTGGTGCAGCAAGACAATACGTATGGGATGTGTCTTGATACGTGAAAAAAAAAATTTTCTTAGTTTGCGCTTCATATAATCCTGAGGTATAATTCAGGTGCGTACGCTGCAAAAATAAATAAAGGAAAAAATCAATGAAAGAAACCAGCACACTGACGTAAAATAAGGAGAAAATCCAAACAAAGGTATGCCGATGTAAATATATAAATGTACTCACAACATGTGCTTGTGTGAAAACATGCAAAAGCAGGTGAAAAAAAAGGTGAAACAAAGAAAAAAGAAAACGTCATCACGTCAACATTTCTCTTGAACTCGTGTCATGGTTTTGCAGGTTGCCGCTGCCTTTCTGTGTGAAGTGGTTTCGCACTTTGGTCCGACTTCTTCGCCGGGATTTTTCCTCCCCATAGCACCTATAGCCTGCATTTTTTCTCTTTTGCACTCTGTTCCCCATTCTGGTTTTCCTGTTTTTGTCTTGCTGAGACTGTTTTTTTCTTGACCGTTTTTTCTACCTCTATTTTTAGTTGCCTCTCGTATTGAGGGTGAGCGGTTTTCTCTCTTTTCATTTCTTCCACTCGAGTCTTTGAGTTTTTCCACCATACTATTTGGGTCGCTATTATTTTATTTTTCTTACCTCCGTTTAGTTCTCTTTCTTATTGAGAGTCTGAGGTATTTTCTGCCTATCGAGCCTCGGGTCTATGTCCTATTTTTTGTTGTTGTTTTGGTTGTTTTTCTTTGGCTGTATGCCGGGAGTCTTTATCCCTGTTTTTTGTTTTTACCTTCCCTGTTGCGGACATGGTTCCGCTTTATTGGTATTCCACTATATGGTCTACTTTTAGATTCCTCTCTGTCGCGTCTGGTCCTCCGAACCCGACTCTCCTTATACTATGTGCTCATGATTCATTAAGACTTGTTAAGACTCCCTTTTTTTCTACCCCTTTTTAGGCAAGATACCAGTTTTATGAATTCATCTTCAAGATACAGGTGGCAGGACAGCTGGCCCTATATGGCATTTTGGGGGCATTAAGGAATTCACGTGAACGCGCATTCATTTCAGTACAGGTGAATTTACACTTGCCTGTAAGAAGATTTCAGTGGTTTTTTTTTTCATTTTTGGTGAAATTTTCTCTCAAGAATGAATATGAGAAAGTTAAGAGAAAAATAAGGGAATGTTCTTGGATGAGGCCCAATATCTACATTTTTGTCTGTGAAGTTAAATATAGGGATGCTAAGTTAGAAAAACCAAGTACTTTGGCAGGTTTTATTTCATTTGATCAGATATTACCCACTGTGAACACAGCAGTTATTAGATTTCATGGTTTTCACAGGCATATAGTGCTGGCATGTGAAACCTGGGATTTATCTTTCTGATATTGCTGCAGTGGCGAGTTTTCCTCGCTCCTGCCAAGTGGCATGATGGTGGGTGTGTATGCTGAAAATGTCTTATCACAGACACTGGCTCTTAAAATGCTCATCTCTGAAATATCATGTTGAAATTATCATTATTATTATTATTATTATTATTTGAAGTGCAGAACACAATTAGAAAAGTATACTGTTTAATTGTGATCATACCATTGAGCAGAGGCACCCTTCTTTGCCAAGATAACAGCACTGATTCTTCTCCTGTAGTGTTTGATGAGGTTGCATATAGCAAGGGATGTGAGACCATTCCTCCATACAGAATCTCTGCAGATCCTTCAGAGTTCTTGGTCCTCCCTTGTCGACTCTCTCTGCAGCTCACCCCACAGGTTTTCAATGGTTTAGGGGACTGGGATGGCCATTGCAAAACCTTGATTCTGTGGCCATTTTTGTGTAGATTTTGAGGCATGCTTTGGATCATCGTCCTGCTGGAAGATCAATCCACAACCCATTTTAAGCCTTCTGGCAGAAGCAGCCAGATTTTGGTCTAAAATGTTCTTGTATTTGAGTCCATGATGCCATTTATCCTAACAAGGTTCTGAGGGCCTTTGGAGGAAAAACAGCCCCACAACATCACAGATCCACCAGCATATACTTCATAGTGGGGATAAGGCTCTTTTCTGTCTAACTGTTGTCTCTTATTATGCCAAACCCACCCTTGGTATTTATTGCAAAAAAAAAGCTTCATTTTTTTTGTTTTGTCTCATCTGACCATAGCACCCGGTTCCAATCTAAATTCCGTTAACATTGAACAAACTCCAGGTTACGTTTGTGGTATGATGACAGCAGAGGCTTTCTTCTGGCAAGCCTTCTAAAGAGCTTGTTGGCATAGAGGGGGTGTCTAATTGTACTTTTGGAGACTTGGTGACCCCAGGATGCAACCACCTTCTGTAATTCTCAAACTGTGATCCTTGACAAAATGTTTGCCTTTCAAACCACGCCACCTCATATTTATATCCCAGTGAAACAGGAAGTTGAGAATGACCACATAATAGTTCCCAAAGACTCAGGTATGCTTAAAAAATTTAAATATGAATGGGATTATAATTTAATTAGGGTTTTTTTGTAACTATTTCTAGTTTGGCCAATAACCATGACACATTTCTTTGAGAATTTTGTTTATGAAGAATGGAGAAGTTATTTGAATAATTTTGCCCAAATGAAAGATTATATGTTTCTAATATTTTGAATGTACAGTCCTGCTGATAAATGACAGGAATTTTGTATAGCCTTTTTTGATCATACTTTCCCAGTTGACTGAATCATTCTGGTGGGCACTGTATAGATTACTGTATAGATTACTATTACGCATTATACATTATTATAGTAAGTGATAGCACAATGCTTTATAGAAAATTTAAAGCAAGGAAAGTGACATGGAAGACACTGAGAGATGTATAAACTTTTGTCAAGAAGCAGATTGTAAAAGCATAAAAGTGTTACCAAAATGCACTAAAATGACTGAAGACAGAAATATAAGTTGTGTTTTTGTCATGAATGAGAAAGAGTTTAATTTTTTAAAATTATTACTAAAATTTAATTTGTATTTTGTAAGATTAGATTTGGAAATATCTCATGAACAAATACAGTATATTTTAAAGATTTTTTCTTCAAACAAACCTAATTGTGTCATCATGTGTGAGTCTTTTGTTTATAAAGTTCTGCCGTAGTCTGCCCGGGTTGGAATCAGCCCATGAGTGTAAGCCGGTAGCTCTGATGAGGATTTTAGTTAGTTTCTGCTTTCCATTTAACTTTCACACAGAAAACAGACATTGTTGTTCAGGTCTAGCTCAAGTGTGTAATGACAGCTCATTAGCCTATGTTCTTTGATCTTTCTGAACAAACATATGTCAGTCCGTCTCAGGGAATTTAGTTCAGAATAAAATAAATGATCTTTGCTTAAAAACTAATTGTAAAAGTGTAAACAAATACAAAGCTAAATAATTTAATTATTTATTATGTCAACTTATCAAAATAAAGAAATGCAAGTAAATATAGGTTCAGTCCTATTGCTGTAAAGCTCAGAAGAGCTGTTTTTAATCTTTGCACATTCCAGATATAATTTTACTGAGGTATATAGCTAAATACCACAAGAGACTATAAGGAAAAGTACTGCTGTTTTTTTTTATAAAACAACAATTGAACAGAAGCATGTTCCATTATTATTGACAATCCTGTCACCTGTGTACATTGTGTTCACTTTTATGAATACAGACGGTGTGCAATGTAAAAGCAAAGAAACTTGGAACTGGATTACAGTCAATATGATATTTCCCTTGCTCTGGCCTCACTGAGAAACACCTTTCAAATCTCAGGCCTCTGATAAATTTAAACACAATTCACTCGTATTCACACCTTTAAGTAAGTAGTGTGTTTTTTTGGTTAATTTCCAGCAAAAAATACAATTAATTTGGCAAACCGCCAGTCTTATCATTTTTTTCAGTAAAGGAACAGTTGCCTACAATTGGAATCCAAGTCCAAAAAGTGCTTAGTGGTTAGATTAAGCAAATCCCTTTGCCTGATTTCAATTTTTGTTAAGTTTCCCTGGGTATTGCAAATTTCTCATTTCCACACATAGTTCAGAAAAACTGAAGTCAATGTCATTAAGCTTGAAATACATTTGCAGGTGAGACAATATATTCCCTTAGTTGTATTAGAATTTGGATAAAAGCGTTTCCTAAAAGCATATAGAATGTGGGACTTTAATTACATTGGAAATGTCAAGGGTTATGAATAGATTGAGGTGCAAAAATGAGTGGTGGGGAAAAAAATAATTATTCAGACATGTCTGAAAATCGAATTTAACTCATGCAATTGTTGCAGGTGACAAGAGAATAGTTGAAGTGTTAATGATTGAACAGGATGTTTGTTAACAATCTGTAATGAAACCTGCATATGCAGCAGGTTTGAAGGTGTAGCATGAAACTGCTGTACCCAGCAGTTTTGTAATGTTCTGATCCACAAGCAGGTTTATTTTAAATCTCTTACTTTACTGCCATCCTGCAGCTAAGACAATGGGCTACATTCATGAAGCGTTCCTAAATATGCACATACATTTATGTAAGAAACAAGTTGGAACGAAAAATTCACGCTGGATTCATCAGACCGCGTGGGAAAGGCAGATTTTTTCGTATTCATGTATGAATCGCATCCACGCGATTTTGTGATTAGCATAAATCCATGCCCATGAATTGCCTTATGGAGTACTCAACTGAGTCTGTCAGATGTGGGCGGAGTCTGGTTTTGGAAGTAAATTCCCTATGACAGATAGAACGGGCTTCGGTTTTCTTGATATCTTGAAATCTGATTTATAGAATGAGCCGAAACGTTCCTGGATTAGCCTGTGTGGTATTAGGATATAGACCATATATTGCATGCTCTAATTTTTTTTTTTAAAGTAATGGATTAATGATTGTAGTTTGACTTGTAGTCCACTTTAACGGACTACATATCCAGTACTGCAACGTACAGGTGGTTCTCGACATGGTCAGAAACTATGCTACAGTTAACCACATAAAGCAATTATAGCTTTTAGTCCATCAAGCTAGCTAGCTAACGTTCGAAAAAAGTGTTTAAAAACGGAGCTGTGTGCTACTGCTGGCTCACGTTATATGACAACGTTTGGAGACAACGCTGCTTGTCCAGAGGGAATTATGGGACATGGAGTTTTTTAACAGTGCCAGCGCTGGTATATTCACACAAAAAATACTAAAACGTAAAATATACTCAAAGCTGGTCCAGAGAAACGACATATTTTGCGAACGGGCGTTATATTGAACAATCCAGGAAATTGATGGTAAGACATAATCACTAGAAATGGTTTAAAAGTAAGTTTTAGTTAATGTCTACGCTCTAAATGAATGTGGAATTTACTTCCGAAACCAGTGTGACGTAGTCACTTGAGTGCTCTATATGGAGGCTGTCATTTCCATTTAAAGGTCCATACCTCGTCAAAATGGCCCAGAAAAAGCAAAGGAAATAATTATTCCGACACTGAACTCAAAGTTTTATTAGCAGATGTTCAATCAAGGAAAAAAAATAATAGTTTAGTATTGTCAGTACCAGTGTCATGAACTTGGAAAGTAAAGGCCTAGCAGGAAATATCACATACCATCAATGCAGGATCACCCCTCACATGAACTGTTAAAGTAGTAAAATAATTTTTTTTTAATGGATTGACATGAAATTGGAGGCGAAAAAATGCATAGCTGCGCATCCACGTCTGCATCGGACTAGCGAGCGCATTGCTTTATCGCAGCCTGGAAATAAATTAAACATTATTAATTTTGTAAGTTTTTGGGGTTCTGTGCATGTGAGTTGTGGTTTGAAATCGGGTAATCATAGGCTACCTTATTTTAGAATCTCTCTGGCGCGCTCAAATTGCGATCACATTGATGCTCGTGTCCCACTGAGCAAAAGCCAGAATCAAGCTCAGGTTTACGTACCGGGATATTATAATATAGCCTGGCTACATTCTAAGTGGTTAAAAAACTTTCACGGTTAAATCAAATTTATCCAGTTTTTCTTCTGAACGCGAGACGGCATTCAGCGTTCATTAGCCTACATTATGGGCCGAATTAAACAGCTTCATAGCCTACAATTGATTAATAGGCGTGATCTAAACTGTTTGCTTTTTACAATTGTAATTTATTATATTTGCAATGTGTATTTCAAAGGCCACATTTAGTCTTGTGAATTTAACAGAAAATAAAAATAACTTCATATTCTAATTATCACTCAGAAGCGACACATTCCGGCATTCTGAATTTACGAACGCAGTACACGTGGTCCTGAGCATGTGTAAAATTTGTTAGTATGTGCAAACAAATCTCAGATACGAAAACATTGATGAATGCCAAAATACGTCAGAATTTGCTAATACGAACGATTTATGTACAAATTCGTTCTGCTCACGTTTCATGAATGAGGCCCAATGTGCGTGCAGGGAAACACAGTGGGCAAGTTATGGGTTTAAAACTAGATAATAATTCAATAATATTCATGATTTGTGGTTATATATTATATATAGTTTTTTAGATCTGTTTGTTTTCATAATTCATCAAAAACTCCAAAAAAAATATTTTTACTCAGTTCATATATCTGAAGCAAGATCACATCATTATTTTTACAAACACAATTCAAAACATTTAGATAATGTTACCAGAAAGTCGAAATATCTCAATAATTGTTATGTCCACCATTCGTTCATGCACGCTAACACTCCTGCTCTTTCTTAGACTTCAAATAGTCTTGACTGTGAGGGAGTTTGAGCGGAGGCACCGAGAGGGATTCTATAAGTTACCCACGAAATGTGGGAACCACTAAGAGGGAAGAAAATAAACACAAAAAGGGGAATAACCCCCGGCGTATAAGCCAAACGTAAACCAACCCAGGGAAATGTGGGCGAACAGTCACACGGACTTAGAGCAGAAATACAAGAAAGAAAGAAAAGAACCGCCTCAGCACAATAGCAAACCAAAATGGGCTCACAAAGAGGTGAGAGGGCGAGACAGAGGTTAAAGAAGGAGAGACAGAAGGTAAACAGAGGTTACAGCCTCCACGACGACTGAACAAAAACCGAAGAAGGAATAAGAAAAGAGAAACAACAAACGTAAAAATAAGTCCTAAGACCTAAACCGTAAACTCAAATCTAAGTGAAGTTTCTGCGTTGCTTTCAAAAGAGAGAAATGCAGTCTTTAAATTCCTATACCAGGTTACTTGGCTATCAAATCAAATCAATATTTATTTATATAGTGCATTTCACAACTACCCAGGCTAAACCCCCACATGCGTGGCAAGAATGACACAAAAGCCGTGAACTGAGGAGGTGCGGAGCTTAAGTAGCGCGGAGCGCACCTGCAAATAATGACGAATGATCAGTCCCGGAGAGAGAGAAAGCACGTCAGGAGCACTCCCACGCAGGCCCGAAAGGCAATGCCTGAAAAAACCTTGAGCAGGCAGAAAACTATGACACTGACAAAGCTTTGAAGTATGTTTTGGGCAATGAAGGACCATTCCAGCACTAAACTGCAGTAAAATTCAAAGTTTCTAAGGGGGCAGTACAATGCACCTTACAGAGATTTTCAAAATATACCGTAGCATCACAGGACAACCTCTGGAATAATGTGGATTCTGATATTGTGCACAAGCGTATAGAATCAATGACAGAAAAGTTGTAAATGTGGGAAAATAGTGTACATACCAAATATTGTGAAATTTTGACTTTTTGTTAATATTAGCAACATGTTTTGACTTGGTTACCCTGCTGTTTTTCTTGTTGGCTCAATTTTCTTTTTGATATTGTTTTTGATACTGGCGTGTCTGAAAGTACACGATCACTGAAAGTATCTTCCAGAATCTGTTCAGGTTGCTATAGTGTTCACAAATATCGAGCTGAGATTCAGAGGGAGCGTTAGAAAGTGAAGTTTCTCTCTGCCCTGATGCAGGCTGTCTTACTAACTAGTCCAAGCTGTATTCCAGTTATTGTGTGCACACACCAATCCAATACACCAGTTACTATGGGGTCGATTTACTAAGATCCCAAATAAGGGGTGTTATTTTGCGGCCGCAGCCAAAGCATTGCACGTGTTATCATTTCACACTTTCTGGGTGATCAACTAAGTGTCATCATGTAAATTACTCCAGCCGCATACAGCCATATTTAAATGAGAGATTTTGCGTTTTTGGAATGGTTACACTGAAAATGGTAAAAAGACTGGCAGCAATGTTGCCAGTGAAAAACCATGATGTCTCTTATTTTCTGTTGGGCGTTAGCCCAACTATGCTTAGCCTACTAGCACTACTCGCGCCGTTGGTGTCATATAAAATCACGTTTCCATTTGATCATGGGTTTTATTTTGATTTGTAGTTTTTATTTGCTTTATTATTCACTGTTTGTTATAATATACATGTATTGTGTGTTTGATTCAAATACTAGTTACTCTTGTATCTGTAACACGATTTGCTCAATGATTAAACGTGTATTTATTGTACTGTTCATGATGCATGTATTCACAAATTCTCTTTTTGTGTATTTTGAGCGTTAGCTAGAATGGGCCAGTTAATTGGCTCCCAATGTTACGCAATCATTCAGAATGTTCAGTTATGGATATTCCAAACACACCCGTACGTGTCTTGCTACAATAACAGCCGTCAATGTATCCATTGTGTGTCTTAATACCTCCAGTTGTACTAAAATACACACACAAATACCTTTCCCAAACTTGCTTTCGGGCTTAGTAAACCAATTTACATGGGCTAAAGCAATATATTTGCATGACCTCCTCCCACTATTTTGCGAAGAAAATCCATGTATCTTTCTATTTTAACACACGCAGTGCTCTTTGCACCTTGTTAGTTGATTTTTGTGGGTGGTAACAATTTTACACATGATTTGAGAATGGGGCACAAAGTTTATGACAGAAAGCTGCTGAAGTCATGGATTTTACTGTAAAAAAAAAAATATTTAATCTTCAACGGAATGTTTTAAAAATATCGAAAAGAAACCTAAATTATTTTGGAAAACATTCCAGCTATACAGTTTGCTTCAAAACATGGTAATTATGAATGTTTTTTTTTTTGGATAATGTGTTACGGCTGATGCTCATGTTTTTGGATACACGTGCTGCTGTGAAAAAAAAATTCTTTGAAAAGGAATAAAAATTTGAAATGCTTAAGAATGATTATTTGATATGGACAAACTGCCCCAGGGAAACATTTTCTTTGGCCAATGTTAAATTGAGATTTTTATTCGTACATTTGTAAAAATCTCAATGTCAAAAGATCTCAATAAACATAGACTTATTGGCAGTTTTCCAGCAAGAATGTTCACCCCTTGATGATCTACATAATGTACAAGGTCATGTCAACGTTTAAAAGACAAATACATTGTCCCTGGGAGAGTAGGTCTTATTTTTGGTATGTCTGGCTTTAAAAAAATATAAAAATAATTTGGAAATTTTGGTCAAATCTAACTTAAAGGTGCACTATGCAGGATTCCTTACTCTTAACTGTTATAAAATAACCATGCACAGTCATATTTATGATGTACTAGCAATCTCTGTTGAAAAAAAATAATAATTCTGAAACCTTGCCTGTATTTATTATTCTATGATGTGTTCGGGACTTTTCTGGGCGTGGCGCTCTTTTTTGTGTGGGGAGGGGTGGGTGTGGCTACAGAGCCTGTGGTGTGGGATCAGGCCTTTGTTGCCATTGCCAGCTCGCGAGTGCTACTGCAATGGCGGAGGTGAAGAAGAGGAGGTACAGCGAAGCAACAAGCCTGCAGGGCATGTTCAAGAAGAGGAGTCAACCTAGGATTTTCTTTCCCTCAATGGTGACAGCTGAAGTTTACAAGGGAATGAAAGGTAACACAGAGATAGTGTTTTCTGTTGAACGTGTAAGTAGGCTACATTATATATGCATCATGCTACATTAGGTAACTAGGTGGCTGATGTTGGGTACCTTTTTGATCAATTTAATATAACGATGTAATATTACGTTGTATTTCAGAAAGTAAATATTTGTATACAAATATCTTCATAAAAAAGTCATTTACTTTACAATGGTATTGGCTATGATAGACAAGATATGGTCTGCTAATGTTCGGCTACTTATTCTACACACGATTTCATCTTTACTCCCAGTTCTAAATTAATGTTCAGAATAACATCCAAACACTGAACAAGCACATTATCTTTTCAGCCAGACATTTCGGGCACTGAGCCAGCTGAATTTCTCACTGCCACGTTTTAAAACTGGAAGTGGTCCTGAGATCACAAGTTTGTAAATGGGTTGACATTTATAGACCTATAATGAAATAAAATTGTTCTTTAAAAAAATAAAAAATAAAAATCTGAGTTTTTTTTTTATGATCACGAGAGCTTGATGTTGTAGCCTATGTCATCCGCTCTCGCATCAGGAAAACAGGTTAAAATCCTTGAAACCACTGCCAACAATTGTGTTGCAAACATAGAATCTCCAATTACAACTGCGTTCGTTGGAGATGGCAGTAACGATGAGCCAGATACATTCTTAGCTTCAGAGGTGGAAGGTCCAGGTTCAGAAAGTAAAAGTTCAGTATTTTGTTTCAATCGCCTGGATTTGCTAATTAGCACAATTTTAAGCCAGGAGGTAGAACCAATAAGTGAAATCAGCTGGCTCAGTTCATGGGTTGAGGAAAACCATGGCAGGACTTTTATTTTCTGACCCCTGGGCTGTGTTTGGAATGGCTCACTCATTCACTCCCTCCCTATACACTACTTAGGGAAATCTACATAGAGCACTAGATAGGGATTCACTGGTGAAAGAAAAAGACTATTTCGGTCACTACCGTTTCTGAGCAGGTTACTTAGCAACATGCGATGCTTGCGTGACAGCGGTCAACGGCTTGGTGAGAAAGCATGCAAGAAATAGTAAAAAAGTGTTATTTTTTTATTTTGAACAAGAGTTTTGTTGTCTGGTTGTAGGTAGATAGGTAAGTTAGGTAATTAGGTAGCAAGCTAGCTAATTAAGTTGCATTTTCCATTAAACATAGTAATAATTGTTAAATTATAAAAAAATTTTTTAATTTTGTAATATATTTAATCTACCGCGTTTATTTATATTTTGGTTATACAGCCGACTAAACTGATTTAACATACAAGATGAAACTTGCATTTATATTGACATTTGTAGAACAGTGCAGGCTCAGCCATTGCCATCTTGACAAACAAAATGTCTATTTAGGGTGTCAAATTTGACATTTTGAATTCGGACACTCTACAAAATGGCTGATACCCTAAATAGTGCACTATATAGTGAATAGTGCGCGATTTCCAACACAGCCCTGGACTTTCCACCTCTGCTTAGCTTAGCGGACACTTTTATCCAAAGCAACGTAGCCTACGGTATATAAATGCATGCATTGAAGTTGGGGAGCTGAGGACTTCAAAAGAATTTCTAAATTGTTAATTGAATCATTATAACACTGCCTAATTACTGTTACCATCCATATAGAACAATGCATGTTGCAAAAAATGTTATTTAAATTTTATCTTTGACATTTTTTGTGTGTTTCGGAGTGAATTGCTGCACACCAAAAGGTCTTGGTCGAGTTGGAATCACGGTCAGAAGCTCGAGGAGTCGCGCCCTGTAGAGGAAGTCGCGCCCTCCTTCATACTACCGGCTGACAGGGCTGTATAGCGGTGGTTCTCTAGCGGTTGCTACATGGGGGGAATTGAATTAGAATAGGGGTTCAATTGGCTACTAAATTGGGAGAAAATGGCATATGACAAATGTCAGGTCATCAATGGATCTCATTGGGTCTAAGAAGAGATCTTTGTTTTCAGTGATCTAACTGTACCTCACTGTGGCTGGCAGTTTCGTGTTCCTCCTTCTCCCTCAATGTCTGTCCTATTCTGCATATCTTGTCCTCATTCGAAATTTATTACAGCTAATTGTAACCACTGTGATATAAACGTTTGTAATTTACACACATATTTTATCTATGGATTAACACTTCACATTCAAACTCACTTAGAGTTGATGAAAACTAAAGAGTAACTTCAAAAAACAACATAATTTAAGGAAGAAAACCCTGGTTCTTTGCACATCTCACAAAGGTTCCAATAAGGTGGTAACGCAATCACAATTGATTGTAATACACTGAAATTGTGAATATTAACAAGACCTGTCATTGCTAAGCTGCTTAAAGCAACTTATACCTAAAGGCCAAACCATGCTTTGTGTCCATGTCTACTGGTGTAATTCTGTCATTTGCAATTTAAAAGTATGTGTTGAAACCTGACTGTTTGATTGCTGCATTGCAGTGTTACCTAGGTGTGAAATGTGAAATTAAATAGGTGTGAAGTCAGTTTGATTTCACATTTGTTAACAGTGATTCATTTGCTGCATGTTATATGTTCTGTGTTGACTTGCAGTTACTAATATGTAAATACACCATTAAGAATCACTTAATTCCTACATCATATAACTTTTCTTGGTCTGATTGAGGCCATCACCTCACTAGAGGCAGATTAATTATTTTGTTGAAAAACGTGGGCAATTTGTCTGTACAAAAACCCAGATCTTTTCCCATGTTGTCACCCAATTTAAATAGTCAAATTGTAATTCTAGGCCTACATCATCTCGGCAACATAGACCAACATTTCCGGAGCTTGTTCATGCTACAATTTACATTATTTCAGCGTTTTATTTTCAGTTCAATCAGACAGCATTTTGCTGCACCAGAGGAGCAAGAACCCGATCAAGCAAAGGGGATGCTATTGCACAGTGGGGCGGAGGCATAGCCTGCGAGACTGGAATCCATAAGCAGCGAAGAAGGAGCACGTAGAATCAGCACAGCAAGCTGTGCAATTCTTTTAGCATTTTAATTGTAATTAACCTTGTTTTGTCAGCCCTCCACATGTTTAATTCTCCTGGTGGTAGTTGCCCACTCTATCTCTCCTCTCCCATGTAATTTAGCTCTAATGTTTCTTTTGGAATTGCCTGATCCTCTCCACAACAAAGTGTTTCTTTGTGTGCCACCACATCAAATAACAAATATGGCAACATTTTTCCATTGGTTTGTCTTTTTCAGACTGTACCTGTGCAGCCAAAAATGTACAGAATATCTGAATGTGTTTTCCAATGGCAAGATTAGATTTTTCAGGAACTAATAATACAGCTCTACCACGTGTTAGTGTTAGCTCATGAATTTGAAATAGATGAGGTTGATGTCATGCTCAACTATTCATTTATTTCGCTTTATTCACAGAAGTGACAACTTTCTGTATAATCTTTAGTAGTAGTAGTAGTAGTAGTAGTAAGAGCAACAATATCATCATCTGTATTCTGTAATCTGATTTATGACTAAAGGTCATAAAGTGCATCCACAGGCATTTGAATAATTACATCTTTGGTTACGGATCAATGATGGACGCAGTGCATTTTTCATTTGCATGCAGACATTACATGTACGGAGCTGTCCCCGCTTCAAGGACTCCTGGCCAAAGTCACCACTGCCACTATCAGGAACTGATACTGAAAAGTGAGCACATTAACACTCTAAGAAATGCAATGTATTTGTCAGCTGGAATACATAACATGAGAAAATGTGGAGAGGAGCAGTGACAGAAATGAAAAAATAAAAAACCCAACCAGCACACCCTGGCTGATTATACTGTTACAATTACCTGATGAGCAAGTATTTACCATAGACATCTCCCTCTGCAGCTCTCTGTGACCTAAAAGTGGACACATAGGGGTCGATTTACTAAGATCCCAAATAAGGGGGGTTATTTTGCGGCCGCAGCCAAAGCATTTGCACGTGTTATCATTTCACACTTTGTGGGTGATCGACTAAGGAAAAAACAGTTACACTGTAAAAAAATATATATCTTGTAATAAAATGGTGAAAAGACTGGCAGCAATGTTGCCAGTGAAAAACCATGTAATGAATGGGGAAAAAAATTATAAACATATCCTGTTATTTTAGGAGACTCAACAACAATTCTAATTAGCCTATAGGCTACTGTTACACTGAACAAGCTGGCGGTGTCTTAGTTTCTGCCAGGAGTTACAAATGTTTTTCAGGACTGAACTGATCGTAACTATGCTTAGCCTACTAGCACTAGGGCGTACTCGTGCAGTTAGTGTCATATACAATCACATTTCCATTTGATCATGGGTTTTATTTAGATTCTTTAGTTTGTATTTGCTTTGTTATTCACTGTTTGTTATAATACATGTATTGCTTGTTTTATTAAAATACTAGTTACTTTTGTATTCTGTAAACGATTTGCTAAATATTTATTTATTCTTACTGTTCATGATGTATGTATCCACAAATTCACATGTTTTGAACATTAGAATGAGAGCCATCATCTTATCGATTGTGTGTCTTAATACCTGCTTTCTATTTGTACTAAAATGCACCCGCAAATACCTTTCCCAAACTTGCTTTCAGGCTTAGTAAATAACTTTATACATGCTAAATCAATCTATTTGCATTGCAGTTTTTAAGGCCTAGGCCTACTTACGCCACCATTTGCTTACTATTAATTGTCATGTACTGGGCTCCTGGTCCCATTCTGTGATTGTGGGCTACTACATTTGTGTGTGTGTGTGTGTGTGTGTGTGTGTGTGTTAAACAGTTCATATTTTATTTTTAGTTTATTTTGCTGGCCTGAATAAAATGACACATAACATAGCAACATTTTCTCTGTAGCATTTGTTTTCCAACTTAGATATTTCATGTTCTCTGGCATAGGCCTACCAAAGCAAATCTTATTCTTATTTACTTTATACCCATTCCTATTAAAATTCTGAAAGAAAAAAAGCTGTGCAAAACGAAGGTTGTTTAACTGATATATGAACCGTTTTTGTCAAGGATATAGTTAAATAGGATGAGTCAGATCTCTTGGAAGCACAGGGAGAACTGAGAAATATAATGTAAACACTGCAAAATCACTTCCCTAGAAAACGGCAGTTGCATAGCATTACTCATTTCTTCCCAGGAATGGAACAAACCTTTGAGATCAGGGTCATAGCAGTGTGTATAATTTTAGATGCAGTAATGATTACACTTCATGGTCTTCTGTTCTAGTTTTTAAAGGGGAGAGAACATTCTTCATTTATAAAACATCCATGCAGCACATACCAGACGTGTTCAAATTTGTTGGTACCCCTGGTAAAGATGAGTAAACAACAATTTGAGCACATCTGTATATGTTTCACAACATCTCAAATGTGTTTTTGGTTTTTTAGTCTCAAAGTAATTACATTTCTTCTTTAACATGATATACTGAACCTACTACACACAATGTGCATCATAGTGACCGGGACCACTTATTTGTCAGCCAAAATGGCGGGTAAATGGCTATGCTTTTTTGGGGCTGTTGACAATTGTATCACATGGGGTTTTCCATTATCATTCATAATCAGTTCATAAAGTAACAAGTCTAGTTATATTTATGTTTAAAATAAGGTTTTTTGTGTAAGGTTTGGGACTGCACATGTTGATGTGACTGTGGAAAGCACATTCTGTATTTTACATAGTCTCTCTGTGCAGTTCCTCTATTGTCAGGCTCTGTGTCAGCTTTGGAGAGTAAAAGGACATTGAGGATGAGGTGTTGATTTTCAAAACGAATTACTGACAGATTGGAACACCAATCAGAAATCACAAAGGAGCATCTCAAAATTTTGTCTACAGAATAAAGTTACCTATTTCAGCCGACGCTATATGTTTTCTTTAAGATCTAGTATGTAGCATTATGTGTTATTTACTGCATAATAGAATTGTCATTTGTTTATTGCAATGAAAACTTTAATGGACTGTTTCATAAAATACACAGTGCCACAAGATTTCAGAGGGAACATCGTAAGCAAGATTATTTTCTAATAAAATGTATTAGTTAACTAAATTCACATTTACCGTTGAACATGAGTATGGATCTCATCTGCAGCCCACAAAGGTTTCTGACAAGCCTTTGGGAAATCTTTATCAATCTCTCTGTTTGCTGAGCTTATGTACTGATTACTCACTTACTGCCCATGAGTTTTACTTGATCCTCCATCATTGACTACACAGGCAAAACTGAAACAATAGTATTGTCAGGGCAATTTTTCCAGACTGCCTTGCAAGTTACCTGCTGGCCATTGGCTAGGCATGGTATATGAAATTCTTTCCATATCAAGTCAAGAAAGAGGCAAATACACATCCTGTATCAATGTGTACAAACAGAGTTTGTAAAGCCTACATCGATGAAATTACTCACTTAAGTATATCATCTGTCACCTCCATTTGTGATCTGCAGTACTTACATCTCGCGACACCAGGATGCCTCAAGTTAACAAAGTGGGAAGAATCCAAGCCAGAGAAAGAGTTGCCATAGGCTTATAAACTACTGCACCCTGATTGGAGCCCTGGGGTATTGTGGAGGAGCCAATCACATTATAGAATTTTGACATTTAGGCTGCCTGTCGGACACCGCTCTGCTGATTGGCACTCTTTTCTCTTCAGTCTCATCTCTTGAGGCATATAGGTTGTTAAACAGACCACTGGAGGAGAGCATGCGCTTCAGCTGCAAGAAGCACAATGTTAGAATCCTAAATGGAGGAGGAAAAAAGTGTCAAAATCAGAACAACAACAAACAGATCTATGCCACAAAGCTGTAAAATCAAATCTCTTCACTGAGGAGACCTCCATTCACCCTCTCACTATTGCCATCAGATTCTTTTTTTCAGTCTGTCATGTATAAAAAAACATTTCAAAGGTTTTTTCATTCCTTCTTCAGTATGCATTCTGACCAGTAAAAATAATTTGAGTCTCCATTGCCTATAATCACATTTTCATTATTTCAACAACTATGGTGGAGTCATACTACAATGCTCCATGTATACTCCAAAATGAAAACCTGATGGGACTGGGCTGTGAATTCTATACAAACTCCAAGCAAGAGTGAATAAGCCTACTGCAGCTAGAGGGAAATTTCCCGCCAAGTTTACGGTGACTTTCAGGCAGTGCAGTTGTACACAGAGGATCAGGGGTTCAATCCCGTGTTCTGCCAGATCCGAGTATGGCCAGTGTCTTGAGGGAGCGAAAAATTGGGCGGCCGCTCCCGGAGTGGAGGAGAATTGTCGCGCACACAATGGTCCTGGGTGAATTAGAATCACGATCAGGGGCTCGAGGAGTCGCGCCCTGAAGAGGACGTGGTGCCGTCCTTCTTATCGCCAGCTGACGGGGTTGTGTAGCGGCAAATTCTCAAGTGGTTGCTACGTGGGGAATTGAATTGCTATGAGATATAATTGGCTACCTAATTGGGTAAAAAAAATTTTTTTTTAAATAAATGTTACAGTGACTATTTCTCCATGGTGCAATAAATAGGCTTTTCACCAAAATTTTTATTTATTTTTTTGTATTATTTTAATAGTTTTTTATATAAATTTGCCAAATTTTAATTGAATGTTCAATTTGCAAACTATTACAAGCTTGCTCGTCTACGCCCTCTGTTGCCAGCTTGGGAGAATGAAGACAACCCGCGGTTCTCCTCTGAAACATGCGGTGTCAGCCAGATTCGTGTTTTCACACCGCAGGCCCAAACCACGTGTGAGCAGAGCGGGGTAGAGGAGACCCAATCATAGACGTGTGCAGAGAGCAATGAACACTGTTATCCGTACAAACCGAATCCTTCCCATATATCCCTTGGGCGACACAAAGCCAATTATGCCACTCTGCCCTGCGGAGCTACTGACCATTAGGGCCGCCCCCAAATAGTCAACCAAACCAGTGGATCAAAAGAACTTGGTCCACCAAAATTTTAATTAGTCAAATTGTAACAGTGTGAAAAAGTAGTGGAACTATTCATTCTGGACGTGCACCTTGTATCAAACAATTGGTGTCTATTAATTAAGGAATAGATCAGTTGTAAAGAATTTTTAAGAATGACCCCAAAAAAGTTAAACGTAGCAACAATTCGCCTATAATTCTCAAAGGCCGGCTTCATTGTCAGCTTCAACGCAGAGCTCACTTCTCCCGAGCAATGTCAACAAACTCGTGTTCTTCACGTATAATATGAGAAGACTGTGATCTGAGAAAAAACAGCAGTGGGTAGGCCTAATGTGAAGAAGTTCGCTGGTCACAAGTAGGCTAAAACACACTTCTACGTTGCCAATATAGATTATAATTAATCTAAGTGTTTCAGTTTGCTGTGTTTTTTATTTATTCATTTGTTTATATAATTTAGCCAATTTATTTGCATTTAAAAACAAAAAATATATATATATTTTTTCTATCTAGTTTTGATAACCATGAAGTTGTTAAATTAGCAACATTGTTTTTGCTTTTTCGTATCACCGGACAGAAGGCTGTTTTTTTCTTTAGTTATTTACTATTTTTAAGTTGTGTGTTGTTATAAAAAGTATAAACAAAAATAACAATGTTAAATGTCTCATTGCTTGTTGTTCTGACACATTCATTTACCACTTTGTCTATGCCATTAATAGCCTACAGCGCGGGCCATACGCAAACCGATGCTGTTAATAGGCAGCGCAGGCCAGCAAATCGCAGCTTGTGCTTGTCGCTATAATTGATATTTTAAATGCTCATAATGACGGTTTTGTATTTTTCTGTAATATAGTATATATATAGTGTATACAGTGCCCTTCACAATTATTGACACCCCTGTTATAGATTGTAGGGTTGTAAAAAATTTACCTTTTGGTGAATTAGCTTAATTTCACACTGAAAATAATTTGAAAAATCCAACCTTTAATTGAAGTTAATTTATTCAGAAAAAAAAATTCCTCATCAAAATTTTTTTATTTTTAACAAAACCACATGTGCCACAATTATTATATTTTATTTTTAAAAGTTGATCAGAGTGTTTAGAAACTTTCAAGCTGTAATCCATGACTTCCTGTTTCACTGGGGTAAAAATATGAGGTGACACAGAGGTCATATTCCCTTATTCATACATCAACATGGGAAAGATAAGAGAACACACTAATCAAATGAGGGAAAAGTGTGTTGAGCTTCATAAGTCAGGGAATGGCTATAAAAAAATAGCTACTGACCTGAAAATGCCTATATCTACCATTAGGGCAATACTTAAAAAGTTAAAAGCAACTGGAACTGTCACTAACTTGCCTGGAAGAGGACCCAAGTTTATTTTGCCCCCACGCACAGTGAGGAGGATGGTAAGAGAGGCAAAGAAAATCCCAGAGGATCACTGTTGGAGAATTACAGAGGAAAGTAGCATCTTGGGGTCATCAAGTCTCCAAAACTACCATTAAACGTCACCTCCATGCTAACAAATTATTTGGAAGGCATGCCAGAAAAAAGTATTTCCTGTCATTTCACCACAAACGTAAGCGCCTGGAGTTTGCTAAACGCTACTGGAACTTTGACTAGAACCGTGTTCTATGGTCAGATTAAACAAAAATTTAGATTTTCGGCAACCAACACTCAAGGTGGGTTTGACGTGAAAAGAAGGATGGCTATACTGAAAATAACCTGATCCCCACTGTTAAGTATGGTGGAGGTTCCGTGATTTTGTGGGGCTGTTTTCCCTCCAAAGGCCCTGGGAACCTTGTTTGGGTACATGGTATCATGAACTCTATGAAATACCAGGAACATTTTTATCTGAATCTGGCTGCCTCTGCCTGGAAACTAAAACTGGGTCGTCGTTGGATCTTCCAGGAGGACAATGATCCAAAACATACGATCAAATCAACAGAAAAATAGTTAACTGAACACAAAATCAAGCTTCTGCCATGGCCATCTCAGTCCTCTGACCTAAACCCAATTGAAAACCTGTGGGCTGAGTTGAAGGGGAGAGTGCACAAGAAAGGACCAAGGACTCTGGATGATCTGGAGAGATTCTGTAAAGAGGAATGGTCTCAGAATCCTTGCTCTGTATTCTCCAACCTTATTAAATATTACGGGAAAAGACTCAGTGCTGTTTTATTGGCAAAGGGATGTTGTACAAAGTATTAAATGCACAGGTGCCAATAATTGTGGCACACATGGTTTTGTTAAAAATAATTATTTCTTGATGAGGAATTTTTTTTTCTCAGAATAATTTTACTTTGTGAATCTTTCATAACCCTTTTTACTCATCTTTACCAGGGGTGTCAATAATTGTGGAGGGCACTGTATATATAGTAGATCAGATGAAAGTCAAACCATTTTCTGATGCTGAAAAATATATGTTTAAATAATTCAAATGAATATCATAAATGTGCGATGGTTAGTCGACTATAGGTTTGAACTGACGACTACAGGTCAACTAAGCAACTCTTTGGTCGGGGGCAGCCCAACTGGCCACAGTCGGCACTGGCACAGGTCGGATTCAATCCAAGACTGTGCTCATTCATACAGCGCAAGCAGCGCTTTACCACATGAGCTACCCAGCAGTCCCGAAATTTGTTATTCTTAAAGTAAAAAATAGCATGCAGTTTCGATTTATGGGTGAAATCTATTTAATGGTTTCAGTTTAAAAAAAAAAAAAGAAAGCATACAATGGAGCACAGGTATATCATCACACCAAAATGAAGTTAGCAACAGAACTTTCTTCTGAAAGACTGAAATCACATACAAACAATCCATTCCTGCTAAACTTTAGTTATTTGGCAAGGGAGTGCTACAGGGTGAAATGGCTGCTTGCCATTCTGGTTTGGCCCATCTAGAGGTCACAGCCCGAATGGCTAAATTGAATTTCTTCTAAAAAAAAAACACCAGCAATGAAAACTTAATACCTTATAAAAATGTTAGAGATTCTTGAAAAGCAAGGTGTGCAGGTAACATAAAACAATGCTTCTGGGAAGAGCCTGTTTTGCCACAGTGTAGTTTACAATTTACAAACTGCCATAGTTCACACATGAAGTGTTGGATAATTAGAGAGAAAGATTGTCCTCTTGTGTTTAACACGACAAAATTTTATTAAAAATCCTTTTACCTGGAAGACAAAAGTTATTTCTGTTACTTGTCGATTTTTTACAGAAGCCCTGAAGAGCAAGTGAAATTTTTTTTTAAGAGCCATCTCGTTTATATGAGATAGTAAGTCGTTTATACGAGTTATTATCTCGTTTATACAACTTATTAAGTCATTTTTCCAAGATAGTATCTTGTTTATATGAGATAGTAAGTCGTTTATACAAGTTATTATCTCGTTTATACAACTTATTAAGTCGTTTTTCTTGTATAAACAAGTTAATATCTCGAATAAATGAGATAACGCGTATAAATTAAATAATAACTTGTATAAACAAGATAATACCTTGAATAAATGAGATAATAACATGTATGAAGAGATAATGGGCCTCATTCATGAAACGTGAGCAGAACGAATTTGTACGTAAATCGTTCGGTTTTGCATTTTTGCCCGTATTTTGGTATTAATCAACATTTTTGTGTCTGAGATTTGTTAGTACCGCCGAACAAAATTTACACCTGCTCCAGAGCATGCGTACCTTGTTTGTAAATTCTGAATGCCGGTAAATGTAGCTTCTGAGTGATAATTAGAATATTAATTTATTTTTATTTTTTGTTAAATTCACAAGACTAAATGTAGTCTTTGAAATACACATTGCAAATGTAATAAATTATGATTGTAAAAAGCGAACACTTTAGATTACGCCTATTAATCAATTGTAGGCTATGAAGCTGTTTAATTAGACCCATAACGTCTAATGAACGCTCCCAGTAGCCTACTATTTTTTCTAATTTGCTAAAAATGGAAATTCTACATGACTTTACATAAGCTATGCTATAACACACATTTAACCAATGCACAAAATGTTCTTTAGAGTGGTTTACATGTCTGTAGCCAGGGTTGCAATTGTGGTTAACAGCTTAATCCAGCTAATGCCAGAGTACATCCAGTTCCCCTACAAGATGCTAAGACATGTGGAGGTAAAGCGGGGTTTTTATGAAATTGCCAACCCGTCCAATGTTATCGGTGCCATAGACTGCACACCCCAGTGCACGTTTTTGTTGAGAATTCGGTGAAATGCCATCTTGCGTTCAGGGTGAAAACCGGACAAACTGGGATAAACAACTTTATTTAAAAGTGAAAGTTTATTAACCGGTTAGAATGTAGCCAGCGGGCTATATCCCAGTAAAACCTGTGCTGTGTGGGAAACGCGCATCAATGTGACCGCAATTAGAACGCGCCAGAGAGATTTTTAAATAAGGTAGCCCATGTGATTAGCCGATTTCAAACCACAACTCACATGCACAGAAACCCAACATAATTACAAAATCAATCACGTTTAATTTATTTCCAGGCTGCGATAAAGCAATGCGCTCGTATTGATGGTACATGTTATCTCCTGCTATGCCTTTACTTTACCAGTTCATGACGCCGGTACTGAAATATAAAAAAATAAATTTTCCTTGATTGAGCATCTGCTAATAAAACTTCGATTTCAGTGTCAGAATAATTATTTCCTTTGCTTTTTCTGGGCCATTCTGACTAGGCATGGACCTTTAAATGGAAGTGACAGCCTCTATATAAGGCAATTCATGGATGTGGATTTATGCTAATCACAAAATTACGTGGACGCGCATCGTAAGTGAACACAAAAAAATCTACCTTTTCCACGCGGTTTGATGAATCCGGTGTAAATTTTTGGTAGCAACTCTCTTCGGACATAAATGCATATATTTAAGAACGCTTCATGAATGAGGCCCAATATCTCGAATAAACAAGATAATAACTCGTAAAAATGACTTAATAACTTGTATAAACGAGATAATAACTCGTATAAACAACTTATTATGTCGTATAAACGAGATAGCTCTTCAAGAAAAAAATTTTCACCTTGCGCTTCAGGGCTTCCGTAAATTTTCCATGTGAATGCAACACGAGGGTCAAATATCTTGCTTGGTGTTTTTCTTTTTCCCTTTTCCCTCCAGTCAGAACATCTCAGTTTGGCAAAATCAGCACACTTATTTTCCATCTCCTTGCTTTTTTGGTCAATGACAGTCAGCAAACTGTGCTGTTTTTGTTGTATTTCTCCAGATGCAGCACATTCTACAGCATCAGAGAAGTAATGTATTTTTGGAGCTTGCTCTGCTAATCAGACAAAGGTTAACCTCAGATTAAACTGTTCCACTTTGTGTCATTACGTGCTTTGAGTCTGTGTGCAGCATTTACGCACACTGGCATTTTAACTATAGCAATCATTGAAGACGGCTGTGTATGTGAACAAACAGTCGAGTCTATGGTCATGGGCAAAATGAAGTTACTCTCCTGTGGGGTCATGCAATGAAGACTGCAAGAGGTTAGGTCACGGCGAGATGGGAATCGCATACCAACATATTTACCCATGCCGTGGCATGAGGCTATGTTTCACACCACAGGGATTTCACACTGTGAGATGAGCTTTTGCACTTTTGAGTCAATTGAAAACATAAGGTCACATTGTAGGTTAAAAGTTTTGCGAAAAACACCAAACACTAAAATATACGTACATTGCCAATGGGCATCCAGCTTATTTCAAATGTGGAATTCATGATATTTGAAATTGTGAAGATAAGGAAATTATCTGAATATTAAATAACAAACAATCCAAAATTCTGCCCACATTTCCAACATTCCATGCATTAAATTCACTCCTGAAAAGCCCTCCACTATAATAACCCATGGTCATACTCCCATAATGTTCCACCTCTTGGTGGATGATATATTAAGTCAAAATAGTGTCAAAAGTATAATGCAAAGGGCAAAAAGGATAATAATAATAAAAAATGCACACAAAAGTGAAATAATTCAAAGAAAATGAAAGAATAATTCAAACAATAATAATTCAAACAAAATTTAAGAATAATTTAAACATTTTTAAACTTTACTTTGAATTATACTTTTTTTCTTTTGAATTATACTTTTGATATTGTTGACTTTATAAAAACAAATGATTGTTTGTTAATACAATCTATTTACATACAGGCAACAATTAAATATGCTCAAGCAGATGCCCTTATCATACATGAGATATTTTGATTAATATTAGTTGCTAATAAAATCAATGTTTGCATAGATTCTTCTTAATTTTCTAGGTCATAAATTAGCCTGTGAATTGGCTAGCATGTTATCCAATATTATCTGCGACCCTGGTCACAACCTGAAATTTAGGGTTGGACACAGCTTTGCTTTGTGCGAAAGAAGCGACAAGGGTTACTTTACGCAGCACGGTTATCTGACCGACCCTTGACGTTGTCATGCCCTTAACTTGTGCAGAAACGATGTTACGAAACTTTTATAGAAATGATGAAAACAGTAGGCTATTCATGTGAATGGTATGCTGATGAAGGCTATGTAGCCAAAACACGTCCGTGACTGCTGCTATAAAAAAATGTTATTCATATTGGAGAGTGCTGGCTGTTTTTTTTTTCTTATTGTATGTTCCCTGGGCCACAGCACCCATAGGCATATTTATAATTCTTCCATGAGTAGAGCACGTCTTTTCTTATGTTACAATCATGGATAAATTATTATTATTATTTTTTTTCTCTCCAAAAAGCCAATCTCATGATTTTACAAAAGGCACAGATAGGAATGCTCTCATCTGCACTGAACACACAACCAGTTGTAGAAGAAATAAAAAAGTTTTCAAGGTAATTGAAGGCTGATGCATGTGTGAGAGCAATGGCATCGGCTAAAAAGGAGGCATTTATATGTTATTTATAGTTATTATATATTATTATATTATTATATATAATATATATAATATAATATATATAATATATAATATATAATAATAATATAATAATATAATATATATTATTATATAGTTATTTATTATATATTTCAAGTAAGAATTATTATTATTCAGTCTGACGTTCCATACATTTTCACTGGAACTAAGTAGCACACATTATTCCCATGAAAATAACATGGAAATCCACGACATAAAAATTACAGTTTAATATTAATAAGGGTCAGTAGTGGAGGTTATATCCTATACCTGAATATATACTGAAGTTCCCTCACTGGAAAATAAATGTAATTCTATTCTATTTTATACCTGTTCCCTTCCATCAGTTTTCCTTTCCTTGGTCAGATGTTACAGAAAAAAATTCTGTAAGGGAAAGTCGAGCTGCTTAAAGCTGCACATGACAGAACATTTTCATAGAAAAGGACAGCAGCAAACAAACTTTCTAAAAACACAATACAAAACAAAAAATCAATAGATGTCAATGTGTTATTTATGGAGAGTAAAACCAGAAAATGCAGACTAAGGGCACATATGTAACGTTTTAAAATGTAGGTTTGCATAGTTTCAGAACATTCAACTTCATTTCAATGAATTTGCAAATAAACTGATGTTTGGTTACTCCTTCTGCTCCGTTTAGCCCAGAATATGATTGGTAGTTTCCATTGGAATGTTTAGACTACAAAGCCTTCATCAACAGCTGATGAAGACGATGCGTTCAAACCTACACGCTGCCTACCTAAAATGAATTAATACGACTTTTATGAGTGCTGGTTTTCCTTTTCCATCTTTGAACTGTTTTGAAACACCAGCACCACCCTGAATTAGCTTACCACACTACCACAGTGTCACAGCCAAGCGTTGCTATTAACAAAAGCACTCGATCAATTTCAAACAGATGATAGAAATGATCATTGTCGAGCAGCTGCTCCTTCTTTGTGAATGTGTCTCATCCTACCTGCCCAATCTTAGTATTCAGATGGAGTCAGGTTAAGTCTCAAACACTGACAGTTTGCCATGGTTAACTTGCACTCATTTAATAATCTAAATACAGCCAGTAAGCTGGCTCACAACAAAAAAGTTACAATAAAGTTGTAATAATGCCAGCTGTGTTTTGTATGGTTTTACGTTAAACCGTTGATTATCAACGTGGGCCATATTGATTGTGATATCCTAACAAGGCGAAACACTTTTTCCCCAGGATAATGTGCGGGTTCTGAAATGGGTTTGTTATTAGCCTATATTCTACAGTGTATGGCCTGCACACTACTGGTTCCTTTTTTTACAAGGCTAGGCAAGCCCCTCCCCCGTCTCTCGCAAGTCAGGGGCCTTACAAAGGAGTATGCGAAGAACGAACTGTATTGAAATTACAATAGCCTCCAGCTTATCAGATAATCATAATTATCCACTATGGAATAATTCCTATTATGGTGTAACATCATTTCAGAATAATTTTACTAGTACAAATTACTAATGTACAAAAAAAAGAGAACAGATACAGTGCAACTCCACCCTTCCAGTGGGCCCTCTAGGTCAGTGGGCCCGGGGGCAGAAGACCCCCCATCTGGAGAAGAGCAGAACCTAAGCAAAGGCAATTATGTGGAGTCGCCACTTCTGCTTGGTTATCTCTTTGGCAGGTAATTTTCAGCTGAGCTTATTGCACCTGATTTCATACGACAATGTGCATGGTGGACCAGCAGTGCCAACATACTGAGTTCGCTTGCAAATAGCCTGAAACCATCAGTCCTTATTAAGTTATTCCCACATTTTACACAGGGCAAACCATTCCCTCAAAGGCAGTAACACAGAATGGATATATAGCTGTGATTGCAATGAAAATTGGGAAAGTGACCAGAAATCTTCCGGAACATAAAGGGCAAGGAACATGAGTGCAATTGACCAGCACAGGTCGCTGGTGCGTGTTGAGACACTTTAATCCTGCCTGACTGAAATCCTCCCATTCCTGGATAATGCTGGAACCATTTGTGCATCGGCCTGTGGGGCCATGAAGCACTGGTCCTGAATTAAAAGGAAGAATCACTCAGCAGCCCAAGAACTGTGATTACTTTTTTTCAATATGATCTTGTTTCAATATTCTCTGATTAGCTTGGCCTGGAGCTGGTCAGGGGTTAATATATGTTAAGTATATATTTATACTATCCATACATTTAATATGTAGCTTTTAATGGCATTTTTTTATACATGCATTCATATATTATGACAGCAATAAATGGATCCGTTTGCCAAAAGCATATAGTTTAGATAATATTAAATCCATTTGTTTTTCTTTCGTTGCTTGCGTAACGAACGAGGTTCTGGCGGAGCTCGAACCACTGAACTTCAGGGGGAGAGGCCACGGCGCTACCCACGGTGTCAACGCCAAAGATTAATTCACTGTTAGCGGAGGAGTTAGGCTGCCTGACGGGCCTATAATTTACTTGTTACATTTATTTTTCTTTCTCGCTCTTTTTTTGTCAGTTAGGTTTGATCATACTTAAAACGATTTAAAAAAATGATTCAAAGATGATCATAGCTCTACGATGCTTTTGGGAAAGTGGCTGATAACGATGTGTGATTCTTTCTGTGGCGTGAATCGGCTTTTCTACATCGACCTGTCGGGTCTGAGTTACTCAAAGTTTGTTGTCAAAATGTGTCTTGAAATATTCAGTCCACATCGGAATCGGGAAAGCCACCGCTGGCCGTGTCACAAGAATTTTCCACTTCCTGTGGATGCACTTACACTGAATACATGATTAATACAGATGAGAGACTTGAGGGAGGAGACTGGTTCTGGAGCTAGTGTGACATGACCAAACCGTTGATTATAAATGATAATTAAAAAATGGAAACGGCTGTCACTTTAATAGAAAAGAGTGGCAGATCACTAATAATGTCAATGGGAGCTGGCAGTGGAAAATGTGAGGAATCTTTATAATGTCAGCGTTTTATGTAATCTTGTCTTTGACATCCCTAAAACATAAATAATACAGATAATGCCACATCCTGCATGACTCCACTTAAGATAAGAAAATTCCTGATTATACCTGACAGAAAAAAGACATTGATTTTAATTAAATTGTGATGGACACTAGGGATGTCTCGGTGGCATAGCCTGTTGAGCGCTATCCGCATGGGCATTGCGAGCGACAATGTTGTCAAATCCGACCGCAAAACCCTACTCACGCATCTCTCCCTCCCTCTCACTCCTCATTCATGTCATTCTGTACTGTGCTGTCCAATAGAGCCCTAAAAATATATATTTGTGGACACAAACATGTAATAGCCACGGAATAAAAGTTATGACTTTGACATTTTTATATGGAAATCACATTGTCATTACCAAGACATAAAAGGAGTCATAAGGTGTCATGTCTGTTGACAATCATCCTCTTGTAACTTCAGGTCTTCACTTTCTCAATGCCATCATCGTGATTGAGGGCTCATATTGTTGCTGGGAAATGGCCATTACTGGTTGCACTTTATGTCCTCTCACCCATTGTTTTTAATCCATCGTCGTTACCCATTTTACTTTATTTTCTACTTTATTTTTATTTAATTACTGTGTAATTGTCTTAACTGTCATAACTGTGTAATTGTCTTTGGGTGTCCTGAATTTATAAATGTATTATTGCCCGTCTACAAAAATCAATGTATTATTATTATTATTATTATTATTATTATTATCATGAGGATGTTTTTGTGCAGCTTATAGCTGTGGATATTTTTACTCCATTGACGTCAGGCTTTTGCACAATTTGTAAGTACTTGAGAATTTTAATGTCTAACTGTGGCCGTCTCTTTCACACAGTCACTTGGCCTCCCTGGTTTGTGCAAACAGAATTCTAACATTGCTAATAGTCAAGTTGCTTTCCCAATGATTCAATTTACAGTTCTGTAAAAGTAAAATATTCCATGGCTCAAGAAAAATGTCACTATACTTCTGTCTTCAAAATATTATTTTTTAAATAGGTTTTTCATTTTTAGTCTTCAAAAAGTAATATTTCTAAATAGTATGAGATATTTTGCAAAGTCAAAACTTTAGCAATACAGTATTATCTTAGAATGCAGTGCAATATCTTTCCTATTGCCTTTTTTTCCACTGCACAAACAGTTCAGGAACCGTCTGTACCCGGAACCATTGGGAACCTCGTAGAATGCGTTCCTGTGTTCCACCAAACTTTGGAAGAATTTGGGCGGAGGTGATAAAAAAAGCAAAGACTTGTTTTACATAGCCTGACCTTCCCTTAATAAGAGAGACCTTCTCTCTCCAGTTTTAACCACATCGCAAAATATGCTAAGTAACTACTTCCGAACATGAGGGGTGAAATAGAAGCCACGTCAAGTCTCACAGGCAGGCTTGGCGAGGCAACATTGTATACACGGAGCACGTCTTTAGCAGGGTTTTTTTTTAGAATAAGGCCCTGTCCCAATACTCACACTTGAGCACTTGCGCACTTCAAATTCGGGTGCCCGCGAGACCCTTCAGGGGTTTAGTTATTTCTTATTTTGCTAGTGCCCAAGTGCTTGACTGCACACTTTATGAGCCCTTGATCTGGCCTTCTCGTGAGTCTGCATCGAACCAAACTTTACTGAAGCATATTGCAGCAACCGCAGCAACCGAATGTCATGCAAGGGTGTCCCATTTCTTACCTATGCACCCTTATGCACTTGCACCCCTTGGTCCAACCTCAGAAATGCATCAGCAAAGTGCGGACTTGAAGGAAGTGCTTAAACCGTAGGGTGAGTATTGGGACAAGGCCTATCTACGCATTAACATCAAATTGAAAGCACTAAAATGACAGATTTCATACAGTTATTGCTATGTGCTTGCATTTTATGACCTGCAAATCTATGGCTGTGGTTGACATACCTAATGCACCACGTAAACCAATAAGTCAAATGCATTACCGTTGCTGGTTACGAAGACATCTCTGTAGGCCTATGCAATTTTCAATCTTGGATTAGCCCACCTGCCAAAACAGCATCTGACTGTCTGACTGCATCCCCACTTCTCACTATTGTTTACATTTGGGATTTAGTAGGTATTGGTAACAAAATCTAACAAAAATATGGATGTGCTACAGCCTATAAAGATGTTTTAACTTAGCTAGAAAAGTATTTTAACCAGCCATAGCATAATATCTGAATAAATAATTTCTGTGTATTCTCGAGACTTATTGCGAGTGAAACACTGTACTTTAAAGCACCACAAGCAGACCCACTATTCAGCTGTGCTTCTTTGCTCGCTAAGTTTGTTTTTGTGGCAGCACTATTGTTATTGGCCATGTCATAATACATGCTTCTGCAAGTAAAAGCTTATTCATTGGTGACTACATAAGGTGAAGTCAAGTCACTGCTGTAGTTTTATTTGGTAGGGCTATCCTAAATTAATTTATTAAAAATTTTGTAGACTAATTTGTAGCTACCGGGTATTTAAAAATGGCGTTTGATTTGATTGGCATATAATGATTCACAGGAAGTTTGCGTTTAACCCAACAGTGATGTACAGGACTGCTAACTCCACCCCATAGTTCCTAGTTAATACGATGGAAAAGGGCTATGTGTGTGTGTGTGTGTGTGTGTGTGTGTGTGTGTGTGTGTGTGTATAATATTTTTCAAGACTTGTACTCATGTCCTGCCCATTATACATTTCTAAATCTCTGCTTGTACTTTATAAACCCAACCTTATGAAAAGTCTTTAACCAGTCATTATAGGGATCTTTCCTTTTGATCTTGGGTCAATGAAGATACTGTTTAATCACACTTTCCCACACCACATTAATTCAGCCTGCTGGCAAAGTATCCTCCAAATACATTTTATTGAAGACACACAGAGCATCCCACAAGTCTCACAAAATACCGTTGTAGAACAGGGGCCTTTCCTGACCCATGTTATGCAGGGTCAGTGAGTGGTTATTTGCTTAGACCTACCTGTCACATTTTGGAGGAAAACTCTCTTTCTGTTACACCAAAAGGGCAGTAGGTTACTACATTGTGACATTGAGTCAGAGAGACAGAGAGTACACACAGCTACACATGGCCCAGTAAATATGTTGTTTGCTAGCTTACTCGAGCATAATAAAGAAGATGAAAATATTAATGATAATGACAACAATGAAAAGCAATGTAAAATTACCACAGGTTTAGAAAATTGGAAAAATATTTTTAAAGGGATTGCCCACTGGGTTTTTAAAAATTTATTTAATTACTATTTAATTACTCCTCATTATTAAAATAATCATCCACCAAGATTTCAGCCTTTAAAAACATCTACAGCTGAAAAAAATGAAGATTGAACAGTGTCACTTTCTGCCGACTATGCAGTTCTCAGGACTGGGTGGGCATGAAAGCTAATTAATATTCAGGCCACACCCAAGAGCCTCTAGGCAAGTTATGTGCAGACTTGGATATGCAAGCACCGTTTAGCAAAACAAACGATAGCTAAATAGCTTAAAAAATAAAGTGTGTGGTGCAAGTTGCAACCATACCATATGTTTTAGCCACTGAACTAAAGAAGATCCGTTCACATAATAATACTAATGTTAAGCTCAGAGACCCACGTCTTTCAAATAGTAACGTTACCGGTAGGCTAATGTTAGCTAGCTATCTGGGCTATATACAGCTCGATCCCTTCTCTTTTCAGCAGTCAATCGGGCTAATGCAATCACTTCAGCCTTCCGACTCTGATTAGAAGAGCAGAGGCCAGTATGTCACTCCATCCAGGCCTGGAAATTGTGTCTCTAAATTGGTTATTACAACAGAGAGCTGATAATTAATTCAGAGCCAGATATCATCCACTTAACAACCCTGGAATGCCAGAGTAAATACATACGTTTATGTACAATGGAGTTTTATCATTGTAATCATTATGTAATAGCCTAAAAGCATTGGATTTTTGTTTTTGTTTTCCATTTGAATAAAGCTAAATTGATCCTAAAAGTTTGGACTACTTTCTACACATGCTTCAGATTTTAGGTTTTAGACCAAGAGACTGTAAAATGAAATGTAAAATGTCTGCAGCTAAAAAAAAACATTTTTAACTTTGAGAAGGGATTGTCTGTTGCGTGTTACTCTAAAATCAGATTGGAATTTTAAAAAAACAACATTTTAGTCATTAAGGCAATTAATGTCCTGTGGCTAGGAAGAATGCCGGTCTGACACCCAACGTCTTCTGCGAATATATCCGATTGCGTTCCAACGTCCAGCATTGTGGAGGCAGACCTTGGATTTGGTTGAACAGTAATGTTAGCTTGGGGTGAAGACTAAGGGCCAAAACATACGGAAACACACGGAAATACACAAACATGGACGCTTTGAGCTATGCAAACAGTTTTTCTTTTGCCATGACATTTGTGAAAGACAAACCAAAGAAAAGCACACATCGAACAATAAAGTTGTTTACTGTTGTTGCCTGCTGCAACCATATATATATATGGCTGCAACACTCTGGTGAAGGGGAGGGCGTAAAGAATTTCCAGATAGTTAATCATTGGTTGATAGGATTTTGATGATGTCCTGAAGTCTGTTTTAATCCCGCCCTCTCAAAACCTTGCCTGATCAATTACAGGCAATGGTGAAAAAAAGAAGGCATATCTTAATATAGGCACATCACTTAGTACTGTTTTTTGAGTTATGTTTATTCCACCCCAGGATGACAATCAACCATTGAAAAGCTGAATCATCGATTTGAGTTGCCAGTCCCTTTACAAGGAGAGAAGGAGCTATATATACTGTGTGTGTGTGTGTGTGTGTGTGTGCGGGTGCACGCGCATGCTTGTGTTTATTTGAGTGTGGGTCAATACATGTGTTTTTGTGGAGTTGTGGCTGATTTCCATACTTATAACTTAATTAAATTTTTTTTAAAGTAAAAATCTAGAGCACCTACTTTTGTGAGGGACAAGTTAAGTCAATTGAACATAAATGCATTTAATAACAAGATAGTGGCATGTCTGTGCATCTGAACATTATATCCTGGAAGGAAAGATACATTGCTAATTAGGTTGAGGGTGTACTCTCTTCTTTGAGAGATATTCATACGAACCCCTATAAGAAAGTTTACAAACTGACATATTTTTAGAGAGGCATTTACTACGAATGCCTAAAAATAAAAGTGACAACCACTGTGTAAACCAGCTTCACATCTCTCAAAAATTGAGATGCGATAGATATCCTGAAGAATGTGGTGGTTGCTGTTCAATTGCGGAACTGTTTAATTCTCTATGTGAGAGAGATGTGACAAGCATGAGATTAGATTAGATTCTGACTTAGGATCAGATATATTACTGCGATGTCAACCACAAGAGCAAGTACGATTGTGACTCAGGTATTTCGGATAGTATGCTGAATAAAAATAATTACAAAATAATGCTTTCCATAGTTGTGGAGAAGTTTGCCACACTTTTATGTTATACATCTTACTTAACATTGATATTATATAACATTTTTATATAACAAATAATATTCTATATTTGTGGACATTTTATATCTAACATAGATTATTATGCACAGTATATCAAGGGATATAAACATATTACCATGTAATTGGCAAATCAATCAGTTTGAGACCATCGGCAATGCTTTGTTTTCCCCATCTGCAGATGGCTTCATTTATTTGTTGGCCCTCCGTTTACACAGAGCGATATAAAGCATTTTTGATGAGAGGAACATGGATATGTACTACTGGTGACCACACATCTGTGACTCACTGTGTTTGTGTCTTGCTCATCAGCACAAATTGCACGTAACTGTCAGCCAACTGGCAGCAGTTAGATGAAAATGAAAAGAGCAACCCATGGGAATACGTAATACAGAGCATGCCCAGAGAAGGAAAAGCACCTGCAAAAATCTACTGAGTTTGTTCTGAAAACAGAACATGATGTGTTTTGCTTTAGAGGATGAAAGCATGTCTACAAAAATCAATTGTAAAAACATTTGGGCCCAACGAAATAACTGTTTTTCCACTGGAATTAAACTCAGCCTTGAACCTAACTGATTTTAACATATTGTATGTGCTACCTTTATAACATATGGAACTGGATTCATCATTTTCTATTGGAAATATCTCAGAACATATGAGTGATGAATACACGTGACAAAACCAAAAGACCAAGATTCCGGCTGTGTTACACAGAGATATTGCTTTCTGTATTACACAAACTATAATATTGTCTGGAATTGTGAAGTCTTGCTAAAAAAAATCTGATGAATCACACAATGATAAAGTGCTTGGAAAGAGCACTGTAAGTATAAGGGGGAGTGTCAGGTTCGGAGACAGCCAAGGAATCTCAAAGTGTACCCCGTAGTGATACACCACAAAAGCGGACAAATCCGCACAAGGAGAAGGAAATAGATACAAAAAATAAAGAATGGGAAAAAACTCCCGGCATATGCCAAATGAGAACAACCCAAAAAGAGGGCATACTCGAGACCCGAGTAGAGAAAAGAAATAAGAAACACCTCACGCTCGACACACGAGCAAACACACAATGAAGAGGTGTAAAAGAAAGATATCAGAAAAACATCTGTCTCCGAGAAAACAGAGGGCAAACCAAAACGAGGAACAGAAATAGCCGAAATGAAAACAAAACCTATAAATGAACTCTAAAACTACAAAAGCAAGTCCCGCGTTACTTTTAAGAAAAAACGTATTCTGATCCTATACCTTACCTTCTCGAAACTCAAATAGCAATGACAATACTGAAGCACCAGAAAGCGGAAGCTTATATAGCCGGCAGGAAACTCAAAACAGGTGCGAGGGATAATAGTTGAGCGATATCAAAATACCGGAACAGAAGATGAAAAATCGGTTAGGGTGCCCTGACGCGCTAAAAGAAAGAACGACCACAGAAATAAAAGGAGGCTGCCAAAAACCATGACAGTAAGAGTGCATTTTTATTAAGAAACAGAAGAAAAAAAGACAGCTAGAACACCAGAAAGGTCACACTGTTCGTGACTTGAAGCCACTTTTGTCTCCAGGGCTCCAGACTTTTGATTGGAACAACACTGGGAACAACAGTAAGTGTTATGCCTCAGTCGTGAGACAAAAGGTTGCAACACGTCTCTCTCTGAATCAGATGAACTTTGATTATGTGAAGATACAACGGCACCTGTAGTTTTATATTTCAAGTTAAAATATGACTGAGAGTCCCAGCTGTTTAGAGATTTGTGGGAACACTGTACAGTAAAATTCAATAAAATTACAATTCAGACACTCAGCAACCAACGTATTGAAGTGTGGCTACACACAAACAGGATTTTCCCCTAATGTCAGTTGCATCTCACATTTACGTTTAATTTATTTTAGAATAAGCACACATTTCGCGTTAAATTATTTTATAATTTTACTTTTAACAATGGTGTGTTACATAATTACTATAACTGCAAAGACTGTATTATTTGTTTAATTGCTATTTGACTGACTAGTTAATATTGACTGGTAAAACCTTTAGGGGTTTCCTAGCTTCCAAATGTGCTAATAATGTTATCGGCAACATGTCAATTTGTACAGCTTCCCTTATGGAAATGGAATACTGTATCCTGCCACATGCTGTAAACGTGAACATTTTGGAAAATATAAAGATACACTACATGACTAAAAGTATATGGACTTGGACACCTGCTCATCCAACATCTCATTTCAAAATCATGTGCATTGGTCCCCATTTGCTGCTATAACAGCCTCCACTCTCCTGGGAAGGCTTTCCACTAGATGTTGGAACATTGCTTTGTGGATTTGTTTCCATTCAGTCAGAAGAGCATTAGTGAGGTCGGGCACTGATGTGGGGTTATTAGGCCTGGCTCGCAGTCAGCTTTCCAATTGATCTCAATGGTGTTTCATAGAGTTTAGATCTGGGCTCTGTGCAGGCCAGTCAAGTTATTCCATACCGATCTCGACAAACCATTTCTGTATGGACCTCTATTTGGGCATGGGGGCATTGTCATTCTGAAACAGGAAAGGGCCTTCCCCAAACTGTTGTCATAAAGCTGGAACCCCAGACCAAGGGGTGTCCACATACTTTTGGCTACATAGTGTATTTCACAGAACTACATTATTAAATATATATTGTAATATCTGAAATGGTACAATTGCCCATATAAGTATTGCATTATCGTAATATATTTTATTTCTACATATTTAATTTTCATAAGAGTCAGCTCATTACCTCTGCCAAGCAGGCTAGCAATGATACTTCCATATCCCTGGAATTTTCATTCTTAAAAATAAAAAAAAAACACATAAATTTTACTTTTTCTCCATTTTGGAATGGTCAGACATAACTGTAGGCCCAGTCGATTGCTGCAATGTCCACTTATCATTTGGTCAATCCATAAACTAAACTGGTGCATGTAGATAGCTGCTAATGTTATATTTTGATTTATTTATTGATTGATTTAATTTATTTAAGTGTCCTGCACCGCTTCAGGGTGCCCAGCCCATATGGGCTTATAAGACACTATTTACCAAACACTCAAATGGTGCCATAGAGTACAGTCATTTTATAACATAAATTGTTCCTGATCACATATAGAATCGCATACAGAATCAGTTTATGTATAATACAATAGTGTTGGAATATCCTGCTGATAAAATCCATCCTTTCCTGATATCAATTATACTCTGGAAGGTCATAATTTGATTCTGCACAATATAGAAACCAGTAATTGGATCAATTCCAGAATTTCGGTATTGATTCTATTTAAATCTTGTGAATTGGAATTTTTATTTAACCCCTAAGGATACAGGATACATGATTAAACCATTTGAATGGGAATTGCAGGAAGAATTCAATGCAATGACATCCAAAGAAATCCAAAGTCCAACTTTAAATAATGTCATCAGAGGTGGAAAATCGAGGTTCAGAAGGTAAAAGTCCTCCCCATTATTTTGTTCCAATCACCTGTATTTGCGAATTAGAACAATTCTTCAGCCAGGCGAAATAACTAATTAATGAAAATCAGCTGGCTGAGTTCACGAGTGCAAGAAAATACATCGCAGGCTTTCCACCTCTGTCAGTCATTAGACATCCTGAGTTTCTGAACCGCTCTTTAAAAAAGGGTTTATTGTGAAAAAAAAGGCTTGCTGTGATGAATTTCTTTTTGATATCGCATTCGTCATGGGCTTTTGGCAAGTTCGCTTACTTGTGGTGACATCGAGAGGGGAAGTCTTTGGTTGATCTCAGCATTCAGAGAGAAAGAGTGTCTGCACTTCAACCTTATTGTCATTGTATTCTTTCAAACTCAAAGTGCTCGAGTACAGAACCAAAATAACAAAAAATGTATAACTGTCCAATGAATTATGGTGCTCGCTGTAGTTGAAAAGTTGCCATCCAATACAATGTTTGTGAAACAGCACTGCAGTACCACAGGAGACATGTGGGGTGTGTGCAAAATGGTCGGCAACTTCATGCATATGCAAGTGGCGGGCATGCGCATGTCAATCACATTGGTGTTTTCTGTTGTACTTTTGTGTGTGCCCTGTAGAATGTTGCAATGTGATGCATTTTGCCACGAAAGGGGAAAATATTGTATTTCATATTCATCTACACATTTATGGTTTAAAATTATATTGGCTGTATTCTGATTGGGGCTGTGAAACTGGTGGCTGGGATCCATACTTATATAGACAGGTATGTCTACAGTTGCGTTTGATAAAGGAGCTGAGAAGCTGGTGCCCAGAAACCTTATGTCTTTGTGGCACTTTTTGAAGACAGAGCTTGATTAATACCTGTACAGAATCAATAACTTTTAAGATAAATGTGTTCCTTCCACATTAAAGAAAACTGGCTCATTCTAGCTGCTATCATGCACTAATATGCAGAGATAAATGAACCCCTGGTAGAAGCAGGAGGTGTTGTATCTCGTATTGGAGTTTTCCTTTGTATGCCAATACAATCATCCACATTTTATGCATAGCTATATCTTGGTTATATATACCAGTTTCTATATTTATTTTTACTTGGATGAAGCAGTGTGTAATTGATTAGGTAAACAAATAATGGGATACAACCTCTTTGAGCTGCTCCAACCTCATGCATTTTACATTATCCCATTTGAGCAATATTCAAGTATGTAGACTTGGTTTGTTCAATAAATGATGGTTCAGTGTAAGCAAACCACACACTCAAACACAAAGGAACAATCTTATTATTATTATATAGTATTTAAATGATCTCAATGCCATACGAAGCACAAACATAATAGAGAGACAATTAAACAATAAAGGGCAAAGACAATACGTAACATAAATTTCTTTTTGGATTTAGTCTTGCTGCAACCAGCACCTCTATATTGAAGAAACACGGGATGTACTGAGCTATTTTTTAGTTTGTATGTAAACTTGGGGCCTGATTTACTAAGACGTTTAGTGGGTGCAAAAACTTTTAGCACCCGCAAAACTAATGACACAACCAATGATTGAATGAACCAATAATTTGTCGTGTCATTGGTTTTGCATGTGCTAAAAGGTTTTGCGCATGCTAAAGGTTTTAGTAAATCAGGCCCTTGGTTTGCCATGGCATTCTCACAACCAAGTGAAGCCCTGGGTTAGACCTCCTTTAGAAAAATCAAATTGTACCCACAATAATTATTCAGAGGATTACATAATACACAAAATGTTAAACAATGACAGTGTCATTAAAAATTAAATGAAGGGCCTTGTCAAATATTTTAAAACACAGGTAAGAATTCCACAAATGAATAGTTTTGGATAATTTTGACATTCCTATGGAGGGAGAAAACAATAATGAAGGGATGCTACAAGTAAATAATCTCGTACTGCATATTTTACAAAAGGCTACCTTCACACTTGTGTTGGCAGGGCAATTCTAAAGTGATATTTAGATAGAACATGATATCTGTTTTTCTGTTTCATGACCCCCAGAGGATGAACGAGACCTTCTGCTCACAAGTGCTTCTAGAACAACAGGAGGACTGACATCCTGGTATCCAAGATGACAGTGAGCGGGAGACAGAGGAGCAATGACTGTGTTCCAAGCCTCTTTCTATATTAAGTTGCTACGTTACAGGAAAGCACACACAAAAAAAAAATTAGCCATGCGTGGTTTAGAACAACAGACAACAGTTCCAAGCAAATTCTTTTAGATTTGCACAAATAGAACCTGATTCAGAGATGGCCAACTTAGGTTGCTTGCTTAACTTAATGCGCTTAAGTGCCTCTCCTGCACGGATTTAACGCGAGCTGACTTACGTCGTATTCTAACTTGTGTTGCACAGGTGCTTATCTCAAAATGTGGGTGGTACAGGGCATGATATTGAAATGACCGATTTCTTGTACCTGCTCCCCGGGTTGCCAGGTATCTACTAAAAAAATGTTTGTGGGGTTAATGCGTTTTCAACATGTCAGTGACAGTGCCTTTAATAACCACATTTGCCTTTAGGAAAATCCTGCCTTTGCGCATCGTAGTTGCTCTTGCGTGATGGGGTATAGGCATGCAGTGAACATATTAATACATCGCATTGATAAGATGATCACAGCTGGGATATACCCGTCACGCAATCAAAAGAAATAATCGCTGGACAGTGGTTGCACGCAATATTATTAGGTAAACAAATAAATAGTTGAATTTACTGAAAAAAAATATTTAAGATTTAAAAAGATTAAAAAATCAAATCTTTTTTTAACGATTTACCTAATAAAGTTATGTAGCCTACGGTGGTTGAACACAATAGAATATATGCAACGTCTTCAACTTAATCATTTTGGAAAAGCTGTGCTGACACACATCAAAGCGAATATGATCCAGACACTGTCTATCAATTAATCCATCTAACATCCAGACGGTCAATCACAGCCTACTTTTACATATTTTTTATGACAGCTCTCTGATAATTGCAAGTTAGCTATGCAAAAGAAATATATGATCAGTATTATGTTCAAATAAAATGCACTCATTCTAATATCCATTTATGCAAAAAATGTATTTTTCATAATGATCTATTGGACATAAACTACATTACATTACATTCATTTAGCAGACGCTTTTATCCAAAGCGACGTACAGTAAGTGCATACAGAAAGGTCATCGAAGTAACTACAGAACAGATAAGAAAGCACATTCTTCCCATACAGTAGCAGCTATCCCTAGTAATGAACACAATGCAGTTCAAAGTGAACTGGGTAAATCAGCTCTAATACAATTCTATTCTAACTATTATAAACTTGACTATCTTGAGTACACAGTTCAACAAGAGCACAAACCATGAGGTCCTAGATAAGTATTAGTCCAGGTGGAGTCTGAAAAGGTGCGTTTTCAGGCCACGACGGAAAGTAGGCAGGGTTGGCATGGAACGTAGGGGAATGGGAAGTTCGTTCCACCACTGGGGAGCTAGGGTGGAAAAGCTCCGCAGTCGGGACGAGCGAGTGCCATTTACACGGAGGGGGGGAAGCGCAAGTCGCCCTGCAGTAGATGAGCGAAGCGGTCGAGCAGGAACATAGTTCTGGATCAAGTCCTGCAGGTAGACAGGGCCTGTCCTATTGGCTGCAGTGTAGGCCAGGGTCAGAACTTTGAAGCTGATCCTGGCTGCAACTGGCAGCCAGTGGAGTGACCTCAACAGGGGGGTGACATGTGAAAATTTCGGGAGGTTGAACACAAGCCGGGCAGCTGCGTTCTGGATCAGTTGGAGAGGCAGGATGGCGCAGGCCGGTAGGCTTGCGAGCAGGGAGTTACAGTAGTCCAGGCGTGAGGTGACCATGGTCTGGACCAAAAGCTGGGTGGAATAGGTGGTCAGGTACGGTCGAATCCTCCTGATGTTGTACAGGAGGAACCTGCAGGACCGTGCCGTCGCCCTGATCTGGTCTTTGAAGTTCAGCTGGTCGTCCAGGACCACCCCCAGGTTCTTTGCAGAGCGGGAGGCAGCCACCACGGTCCCGTCAACGGTGATGGAGAGGTCAAGTAGCGGGGAGGTTTTGTGTGGCATGAAGAGGAGCTCTGTCTTGTCGAGGTTGAGCTTCAGGTGATGGGTAGTCATCCACTCAGAGATGTCGGCCAGACAAGCAGATATCCTCTCCTTCACCTGTTGGGTAGAGGGAGGGAAAGAGAGGAAGAGTTGAGTATCGTCAGCATAACTATGGTATGAGAAGCCATGTGAATTGATTACTGAACCAAGGGATTTTGTATAGATGGAGAACAGCAGAGGACCCAGTACAGATCCCTGCGGGACTCCTGTAGACAGGGGATGGGGTGCAGACACAGAACCCTTCCAAGAAACTTGGTAGGATCGATCAGTGAGGTACGATACAAACCAGGAGAGGGCAGTCCCAGAAATGCCCATCTCAGAAAGTGTGGAAATCAGGAGTTTGTGGTTGACCGTGTCGAACGCTGCAGACAGGTCAAGTAGAATCAGGACAGAGGAGAGGGATGAGGCTCTGGCAGCGGAGAGCGCCTCAGTCACGGCCAGGAGAGCAGTTTCTGTGGAATGTCCGGTTCTGAAGCCGGACTGATGGGGGTCAAGCAGGTTGTTCTGGTGGAGAAAAACAGACAGTTGGTTATGGACAGCTCGTTCCAGAGTTTTGGACAGGAAGGGCAAAAGAGATACAGGACGGTAGTTCCTGACATCAGAGGGGTCTAAGCTAGGTTTTTTTAGGAGTGGGGATACACGGGCAGTCTTAAAAACAGCAGGGACATGGCCACAGGTTAGGGAGGTGTTGATAATAGTGGACAGATATGGAACGAGCTCAGCAGATATTGACTGGAGGACTGCTGATGGGATGGGGTCCAGCGGACAGGTGGTCGCGCGATGGTGCGTCACAAGTTGGAGCACATCTGCGTCCTCCAGAGTCTTGAAGGACGACAGCGTGGCGATAGGTTCGGTACGGGGGATGTGGGGTGTCACCTGAGGTGTGAAGGAGTTGCGAATCATGGCCACCTTCCCCTCAAAGTGGGTCAGGAAGTCATCTGCAGAGAGGGAGGAGGGTGAAGGGGGTGGAGGGGGGGTAAGGAGGGAGGAGAAGGTGGAAAAGAGTTTCCGTGGATTAGACACACATGCATTAATTTTAGTCTGAAAAAAAGAAGTCTTAGCCGATGTAGTTGCAGCTGTGAAGGCTGCCAGCAGAGTGTGATAGGAGGCCAGGTCATCTGGGGATCTGGATTTCCTCCACTTTCTCTCAGCGCCTCGCAGTATGGTTCTGTTGGATCTGAGAGAATCTGTCAGCCACGGGGAAGGGGGTGATGGTCGAGCTGGTTTGGAGACAAGCGGACAAAGTGAGTTGAGAGACTGAGAGAGGCAGGAGTTAAACATAGAGGTGGCAACATCAACATGCATATTAGCAAAAGACGCAGGAGGAGGAAGTATAGAGAGAGCGGAAGTAGTGAGAGAGGAGTACGAGAGGGTGCGGAGATTTCTCCTGAACATAACAGTGGGTGGGTCGTTAGTAGGGTTGAGGGAGAGTGGGAGGGAAAGAGAGAATGAAATAAAGAAATGGTCCGATACGTGGAGCGGGGTCACCGTGAGTTCAGATGTGGCGCAGCTCCTGGTGAGTACAAGGTCAAGTTGGTTACCAGCCTTGTGGGTGGCAGGCGATGGGGATTGAGTGAGAGCGAAGGACTGGAGGAGTGAGGCGACACTGGATAGCTGGGAACTCTCTGGATGGAGGTTGAAGTCTCCCAGTAGGATTACAGGGGTGCCATCCTCAGGGAAGGAGCTCAGGAGAGTGTCCAGTTCATCCAGGAAAGCGCCGAGCGGACCTGGGGGGCGATAGAGAACAACAATGTTAAGTGTAGACGGGTGGGTTACAGTGACTGCATGAAACTCAAAAGAGGAGAAATTCAGGCAGCGTGCAGTGGGAATAGAGAATTTCCAGGATGTGGAAATCAGCAGACCAGTACCCCCGCCTCGGCCAGAGGCCCTGGGGGTGTGGGAGAAGGAATAGCCGGCAGACAGAGCAGCAGGAGTGGCTGTGTTATCTGGAGTGATCCAGGTCTCAGTGAGAGCCAGGAAGTGGAGGGACTTCACCTTAGCATAGGCAGTGATGAAGTCAGTTTTCTGGACAGCAGAGCGGCAGTTCCATAGTCCACCCACCACTGAGAGTTCCTTATGAAGGGACAGGGGTGGGCAGACCAGGTTAGCCGGGCAGCGCCTGCGGTGGTTGGACCTCCAGGCTCGAGGTATATAGCACAGAGGAATGGGGGTTAAACACATGGTAGGTGGTGAAAAGGCAAGAACAGACAACTACCTTTTTTTCCGAACAAAGTTGCGCGGGAAAAAATTATTAAGTTAAATGATTAACTTAACTCATTTTCATCAAATCTCCACCCCGCGCGCGCAATGTCATTTATCTACTGGAGAGAAGCTTTAAACAGCGGATAAGTCAAATGTCTGAGTAGTCCCATTTGCGTGTGCTTATCTCAACTCTGAATCTGGCCCTTAAAATGTGTAATGCAATGTGAACTCAATGTAATGTAGAACTTTATGGAAACCCAATATAAATGGGAAACTAGAACATAGACTATGACTAACCCCTTATTGGTTTGTTCTTCTTATGAGCACCCATTTCTTGCCATGAAGGCAGCCATCTCAGCTAAATAAAGGAAAGACTTGGAATGCAGACAATAACTACAAGGTGATAACATGTCCTTTGACCTTTCTGTAAATAACAGCACACATAGATTTCTTCTCGCCTCATTTCAAACGAAAGGAAATCAATAACATATTCCAACTGCTTTTTTAAAAAAAAACGTGTAGAACCGCCTTGATGCTCATGTTTTTTTAAAGATGTACTGAATTGGCAAATGTCAACACCATGACAAAAATATCTTCATTCTCAATGGAAGCCCCTGATTAAATAATGGAAAAAAGTAATTACATTTTAGACAATATTTTAATAAATATACGTCTGTAAACATATTAATTGTATATGTATTACATTCAATCACAGAAAATGTGAGAGCATTAATTAAAATATATTCAAATTAATCATAAAAACCAATCACAAATATAAACAGTGCATGTGGGAAAAAAAATATAAAGCAGAATTCCATGTTCAACATTGAATTATGCAGTCAAGCAAAAACATATAGTGCTAGTCACAATTAGCAAGAGACTACTTTATAAATAGTTAGTTTCAAAGCCTAATGTATCCCAGTTACCATCCCCACAAGAAAATAATTGGACATGGCAGAGCAAATGAAAAATAAAGACGCTGCACATAAGAGAGAACAATTCAGTAAGAGAATAATACATCTTAGTCCAGGTCCAGAAGGTATGATCATAAATGTTTTTATTAAACATAAAACCTCACCTGAGGAAAGGAAAATGAGTGTGGCATTCAACCACACACACACAAAAAATATAATACGATTATTAACAGAAGCAAGAAACAATAGCATGAGTCAAGAGGCAAATGGAAAAGGAACAAACTTCTGTAATTCTTTTAATGGAGTGTTTGTACATATTTTATGGCTTAGCATTTTCTCCCACTGTGGTAATTGAGGTCTGCATAATTTGAAAAAAATGTGTTGCATGTTGTCTCCTGAACAGTTCTTCAATTTGAAGCTGCTATGAGCTCTCACCCTACAGGGCAAATTGTAGCTGCTTGTGCCTAATGAAGCCCAGCGCTTGTTTTCAGCTCACTCCCCGCCTGCTTCATGGTTTCTGGAGCTTTGAGGAGAATGGTTCACCTGGTTCATTTCTTTTTGAAAGAGAAGCCAGATGAAAGCACCGCCACCCACATTTATAAACCTCCTGTGACTCTAATAAAAGTTTTTAGAATAATGATTGAGTGGTCGCGATAGTGGTCGTGATTTAGGGGACTTCATTGGAGGTTTTGTATGGTATAGGTACACATACGCCATTTTCCTCAGTGATGGAGTTTCTTTTAGAAATCTGTAAATACATAGAGTAGGCTTATCACTATGTTGCTTGCTAACCATCATGATGTTGTTCTGCGGTAAAATAATGGATTCCACCGGCAAGTTTTTCCATCAGGTTGGTGAAGTGAACAAATATGCACCGTGACGGCGGTTATCTATCACACTTGGCAAGCAGAGCGTAGACTACTTTCCACATCTATAAACAAACGGCTGTGCGGTGGAGGAAAGATTACAATGGTATTGAATTATGTCCTCTATACGCTGTCTTTATTGTCTTTATTTTTGTCATCATGTGGTGCTCATTCCAAGGGCAAAGTTTCCTGTTTTCTGGCAGTCTGGTGGTTAACTTTCATCCTCTTCTGTGCCTTATTGTGCTTAATGATAAAACAGTTCAGTGCATAAAATAGCGCATTTTGTTGTCAGGAAAATATGGTATTTGATACAAACTAATTTGTTGTGATATCTTGTAAGTGGCCAAGTAATGAAAATCTTCCCCTCTCATATACCGCACATATTACTTGTATATTATCAAACTCTATCTACAAGTACAAATAAAAACAGTGGCAATGGTTTCAGCAGATTCATATCATAATATGCACCATCCCTGACATGCAGGGACAATTGTACTAAAAATGTGGTTAAATAGATAGAGGGAAGTGAACAGCTGTGTGCTATGTAAAGGTTAAGTTACTATACAAGACAGCAGGAGTGCCTTGCTCAGTTGGTGAGGTAACAGAAGCATGTTATTGTCAGGGTGTTGGACCATGCCTTTTCCCCTGGGGGAGGGGTGCCTGGTTGGGTGCAGGGGACATGAGACATGACTTGTGTTGTCATGTAGAGTGCCGAGTTAGGCACGCGAAGGGGGTTTCTGAAATGGGAGGGAATCTTGCTTGTCTGGTTGACCCTCTTATGAACCTGAAACCGCTGTAACAGCATAGTGGCAGGTGCCTTTTCCACTTCCTCAAAAGATTCGTCTCAACTTCCAAAAGAGTGAACATATCATCATACTCACTTAAAACTGTGACAGGGTGTACTATGCGACTACCGTGACATATTTATTACTTACTAAACATTTGCATGTTTTCTGTGACAGGTAATTGTGGCAGTGAACATTCTCTGGCCTGGTCAAATTTTTTATTTTCATCTTTATGAATAAGGAATCATCTTTCTGCTTGGGTGTCAGCTTAATCCAAAAGTATGTGAGGTGCTTCATGGTGCTTCTTTCTCATAATTTCTGTTATGGTTCCTGGTTTCTGTTAGAGTGACTACCAGGTGTGTTATAGATTATATTATAATTTTTTGGGTGTTTTTGCAGATAAATTAATTTAGGATACATTGGTGATAGTACATTAATAATGTGAATCTAATGCACATCTGAAAATCAAAATATGCTGAGATGATGACCAGCAGCTTTCTCACTGCCTGTTATAGCTTGTCATGATTACTGTATTCATAGTTACAGATAACACACAGTGGTAACTATAGCATTCCAGGGCATGTTTGCTGTAATTATGCATAATATACAACAAGTTGTGAGGCTGACTGTACTGTACAATAGTATAAAAATGCATAAACTGCTTTTAATATTTTTATAAATGGAATTACTTGGATGTGCCATTTTTATGATCAGCTACTCAGTTATGGCATACTCTGATTTTAAAGCTCACATAACCTTTAAAATCTTTTTTTTTTAAAAAGCACCTTTTTGTTTATCACCTGTTGACTCCGCAGTGCTCTGAACAAAAGTGATTTGTTTTCATTATAGGCTGCACAACTATAAAGCTCCGTAGTCCCACCCCCTCCTATCCCTGTCTGGTCCCGGAAGACTGCCAGAAGCCATTACCTGCTCTTTCACCCTTATGATGATATTATGGCATTGTATGGATGAAACTGATGGACCAAACTTTGACATATATGTGATACAAAGTCTATTATATACTCACCACCGCATTTAAATCAAATTTGAATCCTATAATTAACAGAGTTTGAGAAACATAGCTACACTACCCAGAATCCCCGGTCGTACATTGCCGGCTCTCGCTATTGCTAGCTAACGCAGTAGCAGTAGCAGCCAGCGAAAATCACTCAGTCTGCTCTTGTAACTTATTATGGAAGTAGCTAACGGCCAAAGAAGTAGCGACCAGTCGCTCTGCTAGTGAAAATGGCAATCACTTTGTCTTATTATGGAAGTGAAACTAAAAGTATCACCAAGAGCGAGAATCACTATCAGTCTGGCCATGTCGAAAGTGTCAGCTTTATGGTTTTGACTTCAGCAGTGATGGTGAGCGAGTAGCCCGGATGTTGTAGTCGTTTTTGCTGTTTTTTTGAAAACGTGTTTGTTGTTTATTTGTTGGACATAATTTCAATTGACCAATTCTATAAATTATTTTAAAATGTGACAACCCCTCTCTTGGGTGTTTTGAACGTCTAGCTCCCTGAATATAGAAAAAAAACATTTTCAGTCCATTGCCCATTATATTTTTTCCGAAAAGTGGCACCAGAAGTTTGTCACCAAAGTGGGCGGGACTACAGAGCTCTATTCCCTCGCTGTTCATTGCATGCAATGTCACTGCCTCGGCACTGGAAAAAGCGTACGCAAGGTCGAGGCTGTTGTAAGATTTCATCGTACCATACACCCACGTTCATTTTGATAAATTCGGAAATTTTCCTAAAAATGGCCGTACACTCACTTTACGATCAGATTTGAACGTAATCCTGAATGATAAATGAGGCCCAATATGTTCTCTTTAGAATAATGCCAAGCTGAATTATAAACCAAGATTTGCAGAGGATCGTTTTTATTTGTTTGTCACTTGACTTAAAAAAAGACAACCATAATAAGGCAATGAGATGGATGGGAAGATGTTCATTGATCTGGAGAATTGTGTGGTACATAATGTACTTTATGTGACTGTGAGACTAAGGCTGTGTCCGAATCAGAGCCCTATCTACTGCGTCCTGTCTCCTGTGTACTGGCAGATGTGTGCTTTTTAATGTGTACTGTTTAGTACAAAAAATATCCTCCATACTATTTTACAACTGTACTGTGGAAGTGTCGTAAGACGTCCCACCCTTGCGCGGCCATGTCATGTTTTTGTTGTTATTGAAGGAAAACGTAAGCGAAGCTGCGCGTCATATTTATGCGACCAAAATGTTTGCGTACTTCTTAAAAAGCATACTCCCGAATATACTCAGTGAAACCCTGGAAGTAAGTATATCTTAGGGGGGTTTTAAGTATATTACATTTTAAGTATACTACATTTAGAAGATCTTGCCTACCTAACTGCTTTCACGTCCTGTCTACTCAACAAGCATACTCAATAGTAAAGAAAGGGTGCTGATTAGGACACAGGTGGGGCAGCACCTGCAGGAGGCATTCCCACAGTAGGGCCCTTTGAATAACAGTGTGTTCTGTTCATCCTGCCATTTGATTTGTTCCATTGTCACTCATAATAAGTGGATCCACCGTTGTTGTCTAGTGTGTCTTGTCAGGGGTAATATTGCCTGTTTGGCCACACACTGTTTATCAGGGGCCATCAGAATTACACCAGTACGACAATCAATTAGACACTTAATACAAGAGACAGCTGATTGTATTGGCTTGGAGAAGCCTTGACGATGCATGAAATCCCATCTCTGTTGCCTCTTTATGAACAAATTTAATCAGACATCCACTCTAAACTACAGCTGCCGGATTAGCAATCTCCCAGCAGTCAATTAGCTCTGTAAGGCCGGTGACTGTGTTTCCTGACAGGGATGTACAGGGATGGCTTCACATGCCACCGTATGAAATAACACAAGCAGTTAATTAGAGCTATGATATGATAAATACAACATGATATCAGAGCCAGTAGGGAGAGTTCAGTAAAAGAGAGACACCCTGGATTACGTTGTATTATTTCTGTCTATATCCCCTATTTAATCAAAGTTATTATGCTAATTGAGGTTTAAGCGCACGCGAGAAGGCCCCTGACTTTGGCGAGGATAACGTACGATATGGTAGTGATAAAATCCCCTGTAATGTTCTTTGACATTTTCTCTTCACGACTCTCCTGAGAGCACTGAAGGATGGTACAGGCGTATCTTCATTCTCACTCAGACCACAGGAAGGCCAATGCCGCCTGAAAGTCAATCTAATTTCTGCGCCTTTTCATTAGTTTTTTTAGTTTGTATTTATTTTTCAGTTTGTTTCTGCATGGCATGTAAACCATGCCATGCAGAAGTGGTCTCCAGCTGATGAAAGGCAAATTGATATAGTCCATGTATACATTTTCAAAAGTGGAAATGTGTTTGTGAAGAAACATGGATTTTAATCAGAGATGAAAACCAATAATCTATTGAAATGCATGCATAATGACGCTATTTAAATGGATGGTACTTGACACAGCTAGTTGGCTAAGCATATACATTTTTAAATGATTTTTTTATTTTATTTTGTAAAAGATTTAGCTAATGTAGCCAACAATCTAGTTTTGTTGCATAAAATGTACTCTTTGACTGTTAAAATGACTAATGCAGATTGATAAAATTGATTTCCTAATGAGATTGGGTGGATGAACTGTTCTGACTGACACCCTTAAATGCGGAAGCTGACAAAAGACAGACAGCTTTTTTTTTACCGTCTATCCTGTATATTCAAAATTTGAAAGCCTTAAATACAAAAATACACAAAACCATTTATTTTCTTTTGTGCTGGAGGAATTTCAAATGCAATCTTCTGATGTGACAGTCATCTGTCAGTAAAGGCAATCAAAGTAGATGCTCAAAAGGCCATAAGGTGTCTTCCAAGTTCAATCTATGTCAAGGTACAAATTAATTCCTGATGGAAAGCACATTGATGTGTAAGTGATGCATTCTGCACATGAGTGTCCATTTTAGGTCATGCATGCATGGAAGGTAAAGTTGAGTCAGACAGTTATATTTTCCAGTTTACATGAAATAACATTGGATCTTAGTGTTTTTGTATTCTGTGCCAGCAATTTAAGAGACCACAACATCTTTTCTTTCATCAGTTTCACTTTGAAACTCGCTAGGAAAATTCAGAAAGTTTGATTCTTAATGGGGCTGGCGTCACACTTTTAAAAAAAGAATATGCCCTATATTTGATCGGTTGATATTTATGGATCATATGTAAGGATATCTAATGTTACAAATGCCAATAAATTTACTATTTTGAGTCACCATCTCAGATCTCACAAAAAATCTTTTACATGGAGATCAATATTGGATGCAGGTTATTCATGCGTCCATTACTTCAGAGAGAGCTGATGAGCATTCCACTTGTACAATCCTTTTTCAACCTCATATATAACCAGAGATGATTTTTGTTATTGTTTTCACATCAAAACGTCTATTGCCTGTCCTTATGCTTGCTGTAGTTTTAACAACTAAATATGCCCTATACAATCGTCACACTAATACTTACTAAGACCTTTAGCGGGTGCAATACCTTTTAGCACACGCAAAACCAATAACATGACCAATGAGTAGTGCAAAACAAATACCTTGACAAATATCTGCGTGTGCTAAATGGTTTTGTACCCGCTAAAGGTGATAGTAAATTAGGCCCTAAGTTTGTAAAATACACGCAAAACCAATAACATGACCAATGAGTAGTGCAAAACAAATACCTTGACCGATCATTGGTCATGTTATTGGTTCTGCGTGTGCTAAATGGTTTTGTACCCGCTAAAGGTGATAGTAAATTAGGCCCTAAGTTTGTAAAATTGTTTCGCCCATGCTTCTGTATTGATTGACCCAAACTCACCCGATGCGCTCTGGATGGTATGTTAATTATCACACAAGGATCTGTGACCCAAGCGACCTGTGCGAGTTCAAGACATTGAGGGGCTCGCTTATAAAATGTGAATGTTTATTAAATGTCCACAAGAACATTAAACACAGTATCAAGATTCAGCAAAACAATCTATAATATTTGACTGAGGAAAAAAACCAAAAAAACATTTTAAGCCAGGAAAGGAATTAATTAATGATCCCAAATGAAAGAGGGAGAGAAATGTAGCTTTGAATATTCAACATGTTTTTTTTCCTTTGTTTATTATTATTATTTTTAGTCACAGAACTGTAAAACAAACAAAAAGAAAAAATACTCTTCAAAGCATTTATGGAAAAGAAGGGAGATATGACTGTCATTCTTAGTCCCAAGGGATTGTTATATTGAAGGACGTGCACAATTTCACGCATAAGTGGATTTTACACAGAAGGATGGTAGAGAACCTACAGGATATGACCGCAGTTCAAGAGATTGCCAGTAGGGGATGCTGACATCTTTAAAGTTCATTTTTCTCTTTTTGTAATTTAAAATATGAAGGAGCCAATTCATGCTCAGGAAATAAATTTTAATTCTCTCCTTTCAAATAGCGCACAATGTATCGCTTTCTTTCTCTCTCTCTCTCTCTCTTTCACTATTTCACTCATATACACACACACACACACTTTGGGCAAAAAACAGTACAGAGAGTACTACACAAAGATATTACCCTGATTTATCCTGACATTTTTTCCCTTTTTTTAAATGTGAATGTTTATTTACACGTCGTAGACTCCCACAGCATTTTTCACTTTAGCTCAAACAATCTCATTTCATAATTAAGTAATTATTTTTATTTTATTATTTAATTTTTTACCAAGATCATATACATGTTACTAGTTAAATGGGTAACATGTAAATACTAGTTAGCTGGATGAACAGTACTGTGCTGATATACACACTAGTTCGTTTGACCTTATGAATAAAAGCACTCCACATACTGTATTAATCCATCTCCCTTTTATGGATGGATTTTGCAGCTACGGGAAATGCTGTTACAAACAGAGGATGGTCGAGCCAGCTCTGAGATAGTTTGCTTGAATGGAGAGAGAAGAGGAATGTAAAAGACTTACTGTTAACTCTCTGTTTTTAATGTTTGCTTCATCGGTGTGCCTGTATACCCCAGCCTGCAGTCTCCTAAGGACCAGGCTTCCCAGGTGACATGAATTTACAGGCAGGTCCAACAGACCTGGATTTCTACCATCTGTTTGTCTGATCACATGGGTGTGCAGAGTACCTATAATCAGGACTTTGCAAGTCCACATGTTTCCTTTTTACTCTCACTATCCTCAAAGGAGGAATGGATACTTCTCCCAGCGTCCCAACTTGGCACCGGAGAAAAATTAAAAGAACCAGCACAATAATTGAATACCTCAATTCACAGTCTTTGAGTTTTTTTTTTTTTTTTTAAGTCAGTGTGCTTCTACTTGTATTATCTTTCCGCGTATATGAAAAAAGTTCCACATGCTAAAACTCTAAAATGTACACACTGTACAATGAATCTACACATTTTAAAGCTTTTCAGAACATTGAAAAAAAAAAAAAAGCAGAAATAGATACATTAATACATACATAACCTACAAAAAAAGTATATATAATTATAAGTCCATCCCCACAATAAGTTAGCGAAATGTTTCTTTTTTTCCCAAAATACTGTACAGAAACACATCAGAAATACTTTTTCCTCTTAACGCACAAGTGACACATTTTTGAGTTCCCACTCAGAATTAAATGAGGTACAGGTTTGGTTTTCAGGCCTTCACTGCGGCTTTTACAATGACTGTTTTTATACACTACAATAGGTAAAATACTACTGTGCATCACATTGCACACCTGTAAAAGAAAGAAAAGATAGAGAGAACAAGAAATATCTCAAATAAAGCATGACACATTTTTGCAGTATGTATGAATACCATCTACCTATCTTTTAACAGCCTGCCTCTGAAACTCCCGATGCCTTCAAGAATCAATGTCAGATTTAAAAATTTCATACAGATCGAATGTGAAATCGCAAAGCAACCAAAATAAATGTTACTTACAATGGGATCCTCATAACAGCCTTATAAAGATTTTTCAAAAAGGGGAATAAAAAAATAAAAAAAAGTACAAACAAAAACAGAAAATACTAAAATGAGAAAAAGGAAAGAATAATTCAGCTATTCTGACTGGTTGCAGAGCATTGTGATGCCACTCCCTCCACCTGCCTATAGGCGGCGCATCATGTTACCTGGCAACCGCGTTGTGTGGGACAGTTTTTAATCATATCAGGGAGTGACAGAGTGGCATGGGCGGAGCTTAATAATGACGTATGACGAAGAGTGCGCGGTTTTTATCACCGCTGTGGCCAGTTTTTAGATCCCCTTGAAGATGTGTCAGTGGCAGCTGCCTGCTTGAAATTCCTCAACTACAGTGCACTCAAAGCACCGTGTAACTCTAAATGAAGAGCACAGCGATACTGCCCATTCCCACCACTTAAATTATGTATACTTCTGGAACTGGAGTGGATCTACAAGATTGCTATTCCCAGTCCTAGGTAATAATCGGACAGACTGCAACAAACACCATCCCTCTCCACAGACCATGATCCTGAATATCGGAAGGCTGCCTGGTTCTTCTGTTCCCCAAGAGAGGGTCTTGGTCAGGGATAATATATCACTCTGATATATTGTAATCACTCAGACTGTCAGATGCGCGCTGACATACGGACTATTACTCAGGTGGATAGCGTGCGGCTACTGGAGCATCTGTCTGTTCCGTTAGGCGGCTACGTCTGCGCTCGTCCTTGACTTGGTGTTCATCACGGCTGACAACCGGGAGGGGATGGGGGCACGGTGAACGGCTGCAGGTTTTGATTCGGTGGAGCTGAATTACTAACGGACTTCGATGTGAAGTGGGATGCCTCCTCTGTCTTCCTGCCATTTCTTTCAACCGAGCCGTCTCAGCTTGTCGGCAAATTTTTATCTCGCACTCTGATGACAGAGTAGCAGTGGCAGTAGTGAAAGGGTGCAAACAAGCTCATTCGAAGCACGGCTATATCTGCCCCACTCCGCGCTGGCGGAGAGAGACATGCACGCGCACACACACTCACACACACACACACACACACACACTGCAGTGCCATCTGTAGCTGCTGCAGTGCTTGGCCGGCGATCAGCTGGCACAGCTGCTCAGACAAAGTGCCCAATATGCTCATTAATGGCTGGTGTCAAATGAATGTGATCTGAGTGCTTTGATTTCTGACATCTTGTTTACCACTCCTGTTGATTCATCCCACTAACCTCTGTCAGCGCTCACAACCCGACGCTAAGAAGTGGCCACAGTGACAGCTGCCCAATCACAGGTAGGTTTCAGAATTGTGAGAAGTCCACCCATCCACCCCAAAGAAACCCCAGAACAACGCTTCATTTCTCAGTCTCACAAGGGGATGTTGGCTCCTCTGTATGTCTCCTGCTTCAGGTGCCAGTATGATTTCTCTTAGCTCTGCTACAGCCCTCCTTCAGATGTCTGTGACGCAAACTCCCACAAGATACCATTTCCTCCTTTGTTACAGGTGTGCCTCTCGAGGTGTGAATCGATGTGGTAGACTCTACGAGCAGTCCACTCTTTGATCGGGGTCTAGTGCTGTCAGTGTGGCATCAGAGGTCGGGGAAACTAACGGGAAAAAAACCCAGGTGCAGTGCAGCCGTTGGCAGCAGCAATGAACTCACACGGTGAATGAACAAACAAGCGAAAACACAAATGTCACAACATGAGTAACTGACTGGGAGGATTTGACTCTGCTGGGAGCAAAGTCTTACCACTAAGCCATGTCTGGAGAAGCAGGTTTTCATTCACAGCTGAAAGCATCGTCATTCATTTGAAGAACCACTCAAAAAAACGACAAGGGAGTAAGGTCGTAAGAATAACTCCAAGAAATTATGATTATGTTTGGAGATCTAATCAGGACAGAGTGACACAGACTGACATATTGCCACGGGGGCTTCAGGATCAGAAAACTTCATGGGAGGGGGGGCAGGATTTAACAGTAAGCAAGGGAACGGGGTGGAGGAGAGGACAAGGGTTCAACAGGAAAGTGAAAGAACATGAAATTAATTGAATAGTCCTCGTTACTCAGGAAAGGGTTGTCTTCACAACTGCAGGCTAGTTGTCAGCATCTTCCTCCTGGCGGTGGTGCGGCTCACTTGTTCTCCTCCCTCGTAGGCCGGATCTTCATCTCTGTGAACTTGAGCGAGTACTGCCAGCCCGTCCAGGATGACCACTCGATGCCGTCGGCGTAGGAGGTGTGCTGGCCCCTCAGGTACTGTCCGTTAAGATTGGACGTGTGGCAGTTGCGGTACCACCAGGCACCATGGTAGAAGGAGGCACAGTTGTTCTCCGAGTGGTCGTTGTCCTGGTCCTTCGTGGTGAACTTCATCCCATCGTGTTTCAGCAGGGAGTCGCCTACATTGTCAGACACGCACACGTACACGCACACACACACACACACACACACACACACACACACACAGGCATACAGACACAGGTATAGAGAGCATAATTAACTGCATAAAGAAGTAAACAGGCCAAGATAATATCCAGACTGCGTTAATCTGTTTTGGGGGATTGGATTTTTGTCAGGCTAAATAATTTTAAGCTGACGACAAAAACAAAGCTTGCAGAAAACGGAGACAATTATCGATACCCCCCAGTGAACCCCGTTTGTGCTCAGAGAGACTGACTGCCTACCCTGGATGAACCTGTTCTCTCTTCTCCACATATAGAGAGGGATAAGCACAAGTAAAAGCTCTTGTGCACTGACTGGGATATAGCGGAGGGAAATGGTGTTTCTGTCTCCAGGAAAAAAGGGGGAAAAAGAACAGCAGAGTGGGAGAAATGTGATTTATTGTATTCTGAAATGAAATAACATCAGCAAGGACAGAAGAATGTGGAGGCAGTAAAGGGAGTTGGGTGTGGTGGTTTCGAGAAGAAGGACAGAGGGCACCGGGAACACGTGGGCTTGTCTCTAATATGCCCTTATTAAGCTCTGTGATATATGTTTCGTGGATGTAATGCTGTAGAGAGAGGCCATGTTAATTTAATCTCATCTCTTTGCGACATGAATTTTCTCTGAAGGTAATGGTTTTGCAGGGGATTTTGTCGTTGGCAAAAACACACTTTTATTGCCCATATGGCAGTTGAAGCGTTTGCTGCTCTTTTTCTAACCAATAATTCAGTTTTGATACAATAAACCATACGTGAAAAAACAAAGTCATTGCATTTAGGAGGAAAAACACAATTTCAGAAGATGTAACTGCCATGTCTCTGTATTTTCCTTTAGAGTTTCTTTTCTCACGGACGAGTAAAATTACTATCTGTTCTTATTTGTGATTTGTGACACGTGATAACATTGTTGTGGTGCATTCATATTTGGGCAGTATTATTGTTTTTCCAAGTACACTACCGTCTCCTACTAATTTGTAGAAATGTATTTTTATTCCTCCTTGCCAAAACGTTGTATATTCTGTTTAAGAATGCTGTTTGAGGGCTGCTTGATGGTGTTAAAGCACTGTTCTAGCACATGAATGGGTCTGGTGATGAATTAAGTGTACCAGAGCTGACCATGGCTGGAAGCCCCACAGTACAACACACTGGCTTTTTGGCAATTGGCTCAGGCATCCATTGGTCAATTGGGAACCCAAAAGTTCATTGTTGAGCTGCATATAACATGTCCTCCCCTGACCCTTCTATGTGAGCCTTACTTGTAAACTGCAGTGTGATAAGCAGCAGCTGGTATCATGTGCTTTGGTGGTGAGCATATGCTTTTCTCAATTCAAGTGGACAACAGAGGTTGCAATGAGCGTTGCAGTGTAAATTCCAAATTGGGGAGAAAAAGAGAAAAATCAACCATTAAATAAAACATATTACAAAAACTTTGCAATTAATTAATTAATTAGTACTCCAAACTAGTTACTCACATGAATGGAATGGTTCATGTTATATCTACAATCACAGTTAAGTTTAAAAGAAAACTGTAATGTCTAAGCATGTACACAGGTATGTAGGTGGTAGCAGTGCGAACAGATGGGAAGACTATACCCTATAAACTAGCTGAAGATTGATTTTGCTGGCAAAGATATTTGTGAGGACCACACATTCACACATGAGGCCAATTATACCTAACAGGTAAAGAATCTGGAGCATTCCTTTTAAAATAATTTTTTTAGCCATACATTTTTTCTTAACATTTGTTTTGTGTTACAATGAACAATTTAGCTAAATTCCTTCAAAGACAACAGGGTTTATTATACGAAAGTGGAAATTAAAACATAAACATCTTGAAATTGAGCATAACCATATTCTATTATGGTTCCGACATCATTGTTCTGAGAAAAAAAACAAAAACATTTTATATATATACCTTATTATTGTTATTATTATTAGTTTGTATTATTACTATTTTGATTATGCCCCTATATGCCATATATACATGTACATTATAATGCACACCATAATGTGTTATATCACACACCGAAAATATTATACTTTTCGGCTTTCAAACTTACAAGCTGTTACAAACAATTTTACACATTACACATTTTCCACACAAACAAAACAACAACGTTGACAGTCTTCTGACAGGTACAGGAGTGAATAAAAATGGAAATGCAAACGTTTTCCAACAGTTGCATTTGTGGTGGTTCTGTAATGATGTGAAGTGCATTTTTTGGCATGGAATTGCTGCACACATACCTGTAGAAAGCAAGGTCTTTGTCAATTACTAAATGTTGATTATCTTCACCCTATTAAGTAACATCAGTTTTACATTTATTTGTTCAGGAATAGTATTGCTGCTGCCTGTGCTACCACTTAAATAAAATAAAGAAATCTGTGTCAAAATCGATGGTGGATTTTTAAGTTAAGTCTTGGGAATGAACTAGCCATGATAGATATTTTCAGTTAAAAGTATGAATGCAAATTGTAAATCTAATTAATATTTAAAATATTCAAAGATCAGAGAGAAATGATGTGCCCCCCCCCCCCCCACCCCCACACTCTCCATAACTGTTTATTAATACATACTGTGCATTGTGAAGCTTTGTTGTGAATTTATTATTAAAGATTCAAGTATAACCCTCCCCCACCTTTTAACCTCCCTAATGATTAATGATATTATTAATACATAATTTAATAACAAACTGTCATTTAATACCTCCTTTGAAGTTCTGGGAGTAATCACTCAAGGTGTTTACGGTGTATATTACACAGCAGAGATGTACCTTACCACTGTGTGATGGGTTATCTCTTTGCACAATATTATGCGTGGGCACATGACAGACTATTACTGCAAACACACATGCAGAATGCATGTACACACATAAAAACAGAGCGGTCGATTTAAAATGGAAAGATAACATGGATTTTCTGTTTTTGCGGGTCAGCCTGGATCAGCATCCCTACGTTATTTCGTGAAATAGTGGGATGAGGTCATGCAAATACAGGTATATTGCTTTAGCACATGCAAAGTGATTTACTAAACCCAAAAGCAAGTTTGGGAAAGGTATTTGCAGGTGAATTTTAGTACAAATGGAAAGCAGGTATTAAAAGACACAATCGATAAGATGACGTTAAGATGTCATTGTTGCAAGACCATACTAGCCAACCCTCCAGATTTTCCCGGGAGACTCCTGATATTCATTGCCGTCTCCCGGTGTCCTCTCGATATCACAATTTTCTACATTTTCTCCCATTTTCTGGACAAATTGTACACTACATGTGTCGTCTGCATGGTTACATGTAAGACTTGCGAAGGGAAATGGCAAATATTTAGAAAAAAAAAAAAAAACCCATGTTAATTCCGAAGTTACTGGAAAGAAGAATTTCGATTTCTCACGGGGAGTGTCAAAGAACATACGTTTTGTAAAATCTGCTGCAACGTTAACACTACGTGTTCCTGCACTTGGGTCCACTACACACCTGTGCCTTTCTAACACTATGGGGTTGATTTACTAAGATCCCAAATAAGAGATGTTATTTTGCGTGCACAGGAGTTATCATTTAACACTTTGCGGGTGATCTACTAAGAATCATTATGTATGCAGACAGCCATATTTAAATGAGAGGTTTTTCAGGTTTGGAATGATAACACTGTAGAAAAAAATATCTTGTAAGAAAACGGTGAAAAGATTGGCAGCACTGTTGCCAGTGAAAACCATTTACTGAATGGAAATTAACAAATAAATCCTGTTATTTTAGAGGATGACCGTTAAATAATGAGTTATTGCTATATATATATATATATACAGACAGGTGACAAATTAAAGGAAAAACCAACATAAATTGTCGTAGTAAGGTGTTGGGCCACCACAAGCCACCAGAATAGCTTCAATGCACCTTGGCATAGATTATACCTCTAGTCTAGCATAGATTCTAGTCTCTGGAACTCTACTGGAAGGATGGAACAGCATTTGTCCGAAAGATATATGCAGTGGGGGAAATAAGTATGGAACACATGTTTGGCTAAATGGCTCTAAGTCATCAAGGGCCTGATGTATCAAACACGTCTATAACCATCACTCTGCTGCCAGAAATACAGTAGATATGGAAGGATCACTTTAAGGGTTGTTTCTCCTGACAAATTTTCCTATTGAACTCTATGGAAAAATAAATCAGGAGAAGAAACCCTTCAAGTTATCCATCCATATCTACTGTATTTCTGGCAGCAGAGTGATGGTTAAAGGTTTGTTTGATACATCAGACCTTGATGACTTAGAGCCATTTAGCCAACCATGTGTTCCATACTGTTCCAGTGTAATTTACAGCTAAATCTAGTTCCACCCCCGAATTCCCATAGAGATCCATTCAAATGCAGACACATTAAAGTATCGCTTGTAAGAGTACCAGAAAATAAGATATCAAGAGTTTTTTGATGTTGTTGGGTCATACACATCAGGAAATCATGGTATGCAAAAGATATGCGACCAAATATAAAAAATATGACTTTTCCAGTATTAAAGTATTAAATGCATTTCATTTAGGGTGTTCAATACTTGTTTCCTGTATCATTCCACTTTATTGCGCATAACTTTTTTTAAGGATTGGAATGTAAAAATGTATGTAGCTGTGTAGTTTTATTGAGCTAATACCAATGTCTGGTCAAAATTTCATGTGAATAGCTGCATTGGAAATATGTTTCATAAAAACTTTTTGACGTGTCGAATACTTATTTCCCCCACTGTATATACATAAATACACTATATTGTCAAAAGTATCCAGACACCCCTTGGTCTGGGGCTGTTTTTTATGGTTCGAGTTAGGCCCCTTAGTTTTAGTGAAGGCAAATCTTAATGGTTCAGCATACAATGACATTCTAGACGATTCTGTGCTTCCAACTTTGTGGTAACAGTTGGGGAAGGCCCTTTCCCCATGCACAAAGCAAGGTCCATACAGAAATGGTTTGCTGAGATTGATGTGGAAGAACTTGATTAACTTGCACAGAGCCCTGACCTCAACCCCATCGAAGACCTTGGGATCAATTGGAATGCCGACTGCGAGCCAGGCCTAATCATCCAACAACATTGCCCGACCTCACTAATGCTCTACTGGCTGAATGCAAGCAAATACATGAAGCGATGCTTCAACACCTAGTGGAAAGCTTCCCAGGAGAGTGGATGCAGTTATAGCAGCAAAGGGGGGCTAACTCCATATTAATGCCCATGATTTTAGAATGAGATGTTGGCCTTGTAGTATTCTATACAGTCGGGACGGAAAGTATCGGGGCAGTGACACAAATTTTGTTGTTTTGGCTCTGTACTTCAGAACATTGGATTTTAAATGGAACAGTGACTATGAGGTTAAAGTGTAGACTTTCAGTTTTTTACATCCATATTGGGTAAACGTGTAGCAATTGTAGCCCTTACTATAACCTATCTGCATTTGAATGGATCTCTGGGAATTGGGGGGTGGGATTAGATTTAGCTGTAAATTACACTGAAACAGTATGGAACACATGGTTGGCTAAAGTCATCAAGAATCTGAGGCATCAAACAAGCCTCAAACCATCACTCTGCTGCCAGATATGCAGTAGATATATAATTTTTTGTAACCCTTTTTACTCATCTTTACCAGGGGTGATTATTTTATCATTAATGTTACAGACTATTTAAAGTTCAGCTTGGACTTAAACATCTAATTTAACGCATACCAGCAAAGATAACACTTCCATAAAAGTTCATTTTTTATATCCTTGCATATATTCCTTACTGTCAAGCCCAACATTATGTACATTCCAATAATTGCTATGATCTAAAATGTACTTGTGTACATGAAATCTATTGATGACACTAAAATGCATCCTGATTCCACATTTCTCATATTCCGTGTTTCACAATGATAGTTGCGGTTAACAATTTTACTGTCCCACGTACAGTGTTAGCGGGTGTCTTTGGCAGTTACTGGATAACGACTCAGCTTCTGCACTTGAAAAAATGAAAACTGCAGGTGAACATTCCCCACTTGAGGAGTCTAAAAGCTTGATATTACAGTAGTCAGTAATTATACCGTACGATCAGCTATTGTGAACAATGTTGTGAAAAATACTGCTATGAAAATATGAATAAGGAAAAAATATATATTCATAAAAATTGCAGCACAGTGCAATATGTTGAAATCATAACTGCCAAGGACACATGCTTTGTATTCCTCATCTCACCACCGAGGTGATAAAATATCATATTAAACAGTAGGGGGGAAAGAACTGCCTTCATTGACATGCTTTTGTAAATATCAGTACAAACAAGTCACCTTTTGTTCTGAAGCTCCCACAAATGGCTTTAACATAAAACTAGATTGACATTAAATGCATAAAACATAAAACAATACGTAGACAAACTGGCATGATCTAATAATGTGAGGAGTAGAATGACCAGTTCCAATGCATTAAAAGTGATATTGCCTCCTGTCCGAGATACCGTCCGTCTGTGTAAATGGTGGTCCTCTTAATGATGTATGAACATGATTATCAGAAAAAAGAAGATTAAAGTACTGAATTGATGGCACCAATATAATGGCCGATCAAGGCTGATTATACTGTGATCCCTGTGTGTTACCATGTTGTAATACATGCTGTGAGTTAAATAAAGCAGGTCAGAGGCTCTGTCAAACACACTGACAGCATTTGCATGCAATCTAATATTCTAATGAATACACATGAATTCTCAATACGGCATTGTCCTGTGTTGCACTGTAAATATGCAGACGCTTAGAATAGAAGTTATTTTACTCAATTGTCTTGGAGGTTATATAACCAGGTGGCTCACACTTAAAACATGTTATCCACCACAGTACTATATGTAAGTATAATAAAAGCTATATGTACTATAAGAAATTCATGTTAAGTAACATGATCAATGGCACACCAGTCATGACCCACCCTAGCACCCTAATCAGCATACTACACTGCTGGCATACAAAGAGGACATGCTCTTTGACTGCAAGAAACAGAAACACTACAGTTTGGAGCACTTCATCTAGCCGCAGTAAATTACATTTATTCTTACATATAGCCAAAAGTTCAACAGACACTGGAAATAACAAAAAATCTGTAGGAATTAAAATGTTACAAGTCATCCTGGTTTATATCCTTGCCACAGCAGTGAGATTATGTGCCCCTTATGTGGCCTTAAAGGGTAACTACACTCTAGATCACATAGCTGAAAACATGTGTGTATACCTATCTTATAATTAAACTTATTCATCCATTCTGTTATTTATGGAAGCCCTGAAAGGCAGGTTGAAATTATTTGGCATATTGCACGTGGGATATTGCATTAACATTGTTATAAAAATAATCAGATAAACATATGACACTGTTATCTGTCGCTAATTAGTAGAGGTATGGTCGGGAATGAACAAAGTTAATGTTTTGTAATTTTGTCATTTAAACATGGACCTTTAACATGGACAAGTAATTTTTTTTAGTGGCACATGCTTCTGATTTAAGGTCTTATTTTGTTCAAGATGTGTGGTGGAATGAGCTCATTTCACCATTGTCTGGTTGACAATAATGATGAACAGGAATATTGGATGAAGAAAACACACATGTAAATAGAGTATTTAGATTGTCAATTCTGAATACATGCAATTGGAATTCTCAAACGCTTTCAAACTACTTCTAAACTTCATAACTGAATGCTGACTACTTCCTGCATTTTTTGGTTTGTGTTAAAGCCATGTAGTTAGGCTCCAGGACTTCATTTCTTGTGAATCTGGTCAGGATCCTGCTTGGTACAGAGATCTCAGACCCGGGTGAACCTGGGAGCAATTGGACAAAATGCTCCCAAGTGATGGATGTAAAGATGAGCTTTGGGCTACAGGAGTGGTGAGCCAAGGAGAATTATACTGCAGATTACCTCTCCAGTGAAGATATTGAAGAGCTGTTTAACATGCAGGGCATACAGTGACAACTGAACTAGACAAACCCAGACTACAAAGGCAGGATTCCAGAATTGGGGCAACCACGGATGATCAGGAATTATGAACTGACATCCTTCAAATATAACAATGAAATACAGTCTTATGGTATTGCCAGTTCAATTCAAAGACAGTGGATTGATTGTTTTCAGTTCAGGGAAGTTATTTTCAAAACAATGAATGAAGCTTGACCTGTGCTTGAGAAATATTTGTTCATATTTGTAAAATCATCAGGAGAAGAAAAAAATGGCAGTGCTCACACTGCCTAGAAGCATAGCTGCCTATTATGACGTCACAGCTGTACATTAATATCAGGTGGGGGCAAAGGTTCATTTTCTTCTTTTGTTTCCATGGTAACGTTTCAGGTTGAGGGACTCCCAAGGCCTCAACAATAAAACAAACAGCGTGACGCCGATGACCCGGACACAACCCAGCACTTAGACCTCATTTAAATCAAACTCTGTGTCACCTTGGTGGTGAAGATGTTCGCTTCCGCGGGACTGATTAAATTCCAGTTCCACGAGACAAATGAGCACCTTTTTAGCTAAGTGGCTGTACAGGAAGCCGGTACAAAGATGGGTCTAATGAGCCACGGCAATAATCCCAGCTGAGCGGGTAAAACTAGCGAGCAGACATGCCATTCCAAGGGCAATGCAGCCGCACAGAGACATGATTAAAGCCCTCACTAAACTGCCCTCGCCTCACAGACCTGCGCGCAAGGCGTTTGTCTCTGCTCCCATGCTATCTCACACATCTATTGTGTTTCCTGTACCTCACTTCCCCCAAAGTTTATTGAAATTGCTTCTTTCTCAAGAATAGAATTTGTTTATGCTCCAGGTCAATGGAGTAATTCATTGGAGTAATTTAATCATCAAGACAGCTTATACTGTGTATATACTGTATATATATAAATATATACAGTATATGAGTCAGTATTTTTTTCCTAGTAATTTCAGAGAAGAGTGAAATGTTGACTTTGTGCTGATAAAAATGATTTAAAAATGGTAGTTGGTGGTGGGGATTGTTTATCTGCCCAGTATATGCATTGCCCCCCCTCCTCCACTTTATAAGTAATTACTCATTAACTGTTCCAACTGTTTAAAGCTGTTTGTTAATATTATCAGTCTGTTGCCTAACACCAGGAAGCTACAGTTGTTTATACCTGTCATGGATCATGCCTCTCTTTTCTTATCTCCGCGTTTTTTATTCCTTTTTGCTTTTACCGGTAATCCGTCTTGGTAATTAGTGAGTTCACCTGTCCTGCATGTCCGCTCACTACTTATACCCCGCTTCCTCCGTTTCTCATTGCTTCCATGTTATTTCACGTAACATTCGAGCCGGTAAAAGGATATAGGAAGTTGTTCTGCTATCGACCGCTTTGCTTATCAACGCGGGACTTGTTAGCAGTACAACGTAGAAAAAACAAAGTGATCTTTTTAGCTCTTAGCTCAGAGTTTAGGGTTTTCGTTTCTTTGTTTTATTCTTATACCTACGAGTGCTCTCACTAAGTCTTCGGGCTTTTGAGTTTTCTCTTTTCTTTCTGTTTGCTCACTCCACAAACGGGAGTTAGATAAACGCTACAGCTTATTTCTTTTGTTTTGCTCGGATATTGAGCTCATCGCCTTTTATCGCGAGGTTATTTGTGTTAAGCGTGACTGCTTATTTATTTTGTTTTGCTCGGATATCGAGCTCCTCGCCTTTTATTGCGAGGTTATTTGTGTTCCCCTTATTTCCCCCTTTTCCACTACGGACTATTGTCCGTTTCTGTGGTGTTCATAGGAACACTTTAAGACTCCCTATCTGTCGCACATGGACTTCCAAACATTTCCTCCGTGTTTCTGGCACAGAGAACCACTACAATACCGTTTACTTGTTTAGTTTCCTAATCACTCGTATTAATTGTTAAATCATTTAAATTGTTTAAATATTGATGTAAACATGAGTTAAAAAAATGTTATAAGAGAAAAAAAAAAAGCGTATGGATTGTCAGTGGCATTAAATACATTTTCATTGTGCATAGTGCTTGTCCACTCTAGAGTACCTGGAGATCATAGACAGCACATGAGATTTACACTGTTGTGCTTGTGCAGATACTGTATTTTCTGGCAGTATATTAGTCACTTATTATACCACACATATTTTACATTACATTACATTACATTATAGGCATTTAGCAGACGCTCTTATCCAGAGCGACTTACACAGCATTTCTTTTGCATTTATACATAGTATCCATTAATACAGCTGGATATATACTGAAGCAATGCAGGTGAAGTACCTTGCTCAAGGGTACAACGGCAGCGTCCGACCTGGGAATCGAACCTGCAACCTTTCGGTTACAAACCCAGTTCCTTAACCATTATACCACACTGCCGCACATATATACTGTATATGCCCATTGTTGTCATTTATTTCTTGCTTATATGGTATTTTAATATATTAGACAATACTTATTGATAAGTAATGCGGGAATGAGCACTAGTTTGCAGAAGGCTATTTTCCCGTCATGAATTAGCTGGTTAGCTTGAAGTGTAATGAGAGCTTGTGGTTAGCCCCTTCTCCCCCTTTATGAGAACCCCTGCAGACTCTGCAGGACCTGGAACATACTGTATCTGTAGAAGTCACATCTAAGAAGCCGGTAAAAAGTGGTCCCTAGACATGTATGCGTGTGTGTGCACATCCTTGTGCAAATTAATTGAATCAAGCATACACTGGGATTCTCATTTGCAACCATCTTTGTTTACCGATCCATCCATACATACTACACATCTTCATCCAGACTGTCATCTTTTGTTACATTCCATCATCACACCTGATTATTTTGTTCTTGGTCATTACTATAGTAGTATAACCATCTTCATCTTCTTAAATTCTTATTGGTTCTTTGGGAATTTAGTTAGTCTTCTTCTGTTGGATTCCTCCATTTCCTGTGTTTTGATTTGACACTTATTCATTTTTTCTATGCTACATTGTGATAATGCAATATGGCATAATCCATCCACCTGAAGGCAAGTTTCATAGAAATCATGGAAATGAATGCCCGGAGAATGAAAAATAACCATAATAACTTTTTCGGAGAGATTTATAGCATTTCAGAAAAAATATAAAAACAAATGGTGGATATAGAAACTCATCAAATGAAAAAAGGAACAACATCAGATTCAATTAATTTTCACAAGGATATATGTGGGTGTGCGTCTTGGACGTTACTGCTAGTTCACTATCTATCTATCTTTCTATTACAACAATGTTTTGAAAGGGAAATGAGTAATTTTTCCAGACCTGCAGTGCCTGAATAGTCGCCGACAGTCAGTGGGTATCCGTCATCATCTGGGTCCACGGAGAAGAGGCCCACGCCGAAGGTTCCATACTGTGCAAAGGCTGTGCTGTTCTCAAAGTCTTCCAGGTCAATGCGTAGCTCATAGTTTGCCTGAATGGTCAGGGCATGGATGTGCTTCATACCTGAGACAGAGACAGAGGTGGGCAGCGGGTCAAGAGTGTGTTCAGCTGGCAGCAGGGCATTTAGAGTGTTCTTGGGTCAGAGTGCTCTTGAAAGCAGCGTCCATCCCGAGCGGTCACTGAGTCTGTATTCTCAGAAAATTGGGGGACTTTTCAATCATTGCAGCTTATCAGGTGAGCCACAATGTTATTTTACTCAATTGTCTTGGAGGTTATATAACCAGGTGGCTCACACTTAAAACATGTTATCCACCACAGTACTATATGTAAGTATAATAAAAGCTATATGTACTATAAGAAATTCATGTTAAGTAACATGGTCAAAGGCACACCAGTCATGACCCACCCTAGCACCCTAATCAGCATACTACACTGCTGGCATACAAAGAGGACATGCTCTTTGACTGCAAGAAACAGAAACACTACAGTTTGGAGCACTTCATCTAGCCGCAGTAAATTACATTTATTCTTACATATAGCCAAAAGTTCAACAGACACTGGAAATAACAAAAAATCTGTTGTGGTCATCCTGGTTTATATCCTTGCCACAGCAGTGAGATTATGTGCCCCTTATGTGGCCTTAAAGGGTAACTACACTCTAGATCACATAGCTGAAAACATGTGTGTATGCCTATCTTATAATGAAACTTATTCATCCATTCTGTTATTTATGGAAGCCCTGAAAGGCAGGTTGAAATTATTTTTTTTTCCGGCCAAAAAGATAAGTCGTCCGTACGAGATTTGCGGTTTTGGCCGCAAACATTTTTTTTTCACCTTGCCTTTCAGAGCTTCTGTAGTTATTTAAATGTCTTTGTGCTGCCCTCTAACAGTTTAAATTTTCTTTCTGCACCCCACTCTGCCCCCGCCCCATTTCAGAGTACCTTTTTGGCGGTACCTCTACGTCATATGGATAATTGTTGCCACCCACAAAGGAAATTTCTGGCACCTGATTGGTTAGACGCACTACGGTCCTTTGGTTTCGGCTCCACCTTTTTAAACCAGAACAACGTGGCGCCCTGTTCATAAATTCTTATTCCACCTAAACAGCCCACTAAAATATGTTTCTGAAAATATTTCAGGTGAGATATAAGCCATGGAGCTGAATCTTGATTCATATTTGATCTGCAACGTCTAGTTTTACAGTTTGATTCGAGTTTGCACATTGTACATACATTTATGCAAATAGATTAATTTATGCAAATGTGTGTCCCTTATCCCACTGTTTAAATTTTTTTTTTTATGAATTGATCTTTGTTGATACACAAATCCAATTAATCCATTGTTTCAGGTCAGATTTAATTAGGTATTACATATTCATGAGGTATTATCACGAATGAAAATTCATTATATTGTGCTACAGAACAGACTGAATAGAGTGGTAAATCATGAGACATGAGTGAATTTTTTTTTTAAAAAGGTCCATAAAAAATACATAAAACCCAGAACAGAAGTAAAAACAAAAGCACAGTAATGTAAACCAAGTTTCAATCTTAAAGTAATAACTGTACTGGCAAAGATGAAAATGGGTTTGCCAGTTGTTTCAGTTTCAATTTGTTTCATCACCACTTACCATAAAAAAGCAGAACACTGAAACAAAAAGAAAATAATATAACAACAATAAAACGTGGATACCTTAAAAATAATCAAAATATGTTCTAGTGGATTTAAATTGTCAGTTACTCGGTTCAGTTTGATCCGGTGTCGGGTAATAACAGTATAAAGGTAGGCTAATATATCTAGGTATGTATTCCAAGTCAAATCCTGCACATTGTGTGCTGTGTATGGTGCAAGAAGATAGCAGAGTGCTTTTGCAAGTTGTGTTCCGCAAGGACAGAAAATTGGATTCAGTCAGGTTTTCAGCTCTTAATCTGAGGGGAGGGCTGCCACTCTGCAGATGTTGGCCAGTTCCATATGCTTTTCAGACCAGTCTACCAGCTTATACAGCTTATGAGAAAACCACTTTGCTTAACTCTCTTCCTTTTGCCTCTCCCCCCCACCCCCCCCAAAAAAAAAATGCATTGGCACAAAAAAATTACATCATTCCATCCCAGTAGGCTATATAACATTTACAATACAGCATGATATTATATGGAATGGGAAAGGCCTTCACTGCACTTTAAATAGAGTGCAGCAATTACATTCAGAGCCTTCAAAGATGGTTTAAGATAAAGCTAGGATCCAAAGGATCACCGCAGGAAAATGACCTTGTAGCAGATTCCAGCAGCACATGAAGCAGAACAGCACATTATCCCTTTTTCTCCCCACTTTTGTTAAAGAGACGCATTTGTTCCAGAGCTATAGCGCTAATTAAAAGGACATTTACGATAACCCTTATCAAGGTGGATCACTGTGATAGGGTGCACCACTGCAGAACGTGCTACCAGAGTCCATCAGGCATAAACATCACTCTAATTGGATTATTCTTGAGACCAATGTATTGCCAGACGTCATCCCACCTTCAGGCCTTGCAAGTAACAGTACTGTTAAGACTGAAAACATGGCCTCCAGTTACATACCAAGTTTTGTGTATGTCGCCATTCTAAACATTTCGATTATGCCACCATACTAAACTTTACTAAACATTTATAATAGTTGCCATACGAATGCATTCAACTACATTTATATTTTTATGTATTCATGCTTCTGGAAATATGTATTTTAAATTCAGAAATAGTTTTACTTCATAAATATTTAGCAGATAACCCAATTATGACCAATTAAATAAAAAAAATACTGATCCTGCTTCAGGATAAGTTAATGTACAAATACATGTCTAAATGTTTAGTACCAGTTTTCAGTCACATTAACTGAGAGGAAAAGTTTTGCAACAATTTCAGAAGGATGTCTGCATTCACAAAACAAACTGGCAGACAAGGTCCTGCCATTCATCCACCTAATGCCCAAAATACCAGCCTACTTACTGTCACCAAATATTTGCTCAAAAGAAACACACATTTCTGTTTGCCACTATACCTAGAATACAAAATATATGGGACTCATAACAAGTTGCTTTAATATGGCAAGGCAAAACTGAAATATTGAAATGTCAGACTTATAAATAAACAGTTCAAGAGCTCAACAAGAAACCAACATTCCCTGATATTAAATGCATTAAATATCCATCTTTGGAAGATTGCTGCTTACTTCTTACCACCAAGAGGGGCATACCAACATTACAGCCAAGATGAAAATAAGTTAACCAGTACCACATGTACATGTTAGGTCCATCTACATAGGCCATTTTATGGAAAGGGAAGCATTCCTGGGAAGCTCTTTTTTCTCAGGCTTCTGCTGGACAAATCCTAACCGTAAGTTAACCTATGTTTGTCTCAAAAGAGCAATCGCAATGGTAATCAGAAAAATTACCATGTTTTTTCCCCTCCATTCTAGCCAGTCAAACATCAGCTTCTCTTTACTTACCACTACGGTTGTTTTAGATAGCTAAAATCGGTCGTGGCGGTCCTTTCACTGACAGCTGCCAATCGAGCAGCTAGCATATTAGGTAATTGGTTATGGATAATTTGGCTATTCTTTAAAATGTTTTGACATTTTTACGAAATAATCCGGGGGTTGCAGTTGGGATGAAACGACGTTGTTTAACGTGTCAAGGTTGTCATGGTTTTCGCCTATCTTCCCTCTGTATCGTGTTCACAACTTTTGTAAATGTAATTTTTAACAGACATGCACTAATGTCTATTGCTGAATAAAACATTGCTGGTGCTATTTTTATTTTTTTGGTCCATGCTCCTACATTTTTGCTGGTGCTCCTAACCTTTGTAGTTTGGGAGCACCAGTGCTACTAAGTAAAACGGTTCATTTTGAGCACTGCAATGGCACCAGGGTCGTTGCATGGATTTCATTATTTTTAATTTAGCAATCAGGGCAACATTGCTGTTACCACTGACTTCACAATTCATAGAAGATTAATTTGAATACAGTACAGTAAAACAAAGTTTTAAAACAGAACCGTTTTAGATGATACATTTGTGCAGATGTATTCAAAATTATCAATAATATTCACATAATTTCCAAACTATGAATCAGCCAAGAATGACTTTCAGTCATCTGTTTTTTCACACTTCCTACATACAGGCCTTATATAATATATTTATGATTGCACAGGTGTTGAATCTTCTCTGCTTTAATGTGTCATGGACACTCAATATTGTCCAGACAGAAAATTATTAACATAAACAGATTCTTAAACAATTGGGATTCAAGTAAATTTGTATCAAGGCTGTCAAGTAATATAATACCCTGTCTCTTTCTCTCAACATGGATCAGAGCGATCAAATTCAGTTGGGACTGGGTCATAAATCAATATAATCTGAACTGGAAAAATGTCCTTTTTTTCCCTTTGCAGTGATAGAATGAATAATGCAAACCCCGATTCCAAGAAAGTTGGGACAATATGTAAAATACACATAAAAGCAAAAAGCAGTGATTTGTAAATTCTCTTGAAAACCGATTTTTGTATTTTTTTTTATGGTTTATCTTATCAACTTTATTGATTTTTGGTAAATACACGCTAATTCCGAATTTGATGCCTGCAACACGTTCCAAAAAAGTTGGGACAGGGGGAAAAAAAAGACTGGGAAATAAAAAAAAAATTTAAAACGCGTTTGGTACATTCCACAGGTAAATAGGTGATTAGACTATTGATATCTTATTGTCAGGTTCTCTTACAAGCGATACTATAATCTCTGCATTTGAATAGATCTCTATGGGAACTGTAAATAGTGAACTTGATGCCTATGTATACATTTCTTTCCAAAACAAAAAAAACAAAAAAACATTTGTTTTTTAAATGTACCCCCAACAAGTAGTTTTCATTTAGAACTTCAACATTCCTACTGTGAAGCATGATGGGGGGGGGGGGTTATGGTGTGGGGTTGCTTTGCTGATGACACTGTTGGATGAGTTATCTCGAATTGAAGGCACACTTAACCTACCACAGCATTCTGCAGTGACACACCATCCCATCTGGCTCGCACTTTAGTTGGGCCCTCATTTGATTTTCAACAGGACAATGACCCAGAACACACCTCCTTTTGACTGGTACTGTATAAGGCATACTGCCACAATTGTATATGTTGTTCCTGCAAAGGAAAGTAGTGCTTTTGGGCTAAATTAAAGCAGCTTCTCAGTGCTACAAATTAAATGTTATTATTCTTCTGGTTTATATGTAGGGCAAATTCCTAAAGTAACAATATTCTCTCTGTAGAATCCAGCAGATTTTATGCGATGTTCCAGAACGCAACAGAATGATTCCAGAATATAACAGCAACCTCAAGCAACCTCAACCTGAGCACTTTTTTGAACACTGTAACTCACTCACGAGAAGATGTTGGGCTAAAAGTAATTGGACACTAACAAGAACATCTCCACATTAAATACACTTCAACCATCTTGCTCAGATAAATAATGGAAATACATCATTGAAAACCTTAATTGACGAAGTAGTGCAATCAAGATTGCAATGTATGCCGGCTTCCTTGCTTAAAGTGTCTCATCAACATTGATGATTACCCAGCCTAACAGTAGTTGCAGATGGTCACACAATCTAGTTAGTTAGTTTGGCCAGACATGTACATAGTTAGCCTAAATAATTAACATTAGATGACTTGATCAATAACTAATCAGTTGATATGAAATAAAAGCCATTGCAAACCAAATGAAAGCAAGCTAATCGAAGTTGCACTGCAATATACCAGCTAGATATTGTGCTCGAAATCACTAAGTAGTGCTTTGAGTAGTTGAAAAAAGATAAAGCTGTACACCCTGACTCCTTTGGTGCTCTGAGCTACTCAGGTATTTAATGCGCACCAAATTTCCACATATGACGCAAATAATTTTGTTTGACAGTGTTGCTCCTGTCAGCCGTAACAGTAAGTGGGGAATCTGTTTAATTATTCTAAAAAAAGTCTAGAAATGCCACAAAACAAAACCACAGAAATGCATCAGGGGATTAATCTTATCTCAATTTCCACTGACTCTGTCAGTTTACTGTAGTTTTTAAGACATACTATCAGTAACTGAAATTAATAACAGATGTATTGTTTAAGAGTAACATTGCGAGACATGCCTTAATTACCTCCTAATTAAGAGCACTGTGAAAGCGTATGGCCATCTTGACACAGTGTTTATTAAATTTTTCTAGAACTGAAAGGCAGAACCTTCTGCAAGGAACGGCTCCCAAAGTCTTTCATTACATTTAAATCAAAGCTACAGAGGGAAAGATAGTGAAAAACAGTGCTTAATGTTGAAGGATCTGTTTAATTCAAGGCAAACAGTTATGCATTCCCTTAACCCCTTCCCTTAACCCCTTGATCCCCTAGTGACCATGGCACCGGTGCCAAAATATTTCTCCTGCAACGAAACTATGAGTAGAAACAACACACTCTGTTATAATAACTAATAACTAAATATGAAATAAATATCCAATCCTACCACTGGTTTTATGCATAGAGATGACCCTTTCAAAATTCAGTGGTCATTTATTGTTTGGGACAATCAGTTTGAGATCCGCGGGACCCAGCGCTTTAACGTGCGGCGCAGGACAAATCGGCAGTGTTGTGGGTGGGAGTGGGTGGTCAGCCTGCCAGTGTGCACGGGCGTTGGATAAAAAGACGGGGAGAAAAATCCCGCAAAAGATTGAGGGGTCGATTTACTGATCCCAAATAAGAGAAAACAATATTATGCGGGCCCAGTATTTGCACGCGTTAACATTTCACACTTTGCAGGTGATCAACTAAGAGTCATTATGCAAATTACTCCAGCCGTCATAGTCAATGGCGTAGCACATGGCGCGCTGGGCATGGCTACTGAATTTCCCCTATGTTCGGACCAAAGGTGAGGAGCACACAGCTCACAGCGCGCTGAACAGATTGAAAATGAGTTGGGTTATGTTGAATATTTATCAGTGGGTGTGCTTTAGCTGGATTCAACCATAGCTAATAAAATTACCTATTTTCAGTTCTCTTAAGAGCCGCGTGCATTGTGAACCGGTGTACTGGGTGGACTCGTATCGGGCTATCCCGCATCACGTGGTTTAGTGAAAAATGACAGCGGAACATTTGGGCCTCCAGCTTGCTGAACGAATCCAACCAATAACAATTTCCGACTAGGACTGCAGTGGAAGACGATAGGCTTCTATTTTGCATTGCATTGATTTAATTGCATGTAATTGAGTTAAGAGGTATGTTTTTACTGCTATACGTGCATTAAGAGTGAATGTATGCACCAAGTTTATCATTCTTCTCATTACAGATGGGTCTAAGAATGAATACAGTACCCCTGGGACCACAGTGCAGTATACTAACAGCCATAAACAATTAAAAGCATAAATAAATACAGATATTAGCCTAACATAAAAAATAAAAAAGACAATGAACAAAGTATACATGCAAATGCAAAGTATACATTTTTCCTGGACCGCGTATGATCCACAAAACGGTGATTGGCTTTCTAATAGGTTCCTGCACGCAATGCTCGGGAAACCCCCGAAATGAGCAACTCGCCATACACTGTGGTGCGATTTGCGTGGTAAATGTGGTCTCACCTGGCGCCAGTGCAAGCGCGAATCGCAGTCTAATCTTACCCCAAAATTGTATTCTGCTGCACTAAAATTGAACTGAGCTGCTCCCTCTTGATGGACACACCCCCCAACAGTGGCTTCCCTTCCACTTCAGTGCACGGCGAGTCACCAAATTACCAAACGGGCTCAGATGCGTGCAAATCCGTGACGAAAGTGCAACTTCACCAGTGATGGCTTGCCACCAGCCAGAAAATAAACCCCCAAATTCGCACTTTCGCTGCTCAATCTGGACTGACACACCTCCACCAGCGACTCTCTGCCCACTTCAGCCCACGGCGAGTTAAACGGACTCAGGAGCGTGAAATACATGGTGAAAATGTCACTTTACCAATGCCCTGGCTCGCCACCCGCCATGCGCCAGCCGAAAAAATTGAGCCTTAGAGTGAATTTTACATACTGTAGTGTAAGCTTTCATAGGTGGCTCTGTCATGCTTGGTGTGTTTGATTTGCCCTTAAGATAGAATATTTGCCAGTATTTTCCTGATGGTGGAATATTATTTTATTGTAATCTTATCATACATAATATACACTATACCATATTAGTATGTCCCTGGGCAATACTTGTCACTTAGGGCATGGAAAATACTAATTAAAATGTACTGTGCATATATGCTAGATGAATGTACAATTTTCCTTGGAGTAAGTATAAATGTGCTTTATAATGGACAAAAAAAATGAATTTCATGACAGGCTTTTGGACCCATAGACATCTATCCCCTTATACTGATGAAAATATAGTAAGTCCCACTTGAAAATTATGCAAAAGTGAGTTTTATGAGCCAAAACAGTTGATTTGTACTTAAATATATGATTATTTTATGATTTACAGCAGTGCACAATTTTGCCATTTTTGATACATTTGGAGACACTGAGGGACAACAGGGTACACTGCCTATATAAATCTTTAGGAGCTCTACATATCACCCTCATATTTTGTACACTTGTGGACATTGAGTTTTTGATACAGGAAATTTATAGTTTTACCTGTTTCACAAATGTAGCTCTCAGTATTTCATTACAAACATTACAAAAATGTTTGCATTTTTCCAAAGTTTCTTTGCATTTGTAGCACTTAATTTTTTACCTAAATTATGAAAATAAACTAATGTAAGTGTAATGTAAATGGTACAACTGCCTAGTTTCATTTAAGCAATTTAGCAAGTTTCTGTGATGCACACAACTGGAGTTATAAAGCTTTAAATATAATGTCTAGTTTTACTTAGAATGTACATTCGCTCGCCAAGGCGTAAAAGTTGTTTCCTGCTATTTTCACAAGTTTTTATAATTTACTAACCCGTCCGCATGGCAAGTTTAGGTGAGAATTTACCAAATTTGGCATCTGCCAAAGGGTTAATCAATCATTCTTGCGCTTTGGTGTCAAACATGCTTTATTGCACTTGTCAATCTTGGACAATAAAGCAGTGATTATCAATGTATTGTAAGTGCACGTTTTAAGACTATTTAAAGCCATTAGGGGTAATAAAGGCACAAATCAAACTGGCTTTATATGACCGGATATAAAGGCTTTGATAATTTACTGATGAATTGATCTTGACAAAGCTACACGTATTGATCTCAGGGACGGCAGCCATAAATGTGATGTGCTATGGGATTATGGAACAGACATTCAGCTCGAGCTGCAGCTGAGCCATACACACATCTTTGTATTTGCATGCATGTATCCCCTCCTTTGGGACATTATACATTATATGTAGTAAAACGATTTTTTTTGTAAATCAACTCAATCTAACAGGGGGAATGTTACGAAAATCATGGTTACATTATAATAATGCAGTGGAACAAAACTTTGTACTAACCATATAACATTTATACATAACACTGCCATTTCACATCTTAAAGGTTATTCAGTATTATATGTGCATCTTAATGCATAATACTTGATCTTTTACCATGTATTTTCCATGGCTTGTTACTAATAATCCAATAATCACAACATCTACCGTAGCTTCCTGAAGTAGAATGGTTGCCCTAATTATGGATACAATGGTGAGTTCTACATAATAAAATATCGGACATAAAGGACTCCCCACTTAGCATTTGGGAGCCCCTGGAATCATGGTGCTCCTGAGTGAAAACGTTTGAAGTGCAGGAATTCTGAAAGCGAAATAAGGGGGGAACAGTGTTGAGTTGGAAGATCATTCAAAGTGCAAAAACAAATACGCCTATTTTAAGCCAATTGACTTTTGGTCTTTAATGCAGCCGTGGGTTTTATTTCTCCCAGTAAGAGACATTTCACCTTTTTTTATCAGCCCATGAACATATTTCAAACTGTTTCATGTCTATTAACAATGCGTAGTTAAACCATGTTGGTTTTCAGGGAGGCTCCTCACAGCTGTTGCGATGGCAATTATAGGATATGTCTGGGATAACTACTTAACTTCGTGAACATCAAAAGAAGATTTTTGGGAAATAAAGTACCCCATGCATCTATTACTTAGTGTTAAATGTCGGCTTCCCTCACAATTTACATAACTTCAATTCAAGCTTTAATTAAACCCCGGGAGAATTTTCTAAAGACTGATTTAGAATAATTTATTGCTGAGACACTTTTTAGACAACAGAGTGCTTTGCCAAAGTTAAACTGCTCAGGTATTGTCAGCAGTTAATTAAAAATTATTGTCAACTTATTTTAACCCCACATCAATGCAAATTAAGATATAAATGTGTTGCATTAGAATTCTCATGCTGATAGTTTCCATGTCAATTTTCAAAGGAAGGCATTAATGGAAAAGAAAGGTGTTCTTGCCTTCCTTGGAAAGACATACAGGTGTAGTACATGGCAAAAACACTGAGATGACCTGTCCTACAAGATAAAAAAATTTTTTTGAACAAATGCTAACAGTGGCAGGTGGTGCTTTATGAGGATTTAGTATTCTGTGAGGGCAGCCATCATCTTATGCTCACTCCCAAAAGTACAAAGTGTCCATACTTCACTTATGCTTCTCCCCCTATTTATATCTTTACTTTTTTCAATTACTTATCTCTACTTTCTCTTCTTTACTGGGCCATAACACAGTGCTTTTGCAGTGCAGAAGTCTTTCATTAATCTTTTTCCTGTTTTCAGTTCCTTTTTCCTGTATAAATAAAAAAATAAGAAGTGTCAATTAACTTGCACCCCACAGTTTAAGGATGTCTAGCTGTTACAGTATGACTAAGTCTAACCTTAGCCTCAGAAGCATTGCACTACTTCATACCCATGACAAGCTTTCTGCCATGTTGTTGCTTAGGAGGTCTGTGATACATGACTGCGCTAGTTTTACCGCGGCGGATGTGGATCCTTGAGACTAAAAGAGCATTGCCAGAGCTCATCATATTACGCAGAAAATACCTCATATCATAACATTTCTTTATTACATAATTAAGAATGTACACACAAAATTATAGTTGGTAAGACCTTACAATTAACCAGAAACAAATACGCTCAAATACGTGGGTACATGTATGTATGACTCAGTGGAAAAATAATGACTGTACGCTAAGGAAATTATAATTGAGCAATTACCTAATTAAAATTGGGCATCTATAATCCATAACTAATTTCAAAGCTGGGGACGTTCATAAGAAATAAATGAATTTCATACTTTAGGAAAATATGCAATTTGTCGGTTTTTGACTAGGCTGAACTTTATCGGGATGAATCGTGTTCAGAGACAAAACTTTCACAGTTGACATTGATTAAATCATTAGCGTAACATATTTGTGTTTTTTTCCTCAGATATTGTTTAACAGCTAATGAGACTGAAATCAATATCTCTGTGATTAAAAATTTAAAATCTCAGTTGGAAATTTGCTGTGTTACTAAAAGGTTCAAATATTAATGATTTATCTGCTTTGATTCACAGAGCATGTGGGGAAATCTGTTTGAAGCTTTAAAGGCAGCAGTTAAGATCCCATCCCCACCGTCTTGCATTGTGCCTTCGGGGAAGAGTGGAAAACATCTCTGAGCAGATCTCAAAACTCGGCAGTGAAATTATTACACTTTTTTTCCACTCATGACATTTCTCACACTTAATTATTAATAATGCTTTTCTCCCCACACTGCTGTGGAGCTTCTCTTGTCTGCAGTTGTTCTTGGTAACCAAAGTGCCACAACCTTTCCACGGCAGCGCTTGAGCAAAGAATCGCAGAAAGGGGAATAAAGAGAAGAAGGGAAGAAAGGAGAGAGGGGAAAGGCCTGAAGACTGTGGAGAGGTTTGGCCACTCTGCAACTACGAGCCCCAGAAAAAAAAGAAGGGGGGGGCTTTGAAAACCTGCCAGGTGAATAAGATGCAGTGAACAAATACCCCCTCGATCTGTCACCTGCATCAAAGACGAGGTTTGATGTTTGGACGGGCTCTGCGCGTACATCTCATTCGCTCGTGCGCAGTCGCTCTCTCGCTCAATTTGGTTTGACTTCTGTCCAGAACGTCACCGAATCCTTAAAGGTACAGATCCTTTACTTAACCTCCACCAATTCAACTCATTGCAAAAGAAAAGTATAATATAATATAACAAGACATTTTCAAAATGCTGGTATAGTACCATTTTAAAATTCTAGTACCGCGGTACTACTACCATTACCAGGATACTGTGAAACCCTAATTCACACTGAATGCAAAAACAGTTAAGTGAGGCAATGTCCAAAATTGTAACACATTATTTTACTATAAACACACATGCATAAATTGAATAATATGTTTCTTTCGGTGCTCAGTGTATTTTCCACATTGGACACGGTGTTGTAATATATTACTGGAGCCTTTTTACAGGCCTTCCCAAGCACTTTTCTTTAGCAATGTGCTACTGAGAAAAGGTTGAATTAGGCAAGTGTTGTTACTTGATATTGTTTTTTTGATATTTTTATTTACTAAGTTAAAATAGCTCCTGAAATCAAAGCTATATTCCTGAGGGTGTTTATTCAACGTTTACCCAATCCCTGGGGCCCCATCTCTATGTGAGAGCATAACTTCCCAATTAAAAAGTGAGAGGATCTTGGGGGCTCAGAACAAATAGGAAAAGATGCACTCTCCATATCACAGGATGTACGCCTCCACCCCTTGCACTTCAGACCCCTGACACCAAAAGACTCGTGGGACTTTGTGCGTGGGAGGACAGGTTGCCATGCTATGAACACCAAAATTCAGCGGAAGGGTAAATCACATCTAATGTTGATAGCGAGCAGGCATTACATTGAAACACGGCGGAATGGCGGTAAACAGGACACGAGATCACCTGTCTGATGAGACCATTATCAAAGTAAGAGCTTGACCTTGGCGGATGCTTTGTTCTGTTTCATGTATTTTTTCCCCTTTCTCCCTTGTTGCTGTATTCAACAGAGATGATGATAAACACGCCCAACCCATTATCTCCCAGTGAGCCGGACTGCAGGTCACAAACACATCTGGCCCAGCAGCGATTAAAGCAGTGTGACGCTTCCACACAGCCCCGTAAAAGCCCTTCCCTACAGCACACTGCACTGCCGACCATTAAATTACTATCTTTTATTAACTCACTCACACACCCCGCGATCATATGATTATTAACCGCCAGACAGTATTCCATCACCATCATCTCGTGATGAGAAATTACACAACAGGGAACGTCCGCGGACTACCCAGCCCTAAATCATTACAAAAATATACATAATGCATAATGTATAATAAGGAGCGTGGCATTTCACCCTGTCTGCAGAATATTCATGTGCATGTTATTCATCACAGGCGAGGGTAGAGGGCATTTTAATGTGTGGTGCATGTGAATTATTATTTTTTTCTAAAGTTCAGTTCAGGTCAAATTCCCCCAGGTTTCAGACGTTTTCATTTGTAGTCAGTCAAAACCTGGGGGAAAAATGGCGATACAGACTTTTCCCAGTAATAACTTAATTTAAGGAAGAAAGACCTGTAGATAAATGACACAGCCGAGCCATCATGCCCTCCTTCCAAACTCGCCCAGGGTACTAAAATACAAAATGGAGGTAAGGAAACAGCAGGAAGTTCACAGTGAGATCTTAAGTGGTACTGTATGAGCTCCGCAGATTACATCTTTTTGCTACATCAGTGTTTTATATAACAAAAGTGTGGCTCCAGACCTCTTCCCTGTGTGTCCTCCTCTACTCTGCTCATGATGACAGCGAGCAAGAAATAGAACCAACGCTCTCAATGATACAAAAAGACTCATTAATATTGTCTAATCTGCCATTACACATTTAGACATTTCTTCTGCTTTAAAATGTAAATGTTAATTGATCTTTCATTGTGTAATCTCTATTATTGTATTACAGCCGAGTCTCAATGATTGGAGAATGATTGAGACGGATGTGTGCCGGTTGGACCCGTAATGCACGACTCAGAACACTAACTTGACTACATTTTTGGATTTCCCGCAAGGGCTTTATTATGGGGAAATCCAAAAACGTAGTCACACAAGCAAAGTCCAAAAACCAATAAATCCAGCCAGACCAAAGATACAGTACCGAGGGAGAAGGCAGTCTCGAAATCGGTATCCATGCAAGAGTTCGTTAACCAGAGTAGCTGTCAGCGGAGCAGAAGTACAAAACAGGGAAAAAGCAAAGTTCGTAGTCGTGGGGCGTAGCAGGAGTCAGACCGAAGTCCTATCCACGGGGCAGAGGTACAAACAGACAGCAGGCAAAACTCGTGGTCAAAAACAGGCAGTGGAATAGGAACAATAGGCAGGCAGTAACGATGGTCAATAAACAGGCTAGATCAATAACGGTAGTCAAAACAATGGAAAACGCTCAAAAGTGACAATAGTAAACTAAGGCAACAATTTCGCAAAGACATGACATGAACACTGATCTTATATGCAGGTGTAGACAGGTGCAGACATTAGCTTGAGAATAGCAGGAAATTCACAACAGCTTGAGAAAATGAGACACGTAACGAGGCAATTAGTAAATCGTTAGTAGTTAACCTATCCTGACCTAGCGTTAGGAAATGAGTAATTAACATGTCCGAGAAACGTAAGGTAAACATGAACACATGGTTAGATAGTTAGTATTACCCAATCCTGATCTAATGTTAGTATATTAGTAACTAGACAAGGGAGAATGAAACAATTAGGGAAGCATGAGTGACAGCAAGAGAAGAAACAGCATGAACGCAAGGCTGCGGAAAAACATGGAAATATGTATGCATGAACATGAAACATGGCATAACATGAAACATGGCATAAACATGACAGAAACGTAACAATGATAGCAGCACTGTTTGGACGACACAAAAGAATTGCCTAAATAAAACATGAAATGTCACGTTTGTTAAAATCTGTTGATTTGCTATGGGTCTAGATTTACAGTGCTAAAAATGCTGTTCTAATTTTCAATAAAATAAAAACACAGGAATCTAGCTATATATTTTATACACCAAAAACACAGATTTTGTATTCCCAGTTACTTCCTGTGCTGCTCTCAATCTGTGCCATCTTTGAATTGCCATGTCAATCAGCCACTTTATCTGAACTTCTGCTTCATGCAATTTAACAAAATAACGAGATAAAATCACTTGTTTTTTCCACATAAGCTGTGAACAACAAGCATCCCACTTTGGTCCAGTGGTTTAAAAGGATGACATGAAAGGGTACACTTGATAGTATCAAAGCGATAAAATCAAATTGAATGCTTACAGGGCCATGAACAGATTGCCTTGAAACAGTTCATCAGGACCTAGCCCCTTACAAAGAATGAGAGAGAGACAGAAAGAGAGAGACTGAGATAGATAGATATATATAGACAGACACAAACAGATAGATAGAGAACAACAATTGAGCTATAGCACACGTATCTACTGCAGATTGCAACATAGAGCACACTTTGATATTCAACACTGCTCTCAGGTAAAACAAAATGAACAAGCAGTGCTTGATACAGGTGATTGGGAACAGACTGCATGGGGGAATTAAGAAAGCTACCAGTTGGCTATGCAGTTGTGGAGTGAATCATGCATGTGCAAGCCAAGGTGTGAGAAATCTAAAAACACTCCTCATAAAACACACTATTAAACAGGACAGACTGGTACAATTTGAGAGGACATACTGTCTGTTTGACAGGAGTGAGTGACACTATTCCAGAGGACTGACAGACATTGTTTGCAAGGATTGACTGAAAATATTTCACATGGTTGACTGACACTATTCCAGAGGACTGACAGCCATTGTTTGCAAGGATTGACTGAAAATATTTCACATGGTTGACTGACACTATTCCACATAACTGACTACCACTAATTGACATTATTAAATGCCACTGCTTCACAGGATTGACTAACTCGATATCAAAGTGTGGATTGGCACTGTTTAGAAGCACTGACGGTGATGTAGGCTACTGTATATGGGTGGAAACCATATTTTTCAGATACTGTAAAGTGCATTAAAAACAAAATTTCAACTAAACAGATTTTCACGTCATATAAGCTGAGTGAGCAAATGGTTAGTAAAACTCTTGGATAAGGTTTTGATTCAATATGTCAATAAAAATAGTATGTAGGCCTAAGTGTAAAAGAAAGTGTAGTTCTCTCTAATGTAACATAATTTTAAAAATATGATTAAATTCCACAAAACTATCTCCAGGACATGATGTCCCTGGTTGAAAGGGATTAAACTTTGGTTTAAGTGTAACTTCATAAGGCCTGTGTAAACTTCATGTGAATATAATTTCTACCTTAGAATGTATTCAAGAATAGCTTCAGTAATTCATAAAATGTGATAATGAGTGTTATGTAAAAAATTTATCTGTGCACATGAAATCATGCATTATATAACTCAGTTATATATATCAATAAGGTATAACGAATAATTACTTCGGCAACTTACGTCTAGTATATACTGTAAGTGTCTAATTGCTAAAAAGTTATAACCCATGCTCATACAGGTATTAATAAATTGTGCATGCAATAAATATAATTGAAACAAAATCAAATAACTAAGAGCATTTTCGGAATCCAAAATACTATCCTCGAGACAACTCAAAGCACATCCACCGAGTCACCCAAGATACAGTAAAGTTTGTTTATAATCTTCCTCCCTTTAGGTTATAATGTCAATTTTGACAAATGGTTCTTAAAGTACAACTCATCTCTTGCCTGCAATGCCATCACACTCTGGTTAGGTTACCTGCATTTAAAAATTGAGCTTTCTTAGCCTCAGTAATACTGCAGGCCTGATACAATCTCAATCCAATGGTGATCATCAGCTCAGCTGTTCCTTGGCCTGATGTGTGCCATTGCATCATCATAAGTAAGCTAACAAGACCAGAGTTCATTCTCGGTGTGGAATTTGCATTTGGAATTAATTTGCAGTTGGAATCTGTTCCTGTTGTCTCTCAACATGAGGACCAAAGAAGTGTTAATGCCACTAAAGCAGGCCATCATGAGGCTGAAAAATCCAAATAAATCAATCATAGCAAAAACATTGGGTATGTCAAAATCAACTGTTTGGTACATTGGTACATTACATTGTTACAAAGCAAGAACGCACTGGTGAGCTCAGCAATAGTAAATAGCCCTGGTAGCCCAAGGAAGAACACTGTAGTGGATGACCGAAGAATACTTTCCATTCTGAAGAAAAACCCTTTTCAACCATCCAACAGAGAGATGTAGGCATTAGGGATGCACATGGCTTTTTTCCTAACCGTTACTTGACCCTCATGAATCAATCATTATCTGTTAACTGATAAGCCCAAAACCAGGGCTCGGCATTACCATTTACACACTGGCCCAGCAGTAAGATGTGAACACTCCGGGCCCGCGCATTAAACTTTTCAGTAGGCATACCGGCTCTACAAAAATCCAAAAGAGTAAAAAACACATAATCTCACGTTATTTATTAACTGCAATACAAAAAAATGATGCGAAATTGCCTCGGTAATTACTGTTATAAGCTAAGATGTGTGTCACACGTCCAACGTTTCATGTTATGATTGATGATTATGCAACATTGTCGCGTCTGCCATGCCCAGGCACTCTGTGTGTCTGTTCCTACCCGTGTAACACCCTGAAAGCATCGGTCTGTGGTGAACCATCCATTGGAAACATTGAACTCTTTCAACTGTGAATAGTATATTCGGCAAGCTTTTTATATGCCAAATAAAAGTGTTTATCTTAGTAGAGCTGTTGCGATCACCATACCAGCATAATTCAGTTATGAAAATCTGTATTCAATTTCCATCACCCCAGTGATGGGTTTTTTAAACGTTTATACCAGTTTTAGTTTTGTTGTTGTTGTCTCTCAACATGAGGACCGAAGAAGCGTCAGTGCCAGTAAAGCAGGCCATTTATTCTGGAGAATCTGAATAAATCAATCAGACACATAGCCAAAGCATTAGTGGCCCTATCTTACACTCGGAGCTAAGCAGCGGTAACACAAACGCAAGTTGTCATTTAACCGTCCAGCGCCCACGTTGTCTAAATAGCAAGTGAACTTCTACCCACCTGGGTGAGTTGGTCGTAAAGGGTAACAAAGCACTAAAACCACTTATTTTAGATGATAACTGATACATTTGGGTTTTTCGAAGTATTAGTCATTGATCCTGGTCCAAATCTTGACAAATTACTGCAGTCAGCGCAAAAAAGCATAAACTTTAAGAATCTGGCTCAAAAGTCAAATATTAGATACTGCAAGGTCAATCTGTGATTGGCCAGAAAAGTTTTTGCCTACTATTTCTCCCTCGGTTTTTCACCCATAGTACACTCAGTTGTATTTTTATCCATTTAATTACGTGTTCAGTAACTAAATGTCTAGGCCTACCAACTAGCTGGCAAAGCAATATGACATTAGGCAAATTATTTAGGCTACAGTTACTGACATTATCGGTTACTAACTAGTTCAGTTAGCTTATGCAGTGAGTCAGTGATGGCGACAAACATTAAAACTGAAAAATATCATGTTTATCTATATTTAACCTTGATTATTAAATATTTGTCAGTATTCTGACGTTGATTCAACGTGATCTTGATGAGCAAATTGACGTTGAATCAACGTCGGAATTCCACATTGAATCTACGTCGATTCAACGTTCGCTTGCTATCGGTAATTTTGGAGAGCGTGTGATTTTCTGTTTGCTGGCCGCATCATTATAAGCTCAAATGAGGCATGGCAGCAGCATAAGTGAGAGGGAGCGAGCGAGAGAGAGAGAGAGAAACAAAGCAGCTGCTGTGAGTGCTGTCCAGAGTAGAAATTAGCTTTTGGCTACTAGTGAAAAAAAATTGCTGGGGCGTGGTTTGATACCTGGAGCTCAGCCCCTATATTACCACCTTATCACGCCCAGATTTAGGCATTTTTCTAATTTCAAAAGGGGGCGGGGTCCAGCGAAACCAGCTTGTTACCCTTTACGATGGGGTGCGGTCAGGTGCATTGTTGGAATATTGCTATTTTGAGGCAGCAGAAAGCATTTGCACTAAAACCACCAAAAACCTGGTCTTAAGTCATGTCGCAGTTGTTTCAATGTTATTTTAATGGCTCAATAGGACGATAGTAATATGCGTCTACACAGGCACAATATATAGTGAGCACAACACGCATACACCATCCTGTCTGTTACACACACAGGTGTGCCCAAACATGCATAAAAATATCAAGGTTACAATGTGAAATATTATTATTGTGTATATCAAAAATGCATAATAACAAAAGGGTCCATCGGTCAGGGACCACATACCTGTCCCTCAGTGAAGGGGAATGCTGCCTTAAATTGCATTTATCCCGCCAGGTTTTAACAAACTTCTATAATCTCCTGGCAGATGAGCTGGAGAAAAAATTCCTGCTGTCCCTATAGGCACTCCCCATTGCCGTAAAATTAATGGCTGCACTTTTTGCGATTCAAGCCCCCGTCACACCTGTCAGGCAAGAACAGTTAAAACAGGAGTTCACGGTCACCTTTGGATTTCCTGGGGTTCTGCCCCAGCAGAAAACTCTTTATATATGTGAAACGTAAGGGAGCTCACTCCGACATCCAGGCGATGCGTGATGCTACGTGTAAGGTTACACGTGTATTTGCAAATGAGGAATTTTTTTTCTCATAATAAATTTACATCAATTAAAGGATGGATTTTTCTAATTTTGTCAGTGTGAGATTAAGCTAATTCACCAAACAGTGAATTTTTTATAACCCTTTTACTCTCTTTACCAGGGGTACCAACACATTTGAGCACATCTGTATATATATACATATATATATGCAAAGCGGCTTCAGTACATTTTGGCTTGTCTACATAAAGATTTTTCTGTACTCTTGAAATTGGTGCAGAGCTATCTGTTAGCAGAAGATAAACAGCAGTTCTCCTGCAAAGACAATCAGAGCAGCTATTAATGAATTTCATTCTGGACGGTGGGTGCAACAATGTTTTATTCAACACCACATAAGCATGTTGCTCAGAGATAAATCTGCCTGCTTGAAAGAATTACCAATAGATTTACAGTACTGTAGTGCAGGAAGAGGCCTGACTAGTATTGTGTTCCTGAGATTGCATGAAGATGCAGAGAAATTAGGCTGGAGACATAACTACTTGTTTGTTCCTTGCAACCGGCCATTCTTTGAATGTGAATATGTTTGAATATGACTAAATTTGAGTGTAAACTTGCAACTATATTTCTTGTAATTCATCCATACTGCAGCTGCACTTTGTCCTGCACTGTTTGAAGAATTAGACACTATGTAATAAGAAACGGAAAACACAAGAACAATTACATATTCATGTATATTTCAGGATCATGTCAGACAGGCGGTAACCAAATCTTTTACATTGCCTATGCATGACTAATTTTGTATTTTCACAGGCCAGAAAAAAAGCCAGAAGATGAGAAAAAATGTTTTTCCCTTGTACTTCTTACAAGAACATTTTGCATATAGTACAATCAAGCAATGCTTTTTAAATTATATTCACAAGTAATAGAATATTTGATTCTTTCCTCAAACAAAATGAACAAATATCAAACCAATCACCAATCATTCGCCAATCGATAAATGAGTTCAAAGAGCCAGCTGCATTCCAGAACGCAGATTAAGTAGTTCTGCTTCTGAATATAAATCAAGGATTGAAGCAGAGCCTCTAAATGTACACTGTCAGGAAGAAACACTGCAGTTTAAATAGTCCCCATGAGACCTGGAATACCATACAGTGACCTTCAAACTCCAATAGAGCAAATTAGTCCTTGTGATATATATTCAGACCTACCTTCTCTATATTATACAATTAAGAGGAATATTTTACCATTAATAAATCAGTTATTTTACTTATTGTACTTTCACTGCACTTTCAAGGGTATAGGTGACAAGGGACCGCCTGGCACTTCCCAAATGGAATTTTCCATGTGACCAAGAGACACGCCCTGTGTAAAGAGTGGCTGCAATCATGAGATCCAATAACAATCAAAAGGTATGGCTCTCTCTGGGAACAATATTATTAAACTACACCCATATACCTTCAACAAATGAAAGTAATGAAACCTCTAGACTTAGACTGCCATTTACAATTAATTGGAGCCACGGGTACCATGCACCCAAAACATTTGAGGAGGGGCACAAGTGAAATTTACTGAAAAATCTAGCCACAACTCAAAATGCCAAGCAATGCTGTGCTAAAAGAAGGGTAGGGAAAAGGAGATATTCTTCTCTGAATTTTTATCTGAATTTTCAATATATATATATATATATAAGCATGTAGTTATAGCACAGTTAGGGCTTTATTTTCCGGCCAGAGCATGGCGTGTGGTGAGCCGTCACAGTCAATGGCGCAGTGCATGGTGCACTGGGTGTGGCTGTTTGCTAGTATGCACTTATTGAGCCTCATTCATGAAACGTGAGCAGAACGAATTTGTACGTAAATCGTTCGTATTTGCATTTTTGCCTGTATTTTGGTATTCATCAACATTTTCGTATCTGAGATCTGTTATTACCTCCGAACAAAATTTACACCTGCTCCCGAGCACACGTACCTCGTTCGTAAATTCAGAATGCCGGTAAATGTAGCTTCTGGGTGATAATTAGAATATGAATTTATTTTTATTTTCTGTTAAATTCACAAGACTAAATCTAGCATTTGAAATACACATTGCAAATGTAATATAAATATAAATGTAATTATGATTGTAAAAAGCAAACACTTTAGATTATGCCTATTAATCAATTGTAGGGTATGAAGCTGTTTAATTAGACCCATAACGTCTAATGAACGCTCCCAGTAGCCTACTATTTTTTTCTAAATTGCTAAAAATTGAAATTTTACATGACCTTACAGGCTATGCTATAACACACATTTAACCAATGCACAAAATGTGCTTTAAAGTGGCTTACATGTCTGTAGCCAGGGTTGCAATTGTGGTTAACAGCTTAATCAAGCTAATGCCAGAGTACATCCAGTTCCCCTACAAGATGCAAAGACATGTGGAGGTAAAGCAGGGTTTTTATGAAATTGCCAACCTGTCCAATGTTATCGGTGCCATAGACTGCATACCCCAGTACATGTTTTTGTTGAAAAGTCAGTGAAACGCCGTCTCGCGTTCAGGGGGAAAACCAGATAAACTTATATCCCAGTAAAACCTGAGCTGTGTGGGACACGCTCATCAATGTGACCGCAATTAGAACGCGCCAGAGAGATTCTAAAATAAGGTAGCCCATGTGATTACCCGATTTCAAACCACAACTCACATGCACAGAACCCCAACAGAATTACAAAATGAATAATGTTTAATTTATTTCCAGGCTGCGATAAAGCAATGCGCTCGTATGGTACATGTTATCTCCTGCTAGGTCTTTACTTTACCAGTTCACGACGCCGGTACTGACAATATTAAACTATTTTTTTTCCTTGATTGAACATCTGCTAATAAAACTTCGATTTCAGTGTCAGAATAATTATTTCCTTTGCTTTTTCTGGGCCATGCTGACTAGGCATAGACCTTTACATGGAAGTGACAGCCTCCATATAAGGCAATTAATGGGCGTGGATCCTATAGGATCGATCGCTACAATGATACAACACAATTGATTTAATTGAATTCATTTTCAAAACACTGTCAAAGTAATGTTGAATAACGGCAATAAAGGCCATCCCTTAAAATGACAAGATTTCCACATTCATAAATAGTTTTTCACTGGCAACATTGCTGCCAATCTTTTCACCATTTTCTTACGAGATATTTTTTACAGTGCAGAATATTGATGATCATAATTAGAATGAGCCTAGCCTAGCCTTCTATTTACAGTTTTGTAGCCTACAGTGAGTAGTCTTTTCAAACAAGCTTCACTTTCCGATCATAATAAGCTACAAATATTAGTGTCCACATCAGCATAGCACAGCTGTGTTTATATCTTCACAATACAGAGGAATGCTTGGGGGATTTATAGGGTGCGCCCAAATATTCTTCACTCCTCACCTCCTTTTCTCCACTCATCTCCTACCTCAAAGTATGCAAAACTGCCTGAACGTTTCAAGTACAAGTAGTTGCAGTTACAGTATACAACGTACCTGACATTGCGGTTCATGTGAAGACATGAATTAATATGTAACAATTAATATTAAATAAATATGTAATCAGCAACATTAGATTAGGACACAAAGATCGGTTTCTGGGGCACGGAGGAGAGGAGTTGGTAGTGGGGGAAATGATGATGCATTTTTTGAGTATTGGGACGTACCCATATTAAAGTCAAATGGGGATATCATATGATCCACTTGAGTTTATTGGCTTTTGAATAGGTTATGAATGATCATGCATGCATTGCTTGGGAAAGCCCCGAAATGAGCAACTCGCCATGGACTGACACACCCACACAGTGGCTCTCCTCCCACTTCGGTGCACGACAAGTCAAACGGGGTCAGGCGTGACTTTACCAGTGCGTTGGCTCGCCACGCACCATCCGCCGGCCAGAAAACAGAGCCCTTAGCATCTAACAATAAATTAATTAGTTTTTACCGGGTCCCAGGAGGGAGGGCTGTTGCAGATATTAAAATACATGTTAAAACGGTGGAAGTTGTAAATAATGAGAGAGGAGGCGAAGACCAGCAACATTAACAGTCCCTGCTTAACAGCATAGCCGTTCCTCCCGGTTGTCAGGCTCCCAATTCACTCCCGTTCATTTCCGGGACCTCGCAGAAATTAATAGTTTTAAGGGACAACTAACTGCGGAGGATAATACATCAATGTCATTGAAGGTATACCTTTGAGGTATGAATACATCAAAGGTATCTGTTTTGTGAGCTGATATGCTGTTTTCACGTTTAGGTTGTAAATAGGGTAATAATAATTTTAGGTTAGCCATAAATAGAGTTTGATTTGTTTTGTTATCGTGCACAAGGACTAGCCTGCCCTAGGGCCAGCATAAAAATAACAAAACTTTTTTCTCTTATAAGGCAAAACATCTTTGAAAAATAAGCTACACCAGATATCAAAATAAACAGATACCCTTTGACGTTAGTGCTCTTAATTGATCGTCCCCCTATTTTGTGTTTTCATAGGCCTACTTAATTTCGGCGAGGTCGTGAAAATTAGTGAATTGGGAACCTTCTGCTGCGTTCACGACATGGAATAGATTATAACTACAAACTTCAAACTTGGAAATACCGGCGTTCACGTCAGCTTTCAAGTCGTAAATACTACTTGTAGACTCTCATTTTTTTTGTACTCCAATTTATCCCACTTGACGTCATCAGTGTGGAAATGGTCTACCATCTCTCCCATAGGACGTGAACATAGCATATGACGGCCTACCAAGTATGGTGGCAATTTTTTTGGTCAAACGCAAGAAAGAACAACAAATGACCGACTCTTGTTTATCGGATTTAACAAATTACCTGACGACATGTCAAAAGTTACATGTGTTACTTTTATAATTTTATAAGTGCCTAGTAACCCTCTCTTGTTTCTTTTCCCTGGGGCTTCTGCCCTTCCCTCGCCCTGAGCTGTAGACTACTCCAGCCCCGCCCCTTGAGTCTGCAGACTGACACACCTTGACACAACCGGAGTCCCAGATGTACCACCCCACCCCTCTGATTTGCATATTATACATTTTTTCATTGGACTTTTTTCTTCCAGTGTATGTAGTGTACTATGTCAAGCTGTAAAATTTTCAACCCACTTGATTATTTACTGTGTTAGATCCCTCATTACATTCTGTTACCATCCATTCTACCGTTAGATTAAACCGGGCCGGCCAGCGAAGGATAGGCTCCCTCTTTCTAGGTTCCTTCCGTGATTTCTTCCCATCGGGGAGTTTTTTCTCGCCACCATTTGAATGTTTTTCTTGAGTTTTTTTTTTCAGGCCTGGTTTTTGCCTAATTCTCCTTCTCTTTCACTGTACAGTGTCTTTGTGGCAGTACAAAATAAATACAAAATAAATAAAATTGAATAGAATATCTGAAAATAAATTGAATTGAATTTGAAAAGGTCTGTAGGCTACCTACAGTCAAATCAAATGTTCAGCAGTTTGAGCCTAATCAGCCAAAATGGCGATAGTTAACTAAAAACAAACCTCCATCTTTTCAGTGAGCTCAGAGACCCTCTCCCCATTTTCCTTATTAATGCATTATTTCATACATTTTAATAATATCTAAAAAAATACTGTGCTTTTAATATTACTACTACTTTTTGTAGAAAAACAAAACTGTGTATGAGTATCAATGTAAGTCATGTACTGTAAGTATCAAATGTAATTTTTGAAACCATTTCAGTTTATCATGCCTTAAATGCTAGTTAAAGTTAATTGATTTTATCATTCATCTGGTACCCAAAATGTCATATTCATATATGGAACAAACTCACATATTATTGGAATTCAACTTCTGAATTTCATAAGTCAAACGATACCAATGTGATATGACTCATTGTAGTTTTGCAGATACAGCCATTTTTGTATCTTGCTATTTTCAGTTGTTAGTCACAATGGACTATTTATTTTATTGTTTCTTGTGAAAATACCCATAGATTCATAGGTTCTGGTGATAGCGGGTTAATTTCCTTTGGTATACTGAGTCCAGATATCCACAAGTAAAGAATGCTTGTGGAAAAAAAAATCTGACCTAAACTTTTGGTAGAAATTATGATAATAGTTGCTTCACACTCAGTGAACACACACTTCACACTCATAATCAGTAGTCAGTTTCTTTGCATTCCTATGGATTCCTAGGTTCTCCATCTGAATTGATGATCCGTATAGCATTAGTTCTGACTTAATACTCTAGTGAGACACACACACAGAATAGGTCCAGATTCATTCCCTGTAAGACACATTCTCTCTCTCACACACACACACACAAAAAGGATACGTGTGGGAGACAGTACAGCATAGAGCGAGACACTCGTTTACAAAAAAGCATCTCAGAATGCAGGTGTGTGTAAGGCTACGTTCACATTGCAGGGCTCAATTCTCAATTCTGATTTTTCCCCAGGTCCAATCTTTCTGCCTTGACTGATCACATACATTTTTTAATGTGGCCCATATCCGATACCAGTGTTCGGTGATGTGAACAGATTGCTCTCCTGAACTGACCCGCATGCGCAAATGAACAAAAACAAAAGACATCACACCAGTCACACAGCTTGCAGAAATAAACAACAACAAAAAGGAAGTAATTAAAGTCACGGCTTCTGTGTTAAGTTGAGTGGAGGCCGGATGCAAGTTTGTCAACTAATGATGGTAAGGGTGAGAAGAATGAAGAAAGTTTTAACAAAGTTTTTGTGCTGCCATGGCTACTACTTCTGTGCAGAGGGACTTGACGTGAGCGATTTCAGTGAAACATAGCAAAGCATGAAATTAACCTTGCGAGCGATTCTAAAAACGGTCGAGTTAAGATAAGAGAGCGCTTGGCCGTTTGGCGAGTGAGACCAGTCGATATAACATTTATAAAACGGATAGTTCCTGGATGTAGATTGATACAGCGTTCCAGTCGTGCTAAAATACACAATACGTGTTCAAACCACACAACACATCTCCCAGCAAACAGTGGACGTCCCAGGGACGTACCATTTTAGTCCTCTCAAAGTTATGATGTGACGTTCCTAAGGGATGTCCTAAAAACATTACTAGGACGTTAGGAAGGTCACTGTTTGGTTACAATATGACATTTAATTAGAATTTTTCGGGGACGTTCAAGCAACGTCCCTATCCGGCTATGATATGACGTTGTGCGCATAACATTCATGGGACATTCAGGGACGTTCCTGCAACGTCTGTGACTGGTTACAATATAACGTCATGTAATGAATATCTGGGGGACGTTACTAGAATGTCCCGGGAGCGTTCTCTGTGACGTCCACGTAACATTTAGAAAACCCTACAAAAAGACGTCAAGGGGACGTCCTGATGACATTTCGAGACGTTCAGGGGACGTCCCGGGGACCTAATTTTGTTAGCTGTGCTGTTCACCTTACTGTGTAACATTACTTATAGCCTAATATTACTGCGCACCTGTAGAATAAACAATTGACAGGCTATTGGACAGACGACCATTAACGTTCGGCAAGCAGCTACGTTACATAACAAAACTGTGAATAATAAAAGACTACCATGCAACTAACCAGGACAATAATATGGACAGTTTTAACATTATTTTAAATTACAAAACAGTTAACGCAACTGTCCGCGAATTATATAAAAACGTAGCCTAGGCTACTTTCCGAAAGTTATGGTGTATCGTTTGTGCCCAAAGAAAATCCACTGCTTTGCACATTTACCTCTTATCTAAAATGACAACATTTGATTGGCTAATATATGAATCATATGTTCATAACCTACCCTGTACAATAGTCAGTTAGGCCATGAGCTAGCTATGTTCTAATGCCCAGCTACATCAAAAATGACCAAAAAAGTCACATGAATTCCGATCTGACTGTTCAGACTACGGTCGCATGGCCAGTGATCGTATATGTATTGGATTTAGGACCACATATGAAAGTGGCCCAGATCTGATTGGAAAAAATCTGATTTTTGTGTCCACACTGCTCTGAAAAAAATCAGATCTGTGTCACATGAAGTCGGATTTGGGCCAACATCTGCTTGTAATGTGAACGCAGCCTAAGGCCATTGGGAGAGAAAATTTATGGATAAGGGGTTTTCATCAAATTATGAACTGTTCAGCATTTCTTAATTGTGTTTCTGTGCCTTTTGTTGTTGTGATGTACAATTTCACAATGCAATGGTTTTCAGGTTAAGTTGGATTGTAACTTTTTTTATTTTTTTTAACTACAATTTAAGTGCTGTGTAGTTTAGAACCAAAGCAATTCCGACTACATTTGTGCTTTATTTTTAATTTGTACAAAAATATATTCACGCATGTGTATGATAGCGAGGGCAAGACATTTTCAGTGAAAAATAATAGATTTTTTTAATGTCAAAAATCCCATAGGAATTCTATATAAATTGTTTGGATGTGCATACCTGTATACTTTTCCTTAGTGTACAATGAAAAAGTAACGTACACAGCAAAATTCACATTGTGCTATATTGCAAATAATTGCAAAAAGAGAGGTAAAACTGATCAAATTAATGACTGAGTTGAATCAATAGGCTCCTAATTGGTGAAATTGTGGATACATGGCCACTATAACTAACCATTTAGCATCAATTAGAACATGGGAATTTTATTATTCATGGTATGCACAGCTATTTCTAAGAAGGTAAACAATCTATTTAAACATGAAAAGCACCTAATTAAGAAAAATGTACAGCTTGTTAAACTTTTTGGATTGCAATTGCAGTTGGAACTAAAACCAACATACACAGGGGGCCCCCAGGATCGAGGTTGAGAACCACTGCCCTGGGGTGTTAAATGTACACCAGCAGTGTTAGATTTACACTCAAATGTTTGCTGTGTAGTACATATTTTTTTGCACCTTAACAGCAAGAGTTTGCACTCTCTGTGTATGAAAACTGACATAGATATAACATTCCTAACCTATTTTTCTAGAGATGATGTTATGGATAATGAAAAAACCTGAAACCCTTAGTGAGTAATGACTAAAAATATTATGTAATATGACTGTAGCCTCATACATTGGCCGATTTACAAAAGTTCAACAGATTTATGATCAGCTCAACTAGCTTGACAAGTATAACAAAGGTACAAATCTTCCACTATGGAAATTTAGATTTGAGAAATTTAAGAATTTAAGATATTTCTGAAGTTAAGAACTTGAATAGTCTTTACATTTTTACGTAGGCAATTTCTGACAAACATTGCAATAATTATTATGAAGACACATTTTATTTTGAGCAAACCTCATTCAGTGTATTCAATAAAATGTATTAGTGTAAACTTTGGACCCTTTAACATCACAGATAATGATAATAAAGTTAATCTTATGCGTAAATGCCAAGTTTGCATAGCTCATGAACCATGTGGCAAAATGCCCCCGGGGAGCTTCTTCCTCAGGTAGGGGGGTATCTTCCCCGGATAACAGGGGAAGATGCCCCTTTACAAAATTGTACTTTTAGTTTTATAATAACAAAACTGTAGTCTGTTGCAATTTAATTACCTCATCAATGTGTTTATTAAAGCATGCTTCTTGTGTATGTATTATGTTGATATTCAAATTATGTATTTTGCTCCATTCACTGCTAACTAGCTGTGTTTAAATACAATCAATGACAGTCAGCATTCACAAGCCAAACAGGCGAGCTTTTTTTACAAAATTTGTGGCAAGCAACCTGGCAATTTTATAGAAAAGTACGTTTTTATTTTCCAGAGAAGTGTTGAATTTCTCTCATTTGCAGTCACAATGATACCATCCTAAAACATTGCTCATTGCTGACTATCGAACGGTAGGAGAGCTGCTGCAGTGCTGCAGTACAAGATATGCACACATTTCCTGTGAGACTTGTTCAGGTTAACCCTTAACCAAACAATTGAGCTTTACCAAGCAGATCGTGATCTTGACCATCTATAGCAGCTGGTTTTCGTTCCAACCACAATTGCAATCCCAGAATTTAAAACAAGCTGTTAATTTATCTTAATTAGGTGCTTTTCATGTTTAGAGGGATTATTTTAGGTGAGAAAAAAACTTTGGTTATTTTGTTTCAGTAATTCTTAGGGGTAATTCTGACTCTTTGAAAACAAAGGGTTACCTTACAGAAGAGACCACCCATATTCTAAAAGTCTGTAATATATGATCCTACTTGCAAAGTTTTTATAAAAATAATACATGGTGATAAGTATTATATTATATATTTGTATTTGACACAAAGTTCTTATACAATCATTCACTATTGTTTGTAGGGAGTACCATGTATGTTAGGGAACTATTAGCATTTATTTTTGTCAAATGTATACTAGTTCTATCCCACATATTTATTTGATATGTTTTGTATATGGCATATGTGATTTTTATAAGATTTTTACAGACCTTTTGCTTATGGCCAGGATTATACCTGTACTCAAAGGGGTTCACGAACAATAACCATTTTATTTTCTGGCTTGTGTTCAAAAAAGTGGTAGGCTACTTGAAAAGGGGTTAACAAAACACATTTGTGGAAGAGAGACATTAATGATGAATTACCCCTAGACCTGATTATCGGGAAAATGCAAACGTGCAGATATGAGTTCACACTTAAATTGGGGTATGTGTAAGATTGATACATTGGTGCATTGTATGTTTGTACGTTTGTTGCAGGCAATACTGCAGTGAAGTAGCTAGCAGGCTACCTAGACAGCTATATTTCAGATGGAACCCAACTCTTTTGTTACATAGTGACATGTTGAACATGTTAATTTTAAGAAAAATATGAAATTATAATACAATCACAATCACAGTCATGACCTTAAGCAAAATAAATTTTGAACATTTCATAATTTTCACTAACCTATAATATCCTATACTGCTGCATCTGGCTAACCTTGTAGGGTTTGTAAATGAGCATTTCCACTATCCTGTCATATCATATAGTACCATATCTAGCTAGCCTAATATTCTCCGTGTGGTAAATAAATGTACATACTATATTTCTTTCATATTAACCCAATAGACCTGTGCATACACTGATAGTGTGGGAGGCCAATGCGCACCGGGAACTTGCACGATGCACACCAACAAACAACTCCCAGTGATTGGTCACAGTGACAATCCCTTACAAAAATATAGGCCTTCTGGCAAATCTGAGCCAAACCTTTGGCATTGTTGCCACAGGCTTGCGGCAAGCTCATATTTTCACATGCAAATTAGCTTTGTGGGATCTGCCATTCACTTCTTGTTCTGATGGGAACTGCCATTCACTTCAAAACTTGGTCTTCAAGTTTTTAGTTCACCACTATTGGCAAACTCTGACAAACCTCTGGCAACATTTTGTGGTAAACAATTAAGTTTGTGGCAAATGCGCTACATATTAGCTGCAAGTTTGCAGCAAACCATTTAGTTTTGTAGAGTTTTTTTCCCCCATCCTATTTAAAAATATAGCCACCTGGAAGTACACTCACTGAATTGCCACTTCCTAGATTTTCTCCTTTTGGCTGATATACTGTTATGCCAGAATGAGCTTGGTAAAAAGTTAAACTCTGTTGAACTTTTTCGCTATACAACATATTACCTTGCACTGGTCTCTGTCACCTGCCAATGCATTGCTCACACTGAAAGCAATAGCAGCAAAGCATTTTTTTTGGATATCAATACAATATATTTAAAAAAAGCCTAATCTAAAAAGACACATGCAATGCAGAGTAGTCCTTAGACCAGAAATATGAAAGTACATGATGGTGGGGTCAATAATGACAGTGTCCAATGGCTGTAGATACACTGCTCCAGATAACTAGGAGAGATGCAGGTGGAAACCTACGAGATACATTTGGGTGGTTATATCTCAGTTCACCTCACAGGTTTATACAATCTTTTTGTAGACCTATGATGTTTGATGAAACACCAATAAAATAAGTATATAGACAATGCACAAAAAAATCTAATTGTAACAAAAGTAACATTCCAATTTGTCAACCTCCTGATTAAATAATACAACTTCTGCCTCTCAAAATAGGCATATGAATTTCATAAATTCCTGTACATGTCAATCTTCCACCACATACTGCCTTTTGCCAAGAGTAGACAGTATATAGGCTATATAATAAAATGAGAATCTCTGCATGATGCTGGCTCTGGAGCTCAAATCACAATCACAGTGAGTCCTGCAGATCTCTGCTGTTGTAGCAGCATTCAGGCTTGCTTGACAGAAGGTGCTGGGAATCAGGCAGGGCAGTTTTGAATGCTTAATAATTCATTAAAAAAAATTCTGGCAAACTCAAACTGAAAACGTGTCTACTTTCTTTTAATAATTAATCCCTGACCTAAATATTTTATTTGGTGAGGATTTATATATTTATATAAAAATATATGGCAGTAGGTCCTTTCGTTTAGTTGATAAAAGAATTTGGGAAAATCTATTTTCAATTACATTTGTTTGTACATCTGTCACATATCGATGCCTTTACTATCTTTCAGCTAAAATGAAAAGCAGTATATTACGTGTATACATAGACACGTGCACACATGGGCATACACCACATGCAAAGGAAACGTTTCATAGGCCCTGTTTGGATTTATACATTTGGACAATGCGATTGATCAGATGTGCGCTTTATGTCTGTGAAATAGTCCTTTTTGAGTTGAGTAACTCATGAGCAGAAGAGGCGAGGCAGGTCAAGATGCGAGGGAAAAGAAAATATATTTGTCCATTTTAAAACATTTTTATAAACCTATAGAAGCAGGGAATTGAGGGTGAGAGGACAGAATTTACTTAAATATGTAAGGGATAATTAGTAAATTTCCCTCTGTGAATGGGTATTCACACTGCACAATGCCCAGCCCCAAGGTCATTATCCTGCTTATACAATGGCTTACCGCCAAAAAGCATAATTGTAATCAAAACATGCATTTCATAATAAGCAATTCTATTGTAATGGAAACGTTACTTAGGTATTCCAGCAAATATCCCAAACCCATACGACTTAGTGATGAACGTGTCTTTCTAGTCCCTCTCTTTAGCTTTATGCTAGGTCTGCCGTCACTCACATTACCTAATATTTAAATTCTGTTTGGTTTTAGGTCAAAATGGTCTCGCACCATGTTTGTTATCACGGATAGCTAGCGAGCCAACTACTAAAGTATATACAAAACAGAGGCTAAACTATAAACATAGTCAAGCTACAACTGGACTAGCTACTCTCTAAAGTCATTCATGGACATCAAGCTGACCTTGCTTTTTAGACCGTTGATGCGCATTCATTTAGAACAGTGATTAAACTTTTGCCGGCACTACTTCATAGTTGGGCGGATATGGGAAAATAATACAGCCAGGAATTTAGAATGGAGTATTCCGCCTAGCTGTTGTATAATACTATAACCATTTTAATGTTGTGTCATGTAGAACTGCAGGGCTTTGGTCACAAATCTCAAAGGGCATCTGATGTTTTCAAGTAAAATTTGGCAGGAAAAAGTCAGGGTTTTTGTACTTTATTTATTTAGGTGAGCAGCTTATTTATGAGTGTCTGTGGGGTGCCATTTATTTCCTGGATAAACCTCTGCACAATGTGAAGCTGTCATAATTCACGCTTGTGACCAATTCCAAGGGGACAGAAAAGCCACAGAAATCTATTGTTCATGTGTCTCAGGACAATGCCTCAGCAACACAAGACGCATTGTTTTCCTGAACACACGAATAAGGCCTTTTAATGTCCAGCTGCAGAATGAACATGATTCACACACATTACTAAGTATTACAACTTGTGTATTCTTTGGCATAATATGCATTGGCTATGCACAGTAATGTCCGTCAGTTAACTGGACTTAAATGCAAGATGCTTCCCAACTAACATCATGTTTCAGGTTATGCGTCACTCTGTCTTGTAATGGAGGCATGCCCTTTATCTGTATCTTTCCTTATCTGTGTACTTCTGTCACCCCCCCTCCCCCAACACACACACATACACGCATGTAGATGCATACTCTGCAACAGACTTATCATGACATTTATTTATCAAGCTTATGCACATTAATGCACATTCTGAGTCAAGAACAGACACACAGTTGATAAGACCAATTGAAATTAAAATGGATTCTAGCACATTCCTTGGCCAAGGCCATGGTACTTCCATGCAGTATTGCCATTAATTAACTTTGAACCATAGGACATAAAGGATATGGTATGCATAAAGAGGACATGAAAGTACATGAAAGGTCAATGCTCCCTCATATGATTGTAGGGGCCGCCACCTCTATGAGATGTAAGTGCATGCAAAAGTGGTTTCCTTTAATCACAACATTAACGTGGTTGGTGCGCTACAAAAATTCTAATATGTATCTGGGGTGTGCGAGCGAATCAGAGCTCCGACCCTACACACGCCAGCCTCTCATGAGGTTATTGCCTCGTCGTATCCAGAACCTCTCAGCCTTAGTTTGAACACCCCAGAACAGACTCCACATTATCAGTGTAATTAAAAAAAAAATTCAAACGGGTCGAGATGTGCAGCCACTGCGTTGCATACATCAAGAACGAAATTGCTTATCTAAGCTTATGGAAATCGACAGGGCTCGAAATTTGAATGTAAAACAAAAGGAGAGTGGGAATGAGAGGGTGTGCACATCTGTGTGTGTTAGAGAAAAAAATAGAGAAAGAAATGAAGATTGAATACAGATGAAGAGAATAAAAATAGGTTGGTATTTTCGCACCACTAAATCGAGTATGTGCCTGCTCATAATCACAATTTGAGAAAAGACCAACATTTTTGCCCAACAGCAGACCCTTATCTTCCCGTGTCATGATAAAACCAGAATCTCCCCCATTTCATCACCATAGGTCTGTTGTATAAAACAATTCTTACCTCATAGCTGAAATTGTAAACTTTACATGGATCAAGAATGGAGGCTGCTTCAAATCAGTAATCAACCCAGTGATGGATCTCCTTTTTTCTCTGTGTCGGCATTTTGAAAAATTCATTCTCCTTTTCAGTGACCTGCTATCTTTCGCCTCTTCGACAAACTGTTTCCTCTCCCATCTTTATGATTTTCCTGAATTTTGTTCTGTAGCAATAGTGGTAACCTATGCCCCTTGTCTAGTTTTGACAGTATCTAAATTTAATGTTTTAATACATGCAAATGTGACACTTTTCCTGCCTTTTTGCATCTGTAATTATACTTAAGATAAGGATACTTCCAGTTTATTTCCCATTCAGTTGACTGTTAAGTCTGCAACTCTGAACTATGCATCTCTAAAGTTGTGTTTTACATAAAACTTGAGCTGAAGGTCAAATGTATATTTTCTACAGAAATAAATTCAGTAAGTGCTTGAAAAGGAACTTCAGGGAAGGTATTCTTCTGGGTGAATCAAACAAAGGCAAGTCAATGGTTTTTCCAAGGCAGTTTTATGAATGCATGGCACATTCAATCAAACACTTTACCTAGATTGAATTTTCTCATGGAACAATACTTCAATACCCCGGAACCACCAGCTTGAATGATTCAATACTATCGTGTCTATTTCTCAGTTCCTGCCACTTAGTGAAAAATACTCATTCATTAACATGCAATTAAAAGAAAGAAATCAGAGAGAGTGAATTGAATCACTTGACCTTATATCCTCAACTGGTTGCTTCTTTAATGTCTGCTGTATGCCATCAGCACCTTCGCTAAATGAATTATGCAAGGCAGGGAGGATGCTCTGTACCATGACGGCAACAAGGAGAGTCTTAGCAAAGCGTTCCACATCAGAGGGATTTTTTACCGAATGACCTTACTCTTCAAAAAAGCTTAAAGGCAAGAATCCTTAACATCAGTGGCCGTCAAAACATTGACTGCACTCAAAAACCCTGTTTGAAACTGTATTTAAGTATCAACAAGGAACTTGGCAAGCTGACTGTATTTTACACTCTGTGGGGAGAATGTACACTGTGAAACTTGTACTGATGTCCAATTATTCTGGTGTGTTGACATGGCAATTCTCTTTTGTCACTTCAGTACACAATGTGTTCTACTGTATGTGACTGTTTGTGTATGTGTGTGTGTGTGAATGTATACATCTGTATGTCTGTTTTATATGAGTATCGCCATAGGTCTGCCTTGGAGGAGTTCCCTAAGCACCAGCTGTAGGCTAAATGGCTCCAAACCTCCATTTGACTGGCTACTTTTAGACATAATATTTAAGGTTTTCCAATTAATTTAGTAAGAATGATGTCATTGGAACAATTTGTCTCCCTGTCGCCAACACCCCTAGCTGGCTAAATTTTTTTCACCTGGCTGGCTACTCAAAGATTTGGGAAACCCACCGAGGGGTTAGAGTTTTAGAGTAAAATGCACCTCTCGTGAGAATCTTTCAATTGTCAGCCATTACTGCGAGGCAGATCAATACCCTATAAGACATGTATGGGCATGCTTCAAGTCATGAATTAATTAGTGCGTGAAAATGTCATACGTGATGGCAGGGCCATCCAGCCAGAATGCAATTATTAGCAATTTACTTTATGACACTGTGCTCCCTGCTTTGAGTGGGATAGTTGGTGTGCAGAACCCTTCTCCATTCTAAACCTTCCCATTTTCTGCTAATGAGGTGACCGGATCACCTGACTGTTAAAACGGAAAAAACTGCAGGGCCGTATTGATTTATTAAGCCTACTCCTCGCTGTAATTTTTGCAACATGCTGGCCTCTGACCTCACTGTGTAGGCTTTGGCAATAGTACAAAGCTACTGGTCAGTTTGATAACATATCATAGGCTCTATTGCTGATGTGAAAGCTTTCTGGAGACGTGATGAATTTGTGAGAGTCAGATCAGTGCAAAAGCACTGGATCATATTGAATGGTAAATATCTGTTCAAATATCTAAGCATTCTCATTTTTAAACCAAGATTGTACAGTGACTTTCAAAAGTATTCAGTCTTACCTTTTTGCAATTGTTTTTACCTTAGCGCCTTGAAATCATGACACCCGTTAAATGAGAATTAATATTTCTAACTATCACAACCTGCTCCACGCTGTCAAAGCTATATTCACCATACACGGTAAATGAATAATAAAACATTTAAATCAGAAGTCACGAAGATTAGATTTATTTCATATTTTGAGTGCGAGATCAAACAGATAAACAACAATGATGTTTTTCATGGGCTTTTTAGATGAACTTTACCAAGGCTGCCAGACATTCCAGCTGGCGCTGTATATTAGAACATGTACTGAAGTGCAGATTTTATCAGTTACCATTGTTAATCTTCCGTGTGAAAACTACGAATTCGAGTCAATTCAATTCAATTAAATTTTTATAGTGCTTTTAAGAAAAAGCATTGTCTCAAAGCAGCTTTACAGAGATCTGGGCCTAAACTGGGCTTGAACCCCCCAAGAGAAAACCTATGGTTAACGTGGCAAGGGAAAACTCCCTGGCTAGTAATGGGAAGAAAACCTTGAGCAGAACCTGATTCAAGGGAGCCCATCTGCCGCTGACTGGCACCAGTTAATTGAAAGAGGCTAATTACATAATATGCAGAACTATGAAAATGACTATATGGCTGTGTCCCAAATCGCATACTTCCGTGCTCCGCACTACCGTACTTCGCTATGGACTCACATGGATGTGCGTGCTCGCTATGCATGCTTGGAGCATGGAAGTATGCGATTTGGGACACAGCCTATGAATGTCAATGGAGCCGGATGACTCTGGGCATGTGGGTGAAACAAGCTGGTTGGCCAATCGGTGGGGGGGTTCTTGCAAGCCACCATCTAGTCTAGCTGGTTCTTTTTCACGTGAACTTCTTTTTTTTGTTGCTTTTTTGCTTTTGCTAGACGACAGTGTCCGATCTAAGATCTGCTCTTGACACCTTTTTCTCTACATTGATTTATTCTAGATGCACCTGAGTGCAACAATTACTTTTAAAATGTGTCTTTTACTCAACAAAGATTAACATTAATTTTACATTATGTACTTCTATATACAGTACTATCAGTGTGTCAAAGTTCATTAAAAAATGGATTCTTGTTCTTTTCACCTGAGAATTAAAGTTGGAGGCCGCAGTATCCACTAATTTAATATAAAATGACACATGAACTGGCATGAAAACAAAACACAAAAGAGCAAGGCAAGGTAAGGTATACAATTAAGAGGTTAGGCTAATGTTCCATTTGTCTTTTTAGAAGAAATGACAAAGAATGACAATCCTACAATCCGTTGTTGTTATAATGAAATCCAATGTTGTGCATGTTATAAGGTAAAAGCAATCTGGAGTCTGCACACTCCATAAGTAGGGGGAGATTGCTATAACCGACCTGGGGCCGAACAAGAGGCTGGATGAAGGATAGTTAGCAAATGACGGACATCTGCCCAACCCCACAAACGTATATACAGTAGAGCTTATGAGAAGAACTGGAACACTAGAAAAAGTGCCGGTACTCATGAGCAAAATGGAGAAGTCCCAGTATGGCGTACCGGCCCATTCCGGCCCACTTTGAGCACCGGGTTCAACCATTCTTCGCATGAATTTGAAAAAGGGAAGGAAAATGGGTTACCACAGAAAAATCACATAATGAAAAATTCTTCTGAAGAAATAAAAGAACTGTATTTTCTTTCATTCATCCCTTCATTAAAAGTGTCCGTTTCCAGATCCCCGTTTCAGCTTTGTGGGTAGAATCCATACTGTGTGATGAGCGTGTCCTTCAAGATCCCCCTCACATACAGAGCACAGCAGCAGTCGGGCTGGAGGGAACGAGCGTGGGTGTGTGGGTAGGCATGCAGAGAGCTGTGTCTGTGATATGTGTAAGTACTGTACTGTGAGTTTGAAGCCTGGGGAACATGAATAAGCACAAGGTAAGGGACGAGAAACATTATTTTTTTAAAGCAAACGATTAAAGGATAAGTACACCCTAGATCACTTTTGTTCTGCTGTAAACGAGTTTGTATGTCTACCTTATAATCAAACTTATTCATCCATTCTGTTATTTCAATAATTCTGAAATAATATTGTATATCATAAGAAACTGGTAGAAAAGCATCTTGAAATTCCCTTTCTGCTCCCCACACTGCCCCCGCCCCAATCGTGATGTCAGAGTACCTCATTGGAGGTACCTCTACGTCATATGGATAATTGCTGTCGCCCACAATGGAAACAGCCGGTACCTGATCGGTTAGACCCACTACGTTACTTTCGTTTCGGCTCCACGTTTTAAAACCAGAACAACGTGGCGTTGTGGCGAACTCTCTTATTCCACCTAAATAGTCCACTAAAATACGTTTCTGAGAAATAGGCCAAGCAGTTGCTGAATTAATATTTGATCTGCTAGGTTATGTCTAGGTTAACAGTTTGATCCGAGTTCAAGGTAACAAAGCTCCCTAAATTAGATTCCTTTTTTATAAACAGTCGTCAGCCAGTTTGGCTGGCATCAGCCTCTCTGCCCTCAGTGGTGTGGCAACAACCATGCAGCAGGTAACGATAGCAAGCTAGATATAACGTTAGTCCTAAATAATCGTAATGTTAGACTATTGTTAGATATAAATTTCAAGACAAGTTATACATACATTATGGTAGGCTTACTAGACTACAAGTTAGGTCAATTATGGTCGCTACCAGGTGGATAGCCAGCCTATAAATTATGGTAAGCTAGCTAATAGCCTAGTAGATGCTAGGTAGGCTATTCCTAGCATTGGATAACTCTTTGCATAATTAGGAAAGCAACCTTGAACAAATTACTTCATTGCTGTACTCAAAATACTGTACAAATGATTTACACCACGACACGTGTGCACTAGAGAATTTTTAATTGAAGTAATGACACATCAGTGCATGTTTTGATCGTTACTTCTTTGAATGTTTACATCGTTGGCAACAACGATTTCTCCCAACATTTCAATCATGGAGATCAGCTGATGAACGTATCTCCGTTCAGTGAAGCCGACAACAACAAGCAACTGGTTAAACTGACTGCAGAAACAGTTTATCGATGTCATAAATAAACTTAACGGTAGCTCTAGTAGCAACTCGCCTGCTGATGTGTTTTTTTTTTGTTTGTTTACCTACATACCTTCCCAATAACAGCTATAGTTATGTAAACATTCCAGCTATAGTTGGTTGATTAGTTAACTTATTGATTTGATTTACGTTACCGCATGTCAGAGCGCTAGATGGTTCTGATAGCTTTCTCTTTGACCTCTCTACTTTCCCAATACAATAGCCTAAGTAACTCATTCGACTGTAAAATCCAACACATTGTTCGAAAATATATATATGCCTAATGGTGTGTGCGTGCTTCATAACTAGTAACTAGCGTACACTAGGGCCCGTCATAATAGCGTGCACTGGGACCCGTCGTAACTACCTTACGCCACTGGCACAAATAAATAAAATAAATACCTGAACAATGTCTTTTACATTACAATAATTTGGCAGACGCTTTTATCCAAAGCAATGTACAATAAGTGCATACTGAAGGTCATTGAAGAGACTACAAAGCAGATCTGACTTTCTCATAACATAGGAGCTACCCCTAGTAATGAACATAGAATAGTACACACAGTCAGCTATACATTCAGAATTATAAAATAAGATAAAAATAGAACTAAAAACCACTTCAAAGATTGTCTTCAAAGATATGGTCACATTGTGTTTCAAAGGTTTCATAGAACTGAACATGCCCATGGAACACGGCATGTTCCTGGTGCCATGCAGGATTATTAATTAACGATTAATTAAGCTGAAGTATGTCTATTTTCAGCATTTCTGCACTGAGCATAGTGAAGTTGCTATTTCTACATCTGTTGCCTTTAATATGACTGACTGACGTTAAACACACAGCAGAACAGCAAGCTGTCATCGCTAGTGGAACTGCATGTCTGATATAAGTTGTATCTCTCAAGTCACCAAAACTAATTGCCACCAATTGTGGGGTCTCTGTTATTGATCCAGAGTGTGAGCAGAATCGGCTAACTTGTGGCAGGATCAGCACAGACACAGGGATGAAATCAGCTGCTGCAGCTTGTGTTTCTCTAAGCCTTTGCCTCTGCGAAGCCTCATCCCACAGACAAAAGAGAGACGAGTGTTCTGGTTCAAAACGCAAAGGAGCTGGCATTAATAGTTTATAGTTCGAAAGCCAGCTTTGCCAAGACAGGGCCATGTTGGAGATCAGCTCCCCCCCCATCATCTTCACAAGGATTTCTCAATCTTGGGAAAATCACCCATTTGTAAGTGGCAGATGTGACAACCTCCTGCTCCATAGGTGAATTCAGCAATTATGTCACATGGGGCCTAAAAGCTCAGTTATGGCTCTGGACTTTTTCTTCTTGCCAAAAGGGTACAGAATACAAAATGATAACCGCTACAATTTGTTGTATATTTTCTTTTCTACTTTTGATAAGATTCTGCAGTGAAAACAAGCAATTGTAGAAAGTGCCATTTTCATTTTGAGGTGGTCTTGTTGGTAGCCTTGTGCGAAACTGCAGATAACAGCTGTAGAATTTGGAACCAATCACAACAGCACACGAGGACAACTACTTAAAGAATTATGCAGGTACATATCTTGCACTCGGAACTTCTTAAACTCTGCGGTTCTATAAATAAAGCTCCACTTTTGCTTTATGATAGAGCGCACAAGACAAATCATGATAGAGAGAGAAAAAGGGACAGAGAGAAAAAAGGGAGACAGACGCAACAGACTGCAGATCCACTTTTCGTTCTGCTTTTCAGAAATGGATTCATTTAGAATTTTTCTCTAAACAAAGACGAGGCTGAAGAAACAACAGCAAAAAACAATGGCCCTTTTCTTCTCCCTCTGTCCTCACTTCACCTTTCATGTCCTTCCAAGCTTCTCTCTTGCTCTGTACTCTTCTCTAAAACACATCTCTGCATCTCTGATTAATGCCTTGCAGGGGAGCAATTTGCATGCACCTCTGAACTACTGGTATTTAGATTGGAGGTGTGTTATTGATGGGACACTCATTGTTTGTTTTGCACTTCATATTTTAGAATGACAGGTATGCATGCCAGGTTTGTGCCATTGAACTAGGAGACAAACAGCCAAGGTATCCACCAATACATAGCAAGCTACCTCCCTGAAAAATTCATTCGACCAACTGAGGGGACTCACTGTGGTAAATTATTCAATTAGTCAGTAAACGATGTCATTCCTTGTGAAAACGTGTGCATTTATTTACCTACCCAGCCAGTGTTCTCCGGTGATCTTCCCAAACCCTTCACGGTACGAGTCCCAAGCGCGGAAAAAATTGACTGATCCATCCTCCCTGCGCTGGATAACCTGGAAGGGACAAAAGAGTTGTGATAGCCTAAAACGGGTGAGTTTTGATCAGAGCTTGAGGCTGCACTTGGCCCTACAGAGAAACGTATGCAAAAAAAGTTTTACCTGACAACACAGCATACAATATCACAGGGATGCATTTCTTTACTAAATAAGTAGAGCACATGGGCTGGGCTTGTCTTTGAAAGCAGCCAAAAAAAACATTTGGTTACAATTTTCTTTACAATCACATTTATATAATATTTTCTCAAATACTATACTAAAGGAAAATATTGTGTTGTGTGGAAAATAAAGTACTCATCCGCTCAGGTGGCTGCCATGGCCCATGTTTGCATTGGTCAGCTCTTCAATGTAAAACAGCGATTTCTGAACCTCAATATCTCCGCTGTTTCACAACCAATCTCAATGCCATTTTACAGATGGACTACTATCGCCATGGGCTCGCAAAATACCGTTTTTGGTATAGCTACGTTAAGCCATTACAAAGTTACCCCTAAAAGTTACCCATAAAAAATTAAGACTTTTTTTGCGCAACTAGAAACTGTTTAACCAATCACGTTACCTATGATTTTTGAATCACAAAAAAATTTATTACCAGAAAAATAAACAAAATAAGGCCTATGGACAATACATTTTCAGCGCAAAATCTGAACACAGTGCCTAACAAGAAAGAGACAACAATAGAAAAATTACGGAAAATCCTACGGAGCCTCTAAAGGGACACATAATTATATTGATCACGAGATAATTATCATGCTATCATGCTCACGAGATAACTATCTAGCGAAAATAATGACAACTTGCGCATCCTGAAAAGTTTAAATAGACATGCTCACTTGCTGATCTGCGGTCTAGTGGGTAAGGCGTCTGCCTCGTAATACAGGTAGCCGGTTCAAATCCTTGTTTGAGATTTTAATTTTTCAATCTTAAAAGCCAAATTGGTTCATTCAGTTAGTTACAACAGAGAGGCATTAAATAACCTGCCATGTTTTTTTTTTAAGTAATTGCATATTTAAATACTATGCCCACATTCATTATTTATAGGTTGGGCTACTAGGCCTCATTCATGACCTTACTAGTAATGCATTTTGAGCCACTAGTTGCACTTTTATTCTAGGCTACATGTTACACTAGAACCCTTATAAGTTGCACCGCAGTGCCGACTAGTGGCACCACAGCCAAATCAACCCACGAGTGGCCTTTTAAGCCTAACGTGATGCCAATTAAAGCAGTATAGTTAACTAGTGAAGTGGTACAGTGTAAACATGTTAACTATAAATTGCATAGAGTCCGTATATTCACCTAACTAGTTACTTAGCTTCACTAGTTTACTAGCCTGACGTTCACTGACATTCTTGAAGTAATTATCCTGTGTAGCCTACTAATGTGTTAGTTGCATATACTCTAATTGGTGTAATATAATCAGTGAATCCATTTAAAGTGGAGCCTATTTATTTTAATTAATTTAGTACATTTCAATTAGTGATTTCAAAGCCAGTAGAACACTATGCAACTTCGTTGTCAAATATATTCTCACCACCCCATCAATTGCCCTGTTTTGTGTGCACATTCACAGTCGTTACAGCTGACGACAGTAACTACCACAATAGCTGTCTGTAATAGCCCTAAATGTGTTAAACGGCTGTGTAAATTAGGCCTAATAGACTATGAATAATTAATAGTCTTTAAATGATTACTTAAAAAAAGCACATCGCAAGTTATTTACACCTTACTGACTAGACCACAGATCAACACAAACGAGTATCTCTCTTTAAACCGTTTGGCCTATTTTGAACGTGCAAGTTTTTATTATCTCGTGGGCACGACATAAGTATCTCGAGAGATAATTTGCCTATTAAAAATAAATAAATAAATACAATTTATCTCGTGCTCACGAGATAATTATCAAAAAAATATTTTTTTGCATGTCCCTTTAGGGGCTCCATAGAATCCTGTTAGCTACTGTCGAAAATATAGAAATTACATTGTAACTATCAAGCAGGATGATATCCTAAATCTGAACAGAGTGCAGGGCACTACAACATATTGACTCACATGGGGAGTGAAAGCTGATTAGTCATAAAATATTGCCTCTTTGTCAAGCCCCACCCAAGTCCAGCTATCCTTAGTTAGTTTTGTCAAGCTTTTGCTTAGGAAAGCAAGTTTCCTTGCAAACCCGGGCCAATGCGAGGACCAGCCAGTTATAGCTATGAACCTGCATGTGTATGTAGCCTACTTTATGAAATTGAACATAGATTACCCCCTTGCTAATCAAGCGAGTCTCGGGTAGGCTACGTTACAGTGTATTACATTTCATGAAAAAACAGCTTTATTTTCCTAAGTAGCCTAAAGGAAGCTAAACTAAGCATATTTGACCAATGCTTAGGCTACTGTATTTACTGTGTTTGACCAGTTGAAACTATGCGCATAACTCATAAATGCTTCCAGGTAATGGTTAATCAAATCAAATAAGTAGTGTCATTTTTACTTTAATTATTTGCTAAGAACCTCCATAGAGTCAGAGTTTAATGTTACTTTTCTCTAACGTTGCACCGTTTTCATTCTTCAGCTCCATAGTTTTCATTTATTGAGTCAAAAATCATGTATTTGAAGCGGTTTTCACAGATATGAATCTGGACACAATCCGTCGGCTACTTGAAGTTAAAATATATATGTAACTGGAAAAAATATCTTTATTAATGTTAATTAGCTACAAAGGAGTTTAGTATAATGTCGCCTATAATAAGGAAAATATCAGCGCATAATGTCAGCTATCGCTTTCAGCGTAAAAACAAGAGAAGCTTAACCTGTTGTCAGTGGAAGTGAGCAGCACTGCCATAACTAACATGGCAGAACTGTTTGTAGCCTATCATGCACAGCTGGGTATGTAACTAGCTAACGTTACAAAACAATTTAATTGAACATAATTTTTATCTTTATTCTTTACCTAACCTGTGTGACTTCTAATCTTTACTCCCGTGCGCACCGTTTAACCATTTTGATTTAATTTTGATATAGCCTACTAGAGCTACAATTCTTCGTTTTACTTAGGCTACAATCCTCATAGAAATGAGAAAGTATTGATTTCTAAACAGGAGCGTTACGGAGTCTGTGGTGGTTAACAACAATTGCTATGCACTGGATGCTCTGATTGGTGGTTCAGCTAGCCAGTGCTTTGTGTTGGGGAAGGGAAAAAAAAGTCAGCTGCTTGGCGCCCCCCAAGGGCGTGGTGCCTCTGGGCACATGCCCAATTGCCCATATAGTAGATCCGGCCCTGGTTCTGAAGTTCTCAACGAATGTGAGAGAACAATGGGAGTTATGATTGGCACACCAACATTCAAACTTTAGCTAGCCTGTTTAAAAGGTTTGTAATGTTACCTAAAGAAGGAATGTAAAACTTATCTACTGACTGGCTATCTCGTTACTTAAATGCTGTTAATTTTATCGAGGTTGTTTTTAGCCTGTATGGTGTAATGTTAGCCTAACCTATATAAATAAATGAATCAATCGCTGATCGGGTCACGCCATTAGCTACAGTTACCTACCTAGCAGCCATTCACTAGCACTGTTGTAATGTTATCGTTCGTTTCGAAGGATTCACCTGCCAGTCTGCACTCTCAAAAATGTATGGATACTGGAGTAGTTATGCTGAAACTGAGGACGTGCTTTCCGTATGTTAGAAACTGCTGTAAAACGATCTAACTACACAAAACTACACGATCTAATACTTTAGGATGATGTTTTGAATTTCATATGGTCATAATTCCCTTTGAGTGTTATGTGTATGACAATACCATGTAGCCTACAAAGGAAATTAATCACAATTTAATTTCCTGTCTTTTGAGGATTTTGGCAAATGCAAACATTTCACTTAAAACATAGTTTTTGTGATTAATTATATATTGATAGTGTTATTATTGTTATGCTTAACAATAAATAAAAAGCCATTCAAAGGTCGGTCGTTTGTGAACGACCGGGTAAACCACAACAGTCTTTATCAATGTTCTGTCCACGCAGGGAATTGTGGGAATAGAAACCAAGACACTAATTGAGTCCCGATCCCATCATAGGAGATTAATCAGGAGGCAGAAGATCAATGAAAGCTGTGAATACCAGCAGGAGCTGCTGCCCATGTAAATTAATGATGCACATTCACACTGCACTGGTGCTCAGCATGGCCTGTCTACGGGCAAAAGTGCCACAAAGACACCGTTGCCCAACCGGGAAACACACACACAAACCAAGCGCCTCTGGGGAGCAGCATTCATTAAGGCAATCAAAAAATGATCACCCCTCCATGGGCTGTATTGTGTTCTTTATCCTCTTTTGTTCCCTCTAGAGTCTGCTCTGGAACCCTTTAAAGAAGGACCCCTGGTGTATGATCTTTGAAAGCTCTCTCTCCTGTTAAAATGGGCCAGTGCTCTATGGGCCATTGGACGTCTTTTACTGCCATCCCTCTGCCCCTTCCAACTCTCACGCCCTCTTGACCACAGCACAACCAGACAGCTTTTAATTATTTACCACTACCAAAGTCAAAGCTCAGAGTTCTCTTTAGACGGAAACCTCAGCTGATCATTTATGTGCCTAGTGTATCAAGCAGGTAATTAAAAATACAGATATATTCTGTTGATTCGATGAATATTTGAATGAGTGGGCTGTGCATATTCCAGCAGAGAGATAAGCACTGGCTGCAGATTTAAAATAGCTCATATAGTTGAGACTCAATTTTGCATCCTGTACAGGTGCATTCATGAGCGACCATGCAATGGGGAAATTGGAAATTTGGAAAGAGTGATGTGTGTGGTTGTATACGATGTGTAATGTTATTACCCCAGCAAAATTACAGATGGTTCAAGACTCAAATGCTCACTAAATTAAAATGGGCAATATGTTACGGCATCACAAAATGCAAAAAGAGGGAGAGAATGAAAGTGTGTTGAGTCTGAAATCTTGCTTAGGTTGCCATGACACAAGCATTTTCCAGACGTAATAGAGTGCTCTGCCTGTGCTCCACATAAGCACTCAACACTCATTGCCTCTTCCCAAAATGGGAGCCTCTACACTACACTGCAGCACCCTGCCATACAATTATATTTCCAGATCCATTGCAGTATCAGAAAGAACTGGCCACAGTATGCATTATACAGAAGCTATTTGTGAGTATGGCATAAACGTCATTATTCTATTGCAGGTTTACAACAGCTCTGGGCAAGAAATCAATGGCACTTTAGATACAGATAAGCAAAGAGTTAATGTTTTATATACCCAACTTACCCGTCACCATCATTGCCAACATCCTCACCACTAAATTATCTGTGTAAAAGCATTCACAAAAGTGATGAACTTCATCATCATCATCATCAAGAGTAGCAGCATCATCATAATCACGTTTCCTCATCATCTTTGTTATCAACCTTCATCCTGATTTGTTCACCCCTTCATAATTAACTGCACCTGTTATTCTTCTCATAATAATGAGGAATGATGCGTTGTGCATGAAGTGCTCAGAGCAACATCTGTCAGGAAACTCTTGCTGCGCCCGACCAATGGTCGGCCTCAGCAAACACATGTTCTCATTCTCAACCAATCACAGGCACACCTCACTAACGAAGTGCCCCTTTTAAAAGCGAGTCAGATCTCTCCCATTCTGCATTAGCCTGCGCTGCTCTTGTTTGTTTCGCTGTTGCTTGTTCTAAAAAATATATATTACCTTGTTGCTGTTGCTTGTTGCTGCTCACCCTCCACCACCCCAGCTTCCACCTGTTGTTTGGATCTGCTTCTATGTACTGGGGTTTTTTAGTATATCTCCTGTTTGGTAGGAGAGATGCGTTGTGCTCCCTGTTTGATAGGTAGTGCATGCTGGTGCGTGCACTAGAAGTACATATCGTAGATCCATTCAGCGCCAAACCAAAATAATTATACATTAATTCATATATTCAATATGTGAGTTGTCCTGACGGAACTTCATAATCATCACTGTCTTTGATCTCTTCTTCATTATCAGTGTGATCATCGTCATCACAGCCAATAAGACAGCAGAGGAGGAGAGCGCACCAGTACTGGCTCGAGGGCTTTAAATAGAGGGGGTATAAATTGTACTTTCTAACTCATCATTGTGTAAACCGGCTTCCATTTACTTTGCCTGATGAACAAATGTGGCAATTATATGAATAATCCACAGGAAAGAAACCTCAAAGCTTTCTCTAATTGTGCCTCATGCTGTAGCACACTATGGTAGATAATGTAAATGATTACATGGGACTCAATTTCGTCAAATCAATTGATTTTTGAAAAGAATAAACTTTTGATTTAAAGAGATTAGTCAATCCATAAAGTGCATATCACTAGAGTTTTGAGCACATTGTAAAATAAAGGCTAAAGAACAATCTTCCAAAACTGTGCTTTCTCATTTGCATTTAAACTGCAGAATTGGCACAGACCAGATTAAGGGATCTTTCTGTTGTCAATAGTCCCTGAGGGCCTGAACAAAGGGTACAAATAAACCACAGGTTAAAATAATCAGTGGATATAAGGCATATTCTGCACAATTGTGTGCTACAAGCTATGAAATAATAGCCTATCTTTATAAATAAGCTATATCTATTGGTATGAATAATTCTGCTACTTAATTTCTTGATTACTCATCAAGGAAAGTAAATGGAACCTGATAGACCAAGTGAGCAAAAGCGATAATCTAGACAGAGGGGTGGAAATCTAGGTTGAGAGGAATTTTGACATAAATTGTCTCGGTGAACTCCAATATAGCATAGCTTTTACCCCGCTACAGCCTGGCTACGTTCTAGTCGGCTTTTTACCTCTAGCCAGATTTTCACCTGAAAGCCTAGACGGCGTTTCTCTGACTTTTCACCACAGAATTGTTCACTAGGGAGTGATGATCGGTAAACAGGTAGGATTTCTGTTTCCAGCACAATGGCTGCCACCGATGTCCACAATTCACTCATTCTAGTATGGAACATCTTCTGTGAAATATACCAAAGACAATCTACTGCACTGAGAGTAGCCATGAATTGCACAGTTTTGTCTTTCAAGATCTGTATCATCCCATCCACACACCCCTTTGAGCTTATTTACTTTTAGAAACAGAGAGCTAGAACAGATGGCTCCCTTTATGTTAATGTCAAAGTTCAGTCACCTTTATGCACAAAATAAGCAAATTGCAAATACACAAATCGAATGCATTACATACTTCTAGATTATCTGCATAGTTTGCGTTTAAAGATACCATGTACTACGTGCGTAGGTCTTCGATGTACACACAGCAACATAGTCATCTCAGAACCTGCCCGGTGTGTGTACCGCTGTAGCCTCCATCTTGATCTCTACAATTAATCACTTACAGGGTGTGAAACTTCCTCTGTTAAACTCCACAGGTCTGTTGTTATACCTTCATTAACTGCTTTTTAGATTTCAGGAGCAGCCTTAGACAGGAGACCGTGAGAGAGGGGATTTGAACAACTGCCATTTGTGAGGTGGCTGGAAATTAATAACTTGCAGTGTGTTCTCAGGGGCAGCATTCTTTTCAGTCATAATAGTTGTGTTCAAATGGAAGACAAATCAGCATGACAAAGTATTTCTTCCTCTCCACACTGAATGCCATTATACTGTTAGTTCCAGCTTGAATGCTCAGAGGATATTTAAAATTATATGCATATACAATATATATAAATCTGGCAAAATAAAAGGTTGGTGGTTATAGGCAATTTATTTTTGTGAACAGTGCAGATTATTTTCTTTATAAGACTGAAGTACATTACTTTCGTCACTGCATAGTAGAGAAGCACCTAAGATTTCCTACGTTTATTTAGTTTGTTTTCACTGTCAGTTAAAGGTCATGAATTGTAGGTATGTGGAAAATGGTTTTATGTAACCTTTGCACCAAGAGAGTGTACATTCTCAGGTAAGAAACTTCAGCCTGCTTTGCTGAAGGACCCTGAGCTCTGCTACAGATGTTTTACTCCCTGTAGGGGGCAACAGCGCAGTTCCCATTCTTACTTTAACCCTACACAAACTAAAATATTTCGACAGTGTAAATACTGCTGTGTATATAAGATCCCACTTTCATGCATGAGAACAAAATGAGCAAGCACGAGCAAAAAGATAATTAGTAGAATTAATTATTTTATCAAATATGTCAGCTTGAATGTTTCTTCTTAGTCAACCTCATTATATTACATCCTTAAATTATCCTAGTTTTATAAACTAGGAGCAAATTAATTACTGCAATGTCAGCTGGCTCTCACCTTTTAAACATTTGAAAAGAAATTAAACTAAATTTAAAGTCCTACTTAGAACTAGGCATTAAATGCTAATTAGAAGATGAACCACAAATCATTTTCCCAGAGGACGACCGACTTTGTTGTGAATATTACTTTAATTTAAACCGTAAAACACAAAACAGATTTTTTTATACGAGGTCCATTTTTATTCCGATCATGATTAACTTTCAGAATGCAGAGGCAGAGTACCCAAATACCTCTCTGCCACTTTTTTTTCAGCTATTGATCAATCTCTTCAACTTTAATTGTCTATAGACCCCCATGGTCAATATCAAAGGGTCACTGAGCTGTTTGATACTGCTCTCTGGTAATATATTTGATTTTACTGTTGTTTGCCACTTGATTGTTGTCATGAGTTGCCCTGTGTGTATGTGAGTGTGTTTGCGTGTGTGTGTGTGTGTGTGTGTGGAGGTGGGGTGAAGAAGGTTCAGCATGGGGTTGGGAGTTAAAGGGGATCGAGGGGACTCTGGCTGAGCTGTTTCAGGCTTAGTGCCAATAGAGTCTGACAAAATGCAGTGTAGCAGGAGATTAAAAAAATAAAAAAATAAAAAAATAAAAACAGAAACAGCACTCACTCACCCCAATGGCTCCCTTTAGAATGCAGCCAAAAAAAAGAATAAAAGAAGTGCGCAAGCCTCCCTGTACCAGGGAAGATGCCGTCTTCTCATCAGTGTGACAGAGAACAAAAGACATGCTCACCAGCATGTAGCTGGTACGTCAACAGAGGGGAAAAACGTCCACCACTAGTACCTCACCAACCCCTCACTTCTGCCTGAACCCCACCCAACCTGAGAATCATTCTTATGCTCACCAATATGGGACCAGTGGTTTATGCGTAGATAGATGCTGGAAGGGGCTACAGGATCAACGCCCGTATGCGACCTGAGAGAGACCTTTGACAACCTCAGACTTATGATGGCTCAGGATGACTGGCTGACTCACTGAGCAGAATCAGTCACAAAACTGCTGCTGTGGCGTACATACAATTAAGAGGGAGATAATAACATGCATATGTCGTGATAGAGTTCACACATAAAGGGATATCATGAAGCTGGTTCTCAATTGCCCTTGTTATAGATGTCTGACCAAAGGGAATGGTGCCCAGCCTTCTAGCCAATACCCTATATTCCAATATGATGTGAATTACACATACAACCTATAGAGGAGCTTATGTCTTTCTCTGCAACTGTTATTCATTGCTTTTTCATTACATTTCCACTAAATGCTGTCATGCCTGATAAAATGTCAAAGAAACCTGAAAGGATCAACCTAATTACAACACATACATAAGCACAAAAAGGTTCTTACAAGCAGCATGAGATCTTAATTTCCTCTTTAATGTTCAGTTTGTGGGCTGATAGTATTAGTAAACTAAGTGAAAAAAGCTACTGCAATCGAGAGTAAAATGGCTGAAATACACTGAATAATTAACATACAAAAATAATGCAGTGAGGTGATCAGTAATGGATGCGTTAACTAATATGAATTCAAACTGGTCTGAACACTGATGTGTTACAAATAGTGTAGCGAAATCTGTCTCCATCAGAATTGTTTTGCACTACAGTACTTATGCAGTCCCCAACGGCACAATATTTCTGGTATCTAGCAGAGAACAATTCAAGAAAGAGTGCAGGATGGCTCTGTTGGATATAGATTTAAGAAAGAGCAAGAAAATCCTGTTCTCCTTTTTAAACCTATCTCCAACAATACAATCCTGCTCCCCCTCTGAAGCTGTCACCAACAGCACAATCCTGCAATATTTCTTAAACCTGTCTGCAGGAGTGCAATCCTGCTCCCTTTCTCAAATCTTTCCCCACCAGCTGATCTGGCTCTCTTTCAAAACTGTTTCTCTTACATTCTCCTTTGAATTTTGTCTCCAGCTCTTCTTGTAAAAATAGTCTCCAAAAAAAAAATCCTAATTCCTTTCCATTGGAAGGACCTCCATGGATAGTAGCACCATGAACATGCATATTACCGCCATGTTATACCTGCAAAAACGTAAAACGGTAATGGTACCATAAGTAAAACAGTTGACATGTTTGATTTATTTGCAGCCACTAATGTTGGGTCTTTTGTCCTTTCTGTCCTTTGAAGTGCCAAAGTAAAAAGAAATTAAATAAAAAATGTTTAAAAAAAACTTTCAATCTCTCCCTGACACTGCGATCACGCAGGCCGGGGTGGTGCAATAAATCAACTTGTTAACAGCCTCTCCTCCATATCCACATTTAAACTAAGCAACAGGAAATAACGTACTACAACATTGCAACAGAGAGCGACAGCTAATTCTGTTGAACACAATAACTTATTCTCATTCAGATGACTATGACATTTCAATTTTACAGACTATGACAAGATACAACAAATATTACATCTTCACACACCGCTTATTGATGTCAGCAAAGCAGGAATCTCACACCAATAGGAGAACAAAGAATGATAAACAGAAAACAAATTAGTGTCATTTGGTGCTGTGCTGTCCCTGGGCAGAGACTACGGTTAAGCCTGAATCAGTTACAATCCACCAACCTCATCCATTCTCAAGGAGAGAAAACGGATTCCAGGAAATCATTCGCAGAGTTCCTTGGCTTGCCTCTCAAAGTCTTGACAAATGCACAAATAAAGCAGGCAATCTGTGCCATTATGGTCGTGAAATGGGAAGTTGGTAGCTACAGTATGTGGGCTGATGAATATACTAGAAATGCTTTCATGGCCGTGGGTTCAATCCCAGATAGGGCACTATTGTTCTACCTTTGAGAAAACTGCTTTGACTCTATTGCAGTATGTGCAGTATAAGAGGAAATGCATAACATTGTAAGCAGTGAAATTCAGCCCAGAAAAGGCTTGCGGTGAGCTAATAAATAAGACTGGAAAGAACAATAAGAGGCTGTGATGTGCCTCTGGTGGGTGCTCCCTAGCTCCTTATGCCCCCCCCCCCCCGGCTTTAAACCCGTCTTCATTCCTTTCTCCGGAGCGGCCCTGCGGTGAAGCCTCTTGTACGCTCCATTTGTGAAAACAGGCACCCTCTCCTGTGACACAGTTCACGGATCGCTGCACAATCGCCGTGACAAGAGCCGCCCCGCACCCGTCTCAGCGGCAAGCACCTCGGCGCCATCTGTGAAGGACTGTTTTTCTTACCTCTGCAAATTAAGTCCCTTGCAAGGACTTACCACTGCAAATTAAGTCCTTGTATTAACTAAAGAACTACCTAACAAGCTGCCATAAACTGCAGTCAAAGGCTTTGGCTCGAGCCCTCACTGCTGAATGCAGAGCAGCCAAATGCCGGAAGGGCGTCTGCAAGCCGTTTGGAGCGGATTTAGATCTGTGACTCGATGGCATGGCGGTCATAATATATCTTTGACAGCTTTGATCTGGTAAATGCATGCTTAGCTGATCTGAATATATTGCACTGTAGTGACATTGTGACACTGTTGCTTAATGCATATCATGATGATGTGATAAGCATTTTGGCATTTAAAGAGTCTGAGATAAATTCTAGAGGCAAGCATGTTCATATTAAGAAGGCCATTTTGGTAATGTTTTAATCCTAGATTTTGTATTTTGCATCCTTACGATCAAACCGAGGCTCCCAAACTTTAAGACTGCTAATGGATTACACACATACAGAATATACAGTATTACATGTACTAGTATTTGCACTTTGATGATATGAAGTATTTCAGTTTGCCATGAGTTATGTATGCGAAGCCATAAAGACGATCTTAAGAAAATTTGACATTCAAGCGGATATAGAAATGTATATTTTTAAACCTTTGTGGATTTTATAGCACCCAGATTCTCGCTCTCTTGGGACCGAGCATTACTGGATCAGCCTGACACTGATCAATAGGGAGACAGTCACATGTTTTGATGTTTAATCTTCAGATTAAATAATTACCATGGAGTATCTTTATGAGAAAGGACTAATGGAGAGCACACACTCTGAACATCCTGTTCTAATGCACTCACTGATGAAACGAACAGTGCAATGTGAGAAAGAACTTGTTCGCCCTTAGCCCTGGGCAACTGCTAATGGAGGCTTCTTTCATAAACACCTCAGCTTTGCCTACCTGGGAGATCGTTATGTGGAGCTCGAATGTATTCCGGTCTCATTTATCTATGTAATCTCCTGCACTAAAATATCTCTGAGAATTCAACATGACCTTTTGGCAAGCGGCATAATGGCACTATACACACCCGGTCCAGGGATACACACACAGCAGAGGTCACCTGCTGACATTTCAGACCTAATCAAACTCTCTTAATCTACACCAAACCACACGAGAACATGTCCTTTGGAGTGTATGAGCATGATGGCAGGTAGGCTGGAACTTCTAAACCCAGTTATCGCCTCAGGCTGCCTTGTGCATCTCTCCCCGACCTCTTCCTTACTCTTGAAACAGGAACAGTTCAGACTCCCTGGCCAGTTACCAGGTATTTCACTGCAGCTGAAATATTTCAGAGCACATTTATTTCCCTGCTGTCTATGTGTTCATTGACTATTTAAACCCTCCCCCCCCCGCACACACACACACACACACACACACACACACACACACACACACACACACACACACACACACATCCTCGGTTTAGAAGCCAGCTTTGTGGCATCCAGCAGAACTAAATCCCCCTCTAGGCTGGAGCCTTAGAGATCTGAATCCTCCTTTGCCAGATGCTCTAGTCCTCTCCTAAACCTCCTGTAGATATGCAGACAGCTTTACAGCCTTAATTAAGCACAGTAGGACAAATCTCCTCCATCCTTAAATGCTCATCTCAACAGGAGGTCCTGAAACAAGGCCATTTTTTCAGTTTCTACTCCCCAGTTATTGGGCTCTAAGAGAGTAAAAAAAGGACAAAACCAACGCCCTTGCCTGTACACTCAAAGACAAAAATGGCTCCTACCGTACAGCAAGCAGGGAGTTTTCTATTCCACCTTCAATGCCAACCAACCCCCACCCCCAATAATACCCTCAACCTCCCCACTATCCCACATTAGAGGCAGTGATTGTAGTTGTGAAGGCAATGGAAGAGAAACATCTGCTCCTGGGCAGCCACTTGGCTCTGCTCCATTGCTGTGAAAAGCACTCTGAAACATAACACTTTAACCCTCTCCCTGGTAGACCCCTAGCGGTGAGTCCTCATCGTCCCAATTATAGTAATCACATTTCTCTGAAATTATGAATTACATTTTTAAGAAAACCCCAGAATTCCAACACAGAATTGTTAAGAAGTGTCACCGCTTGTGAAAACATCAGTTTCTCAAGTTGCATTGCACTGACTGCAGGGCAACAGCAGGGGACTAATTGTTTTAAAAGATGGTGGAATATCACACGTTTTGAGCCTGCACAATGAAGAAGGCATTTGTGCAAGATGTCTATTCTGCGTTCGTAAAAAAATGTAAATAACAGTATAATGTGAGCTTGGAAAAAGAATGTGAACCATTTCTTTTTTTTTTCTATTGAGAATAATCGTAAATGTTCACTTTCTACTTATTTGAACTACCAATAGATAAATTACTCCCTGTGTGCATATATATTGATACATACAAATGTATAGATCCTCTCATGCATAATTATTAATATGTATCCAAATGTGGTACTAATTATGACTTGCCCAAGATCCTAATGTACCCCCCTCATAAATCCAAAACGTTCAACAATCATCCAATTAAAGTAGCAGGTAGTACTGGCATTCATGGTAATGTGTCAATAGTAATGGAATACATTAATCAATCAGTGATTTTTACCTAATTCAGAAATACCCATTATCGAATCAGTAATGCTCTTTGACTTATGTGACCTAAAATATTAATTATGTATTTGGATATTTAACTATGATAAAATTTTATTGTAAGTATATCTTAAAATTGTCAAGTCAACTGAAAAATCTGAAAATATTATTCTGGTCATTCACAATACTGTTCTGGCATTTACACTGTTTCAAAATAATCTAATTCATCAAAATGATGTGGTAGCTGCTGTACCCCAGGTGAAAAAAAAGTATACTTGAAATATACTTTTAATTTTTTGTAATAATTATGTACTTTGTGCTAAACTGGCAGTGCTTTAAGTATACTAAGTGCAATCAATTTGTTCAAAAGTAGAACTTAAGTCATACTTAAGTGTACTTCAAGTGCGCTGTGTATGTTAAAATGGGACTATTTTTGTGTACTTAAGTATATTTAAGTACATTAACAAAAAGTATTATTTGTTGGTATCTTAAATAGACTTGCAGAACAATTTTATTATCTTACCAGTGTGTTTTAAACAAACTTTAAAACAAATTACGGTGTGTTTGAGTACCTTTTAAAAGTACATTTTAAACATACTTCACATTAAGTACAAAAAAAGTATACTTAATAAGTAATAACCTTTGTATACTTAAATTATATTTTTATTACACTAACGTAAACTACTTTTTCACCTGGGACTATATAAAGATAAAACATGAATATTCATAGCAGCTAGTGTCCTTTATTATAAAAAAATTACAGTATATTTAGTTAATATAATCTTTATTTGACTAGTCCAAGCTTCTATCTTGGATTTATATTGTAAACTGTTAATTGTCAGACGTCCATATTTTAATCATTGTAGGTAACTTAGTTCAATGGCACTAAAATAATGAATGATTGGCATTATGATATTTATTGCTGGAGACATTCATTTTCATGTTGCCGATTCCTCAAACATTCTTGCCACAGAGTTTTTAAACATCACAGATTCTTCAATTTGTGTGTCTGGCCCAATGCACAATCATGGTTGCATGACTTTACTCTCGGTGTGAACCTAAACGGTCTTGTGTTGGAAGACATTTCTGATCATGTTGTTTTTAATTTTCTGCTTCCGATTGTGCCAAAAAAAACATGAAGCAAACTTTTTGTTCTCGCATTATTACTTCACAAACTACCTCAAACTACCTCTTCTGTTTTCGCCAGTACAACCAAGAATTTATCTCACCCTCCTCACACCACCAAAATGTTAAATAGGTTTAAAGGTATATGTCTGTCTACATTAATGCTACGCGCCTTTTAAAACAAGGTCAAAATCTGCAGTTAAGAGATCTCCTTGGATAACTGAAAATGTCCGCAGCCTGAAAAGGAATTGTAAAAAAACAGAACAGAATGGATGTGGAAGGCCACAAAATTAAAAGTCCATCATTTGCACATGAATCACTTATTAACCTCTTAAAATCAAGAAATTAAAGAGGGGAGAAACGCTTTCTTTTCTGATTTAATTGCCACAATCTGCATAATGCTGGGTTTTTATTCAGTACAATTGATCATCTTGTAAACCCTGAATATACAGTTGCTTCTTTTTCATCCTTCATTCCGATTGTGAAATCCTTTTTCATCAATAATATTGTAAACATCAGATCTAAAATCACTCATCCTCATCTTGTTGATATACTCTGCCCTCTTTGCTGGGTCTTATGGATATTATGTCCCATATGAAACCGTCCTCCAGTACTAGGCTTCTTAAAGATGTAATAGTGGCTGTTGGTGACATGCTGTTGATTCTGAACAGTTCTCTTTCTACTGGCTGTTCCTGGTTGTTGGCATATAGCATGTGTTGAGCCAGTTCTTTTTAAACAGAACCATGATCCATCAGTTCCAAATAATTACAGACCTACCTCAAATAGGACCTATCTCTAAGTTACCTTTTATCTAAAAATCTTAGAAAAAGTAATAGCAATACTTTTAGAAGTGATGGATAATAATAATATCTTTTTTTAATTTCAATCAGATTTTAGACAGTCTTAAGGTCACAAATTATCTTACGATAAATGCTGATGCTGGAGATTGTGTTGGTGCTGTTGGATATAAGTGCGGCATTTGATACCATTGATCATGCCATTCTTATTGATAGACTGAGAAATTGGGTTAGACTCTCAGGGACTGTACTGGAATGGTTCTCATCATATCTGTCAAACAGAAAAAAATTGGTTTCTATTGGTGACTATCAGCTGTGATTACTTCAGGTATTCCTCAGGGCTCCATACTGGGGCTAATATTGTTTTAAATTCATATGTTACCATTGGGTCTAATCATTCATCAGCATGATATACATTTTCATTGCTATGCTGATGATACACGGTTGTACTTATCAGTTAAACCTACTGATTTGCCGACTTATAATTTCCTTCAGCAGAACTCTGATAAAACCGTCCTTATACTTGGCCCGAAGCCAGTTTCAGAGAAAATCAAATCATTACTGGGGCCCCTTCTTCTCACATTAAGCCATTCTCCAAAAACCTAGGTGTGTTCTTTGATCCAAAACTTAACCTTGAGCAACATACTAAGAAGCCTGTTCAGTCATGTTGTCACCAAAAATTAGACCCAAATATAAAAAAATATCCATTCTGTCTTTTTGGGATACTGAAATTAATTTATATAATCAATATTACACTCCTGCAATGCCTTGTTTACTTGCCTGAATCGTCAAACTTTGGCCCAACTTCAAGTTGTACAAAATTCAGCAGCAAGACTGCTGACCAGGACAAGAAGGAGATTGCATATTACTCCAATCTGCTCTGGTTGCCAATTCATTTTAGAATTGATTTAAACATTTGTATTGATAGATGATCAAGGCACTGCATGGTCTGGCTCCGTGAAGTGAAGTTTAAAATCTTTTTGAGAAACTGCCACCACAAATTTTTCTATTCTCATATTTTAAAATATGGCATTATGTTTATCGTGTGTTTACTATTTAATACCAAAAAATTAAGAAAAATCATACAGTTGTCAAGATTAAAAAATAAGGTTAACTGGTTATTAAGAGACATCAAACATTGAATCAGATCAAATTGACCAGGAACATAATATGAGGGTTAATACCTTATAGATCTCAAATATTGTTCAGGTCTTCAAAGCAAGCCTTACTAACACAGCATAACAAAATAGGTTAACAAAGCTGGGGTTTCTTTGCGTAAACTGGTTTAACAAAACCTAACCACTGCAATGTGGTATAACCGGTACTACAAAGGTGGTTAAGAACTAGCTAAGTGAACGTGGGATTTGTTAAACGGGCAAAGTCAATTTCTCAAATATTGAAAGAAATGGCGGATAGGTTGTATATTGCTATGAGCAATATAGCGATCTGGTACCTGAGAAAGATAGCTACCTGACCATGTTCAATGTACAATGTTCGCTGGCATCCGACATGGAACAAAGCTACATAACATCAAGCTAGCTTTATTTTTAAGTTTAGCAAGCATATTTATTTTTAAAGTGGGTTTAAGACATTGTCTTATGTATATGCTCTGTGTTATAATCACTACAATTGCAGATATTTCAGGAATTGAAAAAAATATATATAAACATATTTCTATTCTCTGCTTTTGCTGTGCCTAATACAGAACTGCTGCATATAGCTTAACCATGTGATACCAATCTTGTCACATGGAATGACTGAACTGCATCCCTGTTGCTATCAGGAAAATACATTTTCTGTGGAATGAATGGAATCTTGTTATGTTAAACGTCCTCTATATGGTGAAGCCTTTAGTTTTAAATACACTATAGCTTTAAATTACCCAGGAGCATATGCACAAAAGTGTAAATAGTGAAATCTGGAACTGGCAGGAGACTTTCTTGGGATCCCCTTATGGAAATGTAATATACTACAGTATATTTAAAATATATTGTGATGATAATTTTGATATATTTACAATTTTCCATAAGGGCGATATGGAACTCCAATTACAGGCTATAACCAATACCTTCCTATATTTAATACACAGCTAACCCTGCGTTAGTACAGTACTTTGGAAGCCGTTGTTAATACGCATCCGTGGACTAAAAACTGAAGGTACGCTGCGAACGACCCTCGGGTACCTTCAAGAATGAAACCATTGAAAAAGTGTTCACTTTCCTTCGAATGTTCAAAAAATAGACTCCTTCAGCATTGAAAAACATTCTGAATATTCTAGATGCAGTCTGCATCAAATATATACAAAATGCACGCAATCATACATTCAACCCCAAACTTTTACCTTTCACTTTATTCCAGAAGTTAATATTTTAGAGCAATAGTACTTTTGATAAAAGCACCATTTGATAATGCAAACTCTCATACTGTAGCAGTAGGAGTATATCTACTCACATCAATTATTAATAATTTCTTCATTTTAGTCTGTTCCTTTTAGCAAATAAAATAATAATAATAGAATACATTACCCTATGCCTGGGCCACATATTCTATTAGAATATTACATTTCTGAAGGTAGAAAGTGCAAGTTCTGAGGATTAATGCATTTTACTTTCTCCACTGAGACTGGAATTGAAATTCAAGCCTGTCTGTAATCACAGAAAATCATTACTTGCTGCATGATCAATCATCTAGCCCAGCTCTCTTACTGTGCTGGGGTCAGTCATTTAAAACAATCTTTCACAGAAACATCTTGCCCATCAGAATATAAATGGAGTGGCAAGGAGAAGAAATTGTAGAGCTTCAGTTTAGTGGTCATGTAAAATTCAAGCTGAGGAGGGAGCAGGGAGAAAGAACCATTTGACAAGGCTTTCCTCCCTTCTAGCATTAATGTAACTTTTATCTGTCACTATTTCTTTTTTAAACTGCCATCAGGAAGAGTCTGCTTCGTCTTTCCTCCAATGTGCCGAGTTACGAGTGCAGAAAAACCCAGCAATTATTCGGTAACCTGATCACTCACAGAGACTAGACTTTTCAGCTACCGCTACCTGATCGACTAAAATATTCTACTCCCTTGTCATGTTCCTTCTAGACAACTGTCGACTGAAAAGAAAAAAAAAACATGTCACTTGTAGAAAAACACAAAGGAAAGAGCTGTGCTTTGGCCAGAATGGTATTCCTACAGGACCAAACCACATGATGCCAATATTTTCAAATGGAATGACCCAACTGCATCCCTGTCGCTATGAGGAAAATGCATTTTCTGTGGAATGAATGGAATGTTGTTACATGTTAAATGTCCTCTATATGGAGAAAACAGATACACATTTTTGTTTTGTTGCAATGTGCCACAGATCTTTGCAGAATGCTATGCACCAAGTGGCAGTTAAATGAAAAATAATATTTGTTTTCCCACCCATTTGCACTGGTAAATGGAGTCTTGGGCAATGAAGGTTTAATTTATTTCTAGGTCCACATCAGTGAATAACAATTCAAAAGGTGGTAGCGCCAATGTCATATATCACTGTGATTGTGCATTATACAAAAAAAAAGGAAAAACTGTTAGCAATGTCAGCACTATTGATCATTGAACACAATTTCAGAAAAGTTGCACTTAAATTGAATTGCTGTCTACTGTATGTGTTGCAACTTTTCAGAATGCAGTTCCTTATACACCAGATGCTAATCAAAGCTGGTTTAATTGATGAAATGATCTATTCATACAACTTGATTTTTGCCACACACAGTGAGGATGAAAATGTCATTTTCACTGGGCAGCAGTGTAGTATAATGGTTAAGAAACTGGTCTTCTAACCGAAAGGTTGCAGGTTCGATTCCCAGGTAGGACTCTGCCGTTGTACCCTTGAGCAAGGTACTTAACCTGAATTGCTTCAGTATATATCCAGCTGTATAAATGGATAATATGTAAAAAATGCTAAAAAGTTCTGTAAGTCGTTCTGGATAAGAGCGTCTGCCTATAATTAATTAATTGATTCCTGCATTTTAACCATAACTGTATACTGCACTGGCAGCACAGCAAAATCTAATTAAACTTTAGATTTTAGATGAATCCAAGAAGGATTAAATATACTATGTCAGACAAAATTTTTGTATCTATTAGAGGTGTTTTACCATTTTACTGTGTGGTCTGTATATGCGATGCTATCACTGTATTTTGTAATTCCACTTGTCTGCCCTTGTGCTTCTCTGAAGCCTTCAGAGGCTTCTTTTGAATGTATGAAAGATGAAAAAAATCCATTCACATTTACTCCCTCTTATATATATATTTTTTCCACTTATTTCTCTCCGTGGATATATTCGTCTGGATAGGTAGAAAAGAAAATCTAAACCTTCACATGGAGAGCCGAAGAGAGGAAAAAAAGCCTTTAATTACAGGCGCTTAGGACATTTAAAAACATGCCAATGACCTACACATTGTGGCTCCAAAACCCTTTCAGCTGGGTCAAAACCTGTGGATGGGCTCAACTCAAAGAAGAAAATTACAGCATTATGGTTTGACACACTCAAATTGTGGCATTGTGCTGGCTAATTTTGTATCATTTTCGAGCACGGATACATCCCTTTAGTCATGCTAATGTGGGCTGGGGAATTGAGCTGCATTCAAGACGTAAAACCGAACCGTGCCTGCAACAAAAAACTACAGTAAATGCTGCTGCTGGAATCCACTGTCCGGCACTTACACTAACATGGGACTGATCTGGCACGTGGAATGTTCCAGTTTTCTGACCTCTCTGATGAAAGCATTTGTGTGGGCTACTAATCAACACTTGCAATGATAGACCTTTAACATTACTTCTAGGCAAATGAATATGATTCCAGTGCAAATGTATGACTACTAAACATTGGTGCAAAACGGGAAACATAAGAGCAGAAAAAATCCATTTCCGACAGGGGTAACCCCTCCCAGGAATAATGATCCAGCTTGTGCATCATTTTTCTTTGTACATTAGGCAAGCAGATGCCTTTAGTCAGAGGGACAAATATTCTTCACACATTGTAATCCATTTATACAGGTGCATGTTTTCCTGAAAAAAATGAAACGGAAAAAAACAACACTAACACATCCCCACTGGGACTTATGGCACTCTGGTCATCAAGTTAGTGCTCTATACACCGTGCTTCATTAGCATAAAGGCTGATTACGAGGGCTTCTTCACATTACCAAGCTTCTCTTTAATGAAGACGAGGCACTGGAGTCACAGCTACAGCAATAGCTTCAGTCAGCACCACACATTGCAACGCACTGCAGAAAGAACAGTCTGAGAATACAGTAAATGGCCCTTTGGCTAAATGTGACATTTTCTCAGATTTCACTTGGCTGAGGTATGCAGTCGTGCTGGGGCCGCCATGCTTGTTCCCAAACACACAACTCCCATAGCTGCCTCGCAGATGTTTGTACTTCTGATGACGGTTGGGACTGTGCGATCTGCTTCACTCGTCTTCTCCAGCATTACCCGCGCTCTTTATTTCCCCTTTGTGATCCAGTCCCCTCCGAGGCAGTGTGGGAGAACAATCCTCTTGGCTTCTCTGATTACCATGTTAATTACTTGCCTGCCATTTCCTCCCTGCAGTGTGTGTGTGTGTGTGTGTGTGTGTGTGTGTGTGTGTGTGTGCGTGTGTGTGTATCATTCTGTGCACATGCTTATGTGTGTGTGTGTGTGTGTGTGCGTGTGTGTGCATCTTTCTGTGCACATGCTTACATTACCTGTATGTGTATGTGTGTGAGTATGTGTGCTTGTCAGTCTGAGTTCATGCACATTTGTGTGTGTATGTGTAAAAGAGTAAGTGAATGTTTACTTGAGCGGGAGTATATCATCTATATGTAGTCCCCTGCTGTTTTTGAGTGTGTCACTGAATTTGCATGCCGATTGAGAGAGAAAAGTGTTTTTAACGTGGTATTTAATTTGTTACAGTGAAACGTATTGTGTGTGCAAGTGTGTCTGTGCATATGTGTCTGAGTGAAACTGGGGGGTGTAAGTGTGTGAGCCAGGACAATGTATATTTAGCTAAGTGTATGTGTGATTGTGAATGTTCATGAGAGTAGGAAATTGAGAAATCGAGCAATGACAGACCACACAGCCTTCCAGTGCCACCGGTCCCATCAGCAGCCAAGACTGCATCTTCAAAAGAACTTCTTGAGGCAAATTATTAGTTCTCTGTAACAGCTCCACTTTCATGTCTCTCGGGACTCCTGGTGTTGGAATGTGCTCAGTAAATAAAAAAGAAAAAGAAAAGGGGAAGGTTGGAAATAGAAGATTCTACTCTATTACAAACTTGTGGAGCAATGTCTCCCCTCCAATGAAAGCACTTTAACTGTAATCAGGGGATGCGATATGTCTCATTTGAAGCACATGCTCTCACCACAAGCAGTCAGGTACAGAAAATCTGTCATTTAGATCTAGTTGAGAGCAGGCATTTATGTGTTTGAAAACACCCTGCACCTTTGCTATAACTTATTCATATCTGGATTTGAATTAAAGCAAAATTTAACTTTGGTAGAACTTTGGGTTGTGTATACGTGCTAGAAGTGTCATTTTGAGACCGTTTTAGCTGGCCTATAGAAGTGAATTGAGAGCGACAAATACCCTAATCTGGATTATCACCCCAGGAGAGCACAGGGCAACTAACAAACATATTTGCCACCATTTGGACTCATATCATGGCCAGGTAACTACACAACCCAAAGTTTTACCAAAGTTCAATTGTGCTTTAAACTGATTCCTGTTTTTTAAACCTCATTAGCCTGAAAAATTAATTAAATCTATGGACAGTTGCCATTCTCACATCTTTGATTTGTGTACCTGAACACTAATACAGTACAACCATGGTAAAACTTTATTTGAAATTGGAAAACTGCTGAAAAATGATCACAAGACACTATATGCTAACAATTGCTGTTGACAAGGAATATGAAATGCCTTTCCGGCTGAAATTAAAACCGAGAAGTTAATCAGGTTACTTGGCAAATTCCAAACAAAAAATGCCCAAAAACCAGCAGCGGTCTCTTGTTGGACAAATTTGCATGCTGTTGTTCACTTCAAGGTAAAGCTAAAATGAGGTTATGTTTGCATATGATATTTACAAATGTCAAACCAAAATCCACAGAGAAATTTTTTGGGAGATTGTAAGCTCAGTGGAACAAGTACCAATTTATTTCAGCCAGTCCTGTGGAGCAGTAAATATTTAAAAATGACTCATGTGAACCTTATTTGTTCCTGAACTTATGTAAAAGTTCAGCAATAAAAATTATTGTGCAATGAGTATAGCAAAGTCTGTAGTACAACTAATGGTGGCAGCATGTTTTATAAATCAGTGTTCCTTATCGTGGGTACTGGCTGCATACATAAACCTTTCTCTCTCACACAGGTAGGAGGAATGATAAACACACCCCAAAATTTAACATGCCTCAACATTCTCTATGGAAACTACTTAACAAGAAAGCAGGCTACAATCAAATTTAATTGACATTTGCGTTACCTTTTAGGCATTTAGTTGTGCTCTTATCCAGATCCTACACAGCTTACATTCTGTTAATAAATCCATTAATAAAGCTGGAGAATATATATTCTTTCAATTATAAGTACAAAATAATTCACTGAAGCAGGTTAAGTACCTTGCTCAAGGGTACAACAGCAATGTCAGTCTTATAATCTAAATCTCCAAGGCCACCAGGCATACCACTATGTACCCTGCTCCTGCCAAATGGCTGAAGCAAAGCAAGTGTAGGCTTGGTTAGTACTTGGATGGGAGACCTCCTGGGAAACCTGAGTTGCTGCTGGAAGTGGCACTCATGGGCGATCAACCCTCTTGTCAAATAAACCCCTGTGCAGTGATGGGAACACTGTGCTGTAGGCGACTTTTGAACGAGACGTTCAACTGAGGTCTTGACTCACTGTAGTCGTTAAAGATCCCATGACGTTCATCGCAAAGAGTAGGGAGTTCACCGGTGTCCTGGCTAAATTCCCAACCTGGATCTTAACGTGCCACCTAGTCGTAGCCAGATTTAATTGGCTGAAACATTGTTCTCTTCAGCCGATTGTGTGGTGAGCGTTCTGGTGCAAAACGTGCATCATCCAAGTGGGTGCTGCGTGGTAGTTGAGGTGAGTTGCCCACTCACTGCAAAGTGCTATATAAATGCAAGTAATTATTAGACTTATTATGTCCTTGGAAATGACAGGCATCTCATTTCCATTGGATTAAATTTGAACTCCAATTGCCTGTCACTCTAATGATCACCCTTAATTCTCCCTTATGACTGACATTCAAATATAAAATAAAAAATAAAAAATAAAAAAAGGTTATTTAGCAGGTTGATCATAGGAGCCTCATTTTTAGTTGCCGTACTGACTTATTGAAGGAACTCGATGATGTTTTACAAAAAAAAAAAACATTTCAAAAGCTTTGTGAATCCCTAACACTTTTTGAAGATAATTTTAGAGGACAGCTAAATAGAGGACAGCTATTTAATCATGGACATTGACATTTCTATGATTACATAGTCATGTAGGCTTCTCACCATTTTGAATAGTAGGCTTCTATGGCTAGCTGGTATCCAATTTAAAAGTTTTGATTTATAAATGCCATTCTACAGGTCTGACAAATATGCTACAAGCCTCTATATGCAAGTATCATAAATAAGGTTTTGCACATATTATGTGGGGTTTACCGTTTTACATGTCAAGACATGACTTTGAAATAGCTTGATATTTGAATGGATGATGTGGTATGTGTAATGACAGCAGTTTTAATGATCACACTGGTTGACTGTGTAAAGACACAGTTCAGTTACCTCTTGGGTTTTGCTGTCTGAAATATAATGGGTTATTTGACATCATGACAGATTGCTGTGGGCCAACTGTGCCAAGGTTGTTACCTACACCATGAAACATCTTACCAATCACCTGGTCATTTACCTGAGCAAAAGTATACCCCTATCTTAATGTTTTGGGGCAGTTCAAACACATGACACCAGTCTTCTTTCAATATAAAAAGATCAAAAAACGCAGTTGAAATAAATTGCTACGAACAGAAGACTGGCCTGGAGTACAATACAAGAGTATTGTGAATTTTTAATACAGATGCAGAGGTTTATGATAATAGCTGAAAATGGGAAAAATGGCAGAACCTGCCAGGGACACATTTGATAGATTCCTAGTAGAGCTGTGCAAAAGAATGGTTCTGATGCTGGCTAATATTCTGATCACCTAGAAAATAGGACTATAGAGTGAAACAGTATTATAGCTTTTCTGTTTTGATGAATGAGACGATGGCACGGTAAGATGTTTATATTCAGAAAGCTTGTGATGACACCGTGGACTGCAGTGCGGACCGTGTCTCCGAAGTTTTTCAACTTTGTAGAACATTTTCATGTTCTGACCAAAGTAGCCTATTACTGCTGTGTGCATGCGCATGGGACTGTCCATTTCCAGCTGTGTCATTTACTGATGTCCTCAGTTATTAGCCCACATTATGTGACAGTGGATGAGACAATAGCCTTATTACACCCTAGTTCACCATACATAATATAGGGTAATGTAATATTCAGCGCCACTGCACAAAGATGAGTTACATGACTGAACACGTTTACCCTAAAGTGCCTCATCATTGAGTCAGCTTTGTGGGATAGCATTTGCATTTGCTGCGTGACACATCCATTGCACATGCTCATATGAATGTGTGTGTGTGTGTGTGGGGGGGAATGTGCAAGTTTGGTATACCTGAGCAGAGCTAATTGTACTGCGTGCATGTTTCTGTGTGTGGGTGTGCGAGTGCGCAGGATTCATGACTCAGTGGTCAGTGACACTCACCGTCCAGCCGCCTCCATCTGTGGACATGTCACAAAAGACCTGGAAGCCAGAGGGGTAGTGTGTGGGGAAGATGGAGTAGATCCCGTCCTCCCTCTGTCCGTTGGCGTAGATGTCACTGCAGTCTCGAGGCCTAGAGCCTGAGAGAGTAATAAAAAAAGAGAGAGAGAGAGAGGAAGAGAGAGAGGGATAAACTACAGAGTAATGCGTAACTGCAGATGACAGTCTCATGTTTGCTAGTTTTTGGAAATGAGAATGTGCCCGTAATTAAAGACTGAGTAGGTGTCAACATAACCTGCTGTGCCCTGTCACAGCATCTCCTCTACTTGTCAAATCCCTGCCATCTCCACGCACCACCCATCACGACTGGATCTGCCCCCGTCCCGTTGATACCAAATCCCTCTCCATCTTTCCTCTGATCGCTCTGGCCAGACAGCCCGGCACTAACTATGTCCCATGGGAATTGCTGAAGGAAGCTGAGGGAAAGGCTTGCGGGAGGAGGAGGGGGGGCGGGAGTGCCGATTATAAATGTGGGAATGCCTGGAACAGCACTGCCTAATGGATTATGCATGCCTGCTTGCAGTGGGTCAAGATCAGGAATGCAAAATAGGGATGTCCTCTCACATGGCGTATGTATCAACTTCCATGTTATGGACGCGTAAGTGGAGTATGCGTGCCGCTGGGTTTTTCCTCGTCACTCTTCTTTGGCGGGCATTATTCTGGGAGGACCCATTATAAAGTGCACTTCTCGCACCCCTCGCTAAAAAAAAAAAAAACAGCTGAACTCTCTGACACTGGCTTCCACTGTACTTTCAATTCCTGTTTCCCCTTAATCCACAGGTACAATCACAGTGTTCACAGGTTCAGTATTTTAACAATAAACACATGCTATAAGCTGAACAGCTAAAGATTGGGACACTTAGTCTCTGTCAACACCTGAGAGTACATTTTCATTGGCTTCCAGCTCACTATTTGACAGCCGGGCATTGACGGAGTGTGAAATTGCCAAAGGATTTTCACACAGTTTACACAGAATACATTTGCAGGAAACAGAAATGGTTTCTCACCTCGATTCCAATTAAGTTTATATGCAATCTATCCACATCAAGGTATAATTCTTGAGTCTTTGTGTGTGCAAAATATTCAGTACTTTTCCAGTTAATCTGACATTTCAGGTGGACTTTTGAAAAGGGAGCCATTGGAATAACTGCAGTGAAACGGATCGCCTTCCATGTGAAAGGCCCACAGACGGAAATCCAGCCTTGTTATCCCTTGTTATTGTCTGAAGATCTACATGTGTACATCTCTAGCCTAAGAACTCAGATGTGGGAAAAAAATATATTCTGACACAGTCAGATAAAACACAGGTTTTCAGTGCAGTACCACGCACTATGGTGTTGACTGTTCCAGGTTTGACAGTGGCCAGCACCCCTACAGGGCGGTAGAGAATTGGCCATAGTGTCGCCTAGTCAATCTTCAGTTAGAATGGACCCTGCTCATCGGGGGAGAGAGTGTGATGATATGGAGGGCCTACAGTAATGACTGGGAATTATATTAGTCTTATATGTAGAAATACTGTGCAGCAGTTATAAACCAAGGGTGGGCATAAGCATACACTCATTTCTGCCTTTTTGACCAGTGGGTTGGCATTATGCTCTGATTAGATTTGTGGCCCAAAAAATGCAGCGCAGCGTGAACTGCCTTGTAGGAAGGCAGAATTAAATCTGGACAGCGATGGAACTAAGGATGGAAGTCCTCACCGTTGGCGCAGCCTTTGAGCCGTGCCCCACGGACAGGAGCCCTCTGGAGATCTGCCTTCAGACGGGTCTTGATGCCGCCCGTCTCCTTCTGCATGGAATTGAGGGCGTCGCTCACCGAGTTCACCACCTTCACCATGTTGATCTGGCTCTCGGACAGCAGCTGCGCAGACAGGGACAAGCTCGTTTCAATTAATCATTTTCAAATGTGTTTGTTTTGACATAATTTTTTTATCATTTTAAACGGCACTACTTTACACAAGCTGCTGTGAGCTTATGCCCAATAAATTCCATTGCACTACTCACAAATCCTACTCACTGGACTGGTTATAAAGCTGAATAATACATACCGAGCATCAAAAGAAAAATATGAATTTATGTATGTATGCTTTTAAAATATAAAATGTAAACATACAGATGCTGTTTAAGTTACTTGGAGAGTAATGACTAACCAAAATTATAGACAAAAATTCAATATAGCATTTATCAAGGTAATGTAAAATTCTTGCAGTTTTGCATAGTTAATTGCACATGATGGGTTCTGAGTTTTGTCCTATAAGAGCAATTATGCATGTGTGTGTGTTGATCAATGATTTGGTGTAGCAGGTGAGGGCTGATTTTTGGACAGGCCTCTACCCTCCCTGACCGGACACCTAGGTGCTATAAATTATCGGCCATGACTAATGGCGTGGGTTGTTGATGGGCAAAACCATTTATTTGGGAACATTTGGGAGATATGCTCTCACAGATAATGTAAACATTTGTGTCAAACTCAAGGCCTCCGAGGGTATATAAGCTTGGCTAGATGACCAGTGCGTGGACCGCAATTTATGCTGTGTCTTGGTGATCTTCCCGCTGGCCAGTGTGATTTGCAATAAACTTTTACTTTCTTTAGTAAAGTGTTTGTTGTGTTCAGTGAGTTCCTGCATTGTCCTGTCTTGGATTATTTGGAAAGAAGCCGGTTCCTAACACGCACATACGCATGACAGCACCAAGCTGGCTAGATTGTTTTTTTAAAATTATTGTATATTATCAGTGAGTCTTGGTTAGCAAGCAAAAAAACTGCAAATATATATATATATATATACACACACACACAGACAGGTGACAAATTAAAGAAAAAACCAACATAAAGTGTCTTAGTAAGGTGTTGGGCCACCATGAGCCACCAGAACAGCTTCAATGCGCCTTGGCATATATTCTACCTCAAGTCTAGCATAGATTTTGGAACTCTACTGGAGAGATGGAACACCATTCTTCCAAAAAATATTCCCTCATTTGGTGTTTTGATGATGGTGGTGGAGAGCGTTGTCTAAGACGTTGGTCCAAAATCTCCCATAGGTGTTCAATTGGGTTTAGATCTGGTGACTGCGAAGGCCAAAGCAGATGATTCACATCACTTACATACTCATCAAAGTGTTCAGTGACCCCTTGTGCCCTGTGGATGGGGCCTTTTGTCATCCTGGAAGAGACCACTCCCATCAGGATAAGAATATTTCATCATAGGATAAAGGTGATCACTCAGAATAACTTTGTATTGATTTACAGTGACCCTTTCCTCTAAAGGGACAAGTGGACCCAAACCATGCCAGAAAAATGCCCCCCACAGCATTCATGGTCAATTGAGACCAACTGAAATTTTTGTCGAGTATAAAAGACTTGCCTATACTTTTCCTATTGATAATGCAATATAGCTAATATTTCAATTGTTTATTTTAGTCTAGCCAGCATTCTTATACATATATATATCTTGCTCATACATATATACTTTGAGTAGGAGCTTGTTTGGAGTATGATTAGCTCCCTCCTAGCCACACTAAAGACGGCCTCTAAAGACACCGGCATCCCTACAATATTTCTGAATATTTTGAAAAGAGGGGGTTTGTTTGAAGATTTGTTTGAAATGTATAGTGCATCAAAAATAGATGAAGCTGTTCTGGTCATACATAAACCACATCACGTTGAGGTTTATATCTTTGATTTTTAATAAATGTGTTCCAAAAGTGCTGAATCCACCATTACATGTTTTAACTTGTTCTACTCAGTGAGCCTAACGGAGCCTAATCATGAAAAAAATCATCAACTTCATGTTCTAATATCTATAGTGGTTCATTTAAACAAGTACAAACAATGTCATCGCCTGTGCTCAGCCACCTCTCTGAGTAATAACGTGATTCAGCCGTGAACGATCAACAGATCAAAAAGATCCTTTCAAAAGTAGAGCGGCTCATTTCTTTTGATGCCATTGATTGATTAAAAAAAAAGAAAGAAAAGTTGTTGTTGGGAAATCAAATGGCTTTTGTTCTACACTGACACAGGAAATCCTGCTGTCTGGTCTCTGTACCCTTCTTCACCCTCAATAAGATCACTTCCAGGGAATTTAAACCAGCTCCCTCTTTTCTTTCATCTCCACTGTCACTACGATGAGTGAAGTAGGCGCATCGGGCATCTCTTGCGCCAGCCCCCGCAGAGCCTCTGATGTCTTCCCTGACCTCAGCAGTACAACACCAGAGTAATTAGATTGCAAAGCAATGATGCTTCTCTTGACAAATGAAAGCACTGACCCACTTTGGGGTGTGATCCACTATGGACTTGAGTGGTGTGGTGTGAAATCTGCAGTGGTGATCGGCCTTGGGGCCTCCACCTCCATCTCTTTCCAAAAGGTTTTGTTGCTTCCATAACCGTGCGCCAGTGCCCTCGTTAATCAAAGAGATATGCACATGCTATTGCTTTATGCCGTGCATATAATAAACTATCCATCCTCTGAGCCGCGATTGAGCACTCGCAGCTGTTCCGTGGCTCACTGTTTTAAAAATGGAAAATATTCACCGGAAGAAAAGATTGATGAACGTATCAAGTGAAAATCCATGAAGAGGAAGATTGCACAGACTTTTGATTATTATCAAAGCACGGTAAAAATGCTATTAAAAACTGAATGCATTGCTTTTGTGTTGGTTTTGAAATTCAATTTAGATTGTAATTTCCTGTTCTTTTAAACTAGACTGCAGGGCTGAATCTGTTAAGACTGTCTCTGACAGCAATTTCAACAGTGTCCAAGATGTTAAAAGCCCAAAAGCCCAACAATTGCCATGTTAGCTGATAGAGTGTGGTACAAACACAGCGTGGCTGTGAGATCAGCAAAATGAACTTGCCAAACTTAGTATTTTTTTTAGAAAAACAGTATTAAATTTGCTAAACATTTAGGGCCTGATTTACGATTTAGCACACGCAAAACCAATGACATGACCAATGATTGGTGCAAAACAAATTCCCATGACCAATAACTGCTCATGCTATTGGTTGCGCGTGTGCTACATGGTTTTTCACCTGCTAAAGGTCTTAGTAAATCAAGCTCTTAATGTATTTTTAAGTCAACGTTAAGGTAACAGGTTGATTGAATCCAGGCCATATAATCTGTTTCATATGGAAATGCTATTTGCAGTCCTCTGCTTGAGCGTGCCATTCCTTCACTGGGGTTCTCCGGCAGGAAGCAGATGGCCTTTCCAGAGCATTTTGACATAGCTTCACCTCCGAGGGAACGAATGAGTCACCCTGCTCCTTGATTTCACTGACTTTGTGAGCTAGACAAAGAGTGAGGGATAGAAAAGTGCATGCGTCTTATCACCGTGCAGAGGCGGACACATCAATTAAAGAGCAATTAAGCACCGGCCACGGTTCCATAAGACCACTCTGTGGGGGCGTTAAAGGTTAATCATGTGTGTGTGTGTGCATGTGTATGAATGATAGGGCGCGGGTATGCTTGCGCACACACATACATCTGGCTCTATTTGATTTTCAAATTTGTCGCAGACGCAGCGACCCATCAAACAGAGGACATTGTCGGTTCAAATGGGCCGTTAAACACCAACGCTGAGGAATCGTAGGGAAACTCAAGAGGAGGCGGGGTGTACAATGTCTGTCTCTATCCTCCTGCTCTAACCTTCAGCGTTTACAGTGTAGACATTGGAGTGCTCCTAAGTGTGAGTTCTCAAATATGCATTGTGAAATCATTCTCTGGTGTGATGTGCTGTGCTGATAGGTGTCAAAATAAATCTCCCTTTTCAGGGGAAAATTTCCTACAACTACAGTGTATGTGTACGTTCAATTTGATACTGCTACCACTGAGAAGAACATACCCTGCATGTGTTGGAAGCTATACAAAAATAAACAATACATTTTGCATTTAACAGATGCTCTTAACCAGAGATTAGAGCCCATTTTTACAGCTGGATATTTCACTGATGTAATTATCTAGTAAGTAAGTACCTTCCTCAAGGGCCAAATGGCAGTGACCCAGCCGGGAATCACAACCTTTGAATTACAAGCCCAGGCACCTAACCATTGTACTACGCTCATATACTTGTGGTTTAATTTGCCCCACATTTCTAAAACAAATAAATAACTTTTACTGACATTCCTTGTTACTCATGTTTATTATAGACTACAGTGCATATTCTAATATACAAAGGAACATCTTCAAAATGTTCCCAGCTTATTTTCCAAAAACTTTTTTTACATTTTTTTTAATCTCCACTAGTATTACTAGTTTCTGGTCAAATCAGAGTTTTTCTTTGACAGTTTTATAAGCAGCTTTTTCATTGTCAAACTGAAGAATCATCATATACCAAAGCGTAATTTCTATTTAGATTTTTTATTTCTTCTGCAGTTTCTGGAAGGTTATTGCTGTGTACAGAGCTGCAACCGAGATCACAACAGAGGAGCTTGGGGCAGCCTGTGGGCTCGCTAACAATGCTTCGCTTTATCGACAGTTCACATATTCACCACTGACTCTATGAGAAGACTCTAGTCTTCTCCTCAGAGTATTTTATATGTCTACAGACACTTGGAGGGAATGTTCAGATACAAAATGTAAACAAGCCTCGACAGTGCTAATGATGTACTGCTGTCCTCCGCTATGTACACCAGAACCCTGTCCTAGATATAATACCTTGTATTTATATAGCGCCTTTCTCGACACTCAAAGCGCTTTACAGTGATGAGGGGGAAACTCGTCTTTACCACCACCAATGTGTAGCACCCACCTGGGTGATGCAACGGCAGCCATTTTGCGCCAGAATGCTCACCACACATCAGCTGAGGTGGAGAGGGAGAGAATGATTTTAGCCAATTAAACTGATATGCAAACTTTACAGCATCTGAGCAGGCTTTGTGTCTTTAATTGTGAATTGTGCCTGGCGTCAGTGACGCCATTTGCACATTTTCGCCACTACCGCTCCCTCAAGGATTTACTTTCAGGAACAAGGGCCGGTGAGCCTCGGAAACATTGTGATATAAAATTGACATGTAGGTCTGCAGTCTGAGGACCTGGTGAAAAAATTTGTTCTGACAGGTAAATAATGCAGGCTCACAATTTAACAGCTCCATCCATTGATAGTAGAAGGTGCTCAGGCGATTCTAAGAGCAAATTCAACCCAGGTAAAGTGTTTGGTTGCTTGTACTAAAAGTGTATTTTTTACTGGTCATGTAACTTGTGTGGTGTGTGAATACGTCCAACTACAAATATTTCAGTAATATGGCCCAAAATGTTAACATTAATTTTAAGATAATTATAGTAATGCCAACTATTTAAAATAATTATGTCCATGGGAAACAGTATAAATTTGGGAAAGGATCAGTACGCATAGGAAAAGGAATTTAAAAACCCTTCATAGGTATAATCATTCCTAATCCAGCAGCGCTCATAACAGTCACTTTTTCCTTCGCTCCAGTGAAGGTTTCCTGCTGTGGCTGAGTGTGTGATACCATTGCTATGATAGGAGATAAATTTGCATGGCCTTCAGCCTGCAAATGAATTTCAATGTATTTATGACTAACACTTCCTCCCAGAAGATTTACGGACGGACGTGTGGTGAAAAAATAATGGCAGCACAAAGCGGAAGTGTCACTTTTGCCCAGAGTTTGACATCTCTTCTGTTGCCGTGAGACCACGGATTGTGACCCCGCTCTCTTCGCAATCACAGCCCATGATGGCATCGTTAGAGTCAAATCTAATGATGTAGAGAGTGTCCTGATTACTGGAAACATCACATAATGAGAGGAAAAAAGACAGTAATCAGATGACTGTATCAGCATGTCTATTCTCCCTGTGAATCAGTCAGCACTTCCTCAACGGTGTCTGAACAACGCTTTTTTTCAGCCACGCCCCTTGCACGACAGGAGTGTTATATCCTTGTCTGACACGTCGGCAGAGAACTCAAAGCAGCGTTTTCTTTGTTCCAAGTTATATCCAAGCCTATTAACTGCAAACTGAGGGGGGTGAGTGAAAGCCTATATGCGTGCCTGTGGTCCCAGGGCAAATTTCATTTTGTTTTTGTGCGGTTTTTATTACAGGCACTTTGTAGTGATAAGCACGCATTTCTTCCTCAGCCTTGAGGTCAAGCCGCTCAAGATTGAACACTTCTTATTCCGTCAGCCTGCCTGCCAGATGCGACCAGTGAAAAACCCTAAACTAACGCTCATCTTTCATTAATCCTCTCATTATGCAACTTGTCTTAGTGAGGACTGAGTGATTAGCGAAGAGGTAGCAGAACAACATCCATCAAATCAACACCAGTGCGCTCGAAGAACAGGATCCGGCTGCCAGTTTGAAGTGCTGGATCTCTGTTCGCTTCACATCGTCGGCTTGATATTTAACAGCACAGTCTATAAATATTGCCTGTGCTGCTCTCCCTGTCAGTTGAGGCGAGCTGCTAGGTGAGCTGTATCAGCATTCACCACCGCACGCTTGCTTTTATCTACCCTACACATCCCTATGGAAATCAGAGGTGTGGATAGAGGCTACTCGGGGGTAATTCACTGGGTTGAAAGTGGGTGTAGTGGGGCCTGGGAAGGGTGGGGGTTTGTTAGTTTAGTGCATGGGGGGGGACTCACCTGGATGAGCCGACCCTGCTCTGTCTGCAGGGTGTTCAGGTCCTGCCCCAGGTTCCCCTGGCCACGCCGCAGGGACTCGTAGTCCATCCTCAGCTGACTGGCATGGGCGGAAAGCTTCGCCACCTCCTCCGCCAGGTTGACCAGTAGGGCGTGGTCCTGACCTTTGACCGACTTGAGGTCCGAGTCGTGGTCGGTGAGTGAGTGAAGCAGTGACGTCTGCACACCTTCTAGGCGCAGGAAGTTGTTGTTGTAGTCCGGGCAGTTGGGGTCAACGAAGATGTTGATGCGGGATCCGTCGCCCCGCTCGACTGTCACCAGGGCGTTGCTTTCATCCTGATTGGTGCTAATAAGAGGGGGGCCATCTGGCCCGGGCGGAGCTTGGTAGTGGTTCATAAAGAGGATGGTTCCCGTTATTGTGACGGCCAGTAGCACGGCCACGAAAAGCAGGATTGTACATAGGAGGTAACTACAGCTCATCCTCTGGATGGAGAGAGAGAGAGAGAGAAAGAGACAGAGATCGTTGTCATTGTATTTCACTGCATCTGGGGGCACCTCTGTTCTGACTCCCACAGGGGCTATTTGAATGAAACGCTGTGACCTACTCACTAATTGCAAGCTAAAAGTTAATCACTTTTTTCATAATCATCACACTGCTCATGGTGCTTTTAAACAAAGAGAACAAAGCGCACTGAGTGGAAAAATCATTTATTACCAGCTTGATGGTTTGATAGACCCCTGCTTTCACTAAACCCTTGTGTTAGCCTTTACATGCGACTTTTGTCTAATACAGATGCTCTATGCCCAACCTTTAGTCTATCGCAGATGCTCTATGCCCCATCTTTAGTACATTACAGATGCTCTATGCCCCATCTTTAGTCTATTGTAGTTGCTGTGTGCCCCATCTTTAGTCTATTGTAGTTGCTGTGTGCCCCATCTTTAGTCTATTGTACATTTATGATGAATACTTTTGAATACCAATATATAACACCTTTGTTAACAAGACACTGGATCAGACTCAATTTATAATTTTTCCCAAACACCTCCGTGTGCTGTTACTTCCATTGTGTCCTTGTATTTCTCTGTATTTCTCTGCACAGTTGTCCCGGAGGGCCCTTAACAGCAGCTAATTGTGAACAATTCCATTAGCACTGGAGTATGAAAAAGAGAGGAAGACCTCCAAAATTGTGAGAGGTGCATTATCATTAGACACAATTCATATTGAATGCATTTTATTTTCAGCAGCTTTAGTTAATTGTCTAAGCTTTAAATGGACATCATTTGTACTTGTGTGTACTTGAGTGTTGAGCCAAAGTACAAACCCCAATTCCAAAAAAGTTGGGACAGTGTGTAAAATGCACACAGCAAAACAGTTGGTGTAAATCTAACACTGTTGGTGTAACTTTAACACCATAGGGTGTACATTTAACATTTAAATTTTTGCTGTGCACATAAAAGCAGAAAGCAGTGATTTGTAAATTCTCTTTTACATATATTTAATTGAAAACAGTACAAAGAAAATATATTTAAAATATATTTAATGTTATACGCTAATTCCAAATTTGATGCCTGCAACACGTTTCAAAAAAGTTGGGACAGGGGCAAAAAAAAGACTGGGAAGTTAAAAAAACACCTGTTTGGAACATTCCACAGGTAAACACGTGAAGCTATAATAACTTATTTTAGCATAGAGATCAATAGGAAATTCATCAGGAGAAACAACCTTTAAAGTGATCCATCCATATCTACTGCATATCTGGCAGCAGAGTTATGGTTTCAGGCTTGTTTGATACCTCAGACCCTTGATGACTTACAGCCATTTAGCCAACCATGTGTTCCATACTGTTCCACCATAATTTACAGCTAAATCTAGTCCCACCCCCCAATTCTCATAGAAATCCATTCAAATGCAGAGAGGTTATAGTATCGCTTGTAGGAATACCAGAAAATAAGATATCAAGTCTTTTGATATTGTTGGGTCACATACATCAGGAAGTCATGGCATGCAAATGGATATGCGACCAAATATTTAAAATAATTATTTTATTCTACATTATGTTAAACTGTCCAATATGTTTTGATGCCAGTAAATGGGGAGGACTATGTACAAAAGGTTCTATAATTTCTGAACGGTTCAGTCGATATGGATGAAAATACCCTCAAATTAAATCTGACAGTCTGCTCCTCATTGATATTGTATCCTTTCAACCTCAAAATGCTAGATAACAGAACCAAAATAACAGTAAATATGTTACTGTCCAATGAATTATGGTGCTCACTGTATGTGTATGTGCAGATCTAAATACACAGTACAATAAGGACAATAAGATGAAACACAGTCTCCACAGTTGCCAAGTGAACAGTTGATGGGATAAATAACTGTGGCTAGGGGAATATGAGACTGCCTCAGTGTGCTCCACTTCTACAAAAACACAGCCTGCAGAGAAACAATAAAAGGCAATAGCCTTTCACACGTGACAGGAGAACATATGGAAAAATTACATCACGTGCGCAACACAGCGACAAGTCACACTGGCAGGTGACAAAGCAGACGGCCAGGTACATTTTATAAAGCTTTAAGTCCCTTTTTTGGAATGCCCCAAATGTATTTATTTTAGGGTTTTATTTTTTTGGCTGTTTCTCTTGCAATAACATGAATGTTGTTTTCCTTTGTGTCTTAGAAGAACCCACTTGCTGATCCCAGAACAGAATTTTCATACATCTTCTTCCAGTGTCTTTTCCCCTGCCAGAAAGAACTTTAAAATAAAGTTGCGTGACGCGTGTAAACCGTCAGCGATATAACATTTTAATTCTGACTCATGGAGTACAGTCAGTGGATATAGTGGCTGCATTAGGAAGAAAGTGTTCATGAATAACCCCCCCCCTAAATATTCATGTGAGATGAACACATACAGTAATAATGGGGCTTTAGAGCCCCCCCACGTTTGCTGACAGGGGGTTCTATAAATCTGAGCCCCCACTGCAGCCTCAGTGTATGCAGTGCTTTGGGGTTTCTGCCTTTCTTCCCTAATTAAACAGAGCTAACTGATGATTTAATACAATGAAATAATGAAAATAATGAGCATGTTAGATCTGAATCCAAGATCTGAATCTTTAAATATGGGTAAATACCCAGGACTATCTGTCTCACGAAGATGTGAAATTCTAGCTTTGACAGAATGGTGTTTGCAAAATTGAATCTGTCCCAGTGCAGCACTGGTTTTATGGCTTGAATCTGTCCCAGTGCAGCACTGGTTTTATGGGTTGAATCTGTCCCAGTGCAGCACCGTTTTTATGGGTTGAATCTGTCCCAGTGCAGCACTGGTTTTATGGGTTGAATCTGTCCCAGTGCAACACTGGTTTTATGGCTTGAATCTGTCCCAGTGCAGCACTGGCTTTATGGGTTGAATCCGTCCCAGTTAATCAGTGTTTTTATGGCTTGAATCTGTCCCAGTGGAGCACTGTCTTTATGGGTTGAATCCGTCCCAGTGCAGCACTGGTTGTATGGGTTGAATCTGTCCCAGTGCAGCACTGGTTTTATGGGTTGAATCTATCCCAGTGCAGCACCGGTTTTATGGCTTGAATCCGTCCCAGTGCAGCACTGGTTTTATGGGTTGAATCTGTCCCAGTGCAACACTGGTTTTATGGCTTGAATCTGTCCCAGTGCAGCACTGGCTTTATGGGTTGAATCCGTCCCAGTGCAACACTGGTTTTATGGCTTGAATCTGTCCCAGTGCAGCACTGGCTTTATGGGTTGAATCCGTCCCAGTGCAGCACTGGTTGTATGGGTTGAATCTGTCCCAGTGCAGCACTGGTTTTATGGGTTGAATCTATCCCAGTGCAGCACCGGTTTTATGGCTTGAATCTGTCCCAGTGCAGCACTGGTTTGCACCTCTGAATAAATGTCCAAATGCAGTGCTGGTTGCTGGCATATGAGTGTCTCAATGTAGCACTAACTTCAGATGCGTTGATTTTATGAAGCTGATTCTAGAGTGTGTCAATGTGACTGTGCATCTGAATCTATGCACTTGCAGCAATGGTTTTGCAAGTCTGTTCGTCTCCTCCACCCGGGTGTTCATAAAGGGCACACAGCTTCTCACAAACAGCAGAGAACTCCAACCGGTGCCCTCAGTAATGTGACATTCTAAGGCTTCCATTTTTAAGGCTTAGAAGTCTCAAGTAATTTGGGATACCACGCAGAGTTTATGCAGACGTGTTGCCTTTTCTTAAATAGCCTTTCTGGTTCACAGCATGGTGCCGCATTGCAATTAGCAGCAACGTTAATTATAACAGTCTGGATGGCTTACTTTCGAAGGCAAGAAGCTGGCGTTGTTAGTGGGGTCTTGGGCAACTCTGTCTGTTTCTGACCTGACTGCCATAAGTGTGTCGACACATTGTTAAATTATCACATCTCGGTGACAAATCACCACAAGGACTAATTCCTCCTATCCCAGTGGCCTCCACCAAAAGGCACAGCATTATTTATTTTAAACAAAATTAATATGCACAAAGACTCCGGCCTACTTTACAATGCCGTTGAAGTGGAAGCGGTCCCAGACCGATTTGTTACAATAAAGCAGCTAAGCCTCCAGCATGCAGGAATTAGCTGGACTTATTTCTCTCTGCACACCTTCTACTCAGACCTGATTGGAGAACCGGAGAAGAGCATCTGGAACAGAGCACACGCTGTTCCCTCCTTCCCCAGCCAAAATCTAGCCATCCCCGACGACTACTCACTGACACAGATTGCACGCAGCTATAGGAATTTTACATCCCTAATCTCCTCCTGGCATTGAAAACTTAAACAAAGAACCTCAAAAAGAACCCGACTCTTCCATTGCTGCAGTGTCTCTGATCATTAGGCTGAATCGATCTTGAGTGGGCACGCCTCGTATGGCTCACGTTCAAGATATTGTTATAATGGTATTTATCTGTTGAGGTGTCCAGCTGGGAATGTGACTTAGCCTGTAGATTAGTAAATGAGGATGGACCCAGACTGCATCAGGGAAGGGAACAACAGACAAATGAACAAAGAACTCATTTGGTCCAGGGTTTCACACTTCCCATTATCTCTCCACACTGACATTGATATTTATCACTGCATGACCTGACGGAAGTCACTTGTGTCCACATAAGTCACTTTGTCCACAATATCTCATTGTGAGCCTGTGTGTGTGTGTGTGTGTGTGTGTGTGCGTGTGTGTGTGCGTGTGTGTGTGTGTGTTTGTGAGTGTTTGTGAGTGTGTCTTTCTGAGTAATCTAATGAAGGGTGAAAAAATATCCAATGACTATAAAGTACTTACAGAGGCGGTAGACCTATGCAAATCACCAAAAGAAATGCCTACAGAGAACAAAAATACAAGTACAATGTTAATCTAATTTGCTACAACAACATCCTCCTTAGAATATGTTCCCCACCATGAATTTAGTTGATGATATTGGCCTAGGGGAGGATCAATCCGGGATCAATCAGGATGACTAAATATGTGGATTGATTTCAATGTAGCCACCAAACTGTGTTGTGCTATATTTTGCTCCAATGGGGCCACTTTTAACTGAACAATTTATGCAAAACAATGTACTTTTCATTTTGTAATTAACCACTACTATGTCTGTAGTATGAGCACCCTGTCTATTGCTCTCAAAATAAAATAATAACCATGCCCCCACAGTGAAAAACTCACCGCATATTTTTAAGCTTCCTCTGGTTCAGCATCCTTCAGGATGCAACCTCTGACCTTCCCCCAGTACTTCCTCTCTATCTCTATTTATCTCTGCTCCTTGCTTCCACTCCATAAAAATAAATTAAAATCTGCAGCCAAGCTGGATTTCTCCCATCTTCCCCAATGATTAGAAATCACAGTCTGCATCCAATCTTTTGGCACACCTTAATCTCTGCCGAAATACTTGTACCTATGTTTTTAATCACACTAGGCCCAAAGGAAAAATAAAATAAAAATTAGTTTTGTCATTTTTGGACCTGTGCCTATGTTTCGAATCTTTGACCCATAAACCTTATATGTAATTACATCTTGTTTTTAAATTTCAAAACATTATTTGTGTCGCCAAGGCGCTCCATAGCCATTTGTTTACTGGGTCTTGATCACACTATATTTCTGCTCAACAAGGAATATAGCCATCTGGAGTGTTCTTAGATTTTTTTTTGTACTTTCAACACCAATGACCTTCACATGCTCACTAAACTGAAAGACCAAACCCACTATCCTATCTTCCACAAACTGGATAGCAGACAGATACAGTAGGCCTCACGTGGTATGCTTCCCAAATAAGGGCCCATTGAGTTGCTAAGAACCTGCAACAGAGGCCCCAAGTTACAGCGTTGTACTTGTTTTGTTCCCAGTTTACATTGGAGACTGAATGCAGTGACAGGATTCATGCCACGTGACAACTCCTCTGTTCTTGGTTGCATTCGAAAGGGACACGAACTACAAGAACAACACTGAAAGATTCGTATTATGGTATGACAACATCTATTTGAAACTAAATGCTAACAAGCCCAATAAGCTGGGGACAGGTTTAGCGGAAAGAAAAGGTGCAAATTGCCCCAGTCAGAACTCATGGCACTGATGTGGAGATTTAGTAGTAGAAATAAATATCTAGGGTTGTTAAAACCCTTAAGTCATTCACTGCGTTTCATCACCATTTGTACACTTCTTCAGACCACGCCTGGGTTCATTTCACAAGCCTGCTAATTTAACAATGACCTGAAATGCATCGCTTGGCTGCCTAGTGGTAGCATTTACTGGAAGTTAGTTACGACTGTGATTTTATATTGGAGTTGAACATAGAAATTTTGGGATGATGGCTATGTGTTGTATTTTAGGCTGTTGCACATCAAAAGGTTTTATTGAATTTGTTAATTTGCTATTTGCTCTCTGCACTGTAATCTCTTCAATAGTTTTTTCTGTCATTCCAGATAAGTGTCTCTGTGAAATTAAACAATAACAAAACAGCTGCAGTAATATTTTATTTTGCAATCATAATTTTTTGGTATCACTTAAATGGCATGCAAAGCTATTCAAAAAATCTGCATTAGCAAAAACTTATCAGCAGCAATTCAATTTTTCCCTTACTAAAGTGTTTATTCAATGACTTTCCTGGGGATTTACTCCTGATTTACTCAGGACAACTCATGTTGTTGTATTGGTATCTGCCGTCCGAGGAAAAGCTACGTACTTAATGCAAGGTTTGGTGTAGAATTGTGAAGCAATTGTAAAAGCCTAGTGTCATCTGTAACTCAAAGAGCTGATCCTGGTCACACCAGCAACCCTATCCGTGATATAATCTTGTATGAGTTGTTTGTCTGTGATACATGATTTCCCTTCACTCTGGAGAGAACAACATTTTTTTTAAAGAGCTGGTGAAAATGAAACAAATGGTAAGAATAATGACAAGCCTGACATGTTTTTAAATTCAGAAATGTTCAAAACATTTCCATCATAAAATAATATCCGACCCTCAATGAGCATTTCTTTCTCAGGACTTTGACCCGCACAACACAAACCATGTGACCAGCTCTGTTGTCATTTTATATTCAATATGATATAGTGTATTATAGCAGAGCGAGGAGTTTTTACCAGTGCTCACTGCTCCTAATCAGCTCTAATTTGGAATCAAACAGGGGCTCTGTCCGGGATTTGGGCAGCTAAATCTTACCCAGATTTTGGGGTGTGGTCCAGCCCTTACCTTGGGGGATGTCTCTTTGACCGTGTCAGAGTCTGACCAGCGGTGCGCGAGCTGAGAAGGGCTTGGCACACACTCACAGAATGTCTGCATGAGAAGGGGAGCAAGAACAAAAAAAAAATAAACTTTTTGTTTTGTTTTTCTCATTACAATTTGCTGAATTCCAATAGGACAGACAGACCAAGTCATCATATTAGGACATGTCTTGGATCTGTTGTGAATTAAGATCAGACTAGCTGTATTTATGCACAGAATAATACATAATCATGCATCTACAGTTGTATGTGCAAAGAAAAAACAAGCTAAAATAGGGTCTGTAGGTGAAAAACTGAATGAGAAATGAAAAAAAAAACTTCAGATAGTGAATGGAAAGGATAAGGAAATTGATTTATTTTTGTTTTGAGGTCCTTTGTCACACTACCGTCTATAGTTATGCCTAAGATGATCTGTACAAATGTAATTTATTACCGTCGCTTGACTATTTTTTGTACTTGTTAGTGTAAGGTGTACTTGCGTTGGGAAAGAGGGAGGTATAGTGAACACTCAGGCATAACAATGGGCCACAGGGCTAGGTCAGCTAACCTAGAGAGGCAGGCAATACAAGCATAGAGTGACTGAGTGAGAAAGCACTCTGTACAAGCTTTAACAATAGGGCACATGGGTCCTCGACAAGACTCAACACTGTTCCGGCAGCACATAGAAAACCCATTTCTCCTTTTCCATTACTTGCTGCATTGTTGAGGCACCACATCACTATTGGAACAAATCTCAAAAGTCTTCTAAAAAGCGGTGAAGGCGACCGCTTCTCACTTCAGTCGTGAAGGCGACCGCTTCTCACGGCAGGAACATTCAGTCGTGCTCAGCAGGATTCAGACACTTTCAGTCACAGTACAAACCTTTTTCAATTAATGTATTAGGATTGCATACTTGCACCATGTGTTGGACTCTGAATTCACTGAGAATGTGCATGCACTCTGCCCTGTAGGCGCTACGCGCTCATGGGATTACCGCTGCTGAACGGGCAACGTTCCATGTGCTCGCCGTGGTTTCAAACATAATAAGGATTTGAAAGTGCAGACTTTGTTCCAGTGTTCCTTGTTAGCCTCAGAAATCACACGTCTCACTGCACAAGACAACCAGAGAGCAAGTAAAGGTAGGTGAACCTTACTCCACTTCAAGCTGATCTATATAAAGGTTTTGTACAAACTTTCTCCTGGGTTTGCAAATAATTTACAGGAAGAAGAAAGGCAAAAAGGTGACGGTAAGTTCACCTTATGGTCATCATTTACATGGTTACTTATTATAGTATAGTTGAGCCCACGGGAATGCAAGAACTATCTATTTACATCAAGGGAGCTTGCTTAAGCAATCACCTAAATGAGTGGTTTTGAATAAGAAAATGTCAATGAGTGGTTTCTGTTTCACAATCTGTCAAGTTAATCTGCTTCAATTGAATCACTGGTGGGGGTAATTTACATGTACAAATGTTTATGAGCAACGCTCCTCGTAATACAGAAGAGGTGTTGAGCACATGCATCTAGATCATTCAGAGTGAATCAGTGGCTCCATGATATTTCAATTATTCAAGTCCTTTTCCACACTGCAGAAAAAAAGGTGTAGGATAGCGTTCGTCAGCCTGTGCGCAATATACTTTTGAGTATCACATCATGACACAATGCGTTTACAGTAATTCACAATGATTTACAGCACTTCAATACAATAGCCAGGGTGAGCTATTGCATTTTATGTAATGACATACCCAGACATACCCGTAAGTCAAGACATACCCAGAAAGGGAAATAAATAAAACAGAGAGGCCCGCAGGACACCGCTTGATGGTGAGCAGCTGTTGGAGTCAGAACTCAAGCAGTGATTGACAGGGGTGGTAGGACAATTAATTTTCTCTCAACACTGGCCCTCCATGAGGCACGGCCTCTGAGATCAGGTTCGACATCAGCCAGCAAACTCTGTGCTCTGCCATCTGAGCGGAGGCATATAACAGATGGGGTGCTGGTCAGTGCGAGGGCCGCTCTACCTCCTCACCCTATGGAAATTAACTGTGAACCCTTACCGATTGTACATGGACATTATACTACTCTTAGAATTTGAGCAGACACACATAAAAAGCCGATGGCACCTGGCTCAGAGAGCATCATGCCATTTTCAGAGGTGGTTCAAATAGGAACAGAACAAACTAAATATTGCTTTTCTGCAGCTGGCTGTTTATGGTGCATTTACAATTTCACTTTCTTATTCTCAGGGTTCCTCTTATTTCCCTTTCATACCCTGTAATCAGTTCAGAGCCTTGTAAAAAATGCTGTTCCCCTACAATGAGCAATTCTCAATGATGGGTACATATTTTAGTTACTTTGTCTGCAGGGTACAAAATAATAATTAAAAAATCAAGAAAAATAAAACAGCTGCCAGCCAGCATCACTGTGCTGTGACTTTTCTTTAATGAGCACAAAATTAAATTTTGCACTTATTGCCATAAAAGTAGCAGAGAAATCTTGATGGCTCGTTGACTTCTGTATCTGAAAGCATTGCCGTTGCTATAAAAAGAGCACACTCGTTTTCACTTCGCTGACATTGGCACAATTGTGTGTATTCCTGGTGCCATGTCTGATTCGTTAGCAAGGTTCAGCCAGACTGACAGAGCTGTTTGAGTTATAGCAGCTTTCTCCAAATGGCCCGAGGTGCTGAGCCTGGGAGGTAGATCACACTCCCCACACTAAGCTGATTCTCCCTGGACCCAGGAGAAGCTTAGAAGCATGGGGGAACAAGCAGTGTCAGTCCACACACAAACATGCACTGCCTGGCCAAAATAAAAGTCGCCGTTGCACCCGTCATGCATAGTGCCCACTGTACAAGCCTCTGGAGTCAGTGTTATTATCTGGGGTTTGTTATGTTCCCGGACAGGAACTGGACCCAAATGAAAGACTCCGAGATGGCTCAGGGAAAAACTCCACCAGGGAGTACATTTATTCAGACAGACAGACAGGGCAAGACAGATAACAGACCACATGGACAGGCAGGAAACGGGTCATGAGACTGGGCAGATAATGGGGCGTGGCAGACTGGGCAGAAAGGGGGCCATGACAGACAGGTCAGGAGAGGGGCCATGAAAGGAGACAGACTGGACAGGAGGCGGGCAGGAGCAGACCGGACAAGAACAGCAGGGCCAGGCGGGACAGGAACTTGAGGAACAGGAACTAGACTTGACAGGAACTGGTGCGGGGCGCCGAGGTTAGGAACAGGTGCGAGCGCCACGGTCAGGAATAGGTGTGGAGCGCCACGGACAGGAGCAGGCACTCAGCCTGGGGTTCAGGCGCTCAGCCTGAGAGTCAGGAGCACAGCTTGGGGGTCAGGAACAGGTGTGGGGGGCCCGCGGATGGCGCAGGGGCCCGCGGTCGCGGTCAGGGCCAGGCGCTCAGCCTGGGGGTCAGGCACTCAGCCTGTGAGGAAAAAGGGAGCCTGGAAGAAAAGAGGGAGCCTTGGAGGAACGAGGGAGCCTGGGAGGAACGAGGGAGCCTTGGATGAACAAGGGAGCCTGGGAGGAACGAGGGAGCCTGGGAGGAACGAGGGAGCCTGGGAGGAACGAGGGAGCCTGGGAGGAACGAGGGAGCCTGGGAGGAACGAGGGAGCCTGGGAGGAACGAGGGAGCCTGGGAGGAATGAGGAAGCCTGGAAGAAATGCCGGCCAGGGGGGCAGGCAACTGACAGGGCTGGGGTAGCCAGGGAAAGGGTCAAATGGGGCCAGAGCAGATGGACAAAAATCAAACACAAAAACCGCAAGACATGACATAACATAACATGACATGACATGACATGACATGACGAGATCACAAGACGGTCTGGCCCCGAACAGAAAAACGGGGCAGACTAAATACAAACACTGACGACAAGACAACGAGGAACAGGTGGGATGAGAACACAAGAGAAAAACACAATCAGGTGCGGGAAAGTGGAGAACACAAGTGGTGGGAGAGAGGGAAAACATGGGGTGGACTGACTGAATGACCAGGTTATCCCATAAATGGGCATATTCCAGGACAATGCCAAGATTCATCGGACTCAAATTGTGAAAGAGCTTGGTGCATTCATAAATAGTTGCACCGAATGTGAAAATAACTTTGTTTTAAGTTATCTTCACTCAAAACAATAAGTAAATTGTTTTTTTCACCCTGCAATTAACTGCTACTTTATAAAACCTAGTAAAAAGTACATATTGTTGATAACCAAGTAAGTCATGACAGCTATTAGAATTTACAGTGAGTGGTTCAGGGAGCATGAGGAATCATTTTCACACATTTTCACATGGCCACCAGAGTCCTGATCTTAACCCCATTGAAAGTCTTTGGGATGTGCTGGAGAAGAATTTACGGAGTGGTTCGATTCTCCCGTCATCAATACAAGATCTCAAGGCCAAACATTGATGCAACTCTGGACAGAAATAAATATTGTGACGTTGCATAAGGTTGTTGAAACAATCCCACGACGAATGCGCACCGTAATCAAAGCTAAAGGCGGTCCAACAAAATATTAGATTGTGCAAAAATTTTTGGGCCAGGCAGTGTACATGCATGCACACATGCACACTCACAATGAAAATCAATGGAAAAACTAACAAACTATTTACACACATATTTCCATCTCCCCATCACTTGGGTGCATACACCAGTGCATACTTTTGCAACAGTATGCACTTTTGAGTATAAACCTCCAGAAATAAGAAGAACACATTTTGCCACACAACAAGGTACAGTCACTAAAACAATGATGCTAGATACAGTGCTGCCTTTCAATGTGCAAGACTGTCTATCAGTTGTAGGGTAGTACAACCCCACAGCACCAGTCCAAATAAAAATGAAGGCATTTTAATGTATACAGCATATGTTTTAATGTAAGCAAAGTTATATTGCAGATGTTCTCAATTTTCTATATATGCAATACGTTGCATGTATTAAACCATATATGGAACTATAATTTACTGAACATCCCAGAATTGTATAAACCCAGATAGCACACAACTGTAGCTCTCGGAGCTCCTATTAGATTGCCATAAGACGATTAAATGATTACCACAATGTAAAGCAGAAATAGCTTCAGAGAACATCCCTTACACACGAGATCAGCATTGCGCAGAAATGAAAGGTTTCAGGAAAAGTATCACAATATCTGTGTGAGCCTCTGTGTGTTTGTGTGTGTGTGTACATGCATGTGTATGTGTGTTAGCGACTGTCAGCAGACAGAATTCTGCCTGCTTCAATGTAAATAGATAAGAGAATCTAAAGAGTTTGATAAAAAAAATATATGATTGACAGGTTTGAGCACTGCCTATATCAGGGACAGGGTAAGCTAAATTTTCAAAGATTCTGAGCACAACTCTTTGAGAAGAAAAGGAAGTGAAACACACAGAATAATAGTCCAAATCTGCTCTGTTAAATAACCCTAAAACATCGACACACACCTCACTCTGTAGAGTCACAAGTGGTTCAATATAAATGCAAATGGCAGCACTTCTCAGCTGAAAATGCACATTTCTCAGGGAAAGGGCTCTTCGTAAGAGGTTGCAACAATCCCCTCCCCCTTCACCATGTAAAATGTCTGCTCACGTAATTGGAAAATATAAACCTGCAATTAAAATTATAATTCCAGTATTAGACACTTTTTCTATGAAATTCAATTCAATTTGATGTTAAACCAAAAACAGATTACATACATACTTTGTATATGATCCAAAAGAAGAAAATGGCTGGAAAATATGTACTGAAATATTTAATGTTGTTTTTCTTCGAACTCATAATTTCGGGAGCAGTAAACATTCCTGCAGCCAGTCTGCACCGATGCATTTGGAAAAAAGAGGATTTGCAAACATGTTGTCCACTCAAACATTCACATTCTTATCAAATGTACCCTTTGCAAACTTCAAATGAACCAATCTTTTACTAATTCCATTTTAAATAAATCTTAATTTCAATTACTTTGGTCTTGAAAGTGTGATATAACTGATTGTTTGTAAAGAAAGCTATTTATATCATTGTCTTAACTAGCCAGTGTTCTTTCCACGCTGGATGACTTTTTTAAAATACTTTTTATTCATTCTTATATTGAGAGAATCTATGCTGCCCTATACAACAAGGTGAATGTACACATATTAAAATGTGTTAATTATGTATGTACAAACATACATATCTATGACTGTAGGTATACATGGTATAAGAACATAAATATTTCTTTGTGGAGGTTCTGTCAGTGCCCACCAGAATTATTGGTTAGTATTAGAGATTCTGTATGGAGGAATGGTCTCAATTCCCTTGGTATGTGTTCTCAAACCTAATCAAACATTACATTTACTCTTTGTAAAGGGAATGCCAATCATTATGACATGCATGTTGTTCAAAATAAAATGTATTTTGCATTAAAGATTTGTTTTTCCTCTCATCAATCGGAAAACACAATTAAACTATAGAATTTACCCATTTTACTGAGCATAGAAGACATTTGATAAACAATAAATTGAATTTAATAGAATAAAATTGAATAGAATAGAAAAACTTTTATTTTCCCGTTAGGGAACTTCGGTTGTAGCCACCAGCAACAACAAAAAAGACAGTGGGGCAGACCCACAACACACAAACAAGCATATCAAATAAAGACATTCAATAGAATCATTGCATTAAAACAAATTAAGTGAATTAAAGTGGAATACAGACAAACGTCATGATTAAAACGTTGTCCCGCTGTCCCGAGATGTCCAGTGTCATCAAGCAGTCCAACACACAAACTCTGCATGCACGACTTTCCTCCAGTTAGGCTACACACAGTGCCGTGGTCTCTGTACACTGTCGAAACGGAGCTCAGCCTCCCAGTCGCCACCTCACTCCTCCCCCGCATTATCTTCTCCTTCCCTTCCTGGTGGCCTTTTGAAGATTGCCTGCAGTCTTTGATCAGTCCCTACATCTTCAACTCGGGTGAAGAGTGATGCTAAACTTTGTGGCTGCAGATCCAACGGACATTCCCTAGCTTATGTTGCGAATGCATTTCCATGGTGACGACCACAAACAAAATTATCCCGACTAGACAATGCGTTATTATTATCAAGACGAGCAGCAGGTGTGCCCTGAAAAATCTCCAGCCCGCTTTCCCATCTCACAACAGACACACAGTGCATGAAAAAAACAAAAGACAAAAGCCCGACACAACAAAACACATTCAAATTAACAAACCTGAACACGAGAGACAGCTGGACTACATGCTGCCATTATAGCGCCACATGACGTCAATGCTGCATGTTTTGCTCATAGTAATTGCGGTTGCTAGTATTTCTGGTTGGTACTGTATATTTGCAATTCTGGGGATGGTAACATAGCCGTTAGCTTTGCCTGGAGCTGTATTATCACCAACCCCAGGCATGTGTACTTATTCAGAGAAACCCAGATCCCGGTTCCTTAATATTATATATAGAAATCAGGCCTGCTCTTTTCTGCTCATGATCTGTGATTTTTAAATTGTCATTGTATATATAAACCAATAAATTCTGTGCCATAGGTTCTTAAACACCAAAGGGAAGACAGGGCAGCTAAACATTAAAATTATGTACATATTGGAAATATCAAAAGGCCAAAGAGAGAAACAGTTACAGTGCCCTCCACTATTATTGTCAACTCTGAGTAAAAAGGGTTATAAAAAATTTGGTGAATTAGCTTGTCACACTGAAATCTTTTTTAAAAATCCAACCTTGAATTGAAGTAAATTTATTATGAGAGAAAAAATCCCTCATTAAGAAATAATTATTTTTAACAAAACCACATGTGCCACAATTATTGGCACCCCTGCATTTACATATACAATAAAGTAATTATTTTTTATATTTGGTAGCATATCCTTTGCATGCCATGATTTCCTGATGCCTGTGACCCAACAACATCAAAAGACTCTTGATATCGTCTCCTTGGAATAAGAAGGTTCTAACTGCATTTTTATTGAAAATGAGTTAAGTACATATTCTTGATCATTGAACATTTATCTATGTCTGTGTGGTGTTATTTTTTCAAAAAAAGTTTTTTTGGTTTCCTATTCAGAAATATAGAAAGTTCTATCTCCAAGAGTGCATATAAACATGGCGCTAGAAGGTTCTATCTAGAAGCCAATCACAAGTGTGAATAAATGTAGACGCACCAATCAGAAGCCAGCTCTTAGACTTGCCTGTCAGGGAGCAAAGTTTGGCAGCAATAGGCCTGAGGGGTATACTACGAAGCGAGATTAAAGGGATAGCGAGCTAAATTAAGCTTCAACCCTGGGTTTTCTGTATCACAAAGCCGACTCACTTTTAATCGAGGTATATTGCTCCAGGGCAGGTTATGTCCAGGATAACAGATTGAAACATATAAAAGCACCGCCCTTTGACAAATCAACTCCTTGGCTTTGAAAAAAGGTCTCCATTCCAAAGGATCCCGTAGAGATATGTACAGATACTGAGGGAATCTCTTCACAGGGCGAGATTAGTGAGTTCTGCAAAAAAAAATCTGAGTTCCGGAAAATGCTTGAGACTTTTTTCAAATAAAAAAACGTTGATGTGATTGCTTCAGCAATATCCTAAACATGTTACATTACATTCATTTAGCAGACGCTTTTATCCAAAGCGACGTACAGTAAGTGCATACAGAAAGGTCATCGAAGTAACTACAGAACAGATAAGAAAGCACATTCTTCCCATAAAGTAGCAGCTATCCCTAGTAATTAACACAATGCAGTTCACAGCGAACTGGGTAAATCAGCTCTAACAATTCTATTCTAAATATTATAAGCTTGAATACCTTGAATACACAGTTCAACAAGAACACATACCATGAGGTCCTAGATAAGTATTAGTCCAGGTGGAGTCTGAAAAGGTGCGTTTTCAGGCCAAGATGGAAAGTAGGCAGGGTTGGCACGGAACGTAGGGGAATGGGAAGTTCGTTCCACCACTGGGGAGCTAGGGTGGAAAAGCTCCGCAGTCGGGACGAGCGAGTGCCATTTACACGGAGGGGGGAAGTGCAAGTCGATGAGCGAAGCGGTCGAGCAGGAACATAGTTCTGGATCAAGTCCTGCAGGTAGACAGGGCCTGTCCTATTGGCAACTGGCAGCCAGTGACCTCAACAGGGGGGTGACGTGAAAATTTCGGGAGGTTGAACACAAGCCGGGCAGCTGCGTTCTGGATCAGTTGAAGAGGCCGGATGGCACAGGCTGGTAGGCTTGCGAGCAGGGAGTTACAGTAGTCCAGGCATGAGTCCATGTTGTATCAAGTTTAAAGTTTGACAATAAACTATGACAATGTACTACTGAGGAGAGTATAGATTTATTTGTTACGAGTGGGAAGGTGAATAATTAACTAGCCTAACTAATTTAACCTACACGATGAGCATTTTTTATTACATTTTTTTACAAAAGCTACTTCTTGGCTTTGTTGGAGGCAACGGTGTTGCTTTTTGCTCATGATTGTTTCTTGTTCTTATCCGTCCATTATATCTGTCTGTATCAGTCTTTTTTCCCCACAGGAGAGAAATACGTTGCTTCAGTACAGCCCATGCTGCACCGCTATAGGCTCGTTGTTGCAGACACCACCCCTTTTATGGGAACGCGCACGTACCTTGATTAATAAAGCCTGTGTTCACTTAGCAAGTTGATAACCATTTTTGGAGTACCAGTTAAACCAGATTGCGGTGTTTAGGCTTTCTGAAGCCAGCTAACACAAAAACACCCAGGCTATGTTAAGTTTCCTTTGTAGTATACCCCCCTGATCACTTCACTCATTAATAATAATAATAGCAGTGAAGGGTAAGTATAAGGAGTCTAGGCGTCATTCAGGTTAATTACTGGTTTACAAAGATATCTGAATATAGCAAAGCCCTAATGCAGGGGTCGGCAACAGGCGTCCCGCGGGCCATTGTTGGCCCGCCAGCAATAATATTTGGCCCGCCAGATAATTTTGAGATTTGAAAAAAAAATACAAATAATAATCTTTTTAAAAAAAAATTTTTTTATTATTATTGTTTTTACAATATCGAACCGACAGTCCCACGTATAGGCTATAATGTCCGAATAGATAATCTACCCACACCTGAAGAATGCTTACTGTACTTTTATCCATGTTGAGAGTGAATGACACGCACAGACAATCAGGCAGCGGGCTGCACTGACGCTGAACCCCTAGTTAGTGAATCAAAATAAGTAGGTGGACAACGCGTGGTGCTGAAATAGCCAACATGCGGTGTGTGGTTTGAAAAAAATAACACCAGCTCAGTAAATCATTCAAACTTAATGTTTACTTATATGTGACTGCACCACACATGTAAACAGTAACAAAGCAAATTCAGTTTAATTTTATGAAAAACATCAAAAACAACAAAATCGGCGCAAAAAAAAGCTTGATCCGCTTGATCATGGAGTGCGAGGGGTGGTGCTGCATAGGCCTATGCTCCTGAAACGACAGAGCAAACACGCTACATTAGGGATAATAATTAAATGAACCATTCATTAAAAATATAAAAAATACAATTAGGCTATTAAATGCAATAACGACAGGCTTAGTACTCACTTAATGTGAAAACTGGCATCTCCCATCGGTCACTATTCGTTGGATATCTGGTGATATGGACGTCACTTTAATCCGCAGGCAGTTTTCAAGGTTTTTATGCGTCAATCGATTCCTCTCGTGCGTCTTTGTGACACTGATATTTAATTGATACAACTGCTGTCCGCTGTCGGGCGTTTTGCACGTAAAGTTTTTCACTCTCTGATTACACCTGTGTAAACTGTGAAGTGACAATAAAATAACTTGAACTTGAACTTGCTTTGGTACTCATATGTATGGGGGTAGATTGTATTTATCATCCACACACACACAAATCTCAATTTGTGTTTCGTAAAAATAATCCACAATCGTATTTACCATCCACACACACACACCTCTCAATTTGTGTTTCGTAAAAATAATCCACAATCGTATTTACCATCCACACACACACCTCTCAATTTGTGTTTCGTAACACTGGCGAATCTACATTTGCCGATCGAAGGACACGCTTGATGTGCTTGGATTTACGGACAGAATTTTGAGACAAATATTCCGCTGTTTTTCACCGTGTCGTTTCACGCTCGCTTAACTTGCGATTCGTAAACTAAACTCCTTCTTCTTTGGTGCTACATAGCACGGCGGTGGGTCTGTTTGGCTCATCAGCGCCACTTTTAGAACAAGTGGCCAAAATTGCACATTATCTTTAAGAAGTGGATTCATGGTAAATTTAATTAAAACAACCGAGTTTTGAGTTTATTTAGGTTGTAAAGTTAACCCCACGCTAATCTTGCGATGGCAAGTTTTTTAAACAGTCATTGCACAAAACTCCTATCAGATTGCATGTAGCTAGCTAGCTAGATTACATTACACAGGGGTAGGTCCGTACATTGAGAGGAACTAGGAAGGACAACACTATGAGCTAAAATAAGGAGAGCACTCCATGCAATTTGAATTATCATGTTCATTTATGTGTCTTATCTACTAGCTAGCTAGCTGAACAAATAAAAGATTTCATAGGAGACATCGGTATCGGTGAGAATAGCTGTCAAATTAATTTAATTGGCTATAATACTTCACATGGTTGAGTTTGTTTTACATAATCTTTCCCATGAGGGGCGAAAGAGTTATGTAGCTACTGTGTACGGACCTACCCCGTTTATATCTGACTGCTATTTACCCTTAACTTTACAACCTAAATAAACTCAAAACTCGGTTGTTTTAATTAAATTTACCATGAATCCACTTCTTAAAGATAATGTGCAATTTTGGCCACTTGTTCTAAAAGTGGCGCTGATGAGCCGAACAGACCCACCGCCGTGTTATGTAGCACCAAAGAAGAAGGAATTTAGTTTACGAATCGCAAGTTAAGCGAGCGTGAAACGACACAGTGAAAAACAGCGGAATATTTGTCTCAAAATTCTGTCCGTAAATCCAAGCACATCAAGCGTGTCCTTCGATCGGCAAATGTAGATTCGCCAGTGTTACGAAACACAAATTGAGAGGTGTGTGTGTGTGGATGGTAAATACGATTGTGGATTATTTTTACGAAACACAAATTGAGAGGTGTGTGTGTGGATGGTAAATACGATTGTGGATTATTTTTACGAAACACAAATTGAGAGGTGTGTGTGTGTGGATGATAAATACAATTGTGGATTATACTTTTGTGCTTGGTTATTTTTGATAGAAATCTACCTCCATACATATCGGACTTTTCTTTTGAAACACGGAACTACGTTTCAACGTTGTTGAGAATCACAACACAAACTCGCTAGTCAAGCCAAAATACTGCAGTGCAATGGATTCGGTGAGTAATCCCCACTGCTACCTAGTTAAGAAATGTATTCACATTTTTCGAAAGAAAAGTCAGATCATTACACCAGATCCCGATATGAGGACCAAAGCATTAGAACGTGTCACATTTTTTAACGATCAATTACTTAAATTAGCCTTTTATTATGTTCTAGCCCGCCACCTAGTGGCTCAGAAAAAAATTGGCCTGAGGCCAAATTTACTTGCCGACCCCTGCCCTAATGTGTTAGGAAAAGCTAGCTAATGCTAGCGCCCGCTAGCTAACGCTAACTAATGCTAGCGGATCCTAGCTATTTATTTATTTATTTTACAAAGGCAAAGCTAGCTACTAGCTAGCTAACATAGGCCCTTTCATTTATCCTGATTACTGCTGTGATTACTAGATTTCCTTGCCACAGAAATAGCAGGAAATATAGCATTGAATCAAACATGAGTGATAAGACTAGATAAGACTAGTTTAGCTTATCATGTTTGATTTATCATGTGTACTAGCTAGGTATATTTCTTGCTATTTATGTGGCAAGGAAATAGTAGCAGAGTAATCACAACAATAATTAGGATCAATGCAAGACTACCTAGCTAGAACCTAATGATTAGCCTTTGTAACCTCTCACAAATTATTATCAGCAACTAATTTGATTTATAACTCCACACACATGCATGCACGCACACTAACCGTTTAATATTTTGTTACAGGTAAGGAAGTGATGAAATTAACTTTATTATAGAATACATTGAAATGATTATAGAATAAAACATTTATAAAGAATACATTGTTATATTTTGTCTTTTCTTGAAAAGAAAATACTGAACACAAATTAATTTAATTATTATTAAAGGCCCACACACATTGGTATTCTCTTCCTGGTTTTAGTATCTGAAACGCCCACAAAACATTAGCAAACAGCAGTGACGTACCTTTTGTGAAAAGTCCCAAACCACCTCATGTCTGTATACATTCGGATTGCGACAAATTATGTCGTCGTCATATCACGTGGAAATCATTTTACCAAGAACTCAGAAGAATCGCATTTAAACTAAAATATGCATACTTCGACCAAAATTGCAATATTTTTTACTTGAACCAGTATGGAACACAACAAGCTCCTACATGAAAAGCTCAAAAACATAAAACCTATTAAACTCTATGGAAAAATAAGTCAGGAGAAGAAACCATTCAAGTTATCCATCCATATCTACTGTATTTCTGGCAGCAGAGTAATGGTTTAACCTGTTAGTGCAGAAGCAAATTTGGGCCAATTTTCGCCTGTTTTGCACTGTTCTGTTTAAGCCTTTATAACTACAGTTGTGCTCACCACACACACTTGTTTAATGGCTTAAATTGGAGAAGACCCCTGTACCTTTGTGTGTCTTAGATTAAAATAATAAAATGTCATAATCTTCATATAGATTATGGGCTGTAAATGCACAAACTCTTTGCAAAAAAAACAAAAACGAGGTTGTCATTCTTAGTTTACAGTACACTTCTGAAAGGAAAAGATGTAAAACAGGTCATATTTTACTGTCCTGGTGCACACACCACTTGTCAACATGTGTACAGAATTTTAGGGGGATATGTCAATCTGCTCAGGTTCCATAAGCTAATTTGTAAACAGTGTATCCTGGTGTCCCTTAGGGTGTCCAAATCTATCCAAATGGATAAAATGTGCATCACAGTAAATCAAGAGATAATCAGCTTTTTTCAACAGATAAAGTATTCTGACTCATAAAACACATGTTTGTATCAACTAAATGAGGAAATTTTCATTTTTTTCCAAATAATTTGGGTTTTGATATTTAGGGGTCCAAAAACCTCTCCGAAAATGAATACAATGCTTTTTTTGTCCATATGAAGCATTTTATTATGTTCTTTGAGGTAGTAGGATCATTACAATCACTTCACATTCAGAGGGTGATACATTTATTAGCTCCAGTTCAGTTTATGGTTCCAGAAATGTATTTCTTTCCCCTGGTACACACTGAAGTCACTGATGTGTAGCCCGTCTTGCTGTCAGCCAGGACAAATAACTTAAAGCCCCACTTTGTTGGCTTGTCCTTCAAGTATTGTTTCATCCCATGCCAAGCTTTTGAGGCTACCATGCGTTCATCAATTGCCAGGTTCTGATGAGGGTGGTAGTAAGCCCTGCATGCAATCAGGATCTGGTCATGCAAAGGCTTCAGGCGAAACAGGCCATCATAACCTGCTTGGCCTTTCAGCTGGTCATTGATGGCATCTGCTGTTGTGTCGCTCATGTGGAGGAATGCACCAATGGCCTCATACCTGTAGCCCGGCATCACACTGCAGGGAAAGGGGTGCTTGTGAAGCCGGTCCTTCCTCCATGGGCAGCAGATGTCTTGACAAGACCCAGGTACAGGACGATGGACAGATATTTTTGCATGTCCTCAGCATCCACATCAGACCATGGTGTATGCAGTCCCTGAGCATGTTTACGGGCTGCGTTGCCATTTGTGTTGTCACAGAGGAGCTTGAGGACATGTGTGCTGAAGAACAGCCGAAAGAGATCCAGGGGGCTGTAGGCTAGGGATCTGCGTGTTTAGTCGACTAGTCGATTAAACGTTGCTACCCTCGCTAGTCGGCACCAGAAATACTAGTCGGTTAAACTTATTATTTTATTAATGTACACATTTAAATTACATATTGACAAAATTTGCACTGAAATTTCATGTTTTCCTGGTCAAATGTTGCTTTATAAAAAAACGAGCATCCGATACTAATGTTAACAACGCCGGATTAAATTATTATTTTTTTTTAACTAAGGAAAAAAACTGTTTGCCCTGCAAGTTAAACCAGCGAGGTGGAAAGAGTAAGTAGGCCTACCGCGTTGTTGAATAGCCCAATAAAACTAATCTAATGTCACGTCGATCAGAAAGTGATTAACGGTTTCAAATGGCTCATAATATACACAATATTTTTCCGGACAATGTTTAACCTTATAGATTAAATTGTGCTCAATTTTGTTTGAAAAAATGTTTTCTGAGTGTTTTCTTACTTTTAGATTAGTCGACTAGTCTAAATTTAAACTTCCGTTTCAACGTCAGGGAAATTAGTCGTTAGGAACATCCCTACTGTAGGCCTGCTGAAGGTCTAGCTGCACTCCTGGGGTCCTCTGGGGGCAGAAGGGGAACTGATGAGGCTCTTCATCCTCATCCGCCATGTCGTGGCATCCGTCCTCAGACTCGGGCTCCTCGCGGTGAGCAGGTACAGCAGGGCCTCCTTGACCTCGTGACCAGAGTCCTGCAGGGATCAGGAGCAGATTTCTGCCCTGAATTATTTAAAAGAAAGCAAAATAAAAAAAGTGCACAATAAGAGCCACATAGTGTACTATGTTGTGAAATCAAAAATTAAAATGCTAGGCTTTTCCAAAAAAATAAAATAAATGCTACATTTGACATGGACTGCAATTCAGATTTACCCTAAATTAAGTTAGTTTACTTTATTTCGGTCATTAACATTTTCTTTACAAAGAGGTGTGTAGAAAGATATAATTCAATAATAATAAGTCATTTGACTGAAAATGTGTACCTACCCTTCTTACAATAACAACAAGTCTGTTCAGTAGAATCTCATGATCTATTGTATCAAAAGCTGCACTTAGGTCAAGAATTACAAGAACAGACACAGAGTTTTGGTCGGCTGATAACAGTAAATCGTTAATAACTTTAACCAGTGCCGTTTCAGTGCTATGGTAGGGTCTAAATCCTGACTGGAATAATTCATGGATATGACTTATGCTACCATTTAGCCACAAGAAATTAGCTAATAAATGCTATATTTTACAAGACTACTGTGACTAAAATTCAACCGATGCACAAATAAAGTTATTTTTAAGTTAATACAGTTAATACTTACATGTCAACAGCCACATACATCTTCGCCCTGGCAAAAGCATCTTCGACAACAGTCTATGCTTTCAGCCTCAGATCCACTTTCACTCTATCCCTCCGACGAACTAAAAACTCAAAAACGAACTAAAAATCTCCTCCACTACATCCGACAGGGACATATATTTTTTCGCCATCATATATATATATATATATATACATCCTAAGCTTTCTGAAATGGTACGGCATTGCTAAAGGTAGATTTTTTTTAAAAATTTGTTTCTGATTTTTTCCCTTTTTCTCCCAATTTAGTAGCCAATTGAACCCCTATTCTAATTCAATTCCCCCCGTGTAGCAACCGCTAGAGAACCACCGCTGCACAACCCCGTCAATCGGCACTTTTTTCAGGGAGGACGCTACGTCCTCTACAGGGCGCAGCTCCTGACCGTGACACGCCCTGGGTCCCCCTGTGCGCCGCGGTTCTCTCCGAGCCCCTCCCCCCACCCGGAAGCGACCGCCAATTGTCGCCTCCACAGGGCACCGGCCACGCTCGGCTATGGCAGGACCGGGGCGCGAACCCCGATCCTCGGAGTACAACTGCGCTGACTGAAAGTCAGCGGTCTTTACCGCTGTACCACCGCGGCGGCCCTCTAAAGGTAGATTTAACTAGCTGATCGCTCCCCATGCGTAACACACTTCGAATTGTGATCTAAAATGGCTTCCGGGTGTTTTCAACAAAGGGCTGGTGTTACGCGTGGATAGCGATCGGCGAGTTAAATTCGCGTATGGGAATGCCATACCGTTTTAGAAAGCTTAGGATGTACTCTATTGGACGAAATAAGTGTCAATCGAAATAAAGCTTGTGTGAAGGATTGACCAGGCATCTTTGAAATGCGATCTTTTGCGCACGGCCATTTTAGAGCATGGACACATGTTGAGAAAAGGCTTAAATGTTAAAAACGGGCCAACCAAGGCAAAAAATAACCTCAGATTCTTGCAGGGGACATCTTAATCTTTATAACCAGAGGTAAGGTTACGAGTTTATTTAATATTTTACCGGAGCTTTTTATCGCAAAAGAAAGTTATGTGGTGACGAGCAAACATCACTCGTTTTTTTTCCTGTGGAGTGAGTAAGCATGTTGACAGTTTTACTTGTATGTATTCAGAATCTTGGAAGGTGTTTCTTGCTGCTGTGATAGTAAACGATTTTTTGGTGATGAAATAAAAACTTTAATTAACTTGCAAATGTGTTTAAATGTCTGCTATCTTACATGTGGTCGGGTCCATTGTAGATGTAGTAGTAGCTACAGTGTAGCAGCATAGCATGCTACGTTCATGAATTACAAGCTAATGGTGGCAGATAGAAACGTGATATTTTGCACGCTGATAGGATATTAAGTACTGATTATGATCATATGCGGGTTATGGTGATAAATATGGTAATATCCATATTTTCGTAACTTGAATATCACGAGCAACGTATTTATGACGTGTCATAAAAGTAGAAGACGCGTGCGTCTCTGCCACTAGGGGGCATGCACAAACAGGTTAAGGCTTGTTTGATATGTCAGACCCTTGATGACTTTGAGCCATTTAGCCAACCATGTGTTCCATACTGTACCAGTGTAATTTACAGCTAAATCTAGTCCCACCCCCCAATTCCCATAGAGATCCATTCAAATGCAGAGACGTTATAGTATTGCTTGTAAGAGTACCAGAAAATAAGATATCAATTGTGATGGTTTCCAGTGGCGGAGAATCAAATGCAACGGGAAAGGGAATCAGAACAAGTCACCCACAACGGTGAGGACCACTAACAGATTAAACCCCAAAAGGGTAGAAAAGAAAAGAAATAATCGTAGAAGCTAAAACAGCCAAATAATAATCAGCCCAGGAAAACAGGGCGAACTCGAAACACAAGTAAGAACAGAAAACTTAGTATCCCGAGCTCAATACTAGAGCTAACACGGAAAACTAAAAAAAGAAAAGAACACCTTTGGCATGTAAAACGAACACGGTCAGAAGAAGATGAAACAAAAGTGAAACCACCAAAAAAAAACTGTCTCAGTGAGAACAGCATGGACAAAATAGCACAGCGAATCTAACAGGAGGAGATAATCCTATACCTGAAACATGAACATAAAACAAGTTTAATATCATAAGGTCGCTTGTACCTGGCTACACCTGCTCAATGTAATACGGAATGACAAAGAAGCACCGGGGAAACGGAAGTGAGGAATTTAAATACCCCGCAGGTAGTAGCACAGGTAAAATTAATGATAAGCGAGGTGAAGCAAAACCACGGAACGGAACGTGGAGAAAATTCGATAGATTCTCAATCGGAGAGAAAGGACAAGAACCGCAGCAGAAAAGGAAAAAATAACCCATAAACCATGACAATCAAGAGTCTTTTGATGTTGTTGGGTCACAGACATCAGGAAGTCTTGGCATGCAAAGGATATACGAGCAAATATTAAAAATGATTACTTTATTCTATATATAAATGCAGGGGTGCCAATAATTGTGGCACACGTGGTTTTGTTAAGAATAATTATTTCTTGATGAGGGATTTTTTTTCTCATAATAAATTCACTTCCATTAAAGGTAGGATTTTTCTCATTTTTTTCAGTGTGAGATTAAGCTAATTCACCAAACGGTGAATTTTTTATAACCCTTTTTACTCATCTTTACTAGGGGTGCCAATAATATTGGAGGGCACTGTATGTTGTGATTTTAAATCTTCCAAACATGTTATATTTTCTATTACTTATAGATATTTGCAATAGTAGACAGGGAGCTCAACTGTTTATTATGTATGCTTCACTTCATCGCTTGTGCTGCCTCTTAGATGACAATGCCATTAACAGAGCTTGTTGTAGCGATAGTTGTGTGTGTATCTTATCAGGGACGTGTGCAGATTGCCCTGTGGAAAGCGTGGTGGAGGCACTACTGGCCAACCTGCAGGAGCGAAGCTTGAGGTTGATGGGGAGAGACGGGCAAGGCGAGTACTCATTTCTACAACTCGCAGAGAGAGAGTGGAGATGAAAGGCACCTGGAGGACTCACCTCACGGCTCAGGCTTCACTCAAGCAACCCTTTGCTTTCATTAAGTCAGCCTGCTAGCATCAAGTGGAGGATAAAGTTTGCCATATGTCTGAAGAGGATCATTTTAAATTCAGAAATGTGTGCATGAAAGGGAAACTCTCACTGGGAGGTCTTACTCTCCTACCACTGCTGTGCCACCTCTTTTGTTCAAGAGCAATCATAGCTTTGTTAATCCAACTAGGGGTGTCGTGATATACCGGTTTTGCGATAATCATGATATTTAAAACATTTTAATTGTAATATAGCCTACGATAGCCTTTACTATTTACTATAGCCTTTGCTGCTAAAAAATCTATCTGGCTTTTTGCGCCTTTCTCATGTCTTTCATGTTCTTCCTGTCACCTCTCCCAAAATCACACTCAGACTCCGCAAGCGCTGGGGCCGTGACACATTATACCTACACACACATACTTTGGGCCGTGATTCTGGCAAGATGATGTCCAGTGAAAGAAAATCCCGCGGGCGAGATTCTTTATCCCCACAGAACTTCAGTTCTGTGTTTATCCCCTTCTAAACATTCAACTGCACAGTGTGGGAATTATTTGGCTTCTGCAAGAGGGATGGAGTCATTGTTTATAGGATACCCTGTGTCAGGAAATGTGTTGGTACAGTATTCGCCAAAGGAGATAATATCACGACCATTCCTTCTACGCATCTTCGCATTCACCCTCCCACACATTTTGCTACTGTAAGTTAGACAGTAAGTTGTAGTGTAGGTGAAAGGGATTGCCAACTCTGCTGAAAAAGTTTTTTTTTAATTTTTTTTATTCGACATTACTCTACTCATTAAAATAATCATCCACCAAGATTTCAGCCTTTAAAAACATCTACAGCTGAAAAAAATTAAGATTGAATAGTGTCACTTTCTGCTGACGATGCAGTTCTCAGGACTGGGTGGGCGTTAAAGCTAGTTAATATTCAGGCCACACCCAAGAGCCTTGAGGCAAGTTATGTGCCGACTCGGAAATGCAAACACCGTTTGGCAAAACAAACGATAGCTAAATAGCCTAAAAAAGAAAGTGCGTGGTGCAAGTTGCAACCGTACCATATGTTTGAGCCACTGAACTAAAAAAGTAGATCCGTTCACATAATAATACTAACGTTAAGCTCAGACCCACATCTTTCAAACAGTAACGTTACCGGTACAGTGTAGCATGCGTATTAGCTAACCTTAGCTAGCTAGCTATCTGGACTATATACAGCTAGACCCTTATGAATGTCCTGTGGCTAGGTATATTTTGGTTATGTTTATCCCACCCCAGGATTACAACAATTAACCATTGAAAAGATGTTCTGCTCACAGTTGAGTTACGAGTAATTTACAGTGTTAACACGTTAGCGAGCTTGTTTATTAAATACCGTGACGTTAGCTAGCTAGCATATTTTCAACGCAGAATATATAAGAATAATCATCAAGTTGTAGGTCAACACGATGACTCTAATTAGTGGAACACATACGAATAACCGCGGCAATAAAGTAACGTTAGGTTAGTTGAACTTCCATGGTTACTGAACTGTGTATGACTTGACTTGTTTAATTTTCAGAAAGATTGTGTGGTAGAATGCTAAATATGTTGTACTAACTAGCGTTAGGTAACAGGAATGTAAGTAGTTGTCATGGATCTTGCCTTCCTTCTCTTATCTCCGCATTCTCATTATTCTTTTTTGTCGTTACCGGTAATCTATCGGATTTTCCTTTGTTCCGTGACGGGGTTTTGCTTTCGCCTCGTCATTAGTAAGTTCACCTGTTATTCATTTCCTTTGACTATTTATACTCCGCTTCCTGCCTCTCTCGTTGCTTCCATGTTATTCCACGTAATATTCGAGCCGGTAAAAAAGGTATAGGAGTTAGAAAGCTAGTTTAAAAAAGAAAGGGTTAGGAAGTTTAGAAAGTAAGCAAGTCTCTTTTTTGCTCTGAGTTCAGAGCAGAGGCTTTCTCGTTTCTTTTGGTTTTCCTTTCTTATCTAAGAGTGCTCTTTCCCAAACAGTTTGGGGTTCTGTTGAGCTCTCTGTTTTCCTTTTTGTTTCGCTCCACTAATAGGAGTTAGATAAGCGTATAGCTTATTTCTTTGTATTTTGCTCGGAGATCGAGTTCCTCGTTCTTATCGCGAGGTTATTTGTGTTCTGTTATTTTCCTCTATTCCACTACGGATTATTGTCCGTCTCAGTGGTGTTCTTTCGAACACTTTCAGATTGCACAGCTATCGCATCTGGACTTCCAATATTTCCTCCGTGTCTCTGACACAGAGATCCCCCACAGTAGTTGGATTGATTTTGAGGTTTAATTACAACCGCTTTATTATATGTTATATAATCATTATATGCTACCTCTTCAAAATCCACAGACAAGTATAGCCTACGAAAGACACGCTGTGAATGACGCTGGACTGAACAAGGACGTTCCTTTGCCCAATACGTTGCCTCGATTCCTCCGTCCTCATATATCATCCGTATGTTAATATTTGGTAGCTACTTTTTTATAAAAGCAATAACACACGCACATACACATTCTCTCTCTCTCGGTTGGTTGACAGCGTGAAAAAACTAATCATTTGTTATCACAGTTTTTAAATAAAAGGTGGCTGATTTTTACATGTTCATATTTGGTAACTGTTTTAGAAAAGCAATAACAAAACACTCACAATGTCAATTGACATTGTACTGTATACAAAACTGATTGGTTGACTTATGTAAAAAGATTTATTGTAATCAGTTGTTTTCACAGTTTTTGAAGAGAAAACAAAGACAATGGAGCAAAATAAATTTAGATACATTTTGAGTAATGGCATTACTTTTCTAATGATCACTGTAGATATAGTGATAATATCGTTATTGCAACATTTTTTGCCATGATAATCGTATTGTGAAAATTTTATATCGTGACAGCCCTAAATCCAACTCCAATGTACTTTGTCCTTTATTTGACAGAATGAAGCATTTTGTTAGTCACACAACAAATATTGATTTGGTCTCTTTCTTTCTACTGCTTCCGTCCTTCCATTTTCAGTGTTTGGCTCTCCAGTTACCCGTGAAACATAATAAGATGTTCTCCTGACATAATTTTATTACAATCACAAAAACACTTCTCAGTTTCTGAGAGGAAGTCACACACAACTGGGTAGCCAGTGACTACAGCCTGACATGTACATTTCTCATTTTCAATTAAACATGATGCACTCTGCATTAAACAGCTGGAAATAAATATTAGGATTCAATTAGCGCAGGGGGAGTACAAGAATTAGTGGGAAGTGAAAATTATTTGCTGGCACAATACTCTTCTTAGCAACAACAGATCAGCATCACTATGGAAACAACTGCCATCACAAGCAACGGCAATATATTTTGATCACGACATGTTTAAATATGAATTCCCTTTGTAAGGCACTGACATAATCTATGTACACAGCGGTGTGGCAACTTTAGGGGGCCATGCTAATAAGAATAAAATATAATGAGCGTGTCTTTCCAGTGGCAGTTTAAGGCAGGTACATCGGTTATCATCCACCTAGAATAGAAGGATGCAATAAGCAGATGTAATAAATGTAACATGGAACCCTGCTGACAGGCATCAACGATGTTCCTTGCACAACGCAACAGCTCTCGTCTATGGTACTACATGTGTGGAAAGAGATGGGGGTGGCTCGGGGAAGGGGATGGATATAATATAGAGGGGTACAAACTTATTAGGTAGAATAGATCCAGTAAGGGAGATGGGGGTGTGGCTCTCTATGAAAAAACAATTCCAGGAATTGACCAACTCATACCGAGTGAGCAGGGGCACTGCCAGGGATTTCGGGCCCCATGAAGCGATTCCACACCCCCATACCTGCAAAATTATTGTAACAACACTTCCAGTCAGTATTACTGAAACAAAGTAACAGAAGCTGAAACACAGTGGAGGTTTTTTTGTGCCTAAACGATTTTTTTTTTTTTTTTAAATGTTTTGCCAAGATAAGGAGACTGAATTTACAGTGATTCGTGTCTCCTGGGATTTTCCAGAACACAGAACGTACAAAATCGTCGTTTTGATAGATCATGTTTTGTGTAATTTGATACAAAATAAAGAACCATTGTCGCGATAACGTTGGAATCATAAAATAGATAAAATCGTGAGTTTTAACACTTTCAAATGGTGTATCGTGTTACCAGATTGATTGAAAATTTTTAATAAAATAAACTACTTCCAGCCCGAATACGGGAGGACGCTAGTTAAGGGGTTAAATATTGACTGTCACTTTGACATAGTGTGTCAAATACAGACTATAGGCTAGTTTTTATTACATATAATGATAATTTTATGTGGAAAGAAAATTACAGTATTGAACAATGTATTTAACGATGATCTTTTTTCATTATTAAAAAACTTCCAACGAAGCTCATGACATCAAGGTTGTGAAAAACTCAAGTTTACATGCACATCATTATTCGGAAAACTTAAATATTCGGGTACAAGATACAGTGGCAGCCCATGTAAACATTTTATTCCGAAAAGCAAAAGCCACTGAAATATTCTCAAAAAATATGCAAAATCCAAATGAAATGGGTTGCATATGCCAATAATAAACTGAAAATGAAAAGCATGTAAACACATTCTGTTTACAGCTTAAACATGGACTGTGCATTTACAGATTCACAAGGTCTTGGGTGTTGAAGTTAGCCAGCTAATTCCATGGCAAGTACGCTACTCTCACTCCTGGACAGACGAGAAAACAGAAATAAAATAAATAAACATTGTGCGATACATAGATGGCATTGAAATAGTGATTTGTTTAAGACTGTAGCAGACAAAATGAAAGATGCTGAGGTAGAAGACATCCTCTTATAGTAGGCTAACTGATTGTCATTCAAGACAATACTGCTCTCCTGCTTCCATTGAGAGTAGGGCTGGTTCATTGGGTGGGGTATAGGGTGACTGCTGTAACGAGCCTGAAGCTGATGATGAATCGGTCAGGCCTGGCACCAGGGACAACTCATTTAAACACTCACAGAATTTTCTATGTGAATATACGAAGTAGGCCAGCAAGCCTATTTCACTATGGAATTAGCTAACATGTTCATTTGCACCACTCACAGCCTAATGAACCCACCTTCTTTTCTCTCTCCTCTCTTTCTTTTCTCTCCTTCCGTGGAATCCTGATTTCACTTCAGGAGGAGACAGAGACATGACACATATTGTATTAACTCTTAATTCCCTGACTGGCAAGTGCTGCCGGAGGTTTGAGAGGGCAGGACTAAACCATTTCATGCATCAGACTGTTTTTGATTCAACTGTCTTCCATCTGGTGCAACCTCTTGCCGTATGTAAAGACAACAGCAACATGTTGTATTCCTAAATCTTATTTAGGAATACAGATTTACATCAACTAAATTTGCACCCTTGATTGGTATCAGAATGTAGTGGAGGGTAAACACACGTAAATATAGTTTACCCACCTTACCCTATGTCGCATTTAGCGTTTACACAGCTTTTGCATTGCGTTCATGCAGGAGAAATGCATAAAAATAAAACCTCTATGGTCTGGTTTTATTATGTGATAGGGGCAAAAAGTGCCTCTCACCTGTTTATCTGTGTGATTGAGTCAATGGGTTTTTGTACATGTGCTTGCAGAATTGACTTGGCAGCAATATGATGACTTTATTTCAGTTTAATTTGTCCATTTACTTTTGGTGCCCTAAACTGGGGGGGGACTATGTGTAAAAATGGCTACAATTGCTACATGGTTCACCCGATAAAATTAAATTTTAATTAAAATTAAAAGTCTGCACTTTAACCTCAACTTGCACTTTAACCTCATAGTCATTGTTCCATTTAAAAAAAATGTGTCACTGTGGGAGTGGCAGGTATGCCATCTGCCAAGTAACAGCTTGGTGGGGCATGCCCCATACCTATACAGCACCAAGAGTTTGGCACTTTTCAGGGTTTCCTACAGATATAACCACAATGACCACAGACTCTCAGCACTTAAAAACATTAACTTCTGTACATTCTCACCTCATGTAACCACACAAAATTCAGGCACAACTTCACACATCTACACAATAAAGCACCAAACCTATTTTTTGCATTTTTTTCCTGCCGAATTTTTGACCCATACCCTCAAACAATAATTCTACCAACATCCGAACTCCTAATGACAAGGTCCCATCATATGACTCAAGTATTGCACACAGACAAAGACAAAAGTCTTATTTTGCCCACTCATTCCTGTGAAACTGCTTTGGTCAGAATGTATGCTTTCCATGTGAGGGGTTAGGGGTTCAATCCCCGCCAGTTACCAAAGGGTAAACGAATTTTCGAGAAAAGCAGTGTTTGAAAAGCTCATGCTATGCTTTTCACATGTAAGAATGTTCTTTTCACATTAAAGAATGTATTTTTATTATTGCAAAGGTTAAAAAATTTCACAGTATTGACTGTTCACTGTTTCACCTAAAACAGGTGAAAGTCAGCCGACATAGTCCAGTAGCCTAGCAAACTCGTTTTTTTTTTTTTTTTACCGCAGGTCACATTCATACACTTAGTACGGGAACAAATATCAATTTGTCAGACACAGAAAATTACGTTTTTATGCAAAACAATCATCTGGTTAAGATTGCGTTGTTGCATTTATGTAAAAAAAATCAATAAATAACTGTGCCATTGCCTGCAATGTAATTTGAAAGACTGTGTCACAAGTCTCAATCTCAGACAAAAGCCACCACGGTCCCGTAGCCTATCCCTACCACCATAGATAACGTTACAATACCAGAAAAAACATCCATGTGTGTGCGTTATCCCCTCGTGCTTAGTGTGCCTGGCTTTTATGCTGGAGTTCCTAAGTTCGAGCCTCGGCAAGGATTTCTTTATTTATTTTTAATCATGTTACTTTTAACGAGGCTACTGCAGCTATGCAAAACGCCAATTATTTTGCTAGCTATGTCAACATATAACACATTAGTAGCTCTAGCGTGTATACAACCCTGTAAAACACTGTCATTCTATGTCTTTCTTTCAGATAGAATGTATGTGTGTTCGCATGTAACCTATTGTGCAAGCATGTCTCCCTACAGATTTGGTTCATTCATTTATTTGCATCATCATGATCTCTGGCTGTATTGAATGAATGACGCATCTATTATACACGTAATATTAGTTGGCAACAGGTGGTGGTGTTGATTGTATTTTATTAGATATTACATACACAGTTAATCTACAAACTGATATTTTACAGTGTAATTGTGGGCTATCGGTAATAGGAGAGATGTTCTAATTCTCGTCAGGAGCAGTGTTATGGTTATGCAAAAGTCTGATCAGTAGGAGATTACATTAGTTTATTTTCTATCCGGACCACAGAACTGTTCTTACAGTTAGAACTGTTCTTATACAGTTACAGCTAGCACTGCTATATGCAGTATCAATGATAATCCTTCAAGTTAGCTGGAGAACTAGCATAAGTCATAGCCTACAGTAATATAGTTATAACTGTAATAATGATTGCATTGAGCCTACTAAGCCACACAAGCACGTAGCCTATGCCAGTAACGTTGTTACACACATGACCAGAGCATACTGCAAGATACATGTCGGACAATTTCACCATCTATGGCCACTTACATAAATGTGTTCATAACTTTTCAGTCTTTCTTTGAGCTAGAATGCATGTTAATAAAAATGGCAGGAAATAAAAATTGCAACAAGCTTGTACACATGAGCCATATATAACTGAGATGAATTAGTCACTCACACCTTCTGCTAATGAAGCTACCAATCTGTCTGTTGATATGCAGTGACATCAGCTATAACTCCTAAACCATTTTAACTATAGTCATGAAAGTTGAGCTGATGGGTGTTGCAGTAGCAGGTCCTCTAAAGTTCTATCATTGATGCATTTTTTCAGTATGGTCCAAATTAGATTTTAACACATGCATGGATCTCACTTAAAATTAATGACTACCAACTGTTGCAGATAATTACACTGTATGGTGTATAAACGGGCCAAAATTTGGGGATGTCTGTTGGTTCCCTTTACATGACAGTGGTCAATGGTAAATTCTAGATAATTCCAATGTACTGTCTTTGTTATTTTTGCACAAGGAAATATGGTGATAAGTTGTTAGCGGCTAATTATATACAGTTATAGGTATACAGTGCAGTCCAAAAGTCATTGTCAACTTTATTGATTTTTGTATACGCTAATTCTGAATTTGATGCCTGCAACATGCTCAAAAAGTTGGGACAGGGACAAAAAAAAAAACCCTGTTTGGAACATTTCACAGGTAAACAGGTGGTGCTATCATGACTAGCATGGGAATTGGAGGGTGGAACTTGATTAAGCTGTAAATTACACAGGAATAGTATGGAACCACATATGCTGCCAGATATGCAGTAAGATGGATGACTTGAAGGGTTCTTATTTTTCCATAGAGTTCAATAGGAAAACGAGTCAGGAGAAACAACCCTTCAAGTGATCCATCCATGTCAACTGCATATCTGGCAGCAGAGTGATGGTTTGAGGCTTGTTTGATACCTCAGACCCTTGATGACTTTTTCTTTTATTATTCTGTATTGGTTCAATATGACATGTAGAATTTATTTTATTGATTACAATTCTCTGTAAACATCTAGTTGCGATACATAAGATATAAATTACACAGGAATAGTATGGAACTAATGGTTGGCTAAATGGCTGTAAGTCATCAAGGGTCTGTGGTATCAAACGAGCCTCAAACCATCAGTCTGCTGCCAGATAAGCAGTATACATGGATGGATCACTTTATGGATGGATCCTGACTGATATTCCTACTGAACTCTATGGAAAAATAAGTCAGGAGAAACAGCCCTTAAAGTGATCCATCCATATCTACTGCATATCTGGCAGCAGAGTGATGGTTTGAGGCTTGTTTGATACCTCAGACCCTTGATGACTTTTTATTTTATTATTCTGTATTGGTTCAATATGACATGTAGAATGAATTTTATTGAATACAATTCTCTGTAAACATCTAGTTGCGATACATAAGATATAAATTACACAGGAATAGTATGGAACTAATGGTTAGCTAAATGGCTGGGGTCTGTGGTATCAAACGAGCCTCAAACCATCACTCTGCTGCCAGATATGCAGTATACATGGATGGATCACTTTATGGATGGATCCTGACTCATTTTCCTACTGAACTCTATGGAAAAATAAGTCAGGAGAAACAGCCCTTAAAGTGATCCATCCATATCTACTGCATATCTGGCAGCAGAGTGATGGTTTGAGGCTTGTTTGATACCTCAGACCCTTGATGACTTTTTATTTTATTATTCTGTATTGGTACCTGATGGTTTGAGGCTTGTTTGATACCTCAGACCCTTGATGACTTACAGCTATTTTGCCAACCATGTATTCCATACTGTTCCAGTGTAATTTACAGCTAAATCTAGTCCCACCCCCAGTTCCCATAGAGATCCATTCAAATGCAGAGAAGTTATAGTTTCGCTAAGAGTACCAAAAAATAAGATATCAAAAGTCTTTTGATGTTGTTGGGTCACAGACATAAGGAAGTCATGGCATGCAAAGGATATGTGACCAAATATTAAAAATTATTACTTTATTCTACATTATGTTAAACTGTCCAATATTTTTGAAAATAAATAACATGAGGCAGGTAAGTGACAGGAAAGCTGCTTTTGTAAAAATATTAGTTCAAAAGAGTATATATGTTCTATGAAACATGCTACTGAATCTTTCCCAGAATTTATTTTTTCTGTCCCTTACTTGATCAATGATTTCTCATGTTTCCCTGTATAATCCTGCCAGAGAAAGACAGAGGATACCCATGCGGCAAGAACAAAGGGCTGCTATAGTCAAACTAGTCTCTCCATCCCTGTTGAGAAGCCATTTGGAGCGGCGAGTGCTTTTTGCTCTGCAGCTGAGAACGACAGTGAATGACTATTTATAAAAACACTCAAGCCCACCAGGTGAATGTAGAACCGCTGTTGTCTCAGTAGCACATAAAAGTGCAATTTATGAAAACAATTATTTAGAATGCACACAGTTATGTAGGAATACCCTAACCCTCACTTATTTCTCTGTTTGGATGGCATAAGCTTCAGAACAACATTGGAATGATTGTTTGCAGTCTAACATCACTTCATACACCATGCAAGTCCGTCAAGTGATTACACACACTGTTGTACCCAATGAAGCCCAAAAAGCACTGTTACTGAACCTTTAAGGCTATGTATTGTGCTAACACATTCATAGACTAACAAGCTGCATTCCTTGGAAAATTGCACTGTACACTAAGGATTATGCGATGCATGAAACACTCAGTATAATGGCCTTTCCCACTGAAAACAAGGGTTCACATATTTAAGCAATATCACAGGAGAGGGAGTGCTGTTATACTGTATATCAGCACGGCTGTGATTTAGTCATAGGCACGAGGCCTATGGCTATATTCAATGAGGGAGAAACGGCTACTGAGAACGGTTACCATGGAGAAGCATCAAATTGGCACGCAAAACAAGCTTCATAATTAAACTTCATCATTATAATGACAAACAACAAAATAACTATGGAAATGTGTAAGGAAATGGTGACAATTTTGTCACCAAATATGTTTCTCTTACAAGTACAGTGACACTGTTTATTCCATTCCTAAAATAAATGTTCAAATTTCCCTCACACTGCAAAAAAACAAAAACCAGCTTAACAAGCATTTTAGTCTTATATTTAGAGTAAAAAACTTTTTTTTGCTAAAAAAGACAAAAAGATTGCCGATGAGGTTAGTTTTACTCATCTTGAAATTTGCCAATGGGGTGAGAATTTCACTTGTCAAGCAAAAAGCAACTTAAAACAAGCTAATAGAGAAAAAAAAATATTTCAGTCTCGTTACAAGAATAAAACACTTGTTAAGACAGACGTTTTCGGAAAACTTGTCGGAAAAACTTACATGAAAAATCGACTCTGGCTTAGTTCACACAAATGGCCGACGCGGAATATTTCTGGAACATCTACGGGTGAAGATGCATGCGTGAAAGGGTCTTTAGTAACCTATCAATGTATTTCCATTTGTCACCTCCTTTTAGGCAGTTTGGCTTAGTGTATAGTAGGCTTGTCACGGTGTTACTTCCCTCTAAAGTGTCATTGACATCAGTAATACCTTCTCTTTAAACCGATCATTTTTCTCAACGTGTTTTCATAAATTTTCCTGAATTGATTAACAAGTATGCCAATGAAAGATACATTGGCAGGTAAACACACAGCTCCTTTCTTCTTATTATGTTAGGGATAATGATAAATTCAATTTAGAAAAATCAGTTTTAATCATTAAGTACACACCACCCTGTGTAAAAGTATACACCACCCTGTTAACTACCACATTAGCTTTCAGCACAATCTGCAATAAAGGCTATCTATCTTTGTCATGAATAGCCTATTCTCAGAGTGTGGGTGCATAAAAGAGTACATGCATCAACAATTTTAAATAATGTCCTAAAATTGTGAGCGTGGCCAACTAAAATGATTTTATTACTCGCCTAATAGCCTAATTGAGGAGAACTGGCTATATGGTACTGAGTATTATATGAACATAATATAATGTGGTTATATTCATTTAATAATGTTGACGCTCTGCAGTTACATTACATTACATTACATTATAGGCATTTAGCAGACGCTCTTATCCAGAGCGACTTACACAGCATTTCTTTTGCATTTATACATAGTATCCATTAATACAGCTGGATATATACTGAAGCAACGCAGATGAAGTACCTTGCTCAAGGGTACAACGGCAGTGTCCAACCCGGGAATCGAACCTGGAACCTTTCGGTTACAAACCCAGTTCCTTAACCATTATACCACACTGCCGCCCGACGTTGCACTTTTATTTATTTTTGTTACTTTTTAATTGTAATTGAATTGTAAATACTGGTTTTGATGGCGTGGAAATTACTACACCAGTGTATGCCACCGGTGGGGGAAGGGAATATGGCTTTGCTGATCCTGGAGACAAATACCTTTGTGACAATCTTCAGGAATTATGGTTTTGTACTGACAGACACTGCTCTCAACTGCCAGATTTACAAAATCCTTTACTGTGGTTGACTGTTGTACACACACTTTACTGAAGTGACTGCCTACCTGGTCAAATAATGTTTTTATATTTTAATTTAAATTTAGCAACACAGAAGCACCATCACACAGATAATGTCCCTAGTTGTTTAGTTGTGTGGTTTGTTTTTGACATTGCAATATACTTTCTGCTAGACTGCATTAATGAGCAGGGTCCTGATGTATCACAAAGCAGGCTAAGTGGGTTAGCTGGATAAATGTGCTGGGTAAAGCCCGGAAGAGTTTTTTTGCTTCATAATGTAATGTTCAATGTTTTGGGGGTTTCTGGGTTTTACTCAGTTATCCAGCTAGCCCACTTAGCCTGCTTTATGACACAGGCCCCAGATTGACACTTGCGCTGAATGTTGTCTTGTTGAGGTTATTCTTGGTTCTCTTTGTAAGTAAATGCAATGTAAGCAAAAAACAATACCAAAAACACAGCATTCAGGTACAGTTTTATTTATAGTACAAGGCCTGAAAATATTGTTACTAGTTTTATTAGGTGTTTTAAATTACGCTTTAGGCTAATTGTATTCAGCCGATATAAACTATAGTATATCTGAAGCTGACAATCCTTCATGAAGCAGTTTCATTGCTTTTTGTCTTTCTGTTCCTGCATGATCTTATCTTTAATATAATTTTTTATATTATATTTAATAACATTAGTAATATAAATACACAACACATTATAGATACATTACATCCCTACATATACACAAAACATAGAGAAAAGTTATTTTCTATCACTGATAACAGACTCTCCTTTGTTATTTGACCTCTGTTAAGTCGTTCATTCCCCTGATACAGCTGGCCCGTGTCCCAGAGTGAGCCGAACCACTTTACACATTCTGTGGGTGGCTTCACAGAGCGTCCCTGTGAACTGGAGTGCAGGGGAACTAATGCCGCTCCTGCAGAAATACCTTGTGATGAGATAAAAAGAGGGGAGCTCATTGAGAATACAACATGCAAAAAGCCCCATTCAGTGTCAGAGCAGACGCTTTCTGCAGAGTGGGCAATTGCACAGAGTCGTTATTTGAAAAAGCACACTAAGTGAGCAAAACATTAATGTCACGTTGATGGCCTTGAATATTTCAAAGCACTCACAGAGAACGAGTAGCACATGAGCATAGCTATCACTTTTGACATGTGCATTTGACCTCGTTTTCACACTCACCTGCATGCTTGTTTACCATAATCTGAATCATAATCACAAACCACAGTGAATTACCTTTAATATAATTCCCCCAAGCAGAAAAAATGCATACTTTGCATTTATTGCTGATTGTCTTTTTTCTGTATTTATTTCTCATTTTTAATTAAAACAGTTTACATTGATTATTAAGAATTTAAAAGTTTACAAACACATTATGAAAGACATACAAAAGACATTTTTGGAGGTCTTATCTATAATGTTATACAATTTAACATGTGCTACGACTACGACTTAATTTTCCTGTTTATTTTTACTTGACAATTAAAAAGTTTAAACACGCTTTCAACCAAGAATATAGAAAATCATAAAATAGGAAAATGTGTTTTTTGCTGCTGCTTTACTCCTAAAATTTGGTATGAAACACTGCCTGCCTTTGTTAAACACCTGTAACCTTTTTACAGTTTTGTCCACTAGTTAGCAAGCTATCGCCATTTATAATAGAGGTTACTTTAATAGTTACAACAAAATTGAATTGCCAACATTTAAAAAGCTCACAAGGCAATGTTTACGTGTAGTTTACATAACTGGAAAATATTGGCATATTAATGTTTGTAGTTCTACCAACTGTTCATAAATCACCACGCTTACAAAGCCTATATTTAAAAAAAAAATGTTTTACTTGCATTATTTTAACAACAAACTTGCTTCTACAGTCAGATGGCCTTTGTGAAAGGCCGTGCTGCAGTGTGGTAAATGCTGGGTAGTTTGACGCGCTGGTTACTGACGCTGCAGCTGGTATGTTCAGCAGTCTCAACCAAAGAGCATACATCAGAAATGGAGATGGCAGGAGGGGCCAGGCAGTGAAGCCTAGAAATTAACAGGAAATGGCTTCCACTGCGCATGTTGAGTGCAAAGGAGCTTTCTGCCCATTTAATTCAAAGAAGAAAACAAAGGTGGTTTCATGACCAAAGAAAAACCCATCAGTCAATTTTTTCTGATCATAGATTTCATTATGTGTAGCAGTTTGTGAAACAACGATTGTTTTAGTCCAGAAGTTCTGGGAAAATATTTATTCAAATTACAGTACTAGTCTACATTGTCCTAAAAAAATTAACATATTTTGACAATCTGCCTTTTATATGAAACGTAAAGATCGTCAATCGAGTTTCAACATACCATTAGGGGAAGTTTAATTTCACCTTCAAATGTCTGTCTTCACCATGCGCAGTACAGACTTCCTTCCGGGGCTTCACAGCTTAGGTTGACTGAGGGCATGCTTTTCTGTATAGTTAAGTATGCATATTGTCTATGGGCTTTTCTGTATAGTTAAGTATGCATATTGTCTATGGGCTTTTCTGTATAGTTAAGTATGCATATTGTCTATGGAATTTTCTGTCTAGTTAAGTATGCATATTGTCTATGGGCTTTTCTGTATAGTTAAGTATGCATATTGTCTATGGGCTTTTCTGTCTAGTTAAGTATGCATATTGTCTATGGGCTTTTCTGTCTAGTTAAGTATGCATATTGTCTATGGTATCGACCGAATGTTCTCCTCAAAATCGTCTGGGCAAAAGTGCCTGATACACACATTCTTTCTCTGTGTTGCAGGTGTATCTGGAGCATATTTAGTGTTCCTAATTGCAATCAGCCACCGTTTTTTCTCTAATCTTGCGGTAGCCGGTAAAACTGGAACATGCGCAGTAGTTTGGGGCTATATCTCTGCACTCAGTACATGTGGAGAGTTGGCTGAAAGCTCACGTGTGTGTTTTTGAGACACAAGTTAAACCACGTCAACAAAATGTTTCAAAAGAAATCTAAAGCATGGTTTAATTTGACCAGAATTTATGCCAAATATGCAATATATGCATAAAGGGAATCTCTACAGAGACTGGCAATACCTTTTATTGAAGCATTTGACCGTGCACGGCATAAATTTAAGAGAAGAGAGAGGCACCGGGTTTAAGAAGACCACCAGACCACAGCCAGTCAAGTCCTCTCAGCTTTCAAGTCCGCCTACACAGTCTTCAAAATCCCATGCTGATGGTGATACTGTGACTGGGATTTTAGCAGGTGATACTGTAATTGGTGCAGTGACTTTAGCTGGGACCCATGTAATGTTAAATATTGTTTAGTGTAGCTTTTGCTTAAAGACAGCGAAGTCAAAAGCTGAAACATTTTCCGATTGAAAGTATTTGATCAAATAACATGCAAGTTAACCTGTTAAAATGTGCTTATCCATTAGGCTGGCTAAATAGCTATCTTTTTTCTCTGCCCCTGACCAATTGTGCAGCAGTGAGCATTGGACACTTGGAACTCGTCTGTCATGTTAGTTTTCATAAATCTTTATTCATTGGTATTACACAGTATGTTGAAACAGAACTTAAAATTGTGTGAAATGTTTTTAAATGTATTTTGTAACACTGATTCTGATTTGGGTGTGTAAAAATTCCAAGGAGCAAAAAAGAAATACATAAAATAAGAAAAAAAGAGTAAATGTGTCATGTAATCTTCTTTTTGTAAAAATTGATTTTTTTAAAAGCTGGATTTTTACATTTTATTTTAAAGTAGTATATGACTTAACCCAATACAAAAAAAAAAAAAGGTTAAGAAAAAAGTATCGTTCAGGAGCCAATATCGAAGTCAAGGTATCGGTATTGAAAATCTTTGAACGATACCCAGCCCTAGTCACCTCACATTCCATTCCCTTCTGTGACAAACTGAGAGAGATTTGTACTCAGCTCTCTGTGCATCACCTGCCACGGATGTCACCCAGGTTTATATGTTTAATTCCTGCTAATATAGTTACAGGCTCACTTCTTTTTGGCCCTGTCCATTTTACTGACCAATATCTAGCCATATTGCTTTTAGGACACGAGACAAAGCATCCAAATGCAAGACATTTGGTCGGTCTTGGTGTCAATGGAACAAACACCAAAACCCAAGAACTGCCTTTAAAAACATGTATTTTGCTGCTGACTGAGCATGGCCCCTTTTCCCAATAATGAAAGAATGTAAGCCATCACCATGGTACTAAAGCTGCATCATCGGCTGTGTGTGTCCCAATGTGATCTTCTGTACAATCATACTTGATTTGTGAGCACTCACTCACCCGTCATTGGAAATGTCTCAAAACACTGTACACGTGCAAATAAATAAATAAAGCTCACCCTTGTTTTCTAATAATTCATATTCGGGTGGTTTATTTCTTAAACCTGCGATTAATGACAAACATTGAAGGAACCCACCTATACAAGAGAAGCCTGTTATTTATGGATTCCTAATCTCAACATAATGGTTTTTCATAAAGTTATGATTTCAAGCCAGCTGCCGCACTTGCACACAAACAGATTTAATGGCCATGCCGGTGAAACTCTGATGAAGGAGGAGAACTGAATGTGTTGATGGGGACATTATTTTAATATTTGCCCTCTGTAACTAAGGAATATTCATGTGTCCAATACATTATCCATGTTCGTTCCGAGAAACAGAACGGGCTTTTATCGACAAACAAGTTGTTTTACCTTTATTTAATGTTTTACTTTTATTGATTTTTGTAAATATACGTTAATTCCAGATTTGATGCCTGCAACGCATTCCCAAAAAGTTGGGACAGGGGCAAAAAAAAGGCGGGAAGTAAAAAAAAAACACCTGTTTGGAACATTCCACAGGTAAACAGGTAATGCTATCATGACTGGACATAAAAGAATATGAAATATCTTATGTTAAGGTACTCTTACAAGCGATACTATAACCTCTATGGATTTGAATGGATCTTTATGGGAATTGGGGGATGGGACTAGATTAAGCTTTAAATTACACAGGAATAGCATGGAACCACATATGCTGCCAGATATGCAGTAGGATGGATCACTTGAAGGGTTCTTATTTTTCCATAGAGTTCAATAGGAAAACGAGTCAGGAGAAACAACCCTTAAAGTGATCCATCCATGTCTACTGCATATCTGGCAGCAGAGTGATGGTTTTAGGCTTGTTTGATACCTCAGACCCTTGATTACTTTTTCTTTTATTATTCTGTATTGGTTCAATATGACATGTAGAATTGATTTTATTGATTACAATTCTCTGTAAACATCTAGTTGAGATACATAAGATATAAAACATTATATGATTACCTGCAAAGTACTACTGTCTTGTTAAATGCAATGGGGCTGCACCTCTGCAGATGGAATTGATCAAGACGATAGATCTTACTGTGTACTCACAACTGAACACATTTAAGCTGTTCCACGGCATTTGGTATTACTATTTTATGATTTCATGACTGAGGGTTTCACATAGATAAAGAATTCTTATTTACAATGCAACATTTTCTTCGCCTCTGCTTGCCGGGAGTAAAGTGGCTGATGTGGACTCTGTTGGGGATCAAGGCAGGAAAATAGCTGGCTAGTGAATAAAGGTTTGAAGACTGTGGTCAGCTTTCTCATCTAATTAAACCTAAAGGCAGAGAGCAACCCCATGACGTATGGATGCCTGTGGTTTTCAGACACAAACAAGGAAATAAATATATGTCTGCACTTTTTTTGTTGCATATTTACAGTAAATCAATGTTTGCTGTTAGAATAGTGAGAGGCTGATTGATTTCTTACGTTTGCACATTAAGGTCCACTGCACCAGCCAGAGGGCGTGACGCCCCTTTCTCCCACAAATGGGAGTTACGGAAAACCGCAACCTTCCCCATGTAACCTTTGAGATTACTTTTCCACCTCTTTTCCCATAATCTGGGACACTGGAAAGTAACAACCTTCAAAATTACGCAAGATCAGACCACAGAACCGGCTCGTGACGCCGTCTCCATCTGAAGAATGAAAGAGTCAGAGCATTGCATAAATGCTTTCTTTAAGCTGCCTGCAAGCTTCTGGCCTGACGGCCAGGATGCAGCAGCACCTCAACAGACAGCATGCTTAATGATGGCCTCTTAAGTGCCTTCTTTGCAAGCTCGACTGGAGCTGTGGCTCCTCCGTCGCCCTCACCAGTCTTTTTTTTTTTTTTTGCTTCTCCAAGGCAAGTCTGAGCCATGTTAGAAAGTGGACTCGAGATATAATAGGCTATGTGAGTTTCAAGTGCAGCGGGTTGGAACCAGGGCAGGCCTGGAAATGGTGACTTTTCAGCATGAAACATGAACAGCCACAAAACTCATATGATGACTAAAACTGCTTTTGTTTTCTATTTCTTAGCAATAAAAAGTAACATGTTGGCGCACTGCATGGTATGACTGTCATTAATATATTTTTAATTGTACATTGTCCCTGTTGAATTAAAAAAATTACCTCCAGAGTCATTTGAATGTCTCCGTTTTGCTATCTTGCTTTGAGCTATAACATTTTAGATGAATTTTTCCCTGTACCTTTCTTCCTTTGTGATGTAACTGCTGCTATTTCAGATTTGCGGCTGTCAGGAGAAATTCTAGCATGCAGCTGCAGACTAAGGACTGTGGCACGGTTTGTTGCAATTTAGTATGTAGGTGCGTGATAACTTTGAGTAGCCATTAAGTAGTAACCACTGGATTACCTTGTGGTCGCAAGTTGCATTTCACAAGAAATTGACTGGTGTTGATCTAGAAAGGAGAAACATTGCTCCAGATGGAAAAAATCTCATTTCCATACAAAGGAGAAAAAAAGCTTGTAGTGGAACACTTCCCCTTTGCAAAATACAGATTAGGTATTTCAGTTTTATTTTCACACAAGAGGTTTACAGCAGCATTAGTAGTGATGCCAATTGTGCACGCCTTTGTCATTGCAATGACTGAGAGGATACTCCATGCAGATTCGGACTAATGTGACAAAGCAGAGAGAAGGCTTACTGATTTCCTCCCATCGTCAGTGTGTGGTTATGATATCCATTTCACTCAATGAAATAAGCTTTCAGCAAACGGTAGTGGGGGCAGATTAGTTGCATGTGGAAAGACAAACGTATGGCAAGAATGGCGTCTACCTCAGATAACGGTAACAAACAAGCACTGGCTGAACCATACATGGGATTCCTTTAAAGCTGAGCAAAGAAATTGAGGGTAATGTTATTTGTGACTGTCTGCACACACACCTTTCAGAAAAATCCTCGCCACTCTATTTATGAATGCAATTTTTTAGAAATGGAAAACAGCGAGGCTGGCTTCGATGGATGGCGCAAGCGTCATTTAAATGCCGTTCAATTCTTATGCATTCAATTCTTGCACATACACACACTTCACTGGAGGGTTCATATACTGTATGCCTGTGTTCATAAACAGCCCTTCACTGGAGGGTTCGCATGGGTTCCTCTTTCTGAGAAATGCAATTTAGAGAGAACAGCTCGGTTCTTCAAAAAATTACCCCCATGATGAATTACCTGCGTGGTGAAGATGCCCACACATCCCTTGTTTGTTCTTGTTTTCGTTTGGTGGCTAAATATATTCATTTATAAATGTGAAGTCAGACAGTGCTGCAGATGGATCCCTCTGAAAATCTGGGTGTTCCCTTTCATAAAAATCAAGTTTATAGATCTGTGAGAGAGCATGTGTGTGAGTGTGAAAGTGTTTTACTCATATCATCTATTACACTCATATAGAATTTTATAAGTTGGTTATTCTACTATTATTCTACTATTACCACGACAACAATACAAAATAAAATAAGTGGGAAGCATCTCCTTTTGAAGTTTGACATGTAAGTTGAGGACTGAGGAAAATCATTATTATTTTATTATTTGTTTTCTAATTTTATAAATAACTTTTACCACCCTTTGTATAACTTACCTTCAATATAATCTCAATATTTCTAGTCTAGATTTCAGACCACATCATAAAAACCCCTCTTTATATTCAAGCATGACTTTTTCCGCAAGCTGCCATGAACAATGGTTTCAGTATAGGAAAGTGAATGTTTGGAGAAATGTAAATAATTTATCCTCTGTTAATATATTAGTAGTCAGTTCATCAAGTGTTTATAGGCAACTCAAGGAGACATCACTGCTTTTTCAGTCAATTTGAATGGTCACATTTCTTCTACAGTGATGATGTTTATCCACTTGCTCACCATGTATAATATATGACCGTCAGCCTTGGACTGTCAAGCTAATGAATAAAGTCTTTGCTTGCTCTGCCCCCACATGGGTGATACTGATCCTGAATGTGTGTCCTCTCACAGCATACTCCACCAATCACAGCTTTTAATAATATCTTTGGATTTAGACTTGCAATAAACTCTATGAGTGACTGACACCAAAATACTGAAGCTGCTGTGTGTTTGACGGCGGTTTTTCAGGTAGACGGCATCGGTGGACAAGTAGACGTGTCTTAATGGATCTAGTCGTGCGGTGAATCAGAAACACAGGCAGATGTGACAGACTACTTGGTTGTATCAGCAGTCAAGACTGTGTTATAATGAGTGATTCCCTAGAGCTAAAAATCTGACAAGGATAGGGGCATGACCTTCATTATTTTTTGTTTGATTTTAGTGGATGACTAGTGTCAGTTTTAACAGTAAGGCGATTTTACATTATGCAAATCACTAATGAAGATGCCCTCAGTAGCCATAGCAAGCCTTATGGCCTTATACAAACCCCAATTCCAAAAAAGTTGGAATTTTACATACATTCTTTTTACATATATTTCATTGAAAACAGTACAAAGATAATATATTTCATGTTTTGCCTGATCAACTTTATTGATTTTTGTAATTATACGCTAATTCTGAATTTGATGCCTGCAACACGTTCCAAAAAAAGTTGGGATGGGCAAAAAAAAGATGAAAACATTCAATATATTTTCTGTGTACTGTTTTCAATTAAATATATGTAATAAAAAATTTAATCACCCTTTTATGTGCATTTTACATGCTGTCCCAACTTTTTTGGAATTGGGGTCTGTATATTTTTCTGTAAGAAAGAATCCAAAAACAACTGTTCAACAAGGTATTGGAAAAAGAAGCAAAAAATCTGCTTGGAGGCAGCTTTCTCATCCAAATATGAACCCTATGTGGGTTTGTTAGTTAATCTGATACTGTGTGTGTCAGAGTGTGAGTCAAACTCGCTCTGATTTCACCATAGCATAAGCTTTCCAACAATATTCATGGCCCTACAAACTGCATCAAAGCGAGCAGCAAGCATTTTTCTCGCCCAAGTCAATTAAAACAGCCATTAACCTTGAAACCGATTGCATCTACTTCATAATGATGCCATTATCCTTTTCTGTTTACCAAACTGAACTCATTAGCGTTTAAAATATGACATATCGTAGGTTAGTAAATGCAGCATCCAATTTAGTGATCTTGAGAGAACATGCTATATGATTTGGGAGACACAGCTCACTCAAGGACCTTTACTGCATCACAAAGATGACAAAGGGGAAGGGGTTATTACAATGTGTACCGCTGGTAAAGCAGACAATAATGCAGAAATGTCTGGGTGAAACACTTGGCCTCTATAAACTGTCGCCTTACTTCGCCCGTCCTCTTCACTGGTTCTATTTTGCTGATAGATAAAGCTCTGGGCCAGAATTTACAGGAAGTCAGAAAGCACCTGGGCCATATGCTCACAGTCCCACTGCTTCTAAGAGGCAAGTGGTGGACAGTTTACATTGAGATAAGCACTGTTTGAGAGTTTTGTCTCTTTTAAATATCCTTTCAAATCAGAGAACAATGTTTTGTTTGAGAGCGGCACATTGCTGATATTGTGAATGCATATTTGAATGCATACTGCCCTTACTTCAATGATAGTCCCTGTAATTGTTTGAGATATGTAGTATTTTTAACATGACTGCACACTTTCAGGAAAGCTACCGTACTAGCTAATCTTTGCTATGTTGATTGCCAGCACAGCGTTCTCATTCAGCATGTTGTCCTTAATTAAATCCTTTCTATGAGCAACGTGGCTCAGAAAGGACTCTAACAAACGGAATTGCCAGCCACCAAACTGTGATGTCACATTAACTTTGGATAGCCTGTTGACTGAAAAATTGGTCAGACGTTGGTCGTTTCCAACAATAGAAGTCGATTGATGTTTTTGTTACACCATTGTTGTGGGGAGCTATTGGACAAGCAGTTGAAGGAAGGGGGCAGGAGATGGAATTCTCAGACTGATATTGTTTACTGAAACACATTAAATCAGGTTTATCAGAGATGCAGCTCGCACATACAAAGCCATTCACTACTAGTGCAGCAGAGAGGTCTGTCCGACTTTCCGTTTCACTTTTAAAAAATGTAAATCAAAACAGCTATACTATCAAAACAGTCACAATGAATAGATCAAATAACTAGCTAACATTGTTTAAATATGTTGCCACTGTATTATCAACACATTCACAAACACAAAATCCTGGAAACAAACAGTTAAACACCTTAGCTGTCAGTAAAGCATTAATATTGGAATTATGAAAGTTTATGACAGGCTACAGATGGTTTTAGTTTTTTTCACTACAGCCATTCATTAAGCGGGGTAATCTTGTTTTCAAACAAGATATAACAATTATCAGTCTACGTTTTCAGCAAAACAACAATTTATGCATAAGAGGTCATATACTTAACACCTACAAACACATTATAAATGATAAAACATTATGTGGCCAAATAATGGAAATTAATTACATCTAACTTATCTCTCTCCAAATCCAATTACAATAGCTTCTGCTTTCAAAACCTTGATAATACTATAGAATGGCAAAACTGCAACCTATACAGTCATTATAAAGTTCCAAAACTATACATATCAGTATTAACCTATTATGATGGTATAATATATAGTTGTTTTACCTGAAACACATGAAATCAGGTTTCTCAAAGATGCATCTCACACATGCACAGCCATTCACTACTAGTGCAGCATAGAGGTCTGTCCTTGCCAGACACTAGAAGGAGAATAACTTCCAGTTGCCTTCAACAGTATTGCTCAGTATTATGGAGGGGCCAGTCAATCAAATGGGGTGTGTAACAAAAGTAGCATTCAGAACGAGAACAAAATAAATAATTCAAGAGACCGAAGAAAGTGGGTCACAATATGTATTCTGTGGAAAAACAATATAGAAAATAATTAGTGTTCTGAGATCCTGATTGTCTCTGGTTTTATAATTGGATATTAACTATGGATTTTACCTACAAAATGAGAATAGCCTAAGTATTTAAAGCTGGAGTAGGAAACTTTTTTTATTTTTTTTATTTTAATATCGGGGAACGGTCATGCTTAGCTGGTAGCTACTGTGAGAGAACTCCAGCACCACACACTGTTTATACCCTCAAATTATGCATTCTAAAACCAGGGAATCGGCCAGAATTAGTTGGTTTAACAAAGCGGCTCATGATGTCAAAAAGATAGGCCGGTTCACATCGTGAACCAATCAACAATGAGATTGACCTTGCATGCTACAGTACAGCTAGATGGAAAATAATGTTTTGTGAGTTTCACCCACTCTGGGGTCTTTATAAAATTGGCGAGCTATATAATTCAGCTAGCCATCACTGTCTAGTAAAACTGGCTTGCTGAAAGATTAGCTCCTTTATTTGATCTTTTATTCAGTTATGAAAACCAGAATAAAGGTCATATTGCAACGTCCAGCAGAGTACCAAATTGGGGTTAGGTGTATCGGCAACTGTAAGTCTGGGATAGGAGGGTAACCTTGTTCAACATTTTATGTGTATTTCACTAACGTTAGCTATCGAGAACCATCAGGTAAATAGCTACTTTAGACTAGTGAACTTAGAAAAACAATCACTTCATTAGCTACCACACTCAGTGACTAAATGGAAAAGGTTTTGAAAATGAGTCTGCCCATCTCATTATGTCTCCTCTGACCTCTCTCATTATCAAGGTGTTTTTGCTCACAGTACTGCTGCTAATTGGATGTTTATCGCATCATTCTCTGTAAACTGTATTGCATAAAAATCCCAGGAGGTCAGCTGTTTCTGAGATGCTGAAACCACCATGTCTGGCACCAACAATCATGCCATGGTCAAAGACGCTTAGATCACACGCCTTGCCGATTTAAAGCATGTCTGCATGCTTTATAAATGTTGAGTTGCAGCCACATGATTCATTGTTTGGAGGAGCAGGCTATTTGCATTAACGAGCAGGTGTATCTAATAAAGTGGCCACTGAGTGCATATACAGTATCTCAACAAAAAATGCTTTCAACGTACAAAAATACCAAGTTAAGTACGTTTTTGTAAGTTTTAATGAATTACTACTTAATTACAGTGGTTTGTATGCATGAGTAACGTGGCATTTTTGTCCGTTGAAAATGCTTTTTGTTGGGATAGATACTTATTCTACGTTTCAATTTGAAACTTGTAAATTTTGTAAAATTTACTTGACAACCAAGTACAAACATATCCCTTCTGGTGTACAAGTTTGAATTACTACATTCTCCTCAGATGGTAATATGGAAAAACCACAGGGCCAAATTACATTAAATAATTTAGGAAACATTGGGTAGCATTCCTTTGGAATAGAACTTGTTTAATTTGTGTGAGCTAACATAGCCAATATTGTACATGCAACTTGGCCTCATTTGATATCAAGACTTGTAACATCAGGCTGAAACTTTCCCAGTTTGAATTAATGACTTACAGAGTGCTTTGTATGCGTGAGTAACTTGGTATTTTTGTACATTGAAAATGTTTCTTTTTGAGATATAATTTATTTTGTACTGTGTTTGTTATGAGTGTATGATAATGCATATGAATGTATGAACCATAAAATAATGAAATCTAGAGAGATACATGCATACACAATACATGCAAACACACCTACTAGCTCCAAGAAGCACATACAGTAGGCCTAGATTCATTAATTTTTCCTTTAATATTTTTTTTAATGGATTATGGCAAGCACTGTCATTGTGAGAGCTGGCATCAGGTTGGCATTTAGTGTTTGCTAAATGCGCGCAGCTATATTTTGGTCTCTGTCAGCTAGATCACGGTGCACAAACCTTTTCAGCAATGACCCAAGGAAATCAATCCATACTTTTCGTGACCCCTAATGTAATTTTTATTAATTAACAATTAATTGTTAAACTGCTGACAATAGTCATGTTTTACCTAATACCTAAAAGCTAAATGATGGGACAAAGTTACTGAAATTAGCAGGCAATTAATCACAAAAAGCATAGTGAAATTACCAGACGTTTATGCCCTATTCGCACTGGACTTGTATTACGTGCAACTACAGGGTTGGATACACTTCACTTTCAATTTAGTAAATTCAGGAGTAGGCTAATTACTTTTAATAACATTTGGCATAAAAACCGCCATTTTGGTGTCAAAATTTGCATTAATAATTTCTACCGCAGCCTCGATAATTCTCCATCAGGAAATATACAGAGCAATACATGAAAAAAACATCTTTTTCTGCAGGAGAAAATAAATAGCCCCTAAAATTACTGAGATGCCGATTCACACGGGACTAACATCTGTGTTTTGCGAAATATGGTAGGTAGCCTAATTTGCGGTGGAATTTTTACTTGACAAATTACGGTCTTGGCAGATTTCCACAGAATTAAGATCACAGACAACCTAACATAGGAAATAGGCTACTAGTCCAGTGTGAATAGGGCATTGGACTTTATCAATGAAGCATAGTAGGGGGAAAGTCATCAACTGCCAGGCAGACAACCATAGGATAAAAACAAAACATTTTTTCTCATTAAAGGTGCAGTAGGAAAAAAATTTTTTATAGAATTTTGGCAAAATGACAAAATTTGCTCATTACATTCCAGCAGCTATCAATAAATCAAGTGTTCTGTGAAAAAATCTGGTTTCTGTGAGTGTCCTGGGCTCTGTACTAGGCTGTCAAAAAATCTCAAGCCGGTCTTCCAAAAACCAACCAATCAGGGCTAGCTATGTAGCTACCAATCAGGGCAACTATCTACAAGCAAAAGATCCTCCCCGTAGAATAAACCCCTCTCTGTCTGCCTGTCTCCGCACGTGCACTGGAGCGTAATTTGGTGGGAAGGGCTTAGAAGAGAGATAGGAGGGAGGAGTGCAAAAGGGGGAAGTCTTTTTGCCTTGTATATTTTCAACTTGCCTACTGCAGCTTTAATGTTACGCTCATCGTCAATGCATCTCATTTTGTTGGGACGTAGCCAATTAGCCACTTATGCATTTCTGAATAAGAAACTTAAAACAACTTAGCTAATATTTCAATACAGCCAATATTTCTATAGCCTACAGATTTATTTTTTTGATGTCAAAAGCACAAAAAGACTGGATTGCGATGATTAGCTAAAGCTGTTAACTATCTTATCTTGTAATAAACAAAAAAGTAATTAAACAAAACGCATCAAGGCACTGTTACCAACGTTTTGGCAAATTGGCGCTATATCCTGTGGAGTGCGGTGAGTCTAGAAATGACGCGCTAAAGTCAAGATTAAATAAAGTAGGCATTTACGTGATCATATGAAACACATTAAAAAAATGTGTTTTAAGTAATTTTATTTTTTTCTATTTATTTGTACACATGCAGAAAACAGTAATAAATACTAACACTTCATATAGGCCTAATTATATTTGAATGTTGCTGTAGCCTACACAATTCCGCGACCCAATAGATATCTCCCGCGACCCACAGTTTGTGTACCGCTGAGCTAGACAATAGTCAAGTGGCAGTGGATTTGAATACCGTGGAGGGCTTGTACATGTATGGCAATGACTTTTTTCCATTAATGCAACAATGCAATCTTAACCAGATGATCCTTTGCGTTAAAATTATTGCCTGACAATTGGGAGATCTTTTTTTTGTAACATTACCTGCACCGGCTTTCTTGCACCTCTGTTTAGGTATAATTTAAACAGTTAAGTTAACATTGTTCAATTTCTTTGCCTTAGTTTGCATTAAAAAAGACATTCTTTAATGTCATCATTTGCTCTTTATTTTAAGAAGGTGTAGGTTCAGACACCGCCAGTACCATTTTATAAGTATCGTTTTAGCACTTGTATCATTAAAATCTAAAGGATACCCATCCCTATTGTACTGTATTGTTTAATTTAGCTGCCGATGAGCACTTGCATATGCCAGTGCTGGCGAGCTAGCTACACTTCAGTAGTTACTTTTTTTCAGTTTAACTGAACTGAGCTGAAGTTAGCAAGCTAGCTAGTCATGTAGCCCATAGATGCGGCTGGTTTAATGAAGCTGTAGCAACTGTTTCTGTGTCTCCCACAGACAGAAGGTGACGGAGCGTCTATGTACGTTGGCAGTATATAGCTGTGCTCAGTGTGCTGTCTGGGGTTAACAGCTGAGTCTGAGTTTTTGTGGACTACCTTGTAGTCATGTAGCTATCTCAGTCATGAAACAATATTACGTGGGTTTTCATATGAAATGATAGTAATGCATTTCATTAGAAGAGAGGAGGCGCGACACTCTTATTAGGCAAACAAAGTAGCACATTTATTTATAAAAACATAACGTTTTGGTCGAGGAGACCTTCTCCAGATGATAATGCATTTCAGAAATTGTTAGTTGGAAATTATTTCAGAAATTGTTTGCAAGTGTTAGCTGGAAAGCAAGCTAGCTTCCACACAATGCAAAGATGGTTGTCAAGATGAACACATTTTTGAAAAGCATGTTCTTTTGACTGAAATTGCATCACATGTGCGCTTCCTATATATCCAAAAGCATTACATGTTCACATCCTTGCATATCGTTCATTTTGCCTGCCTATCCTGCAAGTGGCTACTTTGATCAGATGTTGTTATTGGCAATCCCCAATGGGGGGAATTGTGGGACTTGAGCATTTGTGATGACGAAATTGGCAGAAAAAATGCTAAAATTGAATTTTGGTTGTTTACAGAGGTCAGAAGGTACAGACGTTAATGTTCTTAAGGGCTGAGAGTCTGTGGTCATTGTGCTTATTTCTGTAGGAAACCCTCTGTACTGTACTGTATATGTATGGGGCATGCCCCGCCAAGCCGTAACTTCACAGATGGAATACCTGCCATCCAAATATTTACCAAGCTCTGTTGATCTCTTTTTTGTCCAATGGCATTATTAAAGGCAAAGGTTTGGGAGGGTATGAATTTAACCTGTTAAAATAGTGATTTATATAACTGCTGCAGCCATGTGAAACTGCCTGACTTCCTGTATCGTAAAATTTGCCAAAGCAGGTGTTTACTATCATTATTTACTACTTGAGGTGTTCGTATTTCCTATCCTTAAATTTTTTTGCAGGTCTTGTTATTTTATTACTTCACTTAGAGAAACTCACCAGTGCCACATGTGATGTGTGGCTCCATGTCTGTATGATGCATAACCTCTATTGTCCATGTGTCCATACACTGTAGCCTTATCTAATTGCACTAAGGGAATAAGTCAATTAATATTTTACTGTATTAAATATTTTCTTGAATTACAGGACTAATAGTCACATCAACCATAGTGTTTTTTTTGCTTTTTAAACTTAAACACTTTTTAAATTTCTATATTTTTGTAAATCAGTTATACATCCATCATATGATGTTTATTAGGTCACAACATAAGCCGCCTTGAGCATTTTACAATCATTTAACTGTATTACAATCTGCAATGAGTCCATTAATGAATGCACATGTTGCAACAAAGAAAAACAATGCACTATATTACAGCACACTGCATTCAGGTAAAAGGTGAATTAACTTAAATGCCAACATTTTGTTAATCTCTACGAGACATATAAAATCACGTATAAAAATTCAACCTGTGATAAATGAATATACAGCCATCGCTTCCATGTACAATGTCTGCACACTGGCCTTCAAATTAAGGATTGGCATTGTATTTTGAATGGCCCTCCACTGTTTTATTTTAAAGTTTTTTTTTTTAGACAGGACTCTGATTGAGTCCTCCCTGGCTTAATCACTGTGTCCTGCTATGTTCCATTTGATCTCACCGATTTTCCTTTATACGAAATTGAATTAATACTGCATCGGCAAGAATGTTGCTCATTGACACTTTTGCTCGGGTGAGAGACCCCTTATTCTGGAGATCAGGGTGTGAAATACCCCATTTTTACAACCACTGGGAAATCAGGGTGTCATTGCTTTCTCCTTCTCACTATAACATGGAACTCTCACGTATTATAAGCCGGTTAGCACCCCTCCAACACCCCTCGAAAGGTGCTCATGCAAAGGATTGAATCTTCTTTCTTCAGAAAATTGGAGCAGAGCATTATATGGTTCTGCTCAAGTTGCAGCCAAAACCCCAGTGAAATCCTTTGTTCAAAGAATCACTGCATCCTGCCCTCACTTGACTTCATGTTTCTCTGCTGAAGAGACACAGATACACTGGTGCCATAGGATGTGAAATGGACCAGAGGGGGAGTGGTGGAAGCAGTCATTTCAAGTGTGTCAGAAAAAGGCTTGGGCGAGCAAAAAAGGTTATAAACCCCTTCAAGCATCTATTGACAGATACGTCAAGTTTTGACCCACTAGTCATAGCTTAAACACTGGACAATATTGACTACTGGCTATAGGCTGCTCACAAGCAACCTTTTCCCTGACAACCATCGTGGGCAGCTCCTTCTGTTCTCTTGACATTGCATTCATTCACACTGCCTAATAGTTTGAGGTAGCAGAAAGAAGACTCCATCATGAACATCTCATGTTTTGCTGCCTTTATCTTTTTTGAGAAGTCTGAGTGATAAACCATAAGGATAATGATACTTTTTTAATTGAATCATACCTCATAATTTATGATTGATATTGCACCCCAGAAAATATTTAATAATAATTATTACAGTTTATTGCCTAGCCTTATAGCTAAGCAAAAAAGACCAAGATTTTACTTGGAGCCTTGAACACTTAGCAACTAAATTATGGTAATTGTAAAATTGTCCTTATGTGTTACTATGGCATTTTCAGACATTAATTATCCATGATCTAGGTCAACATAAAACATTTAAAGAAGCCTGATTGAACTGGGGGGTATTCCACAAAGCAGGATTGCTGAGTGAGCAGGATAACTGCACTGAGTAAAATCTGGAACAGCTTTTTCTTCAGTCCATGTTCCAGATTTGGAGGGCTCCGGGTTTTACTCAGTGCAGTTAGGATTGTTCCAACAAAGGAAGCTTTGAGTCTGGGGAAGAGGGGGCGGGCGTTTGTGGGGAAACTAAATAGCGTGTGAGGACTCTGACACCCAAACAAGCACTTTCGTCCAATTTTGTTCCCAGTTCGCACTGACAGACAGTTGCTACTGTGAGCAACCTAAATTACTCAAAGCTAGCTGTCACTCAGAAAACGTCACATAGCCTTTTACAGGAAGAAGTGAAGGAAATATTTCGCTGTGCAAATATCAAATATTATAAATAATTTTTATTTTTTTTGGTCTGCATCATGTCCTTGAAGTAAATAAGGTATTATAGGTAACACTGACACCGAGCGTTTAAAATGGGTACTGCAGTCCAAATTCACAATATTGGAGAGAGTTGTCTCCGCCCGCCCCCTCTTCCCCAGACTCGAAGCTTCCTTTGTTGGAACGATGAAACCTTAGCTAGCTTGCTAACTAACGTTAGCCTCAAAACAAAAATACCTTACCTAGACGCTAGCTAGCTAACGTTAGCTACATCGTTTCACTAAAATATCTACCTAGCAATCTAACGCTAGCGAAATTTGAACACATTTATTGATTCAGTCACAAAATTGAATAAACTCTTCTAAAACAGGTATCTGGTTTGCATTAGATAAGATAGATAACTAGCTAGTAGCCGTGATAAATTAGCTAAGGTTAGCTAACATTAGCTGAAGCTCAATGCTTACCTGTGCAGGAGAAAATTAGCCAACTTTGCATCCGTCTTAAAATCCTTCTGGGCTCTAAGCTGTCTCCATCTTTCAAATGCAACTCCAATATTTACCCATGTTTTAGCACGGCTCTGGTCTTGGAGCTTTTTCTAAAAAGAATGAGGCTTTTTAGGTTGGGTAGAATCTAGTACAATCTCAGTTGATCAAGTTTGTTTGCTTGCTTCCATGGCTGCAGCGCGCTGTGTTTGTGTGCCAATTTGTTTCATATCTGGTAATCCGGGGTGTCGAAATGGACAGTGTGCGGAGTCAACTCGGAGAATAGTGAATCACACAGGCCAAAACAAAAACGGACGTTCCGACCCGGAATGTAAATTTCAAAAGAGAACATACTGGCTGTAGCATTGTTGTCAGAGAAGCCAGTATTTCGATTTAGCATGTTTCCTTAATCTCTGATGACATATCATGGCCATTTTATGATTTAGTACAGTAAATGTGTTACATATAGCTCCTTTAAACTATAGCTAACCTACGTTAAAAGACGTAGGCTACATTTTCATTGTGTGGGGTTTTTAAGTGAAACAATCCTATTTCAGACAGCCAGCAAAAGAATAAGAATACGAAGGAATGTTGCCTATTACCAGAGATTATAATGTGAATTTAAATGTCAACAAATATTTTGTTGTATCCAAGAAGCTAAAGTAAATTCTATGAATTTACAGCATTTAAAGCGTTTTTGAGGACAGTTCAATGTCAATGGTTCAACGCTAAATTTCACTTCAAAATGAAAATAATAGAAATGTGAAAACTTTTCAACAATTACTGCACAATCATTTGCTTTTTTATATATCCACTGACTCCAGCCATCACAGACTAACCACTTGAGACCTTTGATATGATGGACAGCTAGCACTGGATTTATGTCCCCTCATCTTTGTTTGGAGAGCCTGGCCTTGGAATGCATGTGTTCTGTGTAGCCAATGCTCTCTTCTCAGTGCCTGAGGACATCTACTGGGTGTATTGTTATTCAGCAACATTTCACTGAGCTTGAGGTGGTTGGGATTGTAACACTACCATTGGACATTTGTGCAGAATTCAGAGTAGCACAGGCCAATCTGATGTTCAAGGGAAAGACAAAGCTAGGAATCAGAGTCAACCAATGCAGAAGAGGATGAAAATTAAATCCACCCAAAATGAATATTTTATAATAATAAGAAACTGTTTGCCATAATTATATTTTCTTGAATGTTGGTCTACACATAGCAATGAGAAGATTCCCCGCCCCCCTGATTTCCCTTAAGACTTATTTTTAGTTTGTTATCATGATGCCGCATTTTAGAGTCTGAGATTTCATGATTTATGAACGGAACACATTCAGTCATATGGTAGTAAGTCATTCACTGCCATCGCCGATATTATAGCTACTTTGCAAGTGCGTGATGAGAATAAAACTACTTCCTACTATGAAAGTGGATAATACCAGGACCATCAGTCACCTGTACATTTACCAAAAATTCTCAAATGTAATGAATGTTATTTACAATCCATAAATCACAAATTATAAAGGTTTTCTACCTATTTTGGAGGAATTAAATGTGTCAGATTGTGCAAATTAATTTGTTGAACAAGTCAATCCCAGATAAAGTTGAATGGCCAAAACAATACAATTTCCTCCTTTATGGGTAATTACTGTGAACATGATGTGAAGTAGTCGTAACAAACAGCCTTAATTCTCATGCAGTCATGCATGCAGAAGTGTTGCATGTTTTTGCTGAATGTTAGGCAGCACTGGCGACTTAAAACAATAGCGCTGATGCCAATCAACATAAATTATAGGTCTGTGGTGTGTAAAACACACCCCTGCACTTTGCAACCCACTGCCTAAGTGGACGTGCATAAGCAGAAATGAGGTGCACCAGCCCAAGCAGGTGGTGCAGGTCACTACCAGGTAAGGTGTCCTTGCTTCCAAATTTCAAAAAGTCTGCGACATCAATGCCACACTTATGTTATTTTACAGCCTGGTCCTCTCAGTTGTCCTAACAAAAAAAAATTTATCTAAAAAAATGGGCAATGTTAAATAAAGGTCAAGATAATAAAGTAAAAGGCTGTTTCACTCATACCTACTTTTTAAGTTGAGTGCTGACTCAATAACATTCTATGGAAACATTGCTATTATTTTATACATTTATATTTTCAGGGATTTATTTTAATTTGGGGCACAGATATTGGTGCACAAGTAATGCAGAAATAAAGGAACCACTAAGCCACAGATGAGTTTAGAAGCATAACCAGCAAATGGACCTTTTCAACATTTCTTGGAACAACTATCTACTAAATACTATTTTATTGAAGTAACATGGTTGAAAGACAAATAGGAGTAGGTCTAAATATTTGTATATTAAGATCCCATAGAATTAAATAGCATACTAGAGCAGAAACCACATTATTGGTGGTTGGTTCAAAGTAATCTTTTTCATCAAGAAATTCTAGTATTGAATGATTCAGCCAGTAATGGCAAGTAATTTATGACTCAAAGAGGGTTACCCTTGTATGGAATATCCACTCTCTTAAACGTCTAACACATTAGCTGTGTTGTCATCTTACATTAGTGACAACTGCCATGGCCAAAGACACATTGCATGGCTTTTAAATAGACAAATTATAATACCACGAGTACAACGTGGTCATCCATGCTTATAGCAAGTGGTCATTTACAATCATTTTTGTGAAAACACGCCCTGTATTAAGCACAAGTTTCATAAAAATGTAATTTATGTACATAGAGTGCACAATTTAAATATGCATGACCCAGATGGTGCACTGTGCTGCCATTTCCCTGGTAGTGCAGTTACTTTTTGAATCATATGTAATTGTATGCTACTTTTGACAGTTGAATGGGTGAAAAAGCAACACAGTCCTTTTGTGGATTGCCCTTCAGTTGGAGACCAATCTGTGCATTTACAGTCAACACTGTCACTAGGACATCTGAGGCTTGGATTCTGGTGGCAGTGACTGAAAAACATCAATTATCTTACCTACGTAGCCTGTCCCATCCCAACAAGATGGGTAATGTTGGCCCTGCCCCACTCCCCAAGGGATATTCTATTGATGTAAACCTTGTGAATAAAAGGTGGGTGAAATTTGAATGTGAACAACAGAGGAAGACCTCTGTCAAGGTAAGTCTCTCAGCTGACCACAGAAGGTGTGAATGCCATGGAGATAGAATATGGTCAGCACTGCACTCTGGCCCTTTGGACAATCAGTGATTCACCCAACCAGGAAACACTCAGACATGTTCTCCACCCTGGTAACTCTTAGCTCAGAAGGGTCTTTAGTTGGAAAAGGTTACCTATACAGCCCTGCAAACCAACCAAGGCCAAACTTACCAAAAAATTATTTTGAGCGCCACCAGTCATTTAAAGCCGGACTATTTTCTGAGGATTTAACTTGTTCGCACTAATCATAAGGCTTAATGGGAACTGTTGAGAGTGATATCCACAAAATGTGATGATTAATTAGATATTTAATTTGTTCATATTTTGACCAAATTTTTTGTAACATTGCCTCAGTATCAGAATATAGAACAGTGTGTGAATTCAGGTAATAAAAAAATCTTATCAAATGTATTTTTCTTAACCCATTATCTCCAGGGTCAGCTTCACCCAATTCAGTGTTTGACATCTCTTAAGAACCAGTTAAGCTTATTTTTCCATCTTGACACTATGACGAATGAATTGAACTGAAAAGGGATCATCCTTATTCCAGGAACTGCAGCGTTACCCTCAATCAAAGCAGTTTCAATTTGTATGACTCATGTCACTCTGTGCATCTGTGCATGTGCCCTGAAACGCGCTGTACTAATGTATGCGTGTGCACATGTGTGTGTGGGTGGGTATATTTGTGCTTGCAATGAAGAGTCTATGAAAGTGTGAGCCTGGATTCATCCTGTAAACCCCGGTTCTCATGAAGGTACTAGGATGGGTGAGCCCCCTGGTGTTGGTCAGAGGCACCTGTTCCAGGAGATGCAGCTTCCATTATTTTGACTCCTACAGTCACTACCGCTATGAATGAGGGGACACAACCCCTGAAAACCATGGAGGCACTACGTGTCCCGGACCTCTTTCCAACCTTTGGTTCGTGGACGTACGTCCTCCTTCTACCCCATGTTTTTCTCTCCGAATCGCCTCCAAAGTAAAGTTGTTTATACCATGCAGAGTTTTCTGAGATAATTTTGCATTCAGTGCAGGGTGCTTCTGTGTGTGGATGTGTATACGTGACGGAGCACATGCGTGTGCGTATTCCGAAATTCGCCATAATGATAGGAACACAGCTGATGCTGAGTGTAATGTGCTGATGGTCTGCTGATCCCCCTGCCCTCTTGCTGTGGCACACACCAGCCTCAGCTGAGAACAGACGAGAGGATGAGAGCAGAGACGGTTTGGACGGGATTCTGCCTTCTCCCCATGCACAGATTAGGGGAGGCTATCTGACAGCTCCGTGCTCTCCACCTGCACTATAATAAGTTCTAACTGAACCCTTTTTTTAGGATCACAAGCGCAACCCTTATTGGATGAGAACCAGCCGTTTCTACCAATTAGACTCAACTGGGAAATCGAGCCGCTGCCAGTGGCACAAAAAAAGGATTACCCAACACATCCCTCATGGGGCTGAGTGTGTGAACTATGTGGGCTATGTGTCAATAGCTCTGCTTCCATAAATCACTATCACACGTGCAATGCAAAATCACATTTATATTAAATATATGGATAGCTTGAGGGCTAAAAACACAGTCAGTCACAGAAAAATAAGTCAATTACTTCCATTTGTGTGACTCTCTGATGTCACAATAGGGTAGCTACGTCTAATAATATTGCAATGGCTTTGACACCTTTTACACCAATATATTGAGGGGAGATGGCTGGTGGCTGAAGGTGTGGCCGATTTACATATCACATGCCACCTTTCCTTTAATTCTTGTTACAATGTCTGCAACAGGACTATGGATGAATGGAAACGCCCTTTTGCTCTTTCATTTGATCTCACGTTAAATACAAATGCAGAATTATTACGTGTGAGAGCACAAAGTGAACTTGAATGTGTTTGTCAGTGTATGCGTCTGTGTTTTTGCGTATGTGTGAGTGTGAGTGTGTGTGTGTTTGTGGGTCGGTCTGTCTGTGTGTCCTGTGTCCATATCACCCTTCAATCACGACATTGCATTCTGCTCTGGCATATGCTTCTCGGTTCATTTTATTGATTAACAGTACAGTCAAAATGAAAGTCCATTCCCTCATGGCTCCTTTGTATGAGCCCTCATTAAGAAAACTCTTGAATGGCAATCATGTGCTGCATGTTTAAACATCATCCTATCACCATGTAAAATCACATACGGCCAGGCTGCGTTTCATGTAATTTTTACAAGAAAAGCTCAGCATGTTTATAAATAAAATTGTATTGTTATGGTGCAAGCAATGAAATCCAGAATGGATGTCAATGTATCATATAAGAGCAACGGCTATTTCAGCACTATCAGAAGAATAAAAAATGATCAAAGCACGCAATGAATAAGATTTTGTGGAAAGTAATTCATTATCTCTAAAGAGAGCAACACCGAGTTTAAGTTGTTTATATATTCCATAAACCAACGAAATGTGAAAAGCAGACATCACACACATACAGAGCAGAGGACGCGGTCGTTGTATTACCATATATCAGTTCAATCATATCATATATCAATTAAAAATAACGTGGGTGCGTGCGTGCACGTTTGCGCACATCTGAGAAATCTCGGTTTTACAATTACATTACATAATAAAAAATTCAACAAATGTCACATTTGTATTCACATCCATTTTCACTTAATGCCTTTAATCTTACAAGGACTATAACTTTCCCTGTTCCACTTAGATGTTCTGTCTGTTCAACATCTTTCTGTGGAAGAGGGTTTGCTATTATTAAGATAAAAATGGTCCTATGAATATATTTTTGAATCTAAAACAATTCAAATTAAATAAATCTCAAATAATTAAACCATCAATATTTATAAATGTTTAATTAATATTTTAAGTGGCAATAATTAATTTCAACACAATCTTCTGTTTATATTTCAGAAGCCAGAAAATATCTGTCATCATCCTTTAGCAGCAGAGCCCCAATTACATGTGTTATACACTACAATAATTTTTTATTGATTTTGTGAATAACTACTGACAAATTACGTGACTACTTTGCCAAGTGATCGACAAACCTTAATTTATAGGAACATACACCCGTTTGTGTCTGAAAAGCTACACACTTGCCTACTATGGAGAAAATATGACAGATTCATCGTTTCTTCGGATAGCAAGCCGGGTTATAGCCTACATATCAAAATAAATATTACAAATATAAATTATGCAAGCATATACACATACCATATACGAACAACCAACATTTTATTTAAGGATATCTAGCTACGACTATCAACCATCATGCGACTCCATGAGTAAACCACACGCTGAATCCTCCCCGGCGAATATACAGCCGTGTACTGATGTTAGAATACCACTCAAGCCACCTTCTCTTCCATACCTCGCAAAAGATGCGGCTAAGTGGGATACATCACTGAAGTTATAAAAATGTACAAGTGTAAGACGTGTGCGAAAACCCCACTGGGCTCAAAATCATGTTTGCACAAAATATTTGTCTAAAAGCGGTTTAACAAAGATCAAAGGCTGCTACAGTCTCCGACAAACCAAACCTGGATGTTGTTAAGCCTATGGAACATATCGCAGAGCAAGAAGTGTTGCTAAGCGGTTGAAGCCTACCTGGGATTTGTGCCGTTGTCCATCTTCGAGTTCCGAAACGCTGTTCATGATTCCCCATCGATCATTTACCATTCTCTGGAAACCTCTTTTTAAAATCGCCTGTTGGTGCCACAGGCAAGGGAAAGAGTCGTTTACTCTCCCTTCTTTAAAGTTACTCCATAGATAGAGAAAATAAACGTTCACATTCAGAAGCTAAACTATTCTGGCACACACGGGTGTGATACTACCAGTCATGGTACGACGGGAAGGCTAGTACTTCATACATTGCGATTTCTAACGTAGGGTACTTATAGGCTACCACTTCTCATCCAATTTTGATGGTATTTCCCCTTTGTATATTTTCCCATAGAAGACCATTTAAATTAATCTACATTCTCTTCGTTTTATATTTTATTGTAACTAAAAAGTCAAAAAACAAAAACGCATGTGAACGACTGGTTCTTTAATGGAATGCAATCCCAAAGACCGTTGCTTTGCAGTAAAGATCTTTCTTCAAGGTTTCTCCAAATCAAATATAAAAAATCCACCGAGTCATTTATGTGTCCTCTTCCTCAAAGCCGTCCCTTGAAACAAGTTCTTTGCACGGACTTTTCTTGAATATTATGCGTTTACTTAATCCCCCTTGTAAAAAGCGTAAACCTACAGCATAGTGCAACGCAGCGTCCTTGACTCCCGGATACGGACAGGAAGGCTCCAGCACCGTAGCAAAGGGATAAGGACTCCTCTCGCTTGCCCTAGTTAGAAGTCGATCTGCATGGGAAAGGTATTTCACACAGATGCTTTCGACAAGAGCACTGCAATAGCAGATTAACAGGATCCAATTGCGTGCTGTGCCACGCTTCGTACCTCCGAAGCTGTCAATCAGCAAGTCCAAGTGCGCGTGTGCTTGCCCTCAAAACTGCCACTGCTGCTTCTCCGGCGCGAGTGTCTGCTGCGGCAGCCTGAACAAATGCATTCAACGATCCAAGAGACGAGGCGTATGGGTGCCTATACATACCAAATATGTTCTAAGAACCGGGGCAGAATCTCCCGGAGAAATCTCTCTAAAATTCTGTAGCCTACCCCCAAAAAATACATACATGACGTTTAACGATTCAAGAAACGGGGTCTGAAAGCAAGTAGCCAAATTATTTGTGTGTATGCCTACATCAGCGATTGATCTTCTGTAATTGATAGCCCGAGCAGTTTGTGATAAATGTACCAGGGAATACATGATATCGAATCTATTTCATTACTGGCACCTGCTCAAACTGAGATTTCAGTATCAAGTATCAAAATGTATTTTGCTGTAGTTATTAATAAAGGTATGTTATATACAAACCCAGTGATTCATGATTTGAGAACATCAAGAATATATGTGAAATCAATCTCAGACTGTTCATGTAGGATTCAAAATCAAGCAACCTATTTTACCAGAAGAATTGAACCGTGGTATTACTTATGGAAATGTACAGTATAGGAATAAAATACTATTAAGTTTATAAATATTAAATTACATCCACATGTTGCACTGCAATATATAAAACAATGCATTGCTGTGGAATATGTTTATCATATTTTCAGTTTATCATAAATCAACACATTTGAAATATATTGCTCAGGATTTGCCATGTGTAATTTGTCATAAATAATTGTAAACAAAGCAACACTAACATTATGATAGCAGATTCCCAGATCACATTTTTGCCCATAATTAGCTTAATTATTGATAAATTGATTTCAGGCAACTTCAAGACCCTATCCATTAAAATAGAGTGCTCATTCTGGAATTGTTCTTCTAACAGATATTATACTGATGTTTGTTATTTAAATTTACAAACGGGTGTGTAGACTAAAAACTACTAGCCAGCCATAGATATATTTGTACCAAGGGTGTGATTTTGGTCTAAAGATCGGAAGGGGGACACTTTCCTGTACAGTTTGTGTTGTGATAATTACATCAGCATGGCCTTTGTAGACTCAAAGGAACTGTGACTAGTGACTGAAGAACCAACATATTGTGTTCTATGAGAGATTAACAACATAGCTGCTTTCTGAGAAATTGAATTAACTCTCCTATTATGTTGAAATCTTATGACGCCTTTTATGTTTGGGGTCAACAGTTTATGCTGACACGAAATGATAATACTAGAAAATGTTTCAGTTGTTGCCTTCTTAACGTCTCATAATTTAAAAGTGTTTTATTCCTAAATATTAAAGATCTGTGATAAACCTCTCATTTTACAGACGGAGGTATAAGTTAAAGTTTGTAAAGTCTAAAACCTGTAGGGGAAAGTATCCAGAATCACCCAAATATATCAGAGATAAAAAAAAAATAATGTTGAATGTTTTATACAGCTCCAGAGCCTGGGGTCAAAATGACCCCACACAACACCTTTGTACACAAAGTTAGTACAGGACTTTTGAAAACAGCATTATATTTATTGATTGTTTTTCTATTTAACCCTCATATTAAACTGAGACAAAGATATTGCAATACAAACGTTTTGACACTTTCTGTTTCACCTATTGTGCACATCCCAATTGACTAGCCTTTTATCCATAAATATAAAAAATCAGCCATGAAACATCTCTTTTTAGAGCCTGAGATAAGTGAAAGTTTGTGAAGTTTAAAACCTGTACGAGAAAGTGTCACCAGAATCACCAACAAAATATATAGAGTCATAGTGTCAAGATGATAAAATAAGGTTAACTGCTTTTTAAGAGACGTAAAACACTGATGGGTCGATTTACAAAAAGTTTGTGTGTACAAAAACACATGTAAAACTGTTACCACCTGTAAAACATATTTTGGTAACACTTTATTTGACAGTGGTCGTCATGACATGGAAATGACAGTGTCATTACCATCACATAATACCTGTCATGAAGTGTCATGTCCATTCATAACTATGACATAGTGTTGTCATTACACAATCTGCGATTTGTGTTATGACACAACTGACATAACAACCTGCATCGAAGGCTCACTATGACAGTGGTGTCATAACACTTCCCCATGACATTTGAAAATAACTATGTCCATTATTGGTTGAAACAATGTCATTATGTGCCAGTTGCCAAATAGTGATACCTCATACTAAAACACATAGTCATGAGTTTATATTCTTTTGGTTGGGACGAGTTCATCATCATAGATAGATACCAATGTTCATTTGCTATGAAACCTACCTTAACCTCAAAGACAAAGCAAACGAGCCAAACCTGCATTGTGTTAAGTTTATGGGAAAGTGATGGAAGAACGTAACCACACGGGTTCAAGAGAAAACGAATTAGCCGCTTTTTTTTGGAAAGAAAATGTTGTGTTTTTCACCGTTTTAGAGTTCATAAAAACTCAGCTTTTTATGCCATTTTAACAAGCTCAAACGGTGAAAAATACTGTTCTGTGCACTCATTTCAGAATTCCACGCAAGCTATTTATGGAACTAAATAAACTCTATAGGCTTGTCTTGAATGTCACGTTAGATAACAGAAACTGTTGTTAGTTGGTCACTCGCACTGTCAGACTCTCATTTGACATAGGCTACTGCATGTCCAATCAGAAGGAGACTACAATTTCTCGTCATGTAGATTTGTAAATGTGTTTTGGGTTTTGTCATTGTGTTTTCTGACTTGCAGTTGTTCTCTGAAATGTCGTTGTGTTTTCTGACTTGCAGTTGTTCTCTGAGATGTCGTTGTGTTTTCTGACTTGCAGTTGTTCTCTGAAATGTCGTTGTGTTTTCTTATATTATTCCACATGATTTGAATCCATTGTTATCAGAGAAAATGGTAACTGTTAAGCTACAGTAGCTGTTTTACAATTCTTTGAAATAATCTATTTTATTAGTTTTATGGAAACATGATTATTTTCCAGTATTTATTGTTGTCATATTGTATGGCATGATTTTATGACTTTTTATTATATTGTTGACAATGATTTTGAAAAGAAAATACATGATTTTATTTGCTGTTGTTTAAATAAACAGAGGAAGAATTACATTGTCTTCACAACAAACTCTCTCTCTATTGTATTTATTCATCTGTCTAAGATCATTATCTTAGCGTGGTCTCAACATCTGAAACCTGATAAGACGCACACACACACACACACACACACACACACACACACACACACACACACACACACACACACAGGGTTAAAAAAAGGTTTGATTTGCATATATAAACTTCTTTGTGTCCTTTATCACAGATATTGCCTCCAATTCCATAGCCTTGAATGTGCTAGAAGCATATTGTCTACAACAATTGAAAATGTTCTTTGTTTCAGAAATAATGTAATGACATGGTATGCATCATATCTCCTAATGACATACTACTGACAAGTTAAAATGCTTTCACTTTATTTGACATGGTCTAAATAATGTCATGACACTGCCATGCAGTTCTTATGTTCATACCAACAGAACATCTTTCACTAGCATAGCTCCTAATGGCAAGTTAAATTGCTATCATTGTATTTGACATGGTCTAAACAATGGTATGACACTGGCATGCACAACCACACAATAAAATGAGTTAATTTCCAAGAATGGGTATAAGAGCAATGCAAATAAAAATTAAAAATAACAACAAGATTAGCACAGTGACATGAAACTGTCTTGATGGGAACATACCCACCTGTATTTCAAAGGAGTTGTTGCAGGGATTAATTTCAGAAGGTGTGGTTCTTCCAGAGGTTAAGGTAGGTGTCACAGCAAATTAACATTGGTATCGATCTATGAAGATGAACTCATCCCAACCAAAAGAATATAAACTCATGACAATGTGTTTTAGTATGAGGTATCACTATTTGACAACTGGTGCATAGTCTCATTGCTTTCAACTAATAATGAACATAGTATTTTTCATGTCATGGGGAAGTGTTATGACACCCCTGTCATAGTGAGCCTTCGATGCAGGTTGTTATGTCAGTTGTGTCATAACACAAATCGCAGATTGTGTAATAACAACACTATGTCATAGTTTTAAATGAACATGACACTTCATGACAGGTGTTATGTCATGGTAATGATGCTGTCATTTCCATGTCATGACGACCACTGTCAAATAAAGTGTTACCAATATTTTTTTTCATTCATGAAGCAAATTGTGTTACCTAATACAAGAGTACTAGTATTTGAATCCAATACAACATACAGTATATTACAACAAAGTGAATAACAAAGCAAATAAAAACTTTATCAAAATAAAACCCATGATCACATGGAAATGTGATTTTATGTGACAGTAACGGCGTGAGTAGGCTTAGTGCTAGTAAGCATAGTTATGATCATTTCAGTCCTGACAAACATCTGTATCTCTATGAGACATCCAGTGAAACAGTTTGTAATAAACCGCCAGCTTGTTCAGTGTAACAGTAGTCTACACAAAAAAATACCATAAAAATGGCAACCTTGCTGCCAGTCTTTTCACGGTTTTCTTACAGTATAACCATTCCAAACACGCAAAATCTCTCATTTAAATATGGCCGTTTGCGGCTGGAGTAATTTACATAATGAGTCTTAGTTCATCAGCTGCAAAGTGTGAAATGATAACACGTGCAAATACTTTGGCTGCGCCCACAAAATAACACCTCTTACAGTGCCCTCCACAATTATTGGCACCCCTGGTATGAGTAAAAAGGGTTATAAAATTTTTTGGTGAATTAGCTTAATCTCACACTGAAAAATGATAAAAATCCAACCTTAAATTTAAGTACATTTATATAACTGGATAACTGCACTGAGTAAAACTCTCCCAAATCTGGAACATGGAGTGAAGTAAAAAAAGCTATTTCAGGTTTTTACTCAGTGCAGTTATCCAGCTAACTCACTAATCCAGCTTTGTGAAATACCCCCTCTGGAGTCAATGCTTCCGGGAAAGACTGACTGAATGGAAGCAGGAAAGTTTTGAGAATGATAAGCTATTAGCCATGGTCTGAAATGAACACCCTCCAAATGCGGGTAAATCGTTGGCTGTGGCAGGTAAAATTGTCAAGTCACCCGCCACGCTGGCGGGTAGGTTTTTTGTTTTATTTTAACAAATATTTTTTGATAAAACATTTAGAATTTCTATGATTGGATATGGTTAAAATAGTTTGAATGTCACATGTGCAACCTAACCTCAATGTCATTGGCCATAGATGCCATTTTGATCAACAGTCAAGACTTCAATCTTTCTGATAATGGCATTGGTCAATTATCAAGGGCGTCAATCAAAAAATGTACCCAAACATTTCCGCCCACTCCCTCTTCACTCAATGCTGCTTGCTCTTGTCGGAGGCTAGCATGTTTTGTGCTGTGTGCCAGGAGCTAGCCTCCAAAAACAGCAAGCAAAGTCCCTGATGTTACAAGGGTCTGTGTTTATAATTTTAATGTTTTCAGAAGTGGCAGGTAGAACATTTGAACAGCAGGTAGAAATGTTCAACTACCTGCCACAGTCGCTGGTGGAGAAAAAAATGTAATTGCAGACCATGCCATTAACCAATACATACTGCCATTTCATTGATTGAATGGGTCATGTGACAGTAAGGCAAGCACTTGTTCAGTGACCTCTCAGGACCGGGGCTTTTTTCAAAGATGGAGATGACTGTCTACAGCCTCGAAGAGAGGATATTTAACTGTGGGATTAAATATTGGATGTGACAAATGAGCCATTTCTCAGGATTGCATGGGAAATGTTCCCAAACTAAGGCGCCTTGCTAAACCTGCGATACTATACCTGGTTTGCTGTGCAGTACATACAGACAAGCACACATACATATCCAAAGGGTGGAACTGAATGTACTTCTGCAAAAGTCATGTCAGTCTGTGGGAAAAGGTTATTCAGTTTATTCAGAAAGGCACAAAGCAAATGTTGCACAAACCTTGAGACGACTCACAATTGTGAAGTAAGACATCACTGCATACTCTTTTCAGAAACCAGCTGCTGTATCCAGTGTAAAGTGTCTTTAAAAAGAGCGATTTTTGTTGTGTGTCCTAGTTTGGCAGTTTCTGAAAGACCAGGTTTAAGGAAGCGTTATATGTCATTTACAGTTCTTTCAGAGTTTGATGTGACTATTTACTGATCACTCACATCTCAAAAATATTTAATAAAAAGATTTAATTAAATTTATTACTTAACTTAATTTAACAAAAATTTTTTCACTCAATGTACTTGACTTGAAAGTTAATATTTGGCTCAGTTACCATAGGCTGAAAAATGTTACCATTCTTCAAACTGTTCAACAAATTTACAATGTGATTTAAATATGATTATGTACTCTTGTGATGTTTAACAAGAGCTCTATGGTTTATTTTTTCTTCATAATTTGTTGAAGCTTAATCATTCAAATCATTCACTTAAGTGTAAGGCTGTACTTTCTTCCACTAAAATGTTTGTGATTATGTTTTCATCTGTGTGTATGTGACCACAAAATGAACATGACTTAAATATAAAATGTCTACCAAAACTAAGGGAGTGAGGGAGTGAGAAGCTATGAGAGGAGAACCTTCAGCAGACCCAGTGAGAAAGTCTCAGGAGACAGTGCTGAATCCCAGGTTAATATCATGAATGATGAAACCTCAGAGGTGGAGGGTACATTTAAAGAACGAACGTCCCATTCCCCTACGTTCCATGCCAACCCTGCCTACTTTCCGTCGTGGCCTGAAAACGCACCTTTTCAGACTCCACCTGGACTAATACTTATCTAGGACCTCATGGTATGTGTTCTTGTTGAACTGTGTATTCAAGTGTAGAATATTTAGAATAGAATTGTATTAGAGCTGATTTACCCAGTTCACTGTGAACTGCATTGTGTTCATTACTAGGGATAGCTGCTACTGTATGGGAAGAATGTGCTTTCTTATCTGTTCTGTAGTTACTTCGATGACCTTTCTGTATGCACTTACTGTACGTCGCTTTGGATAAAAGCGTCTGCTAAATGAATGTAATGTAATGTAATGTAAAGAGGAATGCCATCCCTTTCAGGCCCAGGTAATTCCCCTACAACAGGTAAGATTCTCATGATCGTGGAAAGTTGTTAAAAGATAATGTTGTATATGCTCATGGACATCTAAATGAGAAATGAGAACTTAAAGTGGATTGTTTTAAAGCATTACGCTACGAGTAAAACAGGTTGGTAACATTTCCATAAGCAGGACATTATAAAACAAGGGGAAATATGTGTGAACATATGGGTTGCCAACCTGACAGCTTTATTTAGTGTAATCAAAATAACGGTATTTATGTTATTAATCAATATTACTATGCAGGTAGCCTAATGAGCTTCAGATGAAGCTTGAACTTCGAGAACTCCATGAGAACAGCCTCATGGAACTGATGTTTGACACTTTCATTGCATAATCAAAATGAAATTCGTTGAACAAGCAGGCTAATTTGGCGTTTTCTAAGGTGAGACTGAAGCCATTGATAGCTTATTCTCAGCTGTTGCAGGTCCTTTTAACGAAATGTAACCGCATATATTTTGTAAAATAACAGCCCTGTCTGGAATTAAAGAGAACTCATAGGTTAATGGTTAGTCCGAATAATATTGACTATTGATCCATTTAGCCTATTCCTTGATCGCACTAAACACGCACGAGCATGTCTGTTTCGTCATCATATAATCCACCAAGGTGAAAAAGCAGGCTTTTAAAGAGAATGGGATATGACATTTTGATTGGTTTATTGCATGCCACGCCCAAGACACACCTATAATTAATGAAGAGACTAGGTTCATTCCATTTGCACATTGCTCCATGCTTAGCGCTCAAAAAACACGCCACAAAAGTGGACTTAATGCACTTAACGCCATGTGCTTAGACCAAGCGCTAAGATCGCCAAGATAGAGCCCCTGGAGTTATAAAGCTTTAAATAGAACACCCCCTAAATAGTTGAGCATTGGCCACATTTGGCATCTGCGTGGGTTAAATGACTGGTTTTCCCCCAAGGTAGGATATTCCAAACAAGCTCATTATGTCAGTGTCATGGTTCGTGTTTTTTTCCCATTGCGGTTCTCTTCCTGGTTTCCCGATTGAGAATCTATCAGATTTTTTCTACGTTCCGTTCCGGGGTTTGCTTTCCCTCATTTTTTTCACCTGTGCTTCTACCTGCGGGGTATTTAAGTTCCTCACTTCCGCTTCCCCGGTGCTTCTTTGTCATTCGACATTGCATTAAGCCAGGTATAGCCAGATACTAGCGACCTTGTGATATTAAACGCTGTTTATGGGACTGTTTAAGGGACTTGCTATTAGCTTTATTTCAGGTATAGGTTTTATTTTGTTCTTTGCTGTTCTCTCTGAGACAGTTTTTTTTTGTTTGTTTCGTATTGGTTTTACATCTTTTCGGCCGCACGAACTTATGTGCCGAAGGGGACCTTTTCCCTTTTTGGCTCCAGTATTGAGCTCAGGAGATTTTGTTTTTGTTTCACTCGTTATTCGAGTTCGCCCTATTTTAGTGGGTTGATTTTTGTTTGGTTGTTTAGCCAGAAGGAAGTAGTTTCTTATCTTTTCTTTTTTTGCATTTATTATTTTGTTACTCCCTTTATTGGTCCTCACTGCATGAGTGACTTGTTCTGATCCCCCTACCTTCGTGTTTTATTATCCGCCACTAAAATCCATTACAGTCAGTCTGCAATTGGGATATGTATAAGACTAGTTTTCAGACTGCTATTCAAAAATAGATACTATAAGAAATCAAATTGTAGAGAGGAAGGAAGCCTTTTGTTGCTTTATGAATATAGGGACTGGCATCTTTTTTCTGTTTCAATTTCAAACACAGTGGCATTGAATGGAATCACAAATATGCTGTTGCTCAGACCATGGCATGTTTTATTGAAATTTGAAACTTTTACAAAAGTTTTATTTTTTTTTGTTAGCCTGCAAGCAATGGTGTTATTTATTTACACTGTTAATTCAGACACATGTCTATCCATCTGTTCCCCAATTGTATACTCAGAAAATTGTAAATGTGTGCAGGTTTTGCAAATCACAACAATTTATGCCTTACAAAAATTTTAGTGGACCTGGTTGGAAAGAGAACATTTTATTTTTATTTTTAAAACCTGTTTTATACAACAAGCTGATTTCTAATTGAACGATTTCCAATTTAGTACATGTAAATGAGCACACTGATTTGCTGAAAGCTGAAATTCCGGATGAGCAGAGCATCTCATTTCATGTAGGGACCCAATAACATCATGGAATCATTATTTTTTGAAGAGAGAGGAGAGAGGAAAATAAATATAGATGGTGAGGAATTATTAGTATTTGGTAACATAACACAGATGTTCATATACCAGCCACATACTTCATTTACAACCTCACTAATGCAGTCACACCCTCACCACACCTACAGGTGTGATGGAAATTAAATTTTCCTTTGGACCACAGGTGAATATAAATCATATAAATATGATTCCACAGCAGAGCCAGACTTAAACACAATAAGACTTTTATTTATCTTGCAAGCAGAAACAACAGAATGAGAAAGCTCTAAGCTAAGCCCCCTGACTATTCAGAGAGGACACACGGTATTTATCTCTTTACAATATGCATAAGCGTTCCCTGATATGTCATTTACAGGAAATGACACAGTTTCTTAAGAGATAAATGTTCGTTCCTATGACGTCAACAGTTCGTGTCAGCTCAAACGCAGCCTGCGCACACGCTTACTGACTCATGCGGATATCTAATCATATCAACAACATAGCATGAGGAATGAACAGAATGTTTGTTTGTCATAAGGTCTTTTTTAGTCCCTTTCTAAGTGTCATGGATCTGACCTTTTTTCCCTTATCTCTACGTCGCCTTATTCGTTTTTATCGTTTACTGGTAGCCCATCGGATTTTCCTGTGTTCCGTCACGGGTTTTGCTTCTCCTGGTCATTAGTGAGTTCACCTGGTAGATATTTCCGCTCACTACTTATACCCCGCTTCCGGTCTCGCTCGTCGCTTCTATGTTATTTCCTCTTAACATTCGAGCCGGTAAAAAGGTATAGAGAGTTAGTTAGTAAGCTAGTTTAAAAAACGAAAGGGTTTAGAAAGTAGGGTTTTAGAAAGAAAGGAAGGTTCTTTTAGCGCTCAGTTCTGAGCAGAGGCTTTCTCGTTTTTCTTTCGTTATTACTCTAACTTACGAGTGCTCTTCCCCAGGAGAAGTTTGGGTTGTTGAGCCTCGGTTTTCCTTAGTTTTCACTCCTATAACGGGAGTAAGATAAGCGTGTCTGCTTATCTCCTTTTATTTACCGTTTCTACCGACTAGCGCTCTAACTGCGCTGACTCCAGTTATAGGGGTCTTATAGTTTTGGTTTTCATTGTTTGTTCGCTCCTACAAATGGAGTTAGATAAGCGTTAGTGCTTATTCCTTTGTTTTGCTCGTTTAGCGAGCTCCTCGTTTATATTGCGAGGGTTATTCTTTCTTTTCTAGTTGTTTCTCCACTACGGATTATTGTCCGTTTTAGTGGTGTTCTTACGAACACTTTAAGACTGGTCAACTACTTGCACTTGGATCTCTAATATTCCCATCTCTGTTTTCTGACAGAGATCCCTCACACTAAGCTTACCAAGTGAGTTTTAATGCATTAGCAAAGCACATTGGAAAATAAAATTTTCCCTTACACAGGTAATATGATAAAATGTTGCTATATTTGCAAAGCACATTCACCTCTCTATAGCATTAGGATTAATCATAGCTTCGGCACAGTGATAAAAAAAAGTTTTCACTCTACTCGGAATAGCCACTGCTTCAATCATCCTAAAACGTACAAGCAAAGCAACATTTATTTACTGATTTTTTTAAGCCAGTGAATGCAATCTAAACTGAGCTGAACATTACAATTGTAATTATAATTTACATTCAATAAAAAAACATCAAACAACAACAGATAAGTGTAAACGAACACTTCCCCTTCTTGAGGTTCAGACAGAATGTATTGAATTTTAAAGCGGTACTAATGCAGTTGAAATGTATTAATGATTCACTGGTGAGAGATTTACAGCGCAGTGCCAGCATATTTTCAGTGAATATTGTCAGTGAATCTCTGTATCGGCAAATGCATGTCAAATAACTTGATAACACATTGCAATAACACGGATCACCATTGAAGTTGTAGTTTACAAATATGCTATGAACAACTTTTAATGTTGATGGAACAAATACATACATATTGCAATAAAATTCTAATTTTTACATAATTTCAAACACAAGCTCAGAATTTGTCTGATGAACGAAACAACTTAACACCCCCCACACACACACACACCCTCTATATTGTGTTTTTTTCTTTTCCCTTTTTATATATATATATATATATATATATATATATAATATTTACATCATATATTTTATATGTTTATACTGTAAACATTTTTTATGTGATACTGTACTTAATTTGTTGACTTGTTGTTAATTTCTAGGTGAGAACTCGATAAGCCGTTCTTGGCTTTTTTATCTCACCTGCACATTCTGCTATTTTTTGTACATTTTAATTGCTTTTTAAAATCTTTTATGTTCACTTTGTGCAAATAAAGAAATAAATATTATTATTTTCACAGACAAGGCGCAATTGTAAAACTCTAGGGCTAATTCAGGATGGTAGTGGATTAAAGCATGCACAGTAGCGTACCTGTGGGACAGTTCCAAAGTAGGATGGAATAAATTACTCGTGGGTCTGGTGTGGGGTTGGTTTCATTAACCAAACATATTGAATTTCTTCACACCACTTAACACCTTAGTAAAATTTCATCATGTATGTGTATAACATGTATGGCTGTGACTGGAACTGGCTCACATAGTTATTGATGATGTGACTGCCGACGGCAGCAGCAGGATTAATTTTGAAGTGTACAGAAACATCTTATCTTCTCAGATCCAACCAAATGCCTAAAAACTCATTGGATTGAGCTTCATGTTGCAACAGGACAATGAGCCAAAACACACCGCTAAAGCATCCGAGGGCCAAAAAGTATCATGTTCTTCACTGGCCAAGTCAATCACCCAACATGAATCCAACTGAACATGCTTTTCACTTTCTGAAGACGTGACTGAAGGCACAAATCCTCTGCACAAACAGGGCATGAAGATGGCTGCAGTATAGCATGATTCTGCCTATTGTTTTTGGGTAATTGCAAAGCCAACATAGACTGTAAAAAATTATGGAGAAAGAAAGAAAAAAACTACAGGCCTGGCGGGGCATCACCAGGGAAGATACCCAACGTCAGGTGATGTCTATTTGTCACAGACTTCAGGCAGTTATTGAATACAAATGATTTGCAACCAAGTGCTAAATATGATTTTATTTAAGATTATCTTCATTTGTCCAATTATTTTGGTCCATAAAATGGGGGCACAAAGTATAAAATGGGCTGTACATTCCTACATGGATCACTGGATATGGATGTACATGCCCTTAAATTAAAGCTAACAGAAAGTCATTGTTTTATAAAAAGCTATATGCCTTTCCAACACTGCGGATTTAGTTTTGAGATGGTATAAGAAGGTTTGAAATCTTTGGTAAGTATATATATATATATATATATAACTGAAAAGAGGATATTGTAAACTTCTCACCACGTGGAGAGGCATTTATACTCAGCATAGAGTGGGTGTGTAGGGTCCTGTGAAATTTGTTCTCCCTTCCTTCTGGCCCATTTTTCAAAGATGGTTGTGAGGTTAGGCCGATATTGGCAAATTATCTTTCTGCTCATTCGAACAATCCTGTTTACGGACCTCAGTCAGAGAACCAAACCAAGCAAGGATACTAAACCTAAAAGCTTATTCAATAAAACAGCCGTAAAAGGCAGTCTTATGCACCTGCAGACTTCTGAGGTTTCTCAAAAAGAAAAGCCTCGGTTGACATTATGAAAAGATCCGTTCAGCGTTACTCTTAAATGTAAGCTTAGAGTCTATTATAGTACCCAGGTACCTGTACTCCTCTAACCGTTCAATGGTCAGCCCATCCAACGTCAGAGCCAGGGGCTGGTAGGGCTGGTCTATGACCACCAGTAAGCAAAAGCGTATATTATTTTTACATTTGTTAATTTATTTATCATATTTACTCTTTTAAATTAAAATAATTTAAATTTAATAAAAAATTGTAATAACAATAATAGTAATATGAATATTAATAATAATAATAATAATAATAATAGTAATTGTGTAGAAACAGTAATAGTATGAAATAGCATAGAAGGAAAGTCATCTGGTTTGTTGTCCAGGTCTATGCAGAGCTGAGGGCAAAATGCAAATAACTGACAATCTACCAGAGAGAGCAGTCCTGTCCCAAATTGTGTTTTAACGATTTAACAACCATAAAAGAGTGGGTGCTTTGAAAGAAAGAAAATCAGGGAAGTAACTAGATTAAAAAAACCAAACAAGACAGCATACACATATCATGAGTGTAAACAGATGTTGCTCACACTAATAAGCAATATGTCTGAGGATATCAAGATTAATTTCAAAAAGGATTACAAGTGAATCTAATTTAATTTAAAGTATTTTCACCTACTTTAGGGTGTCTTGTGTAGACATACATAGCGATAAAGTAGATACACCACATCCATGATAATTTAAATATATTATAGCTCCTCATTACAAATGTCAAACTATCAAAACCCATGATGGATTGCTTTGAAGCACTGAACTGCAAAATATTTTCCATAACAATTATAATATTTAAGTAATGATTCATTTGAGCAGATTTGCAAAATAATACTTTAAGATGAGATATGGTGCCTGATTAATCTGGAAAGTTTTATTGAATGACATAAAAGGACCGCCAGAAAAAAGCCTCTATTCAGGGTAATCAAAAATTTTTTTTTCTGAATGGCAGTGGAACAGGGTGTTGTAGTCAGAGGAGCCAAACAGAGGAAGGAGGATGCTCATGTTGAATAGGCATCATAACAGTAAAACATGGTGGTAGATGTTAAATGTTTGGGGTTATTTTGAATCTACCTTCATTTAAATAGTCATGCATAACAAGTCTGCCTGAATTTTGATTAAATGATTGATTGATTTCCTTTTATTGTCTATTTTCTAAAATTTGTATTGCGTAAAAGAAGGAGCCATGATACATAAAAATACTGAAAAACATACAATAAAACACACAAAATACATAAAACAAATGCCAGATCAACAACAATAAACATGACAATTAACAGACACCAATTCTCACCACATTGCACATTCCAACTGCATATCGATAAGATAAGATAAGATGCCCATCCTTTGACACCCTTCCCCATTGTCACTGCTAGTCCTTCAGCCTCTCCCCTGTCCATTCTAAAATGTGATGGATTGTGGCACAATTAGTTTTTAAATGTTTTCAGTTTGGAAATTCAAAGTCTGAACCACCTGCCTGATGGTAGTAGCTCCAATGCCGTGTAGAGGAAATGATATGAGTATGGCATGCCGAATGAGGAGTTATTGTATATCCTTGATATAAAATTTGCGGTTTCCCACTAGCTACCTGTTTTTCACAACATGTTTGACACTACACACTAAGTCTTACTGCACTGCCAGGCCAAAAAAAAAGTTGCACACTCTAATATTTTCTTGGACCGCCTTTAGCTTTGATTAAGGCGCGCATTCGTCGTGGCATTGTTTCGACAACCTTATGCAACGTCACAACATTTATTTCCATCCAGAGCATTAATTGCATTAATTTTTGGCCGAGATCTTGTGTCAAACCACTCTGTCAAGTCTTCTCCAGCACATCCCAAAGACTTTCAATGGGGTTAACGTCAGAACTCTGGTGGCCAATTCATGTGTGAAAATGATTCCTCATGCTCCCTGCTCGTCCTGGAATATGCCCATTGATGAGATAACCTGGTCATTCAGTACATTCAGGTACTCAGCTGACTTCATTGTATTGCTGCATAACGTTGCTGAGCCTAGACCTGACCAATTGAAGCAACCCTAGTCCCCCAGGATTCCGCGATTGCAGAAATTTCCGTGGAATTCTGGGCCATCCGCGGAATAGTAAACAAGCCGCAGAATAGTAGACAAGCCGCAGAATCATGCAGAAAATGTAGTACCAATCACCACAGCTAGATGCCACTGTCTGCTGTATGGGTTTGCAGCAGCTAGCTCAGTTGACTGACAAGACGTTGACAGTTTTGACAGGCAGACTGTCATAGGCGGCCTTTGCTATGTTTCATTCATTTCACCTGAAATGGGCCTCTCAACTGAAAGGGGCCTCGCCTCAATCATAAACTGAACAAAGTAAATATAATAAAAAAAAAAAAAAATCACAGTGAATAATAGAACCGCCGACCCAGTAGTTTTTCCATTCAGCCACTGTAGGGGCTGTTCCTAACTTAAGCTATTTCAGTGATGCCTTGCTTCTCCTTATTTTTCTATAGGCTAGTCTATGGATCTGACCATTTCTGACCAACATCAAAACACTTGCTGCTAGCTACGATGTCAGAATTGTCACACACAGTAGATTCTTAATACCACATAACAGTTCTGTGCATAATTTGCATAAAATAAGTAGCCTAATGTATTCATATACCTTAAAAAGTACGTGTTTTTACATAACAGCATCATATTACAGCCGTAGTGCGATAGGTAACACTGTGGAAACATCAACGTTGCTGGGCAGTGGCAAAATGAAATAAGAATCTTTTCAACATTCAACAGAAATCAGTTGTAGAATCGTTACGAGGTAGGATATTTGGTTCCTTAATCTGTTTATCAAAGATTTGTAGGACATTTTTATTTAACGTTATACCGAATGTACATAGGCTACAATACGCAAAGGAAAAGACACCGAATGTTGATTTGTAACAGTTTCAACTTTTTAATAATAGCCTATAGGCTAGCCTATTATAGTTCCTATATCGGAACAAAATTTGTTGTAGTGTGTAGAAACGGTCGCCTACATTTTATGCATGTTATTGTCTGACTGGGGCAAGATGGTTGTAAATAGGTTTTGTATGCACAAGCGGCGACACTGTAGGAATCCCGCATTGGAATTTTAAGAGTTAAAGTTGTTTACAATTTCAGAGACATACAAATAGGCTACTATAATTGGGACATTGACGACTAGGCTAGCACCGTATATAGGGCTAATAGCCCGCGTGTTCGTGGCGAAAGAGCGCATTGAACTTGATGCAGCATTTGTTGTCGTTATAGTCCAATGATTATTATTTTTGAAAGCTAAAGGTTGTAAATCTAAATGAGAAACCGTGATATTAAAGTGAGTAGGAAACATATCCGCTGCTGAAAGGGAAAGATCCTATCCTATTTTATCGTACCTCACTGATAGATCCTACCAAGTCTCTTGGAAGGGTTCTGTTTCTGCACCCCATCCCCTGTCTACAGGAGTCCCGCAGGGATCTGTACTTGGTCCTCTGCTGTTCTCCATTTATACAAAGTCTCTTGGCTCAGTAATCAATTCACATGGCTTCTCATACCATAGTTATGCTGACGATACTCAACTCTTCCTTTCTTTCCCTCCCTCTACCCAACAGGTGAAGGAGAGAATATCTGCTTGTCTGGCTGACTACCCATCACCTGAAGCTCAACCTCGACAAGACAGAGCTCCTCTTCATGCCATACAAAACCTCCCCACTACTCGACCTCTCCATCACCGGTGACGGGACCGTGGTGGCTGCCTCCCGCTCTGCAATGAACCTGGGGGTGGTCCTAGACGACCAGCTGGACTTCAAAGACCACATCAGGGCGACGGCACTACTCCACCCAGCTTCTGGTCCAGACTATGGTCACCTCACGCCTGGACTACTGCAACTCCCTGCTCGCAAGCTTACCAGCCTGCGCCATACTGCCTCTTCAACTGATTCAGAACGCAGCTGCCCGGCTTGTGTTTAACCTCCAGAAATTGTCACATGTCACCCCCCTGTTGAGGTCACTCCACAGGCTGCCAGTTGCAGCTAGGATCAGGTTCAAAGTTCTGACCCTGGCCCACACTGCAGCTAATGGGACAGGCCCCGTCTACCTGCAGGACCTGATTCAGACCTATGTTCCTGCTCGACCACTTCGCTCATCTACAGCAGGGCGCCTCGCACTTCCCCCCCTCCGTGTTAATGGCACTCGCTCCTCCCGACTGCGGAGCTTTTCCACCCTAGCTCCCCAGTGGTGGAACGAACTTCCCATTCCCCTACGCTCAATACCAACCCTGCCTGCTTTCCGTCGCGGCCTGAAAACACACCTTTTCAGGCTCCACCTGGACTAATACTTATCTAGGACCTCATGGTATGTCTTCTTGTTGAACTGCGTGTTCAAGTCTATACTATTTAGAATAGAATTGTAGTAGAGCTGATTTACCTAGTTCACTGTGAACTGCATTGTGTTCGTTACTAGGGATAGCTGCTACTGTATGGGAAGAATGTGCTTTCTCATCTGTTCTGTAGTTACTTCGATGACCTTTCTATATGCACTTACTGTATGTCGCTTTGGATAAAAGCGTCTGCTAAATGAATGTAATGTAATGTAATTTTACACGAGGATGGAGGCAAGCTATTTTGTAGTGTGCAATAAAGTACTTGATTACTAGCACTGCCCACCACGTTAACACAATACAAGTGTCAATTGTCTGCCAACCTAAGTTAACCTAAGTCTGCCATTTTAACAATGACAACTGTACCTTAATTATTATATGACCATTATTTTGTAAAATAATGGTCACATTAGGGCAATTTTTTCAGTCCGCAGAATATTGCAGAAAATTTCATTTTCAGGTCGCAGATTTTACAAAGTCTGCTGCAGATTTTAGGATTTTTTCCCCACGGAATCCTGGGGAGACTACCTGCCTCTAGAGACTTGTACAGTGGGCACTATGCATGACGGGTGCAACGGTGGCTTTTTCTTTTTTGGCCAGGCAGTGTAGTTGAAGGAAGACTTTTGCACGTTACTAGTCGTTAATTTCGAGCCACTAGTTCCACTTTTACTGTATTGAAACCTTACCAGTTGCATGACAGGACCAACTAGTGGCACCACAATCAGAACTACTAGTCTTTCAATACACTAGTGGCCTTTTAAGTCTAACGTGACAATTAAATCAGCACTAGTTTACTAGTAAAGTAGCAACAGTGTAACATGTTATCTAGTTAAGTTGCATATATTATTATTTGCATGTACTCAACTATTTCACTAGTTACATATGTCTCTTCACTAGTTTACTAGTAAAGCCAATGTGTTCACTAGTTAAGTTAGTACATCCACTAGTTCCAATGGCCATTTCTTATATCAAAGTGTTTTTGGCCTCTAGTTGCCATTACTGTATAATAGTTGGACAAAAATGCTCACAAGTAAACAAATATGATCAACTTAGATTAGGTAGTGCAGTCATTAGTGTACATGATGAAAAGTACAGGAGACCTCGTGGTGCTCCTGTGTGTGATTAGAGAGAACTGTGTGTCGCTGACCTTTACTGACTGTATCCTGTCTGTAGGAAAGGAGTAATACCAGTGGATGATGTGTGGGTTGATGTCAAGCCATTGCATTTATTGTAGAAGCAGGTGTGGTTTGATTGTTTTGAAGGCAGAGGAGAAATCAATAAAGAGGGCTCTGGCATAGGTCTGTAGTTGATCCAAATATTTGAGAATGAGATGGAAGAGTGTGTGTTTTGATACCACTGTGACACTGACAACTTTGTGTGTGTGTGAGTGTGTGCACATGAGTTTGTCCTGCTATTCAGCCAATATTACTTGTGTTTGTGTGTTGAATGTCCCCGTTTCTGAATTGCTTGTCATTAAAGTGATTCATTAACGGGCCTGCATTGCCGTGATATTACAATTCAATTAATGTCTAGTCTTAAGCAAGTGAAGAGCGTAGTGAAAGAGAAAGACAATGATTATTCAGCCTATTGAAATATAATCCATATGTTTTATGGATTGTATATTTTCAAGATAATTTGATAGACCACTATTGAAAACTATAAACAATGACAATATAGCGGTCCTACTGTCAGTGGTTCTCTCAGATAGTAAAAAAATATATATATATTTCCTAACCTACACAATATAGTATAAAAGAAAGTATATTCCATACTTTTAAAGAAAATCTGGACACTTAAATTAGTTCAGGTCAACAGAATTATTGGTTTAACTGAGTTCAAAGGGATATACAGTTAATTTAAATGTTTTTCATTCTGTGTCTTTATCCCTGACTAAGGCACTTTTCATAGACAGGTGTATTGAGTTTCTCTTCTGAAATTATGTGGACAACTATTGCTGTGCACAGACAGAGGCCATTCAACTAGCTGTGTGAGTCTTTTTTTTTTTTGCACCTGAATCAATTTAGGTGTGCCATAGCAAAGGAGGCGAATATTTATGGACTTATAGAGATGAACAACACAACTGTTGCCAAGCAGTAATAGAATATATGTCTGCAGTATTCTAACCTTTTAAAATGCAATTGCAAATAATTCCAGTTTCGCTGCACTTACAGATCACTCTTACCATTCATTAATGGTTCCTTCTCTCTCTCCAGTCTTTAAATCTTTCCTTGTTTATTTGCAACTTTATTAGTATATTAATTTCCATACAGGAACACATTTCTGTGGACCTGGTGCTCTTCAGCTTTGCTCTTTTCCCTGTCAGGCAGTGCGACTCAGGTGTTGTATTTGCTGACTGGCTGTATTTGCTGAATGGTTAGTAATTATCTCCAGGTCTCCCGTGAGCTCCTAGTATATGGACTGCATTTACCGCCACCTTCCTGTCTGACAAAATAAAGGCCAGGGAAAAACTGGGGATATAAACATAAATAAATTTGTAAATAAATATATAAAGGAATTAATTGCCAGAGTCATTATTCATCATGTCTGGCACGAAACAAAATGCTTTGTTGAAACTCCCGCCCCTAAACTTGCTGTTCTCTCTGAGGTATCCCACTACCCCATGTTCTGTTACAGCAGAGTATTACTACAAGTTCAGCAGACAATAACATAAGCAGAGTTCTATTTACACCTCAGCCGTGCACAGGAAGAAAACCGTTATTTTGTGCTTCCTTTGTACTCTCCCTCCCGTTGTGATTCAAATCTTCTCCCAGCTCTTGCATAGGCAGAGGCATTCTGAGAGTTCAAAGCTTTGCCTACACTTATAATTTCTTTTCTTTTCATACAAACTTCTGCCTTTGTGCCCCTGCTGGGTATTGTTTCCACCGGAAAATACCAGAAAATTTAGCTTTTGACTTTCTTCCTTAGAAAAGAGAAGAGAGGCTGAAATCTGGGAAAGGGTGAGGAGAACAGCTTAGCTTGTTAAGAAAAGGTGCAGCCTCATGTCCCAGTTTGCCTGGTCTGCAGGTCTGGTTTTGGCTTGTAAGGCCTACATTGGCTGGATCATTTTAATAACGGCAAGACAACGCAGAGATGCCTGCTACTTGGCTCCTATATGAGTCTGCCCTAGCATAAACATCTGTTGATTTTTACAGAGCACAATAGTTCAGGATTTGTGTGAAATTGGAAAGTAACAAACAAATAAATAAAAATGTTCAGGCTGTTTTACATTTATATATGACTGTCTGGACACTGATGAACAATTCTGCTACCAGGAAGACGGCAGATAAATAAAATAAAATGTATTTGATGGATAAATTAGTAAAATCTATTAAAATGGCAATATCAATAAAAAAGTCAATATATTGAAATGTGAAATTTACCATTATCTAGAATATATTATTTAACTATTAAATAAAAAAAAACTGATAAATGGTAACTGGTGTAAATAATGACGCCTTGTAATGTACAATTATTCATACAAGTCACTTTTTAAATCATCAAAGATACTCTGCAGATGTCAGTTTTCTATACACAGCTGATATTACATTCCCTGTAATCTTTCTACTCCAGAATTCACTGGTGTGAATTTCTCAGATTGCTCTTCCCCAGAATTTAACAAGAGCTGATTAGTCTTAGAGAGCCAAGAACCTGTAGAACTCAAGCCACAATAAAAACCAGGAGTGTTAATATATATATGGTAAATGGTAAATGGACTGCACTTATATAGCGCCTTTATCCAAAGCGCTTTACAATGGCCTCTCACTCACCCGTTCACACACACATTCACACACCAATGGCGGCAGCTGCCATGCAAGGTGCTAGCCTGCTCATTGGGAGCAATTTGGGGTTCAGTGTCTTGCCCAAGGACACTTCGACATGTGGACAGGAGGAGCCGGGGATCGAACCGCCAACCCTACGATAAGCGGACGACCCGCTCTCCTGAGCCACAGTCGCCCCAAATGTATATTACAAATGTAATATAATGTATGATGTTAATTGTCAGAATGTATTTTTTTTAAATCTGCTGCTCGATTTAAATACATTAAAAATAATATTTGTACAATGATACCTTGATAACCATGATACCTTGACGTGGAATATGTGCAGCTTTTCCGGTGAAGTGTAAGCAAACATTATGCTACATGCTAATGAAACATTTCATAAAATGACAGAAAGTTGGGAACATACAAAAACTATGTTAAAAAGAGGTGACATTGTCCTACCCCACTTCTAACATTGACGGATGGAAGGATAATGTGAAAAGTGGCCAAGAATTACATATGGAGTCTGTAGCTAGCGACGGAGAAGCTATGAACAACCTGAAAAACTCAGAGGCATATTAGTACCTTCATAGCAGTAAGGTTGGGCGGGTTCTGATGAGGACGGTAGATAGTTACATTTATTTGAAAGCGATTGTCGAGTGTAGCCAGAGCCTGAAGTGTTCGTACCACCTGGCTTGGGTGCTTACAAACACAGCTGAGGTCCAGACAGCAGGGTATTCATGCATCGCAGGACTAGGGAGACCATGCAGTCATGCCACAGCTATTTTATGGAAGGTTAGTTGACAGCAAGCTTAGATTGATAAGTAAAAGAGCCATTTCACCTGGAAAAGGGAGACATAGGTAACTAAATAGATATAGTTATTAACTAGTTAGTTTATAAGTTAACTAATTATGAGTTAAGAGTTCCTGAGCCAGAAAGTGCATTTTTCTTGGGATTTTAATAATTTGATGAATACTAAAGGCCAGATTCAGAGTTGAAATAAGCATGCGCATATGGGACTTACTCCTGAAATTCTGCGTAGCTTAAGCTATTGTGATTCAGACATTTGACTTGACAATCTGCTGTTTTAAGCATCTCTCCAATAAATACACAGCATTATGCGTGTGGGTGGAGATTTGATGAAAATGAGGCGTGTCTGCAAGTTGTGCAAGATATGCCTATTTAATATGCATATTAATATGCATATTTTCATTTAATAATTTTTTTCTGTGCAATTTGGTTTCGAAAAAAAGGTGGTTTATGTCTATGGCAAGGTGATTGATTCTTGCCGTTATGAATGAATAATCAAATATTCTGACTCACCCCTAGTTATAATACCGACATACATCAAAAAATGCTACTCGAACAATATAAAATCGGTAAACATTAAAACAAACTTAATGACCAGTACAAATAGATGGTGACAAATTGTTTACAACCCCATCTGTCACATTGATGGATTATGATTTATTCTAGCCTGGGACTGCCTCGGGTAAATGACGACTGGTGGTGTAGCCTATGTGTGGAAACTGTGCTGCAATGCCAACTGAAATTAAAATTTGCTGCAATGAGTGGGACAGGGCACAGTTTATTTGTCATCTGTGGAGCAAGAAACAGATGAAGAGGGAAGAGTCTGTCTGACTACGCACCCTGATTTTGAACACCACATGCATAAGGGTGTTTTGAAGACATTCTTCTGGATCCACAAAAATTAACTGGCGTAAGAGAAGACCGGGATGATAAATGAATAAGCGTCGCAGACTTCTGGCTAGGCTAGCTAATATGTTTTCACTATACCAAAAGAAGATAAATGATGGGCTGTGTTTTTCAAAATGAATGGCTGTATTTTCCGTTTTTTTTATTTTCCTGTTCTTCTCTGGAGACTCCAGCTCATGGTGGTGACATTTTTTTCAGTAGAAGTGTAGTGGCTAGCTTGCCAGCAAATAACGTTAGCCTCTCTCTCGAAGAACCACATAAAGTGAAAGTGCCTGATCATTGTAGTTCACATTAAAGCAGGTACTGGGTACATGGGCAGTAGTTTAGGGCTATCTCTGCTGTCACTATAGGTAGAGAGTTAGCTGAGAGCTCATTTTAATCAGAAGGACAGCTATTCAATAAACACTATAAACGGCTTATAAGACCGGAGTTTGTCTGTCTGGCTGGCTTGTCTGGTTTTGTAGGCCATGCTTATGTCAGATGTCACAGCCAAAACAAATACAGGTACACAACACTCATTTTTTAGCCACAAATTAAATTTTGCTTGGCTGTAGTGACAGCCACGAACTCCTAAGAGACATTTTACTGAAGTAATACAATAAGTTAAAAGTAACGTTAATCTCATTGCCCGCTATCCTAATACAACGAACAACGTCAATTCCGTTGTTTTTCCTTTCATCCATGGCGTGGCGAACTGGAAGTTCCGCACATATCTCGCTTTACAGAGGCCTCACGAAAAATATTGCGGATAGAATAATCGGCAAAGATGTACTGAACCACATACGGCAAAGGGAGAGAAGTCTTCTCTCGTGAAATCTTAATTTAGATGTTATTCAAAGAACCCCCAATTAAAAAAAAAAAAAAAGGTTAAGGCACGGCATTGAAGAGAATAAATGAGCTAGGCAGAGGCGGGAAATTAAGCTGGTAGGCAGCTGAAGTTTAGGTGAGCAAGGCATCCTCAACTGATGTTTTATTGGCTAAGATGTTAAAACCTGCCAATACTTATTTTACAGAGGCAGTGCTGTGTAGAAGTAAAGAAACTGCCCTTGCAACCAAGAAGTCAGGGTTCAATTCCTAGGTGGAGAACTGCTCTTGTAACATTGAGCAAGGTATTATCGGAGCTTTAAAACTTAAGCTTTGTACGATGCCCTGATTAAAGCTCACTAAAGCTATGCCTTGCATTTGAATTTTACCATGTGTAACTCATAATGTAGTTACTACAGCCAATAGAGCTCTCTTCATATGTAGTCAACATTGAATGTCACAGATTGGTCTTTTTATTTTATTAAAAGTATATTTTGAATCAGGGAATTCAGAATGGTGTGGACACTGGGTGCAGACACAAATAGTTCTGTGGCCTGGTGTTTCTTCAGAGAGCTGAAGCTGATAAAACACCCCAGGACAGGAGACACCCTAGATTTGTATGTATAAAAGAGTGCATTTTAACTGGCTAAAAAATACCCTCGAATGTTCGAATGAGTTGTTGTCAAACAGAATGGATTATGAACTTATAAACTATCAAATAATTAAAGCATAAACTCACTCAGTCACTCTCACTGTAATGTAAAAACTAGATATCTGACAACCTGACAATATGAAGTTTTCTTTTGCATCACTTCAGTTCCTCACACAACCCACCAAACAGCAGAACCACAGCTTGTAAATTGCAATAGAGAGTTCTCTGTTCCGCTCATTCATTAAGAAAGCATGCTTTTTTCTCTTGTATTGACAGCAAGCCCAAGGATAATACCCCATGCTCCACCATGTTCATGTGGTAAATATAAGAAAGAACCATTTTTTGGTTGATTAAGATTTGCAGTGTTTTACCATCAGACAATGATAATTTCAGGAATTTTAAGACATGTTGCTGTGGAACATTTTGAATGGGACTTGTGAACATTTGTGAAAGTTAAAATCCAGAAAGCCGCTGACTGATCCTGAAAAGGTTTCACACAGACTCTGGTAAACCCCTTCAAGAATGATTGAGCATAGCTGTGCTGGGTTTGGGTTTGCAACACTTGCGCAGCATGTTTAACACGGGTATAAAAACGAATGTATGCAAAATATTTCTAGGAATTATGTACACCTTTCCTCGTCCTGGGTCGACAGTTCAACACAATAGCCACCCCTCACCCCCCACTGACACTTTGATCAGTACAACCATTGAAGTGAAAACACTTTTGTGGAAAAGGGATCATATAGTCTGCATGAAGGGAGATGAGGTCACCAGTACCACTGGAATTTGGGAAGAGGGCATTGTAATTTCAAATCCACTGTCACCTCATTGCATCTATCGATTACAAGGGGAGGGGTGGGGGGGTTGTTCATTGTAAAAAAAATATTAATTTAAATTGAAGAGAGATCTGGTTTACCTCGGGGGCATTTTGTCAACGAGTCAAATTCTTCATAGGCAGGGAGAGAAGAGTCAGTACGGTTCGGAGTGGTGTGAAGGGGCACAGATGAAATACTTTCATCTTGGAACACAGTGATGAATTGAAAGGTAGAAATTACTGAGAAGAACAGGAGGAAGTTAAAGCAGGAAAACAATAAATAGATTTTTTATAGAAAAAGCTAAGTACAAACAATGATTTTCTAGTTTAATCCCAGCATTTTTACTTTAAAATGGCCTTGATCCTGATATAGCCTTCTTTTCCTCGTGCATTATCATTCTTTTTGGATGCTGGCCGTGACCCACATTAATTCAGAAAAATGCATTTACTTACCCACAACTAATAAGGAAAAGGGCCACACTCTCCGTATGGCTGTTTTGTGGATGGATTCAGAATATCAATCCACGTAAAAATGATTCAAATGTGTGATATCAAAATTCTTAATATATGGGGGAAATTGAGAAGTAAGCAAAGATTGATACTGAGAAGCGCCTGAACCACTATAACCGGCCTTCCCGAATTGAGAACAGCAACAAGGTTATCCACATCAGAATGACACAAAGTTATCCACAAAACAAACCCCGGATAAATTGCCTCCAATGTCCTCTGCCTCTGGATCTCCTCTCAGTTGTCGCGAGTCTCCACCTATCACAACCGCACTATACAAGCACATCAGACAAAACTACATTAGAAAAACACAAGTAGCAAAAACGCAAAGGACAGACCACAATACAGCAAAGTAGCCACACACACACAAGCAGCTTACTACCAAAATGATCCTTTTGGAAACAAGTAGTTTGTAGATGTATAAGACGTGTGTGTATGTTATGTTTCCTCTGATACAACATTGGCAGATGCACTGTAACACAGGTGGCAGATGGATAACATAAAATAATGCTGGTGAGCCTGGAGTAACAAAAACTAGTTCATAGTTAAGTTACAAGGGAATGTTAAACATCTCACAGTACCTTTCACTAATAGCACGCATTTCATGCTCTATTTTTTACAGAATTTTGCCTTTAATCATATATTTGGTTCAGTGAGTGTTTTCAGTGATAACCAGCAGTGCTGAAACACACTGCGTCAAAACAAGGCATGTATTTGGAGTATTAATTAATGCTTAAGTCTCTTGCACAGTGAACTAATCATGTATGTAATAAAAAAAGATGGTAATGAGCCTGATGAAAAGACTCACAATAATTGCTTCCCAAGCACCACAGAGAAAAGCTCAATAGCAGGTCTAAGAAACCTTTTGAATCTGCATTCAGAGTGTATGTTTGATTCGTTGATCGTTTGTATGTTTGAAGTAGCTCTTCATAGTATTAACTGCAATCCCACCCTTTTATTGAAGCAGACCATCTCATTATAGACTGATAATATGCAATAATATGTAGTGCCTGAACATGTGAAAGAGGGATCTGGGTGAGGACACACACAGACTACCCTTGATGGCTGAAGATGCTATTATTTCAAAATTATTTTAAATTGAGAAGTTAAATAATACTTAACAGTACTTTGGGTTTAAAAAAAAAAAGATTTAGTCATCATTTATGGACTCGACTTAATGATGGGTTTCAGAGAGTTTGCCATTTCCTCAGGGATTAAATGAGAAAAGGACAGAACCACATGGTTATACCATGGCTTCAAATGTAATTTATGAACCTCCTTTTGTTTCATAGAAATAGTAAGCAGTAGATGGAACATGGCTGCAGATAGTGAGAGGCACTGTTAGAGAGGCATGTCATACCATACATGTTTAATTACTTTTTATCCTCTGATTTTATTTTGGCCATTTATAATTATAGGTATATTCCATAGATCACGGCAACATCCTCTGTAAAATTGGAAGGGTGCACATGAGCAACCATTGTCCTCAAAAATTGTCACTCATCACTGCTCAATCCACCAACTGAACTACCCAGCTATTTTGCTGTAGGCTAGATAAATTACTGTCAGTAGGGCATTTGCCATAGCAACTTCTTCTTGGTAAATAAGTACCTGCTGTCTACCTGCTAGCTCCCAACTCCCTTCCAGAATCCCACTATTAACCAGCTTGTAACAGAGAGTATTCTATAGCTGTAATGGTTTCAGTAGCGGTGACTGAAATGCGATGGGAAGGAGGATCAGAACAAGTCACCCACAAAGGTGAGGACCAATAAGAGAGCTTAACCTGCTAATGGGCAGAAAATAAAAAGGAAAAATCCTAGTAGCTAACTAGCCAAATAATAATCAACCAAGAAAAATAGGGTGAACTCGAAAACATGAGTGAGAGCACCAAACAAAGTCTCCCGAGCTCAATACTAAAGCTTAACCGGGGAAACAGAAAAGGAAAGAAAAGAAACACCTTTGGCACATAACACTAAAATGTTCTGTAGAAGGTGAACAGAAAATTAAAACAAAAAAGGCTGTCTCAGTGAGAACAGCACGGAGAAAATAGACAGTATAGATTAAATGAGGAATATTCCTCCACGTAAACTCTAATACTAAGAAGCAAGTCCCTCATGAACATAAACCAGACACAGGTCGCTTGTACCTAGCTATACCTGGCTCAATGCAAGTCGTAATGACAAAGAAGCCCGGGGGAAGTGGAAGTGAGGAGTTTAAATACCCCGCAGGCAGTAGCACAGGTGAAACGAATAATAGGTGAGGTGAAGCAAAACCCCGGAACGGAACGTGGGGAAAAAACGGAGAAAAAGGATGAGAACTGCAGCGGAAAAGGAAAAATAACTCACGGACCATGACAATAGCAGTGCACTTGCACTGAGAAATATGCACTGAGCATTAACAACCAAAATCACCAGTGTAAAACGGCAAGGGAATAGTGACTAGATCTACAGAAGAACCGAAGTTGCTTTGTTCCAATCTATAAGAATTTAAACATGAACTAAAAAATTTTTTACCAACATTGTGTTTTACCAAAACTAAATGAAGCACGTGAGAAATGGCATACATTTATCACTACCTTTATCTCCAGAGTGACATCGTAGTCCAATCAGCAAAGACAATGCTTGTACCTACCTTTTTACATTCTCTCTTTTGCTGTTTTCTGAAATGTTGTTGTGTTTCTGGTTTTTTCAATTTGCTTCGTGAAATGTCATTTTGCTTTTTATAATTTGTCAATTTATTTTGTGTAATGCAGTTGTGTTTTTCACTTCTTGGCCACCATACTCAACGATTGTTTTCACATCCCTGGGTGAGCTGTCTCGGTCGAGTGGTCAGCCCTGAAGCCAGAACCCTCACAGTTAGATGGCAATTTGGAGCTTTCATCAGTGCAAAAAATGATAATATAAACTATTAAGTTAGTCAAATAAACAAAATCAGGAAGCAAAGGAAGTCTAGTGGGTATTTCGCAAATGTCTCCTGTTTGTGTCCGATAAGAATATTTTATTTTTATTCTGTTATGCAAAATGAGATTATGATTTTGCATTGGCAACAGCACACCCTGTTTATTTAATGGGTTGATGCTGCCAGGCTTTTATGTTCATGCCAGGGTCTCAGCACATTCTAGAGGAGAAACAGTTAATGACAAAATTAGTGAGCAAGGCCTATTTTTGTGTCAAAAACACAAAATATGTTTTTGGTTTGTTTGAAGAAATTAATGTCCTGGACTATTTCCCTATGGTACATCAGGAATGATGTGACTACTGCTGATGTGAATGCAGATTTTTGAGTGTAGCATTATCGCAGTTTTTTTAGGGCCATGAAAAAAGGTCTGAGGTTCACAAGACGCAGAAATGTCCTTGGAGAGTCACAGAGCTCGGGGTTTGTCTTTCGTATTTGAATATAACACAACATTTTCACGGCGGAGAATCCTGGGAAAATATCTACTGGGCATGCTGAGTCACAGGCTATTATGGTGTTTAGGGAAAGTGAGCACCTTTGAACTGGGAGTGAGAGTTTTACCTGTTCTGAGTAAGAGCTTGATAGAATAATAAATGGTAATTTTCAAAGTCTATGGCCAATCAAAGGGCGATTTCACACAAAATATCTTAATAAATATTTTTGTGTATATGTTTGTGGGGCAAACCTTGTCAATGTAAAATGTATGTTTGTCCAACATTGTAGCCTTACTGGACAATTAACCACAGACAGCAGTGAATGAAAATTTGAGGTACAAGTTCCAAGAAAATGTTGACAACCTGTCAGAATTTTCAGAACGATAAGTTGAGAGGTAATTCTTAACCTATGAAAATCTATTCATTTAAAATGCCAAATGTTCTGCAGCATTAATTTTTTTTCGTGCATTCTCTCCACAAATAAACAATGTAGTAAAAGACAATATTCATGACCACACTGTAAATGGTTGAATGAAATTTATAATAAAATTCCTGGGTAATATGAACTTCCATTTAGAAAACACATCTACCATAATGTCTATTGAATGAAAATGTGCCATTAGGTGATAATTACTTTAATTGTAAAATATGCTATCACAGCAGTTTTCTTTTCCACTCTATTTATTTCACTTTATTTCTCTTTCTTTCTCACAAAAAACCCCCCAAAAAAACAGACGTATTAATATACAGATTTCTATCCTAATCTTCTGTCATTGTGAGAAATAAAGCACATTTATCTTTGTGGTAAAACAAAATTGATCCTCAATTAATCTTCCCGGGTCATAGTGAAGGCCGATGAAGCAATACAATGATTTCCCCTTTGGAGAGCAGTGCTACTTGTATCTTTCATGTCCACTGGACTGAGGAGAAAGAAAATAAGCATTAACCTTAGGAGGTCTTAAAAACATATCTGTGTTTCACTGGTAACAGTGCGTGAGACAGACGTATGATATTTTCATTTAGTGAAAGTTATTTTTCTGCTCTTGACTTCAACAATATATAAATAAATTGTTTGTGATTTAAAAAAAACGCCAGTGTGTGTTTATTGTGCAATCAGCCTGCTGCAGCATGGCAATGAGAAAATACCTGTCTCCATGATGGGAGATAGAGGCTGCTCACTCAACTAGAACACTATTACTGTCTGCTGGCTCTTTGAAGGTCTATTAGAAGACATGAGATCTGTGAACAGAATTGATCGAGATTGGCAGCAGTGAGAAATACTGTGCATACCCATTGACAAGCCATGCCCCCTGACCCATGTCAGAACTCTGAAATGGAATTCATATTCAGAATTTGCTCATAAAGGAAAATGACTGTCAGACCCACTTTGGAGAATCTCTCATTCTCCAGACACCCCAAAGAAATGCTTCATTATTTCAGGAGAGAAACTAATATGGCGTAATCTTGTGGCACAAACTTTCAAAACTTTATATACAACTTAAAATTATGAAATACAAATGAGAGTTTAATAAATTCAAATTCAGTTGTCTGGTGGCACAAGATTTACACCATAAACTAACTATGCAACACTTTACATGTAAATGCATCTTTTGTGGGCTTTCCATTTCTGTTGCATTAAGCACATTTCTCTGGGAAACAAACATATTGTCCTGTCCATGATTGTACTGTAGCCTATCTTATGTATACAGTTTATGTGTTAAATCTGCCTGGTGCATTATTCAATGTGTATATATCTTGGCTATCATTAGCAAGCAGGCGACCATTTTTTATAAATAAGTTCTAGGTTCAACAAGCCCCGTTTCAATGAAACATACACTTTTCAATTGTCAGTAGATGCAGTAGATATGGATGTATCACTTTAAGGGTTGTTTCTCCTGACAAATTTTATTATTGAACTAATGGTAAAATAAGTCAGGAGAAGAAACCATTCAGTATCTCTGGCAGCAGAGTGATGATTGAAGGCTTGTTTGATTCGTCAAACCCTTGATAACTTAGAGCCCTTTAGCCAACCATGTGTTCCATACTGTTCTAGTGTAATTTGCAGCTAAATCTAGTCCCACCCCCCAATTTCCATAGAGATCCATTCAAATGCAGAGACATTTAGTATCGCTTGTAAGAGTACCAGAAAATAAGATATCAAGAGTTTTTTGATGTTGTTGGGTCACAGACATCAGGAAGTCATGGCATGCAAAGGAAATGCGACCAAATATAAACAATTTATACTTTATTCTATACATAAATGCAGGGGTGCCAATAATTGTGGCCAACATATATTTACAAAAATCAATAAAGTTGATCAGGTAAAACGTTAAATATCTTTTCTTTCAATTGTCTTTTCAATTAAATATATGTAAAAAAGAATTTACAAATCACTGTGTTCTGCTTTTATTTGCATTTAACATATTGTTCCAACTTTTTTGGAATTGGGGTTTGTATACATATATATATTGCTTTCATGTGCAAGACATTATGTTATTCAATGTAAAGCAATGTAATAATGTAATGTAATAATGTAAGAATACTGCCTTGGAACATCTCATTTTGATTTAATGCACTGTTGTGATTACTTGCTTCCATTTAAGATGGTTATGTTTCATATGTTGTAATTCACCCTTCCAGTGGAAAGGTGATACCACCACCTACTGATGCCACCTGTTGAATAATCATTAAAACCATGCCTCTTTTTTTCCTGAATCATCTCAATTAGTCACTTAATGATTGCTACTGCACACTGTGGGGTGAAACATTTGTCCATTTTATTGAGCTATATTCAAAACAATGTATCACCAAAAGAACGTTTACAACAGGTAATAGTAACTGAAATGTTCAACAGAATGAGGAAATAAACACTAAAACAGAAATGCTTCATTGACACTGCATGCAAAATTGAAAGAGGTCCAAATAATCATAAATTATACGCTCAATGAAATTGACTTTGTCAGAGAAAGCAAGTGAAAAATTTTAGGATCAAATATAGTGAACATTATCATTACAATTGTCATGCTCTCCTGTCATTCACAATGTTTCATGAACGTTTCATACATGCCCAATAATAGTGAATAGTTTTATAAGTATATTTGTTATATTAATATACTTTTTTTCTAAGTTCGATTTGGAGTCTATGAATAACCATTTAAATACAATAAAAAAGGAAAGCATGACAGCATGTGACTGGCTTGTGTGACTGGCATTCCTCTCTGAATTTAAATAAGAAGTTAAATCAGAAAAGAAAACAACGAGGAATTGCTTGTGTCGAGTGTTTTCTCTCACGAATGCTAACTGGTCTCTGCAGAGAGCTTTGCGTCTTTGAGTACCGAAGTACTTCAGTGCTAAGCGGATACAGCAAATTCTCAAATAATTCTAAATTGTATTTTCTTCCATCTCAGAATCAAGATATATTATTTCTTAAAGGCCCCTAGTATGTCCACTCATCCTCTAAAGCTCTGAGGTACAGACATAAAAGGGTCATGCTTTGCTGCTGCTTGAGGGAGGGGGGGATTTGTCAAATAATCCCATACCCATGCTTTTATCAAGCTCTGGCAGCCAGCATCTCCAATTCTGCTGTTCTAATTTAAGCAGACATTTTTCCCTGCCACAGACTGCTGAGAATTCCTAACCTCCCAGTACTTCACGTGAGAGGCACCATGTCATTTTCCCTTTGGGTAATATGCTCCAAATAAAGAACTCAATACCATCTGAAATAGGCACTTATAGAAGGGATCCCAACATGCTAATATAGATTTTGTGGGTTGGCAAGCACAGGAGCAGAAATTAGCGGATTTATTATGGAGATGCTGCCTGTCACTCAAACTTGGCAGGTCTCCACATGTTTCGGTCTCACTGTTCTTTTCCCCTGGGATTTCTCAGAGGGTACAGAGCCTTGCCCCATGCCACGTTCATAATGGAGATCGATGGGTAGCGTGCTGGGCCCTAACATTTATGCACACCATGAAAAGCTATTAAATTTATCACTTAATTCCTCGCTGCTAGTTATAATGATATGCTAATGTCTGTACCTCTTCATCTCAGAGAAAAATAAACAGCTTACATTCAACATGAACAGAAAGCTATTAGATGATGAGATAATAACAGATTGCTCACCAGATAGAACACTGAACATTTGTATACCCAGAAAATGTTATCTCACCAATTGACAGAGAAGATTTATGAATATGTACCTGTGATATTATATGACCTAATAATTAAGATTTACAGCTAAACCTGGCAATTTTGGGAGAACAGGTATTGCAACTGTTTTTGTCATTATATATTTTTTTAGTTTTTGAATAATTCAGCTAATGAAAAATGGGGCACTCATTATAGACATAGCAGACTGAAAAGCACTATTAAACAGTAAATGATACAGTAATTAAATAATACAGTAGAGACTATGGTGTAAAGAATTAATTAAGTGGAGATACAACATGATTACAAACATCCAACCCCAAAATCACAGATTCTGACAAATCATGTGGTCGTCACTTCTGGCTACTTATGGCCACAGCCACTTTTACTGTATATCTCTCAGCACATACCAAATAGCACTCCAGAATTAGCTGTCAGCTGTATGTGCTACATACCAGTGTTCATTTATGCTGATTAACCACGGTTTTTCCATTTAGTCAGCAATGACAATGTGTCAAAAAATCTCCCTAATGATAATGACAATCATTTTTGCTCAATTAATTAATTGATGAGAATATGACAAAACAAAAAAAAATGTGTTATCCTTTCTGAACTAATCTGGGGTGGCTTTCCCGATTCGATGTGTCTTCAGAATTCACGACACACTTAGCGATCTTTTTGAAGACATGTCTTGTCATTTTCAGGCCTCTTTCCCAAAGCATATTGTAGAGTGAATATTTCAAGACACACTTTAAGGACACACTTTGAGTAACACAAACCCGACAGGTCGATGTAGAAAAGCTGATTCACACCACAGGAAGCATCACACATCATTAACAGTCACTTTCTCAAAAGCATCGTAGAGTTATGATAATCTTTGAATATTTTTTTTCTTTGCTTTTCATTTTAAATCTGATCAAACCTAAGTGAGAGAAATGACGAGAAAAAAAGAGAAGTGTGAGAAAAAAATTAAAATAAATAAATCACCAAAAACAAATAAGTGTAGCGATCAGGCTCGTGAGGCAGCCTAACTCCACCACTATCAGTGAATTCATCTTTGCCACTGTGGTTAGCGTGGTGGCCTCTCCCCCTGAAGTTCTGTGGTTCGAGCCCCGCCAGAACCTCGTTTGTTACACAAAAAACGAAAAAAATAAAATAAAATACTCTAATATTATCTTAACTATATGATGCTTTTGGCAAACTGATTTTTTAATTTAAATTATTTAAATTATTTTGCCTATTGTGAATGGAGTCAAAGTACCCTACATGTCAGTCACAAGACCTTATAAACCCGATGATGGGATAATTGATTACACCTATCTAGACTAAGCTGTAGACCTACTACTACTACAATTATTTGTATTATTATTGTTGGTGTTGTTTCTATCTATCTATCTATCTATCTATCTATCTATGTATCGCGTTGATTAGCGGCCTCTGTCTGCAGAGGTGGGACTTGCACGTAGTACCGCATCTCAAGACACAGTTGAGATTTCACGACTAGTCCAACATTTCACGATCTCTTTGAGTTACGAGCACTTTCGGGAAAGCGTCGTGAATGGCAAGTATATCTTCACGACACGTTTCACAACATACTTATTGCTACGACACACTTTGGAAAAGCCACCCCTGCTTGTCTGCAACCACCCACACAAGCAAAGCACTTCGGTCAAGCCTATGCCCGGATCATTAATGACTATGTTTGGGTAAATCCAGTCACAGGTATGGAACTGCTGCTGCAAGGGAGAAATTAAGAATGCATGCTTATCAGTGACCAGCATGTGGGTGAGTAATTAATTATGTGGCATGTAAGGCAGCTGTCCCAGCTTCAGTTTAGTGACTTGCTTGATTGACACCATGGGCTACAATTGGTCAGGCAGCATTAAAAAGTTATTTTTTCATTATGCTCAGTCTGTCTAAGTCTTAGGTGCTGTAGTTTCTCTACAAGTCCTCACAATTTCTAGATTTCTCCTTTAATCTAGATGCAACAGGAGAACTCACCCAAAGGTTTTTTAATGTAAAAAGCCTCGGGGTAACCTGAGATGACCAGCACTTATATGTATGTATAACTTCTGCTATAAATCTTGCCCTACACCACTGTGTGGAATACTCTGACCCATAAACATTTAACAGTAAATTATATTGTTCTCAGTTATTCTGTCTAAGATACATTTTACATTTTTGTATGCTAGCCACCAATGAAGTCATGACAGCCTTTGCACCAAGCAAGAGAAGACAACAATAATCTCCAGGAATAATGTGGTGGTATAAACTGTTGGAAAAAAACAAAAAATGTGAAGCCTGAGCTCCAAATGTTATGACAGACATTACAGTGTTATAGATGTGGTGCATGGGGAAGTGGATGAGTCTTTTGGGGAGTCCAGCTGGTTCATTTGCAGCATTAAACCCAAAGGCTGAGAGGGAGACTTTCAGCCTAAGGAACACCTCAAAGGTGAAACCTATTTTTGATTTGACAAGCACTGAAATGGTTGAATCAGAGTACGCTGTGGCTCCTCAGTTCTGCACCAAAAACATAAGAATGAAATCTGCCCAGAAGCTGGACAATAAGCACACTTTGCACCATTTTACATAGTTCACTTGGAGCATTGCACAGCATCATGACAGCACCGACAAATGCAATGACTTTGTGGGCCTCATCAATCTGCAAGAAGCCTTTTTACGCACTCAATAATTTTTCAAATGACACAGCATGCTGGATAATATAACCTACCTTATCCAGCTTGCCCTCAAGGACCTGATTCATAAATTCAGAAACGAGTGGAAGGAGAAGTTGATGAGAAGATTCCATTCACAAAAACACTACCTTCACTGACTGAGCTTCAGTCAGGGTGATTTATGATATATAACCACTGTGGTATTTCATATAGGCTATAAGTTGGGTTTTGTAAATCTTTTTGCAAAACCGCAGTGGTCTTCATAGATTTTAAGTTTATATTTTAAATGGTTTTTAGCCCCGGGCCATGGTGTTCGGTTGATAATTTGGGTTGATATTGTGAGGGATTTATGCATCCACCGTGTGCATCTTAAACAGTATTTATTTTAGTATTCAGTGAAAGCTCTTGTAAGCCTACTTAAATGTGTGGGTCCTGACTTAAAGGTTTTTGACAGAGACACATTTTTTGTTGTTTGTCATTTTGGGTCTGTACTCCAGCACAATGGATTTTAAATGGAACAGTGACTATGAGGTTAAAGTGCAGACTTTCAGCTTTAATTGGAGTGCGTTTACATCCATATTGGGTGAACCATGTAGAAATTGTAACCATTTTTATACATAGTCCCACCAAAAGTAATTAGATAAATTAACATACACTTACATACAGTAATCATATTTAATATTTGGTTGCATATCCTTTGCATGCCATGACTTCCTGATGTCTGTAACCCAACAACATCAAAAGATTCTTGATATGGGATTCTTGATATCCCTATGGGAAATGATGCTGTAACAGTATGGAACACATGTTTGCCGAAATGGCTGTAAGTCATCAAAGGTCTGAAGTATCAATCGAGCCTCAAACCATCACTCTGCTGCCGGATATGCAGTAGAGATGGATAACTTTAAGGGTTTCTTCTCCTGACCTTCAATGGGAAAATAAGTCAGGAGAAACACTTAAATTGATCCATATATATATAAACATTTCTTAATAGAGAAAAAACACTTCTCTCAGCTGTTGAAAAGTGGCCCAATGCCAGGAATGTCCACAATACATTTCACTCACTCCACTTTGGACTTACTTTGTAAATTTGAGCCATTTCAGAGTGGTGCATAATAATCTGCCTTGTGGCTGTAAATGAGGACTTGGTAAATCAAAGGTCAATGGTGTGAGATAAGGGGTGAACGTGCCTCAGAAAGCACCGTTAGTTTTCTGATTATTACTGACAGCGTATGTATGGCTGTGCATATTCAACACATCCTGCACAATGAGCCATGTTTTGGATTGGCAGGTGAGATGGAGAATGCAGTATATGCTCTCACAGGCAGCGAGGATCTCATGCATCCCCCTCTTTCTCTTCTTCGTTCAATCCTTTCCAGACAGACTCTCCAGCTTCCTTGTGTGCCTATTTCTGTTATCCCCCATCCCCTCCCCTTTCACCAGTTTCTCCCTGTAATTCAAATTGCTGTCCTTTTGGACAGGAGGACCAACTGGCAAAAATTATATTGAAACATTTTACCTTTAGTTAAAAGAAAAATTACAATGTTTTCATCCCAAAACAGAAAATTCAGTCAGCACACTGCTATTGCCACTCACAAAAAAAGCAAATTCCCCACACAAAGATTCAACAATTCAACCCTTGGCACTGGGTCTTCATCAGAACAAATGTGTGTTTGAACGCTCCCGTTTAAATAGACTTGCAGGTTGCCTGGCATGATGATGTCAGGCAATGAACAAAGTATACAAAATACATGATAAAAATACACCAAACACCTCTCACAAACCTCACACAGTAGCACCCAACACAGCATATAAAAAACACATTTTTGATTGATGAATACAATAATCAAAACTGTCTTAAATGTCATGTTAAATAAACCACCGTACTGACAATAGAATTAATACATTAATGTAAAACACCTTGGGGAAATAAACATGGTTAAAGATGCATCAACTTAGTTGCTATCTATGCCAAAGATCATGCACAGAAACACTGCAATACAACTCAAGATTATGGACACAAAATAATAAATCAGCACAAATTACTACAAATATGCACAAATATCCAATATCCTACATTGTGGTACAAACATATCCAGATAAGGTTCCATCAAATACTCTACCAAAAGGGATTACAGAAATTATCTAATGTAGTTTCCTTTTTGTAACAATTCCACCCCCCCATCAATAGACAGCCCTGTCAGCTAACAAGAGTAAGAATAAAACAAGCCAATGTCTGCTACACAAAGAGCACAATCATCTGTTCTTAAACATGATAAAATAATGTCACTGAAGACTTCAAATCTCCGTAGTTCAGTTTGAACATATGATCTTTGAATAAAGACTCATGTTAACTGAAGGGCAACTGTTAATCACTAAGGATTGTAATTATAATAATTACATTGATGAAACACAGCTGTAGGCCTGTTCTATTATATTATGGAAAATATGAGAAACCACGGCCAGAAGATAGAGAAGTCACTTCAAAAAGCAAACGTCACAGAACACTCGCTGCATAATGTCAAATTAAATTAAGAGACAATTTCACCTCGGGGCTTCAAACTCAATGGTTTCCAATCAATGTGACACAAAGATGTAGTGATTTGTTTTGATAGCAGAGTGTTTTGTTTCAGATTGGTAGGGACTATGATGCACTGCTCGGGATGGCCACTGTATCTTGTGGTGAACAGACAGAAATGATTCAGAAAATATTTGGCTTACTGCCTTTTATTGGGTCCTGTAACATAAAGCAACTGAAACACTTTATAAAAGAAGAAATAGGGAAACAGGTAACAGGGAAATGGGTCAGGTAAAAATCCACAACAAATACAAACAAACAAAAGGCACCACGGCCATGTTGAAAAAGGTCAGTCTTATGCCTGTGATGATTACATTTGCTGCTCTGCCTTGGTGCTGAAGCTCCCTCGGGTTGCTGGGGATACCTTGGGTGATTCACACAAGGTTACCAGTTATGTCGGTAATATACAGTCAAGCCGGAAAGTCTGAATACCCCTTTTATAGGCTATTTTGTGTAGAATTTTGAGACAAAAAATGAACTCAATCTATTGTAGAATATGTCTGTAATGTAATAAAACGTGGAGAAGGTGGAAAAATTCTACTAAAGTGTAGATAAATTCCCAGTAAAGTTACAGTCTAGCCATAATAGATTGACAGCTCACCACCATTGTCATTACTTATGGTATACAAATCCAAGTCGCCTCAGGCAGGGACTCCCCATACTATCATTGAGCCTTATGCAGGCTTAGCTTATAGCCAATACCTAATAAGTTTCTAGCTAACTAGGTATAAACTAAATTAAACCAGAATAAGAGGGACTACAGATAATTCTGAATTCAGCACCACGGATGTAACACTCAATAATAACAATAATAACACAACCTAGCTAGCCGTTCTGTAGCTAGCTAGCTATACTATTGGGATGGCAGGTATGCCATTCACCAAGTTACGGCTCGGTGGGGCATACCCCAAACCTATACAGCACAGAGAGTTTGGCACTTCTCAGGGTTTCCTACAGAAATTACTACAATGACCACATGCACTCTAAAAACATTTACGTAAAAACATTAACTTCTTCATGTTCTGACCTCATGTAATAGTACATAATTCAGACACAACTTCACACATTCACACAATAAAGCCCCAAACTTTTATTATTTTTGCCATTTTTCTTCTTCCTCTTCTGCTCCTTATTCTTCCAATTCTTCTAATTTTCCCTGCAGAATTCGTCATCACAAATGCTGCTTGCCAACAAATAATAATTATCCCCATTGGATAACAACATCTGATCACCCAATAACAAAGTAGTCTTAGATCGACAACTGCATGATACATAGCCAAGATGAATGATGTGCATTACGTAATTTTTTTTATAAATAAGGATGTGAATACCGTATGTCATGGTTTTGGATTTATAAGGAAGTGCACATGTGAAGCAACTTCAGCCATCTCTGATGCCACGGGATATTTTTCAAAAACTGTTGTCGTCGCCATCTTTGTTTTCTGCAGCAGCTAGCTTGTTTTAATTAAAAACATTAAAACTATTGCCCGAGGAGCCGGTGATTAATATTCATGAACCGACTAACCAATCAATATTGTGTAGCCTCACTTGAAAGTGAGATCATAACACAACTATCGATTGCATGTCGACTTATAATTATGTATTCGTTGTAAACATTAGGTTATGCAACAATAGCAGTAATACTCCAGCTACTCATATTTAAAATAGACTGTGATGATCATTTTCTATCATTTATCTCCATTCACAGCCATGTATTCTACCAGATTATACTCTGTTTAGCAATGACTCAGCACTGTCCCCTGATGCTCAAACTATGACACTGCACCTTTTTTTTTTTACATTTCATTGCAGTCAACGGAGGTGGCAAGGCTTTGTGGTAAGTCAGCACAAATAAGCCACCTTGTATAGCTTGTAACAGTATATAGGTAAATATTTCCAATTAGCACTGACCTTAACCTCAGATACATCTTTGCTTAGTCTAAACTAACACATTTAGTGGAGCAAAGCAAAGATATCTAGCACTGGCAATAGTTAGAACCATCTGAACCGGGCATACATAGAGGATTTCCCATCACCTTCTGCTCTTAAAAGATTTCCTGAAAATTTGCAAGCTTGTTGCCACCATTAAAAACTAGTTTTAAACATTGAGAATCATCATCAGGAATATAAGTTATACAAAACACCAGACACAGGCATTCGCCTGGGAAGTTTGTCCTTTACTGATAAGACTGCTTTCGAGGCATTCGAAACCATATGGTGAGCTTGGTATTCTGCCACTGAGTACTGTTAGAAATACATGTTTTAGTCAAAGTTTAAAGAGAGGGGGAAGGAGCACATTTTTTAGAAGATGGTGGGGCAAAGTTTTGGACTTTTCAATTAAATAAACAATTAAATTAGCTTAATAGGCTATAGATAAAGCAGCTCTTCTGCTCCCTGCTCATGCCGCTGCTGGCGTATCTGGGTTCATTGACGTCGACACATGCAGTTCAGCATCATGCCTTCTAAGGTCCTGTAATGTGTCCTCATTTATGTCCAGGAGACTTTTGGCAATGTTATGCAACAAACACCCTACAAAGAATGCTAAGCATCGTTCTCAGGGACCCAAACACAGACCAGGATGTAATAATAAAGAATGTTTATTTCAGTCCAGATCAAAAGCCAGGGAATCTGATGTAGAAACAGTGCCAAATCAACAAGCAGGAGAATAGAGACAGTCCAAAAATCAAAACTGAAAATCACAGGCAGAGGTGTAAAAATGGCAGGCAAAGGCACAAAACAACCAAAAGGTCAAAACCAAAAAAAACACAAACCAAATGAAAAAGCAAACTCAGAGTTGGTAAACAAAAGGGCGTCTCAGGAATCTCGATAAATTACTGGCTTTACTATCACAGGCTCAGGAAACTCAATCAATTTTCTGACAAGAAACAGACTGAAATGCAGGGTTTAAATACACAGGGAGTTACGAGATACAATCGGGATCAGGTGTGTGAAAACGGGGAAGGGAAATGACAAACAGGTGAACGTAATGAAACAATAAGGGACGCTGATAATACAGTAACAAGCAGTGGCGGCTCGTCCATAGGGACGCTAGGGGCGGCGCCCCACTTGATTGGATAGAAAAATGTATATATTTAAAAAAATAATAATAATCAATTAATTATATATATATATTATTTTTTTCATCTGAACACATTTCATAGATTGTATTTATAATTCATATAAATGTGTTCTAGCCAATACATGTATGTTGAATAATTGGCTTTGGTTGGTTTGCGGACTTCATTACCGTCTCTGTTGCTCTGGGGCGCCGAGTCGTACGTCCCTCACACACTACATTGACATGCATTGCCACCTAGCGGTTGTTGGAAGGACTGCACTTTAGCTTGAGGTCTATGATAGCATTTGGGGCGCTGGGCAGAACGTCCTGGCCATTCTCATTTAACCCCATTCAAACGAACATTGTAGTCAAGGTCAATAGATGGCACAAGAGAGCACACGCCAATGTCACATTCGTCCGACGAACTTTGGTGAACTTCGTTGTTGACGCTATCTTCCAGCAACATGGCGGCTGCAGCAGATAACGTTACATTAACGTTAGCACTCAACAGCGTGGAGTCTATTCCTAAAACTCAGTTTGAGAAGCTTAGTCTACAAGAAAAACTCAGTTTAAAAGAGCTAGGTCCGGATAGGCCAGATATTCATCTACAGCAGGCGGCTAAAGACAGAGGGAAGTCCTACACACGAGTGTTCTCCAGGAGCTGGTATGATAAGAAATCACGGCTATGTGGCTGCCCAATTGGGAATGCTCTTTTTTGTTTTCCCTGCCTTCTGTTCCGTTCAGAAAAACAGGGTCAAATGGGTGAAATGCTGTGGACGAAAACAGGGATGACAGACGTTAAGCACTTTTCCGAACGAGTGAAAAAACATGACATGATCAGAGCACACATGGAAGCGTGCCTTAAGCTATCCATGCTAGGAAGAGCTAACATAGCTACACAGCTGTCGGATGGATATCACGCCAGTATTTGAAAACACAACCAGGAGGTGGACAACAACCGACATATCCTTTCTAAATTGATCGACTGTGTGAAGTTCTGTGGGGCATTTGAACTAGCTTTGAGGGGGCACGATGAAACTGAATAATCCGAGAATCCAGGTGTGTTTAGGGGACTTGTTGATTTTGTATCGACACTGGACGGTGCAATGAAAGAGCACTTGGAGAATGCAACCGTATTTAAAAAGTGTGACGAAGACAGGGGAGTGACGGCAATGAAAACATAGAACAGTGAAACCATAAATATAAATACACAGATAAAAAACTATATACAGAATCCTGAAACTGAGGGCTGTATTGTCATGTTCCACCTGACTTATCCAAACATCTGAAGCGCATTTTCAGCACTCTAAACGTCCACTCTATTACAGTGCATTAATAACAAAAAACTATGTTTTAAGTGAGAACTTTGGCTTGGTCAGGAATATGCAAAGCCTTTTCGTGCTGGTCACTATCATGGGTGGCAGCACATACTCTAAGAGTATGAATGACGTTCTATGAGAGAATGTTTAAACCAATCTGCCCAGTGATGAGTACATATTGATTGAAATGCAGTGGACCAACATAGCTACAGAACTGTCTAGCAGTTAGATATAAAAAAACAGAGTACCGGAAATCCCTGATATTGTAGAGAGCTGAAGTTTGGCTTGGTGGTGCTCATTTGAATTTCCTATTTTTTGCAGCTTTTGACCAAGGCAAACTTGTTTCACCTTTTATGCGTCTCTAAATTGACTACCCTTTTATCCTTAAATATTAAAAAGCTATGCTGAAATATATAATTTTAGAACCTGAGGTAAGTGAAAGTGTAACGTTTGTGTTCCCACTCCGCCACACGTTTCCCTGTGTTTTCGGTAGTTTCCTGCTATTTCCTTCTTTCAGTACTAATGATTACTAATTTACTAACTTCATAGAATTTAGGTTTACTAATCTACTAATGACTAACTTCCTTGTAATGTTTAGAGATACTAATCTACTAACTTCATAGAAATTAGGGTTTGTACTAATCTATTAATTATCTAACGTCATCTTCTCTACTTGCTACAGCTGTCTCTCTACAGCTGTCACTATTCTCTTTCCTGATTTCCTTACTAACTCTTCTACTCACTACAGCTGATTCTCGTTTCCACTTTCTGCTCTCTCTGATTTGTTGCACCTGTCTGTGAGTGTATTTAAACCCTGTCTTGGCTTGTGTTCAGTATGAGATTGTTGCCTCAGTTTACTGTTTGTGCATTTGAGTGGGGGTTTTGAAACAATGGTTTTTTTTGTGTGTTTGTTGCATGTTTACTATGTAATTCTAACAAATTAGGAACAAATAAGTCAGTGTCAAGATGAAAAAATAAGGTTAGCTGGTTAAGTGATGTCAAACACTCATTTGAATCAAATTGACCCCGAACATAATATGAGGGTTAAACAACTTGGGCGCTGGATGGGAAAATGTCAAGTGTCAGTCTGAAACTAGCAAAGACATTGATGCTGCTCAGCGCAGATTGTAAGATTGAGCCCATTGATGGTTTGGAGAAATGACTCTTTCTCTGTTTTGCAATATGGTGAGAGTTTTACCTCCAGTGGTTTGACATTTGGAAAATCTCTGATAAAATTGAGAAGCTTATGAATACAAACACTGGTTCATCACATGCAGTATAATAAGCTCTCAATGCATTAAAATGTTCAAAAAAGCTCAAAGGACATTAACCCTGAATTAAATGAAAACATGGTCCAATAATCAAGCTCTCAGTTTTTTGAAGGTTGACAGGACCTTTGACCCTAAACTAGTTTATAGTCTGGATGTATAAAACCTCTGCCTCAATTTAATTCCAAGCTTTGATGAGTACCGTCACTCTGAAATTCAACATTACAAACACCACACTACATGCCAGCAATAATAACTGCATACATACAGTACACACTTTACATGCGTGTGTACATACTGCAGCAATGCATTATGTGCAAAGACTGCTCTAGGCCCTGATGGAGTGAGGTGATTATCCATAAAAAAACAAAGACTGGTTAATGTAAGAGGTATCCTCTGTCCATGACCAACTGAACAGCTAGAAAGAGGAACCTTTTATTTTCTGAGCCAACATTTATGACTTTCAGAATCGTGGTACAGCCCTTAGGATGCAATTAGCTCACTGAGCTAATTGTGGCTTGCCAGCCATTACCCTAGATGCAGTAACTGAAAGTCAATTGCATATATTTGACAGGTTCATAGATTTGATAGTATTTTGAATAAAGTGGTGCGTGAGGGTCATCTAGCCAGAGTAATATAGGGAGCAGCCCTGTACCAGCCCACCATTTTTTATGAAACTATTTATGTACTGTATTATACGGAAGCCGACGGGTACAAAACACAACGACAAATCGTAAAACGCACCAACAAGTTATAAAACACACTGACAAATAAGAAAATAAGAAAACAACCGCAAATCAGCTGACTGGTGCAAAACCCATCGAAAAATCTGAAAACAACTGCAAATCAGAAAACACAATGACAATTCAGATAACAACTGCAAGTCACATTTACAAATCACTTTACGGAAAGGGTAGGTACTAGGCCTATATGAAGGAAGATTGTAGCCTCCTTCTAATTGGATACACAGTATGTCAAATGAGAGTCTGACAGAGTGAATGACCAACCAACAGTTTTTGTTATTTAACGTGACATTCAAGACAAGCCTATGGAGTTTATTTCGTTCCATAAATAGCATGATAGAGTGTGGACACATTTGCCAATAAAACTAACCATTGGTAGATAATGAAAAATTCTAAGATAAAGCAAATGACAACAATCTAAACCTGCATTGTGTTAATGAGTTTAAGGGGGAAATGATGAAAGTACAGTTTTTAATTTAATTTAACAGTTTTTAAGTTAATAATTTTTTTTTAAATTACCTTATTTTGTAATTGTTTTCAATATGCCTATAGCACAATAAGCACAACGTGAACATGGGAGTTCTATTCTTCATTGCATGCATATTTCTGACATAATGTAGCTTAAGACGAAAAGCATATCATTAAGAAAAATGTACAGCTTGTTAAAATTCTGGGATTGCAGAAAACCCAGGACTGAGTTTAGGAACCACTCTAGCACAATTATAGGCTACCATAGGCAAGCTAATTACTGAAACCTCATTTATAATGGCTCCATTTCATTGGCGCAGCTTAGTTTAGCTCTATGCATCAAGACCGATTCTGCTCATAATAAGTTTTCAATTCCTAATAGATTATGGACTAAGTCAGGTGTAGCAGGTTGGTTGTAGAGGACAGGTGCTACTAGGTGATAAAGATTGAATGGAATATGAAGAGGAGGGGGAGGAATGGACATTAGGCAAGTTTCCAAGTTCACAAGTTCCCCTGAATTTCAGCGACTAACCTTAAAGAAATAACACTGTCAATGGAGCCTTTACTGACAATTGAAACCAGAGTGATTTGCTAGCCTATCAGCTGTGTTGTCTTGGCCAGTATTATACTCATGGGATCGTCAGTTCAATTAAATCAGTACTTACTATATTCAGTATAGGGATAATGTGTCTGTTTTGCAATTCTTGTGTTTTTAGGCATTTTAAATATTAAAAAATCAAAATTTGTATTTTATGATTAGGCTGATTAAATTATTTCACATTTTAAATAAGAACAAAAATGCATCTGTATATGTGTTATGAATTGGTGTATTCAAAAATATAATAAGAACATTATACACACTACCACTGAAAGGTGTCTGAATGCCACCTAGTGGACATGTGTTGAAACACAATAGCATACATTTCATTCAGCAAGGTAGCATTTCAGTTAATTGAAAATAGTGGAACATAACGCCCACACCCAGAACGCATTTAAAATGCAATAAAACAATATATTGTGAATTTAAAACTTATTATGAGTAGAATCGACCCTGATGCATAAAGCTAAGCACTGCGCTACTGAAATGGAGTAATTTTAAAGGAGGTTGTAGTATCATAATTTGCCTATGATAGCTATAGCCTAATTCTGCTGGAGGAAAAGTTAGGTATTTTAAAATCATAATTCATGCATTGCCTTCTAGGCTTATCCGATGAGAAGACACCCAATCGCTTAATCGAGAAGGCAAACATTCTATCACATTTGTTGCAGATAGTAGTCAGGAAATGGATCTAGCATCGGTGCTGCTGCTACTCCTCATAGCCTACTGCGTGACAGGGAGAAAACACTCAGCAATCTTAATATCAGTAAATTAGCTTTTATATTATGTAGATTAACACAATATTACCTAAACAAATAATGCAGAGATACATAATTTAATAGGCATGATCGTTCAGCAGCATGTAAGATCTGTGGTGAACAGGTCTGGTCTGGTCTGACCTCGATCATCATTGATTCGGTGGTGGAGCAGCCAGGTGGAGCTCATTGGACTGTTCTTTCATAATTTCCCCCTTAAACTCATTAACACAATGCAGGTTTAGATCGTTGAGAAAGGCTGAGGTGAATCAATAGGCTCCTAATTGGTACTGTGGACACATGGCAACTAAGACTTATCATTAGTGGATGAAAAATTCAAAGACAAAGCAAATGACAATGAGTCAAACCTGTATTGTTGTCATGGATCTTGCCTTCCTTCCCTTATCTCCACGTTCTCGTTATTCTTTTTTGTCATTTACCGGTAATCTATCGGATTTTCCTGTGTTCCACTACGGGTTTTGCTTTCGCCTCATCATTAGTGAGTTCACCTGTCATTTATTTCCGCTCACTATTTATACCCCGCTTCCTGCATCTCTCGTTGCTTCCATGTTATTTCGTAACACTCGAGCCGGTAAAAGGTTATAGGAGGTTGTACTGCTATCGTCCGCTTTGCTCCTACATGGGAGTTGTTAGCAGTACAAATTTTGAAAAAAGAAACAAAGTAATCTTTTTCCGCTCTTGTCTCAGAGTTTAGGGTTTTATTTCCTTTGTTCTTCTACGAGCGCTCTAACTGCTCTGATCCCAGTTAAAGGGATCTTAATAGTTTTATTTTATTTGTTCGTTCGCTCCACAAACGGAGTTAGATAAGCGTGTCCGCTTATTTCCTTTGTTCTTCTACGAGCGCTCTAACTGCTCTGATCCCAGTTAAATGGATCTTAATAGTTTTATTTGTCTTTGTTTGTTCGCTCCACAAACGGAGTTAGATAAGCGTGTCTGCTTATTTCGGTTGTTTTGCTCGCATATCAAGTTCCTCGCCTTTTTCATGAGGTTATTTGTGTTCTCATTATTCTCCCTCTCCACTACGGATTATTGTCTGTTTCAGTGGTGTTCGTTGAACACTTAAAGATTCCGTATCTGTCACACCTGGACCTCCAATATTTCCTCCGTGTCTCTGGCACAGAGAACCCCCACAATTGTGTTAATGAGTTTAAGGGAAAGTGATGGAAAAACTTAACCACACGGGTTCGGGAAAAAAACTTTTTTTTGGAAAGAAACTGCAGTGTTTTTCAGTTAATAAATACGCTTTTTATGCCATTTTAACAAGCTCAAAACAGTGAAAATACTGTTCTGTGCACTCATTTCACAATTCCACGTGTGCTATTTATGGAACTAAATAAACTCCATAGACTTGTCCTGAATGTCACGTTACATAACGGAAACTGTTGGTTGGTCACCCGCCCTGTCAGACTCATTTGACATGCTGCTTGTCCAATCAGAAGGAGGCTACAATCTCCCTTCATGTAGGCCTAGTACCTACCCTTTCCATAAAGTGATTTGTAAATGTGTTTCGGGTTTTGTCGTTGTGTTTTCTGACTTGCAGTTTTTCTCTGAATTGTCGTTGTGTTTTCTGATTCGCAGTTTTTTATACCCGTCAGCTTCCATAGTATTAAGTGCACAAACAATGCATACAATCAAAAGATGTTTTACAGTATTATAGAATAGAATAACTTGTATTTGCCCGTTAGGGAACTACAATTTAGTGTACAAAGTACATTAGCAGCAAATGTGATACATTGTATTGCTAGGTAAACATACTGTACCGTGTATGTATAGATTGCTGTGTACAGATATTACTCAGCTGGCTACAAACATCTCTTTATAAAACATACAACTCTTTCCGAACTTAATGTCTGTTGTCACCTGACAAAGCCATTATTCATGCCAAATAGAGTTGGAGCAGTAAATAATTTGAGCCTATTTAATTAGTGCTTGCTTGTTTGCTTTTATTATCAGACCTGTGCAGGTGGAGCCAACATCTTTCATTTTCAGTACTTCTTCTTTTTAACCTGAATGAAAACATAATCCACACAAGTGATTCTAATGCAAAGTGTGCATCACACACAGCTTCCTACCCCAGAAAAGACTCTTCCACTAGAACGCTGGGCTCTCCAACTCCTGAGTGAAGCTGTGTGAAATTTTACCCACACTGGCTGGGTGGAGTGTCCCAGCTCTGCTTCCCCATATTGCTGATCCATATGGCTTTCCTTGCTGCTTTGGGCCTTCCTGTAATTCCAGTTGGCTGCTCATGACAGGACAGAACTGGACACCTCATGCCACTACCAGTGTAGATCCAGGTGATATTAAAACAGATGGGTTGAGAGCTGGGCACCTATTGTCTTCAAGTGCGAGGAGAGAGTGAATGTTTAACAAAACTTTGATTTGTGATTAAATAGAGCAGTGGCAAAAATAATGGTACATTGCACAGCAAAATTATCAGACACTGCAATTTAAATTCAGGATTCAAAACTCGGGATACTACGGCTGTGCATTGCTGTCACCGTGAAAAAATATTTTCCGTTCAGTATCTTGTTATAGCGCAAACTTCTTGTTAAAATGAGATCCTTTTCTAATTAATTTTTTTATATCCACACCAGTGCCGGCTGTTGGGTTTGGAAACGGGAGGACAGAAATATGTTTGTGCACTAAGGGCCGGATTCAGAGATGGCCAACTTAAGTCATGTGCCACTCCTGCGCGGATTTAACACGAGCTGACTTACGCTGTATTCTAACTTGTGTTGCGCAGGTGCTTATCTCTAAATGTGAGTGGTACAGGGCATGATATTCTAATTACCTCTTTCTTGTACCTGCCCCCTGGGTTCCCAGGTATCTACTAAAAAAAATGTTTGTGGGGTTATGCGTTTTCAACATGTCAGTGACAGTGCCTTTAATAACCGCATTTGCCTTTAGGAAAATCCTGCCTTTGCGCATCGTCGTTGCTCTTGTATGATGGGGTATAGGCATGCAGTGAACGTATTAATACATTGCATTAAAATTGTCATAGCTTCTACTATTGATGACTGGGATATACCGTCACACAGTCATTCAAACTTTAAATGTCAAATAACAAAAATGACCTCATGGAACAACATTTCGATTAATGGCTTAAACAGTTGAAAAATAATTACACTGCAGAGAGTATATGTTTATACTTTGTTGTCAAGTTTACTTTGTACAGGTTTTAAAATGTTCACTGCTGCTACAGATTTCTCTACAATTCACAAACAGACCACATTTAGACCAAGAAAGATAATTTACAATCGAGAAAAGGGGGATGAATAAATAAATGCAGATAAAAATTAGAAATATGATGACGTTGAAAATCATATGAATTCTGTGCTTTAGCCTACCATGAACTACAACTAAAGTAACTACATGACAGTACGTAGCCTATTTGAACTGTATAAACTTTGCCCCTAGTGGTTGAGATGTATCCGTCTCAATTATAATATGTTAGTCTAAAATTAAGAACTGCAGCTTTAAGAAAATCCTGTAAAGTTAGACTTACGACCGATCCTCTCGCCACAGCCACAGACTGTAAAATGCACCATTTATACACGCTAAGAAAATCATGTTCATGTATAGGAACAATAATATTAGTAAAGCACATTGTAGTAGCCTACAAATAACCATTCGCCATTTTCCCTTGCTGACTACTATATACAGTACCTGATGCACTTTCGGTTTAGAAAACACCTTCAAATCTCTTAAAAAAAGACTCCAAAATTTCTCGTATAAATATGTTTACGAAAACCAAGTGCTTACCAGTATATTCAGCTACAGCTGTTTTCTGAGTTTATCTTGTTACATTTCGGACTTAGAGTTAAAAAACACATTGCTGTTATTTTGTAGAAACACGCACGCTTTTGTACTTTTTTTAAAAACGTATTTAAATGCATTAGGCTACTTGTGGTTTTTATGTATATAGCTACTAGTGACTATTCTGAAATAAATGTATTTTGTTGCAAATTTCTGAATACAGCTTCTTCTTCAATTCGAACTGTAAACCATGGCTGTGCATAGAATATTATATCTTTTTCACTCGCTTCGTAATGACTCGTGACTTTCCGGCTGGCACATGGCAGGTGGTGAGCCAGCAACTGACCAACCAACCTGACCAACTGACGTTCAAATTTGAGATTTTTGCATGAGAAAATAAGAACTACTGTCAAAGAAGGTAGCACAGATAATAATTATGTTTTACATTATATTATTATTATATGGCCTAATGTTTGCAATAGACATTGTCTGCAGAAGTAGACTATGACATGTTTGGAGGTTATTGATTTAAAAAAAAAAAGTGACTAACCATGAAACATATGTCTTTGTGGAATTGATTGTATATAATCCTGAACCAGTTAGGGTGTGTATGTTATATTATTGTAAATTCTTAATTTTCGTAGTAGTTAATTTTATGGTCACATTGTGTTATGTGTGAAAAGCATAAAGTGAACAGAACAGTACACATGTGAAGTACACATTTTTTTTACCACAAATTAATAAAGAAATTACAACCTAGGTAGGTGTAGCCTACGCTACGCATGCATGTTTGCCCCGGTAGCCTACTGTGACTGTAGGCTATGTGCAGTGGTAGCAGGCGCCTGCCGAACTAGGTCGGCTTTTCTGTAATGACTGTCTTTAACACAAACATTTGTGAAAACATGTAGCCTCTCACACTTATTTATAGATTGTTTTACATTAATGCAACAATGCAATCTTAACCAGATGATATTCTACGTTAAAACTTTTTTCTTTGCTTGACAAATGGTCATGGGATACCTGTTCCCATAACATTAGCTCGGTACAGTCACGTGATAGAGGCTATAGGCCATTTGTCAGTGTGAACAGTAACGTTACTTGAAGTGGAGTCATCTGACTTTCACCATTTCGCTGTAGTACAAGTGAAACATTGGAAACATATTTTGCTTTTGCAATAAAAATAAGTTTGTGAATGTGAAAATAACAGTCTACTAAATGAAAAGTATTTAACAGTTGCACATTGTTTTTGTCGAAAATGAACTTGTGCCCTGTTGGGCTCAAACTCCCAATCCTCTGTGTGAGAGGCAGCAGCTCTAACCAGTAGGCCACAGTAGCTTCATGGAAATCACCAAGCCATATTGCGGTTTTGTCTGATGTGTCGACATTAGTTTGAAGCGTTTTTATTGGGCGATAAGCTTGGGAGAGCAGGTATGCGATGTTGTTATCCAATGGGGAGAATTATTATTTGAGGGTCCAGAGGCAGGCAGGTAGAGAGGGTCTCTGGGTAGGCAGGAAAAATGGGAAGAAGCAGGAGCAGAAGAGGAAGGAGAAAAACTGCAAAATAACCCAAGTTTGGGGCTTTATTGTGTGGATGTGTGAAGTTGTATCTGAATGCTGTGTGGTGACATGAGGTCAGAACATACAGTTAATGTTTTTAAAGGCTGAGAGTCTGGGGCCATTGTGGTTACTTCTGTAGGAAACCCTGAAAAGTGCCAAACTCTCGGTGCTGTATAGGTATGCGGCATGCCCCACCAAGCCGTAACTTGGCGGATGGCATTCCTGCCATCCCAATATGATCCATACACTGTCTATCAATTAATCTAAAATGAATCCCTCTGAACTAAATAATGACCGGACAGGGGAAAGCTAGCAAGCAAGTGACAGCACAATCTCATACCAGATAGCTAGCTAGCCATTTGTGTCTGAGATTATTGGTTCGCTGCTAGATTGTTTCTTTTTTGCAAACAAATTGAATTTATGCATTTATAATGAACTAACTAGCTACAAAAACTACTTAAAGGAGTTTCAGTAAAGTACATGTAGTTGTACACTCATTCATTAAAAACATGAATTCCAGGAACTCCCCTGTGAAGGGAATCAGTTATGTTTACTTGAGCTAACTTATGAGAGCTTCTACATTCAAGTGCTAGCTGGATCCATACCATTGACTGTAGAAAAAAGATCCATACCTATGAGCATACACAGCTCAGTAACCATGGAAGTTAAAACTATGGATGGTAAAACTATTTTACTGACATGCCCCTGTAGATATATGTTGACCAACCAGAGTCTAGTATTGACTATTCGATGAGTAAAACAACAAAACTATAAATTTGTGATCACATTGTCCCACCTCTCCTGTTCCACGCTGACAAGCCTTTGACAAAATCTGCAATGTTGCTCTCCCCATGTTCACCCTCATGCGTTCAAAAGGTGTAAGGTCCAATGTCTATGCATTAGACACTGGTGGAAATGAATAAAATGAAAATACTTGTAGTTGACCGATTTAATTTATTTTTTGAGAATTCAGGCCCTTAGCCGCCTGTCAACCTATTTGGTTGAGGAAAACTGGTGTAAAGGAAATTGCAATAGTCCAGGTGTCAGAGTACCACGGCTTACAAATACTCCGAGCATGATCCATGCAAAACGTTGCTTGACAAGAGATCATTACTAAAATTTTGACAATTGCTCCCAAAGACATTGGTGGGAAGAATGCTGTAACTGTTTAATACAAACGTAGATGTAGATGTGCAGTGTGCATATGAAGTGAATGTAGGCATCCTTTTCCTTTGCTTCACACTCCAATAGTTAATTGCAAAATTCAGTAAAATGCACTTTAAGGGCAAATGCTATATAATCAAACCAAAACAAGCTTTGACAGTTCTCAAAAGTGCATACAGTGATAGGGTAGCAGACATAAGGTTGTCAATCAAAATCAGTTTTCACTGGATGACTGACACTTTGGGTTATATCTGGTTGATAAGACAGGAGTAACCTCACCTGGATGTCTGTATTACACATTTCTTGCATGCTAGTGTTTGCAACTCAGCTGTCACCCATTGCACAGCATTAGGAACATATTGAGTAGTCTTAAAATAAACTTGCTACATCAAGCAACTTAAAAAAAGTTATAATAATAAATGATTGGCAGTGACTGTAATGTCAGATGCAACTGGACACTGAGAGCTTACCACCTTTTATTTATCCTCTCCAGCCTGTGAACACAAAACATCAAGAAATTATATCAAAACTAACAATTCCCAAAAGGCACAGCTTCCAAAAAGAGCCACAAAAGCAACCCCACAGGTACCTGTTCACAAATTTGTGGCAGCTGTATGGCCAAAAATGTATTGCACGCAACGACTAAGGACCAGACCTTTATAGAGCCCAACAATTAGGCAAAGGGTAGCAGCTGTGATGATTACGTTGGGCCACAGCTGCCACCCTGCCTATGACGCGATGCGCTGTCCTTGGCTCCGCAGCAGTATGCCATCCACCAAATTACGGGTTGGCGGGGCATACCCCATACCTATCCAGCACTGAGAGTTTGGTACTTTTCTGGGTTTCCTACAGAAATAACCACAATGACCACAGACACTCAGCCCTTAAGAACTTCTGTACCTTCTGATGTTATATAAACGCACATAATTCAGATACAGCTTCACATGTCCACACAATAAAACCCCAAACTTGGGTTATTTTTCATCTTCTTCTTCCTCTTCTTGTTCCTGCAGATTTCATCATTACAAATGCTCCGGGCCCACAATGAACCATTTATGATGTGAAACAAAGTTTGAATGACGGGCCAAGTTACATGACATAATTTATGAAACATTAGGTAGCATTGCTTTGGAATAGCTTGTTTAATTTGTGTGATCTAAGATAGACAATATTGTTTATTGTTACTTAATTTTGATAGGCCTACATTTAGAAGTTTTAATGACTTTTAGATACTGCTTTGTATTAGTGAGTAACTTGGCATTTTTGTACATTGAAAATGTTTTTGTTGTGATCTATTTTAAAATAGATATTTATTTGAAGTTGCAATTTAAAACTTGTACATTTTGTAAAAATTTACTTGACAATCAAGGATAAACATATACTTTATGGAGTGTAATTTTTCTCCAGCTGTTTAAACATTCATTGAAATTATGTCTTCTTGATGTCTACTTTGATGTGACACATAGGGCTCTATTTTCCGGAAAGTGCATGGCGTGCGGCAAGCCGTCATAGTCAATGGGGTCGCTTATGGCGCACTGGGTACGGCTACTGAATTTCGCTATTTTCGGACCAGAGGCGAGGAGCGCACAGCTCACAATGCGCTGCGCAGGTTGAAAATAGCTAATCGAATTACCTCTTTGCAGTCCTTTTAAGAGCCATGTGCATTGGACTCGTTTTGACCATGTCGGGCTATCCCACATCATGTGGTTTAATGAAAAACAATAGCAGAACACACCCATTCAGTCGTGGCCAGGAGGCCTCCCTTTTGCAATACGAGTCCATTTCCGACTACTATGGAATCCTAAAGGCGACAAAAGTCACTAATAGGTTATCTGAACCGTGAAAAATAAAAAGCTTTGAATCATTTCCTTACTGGCTCTTTTTTTCAAATCCTCTCTTTTCCTATTTTCTCGGTCCTAGCATGCATTTAATCATTTATCTATTTCCAATTTTCCCCATGCAACATATCCCATTTTCCTCACCATGTTTATTTGCGACTTTTGTCGCCTTTAGAATTATGCATTGGAAGACGATAGGCTATCTATTTTGCATTGATTTAGTTGAATGTTTGTACATTTTTATCGCTATACGTACTATACGTTCCATTACAGATGGTGTAAGAAATAATACAGTACCCGTGGGACAACAGTGCAGTATAATAACAGCCATAACCAACTAAAAACTGAAAGAAATACAAGAATCCAAGAAATACATTATAAATAAGACAATGAGCAATAAATGCAAAGTATAATTTTTTTCTGCTTGGGGGATTTATTTCAAAGTCAAATTGGACCACATATGATCCACAAAAACTTTTGAATAGGTTATGATCATGCACGCATTGGGAAAAAGCCCCGAAATTAGCAACTCACCATACGCTGTGGTGTGATTTGTGCCATAAACGTGGTCTCACCTGGCGGGCAGTGCAAGCGCAAATCACAGTCTACTCTTATCCCAAAATTGCATTCCGCTCCAGTAAAATTTAACTAGGCTGCTCCCTCTTGACGAACACCCCCCCCCCCCAACACACCCCCGAACACATTTCTACCACTTGGTGAGTCACCAAATTACCAAACGGGCTCAGACCCGTCACCCGTGAAAATCCATGACAAAATTGCGACCTCACCAGTGATGGCTCGCCACTGGCCGGAAAATAGAGCCCCAAATTTGCAGTTCTGCTCGATCTGGACTGACACACCTCCACCAGCGACTCTCCTCCCACTTCCGGCGCACGGCGAGTCAAATGGGCTCAGGAGCGTGAAAATACATGCCGAAAATGTCACTTCGCCAATGTGCTGGCTCGCCACCTGCCATGTGCCAGCCGGAAAATAGAGCCCATAAAGTTGGAATGACCACATTCTCTTCAGATGGAAAAAGAAAAAATGCAGGGTGAAGATACATGAAATAATTTAGGAAACATTAGGCAGCATTGCTTTTGAATAGAGTTTGTCTAATTTGTCTGAGCTAAGATAGCCAATATTGTTTGTTGGCCTCATTTTGATTACTACAAACAGTAACAACAAATTATTTTTTCTGTAAATATGTAATTTCCAAATCATAATAAAATAAGAAATATCATAAAAATCTTGTTTTAATAGTGCCTACTGCCATAGAGCAAGAAAGACAGGCGAGAGAGAGAGAAGCAGCAAGAGAGTACCGAGAACAGAAAGATGGGGTGAGAGAGAGAGAGAAGAGAGAAAAACAACAGCCAGGAGAGGGGAAGACAAAGGGAGTGTGTCTTAAAATTGTTATGATCACACTACATTGTCAATTTACAGAATGATTCACCAATGGAACCTTAAGCAGAGCAATAAAAAAACAATTTTATAGAAGAAACATAGGTCACATCTGGCTTGTGCGTGGTACTGCAAGGGAGACTTCCTGCTGAATGATAATAAATAATATTCATAGACTTGTAATGTACATTTTTTTTTTCCCCCCCCACCCGCTTATATATCTTGCTCAGGGCTCACAACCAGTGTACTCACCAATGTGACTTACAATTGCACAAAATAAGCTTCCCCAAGTTTTTCTCTACCTCATACTTTTCAGATAAACAAATGCCCCATGGCAGTGGGAGTTCACTCACCACAGCCTACTCATCATGATAGATGGAAAGTAAGCTTTAAATGCACATTTTGTGTCACTTGCATTTTCCATGTTATCCCAGTCATACATCAAAAGTCCATTACTGGAAAGGGATAAGTGCTTTCATTGTGGCATGCCCTGTGATTCCTATTCACTGAATAACACTCTCTGAAATGTCTCAGTGAATGGCAAGGCAATAATAAAGATAATTATGAATTCATTGTACGATCGCAGATCTTATTCTCACCTCCCCAATCCATGAGATAAAACTGAGACTTATTTGCTGAAATTCACACCACATCCCATGCAATAACATTTTGGATGACGGAAGATACATGACATTTGAGTTTTGCATCTTTTAGCACAAACCTCACCAACAGAGTGTGTTATAGAGTCCTATCTTTTAGAATTAAACTGATAAAAAAACTTAAAACTTTAGCTTTATTTGTAAACTATAATAATCCAGGTTACATTTACAATGCATGTATATATTGATTGATTTCATTTTCAAACTGCAACATCCTACCAAAACTACATGCACATGACATAAGCGGTTGCTTATAACCCCATGGCTGCTAGGGGGCCCCTCCAAAATAATTTTTGATTTAACACAATTATATAATTATGATCAATCAATTCCTGTTTAGAGCCCCCCAATGGCCAGCTCTAATTCTATCAACTGTTACGCTAATCACAAATAGTTAAGCTACTTAATACTAGTAAGTTTATAATCAGCAGTCAGCAGTAAAATATTTATTAGATTAAGTCATAAATCATGGTTGCCATGGAGAACTGTCATGGATGGTGTAACAATCTGCATCAAGGGCCATGAACATGCATTTCTACCACATGTATTCACTGGTCAAAATGCATTAAGCACAGATGAAGAAGACAATATTTTTTTTTTCTGTTGAAAGCTTGTGCGCTTTGAATGTTTCTCAGGCTCTAATGGCTTATACCAGGAAAGAAAAAAAAATTTTATATCCAGAAATAGCTGCGCTTATGCCTATATCTGCCAATGCACATCAATACTTGATAAGTGAAAATGTCATCTTTTCAGTTTGAAAACAACTTTCTTTTTTGTTTGCTGTTTTTGTTTACGAAGACTGAGTAGTCATGGGATACAGATGTACAGTACTGATTTCCTACATTTTTCATTTGGATCTTTGCCAGGGCTTGTAGAGACACGGGTATACTGTGCCCACCTGGACAGTGTGAAGAACTGCAATGACTCAGAGAGAAAGAGGGAGAATGTTAGTCCCAGAAGAGAAGTACTGATTCAAAGAGATGTTGCAGGATATAGGAGAGATCTAGTGATACTCAAACAAAGATTACAAGACTGAGTGGAGTTTTAGTGAGTCAGAGGAGGGGAGCGGCATTAAGGGTAGATGTAGTTACACCAAAACAGTAAGATTAAATCCTGCCCTTGCAATGGAAAAATAAGTCTTACTTTATATAGTATAACAGTATAAACTAGATGAACAATTTCTAAAGAAATTGTAGGTGTGGTTGCTTCATAGATATCAATGGCTGGACATGGCATAGAAAGATAATATGGTATAGTGTGACGTGGAAAATAAAAGGTGGAAATGGTATGAACTGTTAATGCGGTATAAAGGGATCTAGTGATGGTGAACAAGTTAAAATATGGTGATGTAGCCTATTTTGTGATAAGTAGTCTAAAGAACCTGGAAGTGATACAAAGAAGTAATGAATTGTGATGAAAGCACAAAAAGGTAATGTCAAATCATGTGGGATAGTATTGTTAGGTCATAACAGTTTTGTAGAGGAAGGTATTGTGAATGCCCAATTTACTGTGTCCTGTGTACTAGCATACTGCTTACTGTAGTCTATACTGCAGTGACATGCAGTATGCAAAATATCCTCTATATAAACCTGGACATAAGTAGGCTATATCCGTTTTTTTACACTCTTTGGCTATATCATCTGGGGATATTGAGAACACTCAATTTGGCTGCGGAGGTAAGGCTAGTCTAATTTAACAGCTTTTCAAAAAAAGTATACTCAACTGGCATACTCAAATAGTAGTGTGTGCTGATTCGGACTATTCGGACACAGTCGTAGTTGTGTTTGTAGAAAAATATGGGTTAATACCATTTTTGCCTAGGTTTTAACCAAATGCTAATCTACTGATTTCTCCACTTTATTAAACAAACTCTGATTCCGATTACAGATCTCATCATTTTGTGAAGTCCAAACCACATGTCCTGTGCTGACTTCAACGTTTTATTCAGCCTACCTAGCATGCAGCTATCGTAAACCAATAATTAAACATAAGCTTAATGTTGTTAACGTTGATGACTCGCAATTATAGATTATAACCCAATCATGTGTAGCGGATAATTTATTTGCTGGTGCTATGTCATAATCGATTGCATTTTGCTAACGTATAGTCTACTGGCACCTGTCACCTTGGCATTTTCATGCAGAGTGAAAGGTTTGTTTTTCCTGGAAGCTTAACCACAGTAGCCTAGCTGGCTTATACTTTTGTCATGTTTTGTTAGGAAGTAGTCTGTGATTTAACCTTATTAAGATGTAAATCAGAATTCGTTTAATTAAATGGCGCAATTAGTAGGCTAGATGAGCATTTAGCTAAAACATAGGCAAAAATTTCAACAGCGCTAAAAATATTTCAGTAGTGCCTGGCTCCAAGACCGACCATCGACGGCCGGAAATGACAAGACGCCTTGTTGACCGACGACGTCGCTGTAGTATCGGCGTTTGCCGTTTTGCCAGGGCATATCCCACCTCCCAATTCCCATAGAGATCCATTCAAATGCAGAGAGGTTATAGTATCGCTTCTAAGAGTACCTGGAAATAAGATATCAAGAGTCTTTTGATATAATTTTATAGAGTAATGATAGCATCACCTGTTTACCTGTGGAATACCTGTTTACCACAGAAGTTAGTTGAAAGAATGGCAAGAATGTGCAAAGCTGTTATTCAGGCAAAGGGTGGCTACTTTGAAGAATCTAAAATATAAGACCTTTTTGATTTGTTTAACACTTTTTTGGTCTTTGCATAATTTAATTCCTGTTATCTCATAGTTTTGATGTCTTTACTATTCTAAAATGTGGAAAACAGTCAAAATAATTAAAACAAAACCTTCTATGAGTAGATGTGTCCAAACTTTTGACTGGTATTGTATGTTCACAAGTAGTCTGCCCCGTAGGTCAGTACTTGATGAAGCCACCTTTGATTTTTTCTTTTGGATTGACCTCTACTTACAATAATGGATTTCTTTTTGCCAGTTATTCCAAGTAAAATTGCTCCAATGTTCCTTTGACATATTTAATGGACTGCAATCTTCAATTCTCAGCATGCATTTTCTAATAGATACAATTCTGCACTTCCAATGGGTAAGTCAAGGACATTCACTTCCTTGGAAAACATTCTGGGGTGTTGTCATATGTTTAATGACATTGTCCATCTGAAATGTGAATGACCCAGTTTTAGACTGTTTGGCTGTCATCCTCAAACCCGACCTGCTTCCCAGCCCCTGCGGTTGAAAAGCATCCTCCATAACACAATGCTGCCAACAAAATGCTCACAGTTGGCATGGTGTTGACTGGGTGATTCACTGTTTTTCGGCTTCCACAAGAAATTTTTTTTAAATACTCTACCTAAATGTTACCATATTGTCTTATTTGACAAAGGATTTCATGATAAATTTATATGCTTTGTCAGAAACATGAGATTTTAGAAGAGCGTCTTATTGAAACGGTTATTTCTCTTGCAAAAGGCTTTCAGTATGCATGAAAGCGGATGCCTATGTCAGGCACAGAAATCTCTAAGTTGGTGTTGGTCTGACATTGGTATCCCTTAACCTCATCTTCCTGCTGGTCAAGATCCCAGTTGTGGTATGATCTAACAGTGACTGGGAGACACTCTACCTCTTAAGAATTGAATTCATTGTACTCAAAGGGAAAAAAGGGACTTTGAAATTCCTTTGCAACCTTCTACTGATCATTGCTTTACTGTGATAGTATCTATTTGCAGGCCTCTAGCTTTTCACCATCAGCCTGATAGAAATATATATATATATATATCTACAGTATTGGAGCATGACCGATATGGGATCTTTAAGACTGATACTGATTTTAGAGGGGACGGTGGAATTCATAGATTAACAATATGGCAGCCAAGCTTGAATGAAAATAGACCTTTTCTACAGATTTAGCACCAATATGACTATGCAAAGGTACTCAGAAGACTTTCTTAAACAAAGAACTTTATTACACAAAACTTTACATTATTAAATTATTGTAATATTAACATCATCAAGCAATTTCAGAAGTGAAAACTGTGATTATTTAGTGAATTAATTGTTTGATTGTTAGGTTGTGCAAGCTAAACAAACGTAAAGTAATGCCTTACACCCCACTTTTTCAGTGCACACTGTCCTCAATATATACAGGTGCAGCTCAAAAAATTAGAATATCGTGAAAAAGTTCAATATTTTTTGTCACTCATTTCAGAAAGTGAAACTCATATATTATATATACTCCTCAAAAAAAGTTTGGAAACGTTATTTCGGTCGATTATTCCTCCCCTTTAATAATACCAATTGGTATTGTATTTTATATCGTTGGAAAGCCTGATTAGTCACCTTTACAACGAGGTACAACTTGTAAGGATCATGCATTCGTGGAATGAGCAACACAGCTAACCGTGTGGGTAGCGGCCCAAAAAAATGTGCCAAAATCCCCTGCAATATTCTTCTGTTGGTATTCACTCTCGTTTTGAGCTTCAAGTGCTGGCAGGTGTATGCCAGTCACAGGTGTGTGACTGGCACCTGATTGGCACCGAGGAATGGGATGCCATCCCACAGCAGTGTGTGACCAGGCTGGTGACCAGCATGAGGAGGAGGTGCCACGCTGTTGTGGCTGCGTATGGATCTTCCACACGCTACTGAGGTCCCTGACAGTGTAAAATGAATAAAGTGTAAAAATGGCCAATATGTGTTGTTTTTTCCTTATTACTGTGGGAGAGTGCAATCATCCAGTCCACCAAGCAACTCAAAACGAGAGTGAATACCAACAGAAGAATATTGCAGGGGATTTTGGCACATTTTTTTGGGCCGCTACCCACACGGTTAGCTGTGTTGCTCATTCCACGAATGCACGATCCTTACAAGTTGTACCTCGTTGTAAAGGTGACTAATCAGGCTTTCCAACGATATAAAATACAATACCAATTGGTATTAGTAAAGGGGAGGAATAATCGACCGAAATAACGTTTCCGAACTTTTTTTGAGGAGTGTAGATTCATTACACATAGAGTGAAATATTTCAAGCCTTTATTTCTTGTAATTTTGATGATTATGGCTTACAGCTAATGAAACCCAAAATTCAGTGTCTCAGAAAATTAGAATATTTTGCTTTAACATATTTTTTAAGTATCATATTTAATATTTGGTCGCATATCCTTTGCATGCTGTTACTTCCTGAAGTCTGTGACCAATCAACATCAAAATACTCTTATTTTCAGGTACTGTTACAAGCGATACTATAACCTCTCTGCATTTGAACTGATCTCTATGGGAATTGGGGGGTGAGACTAGATTCAGCTGTAAATTACACTGGTACAGTATGGAACACATGGCTGGCTAAATGGCTGTAAGTCATCAAGGGTCTGAGCTATCGAACAAGCCCCAAACTATCACTCTGTTGCCAGATATGGAGTAGATGTGGATGGATCACTGCAAGAGTTATTTCTCCTGACTCATTTTCCTATAGAACTCTATGGGGAAAAAAGTCAGGAGAAACAACCCTTAAAGGGATCCATCCACATCTACTCCACATCTGGCCGCAGAGTGATGGTTTGGGGCTCGTTTGATACCTTAGACCCTTGATGACGTACAGCCATTTTGCCAGTCATGTGTTCCATACTGTACCAGCGTAACTTACAGCTGAATCTAGTCTTACCCCCCAATTCTCGTAGAGATCAGTTCAAATGCAGAGAGGTTATAGTATCGCTTGTAACAGTACCTGAAAATAAGATATTGAGAGTCTTTTGATGTTGATTGGTCACAGACTTCAGGAAGTAACAGCATGCAAAGGATATGCGACGAAACATTAAATATGATACTTTAAAAATATGTTAAAGCAAAAATATTCAAATTTTCTGAGACACTGAATTTTGGGTTTCATTAGCTGTAAGCCATAATCATCAAAATTACAAGAAATAAAGGCTTGAAATATTTCACTCTATGTGTAATGAATCTATATAATATCTGAGTTTCACTTTCTGAAATGAGTGACAAAAAATATTGAACTTTTTCACAATATTCTAATTTTTTGAGCTGCACCTGTATATTATACAGTCAAGCCGGAAAGTCTGCCCACCCCTTTCACCTTCTCCACGTTTTATTACATTACAGACATATTCTACAATAGATTGAGTTCATTTTTTGTCTCAAAATTCTACAATAGCCCATAATGACAAAGTGAAAACATGTTTTTAGAAATTTTTGCAAATGTATTAAAAATCGAAAACTGAAATTTCTCATTTACATAAGTATTCATACCCTTTGCTTTTACATATTTTTAAAGTATCATATTTAATATTTGGTTGCATATCCTTTGCATGCTATTACTTCGTGAAGTCTGTGACCAACCAATTATTTTAAAAAATGTAATAATAATCGGCTATATCAGTCATTCATATCAGCCACGTCAGCTTTGACTACCGCTATAGCATGGTCCAGAAACGCAAATATCGGCCCGATATATCAGTCATCCGATATATCGGCCGGGCTCTATGCAGTATATTTATACAGTTTTCCCATTCATTAAATGGTATTTCATTGGCAACATTGCTGCCAGTCTTTTCACCATTTTTACAGTGTAACCATTCCAAATAGACAAAAACTCTCATTTAAATATGGCTGTTTGCAGCTGGAGTAATTTACAAGTACTCTTAGTTGATCGCCTGTAAAGTGTGAAATGATAATATGTGCACATACATTGGCTGTGCATGCAAAATAACGCCCCTTATTTTGGATCTCGACCCCTAGGTATTTTAAAAGTAGGCGATGAGTGATTATTTTTGTTTGTTAGCATGAATTGTAATAACAGGTCGCATTAATAATGGTTAGAATAAAGCTGGCTCTGTTAATCATAGATTGTAAAAAGTACAGTTTATTTTCACTCAAGTTCTTAAATTATAGAGCAGTTGCAAGAGAAAGCAAGATATAAGATTTTTCAAGTAGTTTATTCAAGTAGTTAATGTAGCTAATAATGTAAATAAGATCAAGATTGATTCTAAACTGTATATCATAATACTGATACTCATTTCAACATTCAATATGATACAACCTGTAGCCTACAATTACTCAATATATTTCAAGATGTCACAGTTGCGCAATCAGATCTGTCTCGTAAGGTAAAGGAAATTAAATTTAATCAACATCCCAAAACAGATTACTAAAGCTAATGTTAGCTGAGGTAGAGAGAAAAGATAACTAGTGGTGATTTAGCTGCGCTGCCTGTCGCTGTGTCGCTGATGAACACGGCTGACTGACAGCTCGTGGCACTCACTGGGAAAGAGGCGAGGGAGGGAAAGACGAGTCCGTCCAGGTTGTTGATTGGCTATGGCAGATTATAAAATAGCTTGCTAATAGGTTATTGAAGCAGCTGTCAACCAGATCTGCACTTTCGGAAGACCGCGATGAGTTTTTGAATTATACTACGCCTATAACTACAGTTTTCACTGCAATTTTTGGTAGGGACAATTCTTGTTTCCGTGACATGGGTAGGGACATGTCCCTAGCATTCCTACTAAAAACTATGCCTATGTACATAACCACATCCTCTTCTGAAAATGTTTTAGGGCCAAGTTACATCAAATTATTTAGGAAACATTGGGTAGCATTGCCTTGGAATAGTTTTTTTTTTTTTAAATTTGACCTAAAGATAGCCAATATTGTTTGTTGAAACTTGACTTCATTTTGATATCAATACATTTCAATACTGCTTTGTACGGTAGTTGCTTCAATTACCTTCTGTATGTACTTATTGTATGTCGCTTTGGATGAGTTAATGAGGCCTTGATTTTCCTCCACTGTAGTATTGCAGTGGTGGAAAAATAACTGTCCAACAATAACCATTGCCCTGCGTCTCATTACCCTTTTCATACTGAAAGGCTATTTTCACCACATTATGCTATGATTCTTTTCTTGTAATAACACTCTAATAATATTTCTAAACATATCCGTAAAATCAACATACACACACAATTTCTAAGAATCAGGTATTTCAACATGCATGCACACACACACACACACAGACACCTACAGGGTGAAGAGATGTCTCGCCTGAGGCTCACTGACCAAGGCTATGACATGATTTAATTTTACAGACCATGAGCACACATTCCCGCCACAAGAGACACATGCCATAGCAGAGCCTTCACTGACAGGATAACCTTGTGCCATGCCTGTATCATCTAATTTCATGTGACACAATGTGTTTGCTGTTTGGGTAGAACACTCTCTACCATGTAAGAAGGGGAAGGGAGGATCTTCTGTGTGACGCATGCCATTTTCAGAGTTGAGATTGGTCTGACACAGTGACACATGTTGAACTGTGTTCAAGACCAAGTGGGGTCGGTCACAAGACATAATGTTTCTCTCAACACCCCATGTAAGAATCACAAAATCACATCTCTGCCAAACCCATGGCAAACACTATAAAGTCAAGAGGCCCGATTCTGGCCCTGGAGGGTTGCAATGCTGCAGGTTTTCTAGGCCCTAAGAACACTTACAAGGCAATTTCACAGATGGGCAGTGCTTTATCACAGTAAAAGATGGAACATCAAACATCAAGCAACATGATAAAATGCTCTTGTTATATTGCAATGCATCCGCTCAGTACTATTGTAACCATAGCTTCCTGTGGACAAGGGCTGATTATGATTCTTTATAATTGGCTATTTTCTGTTCTCTGGTATTATCTGTGTGTTAGTCATGATATTGCATTTAATACATCTGATATTGTGACAGTACTCTCACTCCACTTTAGTACACTCATTAAAAAATAAAAGGACCTAGGTCAGTTAAAATTTAAATTTAACTTACAGGGTTGCAATTGGTCATAGGCATGATGCCACAATGTGATATCCCCTTCTGGAAAATGAAGGAAAAAGATCTATATTGATAAAGTTGTATCCCTGCCACATAATGACCTTCATATTGGTCAAATTAACGCTGTATATTTGTGTTATGTGCTATATTCCAGTATTTAACATGCATGACTTATACTAACGGGTACACAGGAGTTTATCTTTGTGCAGACATTGTCTTCCACTTTCTTTCCATTTATTTATTTTCTTAATTCCAATTATTTTGCATTTCAAATGAAGCTTTAAAAAATGAATTATACAAAGTTTGGCTCTGACTGAGAAGGGGCCATTACATATCTATGCGTTTTTGTGATTTTTCTAGCTGTAGATGTATGCTTATCTATGCCTCATAACGCAGGGCTTTATCTTAGATGGTTATTAATTATGCCACTTTGACTTGTGTCTGGCACAAAGCTTTAATTGACTTTTATAGCAGAAGAAGGAGTGTAATTGGGATCAATACACATCTGAAGTCAATTAAGGGAGTTGTCATCATGATTCACAATATGACATTGTGCCTGTGATGCAATGGCTGTATTTTTATGACTAAAGCCCTCTCACCAAAGATCAGTTGCCATCTCTCAAGGGAAATGTCTGGGAAATTAATTCTTGTACTCAATACATTGTGCTTATTCTAAAATGCATCTGTATAAAATGAGAGTAAATGCAATACATTTGCAAAATGATAACACATTGTGACATTTTTTTTATCCCAAATAAACACAATAACTAAATGAATTAACTTAGTTATCATTTATAAATAAACATTGCTTTCCATGTATCTTGCATTTCATGTCATGGTTGTGATGAAACAGAACCTCACTAATGATATTTCAAAGAACATCAAATCAATTAAATGCACTGACAGTGAACAAACAGTCACCATGGAAACACCTGCAACTTGCACGTTGCACTTTACAGAAAATTGTACAGCTATAAGTGATGCCTTTCCTGCCACATGAATGTGATTCTGTAGTGCAAGGCCCTGACTCACATCCAACAGATGTACTCTTGTGCTGGCTTCCCCTACGCTGAGAAAATACAATGTGAAGTGAAGTTGGAGAGGAGGGAATTGTTCAGAGCTGGGAGAAAGGTATAGTATACAGGGGAGGTGGAAGGGAGGATTGGTGATAAGAATAATTTTTTGGTATGTTCTTAGGTGCAAGGGGGGGGGGGGGGGGCTGCTGGGAGGAGAGGCTTACAGACACATGCATTGAGATTCAGCACCAAACCTGCCTGCTGTGCTGCTGCCTGTCTCCTATTCCTGATAAAAACATGCTGCACTATGCTAGTCAGCAGAGAGTCTGAATCATCGGTTACTTGCCCTTTTTGTCTCATTAGGTGAGTGCCTGCAAGTGTGTGTGTGCATGCGTGCATGAGTGTACGCAGACGTTTGTGTGCGTGTGTGTGTGTGTGTGATTCATTATGGTCTGCAAAAAAGAAATAAAAATCTATCTATTGAGCATAGTACAGCTTGCATGATTCTGGCAAGGAAAGGGAGTGCTGAGAGAATGCTGGATGTGATAAAGTGAGGGCCGAACGCTGCGTTCTCACAGCGAGCAACTGGTCGCTGATTCGGTCAATTCTACTAGGATGGGGGCGGGGCAAGAGCTTCCCGTTGTGTCATCCAAGTCAGTTCATGCAGCTACAATTTTTTGATAAAGAGAAACAACGGCAGTCGCCTACGTAGGCCTATAACAAAGACATATTTGCGATGCATCCTATTCTTTATAATTATGTCATGACACTGATAATTATGTGTTCTCGCTAGCTAGCGATCTTTATCTATCTATCTATCTATCTAGATACATAGATAGATTTATGTATAAAACTCAACTTGTAGTTTGAGCTCAATGTGATATTGGTAGAACAGCCACATATATCCTTTACGGTTATGTTATACATTGAACAGGACGTGGTAGGTTTGGACCATTATTATTAGCTGCTCTTCCATTGCTGCAATTTGAGTGAAATCGGGCGGAAAGATTATTCACAATATGGTTTCATGTTGGTTGGAGAAATATGAAGCGTGGAACTCTGATTGGCTGTTACGGCTGATGGTCGCTCAAAAGTTAAATTGCAACATTTATCGGCCGATTTTGGTCGCTCAGTCGCTCAGACCTGAGTTGCTCAGGTCGCTGACCGTCGCTCAGCTTCATAGAGAATTAATGGACTTCCGGCGACTGCGCGACCGAAGTTGCTCGATGTGAGAACGCAGCGTTAGTAATGAGCCTCATAGCTGGGTCAGACTCTTACTGTTCTTTCTTAGAGGGATCTTATGTGCCTGTGAGGGATCTTATGTGCCTGTGAGGGGTCCTATGTGCCTGTGTCCTGCTTAACTTCACAGCATCTCCTGCTGACTGGACCACCCAGGGCCATATAATATGAGCAGTGTGGACTCCTTCGGAGAGAATGCAGAGTACAATCTGATGACATTAACACTATAACCATATTTTACAGCACCGCATTATTTTATTTTGTTGTCCTATTGAATGGAGAACTAGGAGTATTTCTTCTGCATAATATATTACAAACTGAGGGTTTACCGAGTTTTCTCATCATTTACAATTCTTGCTCTATCCAGTTGTCAGCCTCACAGTTTTACCATATTAAAATGGCACTGGGTTGTGTGTTCAGTGGGATGCCTAAACACAAAATATTCCCATCTATATAAATCTCTCTCTTTTCTCTCTCTGTCACACATACACATACTCACTCTGTCACAAACACAACACACACACACACAAAATGGCTTAGTGCTCTGAGTGGTGATAACATTACCAGCATCTGTTAGCTGCTGTAATCCACCCAGATCTGAGCCTGGAAAGCATCTGCTATCCCCCCCCCGAGTAAGATGTGAACAGGACAGAAGGGTTTTTATCCTTTATGAAGTTCATTCTCTGTCAAGACAAACTACTCCTGTAATTAACTGTCAGCAGGGGTGTGAGTGTACCCTACCTTGCACCACAGAGGATAAGGGGAACAGGTGGAGTTTAAGTTAGGCAGACAGGTAGGGATGATATTTGGAGGAGGGTGTAGAGAGCATTAGGCAGTTGGGGTGAGGCATGAAGCTACCACATTTGTGTATTCCCCTTGGAAACACGTATGGCCCATTTTCGGGGTACTGGAAGCTGGCCAGCACTGGATATGTCAAGGCAAAGGTTTGGGAGCTTGGACTCTTTGTGCAGGGCTATTTTCAATGCTGTGTACGGTGAAAGTGTAACCCAGCTCACCGTTAATCACAGAGGCGGCTGCAGATTACAGCACGTCCACTGCATTAGTTAACTGAAAGACGGATGCTTTTGGAGTAAATCCCTCTCTAAAGCCCCGTCTTCGATTACATCTCCTGCTTAAAACTCAAATTGACAGCCCCAAGCTGCTTTGGCCCAAATCAGTTCTATTCCTTTGGGGTGAGAGAGACAAAGCATTTTGACAACGGCTATCAAGCAACAACAAGGTGAGAGTCGACATAAGGAGCGGTTGGAAGGTGTTGTTTGCTATGTATTGTAGAAATGGGTCCCTTATTGACCCCCTTCCAGATCGCTAATGTTTATACTTTACAGACGCAGAAGTCATATTAATTATCTGACTCTCCAAGGGAAGGGGTTTACAGTCGCCTCTTAGTAGTCCATAGATTAGAGTTCATAATCTGGAAGATCGGCAAGAAGACAACAGGCATTCTAAGATAAAGCCCAGCAACTTGTTTAGTGAGTATGCATGCATCTGAGGGAGCACCATAATTAGAATTTAGGGGAGGAAATGTAGCCGTTCCCATGAATGTCTATACCCAGCATCTTAGATGCTTACTATAGCTAACTTTGTATTTAATGCTATTTTGCTTGTAATAATTATCTGTTGCCCTTGAGCAAGTAAAAATTAAGAGTCGCCCAAGCTTGTGATCTTAGCCTACACAATTCAGTAAGATAGGCTGAAGACAAACTGTGTTGTGGATAGTGCAGTTATAAGGTTCAGTTACTGAATTTTCATACTATGATTCTCCATCAAGATTGTGGGCTCTTTCTTGACGATCATAGTGCATGGTCTAAAACGCATGGCACAAGTGCATTTAGGGCGTGTCCAACTCCCCTTTTGCTAGTTAGAGGGCGCATATTTTGAGTGCAAAGTAAGGTGCGAGATTCAAATGGGCTGAACTTAGCCTCTTCATTAATTGTAGGTGTGTCTTGGGTGTAACATGCAATAAACCAATCAGTGTTATCTCCCATTCTCTTTAAAAGCTACCTGCATTTGCACCCTGGCGGATTGGTAATATAACAGCAAATTTAATAAGACTGCAAAAAGAGCGATTTACAGCTGGGGAAACCTGCTCGCACGCAAGATTAAAGTGTGCGAGCAAAGAATATATGGTTCAATATTAGGATCAATATTATTTGGACTAACCATTATGACATGTTTTCATATACACCATAATAATCTTAAACAGTAGGGTTTAACACCGGCACGGGTTCCCGGTAATTCCCGACCAAACTATTTCCTATTATATATATATATATATGCGGTTTCATTTCATTAAAAGCACCTGCAACATCGGGGAATAAGATACCAGAACTTGCCTTCCAGCTCACCTTAGAAAACGCCAAATCAACCTGCTTGTTTAATGAATTTCGTTTGATTATACAATGAAGCATTGTCAAACATCAATTCCATGAGGCTGTTCTCACAGCAGACAGCTCACAGGCAATGCATTTCGGCTAGTAATGTTCAAGCTTCATCTGATATTATCATATTACATGCATTCTAATATTGATTGTTAGCACAAATAGCGTTTTTTCGCTTTAATGATGACATCCACTAAAGCTGTCAGGTTGGGAACCCATAGGTTTACGCATAGTACCCATAGGTTTATGCATTTGTTTTATATTGTCCTGCTTATGGAAAAATGACCAACGTATTTTTAATGGTAGCTGAATGGGCCAAAAAAAAATTTCGGGAACATTTTTAATCTCCATTTCACAATGTAATCTTGATAGTTTTGCATGTTTGTGTACGCCCCTGTGTGTAACAGACAGGAGGATGTATATGTATTGTGTACATGCTATATGTGGACGCATATTACTATCTTAATATTGAGCAGTTAAAATAACATTGAAACAGCTGCGACATGACTTTAGACCAGGTTTGTGGTGGTTTTAGCGCAAGCGCTTTCTGCTGGCTCAAGATAGCAATACGCCAAAAATTACCCTGGCCACACCTCATCTTAAGACCAACCCACCCAGTTCACTTGCTATGGGCGAGAGTTCATTTGCGATTTAAACAACATGAGTGCTGGACGTTAAAAGGACCCTTGCGCAGGTCTCAGACTAGCAAAGACACTTGCATTTGGGTAACCGCTGCTTAGCGCTGGGTGTAAGATAGGGTTTATATTCCACATAGGCAAACACTGCGCCACTTGAGCAAGAGAGTCACTGATTACACGCATGTCATGTAAAAGCTAAAATATAATTTCTCTTCGGCTTAAAAATGTTGCTTGGACAAAATAATCAATACTAGAACAGGTGGTCAATCTGCTATAATACAGTGAATATTGGAGGCTAAGACCAAAGTCGTCAGGGTCAAACCTTTGATCCATTGAGTTATTCTAATAACAGCCCAGAACATGGAGGTTTTTGTAAACAATGGCACATTACTGAAAAAAAACATTTTGAGTCGCAAAGCCAAGCAAACAATGGAATCCAGTTGTTCCGCTGGCATTGGAATTGGTTACGGATTGTTTGACAGTAAACCTAGATGAAAGCACGACATTGGAAGCTTCTAGGACAAGATCCAGAAATGCACTGGAATATTGAAAAAAATAACTTGCATACAAGAAATCTTGCACAGTAAATTATTAGTATCTCTATAAATTGTAATCTTTTATTATTCATTAGAACACCAAATCTATGTAAAATCCTGAACATTTATAAATGGCAAATGATCAAATGCTAAATACCCACATTGATTTAGCCTAATTTTCATTCCTAATCATGCTTTTACCATATGCAGTTTGTTATACTCAAACAAAAATACAAACTGAAACATAGGCCTAATGTAACTCTAAATATCAGAATTGATTTATATGTAATGCCTAATTGTCCCCTTGACAGTTGCCATTTTATAAACTGTTTTTATGTGTAGGTTAAAGGAGGTTTGAATGATTGAAACTGCACATGACAAGCAGTGTGTTAATGTTCATAAAATTGCATTTCTGTTGAGCACGCCATTTAAAAATATAAATTTCAGATGATGAATCAAGGTTAAATATTTACACTGAACATTTATTTCTTTCGATTTTACTTAACCCCTTTGCGCAGACCCCAGAGTGACCATGCCGCGAGTGCCATGAGATTTCTCAGCTCAGACATTCATTGCACCTGCAACCAAACTCTATCTTTATTAGTGCACGATACATGACAACAATGCCAAATACGGAATTTGTGCCCCTATTGTTGCGTAGCAACCCCCACCTGCAACTATACCGACAAAAGCGTGACTCATTGGATAATAGTGTCTATCTGGGAGTCCAATTTGTATTCCATCATAGCAACAAGATAAAGCCAACAATAGCCCGATGGTATGCCAATACAGGGATGAAAAATTCTGCTCACTCAATAGCAAAATACAGTCAAGCCGGAAAGTCTGCACACCCCTTTCACCTTCTCCACGTTTTATTACGTTACAGACTTATACTACAATAGATTGAGTTAATTTTTTGCCTCAAACATCTACACACAATAGCCAATAATGACAAAGTGAAAACAGGCTTTTAGAAAATATGCAATTTTATTTTACTGACTAAAATAGGTATTTAGGGGTTACATATCTGTACACACCCTTAGCCTAATACTTGGTTGCTGCACCTTCGGCAGCGATTACAGCTTCAAGGCGTCTTGGGAAAGAAGCTACGAGCTTGGCACACTTGTTTCTGGAAAATTTTTTCCATTCCTCTTGGCATATCCTTGCAAGCTCCGTCAGGTTGGATGGGGAGCGTCGGTACACAGCCATTTTCAGCTCTTTCCACAGATGTTCAATTGGATTCAGGTCTGGGCTCTGGCTGGGCCACTCAAGGACATGCACAGACTTTCTCCGAACCCACTCCTTTGTTCTCTTGGCTGTGTGCTTCAGGTCGTTGTCATGTTGAAAGGTAAACCTTCGCTCCAGTCTGAGGTCCAGAGCGCTCTGGAGCAGGTTTTCTTCAAGGATCTCGGTGTACTTAGCTGCATTCATCTTTCCCTCTATCAGGACTAGTCGCCCTGTTCCCACTGCTGAAACATCCCCACATCATGATGCTGCCACCGCCATGCTTCACTGTAGGGATGGTATTAGCCAGGTGATGAGCGGTGCCTGGTTTCCTCCAGACGTGACGCTTGGTATTCAGGCCAAAAAGTTACATTTTGGTTTCATCAGACCAGAGAATCTTGATTCTCATGGTTTGAGAGTCCTCTAGGTGCCTTTTGGCAAACTCCAAGCGGGCTGTGATGTGCCTTTTACTAAGGAGGCTTCCGTCTGGCCACTCTACCATAAAGGCCTGATTGGTGGAGTGCTGCCTGGATGGTTGATCTTCTGAAAGGTTCTCCCATCTCCACAAGGATACGTTGGAGCTCTGTCAGAGTGACCCTCGGGTTTCTGCTCTTCCCCGATTGCTCAGTTTGGCCGGGCAGCCAGGTCTAGGAAAATTATTAGTGGTTCCAAACTTCTTCCATTTACGAATGATGGTGGCCACTGTGCTCTTTGGGACCTGTAAAGCTGCAGAGATTTTTCCCTATCCTTCTCCAGATCTATGCCTTGACACAATCCTGTTTCTGAGGTCTGCAGATAATTCCTTTGACCCCATTGCTTGGAGTTTGCTCTGACATGCACTGTCAACTGTGGGACCTTATATAGGCAGGTGTTAGCAATCCCCAATCATGTCCAATCAATTGAATTTATCACAGGTGGACTCCAATTAAGTTGTAGAAACATCTCAAGCAGTATCAGGGGAAACAAAATGCACCTCAGCTCACTTATGGGTGTCATATCAAAGGGTGTGCACACTTGTGTACATATGATATCTTACATTTGGATTTTTAATAAATTAGCACAAATGTCTAAAAACCTGTTTTCACTTTGTCATTATGGGCTATTTTGTGTAGAATTTTGAGACAAAAAATGAACTCAATCTATTGTAGAATATGTCTGTAACGTAATAAAACGTGGAGAAGGTGAAAGGGGTGTGCAGACTTTCCGGCTTGACTGTATGTAATACTGAATATAATAGTGAAATGTGTGTGTAATTATATAATGTCATTCTACTACCAATATCTGCTACTAAATATGAAATAAATTCTATACAATCCTACCATTGGTTTCACACATAGCGTGAAAATTCAGTGGTCATTTATCGTCTTGCACAATCTGAAATACACACCTCTTTATAATGTTATGTGTAAAACCCCACAAGCTGTTCATGGAGCTGTAACACATTCCAGTTCATTCTGGTTTGATTGACAAATTTTTTTTTCAAGTAGAGGACATTATAAGCTTTGCATTATAAGTCTTACTGGATGCTTTGAACAATAAATGAGGGCCGAGTGGAACAGCTTAGTTTAGTTGTGTCGCTACAGTTTTACACAAATAACTACAGAATACGCAGGGATGTACATTCACTTGCCGAGGCATAATTATTGTCATCCTGCTATTTTCGCAAGATTTTTCACATTTTTCGTCAGCATAGCTAGAGAAAATCCTCACCTTGCTTAGTAAATCCGGCCCCAAATCTTTTGCGTCTTATAATAGGCTTATCTTTATCTATATAAAGCCACAAACATAGGAAAGGAAATATATGGTTTAAAGGCTATTAAAGTGATTGTCCCTTCAAACAACCATAAAGAGGTTTGATTCTCCATACATTTTTACATCAACAGCTGTCAATTCAATTTGGAATGAAATGAACCTGGTGAAAACACTATGTAAAATATGACCTGACAGTACACATATGTATACCTTGTGTGTGTGTAATAAAGAGACGGGGCTTCAGAGCACTGTCTCTGGCTTTTGAAAAGGTCTGTCTAGGGTATAAGGGGTGCTACCAGGCAGAATAAGCATGTCCAGAGGATTAACAGGGCAATCTTCAGCTATGTAATATTAGAAAGAGAATTAACACCAGGGACAGATGCCATCCCCCAAGTGCTTTTAACTTGAGGGATTAAATGTGTGTGTGTGTGTGCTAGTTTTTTGTGGATCTGAGTTTCTCCTCAAATGGACTGGCTGAGAGAGAGAGAGAGCGAGAGAGAGAGAGAGAGATACCGTCAGACCTTGGCCCTGACGGTAAATATGAAAAAGTCAAAGATAATGATTTACCAAAAATGATCCAGGTCTCATGGAAACACACATAATTTCAGAATACGGACAAATATCGACCATTGCACACATTATAACTATTTAGGCCTGAAGTTCTACTGGAAATTTCAACCTGGCAATAAGTGAACTGAACGAGAAAGCAGGGCATTCTATGCCATAAAAAAAAATCTACATTGAAATCCCAATTATAATTTGTCTAAGATTATTTTAATCTGTAATTAAACCAATTGCCCTATATGGCAGCAAAGTGTAGGGTCCGATTTTGCTCAATGGGACAAACACCCAACTGAATGTCTGCTTGCAGTGTTTTGTAAGAACAATTGAAAACTACTAACAATGCATGCAGGGCAGGATTAGGCAAATAACCACTATTAAGCAAAATTCAGAAAAGGGCATTACAAATTTTTGGAAACATTAAAAAATACCATTACAAAGCCCCACAATGCCAAGAGCTGAACCCAGAGAAGAGTTCCTTCACTCTGTTCACTCAGGCTCAGTTCACCAACCCCCACTAACACCATCCAGCCTCAGGACAACAATACCAATCAGAATCAACCAAATTATAAAGCAACAAAAACAAAATTACATAACTTATTGGGAAATTCAAACAAAAAATCTAAACAAATTGGAATGAGAATACACTGTGGCAGACTATCTCAGAAAAACATTGACAAAGTACAGACTCAGTGAGCACAGCCTAGCAATAGTGACCGGCCGCCACCGGCAGATTTGGCTGCCCCGAGAAGAGAGGCTGTGCTCCCACTGCAGTGAACAACAAATTGAGACAGAGCTGCACTTCCTCACCCAATGTAATAAATACCTAGACATTTGAGAATATCTCTTTCCAAAATTTTAATCAATGCGCTCAAACTTCCCAACAATACCCGAGATCCAATTATTACAAATCCTCCTGGGAGAGGAAATGTGCTGTGCAAAAATTGCAGCACAATATGTGGCTACCTGCCACAGGAAGAGGGACAGCAGTGACCCCTAACTCCCCACCAATTGTTTTATATTATATATTAACATACTGTATATTTGTATTATATATTATATAACATATACTGTAATTGATTACTGCGCTTAGGCATTATGTCATGCCACTAAAACATTTTGAATTTGAATTTGAGAGAGATAACTACACTGGATAGTTTTCATTACATGCTAACCAAGTTAATATCTGTCAATGAATGTGAGGTACTGGGCTAGAAAACCAACAATCAGTCAACTCTGCTGGGCCCCACCCACTCTATTTCTCCAACCACTCAATCAAATCCCTCGACAGCCGGAGTCCAATCCGCGGCAGATAACACCTGTCATCGCGATGTCCAAATTATCGCAGATTATCATTCTGAGATCTGACAGGGCTTCATATCTCAAAGCTGGAGGAACAGCAGGTTAGGAGGGGGCACGGGGTGGTCCACCTGACGCTCACTCGATCAGCGATATGGAGAAGTGTTTGTTGTGATTAAGACAGGCAGTGATTAATGCTTCCTATTAAAGCTCTTATGTGGTGTGTACATCCCATGTGACTCATACTCGAGCTCAAGCTCTTGAGGATATTGACATTATGTAAAAGCCTACCAGTATGTCGGCTGAATCTATGAAAATATTGTCATTTATTCTACGGTTTTATGTGAAAATAAGAATTTACATTCAGAGGAAACAGTTTTGTGAAGGAATTAATTGTATTTGATATTAGACTAACAACCTTGAGACCCTAGGTCCTCATCTTATATTAGGCCAATGTACAACCCCTAATTCCAAAAAAGTTGGGACAGTATGTAAAATGCACATAAAAGCAGAAAGCAATGATTTGTAAATTATATTTTACATATTAATTGAATACAGTACAAAGCAAATATATTTTACCTTGTCAAATTTATAGATTTTTGTAAATATACACAAATTCCGGAGTTGATGCCTGCATCGCGTTCCAAAAAATTTGGGACTGGAGAAAAAAATAAACTGGGAAGTTAAAAAAACACCTGTTTGGAACATTTCACAGGTAAACAGGTGATGCTATCATGACTGGGTATAAAAGGATATCGAAAGACTCTTGATTTCTTATTTTCAGATACACTTACAAGCGATACTATAACTTCTCTGCATTTGAATGGATCTCTATGGGAATTGGGGGGTGGGACTAGATTAAGCTGTAAATTACACAGGAATAGTGTGGAACCCATGGTTGGCTAAATGACTAAGTCAACAAGGGTCTGAGGTATCAAACGAGTCTCAAACCATCACCCTGCTGCCAGATATGCAGTAGATATGGATGGATCACTAGAAGGGTTGTTTCTCCTGACTTATTTTTCATAGAGTTCAATAGAAAAATAGGCTTGATACCTCAGACCCTTGATAATAAATACGTTTTTTTTCTTACTGTAACCTGTTGCGGTCCGTAGGACAGGAACCCAAACACAGGCAGGAGTGCGACAAACCAGGTTTAATCTCCAGATCAAGGTACAAAATCAATGTCCAAGGGGAAGTCAAACAGGCAGGGGTCGATCACGGGAAGACACGGCAGAGGTACAAAAACAAAATCCAAAAGAAGGGTCGTGAGAACACGGACAGAGGTCGAAGCCAGGAAATCAATCAGAAGAAAAACAAATAAACAAAAGAACAGACCACAAAAACTCACTAACTCGGAACTAACAGAAACAAACAAAACCGAACTCAAACACGAAACAGACTCGGAAACAGATATGCTAACTCGGGAGGGAAATACAGGTAACAGACTAACGTGTAATTTAGATGACGAACTCGCAACGAGGGACAAAGACAGCAGGTATAAATGCATGTGTAGACAGGTGCAAACACTTAGCTTGAGAATAGCAGGAAATGGAAAACAGCTAGAAAGCTGAGACACGTAACAAGGCAATTAGTAAATCGTTAGTAGTTATCCTATCCTAGCCCTGTCGTTAGTAAATTAGTAAACACGACAATGACTGGATACGTACGGAAACACTAAACAGCTGTGGAAACGTGATGAGAACTAAATTGTTAGTTTGTGTTAGTAATAATTCTATTAAACCCTGACGTTAGTAGATTAGTTAACCACACCCGTGTTTAGCCGGTTAGTAATTAATAAGTCCTATATAATAATTAGTAGTGCAGGGTAATACAAACGAAGTGTACAGAAACGAAAGTAAAACTCCGTGAGAGGAAGTGAGAGATACAGCACAGAACGCAAGGCTGCGGAAAACATGGAAAAGTGTATGCCACAGAAACTGACAATACTAAACATGACAGAATAACAAAACAGACTCAGAACATAACATAACCAGCCACTGAACAATACAACAAAACCATTTCCAAGGCATGGTTTAATTGGCAAAATCTTAGCTATCTATTCTTTTCAATATATTATCTGACGAATGAGCAGTGCACCAAGTAAAAAACAACACGTGAGTTATTAGTTCGTTTTCATGATGATGAGCTGTGCAAGGAGCAAGCTAATATTACTAGTTCACACCACGGAGGATGGATGGATAAAAAAGTGAAAGAGTTTGGGAGAGGGATACAATTGGTATAGGGATAAGGAGAAAAAACACTTTAGCTAACTAACTATTCCAAATCCAAATGCTGATAACGTGGACAATTATTCTCAACGGTGCAAACAAAACGAGCGTTTGGCCCAGACTCAAAGAGGATTTCTTAGTGGTACAAGACAGTTTTATTCTGCACAAACTATGGGAGGAGTTACGTAATGAGATAAAGGTATGCATTGGTTGAGGTTTCACGGCTACGTCACCATGGACCCATTTTCGACTCCACCTTTTCTTTTCAGCATACGTGAATAAAGAGATATAGATAGTCTAAAATTTAACAAGATTGCAATGGAATTTATTTCTTGTGCTTTATTGGTGCTCAATACATACCGTAATAGCAATAAATAATGTGGTTATAAGCATATTACAGATTTTCCTTTGTCCGTCACTTTAAATATCTTTTCTTTGTACTGTTCAATTAAATATATGTAAAAGATAATTTACAAATGACTGCGTTCTGCTTTTATGTGCATTTTCCATACTGTCCCAACGTTTTTTGAATTGGGGTTTGTATGTTCTTCACCCATATGTGCCTAAAAAACATGTTAAGCCACCTATAGTTCACTAATAGACTCTATGAACTGCAGATCTAATGATTTCACAGTGTGATGATAATGAGGACATGTTTTGGCCAAAGCTGTAATGAAAATCTTCTTCCAAAACCACCATGCAGTTTGTAATATCATACTAAATGAATCTCATGAAAAGCTCAAGTGGCTTCCCACAACATAATTTACCTGACATGGGTGTGTGTCTCATGCATAATACACAAGGATAACAGCTGGTCTCTCATCCAGACATCTCGTGAAAAATTATATTGTGTCTCCTTCCGATACTTTCGGTGAATAGAACTGATATGCAGTGTGAAAGTGAAGGCCTGCATAGATCTGACATTTTCTTGTGTGAGAAGATATAGGAAGCTGTTACAGTGAAATAACAAATAAAGCATGAAAGCAAAAGACACTTTTAAAAATCCAAACTGTTGCAAGCTTTTACCGATTAAATTCGCTTGCAGAGGCCTTATATTTGCAGTCCTTGCTCCTTTTTCGACTTTAACCTAATCCATCCACTGCATGCCCAAGCATCACTGTATTGACCTTATCAATAGCTAAACGTCATGCTAGCCAAAAGCAGCTCAGTCGCCACAAGAGAGAGTAAAATGAAGTGAAACATCTTTGCAATGGTCAGTAGTTTATTTTACAATGTACACAAAGAGTCTAAAAGTGATAACTAAGACCTTAAAGAAATATTTGTTGCGTGGATATATTGATTGATAATTATGCATTATATAATATTTCTTTCACAGTTGCAAATATAACATGCTTACAGTCCCCTAACTACTAAAAATCTATCATTTTTACTGCAATATGTGTGTTTCTTTCATCAAGTTTGATTAGCATGAGGAAATGCTGTGACATTTTACCCTTTACTGGGCCATAATATATGAAAAAAGCCTGTTTTGACTCAGGGTCATTGTTTAAGCTGATATTTGCAAATTGATGTGGCCGACAATTCTTTTGTTTGCATTTTGAATGAACATTAGCATACTGTTCTGGAGTCTCAAATTCTCATCTTGTCTCTGACTGAACAATATGAATAATGGTAATGGATCTTATTTAAAAAAATGAATTGGTAAAGTATTTCATAATAAAAAAAATTTAAAATTATATTCAAATATGCTAGAAAAAAAAAACCCTTATTGTATATGTTAAAATGTTATATTCATACGCAAATGGGTCCACGTGTCCAGTAAATATTTTTGCCTTATCAAAAATCCTCACCCTCAAGCATCAGCACAGCATATACAAATAATAAATAAAGAATGAAAGCTACAAAACCTTATGAAATATAAGATGATAAGGATTTTATTTTGTATTTGACTGCACATTGTTATATCTGATGGATTTCACAACCGTCCATCAAGGTCAGTGCCACTTTTACACAAAACAAATATCTTTCAAGTAGCTACCACCTCTGAACCAAAGATTTGTACTTGACAGATTCTGCTATTAATGTCAAAGGTTATGGAAACGCTATGGGTGCACATCATGCATCCTAGACTTCAAAACCAGAAATAGGAGAGATATTTTCTGTATGGTTGCTCAATGATCTGGGAAAACAGCCTTCAGTTCAAGTTGCACTTAATTTTTTCTCTGTTATATAAAAAAACATATTGTGAAAGGTGGCAAGACTTTTCATCTGAAAAAGGTTTATATTTATGTTAGCTAACCGTATTACTTAACATGTCAGTGCATAGTGGTGTCACATGATTCTTTGTTGAGAACCATACAAAGGGAATCTAAGAGAACAAAAAACCAATACCCAATTCAAGATAAGCACTGGTACTATACTAGGCTGTCATTGCACTGTAGTTTGGGATGAATCAATTATGGGCAACAATGACCAATCCAATGGCAGCATGTAAGGCAAAAGAAGACCATGTTGTGGTCATCAACATGTTGCATGCATAATAATAATAATAATAATAATAATAAATTATTTTGCAATTCCTCCCCGGATCTGGGGGTTTCAGTGTAAAGGTTTACTGTCCTAACCACTTTTGTGGTAACTGAGAAATATCTCGATATACAGTAGATGGCTTACTTACTCTGAAGCTCAATCCCATAGACTATGGACTACTGGTATAACCGTGAATTGGTTTATTTCTTTATTTGGAATACATAAAGACTTGAAACAATATACCAATAGACAAAAATAAACAAAAAACCAATGTGGCATGATAAATTAAAATTTTACAGGAGCAGCAAGATAAGATACAGAAACACGGTGAATTTGGGTCAAGCTAAAAACAAGATAAGACTGGATTCTTGATAAGACTGGAACTGGCAAAAATGTATTGGAATGGTGTTGGAAATTTGAAAAAAAATACTGTGTCAAATGGGCACTGCATTAAAACCATTTACACTTTCATGGGGACATATGAAACATTGTATCCATATGAGTAATGTTGAATCTGGTATTTCGATCTGATGTCTTCCGATGGCCCCAAACTCTGACGAAATAATGCAATGCAGTCATTGGAAATGCAGTCTTCCCTCACAAGATTATACATACACTGTACAATTCTGAAGACTTGTTGGGCATACTTGAATCAATCAAAAATGTGAAATCCCTGTGTGTACCGATAACAGGAAATATAAAGAATAAGGGACGGAAGCTATATGTTACGGTTCTAACCGTTCCACGCCATGTTTTATGTTTATTGTTATGTCACGCCCTTATTTGTATTCACGTTCTGTCATAGTTTATTAGTTTCATACATTTCTATGTGTTTCCGCGAACTCGCGTTCATGCTTTCTCTCTCTCCCGCTTTTGCTTACGTGTTTTCCATTGTATCTGCCATTCCTTGTCTAACTAACAGATTACTAACAATTAGCTAGATCATTGCTTACTAACCATCTCATCTCTTGTAGTTAATTGTTACCTTACGTTTCTAGTGCATGTCCTTACTAATTAACTAATTTACTTATCTCGTTTTCCCAAGCTGTTTCTAATTTCTCTCTGTTCTCAAGCTAAGTGTTTGCACCTGTCTACACACACATATAAGCCCTCAGTTTTCACCGGTTCTGTGCGAAATTGTTGCCTCACTAGCACTCTTAAGCATTTGTCAAGTATACGTTTTCTGATTTCCTGTTTTGATCCAAGCCTGTTTTTTGACCACTGTTTACTGCCAGCCTTTTGTTTTCACTGCCTGTCCTGACCACGATTCCTGCTTGCTGATTTTGTACTTTTGCCACGCGGCGAGGACTCCGGTCTGACCCTGCTTGTTTTTCGACTATTCTTTTGCCTTCTCCCTTTTGTACCTCTGCCACGCTGATTGCCTTCCTGGTTCTGAACTACTGCCTGGCTTACCGATGACGAGACTGCCTTCTCCCTTGGTACTTTTGTTTATTGGCTGGATTTTTTTGTGTATGACCTTTGCTTGTGCTAAGACAACGATTACTGGACTTTCCTTAATAAAGCCCTTGCGGGTATTTATTACATCTGTTGTTCTGAGTCGTGCTTCTCGGGTCCAACCCTCCGCGCACTACGTCTCACTATATGTGTGAAGCGCATAATTTCAGATGCTGCACACTTCTCACTGAAAGTAAATAACCACATGACAACATGAGGTTAGATTTTAGTTTGAAAAGGGCCATATTTTGACAGCACCAAAAGGTGATGCAAAGTGGTTTGCACAGACATTGGCATTTTAGATCACTGCACACACATAAAATGACATTTGCAGGTAAGAAAGAGTTGGTGTAACAGGGTCTGGATCGGTCTTTTGGACTATGGAGTGACAAAAACATACTGAGAATTTTTTTAATGGTCTGAAAAATCTGCCATAAGAAATCTGGTTTGTCTGCAAGATAGTGATCAGGTATTCACACAGTATCATTGCAGTAACGGCACAATCTATAAATCCATCGTTACGAAATAAAAATGCACTGTGAATTTCATTTCGCAAAGATAAAAATTAAAATGGTAAACGTATCAAAATGAGTACACCTGAATCAGTTTAACCAAAGGAATTATTTTTCATATTTTGGGGTATCGTACAGTACCATCAGAGATATTTATCTTACACTTTGGTGCTAAGCGACGCAAACCCAAACGCAAGTGTCTTTGCTAGTTTCAGACCGACGCAGTTGTCATTTTACTGTCCACTGCTCACATTGTTTAAATAGCAAAAAAAAATTGCGCTGAACTGGGCGTGTTGGTCTTAAAATGACGTGTGTCCAAATTTTTTATTAAGTCTTGTTGCAGTTCTTTCAATATTATTTTAACGGTGCAATATTAAGATAATATGTAGTATATGTAGTAATATGCGTCTACATAGGTGTATGCACAACACGCTGAGACCCTCCTCCTGTCTGTTATACACAGGAGCACACAAAAAACATGCATAAAAATACCAATCTTCTGTTAGGGGACAATGGCTATCCATTAAAAACTTTGCTGATAACACCTATATCATGCCTAATGAAATTGTCATTCACACCTAATGTGCAAATTGTCTTTCAATGGAAAACTAACGAAAACACACACTGCAATAGATGGACATTTGGAGTGCTGAAAATGCGCCTCACATGTCTGGATCATAGACAGGTGGCACATTACAGTACAGCTCTCTTCATCTACTGCCTGTAAGTAAATGGAAACAATAAAATTTCAAAACTTGAATATGAATATTCAATTTATTGCTTTTCAAATAACCTAGGCTACGGTCCCTGGGTTTCACTGTGCATAAACTTTTTATGATACTTTTTATGACAACTCAAACATTTTAATACCATATACAGTGAGCACCATAATTAATTGGACAGTAACACATTTTTTTGTTATTTTGGTTCTGTACTCTAGCACTTTGAGTTTGAAAGGATACAATGACGATGAGGTATATGCAGATATGCAGTAGATATGGATGGATAACTTGAAGGGTTTCTTCTCCTGACTTATTTTTCCATAGATTTCAATAAGAAAATGAGTCAGGAGAAACAACCCTTAAAGTGATCCATCCATATCTACTGCATATCTGGCAGCAGAGTGATGGTTTGAGGCTCGTTTGATACCTCAGACCTTTGTTGACTTACAGCCATTTCGCTAACCATGTGTCCATACTGTTCCAGTGTAATTTACAGCTAAATCTAGTCCCACCCCCCAATTCCCATAGAGATCCATTCAAATGCAGAGAGGTTTGGGTATTGTTGGGTCACAGACATCAGGAAGTCATGGCATGCAAAGGATATGCAACCAAATATAAAAATTTTTTTACTTTATTCTACATTATGTTAAACTGTCCAATATTTTTGATGCCCGAAAATGGGGGGACTATGTACAAAACGTTCTATAAAATAACAAAAAATGTGTCACTGTCCAATTAATTTTCTCTCTGTGTGCAGAATATGCCAAATGCATATAACACTTGAAATGGCCACATCCTCAACCAATGTCAATGATTCTAAGCATCCAAGTGTCCTCCCTGTGTGTTACGTTATTGTTCCTATTCTTCTAATAGACAGTTCACCATAAACAAACATTATCTAACTGGCTAGCTAGGTACAGAACAGACCTCTATTATACCCTATAATTATAATAAAAAATACCAGACAAATCAAAGCCAGCATACTACCTAACTCTCATACAGATGTTGTCTCTATCAGGTCACAAAATAGTGTTCCCTTCATGCTCCAGTTTTCACCTAATCTGTGTGCTGTTTTTCTTTACAGCTCTTTAATTAATCCTCAATAAACCGTCAATTAATAATAGTAATCGTATTATTTCTCAATCCTTGTGTGGAAGGTGGCCATTGTTATTGCTCATCTTCCGTAGTTTAGGTTTAGGTCTGCACACCAAGAAATCAATAAGCCACAATATTGCCGCAAGCTGTTAGAGAGACTTCTCGGCTGTGAATTGTGGTTGTTTGTGGAATGCTTTCAGTGGTTTCTAGGATACCCTCTTCCATCACGATTTTGAGGGCTGATTTGAGCAACCTCACTGTAACAGCTTTGTTTTGGAATGACACTTAGGCCATAGGGCATGGCACTCCTAACTCCCAAAGGGAGAGCTTGAGGGCTCAAGGGGTAACTATGGAATGCAGCCAAGATTGATTTCATTCAAGCTCACATGTTGAAAAAGTGCACGTGGAAAAAATGCTGAGGTGCACAAACAATAAAGTGCATAAACTTGAGGGGCAAATGTTTGCATTTTCAGAAATTCATCTTAGATGCGATAGGTCACAGACACAGTACATGGACTAATGATGCAAAGACACACAGCTGGCCAAGAAACAGCTGAGCAGCCAATAGTCCAATTAATATCAATATCAATAGTCCAATACATATCGGCCTATACGGGTGTACATACCCTCAAACTAAAGCTGACAGTCTGCACTTTAACCTCATATTCATTGTTTAATTTCAAATCCAATGTGTTGGAGTACATTACATTACATTATAGGTATTTAGCAGACGCTCTTATCCAGAGCGACTTACACAACGTCTTATTACATTTATCCATTCATACAGCTGGATATATACTGAAGCAATTCAGGTTAAGTACCTTGCTCAAGGGTACAACGGCAGTGTCCTACCTGGGAATCGAACCTGCAACCTTTCAGTTACAAGTCCAGCTCCTTAACCATTATACTACACCCGCCGCCCAGAGTACAGAGCCAAAACAAGAAAAAGTGTGTCACTGTCCAAATACATTCGCATTAACTGTTTAAACATATACATACAAGGGCCCACACACACACACAATCCATAACTATTTGGACAGTGGCACATTTTGTTGTTGTTTGGGTCTCCAGCACATTTGCTTTGAAATGAAACAATGATTGAGTGCAGACAGTTTTAGTGAATTAGGGGATTACTAAAATAAGAGGTTGACTAAAATGCCAGACTCTCAACAAACCCCTCCTTAAAAGCATACAACTGATTTACAACTTTTTCAAAACTCATCCTGTAAAGGAAAAAGATCTTTTTTTATTAAAACAGCAAGATTGAAAGTGAAGTGGTGTTATACGATTCCAATGTTATAAACACAACGGTTCCTTATTGTATAACATGACGCAAAACAGGCTCTATCTATCTATATCTATATTTTAAGTGAGAAAGAACTTCTACTTCCACTGTGTTTGAGCTTCTGTTACTTTGTTTCAGCAATACAGTAATTCAGAAAACTATATTTTCGGGCTTGTGTTCAAAAAAGGTGGTGCTAGAGAAGGGGTTAACAATCACTAATCATGTCTTGTTAATATTGGTTTTAAACTACTGCAGGAAATAGTTATTTTAACAGAAATGATGAGCTGTATACAACACCAACACTCTTCGAAAACTTTCTTCCATGAGTGATATATTAACCCTATCCATGGTGGCCCCCTAGTGGTAGTCGTATTCGTCCCAATTACAGTATTCATGTTTGTCTGAAATTATAAACTACAGCTTTTAATTAACCCCCAGAAATTTTGACGCAGTAAATTAAAAGGGTCACCACTTGCGATAAGCTCAGCGTCTCCAGTTGCACTGCAGAGCAATAAAATAGCCCTGATATAGATCTGAGCTCTGGCTGAACAATATCTAATCTTGTGATGTGGACTCGATAAGAAGAAGAATAAAATAGCAGGGTGCTATAAATAGCCCAAAGTGCTTACGACCCTCGTCTTGCCACAGACTATAAAATGCACTGTTTATACACACTAAGAAAGCCATGTTCAGATATAAAAACAATGGGCCTCATTCATGAAACGTGAGTAGAATTAATTTGTACGTAAATCATTCATATTGCGCGTATTTTGGCATTCATCAACGTTTTTGTGATTTGTTCATACTTACAAATTTTACACCTGCTCAGGACCAAGCGTACTGCATTCGTAAATTCTGAATTCCGCTAAATGTAGCTTCTGAGTGATAATTAGAATATGAATATTTATTTTCTGTTAAATTCACAAGATGAAATGTAGCCTTTGAAATACACATTGCAAACATAATACATTAAGATTGTAATAAGCAAACACTTTAGATTACGCCTATTAATCAATTGTAGGCTATGAAGCTGTTTAATTAGACCCATAACGTGCTAAAAATTCTAATTCTATATGACCTTAACTATGCTGATTAAAACACACATTTAACCAAAGAAAGAAACTTGCTTTAAAGTTACAGGTCCTAGCCAGCGTTGCAATTGTGGTCAACAGCATAATACAGCTAATGCCAGCATACATCCAGTTGCCCTACAAGAAGCAAAGCCTGGTGTTGGTGAAGCAGGATTTTTGCCAACCTGTCCAATGTTATCAGTGCCATAGACTGCACACCCCAGTGAACGTTTTTGTGTTGAAAAGTCGGTGAAACACCGTCTCGCGTTCAGGTGAAAAACCGGATAAACTTTATTTAAAAGTGAAAGTTTATTAACCGGTTAGAATGTAGCCAGGCTATATCCTGGTAAAAAGTCGCTACATTCTAACCGGTTAATAAACTTTCACTTTTAAATGGTAGAGCTCGATTCTGGCTTTTGCTCAGTGGGACACGTGCATCAATGTGACCGCAATTAGAACGCGCCGGTAATTCAGAGAGATCCTAAATTAAGGTAGCCTAAGTGATTACCCGATTTCAAACCACAACTCACATGCACAAAACCCCAACAAAATTATGACACGAATAACGTTTTATTTATTTCCAGGCTGCGAGAAAGACCGTGCGCTTGGCAAATGGCAGCAATGCGCTCGCTCGTCCAATGCAGACGCAGATGTACAGCTAGGCGTTTATTCGCCTCCAATTTAATGCCAATCCATTAATTTTTTTTATTTTACAGAAAGGTCTCGTGGCTGCAGCATGTGGGTGGTGTGTGCTGGGAGGCAGAGGACTTCAATATTCTTGTCTGCAGAATTCCAGGACCTCTCTGGAGCTGTGGGTCTGATGCTAGTCCATGATGAGGACTAATGGCCTCTTGGTGGCTGGGTAGTAGCACAAAGTGGTGGAGCCACTTCACCAATAACCCATCCATAAACCCCTTAGGGGGCGTCCCATACAGGGCGTTGGAATGCAATATGAAGCAGACTGTCACTGTACAACATTATACTGGACTCAAACATGACGTGCACTTCGTCAGGTCAAAGGAGGACAATGACATGAGGAGAAAACACAGAATAATTACTGTGCCCAGTGAAATTACAACTTTTCATCATTCAATAAAAATCAACATTTGTGAGTTGCCGTCAGTAATGCCAGTCATTACTAGCACTGGCTGGGCCCTATGGCTATATGTTATGTGTTTTCCAATTGGTGCTTGCTTTTATAGTACTGTGCCCAGTTAAGAAATGGTTCAGGCATTTGGTGTTGCAGTGGTGCTTCAGTTTTCCTTTTACTGGTGTTGGTGATTACGGAAGCCCTGAAAGACAAGGTGAAAAAAAACTTTTGCGGTCAACAGCATGGTAGCCCTAGTCGAATTAAAGTGTTCTTTAAGAAATTAAGCCAATTTAGGTTGTTTTCATTAATTTGTTTTAAGCTATTGAAATCCTGCTCCAATGCCGCACTAAGCTGTACATATGATTTAACCGGCATTTGACCCCATGCGTATGAGTTATTATCTTGTACGTAAGATATATTATCTCGTACGTAGGATATATTTTGTTGTATGTACGAGATTAACTTGCCCATTAACTGCAAAACAACTCACCTTGCCTTACAAGGCTTCCATGGGTGATTGTTATCCCATGCCCCAAAAAAACTGTTTTTTGGGAGAAATAGAAAAAAGTGGTGACAATCATGTCAAGTTCTTACTAACCAAGAAGAAATGGCTGTGAGATAGTTTAGCAAAGAAATAGCATTTTCTACAATGAAAGTCCCATTTTAGAAGTCTACAATGTTTTTCAGTGAAACAAGAGCATCAGTTTATCTACCATAAATTGAGTCTGTGAATCTCACTTTGTCCTTGAGCTTTTGAAAGAGAGCAAACCAATTATATTCAGGTGAGAGCACCATATTCAAACCTTTCATATTTTTCTAATTAATCTGGTGCACATATTGTGTGAATAATTAAACATAACTAAACATCTTTATTTTTAGAGGGTGACGGAGTTGGATTGGATACACCAATCTGTACAAATTTATTTGTGTGGATGGCAACTTGGCCAAAACCAGAAGACATGGACAGAATATATTTAGCCAACATGTTACCATCCAAATCCCAGGGCAGTATGGCTATAGCCTAATTTTATGAGTTGCCATAGCAGATGGTTGTGTGTTTGGACGTAGGCACTTACTTGGTTCCTACAACCCTGCACACCTTCTGAATTTATTGGATGAACTGCACAATAACATTTGGCAATCTCGGTAGGAGGTGCATTTTTTCATTATATAATATAAATGATATTCCAAAACCCAACTGAAGAGTTTTTATCTGTCAAGGGGTGGAAAATATACAATTAACACTTCTACCAGCATGCCACCCTCCTTGGATGCTGCAATGCGATGACTTGTCACTAAAGTGATGCCAGGCCTGGATTTGTCAGATGCACAAACTTCATGGTGAAACAATATGCACTGTGAATTTAGCAGACAAGCATGTGCCCTCCCCCAGAAAACATGCTGTTGTCAGCCAATGCTTCTGTTCACTGCGTGGACCAACAGTTCAGCACAATCATTTTAGGGAGGAGAACAATTCACATGAAATTTGTGCAGAGGACACCTACCTACACAAAGGTCCTGGCTACAGGGTCTGATTTCCATACAAATTCCTTTCCATGGGACTAATCCATGGGAAGGAACAGTGCCTTGGTTTTGGGGCAACTGTTTTCTTTTGTAAAAGGTTAATTAAACAGAATGTAAACTTGAATTTTGTAAAAGGACACTAGTTTATACTAAGAAACTTAAGGCTTGCTTTTATCAATTGTGGTAGTGAGGCAATGCAATGCCATTTATTTTTTTCACATATTAAACTGATAGGGCTAAATAACCCACAACCAGACACATACATGCATAAATGCACAAAAACAGGAAATTTGGTAGAAATAACTACCTTTTTATTCAATATTATGCACAGACCAGAATGGCATTACACTTATTCCACAGAATGTTGATATGTCCACCTCTTCAATGAGCCAAACGCATGAGGCTAGACAGGATGGCTAGGAAAAAATTGCTTCAGGCTGGAACTGAACTATCATTGATATGCCTAATGACAAACCTTGCACTAATACCAGTTTTCACTTGTCAGTGGGCTTTGGAATACTAATTTATTATTGGCAAATGGGTCAATGCTTTGCATTATCATATGCTAATATGCTGCACAGAAGGAGATCAGTGCCCAGGAGAAAGATGATGTGAATGAACCACGTCCATCTACCAGGTCGCTCTATGTCCTCTCCCTCACAAACCAACAAGAGCTCTTATAAATGGAACTCTCTAAAGTGTTGGCACAGGCTTTTTTGAACAAAAGACCTTTGGTTTGTGTGCCACAATACCAATGAGCAAGATGTGTCAAATAAGAAAATCTTGTTGCATGAAGCAGTACAAGTAAATAATGCAAAGTTGTATCAGCTAATGAAGCACAGAAATACTCTCCGTGGGTGGAACCTCACACGCCCGCTCGTAGACGTCAAGGAGTTTTTTCCCCCCATTCCACTCAAGAGATACTCCCCTCAATTGAAAACTATGAAGAGGTTTCTCCTGACCATTTAGCCAATCTGCAATGGACCTGAGTATATGAGTTTGTTTCATTCTGCAAATTCAGTGTCAAAAAAACACGTTTTTTTATTTTTATTCTTGTGTGCAGCTTATCCCAGGTCTTTGCCTCGTGCCTGGAAGTGAGAAAGAAAATGGCAGTCTGGAGCAATGCAGCTTTAAAAATAAATATTTGAATATCAGCAGAATGCAGCTTTTTGCCTGTGCGTGCAGTTTTCATTGCCAATTTTAGATGACGCAACTAAAAAGACAAAGCGCCTCCTACGAAAAATACTGACCCCATTGTTTACTTTGGTCTAATTATTATTCAGAGCAATTAATCGGTGTAATTTAGAGCACATTCAGTAAACCCGCACCATCAGATTTCCGTGAGAAGATTTTTGAGTTTAGAAGTTCAGAGGTTGAAGCGGATTAAATGAGAATCTACAATACCATCTGAGCTACAGTACTCACGCATGCTGCATACAAACTTTTCTAAACACCCATGCATTTGTTTAGGAAATGTAAAAGTGTGGAATGATCATAGCATATTTAAGAAATATTCATATGTACAGAAAATGTATTACAGTCTGAAAAAGTGGAAAATTTACAAATACTTTTGCCCAAGTGCCTGATGTCTCCATATGATTTGATAAAAACGTTATATTTGTATTATTAATGTTGATGTCATTCATTTTCATTTGGCATATTCTGTACAATAAGTGGGTGTCATGAAACAGTTTTTCTAGGTTGGTGTACTGTAAAATATAATGCATTTAAAAACTGTAGTCGCACATTAATGCAAAGGAAAAAATGGATCTTCTTAGCTTCAGAGCTGTTTGAAAATGTTCCTATTTCACTGCAGTTTACATTCCACCATATAAAGAAAAAAAAAAGAAACAAAAGGCCGCTGCCAACATTGAAATGGATTTGAGTGGACAGTGAAAGACTCGAGGGAGGAATCCAACGAAGAAACTCTGCGATAGTGTCGCCACGAAAAAGACAAACAGATCAAACATCAAATGCGTCTTCCTCCCCTTAAGGCACGGCATCATGCTGCTCAACAGGCAAAGTGAAGCATTTTTTTATTTATTTTGAAACGGTCTAATTCATTGTTTGGAGTGTTGGGGACCAAGACAAGACTTCAACAGATTTATTGCATTACTCACGGGCAGTCAAAGGGAATATGAGTGTGGTCGGGACATTTTTGGAGGCATTTGTATAACAGGCCAAGGCCACTTGTCTCTGAGACAGCAATGTGAAGGTATAGTTTGATATGGAATTAAGACCTTTGGGGACCAAATTCCAATGAAAACACATGAGCAAACTTTAGGAACCTGCTACGAGCTCTGGACTACTCTGAGTACCTTAAGGGAAACTGGAGAATACCGATAAACCTTGTTCAGCATCATAAGAACTCAACCCCCGAACACCACTGTGGGCCTGTTCTACACTCAATCTGATATTCACCAATATGTATATATATATATATATATATATATATTCCAAATACATCAGCAAATTAGATTTGATCTTAGAAGGTAGATTTTAAAAATGCACCTTAGGTTACCACTAAATTGCAGAGGGAAAGTTTTCCATAAATTTCCTCATCCATATTGTAAAAGTTCTGGGCCTTTTTTTATCTTTTCAAGATGAAATCTAGTACTATCAGCCAATATATACAACTGTAATGTGTTCTATCATGGTGTCTTCAATTGATAATTTCCCTTATTGTATCCACTGTTCACTGTATACCTACAATGGTTACCTTGAGTTACAATTGTTTTGCAAACGGGGGCGATATCACTTACAATTTGTTAGCTGAAATATTCTGTATTCAACTAATGAACATTTGTTACGGCCTCGAGAAATAAACGAACACGTGACCATCTGGCTTGTGAGTTTGAGTTTCAGTAGTTATCCTTCAGTAGTCCCTGTAGACACTCTGAGTAACAACAATTGTTTGCCAGTACAGTCAGTACAGACATTAAATTTATTATATAATTAGGGAGTAAATATGAGGTGTTCATCCGTGTAAAACAATACTGACACTATTATAAATAATTGTGGAGCAGGTGAAACATGGGCACCTAAACAATTTCAAGATGGAATGCAAAGTGATACAATGTCCTACTGCTACATTGAATATGGCCATATTTCATGAGTGTTTATAGATCAGAGGACAAGATTTGTATTACAACAGATGGCAACAGCCTGAGATGGGCACAGGTGAGAGTGAAACAGCTGTCAAATTGCATAATGGGAAATATTATTATACTTGATGTAATCTGTATTTTAGGTAACAGTTAACAATTGTAAAACAATTAACTAATATAATTACCACATTATTATTACCACCTATTTGGGGCATATAATATGTAGAAAATAGAAAATAGTTGTATGCTATACAAATACTGGTGAATCAAAATATAATTTTCAGAGTAAAAATTATTTCAGCTACTAACAATACAATTATTATTATTCATTATGTTGTGGTTTAGAGTATCTCATACACAGCCAGCATCTCAGCCAGTACTTCCTGAAAGATGGTATCTTGATGAGGAAATGGTGACCATCTTAAGAAAAGCAGAATGTGGCAACTTAGTGGTTTCATGTGTTTGTCAGGAAGAGATGACATGCACTTTAGTGTGTCTGCTCAAATCTTAAGACTTTTTTCTTCTGGCAATGTCTGCAAAATTATGAGATGCAGTATTGCAAGGCCTATCATGTTTTTCATTGAACTGTTGCATCTAACCATAAAAGTGTAGTGGGTTCAAAACACCATAGAGGCTTTGAACCCACAACTCCCTAAGGCAATAGCTCAGGTTTGTGTCGATATGACTGTTCCGAGTAGAGCAACAACAACAACTGTTCAGTTGTGCCTCCGAAAAAAAAAGGTGTAACAAACAGCCCGTAGCATTGTAACAAATTCTAGTGTGTGGGAATATACCTCCTTTCCCCCCACAATTCAGAACAGACTGCACCTGTACAGATGCCAGTACTGTAAGCGAGGATTATGTGCAGCTAAACAAGGACCTGCCCCTTTCTGACAGAGAGGCATTATTCACTTGTGTGTTCATCAATCGGAGGCTTTTAATGCCACTCTACGGGGTCTTACCCCAAGTTCATGGTTCGACGGCTCAGTCCTTCACAAAACAATATTATACAAAAACCAAATACGGTGGTATGATAACGGAAGTAATTAACCTGCTTTTTTCATTTGAAGCTGAACCGCATTTCTGTTAAGGGAAACTGGATTCATCCTTTTTGTTTATGTACTGTGTCATAGGAATACACAGAGATTTAATGTAGCCTCTGAGAAAATTGAATAGTGAACATTAACATGCTTTGGTGGTCACTTAAATTATGTACTGTGCCACGGTGAGCTGCAGTACACATGGGGGTGAGAACTTTACTTAAAGTGCTAATAATTAACAATGCCTGTTTGAAGTAAGCATAACCCTTACTAAGGATCAGCGATCACTTAATTTTTACATTTATAGTGATTTGAAGTAGTTATTCCTATGGACAATTGAAATTAAGTAATTTAAACTAATAATTAATTAAAATGCTTTAAATCATAGAATTAAAGAAAAAATACAAAAAATATGTCAGGTTGTGTTAGATAATTCTGATGATTCTGGTGCTAGAGATTGTAGATGGGTTGGATGAATCAGGTTTATATTTATATTTTTGCTTTACTTATTCTTGTGAAGTACACAAAGGTGCTTTCCACATACGAAGCAATCAACCACACAGCTCAGCTACTGAGGGGTTATCTACATTTAAATTGACCAGCTTGTTAATCATGCAAGGTACTCAAAATCAGTTGAGCATGGTTATCAAGTAACGATAAATTCTTTATGTCTCATATTTATAGCTGTCTGACAGCTATAAAAATGGGAAATAGAGAATTGACCTTTACTTGTTAATCATGCAGGGTACTCAAAATCAGTTTGGGCGTGGTTATCAAGTATAGGTAAATTATCCATTTCCCAGCTAGAGTCAGACTGCATCTGTTACCTGTTATAGCAATAACATAAGTGAACATAGATTGTGCTCGATAAAATATTACCTGCAACCCCACAAAGTTTATATTTTCTGGGGATATCTATTGTCTGGGAAGTATATGATTTTGTCACAGTTGTTTATGCCAGCTCTGAATCCAGTTCCATATACCCTCTTAACTAAAATATAACACAAGGGAATGAGCAACAGAAATAGGCAATTTAAATGATTAATTATTATCAGAAATAATAAAGAATAAATAATACATCTCCAAATTTGTTGATAGGGCAGTCAAACAGTAAACTCGTGGAATCAACCTACAGTACATATCAAAACCACATTTATATCAGGTTTAAGATTTAAATAATACTCCAAACAACTTACATTCATATCTCAGACGTTCTACAATCTACTGCATGGTTTCCATAGGCATGTCAAAAATCGTTATGCATTTTGAGAATGTTCTTTCCTATTGCGGTTGTACCTTCTGCCATGTCAACGTGCTTGAATGAAGTTTAAAATTTCTTCCTCCAGGCATTAAGTAATGGGTACAATCAAGAAAATCACATATAATGGCTCATGCACCTTTTAAATGCTCACCTCCCATGTTGTTTGGTTTCCGACATTTAGAACTCTCGTAATTACACATAAAGTTTGTCAAATGTGAAAGAAAGAGTGTTCCTGCATTTGACTAATTTCACTGCTGCAAATGGTAATTATACAAAGTTACTGGATACCAAATGTCACAATTTCACTGATGGTAAGATGTTTATGGGCCAACGAGGCCATAGAGCTGTTATATGTATTCAACTGTGGATACTAAATAGAACATTTTACAAATAACTTTTAAATAGATATTTGTCCAGCAACTATTAAATGACCGCTCATTTCAATTACCTTTCCTAAATTCAACATCTAATTTGAGCATGTATATTTTTTCAGAGATTATTAAAATAACCAAAGCTGTATGAATGATGTGGTGATACAATTAGCTTCAAATGAGCATTTCAGATTTTTTTCTTCCATGTCTATTTGCACATCCGCAGCAAAAATTGGTGGTGTACATTTAACACACTATGGTGTTTATATGAGACCGTAGTCTTACATAAACACCATAGAGTATTAAATGTACACCAGCAGTGTTGGATTTACGCCAGAATTTTTTGCTGTGTCTAATCTGTTGTTTGATCATCACGTTAAAGCATTACTGTATTTTCAATTTGAAATGAGATTTCAGTTGATTACTTTCCAAATCTTGTGCGATAGCTTTGATGTGTTTGGTAATTGATTTCAGAATAAGCCCTGCTAGTTCCAGTTCTGAAATTCTTGGGTTCTTTATCCATGGAAGAAAACACAACTCTTATTTACACATCTCCAGCCTGAAAGGTTACAACTCAACACTATTAAAGTTTTATTATTTTTTAACTAATTTTGAAGTAAGCTCCTTCAAAAAAAAAAAAAAACTAAACAAGTGGCATGACAGCTTTGGCTGTTGAGACCTTAATTTAAAAAATAATAGTATCATTCTGGATTAGCTGATTTAGGCTCGCAGTGTGGAAGAGTGGGTGCCTCTTAGCATATTTTCTGTGCAAATCTTGGGCTGGCTCACTACTTAAATGCAATTTAAAGTCTGGAAAACCCTACTTCAAATCTCTTTGGATCTCCAGGAGAAAAGTGTGAGACCACCTGCCTGTTGTTCAGATGACTCCCAGTTCTCCATTACGCAGAACCATCACTATATTAGACACATATCCCATGCTACCTTTATTTACCTCATATTTGACATGTTTTTCTACAACGTACAAAATGATCTTCCTCTTTAAGATGCAGACAAAATAAAAAAAGCCTTTAGATCTTGCAGGCAGTCCACAGGAGTATAAGTTTCCCACCGTGTGCCGATCTACAGGAAATCATTTAAAGGCAGATAAACTTGTTATTCTACAACTTTTACCCTGTTGTAGTGAAATAAATGATTGGCCATTTATGATAGATGCTTTTCCTTAAATATTCTGAGAGTTTGCAGACTTCAGTAGAGTAGTGTCCCAATAGAAATAAAAAAGAACCCCAGGCAACCGCTACACAGTGTATTATGTTAATAATCAATCAAAATCAAACTAAATAATTAAATGAATGAAAGTGATGTTTGAACTCCCTCATAAACATGAGGGATATGAACATATCTTGTATATGAACATATCCTAATGAACTTTGTCAGATGGGAATGCTAATTTACTCAAAACATGTTCCCTGGTAACATTCACAGGGCCACGACTAACAGGTGCCTTTCCTTTGATCTGTACAGCTAGGAGTTTCAAATGTGAAATACGTGCACATGCAATATGACACTGTCTGGTGCAGGTTGCATTTGAAGGGATGAAATCAGAATTAAAACGGATAATAAAAGGTACTGAGATGAGCCTTGCTGAGAGACTCAAGGCAGTATCAAGGATGTGGAGGTAGTAGCACTGATCCTTCAAACAGTAAAAGTAATACTTCTTTTATTGGACTTAATGACCGTCAATGACATTGGAGAGAGCAGTTTGACATGTCAGGTCAGGATTCTAATTGTTTTTGCCCCAAATACCTTGCCTGCTTTGAAAAAGATATATTGATGGAAGTGAAAATCATTAACTGTGAATGCGTAACTTTGAATGAAGGAAACTTTGTATAACCAAGATCCAAAACATGTAATGTAATGCATATGTTAAATCAAGATGGTTTATTTTGGCCCAGTGGGATACACTGATTGCTACTTGCATGGAAGTTCTGACGGAAGTTTGGAATATAGTGCTAGGGTGAGGAAAGGCAGGAATATAGGTTCAATCCAGGATATTGGGATAGGTTGTCATTGTGGATTTTCAGCTCCAGGAATGACGGCCAAATCTCAGTTTGGGAGCACAGTCCTTAACACAGTTAAGTAGCTTATAGCACTGGGGTGTGCGCAGCAAATTGGATTGAACTATAAGGTGTTCAGAAAATTGCTGTTTCTCAGACCTAAGCAGTGAACCACTGACTGGTCAATGGTGAAAGCTAACCCCACATAAAATCTTGGCACTGTGACCTTTGTTAAAGTTGACTGTGTTGCATTGGGGCCAGTTACATATCCACAGAGGTTTTCACTTCACTCTAAATCTCTACAATTGTGTGTCCTGTTATCTGCTCCTTAAAAGTATGGGTTTCTACAAAGATATACACTGCAGTGAAGGATTCTTTAGCATTTCTCAGTCTCTACAGTGATGTGTAATGAAACTAAATTTGTTTATCACTGAAGATGGTTGGAACATTTTGGGACTGAGAAAAAGGAAAGAAAAAGGAAAATCTAATCTTTAGACGGGCCTGCAAGAAGTATGGAACACCATTCCATGTGAAATAATTACAAATCTATTATAATGTCTGTACTTTAAAATCAATTTTAAATTGAATGTCTTCATGATATACATACTGTACTTCCTATAAGGTATATTGTATGTTCAGTTGGTCATGTTTTACATAAAGGTGTATATCATAGGTGTCAAACTCCCGGCCCGCGGGCCAAATCCGGCCCGCCACGTCATTTTTTGTGGCCCGCGACAACTTAATTATCTGACGCGGAATCCGGCCCGCCACGTCATTTTATGCGGCCCGCGAGAACTTAAGTATCTGACGCGTGTATCTACGTGGCTGGTTAACGGGGATTTACTTTTACGATATAACAGACAGACACGGACGCACACCCACGGTACATACGTTAAATAAAACGTTAAATGAAGTTTGTATAAAAAATAATTGATTGCACCCCCCCCGTCAACAATTACAATCGAGGTCCGCAAAAATTATTGATTGCACCCCCCCGTCAACAATTACAATCGAGGTCCGCGAAAATCCCAAGTATGGTTACATTTATAGTCTTACAGTTACAACCGGCCCTTTGAGGGCAACCATAATGCTGATGTGGCCCGGGGTGAAAATGAGTTTGACACCACTGGTGTATATGGACAAAGACAATGTAGGCAAAATTCACAGTCATATACTGTAGCAAGAAGTAATATAGGTAAAGAGGAAGTTTTGAGTTTGAACTCCTGCTAGAAATTCCATTTGATCCATTAAATACCTGCAATGAAGAATTTTTACAGGTTTTCACATTTTCATTCTCTGAATAGTGGAGGACAGGCTCAATTGATTGACTTAGCTGTCAGAGCACAGAAACATTGAGATGACAGCTGCGGAGGCACTGTATGTGTTCTGTGCGGCTAGACAAGATGGATTTGTTAGACTTGTTAGTTAAGAAAGTGTATTCTTTACTGCCATTCTAGTTCTGCAGGAAATTTGTTCTTAATCATTTTAATCAAACATTATATTGTGGTAGATGGGACATTTTGTGTGTGTGTGTGTGTGAGTATGTGTGTGTGTGTACGTGTTTTGCAACAGCGACTCTACCTAGCTCTAGCTACACCAGACACTGCGGGTTCTGTGGGACCAGGCATATCTTTCAAATATCTACCAATCTCAAATATTTCATTTTCTGAGTCTATTGCTAACAGTCAGAAAAAAAGAAACATTAGGCTTTTGCTAGCTAGCGAACATGTCAATATTAGCTTGTTAGCCAAACAAGCAAGCTAGCTACTACTAGTCCCCTCACACGTGTGCTCTCCCACATATGATGGTCATGCTGGATGTGGATGGTTCAGCACAAGAACCCTGTACTGTAGTGTATATATGCATACACCTTTAATTGAACGTGGGCTGTCTAGGCCAGTGGTGCACAAACTGTGGGTCGCGGGAAATATCTATTGGGTCGCGGAATCGTATAGACTATTTCAATACGATTAGGCCTATATGAACAAAGTATTAGTATTCAGTAATGTTACTCTGCTTTTGTACAATTAAATAATCAAACTACTAGGTACTACAAACCCTCAGTGCAGTCATTCAACGAGGATGGTCCACCAGAGAAAGCCAGCTCCAGCCTGCTGTTAGCCTCTTCTTCCCTTACAGAGACAAACTCACAGTGGAGGACGAGATCGTCATGAAAGGCCACAAAGCAGGCATCCCTCAGTCTCTGCACAGAAAGTACATCAATATTGTGCAAAATCGACCTTCTCCGCAACATGACATCATCAGCCGTGATTTCCAAATTGAAGAGACACTTCTCAGTCCACGGTACACCACACACCCTCTTCTCTGACAATGCTGGACAATACACCAGTCAGCATTTCAAAGATTTTGCCAAACAATGGGATTTCATTCATGCCACCAGCAGCCCCGAGTTCCCCCAAGTCGAACTGTCTTGCGGAGAGAGCGATCCACAGTGCCAGGCAGTGAGAGATCTGGAAGGAAAAATTTATTTACGAAGGGAGCTACAAAAATGTTTTCCCTTGTTAACTCAATAGCCTAAACTGTTCTGGTCTGACTTTGTTCGTTAACCTTAGGTCGGATCCCAATTGTCACGCGTCGTTGCTGGCTCTTTTCCTTATAGCATCTTCCGCAACTCTGCAATTTGCCTTGGAGTAAAGAAATGTTAAAATCGTTATTCAAAATTAGGTTATTGCTCGTTATTCTGAAGAAAAATGTCTTCTAATAAATGAATGAGGCAAAACCAAGACAGCTTCTTTTGTTGAGAAAACATTACGCACGCAGTCACGCACACTAAATTCACGATTTTAATGTAATTCATCCGCTTGTGCAAGGCGAAACTGTTATATTTAATTTTTGTATTATTCCTTTATTTTCAAACAGTTTTCAGTCCAAAATATAATACTATGCTGTAACATATGTTGTTAGGCTACATCATTAAATGCACTTGCCTGTCGTTCATGCATTGAAAATAGATATGGCCGTTTTTTTTTGTCCACGACTGTAATCATTCCGGAAATTCTGGCCGGAAGTTTAAAATCCTAGCGTGACCTCTGGTTCAGATGTGAACCGTTTTTTTTATTGTTCATGGCAGTATGCTCTTGCATCGCTGCTTTGTCACCCACACCCATGCAGGGAGCATTGCAGCTCAAGCATGTGCAGTCCTCCAATGCACTCAGTCATAAGAGAGTGAATTTTTCCGTATTACATGCCATACAGGTGAGCTAGAGCTGACTGTGGGAGAAACAAAACTCAGATGGCAGGTAACTAAGGTGCACTGATGCTGTAACGATCCGCTCCACTCCCCGTTCCTTCCTTGATGTGTTCCTCTGTTTTCCCCGAACCTAATCGTATCATGTCTGCGTTTATTACCTGATTGGGTCTACATTTCACTTGATTACTTACACCACATCTTAATAACACAACTCACACTCAATCGCCTTCACCGCATTCCTCACGCTGTTGCTAATCGTTCAATCAATTCGCTGATCGCGCATGCATTTCCCGCAAGCTGTAGCTTATCAGCTCTAATGACACTAGTTATATTACCGTGCTGTTCCTGTGTTTCCTTGTCAAAGTATTGCGGTTTGTTCCTGTATGTCTTGGTAGCTTACTTGTCTCTTCGCTTGCTAATTCTACCCAAGCTGTACTCCACGGTCCAGCAAATTGCCATTCCTGTTTCCCAGTGTGGATCCTGGTTCCACCACCGACCGACTCACGCCGTTACCCAGGCGGTGATCAGCCACTACGACTTCGCTGGATCTCCTGTGCCAGCGCTCTACAGCCACTGCTACTTCGCTGGATCTCCTGTGCCAGCGCTCTACAGCCACTGCTACTTCGCTGGATCTCCTGTGCCAGCGCTCTACGGGTTCCACGAATTATTATTTGACTTTTTATATTTGTTTTCCCGGCGTGGTTCCGACCCGGAATTTCATTAAACTAAACCTATTGAACCTAAGACTGTCTCGTCGTGCATTTGGGTCCGTCCCTTTCCGGACGTCACAGAATACTTTGACCAGAAATGGACCCAGCCGACGCGGAGCAGATTCGACACGCGCTCACCTGCCAGGCTACCCTGATCGCCCAGCAAAGCCGTCGCCTGGATGAAACCATGGAGATGTTCCGGGGCATGGTGGAACAGACCACCCAATGGGGAACGATGGTCAATCAGTTGGCTGCCCAGACGTCAGGACTCCGTCCTGAAGCGGGGGAACCACCTCAACCGCAGGTACCAGCTATTGTTCTACCTCATCGGGAGCCTCGGGCCAACCCTCCTGAACGATACTCTGGCGAGCTGGGGAAATGCCAGCCTTTCCTGCTGCAGTGCGAGCTGGCGTTCCGCATGCAGCCGTCCTCCTACTCCGCGGATGCCACCCGCGTGGCATACGTGATCACTTGCCTGGGAGGAGAGGCGCGGGACTGGGCCGCCGCGTTGTGGGAGAAGCAACCCGACCTCTGCACCCAGTACCTGGACTTCGCCAGGGAGATGCGGCGGACTTTTGATCATCCCGTCTGCGGGAGAGATATAAACCAGCAGCTCCTGGCGCTGAAACAAGGCGAGCGCAGTGTGGCGGAATTCGCCATCAAATTCCGGATCCTCGCGGCGCAGTCTGGCTGGAACGACGCCTCACTACAGGGCGTCTTCCGCTCCGCCCTGGCCGAGAATATGAAGGACGAGATGGCCACCCGCGACGACACGCCCACGCTGAACGACCTCATTTCCTTGGCCATCACCGTAAACAACCGTCTGCGCGCCCGCACCCGCGAGAAGAGGGCGTATGCGCCGACTCAACCGCCTCTGGGAACCACATTCGCGCATCCTGCGCCTCGCCATCAGGCGCCCGTGGTCTGCGAACTTCCGGAGGCCGGGGAACCTATGCAGCTGGGCGGCACTACGTCCGACCCTGCCGCGCGCCGCCGCCAACGCCGGGCCGCCGGAGCTTGTTTCTATTGCGGCCGCACAGATCACCTCCTTAACTCCTGTCCAGTGCGCCCAAAAGAGAGGGCCCGTCAGCAACCCTAGGCCTACTGGCGAGCCAAACCCAAACACCGAGCCTAACCTCCAGCCGCTTCCAGCTCTCGGCGGTCCTCAAATGGGGCACTACGGCCTCCGCTACCGTATCTGTGCAGGCACTGATCGACTCAGGAGCCGACTCCAACTTCGTGGACTCCCAGTTCGTGGACGAGTCCGGGATCCCCACGGAAGAACTGGAGAAACCCATAAACGCCTATGCCTTGGATGGCCACCGCCTGGCCCACATCACCCACCGCACCATCCCCATCCAACTGCTCCTATCCGGCAACCACCGTGAGACACTTCAACTATACATCATCAACACTCCCCACTCCCTTCTGGTCCTTGGTCAGCCCTGGCTACATGAACACAACCCACTGCTCAACTGGATAACATCCAGCGTCACCAGCTGGAGCACCCAATGCCACACCTCCTGTCTTCACTCAGCGGAACCTCCTTCCAGCACGGAGATCAAAACATCCGTTCCGGAGGTCGACCTGAAGGGGGTCCCCCCCTGTTACCTGCACATGTCCCGGGTCTTCTCCAAGTCCCTGGCCTTGTCCTTACCCCCCCACAGACCCTACGATTGTGCCATCTCCCTGTTTCCAGGCGCCCCCCTACCCTCCGGCCGCCTGTACAGCCTATCCGGCCCGGAAAGAACGGCCATGGAGGACTACATCAAGTCCTCCCTCCAAGCAGGCACCATCCGTCCCTCCTCCTCGCCCGTCGGAGCGGGATTCTTCTTTGTGAAGAAGAAGGATGGCTCCCTCCGCCCCTGCATCGACTACCGGGGCCTCAACTCCATCACCGTCCGGAATAAGTACCCTCTACCCCTCCTGAATTCGGCCTTTGAACTGCTGCAGGGCGCCCGAGTCTTCACAAAACTGGACCTTCGGAACGCCTACCACCTGGTACGGATCCGGGAGGGGGATGAGTGGAAGACCGCGTTCAACACCCCCCTGGGCCACTTCGAGTACCGGGTGGTCCCGTTCGGCCTGACTAATGCCCCAGCCGTGTTCCAGAACCTAGTGAACGATGTACTGAGGGACTTTCTCAACCGCTTCGTTTTTGTCTACCTGGATGACATTCTAATTTTTTCCCGAGACCAACGGGAACACCAAGACCACGTCTCCCTGGTGCTACAACGCCTACTTGAGAACAAGTTATTTGTCAAGGCCGACAAATGTCTGTTCCATGCCCCCTCAGTCTCGTTCCTAGGTTTTGTTGTGGAGAGGGGCGACATACGGCCGGACCCGGCCAAAATCCAGGCGGTCACGGAGTGGCCCATCCCGACTACTCGCAAGCACCTGCAGCAGTTCCTAGGATTCGCGAATTTTTACAGGAGGTTCATCAGGAACTACAGCCAGGTAGCCGCACCCCTCACCACCCTCACTTCCGTAAAAAACCCTTTTGCCTGGAATCCCCGGGCAGATCAGGCATTCACTAGACTCAAAACACTCTTCACCACGGCCCCCATCCTCTGCTGCCCGGAACCCGACCGCCAATTCGTGGTGGAGGTGGACGCCTCGGACACAGGCGTAGGGGCTATCCTGTCCCAACACTCCCCCCTCAACCACAAGCTCCATCCCTGCGCCTTCTTCTCCCGCCGCCTCTCCCCCACCCAACGCAACTACGGGGTAGGGGATCGGGAGTTGCTGGCCATCAAGCTGGCACTGGAGGAATGGAGACACTGGCTTGAAGGGACCACTCAACCGTTCCTGATCCTGACTGACCACCGTAACCTACAATACATTCAGTCAGCCAAAAGACTCAACTCCCGACAGGCCCGTTGGTCATTATTCTTCGCACGTTTCAATTACTCCATCACCTTCAAACCCGGATCTAAAAACATTAAACCCGACGCCCTCTCTCGGATCCACTCCTCCCCTGCCGACCTGTCTGTCCCGGAGACCATCGTCCCAGCTTCCTGCGTCGTGGCTGCGGTCCGGTGGCCCATCCAGAAAATCGTGCTGGACGCTCAGGTGACGCATCCCGATCCTCGCCCTAACCCCTCTTCTGCCCTGTTCGTCCCCAACCCTGTCCGCTCCCAGGTCCTGGAGTGGGCTCACTCCTCCCGACTGGCCTGCCACCCCGGAGGCAACCGCACCGTGGAGCTGGTGCGCAGGAGCTTCTGGTGGCCCACCGCCCGGCGGGACACCCTGGCCTTCGTCCACGCTTGCCCTGTCTGCGCCAGGAGTAAGGCGTCTCACTCCCCCCCTGCTGGTCTCCTCCGTCCCCTTCCCATCCCGGGCCGGCCTTGGAGTCACATCGGGGTCGACTTTGTTACCGGACTACCACCTTCGGCCGGTAACACTGTCATTTTGACCCTGGTGGACCGGTTTTCCAAGGCGGTGCACTTTGTTCCCCTCCCCAAACTTCCCTCTGCCCTCGAGACGGCCGACCTCCTGGTGCAGCACGTGGTGCGGCTGCATGGGATCCCGACGGATGTCGTCTCCGACCGGGGCCCCCAGTTTGCCTCCGCGGTCTGGAAGGCCTTCTGCACCGCACTCGGCGCCACCGCCAGCCTATCCTCCGGGTTCCACCCGCAGACGAACGGTCAGGCAGAGAGGGCTAACCAGGACCTGGGAGCCGCCTTACGGTGCGTGACGGCCCGCAATCCCGCCTCCTGGTCCCAGCTCCTCCCGTGGGTTGAGTACGCCCACAACACCTTGGTGTGCTCATCTACGGGGAGGTCCCCCTTTGAGGCTTCCCAGGGCTTCCAACCCCCTCTGTTTCCCACCCAGGAGGCCGAGGTGGCGGTCCCGTCTGTGGACGCCCACGTCCGACGCTGCCAGCGGATCTGGAAAGCCACCCGCAACGCCCTCCTAAAGACCTCCTCCCGGAATCGTCGCCTGGCGGATCAGCACCGGTCCGCAGCCCCTCGCTACCGCCCGGGACAGAAGGTTTGGCTTTCGACTTCCACCTTCTCCCTCCCCGGCACCTCCCGCAAGCTCCAACCCCGCTTCGTCGGACCCTTCACTGTGCACTCCATCCTGAACCCAGTCACTCTCAAACTCCGTCTCCCTGCCTCCCTCAAAATCCACCCCACCTTCCATGTCAGTCAGGTCAAGCCAGTGATCTCCTGCCCTCTCAGCGCTCCCACTCCTGCCCCCCCACCTGTCCGGGACATTGATGGTGCCCCCGCGTTCACAGTCTCCAGCATCCTCGATGTTCGGCGCCGGGGACGAGGCCACCAGTACCTGGTCGACTGGGAAGGGTATGGGCCCGAGGAACGTTCCTGGGTTGCCCCCCGTCTTATCCTGGACCCTACCCTCATCCAGGATTTCCATCACCGCCAGGCCCAGTCGACCAGAGCCTGTGGTCCGCCAGGAGGCGTACCTTGACGGGGGGGTACTGTAACGATCCGCTCCACTCCCCGTTCCTTCCTTGATGTGTTCCTCTGTTTTCCCCGAACCTAATCGTATCATGTCTGCGTTTATTACCTGATTGGGTCTACATTTCACTTGATTACTTACACCACATCTTAATAACACAACTCACACTCAATCGCCTTCACCGCATTCCTCACGCTGTTGCTAATCGTTCAATCAATTCGCTGATCGCGCATGCATTTCCCGCAAGCTGTAGCTTATCAGCTCTAATGACACTAGTTATATTACCGTGCTGTTCCTGTGTTTCCTTGTCAAAGTATTGCGGTTTGTTCCTGTATGTCTTGGTAGCTTACTTGTCTCTTCGCTTGCTAATTCTACCCAAGCTGTACTCCACGGTCCAGCAAATTGCCATTCCTGTTTCCCAGTGTGGATCCTGGTTCCACCACCGACCGACTCACGCCGTTACCCAGGCGGTGATCAGCCACTACGACTTCGCTGGATCTCCTGTGCCAGCGCTCTACAGCCACTGCTACTTCGCTGGATCTCCTGTGCCAGCGCTCTACAGCCACTGCTACTTCGCTGGATCTCCTGTGCCAGCGCTCTACGGGTTCCACGAATTATTATTTGACTTTTTATATTTGTTTTCCCGGCGTGGTTCCGACCCGGAATTTCATTAAACTAAACCTATTGAACCTAAGACTGTCTCGTCGTGCATTTGGGTCCGTCCCTTTCCGGACGTCACAGATGCAGTGGTAACCTAAGGAACTCTGGCCAACTCACACTCACTTTATGAACTATGTCACTCAGAAGCCTGAATGCAAATAAAGGGAATAATGGCAAGTTATATGGAGCATGACAATGGTGGGTATCACTCCCAAGCCACCAAGGTGCCCTTTCTTTGTGTGTGGGCTCCTGTTGGCAGTTGAAGTGGGACAGTGAGTACAGAAAGGGAGAGTTACACAACCAACAGGGATTTAGGCTAAACCTATGTGACAAGAATGGACTATACATGTACAGCGTCCAATTGGATAACAATAAATCAACAAGATTTGTACTAATCCCTCCAGTAAAGAAAATTAAATGAGTCATGCTGATAAGCGGGAGTAATGAATGGGTTAAATTCAAGCTTGACTGATCCGTAAAATAGCAGTGCTAACTTCCAAACGCAGAGGGAAAACTGCATCGATCTGGATGGACATGCCTTGTTCTTCATTTGAGATAATGGAGTGAGACACCCTCAAGCTGCTTCACATCTCACTTTTCTGTTGAAACTCCTGTAGAAACTCATATTGAGTGTGGGATGACTTTCTTCATTACAAATGTGATGAAAAACAAACCGTGTCCTTTGTTGTCTGTAGAGGAGTGGTTTGTGTTTGAAAGGACTGAGAAGCACTGCAAGCTAAAATCCATAAATAGGTCTTTGTTATACCTTTCAGCGAGGTACATGATTTTATTTACTCCAGGAAATCTCAAGCTCCAAAGACACAGAAGAAGAAAAACATACCCCAAACAGAATGAATTCATAAAGCTTCAGATTATGCTCCTCTAAACAGCTATACCCACCAGAGCCACTGTTTTAAACGCAACCCGCGAGAAGAGACAGAAAAGGAATTGTATAGAGCTTCGTTATTTTTTAAAACTTTGGATTTTTTAAGAGCTTGGTCTCATCAGCATCAAACCGGGGATCCCGAGATGCATTTAAAGTTCTGTCGGAAAACCTCTCGCTGTAGCCAACCATGGTCGGCTACCAACTACGCGTCCCATACTCCACCAATCACATGCACACACCTCTAATGGAGCGCCCTTTTTAAACCAATCACATGCACACACCTCTAATGGAGTGCCCTTTTTAAGCCAAGAATCAGTTCTCTCGGAATGCTCATGCGCTGCTCTTGTTTGCTTACAGCTTGTGTTAAAAGAAATGTGCTGTCATTTTGCAGCACCCTGCTGCTATGCATTCCTTGACTAAACTAGGCTTGCCCTGCTTAAAATGTTTTGCACGGTTGTTCGCGCTCTAAGCATAGGCTTTGTTATGTAACTTTAGTTGCTAAACTAACTGTAAACACTACTGCGCATGAATGATCACTTCCTATTGTGCAAAAAAAATATGGCAAAGCGCCAGTTGTATATCTTGTCAAATCTTGTCACATGGTAGCAGTATCATCGAGATGAATAAGAACTTGAGACACCTTACCGGTTCCGTGGATTCCTATGGGAGCTGCTCATTGGTGCATGAAGCCAATTCACGGAGACTGCCATGTTAGACTATGGGGCTTTTTGGAAACAGAGCATGCACACTGGCTAAATGTAAACGCTGCATTACTCTGCAGGAATAGTTTTCACATTTCGTATTTCTCAATGCGTGCTCATTGCAGCTAAAGCAAAAGCAGCGTTACATAATGGCTGGAGTTGACAACTAGGATAATCTGTGGGAGCTCATCAGATGGCAAGTTGTCCGTATTTCCGCTATAAAAAAACATCCTCATAGCCTATTTACTTAGTTATACCTTTCCTCAATTGTTCTTCAAATCATGGCCTTCTTATGTTCATGTCTTATCATAGAGTATATTATGTTGGGAAACAAAAGCAATCAATTGGTCCACCATGGATGTTTAGTTGGTGGCAGTGCGTGACACTTGTACAGAGGACTTGATAAAACTGAAAATATTGTCGCAACCGAAAACTTAAAAAAATATACATACATATAGTTGAAGTCGGCAGTTTACATACACTTAGGTTGAAGTCATTAAAACTAATTTTTAACCACTCCACAGATTTTTCCAACAAAAATCTGTGGAGTGGTTTTTCCAACAATTGTTTACAGACAGATTATTTCACTTTTAATTCACTATATCATTATTACTATATTTTAATATTTGGTTACATATCGTTTGCATGCCATGACTTCCTGATGTCTGTGACCCAACAACATCAAAAGACTCTTGATATATAATTTTCTGGTACTCTTACAAGAGATACTATAACATTTCTGCATTTGAATGGGTCTCTATGGGAATTGGGCGGGGGGGGGGGGGCTAACAAACAAACCTTAAATCATCACTCTGCTGCCAGAAATACAGTAGATATGGGTGGATAACTTGAAGGGTTTCTTGACTTATTTTTCCATAGAGTTCAATAGGAGTTCAATTTCTCAGGAGAAACAACCCTTAAAGTGATCCATCCATATGTACTGCATATCTGGCAGCAGAGTGATGGTTTAAGGCTAGTTTGATACCTCAGACCCTTGTGACTTTCAGCCATTTTACCAACCATGTATTCCATACTGTTCCAGCATAATTTACAGCTAAATCTAGTCCCACCCCCCAATTCCCATAGAGATCCATTCAAATGCAGAGACGTTATAGTATCGCTGGGTCTTTTGATGTTGTTGGGTCACAGACATCAAGTCATGGCATGCAAAGGACATGCAACCAAACGAGACAAAACAAACCTCAAATATGACAATGGTTTCAGGTTATTCCAGTGGCCTGCACAGTCCCCAGGTCTCAATCCAATAGAGTATTTTTGGGATGAGGTGGAACGGGAGATTCACAGCATGGGTGTGTGGGAGAAAAATCTTCAGGATCTGTGTAATGCTATCAAGTCAGCATGGGTCCAAATCCCTAATGATTGTTTCCATGCAGCACCTTATTGAATCCATGGCGCAAATAATTCAATAATTCACTTACAGAGCACATTTGGTCCCTGTTGGACTCATATGTGCTCTGTTACCATTGAATTAACACTGGACATTTTACTGTGTGTATATGTGTGTATGCATGTGTGTGTGTGTGTGTACACACACAATATACATATAATAAAGAATATGTATGAACTAGCCTGAAACATTGCTGGGAGCTTTTTGACTAGTTGCCAGCAGAGTTACTTGTGCATTCAGTCAATGGAAAAAATATAAAGCAATTGTGTTATGATATAAATGGCTCAAGCCATAAAATTAAGTTGATGAGGCATGATGCGACATAATTACTGTTATATCAGGCAGGCAGATTGCTGGTTGCTGTCTTTATAACAAAGGAAACACTTGGTGCCAGGGGAGAAAGGAGACTTTCAACACCTTTCGCTAGGAACATTTATATACAGTGCATGCTCGTGTTGTAAGGTGTAAAGACCGCGGAGGATAGGGAGAGTCTTGAAGAGTTCCTGTTGGCCTGCTGTTCACTTGCCAAGTTTAGCTGTGTTGTTTTGACGATTCCAACCACAGAAAAACAACTTCTGAACCTCTGTAGACTCCTCCATAGAGGGAAGCTGGAGCTGGTTGCTCACAGAGGAAGCACATGCTTGAGCTGGCCAGAGTGGTGAGAACTGCACCGCTCTATCTCCAGCCAGCTTCTTTCTTATCTGTTTTGTTTCTACATGCCTACATTAGACACACAAACACTCTTTGTTAGGGAGGGGCTTTGTTTGATATTAGGTTAGACGGCAGTGAAGTAGCTCCTCCCCTAACAATGCAAAGACATGGATGCAAACAAGTTAGTCTCACATGAGCTCAAAGAAACAAATGTTTCTATGCATACAGTATATGCATATGCAGATTCAAAGTGGCCATACCTTGCTGATAGGCTACACAATGTCTATTGGTTTTACTGATTTGAACATGAAAGTGCACACGTCTTTAAAATAATTTTAGAACACTGGAAAATAAATTCATCTTTCTTTAATTAATTTAGTAAGCAACACAGACATACAAAACAAGTTAATTGTTTATGTAGAATTTGACATTGCATTACATTTTAAATAACCTTTCAGACTATCTATTTATCAGTTGCTTCCTTTGTTCAATGTTGGCTTAGCTTTTACTTCACATTATTTCCCAAAAGAACCAGTGTTTACATCATATACCGAAATTGGACCCAGTCATGTTAACTTGTGTTTTACATTCTATCATACACCCAAATATTCTCAGTCTCTGTGTTGAAATGAGAAAAAATATATACTTTAAAGCCTTTCTTTCACCAAAAGTATCTGCCTGCATTCAATATTGTGTGTTTGTATGAACATGTTTTGTGACAATACAGATGGTGCAAGGCAGTAAAAGAGGTTGATGAGGCGTGATGAAGCTTAATTAGAATTTCATCAGGCAGGGAGAATGTTTACTGCTATCTCTGCGGTAATGGAAGCACTTGTTGCCTGGCAATCCATTTTGATAGTTTTCATGGAAACTGTTCATGCATATGGGTTATTAACCATGGACAGGCGCTTGCTCTATTGGGCCACCGTATGTGTAATGGTTGCTAGGGCCAGAGCAGACTTATCTAATAAACCCACGCACCTGCACACATGGACATACACAAAAAGTAATTGTCAAATATTGGGCTATGGATACAAGAGACAAATCAGACTGTATCTTTCCTAACACACACAAACACGCACACGCACACGTACACACACTGTCAGTTTCCACGTTGGGTTTCCATCTCCATTTGCACTGAAAATGCCAGGGCACTGGATTAATGAACTCGGTGTTTCTGCGGTCCCCTCCCTAAAGTCAAGATCAGCTGCATTTCAAAACCAGGAGCCTCCTAATGGAATATGTGTAAATCAATATTGCAGGAGAGACAGCAGTGTAGGAGGGATGTGCAAGGTCCCCACGCATTGCTGAATCTCATTATGTAATGAAGTGATAACATTGGGACATTGGCTGGTTTTTGAAATGGCTTCACTCTGATTCTTTACCAAAGAAACAGGAAATTACTGGCCAGAAGGTATATTCAGTTAAAGCATTCGTCCTTGGTGCAGTGACATGCCCGATGGCTTGAAAACAAATTTTGACCATGCCAGTGCAGACTATATCCAGAATTGCCACAGCATCACCCAGCGAGGGTCACATCCCCCCCCTTCATGGCACAAAGGCAGTTCATCTGATTAACTGGTCATTGAAGTCTGCCTGCATCAGCTGCACATAGTGTACTAATTTCTATCAATGGCCATGCAGCTGGTGGGCTGCAGAGAGAACAGGGGTGTAACATGTCCATGCTACTCTGTGTTGTCCTGAATGAATGACGAATGTTGCATTGAGGATACAAGCAAGACTGGGTTTTCAAAATGAAAAGAAATTGTAGAATTGAGCATAAAGGTACATGTCTATCTGTCAGCCTGTTATTATTAAATCAAAGACAAGGGCATGTGTGAACATGTCAGCATCTCTTACAGAATGTGACATGAGTCCCTCCCTGGAGATTAAATAAGAATTTCATAAGACTGTAGCTGTGGACTTTTGGTCTTTAGCCCAGCAAGCTAATTGTACTTAAGGTCATGCTGGAAAATCAGCAGCAGACTTTCCACAATTAACACAGGCAATATATTTTTAACCATTGTGTGGAGTTGCAGTTGCATCTGCCAGGGACCGAAAAGAAATTACAGCTGAAGGAGGGAGTGCTCGTGCGTCGGTGTGATAACTGCTTTTTCCATCAGTGACAATTAGTGCAGTTTGGGCACAACTGAGGCCTCCCTTTGATTCTCGTTCGCCATGATCTGCTAAGTGGTGTGTCACACGTGCATGTGAGCCACGTCTGTTTTAAACAGAGTAAAGCCACGCATGAAGGAAAGCCCAGGCTGCAGAACCATGGGCTAACATCTCTTTAAGATTAGGAACTAAAAGCGGCTTTCCTTTTTTTGATTTGGTAAATTGTTATCTTAACATGGCATGGTGTCTACAAACAGCCAGTAATAATTTTATTATGGATTGCATCCGGTCTAGACTTAAAATACATGTTAAAATACATGAATGAAATTTGCAGAACTTTTATCCTTCCACCTCTAAATCCAAATTAATTATGGCATATGGTTTCTCTGGAAATTGCAGCTTACATCACACTTGGCGGCTACCTTGCCACCTCCAAATTCATCTGATATAAGCTTCACCACACTTTTATAACATTTAAATATAAATGTGATGGTTCTCCCACCTCCTGCTTTCCTTTAAATATTCATGCATATTCAATAGGATTGGAAATTAAATTAGTTTATTTATGTGTTTTTACCCACCCCCCCCACCCTTTTTTTGTGTCCCTTTTATTATTCTTATAAGGGGTTGAGTATAATATCCTCAAACATCCTACTACATATATTATTCATCCAAGGGATTTAGTGGAATGTCATTAACCGTCCTACGACAACAGAAAGTCTAGCTATAATATAATCTAGCTGTAGGGTGCCTCGTTTTGTTCTTTATTTTCAATCAAATTGTGTCACTTCTATCTGTTGTACACTGCAGTTTGGAACCGCTTAAAGAAAAGACTAAATGCATCTTGTGTGTAATGACATTTTACACGTGCATGCAGACATATATTCTATTGTATAGTAGCATGTAGCCTTGTCCACTAAACATCCATTGTTTTTAATTAATCTGAATCAATTGTTCTCCCAAATGTCAGTCAGCTGCTGGTTAAAAGAAACCCTCAGGATTATGATGAACCTCAAGGAACAGGAGTGAATATAGGTTTGTACTTCTAAAGATAGGTCTGTAGATGTAATTAAGGCAGATATTATATCAGTTTTTAAAAATGTTTTTTACTTAATATTTTACAATATTAAGATGTCCTTTTATGTGAAGCCACACTAGAGCAACTATATTATATTTATTCAGCTAATTATTAGTCAGGGAATATTAAATGAAAAAATGTCTTGCTGATTTGCTGATGACTGGCCAATTCTTGGGTATTTCAAAATAGAAGGGTTATTATAAATAATAAATCTATCTCTCATAATGCTGCTTGTTTGAAATGTGCTAAAGTGGCATGCTTCGGGGGTTGTGAAACTGTAAGATAAAAAAAATTACAGTAAAATATTAAGGAGAAAACAACATGATAAAACTTATTTGTTTTCACTGTCATGGAAGGAGAGAGGCCAATTGATGGGCCTACCACAGATTCTGAACATCTGTTCATCCTTGATGATGGGAGAGGACATGTGAAAATAAGCAATACATTTTCTGTCTATGGCTCACCCTTCTATGCTTGAAATTTAGCTGCCTGCTACTTCGCACTGCACACGCACTCTCTATGTATAGTAGAATGAGATGAAGGGAAATGGGTTACTGTGGCAATGAGGTTCTAAAGTGGAAAATGGAGAGCTGAAATAAATGGGGATGCCAGCTGGCCAATTGCAGTGGACATATGTCCCAAAATAAGATTGAAAATATGGCAGAATGAGCTGCATAACTAGGCTGAAGCAGCTGTGTCCTCTCCATCCACAATGAACTGATCACCAGTGCAATTGCTGGACTTCCGCCACAGGCCTGCCAATGAGCTAGTGGTGATTTACCAGCCCACCAGCGCCACTGCAAACTGCCTTCCAAAATATGGACAAGATGCAGCAATAACAGAATGATGCTGCAGTAGGCTGACAACAGGATACATCTCTGGTTGAACGATTCAGTATTGCGCCCAAAATGTGAGCACATTCTTGTAAATGATAGATATTTTTTTTTACTTGTAATTATTCCCTGACTCATGGAGTTTTCTCACTTCAGCAGAAACTTCTGTGGGTCATGGTGTTAAGGTCACCAGTGTGAATGATGGGCAGCTTTTCTGCGTAGGACAATAAGCTGATGTGTAATAATCACATCCCTCATTCCTGAATATAATATGTCATGCATTACAGAGGTAATGAGCAGAAGTGTAAATAAAAGCGTGGCTTCATTGATAATGCACAAATAAATCAAGACTAGCTTTTTGCCTAATTTAATCTTGTATTACATGCAAATGTGTTTCAATTCATAAAGAACTAACTGCAGTATAATTTCAGCAAATAATATCCAGATGCAAACTTATTTAAACCAATAGTGTGCTCCTGGGTACAAGCGTGATTTTGCTATAAAAGCCTGTTGTGGGAATAGTCTCCTGGAACATTTCAGAATACATAATGAACTCAGTGAACCAAGTAAAAATGAAAAATACGCTTTCACAAATTTTTGTGATCTTTAGTAAAACACGTCCTATAAAGCAGCGTTCAAAAAAGCTTCCAATTTACATGAAAACACTGAAAACAGCTAACTCAAAACAGACAATTAAAAATAAAGCTTGGTTTGATATATGGAAGCGAGTACATCAAATAAAAAAACCTCAACAGGAATTTCAGGTAATATTCATTTTATTATATCACATATTATTTTAACTGGATGGTGATTGAAAAAATGTACTTGCAATGTTCTTTGGAAGTATTATGCTGTGTCTGTAGTAATAGGACATAATTAAATAAAAGCAGATTTAATTTGTTTTTCACAGCCAAATAGGTAATAACAGAATTAAAGAAAGTACCATTAGGTTTATATTATGAAAGCCCAGTTAAAAAATATCAATATAAATCAATATGAAAAAAGCCCATTCTGTTGATTTCAGGATTTCAAACAAAGTCAATGAGGGTGTTTCATCATGTTTGTATGAGAATTCTGTGGATAATGTGTGTTGCTTCTTTGGATGCTGAATGTGTGTGAGCCTTGTGATGGACGAGCAGGCAGGCATAACCTCCAGGGTGAGTGCACTCTAAGTTGCTCATCCTCCCTTATGTGCCAAGGATGTGCTCCGTGTGACTGTGACACGCTGATTAGAAGTGACATCCTGTTGTGGGTGAGAAAATTGTACAGTTATTTTTTGGAGCCAGATTTACTTGACGTTCCAGGAATGATGTTACACGAATAGGAACATGAGAATCAACCAGATAAAATTGCTTCAAGGGGACATGAAGACGGTACACCAGTACTATCCAGAAAAAAAGGTTGCCATTGAGTTGAGTCAATAAAAAATGAAATGTCTCAAAGCAGATAATGAAATGAAAATTTTATTTATTAATCATTGGACTGTCCATGAAATAAATGGGCTACAAATAGCACAGGGCCTACATGGGAAATTTTATACAGACAGGAAGCACTCTGCGGTCTGTTTGTACTCCTCATTGATGCAGTGATGTAGCTGCACGAGCATGCAGATCTACAGTACCTTCACAATGCAGTCAGCCTCTTTTGAGTTTCCCCCCCCACATTTTGCCATGTTGAAAAGGTCAAATTGCTTTATATAAGTTTTTTTTCCTACTGATCTATAGAAAGCATTCTCTATCGAGGTAAAGGAACTACATTTTTTCACTCTACTCATAAGTTTGTGTTTGAAAAAAACCAGTTAACCTTATTTTTCATCTCGATACAATATGACTTTTCCTCATTTTGTGGGATTAAACGGACAATAAACAATGCTACGTTTTCAAAGGTCCTGTGCCAACTTTGTATAGCTACAAAGGTTTTGTGTGGAGTCATTTATATGGTAGCTGTATAAAATTGAAAAAATATTAAATAATTTTGTGGGAGATTCTTGTGGTTCTTTCCCATACAGGTTCTAAACTTCATACATTCATTACCTCAGGCTCTAAAATGAGAAGTTTCACAGATCACGACCAAGCGAAGACATGAGGGCAAAGACAAACTTAAATACACAGGAGAAGAGTGAATACAATGAGGTAATCAGGGAGACGTGTGCAGGGGGATCAAGGACGTCTTTGGAGCGGACTCAGGACTGCTCCTCAAGGCCGTAGCCCTACCAGTCTACCAGGAATTGGAAGGCCAGCTGACCTTGGAATGGAGACATGCCAGTAGATGGGCAAATGAGGGAATTGTGTACATACTCAGCTCAGGGTAGTGGTGCTCTCCATGATGAGGGGGTTGTCGGACGCATGGCACCCTCAGGAATGTTTCAAGATCCGGGTTGATGCGTTCTGTCTGACCATTGGACCGACGGTGAAAACCTGAGGAAAGGCTGGCCGTGGCTCCTATGGGGATACAGAATGCTTTCTAGAAGCGAGATGCGAACTGAGGCCCCATATTGGACACTACATCCACAGGTAAGCCATGGAATCCACATGTTGGATAGTCAGGGCTGCCATTTTCTTTGGCAGCGAGAAGTTTGGTTACCAAGGCAGAGATAAATGACCGGACGTCGGTTTCCAGGGATGGCCACCAGAACCTTCTTTTTATAAACTCCAGGGTGTGCTGTACGCCAGGGTGGCCTAATAATTTGGCTGAATGGGCCACTGAAGAACCTGCGAGCGTACAGAAACAGGGACAAACAGTTATCTGAAAGGGTCAGGAAGGGTGAGCACCGGCAAGGAGGTGAATCTGGATTCCAGCTCTGAAGGCTTTCCCCACCACTGGGGTCCAGGTGAAGTGGACTACGTGAGGGACATCGGGGGGGGCTGCCAGAAAACTGAAATTGTGAGCGCCAGTGGGTTCCTGTTCTTAGTCATTTTATTGAGGCCATGGTAGTCTGCAGTGCCCTCTTAACAAAAAAAGATACCCGCCCCCGCCCGCCGGGGATGTAGACGAGCAGATGTGACTTAACACCAGGGCCCCTGTCAGGTTAGGACAAGGAGATTCTTCCCCATGGAGGCGTGGCACCAGGCAACTATTCTATAGGACAGGGGTGGGCAACTGCAGGTCTTGCGAGCCGGTGTGTATGCAGGTTTTTGCTGCCACCAGTTAACAATTATTTAATTAGCCCAATTTTTTACATGATCTGATATTTTAATCTACATATCCGCGATATGAACAGCAGCTGATGAATGTTCTTGTGCCGGTATGCGTGTATTGTAGCGTTTTATCGTTCTGTAATTTACGAGTGAATCGTGATTGTGTGTATGACTTAATTAGGTAATTGAGCCGTGGTAACTGGTGGCAGTAAAAACATGCATGCACACCGGCCCGCGAGGCCTGGAGTTGCCCACCCCTGCTATAGTAGATGGGGTGACCATTCAGCATGGTCACGAACAGTGGTTCGGTGGTTGGTACCCACTGCGTAAGGGCTACCGAGTAGTCAGTGAAATCCCCGGATGCTGAGCCTTCCCATGAGGTACCCGCTCACTGTAGCTTGGCAGGTTACGGGTGCGTGACTGGGAAAGTTGGGGAGATGCTAATTAACTCGCTACGGCTCTCCCTAACCTGAGCAACAGCCTGACTGTTGGTGACGTCGTTGTGTGTCCCATTCTTGGGGTGAGAGGCAAGCTCCTCTCTTAAGCTGGGGGGTCACCTCGGTTCTGGAATGTTCAAAACCCAGTTCTGGAGTGCAGTGGGGTTTCGGTAATTGCGAGTTAGGAGGGAACAGGGACTCGCAAGTTGATTGCTAAGAGAGGCATCTTCGCTCAGACGTCCGTAGGGGGCAGGTCCCGAGTGGCGAGTTAGTCAAGACGCTCTGACAATCTTTGCATAAAAAAACTATGAAAAATGTATCCTCCTTTCCTTTACACTACCACCTCCTCTCCTCCATCCCCCTGAAATGGATCATTGTGCCCTAATCTAATGTTGCTGGTTTAATATTAATTGTTACATATTAACTAATGTCTCGGTGCGAACCGCAATGTCCACTACATTGTATACTGTACATGCAACTACTTGTTCTTGAAACATACTGGCAGTTTTGCATACTTCCAGATAGGAGGAAAGGAGGTGAGGAGTGAAGAATATTGGGACGCACCCAGGCACTGCAGAAGTACACATTAGTAACACCATAGCAACTGTGTACATGTGGAAAATATCCCATGTGAATAAAAGAGAATAATCTGTACCCTTGCCAATTTAATGCGAAATTGGCCAGGGTTGTAAGCTACCGAGCTTCACTGACTATTCCGAAAACTGAAATTAATAAAAATTGCAGTCCTGAGTGATATGTTTTGATGAAACAACACTTATTATGATTACAGAAGTGCAGAAAATGGGTGTGAGCAGGCCATGAAATGAAAGACCCAAATAAAGATTCAGAAGTGCAGATTCCCCTTCAGTGAGGTTTGGATCACAATAAGAAACTGACCAACCTGAATTCTAAAACCAAAAACCACAAATGTGATCCTTAAACAGAAAAGAGTCCCACTTTTGACTGACATTTGAAATACAATGAAAATGATATATTGGATAATACATTAACACTATCGCTGGTGAAAACAATGTGGAAAAGTGTGCGATTTAAAAAAGTCAAAAATATCAGACTATTCATAAAAGTTACAAAAGATTAAAAGTTGTATTGTTCCAAAAACCAACAAAGAAAAAAAAAAAGAAGGCTGAGATCTGAATTGCCACTGCAATAATTATTGGTTATGAACTGAAACCAGGAGTGCACAACAAGGCCCAATCTGTTCCAGGAATTTGTGCCAACTTCTGCTCTTATTTATTTAATTAGCTCAATCATATCTTGATCTGACATTTATATAAGCACCAGCTACAGCTGCACCAGCATAGTTAATAGAGTTGTCAGAAAACTAAAACTGAGGTCATTGGTTAGAACAAAACCCAGCATGCAGACTAGCCCTCCAGGACCAAAGTTGTGCCCCCTTGACTTAAACTAAGGTTGATAGCTCTGGAATGAGAGTGGCCTATATAAAATATAAGACTACAGTAAATGTAATTAATGATTCCATTCAATAAATCAATTGTTAAATGTGGTGTATTGGGGCCGCCGCGGTAGTACAACGGTAAGAGCGCTGACTTTCAGTCAGCGCAGTTGTACTCCGAGGATCGGGGTTCGCGCCCCGGTCCTGCCATATCCGAGCGTGGCCGGTGCCCTGTGGAAGCGGCAATTGGCAGCCGCTTCCGGGTGGGGGGAGGGGCTCGGAGAGAATCGCTGCGCACGGGACCCAGGGCGTGTCACGGTCAGGAGCTCGAGGAGCTGCGCCCTGTAGAGGATGCGGCGCCCGCCTTCCAACTACTAATATACCGATTGACGGTGTTGTGCAGCAGTGGTTCTCTAGCGGTTGCTACACGGGGGGGAATTGAATTAGAATAGGGGTTCAATTGGCTACCAAATTGGGAGAAAAAGGGAAAAAATCAGAAACAAATTTTTTTTTAAAAGAAAAAAAATGTGGTGTATTGGTGTGCATTCATATATCTTAGGTTCTAAGGCAGGGAGACTCAAATCTGGCCTTTGAGGCCATTACTACTGCTGGTTTTCATTGTTCCCCTCTAATCAGGACTAATTTACACCTGGGACACCAATCAGTGGCATCAATCAATCAATTAACTGTCGGGTAGAAAATAAATCCAGCAGTTCTACTGGCCGAAAGGGCCAGATTTGAGTATCCCTGTTCTAAGGTATAATACCAGGCCTTTGCTGTACTATAATTTACAATATATGACAACACTATATTATATGCATACATGTAATGACAAATTGTCATGAGTAAATCTCATTTACACTTCATGAGTTATAGTGTCCAACTGAATAATAACATCATTTTAACCCAGAAAGTCTAATTGGATTTATAATCCACTTGGTCTAAAACACAAAACATTGTATTGTAACAGAATGATCCATCTAAATTCATTAAAGTGGATAGGCTACATGTTAATTGTAAAATCTGGTTTGAACTGACAGCCTTGGGAATATAAAATCTGTTTGGACAGTATTTGTGTTCAATAACAGCCCCTAGCATATGAGGCATTCATCTCTAAATCTTGAACAGACAGGGTTATAAGGGAGGAATGATGAATGTATGCTGTCTTTTAGCCTATCAAAACTGCTGTGTAAAGAGCTTGATGACCTTCAGTTAACTTGATTATCTGGATCCTTCGCTCCTTCATGAAGGAAGCCTCTGTTCAGAAAAAGATTCTATACAGCAAAAAAATTATTGAGTGAGTGAATTCGCTGCACTAAGATAAGGGATGGAACCTATAAAGTAAAATGGTATCAATAGTATTAATGTGGTATCAATGGCTTGTGCGTGGGTGTGTGTCTGATAAATTGATATTTCTGAATTTTCTGAAACCATGATCAGGTGTGTAATAATGACTTATCATGGCTAAGCCTTCTCACCTTACAGTAATTAGTATCAATGTGTGCATAAGTCATAAGCAAAGCATAAACAAAGACACCCAAAGTACTCAGCATGGATACATAACAACAATTGTTTTCCTTTGAATTTTACTCATCAAATAAAAGCTTTACGATCACAAGAGGAGCTGTTAAAAAGGTCCCGTGGACAGGGCTTGTCCCATTTTATATGGATACCGACCAACTCATAATATGGTCCATATAAATGTCATAACCTTTAATTTGTTTAACCGCTTTGCGCAGATGCCAAATTGAAGTGAATTCAGGTGTGAGCATCACAGAAACATGGAAAATGGTTTAAATTAAACATTTAAGATAGTTGTACCATTTACAATTACTAACTTAGATTAGTTTATCACATTATAAAGTATATACATTGTCCCCTTCTGATGGTTTAAGATGAAAACATTGATATCACACTGGTACACACACCTAAATAGGTAGCCTAATCATTCACTCTTGTACCTCAATAAAACATCACTGTTTTCTGTACTCTACAGTATGTATTATTTTGCTGCATGCCCTGGGATCACATTTCTGATGGAATACAAATTTTTGGTGGTAGACGCTATTTTCCACTATGTCACGCATGGGTATGTACAGTTGCAGGTGAGACTGAGTGGGGGGTTGCTTGTTAAATGGACTAGCTACATGACAACAGTGGCATTTAGAAACTTTGTATTTGCAATTGTGGTTACGACTCGCGTACTAATAAAGCTAGAACATAGAGTTTGTCGTTTCCACACGTAGTTTGGTTGCAGGATTGAATGAATGAGACTTGATTTGACGTCACCCATTTGTACAAACTGTTTCCTATTTTCAATATAGCTCTTTAACCAATTAAGCCCTACTCCCCTAACCCCATACCTTTCCATTTTTTCCAACATGATATTGTGATCTATTGTGTCAAATTTACAAAGATGAATGTCTCAGTTGAGCAATCACAGGATGCCGCCATCTTAGCCACTCGGGCATCTGCACAAAGGGGTTAATTGAACATTTTTATCACAAGAGAAAGATTAAAGTTCTTTATATACAATTACTCAGATTTGATTTGTGGTCCACATATACAATACCTTGCTTAACAACTTTTCTTAAAGGGATAGTTCACTCTCTGGATTTAAAAAAAATTATAATTGTGTTTCAGTTTTAGTATATGTTTTGAAATATTAGTCCAGACAGTTTTTTGCACAATAAAAAATATTTTAGATACCTCGGGCCAGATTCAGAGTTGAGATAAGCACGCGCAAATGGGACTTACTTCCGAAATTCTGCGTAGCTTAAGCTATTTGTGATTCAGACATTTGACATTTGACATTGTTTTAAGCGTCTCTACAGTATATATGCGGCATTACTTGCACGGGGTGGAGATTTGATAAAAATGAGGCGTGTCTGCAAATCGTGCAAGATACATGTATTCAGAGTTTCCACTTAATCATTTTCAATCAACTTTGTTGGGAAAAAAGGTAGTTTATGTCTAGCACCACCAATAGATGATTATGAAAAATACAGCATCTTTCGCAAAAATGGATATTAGAATGAGTGCATGTTCTTTGAAAATAATATTGGTCTGATTTTCCTTTGCCTAGCCTACTTACAATTATAAAAGAGCTGTCATAAAAAGAAAAATACGTACAAGTAGGCTATGATTGACTGTCTGGTATATCATACCAGACCGATATTAGATGGATTCATTGATAGACAGTGTCTGGATCATATTCACTTTGACAGAGAGATGATTTGTATCAGCACAGCTTTACCAAAATTATTGTTGAAATTAAGTTGAAGATGTTGCATGTAGGCTATTGTGTTACACCACCATAGGTTACATGACTTTATTAGGTAAATCATTAAAAAAAAAAAAGCTTTTTTAAGCTTTTTCCCCCAGTAAATCCAACGATGTATTTGTTTACGTAATAATATTGCGAGCAACCACTGTCCAGCGATTATAACCAAGTCATCAATAGGAGCTATGATAATTTTATCAATGCGATGGATTAATACGTTCACTGCCTTCCCCATCACGCAAGAGCAACTACAATGCAGGATTTTACAAAGGCAAAGGTTATTAAAGGCACGTTGAAAATGACATGTTGAAAATGTATATCCCCACACAATTTTTTTAGTAGAAAGCTGGCAACCCAGGGGGGCAGGTACAAGAAACACGTCATTAGAATATCATGCCCTGTGCCAGCCACATTTTGAATAACGCACACGCGTAGCACAGGTTAGAATACGGCGTATCTCATCCCGCATTAAATCAGCGCAGGAGAAGCACTTAAGCGCATGACTTAAGTTGGCCATCTCTGAATCCGGCCCTAAGAGCAAGAGTATATTGCCATCAGGTCCGTAGCAGCTGCAGGATTTTTTCTAGAATAGGCTAAGGATCTGCTTTCATACTTGTGTGTAGACTGTTTTTACTCTTTTCTTGTTAGTTAGTCTGTTACTGCTGTTTGCTTAGTTGTCAGTTTTTTTCCGTTAGCTGTTTCAGTTCATGGTGTCACTATACCTCCAAGCTGATAGAATTTGTAATTATTTCTGTATTTAATCCGGTGAGTAATTTCCAATGGCAGCGGTAGTTTCAGGAGCACAAAGACTTGGGACACAAAGACAAAGGAAGTCTACCGAGGAAAGCTAATGAGGGAGAGCAACATACATCTCTGCCACACCTGTTGTGCTCCCTCCCACCCTTGTTTGTTTTCCTTATTACCAGTGCCATGTGTGTTTGCCCCATTCATGTTCCTCTCACCCATGCAGAAGGAAATCTCATTGTCATCAATGGAACATCTCCAATCTCTTCTACCCCCCACAGTCCTCTGGTGATAATGTCATGATTGCAGGAGGACTATGGAACTGCCAGTCTGTCACCTAGAAGACAGACTTCATCTCAGCCTACACACCTCTCTCCTCTCGCTCCATTTCCTGACAACATGGTAACCTCAGCTGCTTTCTCTTCCGCCTTCTACACCCCATCTTTCGGAGCTGGTGGCACCGGTCTTCTTATCTCCCCTTTCTGTAAATTCTCTCTCTACCCTCTCTCTCAGCTCTATCTCCTTTTTTGAATGTCATGCTGTCAACGTCACTCATCCCAATAATCTTTATATTTGTATCATCTAGCATCCACTAGGCCCTCTGGGAAGCTTCCTCCATGAGCTAGACTCCCTCCACAGAAGAGGAGGAGACCAAGAACAGAGCCTTGGGGGATCCATGTGAAGATACTGCAGGGGTGTTGAAACCACACCAGTAACACCACCCAATAAAACCTGGGAGGGATGCCTGGCTACCTATTGCGGCTCACATAAAATTAAAAACCTTAGTGCTAGCCTACTGGGTTGCTATAGAGACTGCTCCGGCCTACCTTCACAAGATCAACAAACCTTACAGACCAGTTAGAACCCTCCGTTCTGAAACCTCAGCACACTTAGCTCCTCCCCCTCTATGTGCCTGCACTTCCAAGTCATGCCTGCTGTCTACCCTGACCCCCTGCTGGTGGAATGACCTCCCCACAATAGTTAGAACAGCAGAGACACTTCCCACCTTCAGCCGAAGACTGAAGAAACAGCTCTTCAAATCATACCTTAGCTCCTCTCCACAAACCCTCTGTAGCACTCCTTCCAACAGCTTCACTACTGCCGCCATGATTACTATGGATTACACTTCTATTTTATCATTAAATTGTTTGTTATTGATATTTTTTTCATTGTAATCTTGGTATTTTGCTAAATTGTACTTATCTTGGTTTTGTAATCCTCATGTATTTTCCCTAAGAGGCTTAACTAGTTTACAATCAATCCTATGTTTTCACATTTGTGATTTCTGAGTATTTACCTCGCACCTCTAGGGTTATTGTTGCTCTTAACCCCGATTTATGCATTACCCCAGTAATGTAATGTAGTAAAATAAATCAGCTTTTACAGCAACTTTATGCCTCCAGATGTTGTATGTGTATATATTGCATAATTTTTTCAAAATATTGTGTTTAACTCATTAAGTGCCAAGGGCGACGTATGTCGACCAAAATGTGTAAACAGTGAAAATCCAAACAAAATTATGTTACTAGCTAAATTAACCACAACGTGATACCCAGACATTATCTGCATGGCTGTATGAGTGGGCCGAGCTCATAGCAGAATAACTTTTGACGCTGATCCCGGCAGATGTGTGACCTCTCGAGAGTGACGAATAAATAAATAATCAGCCATCCAATTCAAATCATCCAAATCCAAAATAAAATGTGGACTGATTAATAATGTTTGAATGAACGTTCTGTAACAAACTCGGCAGATCGCTACAGCACTGATTTATTTGAATAACTCAAAAACACGGTTTGGTGACAGTTTATATGAGCATATCTTGCTTAATATTCGGAGTAGAAAAATATTATTGGTATCGCCAGAAAGTAAACATTTTAAATGTGTTTCTGAGTCAAAGCACCTCAAAATGCAGGTCACATGTAGTTGTTCAGATTATTGTTTATCCATCTACTCAAATAATGAGTGTGGTGCATCAAAACAGATACTGTCAAACTGTCCAGCTGTGTCAAACTTAAAATGTCTCAAGAAAAAGCTGCTTTTGATGGAAAACTGTTTTCACTGTTACACATCAACCCGTAACATATCATATTCTTATTAGGAACTAGATTATTTACTGAGGTAGAAGTAAAATGAATAAAATATCCAGGAATCACTATTTGTTGACATTGCAAAAGAGATCATAGTAGACTGCTGTATCAGCCTCCTTGCAGGCATGAATTTACACTGTAAAAAACCTTCTGCCTCAAATATACTTTATTAGGTTCATGGCAGCACCATTCTCTCCTCCAGGTAATTTCAATGAACTTGATTTAAAACTGAGAAAAAAATATCGGAGAAGCGATATCATCAAATCAAATATGTAACACTATATAAAACTAAAAATAGAGGTGGCCTAGCAATGTCCAAAGTTCTATCATTTGGAATTTCAAATGTTGCTTCTTACAAACCTGGTAAAACCTACCCTCTGTAGCACCTTGATGAGTGGTTGCAATTAGAAGCCATATGGTATTGATTTATTATTTTGAGGACAGTCTAACAAGACTACAATGTTGGATACACTCTGGTCTGGTGATAAATGATGAGTCTGGATGAGCTGAATAGTCTATTCTTGTCATTATTTACTTTTGTGCTCCTAAAAAGTCATCCTTGATATATAGACCAAAAATACCATTTTAATCTTTAAGAATTTCACATTTGTTACAGGTTGTACACAACCCCTCGTAAAAATATATCTTATGGGTCCCAGTTCGCATCTAATTCGCCAGTTCTATTCTTTAGGTGTCCCTAGTTTTAGGGGCAAAATAAGCTATTCCACAGATTTCACTACTGGAATCCTGCTGGAATCATTATCCAATTTCATTACCAAATATCACTTAATTTCAAATGCAGTCACAACCTGCAATCAAAATAACAAGGGGACTAAAGTATCTGCCAGAACCATAACATGTTAAAAAAAAAAGTGTTGCTTCTTATTAATAATAAAAAGAGGAAGAATAAAACATCTGCCACACTGTATCTAGCCTAAAAAATCTATGTAAGGATTTATTTTTTTGTGATATATTCATTTAATGTATCCAACCAAGGTATACAACAATTATATTCATTTTATTCCATTTCTACCCACAATTTGTAGAGTACTATACAGGACATATTTAATTTGTGAAATACACATGCTGTGATAGTTTGGGACATCAGTAGTTTAATTTGTGAAATACACATGCTGTGATAGTTTGGGACATCAGTAGTTTAATTTGTGAAATACACATGCTGTGATAGTTTGGGACATCAGTAGTTTAATTTGTGAAATACACGTGCTGTGATAGTTTGGGACATCGGTAGTTTAATTTGTGAAATACACGTGCTGTGATAGTTTGGGACATCAGTAGTATATCTTGCGGCCATGGAATAACCTGAAGAGCCTTGCCTGTCACAATGTATTTATAAATGCATCTAATAATATATTTTTTATCCAAAAACACTGTGCAGGTATAGGTCAGGCTTAAAGTACTCAGATCCACCACCTACTTGGTGGCCCCAATGAAAATGTAACCTTTATCTTTGGAAAAAGTAGCATTATAAGTTGCAAAAGGATACGAGTCTATTTGTATTGTATAGTTGGTTTTGCCTAATGTGATATGCTACTTGTCTGATGCTTTAATAATCAAATCTTCTGATCAATTTCCCAGTCTGCCTGAACTAGCTTCAGCACTTGGAACTGATATGTTAATGCAGACTAAATTAAATCAGTATTTAAAGTGGTACAATACTTGGATTTGGATGACAGGTATGCCAAGTTACAGCTTGGTGGGGTATGCCCCATACCTATACAAAACGAGAGTGTGGCACTTTTCAGGGTTTCTACCGAAATAGCCACAATGACCAGAATCAGCCCTTAAGAACATTAATGTCTGTACCTTCTGACCTCATGTAAACATACAGAATTCAGGTACAAATTCACACATCCACACAATAAAGCCACACACTTGGGTTATTTTTGTTATACTTCTCTTCTTTCTATTTCTTCTTCTTATTATTATTTTTCCTGCCGATTTCATCATGAAAAATGCTCCATGCCCTCAAAGAATAATTATCCCCATTGGATAAATCATTAAAAAATAGACAAGCAACCTGTTTAGTGTGAAACATTGTGCCATCTGTTTACTGTGCAGAAGGCTCTAGGCATTCACAAAATAAATGCACGATAAGCTCTCAATACCAACAGGCAGGACAAATAAACAGTGGCTTTGGCTACTTGCACTCTGCAGGTAAGGCAGCATAAGGCAGCAACGCATGTTGCGGTTTTGTTCATGCAGCACTAGAAGTCTAAGCTGCGTGACTGCCTCTTAAATGTCCGACAGATTGATTGACAGGCAGCATCACAATTGGGGAAAGAAGCAGCAAGAAAGTGACTTAACATTAGCGAAATTAGCGAATCACAGACAAATTTAAGTACAATCAAAATGTTACATTTGTGTGCTGATAATTCACTGAGGCAGCAGCACGATTTACTTTGGGTTGCACATGGAACAAGATAAATGGTATACAGTGACAATATATATACAGACAAAAACCTTACACAAGCACATCAAGTTCATCATTGAGGCTGTGGGGAGAGATAGTATTAAGGTGGCGAATCCACCTGGCTTCTTTTTGTAGCCGGATGTGTTCCCAAATCTCCACGCCTACTAGGACGGGGCACCTTTTAAATGGCCAAAAATAGAAATTGGTCAGCAGTATGGTTTTTCTGTTTAAAATGCATTGCTACGGGAGAAGTAGGATCGTAGACTCCAAATAGCACTACAGTGTTCTATGACGCGTGTGCGTAGGGCGAGTTTGGTTTTGCCCACATACAGCAGAGGACAGGGCCACAGTTTGGTGTAAATTACTTCTATACAACAGTTAGTGGTGGATAGTACTGTTATTCTGGGGGTGGGGGGAATGACTTGATTCTCCTGGAATGGGCACAGCACAAACAGTGCATGCAGGGGTAGTGTTCCAGCGGAGTGGGACGTTTATCAATGGTAGTTTGAGTAATCCGAATTGTTTTTTTTTCCTTAAACTGAGTTGACAAGGGTGTCTCGTGGGCTTCCATTTCTTTTAAATGCAATAAGGGGTTTCTCGGTGAAGCTGAATTATCGGCCAGTGCTTGATCAGAATACGCCTGATTTTGTTGGATTAACAACATCTGATCAAAGTAGCCAATTGCAGGATACACAGGCAAAATTAATGCTGTGCAAACGTAATGCTTTTGATTGACATGAGGATGTGAACATGTGATGATTTTGGACATATAAGGAAGTGCACATGTCATGCTATGTCAGCCAATAGAATAATCGCTACAATATTTCTAAAACTTTATCATTGCCATCTTTGTTTTGCGTGGAAGCTAGCTTGCTTGCTAAGTAACAATAGCCCAAAAATTTAAATGACCACATTCTCTTCAGAAAAAAAGGGCCAAGTTACATTAAATAATTTAGGAAACATTGGGTAGCATTGCTTTAGAATAGAGTTTGTTTTACTTATGTGAGCTAAGATAGCCAGCATAGTTTGTTGTAACTTGGCCTCATTTTGATATCAATACTTTTAATGGCAGGTCTAGATTTTGCTAGTTTTATTATAGACAGTGCTTTGTATGTGCTTTGTATGAGTAACTTGTCAATTTTGTACGTTCAAAACATTTTTTGTTGAGATGGAAATATAACTTTCAACTTTTATGTCAGAAGAATGCATACTGGAGTTTAATTCCAGTTAATGTGGCTTACCCTCACTATTGCAACTGTACAGACTTGGAGCCCCTCAGCTAAAATGAAAAAGTATGGCACAAAAAGACAGATTACCATTCACTTGAAAACAAACAATTGTTATATTACCCGTGGGAGAGTAGAGTGGTGGAGGATGACCATTAGCTAGAAGCATGCTTTTTCTTTGATGCAATATACTAAATTTGTTCAAATCTGACACCTTCAACAAGCAGAATTTGTAATGCAGCAAAAGGGGCAGGTAACACAGGGAGATAAGAGGATCCCAGCCCTCCTATTAATCAGCTCTTAGAGTACAAGTCTGCTGAAACTCTCACAGTCCTCATTTATGTTCACATGCATTTGTACTGGAACAGACACCACCCATTTAGGACTTGGCTACAGTGTGCATAAATTCACAAATTTCAGCTCACATGAAATTTGGAACAAATTCCTTTGTTTTCAGGTCACAATAATCACAATATAAAAAATGATTTGCCTCGATGTAGCACAAATAAAAATATATATTTATAACATGTCCTTGGTTATATTACTTCTTGTTTTCACGCCAGCTGCCTTCCAGCGGAAAAAGGCTTACATTTCATTGTCAAGAGTGATGTTAAATATCACCAAAAATTAATGGGCTGTAAAACAAAAATAGATTGTGGACAGCAGTAGCTCTGTGAAATTAGGACGATGGGAAGCCCTCTGCAAGCATTGGAGTAAACTGAACAGGTAAACATTAAAATGTAAATGTGAACTGAACTTAATATGTAAATGTGCACATCTCTATGCAAGCTCTAGACCAGTGGTTCTCAAGTTAGGTCCTGGGGCCCCCCTGTGTAGGATTTCTTCGACCATATTTGCAATCCCAGAATTTTAGCAAGCTTTGAATTTTTCTTAATTGCACTTTTCATGTTGTAAGGGATTATCCAGCATACACAGAGGGGGCCCAGGACCGAACTTGAGAACCAGTGCTGTAGACCTGGGATGGGAAACTCCAGGCCTTGCGATCTGGTGTGTATGCAGGTTTTTGCTGCCGCCAGTTACCAATTATTTAATTAGCCCAATAATTTACATGATCTGATATTTTAGCTACATTCCGCAATATGAACAGCAGCTGATGAATGTTCTTGTGCCTGTATGCATGTGTAGGGACAACGGACTACATTTCCATTCATTCCAAAAGAAACCCAAAAGACATTTACAACACGGCCACAGCGTAACATCCGTTGTTAATGATCCAATCACGTCGCTTGGAAATAGGAGACACTAAGGGTCATAAAACCATAAAATTATATAAGACTGAAGACATTCCAGTCTGCCTCCTCCTCTGCTACTCCATTTTGTCCATTTCCCTTTCGTGTCAGCAACACAGCTACACAAAGGCGGCAGTCCATTTTGTCTCTCCTTTTTGCCAGCTACCTAGCTGGACAGAGCTGCAGCAGCATCAGAAAGGCCGTGGAGAAAGACGCAAGGAACGGGTTAGCTTGTCTACCGCCATCTAACCATAGAACGTGAACTGAGCTAACACCACAAATGAGACTGATTTAATTTTAACCTAACTTAAGAATAATAAGGGTAAACCTCATTATTCCATAGTTATTGCCTATATTTCTGGCATCCCATGTAAGAGTTTATATATATAGAGGGATATTCCTTACGTAATTGGTGCCTGTGAAGACTGGTAAGACGGACATGACATGTTTTATGTGTATGTAAACACCTTGCATGAGTAATACTCCACATGTAAGAATATGGAGGCATATTTCTCACACATGTATTGTAGCATTTAACCCTAACCCTAACCTGCATACACACCGACCTGTGAGGCCTGGAGTTGCCCATCCCTGCTCTAGACCATACGAAAAAACTGCTTTCTATTGCAGTGTAGCATTGTAGGCAAATGTTTCTCTGATCACTAAATAGATATTGTCAGATTATAATGTGTGCAGAAATCGGAAAGTGTAAATACACCAGATTGGATGTTTAACAACAATATGAGAATAATTTTAGCAAAATTCTAACAAAAATTTCATTGATGTAAACATGGCATCAATCTAGTTTGTGTTAACATACAGAATAATTGAACCCATTTATTCAAATATTGTGTGACTACACTGCAAAAGTAAATCTTGTTGGAAATAAATGGCACATGGTCGTATTACATGTACATAAATGTATAAGCTATGTGTAAGTGGGGGTAAGTCAGATGACTGAGGGCCGCAGATGCCTCTGCCAATCAACCTAGCAAACACTGTGTAACCTTTTTCCTTTAAAACCATTAGCGACAGAGCACTTAACATTAGTTACCTGAGATTGTTAATTCCTTGGAAAAGTTCATTCCTTCCTTTCATTTGGAAGGAAAAAAAAAGGTTTGGGAAATTGGAGCTTTGGTTTCCTTATATTATCATGTTAAATATTTAAATACATGCATTTTTATGTAACCAATGTTACCCTTTGTCCCTTTCCTCATGACTATCAATAACTCCTCCCTGACATCTGGCTGTGTTCCAGCTGCCTTCAAATCAGCTAGAGTCACCCCTCTTCTTAAACCTATAAACTTTGCCCCTAGTGGTTGAGACGTATCCGTCTCAATCACAGTATTCATGTTTGTCCGAAGTTATAAACTACAGCTTTAAAAAAAACCTGTACATTTTGACGCAGTATTTTTTAAAAGGGTAGCCGCTTGCGAAAACCTCAGCTTCTCCAGTTACACTGCAGTGCCATACAATAGGAGGGTGTTATCAATAGCCCAAAGCACTTACGACGCTCCTCTTGCCACAACCACAGACTGTAAAAAGCATAAAATGCACTGTTTATACACACTAAGAAAATCATGTTCACGTATAGAAACAATAATTATTTTTTTTAACGTTGTACAAATGAGCAGTCGCCGTTTTCCCTTGCTTACTGTACTATATAAAGTACCTGATGCACTTTCGGTTTAGAAAATACATAATTTTTTTCTCCAAAATCTCTTGTATAAATATATACTTACCAGTATATTCAGCTACAGCTGTTTTCTGATTAACCCTAAAAAGTTTATCTTGTTACATTTCGCCAAAGTCCTGTACAATAAACATTTCCACAGCGACCACCCATAACACTTAGGGCTGAAATATGTTGCAGTTCTTGTGTAAATACACACGCACTTTTGTACGTTTAAAATTTTTTTTATTTAAATACATTCGGCGATGTATGTTATGGTTATTATATATATATATACTGTATGTGACTATTCTGAAATAAATGTATGTTTTGCAAATTTCTGAATGATACAGCTTCTTCTTCAATTAGAACTTTAAACTATGCATGTGCAAGGAATATTTTTTTGTGATATTGACATTTAAATAAAACTAGTAGAAACCAGGTGGAAATTGCCTCTGGAGGGCCAAAGTAAATATGGTTAAGAAGCCTTCCCTTGACCCATGCAATACTACACCCGTGCAATCACTTCTTCATTTTCTTTCTAAAGTACTTGAACGCACTGTTTCTAAACAACTTTTCCAATTTCTCTCAGAAAAACCTGCTGGACCCCAACCAGTCGGGCTTAAAGCCTGCCCACTCTACTGAGACTCTACTCCTTTCTGTCACTGAAACCCTCCTTACCGCTAGAGCTGCCTCTATCTCCTCTGTCCTCATCCTTTTAGATCCATCTGCTGCCTTTGACACCGTTAACCACAAACGCCTCAACACACTGATAAATATGAAAATCTCTGGACTTGCACTCCTATGGTTTGCCTCCTACGTGTCAGAACGCAACCAACGGGTATCATGGAGGGGGTCTCTGTCTTCGCCATGTAGCCTCTCTACTGGGGTTCCCCAGGGCTCAGTCCTGGGCCCTCTCCTCTTCTCCACCTGCACCAGATCATTTGGCTCAGCCATCACTTCCCAGAACTTCTCCTACCACTGCTATGCTGACACTCAACTATATCTCTTTTTCCCATTTGTGACACTCAGGTTGAGGCTCGCATCTTGCCTAGCTGACATTTCCAGTTGGATGTGTCTAGTCTAAACTGCCCACCAGCTCAAGCTTAACCTGGACAAGACTAAGCTGCTCTTTTGCCTGGCCCTCTCCATCTCCATCCCCACAGTGACTCCTACCCAGACTGCCAGGAATCTTGGTGTAACTCTAGACAACCAACTGTGTTACACAGCCCACATTTTTACCATAGCGTGATCCTGCAAGTTTGCACTCTACACCATCTGCCGAATCAAACACTTCCTCACCAGGGATGCTGTCCAGCTGCTGGTTCAGGCTCTCGTCATCTCCTGACTGGACTACTGCAACTCCCTCCTGGCCGGGCTTCTGCAGCATTCTCCAGCCTCTTCAGCTTGTCCAGAACGCCACAGCCCACCTGGTTTTCAACCTCCTCAAATATTTCCCATGTCACCCCCACCTGTTTTCCCTCCACTGGCTCCCAGTGGCTGCCTGCATCAAATTCAAAATGATGTTATTGGTGCACAAGACTGCTAAATGAGCTCCACCCCCATACCTTCAGGCTTTGGTCCGGCCTTACACCCCAACTCGTGCTCTATGCTACCAAGCACCTCGCTCTGCCCTGCCTGCTACAACCTGGTCATCACTTCTCCCAGCCTCAACTCTTGTGCCTTCTGGCCCCCCAATGGTGGAACGACCTGCCCATCTCAGTTAGAAGAGCAGAGTCCCACCATACCTTCCGGTATAAGCTGAAGACGCATCTATTCAGGAAATACCCCTTTTCCCCTTTTCCAGCCTGATTCCCATTGCCCTCTTCCAAATCTTCTAACTTCTATCTATGCTATTCAACAAAAAAACTCTACCTTCCCTTCCACATAGGTACTCCTTTGTTACAATAATTAATATCATAGGTGTGTTATGACCTGACCATTACACTCGAATTAATTGCTACTTGGAATGTTGGTGATATACAAACTTAGGCCTTTTTCTTTGTGCAATAATTGTAAGTCGCTCTGGATATCGCTTTCATGCATTTAACGTCAGCTAAATTGGCGCCTGCACAGTGGCGGAGCCAGAGGGGTGTCCGGGGTTATTATTGGCCACCTCGGGTGCCACCCTAAAATTTCAGGTAAAAACTTCAGATTTCTTTCTCTGATTAGCTAAATGTGAGACAGAAAAAAACGCATGTTAGAATATTCTGAGGCGAGCCCGTCTTATAGTGGCATTCGATTTACCATAAAGCAATTCTAGCAAGACGACCAGCGTCGCACTTACACAGTAAAACAAACTGACTAATACGCTCGGTAAAAGTGATATCTCCAGACAGCTCGCTCTAACGTTGCTGGCATTTTTCCGTTCAAAAAACTGCAAACGTGTTACATGCTATATGTTTTAATCTCACATTTGTTCTTATTTCAGTGGTCACTGAACTTACCACACTGTGATTGTGAAGATAAAAGGAACATGGATGTTTAATTATAAGTCAAAGTTGAGGACAAATGTTAATTGATTCCAAGCCATAGCATTTCTGTTAAACTAAAGAACAAATAACCCCAAACCACTAAAAACGCACTTATTAGTTTCCCAAGCAGTTCAGTGTGAAGTTGCAGAATTATACACTGAGCAGGCATGACACTTAAGGTCCTCTGGACTGTCTTAATATTGATTAGTCCTCTGTTTATCCTATGTTTATCAGGACGATAAGAGAAAGAGGAACATTCCCAGCATTAATTTTAAATTCAAAACATGTCAACTATTCAATAAGAACCAATCTATCAAGTAAAATAATCCAGTTTTGCAAACAAAGAATTTTATAAAGGTTTATTTACAAGCACCATTTTCACACTGTGATTTATACATGGATTACAAGAATTTGTGAATGGCAGCGATTTGCATTGAGAGACTTACCTATTGAATAGCTTTGCAAAAAGCAGACTCAAAGCATTTCATAATGGTACATTTGTTCATTTGGAGTGTTTTTTGAATTGAGAACCAAACCAATACATGGTACTACGACAGAGCCCCCTCCCCCGGCCTCACGTCCTGCGGCAGGTCAGAAAAGGAATATTCATGGCGTGGGCTTGTTTTTATTTATTATATTCCAGGCTACTGAACAAAATATGTGATTTATTCTGTTGCAAGCTACTTTGTAAGATGTGAAGCTATTCAGGCTAGGGTGCTATCATTAGATGAAAACTGTTGGAGCTGTGAATGAGAGGGGTATCCCGCAGGTGTGATGACTTGCATTGTAGAGTTTAATTAATGTTAAACTTGTTAATGATAATGTTAATTAATTTCTCAGCATTCTACCAGCATGTTTAATCTGCAAGCAAACACTCTACCCACTCATCACTAAAACATGTTTCTCCTAAGGTCCTGATTTTTTTTTGACCTCACTTAACTGTCCTGCTGTGACATCATTAATGGAGAACAGGAAGTCTGAACCCCATGAGAAAAGCCACCAAAATGTTTCCCACAAAACATTTGATTTAGGAAAAAAATTGTCTACAGGTAACTTACTTGAAACCAAGTAGAATAGCGTGGTATCTATACTAAGTATACACAGTCAATAAAAAATAATGAGGAATCACACCGACAGCATCACCAAGCAGCAAGTATATGGAAACAATTGAGACATGATTTTCTTTTATGATTTTACATGAAGTATGTAACACACCACTGATATGAATTCCCCCCAGACTCCAAAGCTAAGACAGACTGTGTATCTCTGGGATATGTCCATGGGGAGAATAGAGAATGAGAGCCCTAAAACCTATCTTTTGATTGTGCCATGTTTTATTTGTGATTGTATGATGCAATGCAAGCTGTTGTAATTGTCACTAGTATTACCCCAATAATATTACTGACATCTTGTCATCTATATGTGCATTAATGCACCAAATGTACTTATACTCGTGCTCCTTCGGTGGAGGATAAATATTTCTGTTTGTGCTTGAACTGATCACAAATTAATTCTGACAATGGGTCTCTCCTTGATGTACTCCTACTAATTTACTTTTAATTGCCAATTTAAAACCTTCATGCATGGTTCAGGCTTTGTTGAGAGCCAATGGCTGTGCCTACAGAAAAATTAAGACAATGCATGAAAAGAAATTGTGGTGGATGTGAGTATAAAAAATGTGGGTGCATGTGGTCATTTGGGCCTCGGGTGAATTCCCTCAGACTCCAAAGCTTAGACAAACTGTGCATCTCTGGGATATGTCCATGGGGAGAATAGAGAACGAGGGTCCTAAGTGCTATCTTTTGATTGTGCCATGTTTTATTTGTGATTGTATGGTGCAATGCGATGCAATTGCCACTAGCATTACCACAATACTATTACTGACATCTTGCATAAAAAGAAAGGGTGGCAGATGTGAGTATAAGAAATATGGGTGCTCGTGTGGCAGATGTGAGTCTAAAGAATATGGGTGCTTGTGGTCATTTGGCATGACAGTAGGCTAACTGTATCAATGTTACTGATGGACTGACATAAGTTCTACTACTGTAGTTCAGGATCAGGTATAAGATACAGTGAATTGTGTGGTCCACTGAAATGCTTTGTAGGGTCCTGGTTTAGGCTGCAAAAAGACTTTGCAATGATCAAATGCAATTGGTTAGTGCAAAATTGGTATTTTGCTATTTCTGTCAAAAGCAAAAATAAAAACAGTTGCTGTTGTCATCCTTGCTTTTCTTATCACTTGCACTGAGTGGATGCGACAGTGGATTATTGGTTTAGGGAGTTTATTGGTGTCACCGTGGAGTACAGCAGTATTAGGAAGCTGTGGAAAGAGGAAAAAGGGAGATGTGTCACGTGTACTGCTGAGGCAGGACCAGGGGGAGACATCAAAGTAAATGGTGGTGTGCAATAAAAGTACAAGGCTTAAGGCTGAGGAATACAGACAACCAAAATGTATTTGTTTGAAAACATTTGTATGGAAGGGATAGCTGGGGAAACAAAACCATGGGGTGAATGAAATGGCAGTGTTCTTTTTATTTTATTTTATTTTATTTGCACACTTTTTTTTAAACAGTGGTCAAACATGTATAAATACTTATATGCAGGGGAAACCCAAAGAACCTCTAAGGGCTTAACCTGGGATACCCCTAGAAAACATTAATTATAGAAAATACTTAGTAATAATAGATGATGATGAACAATAATTGGTAATCATACATAAAAAACAATGACAATAATACTAAGTAGATTAATACAAGTTAGAAAAGAAAAGAAAAAATATAAATCCTAGAAATTATGATAATACTATCAATATAATATTAGTTATATAGCAGGTGATTTTTGAGCAATTTTTTTAAATAAAAATGGGAAAAAGTGGCGGGGAAGTGAAATCCAGATCTTAGAACCTCGGTATAAAATTCTAAATTGGGATGATGATGTGTGTGAGTAGGGAGGGCGGAGTTGGTGTACATTTCTGATAGTGTAACTGTGAAACTCGTTATTAGTGGAGAAAAAATTGTGGGAAAAAATGAGGAAGGATATTGTTGATTGAGTTGTATACGAATTGGGCGACTTGTTGAGTGTTAATTTGATATATATTGAAGATTCCCAGTTTCTGAAATAATGGTTTAGTATGTGTTCTTGAAGGTGCTACTGAAATAATTCTGATGGCTCATTTCTGAAGTCTAAGGATTGGTTGAAGAGATGTGTTATGTGTGCTGGCCCCGACAATGTTACTATAACTGATGTATGAGTCACTGAGTTTTTGTGTTTAAAAGATCATGAACTCTACCAAATGATTCCGACATTTTTTACTATTTTGGATGAGATTTGATTGATATGAGGTTTCTAAGTGAGGTTTTCATCAATGAGTATACCCAAAAAAATGTAGTATGCTAGCTTCAGATACAGGCGTATGATCTATTTGAAGGTTAATGTTTTCACAACCTCTTTTTAGGTTATTACCAAATAGCAGAAAATTTGTTTGTTTAATGTTCAGTGAAAGTTTGTTAATTTTAAACCATTTTGCCAATTCTGTTAGCTGTTCATTTACCACAGTCATGATGTGATTAAGATTTGTGTGGGAATAAAGAACACATGTATCATCAGCAAAGATTATCTTTGACAATACAGCAAATACATTTGACAAGTAATTAATATATATAATAAATAACAAAGGCCCAAGGATCGAGCCCTGGGGCACACCACATAGCAGTTCAAGAGGAGGGGAGTCCGAGCCTTTAAATTATACAAATTGTTTTCTGCCTTTTAGATAACTGGTGAACCATAAAAAAGATTGTTCTGTAAGACCTATGTGTTTTAATATCTGCAATAATATGTGATGGTCAACTGTAGGGGTGCAGCGAATAATCAACGTAGTCGACAAAAATCGATGATCAAATTAGTTGGCAACAAATTTAATTGTCGATTAGTTGGTGATGTCATCCCGTGTGTTTTTTATGCTGTGGAGCTGAATTAAACACATAGTTTTTTCTGGAGCTTATGATGGAAGTAGCTAAGGAGTGAGACATCTTGCTTCCTTCTCATCTTTGTTGAGTGGTGCACATGCGAATTTCACTCTTAACTCGGCCAAAAAGGCTGTGAACTGTAACATTTACAACAAAGCTGACCTTGCCTGGGAGCACATCAGTTTTGCTGGAGCATCTGAAGAGGAGGCACGTTCTGGATGATGAAGACTCGTCTTGGTAAGCTAGTTAGCTTGTTAGCTAGCTAGCTACAGTAGCTAATGTTAATGTTAAAAGCCATGTTACTTTACGTTATGAGCTGTAACATTTTCTATTTTGAAATACATTTTCTCTTGATCAATGAATTGTTAATGGCGTTGAACATACAGTAGCAAATAATAACCTATTATTCACAACGATCCAGGTCACATTCCAAATGTGCCCTTAACTTTACAATCTTAAACGTTGCATCATTGCCATCATGGCGACATTTACAGAGAATGTGTTGCTGTCGAATGCATAAGTTTAGAGAATTTGATACTTTCTAAATCGCAAAAAAAAATCTACAACTCCTATCTATGTGTGTGTTGCATTCAAATTGATTCGAACGATTTATGGGTTTGTTTGATCTCGTTCGAACTTGACTTTTGGAAAAAGTGACAGCCCTAATAACTCACATCTCCATTTATTGTTAAACTGGACATATAGAGGGGCAACATTTATTTAGAATGCATTTCAATATCTACACAGGATTCTAGAATCAAGAACAAAAAATATGGCTTGAATGTAGATTATTTTAATGGAGTAATTGACAGTAACTGGCTTTCTCGTGGCACAATGCCTACATACCATAACGGTTTTGTCCACCACCCTTCTTCTGTCATCATTAAAGAAGCCAAAATGCTCCCATACATGCAACGTAAATGATGCGGGAGGCCTCAAGTTCTTCCGCTCCTCCGCTAGCCACGACTGTCACTGTGCTTTTTTTCTTTTTCCTTCTTCGCTTTTTCAATATGCCCCGTTCAAGTGAACACACAACTGCTTTTTTAAAATAATCAAATCACTGCAACTCTGCATCGAGATTTAGGGAATTATTACTTTAAAAAGTAACAGCGGCAGTAAAACTGTATTTCACACTATGATGGTTAAACACGTTCACATGCGTGCCGAACCGTGGGGGGGGATCAACTACGGTCCGTTACACCACTACTGTTGGCCTAATATGATAGTCCAGTAATACGTTTTTTGTACTGCAGCCGCACTATAAATTTAAAATGTATGTTGTATTGATGCCAGAAATAAAGATGAAATAAGTGCTTTTTAAGGATGAAATGATTTCATGAATCTCTTCAGGTATGACACCTGAAGTGAAAGCCATCTGAATCAACACTTCATGTATTGAGGTTGACTTTCATCGATCTTAGGTATTTTAGATGCCAGATTGGGACCAATGTCTGTAAAGAACCTGTTAAATTGACTAGCTATTGTTGTCGGATTTCTAATGAGTGACCCATCAACTTTTAATTCATTAGGCAAAGGTTTTTTTCCCCCCCCTTTTGTTAAGGATCTGGTTTCCTTTTGTTAAGGATCTGAGTGTGGAGTCGATAACTTCAGTTGTTACATTGTGCCCCTCTCAAAGTCAACTCAAGTTATCTGACACCGATAAACAACTGATGCGGAATCAACATAAAACACACAAAGTCCTGAAAAAGCAGGGTTCAAAACACCTTTGGGGTAATCTTACATAAAAAAGGAAAATAAATTAGTTTCACTTTTCAGTTTGTAGACCTTTTGCCCTCTAGGGTGCAAGTAATCACAGGTGAAGTTTTTATGCTGTCTTAATGAGTTGATGGCGTCCTGGTGTGCTGGTGTGCTGATATGCCTGGGAGTGGCCGGCATGGAAATTGTAATCGGTTAAAGCGAATCAATATTGTGGGAATGTCGTCTACTATCCATATATAATACACATCACTTCACAAAGGGCAATTATGGGATATGTTTATTGAATATGTGGGGGAAGTATCCAAACACAGACACAACTGTAGCAACAATAACATATAAAAACACATAACACGACAATGAATCATTTGAATATTTGTCCTCCCAGTTTTGCTTCCCGTTTAATGTTTTGTTTGCAACTAAAGTATAATCCTGCATATCTTAACCACTGTACATCTGACAATGGATTGTCCAATGTATGTTTTATAAAATAACGGCTCAAATGCACTAATTGTATAATTATGATGGTGTCCTTCTAAACAAATTAAGAAAGTCATTTCAGATTAGAGTAGTATGCTATATATTTTTTACAAAGCATAAGTAATCAGTCATATCATGCAACAACAAGAATGTTGAAAGTTTGGCCAAACCAAATGGCCCCTTACCTCAGCCTTTAAGCCTGCACTACCACAGACTGCTAAGTTAAATGGCATTATCCTGACCTCTGACATCCACATGCCCCAAACATAAAAAGACTGCGAGCATGTCTGCCATTTCATCATTACTGATTTTGATCATGAAGTAGCTAGTGCCAGACATAGCCATTAACTAATTATAATGATCAAAGTGTTGAACATGCACTCAGCAAGGTTTACATCAAACTGTTATGCATGTGCTCATCAAGGCTGGCACTGACTGGGGATTTGCATATTTGAACGTAATGACCAATGAAATAATTGTCACGCCGTTAAAGTTAAGGCAATTGAAATCGATGGACCAGAGGGCTAGTCAAATGGTTAGTGTTCTGTAGCGCATGCTCTGGCAAGTCTATTTAGAATGGAACATCCAAGTGTGTCAGATTAGACTAGAAATTAGTGTGAGAGCTTTGGCATTTGATGCAAATTTTGTACACTGAATCAAAGGGTTTTCAGCTACATTGTTTACCCTTTTATATAAAATTGCTGCTTTCATTTAGTTTTCAGAAGCAACACTAACATAGACAAAATGGGATGCATACATTAAAGTTGAATGTGATACTATACATATTACTGATACCATCTGTCACAATACAATACAGGGCAATGTATATATCAGGAGGTTTTCTGGTTGTATTTACATCTGCTAAAGACAGTGTCACAGACAAACATTCTGATTTGCAACTCATAAAAATCATGATAAAAAAGACATTACTTCAGTATTTCAATTGAAATTTAACACTGCCATATCTTAAGCAGTCTGAGTGTGCATAATAATAAATTCTTTGACATGTGTGATGAAAATATTAGACTGCCTAAAGTCAGAGATGACCAGATAATAATATTGTTGAAAAGAATGACTAATGTTGTTATGGTTCCGGACTCAGAGACCATGCAGAGACAAGGAATGCATGCAGAAAGTTTTATTTTTCCCAGTGTCAAAAAAAAAGCCAGGGGTAATCAAGAATCAAACGAGATCCAAAAAAAAAAAGTCAGAAAACAAGCAAAAGTCAAAAAACAAAAAAAAAGGGCTAAAGGTAAAAAAGGGCTAATCAAATCAACGTAAAAAAAAAAAAAGAAAAAAAAAAAAAAAAAAAGGCTATAAAGTAAAGGCTAAAGGCTAGGGGCTAAAAATATCAAAAAAAAAAGGTGTCTCAGGAATATCAGCTAGTCTCTGGCTTATTTATAGATAACAGGCTCAAGTGAATCAAAAGGAACTCAAGGACACACAACATGGATATACTATTATATATATATATATAGGGGGGAGGGTAACAAACAACAAAGAGTTTAACACAGAGGTGAAAAAGAAAAAAACACAAACAAAAAACACAACAAAGGAATGGAAGGGAAAACATAAACAACAAACACATAACAAACAAACAGAGCTGTGTGTTGCTCAGTAGGTGCACGAGAGTAATACAAAAAATACAAACGAAATACAGAGATCAGAGAGAAAAGAGAAAAAATATGTAATTGTTTAACTAAAAATTAAGACAGAGACAGATAGTACAGATAATTATAATTTATTAGTTTTTAGTAATTTATTTAAATTAAATAAGCAAGTTAACTAATTTAGCAGCGCGAGTTTTATATACATATATATAGCAGTAAAACAAGGAACAAAACCAACGGAAAAACCCCAAAAAAAAAAAACAAGAAAAAACACCAAAAACAAACAAACAGGGTAAAAAAACAACACACGAGACAGAGACACACAACAACACAGACAGAGGGTGAACGAACAACATAAACAATACACAAGACAATAAAACAGACAGAATAAACAAAATGTGGCAGGACACTAATATTTTTTTAATTATACGCCCCAGTGCCTTTAAATATCATATATATTTCTCTGGCATTATATTACTCATACTCAACATACCTCATAAAATACCTCTTCCAGTGGAGGGACTGTAACAAGAATGTAACATGTCATGCCAGGTTGTTGACTCAATTTGGTCATTCTACTTATCAGGACAGACAAGTCTAGGACCTGAGGGTTGTGGTTACCCAACAGGTTCCACTCCACATACCTTCAGGAAATAACTGCAGAAAATAAGATATTTTAAATAGAAATTGATTGCACTCTTATATCAGTCCTTTTTTTATTGATATTGGTACATTCAGATCTGCTTAAATTTTATTGTATTATTTACACCAATGCTGTACACTGTTTGATGTGCTTGGTAGTGCTGAGTGGACCTCATTCTATCACTCCACCATTGACCAGGAGCACCTGACTGCACTAAACACTGGTCTGATGGCACTATTATGTCCCCTACTGCTCCACACCTCTCCGTCTCCCTGAGCAAAGCCAGCCATCACAACCACCATGTCTGGGTCAATGCACCGCCCTAACAGTCCGTATGCTCATCCATCATGACATGCACCAGAGACCACACGACTATCATGAACCAAAACTCCTTACAGGATGATCTCAGCAGATGATCTCTAGAACAAGTGTCATCACTATACGCAAGCTCTTCGTCTCAGACGGCTGGATTCAAACAAGGACTCAGTTTAGAACAGATGAGTCAAGAGAATGCCATAGACCTCGTTCTTTTGTCGTGTTACTCAGCTTACGTAACATAAAATGCTGAAGTTAAACCAGCACACAATGTATACAGGCTGTTGAGTGTACAGTTGGTGGAATATCTCTACAACCACCCTTTTGATTGGAGGTACCAGTAACTAGAACCACCAGTGAGTGAGTCAATTATTATTATTATTATTATTATTATTAATAACAAAAAACTATGTTTTAATTGTTAAGTTTGGCTTGGCCAAAAGCCGCAAAAGACAGGAAATTGGAATGAGCGCCACCAAACCAAACTTCAGCTCTCTACACTATCAGGGATTTCCAGTACTCCGTTTTCTTTATATCTGACTGCTATACAGTTCTGTAGCAATGTTGGTCTGCTGCTTTTCAAACAACATGTACTCATCACTGGGCAGGTTTGGTTCAAACCTTCTCTCAAAGAGCCTGATTCATACTCTTAGAGTATGCGCTGCCATGATAGTGAAATCTCGCATGCAGGAGGAGATTGTTGTTCAATTAGCATTATGTGGCTACAAAATGTATGCCCCAATGTGAAGTCAATGGCCAATTAATTTCTGGTTTCGTAGAATTATAAAGGTTTATTTAAAAACTGTAAACAGAAATATGACCCATTACAAGCATTTGTCCATGTCATGCCAGACTTCACTGTGTCTACTTTAGTGATTAGAGTTGTAGAATTTGAGCTATGTTGTTTGGGGGGAAAAGTCTTAATCCAAATGTAATTTTTTTTTTAATGTACTTAACTATATGAAAATGGCTGAACAAATCTTTTCCATATTTATTTTATGTTGAGATATTGATAAAATTAGTTGATCTGCCAAGTGGCTTGGTAATTTGTGTTAAAACGGCCGCGATATTGACGGGCAAAATACAAACAAAACCAAACTTAGCAGGACACTATCATGTCTCTCTAATAAATCTAACAATTTACTAGAGCAGCATGTCTTCATAAATGAAATATTGCAACCTCAGATGAACAGCCTAAACCCAGACCTTGTTATGACACCTCTTTTTGTTTGCTGTGTTTTAATGAATAGATGGGGAGAAAGAAAAACACAATCCCCTGTTAAAGGAGCTTTGAATTAAGTAGAGCAATGATAGAGCATTAAGGGGTATAAAACATGATTTATTCAGGAATTTACGTGAAGCCACAATACAATATACACTTTTTCTTATGTCAGAAGAAATGAGCATGAACACATGTCAATCAAAGGCTCAAAACATTCTGAATGCGTTTGCATAAAGAAATTCAATTACACTATAATAAGCAAGATATTTTTAAAAAGAAGCAACCTTGCAATAGAAGACACGACCCTCTACACAGTCATCAAATTACAAATGTAAATTAGACAACAGGATGTAGTAAGGTTTCTAAATACATTTTTAATGTCATATTTTGACCAAAAGTAATGTGAGTGTAAGTACATAGTTTGAGGTCACGTACTGTACAAGGATGCCTCACTTTAATATCAGGGATAAGTCTGCCTTGTGCTCACATGGCATAAGAGATAAGCTCATAACCTAAAGACCAATACCCAAGCTGGGGCAATTAATCTTTCCCACATTCCGGATCAAGATGTATTAAGAGAGAGATGATACCAACAGGCACTGCGCTATTTGGGCTATCATATTTAAATGGCTGTAGCCAAAATGTGTCAAAGAAGTTGTAAGGGAATATGGGTAAATGTTTCCCAAAGGACTTTTATTTATTTAATGATTTAATTTATTTATTCACCCCATGCAAGAATATGGTGCTCCTGAATCGTATATCAAAAATATATTGTTTAAAAAATCTCTCTTTCACTCTCTTTTGCTTTCTCTCTTTCCTTCCCTACCAGGGTGGCTCTCCCTGTTTTGTGTTTTGTGCTATGGTTTGCAATTTCCTCACCTGTTCCCCTGCATGGGCCATGTTACCTCAGATAATGAAATATGACCACGGGATAAAATTGTGCAACAATTGCAAAAAGTTACTGGCCTTGTGCAACTTGTGGCCACCAAACCGAATTAGGTACTCATTTTTCCATCTGGAAATTTAGGTAGATCATCACATAACTATCGATAGCAAATTAGGCAGGTTGTTGCTGCTATGGTACTAATGACATGGAAAATATTGCTTCACAATTTTGCGACACTATTACTTGTGGGCAATACACTGAACTCTATGATATTGAACGGACTTAACTGCTTGCTTCTATTGCCAAAGTTACAGCAACCAATATGGCTTCCAGTGCACTGCACCTCTCAATGTCCGCTTGGGCTATAATTTAGAAACCCCTGCCTTTTTCTACCAAAACTAAAGGGTTAACAGTCATATATTAAAACCAGGTATATGCACAATACATATAAGAATAATAATCAATGCGTGATTATACTTGACACGATACAAAGCTAGTTGTTGTTTTACTCATAGTGATTACTCTGGTTGGTCTTCTTGAACACGTGATGATGACTAGATGACAGATCAGTATGAAAAGGTTTAACTACATGTAGGTTTATTACGACATCACGTAAAGTAGTTGAATCTAATTCAGTTCAATATTTATTTTTTGTCCGAGATCACCGAAATAAAGTTAAGGAGTTTTCTTGCACACTGAATATGCACGCACAGATAGAAGGCAAAAGATCACATCTATCACCAGAGACCATTTTAACACACACACATATATATATATTTCTGGTGGCAACTGAAGGATAACTAAGTTAGGCTACTGTACATGCTCCTCGCAAAATCAGTCCAGTCCTGAGCTCACATGACAGGCTAACGTTAGATACATACAAATTTTACTCCGAAAAGGACATTTCTAAGGGAATTATGCAATTTAACATTTGCCTAACGAGCTACTGTTACAGTTAGCAGCAATATGCAAATCATTGTGTGTTATAATATTAATGCCACTGAACTAGCCTAAATAAATTGGACATTGGCAAGCCAGCAAGCAAAATTACAAGTGATAGTAGGCCTCATAGCAGCTAGCTTGCTAGCTATTTGTGTCAGATTGATTCGCTGCTACGTCGATTTTTTTTGCAAACATAGCCAACATTGAACGCATTTACAACTAGCTACATAAACTACTTACCGGAATTTAAGTAACATTCATGTAGTTTCAGAGGGTTAAAAGCATTCGGTTTTGTCTAGGATCTTCTGCAGCGCATTCACATTTGCTAGCTGGATTCATACCATAGACAGTCTGTAGAAAGTAGATCCATACCACAGAGTTATGTCAAAGATTTTAGATATATGACAAGATACAAAAATGACGCTTTTCCCCACTGGATGTTTTGTCCTTACAAGAGAAAGTGATCAGGCATCCGCAGTAGTGTTTTCAGTTAGCTTAGCAACTAAAGTTACATAACGTATGCTTAGAATGACGCGCATCTGCCCGGCGCTAGCCGGTTTTAAAGTTGGTTTTCGTTGGATAGTCACAATCATAACGGGTTGTAAGCAGTAGTTGTACTGGGTCCTGACAACATAGGCATATATAATCAAAAAAGAAAAGGGAAACTTTTCATTTCGTCTGTCTGATAATGACCCGTTTAGCGAACTGTTTTATAAAAACTCCATTGACTTTCATTCATTCAACGAGCGCCTGTTGTCTGTCTAATAGATTCTATTAGTTTTCATGGAAGTTCGAACTACCGTACATTACGGTTGTGGTCCTTGTATACGGAAAGCTAAAGGCGACAAAAGTCACAAACGGGTTATCTGGATTGTAAAAAATAAAAACGCTTTTAATAATTTATTTAGCCTCCAATCAGTCGAAAAAATACATTAAAAAAAACATTTATTTTACTCTTCCATTTATCATTTACTTCCTATTTTTATTTTTCCTATTTTCACGGTCCTAGCATGCGTGTAATTGTACGCTAGATTAATAATTATTGTACCCATTCCCTAATCAGAGTCATATGTTGAGTGAGTCATATATTGACCAACCAGAGTCTTTTGTTGGCTGTACGATAAGTAAAACCTCAATACTATATATTTGTTATTGTGTCAAGTAAAATCACGGATTTATTATTCTGTATTATGGTATAACTCGGTTGAAAATATGACTAAAGCACCATAGTTTTAGTAGAAACATATTAGAAGTAGGAGTAGGGTTCACCCAACAGCTTATTAGTCTGAATTATTGAATATTGCAAATAAGCTAATATTTAAAAATAATGTCAAATCATAAATTTCCTAAGGGGGGTTGTTATAAAAATGGGTGATTTATAAAAATCTGAATTTCTGTTGTTTTAAAAGCGAACAGCTTTGTCAGCACACTGTCAGGAAGAGTTTTGGGCCCCAAAATTGATAAATCCACCACTGATGGTCTGAGAAGCTTTTGTCTACCTAACGGGTTTGCAGCTACTTTGATGACATGTTACTTCATGTATGACTTAACTGTGAGTTAATGTTCATTAATTGATGATACATTAAGTGTAAAGTAATCACATGAACTAATAATGCCTTGGTCATTTATTAATATTGAGCCACACAGAGTTCATGATAGATCATGCATTAATTCATGCATTAAATCATGATGAAATCATGATGAGTCATGCATTAGTTAAGGCATGAGTTGTGTTCCCTTATTGTAAAGTGTTACCAACGCTGATTCTGTACTCGTTTATCTGACTCCAATTAGAATTGATGCTTGATTGCGAGTGGAATTTTGTTCTGTTGAAACTATCTATACCGGGGACGCTGATAGCCCCGGATATGGGGTGCAGACTGACACATTGAATCGGACTGACAAGCTCAGAGACCCTAGCCCACAGAAACTCAGAGGGTTTAAAACGTATCACAGAGGGTTTTGAACATAGGATCTACCAAATACTAGAAAACAGAAACTCAGAGGTTTTGAACATATCACTATCACAGGTGCTCAGAGGTTTTGAACATAGAATCCTCCTAGTATTGGCTCAAATACTAGGAAACAGAAACTCAGAGGTTTTGAACATATTACCATCACCGGTGCTCAGAGGTTTTGAACATAGAATCCTCCTAGTACTGGCTCAAATACTAGGAAACAGAAACTCAGAGGTTTTGAACATATCACCATCACAGGTGCTCAGAGGTTTTGAACATAGAATCCTCCTAGTACTGGCTAAGGCCTAGCAGAGCAGTCACATTACCACAAACAAGATTAGTCAGTGTGAAATTCAGTAATAGAGACACATTTCACAGAAACCACACAAACTAAGTCTAGAAATAGAATAATGTATTAGCCAGGCCCATGCTGGTGTGACTATGGTACCACTACAGCACCAGGAAACCTGTTAAGCAGGTTCTCCCATATTGGGAACTTGCACTCAGCCCTGAGCGTGGCGCAGAGGTTCTGACTCCTAGACTCAAGAATACATACCACAGTGCGAGGAACACTGCAGTGCAGATCTGGGTAAGCACTTGGAGCTGGAAAAGGGTTGAAAAGAAATATGCAGATGATGTGAATCATGGTAATTTATTAATGACAATAATCACTGGTTATGACTGTGAGAGCAAATATGAACACATTCAATACCTATAGCTAAACAGAAGATAACATGCTGCTAAGACAAAGAAACATGAACCGGTTCACTAACAAAGTATATAACCAAATGATTCCGTACAGTGTGACTATGGTACCAGGAGAACTGTTAAGCAGTTTCTCCTATACGGAAATAACTATGGTGTCACTACAGCACCAGGAGACCTGTTAAGCAGATTCACCCTGAATGTCCCTTCGGGCTTCTCTTAAATGCAGTCCTGAGCAGGCCTTCCACATTCTACAATTCCCTTTGTTTGTCCAAATAAGGTCTGGCAGGAAGAGATGCCACTCCTCACCACCCGGAGACCCCCCCGCCCTCCCCCTCCAGGAAGATAAACTGCATAGTCTACTCCCCCCGATCTAGTGATAGTAATAAGATTCTTTGAACGACGGCACTGTAAGGGTTCTCTATGCCAGAGACACGGAGGAAGTGTTGGAGATCCAGGTGCGACAGATAAGGAGTCTTAAAGTGTTCTAATGAACACCACAGAAACGGACAATAATCCGTAGTGGAAAGGGGAAAAATAAGGAGAACACAATTAACCTCGCGATAAAAATGAGGAACTCGATATCCGAGCAAAACAAAATAAATAAGCTGTAACGCTTATCCAACTCCCGTTTGTGGAGCAAATAACCAGAAAGAAAAGAGAAACTCAAGACCCCTAAGACTTGGGTTAGAGCACTCGTAGGTATGAGTGTAAAAACAAAGAAACGAAAACCCTAAGCTCTGTGATAAGAGCGAAAAAGATCACTTTGCTTTTCCTAAATTGTACTGCTAACAAGTCCCGCGTTGAGAAGCAAAGCGGTCGATAGCAGTACAACTTCCTATACCTTTTTACCGGCTCGAATGTTACGTGAAATAACATGGAAGCAACGAGAAACGGAGAAAGCGGGGTATAAATAGTGAGCGGAAATGCAGGACAGGTGAACTCACTAATTACTGAGACGAAAGCAAAACCCGTCGCGGAACAAAGAAAAAGCCGATAGATTACCGGTAAAAGACAAAAGGAATACAAAACGCGGAGATAAGGAAAGAAGGGCATGATCCATGACAGGCACGTGATCTTATGATCTTCCTGATCATTTATCTAGATATCAGGTGAGGTCCCGGTGATGGCCACTCTAGGTTCCAGATACTTATATGGACAAGCGCATCCCTGATAACTTATACAGTCATCCTTTTTTTCACATTCTTTATTCCTCCCCCTCCTATACTTTATCCTAGTTCACCACATTTATCATATTATCCACAATTACTTTATACTTCCACAATTACAATTACTAATGTACATGCACATACATATGATGCAAGATACATATACAGCTTTGTTTCAGTCAATAGAGCCAAAAGCCATTAAGTCCAAGAGCTTTGGGTGCTTGATCCCATGTCTTTTACGGTCTGTGAAAAAACCTGGGTTCCTCACTAAGAGGATCAAACATCCTGCAGAATGCCTTCTAAGGTCCAGTTATAGGATAAATTCCAGCTGTCGTTTACGAATCCATGAGAGGTCAGAGGAACAAAGTTCTCAGGCCACCTGGTGAATTGTTTTATTGCACCCTCAAGGAAGTCGCCACCAGCTCCAAGGGTTTATGACTGATAATCAATTTTTCAGTCTTACAGTACTGAAACAAGAGGGCTGCGCTTTTAAAAAATCAAGTACTGGGCCAGAAAAGCCTGACACTTCCCTGTCTCCCCACTGTAACAGGAAGGTAATTGGAGCTTAGGCTCCCTAGAGGTGGTAGGTATGGGAACAGGGTTTGTGCATGTGCAACTTGTGCGGGTGAGGGTGGTGTGATATTAAGAGCACAGAAACTCTCCGCTAGCTCACGGAGGCATTGCCCCTGAAATCTCAGCTACTCAGCTACCCAGGGCTTCACCAACTCCCTGAGGCGTCGCTGATCCTTCCATAATTGACTTTGAGATTCTATCAGGTGTAGTGTAAGATTCGAAGAATCAAACACGACAGCTAAGGGCTCTAAAAGCACACACCGTAGTGTGCACCAAAAAGACGGACTAGTCTGTATTATGAGAGGGGTATATATCTATATGAATAACCAAGGAATAGAGAATAAAAAACACTCCAGGCCCTAAACCAAAATAAAACAAACCCTAAATAACAGGGTGTACTCGAGAACCAAGTGAAAAGAAAATACCTCTCGCTTACAATATAAGCAAGTGAATAATAGAGGTAAGAAAACAAACGTGTATAACAGGAAAAGAAAATAATTCTCTCACTAGCAATGCGGGAGTGTGCAGAAGAGAAAAATAAAGAAACAAGCAATCTGCCTCAACGAGAACAAATTGTAAACCAAAGTGAGGGACAGACAGCAACTATGAGAAAAACAATTCCACTAAGGAATAACTCTAGAAGCGAAAGCAAGTCCCGTGTATCTTTTTAGCAAAGCTTAAAAGAGAAAAGGTCATTTGAATCTTGTACTGTACCGACTTAATTTGTCAAATAGCATAGACAATCTCGAAGTGCTCCCAAAGCAGAAGTCCTGGGCTATTTATAACCGGCAGGAAACCCAAAACAGGTGTGAGGAATAATAGTCGGGTGAGATCCAAACACCGGAACGGAGGTGGAAAAAATCAGAAGGAGCGCCTCGACGACAACAAAAACGATAATGACCACAGAACAGCTGAGGCTGCCAATAACCATGACAAATGCAATCACAGCATGCGATTACACATCTACTCATATAGCTTTAGAATACTTCTAAAAAAGATTTAAAATGTAAACAGACAAAGATTTAGATCCACCTTTCAAAAGCTACCTACCAATATTGGTATGAGGCATAAGAGGAATAGAGAAATAGCCTACACAAAACTGCAGTAGGGAAATACAAAGCCATAGATCATTACCATGGATGGCAGCACATACTCTCAGAGTATGAATTAGATTCTTTGCGAGAAGGTTTAAACCAATCTGCCCAGTGATGAGTACATGATGTTTGAAATACAGTAGACCAACATATCTACAGAACTGTATAGCAGTCAGATATAAAAAACGGAGTACTGGGAATCTCTGATAGTGTAGAGAGCTGAAGTTTGGCTTGGTGGTGCTCATTTGAATTTCCTGTCTTTTGTGGCTTTTGACCAAGCCAAACTTAACACTTAAAACATAGTTTTTTGTTATTAATTCCTATATGCATCCTGACACCTTTTCACTTGCATCCATCTGATACCTTCCAGACTGTAATAAAGCATGGGGCATCATAAATGAAAGTCATAGTATAAAATCAAAATGGATGTTCTCATTAGCTCCCCCTTTTTTTCAGATGATTGCTGCGACATCTGATAAATAGCATGCTGACAAATACAAAATATGGTCACACTTTAAACAAAGTCTCTCATATGAAGCCTTCATAAACATGACATAATGGCTTCATAAATCATACATAAGCAAATGTCATGCTTCATAAAGGGTGACATAACACATTATGCCAAATGTGACATAACCAACAATGTCACCTGGCTAATGGCTAAACATTACACAGGGTGACATAAAACATGCTTATGTAGGATGCTAGACTAACTGTGACGCATTTTGCATAACATGTTATATAAGAAGGTGTTATTTCACCCTTTATGAAGCATGACATTTGCTTATGTATGATTCATGACTCCATTATGTCATGTTTTTATGTGAGAGACTGTTCAAAGTGTGTCCCAAAATAGTCTACTGTAGCTAGTACTCATAATAAATCCAAAACTAGTCATTGAGACAAGGAACATACACAGGGACAGAGGTCATCCTATTCACGGGAAGTGATAATTCTCCCCTATTGTTTACCATCTGAGGAAAGGGAGGGAGGGAGCATGTGACCATAGATTCCAGAGGATCATAGGATGTTGCAAAACGAGCACAGAATCATTTGCATGAACAATTGCAACTGAACAACACTAATAAAGATAACAGGTTAATTTATTTAGAGACTTTTATCTCTGGATCTCAAAGCTCTTTTATGAAAAGGAGATGAAGGGGAAACCCACCTCAACCTGCACCAATGTACACAGCAACCACTTGATCTAGCATTCATCACTGGAATGCTCACCACACATTTGCTAAGGTGTTGAGGGGTGATTTTATCTGGTAAACTTGGGAGAATGAGAGTGAGCTTTCATCAGTGAAATTTGAAAGTACTAACCCACCTAAGGAGCACGAGAGTCTAAGGTTTATATCGAGTCGAAGCACGAGAGTCGAAAAGACAATGATTATCTGCATTTGATTTGCGTGTTCAAAATTTTCATACTTCAGGAAGAATGTATAATGTCACGTTATCACTTTTTTTCCGGAAACAGGATGAAACAGTTAACCTACAACCCGTGATTCTCTGAAAGGATATGGCCAGAGCATTTTGTCACTTGAAGAGACGTCAGGGTGACACAGACAGAATGATGTTCATCAACTTGTATACATGTCTTTATGTTCATAATGTTCCTTTGAAAATCTGTACATAATTGTTTTTCACAAGAACAAAAAGTGATTCTATTTTGAAAATGACCCAAATGCACTGTTTTAGGGAACCATTTCATGTATTCTATGTAGTTGAAATCAATGTTCCCTCTGTTGTGAAAAAACAAAGCCAGCTCCATGATTCTGTGACTCCATCTGTCATTCTGGCCACGAACATGGAATTGACCATTTTGATGGCTGCAAATATGAATAAAATGAAACACAAGAAAATAAACAGCAATGACATAATCAGAGGATGAAATGTTGCAACTGGATTCCACAAATTATTTTATGCTGTCAATATCCAACAGGGGATGAAATTGTCAGATTTTGGTGTTGATAATGGGTGGCTATCTGCAATTTGTGTGACAGGGGTGTAATCATTTACATTTGTGTTGTTTTGATGTGCTTTAGTTACTGGAAAAATGTAAACCTGCTGTGCTTGAATTCAATTGCATTTTGTACATCTAAAGGGTACAATGGTGATTAATTGTCTTTCCTTTTTGTACTTTCTTTGGTAGTGCAATTTCCTTTGCCATTTCATTGACTGAATGATGTGGATGACCACAGCTGCTCAAAAAAACAAATCAATATCTGCCAGTGTATACGCTGTATACAGTATTTGCACCCTGCGTCTTCAGCATAGCCACTTCCATGACTCACTGAAGACTTACTGTGCTTTAGAGAATTTTTGACTTCATAAATTAGCGGTGAAAACCTCCCTCGGCTTGCTGTTTGAACAGAGATCCTGACAAACTTGACGGCACAGCATGGGAGAACTCAATCCCAACCCCTGGCTTCCACAAAAACAAAGCAACCTGCCAAATCAGTCAACACAGTTGACAAGAGCGCCACTGGTTTAGAAATAAAATGAATTATAAGTTACAAAAAATAAGAGAAAAAGAAACAATCGGAAGAAAAGGAAAAAATAGGAAACATAAAGTAATGTAATCCACGACAGCTTGGAGTCTATATTAGTGAAGACCCAAGCTGGAAAATAGTAGGATGTCCTTCCAATAAATACACCCCCCCAAGTCAGTAGCTAGGTTACAGGAGAAGTACACCAGCATCTGTATGGATTAATCAAACCCATGCAATATTCAGCATACAATATAGTCCATTTATATTTCCATTTAATGGCTCTTGCTTAACATATTTCAGTTAGTCTAGAAAAATCTTATTGAAATTATATAGGCTCCTATTACTTGAATATTGATTGCATCATCGCACAAAAATATAAACCTTCTTCATCCAATATTGATTTTCCACAAGTGTGCCTGCAATATATTTTTTAAGATTTTCCATCTTAACCTTCATCTCTACTTAGATTTGTCTCTAAGGGCTCAAATCTGAATAAACGTGCATAGCAATTAGTCATGTAGAGAAAATTCAGATAATCACATTTTTCTTTGGGGGGGATCATCTTTATTTGAATCCAAATACTGGACAGAAAAAAACAATAAATGACTTCATGCATAGATAATTAAGATAAAGTGCTATGGCAAGCTACTGATGTGCCTGAAGAGTTAAAGCCGATTAGGCCATCCAGAGTTTGTCATGTAAACTAAAACAAAAGAAATTGGGAATCTGTAAATCAAGACTCATGCTTACTGCAATATCCTGTCGAGATTAAAAGAGAAGTAGAGGCAGAGCATCGAGAGAAATACTGCTCCAGTTCATGTGCCTATTTAAAAATTTATGCATGATAAATTATCATTGTTGTGCTGTTAAATATAATTTCCAATTAATGCTCTCTTAAGATTTTTCCTTAAAAGCTTTTTTAAATTTTTTCTGATGCAGCACTACTTACAAGGCCATCACAACATGATACATAAAGTCCATAAGAGCAAATGAATGGTTAGAGAATATGAAGCTAAATATGGTAAAGCATCAAGATAAACATTGGCTATAAGAGGAAACAACAAATTACACACAAGCATATCCTTAGCAAGGAAAATAATTTATTATCACACGGAATAAAAAGTAAGTGTCAAGAGAAATAGCCATACGAGTATTACTCTAGCATTCACACAAGTTGAAGTGTCAGGGTCTAGGATAAGTTGTATAATAATAACAATAATTAATTGGCTCAAACCAAAAACCTTTTTCAAAAGATTTGCCAGATTAGCAACCAAAGAATTGTTCATTAAAGGAATTAAGACAAGCAATAAAGGGTGAAAAGATTAAGTTGTCACAATTCTAATAGTTCTAATAGTTCTAAATCCGTTTTTAAAATCTAATTGAGTTGGATCAAATAATTGTATTTTATTTTATTTTATTTTATTTAGAATGGTGACACAAATAGGAATAGCTGAACATAATGAAACCCCCTGACCCTGCTGGTCAAAAATAAAACACAATTAAAACAGCAGTGCACATCAAGACTGAGCAAGAAAATAAAAGGAGCAAACTAAACTAAATCACTGCACGCAAACAGGTACAGGCTGTGCCAGCCAGCGCAGTCTCCAGGGTTTGACATTAACCCCTTTCTTTATTTGTTTCTGATTTTTTCCCCATTTCTCTCCCAATTTTGATAGCCAATTGAACCACTATTCGAATTCAATTCCCCCCATGTAGCAAACGCTAGAGAATCACCGTTGCACAACCCTGTCAGCCGGCAGTAGGACGGAGATCGCCACGTCCTCTTAAGGCCGCGACTCCTCCCAGGGTTTCTGACCGTGATTCCAACTCGTCCAGGGCCGTTCTATGCGCAGCAATTCTTTCCGAGCCCCTCCCCCCACCCAGGAGCAGCTGCCAATTGCTGCTCCCAAAGGGCACCAGCCATGCTTGGATCTGGCAGGACCGGGGCACGAACCCCGAACGATTGCAGAACATTGGCATCTGCGAGTGCTACCTGAATCCAGTTTTACTTCATTAGGGTACGTGTGCTCACGTTACCATCTCAAATTAATGCTTTCGTGAAGCTACCTCGTGAAATTACTTTGTTCACCATTTTATCATTGTTGTTTACCCTTATAACGGCAAACAAATCTACCCATTATCTTTTAACTGTTGGATTCCTTATTGTGGACGTTTGCACATGTGGGCTACATGAATGTGAGATAGTTGCAGAGCAACTAAACTTGTTGTTATACTGTATTTATTAACTGAAAAAAGGACACAGTTTTCATTCTTCAGTATTTTTGGATGTCGATACTCTGGGAGAAAGAAACAAACCTCCCCAAGTGCAATAATAGTGGGTGAAGTAGCAACACACTCCCTATTCGTGCATCAGTCAAATGGAACCAGGTATAGAAATGGTTTGCTCTGACACAGGGCAGTGAATAACAATAACATATCACAGCAAACCAACGCATGTTTACAGGAGCATAGCAGAACTCTTGATCAACAAATGTGAATATTAGAGTTACCTGACCATAAAGGGCTATTGACATAGGAGTAGTGTTTCAATAGGACACACTTTTAATTGTATTCACGAATGGAATGTGACAAATACATGACACAGCTACTACACCATGCACACATAGTGAACTGTGGCGCTGTAATGGCGACGTAGTCCAGCCGTCTTTCGTGTTAGTCAGTTGGAACGTGTTTTGTTGTGTCTGGCTTTTGTCTTTTGTTTTTTTCATGTGCTGTGTGTCTGTTGTGGGACAAGGAAGCGGGCTGGAGATTTTTTGGGGCACTCAGTTTTTATAATATTTACGAATTGTCTAGCGGGGACAATTCTGTTTGTGGTTGTCACCATGGAGACGTATTTGCATTATGCTCAGGAATGTCCATTGGATCTGCAGCCACGGAGTTTACCATCGCTCTTCACCGGAGTTGAAGATGTCGGGACTGATCCAGGACTGCAGGCAATCTTCAGAAGGCCACCAGGGAAGGAGAAGATAATGCGGAGGAGTGAGGCGGCGACTGGGATGGCTGAGTTCTGTTTCGACAGTGGACAGAGACCGCAACACTGCGTGTAGCCTATGGAGGAAAGAGGTGGAGGCAGAGTTTGTGTGTTGGACTGATTGATGACATTGGACATCTTGGGACAGCGGGGGCTATTTTAATCATGTTTGGCTGTATTATTTTATATGTTTGTTTGTGTGCTGTGGGTCTGCCCCGCTGTCTATGTCTTTTTTGTTGTTGTTGGTGGCTACAACTGAAGTTCCCTATCGGGAAAATAAAAGTTATTCTATTCTATAGACACTGTCATCATTGTATTACCCAGATTCTGACCCAACACAAATGACAAATCTTTTATTTTGTGTGAGGTCAGCTCTGTTCTCATACTTGGTGAACTGACAGTCAATTAAGTTCCATTGATTATTACCCAACAGAAATGTGTGCTTCTGCACCTTGAGGGTATGTACTCTCATTTCTATCCAGCCTGCTTGTTTTTCCCCCCACTTTTATGAAAAGTGTGCTGTGGCTCACAAGTCCCTAGACAAACTTGCAATACATCTCTTCCTTAGGGACCCCTATTTCTTGGCTGGGCAGATTGGCAGGGCTCTTTCGCTCTGGCTCCTTAGTTTACGGAGTATTTTCAGTTTCCTGGCAGTGAGTTGGAATTTGTATGGCACTTTCCCATCGTCCAGTTCATTGTGACTACGTTTAATGATATGACAGGCCTTCTCAGCGACCGTGTTAGATGTGTATAGACTTTTCTGTGATGCTTTCTTATATGATGAACTTGGCTTCCAGCACTCACCCTACCACATGGCTGTGCTTTTCTCTGTCTGTTGTTTTTGTCTCAACTGTGATATTCTCCTTTTTTTCTCTGCTACTATAACCTACTGACAGAGTTTCTTTCTCAGAGGGGTTCATCTCCTGCTTCGGGCCATTTTCACCATATGCTGCTGACCAATTACTACCTAATCTGTAATCCCACAGGTTTTATTTTACTTTGTATAAATACAGTAATAATAAATTAAGCATGTACATATCAGGCTTAACTGGTGAACTGTCAAGAAAAAAGAATCAGTGTCTTCACATCACATGTTATGTAAGAACTGACAAAGGTGGTTGCCACAATGAGTAGAATTATCCACAAATTGGGATTTCCAAATTGCTAACTCGCTTGGCTTGGGGGTCAATATCAATGTTAGATGAATGTTTATTTACAGTAAGCAAGTGGTGTTTTGGGTCAAATGTGTAATGATTGACACACCCTTGGCCTGGTTGTGTACACTATTTAGAATATTGAATTAGTATATTGACAGAGATGTGCAGCAGGGTCAGAGAGCAAGGATAGGAGTGTTAAAATGTTCCACCCCCCCTGTTTGAAAGGCGTTGAGTCTTTTATTATATACAGCTAAATTGACTGGCTAATTTACTGGGATTTGCAGAGGACTGGTTTAGAATACTGATAAGTCCAAACTGAGGTATAATGATGAAGAAGACCATAGCCCGGTCTTACGTCAAGGGGAAGTAACATTAGAATAAACCTTGACATCATTCTCAAACTGTGATGCGGTTCTGCTTTAGAATTCTCACATGGCAGTGTCCCTTTACAGCTCTTTCAGCGAAGATGGATCAATGCTCTCTTGTTTTGACATGTGGATTTAGAAGAGCATTATTGAATAGGCAGGCCCAGAGGACAATTTTCCAGGAAAATCTTTGCATTAAAACTCCTCTTTCAGGTTAGGGGCAGGCAAGCACATGTTCCTGTCTTCACCTTCTGCTGCCAAGAGACTCATTTGATACTTAGTTTCACAATGATAAACAAATAATCTGGCTGATTTCACAACATGATGTGCAACCATTTTCATTCTCAGGTTGTAAGATCTTGTGAAGTTGCTTTTCTCTTAAATTGACAATACATTTACAGCCAATCCAGGGCTCTTGTTTACCTGCTGTTTCCAAACAAACAAGTGCAAAGTTTTCTCTGCTTGTGTGTAGACGTTGAAGAACCGCACTTCTGAAACCAGAGAGAATATTCTCTGTTTGTGCCAATCTGCTGAATAATAATATGACTGCAAAATACATATTTCTATGAGCAGAAATTGTTGATTGTTTGAAATGCTAGACTCACAACTCCAATTAATTATTTCCAGTGCATGTTGTGAAATATACTTACACACTGTTTAGTGTATTGCATGAAGTAGACTTTTGTTTGCAGTGTGGGGCATTTATCTCCATGAACTGATTTGACTGGGTGTACAGAATAGTGTTGCTACCTCTTCATCACTCAAAACCCATCTCTGACCTGCACCCCTATAAACAGATAGGAGATGCTTTCATAATGCTTTAGTACTCATGCTATAACAGTCCAATCTACCTGATCTACAAAAAAGGTAATCGATCCAATAGCTTGGGCAGTAAGTACACAAGTGTGCCTTGAAACAGGCATGCCTCACTGTCTGTTTGCATTTTCAGTTCACTGTCTCAGCCTGTCTCCGCCTATTGTACAATTTAGAAAAATACATTGTGGGGTAAGTGAGGGAGAGGGATGGGGGGCCAGATGAGGTGTGTCCATTGTCATCTTCATAAATGAATGTACAATGTACTAATGATTTTCCAAAGAGGTACTCTGACATCACGATTGGGGCAGGGGCAGGGGCAGAGTGGGGAGCATGGAAAACAATTCAACTGTTAGAGGGCAGCACCAAGACGCTTTTCTACCACGCGTTTCTTCTGATATACGATATTATTCCAGAATTGTTGAAATAATGGAACGGATGAATAAATTTCATTATAAGGTAGGCATACAAATAAGTTTACAGGTAAAAAAAAATTATTATTTAGAGTGTAGTTACCCTTAAAGTAGTTAAAGCTTGTGTACGGTGTTGCTTTATTTCACTGCAAACTCTATTCTATTTTTGTGTATAATCTATATTCTATTCTCTCTCTATCACATAATCACAAATATATTAACAGACACACTGTGGGGGATTCCTTCAACTTTCAGTTGCAATCAGATCCTTCTGGAGGGCCAATCAGAAGAAGAAACATTTCTCCATGATAAATATGAATGATAAATATGGCGGCAAGTAGCTGTTTTAGGGAACAACCACATGGTCCATCTGAGAAAAAACATGAGTTTGCAGAAACATTGCACCTATAGCATGTCTAAGTATATACTGTACTGTAATTTCCTAACCAATATTTGAACTTGCAATCTCCTTGTGATAAACCTTGCTACCTAAACACTCCTAAACCACTTATCTGCCTATTTTGCAACCCTCCACATCTGTCAAACCATTTTTAGGTTATGAACCTATCTATATGAATATGAATTCTGAAAAATGGCACCCAAGCATTAAGTGCACTTAATTTCAGCCTCATTTACGATCCTTGACGACACCGATGATGTTTAACACTCCGCTGCTTCAGAGTCAAAATTGCTGCTGAAATGCAGATTGCAGAGGAGGGATTCTTGAAGCTAACAGTATCACCCATAAAGCAACAAGCTGCTAAAACTGCAACATAAAAGTAAAAACTAGAATAGAGATGCTACACCCGCGCGAATGCTAATCTCGACCCTGAACATAATATGCATGGGGATAAAAATTTGATCTTGCACTGGGAAATCGGGCATTGGCTGATTGGGAAAACATTTCAGGATTAAGGTCAATTGTCAGCATTTCCACAAAGTTTGATCACAATCGGAGTAGAATTGTTTGAGTTATGGATGATAGGGACATAAACACAGACAGACAGACACACACACACACACACACACACACACACACACACAGACAGGAGCTAAAACAATACCCCCTGCTTGTGCTACGCACTCAGTCTAATAATTATGAAACCAAAACGATCAATTCACTTACATTTAGTAAGTATCAGAATTTTATTACTACAAGTACTACATAATGCTTGAACAGTCCTTGTGGAAAAACATAAATTAAATATATTCATACTTGTGATAACATGCGTATTGCAATACCAAAACATATCAGAAATAAAAAAATATATAATTTTTGATTAGCTGGAATGAAGGAGTTCTAAAATGTATTACATCTACAGTTTGGGATTCTAAAATGCCCTGTTGAGACCAGGAATCTGTACTCTTCATTGAGAACGTGGGAAGGGTTAGATGAAATCTTTTCTATTTAAGCCTGATCCTCATGCAATTGGTTTGAAAAGTCTGCTCAAGCAAATAACTAGCAATCTTACAACATACTCTCAGAAGTCTAGATATCTATATTTTAAGCTGCACAGACATGCTGGTCAACCAAACTGTCATACCGTACTGCAAAACACTTTGAATGATAGTACTGAAAATGAAGATAAGCTTTGGCTGCATGCCTCAAAAGATAATAACCTGCAAAGAAAGTAAATTTACTCTATGCAGATGAAGTCTGTGGAAAGGATCCACTTAAATTATTTAATCTTGGTTTTTTCTACCTTAACTGAAGTAAATTTTCTGAAGCAGTTTGTTACAAATTATAATTAACAAATATGGGGCTTGATTTAAAAACCTTTTAGCACACACAAAACCAATGACATGACAAATTTTTGCACCAATCATTGGTTGTGTTATTAGTTTTGTGCTAAGGTTTTGCACACACTTAGGGTAGTAATAATATACATTTAAAGACATATTTTTACAAATATTCTTCAAAAAAATGGAATGATCTTACCTACTTAATATATTAATTGTGCTTAATACACTGCTCAAAAGAATTAAGGGAACACTTAATTATCACAGTATAACACAAAGTCAATTAAACCAAACTGGTCATGCTGGATGATGTTGCAGGCAGCATAACATTCACCACGGTGTCTCGAGACTCTTTCATGTCTTTCACATGTGCTCAGTGTAAACCTGCTCTCATCTGTGAAGAGAATGGGGCGCCAATGGCAACCCTGCCAATTCTGGTGTTCTCTGGCAAATGCCAATCGAGCTGCACGGTGCTGGGCTGTGAGCACAGGTCCCACTACAGAACGTCGGGCCCTCATGCCACCCTCATGGAGTCTGTTTCTGACCGTTTGGTCGAGTAGCCCGCTGGAGCTCATTTTGTAGGGCTCTGGCAGTGCTCCTCCTGTTCCTCCTCACACAAAGGAGCAGATACCGGTCCTGCCGCTGGGTTGTGCTCTTGAGACTGCTGGGAGACACAGCAAACCTTCTTGCGACGGCACGTATGGATGTGCCATCCTGGAGGAGCTGGACTACCTGTGCAACCTGAATGGGCTGCAGGTACTGCCTCATGCTAGTGACAAGGGCACTAATAAAATGCAAAACTAGAGAAAAATCAGTCAGGAAGGATAAGGAGAGAGAAATGGTCTTTGGCCACCACCTGCAAAACCATTTACTTTTTGGGGCTTGTCTTGCTGTTGCCTCTCCTGTCCATCTGTTGTCACTTTAATTTGCACCAAAGCAGGTGAAATTGATTCACAATCGTTTACGCTTCCTAACTGGACAGATCGATATCCCAGAAGTTTAATTGACTTGGTGTTATACTGTGTTAATAAAGTGTTCCCTTAATTTTTTTGAGCAGTGTATATTCAAAAACCATTTCCTCTGTTTACCTAGTGTTTAGAATACATTTTATCACACCACTCAACAAGACAGTTTATACTTTCTCAATAGCGGTAAGGTTTGTCTGTGTCACTCTAAAATGGGTACTAAAATAGAATCACCAGATAATGTGATTAGAAACTGGTTTGGCACTATGGTAACACATCGGGGTGCTCCACAGCTAGATGTTATAAGGGAAAAGTATGCATTAATAACCCTGACCGTAGTCTGTTACTGTGAGGGATCTCTATGTCAGAGACACGGAGGGAATATTGGAGGTCCAGATGCGATAGCTGGGAAATCTTAAAGTGTTCCAAAGAACACCACTGAGACGGACAATGATCTGTAGTGGAGAAAAATAAAATAAAAGAACACAAACCTCGCAATAAAAACGAGGAGCTCGATCTCCGAGCAAAACAAAGAAATAAGCAGTAACGCTTATCTAACTCCCGTTTGTGGAGCGAAACAAAAGAAAGAACAGAGAACTGAAAAGACCCCAAAAACTTTGGGTGAGGCACTCGTAGGTTCGAGTAGAAAACAAAATAAAACGAAAACCTCTGCTCTGAAATAAGAGTGTAAAAGAGAACTTGCTTTCTTTCTAAGGTTGTACTGCTAACAAGTCCCGCGTTGATAAGCAAAGCGGTCGATAGCAGCACAACTTCCTATACCCTTTTTACCGGCTCTAATGTTACGTGAAATAACATGGAAGCAACGAGAGAGGCAGGAAGCGGGGTATAAATAGTGAGAGGAAAGAAATGACAGGTGAACTCACTAATGACGAGGTGAAAGCAAAACCCGTAGCGGGAAAATCCGATAGATTACCGACAAAAAAGAATAAAGAGACGCGGAGATAAGGGAAGAAAGGCAAGATCCATGACAGTTACAGAGAAACGTCCTATCATATCAATGCATAAAGTTTGGGTTCATTTGTAACTGAAGCATTTCTGAAAGGAAAATATCAGGTTGGATCATATAAAATGCTGATGAACGTCTATGAAAAGCACCCTGTTGGTTTCTCAATGGATTATGCATATATTGGTGTCAACATCTTCTGAACTACAGCCATCTCAATTAGGAGAATTGATCTGGATCTAATTTGGTTTTGCACTGACTGCAATTCTTTCAAGTGATTTCATTAAGGCAGACATAATGGCCACTGGTTGAAAGTTGTTGGTTTCTTTTTGTTAGGGTTTCTTAAGATTAGGTTTCATGTATCAAGTGATCCAGGCTTTTGGTATAGCGTGTGCCAGGAGACAACAGAAAAACGTCCCTATTCCATTTGTTTGCAAAAAAAAATAAAAAATCTAGTCGCGAACCAATAATCTCAGACACAAGCAGCTAGTTAGCTACCTGCTATGAGATTGTGCTGTCACTTGTAATTTTGCTGGCTATAGATTGCTACTCTTTGGTAGTTATATTTAATTAGTTCAGAAGGATTAGTTTTATATCAAACCACAGGGATTCACACATTTCTGCTAACTGGCTACTTAGGCAAATGTTAAATTGTGAGCTCAGGACTAGACTCGACAGTGAAACCAAGGAGCTTGTATAGTGACTTAGGGCACTTTCATAATTAAAGGGGTTTTGTTAATTTAACCTAATGCAACAATGATACTATGTTTCGTTTTTCAATTGATCTGGTTTGCATTCACAAAGGCAAAAAATCAAATGGTCCAGAAGCCATGTGGTTGTTTGATTAATAGTCAAACAGATAGCGTTAAGCGATAAAAATTCTTGCAGTTTCTGCAGGTCCGCACATATGCAGGTCTGTCAAGAATGTGCATATTAAATTATTTAATAATACAGGCATCTTGAAGAAGACGCAATGCAATCAGATCGTTTTATAACAGAAGAAGGCTGGCTCTGATGAGATCTTACCGTGACCTGTTTGCATTTGCCATACGAGGACCAGTATGTAAGTTGGTAGATACTATAGAGCAGAGAATTGCAAACATGCAAAAATCACAAAAAGTTGGTCCATGCAAATAGGCTCAAAAAGGCCTATCATAGAAGCTGCTGTACAGAATTAATGTACAATATTCTTGAATTAAAAATTAAATGAATGATTAAGTATTGCATTCATGCATGCCTGGCCCTGTATACTGTACAGAGCCTACATAAAAAGTTTAATTCTTCAAAAGTTGCTGGCCTTTCATCAAGAATAAATATTTTACATTATGAACATTAAATATGAATAACAAAAACAACAATAATAAAATTAATAGTACTAATGATGAAGTATTATTTTCAATACATATTACAGTATTTCACTGTAAATGGCACATTCAGCTCATAAATCGGCCCTAATCAGATATTAGTTTTTTCACCTTATACTGTATGTATCTCACTTTGTTGTGAGTCCAGGCTTGCCCCTTCCAGCCATGATAGCTAGTTATGCACTGTTAAATTCACTAGTCACCAAAACAGGAAGTGAAGATCAATAAAACGCATATCCTCTGCATGCTGTAACTTCCTGAAGTCTGTGACCCATCAACATCAAAAGACTCTCGATATCTTATTTCCAGGTACTGTTACAAGCGATACTATAAGCTTTCTGCATTTGAATGGATCTCTATGGGAATTGGGGGGTGAGACTAAATTCAGCTGTAAATTACACTGGTACAGTATGGAACACATGGCTGGCTAAATGGCTGTAATTAGTAATAGCCCAAAGTATGCTTTACAACACACTAGAATTCACTGTTTCTACACACTAACAAAATCATGTTCTGATATAGGAACAATAATATATTATTCAAAAGTTGTATATATAAACATTCTGTGCTTTTTCCCAATGTACAGTAGTCGGTTTAGTAGACATCTATTTTTTTTCTCAAAATCTCTCATATGAACATGTTTAAGGAACCAAATATCCTACCTGGTTATGAAGCTGCAACAGTTTTCTGATTAACCCTGAAGAGTTGTATCTTATTCCATTAGACTATTATGCTGTTTTATTGCCCTGCAGTGAACCTTGAGTGGCTGATGTTTTTGCAAGCAGTCACATGTTTTTGAACAACCCTGCATCGGCATTGGTAGATTGGGGTTTTCTTAAAGCTGCAATTTATACTTTTTTAAAAAGTACATTTTAAAGTGTATTTTTTACTCCCATTTTGTTGTTGAAATTAGAGCAGTGGTCATTTGAGCGCAAGCCGTCATTCTAGGTTGTTTGCAAGTCCCATCTTCAAAGTGTTAATAGCCTATTTTATTTGGCTTTTTAAATGTTTATATGGCAAGGTTTTGGATGCTTAGAGACGTTTATTCGAGGCTGCTGTTCTATTGAGCGTTTCATTCTGGAACCAATGATTTTTTACAATGATACTAATGACAAGTAATCTATGTGTAATTAATAAAGTAATGAATTAACTTTTTGCGTCCCACTCCCCACCCCAAATATTATAAAAAACTCCATGGCAAAGCAAAAGCAGACATCAGCGAGTGAGAGGACAATCATGGACATACATAAAGACCAATTCATAGTCGCCAAAAAAAGTATGTGTACAGACGTCTGCAGGGTCCACACGGACCTAAATTACATCATAGCAGACCTAAAACAGACTTTGAGTGGCTGTCCGCCTAGGCAGTTGTTTTTTGTGTCCACACAGACCTGTCTGCACAGACCAGTCGTTTCACCAACACACGTACCGTCATCTACTTCCATTATTTTTTGCAATTGGCGCGCAAAAATTATGGGAAATGTAGTTCACAAAGGTGGATTGGTACGCTTAACTATGAAATCCAAAACTCCGTGGACAGTCTGCCAACGTCTGCGTACGTGTCTGCTTCCTGTTTTAAACACTCTGTAACAGCGTTAATATGAGAAGGCAGATGGTAGAGATGAGGCAGGGTGTGGTCCCTGGACAATCGCTACTGTTGGCAACTTCATTTTGCAATACAACGTCACGTTCGATCTCAGTGCGGATCACTCATTCTTCAGAGATTTAATTAGTATTGCCTGGGAAACTGCCCTTGGGATGCAAGTTTCCTCTGTCTTAATTAGTACATTAATCAGATCAGAAAAGCACATTGTGTGTACTCAGTGAAAAACAGTTAACTGTTATAGCTCAAGTACATGTTTTTTGGTAAAGTGAAGAGTAATGAAAAAGGTGAGAAGCAGCAGGTAATGCTGTGCACACAACAGCACACGATAACGCACAACAAAGACACGCTATCCCCACAGGAAGAAAGAGGAAAAAGCGATTCATTCAGCCGGTGTGTGTGTGTGTGTGTGTGTGTCTGATGAAGAAGTGAGAACAACAATGTTGAAACCAGTTCAATAATTAATGTAACCTGTCTAAACATTCTTGTCCTAACTTCTTTATTAGCAGGTAGACAGGGGGGGGGGGGGGGTATATGTATGAACCTTTGAAATGCAACCCTAAACCTCTCCCTCTCCAAAGGTGGGATGGAAAGGAAATCTATCTCTGAGCTCTGCAGCTCTAGGCCCTGGAAAAACCTTTTTTAGGCCCTTGGACTTGTTTATTGTGTCTGACAATAACATTATCCTCCTTTGATAATTATTATCATTAATAAATTAACTGCAAATGTGTTTTGTGTCATGAAATTGTGTTGTCTCTTTATCTGAATAAGTAGGCGCTAATGATTTAAACAAACTCAAGGTAAAGGTCTTGGTAGTTTCCTTTTAAATTATTATAAGTTGTTAATGTTGAGTGATTAGTTAGTGGCCCTTTACTGGAGAAAATCTGTGATCCACCTCCAAGGTAGATAACTCAGAAGGACATAATAGTAAGAAATAGGAACTACCACCACCACTGCCAGTTTGCGTTGAGATTGTATTTCTGGAAAAAAAAAATCTGTTTGTCAGACAAGCTATAAATATTCATGCGATATATATTATCAATGTGTGCACAAAAGAAGCTATCATGATATTGCATCATTACGTGTTACTAGTATTTGACAACCTTTCAACATCATTTATTGAAATTAAAGCAGTTATCATGTTTGACAAATCATCCATTATTCCTCTAACCCTTCTGAATAGTTGTGTAATTATCCAAATCAGAGAGCAGCTTTTCTATGTTGTGAAATGTATTCTCACTGTTCCAAAGCAGTCTTAGATTTAAGTCGGAAAGGGTGGAAGGTTAATGATTTTCATTTTATTTTGCCTTCAACTCGGGATACTGGAGAAAGTAGTGATCTGCAAGATTTCTTTTTGTTTTCACATTTTAAAAACTCAATTGGTTATTGATTACCTTTTCACATTAAATAGGGATAAGAACAACACCTTAAGGAGAAGCTTCCCTTGGGTCTGGAATGAGATTTAATAATCCACATTCATTACAAAACTGATTTGCTTTATCAGGTTGTTCTTAAATGGTCACTGTCTGTCTCTAGACACAGAACTGTAGCTATACTGAGTCCTGGGATGTGTCCTCTGAGCCCTTGCCATAGGGTAACTTTACGTCTCTGTTTTCATCACTGGATAATGCTTTCAAAATTAGACACTGAACCAGTGTTACTCTTTGTCACACTGCATACAGTGGTGTGGATATGAACACAGTAATATTTGTGTGACATTAAATGCTGTACAGGTATTAATTGCAAAACAATTAACATAGCATTGACAGTAATAGCCATTACACTGATTAATGTAGGCCTATGAGACTGCATATATATTACCTCAAGTTTAAGATGCCATTTTTGTAAAAATGCTGTTTCTGGAGGGTTTGGGTGCCAAGTAGACTGTAGACACGAGCAGAGCTAGCCTTTCAGACATATGGGTGCAAGCAGGTTGCGAGCAAGTCCCCCCCCACACACCTCTCAGTCCCGTGGGAGTCAGAAGCACTACTAAAAAAAACACATGTATGTGTAATAGTAATATTATATATTTGTATTACAGTTCATTTTGTAATATGTCTAGGCCTATATTGTGATATCTGCATTAGCATGGCCACTGCGATTGCACCTCTTTCTCTTTTTAACGCAACAATATTGATCACTGTAGAAATACAGACAATAACACATGCAAATAGGACGTAAATAAATAGCACGTTTAATAAGGCTAAACATCATCATCATTGCCATAATGAAAATGTGCGCCAAAACAAAGGGGAAATTATTTTTTCACTAGGCTACTGCTTACCGCGGAGGAGGTAACTATAAGCTGGTCGGCAGCGTGTAGCCGATTGCTGCGTGGTTAGACTGCCTGTAGCCTACTAACGTTAGTTGGCCATTATCAACGTGTTATCCTGTCAGTGAAGCGGCAGTCAAGCTGAAGGATCATCACGGACTTACGAAGCATTTCTGGACACACTGTCACACTCTGGTAATGTCAATTAAAAATGTTATAAATTATGTGTTTGTTGCCATGCCGATAGAAAAAAACAAATCACGCATTGACTTACCCTGCAGATGGTTCACCCTCCGCCTATGCCCAGTAGGCTAAAGTCCTTGTAAGTAGCCTATTAATAATGACTATTAACCAATAGTGGCTTGCGAGGGGGGTGCAAGAAGGCTGGGCAAAGTGGACGTTTGGACGGAGCCTTTATAAAAATACGGAACACATCGCCTTCCGTATTGATTCAATATGGAACGGAACATTTAATTCTCAATTACGGGACGATTCCATCAGGGACTGGTAGCTACCCATGAGTATTTATATGGATGCACTGCACCCACGGCACCCCCAATAATTCCGCTGTAGTGTAGACAGCACACGTCTCATAGGCCTAGGCCTTCTTCTTTGCTTTGTGCTTTCCTTCTTGTACTTAGGCTGTCTACCTTTGCTCTTCAGATAACATATTTTCACACATTTTGGCTGTTGGGCCACAATAGTGCTTTGTGAAGAATGCACTCAAGTACTCAAAAATCCCTTAGTGGCAAAAACTATTGTTGAATTTTACTTCCCCTGAGAATACAGATTGGTATGTGCTTGTACCACTGTAGGGCGCGGGGTGACATTGACACAGGGAAATTTTTAAAAGAAGACCTGACATGTTTTCTAAACGAGTTTTCTTGGAAACATGAAAAGGGCGATGTGCTAGAGTGTTTTGTAAAAGTTTGTGAGATGTGCTCCACTCTCAGATCAAAGAGGGTTTTTATTAGGGCCTTGGCTCTCAGCATATATGCAGAGTTCACCCAGGCATCCCCTGTGTTTAATTACAGCACCATTTCATTTTAAGCAGGCTGTCTGGGTAAGAACGCCAGCCTTGATATACATTAACGGGGGCTAATTTCTCTCATTTACCACTTATCATTTTTACGGATATCACCAAGGTATAACTTTTTTGGATGGCAGAAAAGAAGGTTCGATGTTGTCTCTCTTTGTTGTATTCTTTCTCCAAAATATTAATATTAAGAACTTTTTGAAAATGAATGCATGATCACACATGCATGATCATGGCTGGTTTGAAGAAAAAATTGAATTTGTCCAACTGATTTTCACACGTTATCGTTGCGTGTGCCAAGTAAAACATTTTTGGTTTGGAATATTGTTTGTGCATACTGCATAATCCATCAAACACCACTGTTTAAATCTATTTAATATTTTCTTCTCACAGTATAAGAATAACATTTTCAACGCGTTAGGAAAGGCAATGTCTGGCGTTTGAAAAGTGTATTAAGTAACTTCATAATTGCAGCTACTTGGATGTCAGTTTAGAACAGATATTGTCTATTTCCATTTTAATAATATAAGTTATTTACAGTTTGAATGAATTCCTATTTCTCCAAATCCAAAATAATTGGCATATTGTAATCTTGTTTTACCTTCCATGTCTATTTATCCCATTTTTTGTTATTTATTTCAATTCAGAGAGCAGAGCATGAATATAACTCGTTCCTCTTGGTCTTATCAACACCCTTGAAGTTTCAGCTCAGATTAATTAGTTGTACTGCCAATACACTGAATTCACATTATTCCCTTGGTCAGGTCATGTTGGTCTTATTGCAGCACAGCACTTGTCCAAGTATTTCATGGAAACATATGTCCCAGCACATCACCAACTGACACACACTCCATGCAATCTTTCCTCAATCTGTAAGAAATATGAGAGAGTCACAAGTGCATTGCACAAGATGCGCTGATTAGAGTCCATTAGATGGGATAAATACACCAGAATGAACTCCACCATATGACAATTGTTCCCGTGATTAAAAACCATCCGCCTATGACCACCAGCTCAATGCTCAGCCAGCATGGGGGTGAGAATCAATCCTGAAACTTTAACCAAGCAGTGACTGAGCATGGAGTTTAAGCACAGATATACCAGAGTTGTCATGTTTCATTTAAAACCCACACAATTCCTTTGTATCCATTTGCTTCATTCAGGGATTAAAAATCCAGGTTTGGGTTTCTTCAGTGTAAGTTTTAAGAACAATTCTGTCTCATTAACTTTAGTTTGAGTTGGGCTTGTTTGTTTTTTGTTTGTTTGTTTGTTTTTCACTTTGTTTTGGTTCAAAACAATACTGCAATTATACTTTATTATGACTTTGCAAGATGCTGAAAACGTGATGGAGTGGGATTAGAGGTTTGGATTGGTGTTTTTTTCACTTGTTCACATTCATTTCAACAATGCAGTTAAATCAAATCATGATAATCACCGGAGGCAATGTAAGCCAATACTTCTCATAAGAATGGAAAACCTGAAACCGTGAAGCCCCAGGCTGTGGGTCGGCATAGCATCCTCTGGCTGGGATTCAATCAGCATTTGTCCTTTTGAACTAACAATAAAAAGAAAGAATGTTTTTTCTTCACAAACACCTATTGTACCTCCCATTGCATTATTTTTAATCAAGAAACAAATGTTTTGTTTAGTGGCCCATTCTGCCAAAGGCACTGGTTTTAGTGTAGCAATGCACCCTACATTCTGATATCAGACCCTAGACATTACATTACATTACAGTCATTTAGCAGACGCTTTTATCCAAAGCGACATACAGTAAGTGCATACAGAAACGTCATCGAAGTAACTACAGAACAGATAAGAAAGCACATCCTTCCCATAAAGTAGCAGCTATCCATAGTAATGAACATTGAATGCAGTTCACAGTAAACTGGGTAAATAAGCTCTAATACAATTCTATTCTAAATTTTATGAACTTCAATACACAGTTAAACAAGAACAAGTACCACGAGAGTTCCTAGATAAGTATCAGTCCAGGTGGAGTCTGAAAAGGTGTGTTTTCAGGCCACGACGGAACGCAGGCAGGGTTGGCATAGAGCGTAGCGGAATGGGAAGTGCTTTCCACCACTGGGGAGCTAGGGTGGAAAAGCTCCACAGTCAGGACAAGCGAGTGCCATTGACATGGAGGGGGGGAAGTGTGAGTCGCCCGGCTGTAGACTAGCGAGGTAGTCGAGCAGGAAAATAGTTCTGGATCAAGTCCTGCAGGTAGATAGGGCCTGTCCTATTGGCTGCAGTGTAGGCCAGGGTCAGAACATTTTTGAATATTTGAATCTGAAAATTTTGTGAGGTTGAACACAAGCCAGGCAGCTGCGTTCTGGATCAGTTGAAGAGGCAGGATGGCGCAGGCTGGTAGGCTTGGGAGCAGGGAATTGCAGTAGTCCAGGCGTGAGGTGACCATAGTCTGGACCAAAAGCTGGGTGGAGTAGGTGGTCAGGTATGTTGATGTTGTACAGGAGGAACCTGCAGGACCGTGCTGTCTGCCACCAGTGAAGGAGGGAGGGTCTAAATTGGCAAGAGTGACAGTGGGTGCGTTCCAATATTCTTCACTCCTCTCCTCCTTTCTTTCACTCCCCCACTACCACTCCTCTCCTACCCGGGAGTATGCAAAACAGCCTGTATGGTTCAAGTACACATAGTTGCATGTACAGTATACAATGTACCTGACATTGCGGTTTGCGTCGAGACATTCATTAATTTGTAACCATTAATACATTATCAGAAACATTTGATTAGGACACAAAGGTCGGTTTCCGGGGCATGGAGGAGAGGAGGTGGTAGTGGAGGAAAGGAGGATGCATTTTTCAAGTACTGCGACGCACCCAAGGTCTCATTGCATGACTCAAGAATGGCTCCACTGGTCAGTCTGCCTATGCTAACCAGAAGTGCTCAGCTCAGCCGGTGGACTGAAAAACAGAAAAACAAGTTGCTGGGCATGTTTTGGAGGAGAGTGCATATCTCTGATTTCGAGTGTTGTGATGTTGAGACAGCCTATGATTATGATTTTTACATTCTAAATTGTGAGAAATATCAAATGTCTGTGATAAAAACTGGTTAAAAGACATGGCTCCAAATGTCCTCATCTCCATAGTAACACATTATTAGCATAATAACAATGTAATTAACTCAACAGTGTCTTTGTAAATGAGCAGCGATACATTTTCATTCATATTACTAGAGCAGCCAGTTTCTCAGATCACCGTTTGCATACCTTTTGTTATACAAATGTGATTTTTGTGTGTACCACAGCTTGTATTGTCACTTTAGTCTTTCTATTTGATAACGTTGATTTGAAACGGAATGGCATGAACCTCGACTGGTTTGAAGTGCAGATGTGACCGCGCACAAGAGCTTGCCTGAATGAACAGTTGCCGTTCCATCAATACATCGCCTCCAGGGCCTTTATTGCTTGCATAGAGGCATGCAGAGAAATCCACATGGAGAGATTGTAAAAACAGCCCAGAATACAAGAGGAATAGCCTTGCTGGCTTCCTTGATCAGCCCTGCACCCAGTGAGAGAGCACTTTGGGATGCCACCTCTTTCAAGGTATTATTTTTTACTCATGAAAGGGCAAGCAGAAGGGATAGAACCTATAACTGACATTTTCTCGCTGAGCTTTGAGTTAAACACAGTGGCACTGCACAATTGCTTGGGGAAAAAATGTCAATGAGGTCGATCAGTTGGAACACATGGTATTTCTCTGTCTTTAAAAATAAAGTCTGAGCTGTGCTGAGTTGAGGCGGTAGCTTGTTAGGGTCCTTTGTCTGTTTGACACATTAAAAAGTTTGCAAATGCTTTCATTTTTTCAGAATAGTGCTGCTACTTGTTCTAGGCATGGGAAGGTGTATCAAGGAGCCTTTTAAGGCTTACTTCTACTTTAAGACAAAAGGCTGTTATCTGTTCCAAAATATAATGGGATGTACAATTAATGAAAACGAGAAAGTACTAATTGTAAGGTTTACATTTTGTACACCAGTTGTTATTTCCCTTAAAGATTGGAATCACATTTCTGTGCTTACAGCCCTTAGCCCTCATAAAGAGCATGGGAATGCTGTATGTTGTCTGTCTGTGGGGTGGTTTAAGAGCTGGACAGCCAAGGGAGCAGAAACGTGAATCACATCATCAATCAAAGGCTATGTTTTGCCCCTCTGCCAAGGAACATGAACGTTACACTCTGATCTTTCAGATTAATGGATGAGAGTTCTGAACTGGAATAGTAAAGTAAATATTAAAGCAAGGCAGTGCTTCGAAGTGAACTGGAACTTCAAAAACTGGAGGGAGAAGCAGCTTGTACTTTCTTCTCTTTTGTGTGGCTTTAATCTTTCAGGCCCAAGCGGGTTTTAATATTGAGGGCCTGTTTTACTACGGCCTTTAGTGGGTGCAAAACCATTTAGCATATGCAAAGCAAACAACATGACCAATGATTGGTCATGATATTTGTTTTGCACTAATCATTGGTCATGTTATTGGTTTTGTGTGTGCTAAAAGGTATTGCACCCACTAAAGGTCTAAAGGTAAATCAGGCCCTTTTTTATTTGACGTATGTAAAAATTGTAGTCACATGGGTCACAAGGATGTTCATAGACTAGAATATGTTGTGACCAGAATCAAACTTATTGCGTAAACATAAAAGTTCAACACTGTACCAGGGGGGTATACTACGAAGCAGGATTACTTAGTTTGCTGGATAACTGCACTGAGTAAAACCCGGAACCATCCCAAATTTAAAACACGGACTGAAGTAAAAAGAGCTGTTCTCGGTTTTACTCAAGTTATCCAGTTAACTGAGTAATCCTGCTTCGTAGTATACCCCCGGCTCTCTGAGGGCCATGTCAGAAATTCTCAAACCTGGTTGGCTTAATCCACCCAAAGACATGCTTAAAAAACAAAAACAAGTAAATAGATAAATATGAGGCGGTCCAACAAGATCAATTGTGTCCTCGATCATCACACCCCTGCCCGTGGCTGACGGATTCTCTCCTATCCAGCAGAACCACGTTGCAAGCCGCTGAGAGAAAGTGGAGGAAATCCAGATCCCAAGATGATCTGGACTCGTATCACACTCTGCTGGCACCCTTCACATCAGCAACTACATCTGCTAAGACTTCATTTTTTCAGTCAAAAATGAATGCATGTGTGTCTAACCCACGTAAACTCTTTTCCACCTTCTCTACCATGTTTATCCCTTCTCCACCCCCCTCACCCTCTTCCCTCTCTGCAGATGACTTCCTGATACACTTTGAGGAGAAGGTAGCCATGATCCGAAACCCCTTCACGCATCCGGTGATGTCCCATATCCCCCATAATGAACCCACCGCTACACTGTCAAGACTCTGGAGGACACAGATGTACTCCAACTTGTAACACATCAGCGTGCAACCACCGGCCCAATGGACCCCATCCCATCGACAGTCCTCCAGTCTATATCCAGTGAGGTCCTTCCATATCTGTCCTCCATTACTAACACCTCCCTAACCTGTGGCTATGTTCCTGCTGTTTTTAAAACTGCCCGTGTTACCCCACTCCTTAAGAAACCTAGCTTGGACCCCTCTGATGTCAGAAACTATCATCCTCTATCTCTCCTGCCCTTCCTGTCCAAAGCTCTTGAACGAGCTGCCCTTAACCAACTGTCTGTTTTTTTCCACCAAAACAACCTGCTTGACCCCCATCAGTCCGGCTTCAGAACTGGGCACTCAACTGAAACTGCCCTTCTAGCTGTGACAGAGGCACTCGCCACTGCTAGAGCCTCCTCCCTCTTCTCTGTCCTGATTCTCCTTGACCTGTCTGCAGCGTTCGACATGGTCAACCACAAACTCCTGATCTCCACACTGGCTGAGATGGGCACAGATCCTGCTGTTCTCCATTTACACTAAGTCTCTTGGTTCGGTTATTAATTTGCATGGCTTCTCTTACCATAGTTATGCTGATGACACTCAACACTTCCTCCTTTCCCTCCCCCTACCCCACAGATTAAGGAGAGGATATCTGCTTGCCTGGCTGACATCTCTGAGTGGATGTCTAGCCATCACCTGAAGCTCAACCTCGACAAAACTGAGCTGCTTTTCATGCCATACAAGACCTCCCCACTTCTAGACCTGTCCATCACCGTAGACGGAACCATGGTGACCGCCTCCCGCACCTGGGGGTGGTCCTGGATGACCAGCTGGACTTTAAAAAAAAACCTTGTACAACATCAGGAGGATTCGGCCGTACCTGACCACCTAATCCACCCAGCTTCTTGTCCAGACCATAGTCACCTCACATCTGGACTATTGCAACTACCTGGACTTCTTGCAAGCCTACCAGCCTGCGCCATTCTGCCCCTACAACTGATCCCGAACGTGGTTGCTCAACTTGTGTTCAACCTCTTGAAGTTCTCACACGTCAACCCCCTGCTGAGGTCACTTCACTGGCTGCCGGTCGCGGCCAGGATCAGGTTCAAAATTCTGACCCTGGCCTACACTGCAGGCAAAAGGTCAGGCCCCTCATACCTACAGGACCTAATCCAGCACTATGCTCCTGCTCGACCACTTCACTCTGCTGCTGCAGGGTGACTTACACTTCTCTCCCTCTCGTCTCGTCCTGACTGCAGAGCTTTTCCACCCTAGCTTCCAGTGGTGGAACGAACTCTTCACTCTGCTGCGCTAAACTCACACACTGTCTGTTTTCCATCATGGTCTGAAGATGCACTTTTTCAGACTCCACCTTGACTAACCTACCTATCTAGGGCCAATTATATGGTACTTGCTTCCTTTTTTTTATTTGCTATTTTATAGTTCAGAATGTATAGCTGACTGTGTGTACTATATTCTGTGTTCATTACTAAGGATAGCTCCTATGTTATGAGAAAGTTGTGCTTTGTCGGACCTGCTTTGTAGTCAATGATCTTCAATATGCACTTATTGTATGTCGCTTAGGATCTGCCAAATAATTGTAATGTAATGTAATGGAATGCTCCAAAAATGAATCTGTGTGTAGTGTGCATCTGTTTCGCATTTACATTCTGGCAGGTGAGACAAATAAGAAAAGCATCAAGCCGAACCAAGTTTTTATTTCTTTGTCACTGAACAGATTCATTGAGTAAATGCTTTCTGTCCATCAGTTCTGCGGAGCTTACATCTACAAGGGATTCAGAGACGTAGAGATGTGCTGAATTATATTTTATTTGATTAATTCAAAGGATATCGTATTGTATGAAAAGGAATCTGCTGCATTTTTAACTAGGCTACTTGTCACGAATCTACTGTCATGTCACGTTTTATTTTCTTTTATTGTCTTTGTTAGATTTCTTGTTAATGTCACGTATTGTGTTTAGTCTAGTCACGCCACGTTTTATGTTTTATTCTTGTTACGTTTCATTTTTATGTCATGTCACGTTTCACGTTTGATTATTGTTACGATTTATTTTCTAGTCTTGTCATGTCACGTTTTATATCTGATTCATGTTACGTTTCCCGTTCATTGTTTAGCATACACATTTCCGTGTTTTTCCGCAGCCTTGCATTCATGCTGTTTCTCTATCTCTCTTGCTGTCGCTCACGCTTCCCTAATTGTTTCATTCTCCCTTGTCTAGTTTATTAAGCTACTAACGTTAGATCAGGATTGGGTAATACTAACTCTCTAACCATGTGTTCATGTTTACCTTACGTTTCTCGTGCACGTCATTTACTAATTTACTAACGCTAGGTCATGATAGGTTTATTATTAACGAGTACTAATTATCTTGTTACCTTGTCAACCTTCCAACACCTGATTTCCATTCGCATGCTGCTCTTAAGCTAAGTGTCTGCACCTGTCTACACCTGCATTTAAGCTCAGTGTTCATGTCTGTTCTTTGTGAAATTGTTGCCCCTGTTTATCAGTGCACTATTGAGCGGTTTTCAAGCCTGTCTTTTGTCTACGATCCAAGCCTGTTTTTTGGACCATTTTTATTGACCTCTGTTTTGTTACCACTGCCTGCACCACAAGTCTTTGCCTGCTGTCTTTGTACTTTTGCCCCGTGGAGTGGACTTCGGTCTTGACTCTTGCTTTACCTTCGACCCCGAGCCTGCCTACCATCTGCCTGTACTTCTGCCCCGCTGACAGCTACTCTGGTTACTGGACTTTTGCATGGTGTGCCGATTGCGAGACTGCCTTCTCCTTCAGTACTGTACATTGGTTTTGGCTGGATTTTTGTGTATGATCTTTGCTTGGTTTTTCAAATAAAGCCCTGACGGGACTATCTTACCACTGTTTCAGAGTCGTGCATTTCGGGTCCAACCCTCACGCACCCGTCTCACTAGTCTCATATCCCCTTTTTCTTTGCACTCTATAGGGTAATGTTAAAATCATGTTTCATCCATGTATGAAACAACTTTGAAACTTCAGCTCTTCATTTTGGTATAGGACAACCAAAAAAAAAAAATGTAACATAAAATAAAGAAACTCGCAATACATGTCTACAACTGTGGCATGCCCAGAGGGGGGCATGTGAACTCAAATGTGTACAATTTGCAATGCAGCAGTCATTGACATTTTGAAATTAATTGAGCTCTGGCTGCAAGGTAGCGTCTTGACCTTCTCCTCTGGGCTTACGAGCAACTCTTTAACCTTTAGGGGTACCTTAAGCAATTGCTTCCAATAAGTAGCCCAGCTGGGGATCATACATGACCAAGGCCGCTGAAAGCAACAGCACATGCATCGCGCTAACTAAGCCGGTCATCTCATTCACTTCCACAGCTGTCCAAATGGATTCTTTGAGGTCAATTAGCATTTTGATCTAAAAGAGCATGAGTCAAATGATGTATTTGACAATGACTGTCAATTCGAATAAAGCATTAAGCTTGTACAGCGGGGGTCATTTGATAAGGCGAAAGGGAGTCGAAGCAGCATTTTTTTGCCCCATTTTGTCTCAAAGGGTATAATAACTTTGAGTTTCTTCTGTAATTGAGAGGCACCTCTGCATTGACATGTTGAGTCAATCATAGGGCCCAGTTCCCAGCTATGGAACCCCAGAGTGAAATAATACATGCAATATTGGATGTCATGCAAGCACAAACTGTGACGGTGCTATTAAAACAATGTACAGCAGTCAGATTGGTCCTGTGGATAGCAACGGCCCAGTCGGTGTCACATCATATAAGCAAAAGGACTGCATCAAAAGGAAGGGTATGTTCAAAAGGGTACACCCTCGATATACGAGCGCCCTATTAATATGAAAGACATGCAATGAACCAAAACAATACAATTTCTGACTTCATTAATACCCTTTTTCGTTTCTTTCCTGAAATAGCAGAATGAGCTTGGCATGAAGTAGAAATTGTTAAGGCCTGGAAAGATGGAATTGGACTACTGGGATCTGGTCTAAGGGAGTGTCAATGCTGGGTCATGGGCTTGTGGGTCACACAGGTACTTGCGCATTGAAGCTTGGGAGAGACTTCTGTGGAACCTCTGAGATGGCAATTTATTATCTTCAGCTACACCGACCCACCATTGGCTGTCACTAGTGACACCTTAGCAGGAAGTACCATTGAGGTCACAGTGAGACCATTATCTTCCACGTTACACTTCACTAGTTGTGTCATGAGAAACTAAAAGGAAGTACTGCCACTGCACCTTCACTTTCCCACATATTAACAATTCAGTTCCATCTATAACAAAGGAAATCATTTTACACAGCCAAATATAAGGTTAACTTGAGCATGGAAAATGCAATTTTTTTAATGTAATTATAAGTGATTCAAATGTATTTTTCAATTTCCTTTTGCATCAGCGTGAACTCAATACAAACTGTAACATTCCAAAAGTAAATTGGCCTGAATAATCTTGATAAATTTATGGGAAGGATTTACAGTCAAAGGATAATTGCAGTCCCACATCCACATTAAACTGCAAATAAAGCAACTTCATAAAATCAACACATGCTTTAAAGGTATTATTGAAATTGAACTCATTCTCCACAATTTATTTATGAATGTTGGCATAAATTATATTAACACTTTCATCCCTTTTCTTCTGACCATATATCAACATTAATGAAATCTGACATTCTGAAGCTAACATCTAAATGTCTTCTCTAATTGCTATTATATGGTTTGATGCCTAAAGTTTTTTTTATTTAAATAATTATTTACTTTTGTTTATCTTTGACAACCATCTTTTATTCCGTAAGTCTTTTGTGGCAAAAAGGTAATTATTTTATTAATTCTCCACATTTCAATGAAACCACTTATGAGCTTTGATACCTAGACATATAAGAACAGAATTTCTGAATTTGAACAGATGTTACATCTCTTACAAATAATATGAGTTATTTCACTCAATATGCAAATCAGAGCTCTGAAGAACCTGTGAGAATACAGAGTTCAGAACCTAAATGAATGTGGGTGTGGATCCAGTGTCATTAAGGACAGTTGCAACCTAATGTCAGCTAGATGGCTAGATTTACAGATCTGTACACGTGGTGAGTAAAAATGGTTTTTAATATTACTTGAATAAATTAAATACGGTTCCTTATGAGCCAACTCGAAGGAATGCAAAATCACTGCGATAGCACAAGCACAGCATGCCTCAAGGTGGATGCTTTCAGTCTGTGACATCACAGAAATGGGATTATGGGATTTTTTCAGAAGGTAGATGGCAGAATTCACCTGTTTTTCTAACTAAATTAAAATCACAACATCTCGACATCTTTTATTTCATTATTTCAGATGCCCATATGATGTGATTGCTGAATGTGTGTTGCAGTTTCTTTTTTTCAATTAAAAAAATATGAATGTTAATTATTGCATCTATTAGGGGTGGGACAATGCATCGATCCGAATGTGTAAATACAACTGCATCGATCTGTAAGATTCGAATCGATAAGCATCGATTAATATCGCATTTTAAATGAATGTGCACATGTATTCATTTATTCAAAAATTATTTAAAATATATATTTCTGAGACACGACTACTTTTAAAACTGTTTTGACCAGCTTCAATCCATGTTTCTGCTCCAACCCCCACGTAAGCGTGAGTTGAAAGTAGGGACAGGCGGGAATCAAGCGACAATTAGACGGACAGATCTGAGCGAAATGGCTAGCTGCGTGCTCGCTGAGTGCGACAAAAGAGACAGAAACTTACAGAATTTGCGATGTTCCGAACAGAAAATCAGTGGTATGGAAGCATTTCGGGTTTAGAAAGAAGGAGGGTGTACTTGACAAAACCGCTGCAATATGCAAGATCTGCCAAGTATAAATCAGATACTTTTCCTGTCAGTTTAAGAATATCAACCAATAAACTGAATTCAAAACAACATTCCTGAAAATTTAACACCAGTAAACACAAATCTACTACAGTTTTGTATCTACATGTGTAATGGGTTTATTGATGGTTTGGAGATTCAAAGGTGGGGAGATCAGAACAAGTCAGCTCACAACCGTGAGGACCAATAATTATGGGGAGAAAATAATAAAGGAAGAAAGAAAAGACAGGAAACTAATTCCTTAAGGCTAACAGCCAAAACAAAAATCCACCCACAAAACGGGCAAACTACTAAAACTAGTAGAATACCAACTAAATCTCCCGAGCTCACGTAATGAGCTGAAAACGGGAAACTTAGTAAAACAAAAGAACACTCTCGGCTACCGTAGCTCAAAGCCGGTAGAGTGTAAAACCAAAATGAAAGTACAAAGAAAAACTGTCTCAGAGAGAACAGCAAAATACAAAATAGATAGCATGAAACGCTACCAGGCGAAAAACAATCCTATACCCAATTAAGTAGCTATAGCAAGTCCCCCCTGAGTTTAATATCAGGAAGTTGCTAGTACCTGACTATACCTGGCTCGAATGCAATGTCGTGAGACAAACAAGCACCGGAGAAGCGGAAGTGAGGAACTTAAATACCCTGCAGGAAGAAGCATGGGTCAAAACAATAATGTGGGCTGCAAACCACGAAATGGAACGTGAAAAAAATCTGATTGATTGATCTTGAAGGCAGGACGAGAGCCGCAAAAGAAAAGAAAACAAACAGCCATGAACCACTACAACATCACGTCCAAAATGTCTTGCATATTAAATCCTTGAGCCATTCATAACTGTCAGACTACTGTGTCACAAATTAGTTTGCATGTGTGTGTGCATGTAAGAAAGTTAGGTAGGGGCTACTGTTCCAGTGCATGGATAGGCCCCACAGTCTGATATTGATTCTGGATTCCGGCAGCCCCAAAGCCACCGTGACATCACATGCTTCAGAGGAGAGCATATGCTTATCTGTTAGAGTGGTATGATTGGCCATTCCAAAATGGGACAAAAAAAAGGGGTGGGAGCAATTAGATTTAAGGGAGATGTACATTTGTATATGTTCTTTTTTAACCTGATGGCTGGTAAATTAACACAACTTTTAAATGTTTTTTATTTTTTTTACCTCTCTTGTCAATGTCAATGAAGCTGAATAGAATGCAATGTAGCTCTGGAAAATTCCAACATCTGGAGCTTTGCAACATCAGTCATCAGCATGGCACTGACATTCCTATTATACAGCATGTCTGGGATATTAATGTATAGAAAAGCATCGCAGAGTGTTGAGTTGATGGAATGCCACAGAATGCAAGGGTAGCTGAACAACCAATTCATTGCTTGTACAAAAAATGGTACCACGGAGAAACAGAAAGAAATTCTAGATGAGGTATCTCTGATTAAGGATTCCCAAGGCTCAGCTGTTCACATCTGAATTTAACTCTGATAAATGGCCTAGTTTGTGCATGTTGCCACAAACAAGATTTAATGCAGTTATGCAGCCAATCACTGTGTTAAAGGATTGAGTAAGTAGCGGTAACTCCCATTGAGTGTGTATTTTCTGGAATGGCTGTTGTTGAAGTCAGTAAACAAGCATAATTTCACGTCGACAAACATTCCGCACTTATGACGAGTGTTTAATTTTTTCTTCAAATGGTGGAAGAGGAGAGAGGAAATGTAGGACAGAGGACAATTACAAGGTCTTTTACCTGGTAACACAACTCAATCATTTATATTTTTTATATTCCTAAATAAACTCCAGCATCAACAGTAATTACAGTAAATGGTCAGTGTTACGTGTGACTCCAGTTGTACTGTATCACATACAGTATATTACTCATTGTTTAATCAGTGAATCCAATTCATCACTTGAAATTCAGCATTGTTATAATCTTAGCTGATTCCCCGAGGCATTGGCATATCCCTGTATTGTTATGTATTTAATTTTTTTGGGGGCGGGGGGGGCTTGTGTCTCTGCCAACCTTCCCCCCCCCCGAACTACAAAAATGTTAAAGGCGATCTCTAGTTACTTCAGCGGTCTCTCACTCACAACCAAACGCAAACCATTACAGGCATTTGTATTATATACCCTTGGTTCAGCAAACATTCAGCAAACATATCTACATTATGGTTCATAAATATTTAGGATCAGAGCAAGTCAAACTTATGCAGAGAATGTCTTGCAAACACTATTAATTAAATCATCTCTGGTACTTTCTTTGGCAGTAGTCATATCTGATATGCAAAGATTTCTGGGAAATATGCCTGTGTATGTTGTTGTCCAATATTAAATGTATATTTTTTATCGTGTGAGGATGCAGAATGACGTAACTGTCAGCTAGTTTTGGCAGTGAAATTTGAATGTCCTAGTTCTAGGCACAATGTACTGTAGCTAATCACAATGCCTTATAAACGCAAAAGTAGGTCTCAGAAAAGAAAAGAGTAAACTGACCAGCAGAAAAAGTAGCCAAGTTGGATAGCTTTTTTAAAAGCAGTCACCAACCTGCGTCTCAACCGTGGGAAAACGTCTGTCCACTAAATTAAAGTAGGGATATACAGTATAGGCCTACCTGCGCAACTGCTGTCATTCAAACCCTGTTGTAGAGCTGAGACTGCTCAAAACACTGCAGTCTCCCAACTTGCAAAACTTGCAGCAGAGCAATCAATTTCTAAATTAAAATTAATCAATAACTATGTGAAGAGCAGTATATGGCAGGAGAGACTGAATGGAATGGCTATCAGTGCATTGCCTGGAAACCAAATTTGAACGAGAAAATTTTTGCAATGATAGTTCGATACATCTCAAATGAGTGAGCAGACAAAGTGTTTGAAGTTATAAGTTGAGTTGAGCCACCGGCATGTGTTTTGTGTGAGCAAAGCCGCCATGCTAAACGGTAAGCCTTGGTCATGATCTTTATTGCTTGGTAACGGATAATACATGGTTGTTCGGTTAATCTTTTATGATCCTCATATTACAAAAATCTTTGGGCTTGTGTGTTTATTGTCATCTTGGTGTCATACATTGGGGTGTGGGGGGGTTGGGGGGGGGTGCAAATTCAAAAACTTTTTCCTGTCTGGTTTCACTATGGAAGTCAATGGAGAAATCTGACGGGAAAAAGTTTAATTTGCACCTTCTACATTTTTGCACATGGTGATGATTTACATTTTTTTGAACCCCCAGGGACTGGTCTGAAATGCCATCCACGCGTAAAGAATATCACAAGCACTGTGTTTGAGTATTGTGATGTGTCCATTGTACTTATTAAAATCCCATTAAGAACCATTAAAATGCATCGAAGGGACCATGTCTTGGCTTTGTTACCAAGAAAGACAGTATTAATTTTGCAGTCCTCCTTAGTAGAAGGGAATGAGCGAGCAGTTCCTGAATTGGGGAATAGGATCATGACGACCCGTGATTGAATGATTGATTGGTGATTTGGGTACTCATTTGGGAATTGCCCTAGTTTGCTTTGCCGGTCGGCTGTATTTTCTTTTTTTTTATTTCGGTGGCAGCCCCTACCTGCAGCGTGGTGTGGTTGAGACTCCACCGGCCCTCTTATACTTTGGTGTTTAATCTTGTTCGTCTGTGGCGTAGAGTGAATGACAGTTTGTTATTGTGTGTATGTCCGCCGTGTCAGTTTGAGGTTGGACTCCTCATTGTAAGTAGTTGGGCCGGGCAGGAGCCTGCCCTGAAGTGAGTTAGTAAGGTGTGCGGGTGGTCAAGAGTGTGTGTGCCCTAAATAATTTCCTGATTTTCGCACAGCTTGATGAGTGTCATCTGGTGGCGAGTGTGTGCCGTGTGGTGTGGATCTAATGGGCATGCTTACCTGTGGGGATCGGGCCTGTGTTGTCCGGCAGAGCCTCAATGTTGATGGGAGGGGGGACAGACACTGCGAGAACTGGCATTATCCTTTGTCCCGCCTAATTGTATGAGATTTTCTGAATTGTACAATAAAAGTTATTTTTACCGTTTACGTCATGGTCCGTGTCCTGTCTGAAGAGTGGTGGATTACTGCAAAAGAATAAAACCTGGTTAGGGGTCCGGGAGTCACATTTACCCGATTTCCCGCGTTATATTCTCACACATTTTAAAAGAAAATATTGTTCAACGTCCTTAAATACACTCTAAAGATGATGTATGGGTAACTTATGATGTGCAGGTTTTGCCTGTGTGGCTGTTAAATTATAATGAAGAAAGGGGGCTGAATACGTAAGGAATTGATTGTTTTTTGTTTTATATTTGAAAATAATTTGGAACAAATTGTAGATTTAACTTTTCACATTGGCATTGTGGTTGTTTGTGTTGAATACCAGCAAAAACACCTGATTAAATCATTTTTTATCAAATGTTCATACACACACACACACATATATATATATATATATATATATATATATATATATATTATTTTATTTTATTATTATTTTTTAATTTTATTTATGCTACTGCATTACTGCATCCCTCTATTAAATTAACACTCTACCTGGCTGTACTCTGGACTTTTGTTCTCTTTTTTTGTCAAGATGAAGTGATGGAATAAGGTTATGACTCGGCACCAGTGGAACAAAAGTGCTCAGACCTCCCCAAGGCTGCCGAAGGCTACAGTCTTCCTGGGTTCATTTCATTCATTGTACTTGTAGATATTGCCTCTACAGTGCTGGTCAGACTTGAATGCATTTAATTAATGTACAGGCATATCCCCATAACCTCGAGTCGAATGTTACAGTACCCATATGAGAGGCCTGAAGAGTTTTCCATTGAATAGGTTTATTGAGGGCTAGAGAGAAAGGCGACATGCTACGGGTTACTTACTGAGCATCTCAGTCTAGTGTATTAAAAAACAATAAAGATTTTATTTATGTGGATTGGGTTAGCAAAATGTGCTTTCCTTGCCACATGAATACATTCCCTCCCTGAAATCCTCTTGATTTAAGAAACAACTTGCATCACTGCACAGTACAATTCATTTAATTACTGTATAATTATTGAGGGGGAAAAAAAATTATTGTTTCATAGTTTTTAGATGTATCCATGTGGTCATTTTTAATGCTCTCCTTATAATACTGTTAAGTTGGATGTACCACTAGTTTCCATTTAGCTTTACCTGATGGGTTTATTTGATTGTAAATCATGAACTCATACTGAAATAGTGGCATTCTTGGATGTTTGTTCATGTATTCATTAAGTACTATATCTGAAAGATGATCATTGAGACCTACCAACCTGGTCTCACAACCAGTTTGTATCTATTCAACAAATTCCTAGCACCCTAAAATTTGTACTTATTCTATGAATGAGGAACATGACGTGACTTCAGTTTCTCCAAATCAATACGAACCACAACAAAAAGCCCCCATTTTTTTTCACTGGTGAAACAATAATGCCGATAAAGCTAAGCCAACGATATTGTATGTGCACATACATTTTTGGAAAACCTTTTTTTATTTGTAATTGCATTTTTTTGCATTATATAGTAATTGCCTTATAATGCATTATATAGCTAGCTAAGTCCATTCAGCTACCCCGCAGCTACCCCTGTATCTAGCAAGCTAGGTCTGTTCAGGTCAGTGCATAGGCTGCAGCATATTGTCAATAATGGATTTAGCTTGTTAGCTAGCCATCAGAGGATGTAGTTTTCAATTCTTTTCAAATATGACATGAGAGAACCAAACCGGTAAGAAACAAGAATGTCCCCATGAACATCTTTGAGGAATTGCAATTCCCACGATGCAATGCGCTGTCCTGTCTGTAAACATGTTTCATTTCTTCAATGAAAACTGCTTTGGAACCACTAATTTAAGAATAGAGAATGGCAAAACCCAAAGTGAAATAAATGTTTCGTTTTTTGTTTTTGTTTAAGCAACAATCGCTCAAGCATAGCACACGAAAGATATGTACTGTTGTCATTTATAATATTTGCACTGATCATAGCCTAATTATGAACTAGAGTTTTGCGATTCATCCTGTCTTTAGGTTTTGTGTACATCAACATTATATTGAACAACGTTGCCCCCATTCACAGTAAAAAATAACGCCTAGATCAATCTACAAAAAATGTGGCACTTGCAACTAGGGTTGAAAGTTCTGGGAAAATTACAATTTTTGAGTAATTTTTAGGTAATTTTGAGCAGTAGAATTAGAAGTTTCTAATCACAAATATTTAAATAATGACATGCTTGCATATGCAAGGTTGAGCTTAGCAGAGTCTGATTTTCTCAGTCAATTTTCTCAGACAGTAGGTCAATGGCAAAAATATAAAAAGTGATGGAGCAAACATTACAGAGGATTTTAATAAGTTTTATAATAAGGGGTTTTATTAGAGCTGCTGGACGGAGAGGCTGACTGATTTTTGTGAATTATTTTTATGACCTGAGGGTGAGTTTGCGTTGAGTTCTAATTCATTAACTAATGAGAAGACATACATCATATCTTGCTCAACAATGCATTTCTTCTACTGTAGATGGGATATCAGGATGGTAGACTAACATGGATATTACCCCCATGCAGATGTTCCCTATTGATTTCCAATGACTTGCGAATGGCTCCCAGGCCTCCTATCACATCAAACCAGCTATAAAACATTGTACTAGAATCAGTTTTGAGTGTACTCTAAACGGATTGGAGGATATTTGTTTTTGGTTCATACAATTCAGAATGAATGTCATAATCATTATGACATAAATACATATATTGACAATATTGTAATTGAGTGTGCAGATCTGAAGATCTAAGTGCAAGTTAGGGGAACACTAAAGCTAATTGTTTATTACTGTATATTTAGCTACACTTGAGATGTTTTACAGCCTAGGTAGACTGTCTGTTACGATCCGCTCCGCTCCCCGTTCCTTCCTTGATGTGTTCCTCTGTTTTCCCCGAACCTAATTGTATCATGTCCGCGTTTATTACCTGATTGGGTCTACATTGCACATGATTACTTACACCACATCTTAATAACACAACTCACACTTAATTGCCTTCACCGCATTCCTCACGCATTTCCTAATCGTTCAATCAATTCGCTGATCTCGCATGCATTTCCCGCAAGCTGTAGCTTATCAGCTCTAATGACACTAGTTATATTACCGTGCTGTTCCTGTGTTTCCTTGTCAAAGTATTACGGTTTGTTCGTGTATATGGTCTTGTCGTCTTGCTTGTCTTTCCGCTTACTAGCTTGCTACCCAAGCTGAACTCCCCGGTCCAGAATCGCCACTCCTGTTTCCCGGTGTGGATCCTGGCTCTACCTCCGTCCGACTCAAGCTGCTATCCAGGCTGTGACCAGCTACTGCCACTTCACTGGATCTCCTGTGCCAGCTCTCTGCGGGTTCCACGAACTATTGTTTACTGTTTATATTTGTTTTCCCGGCGTGGATCCGACCCGGAATTCTATTAAAGAAAACCTCCTTTACCAAAGACTGTCTCGTCGTGCATTTGGGTCCGTCCCTGCCAGGACGTCACAGAATACTTTGACCAGAAATGGACCCAGCCGACGCGGAGCAGATTCAACACGCTCTCACCTGCCAGGCTACCCAGATCGCCCAGCAAAGCCGTCGCCTGGACGAAGCCATGGAGATGTTCCGGGGCATGGTGGAACAGACCACCCAATGGGGAACCATGCTCAATCAGATGGCTGCCCAGACGTCAGGACTCCGTCCTGAAGCGGGGGATCCACTTCAACCACCGGCACCAGCGATTGTACTACCTCATCGGGAACCTCGCGCCAACCCTCCCGAGCGATACTCTGGCGAGCTGGGGAAATGCCAGCCCTTCCTGCTGCAGTGCGAGCTGGCGTTCCGGATGCAGCCGTCCTCCTACTCCGCGGATGCCACCCGCGTGGCGTACGTGATCACCTGCCTGGGAGGAGAGGCGCGGGACTGGGCCGCCGCGTTGTGGGAGAAGCAACCCAACCTCTGCACCCAGTACCTGGACTTCGCCAGGGAGATGCGGCGGACCTTTGATCATCCCGTATGCGGGAGAGATGTCAACCAGCAGCTCCTGGCGCTGAAGCAAGGCGAGCGCAGTGTGGCGGAGTTCGCCATAAAATTCCGGATCCTCGCGGCGCAGTCTGGCTGGAACGACGCCTCCCTACAGGGCGTCTTCCGCTCCGCCCTATCAGAGGAAATGAAGGACGAGATGGCCACCCGCGACGACACGCCCACGCTTAATGACCTCATATCCTTGGCTATCACAGTCAACAACCGTCTGCGCGCCCGCACCCGCGAGAAGAGGGCGTATGCGCCGACTCAATCGCCGCTGGGAACCACATTCGCGCACCCTGCGCTTCGCCATCAGGCACCCATGGCCGGCGAACCTCCGGAGGCCGGGGAACCGATGCAGCTGGGCGGCACTACGTCCGACCCTGCCGCGCGCCGCCGCCAACACCGGGCCGCCGGAGCATGTTTCTATTGCGGCCGCACAGATCACCTCCTTAACTCCTGTCCGGTGCGCCCAAAAGAGAAGGCTCGTCAGCAACCCTAGGCCTACTGGCGAGCCAGACCCAAACACCGAGCCTAACCTCCAGCCGCTTCCAACTCTCTGCGGTCCTCAAATGGGGCACTACGGCCTCCGCCACCGTATCTGTGCAGGCCCTCATCGACTCAGGAGCCGACTCCAACTTCGTGGACTCCCAGTTCGTAGACGAGTCCGGGATCCCCACGGAAGAACTGGAGAAACCCATCAATGCCTATGCCTTGGACGGCCACCGCCTGGCCCACATCACCCACCGCACCATCCCCATCCAACTGCTCCTGTCCGGTAACCACCGTGAGACCCTTCAACTTTACATCATCAACACTCCCCACTCCCTTCTGGTCCTTGGTCAGCCCTGGCTGCATGAACACAACCCCCTGCTCAACTGGATCACATCCAGCGTCACCAGCTGGAGCACCCAATGCCACACCTCCTGTCTCCACTCGGCGGAACCTCCTTCAAGCACGGAAATAAAGTCATCCGTTCCGGAGGTCGACCTGAAGGGGGTTCCCCACTGTTACCGGCACATGTCCCGGGTCTTCTCCAAGTCCCTGGCCTTGTCCTTACCCCCCCACAGACCCTACGATTGTGCCATCTCCTTGTTTCCGGGTGCCCCCCTACCCTCCGGCCGCCTGTACAGCCTATCCGGCCCGGAAAGAACGGCCATGGAGGACTACATCAAGTCCTCCCTCGAAGCAGGCACCATCCGTCCCTCCTCCTCGCCCGTCGGAGCAGGTTTCTTCTTCGTAAAGAAGAAGGATGGCTCCCTCCGCCCCTGCATCGACTACCGGGGCCTCAACTCCATCACCGTCCGGAACAAGTACCCTCTACCCCTCCTGAATTCGGCCTTTGAACTGCTGCAGGGCGCCCGGGTCTTCACTAAACTGGACCTCCGTAACGCCTACCACCTGGTACGGATCCGGGAGGGGGACGAGTGGAAGACCGCGTTCAACACCCCCCTGGGCCACTTCGAGTACCGGGTGGTCCCGTTCGGCCTGACTAACGCCCCAGCCGTGTTTCAGAACCTAGTGAACGATGTACTGAGGGATTTTCTCAACCGCTTTGTGTTTGTTTACCTGGATGACATTCTGATATTTTCCCAAAACCAACGGGAACACCAAGACCATGTCTCCCTGGTGCTACAATGCCTATTGGAGAACAAACTATTTGTCAAGGCCGACGAATGTCTGTTTCATGCCCCCTCAGTCTCGTTCCTAGGTTTTGTGGTGGAGAGGGGCGACATACGGCCGGACCCGGCCAAAATCCAGGCGGTCACGGAGTGGCCCATCCCTACCACTCGCAAGCACCTGCAGCAGTTCCTGGGGTTCGCGAATTTTTATAGGAGGTTTATCCGGAACTACAGCCAGGTAGCCGCACCCCTCACCACCCTCACTTCCATCAAAGACCCTTTTGCCTGGAATCCCCGGGCAGATCAGGCATTCACCAAACTCAAGGCACTCTTCACCACGGCTCCCATCCTCTGCTGCCCGGAACCCGACCGCCAATTCGTGGTGGAGGTGGACGCCTCGGACACAGGCGTAGGGGCCATCCTGTCCCAACACTCCCCCCTCAACCACAAGCTCCATCCCTGCGCCTTCTTCTCCCGCCGCCTCTCCCCCACCCAACGCAACTACGGGGTAGGGGATCGGGAGTTGCTGGCCATCAAGCTGGCACTGGAGGAATGGAGACACTGGCTTGAAGGGACCACTCAACCGTTCCTGATCCTGACTGACCACCGTAACCTACAGTACATCCAGTCAGCTAAGAGACTCAACTCCCGACAGGCCCGTTGGTCGTTATTCTTTGCACGCTTTAATTACTCCATCACCTTCAAACCCGGGTCAAAGAACATCAAACCCGACGCCCTCTCTCGGATCCACTCCTCCCCTGCCGACCTGTCTGTCCCGGAGACCATCGTTCCAGCTTCCTGCGTCGTGGCTGCGGTCCGGTGGCCCATCCAGAAAATCGTGCTGGACGCTCAGGTGACGCATCCCGATCCTCGCCCTAACCCCTCTTCTGCCCTGTTCGTCCCCAACCCTGTCCGCTCCCAGGTCCTGGAGTGGGCTCACTCCTCCCGACTGGCCTGCCACCCCGGAGGCAACCGCACCGTGGAGCTGGTGCGCAGGAGCTTCTGGTGGCCCACCGCCCGGCGGGACACCCTGGCCTTCGTCCACGCTTGCCCCGTCTGCGCCAGGAGTAAGGCGTCTCACTCCCCCCCTGCTGGTCTCCTCCGTCCCCTTCCCATCCCGGGCCGTCCTTGGAGTCACATCGGGGTCGACTTCGTTACCGGACTACCCCCTTCTGCCGGTAACACTGTCATTTTGACCCTGGTGGACCGATTTTCCAAGGCGGTGCACTTTGTTCCCCTCCCCAAACTCCCCTCTGCCCTCGAGACGGCCGACCTCCTGGTGCAGCACGTGGTGCGGCTGCATGGGATCCCGGCGGATGTCGTCTCCGACCGGGGTCCCCAGTTTGCCTCCGCTGTCTGGAAGGCATTCTGTACCGCACTCGGCGCCACCGCCAGCCTATCCTCCGGCTTCCACCCGCAGACCAACGGTCAGGCAGAGAGGGCTAACCAGGACCTGGGAGCCGCCTTACGGTGCGTGACGGCCCGCAACCCTGCCTCCTGGTCCCAGCTTCTCCCGTGGGTGGAGTACGCCCACAACACCTTGGTGTGCTCGTCCACGGGGAGGTCCCCCTTTGAGGCTTCCCAGGGCTTCCAACCCCCTCTGTTCCCCGCCCAGGAGGCCGAGGTGGCGGTCCCGTCAGTGGACGCCCACGTCCGACGCTGCCAGCGGATCTGGAAAGCCACCCGCAACGCCCTCCTTAAGACCTCCTCCCGGAATCGTCGCCTGGCGGATCAGCACCGGTCCGCAGCCCCTCGCTACCGCCCGGGACAGAAGGTTTGGCTATCGACCTCCACCTTCTCCCTCCCCGGCACCTCCCGCAAGCTCCAACCCCGCTTCGTCGGACCCTTCACTGTGCACTCCATCCTGAACCCAGTCACTCTCAAGCTCCGTCTCCCTGCCTCCCTCAAAATCCATCCCACCTTCCATGTCAGTCAGGTCAAGCCAGTGATCTCCTGCCCTCTCAGCGCTCCCACTCCTGCCCCCCCACCTGTCCGGGACATTGATGGTGCCCCCGCGTTCACAGTCTCCAGCATCCTCGATGTCCGGCGCCGGGGACGAGGCCACCAGTACCTGGTCGACTGGGAAGGGTATGGGCCCGAGGAACGTTCCTGGGTTGCCCCCCGTCTTATCCTGGACCCTACCCTCATCCAGGAATTCCATCACCGCCAGGCCCAGTCGACCAGAGCCTGTGGTCCGCCAGGAGGCGTACCTTGACGGGGGGGTACTGTTACGATCCGCTCCGCTCCCCGTTCCTTCCTTGATGTGTTCCTCTGTTTTCCCCGAACCTAATTGTATCATGTCCGCGTTTATTACCTGATTGGGTCTACATTGCACATGATTACTTACACCACATCTTAATAACACAACTCACACTTAATTGCCTTCACCGCATTCCTCACGCATTTCCTAATCGTTCAATCAATTCGCTGATCTCGCATGCATTTCCCGCAAGCTGTAGCTTATCAGCTCTAATGACACTAGTTATATTACCGTGCTGTTCCTGTGTTTCCTTGTCAAAGTATTACGGTTTGTTCGTGTATATGGTCTTGTCGTCTTGCTTGTCTTTCCGCTTACTAGCTTGCTACCCAAGCTGAACTCCCCGGTCCAGAATCGCCACTCCTGTTTCCCGGTGTGGATCCTGGCTCTACCTCCGTCCGACTCAAGCTGCTATCCAGGCTGTGACCAGCTACTGCCACTTCACTGGATCTCCTGTGCCAGCTCTCTGCGGGTTCCACGAACTATTGTTTACTGTTTATATTTGTTTTCCCGGCGTGGATCCGACCCGGAATTCTATTAAAGAAAACCTCCTTTACCAAAGACTGTCTCGTCGTGCATTTGGGTCCGTCCCTGCCAGGACGTCACACTGTCTCTCTTTAATAACTGCCAAAAAGACAAATTGGGTATAATCTGGGTAGTATGGAGTAAAAGAGCACAACTGTAATTTACGACTCAGGGGCCAAATGTTACGCTGAATGAACGTCGTGTCCCATTCAGAGAGTGCTATCCCTTTAGGGGCTGCATAGCAATCCAGCAATGCATGGCTAAAGAAATATGGGATACCTGTTATGCTCAATCCATAAATCAAGATATGCCTGGAATATAGGCTATACAGGAAAGGCTAATGCTACCTCTGCATTTCCCTACACGTTGATGATTATTTTTTATTCATGTAATTCTTAATTATACAATATATTTTTATGTACTTTTAAATGATTTTCTTCTCTAATTTGGGTGATCAATTGTGATCTGGGCAATCTACTTCAGAAAGAACAACATTCTGCAAATAAAAGATAAGCAATAATTAGTAATTCTAATAGCTCAAACTGGAATTGAGAAATGTGACAGTTCCATCCACAAAAAGGTGAACGATCATAAATGTCATTCCATGACCAATTACACCGTTGAGCACATGTAGAATATAAAGATATTTTTACAATATAGAAACCAGGGCCCGTATTCACAAAACATTTTATCTTACCACTAAGAGGTCTCCCAAATAGCAGCAAAGGTTTCTAGCTAAGAGTTTCCTCTTAAAACCTATTCACAAAGCTGCTGAGACCAACTTTTACTCAGGAATGGGGAGACATCTTAAGCTAAGAGAAAGGGCGGGGTTGACCTCGTTGCTATGGATGATGTCATGTTTCATGAACAAGCTTACTTACTATGCCCACAGTGATTGGCTGATAGGGGATGGGTCTCTGTCATCGGTTTCATCATAAAAATACTGTAGAAAAAGGTATCATGTTGCCATATTCAAATAAAGATTTTTATCCTATGTGGTTATTCACAATTAAAGTGTTTGTGTGACCAATATAATTTAAAAAGGAAAGCAAACATTTTGTGAGCTGAGTTCCCGGTTGTGGGTGGATGTAAAGCGTGGGAGCCACGTCCTGCAGAGATAGCCACTGTCCCCCACCAAGTGACATCCAGCTGGGACATGATGCCTCTCAAACAGCAGCATCAGGCCACTGTGTTGCACCTGGCCACTTGGCGAAAATGTCAAGAATATTGTAGTTGGCATCAAAAACCACCTGTGTGTTGATGCTATGATTTTTTTTCTGGTGACAAATGCGTGTTCATCATGTGATGGTGCAATAATTCGGACATGTGTCCCATCTATAGCACCAACTACACCGCGTAGTCCAGCTATGGCCATGAAGTGGGCTTTGTTTCTTTGTAGTTGGCGAACATCAAGAGGAAACCGTATGAATAGTTGGACAGATGTGGGGTCTGGAAAGGGCATTTATTATTTGATGTAATATTCTACTGACAGATGACTGAGATATACCTAGTTCGTCTGCGCTGCATAGCTGCATTTTCCCTGTGGCCAAGTAGCGTAGAGTCGTCAGAACCTTGATCTCCGGTGTTATTGGGTTGTTTCTGTTTGTTGGTGAAGTGACTGCATCCCTGACTAGCTCTACTATTACTCTGATCCAAATCCAAAAGTGCTCAGCGAGTGAACGAACCCGTTAAGTGCGTTCTTCGCTTTGAGCCGCTCAGTTCGCCTACTTAACGCCTTACATTTTTGTGCTTTCATCACAATTCATTACTTCTTTGTATCACTTCCAGGTTCTTTAGACTACTTACCACAAAATTCATCACCATATTTTAACATTTTCACCTTCTTTTGATCTCATTATACCGCATTACCATCTCACACTATAGGCTACCATATTACCATTTTTCTATACCATTTCCAGCAATTGATAACACTGTGAAGCAACCACACCTACAATTTCTTTAGGAATTGTTCATCTAGTTTATACCGCAGTTATTGTAAGCAGAAAACATCTGTGCTGTTCTCAATCATGAACTGAATCTTGAATCTAGCCAACGCAAAATGCTTGTCAAAATCATTTTACTTATTTCAAAATGCTTTACATACAAAAATGATTTTGTCTTCAGGCTGACAAGAACTTCATTATCATTATATGTTCAGCATAAAAAGTAACTTTGTAACAAAAATGGTTCTGTGTGACTAGAAACGTAGCAAAAGGCATGCCTAAATTGTCAGCATTCCAGGAGCATTAATTTTACACCATTTCCCATTGCAGGTTGTGTTTTTAATTTACCCGAATCGGGCAACCCTATGAGAATCTAACAATATATATTACAGGCCCTCTGTAGCATCATGCCAAAGCTCTTGGGATACTGCTAAGCCACAGCACTGTGTGCCCCAGTAGCACTGTGTGCACATGGAGCTGAGCAAGAGCGTGAAAAACGAGAGAGCAAGGAAGGGTATTGGAAACCTCCTGTTGTGATAAGGTCGATCCAATATCCCTCAGACATATGGAATAGGTTCAGAAGTGGCTCTTCTGGGATCCTGCATCAGTCCTTATCTACAAGCATATGCCTCTTCAGCATGATAACTAACTAATCTTGTGTTCTGACAACATTACAAGGGAAATATGCATGAGAGATAAGAGGGAGAAAGAGAGAGAGAGAGAGAGAGAGAGAGAGAGAGAGAGAGAGAGGGGTGGGGGGGAGGGCATCAGAATTTTAGCCCCAGGGACAGTAAATGGCCTTCTCAGAGATTTGCTATGTGCTTGGTTCCTCTCGTGCTCTTCTCAGAGTATTAAGTACTTCAGTGGAGGGTTGCTAAGGCAGCATGATGCTCATTCAAATATTTGTTACTGCAAGGGTCAAAAAGTACACTTGTCTGAATGCATAAAGCCAACTAGTCATGGCATAGTATTTTGTAGAGTAGGCTTATGTTGACCCTGCATAATAAACAACAGGTTATTGCCATTGTTGATATGCTGCTAAACGGAATCTAAATCTTCATCTCCACAGTATTAAAATATTATAATCTATCATTATTATATTGGTACTAGGGCGGGGCGATATGTCTAAAGATCTTATGACATTTTTTCATATCAGTCGATAACAATGAAAGCGGATGTACAAACCCCAATTCCAAGAAAGTTGGAAAAAATGCACATAAAAGCAGAAAGCAGTGATTTGTAAATTATCTTTTACATATACTTAATTGAAAACAGTATAAAGAAAATATATTTTATGTTTAAACTGATCAACTTTATTTTTGTAAATATACGTTCATTCTGAATTTGATGCCTGCAACACGTTCTAAAAAAGTTGTGACAGGGGCAAAAAAAAAAAAGACTGGGATGTTCAAAAAACACCTGTTTGAAACATTGCACACGTAAAAAGGTGATGCTATCATGACTGGGTATAAAAGGATATCAAAAGACTCTTGATATCTGTACTCTTACAAGCGATACTATAACCTCTCTGCATTTGAATGGATCTCAATGGGAGTTGGGGTGGTGGGACTAGATTAAGCTGTAAATTACACGGGAATAGTATGGAACCCATGGTTGGCTAAATGGCTATAAGTCACCAAGGGTATGAGGTATCAAACGAGCCTCAAACCATCACTCTGCTGCCAGATATACAGTAAATATGGATGGATCACATTCAGGGTTGTTTCTCCTGACTCATTTTCCTATTGAATTCTATGGAAAATAAGTCAGGAGAAACAACCCTTCAAGTGATCCATCCATATCTACTGCATATCTGGCAGCAGAGTGATGGTTTGAGGCTCGTTTGATACATCAGACCCTTGATGACTTTCATTTCAGCATAAAGCTATTTTCCCCAGGGGGCTCATATCTTGGCGTAATAATGTGTATAAGCCACTTGAATCATTCCAGGCAGCATGTCTTTAGCATTATAAGAATGATAATGCGCTCATGATACAGTATCTTTGCGTGGTTTTGATTTCTTGTAAGGCATATACGGCTAGAAAACGCAGTGGCAATTCTTTGTTAATTTGTTATATCAGTTATACCGGTATCTTAGCTGGTGCTTGGGTGACTAGTACTTTGCCTTAAACTCAAATTCTGTGTGTGCTCTAACTCTAACAGATGGTACCATTTCAGATGGTGGAAAATATTTGTTGCATTACCTGTTTTTTTTCCCGCCACTGGTCTGCAGCATAATTAACAAAAAATGTTATTCTGTACCATGTCAGACTTTAAGAAGCCATATCGCTTCCATACACAGAATTTGTTTGGCCTTTCTTGTTGAGAATTTCTTAATAGTTGGCGCTTATGATGTGGACTTTCTTGTGGTCACTTGAGATTTTGTCTTTACACATTTTATTGTTGATTCAAGTTACAGAATTTGTGCGTATTTCTGAACTAGATTGTTGTTGCTTGGGTTTATTTGTGGTATGTTATTGGCTATTTGTGTAATATTTGTCTGCATGCCATGTGACCAGAACACTGTGTAATGTTAATTTTGACATAGAAAAATGGGCACAATTATTTATGTCGAAAATTAGGCTCAAGATTTTATCATCGTTTTGGGGCAAACTTCGCGATAGTTATTGATGTTGATGTAATGTACATCATTGTCTTTATCATACAACCCTGGGGAATCACTATGTGATAAACATATTGCATCACGTCTGATGACATGACAGATGGATATAAATGATTACGTTAAATGCTTTGAGTATATTTCAGCAATAAAGACACCACACTACACATACAATTTTATTTCAATCTTTATAAATGAGCACTGTGATATTGTGGGCTGTCTCACAATAGAACTACACATTGATTATCTGAAAGCAGAATAGGGACAATGGGATCAATATAGTCATCCAAAGTATTTGGTTTCATTAACAACAATAAACATTATCTATGATCTAGAATGGGTTGTGGTGAAGATACAGAAACTACAAGTTTCCCTTAACCATGGCGAGGTACATTACATCTTCAAACTAAATATTATTTCATATAGTTGACTTTATTGGTTCAGTTGAGTTTGAGAGATAACATACCTTACTAAAGGATACTACAGCAGTGCCACACTTGTGATTTGAACCCACATCAATTTGTGCTGTTATCCAAATGTTCCGCCTGCCCTGGACTTTGACTTCCATAAATGTAAGAATGAAACTTGGCTTAAAAGGCACTTGTGTGCAGATAAGGCATTACAAATGGGAAAGCAGTGGTTTAAGTGTTGATTTTGGCTCCACCACAGAGGAGGTAGTCAAGGAATTATCTTGGAATTACATCCTTCCGACCCAGACCTGGGATGTAATGTAATTTTAAAAATTACAATTCCAGCATCTTCTGAGGCTAAATTAAAATTACATGCGTATTTTCCTTCATTATAGAGAAGAGTGAAGTGATTACGGTTGCATTAAAAAGTAATGAACACAGCGATATAAACATGAATATTGTAATTGGCATTGTCACTCATCAATATGCTCTTTCGGCACATTGTGCGCCCACTGAATTGCGATAAGTATGACTCAAAAACAATTGCTTCATAAGGGACAAATTAAAACAGTCTGCTAAACCATAAATTGACTCTGACTCTAGTTGTCATCCGACACTGTCCAGCCTGAAGTCTTCGATAGTAATATGTCTGATATCCCCATGGGTTCTCACGTTATAGGTGTGTGCACACAATGCCTATGGATATGTTGTACTATTCCATTGGTAGCAAAAATGTAATTGAAAATGACTGAAACTCAAGCTCTTACTTAATTAGGTTTGGAAAGCCACTATTAGAGTGCAGTTAAGATAAGAGAGGCTGAAATGTTAAACCTTTAAACTGCTAATTGTCCAGAGCCTGCTCATAATTGTTTAGTGTGATTAACAAATGTGTACATTTCAAAAGAGAAGCGCTCATTGCGATCCCTGTTTATCAGATTATTTTATAGCATACATTCCTTGTTGAACAATGTATTATATTTCTGAATGCTTTATACTCTTCTCTGAGCTCTGAATCTGTTCCTCTGTTAATGAGCAGAACAGATTCCAATGGCATGTAAAAAGTCAGACCACGCTTATTATGAAACTTTAATCATAGGATTAATTCTCAACTAGAATGGGACCATTTGGTCTTTGCTCTAGAGAAGCCAACAAAGGTGATGCAGCTTTTCCCAGAATCGACACACAGCTGAAAGACACCAACCAGCCTTGTGGCAAACTGTTCCAGTCTCATTCTTTATAATGCTTAAAGTTTGTCGTATCTCCTTTTGATCTCTGATCAAACATGGTCTGATTTAGTTTTATCCTTGTATTTAGTTTTAAGCTGGATATTAGTTTAGCTAATTTCTTAATGCACTTTGAAAGAAAGATTATTTACTCTGTGATCTGGGCAAACATCATATTGTAAGGGAATTTTAGAGTGAGAGAGATTATAAACACGAAGGTTAAGAGGTGCAGACACCCCTTGTCAGAGGTATCATGTCGGGGTCACCAAACTGTAAAGATTTCAATTTTGTCGAGGGGAGGAAAACAAGTTTATCTGATTCCATTTATTTCAGAACCTGTAACATGGATATCTATGTGAATACGGGTTCACATATACGCACATTGGGCTTCATTCATGAAATGTGATCAGAAATGACATGACAAAATGTAGCCTCTGAAATACACAATGCAAACATAGCTAATAAATTACGATTGTAAAAAGCAAGCACAGACGATGCCTATTAATCAATTAATCAATCAGGCTATGAACTGGCTTAATTAGACTCGCAATTAATGCTCCCAGAACTATTTTTCTAAATTGATCAAATTGAAATGCTAACTTATATGACGTTAAATATGCTATTTTAAATATGCTAACACACATTTGACCAATGAACGAAATTAGCTTTAAATTGCCTTACATGTCTGTTGCCAGTGTTGCAATTGGTGACCTTGTGCTGTTGGAGGAGCTGGCTGAGAACCGAATGCATCTTTAGCATCGCGCAAAAGCTATTTGTTGGCTGAGAGTGATGTCGTTTCCGGGTTTTTTATGGAATTGCCAACCTGCCCAATGTTGGCGCTGTAACTGTAGACTATACTGCACAAACGTAACCTCAAGGCTCCATCCGAAGATACATTTGCCAAATATGAATAGAAAGGGCTGTCACATTTGTCATCTGTCATGCGAAATGTATTGCCCAACATCCTGGCCTGGTTGCCTGGTGGGACCATAGACCGGTGGGACCCACAACAGTTTCAATTTTTGGATCAGCTGAGTATTGAGTATGGAGTTGAGTATTGTCAGCATAACTATGGTATGAGAAGCCTTCTCGTTTGCAGAACGCTGCAGTGAGAGACGGCTGGCTTCTTGGTGTAGCTACGTCAAATTTACTGTGTCAGACTACCTCTGCACGCACAAAACGCCAACAAAATGACGAGATTAATACATTTATTATTTTGTTTATTTCCAGGCTGTGAGAAAGACAACAGCCTAGTGCTTGTTGGCAGATAGAGACAATAATGCACTCGTCCGATGCAGATAAGCTTGTGCTTTAACAGCTCATGTGACAAGAGATTTTGCATTTCCTGCATGTTATATCCTATCATGTCTTTTTACTTTACCATGCAGGCTATTTTACTATTTACTTTATGACACTGGAACGGACAATAATAAACTTTTTTCCCCTTGATTGAACATCTGCTCATAAAACTTTGATTTCAGTGTGTGTGGGTTTAGAGTAAGGTTCGGAGAGCCAGACGTGACCGATAAGGATTCTAAAAGCGTATCTCGAAAGAGACACCACAAAAGCGGAGGAGACCGCACCAGGGAGGAGATAAACAAAAGAACGGGAGCAAAACTTCCCTAGCACATGGCAAATCAAAGCAACCTCAAAAACAGAGGCGTATCTCGATAGACAGCTAGAATAAATAACAAAAGAACCTCAAACGCTAAATCATTTGGCGTAACAGGAGGTTGTAAACAAAAAGATAAACCCAAGAAAACTGGTGAAGGAAATAAATCAAACCTGTTACCTAAGCTCTTGTAGCAAAAGAGCTGAACACAAAAGGTAACAGGTGTAGAGATTTAGGATAAAGCAAAAGATTGGAAGGAAAAAAAATAACCCAATCTAATCCTAAATAATAACTGGACTTGCTGCATTTCTTATTTGTACAAACCAGAAATGCAGTGACCGAATTCCTATACCGTTTACCGACTTTGTTTGTCAACATAGCAAAGACAATAGCGAAGTGCAGGAAAACGGAAGTCCTGAGCTAGTTATAACCGGCAGGAAACTCAATACAGGTGTGAGGAATAATAGCCGGGCGAGATCCAAACACCGAAACGGAGGCGGAAAAAATCCGATAGAGCGTCCCAATGACGCCAAAAAGAAAACCGAACGCAGAAACAGCAGAGGCTGCTAATAACCATGACACAGTGTAAGAATAATAATTTCTTTTGCTTTTGCTGGGCCATTTTGATTTTGTATGGACCTTTAAATGGAAGTGACAACCCCCATATAAGGCAATTCATGGGCGTGGATTCATGCTAATCACAAAATAACGTGAACACACCTGTCATTTACATGTATGAACATGCGTATGTCAATACTAAATAATCTGCCTTTCCCACACCGTTTGATGAATCCGGCATACATTTTTCATACCAACATGTTTCATACATGTATGTGCATATTTAGGAACATTTCATGAATGAGGCCCATTGACTGGGGTGTGGTTATATGAAATAATTGGCGGCAAGACCCAGAGAGTGAGACAATCTACTGCTGCCAGGCATTCATCTAAGTGTTCTCTTGACACTAAGACCTTCTATCCTAGGAGGTAAACGTACTCCTCGTCCCAAAATCTTGCAGACACCATTTCTGCACCGTGAAGAAGCGACTTTAACCTGAAAAATATGTATATCCGAGTACCAAATCAGTTATCCCCAGGGAATCCTAACCAAGGTTACTCCATCTGGTTAGTTAGACTGTCTAAATATCCCGGACTATAACCCCTCTATTATTTTATTAAATAAAACTAGGGTCCATCTGGACACTGATTCTAACAGCTATCCCGGAGCGGCTGCACAACCGGCTAGTTAAACTATCAACATGCCCAGTGAGTAACTTCTTAATGGTGTTAACCAAAAACCGAATATGAGACCAATGCAGTGATTGGTTCTCGCAGAGATGCACACCTTAGTCAGCGTATAAGCGACCCACATACATTAGATGCACTGAAAAAGGGGGAACACTTTATTATGACATAATATGACAGTTGGTAAGAACTAAGGTATTCTCAATTATGGAAAAAGGTAGACATTTTATCTACAAGACAAGACAAATAATGCTATTTTATACATAGAGAAAAGACAGACTTTTAACAGACTACAACAAAGAAAAGGAACACAGAGAGAATAATGATGTATGCCCAAAATGCTCGTACGAGAAGACTATGGTACCAAGAGAACAGATTATCCCCCTTTGGACTTCCCTCTTCAATCTTGAGCTGACGTTCCACATTCCACAATTCCCTTTATTTGTCCAAATAAAGTCTGGCCAGGAAGAGGGCTGTAACACCCCACCACCAAGAGAGCCCCCCTTTCCTCCAGGAAGAGAGAAACTGTATAGTCTTTTCTATATGTATGAGCTTCAGGTGATGGGTAGTCATCCACTCAGAGATGTCAGCCAGACAAGCAGAGGAAGAGTTGAGTATTGTCAGCATAACTATGGTATGAGAAGCCATGTGAATTAATTACTGAACCAAAAGACTTAGTATAAATGGAGAACAGCAGAGGACCCAGTACAGATCCCTGCATGACTCCTGTAGACAGGGGATGGGGTGCAGAGACGGAACCCTTCCAAAAGACTTAGTAGGATCTATCAGTGAGATACGATACAAATAAAGAGGGCGGTACCAGAAATGCCCATCTTAGTGAGTGTTGAGATCAGGATTTTGTGGTTGACCATGTCGAACACCGCAGACAGGTCAAGTAGAAGAACAGGTCAAGTTTTAAGATAAGTTGTGTCCAGGATCATTTTTGGCATATTGCTATCTTGAGGCAGCAAAAAGCATTTGCGCTAAAACCACCACAAACCAGTCTTAAGTCATGTCGTTTCAATGTTATTTTAAAGGCACAATATTAGTGCGCCTACATAGGTGTGTACACCCTCCTGTCTGTTACACACAGGGGTGCACACAAGCATGCATACAAAATATCAAGATTACATTTTGAAATAAAAATTGTTAAACATTGTTTCTCCTGGAATAGACACACGTTGTCCCTGCAATCCCGGGCTTGTTTTAAGCTACCAGTAAAATGCGTTGGTCACATTTCCATAAGCAGGACATTATAAAACAAGAGAAAATATGTGCGAACTTGTGGGTTCTCAACCTGACAGTTTAGTGTATTTTGTGTCATCATCAAGGCAAAATAACGCTATTTATGTTAATAATCAATATGAGAATGCACGTAATATGAACTTTGGATGAAGCTTGAACTTCGCTTGTGAGAACATGAAATTGATGTTTGACAATGCTTCATTGTATAATGAAACTAAATTTCTTAAACAAGCAGGCTAATTTGGTGTTTTCTAAGGTGAGACGGAAGCCATATGGTAGCTTATTCTCAGCGGTTGCAGGTGCTTTTTAACAAAATTAAACTGCATATATATTTTTTTAATAACAGCACTGTTGTAAGCTAATGGAAAATAATTATATTTCTGGGAAACAGAAAATAGTTTGATTGGGTTATTGCATGTTACGCCCAAGACACACCTATAATTATTGAAGAGGCTAAGTTCTGCCCTTTTGAACCTTGCGCCTTACTTTGCACACAAAACATGCGCCCTCTAACTAGCAAAAGTGGAGTTGGAAATGCCCTAAATGCACTTGCGCCATGCGTTTTAGACAATGCACCAAGATCGTCAAGATAGAGTGTTTAATTGAATTTAAAAGTCAGTCCCTTCAACTAGAAGTGCACCACACCAAATTTTCAATCAATCTCACTGGTAGTAACGATAAAGACCTCTGGAAAGCATCCTAGTATAATAACACTAACTTTATGTATTCATCACTTTTTATGCAGGTGCAGAAAATGCTTAACAGACATTTTAAACTACAGTGAGACAATGTGATTCAAAAGCAGTGAAAAAAATTTAAAAGAAGCAATAATAAAAATAGCAATTAAAGACAAAGTATGAACAATAAAAGAACAATCATGGGAAAATGCTTCCACACAGATAAAATCAAACCTTTTAAAAATATCTCTTTCATAGAGTGTTACTGTTACAGGACCTAGGAGCCTTAACCGAAATGCACAATTGGAATTTAGCTGCGAAACAGGCAGGGCTTTGTTATAACATCTGGGAGGCCATTATATTCTGAACGGGGTTAAAACCTTAGTAAATTGAGGTAATTAAGGTCAAGACATGTAGTGCATTAGAAGTAATTAATAAAATGTATAATCTACACTAAATGCAAATGGACGGAAGTATAAAGATGCCAGGAGTATTGGAGTGGTGTGTTTGCTTATTATTCCTTGGTAGAGCCCTCACTGTCAAATTGAATCCCTGTTTAGCTGGGCGATCCAACAATTTATATCACTTAGAGATTCATGCAAAATGGCTGACCTATTTAATTTTAGGTTTAACTGACAGGCAAAGCTGCATAGCCTACCATCAGCATAAAAGTGAAGATAGATATGATTATTTATGATATGGCCAAGAGTAAGCAAATCAATTGAAAACAAAATTAGCCCAAAATAAATCCCAAATCTTTTTAGAAGCCATTCCCCAGGTCATACAAATTGGCACTGGTCAGATGAAAACTGCCATTGCCAATAAAAAAATTGCCATTGAGTGAGACATCCAAACTTAATAATAAACAGCACTGAACTGCTCCTTTACAGGGCTCTACAGAGAGGTCTCTTCCTTCAGAAATACAGAAACCGAATTCAACAACAAAATCTACATTACATATTTTGGGAATTTACATCTTAACGCTTGGTTTTATTAGAACTCTTATTGTTCACAAAACCATTACATTTTCTCTACCCCCAAGGGGAGTGTCTGACCATGCGCTCCACTCAAGCCAAAGTCTATGTTTTCCAACCCCTCATCCAAAATTATGTTGTTAAATGATGTTTGTTGGTGACGTCACATGGCGCTGTAATGGCGACATGTAGTCCAGCTGTCTCTCGTGTTCATGTTTGTTCATTTTAATGTGTTTTGTTGTGTCTGGCTTTTGTCTGTTTTTTCATGCACTGTGTGTCTGTGATGGGATGTGGAAGCGGGCTGGAGATTTTTCAGGGCACTCCTGCTGCTCGTTTTGATAATATTGACAAATTATATCTAGTCGATATAATTTTGTTTCAGGTCATCACCATGGAGCATATTCGCAACATATGCTCGGGAATGTCCGTTGGATCTGCAGACTGCAGCAACAAAGTTTACCATCGCTCTTCACCAGAGTTGAAGATTTTGGGACTGATCCGGGAGTGCAAGCAATCTTCAAAAGGCAACCAGGGATGGAGAACATAATGCGGGGGAGGAGTGAGGAGACGACTGGGAAGATTGACATAGTTCGGTGCTCCGTTTCGGCGGTGTACAGAGACCGCGGCGCTGCGTGTATGGAGGAGAGTCGTGGAGGCGGAGTGTGTTGGACTGCTTGGTGACACTGGACAGGCTATTTTTAATCATGGCTGTATTGCACTTTAATTCACTTAATTCACTTGATTGATGTAATGATGTCTGTGTTTGATATGTTTGTTTGTGTGTTGTGGGTCTGCCCCACTGTCTGTCTTTTTTGTTGTTGCTGGGGCTACAACTGAAGTTCCCTTGCGGGAAAATAAAAGCTATTCTGTTCTGTTCTATTCTATTCTATTACAACAGGTTAAATGTGAAATTTAAAATCAATTTAAGGAAAATAAATCTGATGGCAAACACAATTAAACCTTACCAAGCAGAAAATGAAAGAATATCAGGCAGAATCTGCCTGTAAATCAACTCAGGTGGTGGAGGAATCGGCTCTTTAGTAGGTGAAGGACATTCAAGATAAATTACTATTATGATTAAAGACATATTGATACAAAGTTACCTCCCAAATGACTACACAGCACACAGACATATTGCCAGTCAGCAGGGTTTTTCAAATGTGGCACTCTAATTCTATTTTAGTTGGAATTCGTTTTTTTAAAAATAATGTTTACAAATTCAGTAGTGTAATTGACTGTAAATAATGTATAAATGGTAGGACACAAAGAGGTGATTGGCTGACAGATGGCCAGAACATAAATAGATTTGTACAAACAAAAAATATGGTAAAGTACCCACAAATGATGCCAAATAATCACTGCAAACTTTTGGATTTTAATTGCTGAATTTAATTTCTGAATTACAAGTGATGAATCTGCTCTACAACTATATCGGACTCCACTTTTGTAATGTCCGAAAAGGAATTGATTGATCCAAAGCCTTAACCGTTTACAGGGGCACTTATTTGATTAGGTATTTGTTAGGTTCTGTGAACGCAGCTTTTCTTGTTTATGGCGTGCAAAAAAATTACATGAGGAGCAACAGCATGAACCACAACAGGCACATTGTCCTGCTATAGTATGAGAGACGTCCATTGGTGAGTAGGCTAACATTAAATTAGATTATTTAGTTTAACACAGTAGACCTAATGTTAGTGCTATATGTGTAGTAACATTGTATGTGTTGGCAATGACAATAACGTTAGGCCTAGGCTGTCGATAGCCTACCTGTTGATAGTATTGCTCATGTCAATGTATTCATGTTGGAGTTTGAGTGAGAGATTTTTTGTCATGTTGGCAATATGTGATGATGACAATAGGCTACTTTTATGTTTCATGTTAGGTCTAGATTGGACAATTGTATACATTTTTGAGTGTGTGGTGGAAGTTGCGTAGTGTGTTCGGTGTTCACGTGTTGTTGTTGTTGTTAGTAGCCTACTATAAATAGCTGGCTGACTGTTATAGTGTTATTGTACTCACTCTGTAAGTCATTTTGGATAAAAGTGCATTGCATTGACTGTAAGTCATTTTTAATAAAAGGGCATCGAATTTCAAAACGCTTGTAAATTCTAATCTAGTAGGAATCAGGATATATAGTAGGCTATGTCTGCATGCAGCTGTGCGTGGGCACGTGTTGTGTGATTGTGGAAATTTGAGAAGCAGCCCCACGCAACGATATAGCACCACCTAAGAGGGGATCGGTTGCGATAGCCCCACCTAGGAGAACTGGCACCAGCCGCCACTGGTAAGTGCATTTTGTTAGTGAGTGTGGCCATAAAAAATTCAATTAAAATGTATTTGCGTGGTTTAGCAAGTAAGCTAATACCTCAATGAATTATGCCTACATTTTATCATACTAAGACCTGGCAATTCACATAGAGGATATGAGTCTCTGGTCAAATCTGAAGAACCATGCTTTGCTACAATCTACAATAAACTGGACATTAAAAAAAAAAAAATCATAAATATATTTCTTTATGTTTTCACTGCAACATGTTTTTGTCATCCAAGACACTTGTATTATGTAAAAAAAAACAAAAAACATTTCTGCCGAGTCTCAGGAGTACACAGCATATCAATTGCAATATATCATACTACATGTGCACTGACTAGATAAACAACAGTATATATAGTAGTTATGGCTTTACCCATTATGCAGACATACTGTAAAACATTGCAATTATATTCTGGAGAATTTCTGAATTTTTCTATATTCTATCATCAAAATTAGCAGTCCTATTTACTTTTTATCTAATGATTGCAGGCTTGTTCAATTACAAAAAAGTCATTAGTCGATAGGGAGAGTCCAGCTATATCTAAACAGACAGCCAGCCAGCACTTCTTCTCACTCTGCAATCCACCATCTGAGCTGCACATTCATTGTGCCAGAGGACTATACAATTGGCACAGACAGATGTCAGGTATTCAATGACCAAAGAAGCCGTTATTGTGCTTACTGAAATCCTCCCTCTCTAGATGATGCTATTTCCATAATGTACCACTCCCAGACCAGGACTGTCACTGGCATGGTCAGGGATCTATCTGGACCAGAGGTTGCGTCACTGCAATACGAATAAGATAGTGGATCAAGACAATACCTCATGCTGGAGCCCCTGTCATACATTTCATAAATAGTGCAAATATATAAGCATGCAGTTTCACTTTTGACAATGTTGCCTGTGATTTAGAAAATCCTGTGAAAAGATCACTCAAACCTAATTAATATGTCAGTTGATAGCTCAGCTCTGACATCTGATACATATGATATAAATTAGGGATGCACCGAATCCCGAATCCACCAGTTAAGACTCGGCCGAACCCCAAACCGAATCCCGGAAGTAAAGGAGTAAAATCGACATCGTCCGCCTCAAATGGAATGTGAAGCGGCCGTTTTAAAATCATAAAACAGAGCTTAACTTAGCCTACATGACTGTCTTTTTAGTTGGATAGGCTACGCGGGCAATAGTTCTCAACATTAGGCTACTTAGGTTTATACGATATGCTTGTAAATAGGCTACTATAGGCTCACAATCACTGTTTTTGAGACATTGTCTGTTGTAGCCTAATGACAAATTTGCTTGCTAACATTATGCTAGTCTACTTTTTAGATTCAGCCAAACCATGAATAGAATCCAGAATCCCAGAAGTAAAAAGTGAAATAAATAAAACAAAGGTAACGCAAGTCCATAAGACACTTGTTTCCAGAGCCATGGCTCTGCGTGTTTCTATGCACGTGTTCTAAAAGAGTCCCTAGCAACCAAGTGATTCTGGCACGATCAGAACGTTAATAGCAATAGAATAAAAAATAACCAGGCATAACCACGTCCCCATCACATTAAATGACGGTAGTATACAATATAATATGGGCTGCGCTGTTGGTGCGAGGCAGCAGAGAGAGTGGGATTTCAACTAAATACAATGTATAGCATCAGCGCTCAAGCGCAATTCACAGAACGTAGGCTAGGCTACATTGAGATTGCCTAACTGCAACAAAGTAAAAAAAACATTTTTTTAAAAGATGGGACAGACACGTGTCTTCAATAACATGCATGCTTTATTATATCAAAACCGTAAATACAAGTAGCCTAGGCTATAAGGCACATTGTTAACTTTGTTAACTAGACTTTCCGGCTTTATTAGACTTTCCGGCTTGACTGGATGGTGAGGATATTCAGTTGTGTTCCTCGAAGGATTAAATTGATCTTTTATCTTTTTTTTACAGGTTTTCAAATGGCAAAAAAAGTATACAGGACTGGTGCCCAGGTGACAAAACAGCAAATTACATTTGTTCTTAAATATGTGACTGGGTGGAGGGGCACAGTATCGACTATGATGGTGTGAGTACTGCAGTCTATATTTGTGTTTTATGGTCTGCAGCTATGAAGAAAGTGGTTTCTACACTCTACACCAGTGACCGCTCATTTCATTCTGGGGCTTGAGTGAAGGACCACATTGAGCCTTTCACGTCCTCCTCAAGGGTTCACTATAGAGCAGACAGGGTGTCATTCACTAGTGTTGCTGTGCAGCATTCCTCATGGAGTCTGCAGTGGCTGGATAAGGAATAATAAGCTTTAGAAATCCTTAAAGGTCATTTATTACAAAGTTCTGTTTTTTGCCTCATCCACTCCAAAATACTACTGAGGAAGCTGAGAAGGGAATATGACAGAAAGAAAAAGAACAAAAAACTATACCAGGTATGTGTCAGTGGTACCTTCAGATATTACATGCTTTTGCATGTTTAGTTATAGGTGTGGGATAATAGAGAAGTGTGGGGCACTTGTGCTAATTACAGTAGGTGGTGGAGTAAGTAGACAGGAGAAAATGGAACACCGATGGGAACGTTCGGTTCCGGATGTCGTGATTTTATATCAGCGTAATCCGCGTTTTTTGCATTTGTTTATGTGCTAAAAGCGTGCTTTTGAGACCTGTTTCGCCATGCAATGGGAGTGAATGGAGAGAGAAAAAAACGCCATTCTCCATTGGCCAGTTCCTGCCCACTGGAGCAAGTCTGGAAGATAAGCGTGAATATTATGACTCATATCGGGGCCAGGTAGCTATACAACATTATGTTCTAACAAAGTTCAGTATGCCTTTAAGCAGAGTGTCATAGGGAGGAATTGTCTTTCTCTTTTTCTCTCTCATTCTCTGCTCCTTATTAAAGATTTGTCAACGTTTCCAGCGTAAACAGGGTATGACCACTGGGACATTGACATGGGAGTCTTCAGAGTCAGAGCACGGACGTTCCCCTTGGAGAGGTGTAATGTCAAACAGGATTACAGAGGACTCAGATAATCTTCTGTAAATGAGCATTCCCAGGACCTCCTTGAGTAGAAGCACCGATTCCTCAGAAAATGCTGCGTTGGAGAAGTGTTCATTTACTCAATGAACCAGTTTAAACATTTACACATCCTCACATCCCATGTCGCATTCCAAGCTGTTTGAGCATTTACACACAAATATTTGTTTATCCACTGGGAAGGGACGCAAAGTTGAGTTGAACCGTTAACGGAATGAAGGCCGGAGAGACAAGGTGTCTGAGATAGGAGGCTATGTGTCAGAGTAGGGAGGCAGCTCCATCCATCAATAGCTCCCTAAATAGGGAAAAAAGTGGTACATATGAAAACTTATATATTTAACATATTTATATGCAAATATAATGCAAAACATGTCACTTATAATGTATAATACATTTCAGAATATAGTGTGGTATTCAGTGCACTCCAAAAGTATTAGGAGAGTGACACATTTTATTTTGGTTTTGTACTCCAGCACATTGGATTTGAAATGGAACAGTGACTATGAGGTTAAAGTGCAGACTTTCAGCTTTAATTTGAGGGTTTTTACATCCGTATCAGGTGAACAGTGTAGCAATTGTATTTTTACACATAGTCCCCCCCCCGCCCCCCTCCCATTTAGGGCACCAAAAGTAATTGGACAAATTAACATAAACATAAATAAAGTCATTATATTTAATATTTGGTTGCATTTCCTTTTCATGCCATGGCTTCCTGATGTCTGTGACTCAACAACATCAAAAGACTATTGATATATTATTTTTAGGTACTCTTACAACTGATACTATAACCTCTCTGGCTAAATGGCTGTAAGTCATCAAGGGTATGAGGTATCAAACAAGCCTCAAACTATCACTCTGCTGCCAGATATGCAATAGATATGGATAGATCACTTTAAGGGTTGTTTTCCTGACTCATTTTCCTATTGAACTCCATGGAAAGGCGAGAGGAGAAATAACCCTTAATGTGATCCATCCATAGCTACTGCATATCTGGCAGCAGAGTGATGGTTTGAGGCTCGTTTGATACCTCAGACCCTCGATGATTTACAGCCATTTAGCCAACCATGTGTTCCATACTGTTCCAGTGTAATTTACACCAAAATATAGTCCCACCGGCCCCAATTCCCATAGAGATTCATTCAAATGCAGAGAGGTTATAGTATCGCTTGTAAGAGTACCTGGAAATACAATATCAATAATTTTTGATGTTGTTGGGTCCCAGACATCAGTAAGTCATGGCATGCAAACGATATGCAACCAAATATTAAATATGATGACTTTAAAGTTTAATGTTAATTTGTACAATTACTTTTGGTCCCCTAAAATGGGTGGGACTATGTGGAAAAGATGCTGCTACAATGCTACAAAAAGTGCTACAAGTGCTGCAATTGCTATGGATGTAAAAACCCTCAAATTAAAGCTGAAAGTCTGCACTTTAACCTCATAGTCACTGTGTCATTTCAAATCCAATGTGCTGGAGTACAGAGCCAAAACAACAAAAAATTTGTCACTGTTGGAGTGCACTGTATATGGTTGAATATGCTCAAATATTATATAATAATTAACTTATTATTTATGTCTAGAATATAATATTTTACTATACATTCCCTTATCTAAGGCATTCCATAAATGAAAGAATTACAACAGAAAACTGAGAAGTATATAGGTATAAACATATCGTTTTAACATGTATAATGTGAACCTCTAACATTATCTGATTAATTTTAAAAATATTTCAAAAGAAGTTATACATCATAAAACATATTATAAAGCAAACCTCATGAACCAGTATCTTACTAATACTCAATGTGGAGTTGTTTGAGAGAGAAAGAAATACGTACAATATAATCCAAAGGGGGCTTAACCAAAGCTCTTTGTCTGGGTGTACATTCTGTCAAATCTAAAAGCAACCACCCACACAAGGGGCATTGAGCTATGACTAAAATATGTAGAATAGAGTGTGAAGACACATGACTTAAAACATTACTAAACCCGCTCTTTGAGCTGCTGGCTGAAATAGAGCCTGTTTTTTTAGAGTAGGTGCTAGTTGAATCTAATAAAAAAGTGGGCTGACAGTCTGTTTTTGAATTGAACATTCAACATAGCAGCAGATCTTAGTTCTTTCACACCCTACAATTAACCTGACACACCTCACAATCAATGCAGCATTTAACACTGGGTTCTGCAGTGTGGTGGGTTTGTGAATGTGGCTGCGTTGCATTCACCACCATCAACACATGGCGGTCTCTCTAATGAGGTTAACCCCTCTGAGATATTCTATTGGCATAAATCATTTGTTGAGAAGGCAGAAGGCATCCAAAGGATGTCAATTCATTTTTCTAGAGAATTCAACTCCGAAAAAGCAATTTGTGCCTTTTGCAATCAGAAGTCTAACAAGCATTTCTGTTCATCACCGATCAAGCTTCATTATTCAAATTATTAGATAAAAAATTATCTAAAGCTAATTTTGACATTTTTGTCGAATGCGTTCATAGTTCGGACTGTTTTACTTATCATCATGTGCTACTTTGGAAGTCAAACATTTGAACAATTTCCACTCGGCCAGATCGAAGCACTTCCTGCATGCTCATTCTGGACTAATGAAGAGACAGGCATTTTTGGGAATAGCAATTTTTCAAACACAGTCCATTGCAGAAGGCTCAGTTCTCTGCCTGTGGAGTGATAAATAAGCATTTCACCTCTAATTCATGCAGCATTACTTGTTCCTTTACAAACAGCCTGTAATAATATAACACGTCACATTCCCACTTCCTGAATTAATACAGTGCAGTACGTTTAAAAATTGGCTAAATTTGCCTTGAGCACAGATAATACAAGAGATTAATGTATGAAAACTGCCCTAGTAGCACAAATGCTTCCAATATGCATTTCATTTAAATGCGTTAGATTGCACCTTCCTTTCTCAGATTGCTCTTTTCTAATGGTTCTTCACAGGGAAGAGAGCATTTCAAACACAAAAGGCTTTTAACAGTGTTTATTGATTATATGAATGGTGGTTTCTGTAAGTCTGTGGATAATGTAAAATCTTTTTGTTCTGAGTCAGGGTGGGTGAAACTGCACGTGTCTCTCTGTGGACCAGTGCAATGAACATGATAGATGTGGGATTGTTCGCCCCACAAACAGCACCAGGATTTTGGCAGTAAAGACAAAAGCAAAGAACGGTAGAAATGAATCAAAAGATAGAGACAAGCCCTCCAGCCCCAAAAGCAGGTGGGGATCTGCCTGCAAGACAGGAGGCAGTGGGGAGGCGATAGTGCAGCTGAAAGTACAGGGAAGGGTAGTACAGAGTGGAAGGGTAGCCTATACTGTACATGTTTATTTACAGTGATCTGGAAGAAAAAAAACACCCTCATTCAATTCTTTGTTTTTACACATCTGAATATGAATGACCCTCATCTAGTCCTCAACAAGCCCTAACAGTACATAAATCTAACCTCATGTGAAATCTAACACTAAATAATGACACAATTTAATAGTCATTATTCAGTCACGCAAAAATAAGCCAACATGCAGAAGGCATGTGTGGAAAAAGTAAATGCATTCTTACTGCTTCCATATGAATTAAAAAGGTAATTCGAACCAGGTGCTGGTGACAATGGGACCCTCGGTTTCTCATGTTTACGGGACCATCCCCAATTTGTGACCCTATACCTACTCCCATACTCTCCTTTCGTCAACCCAATTGAGGATTTTTGTTCAGCGTGGAGGAGGAAGGTGTACGATTGACATCCCCATTGAGCATGCCACTCTCCTTTGGGCCATGGGTGAGGCATATGACGACATCACACCAGCCCAATGTCAAGGATGGATTCGTCATGCTAAAAGATTTTGCCTCGGTGCATTGAGCCCAAGACAGGCTTGATGCACCAAATGTGTATTTTCATTCATCCTTCTTCATTCCTTCAATTTCTTACAGGGGAGACCCGGCACGAAAGACACACTTTTTGCGTTCGTCCGGTTTACTCGGAAGTCAATAGAGATAGAGAGGCCATATTTTCTGACAAACAACTTGTCTGTGTCCTTCACGAATAGCAATTGGAATTCTGTTACCAGCATAAATGAGTCGGATATAAATTGGCCGCAAACAGGATGAGTGCAATGTATCTTTCATCCTTGCTGTGCAGGACAAAAAAATACACTTAATCGGGACGAAAGAATCACATGACGAAAAGTGTGCTTTAGCTTTATTTCTGTCTTGTTGTTTTTTTATGCTCATTCCTGCGTCAAGAGCATAATGTTGCATAATTCATATAATTTTGCCTCAACATTAAACGGTCTGAAATGGATGACTTAATAGCAACTCACCTTTATTAGTAGCTACTAGACATCATTTATTGATGCTTATACCATGGCATTGTTGAATACTCGGTTCTGATGGGGTCAATACGCATTCCAAGGTTGTGCATTCATTTTCACTACGGCCTTTTAACAAAGTGTGTCTTTCGTCCCGCTCGTGTCTTGCTTGCATTCTACTTGGCTAGCAGCTAAGTCTCGCAAGCAGGACACTCGAAACCTATGCTGTCCTTTAGTCAACAGTTGTTTTCAGAAAATGATGCATGTTTGGAAAATTCTAAACATAAACACACTTATACAACACACTTATATTCTGGTTTCGATATTTTACTTACAGCGGTCAAAAATAACTTTGTTCTAGCACTCCGCCAAAACAGGACGCACATCACTGGTTTTTTGCAGAGTGAAAGGATTACACGTGTCACTTGCTGACTTTCCGTATTACACATTGGATGGATATTATGGGAATTATAGAAACTCACCACCTTTTTCAATTGTATGAATACAATACACATAAACCTAAAACCATTTGTTCACTGAACCAAATCACCATCAAAGTATTAGCATTTAAAAATGCAATACACCCATTACACTGTAGTGCAATACAATAGGAGGGTGCTATTAATAACCCAAAGCACTTAGGACCGATTGCCACAGCCACAGACTGTAAAATGCTTAAAATGCACCATTTATACATGCTAAGAAAATCATGTTCACGTATAGAAACAATAATATTTTTTTAAAACGTTGTACAAATGAGCATTTGCCATTTTCCCTTGCTTACTGTACTATATACAGTACCTGATGCACTTTCAGTTTAGAAGACACCTAATTTATTCTCCAAAGTCTCTCGTATAAATATGTGACGTGTTCTATCATAATCAGTCGGAAGTTGCTTTGGCCGTTTTCATATAAATGTTTATGACAAGAATACAATTTTTTTGCTGTTTTTGGGTTCATCTTATTTTAGTAGAACAATTTCTTGGCTTTCATAATTTGGATGTTTTTATGCAATTTTCAGAGTAAAAATATATTTTTGAAGCATTTAAACATAAGATGACAAGCAAAAGCAATCGTAATGTCAAATTCATTGTGAAAATATAGTTTTGAAGCTTTGCTTTCATTTAAGCAGTCCGGACTTTTGCAACATTTGGAGGCTAACGTTAGCCAGCTTAATGTAACAGTCAGATTTTGCAGGGACAAGTTAATAAAGGTTATTCGGTTTAATCTCATTATACTCGAAAAATGTCTTGGCTTTCATCATCTGCATGTCTTAAAGTCAAATTCAATCTGAAAATATAGTTTTGGTCATAACATGGCAATGACAAGCTAACACCAGAGTTTGTTAAGTTATGGGCCAGTTTTATCTTTTTGCCAAAGTCCCGTACAGTCAACATTTCCACAGCGACCACCTATCGCACTTAGGGCTAAAATACGTTGCTGCTGTTGTGTAAAAACACATGCGCTTTTGTACATTTAAAAAAAAACTTATTTAAATACATTAGGCTGCTTATGTTCTGGTTATTATGTATATACTGTATGTGACTATTCTGAGATAAATGTATTTTGAATGATACAAAATCTTCAAATCAAACTTTTAACCATGGATGTGCAGGGAATAATTTCTGAGATATTGAATTTTTAAATAAATAAATCTAGAAGAAACTAGGTGGAAATTGCCTCTGGATGGCCAAAATAAATAGAGTTTATAAGTGAATTTGTCAGCTATTGGATAAGCCATCCTGGTCATGAAAGAGTCTGACCCCCTACCCCTCCAAACTTCTAAACTTTACCTCACATCACCCAATCAGGGCACAGGTCTTCAATGCTTGGGGAGAAAGGTATTTATGGTGGAGCTGAAAGAAAAACTAGCTTTTATTGTTTTGTTGGCTAACTAAATTGGGGAATGTGGACTGGGGAAGTTCTGTATTCCTGGAGTCTACAGACAGACAAGTTGTCCCTTGGTTGTGTGAACTCGTGACCGCTGAGTTTTATAGCTGGCTTTCTTTTATTTTGTTCCTGTGCTGAAATTGGATTATTCTGGCAAGTTCAGGCTTATCTCTCTCTCTTTTCTGGTAATTTCAATTTAACATCTGTTTTAATGTCTTCCTTTTTGTAAATTATAAGCAGTGAGCCTACATTCATTAATGAATGTATGATTCCAATTCATTATTCTAATTGACGATCTAATTTTTCCTGTAATACAATTATTTAATCTAAAGACCTGATTTAGACTTTGTTTTGACTTGTTGGTTGATCCACCAGGTTACTTACTGTTCGACTGACCTATCAACAAATTCTGTGATTTAATTGATGATTGTCATTTTTAATAATAATTATTAAATTAAATCCATTAAATATGATTAAATGTATGGTTGAGTGAGGGATTTTAGCCCACGATACCACTTGTGTTCAGTATTCTGGGAATTTTAACAAGGGCATTGAGTGTTAGAACGACTGGATTCAGAAAACTATACACATTTTTTTTAAAAACCTCTCTTCCCCGACACATGACAATGGTAGCGTATGGAGAGAAAACAAACTACCATATAAGGATATTTGAGGCTGTTCACTGTTCACAAGCTTGTTAACGTGTGCAAGGTTTTAGGGTGATTTTTGATTTATGAACGGGTCATGTGTATAAACATTTATTTGTGCGTAAGGATATTTTATAAATCGCTCGTAGGAACATTTTAGAAAACGCTCACGTTTAGGATGAATTCCAAGATGATTTTATAAATGAGGCACCTGGTTCCTTGGTGACAGAGTGGACAAAGAGTAAAGACCTCAAGGTTCAGTCTCGCTTTAAAAGATATTTGAAATCATATGAATGTCATCCAGAGCTCAGACTATGAATTTTTACCCTTCCCTAACCACATGCCTCAAATTAGTAAACAAAGGTTACCATTAAACTTTAATGATGTACATAATGAATGTAATGTTAAACTTTCATGTGCATTCTGAATTGATTGGTCTCTTATATTATTGTATCTTTTTCTTGTATCTTCATAATGTAAAGGATGGTGGGGGGAGGTTTGGGTAAAATCTGCAGCTTTGCAGATGCACTGGAAAATATCCCTTATTTTTATAGCCCAATGTTGACAGTATGATAAATGCAATGAGGGAGGAGAGGCAATATATTATAAACATTACTTTTTGATGGGTATGGTATGGGGTGCAGCTTGTTAAGGTAAAATGAACCCTTGCAAATAACTTTATTAATGCAGAAATTCAACTAGATTCCAGCGAATGAAATTAAGATTGCTGTTAAGGTCAAAGTTTTTAAAAAGCTTTATTATTTTTCATTGTATTTGTGGAAGATACTATACATTAGACAGAAATAAGCATAGTCAAGGTTGTGAAGGGCTTCATCCTGTAAGGCTTACTCCAAAATTGCTTAGTCAGCGATGCACAAGCTATATATTTCATGTACATTCAGTTGTAAAAATACTCCTTACCACCAGGTGTACTCCTGAAAAGATCTACTGAATACAAATGACTCGCTTTCTCCTAACTGCACTTCAGTCCGTTATCTTAATATCTGAGCTAGTTAAATAACCAGGTCCCTGACCCAGATCGCTGGTTTGTAAGAAATTATTAATCGAAAATGAAGCTAGCTTCTCTGGATGTTAAACTGAGTGTTTTTGCCATTGATCTTGCACTGATTTCTCTCTCTCTCTCTCTCTCTCTCTCTCTCTCTCTCTCTCTCTCTCTCTCTCTCTCTCTCTCTCTCTCTCTCTCCTCCAGTACCTAGCATTTTTTTTTCCATTTAATTTAAGTCCTGCCATATTGTATTACACTATAGTATTTCTATATATCAGTGGTATACCCCAACCCTTTTTCTGGAGATTTACCATCCTGTAGGTTTTCACTCCAACCCTAATACAGCACACCTCATTGCTAGAGATCTGAGCTGCTAATTGGCAGAATAAGGTGTGCCAAATAGATTGCGACAGTCATGATATTTTTGTAGGCTAATTCAGAGGATTCTTCCTGTCATGGGTTCCCTCGCCGATTTCCAATGGGGTTTTAACATGGGGTTTTTGGATTTGCGCCGAATATAAGGTCTGTGGTTAATAAAAGCCTAAGAGAGCTTTCACGTTTTGTTAATAAAGATAATCTCCACAAATAAATGCACTCTTTGCGATTTTTGAACCACACACGCAATTAATATAAATGAAATATATCGTTATGCTAAAGTGAACTACATTAGGCTACTACAGCAATCGGTCGCATTCCGTAAATGTCACTCACCACCACTGAACACTGAACAGTTTTTGGAGCCTGCCGTCCTCCCGTGTCCAACTAGGCCCCAGCGCTTTGTAGCCTAGCTACCTCCTGGATCAAAGCAAAATACAGAGCTGCCTTCTTATAGGCCTACATATGCGGTTTAGGCTGGTCATTTCTGATGTCGCAGGTTGCGGTTTTTTTGGGTTGTTTAAAACAAAAACAAAAACTGGGAGCAACTATTGTTCGAAGACATTAGCAATTTAGCTATTCAATTTATCAATTTAGCTATTCCACCCCCTCCTGTCTACAATCGCCCTACTCTCCCGTTTGTTTGGGCGTGTTTCTGACGGGGAGGTTGACTAACTTTGTCTCCCGAGTCATGTTTGGCAATGCTAGGTTAGCTAGCTAGCAAGCTAACGATAGCTCATGGCAAACGATAGCTTATGGAATCCGCAATTGCCTAATGTAGCGTGTTTGCTCTGTCGTTTCAGGAGCATAGGCCTATGCACCACCACCCCTCGCACTCCATGATCAAGCGGATCAAGCTTTTTTTTGCGCCGATTTTGTTGTTTTTGATGTTTTTCATAAAATTAAACTGAATTTGCTTTGTTACTGTTTACATGTGTGGTGCAGTCACATATAAGTAAACATTAAGTTTGAATGATTTACTGAGCTGGTGTTATTTTTTTCAAACCACACACCGCATGTTGGCTATTTCAGCACCACGCGTTGTCCACCTACTTATTTTGATTCACTACTAGGAGTTCAGCGTCAGTGCAGCCCGTTGCCTGATTGTCTGTGCGTGTCATTCACTCTCAACATGGATAAAAGTACAATAAGCATTCTTCAGGTGTGGGTAGATTATCTATTCGGACATTATAGCCTATACGTGGGACTGTCGGTTCGATATTTTTTTCAAATCTCAAAATTATCTGGCGGGCCAAATATTATTGCTGGCGGGCCAACAATGGCCCGCGGGACGCCTGTTGCCGACCCCTGCTCTACGCTATCTGGCTGCAGAGGTAAGGGAGGCATTACAAGTGTAGAGGCTCTACACTATCAGGCTGCAGAGGTAAGGGAGGCATTATAAGTGTAGAGGCTCTTCGCTATCTGGCTGCAGAGGTAAGGGAGGCATTAGAAGTGTAGAGGCTCTACGCTATCTGGCTGCAGAGGTAAGGGAGGCATTAGAAGTGTAGAGGCTCTACGCTATCAGGCTGCAGAGGTAAGGGAGGCATTACAAGTGTAGAGGCTCTACGCTATCAGGCTGCAGAGGCTGCATTTTTTCACGTTCCATTCCGGGGTTTTGCTTCCCCTTGCTCGTTATTCATTTCACCAGTGCTTCTACCTGTGGGGTATTTAAGTTCCTCACTTCTGCTTCCCGGTGCTTCTTTGTCATTCATTTGTACATTGAGCCAGGTATAGCCAAGTTTAAGCAACCTCGTGATATTAACTTGTTTATGTTCACGAGGGACTTGCTTTTAGCTTCTTCAGGTATAGGATTTTGTTTCCTCCTGTTACCGTTCTGCGCTATTTATTCCCGTGCTGTTCTTTACGAGACAGTGTTTTCTTTTGGTGGTTTTGTTTTGTTTCACCTTCTATTGGACTTTGTAGAGTTACGTTCCGAAGGTGTTTTTTTTGCGTAATAATTACAGTAATAATACTATGGTTCCACCACCAGGGGAGGGAGTGTGTGTGTGTGTGTCGGGGTTATTGTAATCCTGCCAGCCCTGTGCAGGATTACAGACTGGTATAGCTAACATTACAATGAAAATATAATATAAAAGTCCAGGTAAAACAACAGAATCTTTTCTGTTGCAAAGTTGTGAGGGTTTTTTTAGGGCACTCCTGCTCCTCGTTTTTATAATATTGACGAATTGTCTAGCCACTATAATTTTGTTTGTGGTCGTCACCATGAAGACGCATTCGCATTATGCTTGGGAATGTCCATTGGATCTGCAGCCACAAAGTTTACCATTGCTCTTCACCAGAGTTGGAGACGTCGGGACTGATCCAGGACTACAGGCAATCTTCAAAAGACCACCAGAAAAGGAGAAGATAAGGCGTGGGAGGAGTGAGGTGGCGACTGGGAAGGCTGAGCTCCATTTCGACAGTGTACAGAGAATGCGACACTACATGTGTGTAGGCTATGGATTAAAGTCTTGTAGCCTTTGGAGGAAAGTCATGGAGGCGGAGTTTGTGTGTTGGACTGGTAGATGACATTGGACATCTCGGGACAGCGGGGGCTATTTTTAATCATGACGTTTGGCTGTATTATTTGATATGTTTGCTTGTGTGTTGTGGGTCTGCCTCACTGTCTATGTATTTTTTGTTGTTGCTGGTGGCTACAACTTAAGTTACCTATCGGGAAAATAAAAGTTATTCTATTCTATTCTATAACACTCAGTTGGTGGACTGTTAGTCTGAACCATGCATTATCTGGCTACAGCTGGTATGCATGGTAACTTATAGCCGCGTAGGCGGTTCGAGCTAACATGATCTATACGACATAAGGTTAGCAACGTTTTCCTTCTTCCAAGAACTAGCCGCCGAATAAAGTAACGTTATCAATAATAGCGACCTAGCTACTATTCATTATAGGTTACAGTTGTCTGGCAAGCAGAAGGTGTTGAAACTTTTGACCTACCTGTCCAGTAGATTAGCTCCCGACCATCTTGACACCTTCTGAAATGAGCACCTATGTTTACATCAGTTTTCGAGCGAGCTTTATCCAATTCCCTTATTTTTTCTTCTTCTTCCTGTGAAATAGTGCCGGTGTACGGAGTCGCTGTGAAATGTCTAGCTGGTGAACTAGCAAGGTCAATCTCACTGTTGATTGGTTTGCGATGTGAATCTCTTCGATTGGTTCTACGGACTATGGTTATAAGCCACTTTGTTTTGAAAACTTGTTTTGAAAACAAAATTTGGGCAGAATCACTGGTTTTAGAATACAGAATTTGAGAGTATGGTGCTGGATTTCTCTCACAACAGTTATTTCCATGATTCCTACCAACTAATGACCATTCCCCTATATTTAAAAAAATTAAAAAAAGAAACATACTCTAGCTTTAATGAAAAGCTAGCCACTGTATTCTTACACTGCAAGCTAGCCACTGTTTGCACTGTGCAGATAATGGTGGCTCAGGAGGACAACATGGAGAAATAAATGTTTCAATGACATTCAATTATGTTAACATTGTTGTAAGTACCCAAATAGATATATTAAAAAATATTATTTTACAATACATTTCTCTATTCTAAACAGACAGTGGCTCTTAAATCTTACTTTCACAATAACCATTTGCTTGCAGGTACATGCAAATTGCAGTCATTATAATTGTTGAAAGGCTCTTACAATCTCTCATGTTTGGTAACTGCTCATTAAGCCAGACAAGTAAACTAGAACACAGATCTCTGAACAGCAACAGGGCCTGGAGGTGCTTTATAAACTGTAATTCCTTCATATTTGATCCTTGTTGAATAGACCTCCTATTGGTCCTCTGCATTGTACACTGCCTGACTAAAAAAAAAAATCGCCGTTGCACCCGTCATGCATAGTGCCCACTGTACAAGCCTCTGGGGGCAGTGTTATGATCTGGGGTTGCTTCAATTAGTCAGGTCTAGGCTCAGCAACGTTATGCAGCAATAAAATTAAGTCAGCTGAGTACCTGAATGTACTGAATGACCAGGTTATCCCATCAATGGGCATATTCCAGGACGACATTGCCAAGATTCATCCGGCTCAAATTGTGAAAGAGTGTTTCAGGGAGCACGAGGAATCATTTTCACACATTAATTGGCCACCAGAGTCCTGACTTTAACCTCATTGAAAGTCTTTGGGATGTGCTGGAGAAGACTTTACAGAGTGGTTAGACTTTCCCGTCGTCAATACAAGATCTCGGCCAAAAAGAAATGCAACTCTGGATGGAAATAAATGTTGTGATGTTGCATACGATTGTCGAAACAATGCCACGACGAATGCGCACCGTAATCAAAGCTAAAGGCGGTCCAATGAAATATTAGTGTGCAACTTTTTTTTTAACTTTTGTTTGGTCAGGCAGTGTATACATATTTGCCCCTACTGTCAGGATTGTCACATACTGATCTCCCCTGTCTGTGTTCATGTTACATGACAAGCTTGCTGTTGATAGATGGCCTTGTAGCCTGTCCGCATGTGGCATGCAGCTCCAGCTTCTTCCAGTGTCTCCTGCTCTCCTCCAGTGGTTCTTAAATGAACACAGAAGTCCTTATGTATCACATACTTCACTAAATGGACGCCATTACCTCTTGCATGGTAGAGGGAGCACGGTTCATTTTGCCTAATGTTATGAAGATTACATTTTTAAGTATACACATTTGCTTTGCTATAAATCTCACTGTAGCCTGCCATTAACCCAAACTACAATACTCCACCACTTTAAGAAACAGATTTGTTCATTTCACTGTAAGACTGAAAAATGGATTATCAGTCATAAACCCTTGGAGGCGACTTCCTTGAGGGTGCCATAAAACAACTCACCAGGTGGCCTGAGAACCTTTTTCCTCTGACCTCTCATGGCCTCATAAAGGACAGCTGGAATTGACCCTACAACTGGACATTAGAAGGCATTCTGCAGGCAGTTTCGCAATGTTTGTTCCCAGGCCGTAAAAGACATGTGAACAAGCACCCAATGCTTTTGGAACATATTATGGACTGAAACAAAGCTGTATATGTATCATACATCATATGTATGTGCATGTAGATAATTGTGGATAATATGATGAATGTGGTGAACCGTGATTAATACTAATTGAAGTATGGGGTATGTGAAAGTATAGAAGGGGGAGGAATAAAGAATGTGAAAGAAAGGAGGATTGTATAAGTTATCAGGGATGCGCTTGTCCATATGAGTATGTGGAACATAGAGTGGCCATCACCATCACATAGAGTGGCCATCATCACACTTTTCAGCCTAAATTACGACTGAATACTCAGGGGGACAATTCTGACCAAGGACCAACTGATCAGTGGCCTGGTACAGCAAGTCTTTAGTGGCGTTCTCAAGTTGGGAAAGGCAGCCAAGTTCTGCTCGCAAAACGGGGTTCGTGGTGCATGGTTCTGGTGATTTGATGTGAAGAGAACCCTTGGACGTTCTAGGTCGGTTCTTGTCAAATTCGCCTTAAGGAGCCCTCTGAATGCACTCTGACCTGGGCTCGCAACTATCTATGTAAAAAATAAGGCATGTATTGTGTTGGCTAGACCCCCAACCTCTGTGTTCTCCAACGAACTGAGATTCAGCAATAATGCTGATTCCGGCAAGCATATATTGAGTAATGGTGGTACCCAAGGACAAGCTGAGTGTAACCACTCCAAGCTCCACGCATGATTAAAACCAAATTCTAAATTCCAGTTTTAAATGGAGTCAAATAAATGAGTAAATTAATTAGTGATATTTCACACCATAACTTTTACCTTTTCCCACAGCAATAGCGGAATACATCAGGCTTAAACCTTTGCTCTGAGCTATTCCCTCATTGGTCTAGCTGCGCGGGAGTTTTACATCACTATATGCTTTCAACGTTTTTTCTAAAGCCTGAATCATCAAAAGGCAAATAACAGCGTGTTAATGTTGTTCAAAAAAGTTCCAATCACTGGAAATATGTAAGCTGACAGCCCAATGAAAGGTGTAAGAGTTAAGTTGATATGAGGTCATAGTTTTAAAAAAAATTGAGGAAAGAAAACTTGATTAAAAAACATCTAGATATATAACAGCTCATGCTAATACTCCTGCAGTCAGTATGCCTAAATACAACAAACACACAAGAAAATAAAAGTGAAATTTCCCTCATGTGTGTGAAGCTGTAATTACAGTCATTATATATTCATTTGGGAAGCTATTTGGTGAATTTCAATGCCCAAGAGAAGTGCAAAATTAAGTTGGGATTTTACAAGATAGATCTTGAGTTTGACAATGCATTAATTTGGACAAACGGACATTACAGCTGCTTGTAAAAACCGATTATCATGTCAACCACAAGAAAAGACTGAACTTGCAAATCTGGTCAAGCCCTGAGACTAAGTTACTGGAGCAAATAAATGTGGAGCCTCCATTTAGCTCAGCTCAGCTGTAATCCATGCATACACAATTATGGGAAAGACAACTTAAAAGTGCAAATTGCAGTATAAAAATCACAGAGTAAATTCAAATTGAACTTCAAGCAAGAAGCACTGAGCATGCTAATGAGCCTATTCTCTTGGATTAATACACTGAGTAATTGCCGGACCTCTTCCTTTCTCTGGTGCCCTTTTTAATCAACAGTCAACTAATTACAAAATCCAGGGATCAAGAGGTAGAATTCCTTCATGTTGTTGTGTTCAACCTGACTGCATTTACATGATGGGAATTACTTCCTTTTCATTCTTCGTTCTAATATTGAGTCTAACCGTAAGCATCTTTGTCATAACCCAGTACTAGTAACAGCTACATGTTGCTTAAAACCATTGCCAAGGGCACATCTACTTGCAGATGCTATTGTCCAGGGTCATTAACAATGTTGGCTGCTGTATATTCATAAAACGGAACAAGTCTTATGCTGGCATAAATTATGCTTATGCTTCCAATGAGCCTTTTCCTAACCTCTGCTCTGCAATATTTCTCAAATGTAAAAATGTATTTTCCCATTAGCAGATGTTACAGGGGTTTGATATAAATCCCAAGACGATCGGCTCTAGATAATAGGGACACGAAAATATTCTACAGTGTTTGTGACCGCTTTTCTTAATTGCTGTTGTAGTCTTGCTTTATGTCCTTTCCAGTTCGGCTGCCCCATTTCTTTCCCAGTAGGCCACTGTCTCCTGTCTACCTGTGCCATACAGTATAATAGAAGTAATTGAAAACCTAATTGAGCTTGTAAGTCAATCTGAGACATGAAAAACCTATATGAATACAGGCCATGCATGGATTTGACATGTGACTAAGGCCTTCCCTTTCCTTTTTAATGACTCTATGTTTGTGTTTCTGTTGCTTGCACCTCTGAGAGCTACTATTTTGTATTCAACATTGGACTTCCCAAGAGAATGTATGGTGCTGGTTTACGGCTTTTCTTTGATCAAGCCACACTATTAATCATGATAATTAAGTACATCTTTTCCTTTCCAGGGCACTAGATTAGGAGCACTGCTTGTGGGCTTAAGGGTCTAGGGGGAGGATGGTATCACACTGTGAGGTCACAACCCTGCGGTGTAAAGGGTCTGACCTATGGGAGAGAAGTATTGTATGAAATCTGGGGAAGCGACAAGAATGCAAGGGGAAATCCCCTCCATTTTCAACCAGCACTCTTTACCTGATTCGATCTTACAGTAGACACATTTTGGTAACACTTTACATTAAGTTGCACCTGTGCCTGTGTAGTTCTGTTGTAACTAATTTGGTAACAAGAGGTTATTACTGAATAACTTCAATGTAGGTAACGTGGAACAACAGTTCGTAATTACAGCGGTATTCGTAATTACAAAATTATTTTATTTTATTTACATAGGCCACATATTCATCATACACAACAAATAAACCTTGCCTGTTAATTTCACCATGAGTCTTGATGATATGGAATGATTTAATTTTAGCAGGAGAGATGTAACAGGGCTGGCCTACGAACTGGCTACGTGGCCTGGAAATGTACCATACTGTAGGTTTTCATTTCAACCCTAATTTGGCACACCTGATTCTACTAATTAGCAGCTCAATCAGATCTCTAGCTGTTGAATGAGGTGTGCTTTGTTAGGGTTGGATTGTAAACATACAGGATGTTAGATCTCCAGAAACAAGGTTGGGCAGCCCTGGCCTAGATGAAGAGAGCTGTATTGTAATGACATCTGAAATGCATTTTTATTGTAATGACATTCAAATTGACAATTTGCGCATTAGGCTTTATATCGGCGTTATCAGCAAAGTTTTTAATGGCTAGCCATTGTCCCATAACAGAAGATTGTGTCCTCCGGAGGATTACAGGAACTATTGGCAAATATAGGCTAAATCATAGCTTGATCCAGGATAATTGCGAATAGTCTACATGTGTACCATTACACGGACCATCCAACGCACATCGCCAGGTATGTGGTCTTTGACTTTGACCGATGGACCATTTTATTATTATGCATTTTTTGATATAGTCTACACAATACTAATATTTCACATTGTATTTAATATTTGATATCACAACTTGATATGTTTAGTCATGCTTGTGCGCACTCCAGTGTGTAACAGACATGCGCTGTTAAAATAACATTTAAACAACTGCTAAATGATTTTGGACCAGGTTTGTGGTGGTTTTAGCGCAAGTCCTTTCTGCTGGCTCAGGATAGCAACACGCCAAAAATTATCCTGGCCACACCTCATCTTAAGACCAACCCGCCCATGCAGCTCACTTGCTATGGGCGCAAGATCATTTGGTATTTAAACGATGCGAGTGCTGGGTGCTATAATGAGCTCTGTGCCAGGTGTAAGATAGTAAAGACACTTGCGTTTGGGTTAGCGCCACTTAGCGCCGGGTGTAAGATACAGCCCTATATGTATATTTCTTACATAAGTGGTACTCCCCGTGTGAGGACTGTTAAGACGCACTTTTTATTTATCTATCCTCACTACTACCAAATTTATATGTAAACACTTTACATAAGTGGTACTCCACAGCAGGATATAGAGGCGTATTCCGCAAAAAGGGAAGTGAATAAGAGTATATCACAAAAGCTGCTTTTTACCTGTAGAATTGCTCCTTCTGGTGCTACTACAGTACATTACTATGACCCAGTCTAGAGTGAAAGTTTATGTTCACTGGGGAGCTGATTCAGATTCCAATACCGATAAGGGTGAACAACAATACATTACCCAGTAAAATAGTCAGTGTTAAATCAACTCTGACAGAGTACAATGATCCCTATTGGGCCCATATACAATGATCCCTATTGGGCCCATATGTACTCTGTTAGCGTTGAATTAACTCTGGACATTTTACTGTGTAGGATGATGATTCTGAATCTGAGTAGCAAGCTAATGCTACCTGCGTGCAGTTATGATGGGGTCCACAAGTGCACAATTAATGGCCTGTAACAATCTGTTCTGCAATGCAGTCAGTATTACCACTTATTGTTGTGCCTTTGAATGAGAAATAGCAAAGAGAGGAGAAATACAATTTGTCAATAAAATGATGTATAATACATCACAGATCAATATCTTAATCCTATAGACTCAAGTTTAAAATGACACACCCTTGATTCGTTGATTTCCCTTGAAAGTTTGCAGCAACTTTTACGAGTTATTGTAGCGATTTTGTATCTTAGACCAGAGGTGAGCCACAAGGGCCACATCCGTTTCTGGTTTTCATGTCAACTTCTGGCCTTAAAGGTATACTACTCGTTCTTTGTTTACGTTAAAATTTTCTCCCCAAAAAACATTGTATGTGTCTTTGTGGTCTAATAAGCATGTTGAATGTATTTCTTACCTCATAAGTCATTCACTAAGTGTTTTTTTGTTCATGTTTTGAATGCTACATGGTTGACATCCTGCCATTTTTAAAGCCAGAGACAACTAAAATTGTATGAATGGGCGGTTCCTGCTCATTTGATTGACATGGACAGGCAATGTGGGCAGGCTTCCAGGTAAACTCTTATTTTAGCGAAACATACCTCACACAAATATATTTGTTTATTGTTGACAAGAGTCTATTTATCATGTTGTTTGACCAAACCTTGATCATGAAAATGGAGACTATGTTACATGCTCAAAGCATATAAGTTAGTAATTTTAGCTATTGCTCTCTAAATTTGACCACTGTTCATTTTCATAAAATAATTAAAAATCATAATTTTGTAATTCTGCTCGGTTCATTCTGTAGCCATCATCATCCAGTGGTCGCGGCCCCAGAGTAAGGGCAGTCGTGTTCGTGGTGGGCGAGGCAGGACCAGGGGAAGAGGACAGCTTGATCAGAGTGACCGTGATATAATCGACAGACTCCGGGAAGAGAAACATTGCCGTCTGTACTGCTGCACTTTATCACAAAATGCAAAAAATACAATCAAATCATAAATAAATATTTTCCCAAAATAAATCAGAGATACCCTCAATTAAAAAATTTAACAGACATCCAGGAACTCCCCATCCTGTTCGGAGAGAAGAGGACGTGCTGTGACCGGAAAGCACAATATATAGCTGCCTGCCATCGTCTTAGGGACAGTAAGTGACAGAGATCATTATAAACCAATTAAAAAAACATGGTAACACTTTACAATAAGGGAACACACCTCATGCCTGAATTAATGCATGACTCATCATGATTTCATCATGATTTAATGCATGAATTAATGCATGATGTATCATGAACTCTGTGCGGTTCAATATTAATAAATGATCAAGGCATTATTAGTTCATGTGATTACTGTACACTTAATGTATCATCAATTAATGAACATTAACTCATAGTTAAGTCATACATTAAGTAACATGTCATCAAAGTAGCTGCAAACCAGTTAGGTAGACAAAAGCTTCTCAGACCATCAGTGGTGGATTTATCTATATCGGGGCCGCTAAAACTCAGAAAAAACGCTGACAAAGCTGTTCGCTTAAAAAAAAATTCTGCCAGTGTGGCTTCTAAGCCCCATCTATCATTTACCTGTGAAAATGGTGACAGTAATATCAAATGCTTTATGTTATTTTAATTTATCTTAGAAAGTGCATAATTAGTATTTATAGTCTATATTTGCCAATATTCAGTCATTCAGACTATGCTTCTGGGCAAACCCTATAGTAGGCCCATCTCTAATGTGTCATAAAAAAATCACGTTTAATAGACTTGATGGTGATCTTTGTAAATAATATGGAGTCAATGTGTGTGGATTATGACAGCCATTCATGTTTTAGAGAACACTTTGTACTTATTTTTCAATTATATAGTTACCAATACTCAAGGTTAATATATACGCTATTTGTTGGAAAAATTGGGTCGGGGTTGAGTGTGATACCCCAAAAATATCAAGTGGCAGTTCTGAGAGCACAAACAACCGTGTTAATGAGAGAGGTCAGAGAAGAATGGCCAGACACATTCAAGCTAACAGAAAGGCCAAAAAAATTAAAATTAACAACAGTGGTGAGCAGAAGGGCATCACTGAATGCACATGTTGAACCCTGAAAGGGATGGGCTGCAGCAACAGAACATTAGATAGTACTAGGTTGGTATTCCTAATACAGTGGATACTGAGTGTAAATTGTAAGTTCACCATTTATCATTAAATTTCATCATTATTTCACACATGCAATCACCATTACTTCCTAAGTACTTGACTGACTTGTGTCCCTCTAAGTAAAGTCATGGCATGATACTAATTTGTAAATGATTACTTAATGTAGATTGATAGGAGGCAAGCATTTGTTAACCATGAGTTCATCATTACTTAATTATGAGTTCAATGAATTGTGACCCTTCAAGTAAAGTCACACACAATTCTTCATATAGTAATGATTACCCCATCATCACATCACTATTACTTAATAAATAGCTCAATGATTTCTGCACCCTTGAAAACATAATATTAAAATAAACCAGTCAAAAGTCATCCAAATAGAACATCAATGTTTTATTAATTATACACGTGGAACACAATTTATTAAGACATTCAAAAGGACCTCAATCCCATTTCCTCTCAGTCGCCATATCTGATTTTTATAAATCCCCTTAGCCCTCTCTATATTTTGTGTATGTCCCACTGTTAGGATCAATAAAGCTCCTGCTGTGGTTAATAATGAAATGTGTGTATCCAGCAGTGGCAACGCCACTGATCACTTATTGTTGTGGTCCCCCGACGAACGTGTCTTCAAAATTTGGGAGCAGTCTTCACCAGTCTCAGAACTGGCCATTTCCTCTGATACCTCAAAATCCCAAAAACCCATTTCCGCCTCCTCCATGTTCTGCCATATCTCCCACGACCCTACTGTTAAAAGAAGATCATTTACAAATTAAAACTAGAATGGCACTCAGATAGACACCAAAAAAAGTGGGCAATACACTGAACTCTATGATATTGAACGGACTCAACTGCTTGCTTCTATTGCCGAAGTTACAGCAACCAATATGGCTTCCAGTGCACTGCACCTCTCAATTTCCGCTTGGGCTATAATTTAGAAACCCCTGCCTTTTTCTACCAAAACTAAAAGGTTAACAGTCATATATTAAAACTAGTTATATCCGCAATACATATAAGAATAATAATCAATGCGTGATTATAGTTGACGCGATACAAAGATAGTTGTTGTTTTACTCATCGGAGATTACTCTGGTTGGTCTTCTTGAACACGTGATGATGACTAGCTGACAGAAATCAGTATGAAAAGGTTGAACTACATGTAGGTTTATTACGACATCACGTAAAGTAGTTGAATCTAATTCAGTTCAATATTTCTATATATATATATATAATTTAAAAAAAAAAAAATATATATATATATATATATGTCTGGTGGCAACTGAAGGATAACTAAGTTAGGCTACTGTACATGCTCCTCGCAAAATCAAATTATTTAAATAAGTCCAGTCCTGAGCTCACATGACAGGGTAACGTTAGATATACAAATTTTACTCCGAAAAGGACATTTCTAAGGGAATTATGCAATTTAACATTTGCCTAACTAGCTACTGTAACAGTTAGCAGCAATATGCAAATCCCTGTGTGTTCTAATACTAATGCCACTGAACAAGCCTAAATAAATTTGACATTGGCAAGCCAGCAAGCAAAATTACAAGTGATAGTAGGCCTCATAGCAGCTAGCTTGCTAGCTATTTGTGTCTGAGATTGATTCGCTGCTACGTCGATCTTTTTTGCAAACATAGCCAACATTGAACGCATTTACAATGAGCTAACTAGCTACATAAACTACTTACCGGAATTTAAGTAACATTCATTTAGTTTTTTCACTTAGCTTAGCAACTAAAGTTACATAACGTATGCTTAGAATGACGCGCATCTGCCCGGCGCTAGCCGGTTTTAAAGTTGGTTTTCGTTGGATAGTCGCAATCATAACGGGTTGTAAGTAGTAGTACTGGGCCATGACAACATAGCCATAATCTAAAAAGAAAAGGGAAACTTCATTTCGTCTGTCTGATAATGACCCGTTTCAGTGTAAAAACTCCACTGACTTCCATTCATTCAAAGAGCGCCTGTTGTCTGTCTAATTACGGTTGTGGTTTTTGTATACGGAAAGCTAAAGGCGACAAAAGTCACAAACAGGTTATCTGGATTGTAAAAAATAAAAACGCTTTTAATAATTTCCTTAGCCTCCAATCAGTAGATAGTAGATTCACTTCCTATTTTTATTTTTCCTATTTTCACGGTCCTAGCATGCGTGTAATTGTAGGCTAGATTAATCATTATTGTACCCGTTCCCTAATCAGAGTCATATGTTGAGTAAGTCATATGTTGACCAACCAGAGTCTTTTGTTGGCTGTACAATAAGTAAAACATCAATACTATATGTTTGTTATTGTGTCAAGTAAAATCACAGATTGATTATTCTGTATTATGGTATAACTTGGTTGAAAATATGACTAAAGCATCATAGTTTTAGTAGAAACATATTAGAAGTAGGCGTAGGGTTCACCCAGCAGCTTATTAGTCTGAATGATTGAATATTGCAAATAGGCTAATATTATAAATAAATGACAAATCATACATTTCCTAAGATAAATTAAATTAAAATAACATAAAACATGTGATATTGTAAGCCACACAGATCCTGTCTCCTTATATGCACAAGCAATGGGGGGGGTTGTTATAAAAATGGGTGATTTATAAAAATCTGAATTTCTGTTGTTTTAAAAGCGAACAGCTTTGTCAGCACACTGTCAGGAAGAGTTTTGGGGGCCCCAAAATGGATAAATCCACCACTGATGGTCTGAGAAGCTTTTGTCTACCTAACTGGTTTGCAGCTACTTTGATGACATGTTACTTAATGTATGACTTAACTGTGAGTTAATGTTCATTAACTGATGATACATTAAGTGTACAGTAATCACATGAACTAATAATGCCTTGATCATTTATTAATATTGAACCGCACAGAGTTCATGATACATCATGCATTAATTCATGCATTAAATCATTATGAAATCATGATGAGTCATGCATTAATTCAGGCATGAGGTGTGTTCCCTTATTGTAAAGTGTTACCAAAAACATTTATATTTATTATATTCACTTTATAAGATCATATGTGTCATTCTCATCATTATTATCATTTCTATTGATAATTATTATTTTTAATTGTAGCTACTTTATTATGGTTACTGTTAATTTGTTTCTAGTCTTTGCTGTTTTGTATTGTTCTGTGTTAGTGGTATGTCTTCGACTGTTTTAATGCAGTGTGCTTTGGCAACACAGATGCAATGTCTTGTCATGCCAATAAAGCAAATTGAATTGAATTGAGTCCACGGTCAGGGAAAATATGTGTGAAACGTCACCACAATGCTCGTGCGTCGTCTTGCGTGTCTGAGAAAAACATGTGATAAGCAATTTTCGGGGCGCCTTTTTCTCCTACGTGCTCTATATCGCCATCTGGTGTTCTGAAACTACATAGTATACCTTTAATTACTTAATTGGCCCTAACAGTTACACCATCTGACATTTTAGATACATTTATTGATGTGCATGAATGAAAGCCAAAGTGTTCTTGTGTCCCTATATGAAACATTTTACTGTGATCTAATCTACAAGTGAACCAGTGTTGGTGTATACAGCCAATTAACTCATTTAACCAGGGTAAAACCTGCATACACACCGGTCCTCCAAGAATGGACTAGTCCACTTCTGTTATAGATCGTGCTGGCGTCAACTGAATGGTCATTATAATGACAAACTACTCTAATATATGGGTGAGGGTGCCATGCTTAGGTGTTTCTCTTTTTTTACTGAAATAAGGATTTGGTTGGCAGGCTAGCTTGTCAAGAAATAAGTGGTTGGAGATTTTTGTGCTACTGTTATGCAATGTTACGAGTTTTGTTGCAGTTGAGGTTGCATTTTCACAGCTTATGCAGTTATATGTCATCAAATGAATTAGTATTCAGGAAAGTAAAGTAAGCACTTACTACCACCGTGTCAACAGCAGGCAATATGCTCTCCATGGTGCACCTGAAAAGATTGCCACCACTGCTATAGAAATTCAGTTTTAAGTACACACAAATTATTGCATTTGAGCCTGCGTGGCAAACTGCCAATAGACCACAGCTGGTCATCATTCATCTTGCCCCCAGAGAGTCGGCAAAAGCTTTACACGCCACTGTCATCATGTTTTATTTATTCTACAGTAGCAGATCTACCTGCGCGTGTTGACACAAGGCTTTGCATCAAATGGCTGCTAAACAAAGGCTGTATTTGGTGACGCTTCTCTCCATAGATAACAGGAAGCAGAAGGCTGCACACTACTTATTGGGAGATGGTGAAATATGATGTATAGCCTGGATCTGTGCAGTCATGCAGAAGCACTTCATAAAGTTAGCAGGTGGAGCAGGGGGTATGCATAATGTTTTGCTGAAGTTATTTTTAAAAGGCCACATTACATTTACACACATGAGTTGGCTGTATTTCGTTGTAGGCTTCATTATCCACAGTAATTCTAAAACAAATTTGAAACTAGAAGTGTACATCCTGAGCCTCTGGTCTATTCGTTCCCGCGAACCGTCCTGTAGACTTGGAGCTTTCTACTGTGACGTGGCGTGAGCCTCTGCAGCAGGAAAATGTTTGTAAATTGGCACCGCATTAAATATAAAGAAGGTCTGAGAGCAAGTGTCAGATCTGCCAAGCGTATAATGAGTGGCCCAGGCTTCCACTCCCCCACTTCAACGAGCCCAGCAAATCAGAGAACCTCACCTTCAGCCTGCTCCTGTGACCGCATTACTCTGCTGCCGACTAAACCCTGTGTGACAAGAGACACAATCCCCACAAGAACTGCAACTTTGACATGAGCGTATGTCACGTGGAAAGAGGTATAGATACTTACTGTGAGAAATTATTCAAACTTAATTATTTGTGTGGCAGACACCCCCATCCATTTCCTCCTGTGCTCGTTTGTAAGACCAGAAAGTGTAAATTTGAGGAATGGGGAGTGTAAAAATAAAAATATTAATTTAGAGAAAAATATACAAATTGACAGATTCAAAGAAATAGTGAGTGAAAATAAACACTGAACACATAAACCATTCAAGTTAAAATAAATAATTTCCTCTATGCCTTCCTTCTAAGAGTATCTACACTTAACTATTTATGATATCCCTTTGGACGAGTTTAACAGGGTGGGAAAGCAGGGATGCTTAGAAAAGCATCTTTTGACCAGATGGGAATACTATTTATTCCTAAACCAGACAATAACTGAGAACAATTTAAGCTTAATAGTTGTTGTTATATTCCATTTAGAGAACCAATGTGTGTATGGTACACAGAAAAATGTAAAAATCTGTCATGGAAGGAATGCTGAATTAGAAGAAAAATCATTGCTTGTCACATGATCTGAACAAATGATATTCAGTTCCTTTTTTTTGGACTTTCTGGCTGATGTTTAAATGTGTTGACATTAGATGGGCAGAGGCTCTGGTTGTGTAATCTCTAAGCGAGTCTGAAAAATAAAGCGATTAAAAAAGAAACTAGAATGGCACTCAGAGAGATGCAGACTCAGAGTGGGGAAAGCACTGAATTCCATGATATTAAACAGATTTAACGGCTTGCTTCTATTGCCAAAGTTACAGCAACCAATATGACACTGCCTCTCAATTTCCCCTTAGGCTATAATGGAGAAACTCCTACATTTTTATACCAAACTAAGGGGTTTACAGTCATATTTTAAACCCAGTTATACCCACAATATATAGCCTATAAGAATAAGAATCTGACTTTACTTGACACGATTCGATAACGAAGGTATAGTCGTGTTGTTATACTCATCGGAGATTCAACACTAGACTCTGGTTGGTCATATTGAACATGTGACGAGCACGCAAGTTGGTATGCTGAAATATACGTAGTTGGGTGATTCTTCAATTCGGGGCACTTTTGACTTTTGGAATTTAAAAAAAATAATATTCTTTAAACTCTGTTTTTTCTATTTCAAAATGTTTATTAATTGGTCTGGAACAAAGATCTTAGCATAGCTTTGATTGTACTTCATTAATTTTGATATTATGATGCTTTTTTCAAAGTTCTCACAGCAAAATGTCATTACCATCACAAAAACAAAACACTGATTTTAATACAAAATGACACGTGATGGCAATGACAATTTTCAGTTTTGGAGGGAAAAGTTAGCTAGGTTTTGGACTTGCTGAGCTAACTGGTTAGCTAGCATACAATGTACTCTGAATATATGTAAATAAAGTGAAATTTACTATTACTGAATTAAAATACTCAAATAGTAACTTGTTTGGTAATGACGCCTAATAAACATACTCTCAGATCAGGATGTATAAAACTTCAAATTACTTACATATGTGGGCATCAAAAAATCAGGCTTCTGCCTCATGTCTCTGAATGTTCCTCTGGTACATCTAATTTGCATGCAACAATGTAAGTAACTGTTTGTAAAAACTTTATTGCTCTCTAAAATGTTGGGCGTGATGGTAATGACAGATGTATAAGGGACAGCAATATTTAACTATAAAAAAATTGCAAATTGAACAAATATAAACTATATGAATTTGAAAAATGTATTTTAAGTTGTTATGAGGAAATGCAAAGTAAAGTTTTACTGAATTTAACACTTTTTATTACTTTATTATAGAGAGGATGTCAAAAAGTCTGGGTTGGGGACAAGCCCAAAACAGTGAAATTCTGGCACATTTGAATTTTCAACACATCGAAAAAGTATTAAAATGTCATCATTGAGACACAATTATTTTTTTCATAGCTACTACAACCTAACCCTAACAAATACAATAATTGTTTTTTATAAAAAAATATTTTTTCTTGAAAATCTACCCTGGGGACAGAAAAACTCCCTTAATTGAAGAATCACCCAGTTACGCTTATCTTTCTGTTAGCTAACGTTAGGTAGGCTATATTTTGTGTATTACCACACAATTAAAATAAATAAATAAATAAATCAACATCACCAGATGTTATACCTACAGCTCTGTGCTCATTACATGTGCAGGGCTCAGGATTTTGAAATAATGTTATTTTCAAGATTATCTGAATGAGATGGAGCCTGTCTAGATAGATAGATAGATAGATAGATAGATAGAACCAGGAATATGCCTCTCAAGAAGGTGAAGTTCCATGCTCTGCCTGAAATAAAAAATCTGGGGACCAGGGGATCCCCCAAAAAGATTGCATCCCGTGTGTCATCTGCTACAGATGGTTTCATAAGTCGTGTGCTGGTAATAATGGGACCATAGATGATGACGCCAAATTCAATTGCAAAAACAGCCTTTTCTACGGGATGGGCAGATATTGATGTGAATGAGGTCTTATGGGGTGTAATATACGGCGACGAAAAAAATCCTCAAAATACCACAACTCCTTTTTAAACAATGCAAAGGCCAATCTGGCAACCAAAACTGCAGGCACAGAAACAAAAGGCAGAAGATGGACCGCACCCAGACTCCTCAGTCTTTCAGCTGGCCTGAGGACCAGGCTTTTAGGCCATATGCAGCAGCTGTAAGTATAACCAGCTACAGTTCGGCTTAGTGGTGCTCATTTTAATTTCCTGTCATTTGTGGCTTTTGACCAAGCCAAACTTCAAATTAATAAAACAAAAGTTTTTTGTTATTAATATGCTCTATGACAAGCCTTGACAAATTCTGCAAGTGTTGCTCTCGCCCTCCTGTGCCCTCCTGTGTCAAAAGGTAAAACATCAATTCATGTCCTTGTCCAGCCGTCAACCTATTTGCAAAGTTTCAGCCAAATCGGATCAGAACTGTAGGCGCTACAGCTGTTACAGACAGTCAGACAGACAGACATATGGACGCTAGTGACTGCAATACCCCCACTCGCAGCACTATGCATGTGCGGGTGTAATCATGATGTCTAAATAGAAAGATATAGTATATGCCTGTTAAGTCTGCCCATAAAAAGGATGCACTTTTGATATTATCAAGCACAAGAAAGAAGTCTGAACGTTCTGCCACTGAGGATATACATAGGAAGAGTTAGAAAGAGAATAAAAGAAAACCCATGATCTTATCAAATCGGAATTGTGTACACAGTTCCTAGGGGGATATTGTTTTGTTTCTCTGAAAAGGTTAAAGTTTTTCTGTCTCATCCGCTAATAGCGGATATTGAATTGTATTTGCATTATATCATTATCAAAAACCACGCTCATTAATTCTGTTATTCATGTGGTCTAACAGGAAATTCCTGTGCAGGACCATCAACCCCAAGGAAGTATAAGAGCTGCTCTAAAAGGTAACAGCTACCTATGTACTTGTTCATTAGCTTTCAAACTCCAGTAGCAATTCCAGTCTCTGATTTGTCGGGCATATATAGGCTATCAGCTTATCTACATTGTATAAATAGCTTTTTATACAACTAGAACTGTGGCGGCAACATGATTCTGCTTTGCTGAAGTTGGTATTTTGATTAGCTAGAACAATTTTCCGACTGGATATAGCCTGTTAATGACACGCTCCCTGTTGTTTATTGTTTATTTAACTAAATATATAGCAAATAGCTATCAACTGAGTAATGTTTTGTTTACATTTTAGGCATTTAGGAGATGCTGTTATCCAGAGCAACTTGCACAGCTTACTCAGAGTCCATTTATACGGCTGTATATTGCGCTGAAGCAATTCAGCAATTCAGATTTTCAATGATAGACACTTTTAAACATAGCTCAATCTTGACATTACCCAATCACTATTGAACTTTGAAAATGTGTTGTTTTGTGAAGTCAAGGTCAATAACTGTGCAACCTTTTCATGTTTCATATTAGTTACAATCCATAGTCTTGCACCTTGTAGCTTGTGAGCAGAAGCAAATTTTAACCTGCTAAAGAATTTAATATTGAACTAAAAAAAATACTGTGTGGCTCTTCCAGAAATACCATTTCATTGCGTAATATACTGCATAACTCCAATTTCTCAAGAAAGTCTCAAAACGAGATGATTTGGAGATCTTGGGAACTGCTCTTTGTAAATCCCTGTAAATCTGGCACTGCTAGGAAATGGAAGCCTGATCAGAAATAGAAGGCAACTCAAATGGAGGAATGCTCCAAAATCTGCTTGCAAAATGTGGACACTTAATCCCCTAACTCCAACAAACATTTCTGAGCTAGGCTTTTTCTGAGAACATGTTTAGTACAAGCCAAAATTAAAAGGCAGACACTAAGATTTGCTAATACTGAAAGAAACATACGGTTTGATTTACTAAGACTTTTAGCATGTGCAAAACCTTTTAGCACACACAAAACCAATAACATGACAAATTATTGTTCATGGTTTTTGTTTTGCACCATCATCGGTTGTGTTGTAAGTTTTGCGTGTGCTAAAAGCATTTGCACCCACTAAGGTTCTTAGTAAATCAGGCCCAGGGGCCAGTTGTTCAAAGGTAATCTGATCGGATTTTGGTGATCGGATTGGATCAAATCTTGAAAATTGGTTGTTCAAAAGGGAAAGAAGGATTCTGAAATCGGATTAGATCACGTAATCCAATCCTAGTTTAAATCTGGATCAAACCTTCAGTTTGTGTTGTTCAAAACTTTCCTGTGGGATTTGGATAACTTTGATCCAAAAAAACAGGATTATCCTGATCCCAACAGGGGGTAGGATTTCAGGGTGGATTTCAGGGAGAAAATGTAGTAAAACTTTAAAATTGGTCAAATAATACAACATTTGTATCATTTAGTGTATATACTTTTATTTATATTTTGCACTTGACTTGTGTAACTGTTACAGTAATAAAGTAGATAAAGTAGACAGACTACCAATTAAGCCTTTCAGTATAGTAAAGTAAAAATAAAATAAAAATGATCCCCCAAACAGATTCCAATAACAAACAAAAATAATATATTACATTTTTCTGTCATCATCACTGTATATTCATTTCAAAGAAACAATCATCAGAGATGAACCTGTCAAAAATAATTTCTAACAATTGCATCCCTCACTACACGTCCAGTCAGTCCCTCATTCTGACTGAACGGCAGAGGTTGGTCTGGTTCTTCATCAGGCTCAGGTGCATCATCAACATTATCACAGAGAGGGACATTGCGCCTTATTTGTTGTGGCTCAGGGGTCATAAAATAAATTATAAATGGAAGTGGATGTTTATGTTATTTTTGTATTTTGTCTCAAAATAAGAAACACTTAAAATGACCATGTTGGCTCTTCTACCTGTTCTTCTTTACATAGCTGGTAGTCCACATTGTGATATGTTGTCCCGTTTAGAGTACTAGTAATCCGGATTTGGTAATCTTGAAAACTGTGTATCTGGATCAGGGTGATCCAATCCAATGTTGCTTTGAAAAACCGGCATGAAACTAAGACGGATTACCTGATCCTGGATAGCATAAAATGGGATTTCCAAATCCGGATAATTTTGATCCAGATTAAATTTTTTGAACAACTGGCCCCATAGTGCTGTATAATGTATTTGCCCAGTCTCTATAATATTGCAATGTATTCATGGAATCATGCTACACAGTAAGAATAAGAATCATTCATTGTTAAGAAAATGAATACAATATAAAATAATCAGATGATGTGCATTATAAATTAGTATTCAATATATTTATAAAACAAATCAAAACAGCAGACATTAATCATGGCTAGCCCTTGTCAATACTCAGCCATTAGTCCTCCAAGAAACAATACGCTGTTGTTGAAAAGTGTGTCGGTGTATTACAATGTATTATTTTAACCACACAAGGTAAAAAGCAATATTATGTGAGTACCAGCACTTTATTATTGCTGCTTTAAGAGGCAAACAGAAAGCAATAAGTTTTCATGGTAAACCATGTATAAACCACTGTAAAATCATATTGAATGAATCATAAGCATTGAAGGGGAAAGGGAACTGCAGCATTTTTAAGGAATGTGAAAACCTCTGCCAGTCAGCATTCTGGGAGCAAGTACAGAAAGTGATTTTGAAATGGGAGTATGAAATACGCATAATTTCTCTTTAGCTTCCCAGGGGGCTGGAGAGGCAGGAGCCACACAATGGTAATTAATTAATAGTTTCATGGTAACTAATCATGCATTTCCCACCCCCCATTGTCTATCTCTATTATATGCCACGTGCTGAGCCTGCGTGGATGTGTTAGCCCAGACTTGCCCTGAAAAGAAAGCAGCTCTGTTTATTGAGCATAATAACCAAACATCAGCTTGGAGCAGTTCTTCAGATAGCAGCAGGACTATGGAGACAGCCAGGAAAGTGAGTTAGTGGAGGTGGCGCAGAGTTAAAGACTGGTGACTGAAAGGTTAAGCAGGGACGTGCAGTGAATTGAAGACACCAGCTGCCTGCACAGGAGGGTTTCCTTTACCTCTCCTTCCCCCCCCTAAACCAAGACCCAAATTTAGTTCTGTTGCATAGATGTGACAAACACCTGCTTCATGGGCTCAGGATATATAGGCCACTCCGCCTTTTTATTACCTGCAGTGTAAAGTTAGCGAGAATAAGCAGTTGCCCAGCAGAGGACTAATCAGATACCAACAAAGAGAACAGCCCTATTTCACCATTCTAAACAAACCGGCCGTCAACTTGAAAGACTTTACAAGAAAACTCACCTCACCGTCCACGCAGAAGCCTACAAGCACCACCTCTCCTCCTACCGTGATGCACTTCAAGCTGCCAAATCTGCCCACTACTCCTCTCTCATCAATAGCACCAACCCCAACCCCCGTACCCTCTTCTCCACTGTCAAGTACCTTCTCCAGCCCCCGGACAGCAGCCCACCCTCCTCCACTGACCTCTGTAACTCCTTCCTTCTCACCTTCAACAGCAAAATCTCCAAAATCAATACCTCCCTGGCTGCCTCCATCTTGGACCCCTCTGCCCCTCCCCCCCCCTCTGTCACTCTCCCCATCCCCACCCACCCACTGATAGCCTTCTCTCCCGTCACCCCCTCCCTCATCTCTGACATCATTACCGCCTCCAAGACCACCACATGCTCCCTGGATCCGCTCCCCACCATCTTAACTAAGGCCTGCCTCCCTGTTCTCCTCCCCCACCTCTCCACCCTCTACAATCAGTCACTGTCCCTCGGCCATGTTCCCTCTGCTTTCAAACTTGCCTCCGTTACCCCCATCCTTAAAAAACCCACCCTTGACCCAGCCAACCTCTCCAACTACCGTCCCATATCAAATCTCCCGTTTTTATCTAAAACCCTTGAACGTCTGGTCGCTGCCCAACTTCACTCCCACCTACAGTCCAACCTCCTCTACGAACTCCTCCAGTCTGGCTTCCGCCCCCTCCACAGCACTGAAACAGCCCTGGTTAAAGTAATCAACGACCTCCTCATCTCTGCAGACTCCGGTGCCCTCAGCATCCTGTTGTTACTAGACCTCAGCGCAGCCTTTGACACGGTCAACCATTCCATCCTCCTTCAAAGGCTGCGCCAACTGGGTGTTGAGGGCATCGCACTGGACTGGTTTACCTCCTACCTCACCAACAGACAACAGTTCATCTCTCTCTCCGGCCACACCTCCACCCTCTCCCCTGTCACGCAGGGTGTCCCCCAGGGCTCTGTCCTAGGTCCCCTTCTCTTCATCTGCTACATCTTTCCCCTTGGTTACATCATCCGTAACTTCAACCTTGACTTTCACCTCTATGCTGACGACACCCAACTGTACCTCACCACCAAATCCGTTCACCACCCACCCCTCACCCACATTGAAAACTGCATCTCCGCAATAAAAACCTGGTTAACTCACAACTTTCTCCAACTCAACCCCGATAAGACTGAACTCCTCCTCATCGGCACAAAATCCACTCTCCTAAAAACCGGACCCATCTCACTCACTGTTGATAGCTCCACCATCACCCCCTCCCCCATGGCACGGAACCTTGGTTTCATTCTGGACCCTACCCTCTCTTTCGAGCCCCACATCAACTCTGTCATCAAAATTTCATACTTCCACCTCCGTAACATTGCAAAAATCAGACACTGCCTCACCCCCTCTGCTGCTGAAACCCTCATTCATGCTTTCATCTCCTCCCGTCTGGATTATTGCAACTCCCTCCTTACCGGCATCACCTCTCGCTCCCTCCATAGACTCCAGATGGTTCAAAACTCAGCTGCCCGCCTCCTCACCCACACCCGATCCCGTGACCATATCACCCCTGTCCTCATTAATTTCCACTGGCTCCCCATCAAATTCCGCATTACCTTTAAAGTACTCCTCCTCACTTACAAAGCTCTCCACTCCCTGGCCCCCCCCTATCTGTCCGATCTCCTGATCCTTCACCACCCCACCCGAGCCCTCCGATCTGCTCACACTCTCACCCTCACCGTCCCCCCATCCAGACTGAAAACCTACGGTGACCGAGCATTTTCACGCACAGCACCCCGCCTCTGGAACTCACTCCCCCAGCTCATCAGAGACTCACCCACAGTACAAATTTTCAAATCCCGGTTAAAAACACATCTCTTCTCCCAGGCCTACAACCTCCCCTACCCCTAACCATGCACTTCATCCCCTGACCCCCCCCCCCCCTCCCCATTTGTCATCTCCTGCATCCACTCACTACTGCTGTTACTGTTGTACTGTTGTCACCTGCCTCTACTGTTGTCCCCCCTACCTTTGATGCTGTTACGACCTGTTTTCATGTTTTGTTATGTTCCAGTCCCCCACTGCTACTGCCCATATGTTGTTGCTATGTTATGTGTTATTACGTGAAATGTGTTCATTATGTGTTTTTGTTTTGTTTCTTTTGTTTTTGTTTTTTGTTTTTTTGTACCTATGTAATTGCGTCTTTGGGTTCCTGAAAAGCGCTATATAAATAAAATGTATTATTATTATTATTATAAAGTGATGCTGAAGTATTTTTTTTTCAAGAAACTCATTCTTGTGCAAACGATGTAAAGTGTTGGAAGGCACAGTGGGGATACTTTCTTTCCATGTTACAAACCTCTTATCAGGTGTCGCTGTTTTTTTCAATAAGTTTCAAGGTGATGTTCAGCAAACTTTTGCATCTGATGATGGCAGATGGATTATTGTCATTCTTGATGATGCAATGTTCATTACAGGCAATGTATATGGGCACAATTCAAGATCTCAGAATATGATTTTGTTTCAGGTGATTTTAATGTAACTATTGAGGATGCCATTGCTGGACATCCTCCCAAATTTACTTGTGAGAAACTCTATGTAATAGATGCATGCTGTTTCTTCCATTCCGATGTAAAAGAATACTTCTGGTCTAATAATAGTCACTTTAAAATCAAGGATTGATTACTGGCTGTTACCACAGGTCCCGATAGCACACATATAATATTTACATTAATTATTCTCCATTGTCTGATCATGAAATTATCTCTGTCTGTTTGAAAGGAAATTTTAAAAGTGATAGGGAATTACAAGGTTACTGGGAAATTTACAATAACCTCTGAGGTGCAGTGTTTTCCATAAATGTATTAAAATGTGGCAGCCCTTCCGGGGGAGCATGTCCCCGGACCCCCCTAGACAGTTTGGGGTCCACCCACCACAGCTTCAAAAATTCCTGTGGAAAACACTGGACTGATGAAGTTTTCATTGAACTTGTAGGCCTAACTGCTTGCTCTACCATTCTAAACAATAAAGGCATGACATGCAGTAAAAGATGGGGTTTTAAGTACAAAAGAAGGTGTTTTGTGATAAAAAAGAGCAAAGAACTGAAATCGTAAGACTAGATTCAGCTGTAAATTACGCTGGTACAGTATGGAACACATGACTGGCGAAATGGCTGTACGTCATCAAGGGTCTAAGGTATCAAACGAGCCCCAAACCATCACTCTGCGGCCAGATATGGAGTAGATGTGGATGGATCCCTTTAAGGGTTGTTTCTCCTGACTTTTTTCCCCATAGAGTTCTATAGGAAAATGAGTCAGGAGAAATAACCCTTGCAGTGATCCATCCACATCTACTCCATATCTGGCAACAGAGTGATGGTTTGGGGCTCGTTCGATAGCTCAGACCCTTGATGACTTACAGCCATTTAGCCAGCCATGTGTTCCATACTGTACCAGTGTAATTTACATCTGAATCTAGTCTCACCCCCCAATTTCCATAGAGATCAGTTCAAATGCAGAAATATATATTTAAATATATATGGGTCCATATAATAAAATGAATAAAATATTGTGTGTACATTATAAAGCATATGCACATTCATACTCCAAGGAAAATTTCATCTAGCATTCAGTATGTACAGTACATTTGAATGAGTATTTTCCATTCACTGAGCGACAAGTGTTAGCCAGGGAGATACTATGCCATACAGTGTATATTATGTACAATAGGATTCCAATAAATTAATATTCCAGCATCAGGAAAATGCTGGTAAATGTTGAAGCTTCTGGGTAAATCAAACATAAAATATGATTGAGCCACCTATGAATGCTTACACAACAGTATGTGAAATGCACTCAAAATGTGTCATGGTATTTTGGTAACTATGGTATCTTCTGTTGTGATCCCCTTCAAAAATCCATGCAAGCAGGCAAGGATTTTCTCTAGCCTTGCTGACGAGTTAGTAAATTAGTAAAAACTTGCAAAAATAACATGAAACAACTATTACGCGTTGGCGAGCGAATGTACATTTAACGTTGCTTGCGTAAAACTCAACTGATAAAACTAGAAATTTTGTTATGCCCGCCTGTAATTTATTGTTCAAAGCATCCAGTAAGACATGGCAAACACCGTTGCTAAGGCTGTAATGTCCTATATTAGATAAAAGAGTTGTCAATGAAACCAATTAAATTAACCGGAATGCATGATACAGGTTTGGACAGCATAAGGTTGGGGGGGAATACCGCTGAATGTCAGAGTCGGAGAGCTCATCAGTAGAGACCTCCATCAAACTGGAACACTCATCAGCCAAAGAGTCCTTCTCCAAACTCTCACCACCAACCCCGGAACCCGAGACGGGCTCCTCCCGACCGGGCGAAGAGGCAACCTCCTCCAGTTCAAAGTCGGAATCGGAATCGTTAACACGTTCCTCGGACAAACAGGAAAAAGTGAGGTGACCCTGAGAGGTACATAAGGGACCCCAATGACTAATGATGAGCTTATCCCCTCCCCACCTAATTTGGGGATTATGCTTATTTTGCCAATTGTGACCCAAAACCAGAGGACAAATGGGGGAATCGACCAACAGAAACTGAATGCTCTCAGTACGAGTCTGCTGAAGAGTCGACATAGTGAGAAGAGTAGTAATCTCCGTAATGGAGCCTGAACCTAACGGACGACTATCGAAAGCGGTAATCAAACGAGATTGATCAAGGTGCTGGACTGGTATATATTTTTTTTTAGCCCACCGGGCATCAATAAAACTCTCCCCGGCCCCAGAATCTATAAAGGCGTCAACCAGAAGGGAGTGCTCTCCCTACTCCGGCCCACGAGGCCTGGAGTTGCCCATCTCTGGTTTACAGGCTACCGGCATATGCCATGTAAAACTATCTTTCAGCACCATGGCATTGTCCACTAGCCATATCACCCCCACACACATTTTTACCCTCTTTTTTGAAATGTTGAGGGTTATGCAGACATTTATAATAAACCAATAAAAAATTTTTACCTAAATAAAAAATCTAGGTTTTTGCTGCAAGAACTGAGAATGTGATTAATAGGCGTACATTATATAGCCTAAGTAAATGTTATGGCATAAATACAATATCTCCATGAAGACACATCAGCAAATACGCTAGCCTACCGTTGTGAAATGAGGGACGTTTAGCCGTAGGCTACGAGTTGGTATGAAAAGCGAAGGTATCTAATATACTTGCTACTTGCTCTAAGAATTCCAGCTGGTTTTGTAATTATAGCAGGGTTATATTTCTGCAGAATGCGATATCCTGGAATAACAAAACTATGGGTTTGCGTTCATTATTAGGCTACCCCCCCTATCCATGGTTGCCCCCTAGTGGTAGCCTCGTAATTGACGTCACAATTATAGTTGCCTATTCTTTTCTCTGAAATTAATTTACAACTTTAAAAAAAAACTGACATTTTGCCTCATTAGTATTAAGTTTCTCAAGATTATTCCACACGTTGCTTGACATGATTTTGCTCTCCACATTTGGAGCAGGTACAGTATATTGAACTTATACCGAGTTGTCAATAAGCAGTCATGAGTATGCTTAATTAGTACATTAGACCAAATATAATGAAAGAGTTATTTATCTGCATTACCCATGTTAAATTTCCTGGTTGGGAGCAGGAAGGAATTGTGATGGGAAATACTGGGATCCCAGGAACTGGGATTAATCACTGGTGCTTGCACAGCGTTCATTTTGCCTGTTTATCCTGCAATTGGCTACTTTGATGAGACTACTTTGATCAGATATTGTTATTGAAAAACGGACAAATAGGAGACAAATACAAAAATAACCTGAGTTTTGGGGCTTTATTGTGCGTGATGTTGTAATTGAATTCTGTGTGTTTACATGAGGTCAGAGGGTACAGAACTTTCTAAAGGCTGAGAGTCCGTATAAAACCCTGAAAAGTGTAGAAAACTCTCCATGCTGTATAGGTATGGGGCATGCCCCACCAAGCTGTAACTTAGCGGATGGCATATCTGCCATTCCAATTTTGCATGCATGTCTCCACTGTATTATACATGTTTTCACAGCTCACAGCCCTCTGTACATATTGGACTACAGCAGAGCTGCAAGGCTGCAAAGGTAGACATATTTAAAGTGTCGAATGGGTTGAGTATTGGATTCTGGAGGTGTGGTTACAGTAATTGTGCAGGAATAGGTTGGCCTGGGGTGGTGGCGCCCAATGTGTGATCTTTTCATGAGGCCCAAAATCCCCGGCGGCGCCCCTGTGTGTGTATGGATAATTAGTAAAATATGAAGAATATTATGAATCCATCTGTGGGCAAGTGTATCAAGCAGATACTATTGCGCTCAGTCACTCAAATACTTTTTTTGATGTTCCTTCCATGTATACTTTCCTTCCTTTTTGTGTCTTAGGAGTACAATTAGTAACATGAGGGTCACAATTAACCACTAATCGGGTGATTGTGCCAATCCTGTGCATGTGGGAACTCCACAAGGATATTGATTGTAATGCAAGTTTAAATCCCTGTGGGTCACATGCTTTAGAAAAAAATGGTGACCGTAGTTCTAACATATTTACTGAGGACTGAGTTGTTAGTTGTTCATCTGTTACGGTTGAAGGTTGTATGTTTGCTGTTTCCTATCTTCACTCGCTGGTAATATATTACTACAATATTGCATTTCTAGCTAGTGAAGCTCTGACAATGGTCATTTTGCTATTGCCTTTGCTATTGCCTTCTGTACAAGTTACAATTAGCTTTCTTTAATTCCTATAAGATACAGTATATGTTCGATATAGAAATATGTTCTTCTTTATCATGTTTTTTATTATTATCTGGATGTTTGTGTGTTACAGGTTATAGGCAAGTCTCTCAAGTATCGCTTCCCAATTTTATATTCTCAAGCTGAGCCGATTTTTGTATTGCAGGTCGATTTGAGAATGTAACCCCTGCAGCTGGTGAGTGATTCCTGTTGTTCAATCTGATGGGTTTTATTTCCAAGCATAGTGCAGAGACTGACCTAGTATATATTATGAATGACCTCATAAAGTAAGGATCTCTTACAATACAATTCTTACACATTTCTTTGGATCTTATTGCCATATTTGATCCTGTAAACCACCTGAACAGTAAGTCTGGGGGCATTTTCAAACCTAGTCCACTTGCTGTGATTAATATTCTGGTCAAATTTCTTATCTTTTTTCCCAATTAGAGTTTTTTGTTTCAGGCTAGGAGAAGTCTTCTGAAACTGAATTTATTTTTAAATGAACTCAGGTTTAATTGCTTAATTCACTTTCTGATACATGCAGACCAGAATTATGCTCCTTTGGTTTCACATTTCAACTTTTTAATTGTACCCAGGTTGTGTGCCATTCACGAGCAGCAGAAGCGCCCTGAGAAATATACAGATTTGTATTTTCCCCAAGTATGTGCTGCACTCTTGCTTTTCCTATGCTAGGAACATCGCAAATGAATACAGCAGAAATGGAATATATTCTGAGTGTTATGCATATATCTGTTGAACGCGCCATTCTTTTCCAAATTATTTACGAGTCGTATCTGGAGAACCTACAAAAGCAGAAGTGGAAAAAAATACATATTGCACAATTCTTTGGTGAACTGATAAAGAAATTGCACTGACGTACTCCCCCCAGCAAAACATGTAACGGACATGTAGCATATAATCAAACAAATCAAATGAACTCTATGGTGGTGGATTAGATTGCGGACGGTGGGCAGCGCCACCAACTATCATTGACATCATGCATGTCAATTTCTTTTAATATGTAATTTTGTCCGGATCCACAAAAATAGGTCCGGCACAAATTAAGCACTGAAGGCAAGTAGGCAATGCAAAGTCTGTTTAGCCAATCATGTGTAAGGGGAATGATTAATTGGCTAGACGAAGAGAGGTTTGGCTAGGGCACTACTGTTACTTTGATAAGCCCATGGAAGCTTTAATGGTCACAGTGAGTAAGAATAATGTTTTTTTTTTTAACATTGTCTCATATGCGGGAGAGCACCATCTATTGCCCCATAACTGCAATACAAGAACCCCCCTACTGGCCCGCCAACACCATTTAACAATTATGTCACTTGTGACTCATCCAATAACCAGCCAAGCCCAACATCTGTTAACTGCAGCTCTTTAACATGAGAAGAGTGGTAGAGCTGCTGGCAAATAACAGGCGCTAGTTCATAACTATCAACAGCTTTAAATCTGTCACAGCTGTAGTCCCTCAGAGCTCAGCTCTTATTTATACGCTACCTCTAGGGCAAATCATATGAATCTATGGATTTAGCTTCCATTACTATGCAGACAATACACAGATTTATGTTAGCTGTAAATCTCTCACCAGTCCCCCGGCCTCTAAAATTGTTGATTGTCTGCATAAGATTAAATGTGAATGTGACAAAACTTTTTGAGAATTAACTGTGAAATATCAGAGGTTTGGCTAGTTGGGTCTTAGCCCCAGCTAGCCAAAGCTGTTTTAGCCTTGACATTTTCATTTTTAAGGCTATGGCCATGTTAGGCTAGGGGAAGGGTGGGGAAAGGTGGAGAGGCGAGAAAAGGAGAGAACAGAAAATGTCCAAGAGTAAACAAGCAAACCAGTTCCATCTTCCCTGCCAGATGGCTGGAGAAGGGGAAGGCTGAGGAAAGGGCAGCTGGGGTTTCAGTGCTGTGCGGGGCGATCCACATATCAGTGAGGGCAAGAAACAATACAACACATTCTTCTTAGCAGACGCTTTTATCCAAAGCGACGTTCAGTATATGAGTGCATACACTTTTCAGTATATGTAGTCCCCTGGGATCGAACCCACAACCTTTGTGTTGTTAGCCCAATGCTCTACCAACTGAGGCATAGAACCAAGAAACTGTATGGAGGGCAGGGAGGTGTAGGATGAAGTCCAGCAACTGCTTGTGAACCACCAACTGCTAGTTCCATAAGCCTCTTATAACTCCTTCCCCACTCACATCAAACATGCAGATACACTACCCTCCTTCAAAAAACAGCTCAAAACACATCTATTCACTCTGGCTTATAACATATAACACCGGTTCCCTCATTTTGTCCCTATAATGTCTCACCTTTATTATGATTGTGATTATTATTGTATGTCTACGCTCTTATGTTCTTCCTTTTGATGTCTATGTCTATGTCGTGTCTGTTTCATCCAATTGTTTGAACTTTTCTGATCTATTTTACTTATACATATGTGTATTTTTAATGTAAGGTGACCTTGAGTGTCCAGAAAGGCGCCAATCAAATAAAATGTATTTTTATTATTATTATTTTTTATTTTTAATTTTTTTATTTATTTTTTTTATTTTTTTAAATTTTTTATTATTATTATTATTATTATTATTATTATTATTATTATAAGGGAGTAGGAGACTGGACGAGGAAGGAAACCATGGGAATAAATGCCTTCCAGATGAACTCACAGATTAATTCTTTACTATTATACAACCAAAGCTGCTGCAACAGCTGCTGCTGCAGCGCTGCTATCTGCTGTAAATACTGTTCTTAGTTACTTAATAAGTAGTTAACACCAGGATAAGCTGCCTCTGCCTCTAGCTAATTAGCAATTGAATACACCTACCCACATCACTAATGCATTCACAAAAAATCCAAACAAACACTATGAGTGACTACTGTTACTCAAAAAACTATAAAGAACAGAAAAGACAGTTTTATCTAGGTCAAGCACTAAAACACTGACACTTATTTAAAAAAACAGGCGCTTAGCCCCTTCAACATTCAGGCGTTTACAATTCTATCGTAGAACTAAATAAAAGTATGGTTTTTAAATGATATTGTTGAGATATGTCATTATATGACAGAAATATGTAGTTCTTTACATGTAATGCACTATAGTCCTTGAGCAAAGAAGTAACATTAATTTCAATGTGATCAGTATGTAAAATAATCCTGTGAATAATCAATCATCGAACTTTCGGCGTTCAAATGTTTGACCAGATTCCAATACAGGTGCGTTAGTTGAAAATTATCATATACTCATTTGTTCCCAAGGAGCATCTCGACTAACAGTGTGTCAAAATTTCATTGAATGCAAATTGTATTTTGTACTAGAGGGGATAAATTATGAAAACAATAATTCCAACAGCACAGCCTATTTTTCAGAGATCAAGGTTTGTATAAAATTATGTTGTGTCTACTAGTAGTTATAAAATAACCTCCACTATTTTCTGTGACAGGACAGGATTACAGGCATCCAGAAGAGGTAATCAAGAGTGCTTGTAGTGAGTGAGTGATCCTTTATCCTTTTGTTGACACAATCCATCAATTTCTCATCTCAAAATAACTGTCAAAGTGACTCATAGTGGACTCATTACTCCGTATGCCAAGCAACCAAGAACTTTCTTTTCAGCAACCATTTTCTGACATAGTAGAGAGTAACCTTTTTTGCAATCTGCACTACTAAATATTAGCCTGTTTACCTTCCTCTGTCCTCATCTGTTTCTTTAAAACTGTCAGATTATAATACGGTCAGAGTTTATGTCAAAGCTCAACGATGTAAATACATGATGCTGCCATGTAACCATGCTTTTAACATTTCAACTTTTTCACTTCTTTCTGGTTTAGTCAGCCAGTCTAAATAGCTCATACTGTCATAAAGAAATAACAAATAGCATGTATTGCAAATGTAAACTTACTGTTTACATTTATGAAAACAAGCAACCACTGTTGCTTGGTGAAATACAAACTAAACCTTCCATTTCAATAGATTTTTGCCCTGCCCCTGCATATAATGCAACAAGTGGAAACTAGCTTGTTAATAATCAAAACATAATTATGAATTGCTTTTTTCAGCTTCATTGTTATGTTACAAATATGTTTACTGGTAAAACTGGCACATAAACATGCCACAAATTACAGAACGTACAGAACCTTGAGGTGCACAATAAATTAATGCCTTGGAATGACAGTGGTAGAATATAGGCCATGCCTGCATGTAACATGAGGCATTATTTTTTATTATCATGCAAGAACCACAGGCAGTCGGAAGGAATTCAAACTGGCCCACTCACGCTCACTGTCAGCAGAGGATTTCATTGCAAATTGATCTTTCCCATTTACAATGTCCCTGCCTCAGCTGTGACAGAGTGTTAATAAATCAAAGCAATCAAAGGAAGATATGGGAACAGCCCTGTTATAAATCCAGGTCCTCATATATCTCATACCCCTCACCCCCCGGATACACACACACACACGCACACGCACACACACCGCATTCTCACTCTTTCACAATAAAATTTAAATCTGTATTTGAATCTCACGCCTCTGTCTTTGAATTACCTCCTTATCTGTGTTTTGGGGGAAACCCGCTGGTCTTTTAAGGTGATAATGCTCGAGTTTTTCTTGGGTGGAACTTCCAAGTCGGTCGTTGTAGCTATTTAGGCCCCTGCCACCTATAGGAACTAGAGTAGATCTTCTGGTCAGACCATCACACATCAACCTGTTCATCGATTGGTTAGTAGCACTCACCATTTAGGGTATCAATGTGCAGGTCTATGCCAGGTTCACTAATGTCAAGCAGGGTGGCCTAGTCCTACATAAAACACTGATTCATTGACTTGACTCCCAAGCTGCTGTTGCAAGTCCACCTGAGGAATCACTGACACCATCTCATTTTGCTGCCTCAATTGAAGATTTGTGAGCACTGGCCTCCTGTGTGGTTGGCTGGCCAAAGCAATGAATATTCACTGTAGTCGCCTCACAGTTGCATAGACCCTCACAATTTGGCATTTCTGGTGTAGGTACGTACAAAGCTTCAAAACAATCACAAAGATGATGGACAATTGTGTCTCCTCCTTGGTAAGATGCTGTGATTCTCTTATCTTACCAAGTAAAAAAAAATGCTACCTGTGTAAGCCCCAGGCAAGTGACAAGACTATGGTTTAGTCCAGCCTACTGCATACAGAATGATGAGGAACAAGCTATTGTTCACTTTTAGTGTTTTTTTTAAATGTAGATTTACAACAGCCGTGCCATTAAGATGATATAATTACCACATTTGTCCAGTGACCTCAGTCACTTATGAGGTGATCTAGTACTTATGCAACAGATAGTGTTTCACGGTCAGTAATGAATCATCAATTAATTAAAGGAATATCTTTTTTTAATCAGTACCCAAAATCCACATGCTTTGTTTTTTCTAAAAACATTCTTGGAAAAAATGCAGTGTTACATTTTATTTGATAGTCCATATGCACTCAGGTTCCTTTCATAGAACCTATCTTGAAATAGTGTCTTTTATTTTTCATATCAAATATCCACCCTCTGACCCTTTTAATGGAAACTAGACAGGCTAAGCTTCTGAAGTCTATGTTCACACATCATGTCTTGTAGACCCGGGGCTCATTTTAAGAGAAATGTGACACGTGAGCTATTATCTTCAAGATGTCCCATCTCTGTATTTGGAGTGTTAAGGACAAATCACAATTTTATTCACAAAAGAATGTGCTAAGCTTGTGCTAAGAACCTGCCAGAGAAATCGGCCACTCGGAAATCATTGCCATTCCCCAGCCTCCCATTGCATTGGTAACACTTTTGACTTGTGCAAACTTGAACATTCAATTCACAATAGGTCCTAATTGGTGTACGTAGCTCGTGTTTTACCATCGGCAAAGCAATGTTATTGTCCGTAACCACGATTATTTAAATACGCACACATTTCAAATGAAATGGCATCGTTCGTTATGTGAGGGAATTATATCTCCAACTTTCTTCCTCTTGCCTGCTTGGCAGTGGGTCATCTGGTCCATACAGATGGTGTGCAGCACCAGGCATGATGCTGCTCGAGGTTACAGGCTATGCAATAGACAGCAACCCGGCCTGCTGAGGAATCAAAACCTAGATTTCAATTTCAGGAACATCCTCTCCACCGAGGACCTTCTGAGTTTATTTGCTGCATTATACCACTCCTCTACTATGTTCAGTGGATTCAGATTATGAGTCAACAGCCATGGCATTAGGTTAGGTAAACCTTATTATCCCATAATAAAAAATGTATGTGGCTTATAATAATAATAATGATTATTATTATATAAAGCAGTGGCCATTATATGCTATAGGCTATAACTCATCCACATAATTTGTCCCAGAGCCAACCATCAGTAATTCTGCCAGCGGCAAAACAGCGACGTAAGTCTAAATTTTTCCAAATGTAATTGCTATGTGCTCTCCCTGGATATTTCACCATGGCATCAATGGCTTTTTGGCAAGCATCAAACACACCATGTGAATGTTGATGGAGCAGTGACCCTCTTGGCACACATATGCATTTAATTTTCAGGTGGCGCACGAATCACGATTTGGGAGCCATCAACAGAACCAAACAAGTCTTGGCAGACCGCACTGAGCATGAAATTCTTCTTTCACCTGCCACCTGTGATGTTGCTCAGCTGATGCGAGCTTAGTAACTCTATACAAACATCTTGATGTGGACGTTTTACTAATTCTCTGGCATTGACTAACAACCTCAAGAAAGCGTCCTCATGCCGAGTTGTGAATACATTCAGATCTGTTGAAATGAACATGAGGCTGCATTTGGCATCAAGCATGTGAAACAACATAATTTTCTGCTTGTGGTAATCTGTATTTCAAAATAAATTCGACATCTGAAAAATAATCTGACGAGAGTGGAATCACAAAATATTCGCTATGGTCCAAAAAGCATGAGTCTTCTCATTCTCCATACAAGCAACATAAGTTATATACCTGCAAGGAAGCTAGGACTAGCCTTGCAGTAACCCTAAGCCCTGTAATCCTGCACTTTACTGTCACCCTTAAATTGCAGTACAGCGGATTTTCTGTGTGAATTACAGATTGGAAAATGTAATTAACACATCCCGTAAAAAATAATTGTATTGTAAAATAAAATAATTGTAAAATAATTGTGAGTGAAAAAAAAAAGTATTTGCATATCGCATTCATGAAATGAGCCTCTGAAATGCATCGTGTTAAGACCAAAATCCAACCATGTATATATATATATATATATTATATACGGGGTGGACAAAATATCAGAAACCAGTTTTCCAGCAGACATAAAACACCAGCCACATGCAAAAACTCAACCTCTGTTCCTAACCTGATTATCTATGCTGTTTTGTGAATCTTGTGCCAAGTGTAAATTTTATATGATGACTTGCTTTTCTTTATAATTATGCCAATCAACCATAATAACCTGTTAGTCATATTTTTATGAAATGCTAATAAATCATAAATTACATGTCGCTGTTATATCAGTATATAAGTGAGTACACTTCAACAAATGTACAAGAAGAAATCAGAATACATTTTGATCCCCAACAACTGGAGTTGATCTCTATGTAGTACAGTGGAATATGATTCTTGAAAAACTTGAAAAGGAATAATGAACAATTGGGCCATATTTGTGACTCATGTTACGTGCAAGTGTTGGATTCTAGACCATGATCTTCTATTTTATTCAGCTGTTCACTTCACTTTACGCAGAGGTGTTCACTCAGTACAGTCATGGACCAAAATGCTTTTAGTTTTTGTCCTACATTAGCTCTAAAATGTTCTCACTTATTACTGACACAAAGGCAGCATTTAATTGATGAATTAGTATTATTTGATAATAATATGATTAATGGCTAATTATGATTCATTATCAAGCTAATAAAATATAAATAGGTACGAGAAATGGGAGCAAATAGCAGCTGTTTTATGTTTTATGAAAAACCTTTTTCCGTTTCTGGTGTTTCCGATATATTGTTCACCCTGTGTATATATACGCTGCTCAAAAAAATGAAGGGAACACTATACAGTGTACATATATGAAAAAAGAAAAAATCAGGACGAAAATATGCAATGCAAAAATCCAATGTTCAGCCCGCATCACTCAAACGAGAAAAGTGTCGTTCGTTCTATTTTAACTAATAAAACTTTTTTGCATCTATACGTTTTTTGCCACTGAAAGTCGGTCCTTAAACTTTTCTCGTTTGAGTGTGCGGGCTGAACATTGGAGCTTTGCATTGCATATTTTCGTCCTGATTTTCTTTTTTCATGTTTCTTCATGTTGCCGACACCTGCACCTCTTTGATGGAGACACGTTCGTGCACAAGGCTTTTCCCTTTTTTTCATATATATATATATATACACACACACACACACACACACACACAGTTTTTGTATATAATCTACAACATGTTTTTTTATTTTTCTGCAGCTTCAGTGTCTGGCAGCTCTGAATCGACTAGAACATCTACAGGAAATTGTTTCCATATTGTATGAACAATGGATAAATTGTTCTCTTCAGTACAGCTCGGACAAACAAGGCAATTGCTTGTGCACAGTAGGTGAGCATTACCTTTAGAGACATGACTTTCAAATACATTCCCATCTCCCTTTTGCCTTCCACCTCCCTCACAAATAAAAAGTTTTGGGATGTCCCCAGAAGTTCTCTTACACAGCGATCAAACTGAAAGGATTCTGAGGCACAGAGTCAAAGAAGGTGCTAAGTGATTCACAATCTCTTTTCTATATCTGCTTATCCAAACATTACATTTTCAGATGCTATCATTTCTGTGTAGTCTCCTGTCACTACTGAACTAAAAATACCTTTCTTATGTTTTCAATTTTGAAAAAATATGTATTATGAAATGTCTCAAAAAATATCATCTACGATATTATGTCATATGTTCAAATAGATTTATAATGATAAAGAATACCAAGGTTGAGGCATTTTTTTCTTTTTTGCATTATGGAATCAAAGCTCAAGTACAGTACATCATCATCTAACATGTATTATGTGAATACCGCAAGGCATAAAATATTGACATTTGGGCTATAGTATCTACCTCCTCCTGGCTTAACTTAATTCCATACAACTTTACTTCTAGACTAGTTACTATTTCATCCAGCAGGGGGCAAGCATCTAGAACATTCCGGTCCCATTTCTTGCCCTATCCCTTGCGTCTGAGGATCACAGAACAGCTCTTCTGAAGCTCTCAGTGGGAGGGCACATGAAAGTGGAGAGCAGGGGGAGAATGGGTAGACCGAGGAGCACAACAGAAATCACAGTGAACACAGTGTCCCATGAGTCTGCGCCTCCAGTCTGACTCTTCACGTCTGCCTGTACCGCCATGGAGAACACCCTGCTCCGACTCCTGCTCCTCGCCTCAATCCGCTCGTGCCTGGTATTAGCAGCTATGGATTCTTGCTACGATGAACAGGGGTCCCTCAGTCGCTGCATGCCAAAGTTTGAGAACGCAGCATTTAACAAGACTGTGATGGCCTCCAACGTGTGCGGTCTTCCTCCTGAGGACTACTGCATGCAGGCCGGCCCCATGCGCTCCTGCCACCACTGCGACGCGTCTGACCCCCAGCGGCACCACAACGTCACCTACCTGAATGACTTCCACAGCCATGAGGAGCCCACATGGTGGCAGAGCCAGTCTATGTTTTACGGAGTACAGCACCCCACATCTGTCAACCTCACCCTGCACTTGGGTAAGAGCACCTTCATCACAAATTCTCATCCATCCGGCCGCCTTCCTGACTGATCGCCTGCCAAGCTATACAAGGGGAGAGTATTCTTGATTGTTAGTCATGTACCTAACATTTTCATATTCAGGTTACAACCTGGAGTCTGAAACACAGAGCCTTTAAAGTGTTCATAAAGTGTTAGAAGAATGGTAAAAGTTATATGAAGTGTATTTCAACAGAGAGAGAAAACACTGGAATTCCCCAGAGCAAAATGGCTGTCTTTCCAATTGTAACTTTTGTACTCTTATTTAATGCTTCAGCACTTGTATGCAAAGCTGCATCACCCTACACATGGCTTAAAGTCATACTGTTCAGATAATTGAAGACATATATCAATGTTCCTCTTCTGGGAACTGGCAAACAGAGAAATACAGATATGGCTGGTCACAGTCCACTGAAGCAGAGGTCCACCACAAATGCTCTGTAATTGTGAATTTTTAGAAAATTTAATTTATGTATGGGAGAGGGAAGGAGAGATAATACTGAAAACTTGAGCATGTCTCGCCCTTTATTGTGGATAAAACAATGGGCTCGTTGGCCCAATGATTGGTTCATTTAATCACTGGTATTCTTAATGCATTGGTCTGTGAAATAAAAATGCTTAATCCTTAAATTGCTAATTTTCAACTGTGTTATGTTGGGTCAATGTAAGCAAACACAAAAACTATGTACTATTGGTAAATCTTATATAATATATATATATATATATATATATATATATATATATATATATATATAACAGTACAATTCATAAGTATGGAGTTGTATACATTTTTACTTTTGGTGAGTTGGCAGCTATGAGAAAAAAATGCAATGATAGTTGTGTGGGTTGAGTGGGTGTTATTACATAGTTAAACTAAACTATAGAGTTGTGTAGGCAGGCAGTCAGAAACATACCAAATAGTGAAATCATACCAATAAAAAGATTCACTTTAACCTTTAATATAGAATACAATGACAAGTATTACAGATGTATGCCTTTACCACAGGAGCATAAAAAGTATAGTTTCATTAAAAAGGTATGTTAATTTAGATTCCTTAATGTGTGCCTGCAAATACATTACTACTAAGAATATACCTCTAAACCTCAAGAATAAGTAACTGATGTATCACATTTCTAAGCATTTGTTAAAAGTACAACTTGGAAAAAATGCCATACAATACAATAGTGATGGCCTGAGATATGGCATCGCAGTACTTCCCAGTTCATAGTTTCATGGTAGTTCTAAGGATGGAGGCAGATAGTCAGTCCTGTGTTTCTTTGCACACAGAGAGGATTGTGGTCTCTTCCCTTTTAATGTGGGTGCCTCTCCCAGCTGCGCTGCAGTTGCGGCACTTCCTGAAGAATCTGTTTTCTTTCCTGTTCAATCAAAACAAGCCTCAGCCAAGGGGAACTTTAAAACAACACACATACCCTCACACATGAAAAAGGCCACAGGGACAGGCTACAACTGGGTCAAGAATGTACGTGGAGAACAAGCAAAACACAAGAGGGATAAAAAATAAAAAAAACACGGCAGGTCAGTTTGTCGGTTCAGAGACGTGAATCGGGGTCAGGCGATTCCCAGACACATGCAAGGCAAACTGCATCTGGTTTTTATTGTCCGATGTTAAACGAAAGAACTTCCTGTCTGGGAGGAAAAGATGCAATGATGCAAAATCGAAAGCAACTGGTTCCATTCCGCATTGTGTTAGTAGACTGGCGAGGTACCAGCTGTACCAAAAACGCGTTACTTGGTTAAAATGTGTTTTTTAGTTGGCCAGACAACCCATTTCAATGTTATATTCTAGCAGTGTAACAGTCTCATGAGTCTCCTGTGACATCTCAGTTTGAAATGCCATTCCACATAGGTACTGGAAGTAGGGGTGCTCTGAACGATTGCTACAATATCAAATCTGTACGCAATACATTTTTTATTTTTTTATTTTTATTTTGTTTCTGATTTTTCCCTTTTTTCTCCCAATTTAGTAGCCAATTGAACCCCTATTCTAATTCAATTCCCCCCATGTAGCAACCGCTAGAGAACCACCGCTACACAATCCCGTCTATCGGTACTAGTAGTAGGAAGGAGGGCGCCACGTCCTCTACAGGGCGCGACTCCTCGAGCTCCTGACCGCGACTCGCCTGGGTCCCGTGCGCAGCGATTCTCTCCGAGCCCCTCCCCCCACCCGGAAGCGGCTGCCAATTGCCGCTTCCACAGGGCACCGGCCACGCTCGGATATGGCAGGACCGGGGCGCGAACCCCGATCCTCGGAGTACAACTGCGCTGACTGAAAGTCAGCGCTCTTACCGTTGTACTATCGCGGCGCTGTACGCAATACATTTAACCCCTTTGCGCAGATGGCAAATTTGGTCAATTCTCAGCTATTTAGGGGGTGCTCTGTTTAAGGCTTTATAACTCCAGGTGTGAGCATCACATAAACCCAAGGGCGTAACCACGCCATATTGGGGGGGGGGTGTCCCCCCCAATACCCCCCAAAAAACAAAAAATCCCCCCCAATTCCAAGTAAAAAAAATAAAATATGTTCTTATTTTATTTACCTTGTCGACGGATCTGTCTCTTGTTATTTTTTTATTATTTTTTTTTTGTTTTTAGTTGTTTTTTGAGTTTGTTGAGGTGGGGGTTCCCCCCCCTCCCCCTACCCTCACTGGTTGCGTCTTTGTTTACGACGTACACTTGCTGCTGCACTGGCAGCGCAGCAACTTTAACAAAATGCTATACTCCAGCAGCTGAGCCTGATAGCACGCAAGAATGGGAAAGACGTGCACGAGAGGAGACAACAGTGACAATACAGGAATGGAATGCAAGAATCTAAAGCAAACTAACTACCTGTTCTTTTTATAAAAGTTTATTCTCTAAATAATAATTTTTTAAATTTACAATGATATTGCTTGTTTTCGTGTTGCTACTCTTGTTTAGCTAGCTAGCTAGCTAAAGCAGCTTGATGGCAAGACTGATAGGTGCATTTCAGATACAATTAAACAAGACACACTTTTCAGCTCACATCGTTGGCAGCGGCAATAACAATAACCAACACAATGAATTTATAAAACAGATAGCATTAAATAATAGCACACTAGTACAAAACACACCATCACAGCTGTGTAAGATTGTAAGCTTTGTTGCTTGTTAGTTAAAAGCTATAATCAAGACAGATCTATTAAACTGACACAAGTTTTTTCAAAGTCTAAAAACCAAAATGGCAAACTTGTAAACTATGTAGTTAAATGTCTTAATTTTCAAAATGTAAATATTAAAAATAAAGCAAATTGAATTTATGTTAAACCTGAAAAATTCAAAGCATAAACCTGGCTTAAATTAAACAAGACAGGTGTACCATTTACTACCCAAACTTAGATTTGTTTATTTCCATAATTTAGGTCAAAATAAAGTGCCGCAAATGCAAAAAAACTTTGGAAAAATGCAAAAAAACATTCAGTTACATTTTTAGTTTGCAACAAAATACTGAGAGCTACAATGAGGGAAATAAGTATTGGACACGTCAACAATTTTATTATCAAACATATTTCCAATGTAGCTATTCACATGAGATTTTGACCAGACATTGGTATTAACTCAATAAAACTACACAGCTAAAGAAATTGTAACGTTCCAATTCTTTAAAAAAGTTATGTGCAATAAAGTGAAATGACAGGAAAAAAGTATTGAACACGCTAAATTAAATGTGGTAGAAAAGCCATATTTTTTATATTTGGTTGCATATCCTTTGCATGCCATGACTTTATGATGTCTGTGACCCAACAACATCAAAAGGCTCTTGATATCTTATTTGCTGGTACTCTTACAAGCGATACTATAACAGCTCTGCATTTGAATGGATCTCTATGGGAATTGGGGGGTGAGACAAGATTTAGCTGTAAATTACACTGGAACAGTATAGAACACATGGTTGGCTAAGTGGCTTTAAGTCATCAAGGGTCTGATGTATTAAACAAGCCTTTAACCATCACTCTGTTGCCAGAAATACAGTAGATATGGATGGATAACTTGAAGGGTTTCTTCTCCTGACTTATTTTTCCATAGAGTTCAATAGGAAAATCTGTCAGGAGAAACAACCCTTAAAGTGATCCTTCCATATCTACTGTATTTCTGGCAGCAGAGTGATGGTTAAAGGCTTGTTTAATACATCAGACCCTTGATGACTACCAAAGCCACATCCCCCCCCCCCCCCCCCCCCCAGCAGATCAAAACATCTTCATTTGCTATCACACTTGTAATAGCTGCCAATGTTGTAAACACTGAAGAAATGTGTTGATAAGCCTCAGGATAAAAAAGCATCTGCAATTACAAATCATAACTGTTTACACATGCTCTAAAGGCTGCTGTGCATATTGATATAACCCTGTCTATTGAAATACTTAGCACAGGTAATCATTTAACACACTCTGATCAAGGCTTAATTATGGACATGACATTGCCGCATCATCTGCACAGGCTTAAATTGCACAAGGTTTTCACAAGGTTTTTCAGATTACTCTCAATTTAGCACATTTCAACATGCAGGCGATTTGTATCTGCCTCTAGGAAACACTTCAAATATCGTGTGCACACAGATGCCAAATGTTACCTTCCTGTAAATGTCGGGATAAATATTGTGACTGCAAGCTGAGTGTCAACATCATTTCCAGAAAAATATTGTGGGAGAGACAGCTGTTTTTATGTTGTTAACTGTGTTTTAAGATAGCAGCTGTGTCGTTGCTATGCTACTGGGGAAGTTTTCTTCTCAAAGTTGAGGACCGGTTCAATCAATGTAAAACGTGCATGACACATTGGGAGTGGCCAGGAGAAATTCGGTACCAAAATAGTTTAATTAAACCATTTTCAGCATTGACAGGCTGCAGCTAAGACAATTGACTTTAAATGGGTTATCTTTATTTTATAGCATTCCTACCAAAGTCAGATTGTCATAATGTTTATTATTTGCACTTTCAGAAAAAAGGTATGAAAAGTACCTAAAAAGGTACAAACACTTGCCACTGGGGTGGTACCCTATAGGTACATACAATTGTACCCCTAGCCAGCAATACATAATTCATTTGCACCTTTTTTGCTTGCCAAAGGTACTTATTAGTACCCAACAATAACATTATTGTACTTTCAGGGTACATTTAGGAATTGTTTTCCTTAAAGAACTAAAATGTATCTGCACTGTACCTTTATTTCTGAGAGTGTGGGATACATCCTAATTAAAGAGCCATATAAATATAATTCAAATGTAAATAATAAAATAAACAGTACATTTGAAATGGAGGAATTTATGGAGTAAATCTACAACATTCCACAATCAATTAGCATTTGTTCTGATCAGCAAAATATGTTACGTCAGATACTGACTAGTTTCATTTTAGCAAATCCACATACATGTAGTACATCCCTCTCCTATACACATCAACCACAAATCTCAAAAAAGCAGTTTGCATTAAATTAAGCTGTGTAGTGAAGGTAATGTGGTTGTTGTTGAAGAACATAATGATCTATTGAGGATTTTGTGCATGTCTGAAATAATTACACAAAATGTCTGACCAGGGTATGTAACATGTAGTCCTTTTGCTGTCTCATTGGGATATTTTGAGTATTATTTCTAACTAATTGTTTCTAGTATACCTGTTACACTGATTAAATGATACAAAGCCAATTTCACTAAAGAAGAATAAAATTGTCACAATTTCTCAATTCAAAAATGTACATACAATGTTAACTCATTCAATGCCGCAGTGTTCTCAAACACTAGAGTGCCTGCAGTGCCAAGCCAATATGGCTGCCAACTTATTTTAGATCACAATATCTTGTGAAAATGCGTTTCACGAAAATGCATCGCTTACTAATACTGAATTTGGGTGTATGAAATACACATACAAAAATTAAATGTATTATTATTATTATTGACATAATTTTGTTAAAAAAATTGTCTTCACAAATTTTTTATTTTTTTTACGTTTTAAAATAAATTAAACTATTTTACTTATTTTGTTAAACTTTATCTGACCCACAAACATTAATGGGGCAAACATAAGTCTGGATAGGATTGTAAAAATTATATTTTTTAGTAGGCCTAAATATTTGCAATTTTAATCTGTATTTATTTTAATGGGTTATTGTGCAGCGTAGATGTACTAATTGAATGTCAGTAGATGATCTAGCTAACATTCATTTTAAAAACTTGCCGTTTGCAAGGCAGCTACAGTAGCCTAGTCAAACACGAGGATCGCCACAGCAGTCAATGACCATTGTCACTAAGTAAATCAATAAATCTGCCATCATGAAATCCATATAGCTCTCTCTTTGTGACATTTCTTAAATGTATGTATTGAACATGTTTGAATATCAATATTGCAAAAGGAAATAAAGTAATAAACACTTACTTACTTAAATGGCTCCAAGCGACATAATGACATCTGTATCTCCCACAGACAGAACGGCTCAGAACACCTACATCGGTGGTATATAGCTGTGCTCAGTGTGCTGTCTGGGGTTAACAGCTACAAAATCAGTCAGAGGTTTTCATGGCCTACCTTTTGTAGCTATCAGAGTCGTGAAACAATGTTATAATTGAGTTCCCACAAAGATTACACAGCTGTAAAAGCAATTGTTTTAATTTTCGGCAAGTATTAGTTAGCCAGCAAGCTAGCTTCTACAAAAGACAAAAATGGCAACGACAAAGTTTTGAAAAAGCATTATGTTATTACATGTTCCAAAGGAGGCCTGTCCATAGAGGACAGGGATGACTGTCCTCTTCAAGACTCTGAAGAGGGAAAAACCCATAAAAATAACAACTTCAACAAAATCATGTTAATATCAATTTCTAAGCATCTACGATACACCAAACCCCTTGTGCCAATGGTAAAATGTCAACAGTGCCCTCTAGTGCAATGGAAACACTGATAGCAGGAGGCCACTTATTTATCATCCTCCCCAGAGCTCTATAAACTTCTATTCAAATGTAACATCGTATCGCGGTTTGTGCTCTCCTATCTTTTACATTGCAAAAATAAAGCGGAAGGCCGCTTCCTAAAATTAAGTTCACCAAGAGAAACAAGAATATGTCTCATTGAGTGGAATCTCAGGGAACACGACAAACAGATGAGACTCGGACAACCCACGAACAGAGGGGGATGCAATAATATAAGGAAAATAATAAATACATGAATGAAAAAATAAAAATACAGAACAGAGAACTCAGAACATAACAGAATTATTTAATTTCTGCAATAGCCACCACTATCAGAAATGAAACAAAACAAGGTTGTGGTCCCTTCTTCTCTTGGCAGATTGATGAGACTATAGACTTAAGCTGTCACAGCTGTCTGTCATTGTCACATATGTAGATGACCAGGGTTCCTGTTTTTTGGGTTGTGTTTCTTTTTTTCCCCTCCAGCTCCGAGCTCTCTATATTGGTATTTATTTTCATATATTTTGTTTAAGATCTTAGTATCTTCTGAAAATTGCACACCTATTAAAACGTTTGCATTTCTTGACATAGTGTAATTCATTATTATACACATACAGTCAATTTTGTAATTATGTACATTAGTCATCTTGGAACTTTGTCGGTATTCAAATCAAAATTGAAGGTTTAATATTGGAATAACTTAGGACTTCAATTTTGTTTGATTTGAATTACAATTAGCCATATCTTTCATAGACATCACTTAAGACATCACCAAGATGAACATTCTAAGTCTCATTTTTAACAACTTTTAAGGGTGACATTTCTGTCTATTAGTGGGGACACATAAAACATACAAGTTGTATGTGATGCCAATTACAGAGTATTATATGCTGTGGTTAAATACCCTGGGAGCACACACAACAGCTACATTTGGAGCAACTGTGAGTTGTGTCACCGCTTCGTCATAGGTGACATTACTGATGGATGGCTTCTAGGTGACAGTGGGTAGGCTTAATTTGAATATTACAGTTAAAATTAAAATAAATAGCTCAAGTGACATTTTTATATTACAACGTGTTTTTGTTTCAATTTAATATAATTGCAAGCTACATTTTTTACACCTGCCAGATACTCCTTGCGACCTTGGTTCCTGATACCCATGGCCAGCCCACGTAGAGCACAGGAGTGGGGACGTACAATGCTTCGCACAAACACAAAAGTTGCATATAAAACCAAAATGAGGCATTTCTGCTGATTGTTGCCTATACATGAGTGTGCTTTGCTACACACGTTCGTGGCTTGCATTTGTGATTTCTACCTGAAACACTCCAAAAAGAGCAGGAGAAATCTATCACATCTCACAGATCTCAGCTTGCACGTCGCAACTTTCATGAAACGAGCCCCAGGATGGTAGGCCTATGCCACACAACTCTTTCATTGAAACTTGTCATTTATATGGTTGTTTTTCACCGTGTGAAACCAACACAAAACATTAATTTGACTGTGTAATAACTGCTTATTTTAAGTACTTTAGTAAATTGGTAGTATTTCTGCTGATTGTCGTCACAATTCTTCCACAACAGTCCACCACTCAGTGCATTACTTATGTCAAGTTACCAACAAAACCACTGCAGATTTGATCAGGTTCATTGTAGAATGAATGTGTGATGTATTGACAGAAATGTCATCACACCTAACAGTGTGATAAAGTTAGCTGTCCGTGGATCAATGTTGGATCGCATGGCTTTGTAGGTCCACATAAAGTGCATGGGGACTGGTTAATGATCTGTGAAGAGCAACATCAATAGCCAGTGGTGACAATGTACATGAATGCCTTAATGCAATTTCTTACCCGTTTCTTTTGATTTTGATTTAAAAAAATTTAACAGGAAGGCAGCTTTTACATTGGTATTTCAGGCTTTACCTGCTGTTCCTCAAACACAGTTCAGAACATATGTTTCCTTGCTACCAAAATGTTAAGTTTAAGAGCAAATTAATTAAAAGTTCCCCAAACCCAGGAAACTCCCTATGCCTCTATCTCATTTCATTTTGAGGAAATATTCTTATAGCTGGATGTGGCTATGCAGACACTATGCATCAAGAGATGCCAGCCCTGTGCAAGAGTAGAATAAACATCGTGGTGCCGAGACCTCTGCTCAAATTCAGGAGATAAGTGCACAAAATGCTCTAAGTAATACATTTTCTCTGATTGCTGAAAAAGGGGTGCAGACTGAAGTCGTGAGTAAGAGGAGATGAAGTGCAAAAGTGCAAAAAAAGAAAAATCAGACCCTGGAGGCAGGGTGTTGAAGTGACTCGGAGCTGAAGGAGTATTGACATAATGGAGGCCTGTCACCTACGTCACAATTTGGCCAGACACGCCCACTTTTTACGCAAACCGCCTTACTGGAAGACCAAATGCTGGTGTTCCATAAACGTTGCAAAACAAAAAACGAATAGGCTATCACATTTAATCGGGAGGTTTTTTAATTTCCTTTATTGCCATCATCTTGCTTTGCTTACGGCTACACTTAATGCTTAGCATTAGCAAAAATAAAAATATACAGTGCCACAACATAACGAAACATTTTCTCAGTTTGTACAGTACAGAGGCAGCACGCATGTTATGAGAAATTCGGGGATGGAGGGAGTGTGTTGTTGGTGCGTTGTGCGTTGGGACATCTGGGGGAACAGGGGGGGGGGATTTAATTCATCATGGCTGTACTTTCAATTCCTTTCATTCACTTGATCGATGTATTGATGTTTTTGTTTGTATTTTGTGGCGATGGGGGGGGGCGATTGGAGTAACGGGGATCGTGTGCATGTTTGTGTTGTGTGTTTGTGGTGTGACGTGTGTAGTAGCAAGTGTTGTGGTGACACTTCTGAATGCAAGTGTTGTGTTGATGTCCGCGCAGAAGTGGCAGTTGGTTTGTGAATGACAGACAGTGGACAGTGTGATTGGTTGGTGTTTTGGAGCTGGAGATTGGTTGGGGGAGGCCTTGTTGGGTGTAGCAGGTTTAGGTGAGATTAGGGGGGTTATAAAGGAAAGGCTATAAGCAGCAGCGATGTCGTATCCCAACTTTAAAACTGGAAAACTAGAAACTAAGAGATGGTACTCTACTCATTGTACTCAAACTCAACTAAGAAACTCTCTCTGACCACTCCTACTCGCCACAATGGTGTCTCCAATGAAGGGATCCGATCTTCCGAGCGGCAGGTGACCAGGTGTCAGGAGCGGCAGGGAGGACGTTCAGAAGATCGGCGCGCTGGGCTGCGAAGCGAGGGGGGATTGGACGAAGCCGGGGGAGCACCGAAGGAGAGCAGCAGAACAAGACCGACCGGAGATGTCGATTGCGAGACCAGGCGGCCGTGGCCCCGCGCTGGTGAAGACCCCAGCGGAAATGAAGGGGCCCCGCGGTCCGGGGGGCCCCCCCTGCGCCGGAAACCAAACGCAAGTAGCCGACCACCGGCGGCGGTGCGTAGGCGACGCCCACGCCTTCCCGTTAAACCAAACTCAAAGGAACCCCGCTGCTAAAGGGGTACAAAGCTAACTACGCTAAAAGCTACTCGCTACACTAGTCGTACCAAGCCAAGGACGACCACCAGACAGCCACCCAACAGCCACAGGCCTAGCGGGCGAGGCCTGACCGCCTTAGCGTTACCCCTGGAGCGCCCCCCCACTGAGGCGAACCCTGGACCGGACAGCGCGGACACCAGCGCCACAACGACAGAGGCACACCACGCTGACCCCGAACGGAGGTTCGGACAGAGGCAATTCGCCACGACAAGGCCGAGCCGGACGCCTCGCGAGCCTCGAGGCTGACAGCCGCCGACCCGCGGCGCACCCCGCCAGGCGGAGCTAGCGCCCCAGACCTTCTCGCAGGCCTCACTCGGAGCGCCTACTCCAACCAGGTCCGCATCCCCAAACGGGGCCCCCCAGCAGGCCACGCAGCGCCAGACCGACACGCGGACCCTGAGGCGATTACCGGCACAGCAACCCAGCGGGACCCGGGGGGAGCTTCCGCCGGCCGAGCGACCCCAGGCTAGCAGAGCGACCCCACGAGCGAGGCCCCGGGACCAACCCAACGAGACGGGGCGGGAGCGACCGACAGGAACGGGGCTGACGCCGGGAAGGAGGAGCCCAGAACGGAGCGCGGGCTGCGACGCCGCTCACGGGACGGGGATGCTCCGCCCGGGCCGAGACCCCCGCAGCCCCACGGGCCGAGCCCCGTACGTTTGAGGCCCTTTTAGCCAACCCGCACCAACTTGAGCTGCAGTTTGGAGCCGAGGAGGACTGGTGCAGGGCTGTACCCGTCTTGACGGGGGGACACGGGAGGACAACGGGGGTACTTGTCGGGGTGGCGGGAGCTGGGTTCCTGGGCATTCGGGCGGGGGTACTGGGGCCTGGGGCGCACCCAAGGCTGGTAATTCTCTGGTACTAGGGGGGGGCTGGCATGTGAAACGCCGGGCATGGGGCAAAAAGAGTTGTGGGCATGTAGCAGATATAAAAGATTACAAGATTATGCTAGCAGTTTTATAAATCTTGTGGGGAGTATTGCAGGTTTTGATAAGCAAACTATTGGCTATCATTAAGTTATTAAAATTGGCATATTATCGAATAAATAATTAAAGCCCGCCGAAGCTGGCCTCTGCCCGTGGGGTAACCCCCAAAGCGCGCGAAACTTGCTAATGCCGAGGGGTACCCCCCAAACACTGCCCGCCCCTGCGAACCCGAGGAACGCGCCGAGCCCTTGAGAGCCGGGCGCTTGTCGAGGAGACGCCCGACCGAACGCCGCTAGGCCCAAGCCGCCCACCACCGGTGTCACCACGATGACGCCCGGGCCTGAGAGCGAGCCACCCTCGCGCCCGGAGCCGCCAGCAGATGGGGCCGCAAGTGCCAAAGCAGAACGAGCCGAAGCCTACCACTGTCCGCGCGATGTCGTAAGTAGCCGCGAAGAGGGAGAAATTTCCGCGGGCTGGAGGGTAGTGAGGCATCGCCAGCGCAAGGGTCAAGGGCCTGGTGCTGCCGATTCGGGGTGGGGGGTCGGCCGACTGGACGGCCTTGGAAGTGGGGTGCCCCGGCCGAATTGTGGGCGGCTGAGCTTGGTGGGTGGTCTATCCTCCCTGGCCCCCGGGGACCGGTTGACAGATGGGTGGTGTTTTCGGCGTCGCACCTCCTCCCCCCATCGCCCTGGGGCCCACCCAGCCCGGGACGGGGAACCGAGGGATGAGGGAGGCCCGCGGGACGTGGCGCCCACCCTCCTCCAGACAGGGACCCAGCGACAGGGGCTGGGGCCGTGATCGCCCTTCTTAAAAACGGGAGGGGGGACCCGTTTCCGGGTCTTTGTGTGGCGGGATGCTGTGCCGATTCCGGGGGGGGGTGGAGTGCAGTTGGCGGTGGGTGTTGGCAGTGTAATGCGAGTGTGGGTGAGTGAGTAGAGTGTGATGGTTGAATGGAGAGACCAGCAGTGTATCAACTGTGTCTGCGATAGAGGGTTTGAAGTGTGAATTGACTGTGATTGATTGTTGAGGTGGTTTCAGGGAGTGATGCGCTTGAGACCGTTTGTTGATTGGTGGTAGTAGAGAGTTTGTTTGTGTGGAGATTGGTTGGTTTGGCTGAAGGGGCTGCATTTGATTCCAGGGCCCGCCTTTAGAGGAATAAGGCTTGGGGCTGGCTCCGATCCAGCAAACTCAGATTTCCATTAAAATCAAAATTTACTTCCAAGGCTGAACACCTCTGAGATTGTTTTGGCTGCCATTGGGGTTTTGTTTGTGTGTTGTGGGTTCCATGACTGTGCTTTTTTTTCTTGTTGGTTTGGGGTGGGGTTGGGGGTTTGTTTGGGTATTTAATTCTTATAATAAAGTCTACAAATTGTTGTTGCGTTCCCTATAAGGAGTATCCATCCAGGGATATAATAACATTAGAGTTAATAACACGATAAAAAACCTGGACCAACGCCCCAAATCGGTTAGCATGTGTAGTAAGTAATATTACAGGTATTTAACGTTTGGTGTCCCTGTAAAGTACCTCTAAGTGGTATACCTTTTTATAAGTAACTGCTTTGTAAGTAAAGTGCTTGTGTAGTTAATATGGGAAGTTAAGCCTACGTTAGTACCACCTTGCTAAGTAAAGTAGCTTACTTCAGTATTAAAAATTTTTACAATTAGTTTAGAACATAATAACCTTTTTCCGATAGTAAACTTTTTTACTTTTATTTAAATAACATTAATCCATTTTAGTTTTAATAAAATAATTTTATTTTTCTTTTTTAATACTTTGTAGATAAACCATTTTTTGCATTACATATCGCACAATTTGTATACTTTTTAAATATCAAATTTATTACTTTACAATCAACATTCTAGCATTTACATTTACCTATTTTTTTTTACATATTTGTTTTAACATTAGGTTAAGTATCGTTTTGTTTCTGGCAATAACAGTTGCTCACACCCTTTCGATTGGTAAACATTAAATGAACAAATAATCTATCAAATGTTAACGTTAACAATATAGCACGTATGCAAACATTTAAAAATTATAAACATACTATGTGTTTATATGCGTTGTAAATTCATTCAACGTGAGATTAGGAACATAACTAATGTATTTAATGCTTTAGCAGGTTTTAAGTTAATAACATTAAGATATGGCTAAGCTAACTTTGTTACCTAACCTATTTGAATAATACTTTATAAACTTTTAAAATTTATGCACTTTCAGAATTATGATTAAGCCTAATTAATATATTAATATATTAACCTTATAGTTTTTTCAATCCTCGTCCTTACTCTATGCGTTATTTATCCTCCAGTTTATCGGTAATGAATTTTACCTATGCGGTCTTAACAGATTCACTCCTCAGGCTTTCAATATAATTCACCTTCTTTCGGTCGTAGAATTAAGGAGTTTTTCCAGCCTTTTCGATTTTTTATCGTTCTTGAGTACTCGATGTTCATCATTATTCATAGATGTAAAAGTACGCGTTTTCTAGAATTCGCACATCAGTCTTAGTTTCGTCATTCGTAAAAGTGATTGACGTAGCGATTTTTACGAGTTCAGTTCTCACTTAGTCGCGGCATTCACCAGAATAACGTGAGTGGAATGCCAAAAAGCCCAGCCAGTAGAATCCCAAGGATGTTGAGCAAACGCCACCAACCCGCCCGCCACTGTAAATGTATTTGTAGCCTATAACTGATTCACAATTCCAGAAAATTTTGTTTTGGCACCATTCTTTCAAATTCGATTCTCTTTTCAGGAGCTGATACTTCAGTACCTGATTTGGGACCATGAGCCTCAATTATTTATTCAAACATCTAAATTTCATTTTTCCTGTAACTAAATACACCTAGCTATTTTATAGATGGCATATTTATTCACTCCAATCAAAACAGTCATACTGTATCCCATGAGCTGCTCATTGGCTGTAGGAACAATTATACAGTTAAGCTTAACTGGAAGTCAGAGACTCATAAAGTAGAAATGAACATACTTTGAATGCTCAAAGAAGCTGTTTCTCTCACACTGACTCTCGATCTCCATTTTTTCAGTCTCTGTCAACTTAATTTAAAAAGATCATTCATAGAACCCTGGAAAATCTCCACAAATTCACATAATTCCTTGATCTGCACATTTTGACGGTGAACAAACAAACACAAGTACAATGCAATCTATTGGTCACTGTGGCCTCCTCAAAACCTTGTGACCCTGCAGTGCAATTAATGTTGTGTAGACCCCAGTATTGCCATGTTGCATCTGGAATTGCAGCCTCATTACAATTGTCATTTTTTGATAATTATCTTAATTTGAAGGGAGTATCATTCATTTTGCCCTTCATCTCATCAGGGTTAAAATGATCTGAATCAAAGATTTTTATGGTTGCAGCTTATTGTTGCAAATGTCGGGGATGTGAGGATTAAGTAAAAATGTGTATTTCCTGCAGTTCCAACAGTCAATGCCCTATGCCCTTGTTAAAATGTTCAGCACTCTGAATACTGAACACAAGCGATATTGCGTGTTAGAACCCTTCACTTAACCTACATTCAAAATATATTTTATGTGATTTCATTAAATAATTATTTAAAAATTACAATCATCAATTAAATCGGCAAATTTGTTGATAGGTCAGTCGAACCGTTACCTGGTGGAATCAAGCAACAAGTCAAAACAAAGTCTAAATCAGTTTTTTTTTTTTGCTCAATTTTCCTTCTGTTTCTCTGTGCAGCGTCTTTGTGACAGTTCTCTGTAAAAAGCACTATACAAAAAAAATGCATTGAATTGAATCTTAAGATTAAATAATTAATTAATAAATAACAAGAACTGGTTCATCTAAAAGCTGACAATTTACTTATTAATTAAAGTGATCTTATGTTGTTGAAGGCAGGGCTGGGCACCATCATATTAATGGTTTTATCGTCTTTTTAAAGAGACCAAACATGAATATGAATAATATTGCCCTATCAAATTACATTGTCTCTCTCTCAAAAGCCATAATCTAAATACTATATATCCTACACAATCTTTTTACTTTCAGATTAATATGAAGGCAATTTATTTAGAGCCATGCTAACTACCTGGGAGCCTGTTTTGTATTTGGGATCAGACCAAGTTTCCTCCTTGACAATCTGTGTAGATCCAAAATGTGAGGCAAAGACAAGAAGCCTGGCCATTAAAGACTAGGGGCCAGATTCAGAGTTGAGATGAACACGAGCAAATGGGACTTACTCCCGAAATTTGTCGTAGCTTAAGCTATTTGTGAGTCAGACATTTGACTTGTCCGCTGTTTTAAGTGTCTTTCCAGTATATACGCTGCATTGCCCGCGTGGGGTGAAGATTTCATGAAAATTAGGTGTCTGCAAGTCATGCAAGATACGCATATTCAGAGTTTTCACTTAATAATTTTTTTATGCGCAACTTTGTTCGGAAAAAAGGTAGTTTGTCTAGCGCCGCCAATAGATGATTATGAAAAATACAGCATCTTTCACAAAAATTTATATTAGAACGAGTGCATGTTTTTTGAAAATAATATTGGTTTTATTTTCCTCTGCCTAGCCTACTTACAATTATTAAAAAGCTGTCATAAAAAGAAAAATATGTAAAATTAGGCTATGATTGACCGTCTGGTATATCATACCGGACCAATATTAGATGGATTAATTGATAGACAGTGTCTGGATCATGTTCGCTTTGACAGAGAGACGATTTGTGTCAGCACAGCTTCTCCAAAATTATTATGTTCAAGACGTCGCATATAGGCTATTGTGTTCAACCACCGTAGGCTACATGACTTCATTTGGTAATTTGTTAAAAAAATATTTTTTTTCAGTAAATCCTACGATTTATTTGTTTACTTAATAGTATTGCGTGCAACCACTATCCAGCGATTTTTTATTTTGATTGTGTGATGGATCTATCCAAGTCGTCAATAGGAGCTATGATAATTTTATCAATGCGACGGATTAATATGTTCACTGCCTTCCCCATCACAAGAGAGCAACTACGATGCACAAAGGTAGGATTTTACAAAGGCAAATGCGGTTATTAAAGGCAATGTCACGGACACGTTGAAAATGTATTACCCCCACACACATTTTTTAGTAGAAAGCTAGCAACCCAGGGGGCAGGTACAAGTAACAGGTCATTAGAATATCGTGCCCTGTGTCACCCACATTTTGAGAAATGCACTCGCGTAGCACAGGTTACAATACGGCGTATCTCATCCCGCGTTAAATCCGCGCAGGAGAGGCACTTAACATTGGCCATCTCTGAATCCGGCGCTAGATGCAATCAGTTTTACTGTCTACTTATTAAGATTTAATTCCTATACTTCCCCCCCCTGGTTCTCTGTTATATAGTCAGATTTTTCAAATGGACGTCAGACTGAACAAATGGTCTCTTTTTACTGCAAAAATTACCATTAATTACCATTTTTCTTCACATTTACATTTTTGCCTCCATTATAGAGGTCGCATTCTCATGCAGCACTTTGTAGCTAGGTTGCATTCTCTATCTATTTTCCCCACTGTGAATGTTTTATTGTCCACAGGGAAAGCATTCATGATCACATACATCCGGCTGAAGTTCCATACCAGTCGCCCCGAGAGCTTTGCCATCTATAAGCGCTTAGAAGAAGGAGGGCCCTGGCTACCTTACCAGTACTACAGTGCCTCTTGTAAAAAGACATATGGGAAAGAGGCCAAGGAATACATCCGTCCTGGAGATGATGAAAGAACAGCCCTCTGCACAGACGAGTTCAGTGATATCTCACCACTGACGGGTGGAAATGTGGCATTCTCAACACTTGAGGGACGTCCAAGTGCCTACAACTTTGACCAGAGCCCAGTGCTTCAGGTAAGATGTTGCATATGTGTGTGTGTGCATTCTTGTGTCTCTGTAGTAATGAAAGAAAGACTCTATACTACCCTAGAAGCTTGAAAAGCCATGATAAATTTTAAATACACAGAGATACATGTGAGTGACTGGATGCTGTGAATAGGCCGAAACAATTTACAGCATATAAACGTACAGCTCCATTTCTCAAAAAAGAGGAAAGCAGCCATATTCTGACAGCCTGAGTTATTTTCGTTTTTTTTATCAGTGCCACTGTATCCTGCAGGTATGAAATGGCAGGAGGTACATTCCCCCTCTTTATAGAAGCCCCTTTGCCGAAATGTTGTCAGCACGATTCCTGCTTTAATCTGTGATATCCTTCCTGTCCCCCCTCCTGTCAAACACTATTATTTCAGTGGCTTTGTGTTTTTAAAAAAGAAAGGCCATCAGCTGAAATGCATGCTCATCTGCACAGCAGAGCTTGATAGAGACATTTCACTGCAAAATCCCTTGGGGGTTGGAAAGAAAATGGATTAAGTTTGATGTTTTTATTTATTTTTCCCAGCAAATGTTGTATGTTGCTGGATTCAAGAAGAGGCAATTGCTCAATTGTTCAAGAGCTTCCTGCCAAAGTTGGACTTTGCCTCCAGTGTTTTCCTCTTTAAAAATGCAGCAGATAGGATTATGTGGTTTAACACCAACCACTTAATTTGGAACCTTAGTTGGGGCACCCTTTGCCACCTCTTCAATGCCTGGTTTTAAAATGAGCCTGGATTTTTTTATCTAAGAGATAATTCAGCTTCTCAATTGCTTCTATCTGTCACATTTTGGTTTAGATCTCCTTGTTTCTGCCTCAGGTGTCCAAAACATAACAAGCTTCTCATAAAAGTACGCAAAGCAAAATATCCAGGTGCTCAATAGGCAGAGATGTTGAAAAAGCAACAAGTGGTTGCAATAAACATTGGAGTGAGAGGTCAAATAACCCAGTGAGAGGATAAAAGTGTGACACCTGATTGGGGCCTTAGCTCTACAAGATTACATAACAAAGGTTTCTTTTTTCCTGGTCCATCTCTTTGTGCTTTTCAGTGATCCATTTCTATTCTTCTCCAAATTGGCTAGCTAGTACACCCGATAAGTTTGCATGCTGCAATCTAATTTGTCCATACCTTGCCAACAGAACCACAAGAGGGAAGGTTAAAGAGGAGAATAAATAACTAAATAAACACATGTGTAGAGATTTTGTGTAGTATTCAGATGCACCACAATAAAAATAATATTGTAATAAAACCATTGTTCAAAAATATATTGTTGTTAAAATACCTATGTGCTATATTTACAATCTAGTTTGCCGCCATCTTTGTTTTCGCAAACATCACGTGAATGGTTGTCTTATTGTTTGGTATCATAATTTTACATAACGGTACTGCTGTGGGAGATGTTTAGTGATGAAATGCTTTTTGGCATGTTGAAAGGTGGTGGTTGCAGCCAGGGGTGTTTCTAGGACCTGAAAACATCTGGGGCTTAGCCAAATACATCTGGGGCTTTCCTCAGATTTTATAGGGGGGTCTGGGGGAATTCTGGTCTTTCCTCTATTGCTGTCTGTCTTTTTTGTCAAATTTTTTTCATGTCCTCTCTTGTTGCTATCAATGTCTTGTCTGATTTTTCTGATTGATCTTTTTTTCTGCCTCTTCCTTTCTGTCTGTAATTAATATTTCTGATTGTCTTTCTCCTTTGAGTTTGAGTCTGATACTTTTCTTGTCTCTTTTTGCAAGGTACAACATACTGTTGGCCTGCCTAATTGCAAGTTTCAAATTCCTTTCCATGGTACAGATATGAGCAGATAGTAGTGTTTTGGTATGAACAATAGTGATAAGGCCATAATTAAAATGTTCATCTCATCAAAATAACTTCCCTCTCTCTCTCTCATACTAACATATACAGCACAATATCTCTCTCTCTCTCTCTCTCACTCACTTTACCTTTTTCCGTAACTAATCCTGGCTCTGCTGGCTGCAACTCCTCTGGCTGTGCCATCTGTGCTACCCTCTGGAAAACCATTAAATAAAGTTAACCATCAAGACAATACTCTGCCTAATGAAAAATATATATATCTTTGACATTGCTTCCCTTTAAATTGATAGAATTCATTGATCTTCATTTGATTAACTATGACAATTATTTTATACTGTTAAAGGTGTATTGCAAATGTCAACAAGTCTCTCATTACATTATAATCTCAAGCAATTCATAGTATTAGATCGCAGACATCTTGGTGGCAAACAACAGGTGGCTGTACTCAAATAGCAGGTGAATATAATTAAATGACAACCATGGCCAAATGATCATAAAAAAAGGGAAACGTAAATCTGGAAAAAGGAAATTTGGACCATCCTCCTCCTAAATAAAATGTATTTTTTTAGTTTTGTGTTTAAAAGTAGTTTGTTATGTATTTTCTAATATGCTACTGACTGTATAATCTATCTATCGCATTACCGCCAGTTCATCACACTCATGTACAGTGGTAGAGAATTGAAGATGAAATTTGGAAATTATCATAGGACCAACGCGATGTCAATATTGTATTCTGGTTGTTGATTGGTTAGGGAGGACGTCCTCCGTTGGAGCATCATTTGACGTGTTTTGGCCAATAACAGATTAGCATGAAGTACATTAAATTGATATAAGAGATCCCGCCCTAAGGAGGACAGCAGGAGCCCGTCCTCTTCTGCCCCCCACACCCACCACCACTTCAAACAGACTGCCCTGTCCTGCAGGTGTCGCTGTTGAAGCATTTTAATCAGAATTTCAACAATAGATTTTTTCCAAAGAAGAGTGAAGAATGATTTTATAAATGATACTGAGATTTGGTAATGGTTTATTTCAACCAATTACTTTTTTAAATATTTTGAGCTCCCTCTTGCCTCTCAAAAATAGAGAAGGAGCAACCTCCTCTGCCTCTATGGACCAGCCTCCTCTGATGTGCGCACAGCATTCCGTGATAATAATAATACACCCTGATATATACGGACACCGGCAAATAGGTTCTTAATCAGACGTGTTAACTAGCACTATGTGGTTAAATGACTAAATGTCTCCAGCTGAATAATGAATAAGAAGTTAAGCAAGCGTTTGAGTCCTGGATCAAGCTAATGGCACTTCTGTGAGTTAAAATTATCTCCTGGCGGTAGCTAATGTAGCTAAGGATTATCTCCTGTCAGGTAGTCGCAAGAATATCCATGTCCCACGAACCAAATCGGGAACTTGGTCAGATTTAGCGTTCGGTAGCCTAAGTAGACCTATGTAGTTTACCGAACTCAAAATCTGGCTAATTCCCCGATAATTTCAGTTATTTGATGTGCTAGCCAGCTGGCTCTTCCAAACATGAGTTAATAACGCTCAACTACATGTGAATGTGCTAACGTTAATAGCTTGTGGAAGATGTAGCCTATGATAACGTTAATAGCGATGGGGGGGGGTGATGTGATTCGGAGGACGAAACGCAGCTAAGGGATATATACAAGTTCTCTCAAGAGAGAGCCACAAAGGCGGAGTAACCCCCTAAATAATAAAGCTCCCACTCTCAACAAGAGAAATGAACAGGGAGACAGTGAAAATGTGCGGAATGAAAAAAACCCGCAGCACGTCAGGCGTATAGCTTGTAGACACGAGAACAATTAGAGGAAATGCGCCTCTCCTCTAAATAAATAGAAAAAAGAAGAGGAGGCGAAACAAAACCAAAATAGAAATAATAGCAACCCGAAATAAACGGGCGAAATACTACAAATCTGAGTATGAGAAAAATTTATGAGAAACGAAGAAGACCTCTCGCTCTCAAAACCGAAAGCAGTATGTAGAGAGGAAAACAAAAAAATGGGTGAGAAAAAAGGTCTCTGCGAAATGAGAAAGAAAAACACAAACGAGGGCCAGAAAGTGCAGATAGAAGAAAAGGATCCTGAAATCTAAATGCACTAAGAAAAGTCCCACGTTACTCCAATAAATGTTATTTTGGAACAAAGTGGTGTTCTACAGTGCTAACCTGTACCGTACCGGCTCTGAATTGTAAAGGCTAAACAAATACAGAAGCACCAAGAAGCGGAAGTGAGGAACTTAAATACCTGCCAGGTAATGAGAACAGGTGAAAAGAATGAGTGGCGAGAGAATCAGAAATCACAGGACGGAAGACGAAAAATCCGATAAAGTGTCCGATAGTAACGAGAAAAAAGGGACGACCACAGAAATAAGGGAAAAGGTGGCAAACCCCATGACAGGATCCCCCCACTAACCCTGTGTTCACACATCCAGCAACTTCGGTCGCCCAGTCGCCGGAAGTCCATTCATTCTCTATGAAGCTGAGCGACGGTCAGCGACCTGAGCGACTAGGAAACTGAGCGACCAAAATCGGCCGATAAATGTTGCCCGCAACTTAACTTTTGAGCGACCATCGGCCATAACAGCCAATCAGAGTTCCACACTTCATATTTCCCCAACCGACACGAAACCATTTCGTGAATAATTGTTCCGCCCGATTTCACTCAAATTGCAGCAATGGAGTAGCAGCTAATAATAATGGTCCAAGCCTACCACGTCCTGTTCAATGTAAAACATAACCTAAAGGATATGTGTAGCTGTTCTACCAATATCACATTGAGCCAAAAAATACATGTTGAGTTTTATACATACATCTATCTATGTATCTAGCGTAGATAGTAGATAAAGATCGGTAGCTCGCGACGAAGATAGATATAGACTAGCCTATCGCTAGCTAGCGAGAACACATCATTATCAGTGTCATGACATAACTATAAAGAATAGGATGCATCGCAAATATGTCTTTGTTATACGTAGGCTATTGCCGTTGTTTCTCTTTATCAAATAATTGTAGCTGCACGAACTGACTTGGATGACACAACGGGAAGCTCTTGCCCCGCCCCCAGCCTTGTAAAATTGACCGACTCAGCGACCAGTTGCTCGCTGTGTGAACACAGGGTAAGGGACTAAGCTCAGGCAATCCCTCAGGTTTCTGGATGGGACCCAGCAACGCTCCTCCGGACCATACCCCTCCCAGTCGACTAAAAACTGGAACCTTTTTCCACGCGTTTCTCTGCCAAAATGCGCCGGAAAGTATATACCGGACCTCCCCCAACGAGGGGGGGGGGCTTTTCGGGGGGAGCAAAAGTGCTAACCATTACTGGCTTGAGCCAGGAGATGTGGAAGGTAGGATGAATACGCATGGAGCGTGGGAGCTGGAGACGAACCGTAACCGAGTTGATCTTGCGTGTTATCTTAAAAGGGCCCACAAAGCGCGGTGCGAGTTTGTGGAACTCCACCTGCAGAACCAAACTCGCTGACTAACCTGGTAGGAGGGAGCTGGGTGACAGCACCTGTCAGCTGCAACCTTCTGTTTAGCGGAAGCGCGCAAGAGGGAGAAACGCACCTGCCTCCAGGTCGATCGGCACCTCTGTACAAAAGAGGCTGCAGAGAGTACTTCCACCTCTCCAGCTCAGGAAATAATGGAGGTTGATAACCCAGCTGAGCTTCAAAGAGAGAGAGAGGCCAGTGGAGGTGTTGTGCGCATACTCTGCCCAGGCGAGGTGATGGTTCCATGATGTGGGCTTAGAAGCCACCAGGCACCGGAGGATGCTCTCCAAAGTTTGATTGGTGCGCTCCGTCTGCCCGTTAGTCTCCAGATGGAACCCGGAAGACAGGCTGATGGAGGCACAAAACGAATGCCAAAACTTGGAGGTAAACTGCGGACCGAGGTCTGAAACAATGTCTAAAAGAAGACCGTGTAGTCTAAAGACGTTGTCCACCATCAGCTGGGCTGTCTCTGGGCCTGATGGGAGTTTGGGGAAGGTGATGAAATGAGCCGCCCTGGAGAACCTGTCGACCACAACCAAGATCACCATATTGCCCTGGGACGGAGGCAAGCTGGTGACAAAATCGAGGGCGACATGGTTCCACGAGCGGCTCGGAACGGGCAGGAGACACTACAGACTCGACAGCGGAAGTCGTGAACCCTTACTGTGGGCGCAGACAGAGCACGCAGCAACAAATCCCGTAGCTCTTCATTTTGGGCCACCAAAAGCGTCACGCCAAGAATTCCCTAGTGCGTTGAGTGCCAGGGTGAGCAGCCAGCTGCGACGAGTGACCCCACTGGAGAACCCAGGATCTAACCCGGGAAGGAACAAAAAAGACGATGAGGAGGACCGCCACCCAGACCAGGGTCTGAATTGTAAAGGCTAAACACATACAGAATCACCAGGAAGCGGAAGTGAGGAACTTAAATACATGCCAGGTAACGAGAACATGTGAAAGGGAAAAATCACGATTTTTTTTTCCTTCTGATTCTCAGAATCAGAAATCACTAGACGGAAGACGGAAAATCCGATAGAGCGTCCGATAGTAACGAGAAAAAAGGGACGACTGCAGAAATAAGAGAAAAGGTAGCAAACCCCATGACATAATTCAACACTTTGTTCCGCACTGAATTGCTAATGTTAGCACTGAATTGCTAATGTTAGCTAGCCATCTACGTTAGCTGTAACATTACCACTCAATAATACATTTTTACCAGTGAATGCGCTAAAATGGTTTGTGGAAGATGCACAGGCTATGCTAGTTTAATGATAGTTTTATGTTAATTGCAGCTTTGTTAGCTGTACCACTGACTCCCGGATCTAACGTAAAATTTAATGAAATGAAGATAGCTCACCTCTCTCGTCTGTTCACCTACTCCATATACGATGTGCGTACAGCACTGAAGTTGGCGAAATCCTGTTTTCGAAATCCCATCCTGAACTCCATCATTATATCCCTGGGAGAAGTGCCGTAAATAGGCAGAGTAAATGGTGGTAGTATTCTGAACTCGTGGTGTTTGTGTGTAGCTAAGCACAGCTGATCGGTAACATGACAGAGGTGCACACTGCACACAATGCTGGGGCAGAATATTCAATATTTCAAAAGAAATAAACATCAACTTGTAATTGCAGAGGCTGAAATGGATGATGAAGGACCTTGTTTAACTTTGAATATCTTAGTTACATCAACACTGAGCTTGCTAAGCAGTTCAATCGTTGTCCCTGACTGCATTGTTTGCACGTGTGCACCCCCATGTGTCTGCGTGATATTTCCACACAAATACTTCCGAGGCAGGATGGAACCTTGACGCCACATGCAACACCACTCGCGGAATAGCCTATTTATTGCGCTAGGGTGATAGCCATCACTCGAACAAGACCTCCAGCACCCGGCATGCACTAGGTTGACCTAGCTGTTTGTTTGAGAGACAGTGTGCAGAAAGCGCACGTTTAAATTTGTGATTCCACGTAACGGTACCAGATACATTTTAAATAAATGGAGCAAACTACCATTTAAATGCATAGTCAATCCTACTACTGAACTAGCTAGGCGTAATTTGGCAAAATAGTGGCACTATTTAGTCTACAAAATCCCATTAGGTCGTAATGGTTATAAGCTGGCACTCGTAAAGTTTTATAATGCTAAAGCTGACTTTTTCATCTGGTGACTATGCACAACTGCTGAAGGAATCACCTTAAAGTTTATTCATAGATGCAAAATTACTAAATTTAGGAATGTTGGTAAAAATCTACATTTGTTTCATAGCATCTCGTTTGTAAAAGACATAGGACACTGATGCCTCTGTTGGTGGCCCTCCCACCCTCCCAAATCTGTTCTGGAAATATTTTATTCAATTCTCTAAAAACATTATTAACTGTAACAATATGGGGATAGTTTCATGACTATAGTTGATTAGTCTTTCAATTATTTTCAGTCTAGCTTGGAACTATGTATTATTTTCACTCTAGCTTGGAACTATGTATTATTTTCACTCTAGCTTGAAACTAGGTATTATTTTCAATCTAGCTTGGAACTATGTATTTCTCTTAGAAAACAACTGAGTCCAATTGGGTTGGAGGTCGAAACACAGTAGACTGGATTATGATAGCTATAATAATGGAGGCAATTTTGTGGTTGTAAAATTTATATGGGATCCAGCAGTGTATTTTTCTCAGTCGTAGCAACATTGATAATTTGTGTGTATCCTTGTCATGAAACAGTTTAAAGATAGGCTTACTTGAGCTGGACAACAGATTCTCATTTAAATCTCCACAGATAATGATTGGCGGATAATTTAGCAATCAATGCAGGAACTGGAACCATAATCTTGATTACCAAGAATTGTAAATCGGTCACATCCTGTATGTACTGTATGGCATGTGCCTCAATGGGTTTTCACAGAAATAGCCACACCACCACCATTTCTGTTTGAAAGATGTGGATAGTTTGTGTAAGAAATTTGTCTATTCCTTTTTAAACATGTATCCTCCAACTGGAGATTGTTTGGAACAAAAGAGCAACACAGTTTAGTTTCTGTGGAACACAAGACAAAACTCATGACGACACTTGATATCATCAATGTGTGGTGACAATCCCTCTGTATTGCGGTGAACTGTGTGTGTTGGAATCTGCATTGATGCCTGTGCACATTTAAAAACAGGCATTGCCTTTTCAAACACAGCTTTACTCATGTTTTCCAGGGAATTAGCAATTTTAGGATCAGAGAATAATTTTAAGATGCTACAGCTCTCTAACTTTCTAATCTGGTAAACAAACTGCTGAAGCAAGCACACTAAAGTTTATTCATAAACTTTACATTCTAGTTTAAATTTCTAGAAGATTTATTTGTTAACTTTTCTTCTTCTCTGAAAAAAAGCCAAGAAGACTCATTTGTTTTTTACTTTCCATGATTATGCTATAGCCTACATTGCGCAATGCTATCTAAACGGAAGAACTGAACTAACTACCGCATGGATGGACGGCGTCGTGCTTGTGCAGCGCTTTATTACACTCCCAATAACCATTGAAACTACAGTTCTGCTCTGCTACGGTACATTAACATCAGCTCCTGGGCAGAGCAACACAAAGTTTTTACGGACCAAAAACATTTGGGGCTAGGCTCAAAACATTTGGGGCTCTGATCGGCCTTAACGACGCCCCAGGTTGCAGCTACTGACAATGCACTACTACATGCATGTTTGGGTAATGCTTTAAAGCGGAGGTTTCAAGTCTTTTAAGTAAGTTGTGCTTTGTGTTGCTTTGTAACTACTCACCCCCATGAGCATTGTATGAGACTACATTTCGAATTCAGCAGGTATTGGCACCCTAGGGGTTGCATTATGAGAGCCAACTAATTGTCCATGTCGTGAAATCACTCCGCAGACCTGGCAGGTACTGTGTTGTATTCATTATATAATTTGTGTAATTCTCACTAATTTCACTGAGCTAATTCTATCATAAATTTGCCTTTTAATCGAAGTGTAGTTCTCGCTCTCTTGCCTAGCTAGCGCGTCTTTGCACCCATTCCCTGTGGCAGATGATGGCAGTGGTTGGTTCATGGGCTGGCCTGTCAGTCTCTCTTATGCTGTACCCACTGAAATCAAAGACCCATGGCACAATGCCTGGCTTCAGTCAGTTTGTGATCCAATGAACAAATCGTCCGAGTTCATCAAAGCTCCCCGCCTACACGTAATCTGACTTAATGAAGTGGTCACTGCAGACCCCTCTCCCCATCCCACAGGTAGACTCTGCCTTTTCAGAGCAGCCAGCTAGCAGCGCAGTACTTGCGGTCTCCTTAGTGGCAGGTAATGAAAATGAAATTCTTTTGTACGGAAATAATCATTTGAGCATTGCGGGGCAGTAGCTACAAAAGGACCCTCCTCTGGATCACTGCTTTGTGTTTTTCTCTCGATCCATTGAACTCCTTGAACACCAGCAGTCTAGTAGAAGCAATCGTACCTTAGCTTGAGCAGCGGAAACAAACCAATCACATGACTCATTATGACCTAGGAAAGGGGTAGGCAACCCTGGGCCTGGAGAGCCACAGGGTCTGCTGGTTTTTGTTGTTACTCGCCACTTAATTGATCAATTAAAGCAGTTGATTACACAGTTAACTCACTTCACCTGGTTTCTGTGGTCTAAGTAGTTGTCATATTTAAGGTGAAAACAAAAACCAGCAGACCCTGCGGCTCTCAAGGATCAGGGTTGCCTACCCCTGACCTAGGCTGTGTCAGAATCAGAGCCCTACTGCACCCTGTCTCCTGTGTACAGTGCACTGGCAGAAGTATGCTGTTTATTGTGTGTTGCGTAGCACACAACGTGCAGTCCGCAAAGAAAATATCGGCCATACTATTTTCCAACCGTACTGTGGAAGTGTTGTAAGCAGGTCATAAGACGTCCCACCAGTGTTGACATGTCCGGGGGTTTTACACCTAAATTGGGCTACTTTCAAATTGCAGTCACAGGTGAAAGTCGCAAAACGCACACTTATTTTAAAAAGTAAAAATATGATGATTTCTATTTAAAATACGTTGGTTTCTGTTAAACATATATTTTGGGCTAGTTTTGAGTCGCCATTTGGCTGGAAAGTCTTGCAAGATCTGGCAACCCTGCACCCCACCCCACCCATTTCACGCGTTGTTTTTGTTGTATTTGAAGGAAAACGTCACCGAAGCTGTGCCTCATTTTTTAAAACAAGGCTTCACATGATATTTATGCGACCAAAATGTTTGTGTACTTCTTGAAATGTGTGTTCCCGAATGTACTCAGCAAAACCCCGGAAGTAATTGGATTAAAGTATACTATATTTCGAGAAAATTCTGCCTACTTTGTCTATTCAACAAGCCTACTTAATAGTATGGAAGGGTGCTGATTCGGACACAGCCCTAGCTAGTTCCAAGTTTTTAAAATTTTTCTAGCAAATACAGGTTAATTTCATATTTGAATATAGGGCCATATATCTTGTTTAAGGTAAAAATCAAATGAACCATATTACCTTCATCACCCCTTTAACACATAAGGAACAAGCATACTTGAAAGTACAGGGAAATGTGACAGACTGGCAGGGACGGACCCAAATGCACGACGAGACAGAAGTTTTGAAAATAAAGGGTTTTTATTTTCAGTAGGCAAGGTACATGTCCACTGTGGAACCCACAGCGAACTGACACAGCGCCGGGTAGCAGATACAGCAGCCCAGCCGGGCGGAGCTGTATACCGCGGTAGCGGTGGTGAGGCTACAGCAGACTGTGTCCGGGAACAGGCGAAGTAGCCAGGAGCGATCTTTAGCCAGGTGCGAAGCGAAGGATCAGGCGGAGGCAGAGTCAGGATCCACACCGGAAAGCCAGGGTGTGTGCATCCAGACCTGGGCAGTATAGCCAGAGTCTAGCAAGCTAGAGAATCGGGAAGCAAGTACAAACGAGACAAGGACCGTAATACTCTGACAACAAATCACAGGAACAGCACGGTAAATATAACTAGTGTCATTAGAGCTGATAAACTGCAGCTTGCGGGAAATGCGTGCGAAATCAGCGAATTGATTGAACAATTAGAAAACACGTGAGGAATGCGGTGAAAGCAATTAAATGTGAATTGTGTAATTAAGATGTGGTGCGAGAAGTAAATGTGCAATGTAGACACAATTAGGCAATGAACGCAGACATGACACAATCAGGTTCAGGGAAACAGAGGAAAACACAAAGGGAAGGGAAGCAGGAGCGGATCGTAACAGTACTCCCCCGTCAAGGTACGCCTCCTGGCGGACCATAGGTTCTGGTCGACTGGGGCTGGCGGCGATGGAAGTCCCGGATGAGGGTGGGGTCCAGAATAAGACGAGGGGCGATCCAGGAACGTTCCTCGGGCCCATACCCCTCCCAGTCGACCAGGTACTGGTGGCCCCGTCCCCGGCGCCGGACATCGAGGATGCTGGAGACCGTATAGGCCGGAGAACCATCAATGTCCCGAACAGGTGGTGGGGCAGAAGTGGGAGCGCTGAGAGGGCAGGAGACAGCTGGCTTGACCTGACTGACATGGAAGGTGGGGTGAATTTTGAGGGAGGCAGGGAGACGGAGCTTGAGGGTGACTGGGTTGAGAACAGAACTGTTAAAACTGTTGTTAAAACGATTTATTCAAATAACGTATGTACCTGTGAGATTAAAATAGAAGCCCCTAATTTTCGGTTGCAGTCAACTGAGGATGTTGATGCAACACTCAATAAAAACTTGATCAGAAGCATGCAACACATTGCAATGTTGTGTCTTCTTCAGGCAATCCAACAGTGGTAGTTTCAGGAAGTGTACAACTTCCTTCAGTACTTATTTCAAATCATAAGGAATTGTTGGCTGTGAATGTAACACTGGTAAGTGCGAAGACTCGAATATTGCCTATATTCTCAAATGAAGGACCACCAGTAGTCAAAGAGATACTTGGGTAACCATTTATATAAAGCAAACGCATACAGTATAATGCCTTGTAGCTGCATTTATAGTGCCTTATGATGCACTTATAAGCACTAATAGCAGCTCCTAGGTAATTAGCATAGGTAACAGCCTTTATAATGTTATATAAATCATTACTATGACAAACTATAATACCAAAGGGTATAACCTCGTATACCCCTGCTTGTAGCGAACAAATTTATCACCAACATACAGTTTAATAGCAAGCAGCTGTATAATACATTATACCCTTTGGTCTTATAGTCTATAGTATATTCTGAGCAGTCAGGATTATACAGCATCTTATTTTCTCACAAGCTAAGAAGGGGTTGTGTTTTTGGAATAATTTCATTGCATACATTTTTGGAGTTGTTTGTCTACTCTGAAAATAGGGAAAACTTGTTGTTGAGTATAGTAATCATGCTCTCCAGGCTCTTCATCATTGTAGACTTCTGAATTTAAGATTAAAGGCTTGATGCTGTGCTGCTACACTACATGTTCCATTACAGGCCTGACGTTCCCATTAATTCAGCGGAGCTGTAATTACTCACTCTGGGTTTTAATTAGCTGTAATTTGAAGAGAGAAAAGCGACTTAATGTTACTTATAAATTGTGCCTTATGCATTCCCCACTTACTGTTTCAGAGCTCGTGGTCTTCAGTAAAACCATCAGGAGGCCCTATTCAAATTCTTACATCTAGCTCTTTTTTGTTGTAGATCATTGTCATTTCTGTCCAGGGAGTATTGCAGTGCTTATAATTCCAGATGCTTTGCTGAAGCAAGCAACTGTTGCATCCCACCTGTGATTTGAATCTGAGACTGACTATGACTCCATGATACTGTGGTGCCTTCTGCTTTGTACAGTTCAACAGTCAACTGGACTGTGTTGTACACAGCTCGCAGCACCATTTTAATAGACATGTTGTGCAAAAATGTGATCTGTTACTATTGCTCCTTTGCACTCCCCCAAAACTAAAATGGGTTAACACTCAAGCTCAGTCCTTGGATAAGCCATTCTGCTAAAATATTCATGGCTAACGTTGCTAAAATAGGATGAGAACGTCTCATTGCTTACCAGCAACCTTCGTTGGTTGATCAGACACTCCCAGATCCACCTGTTAACCTGCACATGAAGTGTCTTCCACCGACTCATGTCTATACGAGACCAAACTTGCAAACTGTTGTGTGATAAGAAGTGGCAGCTGACATCGCATGCTTCATACCTCAGTCCTGTAAAAATCCTGGACACCGATTGATCACTATAAATAAATATATTGGTTATCATACAAAAGATTAAACATACCTTTATGACCGTTTAGGCCATACTTGGTTGGGACATTGTACCATAACAGCATAACCTCCATTGAAAATGATTTCAATTTCATTTTTCTGCTTCTGATTTGTATTAATCTAGCCTATTACTTCCTTATGTAGCAACCTAAGTATTTTACATATAGCCTAAGCAAGGCCTATTTTATTGAACCAATGGTTCAGGTTCATAATGTCACAAAGAGGCCCCTTACAACTTTAAATCAATCAATCCATTTCTTGGCTAGCCTTCTTTTAATGCCTCCAGTCTTTAGATAACAAATGTCAAGAATTGAACTGTATTAAGTATCCTAATAATAATTCTATAGCTACACTTCAGTTGTCCTGATTGATGCAGACTATTTTACTCTGTGTTATTGCTTTTATTTCACATCAGTCACAAGGATCCTCCTCCAAAATGTTCACTAATCTCATAAAATACTAGAGAAGACAACTCTGTAGTTTTACTGTTGTGAGAAGAGGGTGCCAATAATTGTTTAATAAAAATCTTTTTGAGAAAGAAAATAATTTTTCTCTGAAAATTGTATCAGTATATAATAATATAATTCACATTTGAACACACTTAATTACAGTGTTGTTTATTTTATACCATCTTTTTTGCCATCTTCATCAAGGGTGCCAATAATTCTAGAATTTAATGTCGCTAGGCTACTAGTGTTACTCAAAGGATAAAAAAAAACTTTAAAAGCATTTTTGCTTTAATGGTCCCAACTAAATATTGGTCCCAACAATATTTAGTTGGGACCATTGCCAATGAATGTGTAGCTTTATTGGTGGCCTACAGATAGTATATCAATTTAGATAGAGGTTCAATTAGCGGTCATAATTTTATGACCTGCAATAAATCAATACAAAATAAACGATATCTGACAATCCCGCTGCAAGTCTGCACTGCAGCATGTTCGGTTTCTCCACAAATGTTGCCACCGCTTTCAGTTCAAGAGCTGTTGCTTTCGGTCACACAGACGGGAGGGGCTCGGACAGCACACCCCGCTCAAGCGGATCAGCGCTGTCATTTCACCCTACGGTGAAAATGGTTAAATAGCAGTAGCTGCAGCGAATGGCAAGTTCACAACTGAGAGCGGAACCAAAGGAACAAATCGAGTTAGTGCCTTTCGTTCACCAAAAAGATTTAGTTAAAAAAGAACGAATCGTTTACGGACGACACACCATGAAAAGACGTGCACAAGATGCAGTCTTTCATAAGCAGTAATAATGCATGCAACACCCAAAAATGTTTGGATTCCGGGACTGGAATTAATTTCTTCCAAGACAGATTACCAAAATCCAGAACGATCCCGGAAAATCTTGGACGGGTGGCAACCCTAGTGCTCTCCTGAATCGATAGTAGATGAGCGACGTGAGTCACGTCACGTGGCGCTGTAATGGCGACATGTAGTCCAGCTGTCTCTCGTGTTTGTGTTTGTTAATTTGAATGTGTTTTGTTGTGTCTGGCTTTTGTCATTGTTTTTTTCATGCGCTGTGTGTCTGTAGTGGGACGGGGAAGTGGGCTGGAAATTTGTCAGAGATTTCTCCCGGGCGATGCAGCTGTCGCCGCCGTCCACCTGAGCGGTCCTGTCTGCGCCGCCGTCCACCTGAGCGGCCCTGTCTGCGTCGCCGTCCACCTGAGCGGCCCTGTCTGCGCCGCTGTCCACCTGAGCGGCCCTGTCTGCGCTGCCATCCACCTGAGCGGCCCTGTCTTTGTTAGTTTTTCATCTGTTTTAACAGCTAAAATAGCACAAAAAATATATCAAGAAAAGCCCCTGTAAACTATAGGCTATTTCATAAAAGAAGCTGTATGTGAAATGTCGTGCCTGTACCTTCTACCAAACTTCAGAAAACGTGTTTGGTGTATGGGTAATATGTCATTTTGAGAAAATGGCCGTTAAGGATTTGTAACTATAATTTGAAAATATGTGTTAATTGTGTTTAGCCCTCTGTCATCATGATAATATAGGAAATAGTCAAATGTGGTCTAGCCAGCTATACGCTCCAGACAATAAGCTTTCCAAAGATATCCCACTCAATCAGTTCAATCCTAAAATCGCACAGGCATAATACCATGAAATATGCTAACAGAAGCAAACATTATACATTGTGTACTTAGCAAAGGTGGCATATAATCATTTAAATGAACTATTTATGATAATTCTGGAACATTATTTTGTACATTTCATAAAACTAGCGTAATCATGGAAGCAATATCTCAAAATTGATGTAAGCGATGAAAATCATGAGCTTCCGGGTGGTGTCTCCTCTTAAGCCGTGTTCCAAGTCTCTGTGATGCTCACACATGGAGTTATAAAGCCTTAAATTTGGAATCTGGCATCTGACCTCATCTCTTTTTCATTATCACAGGGTAGGCAGTGCCTACCTTGCCTATTCTGACCGCACGTCGCTGCTAGAAGCCCATCTCAAACAGAAAAACAGGACTGAGACTATAAGCTCCCCAAGGCTTAAGTGACCTTCCTGATGAGGGAACTACACCTTTACATTTATGCTCTCTCTACATTTTGCTAATCTATAAATATTGTTTTGTTGCACATAGCTGGGGTGTGTTTAAGGGGATTCAAATTTTTATTAAATTTGTATGTGTATGACAAGAGCATATTTCTGACGAGGCCACAGATATGGCCACACTATCAGGCGCAGTGTTAATTTTCATACATAATTACAACAACAACAACAAAAAACCTTTTGATTTAATTAAAATCAGGAAATATTCAACTGACCTACTATTTGGTGAGTTCCCTTTAAGGTTTCCAGTGTCCAGGCTTTCATCAATAAAAAGTGTTGGATAAACAGATCAAATTTGACAGATCTTAATCTCTTTACTGGAATTATTTTATCATCATTATTATTTTCCATTTCTTGCACTTGAAGTCAAATAAATTATCATTCTTTTTTCAATTTAAAGGGGGAATCAATGAAGCAATTTTATAAATTAGGTCTTTTTTTCTCTCCCATTTGATATTTGAAAGGCAATGCATTGATTGTAATTATGTCCCTCATAGTGACTGCGGATCTGATGATGTCTATCACATTTTCATCATGGTGAGCTGACCTTTTCCGACAGCAGTGAATTGCAGCATGTGTCTGTTGGCACTAAGGCACATTCTGCCAGATTAGGCGCATATGTACCCTCGAGTGAAGCTGCAACAACTTGGACAGAAAAGTCCACATAGTGCACAGTAGCACCAGCACACCATTGGATGTATTGTTACAACCTATTGACCTACAGCTTTTGCATAGCAATCGTCCTCATCAGATTGCCGAGGCAACAGACGTGTATGTAAAGGCTTGCGATAAAACATACACCAAAAACATACATTTCAAGCACCATAAACATACATGTCTGTGAGAAGCACAATAGACGTTCATGAGTTGTATCCTTTTACATTGTTTTACTCCTGACTGCATACAAAATAAAAAGTGTGTATATTTCTGTGGATGGCTGAGTGACCAGGGGCTCTATCTTAGTGATCTTGGCGCTTGGTCTAAGCACATGGCGTGAATTCCATGTAGGGCGTGTCCAAGTCCATTTTTGCTAGTTTACCGACTTGTATTTTGGGTGCTAAGCACGGCGCAACGCGCAAATGGGCTGAACCTAGTCTCTTCATTAATTATAGGTGTGTCTTGGGTGTGACATGCAATAAGCCAATCAAAATGTCATATCCCATTCCCTTTAAAAGCCTGCTTTTCCACCTTGGCGGATTGCTTGATGGCAAAACAGACATGCTCGTGCGTGTTTAGTGCGATCAAGAAATAGGCTAAATGGATCAATGGTCAATATTATTTGGACTAAGCATTAGCCTATGAGTTCCCGATAATTATCGACAGGGCTGTTATTTTACAAAATATATGCGGTTACATTTCGTTAAAAGGACCTGCAACAGCTGAGAATAAGCTATCGATGGCTTCAGTCTCACCTTAGAAAACGACAAATTAGCCTGCTTGTTCAACGAATTTAATTTGATTATGCAATGCAACTGTCAAACATCAATTCCACGAGGCTGTTCTCATGGAGTTCTCAAAGTTCAATAAGCTTCATGCGAAGTTCATTAGGCTACCTGCATAGTAATATTGATTAATAACATAAATACCGTTATTTTGCCTTAATGATTACACTAAATACAATAAAGCTGTCAGGTTGGCAACCCATATGTTCACGCATATTTCCCCTTGTTTAACATGCATCACACATGCGAGAATGCCATTCAAATTAATTGTGAATTATACGTGCTGCAAATTTGCTTTCGTTTCTAATTAGACGCTTAGTCATCTTCTCGTTTTGTTCAGTTATGGAATAAGAGGTGAAACCAGCTGAGTTTTAATAAGCTGAGAGTATGGAAACCTTGTCACTGTAATTAAAAAATATGAAGGACGAAGAATACTAAGGTTCAAATTAAGTTAACGTGACATTTATCGCCGTAGTTTAACCGTAGGTTATGGAAAAAACCTTATGCACAGCAAATCCGCTGTAGCTTGGGCTATTTGAAAAACAATAAATGCAATATTCACTGGACAAGGTTTTGAACTTTTCAGTCAAAACTATTCTATTTACTTACAGGCTGTAGGCCTAGAGAGCTGTATTGTAATGACATCTGAAGCGCATTTTCAGAACTCAAATGTCCGTCTATTGCAGTGCGCGAGTTTTCCTTTGAATGACAAGTCACCATTAGGTGTACATGACCATTTGCGCCTTAGGCTTGATATAGGTGTTATCAGCAAATGGAAAGGCAATTTTAATTGGTAGCCATTGTTCCATAACTGATCATTGCGAATACATGTAATCTAACACGTACCATCGCACATCGCCTGGATGTTGATAGCTGAAAGCGATTTAATTCGGCATTCCCCTTCGCTGAGGGACAGGTAGCTATGTGGTTTTGACCTATGGACCCTTTTATTATTATGCATTTTTTATATAGCCTACACAATAATAATATTTCACATTGTAATCTTGATATTTTTAGTCATGCTTGTGCGCGCCCCTGTGTGTAACAGACAGGAGGGTGTACGTGCATTGTGCACACGCCTATGTAGATGCACTTATACACGCCGTTAAAATAACATGTAAACAACTGCGACATGACGTTTGACCAGGTTTGTGGTGGTTTTAGTGCAAACGCTTTCTGCTGCCTCAAGATAGCAATACACCAAAAATAATCCTGGCCACTCCTCATCTTGAGACCAACACGCCCAGTTCACTTGTAATGGGCGCAAGAATACATGGTATTTAAACGACGTGAACGCAAGGCGTTATAATGAACCATACGCCAGGTGTAAGATAGCAAAGACACTTGTGTTTGGGTTAGCGCCGGGTGTAAGATAGGGTCAGAGGAATTCTTATTTATATATGCTCTATGAATGGAAATGAAAAAAGATTCCATCTAAAATAGAGAACAGTTCATCTACAGATGAATTGGGAGCATCTGATATCCTCCTTGAGTCTTTTGGTGATTGTATATTAGTGGGTACAATCTAGTCTAATTTTTATTTCACTCAGGAGTCAGACACACTAACACATGCTCTTGAGTGCCTCATGTAGGACACACCAAGCAGACGATAGACTGTCAAATAAACCATGCAAGTTGAAATTGCCTTGGGAAACACTTTACACCCTATGATTGTGTAATTATCACACAGACCAAGGTGTCTTGTTAGTTGCTAGATGAATGAACATTTAACATCTGTTCAATCTAATTCGAGGGTTCTCTGACATTGGCAGAATATTTGGTATGAGTTGTTAAAGCTGTCCACCAATTTTCAACAATTAAGTGATGGATAGTAAATCTTGTGACCACATTACTGGAAGAGCCAGGTCAAAGTAATGATGAGTACGAAGGTTATATGTGACCAGCATGTGTTTGACCCATTAGATACTCCGTTTTATCTTTTTTTTTTTTTGTAGTGATAGGGTGGACAAAGTGGGGTGGACAATTTTGGCCACCCCTGGTCAAAATGCCTTTTACAATTAATATCTAAGTAAACAGAAGCTAAAGTTACACATTTCTTCAATTTCTAAAGCAGGATTACTTTTTATTTAAAAAAAATTTCAAAATAATAAAAAAGGGAAAAATGTTTGCACCCCACTGTATATTCCTGTATTTCCCTCAGGCGAAGGAGTTGGCCATGACAATCAGAAGATAATTGGTTAAACTTGTTGGTGGGGAAGTGCTATTGTAACCGTGCTTCACCTGAATTGCTACAGTAAGTTATCCTGCTGTATTGTCGATTGGTGAGTTGGCCAGAATAGCAGTGTTTGTTAAAGCAAATACATAACATACTTAATACATAACATACTTATTGCATATAGTAGTTAAGTCCTGGGGACTGTAAGTCAGCAGGGAAGGGACCCAGCTGAGCCTGTGACAAGCGCAGTGTCTAAAGGAGATTGTCACATCTACCGTAGGCCAAAATCTCTGACTAACACCAGCCGCAGCGTCAATGTGTGGACTTCGGCCTGCGGTAGCATCTCTCCTTTTGTTACCCACCATGACCCCTAAGGCACAAGCTCCCTTCTTTAATTTCCCCATTAGGCTGAGCACTGTGTGTCTCCTAAGGCCTGGAGTCAGATTCAAACAGGTCCCAAACAGTATCCTCAAATGGGGAAACAAAGCTGCTCTTCAATGGGATGGAGGTGAGTAATTACCCAATGGAAGTTTCCAGTAAGTGTTTTTTTTTGGGGTTATTTGGCTGCTTTAAAAACTTTACAAATGTAATAACATAACTTAAAACAATGTAATATTGAAGTTTAACCCCTTCTCGCAGACGCCCCAGTGGCAAGGATACCGTCTCACCTGCAACAATCCATCTGGGAGTGTCACGAACCAAACACGGGCTGAACCCAAATGCACGACCAAGAGACAGGGAAACAGAAATGAGGGTTTATTAGGAGCTTTGGGGTAGTCCCAAGCTCAACACAAACTTAACAAAATGTCAGAGGGTCCAGGAAGTAGCGAACTGCTCCAAACCGGAGCTGGACTTGTACTGGACCTGGAGGCCCACACTGGAACCGGATCACGGGAACGAAGATTTGTTCCGAACCGGAACTGGACTTGATCTGGACCGGGAGGTCCAACCGGAACTGGGGAACTGGACTGGATCAGGACCGGGAGGTCCAACAGGAACTGGATCACGGGAACGGGCTCTGGACCGCGGGGTCCAACAGGAACTGGACTGGATCTGGACCGGGAGGTCCAACAGGAACTGGATCACGGGAACGGGCTCTGGACCGCGGGGTCCAACAGGAACTGGACTGGATCTGGACCGGGAGGTCCAACAGGAACTGGATCACGGGAACGGGCTCTGGACTGGGGGGTCCAACAGGAACTGGACTGGAGGCAGAGCACCCAACTGCGCAGGCAACTGGATCTGGACCGGGAGGTCCAACCGGAACTGGATCACGGGAACGGGCTCTGGACCGGGGGTCCAACAGGAACTGGACTGGAGGTAGAGCACCCCACTGCGCAGACAACTGGATCTGGACCGGGAGGTCCAACAGGAACTGGATCACGGGAACGGGATCTGGACCGGGGGGTCCAACAGGAACTGGGCTGGAGGCAGAGCACCCCACTGCACAGGCAACGTTAACTGGGAGCAGGGGTACCGCAACACAAAACAGGGGAGACTTGACTGCTACAGGCTGGATATTACAGGACACTGGACTAGGAACCAAGGAGTTAGCCAGGGAAAACACCACAACAGAGCTTTTAGTCAAGTATTACCAGAACCCAGGAGACCATGACACGCACGAACAACGTTAACGAACTGGTGCCGAATAGCAGCCAGCGAGAGGTATAAGTAGGGGAGTGAAATTGAAACCAATCACCAAAAGCATGAGGAATGTAACCGAGAGTGATTGACTAATTGACTGGTGCGGAATGCATGCAGGAAGGGGGAAAGGAGATAGGTTGAACCTAAAGTGAGGGAACAGAGAGAATCAGACAGAAGGGGCACGCCCAGCCTGTAGCGACAGGGAAAACACGGACACAGGGAATCCACCATGACACGGGAGGAAAGGGAAAACCAGGAGAACGGACAGGAAGGGAGCGGGACGTTACAGTACCCCCCCCTCAAAGAACGCCACCTGGCGTATCTGAAGGCCTAATCCTAATCCTGGACCGCTTAGGAGGACGGCGGTGCAGACAGGGCCGCTCAGGAGGACGACGGTGCAGACAGGACCGCTCAGGAGGACAGCGGTGCAGACAGGACCGCTCAGGAGGACGGCGGTGCAGACAGGACCGCTCGGGAGGACGACGGTGCAGACAGGACCGTTCAGGAGGACGCCGGTGCAGACAGGACCGCTCAGGAGGACGACGGCGCCGACAGGACCGCTCAGGAGGACGATGGCGCAGACAGGACCGTTCAGGAGGACGGCGGCGCAGACAGGACAGACTGCGATGGCTACATCGCTCAGGAGACCGGCTCAGGGAGCCGTCTGCGACGGCTGCATCGCTCAGGGGGCCGGCGGCGACGGCTGCATCGCTCAGGGGGCCGGCGGCGATGGCTGCCTCGCTCAGGGGGCCGGCGGCGACGGCTGCATCGCTCAGGGGGCCGGCGGCGACGGCCGCATCGCTCAGGGGACCGGCGGCGACGGCTGCATCGCTCAGGGGGCCGGCGGCGACGGCTGCATCGCTCAGGGGGCCGGCGGCGACGGCTGCATCGCTCAGGGGGCCGGCGGTGGTTAGCTGGCTTGGCTGCTCAGGACAGGAGGTTAGCAGGCTGGGCTGCTCAGGACAGGAGGTTAGCAGGCTGGGCTGCTCAGGACAGGAGTTTAGCAGGCTGGGCTGCTCAGGACAGGAGGTTAGCAGGCTGGGCTGCTCAGGACAGGAGGTTAGCAGACTGGGCTGCTCAGGACAGGAGGTTAGCAGACTGGGCTGCTCAGGACAGGAGTTTAGCAGGCTGGGCTGCTCAGGACAGGAGGTTAGCAGGCTGGGCTGCTCAGGACAGGAGGTTAGCAGGCTGGGCTGCTCATGACAGGAGGTTAGCAGGCTGGGCCGCTCAGGACAGGAGGTTAGCAGGCTGGGCCGCTCAGGACAGGAGGTTAGCAGGCTGGGCTGCTCAGGACAGGAGGTTAGCAGGCTGGGCTGCTCAGGACAGGAGTTTAGCAGGCTGGGCTGCTCAGGACAGGAGTTTAGCAGGCTGGGCTGCTTAGGACAGGAGTTTAGCAGGCTGGGCTGCTCAGGACAGGGGGTTAGCAGGCTCGGCCGCTCAGGACAGGAGGTTAGCAGGCTTGGCCGCTCAGGACAGGAGGCTAGCAGGCTCGGCCGCTCAGGACAGGAGGCTAGCGAGCTCGGCCGTTCAGGACAGGAGGTTAACTGGTCCCGCAACTTGAGAGGAGGCAGGGAACGGGACGGGACTGGTGGCGTGGAAAGGGACCGGACAGGAGACATGGGCCGGTGCGGGACAGGAGGCATGGACCGGTGCGGGACAGGAGGCATGGACCGGTGCGGGACAGGAGGCCTGGACCGGGGCGGGACAGGAGGCATGGACCGGGGCGGGACAGGGGGCATGGACCGGGGCGGGACGGGGGGCATGGACCGGGGCGGGACAGGAGGCATGGACCGGGGCGGGACAGGAGGCATGGACCGGGGCGGGACAGGAGGCATGGACCGGGGCGGGACAGGGGGCATGGACCGGGGCGGGACAGGAGGCATGGACCGGGGCGGGACAGGAGGCATGGACCGGGGCGGGACAGGAGGCATGGACCGGGGCGGGACAGGAGGCATGGACCGGGGCGGGACAGGAGAACTGGGACGGGACGGGACAGGAGAGCTGGGACGGGACGGGACAGGAGAGCTGGGACGGGACGGGACAGGAGAGCTGGGACGGAACGGGACAGGAGAGCCGGGACGGGACGGGACAGGAGAGCTGGGACGGGACGGGACAGGGGGCATGGACGGGGGCGGGCCCGGCGGCTTGGACCGGGGTGGGACAGGAGGCATGGACCGGGGCGGGACAGGAGGCATGGACCGGGGCGGGACAGGAGAACTGGGACGGGACGGGACAGGAGAGCTGGGACGGGACGGGACAGGAGAGCTGGGACGGGACGGGACAGGAGAGCTGGGACGGGACGGGACAGGAGAGCTGGGACGGGACGGGACAGGAGAGCTGGGACGGGACGGGACAGGAGAGCTGGGACGGGACGGGACAGGAGAGCTGGGACGGGACGGGACAGGAGAGCTGGGACGGGACGGGACAGGAGAGCTGGGACGGGACGGGACAGGAGGGCTGGGACGGGACGGGACAGGAGGGCTGGGTCGGAACGGGACAGGAGGGCTGGGTCGGAACGGGACAGGAGAGCTGGGTCGGAACGGGACAGGAGAGCTGGGTCGGAACGGGACAGGAGAGCTGGGTCGGAACGGGACAGGAGAGCTGGGTCGGAACGGGACAGGAGGGCTGGGTCGGAACGGGACAGGAGGGCTTGGACGGAACGGGACAGGAGGGCTTGGTCGGAACGGGACAGGAGGGCTGGGTCGGAATGGGACAGGAGGCTTGGGCAGGGACGGAAGGGTGATGGATCCTCCGTCAACGGGTGGCGGAGCCCGTCGGTGGAGCCGGGAGCCAGGACCCCATCGCCTCCTCCTGGGACCACAGCCCCTCGGGCAAAGGGCAAGACGGGTACCTTCAAAATTAGAAGGTGTAGGGTTGTGGCTTGGCTCGGAGCTATCCGGATGGAGGGAGACCACTCCGAGCCTAACGGAGTGGGAGCTGGGAGGAGGAGTCCGGAGTGATGGGTAGTGGTCGGCATGACGGCGGATAAACTCCGGAGTTAGCCCCAAGATTCCCATGAGGTATTCCTCATAGGAATCCGTGCCGAATGGGACGATCTCCATAGAGTGGAAGGCGTGGCGACCCTGCTCGAGGTCGGCTGGGTCCATGTTTAGGACCAGTTCGTTCTGTCACGAACCAAACACGGGCTGAACCCAAATGCACGACCAAGAGACAGGGAAACAGAAATGAGGGTTTATTAGGAGCTTTGGGGTAGTCCCAAGCTCAACACAAACTTAACAAAATGTCAGAGGGTCCAGGAAGTAGCGAACTGCTCCAAACCGGAGCTGGACTTGTACTGGACCTGGAGGCCCACACTGGAACCGGATCACGGGAACGAAGATTTGTTCCGAACCGGAACTGGACTTGATCTGGACCGGGAGGTCCAACCGGAACTGGGGAACTGGACTGGATCAGGACCGGGAGGTCCAACAGGAACTGGATCACGGGAACGGGCTCTGGACCGCGGGGTCCAACAGGAACTGGACTGGATCTGGACCGGGAGGTCCAACAGGAACTGGATCACGGGAACGGGCTCTGGACCGCGGGGTCCAACAGGAACTGGACTGGATCTGGACCGGGAGGTCCAACAGGAACTGGATCACGGGAACGGGCTCTGGACTGGGGGGTCCAACAGGAACTGGACTGGAGGCAGAGCACCCAACTGCGCAGGCAACTGGATCTGGACCGGGAGGTCCAACCGGAACTGGATCACGGGAACGGGCTCTGGACCGGGGGTCCAACAGGAACTGGACTGGAGGTAGAGCACCCCACTGCGCAGACAACTGGATCTGGACCGGGAGGTCCAACAGGAACTGGATCACGGGAACGGGATCTGGACCGGGGGGTCCAACAGGAACTGGGCTGGAGGCAGAGCACCCCACTGCACAGGCAACGTTAACTGGGAGCAGGGGTACCGCAACACAAAACAGGGGAGACTTGACTGCTACAGGCTGGATATTACAGGACACTGGACTAGGAACCAAGGAGTTAGCCAGGGAAAACACCACAACAGAGCTTTTAGTCAAGTATTACCAGAACCCAGGAGACCATGACACGCACGAACAACGTTAACGAACTGGTGCCGAATAGCAGCCAGCGAGAGGTATAAGTAGGGGAGTGAAATTGAAACCAATCACCAAAAGCATGAGGAATGTAACCGAGAGTGATTGACTAATTGACTGGTGCGGAATGCATGCAGGAAGGGGGAAAGGAGATAGGTTGAACCTAAAGTGAGGGAACAGAGAGAATCAGACAGAAGGGGCACGCCCAGCCTGTAGCGACAGGGAAAACACGGACACAGGGAATCCACCATGACACGGGAGGAAAGGGAAAACCAGGAGAACGGACAGGAAGGGAGCGGGACGTTACAGGGAGTTTATAAAAAATATTCTTTCACTACCCAAAAATGTGTACTCCGTCATAGCAACAAGATAAAGCCAACAATAGCCCGAATGTATACCAATACAGCAGTGAAAAAATGTTGCTCACTTAATAGCGAAATAAACAAGTGAAAATCTTGTGTAATTATAACACGTCATTCTACTATCAATATCTGCTACTAAATATGAAATATACAATCGTACCATAGGTTCTATGCATAGAGGAATTATGTGAGTTTCATGAGTCAAGGTTGATTTTTATTTAATTATATAATTATTTTATGATTTACAGCAGTGCACAATTTAGATATGGGATAAGGGACAACAGAGTACACTGCTTACATTTTGTGTCAGATCTTTTATGAGATCTTTAGTACTTCTGCATATCACCCTCAGATTTTGTGCACATGTGGACAAGGAGTGTATGATCCAGGGAATGTGTAGTATATAAATGTATATGTACAGTATATATAGTAAAATGCACAAAAGACCGAAAGAACTTCAGCTTTGAATGCCATTATGATACTATAATCAGGAAATATCGTAGCAGTGACATTGTGATTGCTAAGTATTCTACCTGTACCCCTCACTTTTTGAAGAATATTACTTATGGTTTGTATTAGAATTGTCAACAGACCATAAAATGAACTCTGCTCATCTCTCTGATACATTCAGAAGCATTCATTGGATAACTCTTACAGAACATACATATTTCATGATGTTTATAATGGGAATTGCATCCCTCTTTTTATTAATATTTTAATCATTGTACTGTCAATGATTGTGCTTTTCCCATGGTGCATATGAGGCCATATACTGTGTAAATATTTCTGAGTTATTATTTTCTCGTCTTTAAACGTGTCGGCTCTGTCTGGGAAAAGTTTTTAAAGAAAAGACATGAACAAGAAGCAATATTTAAGCTCAGTGGTGGATGACAAAACAGAGATTCCTCTTGGGTGCCAAACACATCCTCTGTACCATATGTTATCCCACAAATATTTAATAAAATATGTTCTATAGAAGGGCCAGTGAAGCTTGGATATTGCTTTATTTGTGTCTCAGCAATGATGAAGTTACTGTGTATGTGCTAATATGTAACCCTCCTGCTTTGTCATTGCAAAATAAACACTCTCACCTTTCAGAAATATTAGTAGATCTTTCCTTTGTAGCAATGGATTCCTTCAAAGGATTCTATTTCAGTTTCTAGAACACTTTTTTTTAAATCCAGAGATGTTGAAGCCAGTCAGTGAATTCAAATTTAATTTGCTCAGTCATCCATTAAATGGTTTTTTTCTCACTCACTTCATCTCTCTCTCACACACACACATACATACACAGAGATACTCTCTTTATTCTGTTTTGGATGAAGCAGGAAAGCTTGTGTGGAAAATTAGAAATCTGGCAATGAATGATAATGAGCTAACGTGAAGACATGATCGACTTTAACAATGGAATTAAAAAGTTATTAAATCAGAATTAGGGGAGAAGTTTTATCAATCTGCGCTTTCTGTGAGAGACAGGATGTTGGCATTGAAAGAAGTGATGGTGGACCTTGTCACCGTCAATCAGAGGCTGTCCCCTGGGGGAAGTGTTTGGGTTGATGCAGGGCAGCCAGCCGGTGTATGCTCAGCAATTCATTCAGAACGGGAATATATGGACGAGAGGCTGTGTAACTAGCCTCCCCCTAGTTACACAGGATTTTATCAGTGCTCTGCTCTGTATTGATGTGAGTGCTTGAAGCTTACAGGGGCTGTTTGGCGATAATGAGGATGTTGAAGTCATGCACCTCTGCATCAGTGTGGTGTTACCTTAGTCCCTACGAGTCCTGTTAGTGTACGTAAAGGTCACAGTGGACAGCACAGGGCATTTGCTCTTAGCAGATGGTTTGGTGAGCAGGTGATTGATGGACAGGCAGTATGCTCCTCCTCTTCCTCAGGTATTTTCCATGGTTCCCATTCAAAGGGACATTAGTGATGCAGTATCAGCCACTGAGTTGTGGAAAAGTATGTGGTTTAACCTCTGCACACTGGTTGTCTCAGTCTCCTAATCACCAGGCGGGTGGTGCCATTATACCTTCCGCATACCAAGCAACAATTTCCATGAGCCAGAGCTGATCTGACAGCACACAGGAGGCTGAGTGTCATTGTGAGGTGCCATTACGGTGACAACTCTGTTTCAGTATCTACCTGTGAAGATTGTGTTGCATGGGCATCTCTCCCAGTCATTTCCATGAACAGCGCTAGTCCCATTTACATAATTATTCTGCTGCACAAATGTTTGTGCTTGGCAGAACTGGACTCTTGCCCCTTTATGTTTTTAGCTGTTTCCTGTTGCCATAAACTTCATAAACATGCTCATTTTACATTGAAAATGACTCTAATTATCCTATCTGTGAACAAAGTTTTGCCTAGCTGTTTGTAACTAAATTTTTAAGAAAATACATTAGCTATTGTACTGTCCAGTAAAACCTTTTTTTGGAATAAGAATGTCTAGCAAAGGAACCACAATGCAATGCTGCATCTGAGGTTCATTAAATCTATCAGCCACATGGCTGCATTGTTCACCCAACTGAAACATAAAATTTGAATACTTTATTTCGGCCTCAATTGTTAAGAATGCAGTGTTATGTAACTGTATTTGAAACAAAAATCAACCATTTCACTGGTGTTATTATGTAATTTGGCAGCAATCACATATGTAACAAACCTGGCAGCGGGGTAGGTAGTAACCAGTCAGACCTGTTCGCCTCTCAGGAGTCAACTCACTTCTCCAGTGGTTCTCGATAGCCCCCTGGGGGTAGACGCGTTAGCGCACGAATGGCTGACCGGCCTACTGTACGCTTTTCCGCCATTGCCTCCCAATCCAGACAGACCGGCTGTCTCGGAGGAGCAGCTCTATATGGCATCCTCGACCAAGCAGGGTGAAGCTCTGGGTCTGGCCATTGAGGAGCCCGACCCTTCATTAGCTTGGTGTGGTTCTCCTATCCTGCAGACGCTTCTTAACTCTAGAGCCCCATCTACGAGACGGGCCTATGAGTATATGTGGCAGTTATTTTGCACATGGTGCTCACGGCACTGCACGGATCCCGTGCACTGCCCAATTTTTGTTGTAGTGGATTTTCATTGCTTGATCGTGGTAGGGCAGCCAGCACTTTGAAGCTTTATGCTGCTGCCATATCCGGCAGGCATGTGTGGGTGAACAACAAGCCTGCAAGGTATCATCCCCTTATCAGCCGGTTCCTGAGGGGTGCCTAGTGGCTAAGACCAACAAGGTCTCTTGTGGCTCCCTCCTGGGATCCCCCTTTTGGTTTTACGAGTAAACCCAGACGAGCCTCTCGATATGACCAGTCTTAAGTGACTTTTTTTTAAGACGCTATTTCTATTGGCAATGGTGTCAACAAGGCATGTTGGTGAGCTCTGCACTCTCTCCATCACCGCAGAATGTATGAGATAGCGACTGGATGACTTGTGTCATTTTGCAGCCCAATCCATCTTTTCTACCCAAAATTGTTTTGGCATTCCATATTAACCAGTCCCACCAGGCGGGGACCTGGGGGATGCACATTTGGTATGCCCAGTGCGTGCGCGGCGCCGCTACGTTGAGGCTACCACTTCCATGAAGCACACAGGGCAGCTTTTTGTTTGCGATGGCAAATCCAAGGGAAAAATCCTTTCGGCTCAGAGCCTTTCCCGCTGGATAGTGAAAGCAATAGTTGCGGCTTATGAGGCTAGCGCTAGGCCTTTACCTATGTTTGTCCAGAGTAGGTCCACCAGGAGTGGGGAGGGGTGTCCCTCTTCCTGATATCTGTGCGGCGGCATTTTGGACGTCCGCCTGCAAGGTTTTATAATGACAGCATGGCACCTGTGTCAACGGTCGGCCTGGCTATCCTGCCGGCGGCCTTGGCAGCCACTTAACGGTATGGCTGTCCCTCATGACTTGGGGGGCATTAGTCATCCATAAGTTGTCGACCCTAATGGACGAAGGAACGAAATAGAACGAAGGTTACAACTGTAACCAAAGTTCTATGAGTTCCGGATGACCATTAGGGGTCATAGTCACTCGGGATCCTTTCAGGGGCGAGAAGGGTTTTGCTCGCGGCGCTGCGTGTATGGAGGAGAGTCGTGGATGCGGAGTTTGTGTGTTGGACTGCTTGGTGACACTGGACATCTCGGGACAGTGGGGGCTATTTTTAATCATAGCTGTATTGTACTTTAATTCACTTAATACACTTGATTGATGTAATGATTATGTTGGATGTCTTTGTTTGATATGTTTGTTTGTGTGTTGTGGGTCTGCCCCACTGTCTATGTCTTTTTTGTTGTTGCTGGGGCTACAACTGAAGTTCCCTAGCGGGAAATAAAAGTTATTCTATTCTATTCTAATGACGTGCGCTCTATGTATAGAGGAAGTGACGTCATCACGCTATCATGGTATAAAAGTCTCGAATGCATTCGGCAAGTTGTCTACCCTAATGGTCATCCGGAACTCATAGAACCGTGGTTACAGTCGTAAACTTCGTTACTCTTTCACCAAGTAAAAGACGATTCATGAATTGTAAGAGCTCAAACTAGCCTTGCCAGTTTACATTGGTTTCCAGTCTCCCTCAGTTTTTATGATGATTTAATTCTCTTCTTGAGAAAGTTTGAGAATGTAGACAGGGGGATATTGCAAGCTTCAGCAGATTTATTTTGGTTCATTTTAACATCATCATATTATTCAAGTAGGCAGTTTTTTATTGGCAGAAATAAACTTTATTTTAGCTGTCTTGTTGATGAATATATATGTATTTATCGTGGTCTTGTTTACCAAAACATGTGACTCAGGCAGATTTGTCCAAGATGGATGGATCTTCAAAATGAGTAAGTTGAATATGTTCTCTTTTTGCCATATTATCAGTGGACAGACTCATTTACTAGCAATACATTCAGGCTGAAGATCCCCTTTAAGCATTTGGGTTCTTAAATACATTCTCTTCATGTGGTATGATTTTTACTTGCAAGATGGCTAGTGCAAGATGGCTCATAGCTGCATGCAGTGAAGACTTTTAATGAACTAGACTGTGCTGGGATGGAAATCACAAACAGTGGTGCAGCATTAGATTACATTCTGAAGGATGTTTATGTGGAATGCTACATTTAATCAAGGTTCCTGAAAGAGCTGGCTTCAAGCTAAGTTTACTTTCAAGTGTAAAATACAGACTGTGGAAGGAAGAAAAAGTAGGTCTAGCCAAGGTAGTGTAAATTATAAATATAGCCTAATGTCTGTCCTGTCCTCACGCTCTCTGCCCTCTCTGCAAATATTCCCAATAGGTGGTGTAGCTAGCAAAATGCTTCATTTTCGATTTCTCCTTGGGGAGGCAGCAGTTAATGAAATTCAGATCAAGTCATGGTATAGGGCAACATAATTTAAACAAAAAGGAAACTCAGCGTCAGTAAGACATTTGATGCAGGGGATGTGAATTTTTACAGAGTAAACTTTTTTTAAAATACCTGGCCAGGCCTAGTGACTATCAGTAGAAAGGCAGCACAATCAGATCACCCTGCTTGTAACCTTTCACTACAGGCAACAGGGTCACACCTTTCCCAATTTGTAATGTACGGATTACTGATCACAGCACCACAGCGATTATCGCTGCCATGAATCTTGTGGTAATGGTAGCACTGAATCCCTTACAGAAAGGCAAATAAAAGTTCCCCATTTGAAGCGCTGCATTCATTTTTCATTATGATTAATGCAGTAGTGTTATAAGAGCAGAATGCAGCCCTGCGCGGCTCAGTTATTTAACTCAGACGCAACTTCCCAGACTATGCTCTCCTCTGACCTTGCTGGGATTCGAGAAGTCATCCATTTTTTATCTCTTTGGACTATGAATGTTTCCCACATCCACCTGTGCGATGTTCTCTGCCTGCTCTGCTCTCCATTCACTCATATATTTACAAAGGCATAGCCTGGAGTAGCATATGAAAAATGACCATGCACTTAAACCCACAGCCGCCCAATGCCCAAGGCGCCACTGGCCTGAAACCCCATTAGTGGAGAGGCACGGTGTCAAGCAGTGTGTTCATAAGCAAGCCTAAACACGACCTGCAAGCCAATTCTGTCCCACATCAATCCGTGCCAGGGGCAGGCAGTGTTTGGAATCTGAAAGGAGCCTGTGAGAGAGAGAGAGAGGGTGGAAGAGAGAGGGAGGTATGGATTGAGAGAAGAGGATAAGCATATATGGTTTGTCACGTTGTTCATTAACATACCAGGTTCGGTACCACATTTTTATTTGCCAAACATTTTGCCAAACAGACCCTTATCCAATGTTCCCAACTGTGATTCAGTTCTTTCCTATATAGTGGCAATGCAAACAGGCTCACTTGTGGCTAGTTTTTATGGTACATGTTTACCCTACCAATATTTGAGGTAAAAATGCTAAGGCTACATTTCCAGAGGGCCAATTCTCCTCTCACTCACATGACTGCACTTGACCATGCTTGCAAATCTGGCATCTCCCAAGGGGTTTGGGGCGCTGTTTTGGTTCACCATGTAATCCTCACTCCTCTTTAAATGTGTTGCCATTTTGTCACGGAATGTAACCTCTTCTCACTCAAAGTTGTTGCACCAGACGGGCCCTGATAGTCAGGGGCAGGATTGGATATGTCCTGGGACACAGCTGTGTCCTCACAGTCTCTCCCTAGCTGGCTCTTTGGCAGCCTAATAAGTTAAAATGCTGAGTCACAGCGTGTGAACCGTAGCGACTGTTTTCATCTGCAGTTCAGCCCCCAGTGCCTCTACAAATTTCAAACACATCACTGGGGAGAGGGGCTGAGACAACATTATATTAAACTGCCTTTGAATTTTCCACCGCAGTCCTAACTTGTAAAACTTTGCTGTGGTTTCCGAGGTATTTCTGTATGAGCAGAGAATGTCACATTGTCGATTTTGATTTCCAATGCCTTGACCCTCACCCTCACGTGTTTGCACTCATATTTTCTATTTCTAAATCCCTCCTCTCTCTTTCTCTGTGTCCTAACATTTTCTGCCCCATCTTTACCAAATTCAAAATTCAGAATGATTTGTGAGCATAACTTGCTCAAATATTGCCACAGGCTACAACTACAAATACGTTTCTTTCTCCCAAACCCTCCTCTCCTCCCTCCCTTCTTCTCCAGGAGTGGGTGACAGCCACAGACCTGCTCATCTCGTTAGACAGACTGAACACCTTTGGAGATGAGTTCTTCAAGGACGCCAAGGTCCTCCGCTCGTATTACTACGCCATCTCTGATTTTTCTGTGGGAGGCAGGTAAAAGACACTTGGCAGATCCCTTTGAAATTCTGAACCCCTTGTGAGAGAGAGAACCTTCAGCACATTTATTAATTAAGTTACACGGCAGGCTATTGGTAAAATGAGATTTCACCATTCAGTGAACAGTACATTAATTAGTGTGTTCAGGTTTTTTAAAATTTGTAAACAGACAGTTATAGTTGCTAATATAGTAAATTCATAAACTCTCAAATTTGTAGATTGGCTTTATTGAAATATCTGTAGATTTATTTACTTACACATCCAGTTCTGCTCCTTTGAATTAGCATTAAATGTCACTATTACAAATCTTCAATCACAACTGAAACCAAAATCCCATTAGCTAATTAGTATCTGTTAATTATTTTACAACACATTATAATAAATCCATATGTAACCAATTTTTTTCCTCAAAAAATTAAAAAATCAACTGATACATGACTGTGTGACAATTTAATATACATTTGATCAACTGTACAATTGGACAAGGAAAGAGTAGACAGAGAAAAAAAACACAACACTTCCTCCAAATTCATATCTGTCTACACAAACTGCCAAATTAAGCCAGAATTGTTTGACAAACAGATTTGTGACTTGATAGCTTGAGGATAGCTCTGCATCTGCCAAACTCCTTTTAAACTGGACAAGACCAATATAATCCTCCCACTGATGCTGTTCCATAGGCCCCAGATCTCGACATTTCATAAAATAATGAAAAAAACAGGGAGACTTAGTACATTGCCGAGAGCTGTTTAAAGGGTTTAGACTCCATCTTGATAAGCACATGTTGTTTTTATTTTTGCTGGGATATATCCATATCTTGGTTTTTGCTTATATAATGTGATATTTGAGTTGCCATGTATGCATTCTACATGCTGGAGACATCTGCCGCTTAGCTCTGAGATTATTTTCACTCTCACCACCCTGTTCAACGTGGTTTTTCACTATCATCACCCTGTGTTCCATTTTTGCATTTGTGAGTGCCCACTTTCTCCATGTGCTGGATCATGTATGACCTGTGAGCAGCTGTTGTACTGTGACTGTTGAATGAGCACAGCCTCCCAAGTAAAATGGAAAATAGTATATCCACAATTTAGTACAGTGTATACGGATGAAATATCTCGATGCCCTCTCATGCTTGTCATGGCTGTTTACCAGTCAGCCACGTAAGTGCTCTTCCCACACAATGCATTTAGCCTCATTAGAGTACTAGTCTGGCTCCTCACACCACTGGCACGTTGCTCATGATTCTGTGAGACAGCGTGTGCAGGGAGAATTAAATATACAAGGAGCACAGCATTGCAGCCACGCAAGAAGAGCCGAGTCACTGATGGGGATAAAAACGCAACCTTTTCCTGGGCAATATTTAAGTTTGAGAAATGTAATGGGATGTGAAGGCTTCCTATGGTGAGAAAATACCTCCTCATGCTATGCTTCCTTTCCCCTTTCTGCTCTTTTCCCTTGTGTGCGTCCATTCATGTGTGTCTGCGTGTGCTCTCATACTGTATGTGTGCGTGTTTCTGTGTGTGTGTGTGTGTGCGCAATGAATTAGGTGCAAATGCAACAGCCATGCAAGTGAGTGTCTGACTGGGGACGATGGGGAGCTGGTCTGTGCCTGCCAGCACCATACTGATGGAGCAGACTGCCAAAAATGTCAGCCCTTTTACCAGGACAGGCCGTGGGCAAGAGCGACTGCTGACTCAGCCAATGAGTGCCGGTGTAAGTGTGCCACTCTCCAAGGGCAAGGGCAAAAGAGAGCACTAACGTCACAAAAGTAGAACAGTGACTAACTATGGGGATAGAGGCCAACAAGACCCCAATTCTAGAGCTAAGCTATCCATTTGTGACTGATTTGCTCTCATTTAATTTGCTCAAGACTGGATTTGATTGGATGAATCCAACATGTGGTGCACAAAATCCATAATGACATTTGTCATTAAATAGATGAATTGTAATTTATTTTCTGACATGCTGTATACAATATGTGAGTAAATAAGAGTGAGTGTACTTGGCCATGTGTGTCTGTGCCTATCAGTATGCTTTGTACCAGAATTTGTCATTTTGGATTTTGGATGAACAGAGACATCAGGGCAATTTGAAATAAAACAGTGAATTTGGCTGACTGGTAAATACATAAAGGAGAGCACAGAGTTAATTGTTTTTTTGCTCAAATCTATTAAGCAACATGCTTTTTAATTACAGTAGCTCTTTGAATTAAACAGATGGCTTCTTGAGCAGACTGCATATTAAAAAAGCGACAAATGTGAAACAAGCAAGCAATAAGTACATATAATCCCTGTATCCAACAAAAAAAATTGCTTCAGCTTGCTCACCAATCTTTTGATTTACAACGCACTCATCTGAAAATTGTACCATATGTCGCTTCTGTCAAGCTATAAACTAGGTAATTGACAATGAGTGTCTTTTTCATCAGTGTCTGATGCTCAGATAAAGCAAAGGGCAATCATATACTGCCACAGACAAACTTGCTGCTTTCTCCTCTTTTATATGAAGTTTAATTTTGCCAACATCCATATGCTACACCTTTTCTTATCTCTGGTGCTTTGAGACGGGGCATTTTTTCGAGCACTTTGCTAAAGCAGGTCATTCTGTTTCGTTCATTCTGCAAAGGTTTCTTTGCATTGAGCCATGGAACTATGATAATCTCTGATCTGCTATATTGTCTGGCTTTTTTATCACTTCAAGTTTATCAATCTGTAGCACACTTGCAACGGTCACAGAAAGTTCCCTCTGAAATCACAGTAAAGAAAATGCCAAAACAACTTGCCACTCGAGAAAAAAATAATCCTGAAGTTATTTCAAACTCAATACACAGTTTGAGTAATGATAAACTTGGTACTTTGTAAAAGGAAGATGTGGGGGAAACATAAGATGCTCCAAAATTGGCAAAATAATAACCAAGAAGAAGATAGAGCAGTTATCTTGCAAAGGTGAACACTTACTAGAGATTAAATGGTTCAGAGCTTCAGCTGACTTATTGCCAGAGGTCAAAACTCAAAACAACACAAAAAGGTTTATGTCTGCATTCCGGAGCTCACAACCAGTTTCACACTCCATCTTCTTCATTGCTGCTTGTGTTGAAAATAAGATGAATCCCTGAATAGTCCCCCAAAAATGTTCTCCTTCACAAGATAAAGGTTGTTCTCTCTTGTCCATTTTTAATATTGTTGTATTAGAATTATTCAATGGCACACAGGGGGTTTTCCTTAACATTTTGTTCTACTTAGCTCTTGATCAGAAGTTAATACTTTAGGGAACTTGCCCATGGACTCAAATTTTATATTTTAAGCTAAATGTTAAAATGCTAATCTCTCAGACTACCCGTGTCTCTTCATTTCCCTCTCTGCAGCATGTAACTGCAGTGGCCGGACAGATGAGTGTGTGTTTGATGCAGAGCTGTTTCGCAGCACCGGCAGCGGGGGACGCTGTGTGAACTGCAGGGATAACACAGACGGTCCACACTGTGAACGCTGCAGGGACAACTTCTATCGCGCTTCCCAAGTGGATGTGTGTCTACCCTGCAACTGCAGCATCCTGGGTGAGAGGAAGTCCAACCTCCTAAGACAAAGCCTCAATCATAGCTCTGCAAAACACCAGTTCCTCGGGATGACGGCTCCACAGGACCCAATCCTGTAGCTATCAGAGGCTGAATTATAACCTGTGACAGGCTGATGGAACATTTGGTCATGCAAGGTGACAAAAGCAGTGTGGATTGTGTTATGCGATACTTTAGTACCCATGTGATGTGCAATCGCTATTAATTACAATTCCAATAAAACCATGAAAGTCACAAAAGGTCACCCTCTTGTTCCCTTCGATGCAGCACTACCTAGAGATGTAGAGGCTACCTATAACTGCAGCTCCACCCTGCGCACATTTTGAATGGCAATATAATCCAGCAGCCGTAAATCTTCAGCATATTACAGTGTCTAGACATATATACTGATGAATGTCCTCTCATGCTGCACACGAGCAGTTTGGATGAATAATGTTGATCAAAGGCCTAAGCTGCACACCTTTGACTGTCTTTATCTCTGCAAAGTTTGTTCAGCTCTAAGCTATTTTGCTCTCTTTTTATCAGTAGCTATAGTAGTAGTAATAATCATTGTAGCAGTAATAGTTGTAGTTTTAGTTGTCACAGTGGCAGTAGTGGTATATGGGTGGCAGAGCAGTATAATGGTTTGGGAACTGGGCTTGCAAGGTTGGAGGTTCAATTCACAGGAGGAGCCTTGAGCATGGTACTTCATTTCAATTGCTTCAGTAAATATCCAGTTGTATAAATTGATTGTATGTAAAAAAAAAAAGTAAGCTGTGTAAGTCACTCTGTATTAGAGCATCTGCAAATACCTTAAATGTAAATGAAATCTTTGGAATAGGTTCAGTTGTTGTAAGATAAATAGTGGTATAATCCGTTATAATCAGAGTCATACTAATTGCTTAGTAGTACTTTTGCAGCCATTTGAGTCATAATAGGTGCAGTTATTGTTATACTGTTTGTTGTAATCATTGTAGTTAAGGGCAGTTGTAGTTATTGTACAATACAGTGGTAGTTGTAGTTGCAATCATTACCAGTCAAGTTGGTAGTTGTAGTCATTGTAGGAGTCATGGTGATAGTTGTCTTTTAAATTAATTTGCAATGTCCACTGACAAATTCCCCTCCCTCCAACCATTCTCTGCCCCCACCCACTCCATCCCCCAACCAGGGTCATCAAGCCTGCAGTGTGGAAATGACGGATTGTGTCACTGCAGACAAAGTGTAACCGGGGAGAAATGTGACAACTGCCAGCTTGGATTCCACTCACTAGGGCCTGCCGGCTGCAGGTGAGGTGACAGTACTTGCTGGAGGGGAGAAGAGTTTTCTGCCAGTCTTCCCCCACACCAGGAAGCAAGGCTGTTGTTAACCAAGTTATTATCAGATCACAGGCAAGACCCATCAATCGACTTTGTCAGGCAGTTGATTTTATTTCAAGTATGCATGTACTACAATAGGAAATGTACTATAGTGTTTTCCGTAGTTCCGTATTTACATTTTTTTACTCAGTATCCTTCTGGTATTTTTTTCTCTCTTATACCTTGGGTTGTAAAGTTCCAGGAAAATTTCCCTTTGTGGAATTCTGAGGTAATTTTGGAAATTTATACTGTTAACAATATTTGTCATAAATCATATGTATGTTTTTTTTATTTTTTTTATTTTTTGTATATGTATTGAGCCTATTTGAGGGATCACTGCAAATTCTTTGCACACATTGTTAGAGAAAACCATGGGTTTTAAGAAATTTATTTTCAAATACAGTCTGTTTAACAAAAATAAAATTAACTAAGTAAACATAAATATAAACATATATTTGTAATTTCCTTCCATCTAAGACAACAAATGAAATAGGCCTATGTATTAGGAATAACTAAACAATAAATATTTTTACTAAAATAAGGTTAAACAAAATATCTCAACCACAGCTAGCTTCATCTTCAGAAAGAGACTCTGGACAGAATCTGGACAATCCTCCTCAAATTCAATTTGTGTGATGTCATCTTTGATGGGCTCAAAGAGTTTCAAGTTTGACAGAATAGTCACCAGTTTCTCAACTATTTTGTTTATCAACCTGTTGCACACTCTGCTGTGTGTTCCACCAAACAGGGACCAGTTCCATTCTGATGGCTTCATACTTACAGTGTCCCTTCCACCACGTTGCTGCCTTGGTGTGTTTGGCTGCCTTTCAGATGGAATCCGCACCCATTCCTTGCTTGAAAATCTAGCCAAACCTATAATAACTTTCCCCTGATCTAGATTAAAGCCTGCTCTCCAGAAAGGACCTGGTCCTGTTCAGCAAATCAGTTAATTGTTTTATTAGCTTTGTTTAACCTTCCTAATGTTTTAAAGTCTATATTACCCAAAATTACTTTGTTTTTTGTATAATTGCAAATTGGTGCTTTTTTTCAGCAAACGCCTTATGACATCCCAGAGAATTATGAAATGCATGTAAACTTTTTTTATATATTGACCTGTAATATCACCTTAACACAAATGGCAGTAAAATTCTAACATAATAGGAAGGTTCGGTATAAGATTGAAAATTCACTTCTGTGCACGTTCCTTTTTTTCCCTGCTAATACAGCTAGTTTTATAGCCAACTGGTTAGCCGATACAATGTAGTTTGCCATTACGCTGGCTTAACCCAGTATGGTAACTCCTGAATCGATATCCCAGAAATGTGCTCCAAATCTTGAAAATGCTTTTATGTAAAAACTGTCAAGTATTATTTGTTATTTAATAGGCTATTCACTGTTACATAGCCTATTTACCTGTGACAACTGAGCAAACCTCTTCTTCCAAGATAGTTCTAGAGTTATTTGGTTCTAATATATATTCACATTAATAGTTTTTGGTTTCCACTGATTAAAAGTTTTGGAACATCGTTTCAAATTCAGATTCTCAGACAGCTATGCAAGTTAGGTAGCTGCATCTTATCCAATCAGCAGAGAGCCTTTTGAGAGAGCTCGAAACGTTACTTTTATTGTGTGGTGTTAATAAATTTACACCGTGGGAGCAGTAATCAGTGTTGTGAACTTTATTCCTTTAAATGTTATTTGCTCAGTTCAGCATCTGAGTTTATTTGGATATGTGTGTCTTTCCACTTTCTACACAGTGGCAAGAATGGTGGGGAAAACAATTCTAAATAAATAAACACATGGCGGCGCTGGCGTATTGTCATAGTGGCGCTGCGCCCCTATACAATTGTTTAGAGAAAGCCCTGCTGTGTAGAGTAACCTGTGTCGCCCCTTTCACAGTGAAGCCAAGCCGTGTCCGACCCGTAAATATGAGTTGCGGGCAGGGTCACGGAACCGGATACCATGGGTTGGCCCATTCACATCAATAACAAACACGGGTTTTACCCGGGTCGTTGCTTCGGTGTGAAAGAGATATTATTGTAATAAATCCCCACCTTGGAATATAGAGAACCAGATAGGAAAATCCCCAACCCATCTAAACCAAATTGTCCTCCCTTTTGTGTTTCTACAAGGCTCGACCCCTGCTGTCACTCTTTATGCAATCAAACCCAAAATAGGAATCTGTGTTTTAACACTACCATTCCAGAAACCTTCCCTACTGTGCAAATCATCCCTTTTATAAGAAAACCAAGACACGTAGTGCTACTTCTTGGCTCCAATAGCTCTTATCTTAATCCACCATGAATAGCTCTGAGCTACCCATATCAGCATTGCCATCTTTTGCACAGCGAAGGAACAGCAGCTTCTCATTGACCTCAATGGGATAGCTAAAGTTAGATTCTTGGCAGCTAAAATAATGTGACTTTTAATTACGTTGGCGCCGTGATGGTTATTGTCGGTGAATAATATAGCCATAGGAATATGGTTGCGTGTGTTTTGTATCTATTTTTGGCACATATTTTTGGTATTTTTAACTTACATTAACTGGGTGTCACCATTCTTGAAATGCACTTGTTCAGGAGGTCAATATGAATTTAGATATGCTAAAATGATTTCCATATCTAGCATAACTCAATTATTTATCCTTATAATTTCCTACAGAATATCTGCGCTGTTAGTTGGGTCCAACCCACTGAGGCCGTTGCTATGACAGCCAAAGGGTGAGCAATTTGTACAACCAATATGATCATAGAACACACACACCGAAAAGAAAGTTATAAAAATAACTCTTTTTCCTGTTTTCCATTTTTCCTGGGTTTCCGTGGCATGGTATGTGGGTTTCTGTCTTAATTATCATCCCAGTTTTTTTTTTCTTTGTGATCTGGGTGTGGTCTTTGGTTCGTCCCCCAAATAAACCTCCTCCTTGATGTTTCTCAACGTTTCCTTTTAATGAGGCCTATTGGGTGGACATCCAACCATAACCGTGTGGGCGTGTTCTGCACTCCTTTTGCGCTAAGAAAAAAAGGCGCAAAATTGGCGCAGCACATCAAACAACTCTCGAGGAGCCTACGTCATTTTGAATTTGCTAGTAACTTACATTTGGTATCTAATAGCCTACGGCATACAGTTGTTGATATCCACTGTTGGGTGTCAGCTCACTTTCTGTTAAGAATGCAACGAGGGGTTCCAAATGAGCCGTGCTGGTTTTTGGACCTTTTGTTTTGCTTATGATGCACGCTGCCGATTAGGGAGCCCGTTTATACTCGATTCCAGCAGTGAGCTCCTCCCTCGCCCGCCATGTGATGCGACGGATAGCCCAACATGGTCAAATTGCGCCGACCCAGTATCAACGTCCAGCCCCTCGACACGCATATTTAACTAGACAGGAAAGCCATGAAGCACCCAGAAGTAGGCTTGTGCCGCGCATGTTGAGTGCAGATCATTAGAGCACCCGTTTATATTCCCCAATTATATTTTTAAACTTGATTAATGATTGTTACATTTCATATAAAAATCTGATTGTGAAAATAAGTTTTTTGAGGCAATCTTTTTATGAATGTGCCTCTGATTAGTTACCAAAACACATTGATCAGTTAATTTCCTATTGTATTTTTGAGTGTGACCTATATTCACGGTATTTGTCTTTCTTAGTGCTATTACTTATTATTCCTGCCATTACTTATTATTTCCTGTTTTTAACTTGTTCGTAATCTCTTATATGATCATGGATGTTAGATTTCGAGTATTCTTATTATTTCTGACCAACCTTAAGTATTAAAGTTCCTGAATATAACTTTCATATTCATAATAAATGTAACATTCTGCTAAAAAGGACTGGTGTAATGTTTCCCTCTCCTTCACATTGAATGAGTGGTCAACCGGTGAAGGCCCACGTTGGTATATCGAATTTGGTTATTTAATTTATGATTTTGAAATTTAATGACATAAAATATACAACACAGTGAACAGTGACACAATTTTTGTTGTTTTGTCTCTACTCCAGCACATTGGATATGTAGCCCTTTTTATACAATGTTAATTGAATACATATTTTTCAAAAACTTCTGGATGAAAATCAGCTTGGTTTTCTTCATTGAACTCAATGGGCAGAAAGCTCTTTTGCAGTCAATTTGCTGTTTTGCAGTCCCGGTAATTCAATGCCTGGCCCGTCCCATCCTCTCCTGTTCCTATATACGCTCTATGGTCCAACTTTTTTTGTGTGATCTCGCATTTCTACTAAACACCGGTGGACTGATGCATTCGTCCGTTTTTTAAATCGCCGGATTCCTTTTGCCTTCTCATTTACTCTTTCCTGAGCTTTCCCTTCTTTGCCTTCCAGTACTTGCTGAGGAGTACTTACGTTTTCCTCTTCCTCTATCGCCTCTTTAGTTTAGCTCATGATAGTATTGAGCTGAGGCATTTCCTGGTTTCCTATTTTCTTCTCTCCTGCTTGAGTCTGCCATTTATTCTGGGTAGTCTTTTTGTTTGTCTACACCGGGAGTTTTTATTCCCGTTTGTTATTTTTTTACTCTAAGTCTATGTGACTGTTCGCCCACGTTTTCTCTGGGTTGATTTTCGTTTGGCTTACGCCCGGGGTTCTTCCCATTCTTTTGTGTTTGTCCATTCCTTTTTAGTGGTTATTCCACATTCCATTGATAACTTATCAAATCCCTCTCAGTCGCATCTGGTCCTCCGCTCCAACTCCCTGATAACTTTCTTATTTTCATAAATTATGCAAGATCAGATTACACTCTGTATAATAATACATTCTTTGATTGAATGTGCCTCTGATTAGTTAACAAAACACATTGATCAGTTAATTTCCTATTGTATTTTTGAGTGTGACCTATATTCACGGTATTTGTCTTTATTAGTGCTATTACTTATTATTCCTGCCATTACTTATTATTTCCTGTTTTTAACTTGTTCGTAATTTCTTATATGATCATGGATGTTAGATTTCGAGTATTTTTATTATTTCTGACCAACCTTAAGTATTAAAGTTCCTGAATATAATGTTTATAGTGCCCCCATTTTAGGGGATCAAAAGTAATTGACAAATTAACATAAACTTTAAAAAAGTAAGGAACTATGTATAAAAATGGCTACACTTGCTACATGGTTTAAATTTTAAAAAGCTGGAAATCTCATAGTCACTGTTCCATTTAACTGAGAGGTTTTAGCATGGAGTACCACTTGTGTTCAATAAACTAAACATTTATCTTATCCTCACTTCTTTGACAACTTGTTACAGGGAACATCATGCATGAGTATAAATAATTATAGCTGCGCAGCGCAATATTATTAGGTTGTCCTGGCGTAATGGAGCATTAGTACAGGTGTCTTCCCCATGGCACGGATGGTGTTGTATTGCTCATGGTGACAGGACCTCTGTGATTTATTAATGTGATCTCCATTACAGGTCTGAATGACCCAACCTTTTTTAATGTAGTGAGAAGAAGTGGCAGTGTTCAACTGCATATGAATTACAACCCTCCCTTTGCTCAGCGTGTGCTGCTACACATGCCCCTGCAATCAGAAGGCTTGGCAGAGATCAGTTTGAGCAGAAAAAAATCTAAGCATTTTGTTTCTCCCAGGTGAGAGCAGAAAGTATGAATATTCATATCAGAACATGCAATCCCGTGGATGGATTAATTGCATTATAAAGAAAGAAATATTAAACTTGTACTCTGTATACTCACATGCACACACACAAGTAGAGTACTCCCAACCAGTTAAACTGGAGTGTGAATTACTCAAGCCGGTGGAGCGGAACAACATAAAGGAGCTGTCGGATAATTGAATTATTCTTTATGGTGCCCTCGTTAAAACATTGATTCTGCATTACAGCTCTGTGGAAATACAATCAATCAATGAAAGTGGTCAGATGTGTGTGTTGGACAGAAAAAAAGGAAAACAATTTTTTCTAAGAATAAAGGCTATAAGAATCTTCGCCGGATGGGATGTCCCTCCCTCGGTGAAATTGAAATGCATCTCCAGCTAATCACGGTTTGTTACTGTGCAAGGGGCCTCGTTTCTGCCATGCGCAGGTGGATTCTAACACCCTCATCTGACCTCCTTCATGCACACTTACACTCTACACTCTGGAGTCTGGAGGCCCTAAATGGGTGGGGTCAGTGACTCGGGGCGAGGGTACGGCCTTCTCCTCACAGCGGCAGGTCATTGTCATCCGCAGGCCGTGTGAGTGTCACCCTTCTGGCAGTGTGAGTGCCTGCTCTCCTTCGGATGGACAGTGTCCCTGCAAGGAAAACGTCGAGGGACACACATGTGACAGGTGCTTCCTGCGGTTTCCTTTTTGTTTTTTCTGCACTAGTAGTGGTAGTTTCATAATCAAATCCTTGTCAGGAAAAAATGTTTACATATTTACATTGTTTTGACATAATACATTACGTTGCATTACAGGCATTTAGCAGACGAGCGACTTACACAACTTTTGATTACGTCTTATTACATGTATCCATTCATACAGCTGGATGTATACGGAAGCAATTCAGGTTAAGTACCTTGCTCAAAGGTACAACGGCAGTGTCCTACCTGGGACAACCTTTCAGTTCAGTTCCTTATGCATTATACTACACTGCTGCCCTATTAATACGTGTCTTGGATGACAAAGAAGTGTTGCAGGGAAAATATTTTCAAAAATATTGTTAATTTTATTTTGATTAAATTTAGTGTAGGTTTCAGCATAGTAGTATATGGGTCATGAGATTAAGCCCAGAGATTAGCCCTATTTTTTTTCTGAAACAAATGAAAAAAAAATTCTCAATTCTTTACACACATTTGTTGAAACACAGATTTATTTTTCTCACGATAGATAAAACTGATTTCAAAACCTCAAAAATTTCATGCAAAATTTAAAAAAATGTTTCAAACCCATGCTACCAGTGAAATTAATAACTGCATCAAAACAACATATATTGCTATCAAATAGTTGAACTGCACAGTTGAACAACTATTATCAAAGGCATCTTGTGATTTTTTGGAATTGTCACCAGACTCATGACATATTTACTAAAAAAATATATTTCATCTGTTCTACCGTTTAATTTTGGGCCATGAGTATTATAGTCAACATATATACTACAGGTATAAACATGTTGTACAATCAAAAATGCAAAATAAATTTTAAAAAGTTTATTGTTTTAAACCATTTGCATGTGATTTGTCACAGTGTTATACAATATTTTCATCAAAACAATATGCAGCAGTGCTATTGGCTTCCCCTGTGAATACAGCAAGTTCCAGTGTAGTGATGTGCCAAGGAAGGAGGGCAGCAATGGGCAGGATTGTTGCTGTCACAAGCGTCCACTGCCTATGAAGTGTGCAACTTCTGGCTGTTGGCTATTGAAGAAGGCCTTTGCTTAGCTGTGCTCTCTGTCTGTGTCACATTGCAGCAACAAGGTCTTAGGCTATGTGATTTAAAATTGGGAGAAAATTAATATATTGGAGATTAATTTAGATTCTAAATCAAGGAAAGAAAACAATTGTTGAAACTACTGTAACCATAATAAACCTATTTACAGTAGTTTTACAGTATTAAGCAAATACTTATTTTGTCCAAATACATTACTGGGATGCAACAAATTAAAATGTTGGCTGTGTTTTGTATGTTTCATGGCTATGTTGTCGGTGGTGTTAATAAGCAACCAGTGGTCATTGGCACCATGACCTTTACTCTCGATGTTATAGGTGCAAGCCCGGCTCGTTTAACCTGGCGTCTGACAGCCCGGCGGGCTGTGAAAGCTGCTTCTGCTTTGGGCACTCGGTGGCCTGCACATCCTCCTCCCGCTACTCAGCCATCAGCATCACCTCTGACTTTGTGGAAGGTAATCAGTGAGGCAGGTCATTCTGCTCTGGAATAAAGATAATCAGGCTTCGTGAAGAGACTCATGCCTTCTGTCCATCCCACCCCCACCCCGGCACCCGGCACCGTCCTGTTACTGCACGGCCCCATTTGTAAGGTGCTCCTTTTTTTCCGTTTTACGGATGACTAGCTTGTCCACCCTAATTTGTGTGTTTTCCCACAGCACAGGCTCTCTTGACTCCCGGTAGATCCAGAGTAATGTATAGCCTTAGTTGCTGTGAAACGCTGAAGATGATAAATGGTGGAGAGGAGAGAAGAATTGCCTTTATTTCTGTCCAATGTCCCCAGACCCAGATGGCTGGATAGGGGAGTTCTCCGGTGGACTGGAGTCCCCATTGATCTGGAAAGAGGGGGAGATGTACCTGCTGCCCTACAGTGAGGACGACATTGGCTTCTATAAAGCCCCAGGTGAGCTAAGCACAGGTGCTGTGACGTTGATACAAGTATAGCTAAGTAAAAGTATCCAACATCCCTTCCAATGATAAGAAAACAATTACACGTTCACTAAACTGGCACAAATCTAATCTAAAACCTCTCCCCAGCCATCCTAGAAAATGTGCACTTTAATTTAAGGTGTCTTTTTTTTTTACAAGTGTTATATAACATCTCTTGAAATTGCTTGCTGACTAAAAGTAATGTTGTAACTCTGATACTTCCTATTGTATTTCAAAAGTTTAATTTGTCTGCTGGTTGTAAAATATACAGATGGTTCCAGCTGATATAATATATTCCAGTACAAACTGTGTATGAATATCAAATCATTGAATATACATACATATTTAAACAGAAATGTGTTTAGGGTAGCGATCCCCTGAAAGGGGAAAAAGATGCCATTTTAGCTCAAAGTATGTTTTGGTTTGAATGGAACACTTTTTTCATCCTCACTTGAGGCAAAAGAAAACTAAAGCCAGAACCATTGGATCCTGGTTGGATATTTTAAATATAAGGGATGTACAGGGTCAACAGATATCTTTCTATTGAGACTTGTAATATGCTGCTCAGACAAAGATGTGATATTTTGGAACAGCACGCCCCACATCTTGCAGCCAATATTAATTATTCTATTGTATTTATATCTGCTTTGAACTGAAAGATCACCTCTCCAGCATTTATTACTGAAGGTCAACAGTCTGCAACCTTTTGTTGAACAGAAAAATCATTGTGTTATTCCCCTTGAAATTCTTTTGTTTACACATGAAATAAATACTTTGCTGGGCTTTAGTGTAGCGTGCATTGATATGAGCATTTCACATGTTCATATTTGTAACTAAATTCTAATCTAAATTCTGACCCAAGATTGTACAGACCACAAAAAAGAATTAATTCAATGCTAAAATACATTATTCATCAAATATTGTTCCTTGCCCAAGGATAGTGTTACATGATCCAGTAGATGATATTAGTGGATTCTTGTGTGATATTTCCTCTATCTAATCTATTATGAAGACTTGTGCTTAGAAAATGAGCCTCCAGTCTTTTTGGGGTAGGCTGTTGTTCAGTTGCTCAACACTGTCCAATGTACGTGCTTATCACCATAGTGTGTGTTATTGCACAGCCCCCTGGCCTGTTGCTCTTGTTTCTTATGCAAATTGCAACACCCTGGGAAGCAGTTAGACCCCCTTCCCACTGGACTAATTTAGTTCTCATATTAGATAAGTACTGAAGGACGGGCCACTTTTCTGGCAACCATCTGAAATGTCATCAGGCAAAGAAAACAATCTCCACAACACTGCAAGATACAACCTTGAAAACACAAACAGAAGGGAGAAATGTTTGGGGTAAGTTGAACTAGGTTGAGATGAAAAAGAGCGGGAGCACCTGGGCTTCTGCGAGGGCAGAAACCAAACCAAAGAAGAAGAATGCTGCGGGGGCAAAGTAGATGAGAGGAAAGATACACAGGGACAGACAACTGGCAGCCATAGAAAGGTCTTTGCAATGGCCAAATTCGGATTTTGATCACCAGATCCATTAAATTTCCTGCTTCTTCAAGACGTTGTGAGAAAAAGCAGAATGGAAAGCTATTGTGAACCCGGGGAAGTATTTGGGATTTTCCTCCATATATTGCTTCTTTTTTGAAGCTCATCATTTGAAGCTGTGTCTGAGTTGGCCACTAACAAATGACTAGTGCTCACATCTCAGTGTGCCTTATTGGGTCCTCTTGTCACACTGTCCTCTTTTGCATGCAGTCACTTTAAAGATGAAACTCCAGCACATTTGAATTCTATTTTTCACTGTAATCAGCTGCTTTTAAAAAAATATTTTCTAGAATTTAAAAAAAAATCCCGTCTAAAAAACCAGGGGCATTCTAGTAGGCTATTATCAAATGTGCGACCCTACTTATTGGTTTACATAATATGTAAACCATAATATGCCATATAAAACTATCTATTAGCAAGCACCATGGCATTGTCCACTAGCGTACTATTGGCTGAGATTCTTGAATATCAATAACAACAAACTATTTTTCAAAGACATTTCATTAATAAAAGCAGCACATTTTTTGTATACAAAATTATGGCTGCTTTGGAACTTCGGACATCTAAACAAAGGCTGTAGGGCTATTAGGCCTAGCTGAAACGTGAGAAGTATTAACGCTGGCTATAACTGTTCCTGAAAAAAAGGCTTTAGGTCTACAGGCAAACGGCCAGTGTTTAAGGAAAAGGATGCTATAGATTGTAGATTGTGACACGTAGCGGGAGTACTGGGAGTAGGTTGTTACACTTGTTTAATATGCTTGTTGTAGCTGTAGTCTGCTTACTAACACACATACAACTTAAAACCATATAGTTACTGTAGGTACCTGCCAGAAAAAGAAAATTGGGTTGTAGTATTTTCTATTTTTTTTGCTTTTACTAAGCATAGTACCGAACCCGGAAGTAGCTGGACTGGATGAAAAAACATCCGAGTGTTCACCAGGAATATGAAATCAACTCCAATGTAAATTGAAAATAACAACAGGTTTGATTTCAAAATAACCACATTTATACAGTTCAAGGAAACATTAACCTGAATTAAACTGAAACATTTATCAAATCTTTTTATTTTTTTATAAAGATTGTAACAACGTACACCACTGATTGTCATAACCTACTCTGTCGGCGCGATAAATTCTTACACCGGAAGTGTTCTGTTTAAGTCAATTGCACCTTGCAATACTTGCAACTTGCTCAGAATTCCAGCTCGTTTTGTAATTATAGCTGGGCTATATTTCTGCAGAATCTGATGTCCTGGAATAACAAAATTATGGGTTTGCATTCATTATTAGGCTACCCCTAGTCCCTATCCACGGTTGTCCCCTAGTGCTGGCCTAGTCATTGACGTGGCAATTATCGTAGGCTACCCTATTCCCTATATATACCCTATAGCTACCTAGCCTCACAGCAAGCAACGTTATTTCAATAATTGATAGTTAGCTAGTAGCAATCACTTACCATACGATTTCACGTTTCACTCTAGGATGAATCTGAAGGAGCCGTGTGAACGGATAGTAGGCCTACAGCATCACACGTTCCCGTTTTCGAAATCTATGTTCAATGTTTTGTTGATTATAAATTAAAATTTTCAAGCCTTAATTAGGCTATGCAGTTCGAGACACTTAAGAGGCTGTCCTCTTTAAATATGCTTTCTAATGTTTAACTCACTTTGACTCATTTGAGTGCCATCTTAAAATTAGGCCTAATTACGTTACATTCTTTAACGCATTCAGATTATTGCCTGATCCTTGTTAAACAATCGTACGTTAGTCATCTTTATCGTTGTCATTTCTTAATCATTAGGCTACATATTGGTCTGGATTATTCAGCGAATTAATTAGCTAGGCTACTCAAGCCAAATAAACGGAAACAAGTCTAATGCTGTAGCCTATACTCTGCTTTTTCCAACGCACACAGTGTTACATATAAGCTACAGTGCTACACATTTTATGACACAACGAAAATGCTAGCACAGAAAAACATTCATTGATATTTGCTATCAGTTAATTTGCTTGATAATTAAGAACTATAAATGAAAACAGATTTTCTAAATCCCAAACCGGGACACATTGTTCTCGCATGCGTTCAAGCACACGCACATGCACCCGCTTATGCATGCACACACTTTGTTTCCATTGCCTGACTGTAGGCTACATTGATACTGTAGTCTACATTGAAGCAAAAAAGATTTTTAACTAGGCTATTCAAAAAATTTGATGAGAGTATTCTTAACTTAACACATCCTAGCACACATCTGAGCAAATTGCTGTTTCTCAGAAGCTCTTTGTGGAATTCTGTGCAGGTGTGATCAAAGTTAACTCTTGTGGTGAGCAGTGCTTTAAAGAGTTGTCAGTCCCATGGGGTTTCTTTCCTCCGTCCAGGTATTGTTCATTATAGAGAAGATCTGTTCCACGTTGGCGTTTATGCAGACTCATGGCAAACTGACAGATGCGACCGATGTTTTGGAACGGAATTCCATTTTGCAATCTCGTTCCCAGAGGGCATGTAGCCTAATCGTGAAGACGATTGAGACAGCTCTGGGGAGGAGATTGGTGTGGTTGCTGTTGTTTGTTTTTTGATTGGATTTTAGGCTAATATCAGTGCCATAGATACACAGAAAGAACGTATAGGGACAGAACATAGCTAGAAAATGAACAACATAAAACAGTCAATGGATATTTTCTACTACCATCTAAATCGGGATATTTTGGGGACATATGTTGAAAACCGGGACATTTGGGTATTTTGCAGATATTTGTCGGGACAGGGGACACCATGGCTTGAAACCAGGACTGTCACCTTAGGTAAGGTTATAGACTACAGAAGGTCCATTTTATAGTACCTATATAGCCACTGGATCATAATGTAGGCTAGTTGACATGGACATGGTTCCTTAGCGGGGGATTCGAGGATGTTAGGGAATGACCGGAGGCCACTGAGTTGTAGCCTATAATTTTTCCACTCTATAGCCGCATAAGGACAGCATTCGAGTAGCCTACTGTTTGGTTTATTTTGCCAAAATATCTTTAGGAAACAACATGTCAATGTAATTTTCTAACATAGCCTAACGTTACTTATTGCACTAGGCATCTCCGGGGCAAGACCTCCAGCGCCTAGCATGCACTAGGTTGACCTAGTCTTGTTGAACCATTTTTCATCTTTTCTCATGTCTTCCCTGTAGTACTTTCCACGTAAAAAGGAATTAGATCAGTCAGCATCTGAAATGAACCACAAGTAAGACACAGCATGCAGGCATGTTTCCTATTGTTCCAGAAATATCCGCCGACAATGCAATATCGACGTAGCACCCCTGCCTATAATTGGTGGGAGTTCAACCTAGTTCAATGCAGAAACTTCAGGTGGGCCTGACTCTTGTGTTAGAACTAGCACATTTATGCTTTCCCGTTGATAGTGTGCTGATACATGAAGGAGAGGATGGGTGGGCAAATAGGGGCGCTACACTCTACAAGCGTCTGTCAGCCAGTGACAAGATTGCTTCTGTTGGCATGGAAATAGAGGCAGCTGTGATTCTGCGAATGAGGAGTTATTCAAAGAAGCATAGAGAAGAGGGGGGAAGGAATATCTTTTCAGATAAAAAAGAAAAACACACAAAAGAAAAAGGATTGTGCCTTGCTTCTGAAACGCCACAATCCTCGCAAGTGCTGAAAACCGTAAAAAAAAACAAAAACCTTGTGATTCAGCAGTAAGCCTGCATTTATGTTTTAGCAGAGGGCATTCAAGAGACAAATTGTGCAAAGTAATTCACAGCAGTGTTTGGAACAGCACATTCTTCAAAGGAAGAGTGAGCAGAGAAAACCGACTTCAAGACCAGGAACCTGGAGAGAAAAGGCGGCATCAGGACAGCAGTGCCTTCAGTTGCCTCTAAGGGCAACCATAGCAAAGTTAGCAAGGCCAAAATATAGAGCCGATTATATATTACTGAGGTGGAACATACTGGCAGGCATGTCTGATATCACACCATCACAAAAACTACAAAGCTGCATTACCGACAGTCTACCTGGGGTTAGGGCAGCCTCCATGGAAGCCCCAGGCACATTATGGCCAAGAAAAATCAAGGTCAACCACAAACATCCCAGCCTGCCCGCGCAGGATGTAATGCAGGAATGGACACAGGACACAGATGTACTTTGCAATATTATGGGATACGTATGGGGGCAACCAAGATTTTGAACCAATAACTAGTTCATGACCACAGGTATGTCATGCCATTCTATATTACCATCATCCAAATTCAAATTGCCAGTCGAAGTTGAATGATTAAATGTGAATTTTTATTCTTAATGAAATTAAGGGTAACTGATTTGGAGAAAATATTAATCAGATGAATCTATATTCATCACAGGTTTTTGTATAGTCCAATAAATGTTGTTATATCCTGGCTCCAAGGCTTGAGAATTTATACAAAGGTCAAGGTTTCCTCCTGTGTGATGCCAGACTGTGGTATAAAATCATTAAGATACGCACAGTGGGCTTCCTGCTTAGGGACAGGAAGCATTTTTTTTTCTCATTTTACTTGAAATCAAGGAAAACAACCAAGCTAATGATACATTTTCTGAATCTGGTCTTAGTGTGTGACACCCAGCAGTTTGAGAGAGTCATAAGGGGCATAAGAACAGCTGTGTGAAGTCATTTTCAGGAAATAGTCCGTTTTCACAGTGAGGGTCACACTAACACCGGGAATTCTAATGATCACAACACAACCATGCCACAGAGTGGCAGAAGGCACATAAGTCACTGTTCAACTCTTAAAGGATAGGGAATTATACTGGGGAATGTGCAATAAGATAAACAGGCACTTGAATTTCTGGTTTGGTGCTAGAGACATACACCACTGGGGAAAAGTTTTCTAATGGGACTAATAAGAGAGGGAGGCACCCGACATGTTCTAACAGTGCCCATGTGCAATGGTGGTCTAAAATGGAATTCCTCCAACGAAACTGTCCTGGGAGATTAGCGAGAAGGGAAGTTTAACAACACAATGCCTTGGGATTTGAAAGTTCCCCAGTAGTTATGCTGTACATATTCATTTGATGTGCTCTTTGGCAGCCTGCTGGAATAAAGTGGTCAAGACACAACGTCTCTCTACCCCTTGAGGAAGAGATCCAGACTGAACTAATTACTTCTTGTGCCCTTCCGTTTCCTTGCAGAGAAGTTTTTGGGGAACCAGCTGCTCAGCTATGGCCAGCTGCTTGCAATCACCTTTGTGGCAGAGAGCCCGGAGCTCCTTCCAAGGCAACTGACTGTGGTCCTTGAAGGATCTGATGTCACTGTCTCTGTTGACCTTTCACCTGAGCCCAGCCTTCACTCTGTTCAAGCCCTGCATCGTACCTTCACTCTCAGGTGAGCACCCAGCACAGCAGGTGAGCACCAACCTCAGCAGAACACATCTCCAGCACAGCAGGTGAGCACCGACCCCAGCTGAACACATCTATAGCCAGATAACTCTCTTCCCTGTTATTCCCAGAATATATCCACTCGCAGGTTCTGTCTATGCCTATAGCTTCTAGCACATCAGGTGAGCTCCAATTCATATCGGGTGCGCTCTCTCTGAGCATGCAGCACTGATAATGTATTGTACTCTCGTAAACTGTTGCTAGTTATCATATTTCAAGATGTGGTGACAACATGTAAAATCACTTATTTACCTATTTCTGTTGAGCAATGTTCTTTACCAGTGACATCAGTTGAGGTGTATGTGAACATTGTGGAAATAGTTTCAAGTCGAAATCTAATTGAAAAATAATGACAGCTCAAATCAAACTGAAAAAAGTAGCAATCTATGTAACTTTGATGTTCAGAAGGCATACCAGGGAGCACAGACCATCATTTTAGTACTGTCCCTTTGAAAATGTATATTTTATAAATTTATTATAGACAAAGGATTTGCTTATTTGCAACAGGAGGGGGATAAAATAGTCTTTCATCACCACGTTTAGCAACTTTGATCAAAAAACATCTTTACCGTCTGTGGAAATATGTGAAACTATGTGAATATGAGCTACCTACAGTATATTCAATAGACAATTACAAAACAAAAAACGTCCACCACCCACTAAAGATTTACAGTATCTAGTGTAATTGACTCACAGCTTTGATAGCAGCCTACCTTTGAACTAGCATTTTGTTTTTGCTTTTGTAATTGCTATTTTATGCTGCACATCTTATTACAATTTTTACCTAGATTCTCACCTCTGTGTGCAGAAGATTTGACACTCAGATGATTTTTGTTACGGGTTTGAGAACAGCTATATGAGATTTAACTATAGTTATATGTTCTTGTGTACAGAAGAATAACAATCCTGCAAAATTGATAACTAGAAACTCTTTCTGCTGTGTGCCATTGTATGTCATTACTAGAGTACTGCCGTTTCTTTCTCAGGCCAACACTGAGAGATTACTGCACGCTTTTATCTCCAGCCGGCTTGAATACTGTAGCGCCCTTCTCTCTGGTCAACCCAGACGCATGTGTTTTAACTGGGACCAGTGGGAGTGCACACATTGCACCTGTTTTGAAGTCGGTGCACTGAATTGATTTTATTTATTTATATTTATTGGTTTATAAATTTTTGAATGATTTTGTTCCTGAGTACATGTCTGATATGCTTTCAAGATATACGCCCACAAGATCTCTCAGGTCCTCTGGTAGTAGTTGGCCTGGACATTTATGTTAAGCACTTTGAATTGCATCTCATGCATGAATTATGCTATATAAATAAAGTTTGATTGATTGATTAAAGTTTGATTACTAGTGAAAGGGAATCAGTAACAAGCCCTTCGCCCTTTTGAGATGAGCACTTCCATTCTGCTCCAAACCAGCAGTTCCTGCTGAGAGGACTGTCATCACATCCACACTCTAGGGAGAAGAGCATTGTGGACATCATTAGAAATCTGCAGATCATGTCTGAGCCATGGAGGAAAAAACATTTATTTCTATTTTTGGAGTTTTTTGGAGGATTATGACATCTGTCCAAACTTCAACCTCTTCCATTCTTCCATTTCCAGTGTTCTCTGTGTGTGTGTGTGTGTGTGTGTGTGTGTGTGTGTGTGTGTGTGTGTGTGTGTGTGTGTGTGTGTGTGTGTGTGGTACCCTGGCCCACCGATAGTTGTCTAGTTCTATGCAGGCCCAAACATGTCTTTGTGATTGTCTTCAACATGAAATACAGCTCACTCCTCACACGTTTGTTGACATAAATCTAGGCGCATTAGCATGTATTCCATATCCCTGTCAGAAACTTGTTAGAAATATAAATAAACATGAAAACACACCAGCACTTTGTACCTTCTACATTGTTCCTGAGTGACAGTATTTCTAATTAATGTGAGTCAGAGTGAATATATTAACCTGAATAAGTGGAGCTCATGTTGTCACCAGATGCTGGGTTTGCTTTTTAGAAGGAAAAGGAAGGGTCTCTATGTGATATTACCCAGGAGATTCTCATATTCTACTTTTTAAGATCTGAATCTGATAGTCCTCACAACTTGGGGGACGGCCAGGGGAAGGCAGATGTGCTGAAGCGATGTTTAGTTCTTCTCAATTGTTTACACAAATTCCTAACATAATTGTATGTGTTTGCAGAACAGTACATTTCTTAACTGTTTACATAAGAGGGTCAAAACAGTATATGTTTTCACAAAACTTCCTTTGCAACATGAAATAATAATTTTGTTTTTAACGTTATTAACCTTATTTTTTTGTAAATCAAATGCTATTTTGCTATTAAAATGAAAAAAAAAAATTTGTACACAAAATAATTTATGTATCATTGCAGCAGAGATGACGCAAATGAATAGTAGTGCCATGTGTTTGCTGTCTTTTTGTGATCATAAATGTTACTGATGTTACTGTTACATAAATTAGATGTAATGGAGTTAAGCTCCCTTACTTTGCACGCATTCCATTTCAGTTTACTTCTCTTTAAAGGGATATTTCACCTTCGCGTGACACAAGTAATTTTGATAATGAACGCTCTGCAAATATAATCGGGTAGGCTCCACAAAATGACTTCTGTCACACGAAGGTGAAAAATCCTTTTAAATATTTGTTTGGCCAGTTTCATCAATGCAGGACATTGACTGGTTGGCTTCATAGAGCTTTGTATGGAATACACGGATCAGAACACTCGAGAGGAACAGGAAAGTCAGAGGGAGGTCAGCCACCCGTGTGTTTAGAACACACCTGTGTGGTGAATGCGTTGGAATGACCTTGTTTGTGTTAATGATCATGTTAAATTTACATAGTGACTCTTATTTGTGTGAAAGATACTTTCACAAAGTGCAAATTTTGTACAACAAAGTGTGTGCAAATACTTTGGCTGCGCATGCAAAATAACACCCCTTATTTGGGATCTTAGTAAATCAACCCCATAGTGTATATACAGTGCCCTCCACAATTATTGGCAGATTTGGCACCCCTGGTAAAGATGAGTAAAAATGGTTATAAAAAATTCACAGTTTTGGTGAATTAGCTTAATCTTTGAAAAATTTGAAAAATCCATCTTTTAATTGTTTAATTGTTTAATGATTTTTAACAAAACCATGTGTGCCACAATTATTGCCCCCCCTGCATTTAATACTTTGTACAACCTCCCTTTGCCAATAAAACAGCACTGAGTCTTCTGCCGTAACATCTAATAAGGTTGGAGAATACAGAGCAAGGAATCTGAGTCCATTCCTCTTTACAGAATCTCTCCAGATCATCCAGAGTCCTTGGTCCTCTCTTGTGCTCTTTCCTCTTCAACTCAGCCCACAGGTTTTCAATGGGGTTTAGGTCAGGGGACTGAGATAGCCATGGCAAAAGCTTGATTTTGTGTTCTGTTAACCATTTTTGTGTTGATTTGGATGTATGTTTTGGATCATTGTCCTGCTAGAAGAACCAACAACAACCCAGTTTTAGTTTCCTGGCAGAGGCAGCCAGATTCAGATTTAACATTTCCTGGTATTCATGATGCCATGTAACAAGGTTCTCAGGGCCTTTGAAGGAAACAGCCCCACAACATCACGGAACCTCCACCATACTTAACAGTGTGGATCAGGTTATTTTTGGTATAGCCATCCTTCTTTTTACGTCAAACCCACCTTGAGTGTTGGTTGCCGAACAGCTACATTTTCGTTTCATCTGACCATAGAAAACAGTTCCAGTCAAAGTTCCAGTAGTGTTTAGCAAACTCCAGGCGCTTGCTTACATTTCTGGTGAAATGACAGGAAAGGTTTTTTTTCTGGCATGCCTTCCAAATAATTTGTTAGCCTGGAGGTGACATCTAATGGTAGTTTTGGAGACTTAATGACCCCAAGATGCTACTTTTCTCTACAATTATCCAACAGTGATTTTTTTGCCTCTCTTACCATCCTCCTCACTGTGTGTGGGAGCAAAATAAACTTTGGTCCTCTTCCAGGCAAGTTTGTAACAGTTCCAGTTGCTTTGAACTTTTTAAGTATTGCCCTAACGGTCGATATGGGCATTTTCAGATGTTGACTTATGAAGCTCAACACACTTTTTCCTTATTTGATTTGTGTGTTCTCTTATCTTTCTCATGTTGAGGTATGAATAAGGGAATATGGCTTCTGTGTCACCTCATATTTATACCCCAGTGAAACAGGACGTCATTGTCATGGTTTAACTCCCCTTTCCTCTAAATTCCACGCCTCACATATTTTCTCTATCGGATTTGTTCCCCGCATTCCCGTGCGGGATTTTCCTTTCGCCAGGTGATTAGTTGGTTCACCTGTCGTCCGCGTCAGGAGGTACTTATATCCCTGAGTTCCGCTTCCTGACGCTTCGTTATCATTTCGTACCTGCACGAATGTTTTAGGTCGTTGTCTGTTTTCTCTGCACGCAAGTATCTAAAGATTTTGTTCTTTATTCGCGTAACAGAGCCTTGCAAATAATCACTTAGAAGCTCAGGGAGTATTGTTTGTATTTCTCCCTTTCCTCTTCTCCTTCCTACTCCCGCTCTCTGTGTTGTGTGAGGGTGTGAGTGTTATTTTACTTTCATTTCTTTCACCAGCTATCGGACGTATTAGTCAAGTTCCGAAGGTGTCTTTCGGTTTTGCTGTGCTATCCCTATCAGTTTAGTTCGCCCGTGTTTACGTGGTGATTTCGTTTATCAAGGGTGTTTTTTGGTTTTCGGCTACGGCTGGGAAGTTCTTCCACATTGTTTATTCTCTGTTCGCATTTGGCTCATCGTTGTACCACTACAACGCCCTGACAGTATAACGAAGCCATTATGGATGAGTCAGCGAATGTATCTCCTGCTCAACAAGGAGATAATCCCTCTGAGGAGAGTATCTCCGCTCTCCGCATACAGCAGCAGGCACTTACCGGTCAAGTGCAAAGTCTGACAAACCAGTTGCGGGTCCAGGAGGGTTGGTTTCGGGAATTGGCGGAGAGTATGCGGCTACTCACGGGCGCACAACAAACGCCTCCTCCGGCAGTTCAAGTCTCTCTCCCCCCAGGTTCCGCGATTCTTAAAGAACCTAAATTACAGCTGCCCCTCCGTTATGACGGTCGGGTTGGCAAGTGTCGGGGGTTTCTTGCGCAGTGCATTATATTTTTTAAAGCCCAGTCAACACGGTTTGTTACCCAAGAGTCCCGGGTGGCTTTTATTTTATCTCTTCTCACCGGTCCCGCTCTTGACTGGGCTACCCCCTTAATTATGAACAGCTCTCCCACGCTTAGCACGGCCAAATCGCTAATGGACGTTATGGAGACAGTTTTCGACCAGCAGATTTCGGGCCAGGAGGCAGCAAGGCGCCTGGTTCGCTTCCGTCAGGGTAACGAAACAGTGGCTGATTTTTCCATCAGGTTTCGTGCCCTGGCGGGCGAGACAGGTTGGCCAGAGGCTCCTCTTATCACTCAGTTCATTGAATCTTTGAGTGATCCTATTCAGGATGCCCTGGCGGTATTGGAGCCTTGTGAAACACTGGATGCGTTAGTAGCCACGGCTATCCGTATTGATAACCGTGTTAGAGATCGGGCTCGTATTAAGACAGGCAAGAGAGAGTGCACCGCTGCTGCTCCCTTTGCACCGTTTGCCGTGCCCATTCCGCCTCTGGCCGCTTCCACTTCACGTGGCTATGAGGAGCCTATGCAGGTAGATGGTGCGTCCTACTGTTCTCCCAGAGATTCCTCGTCCACGGTGGGTTGGTGTCGCTACTGTAAGCGCCAGGGACATACCATCAACCATTGTCCTAAGCGATCGGGAAAAGGTCCGTCTCGTTAGAGGAACCGGGACCCCTAGCGAGACAAAATGACATTACATCTCGGACTCTACTCCCAGTGAGGATAATGAGGCAACAGCGCCCTCTACTGGCAGAAGCTTTTATTGACTCTGGGGCGGTTGGGTGTTTTATGGATTCACGGTGGGCTAGAGAACATCGCTTTCCCATCCGCAAACTTTCCCATTCGCGCCACATCACCGCTCTTGATGGCCGACCGTTGGGAGGAGGTGTGATTAAAGAGATCACCGCTCCTCTCACGATGACCATTGCTCATGAGAATCACACCGAGACTATTCAGTTCTTTCTAGTGGATTCGCCCTCTTATCCCATTGTATTGGGCCATTCTTGGTTGGTGGAGCACAATCCACATATTAAATGGGGGAGGGGCGAATTTAGTGTCCTTCAGTGGGGGTCTCGGTGCACTACCCAGGGCCACGTTCCTCTATCTGTGGGGTCGAGGGGAGATTCAGGAGCTACTGACTGCAGCTCCGACTCAGAGACAGAGGAGAGTATTATTGGCTCGGATTCTCAAGACTCCGTCCTGGGATCGGAGGTTGAGGATGAGAGTCTGGAATGGGACTCTCGCGCTGATAGTCTGTCTGGTTGGGAGGAGAGTTCTCAGGAGGAGTTTTCTGACACTGATATTCGGTGGTCACCTTCTCTCTCTCCCTCTTCCAAGACGGGGAGGGTTAACTTGGCAGGGTCGTTAGAATTCCCATTACCTCCTAACGTTCCTTCCAAGTACGCTAGTCTGGCTGAGGTTTTCAGCAAACAAAGAGCCACCACCCTCCCCCTTCACCGCCCGTACGATTGCGCCATTGAACTGCATCCGGGTACCAGCCCTACCAGAGGCAGTTTATACTCCTTGTCTGCTCCCGAGAGCGCGGCCATGAAGGAGTATGTCGAGGAGGCGCTGGCTAACGGCTTCATCAGACCCTCCACCTCTCCTGCTGGGGCGGGGTTTTTTTTTGTAAAGAAAAAGGACGGGGGTCTGAGACCATGTATCGATTACCGCTCGCTTAACGCCATCACTATAAAAAATAGGTACCCACTTCCCCTGATGAATTCGGCATTTGAACGCCTCCAGGGGGCAGTGATTTTTTCTAAACTCGACCTCCGCAACGCCTATAACCTGGTGCGTATGCGTGAGGGCGATGAGTGGAAAACCGCGTTTAACACGCATAGCGGCCACTACGAGTACCAGGTCATGCCTTTCGGTCTCTCTAGCGCCCCCTCTGTGTTTCAGGCGTTGGTGAACGACGTACTGCGGGAGATGCTAGACAAATTTGTTTTCGTCTACTTAGACGATATTCTAATTTTTTCCGCAGACCTGCAAACGCACATCGAGCACGTTAAACAGGTTCTGAAGGCCCTCCTACAGGCTAAACTGTTTGTGAAAGCGGAGAAGTGCTCGTTTCACGTCAGCACCATCTCCTTTTTAGGGTTTATCGTGTCGGAGGGCAAGGTTCACATGGATCCTGATAAAGTCTCCGCAGTGCTTGATTGGCCCACTCCTCGTTCTGTGAAGCAGGTTCAGCGCTTTCTAGGGTTCGCCAATTTTTATCGGCGGTTCATTAGGAATTTTAGCAAGCTCGCCGCACCCATTACCGCCCTTACAAAAAAGACTACTGCAGGGCAATTTCAGTGGAGTTCCAGAGCGGATTCCGCATTTAGGGAGTTAAAGGGGAGGTTCAGCTCTCAGCCCATTTTGGTTACGCCCAATCCCTCCCTTCCGTTTGTCGTGGAGGTTGACGCCTCCGAGTTGGGAGCAGGTGCCATTCTGTCCCAGCACTCTCCCATCGATCGCAAGATGCACCCCTGTGCATATTTCTCTCGGTCCCTTACTCCGGCTGAGAGGAATTACGATGTAGGGGATCGGGAGCTGCTGGCTGTCAAATTAGCTCTGGAGGAGTGGCGGCATTGGTTAGAGGGGGCTGAACACCCTTTTACGGTCTGGACGGACCACAAAAATTTGGAATACATCCAGCAGGCCAAAAGACGCAATTCTCGGCAGGCGCGCTGGTCATTGTTTTTCACCCGTTTTAATTTTCTACTTACTTATCGGCCCGGGTCTAAAAACATTAAACCTGATGCACTTTCCCGTATCTTTGATCAGTCCGACAGTTCCGTCTCCCCGGAGTCCATTTTGCCAGGCGCTCAGATTGTAGCCCCGGTATTTTGGGACATCGAAGTAGCGGTTCAGAACGCTTTGCGACGGAATCCGGATCCTGGTGGTGGCCCTGCCAGTTGCCTTTTCGTGGCGCCCAATGTGAGGTCTCAAGTGCTCCAGTGGGGTCATTCCTCACAAATCACCGCTCACCCAGGCGTTCACCGTACCAAGGAGTTTCTCTCCAGACGTTTCTGGTGGCCTGGTATGGAGAGAGATGTCCGCAAGTTTGTCGCTGCTTGTCCCATTTGTGCTCGGAACAAGGGTTCTCGGCGTTCACCCGCGGGGTTGTTACGTCCTCTGCCTGTCCCCAGTCGACCATGGAGTCACATCGCTCTTGATTTTGTGACTGGGTTACCCGCTTCTCAGGGAAACACTGTTATCCTGGTAATTGTGGACAGGTTTTCTAAGGCGGCACATTTCCTAGCTTTGGCTAAACTGCCTTCTGCACCTGAGACGGCCCAGTTATTAGTAGAGCACGTGTTTAGGCTTCACGGGTTGCCTCGCGACGTGGTTTCTGACCGTGGCCCCCAGTTCATCGCCAAGTTTTGGCGGTCTTTTTGCACACAGTTGGGGGCGTCCGTTAGTCTGTCTTCTGGGTTCCATCCACAGACTAACGGACAAACTGAACGCACTAACCAAACGCTGGAGAACACTCTGCGCTGCTTGGCAGCCTCTAACCCCACTTCGTGGAGTCGGTACCTCCCTTGGGCTGAATACGCCCACAATACCCTGCGTAATGCCTCCACGGGTCTTTCTCCGTTTGAGGCCCAGGTAGGGTATCTGCCTCCGCTTTTTCCGGAGCTGGAGAAAAATGTGGAGGTCCCGTCTGCCGGCTCATTTGTCCGGAGGTGTCGTGCAGTATGGAGGAGAGTGCGCAATTCCCTTTTGAAAGCGTCTGCTACTCAGAAAATTTCCGCCGACAAGCATCGTCGCGCGGCTCCCTCTTATCGGGTGGGCCAGCGGGTATGGCTTTCCACGCGGGATTTGCCTCTGCGGGTCGAGTCTAAAAAACTCGCCCCACGCTACATTGGTCCTTTCAAGATTGTTCACAAGATTAATCCCGTTACTGTTCGTCTCCAGTTGCCGCGCTCCATGCGCGTTCACCCCACCTTCCACGTTTCTCGACTAAAGCCGGTACTAGTCAGTGCTTTGTCTCCGGCCGAGAGACCCCCCCCCCCTCCTCGGATGGTCGGGGGGGGCCCGGTTTACACGGTTCACCGCATTTTGGCGGAGAGACGGGTAGGCCGTGGTTTCCAGTTTCTGGTGGATTGGGAGGGCTATGGTCCTGAGGAGCGTTGCTGGGTTCCTTCTAGAGATATCTTGGATCCCCAGCTTATCAGGAATTTCCGTAATAATCGAGCTGAGGGATCGCCTGGAGTCGTCCCTTAGGGAGGGGGTCCTGTCATGGTTTAACTCCCCTTTCCTCTAAATTCCACGCCTCACATATTTTCTCTATCGGATTTGTTCCCCGCATTCCCGTGCGGGATTTTCCTTTCGCCAGGTGATTAGTTGGTTCACCTGTCGTCCGCGTCAGGAGGTACTTATATCCCTGAGTTCCGCTTCCTGACGCTTCGTTATCATTTCGTACCTGCACGAATGTTTTAGGTCGTTGTCTGTTTTCTCTGCACGCAAGTATCTAAAGATTTTGTTCTTTATTCGCGTAACAGAGCCTTGCAAATAATCACTTAGAAGCTCAGGGAGTATTGTTTGTATTTCTCCCTTTCCTCTTCTCCTTCCTACTCCCGCTCTCTGTGTTGTGTGAGGGTGTGAGTGTTATTTTACTTTCATTTCTTTCACCAGCTATCGGACGTATTAGTCAAGTTCCGAAGGTGTCTTTCGGTTTTGCTGTGCTATCCCTATCAGTTTAGTTCGCCCGTGTTTACGTGGTGATTTCGTTTATCAAGGGTGTTTTTTGGTTTTCGGCTACGGCTGGGAAGTTCTTCCACATTGTTTATTCTCTGTTCGCATTTGGCTCATCGTTGTACCACTACAACGCCCTGACAGTCATGGATTACTGCTTGAAAGTTCCTAAACACTCTGATCAACTTTAAAAAGTAAAATGTAAATGGAAAAAGGCTTGTTACATTTTGTTCATAAGAATTTCTAGGGGTGCCAATAATTGTGGCACATGTGGTTTTGTTAAAAATAATAATTTCTTGATGAGGGATTTCCTTTTCTCAGAATAAATTTACTTCAATTAAAGGTTGGATTTTTTTCAGTGTAAGGTTAAGCTAATTCACCAAACGGAGATTTTTTTATAACCTTTTTTACTCATCTTTACCAGGCGTGCCAATAATTGTGGAGGGCACTGTATGTGTAGATTTTTTCCTGTTATATTTTGCCCACGGCATAATTGAAATTTGGCTATGAGGCAAATTACTGAAATAAAGGAAACTTTCCTACTGTAAATATAGTACATCTCTTTGTCCACATCCAGCCTCTTCAGCCCCATGTTTTCTCAATTTGTGACCCACCTTTGAATAGATGCAGTTACAGATGACCAATTTCATGACAGAGAGTCACTTCTATTCCGTGGCTTGATAATGTATTACCTGCTCATGGAGACTGTGATCACACTGTCCAACATCTTTTAGGAAAAAAGCCTTTGGGTTCATGAACCGAGGAAATGTCGTTGCAAAGCGTGTACTATGTATTGGCATCAAATAATTGCAGACAGGGCACAGCAGTGTAAGCTGGCATTGTCCCTAACACTGACAAAGTTTTCTAAGTTCTGAGACTTCCAGCTCTATCAGTTGCAAGATAAAATGTTCATATATTTAATTCATATATTGAATCAAGAAGCAGTCCCAGATGTACTTTGTTATATGGTCCAGTGTGGTTTTGTGAAAGATTACTCCATTATGAGAAATGGCAGTCTACATTGTTATATTTCCCCCACACTGCCTGGGGACTATAACTGCCATGATGACCGGTGATGTTTCTCTCATGTATTATCTTTCTTGCTAAATGCTTTAACAACTCTAGATCTGCTGTGATCAGGCTGTACCCACTGTCCAGGTTCCCTTATTGTGGATCCTTGGTCCATCACATGATCAAAAATGATTGCACGTGTAGAAATCTTCCTCTACATCTTCCTCCTCTAGGGTCTAATCTCCCTGAATTGGCTATATTCTTTCCAACAAAGGAGTGCTCACCTATGGCTATTTTCTTTCATGGTAAAAATGTGTGTGTTGTATAGGCCAAATTTATATTTCCTTTCTTAATTTTTTCTGACATAATTCTTCCTGTTACACTTACAGTCCTGAAGCAAGTCTTTAGTGAAAGCCCTTTCCCCTCACTTTGTTCTGATTAAAAGTGCATTGTCATTGTAAAGGTGAGACATAGTCAATGCTTTGCTCAGATTCAAATAATCACTGCCTATTACGAAAGAACACTTTCAATTACATGGTTTTAACATGTTATGCTAGATCTGATAATGTGTTCCAAACTTATAAGAGAGGCATTAACTATAGTTGATGTCATATACAGCTCCAGTCCGGCAGTCTTAGTGGCTGTCTTGAAGGAGCGGGTTGGAGCATCCATACCATGCACAACACACACACAATCACAAAATCTCTCACAGATTGTTAGATATGTTTGTTTCTGTCCTCGGGGAAGGTTTCTGGTGGCAGACGAGTCTCCGGAGTGTGCCAGCTCCTATTTTCAGATATAAAAGTGCAATGTTTGGTCTGTTTCTTCTTCTGTGCTCCCAGGCTGAATGAGAGGGGAGGGGGACTGAGGCCCTCTTTGTCTGAACTGGAGTTCCGGAATCTCCTCTTCAATCTCACTGCTCTAAAAATCAGCAACGCTGGGGGACACAACTGTGAGTGCCAGGGAGCAAACAACCCACCGTCTGCCTATCATTCCGCCTCTCTGTTTGTCTAAATTTGTCTACGTTCATCGGCCTGTCTGCACTCTCTGCACACATCCACCTCTCATCCCCTGTGTGCATGCAGTACATGTCCCAATAGATTCCCTCCGTTCTCTGTCTAGCCATTCATCTCTCTCAAACTCTTGATCTATCAATTTTTGTCAGTCTATTATGTCTATCATCTATCAAAATATCTGTGACTCACTATTTATTTGTACGGTGCATCGTTCATCATATCACACTTTCCCTCTTTCTTTTTACTTGTGTGTTTCTTAACTTCAAAAACCTAGGCTGGAATATCTCACTGCACAGTAGAGCTTAGATCGGGCCCAAAAAAACAAGCCCGGCACGGGCCCGTCCCATTGGCTGCATTTATGGGCCCGAGCCCGGTTTAAAACCAAAATTTTCTATTTGTTTCAACTAATTCCGAGTTGTTTGAATGACAAAAATCTGTTCAGAATTACGTGCGGGATCTTACTGAATAGCCTACTTCATCTCGCAAAACGATTGTGGTGCCATAGGCAGCGAAAACCCGACATTTACATTTCAAATCGTAACCTTTGATTGATAAAAACATAATTGCCACAAGGAATTAACAATCACACTTTGATTACAGAGAGATGAATGAATTAATTTGAAATCTGTTCAGAATTACACACGGGATCTTAACGCAACACGGAAGCGAAACTGCGTGTTTATTAGGATCCCAAAAAACAAGAATTGCACTGCAATACAATAAAAAAACAAACAATGATCTAATTAATAACATACAAAATGAACAAGAATTAACTTTGGATAGCCTTAGCCTAATGTATTTGAACAAGGGACAAGGGCAAGGCCTTATAAAATAAAGTGTAATCAAAACGAATAAATTAAGTAGTGCAAACGCTCAGGTTGCTATAAACAAAAAAGGCTAAAACGAATAAGGCTATACACATTCATTTGCACTTATGCTATAATATAATATAAAATAAATTAAGTTGTTCATGGTGCTAAATCTCGTGTGCCCCATCTGTAGCCGCGTCGTTGATAATTGCGCAGCCAGGCCAGATTGTTTCACGTACCTCAGGAGTTTCTTGGCAGCAGATATGGTCTCTCCAATATCCGGCACGTTTTCGGCCAGTGCGTCGGTGCCCAGTCCGTGGCGAAGGACAGTGTTTATTATGTGATCGAGACAAGCAAGTCTCCTGTATGGCTGCAGGGCGTTGATTATGTTGCTGACTTGATCTGTCACCTACACAATTCGGCTCAAGGAGATGTGGTCGAGGCCAAATTTGCTGACTAACAGGCGCACTATTTCACATCTGATGTTTTTTCCTGTTTTGGCATCATCCACGGGAAGCACGGCTGTGGTGAGAGTTTTACCAACTAACGTAAATTCGGCGGTCGCATAATGGCACGTTATTGCCATGTAGCTGAGCTTGCGGTAGTCGTCAGTCCACATATCCGTGGTGATCCCGACATCTCCGTTCTTCAGGGCATCCTTGCGCCTCTGAGCCAGTACTTCCCTCTTTTCATCGGCCTTCTCTATACATGCCTTGGAAATGGTGCTGTGGTGTAGCTCTTGGAAGCCCTCTCCATTGACAACATAGAATGGCCTACTTTCTCTACAGCAAAATGCGACACATTTCTCTGTGATGGCTTGCTTCGTTCTCAGTGGGATGGTTTTTTCAGTGGTAACGAACGAGGACATTCATCTTGTTGACTTTCATCTTTCCTATCATGTCAAGACCTCTTCATGTGCCGGTTCAGCGTCGAGGTCCCCGTCTTCTTGCGATCATACACTTGACAAAGCCGACACAAATATTGTCACTGTTGACAACTAAATTGAAGTTGCTCCACACCTCTGACTTTCCAACGCATTGGGACAATGTTAATTCTCCAGATGTTATTTTTTTCTTCACATTATCAAGCTCAGCATTTTTTCGTCACTCATTTTTTTCCGTTAGCTAGCTAGCTTGTGAATGTGTGCAAAACAAATTAACTGAAGTGTGGGGGTGGGAGCTGGGAGGGGAGGAGACACGCATCACGCGCACATGTTGCAATGTATTATAACATTGTAACTTTGTTGTAACCTTATTATGTATCGATCACAGTGATCAATGCATAAGGTTTAAGGTTACAATGTTATAATACACATATCATTCTGATTATCACACCAAATAGCTTATTACTGCCCACCCCAATTATTTAAAAAAAATAATAATAATAAAAAGACGTTATATCTCTGACTATGAGACCCGGGCCAGGCCGGTCTCGGGTTCCGGCAGAGAATCAAACCTCTACTGCACAGACAGTGGAATGAATCCTTTCGCCTGTCTCTGGAAGGCAAGATTAAAGAGGAGGTTTTTCAGCAGGTAACCCTCGGGGCGTTCTGTATTGGCAGCTGGTAATTTCAGTCAGCTTAGGGAATTCACTGCCAATGACATCTGCTTTTTCCACTCTCGCATTACTGGGATGAGAACACTTTATTAAGGTCGGTTCGATATAAGGGGAGGGAAAGCTTCTTTTCACATGAACGCCGTCTCTCATTTGCTGTTTTCTGCGATACTGGTGAAGAGAACTTGTCGGCTGACTTCTGATGGCCTCTCACTCTATAATTGGCTGTAGGAATGACAAAAGTTTCACACAGAGACGGGTGTGTGTGGCAAAAAAAGACAAGGAATTTGTCAAGAATTGTCTGGTAGGGGGAGGCTGTCAGATGGCACATCGAGCTAAATTACTTGTTCAGTGACGCACCCCAATGTCTGGTATTAAAGCCCTGCAGGTCTACACGTAACTGACTGTGGTTTCGCACAAGGGGGCCGGGTGTGAGTTGGCAGGGTATACCCTGTCTCACCCGGCGAGAGTGGCTGCTTTGCTTCATCACACATTTATGGTCTGCAGCCTGCCAGCCTCATATACGTCACGAGTGTCTTTCAGCGACGGGAAGAGCCTACAAATATGACTGGGCATTGGAAAATTGGAAGAAAGATAAGAAAAATAGGAGGATAAAAGATGAAAAATAAAGTCAGACATTTCCTCAGTGAATAAATACTTTTGAATATGTGCAGTCAGGGAACCTCAAGCTCCAACAGTCAAGGTCATTTATCTGCTGCAGCGGCGCACAGACAGGAGATCATTCATATCTGATGGCTGTCATGCACCATCAAAAGAAGCCAGCCATGGATTAAAGCATGCTGATAGCGGCACAGCTGGTGGAAATTCAACCCGTTCTTTACTTCGAATTACGAGCAGAACAAAGATTGAGCAGCGCTTTAAACAATATTTGGGATATGTTTGTGTAATAAGCTTATCAACAATGGCTGCGCGTCGCACTTGAAAAGAAGGCACAACCACCCCACTCAAATAAATAAACAAATAAGTTAATAAATAAAATAGATGGGCATTACATTTATTAGAATGTAACATTTTCACAAGAAGATCTATTTCAGGCTATCCATATCACAGTCGAATGCTGAAATCCCAGGCTGACAGTAGCAATTAAAAATGCATGGCAACCACGGGCTCTCATTGAGTCCAATATCTCCCGCTCTGGCTGCAAGTGGGAAATGGTATCGAAGCACCCAAGCATATCGTGGCTGGCACATTTCTGGTGCCCCCCCCCCAATGGCCCAGTACCATGGCAATGACCTTCTGCTATGTTCACGGGTTTGCCGGAGACCTTCGGCGCAGGTATGAGGATGCGGCTGAGTTTTGATCATTATTCATGCGCCGCGGTGATCCCCGGGCACATTAGCTGTAATCCCGCCACCTCTTTTTCTTTCCCCCGCCTTCAGTTTATTGATTTATTTACTCGTTTTATTAAAGATGCTCTGAGAATGCAGGGTACTGCCTGAGGGCAGGGGTTGGTAGCGCTTAACCGTAGGAGTGGGGCGCGCACCGCGCACCGCGCTGTGACCGGCTTAATGAGGTTCCAGCCTGAGGCTGCCTTCAACCATAATGACCTGTCGAGCTAATGAGAGGAAGGATTGTACCGAGTCAGAGAGTCGCGGTGTCAGGCCACCCGCGCCCCTGTCCCGCTGCTGTCGCGCCCTTCAGCGGGGTCCTTGAACCGAAAAGCTCCAGTAAAAACCCAACTCTCTGAGAAAGTGACATAAATTAGTAGCACTGCTATTCGCCTCAGCAGCGGGTGTCAGGTGATGGTGGCACACGTATGAGGAGTAGTCAAATAAGCAGCGTCCCCTTTTCTCTTTTCGCAGACACCTCACAGCTGTCGGGAGTCACTTTGAGCTCGGCCGCCCCCACCCGCAGTCCCTACGCCCCCGCTCCCTGGGTGGAGGAGTGTACCTGTCCGCTCGGTCACGTGGGACAGTTCTGTGAGCACTGCTCCCCAGGGTACAGAAGGGAAGTCCCCAATGGTGGCGCCTTTGTCCGCTGTGTGCCCTGTACCTGCAACCATCATGGAGACTGCCACTCGGAGACAGGTAAACATGTGTCCCTGATGTGTTCCTCACAACTTTCCACATCTCTGTCATCTTCATTGTCTACAGCCTGTGGCTTTACCTGGTTTTCCCCATCTACCTTCTTCCTTTTCCCTCCTCATCCTCTCCAAATCCAGTCAGAGGGGGAATGTAGCAAATTATACCATTCTGGATTTGTGCTGTAATTCTCATGTGATTTTGTTCTTACAATAGCGGGGTATTTATTCAAAATAATTATTCTAACTAAAAACCACAGCAAACTTAAAATGTGATTTTAAGTATTATGAGCCACTATTAAAGGCCTTTTTTAGTGAGGCATAGAGGCTTCAGACAGGGTACACACACTATAAATTTGCAGTTTGTTTGCAACTTCAAAAATGACCAAGTACCTCGGATCCATGCATGATAATTGCTATTTGTTTGTAAAGATGGAAGTCAATAAAGGATCTATAAAGCTATTAGACAAGAGCTTGAATGAGCAGTCAAAAGAACATTGCCCAGTGTCCATACTGATGTCGCTCATTGTGTTAGTTAGTTATAATGCCACTTCCCAGGATCACAATATGCTTTTAATTCCTGAACATATGTATATTGAGCCATTATCAACAGGAGATAGGTACAGTAAATTGCTCCATGACACTTGGGAATCAAGTGGCAATTATGTAAAACCATCCTTTTAATTAGTTTGGTTGTCGGGAATATGTTTTAATGGACTCACTATGTGACTCACTACTGCAGGAAAGAAAAATCCCAGCTGTAGCATCCCATCCATGTTTCCCGTTGGACAACACCGATAGGCGCACACTAACAAAGAAAACTGCCCTGAAGTTCACCTTGAAATAATTCTGAGTCTAAAAAGGACATTACTAGTCAATGCAATGACTGCATCATTGTACCTCATCTGATATGAATGCATTTTCATTCAAAATGTGTTGGGGGCATTCCGTCAGAAATCAATCACTTTCTGACATTCAGAATTTTTTAAAGGGTAACAAAGCATGCTGGTTTAGCTAGACCCCGCCCCCTTTTGAAATTCAAATATATATAGGAATATATATGATATAGGGGCTGAGCTCCAGATATCAAACCACGCCCCAGCAATTTTTTCCACTTGTAGCCAAAAGTTCATTTCTACTCTGGACAGCACATGCTTCCCTGCTTTGTTGTTCCCCACCCACAACGAAGTTAAAATAACAAAGGTTTTTGCTGGATCTTCTTTTTCTTTTAAAGGGTAATAAAACGTTGAAACTACATTAAATATCAAAACAAACACGTACCTTTTCACTATCATGTTCTCTTTTATCGATGTATTATCTGCTGTAGTTAGTGTGTGCTTTAAAACAATTCATTTTGGTGAGGTCCCGAAAATGAATGGGAGTGAATGGGGACCCTGACAACCGGGACTACCGGGAATGCCGTGAACGGTCAGCAGGGACATTTGATGTCGATAATATTCACGCTATGCAAATATAATGGGGTAGGCTCCACAAAATTACTTATGTCACACTAAGGTGATATCCATTTAGCTCTCTCCAAGAGAGAATGTCTGTTGTATCGACATTGAAAAGGTAAACGTGTAGCATGCATATAATACAACTTCTTGCTCAACTATGCTTTATATATTTATTTTTAATAAAGTATTTTTATTTATTTATTAACTAGCTAGCTACTTGCTAAGCTAGACTGAAAAACGAACTATCAAAAAACAAGAGACTATCAAGCTAACTATAAAAAAATATAAAAATAGGTTATTATAACTATAACTAGAATATTCTAAAAAGCTAAACATATTCAAAAAAGCTAAACATAACAATATGGTTGTCTTATTAGTGGAAAGCTTAAAAACAAGGTTATCCACAATTTAAATACTTTTGGTCCAAAGTAAATACTCGTTTGCATATTAATTTCTTTTGGACGAAAAGTATTTAATACTCTTGTTTGCAAGCTTTCCAATAATAAGAGAACCATACTGTTATGTTTATTTTTGAAATATTTAGGTAGAGTGGGGTGTCCAGTATAAGTCAGCTGTCTCCTGAATGGTTGTTCATTCTGGTGAATCAAACCACATTCTAACACTCTCTCATATAGGTTAACAATATAGGTTAACATCTATAAAAAAATCTTCTTCAAATCTAAAAGGGTAAGGTCAGAAAGTGATTGATTTCTGAAGGAATGCCCCTATTGCGCTATGCAACCTATTTCATTTTAGTAACATACACATTAAACATAGCAAATATAACAAGAACCTAGACAACGCATAAGCTTTTTACCTGGTATAACTTACCAACTAGTAACCTAGAGTGTATGCAATGAGAGAATTAGAGTCATTATATTATTGCATGACTTGAAAGCCTGTATGCTCATTTGACTCTTTATTAGGAATTTCGCACTAGAAATTTTGGATTAGTGCTCCATGTTGCTTGTAGTGTCCTCCTGAGGGCAATTACCTATGCAGTCATTTGACCCAGGCATTTCTTTTTCACCCACCACAAAGTTTTTACCTTATGTTTAAATGCCTTAAACAGGCCATTTCCCAAGTTGGTGCCACAGGTCATGGGAAATCTCACTAGGTCTCATCAAGTTATGATTTGCATGAATCCACTCCACTGTTTTGGGGCCTCCCTGTCAGAACACAAAATAACACGTGAAGTGTGAAGGCTGTGGCTCAGCTTATTCTGTTTAAGACATGTAAGTACCATTGTGTGTAGTAAATATCTGCAGTGGTTTTATGGGTACAGGCCCCTGGAGGTTTTCCCCGAGACTTATAAAAGACTCCTCTGCAGAATTGGCAGGTTTTAAGTGTGACCAGTGTCAGATAGATATTGGTGCTCCACATCAATTTGTGTTAAATATCGATGCGCGTTGTTCAGGGTGGAGGAGATATCAGCACTTCTGGCAATAATAAGTGGTTTAATAAGCTAATAAGTCTGCAACATCCGCCAACATCCGCCACCGTCTGTGACTCACGAGTTTTACAGAAAGATCCCCGAGTTCCGTCTGTCTAGGGACCAAGAAGAGGGAGAGGGGTCAGTGGCTCTGTCATTTTTAATTGCCCTCCTTAATAGGTCCTCAGCTAATTGTTATTAATTTAGGGATGAAACTATCTTGTTATCTGTTCGGCAGTATCTGTTGGGAATAATTCTTTCCTGCCGACTCGTTTTGGGTTTTTAGTGGGCTGGCCTGCTTCCTGCGGTTCAGCCGATAAAGATCACACCACCTCTCTATCTCAGCTTTCGCTTTTCCATTCAGTGCATTTCACTTGGATTTCTGTGCATTTAAGTGCAGATAGAATATCAGCTCTATCAGCTGCACATTTGAGCATTTATAGCACATAATTGGGGGGGGGGGCATGCATTTTCCCAGCATTTATCTATTCTTTCTGATTTATTCTATTGCAACACCTCCCTTTCCACCTCTCATCTCCTGGGGAGGTTACAATTCTCTCTCTCTCTGTCTTTCTCTCGCTCTCTCTCTGTCTTTTTCTCTTCTCTCTCACATTCTAAAATCCATTAAAAGAAAATGTTTCGTGAAAGGCGAGGCCATTACATCTTCCGGCAGACATGTGATGTCGGCTTACTCTCCACCCCTGGCTCTTTACAGAAATGCTGACACTGATTCAGGGTTTCTCCATTACCTTCAGGGATGCAGAAAGGGAATCTGTGATCGCTGCTCACGCTGAAACAGAGGACAGACGTCTGCCTGCGCTCGTAATATTTCCCTTCCTTGAAATGAGGACAGTCCTCATTTGTTTTATAGTTTTTGTAGTAAAATTGCAAAGGTTATTCACTGCCAATAATTCAGACTGGGATCAGCAGGATTTTTACTTCTTTTTTTTAACCCAGGCTGTTGACAGTGCACACAGTATCCAGGAATACAAACGCAGAGGAAAACTAAATAAAGTGAGATCTGAGCCTCTGCAGTTGTCAAAAGAGGAAGCAGAAGAAAGAGATACTCTCGATCTTTAAGCAATTCAGACACCAGAGGCTTCCGCAAAGAGATGGGGGCATTTTCAGTAAATCGTTTCAAAGAACCTTTAGATATTACTGTCTTCTTGCTTATTAACTCTATGCACAGCAACAGCTCTTTGCCTGATATATTCACTGTTAATGTGCTCATACAATTGAGGGGGAAATAGAGCAGGTTCACATGATCTGGTGAACATCCTCACTGCTACATACATAAAGAGCGAAAGAGAGGGAGAGAGAAGGAGAGGGATAGAATTGTAGCTTTCCCAAGAGATTGAAGGAAATGTTATTTAAACGTACTCATTCGGTTCTTTACAGCATTTAGCATTTCTGCATGCAAAATTAGAGACATTTTTCAGTACTTGCACTGCAAACATGGTTGTCGCAAAGTGGAATTGTTTAACTGCGTTGCTGAACTGAAGCCGAATGGAAAATATGTCTTAATTGCATGTAATTACATAATGAATTGTTGTGCATGCTTGGGCACAGCTGAAATAGGACTGGAGTTTATACTGGATATGCAGGCAAGCAGAACAAGGGTAGCTCCGTAATCATGATTTATTAATGCCTTTCAACTTTGTGCTATTTCTATTTGCTGTAGTGCGGCACAACCGATTGGAAATGTTAATATTTGTGGGTGGAAGGAGCAAGTGCCTTTCAGTGCTGCAGGGCCAATGAAGTCTCGCATATGTCCTTCAGACACACGTATAGTTTGTGTGTGTTCATTCAAAGCATGTCATCCATAAAATTAGGAACAGAATGCAAGTCATAAATTGGAGGGGGGTGGGGGGGGGGGGGGGCAACTTACTTCAGGGGTTGGGAAGTTAAATAAATAAATGTACAAACTCATTTTTAGAGAAGCCAGACAGCACAGGAGGTAAAACTATTAATCGGCAAAGCAAATTGAACGCATAATATTCCCTGTAGCATATCCACACAGTATGTTCCTCAGTGGCAGTCTTCCAGTGTAGCTTTCTCCTTTCTTGGCATTTGATGTTCAGTTTTAGTCCGGACTTCCAGGTCCTTCCAAATCGTCCGTCTGCTCCTTCACATCTAAAATCAATCTCTCCCCAGCCCAAACCTCTCCCCAAACATATCTGTCCTCCTTCACCATACACAGTGTTTGCATTTTGGACGACTCCCCTCAATCTCAGCTTAATCTTAGAGCAGTGCTCAGCGTGCTACACCGTCCTCAAACTCGCTGACTGGTGTTTCAGGATCAGAAGGGAGGAAGGGAGCTGTTTGGAATGCAGCCTGTGTCACCTGGTCACCAGGCACATTCAATATTCATGCCTTAGGACTGGGTTCCACCATGAGAGGAAGGTTGGGTCTGATTGGCTTCAATATATGTACCTGCAGTGGAAAGGTTTTTCATTTTTCTAATATTATCCGTGGAGAGTGAGCAGAAATAACGTTGCATTTTTAATAAGTCAAATCATTAAATGCACTCTCAAATGTAAATACCCTCGAATTAAAGCAGTCTGCACTTTAACCTCATATTCATTATTGCAAGTCTGATATGCTGGAGTAGACTACAGGGCCAAAATGACAAAAATGGTGTCACTATCCAAATACCTATGGACTGCACTGTATGTTGAAAGAGGTGATATTTATTTTTCCCAGTGTTTTCTTCAACAGAAAGTTAATTGAGATCAGTGAAGGAATTATGTGGTCTGCTTGCTTCGACTCAGTACCCGGAGACAGCTCTCTCTCCCCAGACAACTTTTGGGCTGCTCTGTGTGTCCTCATTAAAAGCAGGCCCGCTCATCTTTACTGGCGATTTCCCCTTGTATGATCCAGCGCTCCTCCTTCTCTCGCTCAGGGTGACAGGGGACTCCAATCTCCATCAAATGGAACACTCAAGAGATTATCGGGATGTATTTTTGAAGAGAACTAAACTGAGTCAGTTACCCCAACCCCAAGTTAGGCAGCGGTTTTGCTGATGTTAAAAAAAAGAGATGTTAATCTCTAAGGTTGTCCCAGGCAACTGCAGCTAACTGGATTGAGGTGATTTTGCCCGTCGATACTAATCGCATGCTCTTATACTGTAGTGATGAGTGCAGATATGTCGGAATTGATAAAATGGCTGCTATCAGCAGCTGCCTGTACCTCTGTGAGTCTCTGTGAGTGTTCCATGAGTGAAAACCATTTAACTATGCAGAGACGGATGGGAAGTCAGTTGTTAAAGAATTATTCAACAGTGGAAATCTGAAATCATCCGAATGTGGGTCCACTGACATTTCAAGCAATAATTTTAAAGCTTCCGATCCTATTTATTTATTTATTTATTTACAAAAACCCCCCCTGGAAATAGCAGTTTTAGAAGGTGGGAACACCCCCAAGAAAAGTCAATTTAGAGGAATAGCTGAGCCTCTTTGCACGCCTACCACACCAACAGGCAATGTGGGCAATTTTGTTCTATGTTTTGGAAAAAGAAAAACAGCCACATTCCATTAAAGGTGTCCCTCCACTCTGCGCTTGCTGTGTGATTATCTCTCTTCTGCACCATTGCCCAGTGTGGTTTTGTTGCTTTGCTTGGTGATTTTTACACCGCTGGATTACAAATCCAGGCCAAACCCGAACCCTCCCCAGAATCACGTGTGATGCGATCCCGGTATGGACAAACACATGGCAATTACGGCAATTGTACTTGAAGTATTGGAGGATAACCGATATGATTGAGTGTGGAATTTTGGCACATATTTACCAAGAAAAAAAATTCTCCACTCTTTTACATGGTTACGCTTATGTATTACTACATGTAGAGAGTACCTACAGTGAGCACCATAATTCATTGGACAGTGACACATTTTTAAAATGTTTGGTTCTGTACTCTAGCACTTTGAAGTGCAGACTGTCATTTAAGGGCTTTAATTTGAGGGTATTTTCATCCATATCGGATGAACCGTTTAGAAATTATAGAACCTTTGTACATAGCCCCCCCCCCCCCCCATATTGAACTCTATGTAAAAATAAGCAACCCTTCAAGTTATCCATCCATATCTACTACATATCTGGCAACAGAGTGACGGTTTAAGGCTTGTTTGAAACGTCAGACTCTTGATGACTTAGAGCCATTTAGCCAACCATGTGTTCCATACTGTTCCAGTGTAATTTACATATTGTTGGGTCACAGACATCAGGAAGTCATGGCATGCAAAGGATATGTGACCAAATATTAAAAATTATTACTTTATTCTACATAAGGTTAAACTGTCAAATATTTTTTGATGCCTGAAAATGTACAAAAGGTTCTATAATTTCTAAACGGTTCATCCGATATGGATGAAAATCCCCTCAAATTAAAGCTGTCAGTCTGCATGTCAACCTCATTGTCATTGTATCCTTTCAAACTCAAAGTGCTAAAGTACAGAACCAAAATAACAAAAAAATGTTTCACTGTCCAATAAATTATGGTGCTCACTGTATATGCAAGTTTTTTAAAAAGAAAGCGCATGTATATTTTTTAAATGCACGTTGTAATCAGCACAATAATCTTTGTTGATCAAAACATGACAGCTGTTGAATGAGCCGAGTGTGAGCCAGACATCCCCATCTGTACAAACTAGGAGCACCACATCTGTCACATATTACAGCTCTGTAAAGCAAAGAGGTGAGCTAGGGAAATTAACAGATTTGGGTATGGGTGCCTTTCATTTCCTCCTTACCCCTCATGGTCTGAGTCTGCGGTCTGCTTAGTCTGTTTACATGGAAGTCTCTAATAAACATTACTTATTTACACAAACTGTTGCACTCATGCCAGACCTCCCAAGATTGGATATTATGTGGGAGGGCTTATGATTCCAATTCTGATGAATAAATAAACATGAGTGAGAGAGAAAGAGAGAGAGGCTGGTCTGGGCTCTGTGACCCTCATCTCCCTATAAACTGAAAACACCCCACTCTTCCTAATATTCCTTGGATATTTTAAATACCATTTACATTCTCTGTGCCTGTAATCTGTTTCGTGTAATCCCAGTCTCAAAATGGCCGGTGTTGCACAGAGATGTCTTTTTTCGGTTTTGTCAGTTATTTCTGTGAGCATTCTTTGTTTTGTTTATTTGTTTATTTATTTTTAATTTTTTTTGCATACACGAGGCTCGGGGAGCTGCGGGTCTACAGTGCGTTTATGATAAACGGTTCCTCTTCACAGCACGCTGAAGGCAGCACTGTGTTTTCCCAGTGTGTGCTTCGTGCCTCACATACAAAATGTTGTTCATCATGTGTTCACCGTCTTCTCTTCTCTCCCGCCCCCAGTAGCAGGGTGAAGGGTTGCTCTGGATGGACAGGAGAAATAGAAGGGAGTAGCCCGTGTCCAGATCGAATGTTAACTCAATGGCTGCATTAGTGCATAAAAGGACTCTGTTAATGATTTCTTCTAAAGTAAAGCATCATGAGAATAGATGAGTTGCATCATTATTCTAATTATTTTCTGCAACTTGTTTTTTTCTCAATCATTCCCTCCTTCAGTGGTTAATTGGCCTGTGTTTGCCAAGTAGGTCTTTTGTAACTTCTCATCTTTGACATTTTATCATTGTGTTTTCATCATCAAGTCAGAGTGCTGGTAGTGTGATGTAACATCCTTACGTCATTCTAACCACGTGTAATTCAATAGCTGTATGAAATGTGCTTATCCTTGCGCTGGTTCATTAATGATGGATTTATTTTCTATGTTGTTATGGCAACTCCAGGCCAAAGATGCTCAGAGGTGAATTATTTCAAGGTTTTATTTCAACCATCTTGGTTTATTTTTTGGACTATTGAATAGTGAACTCTTTCCCATAAGTTTATACATTTGAAATCTGTATCAGTGTGTGCTTGTCAAATAGTTTTTAATGACCTTCCTTCTATTGCAATTGTCCTGTTCGAACGAATGCAATGCCTTTAAAATTAAGGATCTTAATGCCATTCAGCAGGTTACTCAACCACTTTGAAATGGCCCAAGGCCCAGCCATCGGTCAAACAACAGCTAGAGTGGAGAAACAGAGTACTTCAGGCAGGGTTGGCTCTAGCCTTTTTATTTCGCCAATTATCATGAACACAGCGCGTTTCATTTTCTAATTTTTCCCTTTGCTTGGCACCCCCCACCAGACGGTTGGCAACCGCCTATATTGATTATGCCTAGAACCGGCACTGACTTCAGGCTCTCCCAATTCTCAGTATTTAGTAACATCTGCATCTTTATAAGTGTGCTTGTACAATCGACGCAATAAAATTGAACATTCAATTGAATGCAACGCAATAATTGCAATAATTTCCCTGCACCTGCGGAGAGATGTATTTAAAATACTGCAACAGCACAGTATGTTCATATGTCTTTGATCATTTGTTTGTTTACACTTGCGCTTATAAAAGGAAATAATCGATATGACTGGATTTTTTATTTGATTTCAGCATTCCAGTCAGTATATTTCAGTATTGGGCATCAGAAAGTTATGGCCAGGAACACATCGCCCTCTGCTGCACGGAAAGATAAGTGCAGACTGCACTCTCTTGATGCGTCCAGATAGGGAGGGAATTAAAACTGCATTTTGTTCTTATCAATCAGTCATGTTGATATGTTTCAAATTGCAACAGAGGCTTATGCTGAACCCTGTATATTTGCACCCTGAGGGAAGAGCATGTTTCAAAGGATGCTGAGCAACTAATTTGCTTTTTTGCACAGAAATCTCATGGAGATTGGTGAGGGCGTCATTTTCACCGTTGGATAGCAGCCGTGCCCTGTTTGAATTTGTTGTCATGCAGAAAGGGTTCTTCATCTTACTACTGTAACAGTATGTGGCTCGACCTATTTAAAAACCAAATTTGATGTCAGAGGCTTCTGTGTCCCCACTCCCTCAGGTGTTTGTCAGTGCACAGACTTCACCATGGGACCTGCCTGTGAGCTCTGCATGGACGGTTACTATGGAAATGCGTTGACAGGCAGCTCGGGCAACTGCCAGCCCTGTCCCTGCCCAGAACAGACCAGCTGTGCCCAGGTTCCAGAGTCTGGGGAGGTGGTCTGTACCAACTGCCCTTCTGGTCGAAGGGGTGAGTAAGCTTTTCTGTGAATTTTGAGCAAATCTGGAACATTCGTTATGAAACCTCACTTTTTTTTTGAGACTCCAATCAGTCATATTGTAGTCTTTACCAGCCCTGTTATTATTTTCTCAGTGTTGCCTGAAGGTCCTGTTTTAATATGGATAGCTATGGGTTTTGAATGTGTCTACACATTTGCTTTATATGAATTCATTCTTAGGGTTATCATTATTGTAAGAAAGATTTCCCCCAAGAAACAAAAATGTTATATATTTATATCTGCGACAAACTTTACGGTTACCACAAATCCACCTACCTCTTGCTAATCTACTATTTTGGAACAGCTTGGTTATTCTTATCAGCTTCATTCCTTTTCAGATAAACAAACTGAATTTGAAATACAGATTACTATAAACAGAAATGATGTTTTTTGTGCTGAACTCATTGAGTGGAAAAAAGTGGAAAAAAGAAGAATCCACATGTTGCGTCCATGACAGTCTGCACGCCCTATCCCCCAGTCACTATGCTCAATAGCTTGTTCTAGTTACCTAGGTCATGGTTAGCTAGATTAAAATGATCACACACTTGCATTTTAGAATTTTATGTTAAAACTTTGATAGTTTTTTAACAAATTTAGTTGTCCTAAATCTTTTACTGGTTTTCCTTAGCAGTTTTAGTTGTCTTAGTGTCTATGAGATGTTGATGAAACACGTAAGAGATATTATGTTACAGTGTCAAATTGGAAGGCCAGTTTTGCCAAGCACAAAAAACTTTGATCAATCAAGATTTACTTGGAAATAAAATATGTAGTAAACTGAATAAATTTTTCTTTTTGGAAGTTAATTATTGTACTTTAATTGTTTTCCAAAGCAAACTTATGGCCTGCTACATTTTACTAGTTCTTTCCTGTCAAACATGCTCTTACAGGTACAAGGTGTGAAATTTGTGATGATGGTTTCTATGGCAACCCCTTGGGAAAATCTGGTGTAGCAAGGCCCTGCACTCCCTGCGACTGTCACGGCAACGTCGACCCCAATGCAGTGGGCGTGTGCGACCACTTGACAGGCCGCTGCCTTAAGTGTCTACACCACACAGAGGGTGACCACTGCCAGCACTGCCAACAGGGTTACTATGGAAACGCATTGGACCAGAGCGCCAGCAAGTGTGAACGTGGGTGTCTGAGGGGGTGAATGCCATTTCACAGGGAGCACATTAAATATAAGCAAAATGGAACAGAATAAAATGTGATATGTTTAAAAGGGATGCCCTCAAGCTATCTTAATGTTTACAGAGTGGGTGAGAGGGGATCAAATATGGTTTTATTATCATTTAAAGAGTTCAGTCATCAACTCCATTGGGATTTGAGAAGAAATTAAGTTGCAGAGCAGATTTTGTTCTGAATGAGCTTTTTCAAAGATCTCAGCCGAAATTACCATTGAGACCAAATTGTCGTAAAAGTGGCTTTCCTGTAGTGCAGCCTATTACCTTCCATTAGGTCTACTAATAATGAGGGGGAAACAATGGGACATCAAAAAAAGATTCTTATTATGTGCTGTTTTACTCTGGTTGAACATTGCTGTTATCCAGTGAAAGATGCTTGAACCCTTAACTTGATTTGCCCTGCTCAATGTTGCTGACACAATGATGTAAGGGACAGTTCATCTCCTGTCTCTTCTGGGCAGAGATGTGAAACAGTGGCAAGGGAGACACCCTTCATCCCTCAGAAAGGCTGAGATGTTGAAGGGAGCCTTGGACAAGCTCGATTTATAACACAGAGAGCCACAGAAATAACACGATTCTGAAAGAAACGCAGTGTGTCCCAAGCCTGTTTCTTCTTGTGTCTGTTAGAGAGTTATGGACAGCAGAGTTGAAATATGGATGTGTGACAAGGGGTGTGCTGTCCCTATCAAGGAGTCTTTTGAGCCTGTAGGGTAAAGAGGCATAGTTTAGCTCCTTTTTGTGCTGAGCCCTAGATTCAGTTGAGAGTGACACAGCTGTCGTACCCTTGAGCATTGTCCTCAATTGTCCGGAAAAAATATAAAGCTAAATAATGTCTCACTGTGACTGGTCGTGACCCACCATTGGCTTTGTCAGGGTACGGGTTGACTCAAGCCAGCCAGGAATCGTTGTGTCAACACTACATAAGTGGCAGTGACGGCCCCCTCCTGCTGCTTCCCCAATCAGCATTTCTCTCCTGTAGTACAGTGTGTGGCTTTTAATGTGAAATTTAAGGTGCAGGTAGTGAGCTAAGTGAGGCATGGCCAATTAAAAATTCCAAAAGAAATAGCTTATGAACAAAATGGGTTCTATATGGGGGCATCTGTTAAGAAAGTATTGCCATTGTATCTCACATAATTCAAAAATGATTCTGTGTTTCCCAGCTTGCAACTGTAACTCAGCAGGAGTTTCTGGACAGTTAGAAGACTGTCATCCCCATTCGGGTCAGTGTTTCTGCCTGGGTCATGTGACCGGGCGAGACTGTGGCCACTGTGCGACTGGCTACTTCAATCTGAGCCCCGGCCTGGGATGTGAGAGGTGAGTGTGAGGGAGGCTGACATCACACCAGGGGCGTTCGGGAGGTCTGTACATGTGTCGTGTGCTCTGAGGCAGGCACAGAAGTTCTGGCTGAGTTTGCTGGAAACTTGGGGTGAACTGCAATGATTACTTCCCTTACAAAAATATAGGCCTCACATGCAAATTAGCTTTGTGGCAAACTACTGGCAAACAATTCTGGCAAACTTGTGGTGAACGTTATTGTTTGCCGCAAATTTGCTGCAATTACTGAGATTGTTTGCCAGAAGTTCGCAAAAGTGGCAAACCTCTGGCAACATTTTCTGGCAAACAATTTAGTTTGTGGCAAATTCGCCACATTAGCTGCAAGTTTGACGCAAACTATCCAGTTTTGTAGTTGTTGTCAATTTCCTCCGGTATGACCACACATGCATACAAAGCACTGCACCAAATGAGAGTTTCAAGGTGGATGGAATTTGTCGACTTGGATCCTTCATTCATTCAGCCCCGAGTCATTCAGTAACTGTTTTTTTTCTGAGAAAGCTAAAGTTTGCTGCACTTTATTTACCAGGTAGGTCAATTGAGAACTGTTTTTGACATGATGATATTGGCTGGTGGGCAGAGAGAGTTTCTGCACTAAATCAGCAGTGGTATTGATCGGGTGGCCAGTTTGAGAAAACTGGGTTTGAACAATAGCACCCCACTCTCATCAGAAAACCAGCACCTCTTGCTGCAGTGTCCCCCTTGACTGCACTGGGGCAGGGGTGTTACTTTGGGCATTATACTTGAATAGATCTGAGAACACCACACCTGACTGAAAATGTAACTTCTGTAAACCATGATATTGCCATTAAAAGTACTTGATAATCAATTCATCTTTATTTCACATCAAATATGAGACTTCAGTGCAATGAACTGATTCATTGATAAACGTGCAGATTGTACTAAGTGGGTGATAATTGATCATTTGCTATTGTGTTCAGCATTACTTTTATAACATGCCTCATAATTCAAGACTTTTCAGGAACCAGTCACTGCAGTGGTTTATTTGTGCCATTTTTAAAAGACAGATGAAAGTATAAGTATTAAAAAATTAAAAAAATGTGTTAATGCAAGATAGAACTTTCCTGAATGTCGAAATCTAGTCCACCGAAATTCTGATAAATCTTTATGCACCAAAGGCTGCCTTTTTTCTCACTATCAATAGTGTTTGACAGCTAAGGAATACATAAAAGCTGACACATAAGCAGCCATCATGTTCTTGTTCCTGGGTCCATTTCATCACTTGGTTTTAAAAGCCTGTCAAAGTAGCTGCAGTTTTTTGATTATACACCTGCATTGCCTCTTTTTTTTCAGATGTAACTGTAATTCTATTGGCTCTTCCTCCCCTGCTTGTCACCCAATCACGGGGCAGTGTGTGTGTCGCCCAGGAGTGGAGGGGCTATCCTGTGACTCCTGTCGAATAGGTTTCTTTGGTTTCTCTTCCAGGGGTTGCAGAGGTATATGACCATCAATTTTTGTCACAAAACCCTGCCCCACATTTCATTGACATCATATTTACATGTGTAAATCATCTGTAAATCATCATTTTCAGATGCAAATATGTATCCAAGAGGACAGTCCTCTAAGATCTTGTTTTATTTTTCTCTGTACAATTCAGCATGTAACTGTGACCCCATGGGCTCCATCACCATGCAGTGCCACAGCAATGGGACATGTTCCTGCCGAGAGGGGTTTGTGGGGAACAAATGTGACAAGTGTGAGCTCAACTACTTCCACAACAGAGCCACACATCAGTGTGAGGAATGTCCCGTTTGCTACAGCCTTGTGAGGGAGCAGGTATGCGTGCGCACGCACACACACACACACACACACACACACACACACACACACACACACCAGCCAGACTCTACACCTGTTCACTCCAGGTATATTGCTATACTTTGGTGGTGGTTGAGGTAGCTTCTTCTCTTCACTGTAAAGCATATTGAGATCCCAAAAGGTATCAGATCCCAAAAATAAAACCAGACAGTAACTCTTTTAGTGCTACAATGCTTTTGCTGCAAAAGCTGTGGATGTTCTTTTTAAACCGCACTCTCATTAACATTCATAACGCAGCTTCAACAACAAGAGACACAACTTTAAATGTTAGGAATATAGAGCTTACCATCTGGTCACCGCATAGAAGATCTGAAAAAGGGTAATTTCCTAGACCTTTAAGGTACTGTCTTGAGAAAGTGCAGGGGAAGAGTCATGTGCCGGTGTTTCTGTGTTATGCAGAAACACTCATTTACCTTTCTGCTGCTACCCACCTGAAAAAACAACACATGAATGACTTCACCCAGGGGTTCTAATGCTCCTGTGTAGCACTTCTGCTTATGCCATCGTTGGAATTGCTACAATAGCTCTGTTTGCACGATCAGCACCTCTTGTCTTGATTAATTTGTAATCACCTGGACAGCACATTGTTGTAGCTTGCTGTCATAAATAATGAAAAAAAGCAGGCATTTGTAAATGGGCTGTTGAGTTGAGGCAAATTACTTGTAATCTGTATCCGCCCACTAACGTCAAATGTAGAAATCATTGCTAACAGCAAGTTCCACCTGGAAGAGTCAGTTTTAATGACAGCCAAACTGTGATAGCCGGCATTGGAATTTACAGCTCGCGCGCTGGTCAAAGGTTTTACGCGAGCCCAGCGCTCGACGAACACTTGCGAAGTGTTCAAAATGGCCGTGGTCTCCCTGGCACTTTCACAGGGGTTGCATGTGGCTTTTTTTTCAGGCAGAAAATCTGCAGCTGAGGCTGCAGAGCCTGGAGAAACTGCTGGCGCAGTACAGCTGCAGGGGCCGGAGGGGGCCACAGCAGCAACCACTGCAGGGGGAGGACACCTTACCCAATGCGCTTGAGGACTTCCTGGCCATTCAAGGTGACGCGATACCCTCAGCACAACATGGAAAAAATGTGGAAAAAACGCTGTCCCTCTCCATCCACTCTATACTCTGTGTGCTTCCCTGCTATGAAGCATACCATAGCATACCACGCCACAAAATTAATGATCTTCTGAAGCCCCGCATAAAATCACAACATTGTGCAACCTACTACAAAAATCCTATTGCAACCTAATAATAATAATAATAAATAATAAATTCTGTAATCTCAATATGTATAATAACTAAGTCCCTGGCCTGCAGTGAAGTATTTCTATTTGCGACATCCCTCCAGAATTTCAGCTGTGTGGCGTGCAGTCGTCACACACTTGCTCCATGAGAGCAGTGAGCCAAATAGCGCACAACTCTGGAAAGAAAAGGATGTACTGATATTAACTGGCTCTGACACGCCATCCAGCCCGTTAAAGCAAATTGCATGAGAATTGCCTTTGAGATTTGGGAGATGTCATATGATCACGGCACAGCAGTGTGGAGCACTGGCTCAGGCTTGGGACGCTTAAACAGGGCTTTATAGGCCCTAGTCTCTGGTGGGATTTTTTTAGACTCCACACTTGGATAAAGTGTTTTGACTTAATTGCTCCAAGCAAAACTCCTGTTTTATAAATGGATAATCCGCGAGACAGCATTGCAGGCCTCGCAGTGGCGTGAGCAGACCAAATAAATGAAATGTTAATCTCTTTCATTTTGTTTTGCAGAGGCCCGGGAGGCCTTTGTCAGCCAGTTTACGCAGCTGGAGGCATCTGCGCAGTCATTGGCGGTCCATCTCCGCAGCATTATCAAGGAGATGAACTGCAGCAGTGAGGAGAATGAGGAGGAGGGGCGCAAGAGGGTGTGCGGGGCCCTGATACGCCCTGCAGCCTCAGTCAGTGCAGCCCAAACGGAGCTGAAAAAGGCGATTCACACACTGGGTAGCATGGTAGGACACAGGCAAACAGCGCTGAAGTCACTCTGGCCAAACGCCTTACCAGAATGTATCCCAATGCAAATATTATTTTCGACTGATAATGCTTCAATGCTAATGCATTAACCTAAAACCTAGTCCTTTAAATTATTCAGTGTATCTACAGATTTTTTCACAGAATGGCCTACTGGAAACAAGATACAGTAATGGTGATGAATGATTTATTTAGTTAATGTTTACTTTTCTTCAAATATTTTAAGCTAAATTTGATTAGTGATTAGATTTTTTTTTCCAGTATGAGCTAATGGCACAAGATAGACGAGAGAATGGAAAATATTTAAGAAGCAGTATGTGTGCTTGCTTGTGTGTATAAATATAGTACATATCTGGAAAAATAATGATGCGATGCATCTGATGTGGGGAAAGTGAACAAAAATATTTTACATTCACTGTTGGAGCTGTTATAGTCATGGTGTTGACTCTAGGGAATTGGAATTGCTAATGGATATTGCTTTCATATTAGTTGACTTCATTGAAATGAGTGTCTGTTTGGCTGAAATTCTATTTGTCCTCAACCTGTTTGACTGAAGGCCTGGGGCAGTTGAATTCAATTCCTCAGTAACAAGCAGAACATGTCCTGAAATGAAAAGAAAATAGTGCATATTAGATATGTTGATTCAATTTTCTTTTTTTTAAAGAAAAAATGATATTTTTCTAATTAAATTTTACTCGGGGGACAGACAATGTTTATCTAGCCATTAAAAATGAATTGCATTAAAAACTGGTTTCATAACAACCGCAATGATTATATTAGTGTATGCGATGAGAGAGTGTATTACAGAAACATGCATTCCAGTTTTAGCTGATTTATATATATTTTTTTTATATATTGGTCCAATTTAACAAATCCCCTAATCAAAAGTGTCAAAAATGTTTGTTCTATTTTCCACCTAATGATTGAAACACCAATGCAATTAATTATCTATGTTAAACCAATCTGTCTCATTTTCAATCTGTGAAAAGGGGAATTGCATCTTACCCGCTGTGGTTTTTGAGAGTACTGCGACAGAACATGCCCTGCTACAAAAGGAAATGAACATAAATGCTCAAAAGATATATTTGTGTCACATTTTCAAAACTTAACATTATTTCCAACCTGCACTTTGATTCATTCCACTTGCCAACAAGTGTGTATCAATATTTGTTTACAAGGTAATTCCTTTTGAAGTGCCGAAGGGTCCAAACCAATGGAATGTGCTGGTGAATGAATCGCAGGTCCTGGGAAAAAGGCAGGCATATCATCCTACTTGGCAGAATATTTCCCAGTCAAAGTTGTTTAACGATTCTACTCCTCTAATCCACGTTTTTCTCATTCTACCCGTTAGTCACAAAGAAGCAGCTAGTCACATTGAATCAATAGCTCAGAAGGCTTTGATGGCGTCAAACCAGACCTACTCGCTTTTGATGGCCCTTCTAGAGGATAATTCCACCGAGGTGCACATTAGGAGCCTAACAGAGCAGTAAGTACAAAAACAGCTCATCCACTGAAGGGCCACTTTCATGCACGGAGAGAAATCGATGCTGAGAGGTTACCGTTGTGCCTCAGAAATGTGATAACAAAATGGAAGTTGCAGTTTTTCATGCCCTAATGACTCCGCTGCTCCCTAGTCACTGCGTGTACAAGGTTTGACCTATTACGCATTTTAATACATCGTTTTGTATTCTAATCTTCACATGCACTTTTCCGTCCACGTCTTTTAAAGGATACTTATGTTACCTCATTTGCATTGCAAAGACCAATGGGGTTTTTCACCCCTGATACAGATGCAGCTCACTGCACATTGATCCAAATGCAATATTTACCAGTAGGGTATGGTGGCCACTGTGAGCCTATTAGTTTCGGGCGACATATCTGCACATTATAGTAGATGATTGCTTGGAGGATTGTATGCTTGTGTGTAGCAAATAGTCAACAGTGCAAAACAGACTGCTGTCAATATTCAGATAACTGCAAGCGAAGACATTTTGTTTTGCATTTTACGTGAAGGAGATTTTTCTTGATCTTGTTTCTATTGTCCTGGCTTTATTGGAACTATTTTTCCGGGGCACTGAAGATGCACTCTACCAAAGGTTTGAGCCTGGCAGTACATTGCTTGCATGTCAGGTTCTCAGGGAGTCGGCTTGTTTATTTCTCAATGAATGTTGGGAAAGGTACCTAACTTGGCAATTGAATGGGAAGGGTAAAGCAAATTGAATACCCTGGTTATAAGAAGAAAAATATATTAAATATGAAATATTCTGCAGTGCTGTTGATGTGATTAAAGGGATGAAAATTTAGAGTGATGCATGCTCTACCGTGTATCTGGGAGCCTGTGCTCCTGGTTGTCTTCATGTTTGCATGCAGGCATATATTTCTCTGTGCATGTGTGCATGTCTGCCTGACAAAACATAAGATATAAAGTATTTCCCTTCATATGATTAAGTTGACTGAATTTAACCTTTCATAATCAGTAATGTGCCTAGCCACCATCTGAGTGCACCACACACAATCTATTGTTTGTGAACTATTGTCTGTGGAGTAAACTGTTCTTTGTTTGGTATTGGCTCCCTATAGTATTGGCTCCCTAGAGTAATAGCATCAGAATAATGAAAATTACAGGGCCACAATAGATCTGAACATCTATAAACAAACAGACAAAATAATAATGTGTTATATCAATGAATTTGGACTGGTATTAATCGTCTACTGTTATTTTTAGTCCGCAGCCATGGTACTGCGTTTCTAGTTTATACAATAAACTAACAACTGTGAAAATGCAGATCGTAATCAGTGTGGTAAATACTCACAGCGGTATATTAAGGGATGTCAGTGGTCATGTTTCGTAAAGAACATACGGATTGCTTTCTCAATTCCCTCTCCCCCAGGCTCCTGGAAATGCATCAAGCTAAAGAGAATCTGACAGCACAGGCAAATGAGACGCTGTCAGAGGCCAAGGAGGTTTACAGATCCATTCAGCAAGATTCTGCCCAGATTGCTAGTGCCTTGGTCAATTTTACCGCCTCTCTGCAGCACCGGACAAATGATTCCCAACTCAGCCTGGTCCAGGAACAAACAGAGGTATGTAGATTAAAACCTTGGTTTATGTTGCTAAAGGTACAAGACAACAGCTAAACAATGGTAACATTTGTGCAACTTCACGATAATGGAAAATTCACAATTTTAGTAGCTGTTTGCCGTCAGGATTGACAGATGGCAAAGGCAAGGGAGACGGGGGTATTATGGGAGAAAAAAGATGGAGACACTTCTGTGAGGTGGAAAACAAGTTATCCTCCAGTAAAGCTTCAATTATTCTAATTTAAAAGTAAAAGGTGTATATTTGACACATGTCTAATTCGGCTGCTTAAATCAGCTAAACATGCATAAGCGAAATATAGATTCGATACAGGTGTCTGATGGAAATAAATCTAGTGCAGTTATAATAATTTCTGTCTCAGGACCTGATCAACAAAACTGGGGAGCTAAAGCTGCAGGTCCAATCCAAAGAGGAGTTGGTCCTTAAGATCGAAGAGGAGCTGGCACCGCACATAGAGAGCATGCAGAAGCATACGGAAACGATCCAGACGTTTGACCAGGTAACACGAATCCCACCTGTCCCATTCCTATGACTTACACAGAGGCCATCTAGCGGCCACGCTCGTATGTATACTGGTGGCTTTTTGTGAAAGGAGTTGCGGAAGACAGTCAGGTATCTGCTGGTACGTGAAGCACGCATTCCACTTTCCTCATCTGCACGGCTGCTGCCCACGTCAGTGCAGGAGAGATGATCTCTTGATGCGTAATCAAAGGACTGTTGTAAGGTGTAACCGAGTGTGAGCGTAATCAAAGACCATTCTCGTCAATCCAAATCACCCGTGTCAGGCCTCCTGTTATGCAGCAGTGTGTGTTACTCAGTGAGTCAGGCACGGAAATTGTTCCTGGGCAAGAAGCCGCACAGCTTCAGGCTTTGCTGTGATCTTCACTGTGCGCCCGTCTTCTCTTCCACGCAAAGCTGTCGGCTGGGATCCTGGCGACCAAGGCCGCTGCTCTTTCGTCCGTGGTGAAGGGGAAAGAGGTTGAGTCTGAATCCTCGGCGCTGATGAAAGAACTCAAAGGTGCTTGCTTGCAATTTGTTTGTCCTGAAGCAATACCGGACACTCAAGGGCATGGCTGTTGTATCTTACAGCAGTTTGTGTTTAACTTTGAGCCTCGTGCACAGTTTTGTCACTTCAATGTCACTGTAAATTATGTTGTATCGGGAACATTACAAGGAATTCCATGTATCATGGAATGTCCCCCAAGACATTAACAGTATCACGTTCAAACTGAAATCATCTGATATTAATTAACACAGTAAGGTGGTATTGATAATTAACAGCACCCTTTCTTTTGAAATAATACATTTTCTGCAACTTTACGACAGACTGTTTGAGTAAAGTCATTGATGGTGTTTTACTGTCAAAGCCCTGTCGGATTTTCACTTCTTTCACAGACATGAAGAAAGAGTGGGCCCATAGGCACGCTCGGCCGCAAGCTGCCGCAAAGAAAGAAAGAATGGTGGAGGAGAAGATGCTGGGCGATGCCAGGAAAAAGGCAAAGCAGGCAGAGAGGATTTTGAAGCCCGCACTAGACAACTCAACCCTGTCAAACAGCACAGCCTTCCAGGCAAAGAGTATCTCCGATACTGTCTCCAAAGTGAGTCAGAGGGTTAGGCTTGCACCTGAAAAGCCTCTTTAAAAGTGACAGCAAAATAAAAACAGAAACCACAAATGTCAAATGAGCTTAAATATTTGTATACATTTCCTATATGTTGTTTATTTATGTTGTTTTTCTCATCAGGTATTTCTCGCGGTGTATATAAAGTGAGCGTACTGCTTTAATATTATGCTTGCTAGATTCCAGGTGTAGAGCTCAGTTTTACACATGAACAATGCTTTGCCATGCCATCCAATCAAATGACCCGGCTTTATTCTGTTATTGAAACAAATGTACTTTCTTTTTTCTGCATACAGGAAGCAAAGGATACTTGCTCCCAGGCGAAATCAACCAAGAGAGCATCTGTGCAGCTGAGTTCCTCTGTGGACACAGTCCTGCAGGAGCTGGAATACCAGGAGCACAGAGCTGCACAGATGCAGATGGATGGCACTAATGAGGTATTGGCAGGGTCAAAATCCTAGACATCAAACTGACAAATGAGGAGTAAAAAATAGATCTTTTCATAGACCTCTTTTGGGAGTACAATTTTTTATTTATTTAGAGGCCTCCTGAAAAATTAGGGGGAAACATATTTGTTCTGTATTACATACATAATGCAAAACCAGTACTGTCAGATTTAATGTATTCATATAATTTAGGCCATGTTGGTCGTTGGAGTGAAATTATGCTAACCACTTTCTGCCAGACTATAATTCAACTCCGGTATTGTAACACGTTGTATCTGATTGCGATTTTAGACTGAAGATGCAGTGGGTGGCATGAGCGAGAACATTGAAGCTGCAAAACTCAAACTGGAGACCTTTTCCATGACACTGGCAGAACTACTTAGTAAAATCGGTACGGAAAGATTCTCTTCCCTGACAGTGACAGTCACAATTGAGTGAAATCCTTAGGTTTTTCAATAGGTTTGCATCATGAGTTTTCCTTAATATTCACAGGAATTATTTCTGAGTCCAGTGAGGTAAAAGGTATAAAAATCACTACAGTGTTTTTCTATTTTTTGTTATTTCTAAGGCAGCAAATCTTGCCATGACAGAAAAGCTATTTCTCTACAAATCCTTTAATCTTCTGGTGTTGCTTTCTGTTTTGATCATTCAAAATGGTATGAACCCACATTATGTTAGATAAAAAGAGGAAAGATAAAGGGGATTCTTTTATACACTTTTTTTCTGTTAAAAAAAGTACAATAAAACCTTTTTAATTACTCGAATGTCTAACATCCCCAATTTCCCAGCAAGGGACATTTATTGCAAAGCTGGGGCTTTGTGGATTCTGTTTCTAATAATAAGAACCACCAAAGATATTCTAGGGGCCTAGGTTGAACTACATTTGCTGGATGTGTCATGCTTTAAAAGAGAAAAAAAGATTCTAAACTATTTTCCCCATTATAAACAGAAAGGGAGGTGGCCAATGAGAAGTTTGACAGAATCCTGAGAGAGACAGAGACCTGGCTTGGCTTCCTGAGACACAGCGTAGAGAGCCCCGCCCTGAGTGGGAAGATACAGGCTCTTCACGATGCGGCTCAAGACCAGGAGGCACAGATACTCCAGGTGGACCGAGACATCGAGGAGATAAAAGAGGAGAGGCGCAGCCTGCAGGACATTGTGCTCCACTTGCCCCAGGGCTGCGCGGAGGTGTCAAAGGTCGGAAAACTGTGAGAAGATTGCTGAGCAGAAGGCCTGTGTTCAGACCAGGCCCGGCGCTATGGGCGGGCATTTGGGGGCCGGGCCCGCCCTGGATGACCTCTGTGCCCCCCCTGCCCATCCCTCCCCCTAGCTGCTGACAAACTTATTATTATTATTATTATTATTATTATTATTATTATTATTATACGCCTACTAGTAGCCTAATAGTAGTAGTACTAGGGATACGTCACATAAGTAAATAGTATTATTTTTTATCCAATTAAAAAAATACTTTTTAAATAGTGTTAGCCTAAAATATGATTGGACACTGATAGAGGTGAAGTGTAGGCTACATGGTTGTGTGGCCGCCTATACGACGTTGATCATGTGTAAGACCGACAGACAGTGAGGCACAAAACCTCACTTTGCTTAGCTAGCGAAAGCTGAAAAGTGAAACAGATAGGCTGTCATGAATATTCGAAAATGGCTGAAAAAGAAACCAGCTGGTTACCGATAGCCTACCTGCGTAAGAGGAAGAGGTAAAAGATGGTAAACTATAGTCTTGTGTGCAGTTGCTAAATTAGTTGCTGTCATGTCTGTTAAGGCCGGATGTTTGTCCCAGAAAATAGCCTATTGGATAAAGAAAAATCACAGAAAACCTAAAACATTAGTGGCAGAAATCGCAAAGTGTTTTAAAAAATGCTATTTATTAAATAAATAGATCTCATCGGCCTACTCAGTCGCCGAGTGCATGTGAAATTAATTAAATAACAACTGTAGAAACGCGCAAGGTAGCCTACTTTCCTTCCCTCAGTGACTACTGGAAGGCAGTTACTTACTCCAAGGCTGCAAACAGTAGCTAGGTATTTTGCTTGTAGTTCGCTAATTCTTAGAAGAATTGCCCTTGTGCACATGGAGGGTCTTTGTTTTGTTCAGTTAAATAGCAGTACTTGTGCGCAGATGGTGTGTGTTTCAGAATAACATGTATTTTCCAATATAACTGTAGCCTAATGCATTTGGAGGTGGTGGCTGCCTTCCAGTAGTCACTTAGGCAGGGGTTGAAACTTAAAATGGCATGGCAGGCTATAGCCCCGCCTACTATTACATGCCACGGCAGCTGCCACAATTTAATGGCAGGTGTCACTGCCGCTGCCATTAGGTGCCAGAAAAGTGGCAGGTAGCTGCCAGAATTGAATGGTACTAGTGTGGCAGCTGACTAAATTTACCGACAGGTATCACTATTTAATGCCAGATATAGATGAAGGAACACCTAACATTTTATGCATTTAAGCCTGGAAGTTTTGTTGCAGCCAAATTTTCAGCATCTCTGAAAAGTTGAGCTTTCACTCCCCACCACTAGGAGATGTCCTGCCCCACCCTGCCTAACTTCTCTGTTACGTATGGGTTGAGTTGACCTTTTTGAGGAAGTAGAGCCCCCTCACCCATACTCTTTTGCTTCTGGTCCTTTGAAAACAACAGAAACTCCTCTAGATTTTCACGATAGTCTTTTTGGCAATAGCAAAGTGCTCACTATCCTGAACATATTCAATGTTCTTAAAAAGGGGCCCACATGTCTTCTGGGATGGTCCAGGTTGCTCAGGATATGGTAGTATTGCAAAAGAATTACTAAGAAAAATGTAAATGAAATAAACACTACAATATCAACTTTAATTCACAATATATTGTCATATTTGGATTTTACTAGCAAAAATACTAGTGACTACTATTATTATTATTATTATTATTAATAATAATTGTTGTTGTCATTATTATGTATGCGTGTGTGTGTGTAACAATATCTAGTATACATCCAGAATACATATCTAGTATACATTCAGAAACTGGAGAACCTCCTATGCAATGAAACCTGAATAACTATTAAAAAAAATTATTATTCAGTAATTTATCCAATATATGTATGCTTCATTTTAGGTACAATGGAGCTAGCTAGCAAGCTAGCTACACTGCACAAAATGCAGCATAGCAAGCTAACTAGCAGAACTCTGTCACCGATTTTATGTTCTTAATTCCAAATGTCCAGATTTCTGGACAGCATTTTTTGTTGATGACATTGAATGTTACTGTAGCCCCCTAGTTAGACATCAACAGGTAAGCAACACAAGAATTAAATGGGCCCTAGAATTATTAACTAATGTTAGCTAACTTAACACGACAGCTACTTGTCGATAGCTAATGCTTCATTTAAAACAAAAAAATATCAGTTTATCTGGCACCTATCTGCCATAAAATTTTGCTAGCTGCCAGTGCCATTATATTCTAGCAGCTACCTGCCACTTTGAAGGCAGCGAATGGCAGCTACCGTGACACCTGCCATTAAATTCTGGCCGTGGCATGTAAAAGTGGGCGGGGCTATAGCAGTGGCAGCTGCTGTGGCATGTAATAGTAGCTAGGTGGCTGCCATGCCATTTTAACTTTCAATTTTATTTTTTTTAAAGTTTGTTTTGGTAGGCTACATTGTGATGCTTGAGCTAGCGCATTCCAGAATCTGTGTACATTGTCGCACTTTGTTCGCCCAGAATTTGGCAATATGGTTAAAATTCGGAAGCCGAGCCTATATAGGCTAAATAACACTGCAGGCTACGTTAAGGTAGACAGGGCAGAATTAGCAGAATCATGGCACCTGCTATAGCCTACTACAGGCTGTGGTTTGTGAAAACACTATCCAATATTTGCCCCCTCTAAAAAAATTGAGGCCTGTCCTTCCCAATAATTTTGCTGCCGGGTCTGGTTCAGACAGCAGGTTGTGGTGTGCTCTGGACTGGACTCTATTACTTCTGACCTGTAGGGAGAGAGCGATGGAAGATAGTGGGAGCAGATAACCCCTCCCTGCTGTCACTACATACATTATAGAACCCTTTAATTCATTCCAAACAAGGATGCCAGTTTGATATACAAAGTGACACCAGTGTGTCATGTGGCACTGCTTTCTCACTACTTCGGTTCTGGGTATAGACGCATTGTGAGAAAGCTTTATGGGAGACTGTTACTACGGATTCCTTTTCATTGGTTTGCAATTATTCTTGATTAATTCAAGAATAACTAGAGCACTTCTGTAAAAGCTGAGACTACAACATTTAGTCAAGTTAAAATAATGTTGATTTAGGAAGAGGATTAGTAGAGTTTGATCTGTTAGACAAGAGCAATTTATAATCAGTGCTGTTAAATTAAAAATGAGGCCTTTACCCTCTATTCAGTCCCTAACTCGGAACAGAGACTCAGTTTGGATTCCAATTTTGAAGTATTTTATTCAATTATCTGCTATATAAAGGGAAAGCAATGCATTCCAGCCCCACCTAAAGAGTCATAGAAGTTTAATAGAAGGAATAACTGCTGAATAATGGAATTGTTTCGATTTGTCCATTCCATCAACTGAAATGGAAGTCTTCTAGTGACCTTGTTCAATCTCACATAATAATATAATTTTTTTGGATGAGCATGATTTTATTAATGTTCTCTGCCTTATAAATGGTAAGTGGAGAGAAAGGGGGAGATTTTATGCTGATGTTACTTAGCCAAAAGTACTTCTGTGACATCATTTTCATTTCATTTTTCTTTTATTGTTGGTCTTTTGGTTGATTAGGGTTGTCCATCACCCATATAGCCCACATGGTGGGGCTATTACCTGCTGACGAAAGAAGTATGTTCATCGCCAAACATGAATATGAAATAAAGATACATTTTCAAATCTTAACCCTGAACACACTGAGCGCGTTTACATGCACTCAATACTCCGATAACTGGGAGTATTCCGAACATGGGGCATATAATATAAAAAATGCGTTGCACTTTAAAAAAAACGTACGATATAAAAAAAAATCCAGGTTTATGATTCTTCTGTCATTTCCGATTTCTTTCCCTGACGCGGTGGTGTAAAAAAAAAAAAAAATTAGAAACATATATATATTATATATATATATATTATACATTTTTTTTTTTTTTTTTTTAACGTTATACTACTTGCTGCTGCTTTGCTAGAAAAGAACGCGGGGGTTATGCGTAATATAATAAAGTAAGTTAACAAACACGTTAAACTATAACCTAGTTAAACGTTAAAGAACAGCAGCCTATATATAAGATAAGAAAGTAACGTTAAACATGGTAACGTTAGTAAGGTTAGACAGATGGGTTTTCGTCGTCGTCGGTCGTCATTTATGGTTGTTGGGGTTTGGGTTACAACTAACACTGTAATATAGCGTATGACGAAGAGAGAGAAAAGACGTTACATTGATTATTGGATTATTTATTTTGACCCATTATAGGCCTCCCTTCACCCGGTGTTGAGGATGCGTGCTGGATGCGCGTGCTGAGAGAGAGTGGTGGGAGAGAGAGTGTGCTAAATTCATTCACTTCATTTCATTAATAACTTGTGCACACTATCAGCCTCGCTATCAGCAGCCTGTACCCCTGCAGCTAGCGGAGTGTACAGTTTGATATTGACGCATGACTCAAATTTTGAGGAGAAGAGAATTTGTGTTGTTGAAGATTATGTTGTTATTGTGCTAATTGCATATAAATGATTAAATTTAGTAAAATTTAAATTTAATCTATATTTTATATATTATTATATTTATGTAATTTAGTTAGTTAGTTTTGTTGTATTGTTTAGTTAATTTATTTATTTATTATTGATATTTTTTAGTTTTTATTGATATTTTTTTATATTATATATTTTAAGTTAATAGCTTTATCTTTTGCTATTCTGGACTATTGGATTGTGAATACAGGAAACAGGAAATCTATATAGTCTTATATCATTTGGCAATATATTATATTGACAGGCGTGTTCAACAGTTTTTTTTTTTTTTTTTTTTTTTTTCGTTTTTAATTTTTTTATTTTTTTTTAGTAATAATAAGATATAGAGTATGAAGACGTCGTTGTTGTTTGTGTTTTCGTTTTTTTTTTTTGTTTCTTTTTTTTTTTTTTTTTTTTTTTTTTTTTTGCTATGTATTGATGTGTAAGTACCGTTTTTTTTTTTTTTAGCACCAAAAGGCACGTGGAATAATACTGCAGAACAACAACAACACGAGTCTTTTTTTTTTCAGTTGTTTTAGCCAAAATTTTTTATTTTTTTTTTAAAAATATTTCACGGTTTTATTTGGATTTCGCGGCTATGTCACAGGCTGTCAGCACTGTTACCAAAACACAAAACAAACCAACCATACAATAAATCCATTTTGAAACTGATGAAGTTGCCTTCTCAATGAATTGCATTCCCATTTTTGAAAACCCACAAGATGTAAACGTGCTCATGTTTAGTGCATTAATTTTTTTTTTTTTAAAATGTTTTTTTTTATTCCTTTCTTCTTATTTTTTCTTATTTTTATTCTTTTCTTTTTTTCCCTCTTTAATCCTCTGATTCTCTTCCTCGATCTCTCTCTCCTTCGACCTCCTCTCCATGACCTCTCTCGTTTGTGACTTGACTTTACCCGTTCTTTTTACGTTCTATTGTTAAATCTGTTATGTCAAAATCAAAAAAAAAACGAAAAAAACAATAATACAAAAAAACGGCCGAAAAATAAAAAAAAAAACAAAAAAAAAAAAAAAAATAAAACGTAAACATTAAAAATCCGATAACTGCTTTTTTTATCAAAAAAATTTTCATTTTCCTAAATTTTTTTTTTTTTAAATTTTTTCGGAATATTTTATTTTTATTATAATTTATATTATTCATATTATGCATATAAACCGATATTGTGTTTGGACTGGATATTCACTTTGGATATGTATATCTTGCGTTGGATATAACAATTATTGTGTCATTCATAGTGTTAAGGGTTCATTTAACAAAACAAAAAAAAGTTTACATGAGGGGCACACATTTACATACAAAAATACCTAGCGATATAACTGATGAAAACAAATGCAAGAACATATTTTCCATTGTATAAATAGTGGAATTATCATATTAATTTCTTATTTGTAATAATAATTATGTTTTATTCATGTTGGGATAAATAAGTCATGTATTTTTATATTTCAGTCCGACTTTTCTGGAGTCCTGTTCAACGCATTCTCAGACAGCTGAAAGGAAAAATCAAAAGCAGTATGCACATTCGTCTTGTGATTGGCCTAGAACTGTTTTCTTGTGAAAACTGCTATGGATCTGGTTAAAACAACAACTAGAGTACTTTTCATCACATCAGGAGGATCTGGTTAAAACAACAACTAGAGTACTTTTCATCACATCAGGAGGATCTGGTTAAAACAATAACTAGAATACTTTTCATCACATCAGGAGGAAATAATTAATCTGCAATCTATTTTTGGGAATCTGCCACCTTACGGTCTGGTCAAGCAAAGCATTTATTCTGGCCTAGAATTGTTTGTTGTCAGTATATGAGCCTGCTTTGGCATCTACATATGAAACAGAAAACTTTGGAAAGGAGAAAAAACTAAATGAAGAGACAATAAAGCTTCCAAAAAAAATTATGAGTGATGGCAAACAGGTTTAATAATACTGGATTGCATTTATCGAGCACACAATCTCGGTGTGCTTCACAGTGGAGGGGAAAACTAACATCAACCAGTATCAATGTGTAGCACCCATCTGGGTTTTTGCACAGCAACCGCTTTGCACCAGAATGCTCACCACACATTAGCTTAGGTGGAACGGGAGGAGATTATTGAACAAAGTAAACTTGGGGAGGATTAGGTGCCCAAATTGAGATGGTTCAGCTTTGGGAATCAAAAGAGACTTACTGTGTCTCGCTCACCCACAGAATAAAAAGAACATGGGAGACTGATTGAAACCTTTTTTAGACTAAAGTGTCGATTTACAGCCATCTGTGCTATTTCATTATACAGTATGAGTTTCTCTTTTGCGTCCATGCTTTTGTTAATCAATTCTGCTAAATGAATTAGAGTGATGCAATATTGACAGTTGTACTGTGCCTTTGATTCATTCACATAGGAAACATGCAAATTTTACATTAGAAATGAACACAACGGGCTTTCAGGTGGCAGTCCCTGATAAGGAACTTGCATAGATCATCATCTAGGACCATGCTAGTACCAACTGTGGCCAGGAATCCTGTGGTTCATGCAGGGTAGGAGGGTTTAAATCAACATAATATTCCCCAACTCATTGCTCTATGGTGAATCATCTTATTCGTTCAGCATTCCAAATTAATAAAAGGAATAGAAAAGTAAGAACGAACATGGTAGCTTTTCATACATATGCACTAAGAAAATGTTAGGTGGAGAAAGTATCCTGAAAAGGAAACAGCTGTGTGTGTGTGTGTGTGTGTGTGTGTGTGTGTGTGTGTGTGTGTGTGTGTGTGTTATTTTTGTAAACCCACTTACAACGGGACTGGGAAAATAGCTGTCATTTTACATGCAAATTTTTAATGGTTTTACACCATTTCTCCAAACGTTCTCTGTGACGTCCACATAACGTTTACAAAACCCTACAAAAAGACGTCAAGATGAAATTTAGAGACGTTCAGGGGACCTCATTCTGTTAGCTGAGAAGGCCTTGTTCGAGCAGCCATGTAAAATGTCCTGCTCGGGGAATATATTAAGAATAATGATAAAGAGGCTGCAGATAATGTATTGATAAAAATATACAAGTATGCGTGACATCAATTTGGGAGAGAGGTAGCTTATTTAATATAAATATGCAATGGTACTGCCGCGTCTGTATGTTTTCCCTGTGGAACCAAGTGTGACTTGTTGGTGTAGTTCCAATTTACACCTCTGGGGTCTGCTGATAGATTTTACTATCCACAAGCACGCGGAGCATCAATGTGTCTGTCCCCTGGCGACCCGTGAGTTTTTACGTTTAAGACCGTGTTTGTGTGTGGAGAAGAGCGCGGAGACGGAGACAGGCAGCGTTCGCTGAATTTGTCCTTTTCTGTCAATTAAATTGCAGCGCAAAATCATACAAAATGCCTTCGAATCTACAAGGTAAGTTAAAACTACTAAATGACTGAAATAGTAGGCTATAGCTAATCAGCTAGCTAAAGGGACGTTTAATCCTATGATTTCCATGGGAATGTCTGCCAAGGTTAGAGAGCCCGGCCATGGTAGAGTGTATGATATTCAAAATGTCGTGGTTTTAACAAAATATTTTTTGCAGGTGGGAAAGCGTTTGGATTACTAAAAGCCCAACAAAGGGATAGACTGGAAGAAATCAACAAGGTATGGGTGGATTTTAATTTGGTAGTTATTTACTAGTGTAGCTAAGTTAATACTGATAATGAAAGCCAATTTAGCTTGCTAGTTGCTAACTGTCGGTATCCAGCTTTTTCATCGGCGTTCCATACTCATAGCTAAGTTTGACCGCTGTCTCCTCACTGTATAATTTTATTTTTTAACGTTAAGCCAGCTACTGTAGTAGATGGCTCCATAAATGATCAAACTTTACCATCTGGTTTAGTAGTTTTAATTTAATACATGTTCGTGCTAATCTCGGTGTTATGGCATCTTGTTATTCGAATTGTGTTGGCGGGTAATTCAGTGGCATTTCTAACGTTAGATTTCAACCCAACCTCCATTCAGTTGTGTCCATCATTCCATCTAAGCGGGTAGCGTAGCTAAGTCTACTAGCTGGTCACTTGTTGCATGCCTATGTGACAACTGTCTGGTCTATGGACAGCACGCATTAATCCGATCAGAACAAAATCTTGCTATATTTTTAATTAACGTTAGCTAACTTACAAGACATTTGCCTGGCACAGTTCGCTAGGAAAGGTGAAACGTGTATCCCACCTTTCTTTCTGACCCAGTTTACATGATCATACGAAAGGGAGATCCCTGTGAGGCTGTCACCTTCCCCTTTGACTGTCCTGATCAGAGCCCCTGGAGAGCCGGCCATCTCCCACAGGGGGAACAGGTGGCCAATGAAAGAATGAGACCGTTGTGTGGACCGGTTGTGTGGCACGCCATTTAAGCCGCTCACTCCCCGCTTAGCAGCTACTCACACAGCTGCTCTCAGTCTGGAGCTGGCTGTCTGACAAGAAGGCCGGTGCCTGTGCCATTTGCTCTCATGAGAAGCTAAAGTGCTGAAAAAATCTGTTCGCAGTGAAAAGCAGGTGGGGACAGTTTGTGCTATTAAACATGTGCAATGTCTATTAAAAAAAGGCTAAACAATATGTATATGTATTTGACAAGTTTTCTGTCACAGACAATTCTGCAGTCAGGCGTACATATGCTTACATTCGGACATACTGAATTGCATGTGCAGTTTTTCAGTTGTCGCATGCTTTGGCGGTCCACAAGTCAGACCGATTACATTGTGTCCGCAACGCTTACTTAAAGACGTGATGTAACATGCTGGTCAGCAAATGCTGCACAGGAAAGAGGCTGAAATGTTCCCATCACACCAGTCATTGTAATTAGGCCTGCGTTGGATTGTGTGATGACTTAAACCCACCGTAGCTGACCCCTACTAAACTGTTAATGTCACCCTTAATGACATAGGATAATCTGTTCAGCAAATAAATTGCATAAATCCTTTCAAAGAGCTGTAAAGAGATTTGGAGTGGGGTTTTTTCTTCAGTAAGGGGAGGGAGTTTATGTCCATTTTTGCAGACTTGTAAAACTGCCTAACAGAGCTGGGGAGGCATATGAAGGTCACAGTGATAATTGAATATTTGGAATGTGTTTGCTGACATTGTTTTTTTTACCAGCATATTGACCTAGCACAGAATGAAATCAGAGTGCTATGAGTCTAGGAGTCAAACAAAGACACATTGGTAGGAATTAAACACAAATGTAACTTGTGCATTTACCAAAAAGCAAAAGTGTGATGCAGCTACTTCTATATGATGCAGTGTACTTAGTGCAGTAAAGAGGATGGTAGCAGAGCACATGCTATTGTAAGCCAGGTGAACTTCACTTATTTTGTAGTCACCTCCAGAACAGTTGCACACTTTAGTAAAAAAGAGGGTGGGCATGTGTGGTACAATCAATAGTGGATCTAAGGTGCTCTTGGAAAAGAGGGAAACAGCTAAGACAAGAACAAAGAGAAAACACACTAAACAAAGCAACTTGAACTAAAGTGACCTTTCTTCCTCCCTTTTACAAGTGTGCCCTGGATATAGGATATAAGCTGGTTTTTACTTTTTGGCCTTATTTTCCTCCTTTGTCCTTGTCACAGTTGCACATTTCTTCACTCTTCCTGTTTATGGGGTTGTGAAATAATGGTTAATCTCCACAATGGCATTATTTCAGACAGCATCTTAATAATATGGAATTAAGCAGTATTCACATATTCACTGATTTGTTATTTGATACAGTAGCAGTTGATGCTGTGTGCCCTAGTTAGGGTTCACAAGTACACCATGTGGCTCTTTTGTCCTTTTGATGTCTGTAGTGTTAACGGTGTTTTGTTTAGTTTTTGGTTGTAGGTTGCAGGTGGACAGACAGTTTATTTTCTTTATTAAAACACCTTTTTAGCTAGTTTTAGGTCAGAGTAGGGAAGCAGATTCCCGGAAGACTCGCTCCTTTTCTGTTGTCTCTGTAGAGAGGGATGGATTCTGTGGTTTCAGTTGAGGAGTAGTTTAGCTCTGGCTCGACCCGGCCCGGTCTGGTCTGTCCATCCTGTCAACCTACCTTTGGTAATGTTTTTTTTTTTTTTGGTAATAAACTTAATTTTGATATTGTAATTTTACATTGATTCTTTTTCTGTTGATGGCATTTTGGTACGTGTTATCGTTCATTGTTTCCCCAGTTATTATAACGTGGGAGAATTGTGGGACATAACAGGAGGCAGTAAGTTCTGTCTACATGTTTTCAGTATTTGAGCCTGTGTGGCAGTTATTTCTACCGTTATAGCCCTTTTGTATCTAAGTTGACTCAGACTCCTGGTCCTGCTACTTTTTAAATGGTTTTCTTTTGTCAGTAGCTACATCCCACACATACCCATGCAACACTACACACATAATCTCTCACTCTTGTGTACATGCACTCTCACACATCAGACCGGGGTCATAACATTATTTGAAAACATGAACCTTTTCAAAGACGCCAGTAAAAGTCTTGGAGATCACTGACGATTTACAAAGAAATATATAATCATAGTTGCCATATGGCATATTTTATCTTGTATATTACAAGTCTTTTATCAGTGCACTGCAGTGTACCAGACTATTTACAGGTTATATTGTCTGTAGCCTACTGCATCTTTCAGTGTTTATGAGCCAAACGATACAGTAGTAGGCTACAGCATAGTAGCCCATCACACGATTTACACATCCAGCCAGCTCACCAAAGTTGGCAACTCTGTTACCAACATACATTTACAGAAAGCCTTGCTTATTTCGTAATTGCAGTTTTATACAATATGACATTGCCTATTCTCTAGCTTTGCCCCAATTGTCTTATATTAAAGCTGTATTAGCTACCCAGCTGTAGGTCTATCCCATATAGCAAGCTATATACCTATAAGATCCATTCAGATCAGTTGCACATAGGCTGCAGTATATGATTTATTATGATTCATGTACGTGGGCCAGACATGCCCGTCAAATAAACCTGGCGGTTCTGGCACTGCGTTGTTTTTTTGTTCTTTTTATGGATTGGAAATAAGTAATGCTGTTGAACCGCCTACTTTGTCTCACTGGTGGACAGTCCACTTCAGCTTCTCTCTGCACTTACCACTATGCACTGTAGAGCGATAGCGCACGCAGGGAAGACTGCAGCAGCCCCACCAATAGTGTTGGCGACTGTTCCAAGGATAGTTGCAGATGTCTGCTCAGAGAGCTGCTAGATTTGTCACTCGGCTCTTTTTTTTAAATGCAGTTGCTAAGGGGGTCTAAAAAGCCACTTAATCTAGTGACACAGTCGCCAAGTAATTTTTGGTTAGTACAATGTTTTGTTGAAAATGTTTTTCAATTTTACCAGCTTAAAACAAGTTAAAGCATTTAATATACATATTCGACTAAAGTCTCTCACGCACACAGATACACACACTCACTCACACAGGTCACTTCTGGCTCCACTCATGAATCTTCTTAGGTTTTGCTGACTGCCCCATATCAGCAGCCAGCTCAGTATTTTAATAAACTGAGGAATCTGCTGCAAGATTGATGTTAACAGAGCTCACAGCACACATGGCCCTCGTCCAGTGGTTTCATGATAATGCCAGTGCTATGGGAGAGGTTGGCCCTGATATCCGTCCACACCGATGTGCGGCTTGCGCTAGAAAAAAGAACAGTTCATTCCTTTCCTGTGAGTGTTGTTTTCTACACCACCCCCACATAACCCTTTCCAGCTCTGCTCGATTTCCCTGGTGTGGAGGAGTTTGATGTGTCATCTGGCGATTCGTCAGCAGCCTCACAACCTTCAGACCGACCCAAAAATCGTGAGGACTTAAGTACGCTATTCTGGTTTGGCGGTCATTTCTGTTATCGTGCATTTAGCTGTTTCAGGTGACCTTTGGTTTGGAAGCCCTGCGAGCGTGGTGTTTTTCTACTTCTCTGAAGTACCGGGACTTTGAATCGTCAGTCTCATATAAACACAGTATTATCATTTTTTGAGTTGACTTGCGCTTGTGTTCAGGAATGCAAAACGCTCCGCTCTCAAAGCGGAGCCTCTGCCTTATTTTAACGCTGGTTTTTCCTGTGCACTAACATTATTTATATGCGGGTGAACTGGCATCACTGAAGATATTGTCTCCAAGTGCAAACAGTTGCTTGCTGGCTAGCGTTCTAATAAGTGAAACGTTTTTAACATGCGTACAGTCTACAAACAATTACAAACAGCGTTAAGAATTTTGTTGACTGTGATGGCAGTTTTTGGCAAGCTGGAAATGAGCCTGAATTTACACCAAGCCAGTCCCTTGATTTTAACATGGCAGCACGACTGGACAAAATGAGTGCAAGTGTAAATATTGATTAAAGCAAACCGCTTTGAAAATAATTCCTTCTTGTCTTGTTTGTGTAGCAGTGTCTGTTCGGTCTGTGTTAGAGATCTACAGAGCTAGAGGACTTGAGGGGTTGAGTTCCTTCTGCGATGAGCGTTCATTCACAATTTAAACTTTTTATAGGCAGCCCATTAAAGGAACTACAAGGAAAGTGTAGTTCTCTGACATCAATGAGATTAAGAACAACCCTATCGGTGTTGGGATTGGAGCTCGTTTTCATTGCACATGCTCTGTGAAGTACGGAAAATAGCAAATCATAAAGCTAACAATGTACTGAAACAAGTACTCCACCCACCCTCCCCAAACCTACTTCCTGTAATACCAACTATAGTCTCTCAGTCTGGTATTTTCAGGGCAGGCACAGGCTTATGGTACACAGCAGAGCGCCTTGTTAATGTTTCTGCAGCGTTTGTGACCTTGACACTGGTTGCATTCCACACTCCTCCCTCGCCACTCTCTGCAACACTAACCTCTGACATCGATCCCCGCTCAGAGATCAGCGCTGATGAGAAGAAACCGAGAGGGAGCCGTTAGGAATGCAGCAAGCTGTGTTTCAATGCTCCCTTCCCCTCCCCTCCTGGTGCCGTGGCTACAATCTGGGGCACTTGGTGTGACATGGTTTGACTCGAGATATGGAGCCCCTCGCGCACATTAGAAATCACTTTTGTATCTCAGTCCGAATGCACAAGCCAAGCTGCCAGGACAAAACAAAAACGGGACAATTTGGCCAAAAATGGGAGCAGGATCCTTGACAGAATGTGGCTGTGCACGCTGGACACAGAGAGCTGAGCTCTGTTACACTCTGCTTGATAAAGAGAAGAATATTGGGTTTCTCATGATTGCCACAGTGGCTTAAGGGCTGAAGAACTAAACCATCCTTTCCGGGGCTGTGTCCGAATCGGCACCCTTCCATAGTATTAGGTAGGCTTGTTGAGTAGACAGGATGAGAAAGTCGTTAAGTAGGCGAAATGTTCTCCAATTAAAAGCCCCGTATGATACTTCCAGGGTTTCGCTGAGTATATTCGGGAGCACACTTCAAGAAGTATGCAAACATTTTGGTCGCATAAATACAACGTGAAGGTTCGTTTTAAAAGAAATAAAAAATGAGGCGCAGCTTCGCTGACATTTTCCTTCAATAACAACAAAAACAACACGTGACATGGCCGCGCAAGGGTGTGACGTTTTACGAAACTTCCACGGTACGGTTGGAAAATAATATTGAGGATATTTTTCACGTACGGCATGACGCGGCTGAACAGCGCACATTAAACAGCACACATCTGCCAGTACACTGTACACAGGAGGCAGGACGCAGTAGATAGGGCTCTGATTCTGACACAGCCCTGGTGACACAAGAATCTCACAAGACACCCCCCAGCTGGACGTGAACCTTCTGTTTGAAGATATAGCTGCACTGTGAAATAGAATATTTATATAGGACGATGTTTTGAATTTGGAAGGGTAGCATTTGCTATCGCAGTCAAGTTTGAAGAGGTGAAGGCCACTGGTCACGGAGAGTTCTGCGCAGAGATGCAGTACATCATATTCTTTGTTTCCCCTCTTTTTCTGCAGGAGTACCTTGAGGACCAAAAGTACAGCGATGAGGATGACCTGGGCGAGAAGCTGGATTCCTTTAAAAGTAATTTTTGTACTTGAAAGACTTAGATCGCTGCCACTAGATTATCTTGCTATAGCTTCCTTGTGTGGCATCGTGGCTGCTTGGCATAGGAATAGTTCAGATGTTATCTCCCCCCACAATTTAATTTACTTGTTCCACTGCTTATAATACTCTAAGAAAGCTAATGTATAGATCTTTGAAAGAGTTTACTCTGTATGAAAAGCTAAGAATAATTATTACACAGACTTAAAAACAGGCCATTTTCATCTGGCCATATCGGTTTTGATGGTCGCGATGAGGGCCCAGTGGTGAGCGTACACCAAGCGTACAACTTTTATGTTATTTCCTGTAGCTTCAGTTTTTTCTTGTGATTTATTTATTTGAACATTCCATCCCCTGCTTCTCTGGGTACGTCTGGGCTTATTTGTGGCCAAAGAGGCCAGCAGTGGGAAAACAGCTGTGGTAGTGGAGGAATGTAGAGCGTCAGATTTTCTGGACATGCTCTGCGGTTCTTCCTGTTTATTTGGATAGCCATGACTTAGTGAGAACATGCGGTTTTCTTGGTTACCAGGCAAAAATTCATTTAAAAAAAACAAAACACTGAGGTTTAAGGCAAACCCCATCATCCCAGTGCATAAATTGAGTAAGACTTCCCTGCGGCTTTGCACGCAAGAATGTAAAACAATTTATTTATAATTTGTTTGGGATTTATCAAGAACAGAATGGCTGCTGACACCGTCAGACCTCAGGAGAAGAATCTCCCTGCTTCAGAGAATTTCTCATTGCTCTCGGTGTAAGCCACTCATGAGCACGTACCTATATGGGAACCTATATTGGAATGGGTGGAAGAAAAAGCCCCTTTGAGTAGAGGAGAAAATCCATAACCAGAACTCTTCCTCCCCACCGCTTTTTACCCCTACCACAGATGTATGGAATTACATTTGTCTCGCAGACTCGCTCACCTGAAAAGGTCTACTGTTACGGACGGAGAGAGGGGGCGAGAGTGAGGAGCATTCTGGGAACTCGTACTCCTCCTCCCAAGGACGCTGTTGTTTGTTCATGACGGACGCGCGCTCTCGCAGCCGAGGGGGCCGGTGGGCGGGACACACTTGTGCAAATGAGGAGAGGCAGTCGGAGGACACACAGGCCTTCCTTGTGATAGGACAGGGTGGAATTTGGGGGCCCTGTGCCCAGAGTTCATTAACAACATTGGCATTGTTCCCAGCTCACACGGCGACACAGTTACAGAGCTCAAGTTTGCCTGTAAACAGTCTGTCCATTGTAACAGGGCCTGCTAAGGGTTAATCCAGTGATCTATCTTACTAACTCCACTAGGCACATAGAGAGTGCCTGGCTCACCACTCAATGTCATTGTGTTTCAATAAAGACACCTAAGAAATATCATCTGTAGAGCAGGTTCAAACAGAAGCGACCGCATTTCGAAAGTGCCGCATCCTTGGTGTGGAGACGTTTGTTTTTCAATGAGAGCAGGTGCTTGAATGTACTGTACAGTGTGTGCTTTGTTCCTGCTTTCAGGACCATTTGCCTTTCAAATGTCACTGTTACAGAGGCAACCACATTCTAATTATGGCGCTGTAAATGGAAACGGTTGTATTGATGGGAAACAGTTTTGTTTTCTCATAATTAGATATTTATGAGAATGTGTGTGTGATCTTCAGCTAAAGCAGCATCACATGATCACAGCAGAAAATAATAATGTAATCCCTAAGTGATAAGCAACGATAGCCATCTATGGTTGATAGAGATTAATAATTAAACTGTTTTAATTTTATTTCAATCTTTTATTTAATGCATTATGACCACATTTGCATAGCAAATGTCATATACTGAAGCAGAATTATCTAAAATATAAAGTAACTTTTGTATTGATGGATATCAGTAAGTGAAAGGAAAAAAATGCAGTATAACCCTATTTATGTTTAAAAGCCATAAGCTTCAGGTGGGTGTCCAGCACTATAGTCTCTACTTTCACAGCACTGTGCTGTATACACTTATTTTGAAGGTAGCATTAGGGTTAGTACGTTGAAGCGCTTAAGTGTAGTGAAATGATTTGTAGTTCAGACAGAAGAAAGATGTTTTGCTAAGAACAAGGCGCTCAATAAGCAAAAGTGATAAAGGGGAAAAGACACTTTAATTTGCTAAAGTGAATAATTTATTCAGATCACTGAAATGTGGAGCTTACCTTGTCTCAGCTACTTATGTCTTACTTAAATATGCAACATTTAGATCAGACCTTTCTGTGAAGTGCTGAGAAAAGTATTCCTGAAATAAAGTGTTCATAACACAGCATTGTTATAAACTAACCAGGAGTAAGGACCATTGGGCCTTGCAGGGCCACAGAGCTCATCATGAACTTTGATGTCAGTTGGTGACTTGAGTATCTTTGGCATTCTCAACACACATAAACCTTTCTGACATGCAAATGGTGAAAAACTTAAGAACAGTACAGTTGAACATTTTGAGAAAGGTCCTTCAGAACTAAATTTTAGATGTCTGAATGCACCTATTTTAATCATTTTGGTCCTTTATTGATTGGATTTGCTAGTTCTATTACAGTAGCCTTTTTAAAATGGGTTACTCACCTTCATTTCATTTCAATCAAATCAGTTACAATAGGGATCTCATTAGAACCTCCATTATTTCTACATTGGCTTTTTGACTTATACCCCTCTTTTTCAGTGAACGTCTTCAAGAACAGAGCAGAAATATGTTTTATGAAGCAGATAGACTGATTATGAAGGCTGAATCCTCTAGACCTCTACCAAGATGTCTTATTCCTCTTTAGAAAACTATTTCCTCTTATGCTCCATGTTAAATTGAAGTTTCTTCTAACATCCCCAAAATATAGTGGTACTGCTATTCAAATAAACTAGTTCTGGGTTGTGGCTGCACTTTTTTTGCGTGTTTTTTTTACATTAATTATTTTTAATAAATCTGCCCCCACCTCTTCATGTTGCTCTAATTTGGCATGGACGCTGATGAGGATGCTTGGACTCACAGAGCAGTTTTGGATATCAATGGGTCATTTACACAGCTACTTCAGTCTGCAGACTGAATGGTCATTTAGATAATTAAGACTCACCTAGAAGACTTCTAATATTTGTTTAATTTGAATCCATATGTCCTTAATTGCTTAGGGGAGGGACATTACTCCTGACAATCCCATATATACAAATGCAGTGACATGTTTTTCCACATCACACAAGAGAAACAATTAAATACATTCTCGTTATTGCCATTGCTCTGAATAATATAGTTAATTTGACTGCCTAGCGACACGATTTTGCGAGGATCGGGGCAGTCTGGCCCTTGAGGGCTCATTACCGTTGCTTTTGTTCCCCTGTCAGGCCCGTCCTGAGCCTGTCTGGCCCACCTGCCCGGCAGCTGGCCCTGTCTTCACATACCTTGCTTCAGCTCAACTCGCTGCTGTCACTGCACGGAGGGGAGGGAGGGTGTGGCTGAGCTCTGTGCCGCTCTCCTCTTGGCCGTATGAGTTTGTTTTGCTCCTGGTCTCACTTCTGTTCAGTGTGATTTGGCTTCACTCCTTGAAAAGGCCCTGTTACCTCATGAGCGGAATTGACAGCGGTTTGATCCGAGCGCCTTGCCCAGGCTGCCACTGTTTGCCATCCTGAGATCAGCCTGTACCTGCCCTGTTGTGACCTAGCCCGAGGGTCCTCAGAACCACTGTCAGTAGTCAGTGTCCACTGCGAGACAACAAATTCACATTTTTCTGTGACGTTGGGTTTATTTTTTTTCTCTTTCAGACAAATACGCGGAATTTGATCTCAATGACCAGGGAGAGATTGGTGAGTATATGATCACTGTTTACACTGATTCACAACAAAATGAGCAGCACTAAGACATCAACTGAAACAAGTTAGCATATCTCGATGTAAAACATACACGGAGATGGTATGAATGCAGCAGATTAAAACTCATTTTAACAGACGTGATACAAATGGATAGCCGCAAAATAACGTGCAGAAACGTTCAGTAATAATTTTGGTTGCATTTCTTTTCAGTCCTAAATAAAAAGATGAATCCAGTCCAAGTTTTTAAATGGTTCTGTAGTTTTGTGAAAATGCCCCCCCCGACTAAACATGGCCAGAATCTCCAAGTGAGGCATGTGTTCTAACACCCTTCACCTTGCGCAATGTTAACAAGTGTAGTTTGTATTTGTGAATCCCCACAGGCGTCCGGTCAGACGAGGTGTATTTTTTTATTGTGAATGCCACCACTAAGCCAACACACTTCTTAGTTGTATTGTAATGGTTACTGAAATGAGTATATAGTATACTATAAAGTGTGTCTTAATTGTAAAACAGGAATAAGATGCATAATGGTGCATAAAGTACAGTTAGTGGTGTTCAGACAACCAAAATATTACTAGTTACTGACAACTGGCTAGTTACTGAGAACTGCAGTGCTAATAATTAATCCTACTTGAAGTGTGCATGCACAGGGCGTGCACACGTGGTGGCAATGCTAACTAAATTATTAAAATGGATAGAACTAGGTAGCTTACACAAAGCTAAATAATACAACCATATTGGTCTGTAAAGCCAAAGGCACTAATCTTGTAATAAGCACAGGTGTATTTAACAACATAAACGTATATATAAGCATATTCCCGACATTAACATCGAATGTGCATAGTATTAGCTGTCGATACACGGATACAGTTCAAGCCAATTAACTAGGGTTAGCAAACTAGCTTATCAAAGGCAAATGAAAAAGGCACCAACAAACTAATATAACATCTTGTCATAAGAATAACATTCTGGCAATAACTGTAGATTTACTAACAGTTTGCATCACGCGTACTACAATACATTTGTCTGTAATTAAACAGGCGAACTAGAACTTTCACTCGATGAGGCTTGCGTTCTTTCTCCTCAATTCGCGCGCTTCCGAATGAGATGTACCATTGGGCAGCAAAACAGGGGGGTGCTCAGAATCTTATGAAATGTTCCATTAAAATGAGAAAAAAACAGTTACCTTTTCCACAAAGTCCAAGATATACTTGCAATGTATGCATTTTGACGTAGAAATAAAATCTAGTCCAATACAACAAGAGTTCTTGTTCTAGAATTATTTTGATGATATAATTTAATTAATCACCAGTGTAGCTTCACAGTTGCATGTATTCCGTGCCTCTTGCCTACTACTATGATTCAGGGGTTTAGTAAAGCTTTGCCAATCAGTTTAAACGCCACAATTCCATGTGATACATTATCTTCTGGATAAAACCAAAACGGTGAGCTATTATTTGAGTTGGTGTGAGTTGTTATGTTAAAACACGTGAATCAAAAGGTGTGCTGAATAATGAAAAGCCTCTTGTTTCAGTTGTTGCTAGCAACCAACTCCGTTTGCCATGGGCTTTTTTTGTTTGTTTTAAATTGATAATGCCGTGATAATCTGTGTCCTTGAATAAAAATGAGTGTTAATGGGTTGCCTTGAGATTCTGAGGAATTCAGGGTTTGCCGAACACTGAAAATGGTAGCGGGATAGTCTCCCAATAGGGATATGCGGTGAAAAACAACTGGCCGTGCGTATGCATGAGTAACTACTGTGATCATGTTTATAATGCGTGTGTTGAGCCTTTATATGATCGCATGTGTCTCAGACATGATGGGGCTGAAAAGGATGATGGAGAAGCTGGGAGTGCCGAAGACTCACCTGGAGATGAAGAAGATGATCTCAGAGGTGACAGGGGGCAGCAGCGACACCATCAACTACAGGGACTTTGTCAAGATGATGCTGGGAAAGCGCTCGGCTGTTCTGAAGCTGTGAGTATATGGCGTGCGATTGTAAGCATGAGTGTGTGATTGAGTGTGTGTATGGCGAGTAAATTTAATATAAAATGAACACACGCTCAGTCTCTTTCACATGTTGGGTCACAAAAACACTGGCAGACTAGGCAACCCTGGCCCTAGAGTGCCAGAGATGTTTCTGGGTTTTGTTCCATCCAAGCATGATTGCACTTTGATCAGTTATTGATCTGAGCCTGAGCATTGTGAGTCCCTTCTGCACATAAGTCACCTGTGTTCATTCAGCCTCATAATTAATCCACTCGTGTAGTTAGGGCTTTGAATTGGTCAAAATCAAGATCAGGAATATCAGGGACATCGGGAGGCCGTTGCTTTTGTGGAGTATCGGTCTCTATGTGTGTCGAAGCTAAGCTGCAGAGACCATCCACCGGACAAATGCCCTTACATAATCCCACGTGCATTACTCATCAGAGGAAATGTACTTTTTACTCTTTTGTCCTTTCTCTTCCATTTGGTCCTCATCGTGTCTGCTGACTTGGCAGAATGAGGATGACCTCACTCAAACTGGTGGGATCACTCAAGACCAATGAACTCACTGCCACCTGTCCCCATTGAGACAGACTGGAATGAAAAGACAATTTTGCAAGTGATTAATGTAATTATGTCACTAATTTGTAACGGCGTTTGTTCTCCCAGAGCCGTAAGAAGGAACATTGATTGTTGTAGTAGTTTTAACAGGAACATGAATTAATCTGGAAAAGAAACAGAACTGCAGAGTGCTGCTCTGACATCATAACCTCGCGCTGGCTTACTTGACAGTTAGAAAGCTTTCAGAGGGGCTCCATTAGTCACGCCAGAGTGGTATAATATAATGGAAGGTATTATGGATTTTTTGTTGTAAACAAGCAAGGAATTGGTATCTTCAAAGAGAAAATCTTTAGAAGGTACATTTTCAGAAACCTTTTGTACTATGCGAATTGACGATGCATTTGCGAGCCACGTTTACAGGACACGTTTGGGCCAGGCCAAGCAGTAACGCAGGGACACTTTTGCTGTATTTTGCCCTAGTACTCCTGTTCTGTCCAAGGCTGAGTAAAATAGCAACTGGTATTATATATAGGCTACCCTCTTTGAAAACAAAAAAAGAAAAGAAAAAGGCTAACTTTATGCTGTTCCTGCATAACGTTTTTTGGGTGTTTGGCAAACCTGCATCATAGCACGGAGCTTTCAAAACCATAACAGCTATTTTTTTTTTAGTTTTCAGAGAGGGATGTATGAATGCGAGAATGTAACATTAGCCTAGACAAGTCGGGGATTTTTCACGGTAAGAAGAAATTTTATGACAACTATTAACTAAAATATCCTCCCGCTCTGCCGACCAGAAAGCCATGTTTTCCTGACCCCGGTATAGCCTATATTATGTTATTTCCCGTTTTATCCGTTAGTTTTGAAGTTTTTGTTGAGGCACACACATCATGCCGCACTACATTGTTTTGGTATTACCCGCGTATGCTTGCTTAATGTTGTCAAGGAAACACTAACGTTGCTACAGTGACAGCTGTGATTTTGTTGGAGTTGTAGAACTGCGCACACCGCTCCAACATCCCCCAACTCCGACCAACGCCGATTTGACAAAAAACTTCTCCCGACAACCATCAACAACTGCTAACAACCACCAACGGGTATAGCACACTGGTCTGATGTTGGTGTTGGTCGGCGTTGGTCTGAGCAGTGTGCAAGCACTTTTTTCCCTCAGTTTGTAAACGACGTCTTGGGGGTAAAATTTATTTTAAAAACATGACGGTAACGGAGGGACACTAAATTAACGTCTGTTTTTTACACTTTTTTCAGACATGCATATCATACGGTTCACAGGTGAAAAGGGTTATCTTTCTATTTCATATTACCATTTAATATGAACATGCAAAATGGTCAGCCACTTGTGCTGCTCAATTTTTATGGGGCGAGGTTTAAAGTCAGATGGTCATGGTAACGGATGGACATTGACAAATGGTAACAGATGGACACATTTTCACCCCCCTCAAAATCATAATTCTGGCAACCTTTTTTAAAAACTGGTTATAATACATCAAGACACGTCCAAATAAGCTTTCTTTTGGAATGTTTCCCCTCTAAGTAGAAAATTCATGTTAAAAAAATAGAAAAACAATGTTTTTTGGTAACGGAGGGACAGGCCGAAATAAGAATCGAGAAATTTTTGAATACCGTGTCAAAAAAATTGTGACTTTTTATCCTAAACCATTCACTCTACTGGGATGCCTATTTGTATCATCATTAGAAAAATGTTATTTATTCATACTTTATTAAAAATAGTTGCTCAGTAAGACTATTGTTATAGGATAGAATCAGGGGGACAGTGCATCTGTTGAAGTTTGTCAACCCCAATGGATTCATAACTGAGCCCATAACTTTTCTTCTAGTAGAGATAATTCAATACTTTTTTTTTGTTCTGTACATAATGTTTCAAATCTTGATTACTGATGTTAACCTCCCCTTGGCCTAGCCCGTTTACATCTTCCTCTGATTCTGATACTATGATCTTATCTGTGGATCGACGGAATGCTGACGCTGGATAATTGTATCTGCAGGCTTGCTGAACGCGCACAGCTCATAGAGTACCTTCCAGCATTGCAGAGGATAATGCTGTGAATTCAAGTGCAGAATCCTAATATTAGATGTCATGCTGTGTGTGGACTAATCCTGGCTTCAGGGCTTTCCTTTCCTCTTGCACAAAATCAGTTCCTTTTTTGCCTGCATTAGATAAGGCTTCATTCACCGGCTCCACAGTACTATCAGAGAAAGAATGCATTACTGCCTCCTTAAACCTCCTTTGTCTGCAAATTGAAAAAAATAAATAGAAATGTTGGATGCCCTCCAAGTTGGCAGAATCTGCAACTGGGTTTTTCCCCTCTCTCACACACACACACACACACACACACACACACACACACACACACACACATATTGTACATACACACACTCTTTTTCAATTTTCTTTCCCACATGAGAAAAAAAGGGGATCAGTTGTCGGGACAATTAGTCTGCTGTAATTACAGGAAAAAATAAGTTCAGTCATAACAAATGAGGGTTTGTGGAGGACTCTATTGTGCTTGATTGCCAAATGAGTGCCAGAGTACAGACTAATTACATATACACAATGACTCTACGCAAATCCCTTCTTTGTTGCACACACCTTAATACAGTGTTTTCAGAAATCTTGGACTATATATTAATAGCTGGTCACGAAGAATGGTTAAAGTCAAAATTAATCTGCAACAGATAAAATACGAGTGTCATGTCAAGATTAGTATTGAACCTTGCTCTGTCAACCTCAGTGTAGCATTGCCGGCCGTATGAGGCTAGAGCACTTACGGAGAGAATAGGCAAAGGAATGTGGAGGTGGGGTACTGGTTGGGGAAAGTTTCTTCCGACTCTCAAACTTGAATTATCGCTTGTAGATTATCACGGACTGGTGTGAACAGCAGTACCGTGTCACAGGAAATCCTGAGACACCAATTACCATGCCTAGCCACCCAGATAATCCTGGACATCAGAGAAACCCTGCAGCCCTCCCGAGGGCATTAAACCTGTTTTAGTTGTCATACAGGAGGTTGATTAGCGGTGATTTAGCCAGCAGGTGGGATGCTATACATACAGTAAGGGCAGTGTGGGAAGACGGAGAAATGAGAAGGGAGTTTTACTGTAGATGAGCTAGGCTCGGACGGGAGTATTATTTGCCATGCGCTAGTTTATCTGTGGGGATGAGCGCTCTTAAGGGCTTATGGAAGCTTTGCGGAGGTGAACCAAAAAAGGAAAGTAAAGACGTTTGCTTTGAATAGAACTGTCTGCCCTCTCTGTCATTCAGGGATAAACCTTGTCCACCTGCAGAGCAGCGTTCCGCGTAGAGAATCAAGTCCCTCGTTAACGCTGCGGGCCGTCCGGGAGCTCATCAGAAGAGGGTCCTCACAGCCGTTAGGCATTGAAAACCATATTTAATTTCAATGATCTGGAGCCCCCCTCCCGACCCAAGAACACTTGACACCGTGCACTCATTTATGAAGGAATGATTCCTCCAGTCTGCACTAGTGAGATAAAATGCATTTGAAGATAATTTGACAGTTGTGTAATAAGACTGGCACTGATACAGAGAGGGTCTATGCATGGTGGTAATGGGTTTTGAGGTCTTAGTGACATAACATTTATCAAAGAGAAAAATAGTCTTGTTAATATGAGCAGCATAGTATTCCCATGGAACCTAGGATCCACACTTTGCTCTTAGTCATAATATGAACTGTTTGCCTCTTGGGTTCAGCTTGGAAAAATATGTGATGTGCCCGACTACTCTTGCTAAACCAGTGTTCCTAATGGAATTTGAAACAAGGCCCTTTTCATATGGATTGCTGGACAAATGGCAGCAGGGATCTATTGAAAATACGCCTGGGAAAAGTTGCAAAATCCATGTAAGCCAGATGTGTGCACTGTGTGGTTAACGTGGTACCTGGAGACTTGATACAACTGAGAAATGTACATCCAACATGATGCAACTATATTAACATATGCATTGGCGTAACCATGTTATAGACATTGGGGGGATATTAATCAAACGGGAGTCTGGGAGTTTCCCCCCCCCAGAAAATATTTTTTTAAGCGCATTTCCAACAATCCTGTGATACTTGATATGAAAATGAGCACATTTAGAACACAGTTTTGAGCACTACATTGACAATTTGAGTTATTACCAGGTGCCAGGAAGGGTCAATGTTATATTGAAGCAGATAGGGGATTTTGTTCTAACTTAGAGAGACAGTACATAACTTTTGCATGCTTTGTTTATACATTTTAATGAATAATAAATACCCATTAATTCTCAAGGAATATAACTTACAAATGCCTCATGAATTTAACACTCCTCTATCCTATAATAACCCAAAATATATTGGCAGTTCACTCCATTGTTTATTTTGTTTGTTATCTGAGCAGATTGAAGTATCATAACCATGGTGTTTACAAAAAGTATGTGTGACTGAATGCTGAACGGCACTGCTATAATCACTAAGCCATTGTAAGACCTCACCTGTGTCCCTGTAACACATCTCTCACTCTCTGCCCTGCTGTCATCTGCTGCTTGCTTGCGAAAAAAACATCCGTATGTCCGTCTTTTTTTTTTTTTCAGAGGCATGACCTATAGCTGAAAGATACGAAAAGGAATAGGCACTTGATAAATGATGAAGCATATGAAAGGGCCTGCAGAGCTGATGCCACGCTACAGCTTTCTCTAGATGGCCATTGTCACCGGAGTAACATGGGTGTGTTCAGTAACATGGGTGCGTTCAGTAACTGAGCCTCACTCTGAGAATTTTCAGAATGAGCGCTGAGCGAAACGTTAAACGTTAAACGTTTCGCTCCCGCCCAAATGTCACCATGACAACGTAATATTAACGTAGCCTACTCCCTAGCCGGTATTGATACAAGAATGACAATGGTGGACATTTTTGAGCTGAAATAAATTTCACATCACATTCATGTTTTCTCCCCACTGATTGTTGTGACAAAAACGATAGTAAACAACACTGACACTACATGTCCACATCACTCGCTAAAGCATTTATATACTTCCTGATTGCGCAAACTGATCATCTGTCAAAAGCGCTCATAAACTACGTTTAGCTAATCTTGTAAGATACAAGGGTAAATTAACTTACTTTGTTTTCAGACAAGACTTTGGTAATGTCAATGTTAACGCAAGAAAAATGGAGAGTAAGGGTTAACCGGTTAACATTATAAAGCTATAGCCAACTGGCTTTGGTGAAAACCACTGTTTAGACTACGCCAGTTCAAGTTCACACGCAACGCATATAGCGATGGGGATGGGTCAAACACTTATGTTTTATGAAAATCTGAAATAACGAGACTGATCTGTCGGCAGTATTCATATTTTCAGGAAATATTTAACTTTTTTATTAAAAATTTTTGATTCAACATTAGGGGGGTCAAATTGGTATTTTTTCAACAACATTGCGGGGGACACGACCACCTTCCCCCCCCCCCCAAAGATGGTTACGCCCATGAACATACTATAGCATGCAAGTAAATGTAGAAAGCTGAGACCTTCAAGCCCTGCAGGTGTTGTTTTGCTAACAGCTCCCAATGCTGAATCTGACAAGATTTACAATATGTTCAATTGACAATGCATCGGTGTATCATAAAACCTGTGGTGTGAAATTAACAAACAAAATGGCTGAAAAATGTTGACTGGTTCATGTCTCCATGCACATCAAAGCAGTGCTGACCAGTTACCAAACAAATTCTGACATTTTGTTGGACATGTAATGGGTTTGTATAAGACTTAGTGTGTATAAGGTAAGCCTTGGGGGGTATAGCCACTGCTACTCCATCCTTACTTGCTCTCCAGTCTGACAGCATATGGAAGCCTCTCCCTCTTCCTCCACTCCCTCATGGTACTATGTGACACATCCTGGATTTCCTTCCTAATTCTTCTGTTTGTTCCAGGGTGATGATCTTTGAGGACAAGGCAAACGGGGGCAGCTGTAAGCCAGACGGTCCCCCGCCCAAGCGGGACATTGCCAGCCTGCCATAGACGAAGACCAGTGCCAGGGATTCGGGGACCCGGGGAATCACCCCAAAGTCCACAGCTTCAGCTGGAGTCTTCAGTCTTTCAGGAGTGTAAATAGCCTTATTGTGAGTCGGGCTTTCAGACTCGAGGAGAACTGTTATGGACAAGGTTGTGTCTCCATTCAAAGGTGTGGCGAAGTATATATATTTACTGTGAAGAAGTAATGCAAAGTAGCTTTTATATGACAAGACAATAAATATATATATTTATATTAAGGATGATAAGATTAATATTTTTGATGACCGTGCTCCAGCTTGCAGTAAACCCCTGATGTTTTTATTGAAAAGGTGCCCAGTGACATGTTGGGAAGATAAGAAAACGGAGGCTTAGTCACATCTGAGTAAGTGTAGATTAACGTAGGCTACTGGTGGAGTTTGCTGGTGAAAAGGGGTTTGATATCCACAAGGTCTAAGTCTCAACACTTGTGTAAATGTAATCCTCCATTCTAGTTGAGGCATGAGGCTTATGCTCCGCTGACAGATATCGCTGGTTTCCGGAGGGAAACGCACATTATGGTGCAGCTTAAAGGAGTGGTGGGCTTTGCGTGGCCTCCGACGGCCGAGGGAGCCACTCATTGAGGGCTTTCTGCACTGTGCAGGATTTCTACCAGTGCATTCAAATCCTTCACAGCTTAATTTCTGCTCGGCCATTCTGGCTGCTCTCCATAATGCAGAAAGTGCAGAGAGAATGCTAGTGGATACAAGTTGAAACGGTCTTTATATCACCTCAGAGTAACACGATGTAGGCTTGGCAATCTAAAAAAGGGCAATATGGACATAGTTTTAACTGACTCACACAATGCACATTATAAATACCCAGCACAGTCAGTCAGCTCGGTCACAGTCAGGATGAAGGCTCATTAGTTTTTTTTTTTGCTGGATGACCCACGTTGGTTGCGTTTGCGTTTCACTTCGAGAGAGTTGTTAAATGCAAGGGCAGACACTCTTAAATGGAGACTGGAGGACTCATGGGGGGGGGGGGTAATAACCTACCTAACACCTTTAAAAACAAAAACCAACACCATAACACTTTAAATTTTGTAATGTTTAACTTCTCCATTTTAGTTTGCAGATGTATTATACTGATTGGATTAGGATGGCATTATACCTCAGCATTGTGTTTGTAGAATGTACTGACCGTGCCTCGTCACCGCTTGGCTGTAAGCCTGGTTCCAGTGCCGTGAGTCATTATGTGCATGCTGTTGTCCAGTAGCGACTGTAGTCCTACAGTATCAAGTGAAAAAGGTGTTAACAATGTTAAAAGTGCCTAACAATGGGGATGGAGCTCATTAGTTATTATGTAGAACGGCTAGTAAAACAAGGGGTGGAATAGTAATTACTTACAAAACGAGTGGTGTGTTTTGTGAATGGGGATTCAAAATCAGTTGGTGCTTTCTGTTTAAAAGAAAGTGTTTGGGTTCCATAAGGACATTCCACCAATATTTTGACATAGCAGTGAGTGGAGGATGTTCCATCTGTACAGCCTTCCAAACCGTTCCCATCTCTGTGGCTCAGTATTGTCTCTGTCTCCACACACTAATGTGTCAGAACTGACTCACTGCTCTCTTCTTGGAGATGCGTATTCATCTGTATAGATTTATTTTACTGTGTGCCTCTTTTTTCTCACTTGTATTAAACCCAGAACAGTAACTGCAATGCTTTGTAATTTATTAGCAATGTATTTTTAATTTAATGATAGTTTGACTTTATTTTAGTAATTAGTATTAAATTAACTTGTTTAGTACCAGTTATATTGCCCTGTAAGATACATATGTTTTGAAAAACAACCAAAGGAAATAAAGGTTCTTACTGTAACAGTCAAGATTGTTTTAGCTGTGTGTTTTTTTTTTTTTTTTCGTTCTTGAGAAAATGTGTGCAATTTTGTTGGGAAAATACTTTTCGATGGATAGTTGTGTATTGGGATAGGAAGTGATACTTCTGTGTATATGCTGGGAGGTTTCTGGAAGACGTTTTATATTGCAGTCATGTGTTGTGTAACTAAATTGTAGGGTTATACTGTATAAGGTATTTTGGAATGCCTTAAGGGAATTACGTTTGGCTCAGAAACGTTTTGGTCGGTCCTAGTGTTCATGACCTAAAACAATATTTGGCTAAACAAATGTAGAGACAGGCTGGGAACGCATCTTCATGGTTGAAACGCATGTTTGTTCTGCTGTTTTTGGACATACTCTTTTTTTAGTACATTATAGCCATACACACCCTTAGCTGTAAAAAGGACCCATTTCTGCAGAAAAGTATGTAGGAAAGTGTGTATCCTTTGTATGCCATAATAAGTAGTAGTTGTATCAGTTCTATATCATATTGCGCAAGTCTGTGGAAAACGTATATAAATCATTTACCCAGTGGCGGGCCGTCAGGGCCAGCAAGGCCTTCTCTGCTGGCCTAAACATCATCAGAATATAAATTTAATTTTGATATATTTTTTCCACAAATATGTATTAAATTATTCCCCATAGTCTATTCTCTTCATTTCATAGCTTTCCTCTTGGTTGCGCTGCTTCCAGCCTCAGATCGAGATTTGGAGGGCTGGCCTTTATGTTAGAGCTTTTATCCAATCATATTTCAGCCATAATGTGTTGTCAGGGTCCAAGAAATCTGCCCTTAGGCCTTCAGAAACGACAGTGCGGGCGCCTGTAGCTTAAAGTGAACGGAAACAGACCTGTGGTGTTAACCAATCAGATTTCGAGTTGGCGACACCGGGGCCAGCTAGCAGGCGTACGATAACGTCAGCACGTGCACGTCTTTTGATTGGATACGCACTATTCAGAGGCAGAGCTATGCACAGCTAGCAAACTGAACTTGAACGAGCTCATTTGTGTAAATTTCCACAAGCTGTTTTTTTTCAACCCACAATGGCTGAAGGAGGAGAAGAGATCGATTTGGTCGCAGATATAATTACAACGCCATTTTCAAGACGAACTTTTCAAGAAAAGCTAGACATCGTCAGAAGAGAACGGCCAACCCCGACGCTAGCGAGTCAAAGTGGACATTCAAGGCTAGGAATACACTTTCACCACTGTCGCAAATATATCCTCGTGAACAAATGCAAATTATTTGTTTGTTTTCTTTTATTTTCAGTGAATAGTTTATGTGTCTTTATCGTCACGTTTCTTAAATGAAACTGCTTTGGGTGCGACAATGCGCTGTTTAGTGAACAAACTTGTTAAAGCTCACATACTTTTGGTGGACTTAATAAAACTTTGTAGACTAATCCCTTAAAAGCGCCTTTTATTTTAAAGTTTTGACAGTATCCAAGCGATCTTAAAGCTGGTAGTTTAACACTTAATTGTAAATGCGGATTTATTGATTATAAATGCTTCGGAAATATTAATATAACTCTGTTGTACTTGACGATGTTAAGGTGATGCAATGCCCGGTTATACTGCGTTTCTGTCTAAATGTATAGTTTCTAGAGCCATGGCGTCATAATGATGGTATTAAGAGGTGGAATAATTCAGGTAGGACTGTGTAGGACATCACTGAAGGCCTAGGTGTGAAATGCACGGCCCGCCACTGCATTTACCCAAAAGCAAATGTGCATAGGCAGTGAAGTCAAATGCCATATTAAATGCTGTGCGGAAGGCCGTTCTGAAAGGTAAAGAAATGGTTCACAGTCGTTTATGTTGCTATACAGGAGAGAGAGAGAAGGGATGGAATTTCCAGTGGATCAGGGAGTTTTTGCGTTTACTTTGAGGAGAAGGGACAGGCAATCACAATGCCTCACTGGTCGTGAAATCAAGAGCGACACCTTGGCCTTTCCCAAGTTTTGATCACACCTAAGGTTTGGGTCAGGGCCAAGGTTTATAGGTTAGAGACTCAAGTAAGGGTTTGAGTAACAGTCAATTACAGTGTCCAATTACGCAGCAGTATTCATGCCAATAGCAGAGCGTCCTACGCTGTGGGGGGGAGGTCTTTTGTTGCCTTTAGGGTCCACTGAGCTGCAGCAGTGAGTCATCATGAAATGAACCTTTCGCTGTGATTCATAGGTCTGTTTGCCCCAACCAGTAATAATGTATTGTCTGAGCATTGCTCCTGATCATGTATTTTCCATGTAAGTGTAAATCTCAGATCCACTCAAATTAAAAACTGAACTTTTTTCTTCAACATAAAACCTACAAAAACGGCATGCTACTGTCATCCCTACCACTAAGATGGATGATGATGAATAGGACAGATGTGGATGAAGAGGACCCTTGCTGTCAATTGAATTTAGTATTTTCGGCGGTGACCGCTTAAGAGCAGAGGCCAAAAGATCGGTAGGATCTTTGATAGCCTGTAGTGTGTGGCCTGATTTTGAAATGCCCACACTTCTGCACGTCAGTAACGTTAGTTGAATAGATTATGCATATCTTGTATTGTTGCTGCCAATTTATCTAAATATGTTACATAATTTATGAAATTCGTGTAAAATTGGAGAAAATCTCCAAGGCTTATTAAAACACTGCAAGCATTTATGGCAGCCTCTCCCAGTTAACAAGGTTAAAAATGGCTCATCTACAATATATTGGAATTGTCTTTCTGTCTGTTGCCATTAACAGAAGTGATGTATGTGCCTTGTCATGTGGTATACATATAGCCCTAGAGAGAAATATCGGGCTGGTTCTTGGTCTTGTTACCATTCTATCATAAATGTGTATACACTAACTGAATTGTCCAGTTAACTCACTCAATATTGCCTGTTATAATTTTTTAACAAAAAGGAGTAAGTAATACTTAGAATATAATTTAATTTACTGTGATACTCAGATCATGCATACTAAAACATTGCATTGGTAAATGGGTACACTCCACATATTTGGATTTTTAAACACCCATGCACATACTTTTGGTACACACACTACCTTCACAATATACTGATAGTGAAATATTGCTGTTCTGTGTGTGAAATTCAATCTATTTTAGTCCTGCTGGAGGAAATAAGCTCCTCAGTGCAGCGTGATTAGTCTTGCTGTGGACTGCTCCATTTTACCCAATTGGTAAGGCTGCCATATGGAATACAAGTACAAAGCTGGTGTGTACGTGTGAGATAATTTTTGTTTTAGACAACAGGATAAAACTTGACTGTCTATGTGATTAAATTAGTTATGAACAGAAGCAGTGCGCCAATGTGTACGTATGTGTATTTGAACACTGATGTGGCTCACAATAATATTTTAGTCCTGTGTGTGTCTGTGTGTAAGAGAGATAGAGTGAGCAGTAAGCTTCTGTGTGCACGTGTTTGTGTAAGCTCCCATGTGTTGAAAGGCACTGAGAGAAAAAGAAAGCAGTCCCTTTGAGGTAGGACAATAAATTGCTATGTTTGAGCGAGAGAAAGCAAAGCATGTTCTACAGTAGGAGTAATCTGTTCTTGCCTGTCTTAGTGTTCCCCAGAGTTGATCGTCTCGCCCTGCTGCACTCCGCTCCCTCGACACCCACTTGGAGTCGGGCTCCTCTGCAGGGCAATGAGGGTGACTGGCATGGAAAACAAGCCTGTTTGGTAAAGAAAGGAGAGCAAGTGCCAGCGTCGCTGCTACAGGGGGGCTGGGGGAAGGGCAGAGAGGACGGCTCGCAATTGCGTTAACGAGCTAGCCTGAAAGACAGAACCGCAGTTGTAATTAAAACTTTAATGGCTGCCTGCTTAAGCCCTGCCAGGAGGAGGGCTGGGTTTCTGAGTCAGGTCTTTGTTTTTTGCTGTGACTCGAATAAGCATTCTGGGAAACGGAAGTGTCGCACCTTGATTCGCTGACTCACTGGCTGACCGAATGTGCAACCCCCTCTCCCATTTCTGCGTCATTTTCGGATAATCCAGATGAGCAGAGATTAGTACTGTGGTAATATTATTACCCGTTATTATATTACAGATTATTAATGTGTTGTGGGGCCAGCCTCTTTGAATTCTGTAGTCCGCCAGCTGAGTTGTGCCTCCCTGGAGGACAGCACATCCTATGCAGCTGTTGCAGGCACCCAGTTGTCCATAGGAGGCGCTCTTTGGTATAGAGGCAGGCAGTACCTTTGCCAGCTGAAACCTTCCCAACCTGGGCCGTGTCCGAATCAGCATTCTTACACACTGTTGAGTAGCCTTGGTGAGTAGATAGGGTGAGAAAGTCCTGGAGTACATGAAAATGTTTCAAATTGCAGTATACTTCAAACACCCGGATGACGCATTTACTTTCGGGGTTTTGCTGAGTACATTCGAGAGCACCACAGAAATAGTTCTGTGGGGAGCACACTTTTCAATTCTGATTCGGACACAGCCCTGGACAACGCTGTGACCAGTTATTTCCTTGCAGGACCCCATGGCCACAAACATTCCAAATAAGCGAATTACTGCATGAAGAACCATTGCTTTCCTTAGAGATGCGACACAGAACCCCCCTACTTCAATGCATTTTCAATATTTTACATTGAGTACTTGGGAGGATAACTTTTACATTTTACAATTGTCGGACTCGTTTTCAGTCAGTTCTCAAAGCTTGAAATCTGATGGTAAGAAAAGCATGTGGATACTCTTTCTTTTTCCATCTGCCTGACATCGTTGGCTGTATGATGTGTGCTGTGACAGAAATCTCTCATGTTTTTATTTATCCAGCTATATCAGTACACCAGAGATTCAATTCTAACCCCGGCTGTGAACAAACTTGGCCTTGTAAATATCAGCAAAATGACAGAGGCATCATGGCAGTGTGAACAATTACTGTCTGGAATAATATGCATGCTGGCACCTTCTGCTTCACTCTATGATATGCTTCATATCATTTCTTTGGTTAAGTAATGGCATATCAGTTTGAAAGGATTTGACATTGGAAACGAGGACTTTCAACAAACATCAATGGGAGAAATCTGGGATTCATATCCGCATGCAGTATAAAAGCCATCAGCATTCTCTTGGTTTATAATGAGAATACATTGTGTGTGTACCAATCCTTATCCACATTACTCATTATTCATTCTGGAAGCACAGAGGTGACTTGTGGCACGGATAAATAGAAGACATAGCTCTCATCTTGAAAGTTTTCTCCATGTTAAGCGAATGTCAGCCTTCCTCTATCGGACTTATCTGTTTGAATGGTACACTTTAAAGGACTACTTTTGAGATGAACTACTGTAAATTACTGTAAACTACATATCTCCACTGTAAACAGCATTATTTACCCCTTAAGTTAATGCCGATTGCCTTCTTCTGTGGATTGCTTTACATTGTTTAGCAGTGTATCCATAGATTAAAAGCCTGCCTCAGCTAGAGGTGCGTCACAAAGAATTAGCTTCAAAAATGGAGATTGGAACATGGGAAGACTGTGGACAACAAATGTAAAACGTTTTGTGGTGTGATTTACAGCGCTGTGTTCCTAAGATGACCTGTGTTGGTTCGCGTTTTGTGGACTAGATTCTAAGAAAGGGGAGGTGACCTCATCTCTAGTCTTACATAGAGTCTGTGCCGTTGTCGCTTCGGAGCAAGGACAGCTGGCTAAACCACCAACCAGTAGAGAAGGCAGAGGGAGGCAGGAAAGCAGAGATAGCAGGGACCAGGCCAGCTTTTAGCCTCCAGCAGTGGAGAGTTAGATAGGGCAGCTTGTCTGGGCGAAGAATAGTGAATATTTAGTGTATCAAACGCATGTCTCAGGGGCATGTACTGTCTCTCCTAAACCTCTTTGATCAGAATTCAGGCATTACCCCATTCCAATTCTCATTCTGCAGGCTTGCAGTATGCATGTCACGTAGAAGCCACTTCTGCCAAAAGATAGATGGAAGGGGAAAATGCAATATTTCTTTTCAGCTTACAAATTTGGAGCATTACTGAGTGGGTATAACTTCTGTCCTGCTGTTTTTCTTTTTTTGTTTCTTTGTTATGAAGTGTCGGTACAGTGTGATCCTGCTTTTTTACCACTTTACCCATTTGAGTTCATGAGGAGGAGGCGACAGGGATGGACAGTCCTCCGCCATGCAGGCCGTGGATCTGCCAGAACACAGGGTCCGTGGCCTGTTCTGGATGGTGCTTGGCTCACTGACTGTCTTCCCCCACGCCTGCATGGTGTCCTTTACTTTCCTCATCGCTCACTATTCGCTCCGCTGCAAGGGACTTTATTACTGTAAAATGTCGAAGCTCAATCAGTGAGTTTTGGCACATAATCTCCACTGCGGCCCGTGGAGGCAGGTTAATCACACTAGGCATTTTTCCAAAAAGGCTTGCTATAGAAACTCCCATAATTTCTGCACGGCCACTTGAGATGTGGCAAATGTCCACAGTGCTGTCTGCGCCTTTAAGCCCTGTTACGTTCACACTGGGCTGAGTAAAAAAATAAAAAATATTTAAAAAATAATATATATTTTTTTTTTTTACTGATTTTCATCATGAGACAATGACTAATTCAGTAGTGTAAGGAGAGGCATTGCTTTTTCTCGACTCTCTCCAGTACTGACCCTTTCAGGCTTCCTTGTCGATCTCACGGACATCCAGTCAAGCCTTGTCGGCAAGCAGGGGAAGTCTGCTGTGTAACAATTGGCCTGCCGAGTCTGAAGCTTATCAGCAGGCCTGACCTTTCCGTGTATAAATATCTTCCCGCCTGCAGGCTCTTATCTCCATCTTCTCGGTGGCATTCACAGGTTATCTATTGTAATGATTGTTTTATATTGTAGACAACCATTCCTGCAGCGCCATAAATAATTAAGGCTGTATGTCTTTCCTCAACGTTTGATTTTTCCCGTTAATCTTCTAAAAGATTTGCTGGGAACAGGCATCCTCTCTCTGTACTGTACGTAGCATCTCTGCTATGTGCACAGCACACCCAGTGCAACGTTGTGATAGGTCTAATATTTTATGGAAGTCAAGCTACAGTCTTCTATATGTACATGTAGAAATCTGCACTAGACAAATTGTCTCTAGTAAATATCTGGCTGTACAAGTGGATCATGGCTTAAACTGTAAGCTATATACTCTCAGCAAAGGATGAGGGAACATACAGAAAATATGTGTTATGAGTGCTCTCCTGTGGTTAAAGCTGGTAGTTTATCTTATCTGTTTACATTTACATTTTTAAAAAGCCTGAACAGAATTTTCCCTTTTGGTAGTCAGCTTTATTTACATTCCACTGTTGAATATGTATAACAATTGTGCTACAAGATACTGGAAAAAACAAACAGTTTCTGTACTTACATTTCACATTAGCCCCAGTCACAGAATGGCATCCATCTTGCATGGGCACAGTGACACTTTTTGTTACTTTCTGACTCAAGCTGGGATAAAATAGCATACAGGCAATCTGGAGATACTATATGGCTGCTTTCACTCCCAAATATGATGGTTTATTGTGTTTTATTCTTAGACAGACTTTATCCCCCAGAGGAAAATGTCACCCTCTTGTCCGGAAAGACCAATCTGCAGCTTGCTACCACATCTGTCACTCTCTTAACGGTAAAATCGTTCTGACAAGCTGAGGAGCAGTAATGTCAACTTAACCAATTAATTGTCAGATGTAACACCATTGAAGATGCTCACTAAACAGTATCACTTTTATGTTTTTTGCAAATAGTTTAATTGTAAATGATTCCAGAAACTGGAGTTACAGTAAATAAAAAGTAAAAGGTAAATAAAACTTATGTTAAAGTAAATAAAACTTCCATGACAGAGGTCCCCAAACTTGGCAATATTCATTGACACAAGGTACTCAAACACTGAGTCACTTGCAACAACAATAAAAGCAAGTGTGAAACATGTCCATTCCAAGGAAAATTTTTTAATTTTCCTATTTGGATATGTCCTGTCATCTAACAAAAGAGGATGTCCACCTAAAATATGAAGCACGACTTCTCATACCAGTTCACGGGACCCTAGATATAAGCAACACTGCCATCTCCTGGAGACAACTTACATTAATAATAGCATTCTCTCAACAATGTCAAAATCTCCATTTTGTCCTTCCATTTTGCTTTATTCCTGTGCAATCCTACCAATTATTTAATGATCATCTCGGCAGTGAAGGTGTTTCAGCCAGAATTCATAAATCTACACAACAAGCGTTTGAGTGTGCAGGATGTAGCCTACAGACAAAATGCAGTTAAGTGTAATCTTTTTTTCTCAAGTCTGGACCCTCTTTTTCCTATATATGAACTTGAACTTTGTTAGACATATAAATAAAGTAGGCTCGCAAATGCTTTTTTGTGCTTTCCACCGTTTTTCTCCCCAGTTTGGAATGGCCCATCTATTGTTATCAGCGCTCATTGCCACAGCCTATTGATTCAGGGGAGCGTGGAAAAGCTTGTGCTTTCCTCCGAAGGACTTTATATCAGCCGCCGCTTCTTATCACACCAAAGTTCGCAATTCTGGCTGCACAGGCATGATCTGGACATTTTCAGTCTCAGGCTGTAGAATAGGCCTACTCCAGGCTGATTCTTTGACATTTAAAAAGTTTTTTGAAAGCTGCACTGGAGCTCTTCTCTCAACCTTCTTTTGAACCAGACATTTACATTGTAAAAATGGCATGAAATAAGTAACTAAATAAATTCTGATTAATTTATTGTTTATATGTTTTGTCGTAGCCTAACGTCAGAATATGTAGACAGGGCTGCCGGCCGCAATCTGCAGTGCCACGGTCTGGATTCCATACATCTCACTCATTATTTTGACCTGAAATTTCTGGGAAAAAAAAGGGTTCTGAAAGGGTTCTTTGGCTGTCTATATAGAGGAACCCTTTTTAGTTCTTCATGGAACCCTCCCAGATTTAACTATATTGCCTGACAAATAACCCTTGAACTAGATAGGGCTAGCCTTTGTTTTGGAACCATTTTTTCTGAGAGTGTAGCCTATGCTTTTCATATAAATACTTATAAGCTTAAAACGCTCAGTAAAAAATCCTGGAAGACTCAAATTTGCCATCACAGATATAGTAGGCTACAATCCAGTGAACAAGATAAGAATGTCAGAAGATGATAATTATCTAAATTAATTTTCTGAAGAACAAGCGTGTATGTGGAAGCAAACTGTAAATTAAGTGTGTGTCCTGTACATTTAGTAACAATCCATGTAGGCCTATGGGTCATGCAGAACTGTTCATGTTTTGCATAGCCTACATTGTCATAGTTTTCTACACGGTTCCCTTGCCACCTACAATGGGTAACCTTTCCGACTATTTGGCCTGTTAGGCCTAGGACATAGGTTATGTAAATTGTGCGCCAAATAATTATTTTTTTTATCAGATTTTTTCTCATCAGCCAATAACATAGAACGGGTATGCACTACAAATATTGGAAATTGTGGATTCAAAGCTGTAATTGTGTGTTTAGAAAGTGGTAATCATATTGCCAAAAGCTGGCTCTCCTCCCTCCTAGCTGAACTCTATTGTTCTGTGCTCCTATCTCTCTCCTAAGCCCCTCCCACCAAATGATGCTCCAGACATGCATGGGCATATTCACACATGCTCCAAACATGCACAAGCTTAAGCTTGTTGTTGCTATGCTTAGCACTGTACGAGGTTGTCGGTAAAGGTGGAATTGGAAGTTTTTTTGTTTTTCCACAGCAGCAGCACCAAAGTCAGGCACATTCCATTCCACTTATTTCTTCTCCGCCGGGGTTTTCCGTTTCTTAGTATGCTTGGCAGTGTACGCCATTGTCGGCAAAAGTTGAATTGTTCATTTGTTTGTTTTCCACAGCCAAGTTTGTACACGCTAGTTAGATTTTTTGAAAGTCTATTACAGAGCCCAGGACACTCACAGAAACTGTTTTTTTTTTCTCTGCACACTTGCTTTATTGATAGCTGCTGGAATGTAATTAGAAAATGTAGTAATTTCGCCAAAATTATATCGAAAAAATCTTTTCTACTGCTCCTTTAAATAAAAATTATACAATGTATTATTTTTTCAACCTGAAACTCCATGGCCTTATTTTCTGTGAAAAACATGTAGAAGAGCACATTTTCATCGAGTACACATTTATGACCCGATGTTCGGGTCAATTTGACCTGAGAGTAATGAATGAAAAGGGTGTAAATTGCAGGTAATGGTCAATATGGTAAATGGACTGCACTTATATAGCGCCTTTATCCAAAGCGCTTTACAATGGCCTCTCACTCACCCGTTCACACACACCAATGGCGGCAGCCACCATGCAAGGCGCTAGCCTGCTAATTGGGAGCAATTTTGGGGTTCAGTGTCTTGCCCAAGGACACTTCGACATGTGGACAGGAGGAGCCGGGAATCGAACCGCCAACCCTGCGATCAGCGGACGACCCGCTCTACCTCCTGAGCCACAGCCGCCCCCCATATGAAACAAAAAGGTGACTTCACTTCACTAATTAGCTCTCACACCTGTGCACACACATATTTATGTATGCACACTTTAAAATCACCTCCCAGTTATTCTGTGAATATCACACACCATGGGGTAAGTGTACCAATTAAGCCCACCAAAATATGTTTGCAGACATTTTTGATACATCATAAAATATTTGTTAAAAGTAGTGCTAAAATGGAAGATTAGTCTCTTTCATGAATTAATAGCTTTTTCAAAAATTTGACATACAGATATAAAAGAACATATCAAAAGTCTGGCATGGGCTTAATAGGCAATGTGTGACAGCCAGGCGGATAAGGACCCAAATGCACGACGGGATAGGTTTGAAAATAAGTCTTTATTTTCAGTAGGCTATACAAAAGTTCGCTGTGGAGCCCACGACGAACTGGAATGCAAGAACAGGCGAATAAATCCAGGGGAAGTCTTGCCAGGAATCAAGCAAGGATCAGGTGGAGGTAGCGTCTGGATCCACACTGGAAGTCAAGGCGTGTGGCATCCAGATCGAGGAATGAGCCAGAGTCGAAGCTATAACAAAAGCACAGTTGTAGACGCGACAAAGAATACAATACTCTGACAAGGAATCACAGGAACAGCACGGTAATATAGCTAGTGTCATCAGAGCTGATAAACTGCAGCTTGTGGGAAATGCGTGCGAGATCAATGAACTGATTGAACAATTAGCAAAACACGTGAGGAATGCGGTGAAAGCAATTAGATGTGAATTGTGTCATTACGATGTGGTGCAAGTGGTAATTGTGCAATGTAGACACAATTAGGTAATGAACGCCGACATGACACACTCAGGTTCAGGGTAAACAGAGGAAGACACCAAGGAAGGGAAGGGGAGCAGGAGCGGATCGTAACACAATGGATAAAACCATTTAAATGTATGTTCAGATTGTACAAACCTGTTCTGTTCCAATCTACAGTCTCTCGGCTATCAGAATATGTTTTCTTTTCATCTCCACCTATTTCATATGGCCTACAAATGGCATTGGAAGAGGGGCTGCACAGACGATTTGTCGTGCTGTTAACACAGGCTGAGAAAAACCACATGTCTTTATTGGAATGTAGCTCAAATAAATGTATATCCAAAAGCACTAATATGGTGGAACTTAATCCTCGAGACTTAGGCTTTCAAAGTGGTATCATTTTGTCTATATATATCCTAGGGCATACTGCAGACATTTGAATATAGCCAAAAATCACTAATCGAACAAATGTAAAAGTAGGCCTAGGCTATAGCCTCTATAACTAAATTCAACAGCTGAGATTTGATTAGGGTTAGGAGAAAGAGTTCAAAAGTCTAAAGGGAAGAATAATTTATTGAAATAGTGATTCCGGGTGAATATTACCCCCTTTGCAATCTTGATCTCTCAGAACGTTCTGATATATTGGTATGGTCATTACTCCATCAGTAGATGTGTTAAAGGGATTGCAGTAAAGGACTGAAAAGTAATTAAAATAACTATACATTATCACAGAGGGATGTATCCACTACATATCCATCAAATATATATTCAAAGTAATGTCAATAACTATAATAAACACACATCTCAAGTCAGACATAAAATCTGTTTTGAAAAAACCTAAGGATTGTGTGGGTGTGGTCGGGACTGCGCCTTCACCCCGCCTCCCCCTTACAGGCACATGGATTGGATCACACTGGCATTCTGCATCCATGGTTGATCGAATTTGGTAGCCTGGTAGGCTACTGTGAAATGCTCAGGAAGCCTATCAAATAACTAAAAATAGCTAGAAAGTATAATAACTAGCTAGTAGAACATATTTACCGGACCTAGGGCCGCATGTAGCAAAGTTTGCATAAAATATGTAACATGTTGGGCTTATATAATACCTGAAGGTGTCATGGTTTCTCAGCCTGCTACTCTCTTGTTGGCCACTTCCCTGGGGAGCGCTCGTGTTGCGGCCTCTTTCCTTTGTTTTCTTTGTCTATTTTGTGTGTTTGGGTTGTCTTCTACTCAATGTGTTCCTGTTCCGTATTTCCTTTCATTATTTAAACCTCACTTTGTCTTTGTTTGTCGCTTCTATATTGCCATTCATTTGACAAGAAGCCAGTAATACACGGTATCGGACTGACTCCCTCTCGCTCGCTAACTCTCACTCATGCTGCTGCCATGCCCCGTTTGAGCTTATAATAATGCGGCCAGCAAACAGAAAATCAAACGCAAATAGTTACCCACGCCATGTAGAATACTCATTTTATCGTTTTAGCCATCAGTGTGTACAGGATTGGTTGTCGAAACCAATCATTTTGTTTGCGTCATAAATAACGTAGCATACAGTTCCATTGATGGTATTCGTGAATTATGTGGGAATTTCAAACATCTTCACGAAGTTAATTTGACAGTTAAACATTTGAGTTTATTTTATGACTATTATATTATTTTATCTGTATATTGTGACTGCCGATCGTGGTTCAATTTGGAAGGAGAAGACTCATTTACACCACTTGATCGCGGCAAATGATACATGTTGTTTATTTTATCGATATGGATACCAAGGAATGCAAAACATCAAATCGGTTGTCAAGGAAATGTACATCACAGAGAATTATAAAACCATAGAATGCCTGCAATAAGTAGGCTAATGTGTACTGCAGGTCAAGGTAGCGAAAACCTCTAAAATAAAACCCCAGTGTGTAACGTTAGCTACGAGGCCCAAGAGAGATGTCTGTTGTAGGGACGTACGTTGCAAAAGTAAATGTGTAGCATGCATAGACTAAAGGCTACTACAACTCCTGGCTCAACTATTTGACCCAAATCCCCCATTTCTGCAGGAAATGCCACAAGAATCAAAAGATTTCGCGGACCTCGATAGAAATTGTTGACGGGGGGTGCTATCAAAAGATTTCGCGGACCTCGATATTGTTGACGGGGGGTGCTATCAAAAGGACCTCGATTGAAAGGTTCATTTAGCGTATTTACCGCGATAATATACGTGCCTAAGTTAACAGTAAATCGCCGATAACGAGCCACGTTGCTCGCGGGCACCAGGTTGGCTACCCCTGCCCTAAAACATAAATTCAACAATATTTTTTAAAAGTGACTTCATTAACCAACAAAATGTAAATAACTGCTCTAGTCCACAGCGAGCACTGCAGCTCACATTGAAGCTCACATTGAACAGTGTCGTGCAGCGCGAGTAATAATTTTTTTACAAAAATATTCGACATAAACAGGCAAGCAAGGGCACAGTGTGAACAAAGTAAACAATTGATACTTTACTTACCTCGTCAGAACGTAAAATTTAGTTTTATTTTAACATAAAAATATAGAAAATATCCACACCTTGCATGCAACGCAGATAGTAGCTCTCCACGTCCCTGTCAGATACGCAGTTTTCATATGCTTTATAGCCTAATTATTTTTTATAAAGTAACCTATGTAGTTATAAAAATAAAAAAATAGCTAGCTACTTGCTAAGCTAGACTGAAAAACAAACTATCAAAAAGCAAGGGACTATCAAGCTATCTATAAAAAATAGGCTGCTATAACTAGAATATTCAAAAAAGCTCAACTGCATGCTAGCTATATCATTCGCTCTATATATCTCCTGATTCTCCTCTCCAGTCTCCTCTTTGCGCTGACTGCAGTAATTTGTCCAAGATTTGGACCAGGATCAATGAGTAATACTTAGAAAAACCCAAATGTATCAGTTATCATCTAAAATAAGTGGTTTTAGTGATTTGTTACCCTTTAATAGGAACAGCAGTGATTTATTGCTAAAAACACTGAATATCAAATTGTACAAATATATACAGTATATTGTACAAATATATTGTACAACTATATATATATATATATATACAGTGAGCACCATAATTCATTGGACAGTGACGCATTTTTGTTACTTGAGATGAGTATGAGCAATGAGATTGAAGTGCAAACTGTCAGCTTTCATTTGAGGGTATTTTCATCCATATCGGATGAACCGTTTAGAAATTATAGAACCTTTTGTACATAGACCCCCCCATTTTCGGCAAAAATATTGGACAGTTTAACATAATGTAGAATAAAGTAATCATTTTTAATGTATATAGCAGGCCTGTAGCGCGTTTGGGATTACCCCCTTTTTTATAATTTTTTATATTTGGTCGCATATCCTTTGCATGCCATGACTTCCTGATGTCTGTGACCCAAGTTTCCAACAATATCAAAAGACTCTTGATATCTTATTTTCTGGTACTCTTACAAGCGATACTATAACATCTCTGCATTTGAATGGATTTCTATGAGAATTGGGGGGTGGGACTAGATTTAGCTGTAAATTATGCTGGAACAGTATGGAACACATGGTTGGCAAAATCGCTGTGAGTCATCAGGAGTCTGAGGTATCAAACGAGCCTCAAACCATCACTCTGCTGCCACATATGCAGTAGCAGTAAATATGGATGTATCACTTTAGGGTTGTTTCTCTTGACAAATTTTCCGATTGAACTCTATGGAAAAATAAGTCAGGAGAAGAAACCCTTCAAGTTATATATACAAAAATCTAAATAACTTTTCTTTGTACTGTTTTCAATTAAATTAAAGTCAAAGATCATTTACAAATCACTGCTTTATGCTGTAATGCACATTTTACATACTGTCCCATTTTTTGGGGAATTGGGGTTTGTAGTATACTGATATAAACTTCATTCAACCATGTAAAATATGCATGGTTATCATGCATTATGCCTTTTCAATGAACTACAAAATGCAGCTACTATATTGACAGCACCATGTGATCAGTCGCTAGCTAGCTAAAACTCATAATTTGATTTCAAAATGAACAATATCTATTGTTCAAATAACCTTTATCCATGCTCTATCAAAACAATAGCCTCGTACCTTTAGATTAATAATGAGTACATATAAATTTGTGAATATATGTGAAAAATCCTAAATACTGGGGGTACCAAAAACACCAACACCAACATTCGCAACTTCTTCTGTGGTCACCAGGCACATGTGGATTCCTAATTCAATATCAGCAAATCTGATTGGCTTACAATAACAACTGACATACATGTATCAAGCAGATGTATTGGCAGAAACATTGCACACCACAATTTATTTTTTAACTTTTTAAAAATTTGACACCAAAGTTGCAACTGGGCTTAATTAGTACGTGGGCTTAATAGGTGCACTTACCCTATATGTTATCTATATTGTATTGCATTGAGATAAAGACAATATGATTAAAAAATATATTTTACATGCATTATTATTTTTGTATCGCTTTACAATCCAAATAAGGTCAATTTAACCTGGCGAACAGTAGGCCTACCAAAGGGTCCAAAAAGTGAACAGAACAAAGGTTAAAGACACCTAACGTCACTGCATTCATTTACAAACCTTTTCGAAACAAGTGCAATATTTCAAGGAACAAGTGCACCTAGAAGTCTTGCATTGCCCGTTATGTTGCCATTGGATATGATTTATTAAAAATATGTTAGTGGGAGCACTGGCGTCTTTTTTCTTTTCTTTTTTTATACTCATGACGTATATCAGTTTAGTCCCACCCACAATGCAACGGGGACAAACCCAGGGAAGCAACAAAAGAAAGGGCTGCTGCTGACAACGGTGACAAATAAGACAGATAAAACCAAAATACCATTTTACAGTATGTAAATGAAACTGAGTAACATTCTACCAGATAATGATTTTTCGGTCTCGGAAGAAAGTAGCTAGTAAGGTTGTCTGATTTTTTTAAAGAGCTGTTTGGAAGGAAGAAAGAACACTTGACTAGTGCTAATGTTAGAACCAAACGCTGCTTGTCTTAATTTAACAATGTATAAAAGTTGATCGGACGAAAGAGTCAAGTGTGGGTGACAATCAGAGCGAGGCGCTGTTTGGTATTTTTTATGTTTGCAGTTATAGAAGAGAACTGACATAAAAACTAGTTGTTATTCTTTGACAGAAAAGATAGCAAGCTAGCTAACTTAACTGAACTAAAGAGTAGACGTCAATAGCAAGCTAGCTAATGATATGTTAGGCACGCCTGCTAATGTTACCTCGCTAGCTAACGGTAGCATTCTTAGCCACGTTGATGGAGATTTTTTCATAATCAATTGTACCATATAACGTTAAATAACTTGACAACATACCAAAAGAAAACTTTTTTAATACATATCCTAGCACTGCAAAAAAGTGAGGTTGTATTCCCAAACCGAACATTGGTGCTTTGCCTGTAGCCATTGTTTAGTGAGCTGTAACTTATACGGCAGAAGACTGAATAATTCACTGAAGTAAAATGAGCTCCGCAGAGCAACCTGCCGCTGTCAACAAGGCCACCACTGACGACGATGGCATGTCTTGGTGGTACAGATGGATTTGCAAGATCGCTGGTGTCGTCGGCGGAATCTGTAAGTATGGCGTCTCACCTCTGCAGGTAAAGAGCTCACATGGGCGCCGTTTTTCGCATAGGTCGACTGTTAACATCGGTCGTATTTTCACACCAGACTGTACCTAGCTTGCTATCTCATTTGGGTTCAGGTCGGTGTGCCTTTCAAACCTTAATTTGACCAAATAGTCATAGATGCTGTAGTCAGCATAGAATAGGATGCCTGTTCTCTCTTAGAAGTAGCTGTCATTCGATTTTCAAACACATCTTTTGTTTGAACGTGCCACAACAATGCTGAAGTTGTTTTGGATTGTGGAGAATGTGTTTTGTATAACGTTACCCTGTTTTTGCGTACCAACAAGCATGCGACAAGCAAATAGTCAGTACCTCTTATGCAAGCCATTCCTGATGATAACAGCTGGTGTGATTTGGCCTAGGTTGGGAATAGGATGCTTATTTGAGCAACTGGAATGCCTAAAAAGATGTAAAACAAACCCATTCAGCTTCCCTCGTTTCTGAAGGTAAATAAAAGCAGAGCCTAAATTCTGATTTAAAATTGTTTCCCTCTGCCGGACAACTGGAATGGCATGGCACCGGTGCCAGCCAGCGGCAGATTGGCTGCCCCTCTGAGTCAGGTTCTGCTCAAGGTTTCTTCCTATTATCAGCTAGGGAGTTTTTCCTTGCCACTGTTGGCCTAGGCATGCTCTTGGGGAGTCCAGGCCCAGATCTCTGCAAAGCTGCTTTGTGACAATGCCCTTTAAAAAAAACAACTCTACACTACAAATACAATTTAATTGAATAATGAATTCATAGGACATTCATTGATGATACTGCAGTCAAATAAAAACCCTACTGAGGTGTGAGAGCAAAAATCTTTTGACATTGTTTAATCTGAACTCCAGGCCACAGAGATATAATGGAACTGAACTGCCATTTGCAGTGTTGGCTTCATTTAATCTGGGATGTCATTTTGTGCTCTGAAGATTTCTCACTACTTGAAAGCCTGATTTACTAAGACCTTTAGTGTGTGCAGAACTTTTTTAGCACAGGCAAAACCAATAACATGACCAATGATTGGTCATGGTATTTGTTTTGCACCAATCATTGGTTGTGTTATTAGTTTTGCATGCACTAAAAGGTTTTGCTAAAGATCTTAGTAAATTAGGCCCTAAGTGAGAAGGGTGCCAGTCCTGTCTCTCTTAGCTGCAAGGGAAGATGGAATTATTGTGCTTTGTGTTTTTTTAGTAAACCTCCTGCTATCAATGTGAATGTCCCATCTAGTTTTTCAACCCTCTGAGGGGTGGACATGGTAGAATTGAGAAGAATTAATATTCACGCAGTGAACAAGCAGACTTTGGTCCACCAGGCTTTTCAGTGCTCTACTGTCTCTGCAAACAAAGCAGTCCCAGTCTCTGACGGCCACTGCTGATCTCTTTATGCTGCCCTCCATTGTCATGCGCCAACAGCACCCTTTTCAGAGCAGGGCCTCGGCATCCATTAGCCACCTCTCATTCATTTTCATTTTTTGAAAATGGAATAGTTAGTTTTTCACCATTATGGATCTCCCTGCCCACAATGTGTCTGCATGGTTCTGTGTTTAAACATGCAGAAGCAGTATTTTCAATTAACCGGGCCTGTGTTGCAGTTCATCTGCAGTATTCCCTGCCCCCCCCGATCCCTTGTGGTGATATTGGAGTAGCTGCAGCTGTATCGTGTTCATGTCGACTGCATATTCAGTGCATTCTGTATGAGTACATATACTGTCAGTTTGGGGAGTGAGTACACTGGGTGATAGGCAGTGGCCCAGTCCAGATATTAAAATATATATATTTTTTTTTTAAAAACCCTATGTTGAACAGAGATAATTTGTTCTGTTAATCCTGTGCGTTTTTCTGTTCTGTGTATTTGCAAATGGCTCCAGCTGCGGATCAGCGTGTGTGGAGCGTTGCCTAGGCCAGACTGCTGACCGTACTTTACACCAGACTGAAAATTGCTGCACAATTTAACATTGAAGGAGAGAGACATAAAGAACAAAAGGCATGAACATGAAAATGTTATTTACAATTCCGCTTATTTAAAATCGCATCAGCATATCAAATAAAATTATGTGAGAACATTTGATTCTTATGACCTCGTAGCAACCTCCGGTATCGGAGCACGTGCCCTTCTCTGAAGCGCGCTTTACCTATCCACCACTACTAAGTTGGGCTTGTGCAGACAGTCGGGGGGAAGACGCTTCATGTCCAGCTTAACAGGCCGACTTGTGGGTGTGCCGTTGGTGTGCAACCGTCGTCCCAGCAGTCTGAATCCAGCCTTCCCCGGCTGATGTAGAGCTAATTGTGCTTTGCCCTGCAAGGCCGCTGGCGACGGTCAGCACCGGCACAGTCCAGATTCCACACCAGACCGCGGGGCCCATCTATGCACTAGAACACTGCCTTAACAGGATGAGCCACCCAGCAGCCCTGGACCTGGAGGTCTTAAAGATCCCTGCATATTAGCAGGCGGCATCCGCCCGCTTGATCACGTTGCATTCCAGCACCCCTTGCTGGTTTGCCGATAGTACAGGAGCAACGATAAATGACTCCCGCGAAAAACTATTGAAATTGTGAGCAAGTACCTTTCAAGAAGACTCGGGGCGCAGGCGGGCCCTTTTCCCGTTTTGACTGACGCCCTAAAAGATTCAGTAACTTAAAGTGCAAGTGAATATGTATCGCAGGAGTCGTTCTCTCACGTCGCCTATTTGACGTCTTTTTTGTCTGCCCTTGGAGAACAAGTAAACAAGCAGCCTTTCTTACATCCCACAGCCTGTGCCGTCGCAGGAGTGTGGAACTGTGTCACCGTCAACCCCTTAAACATCGCAGCGGGGGTGTGGATGGTGTAAGTACTGATATTTGGCTTTAATATACACTGCGCTGTCAGGGGCTCGATAGCTCTTTTTACGAGGTTGTATACATGCCCTGAGGTCCTAAGTATATGATGATCATTTTAGTTCTGTGTGGTGCGATTGAGGGAAACACATCACCTCCTGTAGAGACTTTACTACATGTCATTTTTTTAATGTAAGCACAGAGTTGTTCTTGCCCTCTGTGTGTAATGCGACTTGTACATTATATTAGTACAATTAATGGGCCAAGGTAATCATAATGAAGTATTCCAACCTGAATAGAACATGAACAAACTATCAAGGTATTCTACCTACTACCTACATAGCCAAATAACATAGGCAGTTACCATACGTTGGTTTTTATAGGTTTTTTGGATTGGCCTTTACTTTGAAGGTGATGCCTTCTTTAGCTGTTCTTTAGCTAGGTGATGTCATTTAGTCAACCTTTTTACTTTGAATTGTTTTCTGAAGTTGTGTAATTTTACTGAAATGTACTTGCACATTGTGGAATTTGAATAATGGATATCCATTTACTGCAAGTAAATTGGAATGTGCAGCAGTTAAAATGAATTTTTTTCTTTTGTTATTTTTCCTGACATTTTCATCAGACCCTTATTCATATTCCAGCCAAACTCACATCTCCAGTTATGATTGCACAGTACGCCGTTTACTATTGGGGTGTATTTGTGTTTTTTTATTCCCAAGCCTTGGTGGGCAATTGCATTCTAAATATTACAATTATTGTCCTTTCTAAATATAGACACATAGCCTTTTTGATTATAGCTCCTGGTGATTGAATTTACTGCGCTCCATTACCATTGGCCTAATGGTCTTCTCTCTTTTTTTAAGCTTGAATGCCTGTGTGTTGTTCCTGTGTGAAGTTCCTTTCTGCTGTCAGTTCATTGAGTTTGCCAATGCAGTGGCAGCCCGGGCCGACCGCCTCAAACCCTGGCAGAAAGCAGTCTTCTACTGTGGGTAAGGTCACATTTCCACATATTTCTACTATCATACAAATGATAATAATCAGAATAAGTATTCCACACTGTTGCCCATTATGAATGTGTTTTTGATGGTAACACTCCTTTGTTGTGTTGTATGCAGGATGGCGCTGTTTCCCGTCTTTTTGAGTTTTTCTATTACCACGTTATTTGGGAACACGATCGCCTTTGCAACAGGGGTCCTGTATGGCCTTGCATCGCTGGGAAAAAAGTGAGACTGATTTCATGATTTTTCATAACTGAGGATTCAGAACATCGCAAGCATTCTCACTCCAACTAAAATAAAGTGTGCAGCTGTTAATAGCAGCTTGTAGATAATATTGTAACATGTTACATTCATTGCATCTTCATAATGTAACATTTTCCTGGGTTGGGGTGAATTCCATTTCCATTCAGTCAATTCAGCAAACAAACTGAAATGTTTTAAAAATACCACAAAACATTGTGGAAATTTTTCGGTTTCTGAATTGAATTTCAGTTCATTTCCTGAAATGACCCATAACTCACTCTGACATTTTCATTAATATGTAAGCATGTTTTTCATGTGTTATGAAGTTGCTGTTAATACTAGGGTTTGCCATTAAATTAAATGGCTATATAAAAATGTAATGCTGTGTAATGAAATGATCTTTGGCCATCATGGAGAATGCCTTTAGCCTTCAATTTCATGCATTGAACAACTAAATTGAAAGAATGTGTACTCAATCAGTATGACAAAGACGTTTTGAAGATTTTATCCATTCACATTCTCTCTTTCTTTCCCTTTTTCTCCCCTTCTCTCAATTAAACATAAATTAATTGATATTTAATTGATTAAATATGCTCTGTCAACATGACTAACATTTGTGTAGACTTGGTTTTATAAATCAGCTGTAGGCTATACGTTGCATAACTGATAATGGCAATGACAAACTAAAACTAACATTAAGGAACGTTGAGAAACCCGCAAAATTCTAGTTACTAATGGCTAAATGAAGAAAATGTTAACAGTGGTACTAATGTCCTTAATAATTGGCAAAGTAATTCAAGTAAGTAATGTACGTAATTATCTCTGTGACTAAGACATCAGCCATTACAATTAATCTCTCTCTGCTCCCCACTCTTCCCTCTTCACCCCTCTCTCAGGGGAGATGCTGTGAGCTATGCTCGGCTCCAGCATCAGAAACAGGGGGATGAGGAGAAGCTAACGGGGACGACTGACGGGGAGACACAGTGACCCCGCCTTGTTGGGAATGCATCCCAATACTATCCCCCCTCCTCCCTCCTCCCTCCTCCCTCCTCCCTCCTCTCAGCTTCCTAATGCAGAGTACACTGAATAGCTGCTCATTTTGATTCAGTCTCATGTGAAAACGGTTTTATTTCCATCGTTGATTTGACTTTGTTTGCTTAACCACACCTTCTGTTCTGTACTGCCTGGGAACTGTACTGCGGGGGGGGGGGGTTGAGTTTTATCGTTTTATCGGCTGTATACGAATGTGGGGTACTTATGTGTGGGGGGGAAAATATGCTTTTTAAATTATGTTGTATTTAACGTGGCTTAGGTTATTCCTTTTTTTTTTTTGCGTGCCTACGTTTTTTAATTTTAATTTCTTTCATTTTGAGGCCTTATGATGAAAAGGCTATTGTGTTCTTAACACAGAATCATTATGTACACTACTTCAGGTTACTGATATTATCCAAAGGTATTGATTACAATATTTCTAACTGCGATGGTTGTTCCTGACGGTACTTTTAATTGAGGTTTTCTTCCTCTTAAAAAGAAAATGCATGTTTGGGTATTAAGGTCAAATTAATATATACCAACAATATATTAATCACATGTACAAAAATTGTAAGAGCTTTCTCATTGCATGGATGAAATCTTTGCTAAATCTCTATTTTGTGAACTCATGTCCTGTTTGAGACTTAATTCAAAGGCCAGTGGTGAAGCTGCAGTGTGCTTGTGGTTTTTTGTGTGTGGCATAAAACAAACAGGAATGGTAAAATGTCCGCTTTTTGCTATGCAGCTCAAAAAAATATGACTGGTAATTTTCCAGTTTTTTTTCATGCTTAATCAGTCTGTCTGGGAAAATTCATCCCTTAAATATTAACAGTGTGACGTTGCTCGATTTAGAGAAGAAACCCCTCTTTTGCGAGGCAAGATTTCTGTGGTTTTTGTTTTTGTTTCAGGGACTCGTTTGCGTGTCTTGGCATGTTTAAGAGTGCAAAAATGTTTAACCATGGCCAAATAGTCCTCCAGGTGAATGTGACGAAGCAACGTGAACCAGGACAGACTATTTCTTTACATTGTCTGAATGGCTAATTAGTGACATTTAACATTTTGTTTTGAGGTGATACTGAAATTTTCTTTCCTATAACATTCTTCCTATCATGTTTGCGCTGTATACAATATTTATTGGGCGATAGTGGAGGTGTGTACATTGCCACATTTTACAGTAGAAAGGATGCAAAATAACAGTGACAAAGAAGATACTGGGGACACCATTTTTCTACGTACCACTTGCCTAGCTCAGCTTTCAGCATCAAAAGGCCGGGCCAAAGTTTGCGTTGTAAATTGCAACTGTCATCAGGTGCATCCATGCACGGTGTTTGCAGGGTTACTTTACGAAGAAGCAAATGTTTATGACCCTTACAGTAAGGATCATTTAACGCACCAGCTTGTGTACATACACATGACATTCACCACCAGCAAACGGTATACCTCCCATTATTATTAAAGCTCTACTGCATAACCTAATGGTGTTAGTGCGGTGACTGTGTATACACCTTGTCTGTCTATGACTGATTACAGCTGTTCAATGCTTTCGTACCAATAACACTAGTATTCAGTGAACGCACGGTTTCTGAAGACGGTTATACACACTAGCATCACACGTACAGTACTTTGTTTTGAAAATATATTTGTCAGATATTCTTTTACTGGGAAGCATGCATCGGTACTGCTATACCCACTATTGTATGTGAAACGGTTGGACAGACGGATGTGATATTTTATCGGCACAGTCCACTAATCGGCCTAAACTCAAACTGGCCCATTTGGAGAAACCACAATTAGGATTTTAATAGAGTGTAATGTTCTCCTCTCCTCTTCTGTTTTTGCATTCTGAGCCTTGGGATTGCTGGAAAAGGTGTGCGCGTACCATCGCATAGTGATGCTATTTTGGTTTGGTTGGTTTTGTGCTGTTTTGGAATAATGAACTTGAAAGGCTAATAAAGTGCTCGTTTACTCAGTTTTTTCCCCCCTATATGAAAAATAAACACCTTTGTACATGATCTCTGCTTTTTTCTGACAATAGAACAGGGAATCTTCCACAATTTGCTTTCCAAGCGATGCAAAGATAATGCTCAAAAATTAATGCATCTTTTTAAATCTTTGTGATATGTATATGTAACCTACCACCTGGAAGATAGAAACATTACTTGAATGGTCTGAAATGTTGGATACAGAAAATAAATTCCATTTCCTAACAACCCGACCTGTAAATATTGAAAAGTACATTGCTGTAAATAATCTCAAAGGAGTGTATTTTCCTTGGAATTGTTACCAAGGTTTTCAATGCTGTAGTGTTTGACAAACTGATGCATTTTCATGCCATAAACACTACACTTCAGTGAATGTAGTGTTGCAATATGGATCTGCTTTAGTATCAAGCCTGACCATTCCTACCGCGGTAGCTAAACCAGTTGCTTACTGCTTCAATACATGAGCCACGCATAAGAAAAGTGCAGACTAACATTGATAAATCATGGCATGTGCAAAAACAGACAATGTTATAACTACACAGGATATGGGCAGCAAAATCTAATTGTACACATATAACAAGTCCCATTTTTTCCCTAGATGGCAGCAAAGTCAAGGTTATAAATTTTAATCTCAGTTTAATCAGACATTACGAGAGATGATTTATTTTAAAAAGATAAAGAATTGCTAGGTATCAACTAACACTTGATTCAGTGTTCTGAAATGCATGGTGGGCTTTTTTCCACAAGAAAGAAAAACTCACGACAAAGCACATTACACATGAGGACTAGCAAGGAATTTTATGGCAAAAGAATATACAATAACAAGGTTTTGTTCTTCAGTATGTTTGGCTTACAAACTGACACAAAAAAAAACTGGAACAGCTTTTACTCAGTGAAGTTATCCAGATAACTCAATAATCCTACTTGAAATGTAAAATACCCCCAAGGTCAATTTTGGTCCCACGTACATAACGTTTTTGAAGTGTTGCGCTCAGTCAAAAAGCTAAATATACTGCAGGTGTGCAGAGTTGCAAAAAAAAATGGGGGGGGGGGGGGGGGGGGGGGGAGGGTTGGAATGCTAACCACACACTGCAAAGACCTGTGCTCTCTGAGTCAACATTTGTTTATTTGAGTTTGCATGCTGACAAAACAAGAGCAAAAACAAAAGTTGCCAGGAGCACAAAAAATAAGATAAAAAAAACAAAACAAGGTGCATCGTAGACATACACAGTCATAAGCAAGAAAAGAGCAAGAGGAGTTCATTTTGGGTCTGTTGGCACCCAGAAACAGGTGAGCACAATGCAAAACACAACGCAAGATACCATTGAGTAATAATCGTTGATAAGAGCACAAACTGGGTTTTAAAAAAAGGATTTGGTACCTCACACAAAGAGCCAATTACCAAATTATCAGCTGAATCCCGTGGCAGGAACATAAGAACATGGCAGGAACATAACATGACAGCTCCAACAGGCAAGTATGTCACAAGATGTAAACAGACAATCAGAATGTACAAATGTACTGACAATCATTCAACCACAATGGGGATTCACATGCATCACAATGTAAACAGTGCAAGGTATAGCGAGGTACAGTCTTTTAATTGTGTGTGACTGCTGTACCTTCCAGCACTGATGAAGGTCTGAGAGACATCTGCACACCTTTTTTGAATTTTTTTATTTTAGTGCACTTGTTTTGTCAGTATCTGGCCTCAAAAAAACATTGACTTACACTGGGGTCAATTGCAGTTTGCTTAGCTGGAGTGTAAACATCAGGTTTAAACCCCTAAACCACAGAACTGCATTACAACTACAACAGCTAATCCTTGTTTCACAGATTTACACTACCTGGCCAAAAAGTCGCACACTCTTAATATTTCTTTGGACCTTTAGCTTTGATTACGGCGCACATTCGTCAAGGTATTTTTTCGACAACCTTATGCAACGTCACAACATTTATTTCCGTCCAGAGTTGCATTAATGTTTGGCCAAGATCTTGTACTGACGACGGGAGAGTCGAACCACTCCGTAAAGTCTTCTCCAGCACATCCCAAAGACTTTCAACGGGGTTTAGGTCAGGACTCTGGTGGCCATGTGAAAATGTGTGAAAATGATTCCTCGTGCTCCCTGAACCAGTCTTTCACCATGACGGGTGGAACGGCAACTTTTTTTTTTGGCCAGGCAGTACAGATAGCTGTTAGTTGTAAAATAAGTTCTGTTGTATAAAGTTAAAACCTGAAGTTTAAACTCCAGCTAAGCACGTCTAAATTGACCGAGATTTTTTGCAAGTGTGCAGATAGCATTCCTTTTTTTATCCATAGTAATTAAGAAAATACTTATACAAAAGTAAACATCAATGTCTATTCCTTAAACAGGTTATTTCAAGATTTCAAGAACGATTTAAGAGTTTCAACGCAATAAACATTTTGCATTTGAATGAATAGCATTTGAGAATGGAAATAATTTTATTAGTACTGTGGATACACCATCATTTTTATGGCAACTCCTAGTTGGCTCTGAGTATTGAGAAATGGAGTAGGGGAGATGGCTTTAAAAGCTTGCGTACGTGTATCATTCTCCAGCATAATCCACGTAAGTTTCTTGAAGTGACTGCAAAAGCATTCTCTACACAAAGAGAGAGTGAATGCGGTTCCAAAGAATGTTTCAGTTTTATACCAGTTCAACTATTTTCCTTACTTAGATTTGCTCTTTGGAACCCTGGGTTTTCTTTCAGTCTGTTCCTTTGCTGATCCATTGTTTTTATGTCTGGCTTTAATATCCATCTCCCACTGCTTTTTCGCTAAAGTGTAGAGACGCATGGTTGCTTGGGCATCTTGTACCTACAAGACAGAACCAGAAAAACAAAACAAATGGGCTATGGAGGGAAACAAAAAAGAATAATATATGTACATTTATACTATGCTTTTTGTAATAACACTGCATTTTGGCCAATTCTTACAGATGAATGTTCACCCTGCTGGACTTTCACATGGAGTATCTTCTCACAGAGAAGTTTCAGTGAAGGCCGACCACTCTGAGGAAAAAGACAAAAAGAGAACAAAGACTGAGTTATGCCCATTTCCATCATCCCCCAAATATTTTAAATGCAAGTTCCCTTTTATGGCATATTACTGGATAATGAAATTCTTCCCCTCAGGGCGAGGATTCAGTCAACCACTTTGACAAATTGTGTTTATAAAGGGAAGGAACCACTTGCGTTCAATTGTGATGCCTAAGTTGTTATTAAGAGAGAATTCACCTTTACAGTTTTCTTAAATGGCTTGTATTTCTGGGTATCTCGGATTTTCTTCTTCGGGTGATCCAGGAACAAAATCTGCAAGGGAAAGAAATGAATATGCCAAGTGAATGTTCTGAAAATACGATAGACATTTGTCTTCTTTATGAAACATCAAGCAGTGGTATACCTTGAGGTCATTGTGTACGGCATGTCCCACAAGAATTCTTCCCTGTAAAATATCAGCTACTTCCTTCTGCACAGTCTTCACATTTTCCCCTGCAACAAACAACATGTTGGAGTCAACCTGACTTAAAGGAATACAGTGTATATTTCAAAACTAGTCAATTATACGTATGTGGGAATTTCCCCTCTATCAAACAAGCAATTTAACATGTAAACGTGATAGTCTCATCTGGAAAGAGCCATTTTGCCACCATTTTCAAATAGTTGTGCTGACTAATTTCTTACTTTCTTTTTCTGAAATTTGCTTATGTATGTATGCACATCATTTCAAAAATCAAATCAGATTTTCTATTGGATACTCACCCTTGATGATGTTTTTTGGCCGGATGCCACTGACCGCTGTCCTGTAGTCAGTCACTCGCTCTGTGGGCTTCACGTACTTGTCATATATGCACTTTCCAAACAGGTTCACGAGAGACACTCTGGCTACAATGCTGTCCTCACCGTCAGGCCCAACTCCAACCATCTCGCAGTCCATAGCCACCGCTTTGGTCACTCTATGTGGTTGCAGTGGAGAACAAAGTAGCTTTAGCAGACTCAAAAAAAATTATCAAAAAAAATTAAATAATAATAAATCACTCACAGACAGCGGCGTCACATTACTTACCCCTCAAAAGCATGCTCCTTCACAAGTGCAGCATCTGAGGACTGCTGGTCTGTCTTTGTCCCCCGCCTCCTGCGGATTATGTCTGCCGCTTCTGTTCCCACAGTAGCCTCAATGTCATCTGGGTCCACATCGTCAAACCAGATATCTTCCCTGACAAAGAACACGTGTGCGACAGATCAGGTTAAAGTGGACTATTATTCGTCTGTAAACTTACTGTGCATGCATGTTGAGAAATATCAATAGGCATATACTCTTAAAATCACCAGGAGTATTGAAAAAGGCTACACTACACCATGTTGATTATTCTGGACCATTCTATCCTTAAAATACACTCACAATTACTTATCATAGCTTTGTAGAAGCTGAAATTTCTGCAAAAATCAGTGAACAGTATGGTGTTAAATTTAGAGCACTGGACTGAAGAGTAGAGCCGAGAACACAAAATGGGCAGAAGTTAAATATGTTGTAGCAGCAGATATAAGTTTACATTTCTAATGCAAAGAAAAAAATGTCATGACCAAGTGATGGATTTAACTACAGAAAAAAAAATAACATTAATTTACACCTACTCTGTTGGCTTCTTCACAGCCTGTTCCTCAACCTTCTTAATTCCCTTCTTTTTACTTTTCTGTTCACTGGTCTCTATCGGTGCCTTTCCATCTTCATATTTCCTCTTCATGCCCTTGGGCTGTTTGGACACAGTGGGTTGATTGCCACTCTCATTGATTTTGAATGAAACAGGGCCATCTTTGTTTTTTGAGTTCACCTCTGTAGGTTTGACATTATCAGCCTTGTCAGGAATATGTCCAGATTGTTTCTTCGGAACTTTCTCTTGGCTGGAGCTCTGGTCCTTATCAAGTTGGTCAACTGCAGTGTTTTTCACATTGGCGTTCATTTTAAATGCCTGAAAAAAACAACAACAAAAGTGACACCCTCAATTCAATATCAATATCTTTCTTGATGAAAACTGACTGTTGATTTGGGTGTAAATACAGTGCTTTAAAACTAAATACATCCTCAATAATTTACTAGCAAACACACGCTTGTTTTCCTGAAAATGTATTTGCGTATGTCTACTGTTACCTCTTGAAATGTTTTCCAGTTGGTTGAGAACAGTTGGGGATCCTTGGGAGGAAGAGCAAATACTTTTTTCTTTTTATGTTTAGCTGATGTCACATTATTAGAGTATTTCCAAGGCCTCTTTTTCTTCCCAGATTTCGGGTTTCTCTGGTGAGATCCATTGCTCGGCGTCTTCGTTGACACAGCCGTGTCAGACTTTTTTGTCTTAACTTCGGACATCGTTGCTTCGGCTTGGCAGCCACCAAATAACTCACAACTGTAGACCTTTTTTTCCCTGCTACGATCAACCTCTTAACGCGATTAAATAACGTCTATTGACCACGAGGTTATTTCGCTAATTAACGTTCTTGCTGCATTAGCTAGCTAGTAAGCCGTTTACATAGCCAAATTAGCGAATTTAACGTTACACTCAAGTGAAATAGTCTGTAGGCTAGTTAGCTAATGCTAGTTACCATTTCCAAGCACGACAGCAAACAGCAAAATTAAGATATACAGAGTGTTTGTTTGAAATTCATCTTAATGTATCTACATACTCCCTACAGTAATACCACGTTCTCCATTCTACCATGCTGTTTCCGAAATGCCATAGTGTGTCACATCAAAAGACGGTCCAGAGGAAACATTTCACTGGCCCTTGATTAACGGTTCCGCCTGGGTTACGTGCCTAGAAAATAAGAATAAACAAGAACGCAAATCATTATCCGTATTTTTTACTTTATTTACTTTAATAACTAGGCTAATAATAAATAATAATATCAAAACTGCATTTTTGAAAAATTATAGGTGATTAATTCGTCTAAACAAAATAGAATACCTAGTTATTTTAATGTGCAGCTGAAGTGACGGCTACCCAATAGATGGCAGTATTCACCTTCGTCGTAATTCGAGTCCTTTTTAAGTTTTTTGTTGACTATAAATGGGTCCTAATTAAAAAATAACAACTCTGATCCCTTCCCATGACCAATGATTGTTATGGATTATTATGTAAAATACATAGCACATAAAAAATAAATAATCTAACCATAGGGAATGTTCTAGTAGCTGCAGATGGAAAATCCAAAATCGCTTAAGTCATTACTTAAGTAATGCATGTATCACTTAAGTCATTATTTATTTAGTTAAAGTGATTCCTGATTAAAATATTGCCCAGTTTTATTGAATAAGTGCATCAGAGGACTGGAAAAGCATCTAACTCATAGGTTCTCAATCCTCAGAAGAATGAAAACATAATAGACTGCCAATTAAAGAGGACACGCGGAATAAAGACAATTTTACGTAATCCGTAGAAGATCAGTATTATAGTATAGTATAATGGTTAAGGTTCGATTCCCAGGTAGGACATTGCCGTTGTATGAATGGATAAATGTAATAAGGAGTTGTGTAAGTCGCTCTGGACAAGAGCGTCTGCTAAATGCCTGTAATGTAATGTAATATGAATAGGCCTACTATATAACTCTGTTAAGGAGGTTTGTGTAGCTTAGCCTACTTCAAAACACATTTTTAACTATTTTAAAAATAGACCATTCGTAATGTAGCCTAGTTGTGGTTTCTTTAATAATAACGGAACATCTCGTGACTGATTTTACACCATTGTAATGTTTCATATTTCTGGAAAATGCTATGCTATTACCTCCATTATAATTTGTTTGTTTTTTAACGTGTGCGTTGTCCTTGTTCCGTTGTCCTGCCCAGAGATGAACGCTGTTAGGCTACAAAAAAAGCAACGCAAATTAAACGTTCTCATTTAAACGACTATTTATCTTATACGTGTGTCTAGAGCAATTGCATAAACGGAATGCAGAATAATAAACAAATAAAGACTATCAGACATGTTTTAAACATAGACTATTCGTCTCAATTAAGACAATTGTGTGATTGTCACATGAAAAAGCCAGTGTTCGTAGCTCGGAAAAACAACAACTAAACTCTACGTTGCATTCCAAAGTAGTAGACTACAGTGTGGCATGATTGGGATTTGAGAGTAAAAGAGTGATCACCTGGATGGCTATTACATGGCTGAACCAGTGTGGTGACAATGAAAACATGAGTGTGTATAACCAACGGTAATGTCTGTGAATAAATACTGCTTTTTACCTATTTTCTAAGCACCCCACATTTGAACAGCAATTATCTCTCGTATGGCTGCATCTTTCCTCTCACACAGTGTGCGCGCGCCTGTGCAGCTGTCATTGGTTGAGGCGGGTGCCCGTTCTGCGCTCTGTTCGAAGATTATGCTGCACAGGGTTGCCAGACTGTTGGTTTATCCCTAAATGTAGGGGATTTTAAAAATGTATAGGGGATTTTAAAGAAAAAATGTATGGGAGTCAATGACAGATGGGGGATTTTAAAAGGAGTTATGGGGGAAATTGTGAGAAAATTGTATGGGACTCAATTGAAGATGGGGGATTTTCAGAATATTTTTGGGGGTAATTAATTCTGGCATCTGGCAACACTGATGCTGCAGCTCCTACTAGCCATTTTGTGGAAGACAGAATGAGGAGGTGAAAGAGGCGAGACACACTGAATAGGAGAACAAACGTATCACAACCACAACGCACAAAAACGCAAGTACCCACTGCTGCCCTGTCTGCTGACACACTTGTCCAAAACCGTGGATTATTACGAGGACATTTCCTTGGAACCATGAGCTGGGGGACAGAGCTATGGGTAAGCCTGTTTTGTGTTCTTTAGGTAGCTAAATTAGCTATTTCGGCATTGAGGAGTTTACGAGATAACGGTTTCTCAATCTAGCTAGTAAATACCCTATATGGCGCGTGGAACAATTAACGTTAGCTCGCTAGCAAGTTAGCCAGTGAATACGACACAAAATGTAGGCTAATATCAGTGTAGCGTTCTTCTGTATTATGTAGCCTATCATATAGATGTCCTGGTTGGTAGCAAGCTAGCCATATTTATGTGCTGTAGCTTTCGTATAACGTTTGTGTTGTTCCCACGAAGCTCCTTGCTGATAATATAGATTGTTATGTGGCTACGTTATTTTAAAATCAATACATTTTAAATCATCTTTTTTTTTGCTGACGGTTAAGCGCTGACATGATCTTTTAATTAATATAGTTAATCAAAAGGTAACGTTACTACTGAAGGTTTTAATTCGCATGATCATTCAACATGATTCGGCGTAGGCTAACGTTACTGCACGTTGTCGCTTCTCTGAAAACGAGGATTGGATATAACGTTAACGATGATGGGTTGTACACAGCAGATTTCTGGACCTTACAAAGTAGTTATGCATGACTAACAGCCATGGCAAACTAACGTTAGCTATAACCACCCTGTACAATATGTAATATTTGAAGAAAAATCAACTTGTCTGGAACGCACCTCAGAATTGGTTGGAGGCAGTGTCTTTGATTCATGCTTAAGGTGGCTAATAGTCAAGTGCATTCTGCCAGGCAGGCGGAATGCAATACATCGAATTTTATTTGGCTAGCTGGATTACCAGCTAACGTTACCATAGTCCAAAAGGATGCCGCAGGATGCTTCATTGTGCATGGCACATATAGCTAACCGACCAGCTTGCAAGGTGTAACGCTTCAATAAAATATGAAAAAATAAGGACACAAGCTACACCGAATATTACGAATATTAGGGTACATCGCATGAAATGTGATTATTACAGAACTACACAAATAATGTGTGTAACGTTAGTAAAAATCTAAATTGAATTCTATAATTAATAATACAAATGCTTTAAATAAATTAAATGATAGAATGAGACAGACTGGATGTAAATACATTGAATAGCCTAGTTTATATATATATATATGTAAAAGATACCATTATCTAACACAACAAGTTTTTATCTTGAATTGCGATTACAACAATTGCATTATGAAGTTGATGGTGTGTATTCAGATAGTTCTGTCTTCAGATCATATTAGTCAAATTAGGTCCAGTCTGGTGTGGTGCTGTATTCGGAAGTGCAGTTCGTTTGTCCATATATTTAGGATGTCACATACAGCTGATACAGCGTGGTGCAGGTGAGCAGTTGTAGTCCTTTAATGATCAAATACCCTTGAAGAGCAGGCCTCAGTTACAGTCAATTATGACAATTCTCACGTCATCCCTACACAAAGATTCCAGGTGACCAATGGATGCTCCTGACAGGAGAGTCTTTTTAACTCCATGGAACTGTGTAATGCGTGCAACATATGGGGGAAATTTTCAATTTAAATTACATTTCAGTTTCATCTACTTGATCTTAGTGACATCTTAATGACCTGACACATGATTTCCCTCACTGTAGACAAAGCCCTTGAGAATGCAGAAAGTAGGAGAACTGCCAGATGGGATACCTGTCAGTTTGCACCATGCGGTGTGTCCTGAAGAAACACAGTTCTTTGTCATAGTATATCTATGAGAAATTATGTCAAAATTTAGGCTGGGTTGGGCATTTCAGGGCATTGTGAGGCAGTGTGTTGTTGTTTTTTACCACACCTTAATCCATCATTACTAGACATCAACATTTTCGGTCAGATTCAGGTTTGGGGCTTACTCTGTATTGGAATTGGAGCCATATCTGATTGTAAATATACAGTACATGATGCAATGTTTCAAGTTAAGGATTTTGAATGGAATGCTAGAGCAAGTCTTCACATTCTTTTACACATTTTGCTAAAACTGAGCCGCAGATTTTCTTACTCTATTTTAATGAAGATCCATGACGTCCCGCTGTTTTAAAAAAATAAATAAACCTGGAATTCTAGAAGCCCTATTTGGCAACACTGGGAGAAGATTGTTCTGGATGGATGTAAAATCCCTCTCTATTTTACCTCCTTTTTTTCAATTTCAGCAGCGTTTGCTTGCGTTTATTTTCTGGTCTGTTGTCTCTATGCACACCGCAGAGAGAGTCATCTGCTGGAGTAGAATTCCTGAGTGTTTACTCACCCGTCCCAGACACTGGTCTGCTCCGGCCATGTGTCGTAAAATGCAGCATGGGAAAAGGAAGATTACAGTATGGCTGTTGCTATTTTTATTACGCCCTAATAAGCAGAAGCAGCCAGTTAAAATTCCCTTTGTATTTTTGTCATATCTCGCTCAGATTTGAAAATTAATTTTGTAAATTCTTCAAATGATCTGTGGCGCATTGGCGTTGTGATTCAGGAGCAAGTGCAACCGAGCTTATAGAATAGGAAACAATCGCCAACTATTTACGTAAGAGGTGCTTGTGCTGTAAGTCACTGAATATGAAGTGTAAAAGATGTTAAGTGCGATGAGATGCTAGGTATGGCATGCAATATTTTATGACTCAAAATAGAATCGAATAGAATAACTTTTATTTCCCGCTAGGGAACTTCAGTTGTAGCCCCAGCAACAACAAAAAAAGACATAGACAGTGGGGCAGACCCACAACACACAAACAAACATATGAAACAAAGACATCCAACAGAATCATTACATCAATCAAACAAATTAAAGTGCAATACAGCCATGATTAAAAATAGCCCCCGCTGTCCCGAGATGTCCAGTGCCAAACAATAATACAATGCCAGCCAAACAATAATTACCGTAATGATATAGGCTAATTGGTGTCTCACACATGCATGCTTGCATGCGCACACGCACACACACACACCAAGAAAGATCTGCTGACACTATGTTGGTATCTCCTTGGATATGAGTGATGGAATAATTTAAACGAGCCATAATGTTATGTAACAAATGTGTAATGCTATCTAATGGTCCTGTACTGCAGGCTCCCAGTTTGGCCCCCTTGGGGTGTCTTTTCCGGAGCCAGAGACGTTTCGAAGAGGCGTACTGTGTCCTTCTCTTCCCACAGCTGAAGCCAATTTTAGCAGAAGGGGCATTAGGTCTGGAGATGCTTTACTTTGGGAAGTTTTTGAAAGAGAACACTTGCACTGCAGGAAAATGACAATAAATTAATTCTCTTTGGGTTAGCCTTCATAACGTGTACCACTATTTGCTATAGGTTGATGCAAACAAGATTCAGTTAGCATTGTGTAGTTTAGATAATACTATTGTTTGCAATGCATGCATTTGAGGTGTTTTTAATAAAACTGATCATGTTCACACTTATACATTGTTACAGTTTTACCTTCCATCATAAGCTATTTGAACTATTTGCACTTATGCTTATAAGAAATTGAATGAATTGAATTTATTTTGTATCAAATGAACAGTGCAACAAGATGCAATTGGCATTACTCAAGCAATGCTGCCAACTAAATAGACAACTTAACGCCTCTTATCTATTTTCTGAGGTGTTATATACATGTACAATTTACAGTTGAGTTTTGTTATTTTCATCTGGCTTATGTAAATCACTTTGGCCAAGGGGGCAAACAGCAGTGTCTGGGAAGGGATATGAACCATAGAGCTGTTTAACCATTGAGAGGAAAATGTCCCTACTACCTCTTTGCACACAATTCATTAAGCCGCAAGAGGCAAGCATCTCCCTATCCCCAGATTCACTGGCTGACTCACCCCACAGAAGCCCCCGTTTCCTCATGTTCTCTTCTGATTTTTTTCCCCAATAGATTTTTGTTCAATGGATTATTTAGTCTAAACACACATGTGCTCAGTAATCCATGAGAAATCAGTGGAAACTGCAAGGCCTCAAAACTGTGTTCACTAGATTTTAATTCCATCTCCGCATTAAGAAAATTGGCTCTTTAACACCAAAAGTAAAGGGGTTTTAAGAAGAATGTAGTCACCATTAAATTAAAGGCAGATATTAGTCTTTTATTGAAGGAACCTCATAACACACATTCCTAATATTTCAACATTAAAGTTTGCTTTTGTATAACCTTATTAATGTGGTAAAGGTATCATATAATCACTTCATATGATGTACAATGTGTAGTCACACCATGTATTAAGCTACCTAAAGTGCACATTCCTAGAAACAATGGAAACATATTTACAACTTTTTTGAAGAGGAGCTGCCACACATGTCTAGAAATAGTGGAAGGTACAGGTTACTTAAAAGGCCCAGGAAATCTTGTTCTACAGGTGCAACCTTCGACTGCAAAGTGCAAGGTTTTTCTGGAGGTTGTGCAACATGGAAAGACACTTACTCCGGTGTGAAATGAGTTATTTATTAGGTTAGGTGCACTCCTCATGTTGATTGTTGAAAAAGCTTTCTGGCAAGTATTTCGCATGGTACTAGCTTTTTCAATAGGTGTGTAGCTTTGTTAAGTGTGAATGTTTGACTGGCTTTGTTCATTGCATTTTCCTTTTGGTCACTTAAAACACAAAACACATTTATGTTTTTGCTAAATACTATGATAACCTGTCTTGAGTACTCTCAGGTTTTCAAAAGAAGTAGTATTACAATCTAAGTAGCTGCTTAAAGTTATAACTTTATTTGCTGCTAACAACAAGGCATTTGTTGTATATACAGTATGCTATGTAATGTAAATTTCAAGTATTTTGTTTAGTTTCAAACCTGACCAGTGCCTTAGTGTCTACATTTCAGGCTGACTTAATGTCATATGTAGTCATGGCAACCAAAGTCTGAACCTGAACCACAAGCTTTAATGCCGTTGCTGGCTATGTTCCGCTGCATGTTGAAGGAGACCTATGGAGACACACTGTATGACTGCAGAGAGAGTAGTCACCTTCATCTGTAGAAGCCTAACATATGTGTGCGCGGTAATCATTTTGAGTTAATTGATTTTAACAGGATTTTAACGGACTGCCTTTATGAAGTTGTGAGGTTACTGGTACGGCCTAGAGGTGTTCAATACGTTCAATATGAGATGTACATGAGCTATTTTTTTTTCTCATAAACTTATATTCTCCAGTTCCTAGTGTGTTACAGAGTTTTTTTTTGTATGTGATCAGGTAAAAAAACGAATGTAAAAGCCTTTTCCTTCCTGTCCCATTGTGCTACTTTAGATAATTATCCAAGTTTAAATGGCAGTGGAAAGGTTTGATATTTATTTACAGAAAAAGTAGAATACAGGACACATGACTTCATATTGCACTATATAGTAATGGTAGGGCAGTATTTAAAGATATCTTTGCTTTATTGCTTTATTAGAATTTTAAGATTTATACTGAAGCATTTCCTTGTTGTTTCATTTACTTACTAATTGTTAAAAAGTTGGCTTAGATTGTGTTTTGACTTTTGCGTGAGTATATAGATCTAGAATGCTGTGCTGAAATGATAAATTTCCGGCATAATACTGCAGATTTTTTTTAGCTTAGCAAAAGGAAGGATGATTTAAGAGAGTGAGGCTAGTGCATTTCCCTGCAAAGCCACTAAAATGAATTATTAGCCTTGCAACAGTGCCTAGAGCTTTTTTTAACCCTGTGTCTTAATCTATTTTGTTTTACTCAGGAAACATCTACTTTGTTCTTATAGGTCGGCATTACAGTGAACATTGAAATCTAATTTGTAGCAGAGCAAGTGAAACGGGAAGTCCCTCTTAAAAAAACAGAAGCTTTCTTAACCGGAGGTTGTGATGTAGTACCAGTGTGACTCATACCACACCAGATATGTGATCACGTTAAACAAGTAAAGAGCTTGGTCTTCAGAAGTTTTGCATTTCTGGCAAGGCATACCACTGTCAGCCGACTTCCATTAAGCCAGAAGTCCGGTGTTCAGTGAGTTCAGTGTGTGAGCCACTTAAGAACATATCCAAGGCTGCTCGGAAGGGGCCCTCATTATCTTAATGGCTGAAGTTGAATGCTTTATTTAATCCTTCTTGATGGCCATGTCACGTGTTTTAGCGAAGTCTTGGTTTGAACATCAGCACCGTAGCCGCTGAACAGATGGTGTGTAGTTTAAAGCTGTGTCCGCTGAACCTCCATTCTCACTTATAAACACTGAGCCCCCCCCCACCTCAGAAATAGATACTGAGGAAAACGTGTGTGTAGGCCATAGCTTGGCCTACACACACGTCTGTATAAAGGTGAGGTTTTTGGCTACTTTTCAGGTGTTGAATGGTTCTTCTTTTTTAAGCTCACAAACAGCTTGCTGGTAGGTAGAGAAGAAAGGTCATTTTGTGGTTAGTTGTGTATTTTCCCTCAAACATGAGGTTTATTAGCATGTTGGTGGAGTGGGCACTTTAGGCCTCTAATATCATGTGTGCAGCTTAGATAAGGTTTAGCTACAGATTCGTCGTCATATAGGCTTATAGCTGTTTTCACGTAATATTAATGCACAAAATAAAACCAGTAGATATTAACAGTGCTTTATCATGTTCTTGCTTGGATGTGAAACTTTTCAGACTGGAGGGATGTAAAATAAAAAATAAAAAAAATAAAATAAAAAAGGTTAATTAAAAAAAAATGGTTTATTGTAATAATAATTTAAATGGATGAGTACTATATTTTTGGCCACATTAAATTTCCATTTTGCTGCAACTATGCCATGTTTCAAAGCAGCAGTTTTCTGTCGCTCAAAGGATGCATGGTCTTTGTAAACACAACTCCATTCACTGGGCTCAGTGCGCACTTGGCACTCCAGGGTACAGAGAACTGCAGTCCCCTCACAGTACGTTAAGCGCTGGAGGCAGTCACAGTTCCTCTTTTCATACACCGAGCCAGAATTGAATTTCTATCGACCGGCAGATTGCTACTTTCGCCAGATACTCAGCCCAGAATATTGAACAGTCTAGACAAAAGAGAGGAGACCCCCCGCATTTAGTTCTCTTCTTTTGTGCCTCCACATTTAAAAAAGAAAATCAGTTAAAATTGCCTTTTAGTTGAAGTTTCTTTACTGCCTCTTATTTGATTCATGTTTGACATCTTCATTTTAAGTTATAATTTAAGTTCAGCTTCTGTAGCAGCTAATTCATCCCACATCCATGCACCTTCAATCCACAGACCCCCAAGTAGTTAACTGTTGTACTGGTCTACGTCTCAGCTACCAACGAGGCCTTAGGTTTTTGGCTTGGTGTGTATTTCCTGGCGTAATTTCATCAGAAGCAGAGCAGCCTCAGAAATGCCATTTGTTTTTGCGTAAGAAATTGTTAAGAAAGGACACATGCGTCTTGTGTGTTGCCTGTTCCCTACCCAGCCTGGAGCACAAATGTGTCTATTGAAGGAGGAAGTCAAATGTGGGGAACATGTGATTGTATCTATATGGGCCTGGGTTAGGAAAAGAAAAGACTATTTAATAACTTCAAAACACTTTACTATAAACAGGAAAAGCGCTACAATGGATTTGGCAGCACATCATACTTCAGACATTTCTTTTGTTAGGCTTGTTTTTTTTCCCATTTTTCTAACCTATTGAGATATCGTATGCGGGGTTTTAAACTTTTTGTCAGCCATGTTCCTTATAAGAAAAGAGTAATAGACCTTTTTAAGCACTAAATTTCCTGTCCCGTTAAATGCCATTGTAGAAACCATCATGAAACCATGAGTTTGCTTCAGAATATACGACAGCTTGCATGTGTTTATTTAATTAATAATGCCAATGCCGTGATAGTATGTGTACCCAAATCTTGCCTTTATTTAAGTAATTAACCGACGTATTTAAGCTATTAACAGACCGTTTTCCAGAGCAACGGTATTTTGCCTACTTGGTTTTGTGAAATTTTGTATTTGTTTCTTATTAAAAACTTTTGAAGTTGCACATTACCAATTGATTGTTGATCCAACAATGAAATAAAGATACAGAACAGAATGAAAAGTATACATGCCAAGTATACATACAAGTATTGACATTATGAGTGTTCAAACATCGTGACACCATAAAAATGATCAGTCAGAATGGGCTTGCCTCCTTTGCCTGGGATTTGAGACAGAGTTGACGTGTTTTACCAGATAGCACGTTTCAGTTCTGTTTTTAGCAAATTTCAGGATTGATCAGGTGAATGAGAGTGCACAATTCTCTCTTGGCTCCCGACGTGCTGTAGCTGCAGGACCACAATGGATTTGGGGAAAGTGGAGACTCTGGTGAAAGTTCAGCAGCTGAGGGTAAGTTTGGGGTAACGGGTGCCTCACTGCTACTGCTTCGGCTCCGACCTGCTTGGACATTAATACAGCGTAGCTGTCCAGAAACCTTCAGCCAGAGCTGCTGATGTTGTGAGGATGAGCAATCAGTAGAGGCTGGGCTTGACATTAAGGCTTGTCCTAGCTAGTGTCCGGGACAAGTATATTTTTTGGTCGGACAAGTACAATTTTCCACCCACTTGTCTGAAGGGACAGACGAGAGATACAAATGTTCAATTAAAAATTATCTGAATAGAAGTAGAAATTGCATCACACTCATTTCACCTGCCATCCTGGTTACATAATAACCAGGTAATCTTGCTAATAGGAATTTAAAAAATGCAACAGCAAATCTATGCAACATCACAAATGGGGGGTTTTGAACAAGTTTACGAGTCTTTCGGACAAGTGAAAAGTCCCACTTGTACAATTGACAAGGGCTCAAAAAGTTTAATGTCAAGCGCTGAGAGCGTCATGATTGGAGCTTTAAGAAGTCAGTCATGTATTTTAATGGAAGGAGGATAAGTATGCGATGCTCGTCACTGGAGCCATACAGGAGTACAGTATGTAACATAAACCGGAATGTTCTTCTTGTCTCAGAATATTTACACTGAAAAAAATTCTGTCTTAACAAGTGTTTTAGTCTTGTAATGAGACTTAAAATCTTATGTTTTTTCTCAAAAGTGGAAGATATTAGCTTGTTTTAACTTTGTGCTTGAAATTATCTTACCCCACTGGCAGATAGTTTGTCTTATTTAGCAAAAACGTAATAGAAATAAGATTCTAAAGTCGAACTATAAGATTAAAATGCTTGTTAAGATCTGATTTTTGCAGTGTATAGGCCTATGCGACATAGCTAATGATAACTATAGTACATTTGAAACTAACGTTCTTACGAAATCTGGAATATGGATTGTGAGTGTTGGCAATATAGTTTTGGCAATGTTGTGTCACTTTCCCATGGCTCATAGTTTTAAGTGGTATGTGGAATTTTATGTTACACATTACCTGGCAGCCTCTTCTTACTTTATTACACGTAGACTATAAATCATGAGAGTACGTTGAGTCACAGTTATTAGTTCCCATTTAGTTTTTTGTGAATTTTTGACTTACTTGCCATTCATAGCTGAAAGTATATCTTTCTGTGACCTACTTGTTGACAGACAGTGTAAGGAATGTCCAAATTGAGTTAGTATTTTAATTGGAACCACATGCCTGCCACCCCAATAATGACATTGAGGAGAGAAACGCGGTGAGTCCAGACAACTTTGGTAACTTACGTTGGGACTTGCACGCTGTCCCATAAGCGATCTTTAAGTGTCCAGTGTTATCCACAAACCACCGACACATATGCCAAATTTAAACCGCTTGCTTTGGTCAGGGATCGGATGTTTTCCATTTTCCGCATTCGCTTTCCCATTCATATTCATGCTTCACGAAAGGACTGATATTCTGTGAGCTATATATGGCCCTGTTTATATTATTCTTGTATCCTGATCAAATGAGCCACAGGATTCCTTTTTATAGAAATATCCCCGCTGTTTTCTCTGTTTTGTGCGCTCGTTATCGAGGCATTTCCAGGGCTGCAACCCGAGCCTGCTTGCTTCCTGCTGTAGTAGGGGGTCAGGGACGCTAGCAGGATGTGCCTCGGGGGGCACTGTGTAAGGACCTTTCACCCACCTGCAGGGCGCCCCTGTTATTAATGCTAGTCTGGCAGGACTGGATCGCGATGAGTGAGTTTGCCTCTGATCTAGGCTGTCATTGGCCATCACTCATTACTATGCCCGCAGTTCCAAGTGGAGAAGACGAAGGTGGGAATTCTCCCCTAACATCTCATAAAGGGGGATGGTGGGAATTCTTTCTCGACGGCAAAGTGTGTCGCCCACAGTCTCCGTTGCTCACCATAGACAGGGAGAGTGAGGAGATTCTGTCTCCAAGGTTCGGTAAAAAGTAAGATGGGGAGGGATTTTCACCCAATGTAAAAAACTAACTATTTTCCTATTTTAGTGGCCATTCGGGAGTCAGTAGTCAGACTTTACATAATCACAGGTAATTTCCCAGTTGGGTATTTTCTGTACTCTTTGTATGTTATAGCAATGTTCTATGAGGCTTAGTCTCATTCTCACATCATGATTCTCTTAAAGTTGGACAGATTCAGTTTCACAGGTTGAAAGGAAACATTCACTGAGGAAGAGCTGTCCTACCTGACTGAAAGATTCAACGCGGAACTGGATCGGCCACGACCGGTGGAAGTGAAAGCTGGCCTTGACCAAAAATAGCAGTACCAGCATGTGTATAAGAAGCTATGTTTCCATCTAAATGTCATTCGAATTTTAAGCGAACTTTTGGAAAGTTCGCAAAAAGAAAATGCGAATTAGGTGCGTTTCCACCAACTGAGTTGGAGCGAAGAAGTAGAGGTTGCATATCGTAAACAAAACCAGTTGCCTTGGTAACATACCCACGTGGAGAACATAACGCTTGGCAATAAAATGGAAAGAGGTCTGCAGGAATTAGTTTCAGCTGGGCAAGTTGTAATTGTCCTTTCAATTCAACTAATATTGGCCGTGTTTAATGCTATCCGAAGACGAAGACAGAGAGATGCATTGATTTTGATGCAAGCAGCGGCAGAAAGGGTGATACGACATCTCTGTGATATTCTTTTCATGGATGAGAGTGAGGAATAGTTTGGTCTCCTCATCGGTCCACACGAACCTGTTGTTGTTGCTACCAGCCATGTTGTGTTGTCGTGCCCGAATTGATATCCGGAAAGACGCCGACAGCGGAAACGGCTGATCAGTCACGTGAGTTCAATGTTCGCTACGTCAGAACTTATTCGGCAAATGTGTTTCCATCTACCGTTTTGCGCATTAACTCTTTTTCGCAAAAGACAAAAACCACCTCAAGCGAGCGTATAAACTTTTTTGCGAATTTATGAGGGATCTCTGTCCGAAAACAGAGATGGGAATATTGGAGATCCAAATGCACGTAGTTGACCAGTCTTAAAGTGTTCGTAAGAACACCACTAATACGGGCAATAATCCGTAGTGGAGAAACAACTAGAAATGAAAGACTAAACCTCGCAATGTAACCGAGGAGCTCGCTAAACGAGCAAAACAAAGGAATAAGCACTAACGCTTATCTAACTCCGTTTGTTGGAGCGAACAAAGAAAACCAAAACTATAAGACCCCTATAACTGGAGTCAGCGCAGTTAGAGCGCTCGTCGGTAGAAACGGTAACTAAAAGAAAATAAGCAGACACGCTTATCTTACTCCCGTTATAGGAGTGAAAACTAAAAGGAAAACCGAGAACTCAACAACCCAAACCTTTCCTGGGGAAGAGCACTCGTAAGTAGAGTAAATAACGAAAGAAACAAAAGAACCTTCCTTTCTTTCTAACACCCTATTTTCTAAACCCTTTTCGTTTTTTAAACTATCTTACTTTCTATTTCTCTATACCTTGTTACCGGCTCGAATGTTAAGTGGAAACAACATGGAAGCAATGAGAGCATCCAGAAGCGGGGTATAAATAGTGAGCGGAATTACCTGCCAGGTGAACTCACTAATGGCCAGGTGAACTCACTAATGACAAGGTGAAAACAAAACCTGTGACGGAACACAGGGAAATCCGATAGATTACCGGTAAACGATAACGACGAATAAAACGACGTAGAGATAAGGGAAGAAAAGTCAGATCCATGACAGAATTAGAGTAAGTTTTTTCGAATTTTGCCGTTTCCATCAACCTTTTCTGATGCGATACTTGAAAATGCGCATAAAATTAGGTTGATGGAAACATAGCTAGAGTCACCACATCCAAGTATGAGAAGCCCCGACATTTGTCAGTGTGAAGTCCGCCTAAACTTGTGTCAACGCGCTTGCCGCTGGGAGCGCCTCGGCAGTAACTTAGTGATCATGGCTCTCGTAAATTCTGGAGACACCTGTGTCCTCTGTTAATGAACACATGGTGATGGGCACCCCAGAGCTGCTTCCTTGGGGCCTCACATCCACCATAGATCCTACCTGTACTTTGATCACTGCTGTGTAAAAACTGCTGTTCTTTTGGTTCTGCTCCGTGAGTTAGCACAAAAGAGGTTTGTCCGCCTGCTTTGCTAAAATCACGAGTCAGTGAAAGTATCACCATTATTTTAAAAGAAGTAATTTTCTTCTTTTCAAGCTTAGTAGGACATAGTCTGACTGAGATAGAGTTTTGATGCAGGAAGAAGGTACTGTATCTGGAGCTTGCCTACTTGTTTGTAGCTGAATTCAGTCACAAAAATGAATATTCTGAAGTCTCTAATTGGTATTTATCCATATTCTGAAGTCTTTACTCCTTACATTCCAAAGCCATATTTTATCACATTATTCAGTCAGGAAGAATAAAATGTTACAGTTATAGTAATGGGCTGTCTGCTTATATTAGTTTTTTGTTTCTTTTCAGACAGGCAAAAATCTTTGACCAGGGAGATGGTTTTATTGTTTATCAGTTAACAGAACATTGATAGCGAGAACACTGTGTGACCAAAAAAAAGAAACATGGGGAAAATTCTAAATCAAATTGAATGCCTTTAAAACAAAGTCCAAACTTAATAATGTAATAATGAATTAATAATGTATTTAGAGTTTGTATTTTCATATGGCTGTACTGCAGTGTTGTAGGTCTCGAGGCCTCTGCCTCGGAAAGCAAGGACTTGGACTCCACCCTTCCGAGGTCGACTCGAGGCCGCCAAATTTGACTCATATTTTTCCCAACATTTCCCTTGTTTTCTGTTTCAATTACTTTAGATTTTTGCCCTATTTTTGAAACTTACTTGAAAATGTATTGTATCATGTCTGTAGGAACTAGGGTGGGAATCCTCGGAATAATTCGCCTTCGAGTTTATCAATTCTCTTATCGATTCCGGCATGTATTCCCGACAGCTGCGCGTAGCAAAACAGCGTCACGTAATGCGCGCTCTCGTTTTTCATTCGGTCAGCGCATGCTGGCAGGCAGAGTTTGGCGCTCCGTCTAAAAATATTAAATGTAAACGTAATTTTTTGAAAACTAATTTAAGCTACTATCATTTAAAAATGACTTCCCTCAGGAGCATATAACTAACTACAAATGTAAACCTACAGTGTTTTGATTGGTGGTAGACTAATCTGACAACGATTTCCTGCTTGGTCACGCACAGATGAGATTTGGAAAGCAAATAACTAACCTAAATTAGCTAAATGATAATCTTCCATTTTTGTCATCTTCAGCTAATAAGAGGAGCCAACTTGCCTCCAAAAAATGGTCAGGTAACGTTAAAGATCTCGTCTTTCTTCCAAGTTCCATGTAAATGTATAGGCTAAATAAGATAGGGGAGAATGGTGACAGTTGAAACTGTTCTGATAATACAGAAACGTTACAGCGCAGCTTTATGAAACACGCCTATAGGAGCGTAACTAACTCATAAGTAAAGTTTGCGATCTGCGATTAGAGAATTAAACTCCTAAATATCCCAACCACAGAGCAGCGGTTAAACAACAATATTTTAGCCATCTTTTTTGACATAACGTTAAACTGATCATTTATCCTCTTCTCGCGTCCTGGCTTTTTCATTATTTTCCGGTGTCTCTTATTTTCTTTGATGTCTGATATTTTTAAGCACTCCTATTGATCAATTGGTATCTCAATTTACAGAATTATACAATTCTGACTGTTTTATTGGATGCTCTGCCACATGGGCAGGCATAAATATAGCAGATAAATATTTTCCATGATATGACTAAGAAATATGAATGAAAAACGAATGCTTTATACTTTATAAATATTATGTCATTGAATCCATTTTAGATTACCTTTTAATAGCCTGGGAACAAATTATATTTAAGGAATCGATAAAGAATCGGATTGATAAGCAGAATCGATAATGGCATCGGTATCAATAAAATCTAACGATTCCCATCTCTAGTAGGAACAGATCGCGAGCGTGTACCACTGCGTGCATATCGCTATACACACGCTATGATATGTGTTTACGCCGTCGACCGATATAAATTATGTACGTGCAGCAACGTTGGACAGTGCATGCGTACACACAACACAGACCCAGACTACTAGACACATGCATACACATCACAGCAGCAGCGCGCTATACGCATACCATGTATACACAGCCGCCCAAAGATGCCCTTTCACATATGTTGTCGTTGTTTTAGTTTTATTGTTGTTCAGTCAGAGTGACTATTTTCGCCAGTCAGTGTGGATAAAAGACTAAATGTTGTCTAGTTGTCCGGTCAGGTCTCGAATAAGGGATTTCCGTGTCGCTGAAAGGCAGCAGGGATTTCCGTGCATGTCGCTAGTCATAGCAAGCTAGTGCGCTACGCGCTATTATATACACCCGCGCCGCCGTATCGTAACACGTAAACAAAAACGTGCGCATACTGCGCATGCATCCGGGTACTTGTGTACATACTGTCAAAGATCTTTGGTACTGTGTACCTTATCGTTGAGCTTTCCACGCCACGCCACGTGAAACATCAACCAAGTTTTAAGTTCTCGAATAATATGTTTTGGTTACTATGAGCACGAGGAGTATGAAGAGAACCATCCAGTGGATTATAGTGCATGCATTGTGGAGCACCGACTTACACGGGTTTTCGAGTGACGTGACTTCCAAGATATTCAACGTAGACTGTATGATGTTGGTATACTGCCACGAAACAAGTACAGTGCTACATTATATGTGTTCACCTGTTCATATACAAACAGTATACATACATGTATGTATAAATTGCACTCAACTCAGCTTACATTATTTTGGCACAAATACTAATTTTCCCTGTCTGGAATTTATATACATACATGTATCTAGGACTTTAAAAAAGCATTAAATGCAATTTAAGTTGGGAAATATACATGGTAGTATTTTTAGCGCTGGACTCGGACTCGGACTCGGATGGTGTGGACTCGGACTCGGAAGTTGTGGACTTCGACTACAACGCTGCTGTATTGGAGCTATTCTCAATCACATAAACACCAAGAAGAATCAAGTCATGAGCCCGAAGACAGCATTATCTTGACAAAATGTTCATGTTGCCCAATTCAAATGACACCAAATGTAGCTAACTACCTAAGCGTTTCTCATTAATGTGTTTCAGGTGTTTTCTGTGACTTTACAGACACCTTTTGGAAATGTATTGACTCTGAGTCTATTTACGCTTAGGCTAATTGATGAGGTGAGACTTTAGCTTGAGCTGTGCTAAAACTGGACTTGTATTGATCACCAACTGCAGGGATGGTTTTTATATAATGTTTAAAGCTCCTTTTTCAAGAGAGTAAGAATACATTTCTCGCAGTCACTCATGAATCATTATTAAGCAGAAGCTCCCAGCGAGAAATGCTTATTTTTTGCAGAAGCGCCTGGCCCTCATGCCTCTTCTGCTCTCTTTCTGGTGTTGCCTAGCAACCCTATGAGGTGTAGAATGAATATGTTTAGAAATGCTGCTAAGATGCATAAAAAAGCAAAGGTGCTGTCTTCATACAAATGGAAGCAACCATTACTCTCCACAATAACTGACAATGATTTAAAATGGACGTTGTGCAGGACTTCATGCGAAGGAATAGATTTTTGAATAAGCAGTGTAAACGGTGCGTCAAAACCATTCACCTCCACCCCAGACGTCAGAGATGTTTTTTTGTGGCGAGATGCCGAGGTGGAGTGAGAGGAACTCTCAGTGTCTGGGTTCGCTGCATGAGCCAGATACAGTCGCAGGCTGACAGGTGGCCTGACGTGTGTCACTGCCAGGAAGACAGCGACTGTTGCTCCTTCCTGTTCTGACAGGAGGAAACGTGCCATTTTCAGACATTTCGGGCAGATTTGTATACTCCAGCTAAACGCTGATAGCAGTTTAGTACTACTGCATAACATGTTCTGCTGTTTCTGATCACTCAGACAGTACTCAGAGAAAATTATGTACCTATTTTTCCTCAGTAGGCACTAGTGATTATTGAAAACTTTTGTATTTTGATCATGCTACCAAATGAACAACCTTGTGTTTATTGATCTATGCCTCTGCCAAGTCGAACATCATCCCTACCGTTTACTGTAATGAATTGCCAGTTGTGTGAGCTGATTGTTGGGAATTGAAGACGTCCGTCACAGCTCATCAACCTTGGTTTGTCATTAGTCTTCCCTGAAGGACTGTGGCTTGTGCCTGTACTTTGCCTTCTATGTCTGCCTGTTGCAGCTGAAGTCAAAAACCAGCTGGTACCTACAGAGCGACTGTGGTGTTGAAACATTCAGTCAAATTCTCCTCCTAAACTACAGCCAGTCCCAGCACTACTAACTGCACTGTACAAAAGTGAAAATGTGTGGCTCAGAACTTATTGAGTAATTGTGCTCTTCTTCTAAGGTTCCCTTTTTTGGTCAGATAACATTTGTGCCTCACCTGAAGAACACAAGGAAATAACTGCTTTTACTTCCATAAAATGGCTGTTTTGCCATTTCACGCCGTTTCATCTGAGATTTCAGTGTTATTTCCTCTTTCGCTTACACCTTAGTTTCAGAGCACTTTTCAGCTCGATGCTTGTCCCTTTTCCTCGCTGAATACACTGAGTGGCTTTGCTCAACTGTAAAATCATTTAGGCTACTTTTTGGACATAGGGTTTTAAAAGTAATTTGGCAGAAAGTAGGATATTTGGTGGTTATACATAAGCAATTTTGCTGAGGGAGGACATTTTATAGAGTTTTGAATGATGGATTAGGCAGGTTAAAGACAAGAAACAATGTAAGAAAAAATAGTCAAGCAATATTATCACAGAAGACGACATGCAAGAGTTCAAAAACATACAAGCTCTTAACACTGACTAAAGAGATGATGTCCTTTCTAAATGTAACCATATTCGATCATACTGTTCATTTGTTTAGTAGGCCTAAAAATTTCAGTTTTGCAGAAAGCTTTGATTCACATTAAGGAAAACAGCTGTAGGGAGAGCAGTCTATTATACTTAGCTGGGGCGGAAACAGGCATGAAACAGGAAGTCATTGCGTTGTCCTGATAGTTCTGCCCGTGCGCAGAGAGACAGCGATGGGTGGACATGCACTGGAGGAAAGGGTGGCAACAAGAATCGTCCGTGTCATTGCACATCAGTTTCCCTTCTCTGCGATAAAAGAAAGAACAACAGCAGAATCAGAGGCGAAGTTCAGTACTGGATCTCAGAGTGCAGATACAGAGTGCACGGGTCATTATTGGGATTTTCCCCTCTCTTTGACGTCTGCGCTTTACTGAAATCGTTACCAGATGCCCTCACGAGAAACGTACGCATCAAGACTTTGAAGCTCATCAATTTGGAATGCGTTATACTGCAGCTGGTCTTACAACAACTATTATTATAGTTGCTGAGTAAGATGACTGATCATGCTACCCTATAGACTCCTTGCAGTAACATCCCCGTCCCGTAACTCAACGAGACAATATATTGGAAATGTAGTGTCCTTGGGATGACCTCGTGACTTTGAGAAGAGCTTTGCAGCCGTGATGCCTGGTGGAAGGAGCGCCCAGGGAGACACGATTTCCTGTGCCATGCAAACAGAGACGTGAAGGCCCTGATAAAGACAGCAATGGTGCTTCCCCTCCACTGAGTGACGATGGTGTCTGTTACCGAAAAATACATTTCCTTGTCACAGATCCATTTCAACAGAGAAGCAGGCAGATCACGGTCATTGTGCGTCTGAGTAACACAATACGCTACTCCTAGTGTTTGCGACAGTTGCACATAACAGGGCACATCTTTATTGATTGTGATTCAGATAAACACCATTTACTGTATTTTATTGATCGGTTTGAAAAAAGATGTAATAAATATGTGATGGCTGGCGTAGAGATATCTGTCACGCAGCAGTACACTGCAACCATCCCCTGCAGCTCCTCCTCGCCTCACGTGGGCTCTCCTCAACCATATGTCCACCAAGAAGGTTTTCCAGAAGCACAGCCAGTGGGCCAGCAGGGGCATTTCACGAGCGCAAAGTGCTGTGTGTTTGCATATGTGTCTCGTGTTTCTTTTTATCACCTGTCCTCAAACTTTGTTCTTTGGCTGCTCCAGGAGGTTTGTGTTCATTGATCTTCTGATCTACTGATTGGTATGAATTTGAATCGTATCAAAAAGTTGACAGGAATCAAGGTAGGCAGTGTAGCAATATTGGTAAGGAACTGGGCTGTTGTTGTTCTACAACCCAAATGTTGCTGATTCGATTCCCAGGTAGGGCATTGCCTTTGTTCTCTTGAGCAAGGTCATTAAAGGGGATTCCACCCAAAAAAAAAGTAAAAGTATTAGCTGAAAGTAGCTCTTCTCCTGATTAAAATGAGCTCTCAGCCAACTTTCTACCTGTAGCGAGAGCAGAGAGAGATATAGCCCCAAACTACTGCACATGTACCAGGTACTTAGAATGAACAGCCACAAAGCTTACAGTTAAGACAACAGGTTGCCACGCCCACTGAATGACATTACAGAAGCGGAGGCCAAGGGCCTGGACATTTTACTGCTAGTGTAGTGCCTGTCTGTCTGCAGCGTTTAGAGATGCAGAGATTAGAGAGGCCACGTAACTCGCTGGCAAGTTAGACACTAATGTAACAGTTATACTGAGAAAATGTCACCATCATTAGCTCAGTCTCTAAAAAAACAGGAAATACGGCCCTTCATTTATCTACGTTTGGTATATCGTGAAAACATTAGCCAGCCTAGCCAGAAGTCTGTAACACTTAGCTAGGCTACGCACCCCAGTTCCATGTCGAAAAATCAACCCCGACCTCCCGTTTTTCAGAATTAAATGCTTTTGTATCGACCAACATGCCGATACAGAATATTAAACATATACAATTAAAAGTTAAAACGTCATTGTTGTAGACTAATTCAAATTTAAAACTTAACCTAGTGAAATCATGACTTTTTTTCATGATGCTCTCTCTGCTCTATTTCTGGTGGACCTTTTCCGCATTAACCATAGACCTTGTTATTGAATTGCCACATTTGATTCACAGGATATGATAGATTGATAGATATGTCCCTGCAGGTGGATCTCCATTGCTTCCATTGCGGGAATTTGAGGTCTGGGAGATTTACGCTTGTCCTTGTGTTGATAGGAAAAAACAGCGTGCTATCAGATTTAATGGCGAGGGTGTGCTTGCTTCAGAGTGGTCGAAAAATAGTGCAGGACCCTAGAATAGCATGGCATGTCTGAGGACACATAGAGCCAGATTACAGATGGGCGTGACACCCCTCTAGCCCGGGACCCATGTGTCGTAAATGGAGAAGACCTGCTTCCATTTCCCCAACACTCCGAAAATAGTCTATTTATAAACTCCGAGGTATCTTATCTCTGACAGCTTAGACCAGGGGTGGGCAATTCCAGGCCTCGCGGGCCGGTGTGTATGCATGTTTTTACTGCCACCAGTTACCACCCACCAATCATCATATTATTACATACACACACATTCACCATTCACACACAAAATTACAAAACGATAAAAACGACACAATACACACATACCGCACACACACATTCACATCATGCATATCGCGGATCATCATATAAATATTATAGATCATAATCATTGTTTAAAACAATATATTAATTTAATAAATTGTTTAAATGTAACAAACAAAACCTGCATACACCCCCCCCGCCCCGCCCCGGCTTAGACGCACGCGTGTATGCACAACAGTCGTGTCTGATATTTTTCAGACAATGTGCTTGAATGTAACATGACTTTTGTAAAAAGAGGTTTTAGGAACCAAGTTTTATACTGCCTGTTTTCCAGTGTTTTAGCGTAACTTTATAAATAAATGTACTTTATATGATGTGAGAGCGGCACGGACAACGCTTTTAGTCTGGATGGTTCATTAAAGGTGACTGCCCCAGACACAAATTAAAGTTATAAGCAGTGGATCTACAAATTGATCATTAGCGTAGCTGCACACATCATCTCTGCTAGACTTATTTCTTTCCTGTTATGCCAGTACTGAGGAATCATGATGGATCAAGTACAACATCATTCAGTAACCAGAGAACTGGCCCTACGTGGTGGTGGGACTGCTGTTTTACATTTGGCAAGAAACAATGTGCGTTACTCTTGAAATGATGTGAAAGATTAGGTAGTATCAAACAGAACTCATCATCTAGACATCTTGTAGCCTGTAATTGGTTGTTTTTTGAAATGGGAAGTTTCTGTTTATTTTTATTGAAAAAAGGTGTTGTGTAAGAAATAAGAATGCAAAAATCTTTATTCTTGAAAAAAACCTTTAAAAAAAACCTCAAATCCCATTGATGAGTCCACTCAGAGTTGCACAAAGAACAATGGCTTATGGCAGAGCAGGTCCAGTATTGCACCAAGACTGTTGCAGGTTATCCTTGTAGACTTAATCAGATTAATAACCCAAACAAAGTTTTTCTTGAGTAATTTAATCCCATTCCTATGAACAGCGTTGGTGTACTTACTCTTTACACATTGTGTACGGTGTTGTGCGTACTTCTACATGCATTTTGGTCTCTTAAAGAACTCTGTTTGGGAATTGTTACTTTTTATTTGTTGTTGTTTCTGCTTGCTCATGTTCAAGGTTGTAGTGGCACTTTTGAAATGTTTTCTTCCATTTGATGGACACAGCTCCACAGCTTTTTTGTGGGGACATTTTTCAATATTCACTCAGTTTGTCTTCTCAAGCATATCATCATTTTTTATCGTTCGCCATCTGTTCTGCTGCTGCGAAGGACGCAAACATGTTGAGGAAGGACCTTTTTCGCTTTTTAGATAGTGTGTGTGTGGGTAAACCCAGTTCAGGTGAGGTGTCTTCTCAGATATCCCCATTCGAGGAGTACCTCCAGATGAAGATGAAGATGGCGAGCACTGTGAGTTACTGGATTTCGACGTCAGCGTGAGCAAAAAAATTTGTGGATGTAGTGTATGGAAACCTCTCTTGTGTTTATGTTTTTTCTACTTACATTTCTCCAAATTAATTCATGGACTAATCGCATCCATAGAAATGAGATCATTCAGTATCAATTTACATCAAATGGCTAACAAGCCCATGTACTGTGTTTCTTGACTGTGTGTAACAGCACTGATTTCCTCACACTGTGTTCCAGTAGAGAGGTGGACAGGTCTGCCTGTGGAGAGCTTCACAGCCCCTTTCACCCTTTCTGGTTCTGATCTTTAGTGTTAGGGAGAAGGAGCGTTTTTTTCACTGTGAGAACGAGGAACGTCACTGCATTCCTCACAATGTTCCTTCAAACATGACGCTGCAATTGCAGGGCTTTCTTTTGGTACAGGACAATCACCGATAGTATGCCTGTGCCTAGTTTTTAGTCATTAGTTTTTCTAACGTACGGGAAAAGCTCAGTCATACAGGATGGAAAAAAAGGTTCACTTTCTTTTCAAGTAATAATGCTTCCCTGCAGCTCGGGATTTTTTCCAGAGTGATGCGGGTGCTTCTTTTAACCCTGTCTTATGTTGTTCCCGAACTGGTCTGAGTAAGAGCTGAGTAAGTGAGCTCATAAATCGAAGAGCCTTTGACTGCCAAAGGGAAGCTGTTTATAATCTTTTTTTTTTTGTGGAAACATTTAGAGTCACATAATTACTCTTGTGTGTGAAGTCATTGTTTTGAGGGCACTTGAGTGCGGGGACGCTTTGCGTATCACAAAGGCAAACGTTTGCGGTGAAAATGTGGCCGTCTGGAGCTCTTTGTCCCAGCATTCCTTTCGAGGAGACCTCCTTCTCCAGACCAGGGGTTAAAGATCTCTCTGAAGTCACATTGTTCTAGCCTGCTAGCAGACAAAGACACTGTGTGTTGGATAGAGGGTCAGCATTTCTCGCAAACATTTTTCTTTATAGCAGAACGCCTACAATGGAGCATGTTTAATAGGCCTTGACACTCACAGAAAACCCCATAGGCTTTGCACAACGCGGTCCCAACACAGTGAGTTTTTGTGCAGTTGTATACAGAGGGAAAGACGGAGAAGATCTTGAGATTTAAAGTTATTGTATAGGCAATGGTCTGCCATTTTCAAAAAGCTGAAGGGATTTTTCTAGTTTTCCCAAATCGGGAAGTGGTTTGGGCAATTTTAGTACAGGCATGAGCCTAGTTTGCAGCAACATAAATTACATAAAGCCCTTTACAATGGCTTTTTGCAAATGCTGGTCTTAATGACTGTGTCACAAGTTTTCATTTAGCCGTCGGCACAAAGCGGGCCCACTAATGAGGCCCTCTGCTACAGCACCAGTGTCCTTTCTAGCCTCTCTTAACAAACAGTATCACAGCATATTGAACGCACTCTGTGATTTATTGTGTTAATATCTATTAGTATATTACAGTTAAACAGACACCCACATCATATTCTTTAACCTTCTCAAAACGGAACATGTTGACAAAAGGGTTCAGACAGCTGTTGGCTTGTTGCTGTGGTTTAACCTCGTGTTACTTCCTTTCTTCCCCACAAATTCATCCCGTCATCCACGGAAACCCTCCGCCTAAGGATGTCCCTGTTTCGCATCTGCATTAAGGGCATCCGTCTGGAAGCCCACTGTTTGCGTTGTCACCCTAGGACACATGCAGTTTGCAGACATTTCTACCACTAGCCAGTTCAGTGTTCCCCTAGGTTTGGTGGTCATCTGTGGCAGCATGACATGTTGAATATAGCTTACAGACTCCCCAACCAGCTGTGGTAGTGTTAGCCCATGATGGTGTAATGTAATGTCATTTGTGACGTGTTTTTAAAGAAAAAGTGACTTTTCCTTGCCTTGTCGATGTCACGGATATCTGCGGTCGTTCGTCTGTGATGACTGCCACGCCTCTTGTAAATAAGTCCCGTTATTTACAGACTTTTAGTTTTGTGGTGGACGTGCTGATAAGGTGGTCTATGTAGGGAAAACACTAGGGACTATCTAGGGGCTATCGGCCTGGGAAATAAATCTCTGAACCGTAGCCAGGCGTTTAACCATGCAGTCAAGACGGTCCTGTGTTTTTCCACTGTCTTTCAAAAAAAGAAGACTCTTAGCCGCTTGACCCAAGACATAACTGAATGCATAAACCTTGCTGTAAGGACAACATCATCAACATTAATTCAATGTCATGATTCACTTTAAACATGTGGACACACATCACCTAGAAAATAAACAGAGGGTATGTCATTTCTGCTTCAAGACTGAAATAACATACTGAGCCTGAACCTTGCCCTTGAAAGTGGCAGTATTTGTGTCATTTGTCTGTACTTGCAACAAGGTTCATGTGTATCTTGGAATAAATACTGTATCCACATAGAAATTGTATTGTCTAACTATTTGGCCTGAAAATGAGTTGCAGCAGTCTTTGGACATGCCTGGAGCGTACATGTTGCATATATACCTGAATGTGGATGGGTTGACTGGCATTCCAACGTTCCTCCCCAGTCCACAGAACTCACGCAAACCAAATTATCTTGTAATCCTGCAATCAATTTGGACAGGACAGTGTAATACATCCCAATCAGGAAGAAGGAGGGGGTAGGAAACCTGACAGGATTTTTGTTTTTGATAAAATGGGAGTGAATTTTTCTTTCCTATGACCTTTTGCTTCCTGGTGTGCAGAAATCTGGACTGGGATTTATTTGCAGCCCATTTTCTTCCAAAGTCTGAGTTGATTAATGATGTTGCCATGGTGATCAGCGATTTCCAGAATCATGAAAGGATATGAAATGGGAGTGCAGTGTTGTACAAGCCCCCCCCTCTCTCTCTCTCTCACACCCACACATACGCTTCATGTGGCCTCATTGGACAACTGTTACTTATTCAATTAAATTGCCAATGTATTAGTAAAATCCCTAATAACAGACATTGTATAGCCTGTTCATTTTATGCATGATTGAGATACTTCCCATTTGCTGTACTGTTAATTGGAAAAGTGCTGTATTTGCATTAAACCTTTCCTGTGTTTTTAAGGCAGGAAGTTATTAACATTTGTGCTCTGGCGAATCGGATGATATATGCAACAACAAGTGCAATATTGTTTGCACTGCCCCAGATAATTTTGGCTGGCTTGAAAGGGGTCAGCGGTCAGCGGTCAGCGGTCAGAACTGCCTAAGAATGGGCCTCCCATTAGCAGGAAGCATAAATGTCCCTGCAAAATAAAAACAGCATGAGGTGTCAAGTCCACACTGCACACTGTTCAGAGGCTTTAAAAGAATCCAAAAATAAACATTTGCTTGCTTTTCTTCGCAGTCGGGTACGTCCGTGATCGGGGGTGGAGCGTGGCGTTTGACCTGCCATTTCACACCTGTAGGCTTGTCCATCTTCATAGGTTTTGCCCTGCTAATGAATTAGAGTAAATAGGCTGGTTGTTTGGGTTTGTTAATGGCATGGTGTATTTGAGTAGAGTCCACCGAAAATGCAGTTGACTCTTTCAAATCCAAATTACCTGCTATTTTACCTCAGATTTGAAAGAATATTTACACCCTTATCCAATGGAATTATCTATTATATTTAACCTTTGTTGATTTAGGTATGTTGCAGTCAGTCAACTAATCTTGGCCTTTTGGTCTCAGTGTTGAGATTGAGACCAGTGAAGTTTGGTTAATGGCATGATGTCTCTCTCTCTCTCTCTCTCTCTCTCTCTCTCTCTCTCTCTCTCTCTCTCTCTCTCTCTCTCTCTCTCTCTCTCTCTCTCTCTGTCTCTCTCTCTCCCTCTCCCTTTCATTGGATGGGTATGTGGGCAGGGGAGGTATCAGTGTCCAGTAGGGTTGCAAAATTCCGGGAATTTTCAAAGTTGGAAACTTTCCATGGGAATAAACGGGAATTTATGGGAATTAACGGGAATTTATGGGAATAAACGGGAATAAACTGGGAATTTTCAAAACTGAAGGTTGGCTCTTCATTGGGAACTTAAATATAGTTGGGGAAAATATATTTTAGTATAATCTTGACTAAAACAAACAGATCCCATCCAAGTACACTTGAATATCCATGTCATTCCTCAATCACATGCACACAGCACACTGCTTACTGCATGGCTACTGAGACCACACCCCCTACAGGCACTGTGCATGCCTCCATCACATGTACAGATGATTTCCAGAAGACTGGACCACACTTTTGAGCCCAAAGCACAAGACTATTGAAGGCACACATTTGCGCCTGTGGACTACACAAAGTTAAGTAAGTTTTGATGATATTATGGGGAAATATATTTATTAAATGTTTAAATTGCAAATATCACATACAAATGTATTCATCTAGTAGATAGCTAGCTGATAAGTTAAATGCTAAATAAGCTATAGCTAGCATATGGCTTATATATGCTAGCCATAGCTAGCATAAATAAGCCATAGCTAGCCATAGCTAGCATAAATGTATTCATCTAGTATATAGCTAGCTGATAAGTTAAATGCTAAATGAGTCATAGGTAGCTAGCATAGCTGATAAGGTAAATGCTAAATAAGCCATAGCTAGCATAAGAGTGCATCTATGAGGCACTCTTATAAAAATGCTAGCTACCTCAAATGTGATGCTGTTTCTCTCTGCCTCCTGAAAGATGTTTTAAAGATCATTCCAGTTGTTTAGCTAGCCTTACTATTTATATATCTGTTCATGCCATTGCATTAGTATTCTTACAAGCTCTTGTCTTACTTTACAGAAAAATGCCACGTGCGCTATCCAATGTGTGGAGACATTTCACACCAGCTAATGTTCAAGGGAAGTCTGTATATATGTGTAAATATTGTGATAAGACATATGTGAAGAATGCCACAAAAATGCAGCAGCATATTGCAAAGTGCCTAAAAAATCCTCAAGGCCCACAACATGCAGCAGACAGGAGTTCCACTCCAGGGGAAAATGAATCTGTTTCAGCTGTATCAGCCCTCTCATCAGCTCCTGGTCCCTCTCGCATCAGAGGATTCTTTGATTTTATGGATGAACCCAGCCAGAGAAATGCAGATGAGTGTTTCGCTCGTGCAGTCTATGCTTCTGGCTCACCCCTGATGCTGCCATCCAATGTGTACTGGAGGAGGTTTTTAAATGTTCTCCGACCAGCATACACCCCCCCAACCAGACATGCACTGTCTACTCATTTGCTGGATGAAGAGTTCAGCAGAGTTCAAACAAAGGTCAAGCAGACCATTGACAAAGCTGACTGTATTTCAGTCATCTCTGATGGATGGTCAAATATCCGGGGCCAAGGAATTATTAACTACATCATCACCACTCCTCAACCTGTTTTCTACAAGAGTGTAGACACAAAGGAAAACAGACACACAGGCCAATACATTGCTGATGAGCTGAAAGTGATCATCAATGACCTTGGACCAGATAAGGTTTTTGCACTGGTCCCTGACAATGCAGCCAATATGAAGGTTGCCTGGGCACATGTGGAGGAGACCTTCCCTCAAATAACAACTATTGGCTGTGCTGCCCATACACTCAATCTTCTGCTAAAAGATATAATGGCACTGAAAACAATGGACACCCTGAACAAGAGAGCGAAACAAGTTGTTAAATATGTGAAGGGCAAACAAGTAGCTTCCGCTACGTATATGTCAAAGCAAAAGGAAAAGAACAAGAATACTACACTGAAGCTCCCAAGCAGCACACGATGGGGTGGCGTTGTCATCATGTATGACAGCCTTGTGGAGGGAAAGGAGTCTCTGCAAGAGATGGCCATATCCCAGACTGCAGGGATTGAAAGTGACATAAAGAAGATAATGTTAGATGATGTGTTCTGGGAAAGAGTATCTAGCAGTCTGACAATACTCAAACCTATTGCAGCAGCAATAGCGAAGATAGAGGGGGATGGTGCCATCTTATCGGATGTCCATTGTCTTTTTGCAGAACTCAAAGAAGAAATCCAGACGGTCCTGCCCACTTCCCTACTACTGAAAGCAGAGGAAACAGCTGTGGTCAAGACATTGGAAAAGCGACGGGAGTTCTGCATGAAGCCGGTGCATGCAGCAGCATACATGCTGGACCCAAAATATGACAGGGGCATACTTTCTGGGGAAGAAATTAACAGTGCCTACGCTGTCATTACAGCCATGTCTGACCACCTGGGTCTTGATAAAGGCAAAGTTCTAGGCAGTTTGGCGAAGTATCGAACAAAGCAAGGCCTTTGGGAAGGGGATGGAATATGGCAGTCATGCCAGCACATATCTGCAGCCACCTGGTGGAAGGGACTTTGTGGATCTGAGGCCCTTGCACCTGTAGCCTCCATCATCCTCCAAATCCCACCATCATCAGCCGCCTCCGAGCGCAACTGGTCACTGTTTGGGAACACACACACAAAGGTTCGCAACAGGCTCACAAATGTGAGAGTGGAAAAACTGGTTGGCATTCGGGCAAACCTAAGGCTCTTTGAGCCTGACACAGAGACATCCTCAACAAGGCTGGAAAGTGACACTGAAGAGGAAGAGTCAGAGTTGGATGTTGAGGAAGTGGACATGTTGTTGGATGTTGATGAGGCCCAGGAAGAGCCCATTGACTGAAAGGGTTAGGCAAAAATGCAGAGGATTGCTTGAAGGAAGATTTGCATGTTTAAATGGGACTTTATGGAGGGAGTGGGGCTCTTTTCATTTAACATTTTGAACGGGACTTTGTGGGGATTTTTGGATGGGGGCGTGCATTTTTGAATGAGTGGGGTTGGGGGAGATGAGTAATATTTAACTCAACATTCATGTTTATGTTCTTCAATGAAACAAATGATGGTTCAATAAAATAATTAAAACTTGTTCTGTTCTACTTAAAAATAAATCTGTTGAAATATCTTTCTTTTTTAATTGTATCATTTTGCATGGAGGTTTTCTTATGACTTATGTTTATATTTATGCTTGGATATGATACAATTTCATTACATTACCCTCAATTCCCAGTTAGTTCCCCTAAATTCCCATAAATTCCCTTAATTCCCATTATTCCCATGTAAAGTTTCCAATATGGAATATTTCCAAAATTCCCCAGCTTAACTTCCCATGGAAATTTACCGGAAACTTACTGGAAATTTACCGGAAATTTTCCGCCCCTTTGCAACCCTAGTGTCCAGTGGAATCCAGATAATATGCTGCTGATGAAAAGGATGGTAAAAGGCAATATCTGACATTCTTAAAGGGAATAAGTGAGTGTGCTCAGATTTTAAATGTACACTTTTATGATGAGATCCATTGTATTGTGCTGAACCAGTTATTTTAATGAAATAAATGTGCTAGGAACATTTGCTGGCTTTTATTGGCAGAATGTAAATTGATGGGCTTGCTCTTTAGGAAGGTGGAGGATAGCAAATCTGCTGCAACGACAAATGAAAAGAGATAGAGAGACAAAGAGAGATAGAGAGCAAAAAGGGAGAGAAAGAGAAATGGAGCACTATGGGATAATTGTTGATGTTGACATAAAAGGTAAAAGCTTTAAAAACGTTTTTGTTGTCACCTTCAGAAAGCTCATTTAAAGTTGAGAGTTATTGATTTAAAATGGGAATATGAGCAAAACGTTGTGTGCATGACTTGCATGAAAAGAGGAGTTTCTGGAAGATATCCCACCTGTTAAATTTCAGTGAAATGTGCCGTGTGTCAGCCGTGAGCTGTAGTTTCTCGTGGCAACACGTATATTTCCAGAAACTTCTGCACGATCCTGGGCCCTGCCTGCCCATATCTGGTCATTTATGGCAAGTTTCTGGACAAGAACACCTCTGAGCACGAGATCATGTCTGTTTCCGATGGCAGACACGCATCTGCAAGTGGCCAGGTGCAATCCGATTTGTGCACTGTAGTGCCCCATAAACACAGCTTCTCATGCAGTGCATGAAACAATCCTGTCAACTAAAACAGCCATTTTGCACTTTTGTCCAGCATGTTTTTCCACTTTGATAACTCAGTCTGTAGCTCAGATCAGTCAGCACACTTTCAGCCAAGCTACTTTTGAGATGCTGTAAATGTGACCACCATCAGGCAGTTGACTAACGATAAGAGAAGGCTTAGGCAACTTTCTTTTTAAAGATATCAGGGGATATCAGTTGGTAGTAATAGACAGAACTGCCGTGAGAGAAATCCAGCACCATATACTGTGTTTATTCCCTCATATTTTGCATTCTAAAACCAGGGATTTGGCCCGAATTCTTGTTTTCAGCCAACATCCGTGAAGCAATAGGCCGGTTCACATTGTGAACCAATCAACAATGCGATTGACTTTGTCTGCTCACAACTGTGATACAAAAAAAAAAGTAACGTTATTGTTAAACTCTGTAAGAACGAAAAAGATCCCGTTGTTTTACCTGGACTTTTGGAGCTCACATTTTTAGTGTAGCTACATTATGCCAGTCTGTAATCCTGCAATCCGTCTTAACTAGAAACCTTGATGCCCGTTCATGATGAGGTGTGGAGTAGCGGGGGGGGGATCTCTCATGTCTCTTTCTCTGTGGGCAGGGTTAACGGGTGTATGACTTTCGAAATGTTTTCACAGCATTGCGACCATTGAGAAAGTCGCCTACTCCAGCTTTAATAATCATGCACTGATCTTTTTGGAATGTGATGTCAGGTACATAGGTACTGGATATTGATATTTCTGTTAGATAAGTATTAATGGATATCTGTTTGTGTAGTTAACCATTCTTCTCTTATTAATGCCTAAATGGTTCAACAAATAACATAAACTGGAACCTGAGTAAATCTCATAAGTTGCTTGTGTTTTCTTCTTAGACACAAAAGTGCTCAGGATGACAGGCCTACATTTTTCACTCATAGTTTTCTGCCCACTGTGTTACAGAATGACACACTGGAAATACCCCTCTCCTCCCCACCAAAAAAAAAAAAAAAGAACTTTTTTTGAGCTTTTGCCAAGTTAGTCATTAGTGAATTTTCAGGTACATTTTTTACACTATAATGATACCCACCTCCTTTTGTAATTGAGTAATTGTCAGGTTGAGGAAAAAGTTTTTTTAGCCTTGCTTCTACGATTGCTAACGCAGGTTCTGCATTGTAATGGCTGCCTGTGAAGTGCCTCAGCCGTAAAGAGCAAAATGTGCTAAAACACTCATTTTTTTCCAACCCACTTCCTGTGTCTCTACAGCCTCATTTTGGCAAGTCAGTCTCCCATAGCTTTGTTCCACCTGCAGCTTTCAGTGAACAAGTAGCCTATACAAGGAGCAGTCATCTTGCTTACATTTACAAGATGACAGATTAACAAAAATTTACTTGGACAAGATTACAGAAATGGTCGATGAAAACATGGGGAACTGTTGGAGCTGCATCAAGGTGATTTTTAATAGTATGTATTTCTAGGCTGTACCGTATTCCCACCCTTCTGAGAAGCATTGAAGAGAGAGATGTCTCTTTAGTCTGCGCACAGCTCTGCATTCAACTGTAGTCTGTAGCACCAAGCTTTTTATACAGAAATTGTCCTCACTGGTGCATTCTCTATCAAAATCTTTATCCAGTCAACCAGGAGAAAAAATCACTGCGTCAGAACTGTGTTTCTGAGAGTCATCATAGCAGGCATTTCCAAGGTGAGGCAGTAGGCGAGACGAGGCTTTTCCTGGGAATTCCAGTCTTAGACACAGAATGTGCATTGCAAAAGGCTAAGTGCTCAAGATTGAGTGTTGAGTGTTATAAATGATAAGTGTTTGTACGCATAGGGATGAGTGAAAATAAACATTTCCCCACTCTGCTGAGGGAACTAATATCTTACAAAGTATACTAAAAATAAAGAGTTGGCTAATGCGGTCTTTTTCTCTCACTGGGCAGAGTGTCATTGTGGGAGAGGGGAGAGTGTTTTCTTCTTTTTTTTTGCAGTAGAATCAGCCACTAGGTTGTTTCTAAGCAACTGTTGAGGGATCATCTCATGCTCAGGCAAACTATTTCAAATTAAATATTAAGTCACTGGGATCATGACATGATACAACAACACTTTCAGAATGAACACCTGCTCATAATACTGCATAGAACATAGCCTATAGACTGGTGGAACTATGATAAAGACAAAATATGAATATTTTATACCATACTTATAAAACAGCAAAATGCTTTCATTCTGCACAATACTACTATGGTTTTATCATGTGAGAGTGTACAGCAGCCCATTTAAGTTATTAATAATTTAGGGTGTTGCTATGGAGTTTGTGCAGAAGGTTCTGTGAGGCAAAATGGTTATACATTTTTAGGATAGCGCCCTAGTAATGCGTTTGTATTTGCTTTCACTGAAAATAATGTATTCCTCAGTGGGAGCCATATGGAATGATAAGGGCACTGAAGTCGTATAATTCTGGTAAAATGAGCTGTCCTTGCCTGTTCTGCAAAGACTTGTGGGCAAATACATTTGCTAGAAGGTTGAAGGAGGTAGAATCAAGCTCCTCTCAGATTTGGCTCCTTTGGCAGGTTGGCAGCACTGAGCAGTTGGAGTTGGTGAAAAGGTTTTTGACGCAGCCTGAGAGATTCAGACAATTCCTTTTAGGATGGGGCCGTTTAGAAGGAGGGGACATGAAGTAAATACTTATTAGTCGTAGTATGAAGACATTTTTAAGGATGAAGCTTGATTGATGCCTGAGGATGTGATCACTTTTGACGATTAGAAATGAAAAAAGGTAATCACAGCAGCAACTTTAACCAGATATTGTGCTTGTTTTTTAAATCACGTGAAGCTGGGGAGGAATTAAGCAAATGGATTCCTTCACTGTGGAAGCTGTTGAGGTGACACATTGTGATTAAAAAGGAACATTTTATTATTATGTCAGGGATTGGCCATATGATCATGCAGCATGACATGTTGTATCAAATTCAGCATTATATAAGAACACATCTTTATAAATGAGTCATTTTGCATTTATTTCAAGTTTATGTAATGTATGAAGAAGTCATCTTTCCTGAAAAATAAAACCACATTGAACAAGAAGTCTTTAGAGTTCTGTTTGCCCGCAATTTTGTTTTCTTAGCATTTTTCTCCAATGTCTAAAAACGAGTCCAGATCCCGGTGTACTCAAACTGAATTGGTAACATGATAAGTGACCTCAGTAAGGAGCGGCTAATTGTTTATTGTTGAAATTTTTGCCCTCTGAGAGAAGAACAGATCACAGGGAAAAGCGGAGTAAAGACTGAGAAGGAAAGTTCACTGGAAAAATACGGTATCTGGCACAATTAGAACGTAATCGCAGCGTGCTGGCAAACATGTGTTCTAATCACAGTACATCGAGGCATGTCTTTAAGACAAAAATGATTTATTCTGTCTTCACATTTTGTAGTCGTGACAGAAGTTGGACCACAGGCCATTGCCACTGGATGTAATTTATGGCATCCAGTGAGATCTTCCGTTGATCTCTGAACGTATTCGCTGTAAGCTTCCAAATCCATCAGTGGCCAGTTGTTCTGATGTCCTTCTTCTCTCTTCTTTATTTTGCAGGATCAGTTTGACAACTTGGAAAAGCACACACAGTGGGGTATCGAGTTTGTGGAGAGGTACACCAAATTTGTAAAAGAGCGGTCTGAAATCGAAGTCAACTATGCAAAGCAAATTAGGTGAGTGCAAAAACTTTTTATTATTATTATTTTATTTTTTTCCATTGAATAGGCCTAATATCATAAGCATGAAAGTGCTACACTAAAGTGCTACACAGAAACAGACGTCTCTTATCTTGTACTGAAAGGACATGTATCATGAAAATACATTGGTTTCTTCATTTATGCTACATAGTTGTAATCAGAGAGACTTTTTGTCACAAAGTATGCAAAACAGTAATGGCTGTGTCATTTTGTTACAATATACAGAGAAATTAAATGTGCACGTAGGGCATCTTTTTACAGGTTTTTGGGTCATAAATTTATCTATGTATTGAATATTTAAGATCACAGTGCTTCAAAGGTTCAAACATTTTCACAGCCTTTACATCCAGGTATAATGTGTGAAGTGCTTATTTTATTTACTGAGTGTTTAATAGCGGCATACTGTTAAAAATATATACTTTCTAGACCAGCGCGTGGTGCGGTTGAAAAGTTAGATAAACACATATGCACAGCAGATGCTACGTGTGAACAGCTCTGCATGTGCACCAGGAAGCGCGATCAGTGGCGTATGTATTTCCATGGTAACAAAGTGGCAACGTTCCCCCTCAGCGTTGACCCACATTTTGCCGCCCCTCCACCGTCAGCACTGGTAACCCCTCCGTGAGTGCTCTGCCGAGACGCCGTGGAGACGGTGATGGGGCCTGACAGTCCTCGCTGGGGGGGTGTTGGCTGTGGGCAGACAGCTTTCCATTCCTCTCATACTACAACACCGAGGAGCAGGAGATTTAACATCCTTACACCTCAGGGGCAATGCTGAGCCTGAAACCCACATTATATTTGACTTGATCTTCTCAATGGAATAACAAGTCACAAGACGCACTATCTAGCCTCATTTATTTACGTTGTTAAATGACATTTAAGCCGCGCTACTTTTAGCGAACAAAAACGCTGCCGTTTAAATCTAATAGATGCTACTAACATTGTCGTTGACCCTTACCTTATCGTCACCCATTTGTGCTGTTTGTGCATGAGTTCAGGGATATTACAAACACCTTTCCTGCCTCTTTTGTGACAGTGCACTTGCTGTGTGAAGAGATGCCGTGTAAAGGCATTCATATTAATGCGCACACTCAAAGAATGGTCCGCTAAACACCTCCAGTATACCATCTTCTCTAAATACAATTGGTATTTTTATATTCCAAGGGTTTATAGTATCATCAGATATTGGCCCAACCCTACTACACATACAGTGCTGTGACGTGACATCTGGCTATAGTCATGTAACAATAGAGGAGAGGAAGAGGGGGACATCTGCCTAGCAACAGAACAGACACTACCAATCAGTAGATGGGGTAGATTTATCTCATCCACCACCAAGAGAGCCAGATAGAAACATATAAAAGTGTGAACATTTTGCAAGCATAGGATATTGGTGGGAGGGATCTCGGGGCAGGTATGCTTTGGAAATACATGAGAAAATGCATTCGTCATTTTATCGTTACAGATAAAGTATGTGCTCATATGATAGGTGGACAATGTGATCTTCCTCTCAGCCCAGGGATTTTAGATCATTGGATAAAGGCACAATACAATGCAGTTTATTGTTTATTATCATTATTATTATTATTACTGTTATTATTATTAGTAATAGTAGTAGTATAAGTAGTGTAACAACCAAGGTTAAAGGTTTAATATGGTTTAATGTAACATTACAGTTAAACATTGAATGTTGTTTTGAGAAATTAAACATTTGCCTTCATTTGTGTTTCTGACCTTTTCAGAGAATTATTATTATTATTATTATTATTATTATTATTATTATTATATATATGTAGTTATTTTTGACATAATTAGGACTTCATTACAGTTCATTTCATTGTTACAGACAAGGCATTTGGTGAAATCTAATGAGCTGACTTGTTAATGGTTGCTGGGTAAACTCCAGCTGGGCTTGCTTGTGTTGTTACTGGCTGTCTATTGGCTGAGAGATCTTGGTTGGTTTCACAGTGACAGACAAAATTAGGTCAAAAGCACTGGGTCTCCAGGGAAACAGAATCACAGAGCTCATTTGAAAGACAAAAAAAAAAGACTGCCGTTGAGCTCTGGGCGTGAAGTGTATCTGTCTATTCACAAAGGAACCACTAAGTCAACCACACCTGATGAAGTAGTGCTGACAGCATCTTTATAGGCAGAGCCTTTGGTGTTGAATTGATTACGATAAAGAATCTAACCAAGCATATATTAAGCATATACATTAAAGAGAGAGATGACCTTCACAAGCATTGTTTCATATCATAGATCTTACATGATGGACATGTAGTCAATGACCACGTTTACATGCACACCATATTCCTATATTAATCGGAATATGGTAATATTCCGATTATGTACTAGTCATGTAAACGCCTTAAAACGATTGACAAATTCCGATTAAGCCAATATTCTGATGGCTAGAATTCAGAGTAAGACACCTGGCATATGCCTGTATTAACCAGAATATTTGGTCATGTAAACACGTTATTCGGAATATGCCTCTGAACAGAATAATAATGAAAGACATTAATATAATGTAATGTATTTACGGGAGAAAGCACCGTAATAGTGACATTTTTAAAAGGGTGTGTGACAAACTAATTAAGGAAGCAGGTTTTGTGCGCACCAGTGACCAGGTCAAACATCGCTGGAAAACGCTCAAGGAAGCCTTCTTTAAAGCCAAAAAAAACAACACAAAACGCATGCATTTTCCAAACCTTTTGCGGAAAAGGGAATTATAGTGGGAAAAGAACACGCATGTCCTAGTTTATTCGGAATATGCCGATTAACATATATACAGGAATATTTACGGAGCTCAACACTCTACGGAGCATGTAAATACTTTATTCGGAACATTGCCTTAAAGAGAATATTGACTTTAATCGGAATATGGTGTGCGTGTAAACGTGGTCAATGATATCCTCTAATGAGATGCTATATGGCCTAGATGATGATAACAAGCGAAATAAAACAAATCCATCAGTTCCTGCTGTTTGTTATGAGGAAACTGCCCACCAGTGGAAATCATACAAAAAAATAAACTGTAAACTACTCCTCCCATGCCTTTCAAAAAGTTTGGATTGAATTTCTTAGTTTGTTTACACTGTTTCCTCTCGCCTGAATTAATCTATACCTCCAGGTATAGATTAGAATAACTTCTGGCTTACTTTATAATGTAATGCCGAAGTAATGTGTGGTTTTTTGGACTTGGTTTAATGAGGGATCTAGATGTTTTTGTATGCACTTGCCGCTCATAAATAAAGTCTAATAAAAATTCTGGTTCATGCCATGACTGCAAGATGCATTGAGCAGTATTGATGCTGCTTTTTTATTATTCCTCAGTCATATTGTAAGTAATAATGCAATCAACGATAACAAATCACCTTCGTTAAAGGCACGTAAGGGGAATAAGCAGCATAATCACTTCCTTTTCTTCGGTTTCCTTGTTTCGTTGGTGTAATATCCCAGCGTTTTCATGCAACAAACGCAAGTAGTCGCACACACACACACACACACAAATACTGAAATCTGGAAGTGATACTCATCCACAGCATATTCAGTGGATATTGGTCGGAGGGATCTGGGGTTAGATGTGCTTTTGGAAATGACAAAATGCAGAAGTCAATTCTTGGATTGTTACAGGCGAAGAACACATTGCAGCATGACACTTTAACGAGTCACATTTAGTCAATTCCTTGCAGTATTCTGCATTTGTATTCACGCTCCACTGAAGGTCAATTTATAGATAGGTTATTGAGTAAAGAACATTGTTATTGATTCAGCTTTACACTGTTTTGAACCAGAGAATGTGTCTGGTATTCTGGTAATGTCTGGTATTCTGGTAAAGTCCTAGATAGTCGTCTGTTGCCACAACAAACATGCTGATGCAAGGTGAATCTTTTGAGTGCTTTGTTGAACCAAAGTTCAACAAAGAGTTGGGTTATGCTCTTTGATAATGAATAATATAATAAATGATAATATGTATGTTGTATGTATACTGTACAGTAATGTACACAGTATTTTATTATTATTGTTAAGCAATGTGTCTTTAAATGATAAGCCCACAGGCTACCAGTGAGAAAAAGATGTTTGACCGTTAGCTTCCCACTACTATGTGGCAGTTTGTGTGGAAAATAATTTGGCTCATGGAGAAGTTCAATGGAGTAGCACACACATGCACTGCCACAATGATTTGCTGGTTTCTGAATTAACTGCTGAGCCCAATTATATTTAACCTGGGCCTTGTACCAGAATAACCCAGTAATAGTAGGCATGAGCATCATGATAGAACACAAATGGATATGTCAAGTGATTCTACTGTGTTTTGATGGAAATCCAGGCTTTATTGATCTTTCAGAAAATATGAGTTTTTTCTGTTCACAGAAAACCCATAGCAAATAACAATGTATTATTATGCCACAGACATGAATGTTAATATCCTGTTACTTCGTGTCTGCAATACGTTACGTTCTTAACTGGACTGGGCTTTTTTTCATCCATCCCAGGAAGAGACGTTTGGTCTTTTCTGCCTGCCAGTATGTGCTGTATAGGGATCATTACAGGTTGCTAGTTCAAAGTTGAAGTAACTCCACGTTTGCTCGTACATTTATAGCTATGATGGCTGGGGGCACAAAATCAAGCCCGGGATTGAACAGAATGCTTTTAATTCTAAATTTCTTTCCTCCACCTTCCAAAAAATTGCCTCAAATATTTTCTGTAGGTTAACGAAGCACTTGTCTTTCTTTTCTCAAAGGAGTCTTTCAAAGAAATATCAACCCAAGAAGAATTCCAGAGAGGAAGAAGAAAATAAGTGAGTATAAGAACAATAATTAGCAACAGTAAGGGCGGCACGGTGGTGCAGAGGTAACACGCTCGCCTCACAGCACGAAGGTCCTGGGTTCAAATCAAAGGCCAGCTGCCTTTCTGTGTGGAGTTTGCACTCTCCGTGTCCGTGTGGGTTTTCTCCCGGTACTCCTGTTTCCTTCCTCAGTCCCGAGACATGCAGGTTTACGTTGGATTCAATGATGAAAACAAATGCTATATCAGGACGGAGAAATGTTCCTTACAATTTTCTAGATAGTTAAAGGACATTGTGGTGATTCAACTCTCAATTATTAAACCAGTATTTTATAAAAATGTCCTACCTCCCAGGCCAGATGATAATAAAAAATAAAAAAGATTTCTCACTGCTCTTGGAATTGACAAAATCAATCAGGGCATAGTTCTGCAGATGACTGACAGCAGCTCCCAAAACTCTGTCCATGGAGAGATAGTACGGAGCTAGCATTCATACCAGCATTGCTACATTGCTGCTAGTTCAATAGCATGCCCTTCACTGTGAAGCATATTTCTGATTAAAGCCCCTCCCCCTTCCAGGGACATTCTCAGAATGAGTGATATAGTGCATGAGTCTGCTTCGAATTTATTGTGTCGTCATTATTGATGGTGAAATGCAATGTCACTTCCTGTAACAGATATACGTCATGTCGGGCCTTCCTGTCAACCTTGAATGAGCTGAACGACTATGCTGGGCAGCATGAGGTCATCGCAGAGAACCTCACCTCACAGATCATCTCTGAGCTGTCGCGCTACACCCAGGAGCTCAAGGCGGAAAGGAAATCGGTAAGACATTGTATCTTGTTCATCTGGTCCGTCTGAACCCTCTTTTTGCAGTGTATTCACTGGCCGCATTAGTGTGCACCTCCCCCCACTCCGCATTAGCCCAGAGCCGTTCAGATCGGGCCGTTCGCACAGAATCTGCAGCTACTTCTGATCTAAAATCTTCTCCGGCTGCATCAGAGATTGCTCATTTGTTCAGCCCATAAATAGTAACGTTCTACAGTGTGGTAGAGTAATGCCTTAACAATATATATTTTTATAATGCTTTCAGTTATCTGCAAGGAAATTAGTAGCCACAGGCCCATTATAATTTAATACCTTTGCTACACTTTCATCTGTTAATAAAGTTGGTCATTATTCATCTGTTAATCACTGTTGCCAAAGCCATTATGCAAACTAAATTTGCAGCAATATTGTGTAGTTTGAATTCAAATGAAATTAACTAGTAAATTCAATTGAAACGTGTATAAGGAAATTAATGGTTTACATAGAGGCCATTGTAAGTACGAGTACACACTGGCCCTGCTCAGAATAAAACTGCACCATTTTGTCTGCAGCTCAGTTATTTGTCTGCAAACCAGACAGCAGACTGGCAAAATAGTTTTTTTAATTTGCTCATTTACTGAATTTAGTTAAGAGTGCTTTTATGAGGTTGGATAATAAATGCTACAAAGCACAAACCTCCTTACTATAGCATGGGAACAATACATTTTAATTCTGCAGTTTATGAATAGGATCAGTAATGAATGTAAAGCAATCTCCTGATTACTCATTGTACAAATTAATTTTTTTTTAAAAAGCCTGGTTATGATAATCTGGTTGAGTTATGAGCTATAGAGGCTTCTCCCTGAATGGGCTGTGATAAATACTACCTGGAAGGTCATGTAAGCATGACAAAAAAAACATGTTTAGGTAGAGTTGAAGCCAGGGCTGGGATAATGTGAGGAAGTGTCTCTATGTGTCGCTATCTCAGTATTTTGTAACAATTCACCCAGTGAGGTGCCTGGTGGACAATAATCTGTTTATCTCGCGTAGGGACAGTTTTGTTTTTCTGATTGGATTCCAAGGGCAGTATAAGAGCTGAATGGGATCATGCCCATCAGTTTGTGCTCTTGTGCAACCCTTGCAGTTAATCTGCTGGTTTCAGATGAGAATGGCGATGAACAGGATGCTGCCTAAGGCTGTTTTTTTTAGATAATTTGACTATTTTTTTAACTATGTTTTCTGGTGCATGGGTAAAATGAAAATGCCATCCAAAATAGCTGTTATGAGAGATGGAAGAAGTAACAATGATGTGAAACTGAGCAGTTTTCTCTTGCTTGGCACTCCTTTGTGAGTGAATTAAAGTCCATCATAGTTCGCCGTTCCCTTTGGAGTTCTGTACAAAAAATCTAGACTTCATCGCGTTATTAAAATGGCCGATATCATCATGATTTTTAACATTTGCTCAAAACTGCTCCATGGCTGCTCCGTCCAGTTAATGTTAATCCAGAGAATTAATTTGGTTAAGTATCCAGGTCAGTGGGGATATCCAATAGGAGATGGGCAGATACTCTCCCACCCCAACCAACCCACTTACAGTGCTGGTGAGACCAGCACGATGCCTCTGATGGCTGGAAGTAATGCGTTAGAGGAAAATATGCATCAGAGCAGACCCTCAACCAGGAAGCACATAGAGCATATTAAAGGCCATGCAAGTTAAATAGTACTTCATAAAAGCCTATATACCTTTCTGGCCCGACTATGAATCCATATAAATCCACTATAAACACTTTTCAGTAGATTTACACTTTTGTAACTACAGTATACACTCGTTTATATAGTGTTTATTGAATGTACCTGTAGTTTCAGGTGAGGAAATTAAATGATGGCAGAGAAAAGCAAATATTGTATTTGAACAGTAGAATGTGCATGACCACTTTCTGTGTGTGTGGAGCTTTTGGGTCTAGTGAGGTCACTGTTGAATAAATTCCAGTTTTATCTTCTGAGACCTTGGCACTTTTATTTTCCAAAGGTCATGCTGGTCTAATACTTAACAGTTTTTTTTTTTATTGGAAAAGCACATGCTGTTTCTCTGTTATTAAAAAGTGTCTGCTTTTATGACACAAATACAGGAAACTATGAGCTATATAACTCTGAAAACTTTTAGGGAGAAAGTCACGGCTTTTAACTTTGAAGATCACATACCATTTGAGGTCATTATAATTGCTCACTCATCCATTAAAAAAAATAAAATGGAGACATATTTAAATGTTAATTAGATAAACATTCTAGTTTGTCTTCTCTTATAACTCATTGTTGTTCGCTACCTAACCCATTTAGTTATAACTGCTTTTGACATGTTTTTGCCTGGACGCAGAGCGACCGGCCTAAATCTCTGAATGTATGTAACTGACTGGCTCCGTGGCTGTCTGGTACCCATTGTTTAAAAGCGCATGCGCAAATTGTGAGTGGTGAAAAGCGCATGTGCAAAATTCTAATTATTCAGTAAAAAGTTGAACAGCGAATACGCAAAATTCTAATTTTCTGTAAAGTTTGAAAACTTACATTGAACCAGAATGTTTGAATTGAATGGTGAAAAGCATGGGGTGTAGTGGAGGAGGGGCATGGGGGAGAGACACTCCCTCACGTGACATGTCAGTTAGTTTTCATGCAGAAAATAAGCCATGAGAATAAAATGAGGTGTGTAAACCGTATATAGCCTAAATGGGAATCGCTGCAGCAGCATAGTCGGCAGATGTATATAGCCCCCTGCAGGTTTATAGAATGGAACATTCCATAACTAACTTAGGTCGCCTGACCCACACATGCCCAAACGCTTGGCTAAGTTCAGACAAGTAAGCTAACATCTAGGTTGGTAATCTCCAATGTTAGAAAATAAAACTGTACTGTTGACTGATAATGTTGTGGTCTTTTCTCTTTCAATGCAGTCGATTTATTTAACAAAACAAAGCAGAAGATAACTAATAACTCAGCCCGCTGAAGTGATACCAATGTAATGTTATCTTACGAGATAATTATCTAGCTAGCTAACATTAGTCAACATATAAAGTTGTGTTAGCTAGCAAGGTACTTTGCATTGTTTTGGCTAGACAGATGTGTAGGCTAGCTTGTAAATGGTGTTTTCGATTCAGTTTCTCTTTACAAACAGCGATTTATATTTGTTTCATCATCAGCAAGTTGTAAAGACTTGGCTTTGAGCACTGAGAACACACACCGCTTCTTTACTTCTAAAAATAGCACTACAACACTGAGAGTTACTTGCTGCTAAGGGGTGGCAGTGGCGCTTTATTTTGAGGTCAATTAAGAATCTGTGTGTTACTGAGTTTTTCTGCCCTACTTCTCATTTGTGGACTGAACTAAAAAATGGAAGAAAAAATATGTGTTACTGAGATAAAAATTTATTTATTTTGTAATACTCTGTGCCTGCTATATGCTAAACGTGCTTTGTCACTGAAGTGGGTTATTTCTCTCGTACAACTGACGTATAAATTCCCTATTTGCTGGGGAGATTTTCCTTATCAGTTTAGATGCTTGAGCACTCAATAATTATTTCCTTTAAGAGGAACCAGTTCCATTAGCCTAGATGATGTGTCAGGAAGGTAACCTAGGTGGGTTATATTAGCTGGTATAGCTAATGTGATTTTCAATGTTATATTGGTTATCAGAATACCACTGTCATAACAGTAAAAAATTCTGTCATAACAGTAAAAAAGAAAAGGAGAAAATATTTTGTTAATAAATCAAATTTAGGTTTTTTTATTTTTGCTCCAAAAACTTAAATCTTTTGTGTATGAGTATTTGTCATACAGTTGTTATTCTGGATGTGATTACTTACATTGGTTTCTACCTGTATATAATACTTACCTTAAATCTGCTAACCACCCTTTAAGCTGAAGTATTCTCCCTGGAGTAGGGGCGCCTCTCTTGCTGCTGCAGGGTGTTATGGTGAGGGGGGTACAAGGTAGGTCATTCCACATGCACATATGTGACATACTGCCCACGCCTGTGTACCACGTCCTTCAGGTTAGCACCGTGACATTCAGAAACCCTGAAGCCCAATCTACTTCACCCATTCTTTTTGGGGGGGCAGGGATTTGGATCTTTTTGCACTCCAGCCGTCCGGGGAGTTCAAGCATTTAGAAACCCTACTATGTGGGTACCTACTTTTATTATTTGTTTGAGGTTTTTGTAAAATATTTCCAAAACTTCATATTTTATTGTTGAAATTAGAACTATTGCAAGACATTCTAGGCTGAGCAGTACCAGAGCAAACTGGAGCTTGCGGAGTGGTAACGTTCTAATAGTGCTCATCACTCTAATTAAATGACATCCGCTTCCCCTCCTCGCTTGCTCCGCTCACACTATGCCACACACACCTTTGAGAATCGGATGCACTCCCTCGTCCTGGTATGCAGGCCAACCTGCATGCTCCTGTCATGGTTTGTGGGTTTTTGTTTATTTTCCGTTTCGGTTCTCGTCCTGGTTTCCCGATTGAGAATCCATCACCTGTGCTTCTATCTGCGGGGTATTTAAGTTCTTCACTTCCGCGTTCCCGGTGCTTCTTTGTCATTCGACATTGCACTGAGCCAGGTATAGCCAGGTACTAGCGATCGCGTGATATTAAACGCTGTTTATGTCTGGCTGTTTATGACTTGCTATTAGCTTTTATTTCAGGTATAGGTATTATTTCTCCTGTTAGCGTTCTGTGCTATTTATTTTATTCTCTGCTGTTCTCTCTGAGACAGTTTTTCTTTGTTTGTTTCGTCTTGGTTTTACATCTTTCCGGCCACCCGAACTGTTGTGCCGAAGGTGTTTTTTTCTTTGCTAAGTTTCCCGTTTTGGCTCCAGTATTGAGCTCGGGAGTTTGTGTTTCACTCGTTATTCGAGTTTGCCCTATTTTAGTGGGTTGATTTTTATTTGGCTGTTTAGCCACAAGGAATTAGTTTCCTGTCTTTTCTTTTTTTGCATTTATTGTTTTACTCCCTTTATTGGTCCTCACTGTGTGAGTGACTTGTTCTGATCCCCCCACCTTCGCGTTTATTCATCCGCCACAATAAATCCATTACAGCGCCAGAACAATATTAGTTGTTTCTTGTCACATGTTCCTGACTGGCTGCATGCAGGCGTCCGGGCTGAGCTAGGCTTGCCTACTCTTGTTTTCCCAAAATACTACTTATTTTTCTCTCCAGTGAAAAAGGAATATCAGTGAAATAATTTATTACCACAAAAATAAAAATAATTTTTGATTAGATTTTGAGCAAAATACATTAAGCCACATACATCTTGGTAGTCACATAATTTACGTTGCCAAAAAAAAAAAAAACTTCAGAGGCATAGATGCAACTTATTTGGTTCTTTGGTACACTCCTTTCTGGGGATCAATTAATCTCTATAGGTGTGTTGCGTGCGTCTTTTAGCTTTTGTAAGTTCAAGGGAGTAATCTTTTACCAGCTCTGTCTTTAATGCTAGTTACGAAAGTTTGTAACAAGCATTAAATTGATTCTGTGTGCTGTTTTTCACCCTTTTACAATCAACTGACTTATTGACTGATTCCACACAACAGAGGGACTGACCTTTCCTTTTGATAATTCTGCTTTCGTTTGGGAATAATGTCCTCACAGCTCATGAAGAGGCCGCTGAATGTGCATAAGTATGTGCAACGATCGATTGGTTTTTCTTTCTTCTGAAATATGTTAGCTGGGGGAACTTTCTGAACTGCAAGTGGCTTCCCTCAGTTTGTTCAGGCGATTAAACACACACACATGCATGCACCAATGCCTGCACACAAGTATACAAGCAAACAAATGTAAATATTTACTATTTGGATATTGACTGGTTCATTATAATGTAGAGACAATGGTTGTCTCTATACTGCCGTTCAGAATCTGTTCCTGTCAGCAGCTCTTTGGGTCTGCAACTGTAAAACATATTGGAGAGGGATAATGTGCGTGTAATGAGAGCATAAAGATACAGGAATTGTGCTTTAGGCCAGCAATTTAGATCAGAACACAGCCCTGTTACTGAGTTTATAGCAAAGCTGAGACCTTAAGAAGTATCTAAGGGTTTGGCAGCGGCCACCATGATGTGTCAAACGTGGAAAGCGGCTGCTAGAGCTTTGTTGTTCCTCGATAATTTGCTAGCCGAGCTTGGATCAGTGGGAAAGAGTGATTAGCAGTAACAGAGCAGTTTGCATGCAGGCAGCTCTGAAAGAGCCCTTTCTTCAGGCCTGACTAGAATAAATTATTTAGCGGGATATTGTACAGTTATTTATTCAGCTGTGCGAGATGTCAGTTGAAATTGCGACAGTGTCACGATCTTGGTCCTCTCTACAGAAAATGCTCAATTGTGTACCAGGCTGACGGAGCACTTTACACTGCGGTGTGCACGTTCTCTGTGCACTAAATCTTTTCTTTTAAATCATTCCGCTCTGAACCAGAGAGGCCATTCATCAGTGCTGTACAGTTCCATAGCCTAAGTTACAAGTGGCCTCTTCATTTGCTCTCCTCTTATGGTTATCATGGTTACATCTGCAGTTGGGAGTGGGTTAAATTGTATTCATTCCCTCGTAGCCTTTGCTAGCCATTGCGATCAACCATTAGCTCCGTATACTGTTGTAATACTTCCCCTTATCTGAGGGGAATACTTCCCCTTATCTGAGGGGAATACTTCCCCTTAAACAAGGCTCTGTGCAAGCTTTTCAAAAAGGAACCAGCAAAAAAAAGGTTTAGTTGTGAACTCGATAGTATATTAACCTTTTACATTTTAGGACTTAGTACCTGGGAAAAGAGATTAATGAAGAAATGTTTTCTTCTTCGTCTTCTTCTTCGTCTTCTTCGTCTTCGTCTTCTTCGTCTTCTTCGTTTGATGTGAATTTCAGGGAAATAAAGGAGGAGGGGCAGCAAACAGAGGATTAGGTGTAGTCCTGCGCCTTCTGTGTGCTTTCCTGGTCACTCTATACAGCAGGTGTATTCTGGAGGACATAAGGACCATTAAATGAATGCTGGACATGAATCCTGCTGCAATGCACTATGTGCCCCTCCCAAATGATGAGCATCACAGTATCTATGCAGGTCTTCTAGTGGACCAATCATGTGGACACATGCCCTAAAGGCAATCTGCTCCACTGACGCAGTAAAAAACTCCTGTACTGTATAAATAGGGGGGGGGGGGGGTTTATATTATTATATTATTATTATAATAGTAGGGTCACTCCCTGCAGCCAATTATTTTAACTTGAAAATCTTGTGTCATGTCTGATGGAACAGGCTCATTCACTGTGAAGGAGGCACTGGGCCGAGTTGCATGTCGCACAGACTGGAAGGGAGGGAAACACAGTGACGTGTGCCGTCTTCATTAGGGACACATTAATAATAATAATATGGGGGTTGTGTTGCTGTCAGTTAAGATTATGGCCTATATGTATGATGACAGAACATGCATGCGGCAGAGCGGCAACTCATTTCACGTGCCGCTGAGCTTTTGCCTGAAGTGAACCATAAAAGTTCATGCTCAAAAAGTCGCCATATTTTTTTATTTATTATTTTTTCATTTATCATTTTTCCAGCCAAACTCACAAGCAAAGCTATACAGACACTCAGTAGGGTATACAGTAGGGTTCCTCGCCGGGTTCAAACCTAATGGTTCAAATCAGAGAACTGTATAACAACAGTTTTTTCAAGACTGAGTTTATTAGCTGACTTTGAGATGTATATTAATATACCTATTCCAATTTTCTTGAAAAGATATTTGGTGGGTGTGTAGTGGATACATCCCTCTGTGATATGTTGTGGTTATTTGAAGTTTTTAGAATTCCTTGACCATCACTTGAAGTTATTTTTCTTCATACGTTAATGTCTGCGCTCATCTACTTCTTTTATGATTGCGGAAAGGCGATTTCAGCTTGGATATTGATTTCTGCTATAGTATAAAATAATCAGAATCAGCCAATATAGGCAGTCAATTATTGCTCATTTCTATCGGCCCCAGCATTTTCATATTGCGCATGCCTGTTCTTCACCATGTCAGTACCCAAAATGATCCATTTCACTCCCGACTGGCAGGCTGTCCTTTTGGATTTTCTAATAAGAATAATGGTTAAGGTTTTATTTTTTATACGTCTCTTTTTCTGCAATGTCGGCCGTGCTCTGCATGCCCAGGCAGTGGCTATCTACAATGGGAGGCTGTAGTTGTAGCTGGGATTGAAATTGGATCTAGACAACTAAACTCTTGAGCTCAGAGAGGTAGAACATCATCAAAGTGGTTCTACATATTGATGAGACTCGGCGTAAACAGTGCGGTCAGCAGGAGAGCATGCTCATCTCCTGTATTCAGCCCGCTGTTGAATCATCAACCTGGGCTGTGTTTACAAAGATTAGTGGAGGTTAAGGGAAATCTCTCCTGAACACACATCGCTGTGTTGGATTCAGATTATGCCCTTCATGTGGAAAACAATGTAAAAAAATAAACATAAAAAATAAAAACCCAAGGAAAAATGTACTGTCAATGCTATTTCTTTTGTATCTCCGGAGAAATAATTTGATCTCATTTCAGTATCGCTAACATCATTACAGTCTGTTTTACTTATTTTTTTCCCAAAGGTGATGTATATACTGTATGTACATATAGGCCTGTATGCGATATATGAGAAACTACAAGAAGTGTTCCTTTGGTGCCATTGTGTGCTTGTTATTGTAGAGGAGCGATAGATATGAATAAGAAGAGATCTTTTCCCTCTGGGAAACATCCCAGATTTCTATTCCACGATTTCTATTCTCTCTGGGAAACATCCTAGGATGGCCTCGGTCTGCTTGGCAGGGAGAGTGTTTTCTTCTCCATTGGAAACGATAAAGGCTATCGGAACATTTTGTGCAGCTGGATCAAGCCCTGCTGTCACCTTTATTCTCTGGAAATGAGAGACTAATGACTTTAGCTGAAGCCTCTGGTTATTTCCCTGGAACTTGGTGATAAATAGTGATCTATCAAGGGCCACTGGATTCTTCACATGGTAGCACTATAGTTTAGGTTAACATAGAATATAGGTTATAGATTACCCATGCCATTAGCTACTTGTTTCTTATCCATTTTACATGTAAAGAAATTTAAGTAACTTTAATGATCTAGAATTAACAACAAGATTCAAGTTGTATACTTTATGAAATTGAGATTATCCTGAAATCATATAACTATAATCCTGAAACTATAATCTAATATTTTTATTACAATTATGGATATATATTTTTTTTTATCTTGATCATCTATGTATGTAGAAATTAATTATAACTTATAGTGGTGTCTAATTTACTGTATTTTCCCTTCCCTCAGTGGTATAGTCAGCGCTGCTCTGGATGTCAAACACAACATTATTACAGGAATAATCCCTTCTCATGCAAGTGCACTCAGCCACCAAGGTTGCCAGATCTGGTCATTGTATGACCAAGCATACTGTGAGCTCACTGGAAAAAGGGGATTCTAGTGCCAGCGCACAGATGTCCTTCCGGGGTCTGAGCCAATTAGAGACGCCTCCAGAATGTGTAAAGAATGGAAAAACATTACGTGCACTCTTGTGAAGAAGGACAGAGCAATTTGGAAGATCGGGTCCAGAGCAAGAAAGGAAAAAAACCTTTTAGTCTTTGTCTTCTGCCAGATAAGGACAAGGCCTGTTGTTTTATCCGTCCCATTTTTCATTTGTTTTAAGGGGTTTGCTTAACCCTCATATTATGTTTGGGGTCAATTTGACCAGATTCAGTGTTTGACATCTCTTGACACTATATGCCTTTACCTAATTTGTTGGGCTTAGATAAGTAAACATGTAATAAAGATAGTGCTATGTTAACAAAAGTCCTGTACCAACTTTGTATACAAAGGTGTTTGTGGGGTCATTTATAGGGTAGCTGTATAAAATGTAAGAAAATATGCAACCTTTTTTATTTTTTATCAAAGTTTTTTGTGGGTGATGTTGGTGGCACGTTCCCATAGGTTTTAAAGTTCACAAACTTCCATTACCTCAGGCTCTAAAGTTAAATGTTTAATCACAGATTCTTTATATTTGGGGATAAAAGGTGAGTCAATTGGGAGACACACAGAAGGTGTCACAGAAAGTGTCTAAATTCTTTACATTAGTTTTGTGTCAGTTTAAACTTTTGGGGTCAATTTGACCCCAAACATAAAAGCATAAAAGGGATAATAAAAGTGCACTATACAGGATTATTACATTTTTTTAAATAAAATAACCATGCTCAGTCAAATCTATGATGCACTGGCAATCTTTGTCTTTGTGCACATTTGTTGAATCCGTGCTCCTCTGTATTTATTATTCTCAGATGTGTTCAGGATGTTTCTGGGCGTGACGCTTTTTTCTGTGTCGGGATGGGTGGGTGTGGCTACAGAGCCTTTGGGGTGGGATCAGGTTTTAGCAGAGTGTTTGTAGCTAGCTAGATACTGCAAAGATGAAGAATTGCAAGTACAGCGAAGCCAAACAACAAGCTGATTTGCTTTTCCTCGATGGTGACAGCTGAAGTTTAGCAAGGGGATGAAGAGCTATGCGAATTTGGTGTGTTATCTGTTGGACCCGTAAGTAACGTTACCTCTAGCTATCCTGCTGGCTACGCTAGGTTGCTAGATGGCGGAAGTCAGATATCTTGAGTGGGCTGGGTTGAGGATGGATGAGGAGACTTCTTTGATTGTAAACACTGGACCACAGCAAGACTTAAAATCCTGCATAGTGCAGCTTTAATTATTTGTGGCTTAATTGTTTGTTTGCATTCATTATTATCATTTACCCAATTATTGTTTAAATGCTTGTTTATTGATTTACGTTGAATATAAAATTTCTTACAGTTTTTGGCATTTGACATTGCATTCACACTATGGTATTACTTATAAGTGAGCTAACGTAAGGCATTCATTTGAAGTTTCTTTCTTTACTTTGTACCTCTGATGCTGACTTGCAATTACCGCCGGCTGCCACGACTTGGGATTGCATCACAGTTAAATGAGAAATATTGAAAAATAAAAAACAATTTTGTTATGCAATGGCTTTATGAGCACAAACAATAATTAAGCCAGGAATATAAGAAAGTGGGAGCTTTGGAACGGAAGACCCTGTGGACACTGAAATACCTGCATTTTATCTGAACCCAAAATGAGCTGAGCGATGTACCGTTTTTACGCTCCCTGAGCTCTATGTTTACATTGCGTTCTGTATCTCTTCGAACCAGGAGGAGAGAAAACGGCCTGCTGGGAAAAGATTAATTCGCAGAATGATTTCATCATTCCAGCAGCGCTGGCCTCAAGGGCTGTCGGCTCCTCAATCCTGTCAGTTGTGCAGTTGTGATTCAAACCACCCCTTCCCCCAAACTACCAAAAAAAAACATTCTTTATCAAAATGATAGACCTGCCTATATGTACTGTACAGTCCTAGTCATTCAGTGGAAGAAAAAACATGTCGGAGTTCCTCCTTGTAGGCTAATTGTCGTCTCCGTCCCAGCAGTGTCATGAAGGGGAGGTTAATCAGTCTAAGCCACTTAGATGTTGGATTGTTGGTGCTTCCCCTCTCAGTCTGTAGTATGCCAATTTACCATTGAAGCAAACATGATGGTAGCAGGGTGGATGCTAGGCTCTTTCTAGGTTTGATTACAGAGAGATATGATGTATAGGGTGAAGTTTCAAGTGTGTGTATATGCAGTATATATAGGCTAAAAGGCAATACTGTCATTAATGCCCATATTGTGAAGTACTGCATTATCTTCATGATATATTTTAGTTTAATATATTTTCAATGTATTTCACGAGGGTCTGTTCTAAAGCTTTGGGACCCGGCTGCAGTCTCAGTGGTGTGTTCACTATCACTGCTGTGTCTGAGGAAGGGTATGTGTCTGTCTCAGGGGCCCTATCAGATTCCCAGTGCTTTGGCCCCTCCTTCCCGGCCTATTAATAGCCCCAGCAGCACAGGGCTGCATTTCCGTCGCATGTAGGCCGTCCGCAGGGTGGATTTAGGCACGCCGTGTTTGCAGCGTGGGATCTGGGCCAAGTCGATCACGGCCGTTCAGGAATCGAACGCCGCAGAGTAAACAAACGCAGATGCTCTGTGTCGCATGCCCCCTCTGCCTCACATTCTCATTTACACGCTAAACATAGCAACCTTGGAGGTATTTTATGTCTACAGCAAGTGAGAATATTTTACCTCTCGCTTTTATTGATCGGAGAGCCCGTATGGCGTGACATTCCCCGCGGTCTCTGTTGTGCTATAATGAGGTGCGTACACATCACATTGCACGCTGCATACCAGGACAATGGCACGGTGTTTGCGCCGTGCCTTTAAAAAAAAGGTCATCGTTTGTTGTTGCTAGTCTTTGTGCTTGGGCATATATTTATGTAAATCTCAATGGGGCTCACTGGGATATTTCTCTCTTGCACTGTTTCTCATTAACTCTCAGAAAGGTTGTCATGGTGAAAAATATTTTCCGACGGAACACATGGCTATGATGTCACTTGTTTCTGCATCATGTATTGTAAAGTCATTTCCCCTGCTTTACTACTTTTAATGTTGTTGTCCGTTTGCATGTTTTATTGGGCTACTTTCTTTCACCCATTTCTGGGGGGCCTCTTTAGTTTGGATTTACAGACAAAGATGATATTTAGATATTGTGACACTGGTTCATTTATGGGTCCAGATTTCCTTCTTAGTTTCAAAGAAGCCCTTAAAAGGAGTGGATATTCATTGTGCATAATAGTGTAGATTGTGTTTTCCCCCCCTATAACCCATGAAAGTGAAGAACAAAAATGTTATTGTTTGGAGTGTCACTACTGGCCCACCTTTTGCCACTATTCAGTTGTGGTCAACCACTTTTAGTTTAGCACCTATTGTTCTTGTTTATTCACTGCATTTCAAGTCGTAGAGGATAGATCCAACATTTACACTAAGACTTATTTTGGAGCGGATGTTTATATAAGGAGGGAGTGTGTACAGAATACAGTGACACTGACCACAGTCAGTGATCGGCGTTCTGGGACATGTTTTCAATAATTAATAGGAGCCGTTACTCTCAGCTCTTCCACCCACTCAGTGTGTGTTCAATTAAACCTATTGCCATGAAAATCAAGCTGCTGGTGCAGTTTGCCAATGGTAATCACAAGGCTAGGCTTTGAATTACAGGCCTGCTTTCTGCATGCAGAATCCTGACCCTTCTACTGAGCCAGCGAGGACATCGGCGGAGGGCGAGAATGCGAATGACCCTGTGGTCACCCTGCAGCGTTTGTTCTGCGCTTTATTTGCATTGGTGTGCTGATGTACTGTATGCATTAAGATTGTCAGAATAATACATTCTTAATGCACGTACATGTAGCCATGTAATCACGCGACATATTTTGGACTGAAGTCAGCGGTAGAGTGGTAGCTGCTGTGTGTGATGTAGAATCCTCAGGCTTTGTTTACTTCGGCTTTAAGGCTGATGGATTGCGAAAGCTATTTTTTTTTGTTTTTCGTTGACCTAACTGATGGAGCACTGAGGGGAAAAACACTCAGTTTTTCAAAAATGTTCTCACTCGTTTATAGAACATGTCCAGAGCGACAGCTGTTATCCTGCCTTATGCAACATGTTGGTTTGGCAAGGCTCTCTGTCTCTCTCTGTCTCTCTCTCTCTCTCTCTCTCTCTCTCCATCCCTTCCTCCCTCCTGACTCCACTTCACTCCATTGCTCGCCCACTCGCTCACCTCTCCAGGATAATCTGATTGTAGGTTCCTGTAAAGAGAAGAAGATGAGTGTCTCCACAAAGACAATTCATCTTCACCAACTCACATGGTAGTGCAGTCAGCGTCACGTTGGAGTGTTCCCCTGAAAACAAGCTGCTTGCTTGTACATCCAAAGCCTATGGCGCACGGTATCTGGCATCCATGAACTGCGTGAGAGCGGTTTTCTTTGAGTAGTTGGTGGCTACAGGCCAAAGCCGCCATGTGTGCACACGTGAAGATCCGAATCTTGAGTACATCGCTTCCATTTTCAGGCTGAAGGATCTCGGAAACATAAAAAGAGGGGGTGGGGTGAAAGCACTCCTTTGTGAGGCCCCACATGTCATTTTGTTTGCTCATAGCAGTCGGCCTCAAGTTGATCCTTCATTCATAAGGTCGCCTGTGAGCGCGTGGTGAAGAGATCCTCTGACCATGTTACATGTGTAGTAAAGGAGGGGCCACAGATGTGGAACGTTCTGAGCTGGGACGGTGTCTAGTCCTGCCTCTTTGAAGTGCTTTCTGTGCAGGAAACAGTGAGGAGGAGTGGTCACACAATAGGACTCTTTCCAATTATGGGTGGAAGCAGGACCTTGACCTGAGTTGTTCTGGATTTATTTGTCAAATTGGCAATGTTGTCCATTGCTCCCCCAAGAGTTAAATTCATGGTCCATCTGCCTCTTGTATTCATTCTGTCTGGAGACAAACAAGAATAACTTAATCAGCCTTAAAATGGTCAATCTGGTTTGAATAGATCAACAGTGTGCTAATGCCACGTTTTTATCATTTATTTGTGTTCTTTTCTGTTTCTCTCTCTTAGCATTTCCACGATGGACGTAAGGCACAGCAACACATTGAAAACTCCTGGAAACAGCTGGAATCTGTGAGTTTTTTCACCTACTACCGACATTTTATTATTATTAATAGAGATGTGTTTCAGTAATAAGAGAAGTGAGTATTGAGACATGCAGCAGAAGTATGGATTATGGCTGTCCGTATATAGTAGGGAAGCAACGGTTCATGTGAAAAATCCTCTTTTCAGACTAGCTATATTTTCAAAATAGGCAACAACAATTTTGCAGTTTTTAAAAATGTGTCATGTGAAGGTTATATTCACCATTTATAATTGATAAAGAATAACGATCAGTTAACTTGCGCTGCTTTAATTTAAATAAAAAATCCAGCAGAAGCATTTGGAGAGTGCAGCTTGTAGCTGAAGGCAACAGTCAGTCGGCCAGTTTGCGAAATGGCAAGTGTGCGAGAAAAAGCACAGTTAGAGGATCCTCCGACATCGTTTATGTCTGCTGTTTGAGAGCGTTATGGATTTAATGTTAACAACAGTAGTGATGGGGAAAAAGTTGGTGGATAAAACAGTGTCTTCTTGTAAGCATTGCTTTGTATGCTAATGGTAACACGCCAAACATGATGGCCCTTTTACGTCAACATGATGGCCCCTTTACGTCAACATGATGGCCCTTTCATCGCCCTGGTGTGTCCATTAAGAGAAAACTTAAGTTGCAACCACACTCTATTGATTTTGAAATTGAATTAAATCCAATGGCAAGATGCTATCAATTTTTTTCAAAATGGGTGAATTATCTCTTTAAATAACAATAATGTTGCTAAGTTCAATCCTTGTTTCGACACTGCTGGACATAGTACTTAATTAGTACTATTAGTACTTGAAAATAGTACTTGATCGCCTCAGTAAATACAGGTACAGTATGTAAAATGTAAGTTGCTCTGGCTAAGTATATCCACTTAGAGTATACGAATCATAACGATAACAATAATATGATTTGTCAGACTCACAATTGTTCTTTCACTTCGGTGTTGTATCCAAAGCAGAGTGCATGTGGGCTAAGTTGGTGGGCTCCAGACCCTGGCACCCAGGGCCTCATTAGCCAATTTAAGCCTCCTCGTCTGTTTTTGCAATATTGATTTATGAGAGGTCAATAAATAAGGAGCCAGTCACAGGTGACCAGACCTCCTAGACTGGTGGAGGGTGAGGAGTCCTCAGAAGGCTTGAGGTTATGGCACTCTCTTGCTCCCATGCGTAGTGTTTGATATCCAGCGCCGGGGATATGGGGGGGGGGTGGCTGCAAGCAGAGATTAGCTTTCCGGGTTCAGATGGATCCATTACAGTATCCAGAATCTCAGAGGAGAATCCTGCATGTTTCCCTCCACCCCCCACTGTCAACAACATCTGAATCTGGAGGGGGCGGGACTAGGGAGTGGAGGAATTAAGAAATTACCGATGGAGGAATGGAGGGAGTCACAGATATGCGGAGGAGTGCCACCCCTGAGCACTGTAGCAGCACAGCGTTCCACCGGCCCCCACCCCCGCCCCAGCTCAAATGCCCCCAGTGATTCAAATAAATATTGCAGTCTTGTGCTTCTTCAGACATTCAGTGATTCAATGATTTCATTGTGTGAGCAAGAGCCATGGGAAGTTACAGTGTGCTCAAATTATATAGACACAGAACAAGCACTGTTTGTTCAGATGGCGTTGCACACAATGATGCCTCTTTACAGTATGATCAGAAATAGAGGCTGAACAATCCCCCCTCTCTGTCATTGACAGTAGTGTAGGGTGCTGTTTATGCCCTTCATTATGAGAGGGTTCTAGGTTAGAATCCAGGGTAGTAGGACAGTTGACTTCACTTCACCTTCCAGTATGATGTTTGATCTTGTTCCAGTAAAAACCGCATGGGTGCTTAGCACGTACTTAACCACTTCTTAGAAGATGCTGTATGATATAACGCTTGTTTTAAGTTCAAGTTGCAATTCAAGTTGAGTCTCCCAGTTAAGTTTAATTATTGAAAGCGTCCTCTTGGGAAAGCGGAGAAATAGCATTGTCTCCTTGACAACGATCACCTGCTAAGGAAAAATATCTCAGCTCACTGTGGTGTGCATGAAACCTGTAGAGATCTGCTCCAGTTTCTGTTCCCTGTGCAAATTCCACCTTGTTCTGTCCGGGGTTGATGAGAAGCCATTCTCAGTCTGTGTGTGGTCACTCTTTGTTTTCAGAGTAAACGCAGGTTTGAGAGGGAATGCAAAGAAGCGGACAGGGCGCAGCAGTACTTTGAGAAGATGGACTCGGACATCAACGTGACTAAGGCCGACGTGGAGAAGGTGAGGAACCGAGTCAGAGTCAAGGGATTCCCCTTCAAAAGTAGAGCATCCCACACAGCCTGGGTCCAGCTCACACCTCGCTCCTCTCAAACAAACTGAATGGTGCTGGAAGTGTACCCTTGAGTTGCTGACACACATGGGATACCATGTTGTAGGCGATGATGTACTGACCTCCTCAGTTCGATGTACAGATTTACAAGCTTCACTCGGGCAGTGTGACTTTTGCAGATGAATGCAGATGGAGTTAGTGTTTCCTTGGAGCACAATGCCGGTATTGTCACTGTAGACCGCAAGCTTTCTGCTGTGTTTCTTTCAGCCCCACAGAGTGCAGAGTGACAGCAAGCCTCACTAATCTCTATAAAGCCCATTATGAGAGAATGTGGGGGTTTGAGCCATGAAACACTGGCTGTAAATGACAACAATAAGCCGAAGTCCCAGCTAGTTTATAGGTGACGTCTCAAGCAGCGTTCTTACAATAACCACAAACAAACTCTCTCTCATTTACAGCTTCTTCTGACACGGTTCTCACCCTGTTAGTTTTTTACAGCGGTACAGTAGAGAGCCACATCAGTTTTCCTTAAATGGCTTGCAGGTGTCTGACGCTGTTTGTACTGATCGCTGGGAAGGATTTTTGCTTTCACTCCAGAGGTTTTTCCCTTTCTGCAGTGGAAGTAGTACAGTGTAGAGTTTAACATAAGGCTGTCACACCGAGTGTTAATTTGACTTAAGGGGACAACATGAAGGTGACGCAGGATGCATCTCCTGCACCTTTTCAATAGCTGCGGTCGTTAAACAGGGCCTGCTCAGGTCGATAGAGACTCTCACCTTAAAAGCACCCAGTTTAACAGCCACCACAAACCTGCAAGGATATACAGCCTACGGGTGAACAGACAATCCTCGTCCACCAGCAGTCAGGACTACAGATGTAATTGCTACAGTGGCTTAGATGCGATCATAGTGCAAATACAATTGTGAACAAGGGCCTTTTCTTCGGTGTGGAAACACAGCCAACGGTGCACAGTACCGGAATACAGCTCCTGTGAGGAAGTGAGATAACGGCATTTCTCCCTCATTCAGCCCTGTGTTTCTTTAACACTTGGTCTGAATGCAGAGCAGGATCGCCGAACTGTCCTCTGAGGCGACTCAAACAGACACTGTCCAGCGTTGCAAGTAAAATCACTTATAATCACCCATTGCTAGAGACTGTTGTGTGAGAGAGCTCTTTTTTCTCAAGTCTTTCTCTGTTTTTTCTGGTCGTTCCTCCGTGGCCTGAGGGGGTATTTGTACAAAACTAGAAAAAATCAGAGGACATTGTAAGTCTGTGATTATATAATGTTTACATAAGGATGTCTTTTAAAAAAACAAGAGCAGCTGAGTGAAGAAACCTTTTTGAAACTGTAAAAATTTGGATTCAAGGAAAACTCTGGAATTACAGAGGATTTAGTGGTTTTCCTGGCCCTGAATTCATTGTCTTTAAAAACACAGATGAGCCGTAGTTTTCAGCATGAGTAGTGCTTTATCATTCATTATTTACAGAACAAGCAAGCAGTGGAGTTCTAACACTGATGTCAGTGATGTTGTGTTTCCTCACTGTATTTGTTTTGTAGGGTAGCATATCTTGCCAGTGTAAAACTATGTATATATTGTTCTGTAGATAATATAATTATTCACTTGATTCATTTTCTTAGTCACACAACACACACGCATGCACTGTATGTATGGGTATGTGATTTGCAAAGTATGGCCCCTCCCCCAGAGCTGCATAGAGGTTATCACAGCAAATGGAATGTACATAAACATTCTAAAACTTCTAGCGCGCAGGGGCTTAAAAAACACAGGACTGGCCTCTCATTGGTAAATCTGCATCTGTACTTTCTCACTCACACGTACAAAAACACGCGCACTCAATACAGCCACTTTGTGTTTCCATCTTTCCACTGTGAACACATACACACTGAAGCACCACTGGACTGTACAATGGTTTGTTTAGATCGCTCACATACTAAGAGATCCTCCGGTATATGAAAGTGGGCCTCCAAGTTGTACCTAGTACCCCGCACCGCGTGCATGCATGTTTGTGTGTGTGTGTGTGTGTGTTTGTGTGTGTGTGTGTGTGTGTGTGTGTGTTGTGCATATACCTGCATGTGTTCTTGAATGGAGAGCAGTCATACTTAAGAGAAAAAGCTCTTCGGTTTCACACGAAGCTGTACTTGATGATGACAAGGCGTTGCACTCACATCACACTGTCCTAGAATGACACAGATTTGCCCTGACTTCCCAGCCCAGCTCTGCCCGTTTGATACCCAGCAATCGCTGAGGAAAAGTATACCCTGGAACCTGGAACTCAGTAAGAGGGGTATTCTTTTGTGATGGCGACTACAATACAGTTTAGTGTAGTGGCATACCTCATTTTGATGGCACCAATTATGACAAATATGAGTATGTAATTGGCTCTGACAGATATTTACCCATAATGGAATGGGTGATTCAGATGAGACTGGTGAATAATGCGTGTTTCATCTTTCCTTGTGAAATCCTCTTGATCATTGAGTGTTATTTAGTTATATTCTATTTATTTCAGATGGGGGTACACACTTCAAAGTTTATTTTATGCCTCTAAACAAGCACTGATTTGATTTTGCACAGAATAAATAATTCTTCTGTACCCTCATGAAAAATAAACATGTTTTTTTTTTCTTCATAAGCAGTTGTGCTTTTATATTTACCTCAGTAATCACATTCTGTTGCAGCTATGAGCTGTAAACTGAGAGCTCTGCCATCACTTTACAGCGCTGCCGTTAGCTGGTAAATATGAGTGCAGACCTGCTATGCTCAGAGAATTAGTGCACTGTAATAAGGCTTTAAAAGGGCCTTGTTGGTCAGTGTTATTCAGAATTTCTGACCCTTGCCCTCTTGCTGTCAAATTGTTAAAGTGTACATTTTTGTCCAGAGACATTGACATACATGACAGGAAGAGGGAAAGTATATGCCAGTCATTTCTACAGGGCTGATGTGGATGTTGATGGGTTCTACAATCCCTGCTTCACCTGGAGGGCTCACAGTCATATCGGTCTCTTCATTACACACTCAAAGAATAGGGATGACACTAACAACTGTATGTGTTAGAGTATGTGTGTAGGCCCCAATTTATTCTCATAGTTCTGGTGTGTTTAAAAAGCTTCATTCTGCTCAACATTTTGTTTTGCTGTATTTCCAGTGTTTGTCCACTCAGCTGATTGGGTATGGTTCAGTATGCTGACTGAAAAGGAGCCTGATCAATCCAGTAATCTTCCATAGACCGAACATCAATTTCCATTTTTTATTTGAAAGTGAGCCTCGGGCATTGTGTTTATGTACACAGTTCAGTATGTCTCATCTATCCATTCAAATTAGGGATGGTCTAACTTAGAATGGCAGTGGACACACAATTACTTTGCTGCCCGGCGTGCTGCGTACTGAAGGCAGGAAGAATCTGCTGATATTTGGGTTCTCTAACTATGTGTGCTGTCTGAGTAATCTAGCTCCCCCATCTCAGAGTAGTCATGGTCTTACATAGCAGATAGGGGGTATAGTGGTTAGAGTAGGGGGTCTTTTGTGTAAAGAGGCTGACTCAGGAGAAGAGTGAGGATAAATCCATGTTCATTCAGGGTTTACTGTTTCCATTGCATTGTTTGATCTGGGTACAGCATGCCATAGCAACGCAACAATAGGGAATTCCCCATAAAAGCTAGGGGGAAATGTGTGGGCATGCGTGTATATGAACTAGGTCTCTTAGTGCAGAGAGCATTTAGAGTTCTGCATGTCCATGGTTTTCAGAATAATTTAATCCTAACCATCAGAGTACGTTCAGCAAAGTTAGTGGTCAAAACAGCAGCTGATGTGACCTCGTATGTTTTCTTTACCCTGATGTCGGGGATTTCCTCAAATGAGTGGTTTCACTTAAACCAGAGCCATCTCTGCCAATGTGCACAGGTTTCCAGTTGCATTGCACAGTTCCATGCTGGTATTGTTGTTGACCCTATGTTCTGAGGATTGTTTTACTCTGTTCGATATCTTTTTTGTACTGAGTTTCATATCTGTTTTTTTTCTTGAAGTAAATATTTTTTTATTTGAATCACTGAAAATAAAGGAAGAATAACCTCCACACATTGACCTACATACTCAGTAATGCATCTCTTTTAACCAGTAATTCATGCCTATTGCTGGTCTGCTCCATGCATGTTCCATAAAAATGATCTACCATTTTCATAGTTCAGGGTTTATCCTAGGGCTCAGTTAGCTTACTCACTCATCAATATAGCTAATGTACTCCAAGACTCGGTCTGTTAAAACACCTTCCCAGTGCCCTGAAGCTAACTCCTCTATTTTTGTTTTCTGACATGCCTTGAAGCGATGTTCCCACAAGGTAGGTTCACTACATGTCGTTCATGTTTGTGGGGACCTGTTTATCTGTTCAACGTGCACCCATAGTCACGTCACGACCAGTTCACCACCAAAGACAGTCATCTGTTTGAATGTTAATAGCACTTAAACAATAAAGTCTGCCACCCAAGGAATTAGTGCCTAGTCTGTGCAAGGTTGCAGCAGTATCTACCTGCTACACAACCAGTTGAAAAACAGCTTCTCTTCTTCTTTCATTGTCTGATCTTCTCTGACTCACCACGTAGGCATGAATTTATGTTCTGTGATGCTTTATACCTTGAAACCCAACAAAATGTACTATACAAGGGTAAAATTATATTTAATAAGCCATAAGTACTAAAGAATATATTGTACCATAAATATGGTTGTATATTTCAAGGCGCATACAGATGGTTATAATGATAAGCACTTTGGCAGTACTGAATTAAAATTAATTTAAATTATGTGACAGTACAGATTTTCATTAAGTATCTGTCTTGATGAGTGGTCAGACCAAACCTTTATTGGTTTGGAGTAAGCTGTGACTCATCTTTGACCATAAAACCCCCCTTGTCACAAGATCTGGGTCATCCATCTAGTCTGTGTGCATACTGTATGTGTGTATGCTTGTATGTCATGTGGGGTCCTCGTCCTCGTACACTGTATCTGTGTGCGCTGTGCATGCCGAGCACAATCTCGCCAGAATTTCTTGTGGATTTAATCTTGTGTTTTGCCTGACTGTACTGGACGGCATTTGTGTAATTTAATTTGTGGTTCATTCAATTTGTTTAATTCAGTACTTCATAGTTCCATTCATTTATTCATCCACTCATGTACTCATATTCCCTGTAGCCAATGTAAGCATGAATTGAGCATCCTCATTTGATGTGCCTGCTTTCACACTTCATAATTATTAATTTATTGATGTTAAGCATTTGCATTATAGCATTAGTTAAAGAAAACTGGACACTTAATACTTAACCCGATCCACATTGGCCCCCTAGTGGTAGTCGTATCTGTCCAAATTACAGTATTCATGTTTGTCTATAATTATAACCTACAGCTTTAAGAAAGCCCTGGAAATTTTGACACAGGATTGTTTAAAAGGGTGACCACTTGTGAAAACCTCAGCCTCTCCAGTTGCACTGCAGGGCAATAAAATAGCAGGGTGCTATTAATAGCCCAAAGCGCTTAGGACCCTCATCTTGCCACAGCCACAGAATATAAAATGCACCATTTATACATGCTTAGAAAATCATGTTCAGATATAGAAACAAAAATTTTTTTTAAACATTGTACAAATAAGCATTCAGCATTTTCCCTTGCTTATTGTACAGTACCCAATGTACTTTCGGTTTTGTAGACACCTAATATTTTTCTACAAAATTTCTCGTATAAATATGTTTATGAAACTAAATATCCTACCTGGTTATGAAGCTACAACTATTTTATGATTAACCCTGAAGAGTTTATCTTGTTACTTTTCGCCAAAGTCCCGTACAGTCGATATTTCCACAGCAACCTTCTATCGCACTTAGGAATGTAATAGGTTGCTGTTATGTAAAAACCCACATGCCTTTGTACGTTTTTCTTTTTATATTAAAAAATATTAGGCTACTTATTTTATGCATATTTCTGAATGATACAGCCTTTTCTTCAATTCGAACTTTAAAATAATGGATGTGCAGTGAATATTTTTTGAGATATTGACATTTAAGTAAGACAACTAGGTGGAAATTGCCTCGGGTGGGCCAAAGATAATAGGGTTTTACTCTAAATTTGCTAAATTTCATTCAGCTACTGTTTTCATACACATGTTCACACACAGGTAAATACATACATTCTCATACAAGCAGAAGCTGACACAAAATTGGCTATTGCAGATGGGATTCTTAAATGAATAATGTTTTTTTTTTGGTTTTTTTAACCCAATTTGGAATTCCAATTTTCTCATTGCTGCAACCTTCACTATTGATTTGAGATAGCACAGACAAGCATGTGCTCCCCTCTGAAGCAAGTGATGTCAGCTGCTGGTTCTTATCACACTACAGTCTAAGAGTTGGGCGCATTGGGAGTTATTTTATGACCTTTTATCCATCAGGTGGACAGCCCTACGGGGTTGCCAGCCACATTTGGCACTGGCATGGTCCCTATTGTAAACCAGACTGCGGGCTCCATGAACTAGTACAGGTGTGGTCCCTATTGTAAACCAGACTGCGGGCTCCATGAACTAGTACAGGTGTGGTCCCTATTGTAAACCAGACTGCGGGCTCCATGAACTAGAACAGGTGTGGTCCCTATTGTAAACCAGACTGCGGGCTCCATGAACTAGAACAGGTGTGGTCCCTATTGTAAACCAGACTGCGGGCTCCATGAACTAGTACAGGTGTGGTCCCTATTGTAAACCAGACTGCGGGCTCCATGAACTAGAACAGGTGTGGTCCCTATTGTAAACCAGACTGCGGGCTCCTTGAACTCGTACAGGTGTGCTCCCTATTGTAAACCAGACTGCGGGCTCCATGAACTAGAACAGGCGTGGTCCCTATTGTAAACCAGACTGCGGGCTCCATGAACTAGAACAGGTGTGGTCCCTATTGTAAACCAGACTGCGGGCCCCATGAACTAGTACAGGTGTGGTCCCTATTGTAAACCAGACTGCGGGCCCCATGAACTAGTACAGTTGCTTAACCGGAGTAGCTGCCCAGTAGCCTTTGCTGTAATTCATTTTAACTAACTGGAATTTTCAGTATTCCCGTTTCTGATCATTTTTAGAGCTCATGTCCTTGCAGGTTGAAATAATGACCTCTTCAGAGCTCCATGAGCAGTCAGGCAAGGCAGTGTGCAGATAGACAGAATCTCATAAAGCCACTTCCACCTGCCAAGACCTCCCTCTAACAAGGTCCCACTGCCCAGCCCAATGCATGTTTTCAGTCAAAAATTCTTTAGGTTTGACAATCAAATGCAGGTGTAACTTTTATCTTCACATACATAGTATGGAAAGTGAATTCTGAGGATAGCTCAACTCACCATATAATGTGCATGCTCAAAAACTCAAAATACAAGCATTAAATTGTGAATCAAAGTTAAAGAGTACGTGCACCCACTGTCTCAGCCTGTCTCTGCCTATTACACAATTTTGAAAAGTACTTTGTGGGGTGAGTGAGGGAGAGCGATGGAAGAGGTGTGTCCATCGTTCTTTTCCATAAATGAATGCACAATGTACAGATTATTTCATATAACTTGGATCAAACTGTCAAACTAGACATTGCCGATCAAATATGAATCAAGATTCAGCAACTGCATAGCCTATTTCTCACCTCAAATATTTTCAGAAACGTATTTTAGTTGACTGTTTAGGTGGAATAAGAGTTTATGAACAGGGCACCACGCTGTTCTGGTTTACAAATGTGGAGCTGAAACCAAAGGTGCGTAGTGCGTCTAACCAATCAGATTCCGGCTATTTCTTTTGTGGGTGGCAACAATTATCCATATGACGTAAAGATACCTCCAAAGAGGTAATCTGTATCACGATTGGGGCGGGGGCAGAGTGGGGTGCAGAAAGAAAATTTCAACAGCACCAAGATGCTTTTCTACCAATTATGGAAATAACTGAATGGATTAATAAGTTCCATTATAAGGTAGGCATACAAACACGTTTACAGCAACAACAAAAAACATGATCTAGAGTGTAGTTACCCTTTAAGGACAAATGTTTGGTTGGAGTCACGATGGGGATCACTGCTTAGTGAGATGCTGTCCTATTAAGTTCTGTTGTCTCAACAGAGGAAGATTATTTACAGCCACTGAGGGTGATGCCAAAATGGAAACAGTACAGCCATTTCTTTGTTATGTCACAGTGTTGCACCAATTTAATTGAATGTATTAGTACCCTTTGCAGGAAATCAGTGTGCACGTGGTAGAGGCTGCCATTTACATTTAGCTACAATACATAAATAGGACGCTGAAACATTGCAATAGTGCAAAAAGATACATAAATATATGCACATACTCTATTTACATAAGTGCAGTGTTGCATATGAGCAAGAGCTATCTGTTAATAGTTTGTTGAGGATGTTGATGCTATATGGAACTAAAGGATCGATGGGCACGACTGGTGTTTGTGACAGGTACTCTGTACCTACAGGCAGATGGTGAAAGTTCATATTGATTGTTGACAGAGATTTGGCACATAACAGTCTGTGTGCAGGGGTATAGGGGGTAGTTGAAATGGCACCTTAACCGTTCAGGTTCTGTGGAAGTCCCCAGGATATTGGTTCTGAGTAATGGACACTTTCCATGTAACTTATATCCACTTCCTCTGTACAGCATATTTGCCATGGTGAACTTGATGTGTTTTTTTATAAACAGGAAGTGAGGCGATTGAGGTGCAGATTTTTCTGACTGTTCATTTCTCTGTGGTTTTTCACTGGCAGTGAGCTGTGATGTTGCTCCTCTGCTTGACTGATATTCCTGTCATTTTAGTGAGTGCAGCCATGGTGCTGCTTTGTTGAGGGTGTTGGATTGGCAGATGGCATGATTTTTCCTGAGTGTAATTTGAGTGTAATTCCTGGTAGGCCTGCCACCTTGGCGCGCGTGTGTGTGTCTTATTGCTTCTGCTCTGAATCATCACTTTTCTCCGAGTATGATCTTATGGGCTCTGGGTAGGCTCACTGAGGTCTGACATGAGTGGAATGGTGGAGAGTATGTTGTTGGCAGAGAGCTTATGCGTGTGTTTAGTTCTATCTGTTTCCTTCCATGGTAGAGCCTTTCTCCTGCCTTTCAGTCTGGAGGCCTTTGTATCAGCGCCAGAACGCTTCCATTGCTCTTCATTTCACATCCACAAACTGTTCACATGGAACAGGAGACTAGGCTTATGTGTAACTATACAAACGTTTGTTTTTCTAGTTTTTCTATAAGTTGCTTTTTTTCTTCTGATTGTTCAGGGCTAATGATTATTGAATACATAATATGTGTGTCTGTATGTTACATTACGCATACAGGATGTATGGCTCTCAGTCGTGGTCATGGACATGGAATGCAGGATTAAAAGTGTTTTCTGTCCTCCAGTAGGAGGAGGGGGCGCGATGGCTTAGTTGTGTTGTAATCGCACTTCCCCCGTAGTCTGCTCTCTGCTCAGTCCGCTGGGAGCTGCTCTCACGGAAAAACATAATGTGTGCTCCTTCAGGGGCTCTTGGCCAGATACATGCACAGCTCTGAGAGCGCGCTTACCCCCTTCTCACACGTTCCTTCTTCGTCATCACCCTCATTATTTTAAACACCATCACTTTTGGTCTTCTTCTCCCGCGTGTGCCAAGACGCCACACACGATGAAGAATCCAGAAGGTCGTTTTCATATGGCCCTTTTAATTTTACGTTGTCCTCAATATAAGCCTAGATACAGTGTACTGCACATAAGTTTTTGCTCATGGACTTACCAGCTGCCCCCCACACACTGTTAAAGGAACCCCCTCCAATGGATAAATGGCCCTCCATCCATGATAAATGATTCATAGACTACTGGACTGCAGCCTGTTTTCAAACCTATAGTCTGCTAAGCATAGAGCGTAATGATAATCAGAAACTTGGCAGTTTTTGTTCTTTTTTGGTGTGTGTGTTTGGAGGGGCGGGGGGGGCTTGGATATCTGTCAGCCATACAGTTTGATAAGGTTTGCTACTAAGTTGGACTTAGATGATATGTGATGTAGCAATCCCTCTGATAGTTTAAGGAATGTTTTGAGGCCTCAGGTCAGTCATGGGTTCCTATTGTGCGCAAGGCCCTTCATGTGAGCCACTGCAGGAAAAATGCAGCTGTATGAATGAGCCGTGAAGTAACGCTAATAAATAATGTAACTAAAATTGTTCTTCAAAGAGGGCCCCTTACATTCCTCACTTGGCTTTTGCCGATGCTGACGTTGACGATCCATGTTGACAGAAATCCTTGTAAAGTTCAGTGAACTAGAGAGATAAAAACACTTGTGCAAGATGGAGCTTGACAGGGTTCTTCTTTGAGCCTGTTTAAACATTCTGCTATTCATGTTGTACTTGCCAGGCAAGGGTTAAATGCAACCCTGAGTCTGTCGCCTGAGCGTTATTAATGCTGCACTGCTCCACGTACATCTCCGTGGTTCTGGGCATGCTCAGTTCGCAGCAGCTGTCCTGGGGGACTGCCAGTCAGGGGATCGCACAGGCGAGGCGGAGAGGTGATTTTTTCCCCCCAAGGTGACACCATTATTCAGTTACTTGATTATAGAGGCTCTCAGCAGATTACATTTTTTTTGTTCACCTGACAGTAATATACTCTCTTCCTGACAGTATTGCACAGTATTTTTATGGAGCAGTATTGTACATAATGGGCGTGTGCCTACAATTTGTACAATTGTGATATCCACAGCATTACTGCATCATTAATGTTAATCAGGATTTTGGACAGTTTTAAGAGCTAAACTAAGGCTTGTCTAGTGAAATAGAACATTCGATATATTACTTTTATTATTAGAACTAATATAGCATGCAGTATATCTGCCCTATTCAGCCCTGAGCAGTGTGACTACCACAGGCTCTGCCCGAACAACAATGACTGTGACCGATGAATATTCCATTGAAAAGCTCTGCTGATGTAGGCTGCATGAGTGGTTGTGTTATATGGGAATTAATGAATTATCTTCAGGAGCATCATAACTACAATCATTCATTTGATTGCATCAGATATACCTGCTGTGTCACCATAGCATCGCTGGTTCCTCGATGTTGGTGGCCGCAGGTATATTTGGATTGGCGTGCTGACTCTCAGCACAGCTTCCCCACGGAGCAGCATTCTGTGATCATTTGTGTGTACCCGCAGTTTCGCAGGGGCCGTCTTGACGTGGAACCTGGAGAAGCTGCAGCCCGAACAATCGGGCCGGATTCATTCTCGCTAACTAGCCGAACGCACATGTGTCTGGCGCATTGTTTGGCCTTCCAGCTATGAGAAAGATGAGGATGAGCTCTCTGGGAATGGAGGCGGAAAATGTCTGGCTGCTCACCTCCAGTCTCAGGTTACACTGGCATTGGATTGCTTACAATGCAGTCAGCCAAGTGTCATTGATGAGCAGTCTAGCTACTCATGGGAATTTGTAGAGGATCATTATTTAGTGTAGCGCACAATGTTTCTAACTTACCCTGAGATGGTGTGGTCTGATCTGAGGACATTAGATGCTTTGAAGTGGTTGGCTGGAACAGTGGCTGGAAGACGGATGATCTCATGGCCACTCTGGAATTAAAAACACGAATGGAAGAATGGGGCCTAAATCTTTGGCTTTCCGAGGTTTACGGTTCCCAAAGGGCACCTACGTGGATGTGATTGTTGTTTTTATGTATGGATGGACGTGTACCACATTGCAGCGATGGTGCTATTTAAAAGTTTTATACAATGCAAAGGTGGCGTACACAAACACAAAAAAAGAAACAGTACTGTGTGAACGGTAACTGAAACAGATGACCAGACTGTCACAGAAGCAATGTGCTAAACTTGACTGCAACTCAACTATTAATAACTAATAACTGTCAGTTATTACAGGTCATTATAATTCCTAGCAAGTCTGCATTGCCCTTTGTACAGAAGCAGGTCTGTATACCCTCTTAATGACTGTGCTATTATGAATGTCCTGCGTCTTGACTGATGTCAGTTACTTCCCAGAATGATGTAAATAGTGTGGAAGAAAAGCACGTCTCGATGTACAGTGCCTCCCACTTTCCTTCCCTGTCTGTCTAGCCGTTCATTTCACTTGCCATCATTGAGGAATGTCCTTGCCTGAAACAGAGATTAGTTTGCTTCAACCAACTCCTGCTGTGCTTTACCTTCAGGTCAGCGTCTGGCAGTGTGTTTTGTGTCGTGTTGGGGCACGCTTTGGTCATTGTGGGGGGTCGGGTGTTTCGTCTCCTGTGGTTTGTACGCGTGACCTCCTCTCCTTGTCGCCCCTTTGCCCTCCCAGGCACGGCAGCAGGCCCAGATGAGGCACCAGATGGCAGCAGAAAGCAAGGGAGAGTACTCAGCCAACCTGCAGAAGTTCAACCAGGAACAGAATGAACATTACTATACTCTCATACCGCACATCTTCCAGGTAATGCCACACACTTAAAAGAAAAGTTTATAAGCAATACTGTAACCCCCTACCATGCATGTTACTTAACTTCTAATTCCACACATCATCCTCTTAATACCACACACCCCATCACTGATGTTCCAGTTAATACCAAATGTTCATACCACACATCTTATAGGTAATACAGCACTCTCATACCACACATCTTACAGGTAATAAAGCACTCTCATACCACACATCTTACAGGTAATAAAGCACTTTTATAAAACACCTTACAAATAATAAAACTGCTGCATATCTTATAGGTAAAACAACATTGCCATGCTACGCATGATCCAGATATGTTGAAGAAGGCATTTATTACCTGCCTCACAGATTATATAGAATGGTTTATGTGTGTGTTGATACTTTAAGACAGTCATCTTAATAAGCATGCATGATCATACTCTGTTAAGTGGAAGGGGCTGTTAAGTCCTCCCAACCATGTAAATAAGCTTGTTAATGTCCAGTGTGAATGTGATTTAGAATGGGTATATTTCCATAATGGCACAGTATAGCATGTACAAATTATCCTGACCTCTTCCTGATCTCTGAAGAGAATACAAGAGATGGAGGAGAGGCGAATTGAGAGGGTGGGAGAGTCCATGAAAACCTTTGCCGAGGTCGACCGGCAAGTTCTACCCATCGTAGGCAAATGTCTTGATGGCATGACAAAGGCAGCAGAATCCATTGAACCCAAAACTGTAAGTATAAGCTAATCCTAGGAGCTATAGAGAGCATATTCTCACCCAGTGAAAGAAACTGGTTTGTGTATATGAAGAATAATGAGGTCATTAATTAGCACACAGTGCTCACGGTACAGTAGAACATAAAAAGCTGTGATTCATAGCTCGTATCAAGGACTGAGAAAGATTAGAGCTGTGAATTATCGAGATTTAACCAAGCTGTTCTTCTGTGTGATATGAACACATTTCACTGACAAATGTTGTCTCATATCTTCAGGTTTCAAATAGGACAATTGAGAAGCTGTCTAGCTACTGAACCAAGCCTTATTTTTCTCGTAAAATATGTCACAGAGTAAAGTATGCCTTCATTTTTGTAGTTGAAAAAAGCAGCCTCGCAAGCTAACGCTACCGGTGGTCAAATCAAAGTACAGATGTGTCCCTGTGGCGTTAGCTGATTGTCGTTCCTCAGAGCCAAACAAGGGCAATATGAAAAGCAGATGAATTATGCACACGGTCTGAAGGCTGACTTTGTCACTCCCACTCAGGGACTTCTCCATTCCACAGCACTGCAACTGTTGCCAGGCAGACTCCCACAGAGTCTGCCTGAGAGGATCCAGGTGCAGGCCCTCCCTCTCAGTAATACCCAGAAGTCACCGGCACAATGAATGAATAGGGAAGGGGGAGTCTTCGGTCAAAAGTAGATCCACAAATAGAATCATGCATTGCTGTATTTTCAGAGAAGACACTCCCAATCCAACGTTGCATTCAGATATAATCTTAATTATTTTTAAATACTACCTTGCCAGAGCAATTCAAGATACCAAACATGTTTAAAAGGGACAACTGCTAGTACTCTTCAATTCCGTCCAGACTGCCTGCAGTGTGGACCTTGTCTCGTTTCTCGTTTCACATTAACTTACAAAATGATTCACCAGAATAGAGAAATTAAAGGGTAGGTTTTCAGTCCAGCCCAGCACGATGCCCTAAAACATGTAAAACTAATTAGGAACACTGACTATGTAGAAGAGGTCATTGTTTTTTCTTTTCAAAAAGAGAAGCTTATCAAGGCCTAAGCAGGCTTTGTTAAATTACTGTGGCATGTTATTGATTTACATTTAGCAGAATTGAGCATAAATTCTTGTGATTAGTGTGGATCCCTCTTGCTTTCTCATTCATTCTTATCATGAGAGCTTACTGGCAGCAGGTTGACCATTAAATTAGTTCAGCTGGTCACCATGCAGTGATAACAATAATTTTTGAGGAAGCGTTACTTTATATAGCATATAGACAATATGTATATGAAACTGTAATACACTCCTGTGTTATCTTTAAAATGTCTTGATGTCTTTAATGAACCTGCTGTATGTGACATTCTCTTTTGACCTGTGTATTTTATAGCAAAATAAATACATACTTAGCATGTACAAATGATTGGACATTTAATTAAACCAGTGTGAAATTTTTTTTGCCCTTTTAATTTCCAGTTAACAGTTCAGTTTCAGTTATTCTATTTTTGAAGAAGCATCCTTTTACTTCATTATGTATTCAGTATACTCCAGTTTTGGAAATGGAATAAGCTCATGTGTTGTGTTTAGAATGTTTTCTTCATCTTTAATGAACAAATATAATTGTTCTTTCTCTCGAGGGAATATTACCGTTTTAGGCTTTCGCTTCATATATACCACAGTCTCGGTTTAGCTTCACCTGAAATAATGCAATGTGTCATAGATGTAATGCCAATCTTACTGGAGACAGGTTGTGTGTGGGTGTGGATGGGGTAAATTGTCCGGCAGCCATTAAAACTCATTAGCTGTAAACAGTGGGAAGCTGATGAAATCATGCATTTTTCTTTCAACTGGTCCACTGAAGCACCTGCTGACTCAGGGGCCACATGCGCACCCTAGGCCTGAAGCGACAGACCTGCATAAGGCACACCAGGGTATACAGAGGCACTTCAAACATTAGCACGGGGAGCTAGAGAGCTCTCCAGTGAGCTTCACTGCACACTGACAGTGTGCATCTCATCTAAGTGCCTCATATTTTGCCTTCTATTGGTTATTATTGATAAGCCACCTGATTTGATATGTGATCTTTCCTCTTTTTTTTTGTTGTTGATTTGATTAGGTTCTATGTTCTGTACACTTACTTTTTCCTTAGAAATAGGAGGACAACAAACACTCGTAATCCAAAATAGGAAAGGCTTCTAACAAATAGAGCTTAATCAGGTACTTGGTAAAGAGTTCCAAATGTTTGCAATGTCGGGTACTGTGGCTCGAGCCTGGTTTAAATGGTTAGCGTTCAGCACCTTTTCTGCCTGAACATCAGACTGATTAGAATGCCGTCCTGCGTGCTATTGATTGTTCCTACCTTGGACATCTGTTTTAAGCACTACTTCCGCATTTTATGCCATGTCTAGCGCTGCATAATAATAAGCAGATGGCATTATTGTTTTACCCAATACGGCTTGCCCACCTTATTTATGTATAACATTCAAGCAGACCAGACATAAACATAATAACCTTATGACCTTAATTATATACAATTTAACATGACCGTCATGCCGTGATGGTACAATGATAGGAGACTGTAGAAAGGTACATAGTTTGCTGGCAGGTTAGCTTGGACTCAAGCAGCAGCTCATGTGTATTGATTAATCTACATGAAGATTAAAAAGTAGTCAAAGAAATTGATGGAACCCACGATATTAGGAAAAAATTATTGCTTATACAGGTGGTCTATTTTACGTGTACAGTGATATCCAGTATTTCTAAATAAACCGAAGGCTCGTTCAGGGATCCACAGCTCTCATTAATCAAATATCTTGCTAGCAGGTAAAAATAAAATTGATCAAATAAACTGCAGGATTTCTAGAACTTTTGTCTTTCATAAGTATTCAACAGTGCAAATGTCTATTCCTTTAAGGCACGGTGGATAACATTACATTTATAACAAACACCAACAGTTGGGTTGCTGTGACTGATAAGGTTAACTAGTTTCCATGCCATAAGCAACACAGTGAGAACAGATTTAGGAAGTGTATTTCTCATTAAATAAAGCTAAATCAAGTTACAGTACAACGCAAATATGCATTTTTCATTTGGCTCTGTGTTTGCACAAAGGTCAAATCGTTTTTTTCTTCCCCAACAGGACTCAAAACAGGTTGTAGAATCTTACAAGTCCGGTTTTGAGCCCCCTGGTGACGTGGAGTTTGAAGACTACAGCCAGGCAATGAAGAGGACAGCTTCAGAGTCCAGCCTTTCCAACTCCAAGGTGGAGAGCAAGCCAGACAAACCCAGCAGCAAGAGCAAGGGCAAGCTGTGGCCTTTTATCAAGAAGAACAAGGTAAAGATGCCGTGCTCCACCCCTGGGTTCACACACCGTTTGCAGATGGCTGTTTTACACACACACTCGCACCAGAAGATATAGCGTACAATATATTCCAGATGTTCTTTTCACTTCCTGTGAAATATAATATTAAATATTATCACTTCCTGTTCTTTTACAGAAATGACCTGGAGGACAGACAAATTTAATATAGAAAAGAATGCTGAATCATTCCAATCTTCTAGTGAATTAACTTGTTGTGACAGTAGCGCTTGTGTCGTTGTTTGTCTGACCATATTACAGCAATATGTAAGTTCTGTGTCCCATTTCTATTGTTGCTGTTGTTGTATTGTTTGTCTTTTGTACTTGTTTTTTGTTCACACTAGTACAATTGCCATTCTTTTATTACTATCAGTAGGACTATGATTATGATTATGATTGTTTTCATAATTATTACGATTAATGTTTATTGCCATTGTATTTTTATTGCCATTTGTCATTGTTTTCTTTTCCCATATACCATTGGTCATTTAAATTTTTGTCGAACCACTCCTCTAACGCACTAACGCAATTCACCTTGAGTTCCACTGCCATTCACCAAAACAAACATCAAAGAATAATTCACCTCCTGGTTCTTGTGGGACCCCTCTTTGCTGCACCTGACCGTCTCTTGTAATAACCGTATCCCTCTTTTCTGTGATCTGCCTGGAATGGCTTCCCACAACCCCCTGCTACTGTACGGCTCCACCATTGGTGACTGGGAAGGCGTTTGAACTGTTTAGGATGTTATGTATCCTCTGTAAACCAGAACTTTGCAGTGCTGAGCTACGGTCCTCGAACCTGAGGCACGTGATGTGTGTTTTACACCATGGCAGCGGTGCAAATGAATGTCTTTATGGTGTTAGTGGACGATGGCCACAGGAAGCAGAATCCATCTTCTATGTGTACGCACATCCTGTGCATCACCTGTTATGTGTTGTGATCATACCAGGCCATTAAAGCATCAAATGCATTATTTAAAGATGAAATTGAAGATGCATATAATTTTCCAGAGATATAGGGTACACTATTTCTTGTCACAAAAGCTCAAAGGATGTGTGAACTTACTCAGTCGATGAACATTAGTGCCACAAATGTGTAGGCCACAAACTTGCATGTCATGGAAAGTCATGGTAGATTGAGGTACATTTTGTTTAAATGGAGTTGAATGGCCTAGAAAGGACATATTTCAGAGACTGAGAGACTCAATGACCCACATTGTGCATAGAAGAAACAGCTGAGCTGTTTGTATTCCTTTCTTTATTGGAATAAGAAATCATGCAGCGTTTCCTTGAGTTTCTCCGGGTATAAATACATTGAGCAGTGAGGCTTACAAACACCATGGGGACAGCCTATGTTTTCTGTTTTCTTTCTGTGTCTATCGTATATTAGGTACAGAAACGGTTCTGTCGTTTCATACGTTGATACAGATGTTTCAAATGAACCAATATTCCCGCTGCTGTGAATGCTTTCATTTTTAACCTTTGGACCCATCGCGTCGAGGTAGTCAGAAGTCGGCGAAAGTTCCGCGCTCTATATGTCTGTGAAAAATGTTCAGCTCAAATTCCCAAACCTTGGTTCATTAATTGCACCTTCTGTCAGCAAGTTAAATTTACAAGCAGTCACCAGCCATTTGGGAGGGTAAAAGGGAAACACTGCTGCGATGACCTGAAATTCAGCGGTGCTGGCTTCGCTCTCAGATTGTGCTGAATTTCCAGTGAGAGAGCTTGCATGCGATGAAGGGGAAAAGGGGAGTTTGCATGTGCTCTCTGGCAAATAGCTTCTCAATTGTAACAACTCGCTTTAACATACTTACGCTTTTCACATTCTCTGTTCTCTAACTCCTTTTTCCCGTTGTGTTTTTGGAATTATTAAAAAGAACAAAAAGGTAACAGCTCGAATGCCGGGTTTGATATTCCGTTTGATGTCCCCTTGTTTTGTTTTTTTGAGCCTTATTTTTTCTCGTTTTGTGTTTCCTTTTATCCTCTGTTTCGTTCTGCTCCTTCTTTTTCTGCCACTACTCCATCTCTCTCTTACTGGTAGCTTATGTCCCTGTTAACGTCCCCCCACCAGCCCCCACCTCCCCCCCCTGCCTCCACCTCGCCCTCACCCTCTGCTGTTCCCAACGGCCCCCAGTCTCCCAAGCAGCACAAGGAGCCCCTCTCACACCGCCTCAACGAGTTCATGGCCTCCAAACCCAAAATGCACTGCTTCCGGAGTCTGAAGCGCGGGGTAAGTTGTCTCGTGGATCTCCGTGTCTGTGGCGCTGTTGCTCGCTGTAATAGAGGGGTGCCATGGTCACGCCTGAAACAACAGGTGAAGAGTAATGGGGAACTGAAGCCGCCAGGCGGAAAGCAAGCAGGAATTTCCCAAATAATTTGGCCCTGGGGTGTCCAGTCATTTCAGACATCATCTGTTTACATTTTGTGAGTGATATCGTATCTGCCCTGGGGACACTCTTGGAGAGACATTCGCATTGTATTTCAGATTCACTAGTAACTTTCGGTGAAACTAAAGCAATACTAGCATAATATGAATAAAAATCGTCCAAACAGTTTGTGGACATTGAAACGTCACTTAATTTACGGCTTATACGCTTCACTGAAAAACAGTAAAAAAAATATTTTAAAAAGCATGAAAAGCAATTATGAATTCCAATTCCAAAAATGAAGTAAGTACTGCTTGTACTGCAGTCATTTTGGCGGCACCATTGTTCCCTCTATACAGCCTCTATTCTGCCTCTCGCTTTCTCTGTGTCAAGCTGGCTCTTGCATGCCTCCATAGTTTCATTTAATCTCTATCCCAGAGTAGTAGATGCCTGTCTCCAGTAGCGAATTCTCTCTTTTATTTTCATTATATCTTACTGCAGACCAACCGTTCTGTCTGGAAATATTCTCGAAGGCACTTCTGGTTCTCTCTCTCAGTGTGTCTGCTGTAGAAATTGCGTATTACGTTTGGTGTTTGGCGTTTGACTTGCAAGCCGGGCTGCAAGGACCGTGCAGATATGTGAATTCTTATATCAGGTTTATAGACTGTTAATATGGTTTGTCAGAGAGCTCAGGGTAAAATAATTCTGAAAGTAGAGATGTTTTTCCAAAGCATGGAGTTGATTTGAATGAGTGGAAAACGTCAGATTAGTATAAGGATAGCAGACACTGTGCAAAATACAGATCCTCCTTTTTTGACTGTACAGTATCACCAGATAGATCCACGTCAAGTGCATTCGTTTTTATCTAAGACAGGATCTCTGCTGGCTCTAGTGAAAATCTATTTTCCGTTCACTGAAATGTCGTTTTTTTCGTCTGAGTAGAGCACTGAGCAATCGCTAGTGAGGATGTTAAAGCGACTTCTACCACAAACACCTTCATCTGTGTTGTACTACACACGTGTCTGAGATTATTAGAGACTGTACAAATACAATGTCCACCACAGCTCATATACTTCAAAAGCATAATTTTTACTACAGGTATAGGAATGGCACCAACTGTGATCACAGTTATTTTTTGAATCAGCGTAGAATTGACAAGTATACAGGATCTCGGCCATCTCTTGAAATGGTCGCCGGAATGAAAGGCATTGAGGGATTCAAGCAATGGCTTTTTAGCATGCTAAATCCAGCTTAATGTTTACATCTCATCAGCACAGCAACAGGCAGATATCACACTGTAGGAAACAGATTGTCGCGACTTCAAAGAGAGTTAAACCACCATAAAAATCTATGAATGAACGAAATTCATAAATAAAATAATAAAAATAATATTTTTTCCTGGATTTTCAGTTCTAAGTGAAGTGTAAGGCTTGAGAGTAATTTGAGCATCTGATTGTTTTGATTGATTGAATTAAACCACACAAAAAATTGGCAAAGTGTGTTTTATTGAATCTAGTGGATAGTTTTAAAAAGTTAATTCTTGCCATTCTTGGTTATGGCCCTGTCACACTATTGCGTATGAGAGAAACGTATGAGTTGCGTATGTAAATTCATAAAATAATTTTCATACGCACAAAAAGCCCTTGAAAATAGCATATGGCCAGCGTATGCCTAGCGTATGCCTAGCGTATGCCTAGCGTATGCCTAGCGTATGCTTAGCGTATAAACCATACGTCCGAATACGCAAAAAGAAATTAAGCATGCTTAAAAAACTTTTTGTGCCTCGCCTTATGCCACCATATGCGACCGTGCTTGAAACGTATACAACCTATGCCTAATGTACCCCTAGCGTATGTCAGCGTATATCAGCGTATGAGTGATATTTTTCATACGCTGGCATACGCTAGTACGATAGTACTAATAGTGTGACAGGGCCATTAGGTTAAACATTGAGTCCAGACTTGGTATCAATGTCACCTTTATTGTTCAGTTTTTGCTTATTTCTTTCATGCTAGTTAGGAAATAATTATTGCATGAAAGAAAAGCTATTTTACCAGCTAACCCTTTATGTCTCACAAATCTTACCATACTGAAACCTCAAAATACTTTATTAGACATGAATTGAAATCCTTTTAATGTGTCACCAAAAGTGTAAAATTTCTAGTTTACTATGAGATGTTTCAAAATGCAACATTGTTATGCGTTCACACCCTTGATCTCGTAAAGCTGCACTTAAAATGATCTTATGGTGTAATTAATATGTGTCGCTGCCTTCAATTACAGGACTCTAAAGGCTAATTTAATCTTAGACAGACAACCCATTGACTTCCTGTGTGACCTAACACATTTTTTAAAAGTTTCACTAGAATAGATAGAATCAAAGAGTTCCATGGTGGCTGTATGTATAATGATACAATGCAGTCTGAGACCGTCACAGAGGATGAATTAGGGATGTTGTGTGGTGTACTGTGCACGGCCTCTGCTCGGGGGGCAGTCTTACAAAGACAGGTTATCGGAACAGTTTACGTGTTCCTTTTCCTCTGCGCTGCTATTCTGATACAGCTTAGCAAAGCCGTACCGCCTCACCTTGAATACAGGAAGGGTGGTTTACGCATCCTTCCTGCTGCTATAGTTTCACATTTGCCGTAGTTGCAAGGCAGTGGATTTAACTTGTGAAAAATGATGGCTGTACAATGAAGTGGCAATTCTTTTACAGGGGAGAAAATCTCTGATTTGAATGTTTGATGATTGCTGAATGAAGACTGTTGTTTAGTTCCTCTCTTAACACAGAGTGATCAAAGTTGACCCTTAGCTGCCTCTTCCCCAAAATTCTAATTATTACACGGAGGATGTTTTCTGTGTTATTTCTGTGGTATTGTTTGTGTAACTATGTAGCAAAAGTTCAAACTTGGGTAGATGATTAAAAACGTTTAGCCTGTGTGCATTTTTGGAAGTCAATTGAATTTAAAACCACAAAGGGTTTATTTTCTCCCAGTAATTATCTTATAATTCATTCATGAAGTCATTCATTATCATCATTCACATTAATATTTTGTTATTAGTGTCACGTTTTAATTTTTTATCAGTTTGTTTTACTTTTGCAGGTGTTGTACTCTAGTATGTATTCAGCTGTACACAGTGCACCAGTGTAATAGTACTTAATAGCTCTTAGGTATAGTATTATATTATTATAGTAATTTCAACAAAATGAATGCTGCACTGATATTCTCTTTGACTGATCTCTTGTAGAACCCTTCCTTTATGAATTATGTGTAGCCTTCTAAAAATAAAACACTTCTTTTCAATAGCTGTCCAAATGCACAATCGAACAGGAATAGTGTAGTGCAAATAACCTGTCCAACAGGAATAGTGTAAATAACCTGCACAGATACAAATAAAATAATGTCAATGTCTGGATATGGATATGGATATGGATAGTGGATCTTGAATTTGACCTTTGACACAGCTCCTTGTTTCACACATGGAAAGCCAGGGCTGCTGGAGAAAGAAACACAGGAATTGTCTGAGAAAGTTCTTACAGTACATGAGACAAACTTGTATTAGTCCACTACTCCTCAAGTATGTCATGCAGTATATTGAATATTTAACCGTATAACAGTTTTATGTGGTATACGTTTTCCATTGAACAAGCGAGAGAAAATATGAAAATAGAACGCGACAGACACTCTGTCCTCTTCCGGATGGCGAGACTCAGTGTGTCCTGCTGTACACTGCAGAATAAAGGCTCTTTCTACGCCTCTCCTCTGTGCTGTATCTCAGCAGGGCCTGGTGTGTCAACCTGCCTCACTGTGGGGGGTCACTGTTATTCCACACCCCACTAGGCTCTGATCTTCTGCCAGATACTAAAGAGAGCCAGGACCCATATCAGAGTTTCAGACTGTGTGTGTGTGCGCGCGCGTGACTGGGTGTGTCGCCTCGGGAAGAGGTGCGGCCGCGGGGGTTGTTTTCATTAATAAAGATGTGTTCTTTTCCGCCATCGCCACGGCAGCTGTCCGGTCGCTCTTACTATTGCGAAAAAGAGCTCATGAAGAGGACGATTGGCAAGCCCACGTACGCATTTGAGGCCAGGCAATACGTTGTAAGTGTGTGTGTGTGTACGTGCGCGTACGCGTGCGTGTGTGGCCGAGTCGGGGGCCAAATGAACGCTGCACAGACACTAACCGCATTTAACGATGGAAGCTGAGGTATCACGGCTTCCGCTTGTGCATTTGTCATGCAGGCTGGAGTCTGCAGTCACGTGCTTTTGAGGTGTGCGGCAGAACACGCACGTCGTTTTCTATGCAGCCTCGCTTCAGATTCCCCTTCACTAATAAATAACTTGGTTATAGTTCCTGATCTTCAGTAATTTTATTAGGAATATCTAGCATCAGTATTATAATTATAACATTTGTCCCCTCAGGCTGAAAAGCTGAAACATAAGATATGGTTGTTTAGGATTCTGATCAACAATAGGGAATTACTGCATCCACCCTACTATTAGATTATGTTTTTCTGATGTTTGTGAGTCTCTTAGAGGTCTCTTAAATGGGGCTAGTGTCTGTGGCTGCAGCTGCCCTTAATAGGATATAGTCACATCACATGGCCACTTGGATCACATGGTCGCAAGCGGCGACATCATCGCTCTCCCGTATGTTACTGCAGCTTGTGGTTCTGTGCCTCCCCCCTCTGCTGTCCACATCTCAACATTACAGCAAGGGGTTAATTCACAAAGTGTCACAAGCACAGAGGCAGGCCTCGAGGGGGGATCAGATTTATTTATTTTTTTAATGTCGTAGCATAACAGGAAACAAACGTTCTCATCCTCCGACTCCCCCCGACTTCTCCCTCCTCTATCTCTCTCTCCCTCTTTCTCTTTCTCTCTCTATCAAGATCCTCCTCAGAGGCTTGCAGTTTCACTTCTGCTTGTTCTCGTGCTCGTAACACTTTGGAATGCAGGGGAACCCAGAATTTACCCCTCCTGGTTCCTTTATGCTGACATTCATCACTCTGGGCCCGTGCGCATAGTCTCCCCCAGGCTCCTAGGGACTCTCTCTGCACTAAAGTAATAATTATAGTCCTGCGCAACATGTGCTGGACTTATATTTCACTGGCTGCAGCGATTGTGAAGCTCGTAACTGCAAACGATCAGTTTGAAAGAAACGCTGGTAGGCTTAGCAAACACAGGCAGGCGAAAGTGTGGACAAAGATACTAACTGCAATAAAGCTAATTAAATAGCACCTGGCCAGCCTGTATGATTGAAATGGAAACTTCTCTAATTTATTAACAACCGTTATCCATGTGGACAATTTAGTCTATTTTTTAAGCATTGACACAAACACTGCTTATTGTAATAACCGCGATTATTATGTTCATATTATTTCTAAAATGCATTTTTCATTATTTGCGCATCATTTTTTGTCAGGTTTTTAGTGTTGAAATACAGCAGCTTCTTTAAACTCAAGCCCATAAAGCCACCAAGGTTTTCCACCCAGGATTTTGTTGATCATTTTGCATATTATTTGTCATTTGACAGTTTTGCCGGTCTGTTTTCTTATTGTTCCTTCATTATTGCACTTGTAAATCATCAGTTCTCTTTACACTATTAATTTATGAAATCTAGTTTGTTACAGTGTGTACATGGCTTGGTCACTGGCAGAAAGACTAACGCGGTATATTTGAGTTTTTATGTGTTAGCTGTGTTTTCTGCAGGGAATGTGTGCTGTGTGATAGCGCCTCGTGTGAAGGGTGTTTCAGGGTGGCAGGTGCAGTGCGTGGCCAAGTTTTTCTCCTGGCTGGATTTAGGGCGGGGGGAGCAGGGGTAAGGTTTGACACCCCAGGGCCCTCCACCCCACCCCATTACAGCAACACCTCTTCTTATTCTTCAGTCTTCTCTCTCTCTGCGGGTCACCTGTCTGTACCTGTGGGACACTCACCTGCTCTTTGTGTATACGTGTGTCTGTGTGTGTCTGAGTGTGTCATGTGATAGCTGTCTCTCCTGTTCACTCTCCTCCATCTCCTTCACTGCTGGGTGACTAGAGGCATAGACTAGTCTGCTGGTGTCTGTGTCATCTCGGGGGGGAAAAAGTGGTCCATCTCTGAAACTTGTCGCTGAACTTCACTGGATGATAGCGACAGAAAAGCTTTACCAGATTCACAGTTAGCTGTACTGACTGAAATATTGCAGATGTATCCCCCAGTACGCCACACATGGACTTTTAACATATAAACAGGGATGATGAGTAACATACACTCACTTAACCAGAAACTGTTTGTCACTGCCATCAGACCTGGCCTTGGTATGGCAAGCCCAAAGGGACATATTAGGCCAAATGGGGATAATTCTTCCAGCCAGATGTCTTGTCATTCCAGTGGCCTCTGTGGGTAGTAGCTTTGCTGTAAGAAACATATAATTTGTCCCAATTTATACTCGCTGCAATATTTCAGAATATCGAAATAACTATGACAAAATATGGTTTTGATTTGCTGGTTTTGGCACGGCCAGATCTGGGTATCATGCGATGAAGGTTCAGCGCAGGTGTGCTCCTTCAGGCACCTCTTACCTGTGACATTCTAACCGCTCAAGTGTCAACGTGTGCCAGAAATGTCCAAAGTTCATCTGCTGCTGATGCCGACTTCACTTTGTTTTATCTTTTCTCTCTTTTTTTTTTTTTCATTACTCTCCCTTCTACCGTGAAGCTTTCTCTCAAGCTGGTAAGCATGACCGTAGCATGCTCCTCACGTTATTGACACCTGAAAGTTAATCTCTGTGTTGGGTTTTGTTTTTTTGTCTTGTTTAATTTTAACTATTTATTGTTGTTGTGGTGAAAAGAGGATTAATCGCCCACACCTGTTGTTGTCTCCTTTTTTGTCGATATGTTTTGTGTCCGTGTGACCGTCTGCCTCCGTTTGTCCTGTCAGATCACTCTCAATGCTCAGGTCCGGAATCTCATTGAGGTGATCAGAATTATTAATTGTTTTTTTCTTTTGGTTTGTGTTGTTGTTTTTTAGGACTAAAAAGGTAGATTGTAATTATATAGTTAGCACTCACTGTCGAATAACCACAAAGCAGGGCTCTAAAGAAGACCGTTCTTTTGCTGCAGAAGGGCAGTGAATCTTCTAGCCAGGGGGGGAAATTAACCTCACACTGTATGCTGAAACAGACCAAATACGTCCAAAATTCTGGTCACTATATTTTCGCAGGAATAGTGAATATTTTCAAACAACCCAGGGTTGTTTCTTATTCATTTTTCATATTGATACTTTACTGAAGACTGCAGGGTTCTCATTTTGCTGCTCTGTTCAAAACAATGGTATTGTGCCCATAATGCCGAATTTGGTGAAAACAGCACCATTTGTGGAGAAGGGGAGCAAGTGACACTGTTTTGGTGTTGAACCCTCTCAGTCTGCTTATCACTCCATCCTGAGTGCACCTTAAGTAAGTCCAGAGGAGTCCAGTAGCAGTCTAGTCACGAAAAGGGCAAAAATGAAAATGCAGAAATGTTAAAAGCCTTCTGTCACCACAGAAACAGAGGAATATGGTCCAGGCGGGCATTTAAATGTGGCACTACGGTGGCCATTAATGCTATTTTGTGCTGTGCACCACTGATGCTATTCAGTTGAGCACCAAGGAAATGCAGCATTGCGATAATATCCCCTGTATTGTATATTGTTAAGACTCAACATCCACTGGTTGAAGTTAATTTCCCCTCTTTGATTGAGTTGAGGTTTAAAGCAATAAAGTTTCTGTAAATCGATTATCAGCCAATTTAATAGTCTTCTGAATATGAAGGCGGATTAAATACCTGACTTAAATTAAAACTTTCCACCCCTCCCCCATTCCAATAATACCCAGAGGGCCTGATTTACTAAGACCTTTAGCGTGTGCGAAACATTTTAGCACACGCAAAACCAATAACATGACCAATGATTGGTCATGGCATTTGTTTTGCACCAATCATTGGTTGCGTTATTAGTTTTGCAGTTGCTAAAAGGTTCTGCACATGCTAAAGGTCTTAGTAAATCAGGCCCAGAGTATATTATGAGTAGCATTTTAGATTCTCAAAAACATGTTGCAGGGAGTGGATTCAAGTTTTAATTTTATGAAAAATTGTAGCATTCAGTCGGTTTAGACTGATGTTTTAGAGCCCTGTATTGTATTTTCTTATTAAACAAAATGTATTTGATTGTATTTAATTTGTTTATAAAATATGAAATCTCTCACTCAATCATTGAATGCCCTTACATTTTTAGGTGAAAGCAAATTATGAGTGAAAATTAATCATTTAATGTATTGATGTATTGTGTCAAAGGAATGGTAATGGAAAACTATGGTTATTAATCAAATTCTGTAATTCTATATGATAACATACATATATTGTTTTATGCTAATTATTTTATTATACTTGCAGGTAAGTACTGAAACTTGGTGTGTCTCATTTGGATGGTTCTTTCTATGACTGTGTTATAAACTCGTACTTCATACTTTTTATATTATGGGGTGATGCTGTTGTGTTTTTGCTTTGTTATTACAGGTGTTCTATGTGTTTTACTAGAAGATAAAGCATTTTTTCTTAAACATAACTGACATGTTTAGTAAAACACATTTATTGTATTGCATGCCTGGTAAGTGTTGCGCTGTGATGCTAAATGAAGGGGTAAGGTCACCATTATAGTCGCATGTATTGCTGGCCCAGTACCGTGACCCCTCTAGACCGTGTGCTTCAGGTTTTTCAGTATGCACAAGTTTCACTTGAGTCTTAGCCTCTTCCGTCCAAGCTCAAATGCCACCTGATCAAAAATGTGCCCGCATATAGTCATGAAATATGTTTGGACTGTGTCAACCTTTGCTTGGCTTTAAAAAATGGTTCCTAGGATTGCATACAGATTATGTAATCTGTTCATCTGCATGGGAAAAATACATCACAAATCAATGATAATCAAAACTAAAACCCAAGTAGGCTCACTGACGAGTCTTTATCAAAGATTACAAGAGTTGTTGAAATGCACTAAACTATCAGTGAGGTTCTGCCTTGTAGTTCTTTGGCTGGAACTTGCATACAAACCGTCTGCTTTGTTCATGTGTAGAGCAATAAAAGTATTGCTAACTGGCACCACCCACTGTTTAAACAGTGAACTGCACCACAATAACACTGACCTCAGTTACTGTCATTTTATTTATGTTTTTATTTTTAATGAAACCGTTTTGGAGGACATTATTTAAAAAAGATTATTTATTAAGTAAAGTAAATTATATGATAATTAATTATTATGATATTCAATCAGATCTAAAGCCTTTACAACCAAAGCCACCTTCTTCCGTGCCCTTTCCCCTCCAGGTTGTTTATCAGTATGAATCAGCCAGTGCATCAAACTCTGTGAGCTTCTAATGTGATATTTGCAAAACTGTTGAGAGGTCAGTAAGAGAGATGCAGAGCATGGGCCCAAGGCTTGGAACTGAAAAGGTTAATCTCAAGTGTTCTTGCAGAGGTCAGCTGCTGTGAGGCTGCACTATCCCCTTGATTTTAAACTCATGGTATTTCTTAGTTGTGTTTTTAACCCAAAGCCCAATCAGCCTGAATGAGCATAACTTAAGACCCAAGTTTGCCATGTAAATACACTGCTGTCCATACCAGTGAAGGTATATCTGAGATTCCCAGAGGAATCTTACATCTATAGTAGAAGGGACTGCAACGGGGATACTGCAGCCAAGAATGGTGTTAGAAGGCTATATTCTGTGTTCTATGTGCGTTAGGTACGGTGGGAGATGTGCAGGTTCTTATTGGTCGCTCTCTGCCCCCCCTCTAGGGCTCTGGTCCTGAAGATTTCAGCCACTTGCCCCCAGAGCAGAGGAGGAAGAAACTGCAGGCCAAGATCGATGACATCAACAAGGACATCCAGAAGGAGATGGACCAAAAGTAAAATGACCATATTTTTTTAGTCATGACTGCCATTGGCATCTGCACACAGGAACCCGTTAGAGCTCCACAGATGTGCTTGCAGGGCTCAGGATTCAGATCGTCCCACTAAAATCTACCACAGCTGCATCACGCGATTACATTGAAACATTTTAAAGCGGCATAAGAGAGGTTGTAAGCATGGAAGTGTTGTGGCTTTTCAGGGATGCCTTGACTAAGATGAAGGATGTCTACGTGAAGAATCCACAGATGGGAGACCCAAGCAGCGTGGACCCTCGGCTAGCTGAGATCGGCCAGACCATCGAGAAACTGCAGCTTGAGGCACAGAAATTTGAGGTGGGAGTGGCTTCTTAGTTGAGTGGATTTCCTGTCTTGGCCACAAAATGAGTCCGTCTAAGGTTCCCGTTTAAGACCCTCTTCAACAGTGACAATCAATCATCTTCCAGTGAAGGGAAAAGATATAAACTTATACAAATGAAACCCCTTCAGTCAATTATCAGCTTTCCATTGAATATTTCCTATCTATGATATATGTGATGTACATTCTATTGATGCACACCTATAATATGTAAATGAGCAACAAATTCCAGTTGGCTAATCGAGGGGAGTTATTGCAAACTTCTGGCTTTAATTACAAACTGAAAATCTGCCATACCCTTGAGCCAGGTACTTAATGTTGCTGTCGTGAAATCAGGCTGGAAATAACTGCTGTAGAAAGAAACAGATTGCCATAGATACAAATGTTTGCTTGTAACATAAATGGTGGTGATTAACATAAATCAAATATTAGTGTATTCTAAAAGCCTGCTCTTTTACCTTATTTGAACAACTTGTTGAGTCAGAGCTATTGCTGCCAGTTTGGGATCTGGCTCTTTGTGCTGGCTTCTCTGTGGTCCAGGCTTAGGTCAGGCTCATGGAACGTGGTTTGTACACATTTCATTTTATAACATAAACCTCTAATGATGACTGAATTACATTAGTCTGTCCTGTGTGTGTGTGTGTGTGTGTGTGTGTGTTTGTGCGCGCGCGTGTGTGTGTTCGCGCATGTGTTTGTGTGTGTGCGTATTCGCGCGTGTGTGTGTTTGTGCATGTGTTTGTGTGTGTGTGTGTGTGTGTGTGCACGCGTGGGTGTGTGTGTTTGTGCGCGTGTGTGTGCGCGCGTGTGTGTGTGTGTGCGCGTGGGTGTGTGTGTGCGCTTGTGTGTGCGCGCGTGTGTGTGTGTGTTTGTGCGCGCTTGTGTGTGTGCGCGTGCGTGTGTGTGTATGCTCGCACCTCAGGGGTGGCTCGCAGAGGTGGAAGGGCGGTTGCCAGTAAAGAGTGACCCTCCCCGGAGGCAGAGTGGACTGTATGAGACCCAGAACAACACACCTGTGAACAACTGCGCCCAAGATCGAGAGAGGTACAGTGGAGCCTCTACAGAGGCAAGGAATTCAAAAGCTTTGTGTTAGATTAGGTGCTGTTGCTATAGTTACTGCGTCTGTTCCTCCTTGAGCAGCCCAGATGGCAGTTACACAGAGGAGCAGAGTTCCGAGACTCAGATCAAGGTTCCCAGCACAGAGTTTGATGACGAGTTTGATGACGAAGAAACACTGCCCACTATTGGAACTTGCAAAGCCCTCTATCCCTTTGAAGGTAATGCCCTACTCAGCATTGACCACTTATTATTACAGAATCACAAGCAATGCTGAAGAAAATCTGCCCATACAATCCAAAAACTACAAATATTTTATAGGGATACACATAGCTATAAAATGGCTTTATGGCAACAGGTTATTGCTCATATTGACAGGACATTTGAACAATTACAATTGCCGTTGTGTTTGCACACATAGATACAGACATATCTGTACTCTCATCAGTACTGTGTGTATTCAGACACTATAAATACACATAAATACATAAATCCTATATTGGAAAGTTACTGTTTTATTATGGGCATATTCTTCCCTCTACGGGAGCCAAATAAAGGTGTAGCGTAATCGGCTCTAAGAAAGTGTAATTATTCAATCAAAACATGATCCTTCTGAAATTATTTTCCGCTAACTTTCTTTCACACTTTCCTTGTCTGTGACATTCTGTGCTTTTCTCCCTCTTTCACCTTCCCTTTTTACTTTCCTTCCATCTTTCCCCCAGGCCACAACGAAGGCACTATCACGGTGGCGGAGGGCGAGCTGCTGTATGTGATTGAGGAGGACAAGGGCGACGGCTGGACTCGCGTGCGCAGGAACGAGGAGGAGGAGGGATACGTGCCCACGTCTTACGTCGAGGTCTTTTTGGACACAAATGCCAAAGGTGCTATGACATACATCTAATTATAGACACGGGAGGGGTCTTGCACCACTGCCCCATGGCAGGAGGGGCAGGGGGGTGGGGGGAGGGGGGTCTCCAGCAACGCCAGTGGGGTTACTGGTAGAGCAGGGCAGAGGACCCTCTTTTTAAAAATCTACTGCAGTGCAGGACAATTCGACCGGCCCTCGGGAAGGCACACGTGACGTTGGACTGTATGACGATTTCATACCTGTGCTCAATACTGTCATTTTTTCCTCCTTCTCCTCTTGATTCTTCTAGAAAAAAGCATGTATATAATATATTCTGTACAGTCAGTTCCACGGGGCTGGTAACTGTGGAAGAATTCTGGGTAAGACAACACAGATGGCACAGGTGTAGAATCTGTGAAGTGCACCACGGCTGGTTCCTTCCTCTGTTGCCCCTTATCTATGAGGAACCAAATGCACTCTTTGCTGGGTCGTCTGGTTGGCTGTGTTATTCAAGTTTCAAGGGGTAATGTGTAAGAGACTGTAAGAGATGAGCCTAAGTATTTAACTTGAAGAGGTTTCTTTCAGCTGATATTTTCTGCATTCATCACAGTGCGAATTACAGCCCAATTACCTTATTAAGTAAGGTTCTGCTTCTTATGCTCTGCCAGTTACTCACAGGACAATTTTATTTCATCACTTAACAAATCAGACAAGAGAAAAATCATTGGTCACAGTGTTTTAACTTCTTATATGCCTTTGAAATCCCTGGATATTTGTTTAATTTTCACTACACAAGACAATACACGAGAGATCTCATAATCTACAGGACATGTTGTCAAAAAGGCCTCTTTGGATAGCTTCCTGTTTTTTGGCAGCTTTAATGTGAGAGAGGATCACTTCACTCGCGAAATAGTCCTATAGATCAGGGAACAAATTGGCGTATTTGTTCAGTGTGATGAAAGGTATCAGCCGTTTCTGCTCCAACTTCTGCAGTTATTGTATTGCAATGGCCGGAATCGTAACTGCAGAACGGTCGCAATTACAATGTTAGTTTTCTCAGATACAGTTTAGCTGAGGAAAATGTATCTCATGCTTTTCTTGGAATATTCTTAATTCTAAATGACAGCCAACCCCAGACCAATTGATTGACTATGAGATGTGATTTTTAATACATGAAGCAAGGACCGGATATGTGAAAATGATGGTATAAATTCCTCTCAAATTTGTAATAAAGTTGGAGTGCTTTACAGAGTGCATAATGTAGGAAAGCATGCCAGATTGTGCAGTGTTAAATTATGCAAATACAATGTTATTTGTTCCTGATTTTTACAAAGATATATTAATATGCAAGTTTTTTTTTTATTCTTGTAAAAGGCTTCGTACCCAGAAGTAACGCTTCTTTCTCCTGTAATAATCGCTATAGGCGTCTATGCATGCTTTGGGTAAACACATGTTCTGTAATGAATCCAATGATGTTCTTTTCCAACATTTCCATTATGAAGTCACACACATCCTCTTCGACATCCTCATCAGTGTAGAATAAGGAGAAAACACAAAGCGCCGATGCCAGGGGAACAAGCATGAGGAGAGGGAGAGGTTTCCGGAGTCGGTTTGAAACCAGCATGTAACATGTTGTCTTTGGGGGTTGGGTGCAGGGGGTCGAGGTCGGGTTTGTGGGGTTGATTTTCAACTCATCTCAATGATATGTGTGGCAAAATGGAGAAATTTGGTGATAACAGAGTACCCTTGTGAGTCCAAAAGGCCCGCGTTCTTCAAAACAGCCTCTGTTTGCATGGGTTTGAGCGATTTTTCTCAAATTTTTCCAAAATGTTAGTTTGACTAGCATGGTTTAATATGACTGTTTTGAGTGTTTTTTGAAAGTTTTATACAAGAGCATATTTCAGCAAACCGTGGGTGTCCAGCTAAATTCAAAACCTAAGCTTCCCTCCCTCTAAATAGGTTAACTGTACCAATACACACTTCCCAGTCCTTGTTTTGGCCTTAATTTTGAAAAGAAAATCTGTTACTTTATCCATTACTTGCACATTTTTTCATGAATTTTAGGTTGAAATGAATGGAAATTCCACACAGAGTGATTTTAACCCAGGCATTTCATCGCCCATCTGACACAATCACGGGCAGAAATTAAATGTGGCCATTGCCAATGAGGAAAGCATGATTGTCTTCTTTTAACTGCATAACAAATGGTTTTTGCATGGTTTTTTGGGCATCAACACAAGCTAAAATCTTCCCATTGACATTTAGCTTGTCAGATGAAAAAATTATATTCAGACCGGACTGAAGCATGGAAATATATGTTCAAATAAACATTATCACTCCAGACAGAAGGAGTTACTACTTTAGGACATATTTAATTTTCACCATCTGACTGACCATTGGCTAGTAGCTACTGTAGTTTTTGAGCTCACATTGAATCAAATCTTCTGCCTGACATGGGAATGTGACAGTGATTTTTCCTCCCATCTTTTTTGGGTTGATTTTTCGTTCTTCCATGCATCTTCTCTAACGTGTTTTTGTCATTTGTTTTTTGTTTGTTTGTTGTTTTATTTATTTTTATTTTTTTGAATTGCAGATTCCTAAAAGTGTGGGGCTGGCACAGGAATGGCAGGGCAAGCTGCCTCGGAGAAAACCCATCTTCCTTTTAAAGGTCATTAGTCAGAGAAACAACTGACAAAAAGGGGACAAGTTATGAGGCGTTACAATTTTCAGCTTGATACAGAAATCCATTGAGTGCTCCTTCTGCAATGGTAGCTGATAGAAGCAAACAAAAGAAAAAAGGAAAACCAAACCAAATTTAGCACCCATCATATTATTTAATAATTTTGCTTCTATTGTTTCTGCAAAGCTTGCTTTTTGGTGTACTAACTTGGCTTCCATGTCTGTGTGTGTGGTGGCTGATGGCTCTTGCTTTGAACCCCCAAGCACAGCCTCTCGTGGTCAGAGACAGGATCTGGACCAGCCGAGTATGCTGCAGGAGCTGAAACTGCTTTATTTAATCCGAGTGAATCCTGCATATCAGGGTCACCATCAAAGCCTGAGCAGGCACAGTGCAATGCCAGGCACTGGTGTCACAATAGGACACGTCACAATCCGGAGAACAAACCACTCATACAGTGGAGGCATGCAAGTTGCTATTACTGAATCTAAACATAATCAGGCTTCAGAAAGCAAAAAGAATATTAATTTATCCCTGAGCGTTATGTTCAGCGTTTTTGATTTGGTATGAACTGTTTACTGTCGCCTCACTGGAATGGTACGTGGAGCAGCTACACGCCTGATCCCACGCTGGGGGTGGGATTACTTTACTCACATGCACTTTCACTCTTGTCATTTGCTCACTGGCAACCTCTCCGCTCTCTGGCCACAAACCCACCCCAGGCTGTAGCCTTTGCCATTGGCTCCAGCCAGAGCTCACACCCTCAGGCAGTTGCCCTGGCGGCTTCCTCCTCAGTTGGGATCGCGTTTCTAAGCATGCACGCTTGCCCTGTCTCCTTGCCTCTGCCAATCCTAGAAGAGGGGTCCAACCCTATTGCCTGTCATTTAAGTTAACCCCATTGCCTGTACAGTTCTTAACCTGTTTGCTAAATTTTGTTTTGTGCCTGTGGTTTAATTTCTTTGGTTTTAAACCTGTTTCTTGTTTCAATGTCGCATGGTCACCCATCTTCACACCATGACTTTTTTTTAGTTTTGCACTCCTGGTATCTCTACTCTTCCACCCGACACAGAAACATCTGGGATCCCAAGGTTTTTTTTTTTTTTGTATTATTCTGATATCTTCTATACAGTACATATAGATATGAAAATGCCCTTTGGTCTATGTATGTATAAATATGAACTACGACTTAATATGAGCAGTGTAACTCGCAAGTATTTTTAATTTTAAAAAATCCTTTACCTCATCCTCTTCTGGATTTGGTCTTTGAGTTTCAGTCAATTTCATCTGGGCCGTTCCTGTAATGGTCAAAATATATGATCGTTCATCTCCCCACTCATTACATTTTTACAGGGTGTGTTGTACTGCTGTCTAGCTGAAATATACTGTGGTTCATATACACATCTATTCCCAATGTTGCTCGTAAACAGGGAACAGTCAAATTAGGCATTACTGGGTCATACTTTTATTGTTGGTAATAATGATTAAATTAGATGCCATTCTGTGGATCTGTGGTATGTAAAAATAACTGGTTGGAATTATGTTGTTTTGTTTATTTTGAAGAGGAGAACAGCTGTTACTCTGTGTGCACTCGGACAGTACATTATTGTCAGTTCGCACAGGCAACACATCCATGTTTTCCTCTGTTGATGGCACATAATGATTTGAAGATTTTTATATCGATTCCTTGTTGGGTCACGGTTTAAGCCGTCTGTTTTAAGCTGGATTAAGTTGTACCTAAACCATTTTCTCCCATCGTCAAATCATCAAAGAAAAAAATTTAATAAAAATCCGTCAGAACTTTGGAATTCAAGTCCTGTGAATTCAAGTCCCGTGACTTAGCTTCAAAGCAAGCACTGGTCTAAGCAGTGCTTGTTTCATATTGTTTTATGAAGTGATATCTGATTATGTCCTGAATGTGTATCAAAGATGTGTTTAAATGTATTTTGAGAATATGACTTGAGCAACATTACCAATAATTCACTGAAATGGTGTCAGTGCATCAATCAGCATCAAATAAAGGACGCTGCATTTACTGCACCTCTCTGGATGGGTACTTATTCGCAGATAATGACTACACAGCATTGTACAAACTTAGTGGCAGAGAATCAGGGTTCATACTCACCAAGATATTGCATCTAGTTTGAATAGCGTAGATTTACATTAGGCAATGCATTTTGTGAGAACTCAATGGAAGATTGAGAGGTGTCACTCCATTGGCAACAACCTGTTACCTGGAAGAGTACTGCTGTCGGGGGTAAGGGAGAGGAAACGGACGTGGCCGTGCCGCATCCTTTCGAAGGTGTAAATGGTGGTCGTTCGTGCATGAAAATGCAAGATGTCGGACAAGCCCGACCACTCCACTCTATAAAGGAAACCATCTTTAACATGCTGGCAGAGCTCAACATGTCCTATGTACAGAAGAGGCTCATCAGAATCAGAAAATATATAAATATATAAATAACATTTAAACAGATTAAAAAAGGAAAAAATACATCTATTTTTAAGGTTTTAACTATAATGTTCCTAAAATAGCTTTTTTTTTTTTTTTTTGCTTTGCTAAGATTTTTGGTTTTGTTCTGTAAAGTCTGCCAAATGATGGTATTTTTTGCACTTTTGTTTGTTACATTTGGTATGCTTGTGTTTCTGAGCACTGAATACTTTGCATTGTGTTAACTGTGCCAATTAAAATATTGGGGGAAAGAATGATAATTTTGTCATTTGAATTTGTGCGCATGAAGTTTTACTTTAAGCACTTTGTGCTCCTGAAGTTTAGCCAAGGTGAACTGCTGTACACACAGTAATTATGTACCAGACCTAAGTTATAGCACTCCATTGAGTTTAGCTAATGTGTCTTTACCTGTAGGTTTGGTTTGTCCATAAACAATTTTGTGTAGACTATTAACACTATGTAATTCTCAATTGGTACATGCCACTATTGTTTGATAACAAGGACAATGGAAGACATTTTGAGAAATCACGTGGCCAGTATCATACAATACCTTAAGTACCCGTTCACTTTACATTCAAATTTGCCTTAAAATGAAGATTAACTCAGGATAGAACCTTAAGAAACACTTTCTGCAAAATCTTATCAACAAAATCTAAGTAATATGTTTTCCCTGAGGTATGGCTCGATGAAAATACCAGTATGCCCACGATTATCTCATCAAAATTTTGCCTGGAACAGTGTAATGTTGACAATTCAACACCCAAATTACATCAAACGCACACATAACTATAAGGACTGTGAATCTAGTCCATAATTTTGAGATTTGCATATCAAGAAGCTATGATATATCATATTCATATTAAAGCCACTGTTCAGTGTAACGTCAGGCCTATTTTCTGTTATGTTCTAGTGCTGTGGTGAAATTTGGGAGCTAAGCTGTTACTGTTACTGAAAGATCCAATTAATTATTTTAATTTTTTTATGGGTAAAAGAATTTATTAGAAGCCAAACTATATGCAATCATGCAGTGGGATTTAGAGTAGAAATCAATACTGGTAAACTGCAATATTATAAAAGGGGAGAGGCACAGGTCATGGTAGCTGCCAGAACTATTTCATCAGTTCTCACAGAAATCATTACTAATCTGCGCTAAAGTTAAAGCGAGAGGGGACTGTCAGTTCGCCCCACTATGGATTTCACTAGGGTTCTGGTGAAAATCCCATTTTGAGGTCATTTTCAGAATTTTTTCTTTTACCAATATTTTTCATAAATCGTGTGTTATTTTATTTTTATGCATTGGGCCTATTTGAGGGATCACTGCAAATACTTTCCACACATTATTAGGGAGAGAAATGTCAACAAACATGATGTTGGTTTACCACAATGTGAACACATTTATTTATTTTTTCAAATGCAGTAAAAAAAAACTTTAAAAAAAGCATAAATATCAAAAATCAAATAAGGTAATAATGTAAATGCAGAAATGGAGAGGGAGAGCCCATCCTTCGCTGGAGAGCCCATCCTTCGCTGGCCAGCCCGGTTTAAACTAAAGGTAGAATGGATGGTAACAGAATATAATTAGGAATCTAACAGTTAATAATCAAGTGGGTTGAACATTTTACATTCTGAGATGGTACACTAGCTAGTAGAAGAAAGTTCAATGAAAATGTATAATATGCAATTCACAGGGGTGGGGTGGTACATCTGGAACTGGGTTGTGTCAAGGTGTGGGCATAAACCAGAGCAGGGGCAGGTCTGGAGCAGTGCAGACTCAGGGCGAGGGGCAGGGCTGGAGCAGACTGCAGACTCAGGGCGAGGGGCAGGGCTGGAGCAGTGCAGACTCAGGGCAAGGGGCAGGGCTGGAGCAGACTCAGGGCGAGGGGCAGGGCTGGAGCAGACTGCAGACTCAGGGCGAGGGGCAGGGCTGGAGCAGTCTGCAGACTCAGGGTGAGGGGCAGGGCTGGAGCAGGCCAAAGCTCAAGGCGAGGGGCAGGGCTGGAGCAGACCACAGCTCAGGGCGAGGGGCAGGGCTGGAGCAGGCCAAAGCTCAGGGCGAAGGGCAGGGCTAGAGCAGACCACAGCTCAGGGCGAGGGGCAGGGCTGGAGCAGGCCAAGGCTCAGGGCAGAAGCCCCAGGGAAAAGAAACAGGAGAGGGTTAGGCACTTATAAAATTAGAAGAGTAACAATTACAAATGGGGAGGCGGGAGTGTAATATGGAAAGCCCTTTAAATTAAACCTTATTTTAGTCAAAAGATGCAGTCATTCCTCATAAACAAAAATTTTAACTTGACTAGCATGACCAAGGCCAATTATTTATCTCAACCACAGCAAGCTTTATCTTCAGAAAGGGACTCAAAATTTTGCCAATCCTCCTCAGATTCAATTTGTGTGGCGTCATCTTAGATGGGCTCGAAGAGTGTCAAGTTTGACCGAACAGCCACCAGTTTCTCAACTCTTTCTTTTGTCAGCATGTTGTGCATAGACTCTGCTGTGTGTTCCAACAAACATGGACCAGTTCCGCTCTGATGCAGCTGATGTTGGAGGGATCTGGAGAATAATTGAAGCAACAGGGGACATGGCTTCACACTGTAGAGTCCCTTCCACCAGGTTGCTGCCTTGATGTGTTTGGCTGCCTCTCAGATGGCATCAGCACTCCACAGCCCTTCCTTACTGGAAGATTTCTCCAAATGTATAACTTTCCCCTGATCTGCATTAAGGTGCTGTGCAATGGCAGATATGGTACCATATACCGCAGAAACCTGCTCTACAAGTAGGACCTGGGCCTGTTCAGCACCATTTCTTTATCGTTTTTTTCCAACTTTTTGTGTTTTATTAGCTTTGTTTAAGCATGAGATTGTTACTGTGAGTGATTTCCCCTGGAAAATAACCCTCCCTTTGCAACTCTAGATTTCACACTGTCTACATACATTTTTAGATAACGACTAAGTCAGATACTGGTAGCTTAAAATGTGCTCAACCCCTTTTTGTGTGGCTGGCCCTGAATTTCTTCTGCCAGCCATATATAATAATACCATCAGTCAGACCCATTCAGATTCCTCAGACTGGTTCTTCTCTGTCCACTGTAGTCAACTACAAAATAATGCCAAACAGACACAAAGGGTTCTGTTATCCCAAAGTTTCTTATGAAAAAGTTCGTTTTTAATCAAAGAATAATCCAAAACATAAATTCACAGTCATTCCAATCCTTTTTCAGATCAACTGAATTAAGATTCCACCCGTGCACTGAGGAATAGAAATTTACTTTGATTCTAACAATAAAGACAATGTGTTTCAACTGCAGTGGAATCACTTGGATGCACACTTGTGAGTGAATGGTTACTAAATACAAAACAAGAAAGGCACAGAAACATATGCATGACAAACTACCCCGTTCAAATAAAAATAGTAATGTGCAATTATTTAAACTTAAACTACCTAATTATAAAAATAATTACCACAACTGGCATTTGTTTTCACCAATGTGCGTTTTTAAGACAAAATTGCAAAACAACATACAAAAATCGTAGTTTCTTGATTGGTGGGTAAAACTGAGGACCGAACAGTTCTTTACAATGTAACCATGGCATTATGAAAACATTAGTTTGGTAAACTTCCCCTCACATATTTTAAGGTCACAAGGCATACCTTTCCCAGGAATGGAAAACCTTACTTAAGTCCAGTTACATAACCAATATTCTGCAACTCTTAGGCTGGGTTTCATGATGAATACAAGCCGGCTCTTTTTGCCAGGCCAGTTCACTATGTGTAAGCCTATGCACTCATTCTTACATTTAATCATTCTTACACTGTTCAGCCTACTTTACTTCATGTTCAAAATGACAAAAAAAAAATCACCTTACCATTTCTCAATTAATCGGACACATTAATACTCTACACCTGATTAGTTAAAATGGGGCCATTTCCCCTCTCCCTTCACCCTGCACCTTAATCTTCATTCATCTTCAAAGAAATGTATTGGAAGCAGGGCTTGGTGGTCTCTAAATGAGCACTTTGGGACAAGGAAAGACCCTTCATGAGTTCAGTGGTTTGGCCTTCCCAGGCTTTCTTGGCTGTTCAAGTGCTGACATTCTTGGGCCTAGAGGATCTGACTTAAAAGTTATTTGTTGCATCAGCACCGCTAAATGAAGTAGTCCAGCTTGCTTCCAATAGTCTTGCAGCCCTTCACTGCAAAGACATTCTCGTCTGTGGGGAAGTAGGTCATTTCATTGGCTACTTGGTTCGCAATCTCCTCGTCCAGGGATAATTCTCGAGCTTCCATCTCCGCCAGAACACACATGCGAACGTGGCTGTACTCAAGAGGCAGGAAGGGGACGAAGAAGTCCACAAGGTTCTTATCAATCAGGCTGGTGTGCCAGAATCCACCTGCAGATCCAAAGACAGAAGTGGTGAGACAGGCAGGAGGAGGATGTGGTGATATGACAGAATTGTGGAACATCTCTTAATTAGTAAATAATGAGAAGTGTAAAAATATACTGTCCATCTTCTCAGAACACCTACTCTTCTTGTTGTTGAAGACCGCTAGAGACAGTGCTGACTCGAGGTCCTTCAGCTGTATCTCATCTCGATCTCTGCCTTCTCTCCAGAAATCCAGCACGGTTCGTGTGATGCTCTCACCCCCTGCATTACTGTGAAGACCCACAAGAACCAACAGAAAATATTTTTAATTTTTTTACTTCCTATCCCATTTTCCTCAATTTTGAATGCTCAATCATAATGTAAACCCATCTTGTCTCAGCCAGTTTTGGAAAGTGAAGTCTAGCACTGCCATCCACAAGCCAGCTGCCACTTCTTTTCACTGCAGCCCACCAGCAGACCTGCACAGGCAGGGTGCCAGACGGCTGCACACGCTATACAGCCGTCTACTGAAACCCCTCTCCAAGCAATGTCTAATTATGTTTAACTGCCACCACCCTGGCGCCAAAATGAATTCTTACTTGGAAAAAAATTACTTAAAAAGTACTTTCCTAAACTATACAATTATTCAATATAATAAGTATCTTATCAGAAGCATTCAGTTTCACCAAACACTTGTCTGGCCCACCTGAGGAAGATGAAAATGGCTTGACGATAGGAGATTCCTTCCAAGTTGTCATAGTAATCCAGGTAAGGTTTGATGCTGTCAATGAGCCCAGCATGCATCTTGTCCATTTCATCAAAGATGAACAGGGAGCGAGGGCAATTGGTGACATTCCCTTTGATCCACTGCTGCAGCTGGGTCTATAAGTACACCATGGGGGCGGCAGGAAGGCATTTAAAATCACTGCAGTATTGTTTGTGCATTAGCATACTTTAGAAGCTCGGAAATCAAGATCAGACTCATGCATTTTCACTAGGGATGCAACCCATTCTGTTGAAATATTTTGAACACCCAAGTGCATAATCATGGAAAACGACAGGTTTATATTCCCAGATAGCATGCATCCAATCTACAGGTGGGGAATCAAATGAGGACATAAATGGTTTCAAAACCTCCAGCTTCAGTGTAGACTGCAGCTTCAGCATTGTGGATTCTGACAGAAAAATGGGTAGCATCTGTTATTCACCACTTACTTTGTAGGTGTCAATCTGACTTATGTGAGGAAAGTGTGCGGTGGCCACAAACTGATGAACATAGTTGCTCGTCATTCCTTTGTTGTAGATGTTTTCAGCTATTAGTTGACTGACAAAGTTCTTCCCTGTCCCTGTCCATCCATGGAGGGAGAGAACCAGTGGCTTCTTTGGGTTTTTGTTGTTAATGAATCCAGTCACTGCTTTCATGATAACTCTTGAGGCTACATGTTGACCGAATAGCTTCCTCTTCAGGTCGATTTCCAAACCTGGGGGGGGGGGGGCAAATGCATTGGCAGGAAATCACAGCTAACAAGTTATCCCTCAAAAACATTAGCCATAAAGGTAAAGAAATGGTTAGAATTATAGTTCACGGCTTCACTCGCTCACAGCTAACTATCAACTAACGTTAACTTACAAGGTTAATGGACAGTCAGTGACGCTTGACTAGGATCACCCATCTAACGTTAGCAAGCTATAAGAATACCGTAGCCCTGCTACCAATGCTAGTGCTAGATATTGTTTTTAGCGGTTAGCTAATATCGCCTTAAATCCTAGGTTAGTTACATTTACTCATCTTCGATGAGATGCAACATATCAAATAATTAGCTTACCCGTTGAATTGTACACAATCCAACTATCGTCACAAGCTTCATAAAAATAGTTGTACAATTTCGTTCCCAACATAGCACCTATTCCCCCCACTACAAATGTCGTTGTGATGGGCTCAATTGCATTAACAAAACCAACCGATATCAAAAGGAAAATAAGCAATCCTTCGCTAATTTTACGCATTGCAAAAAGCTTGTAAGATACAGCAATTATATAATTTAGTAGAATTCGAAACTACTCTGCGTCGGATATAGCCGTGTAGCAACGAAGTGTCATCATTGTGTGCCACCGGCAGAAATACAGTTGCTCCAACTTTAACTCTGAACAAAACAGTTCCTACCCAACTTCCGGGCAACCTTTCCCTCCTCCACTACTACTCCTCCTCCTCAACTGTGCCCCAGAAACGGATCTTTGTGTTTTAATCTAATGTTGCTGATTACATCTTAATTACGTATTAATGGTTACATATTAATTAATGTCTCGACGAAAACCACCATGTAAGGTACATTGTATACTGTACATGCAAATACTTCTACTCGAAACGTTCAGTTTTGCATACTTCCGGGTAAGAGAGGAGTGGTAGTGGGGGAGTGGAGGTGGGGAGTGAAGAATATTGGGACGCACCCCTCACCTCCCTTCCTCCACTCGTCTCCTACCGGAAGTATGCAAAACTGCAGGTATGCCATCTGCCCAGTTACAGCTTGGTGGGGTATGACTCATTCCTTTACAGCACCAAGAGTTTGGCACTTTTCAGGGTTTCCTACATAAATAACCACAATGACCACAAACTCTTCAGATAAAAACACAGGGCAGACCAAGTTATATTAAAAGGGTAGGCCAATATTTTAGAATTTCTGAAAAGTTTCAGCAATCTTTCAAGCTTTTTCTCTGTTGTGATAGCTGCTATGAGCATGGACGCTGTAAACTATGCAAAATGCAATTCAATGACGTCAATTAATTGCATTTCTGAAATGTCTAATATGGAAATTGATAGGGGAGTCATCTTCATATGGCTGTAAAACACGCCTAGATTTTTTTGTATCATAATATCACAAGACCACGGTTGCTTTCTTCCAATTACACGTAGTTACATTTTGCATATATGTTGAAAATATTAAGAATTTTTTATTTATAGACAGCCCGCACCGATATTTCGCAACCGTTCAAGCCTTCAACTCCCATAAATCATTGTGGCGCTGTAACCAGGGTAACTACAAGCCTGCTGTCAAGAGTTATAACATTACAGTTGGACAAACAAAATAACAGTATTGACTTCAACTTGTCTTAGTAAGGCAGACACTCTGTAAGGACAATGACAACGTTACCTGACGTTTAAATTAGCTTTCACTTTAATCTTCAGAAAGCAACAACACAACCTAAACCAGTGAGCCAACTAAGCTTACCACCATCAGACAGCTACATTCGCTAAATGGAAAACTTACCTACCTTAGGTTTCTTGTCTGCATTACATCCAAGTAAATTAGTCCACAAGTAATCCATAAAAATGGAAAGTAGCTTCTGTACTCTAGCACTTTGAGTTTGAAAGGATACAATGACAATGAGGTTGAAGTGCAGACTGTCAACTTTAATTTGAGAATATTTTTATCCATATCGGATGAACCGTTTAGAAATTATAGAACCTTTTGTACGTAGTCCATTTTTGGGCATCAAAAAACATTGGACAGTTTAACACAATATAGAATACATTTGGCAGCAGAGAGATGGTTTGAGGCTGGTTTGATACCTCAGACCCTTGATGACTTACTGCCATTTTACCAACCATGTATTCCATACTCCAGCATAATTTACAGCTAAATCTAGTCACAGACATCAGGAAGTCATGACATGCAAAGGATGTGCCACCAAATATTAAATATGATTACTTTATTCTACCTTATGTTAAACTGATTTGGGGGTGACATTTGATTTATCTCATCGGACACCAGAATATAACACTAACGTGGTTATCACACGTTGTTTACATGTCATTTTAACTAACTAGCGTTATATAACAAATACAAAATATGTAACTTAGCCACCAGTCTGCGTATGTGTTCATTCAGGCATAGATAAATCTGTGGAGTTTAAGTAACGTTAACTTCGCTAACTTGGGAGTCCTTAATAACTTCAAAGTTATCTAGCGAGCGCGTTTGAATCTGACTATTAACGTTATAAATTGTCTATAATAACCTATGATGTAACGTTAGCCTATTTAATATAGCTAGGATAAGCCAGTCTTGATGGCAAATATCAAACACGAATTACCAAATTAACCAGCTATGTGAGGTTGATACAGTTCACTATATTTGAATAAACCCACCTGATTTATTATATGATATCCATTCTTGTCTGCAACACTCATGGAAGTAATACAGCACGTTCTGGTAGCAGGCGAGGAAGCCAGAGAGAGCGGCTGCCATGCCGACAGCGATCCCCGTGCTGATTGGCTCGATTGCCGCTGAAATGACCACGCTCCACAACATCAAAATGAGCAGTAACGTTAATGGCCTGAAACGCATCGCTCAGTCTCAAATGTTTCGTCGCCAGCTATGATGAACCCTTAGTCTTATCCTAACTAGCAGAGCAAACTCGACAACCACTTGATTCGTTACCTAACATTAATGAACTGAAGAAACTGGTTGTTTTCTGACAAGCCGTGACTTTTGTTTTGGAGTTTGTTTTAAGCTATACTAAGCGTGTACAGAATCCCCACCGTGAATAGGAAGGTTCGTCACTCAAATTGGTTTTACTAGCTAGATAGCAAGCTAACCTGCTAGCTAACGATAGCGAAATAAACGATGCTACGATTTTTTTTAAGTTACCACAATTGTGCAATATTAAAATAACAATGTTCAGAAACTATGAACTGCCGTACATAAATAGTTAGATAGCTGGAGATAGAACTGTGAATTAATCGCACAACTTCACAAAGGCAGGTCAGCTGGTTGCGAGCTAGCTATTTCCCTAAATCCGCGATTGTACATGACGTCATAAAACCGTCATTCGTCCGAGTTGTCTTCCTTTCCCTGCTACAATTTCAACAAATATCATTGATATCAAAATGAAGCCAATTTGACCTTTATGTTTAATGAGAAAAATGAATAAAGTATTCCAAAACATACTTTTACCATATTACCCTTTACATTCATATGTAATTTGGCCCTGTGTTTTATTTTAGAATTAATTTGTCCTTTTATTATTCGGTCTCCTCTGGCCAATTTGATTGGCACACCGATTGTAGCAATAATAGCCTACGTATAAAATTCAATGGGTTAACTATATATATATATATACTACTCAAAAGAATGTAAGGGTCAAAGGACATTTTTTGATAATTTTTGTAAGTATGTCTTTTTAAGCCAGATAGGGTTAGAATATCCCCCTTTGGGTTGTCCTTTGGACTATAGACATCACGTTATTATGGAACATGCATTCATTGCACTTCTCTTGAGAAACTTTTTAAGTTAACCCAGATTTCCTTTTCATGGATTTGAAGCACGAATTTAGTCAGACTAAACTGACAAACTGCCTCGAAACACCCATTGTGACACCTCATGCACCATTCGCACGTGTTTTGCATGAGTGTCATTCCATGCATGCCAATTTTAACAATAAAATGGCTGAGCATTTTTCATTAATCATCACATCATCATTTTCGACTTTTTTTCATCAGGGTAATAAACTAGTGTCTAATCAAAAGTTTTTTGTTTTGTGTTTTGTGTTCTTGAGCCATCAGAGAATTATTTTGTCATTAGTCATCACCATTTTAGCTCAGTAGCTTATATTTATATGCACAAATATTTTTGACCCTTAACTTCTTTTGATTTATTTATTTTTGTTCCATCTGAGCTTGATCACAAATGTTTGATGGATGATTAAAAGTCTGAGCCTGAATATTGTGACGAGTGAAACTCTTGAGTGCTTTCAGCACATGGTCACCTGCATGATTAATTAAAATGAATCCAGTGCTGTGAGCCTATGTAGTTATAGGATGGAGCAAAAACCAGGACCATCTCTGACTCCAGGACCAGTACAGTGATTCGCTATAGCTGCTTTGGAATTAAGCTGAAGCATATTTTATTCCTCAAACCCTGAATGTCCTATAGCCTACCTGCCATGGTAACGGATGCAGGTCGTCAGAAACTTTTCCAAATATCTAAAATGTCCAGAAAAATATCAACCCAAGTGAAAACACACAAAAACTGAAGTAATATATTTTTTATAAATCCAGGACGTGAACGATCCCTTTAATACGACAACAACAAAAAAACGCCACAAGATGGCGCAAAAGTATAATTTTATGCCATTTCCCATATTATTCCGTATTTGCACATAATTAGCCTACTGTGATGTTTATTGGTTTTCGACGTGTGTTCTTGTTTTGTGGACATAATTCAGAGTTGGTATGAATACTTGTCAACTTAATCATTTGAAAACGACAATTTTCCAGAAGATTGCTGTCATGTCATTAGTCCAGTAGGCCTATGATATTCTGGGATTCCTAGAGTGCCCTGAATTTGAATTCTTATGAAAACCAAGACAACGGGAGCATCATCAGAAGACATTTCATTAGGAAATTAGCTTTGAGAATCCAATTATAGTGCATTGGCATCAACTTTGTGGAAGCCACATGTTAGAAAACTGCACAGGATATCAATAAAGACATGCTGTATCATAGAACCTTTACAACTCTGATCACCCCTGTGTCTTTGATATTAAAGATGTGATAAACAGTATAACGACAGGCTGATATCTCAGCATCTATGCACTTAATGCAATACAGCAAGAGTATTATTCTTGTATTATATTACAGCATAGAGAAGGACACCAGACACCACTCTCGCATCTAGGTAAATGGCACCACATAAGACAGCCAGAGAAAAGTGTGTCCACTGGGTTTTTGCTTCCCATTTTAATCACCTTTGATGTGGTGCCCAGAACTGTCAGACTCCTGGGACATGATATTTCCTTGAGTTGTCAGTGAACAGTATGTCTTCAAAATGCTGGCCGTTTGAGATTTGAAGATTTAGGCTCAGGCTCAGTCTACCTGCAGTCTCCATAATGTTGAATGCAGAATTTATAGTGTTATTTATTTAGCTATTACCTTTTTGTTGTTAATTTCAGCAGCTGCCAAGTATAACTAATTCTTGAAACAGTCCAACTCATTGATTTCATGTTTTAGTGAAAGGGAAATGCGCGCCATGCTTTGATTGAACTGTTCACTGATAAACTTTAATATGTATCTTAGTCACTCACACGTGTTAGGAGTCATATTTCCCATCATCAATTATGAAAGAGCCAAAATATATCAAATCTGAATGAGAAACAACAAACTTAAAGCATTTTAATAGGCTATTGAAATATCTTTAAAGGTACTGTAGGTAACTTTTTCATGTAGACAAAAAAAAAAAAAAGTCATCCACAGCGCTTGTAGAAATATGCTTTTCCTAAAAAACTATATTTACAATGAATTTGTCATTTTAAATAGGTTATATTTTACAGTCCGTAAATCGTGTTTTGCTTATGTCTGCCTGTAACATCAGATACTGGGGTTACCGCCTCCAACAACGACTGACTCCAGGTCTGTGCAGACAGCCTCGTGCTAACGATGCTAACCACCGCTACAATATATTGCAACTTTAAACAGGAATGTCATGAATTGTATAATTTGATAATATTCCATCTAAACTGTTAGAGGTGACAATAATGAGCAACTATGAATTAATTGAACCTGCATCATGACTTTTAAGCTGCTGACACCCAGAGATTGTTCATCAATCAGTCTTATTTTTTAGGCAGTTATAAAATGGCAATTAGCAAGTAAATTCCAGTATAGCAACATTTTTATTCCATCGAAATTCATCTCAAATTAAATCAATCAAATGAATCAAGTACTCTGCAGTGCTTTTGGGGATATATGTACTGTTTTAATTTCAAAGCCAGTTATTACTTGCAGAAAAAGTGTTGGATACTGCCAGGAGTTCAGATATAATCAGTTATCAATGAAGCAGCATGCATATTTTCCAGACCCCGATTTTGTCTCAGGGTATTGGCTGTTCCTCAAGCGCGATGTTGCAACATCATTAGTGTGACTTAGAGAGTGCTCATGAAAGGGAAACCTGGCTCCTTGATCTCAGGCATTTTCATATGCGTGTACGAGTATTTATACTGGCTGCTGATGACTACCGCTGTACTGCTGCCATGTCGATTGAAGCCACTCGCCAGATATAGTAGAATACCAAGGTTCAGGAATATCAGTAAAAACAATGGGTGTAAAAAAAAACTAAAAAACACCAGCAACATAATATAACACGAGAGGGGTTATTATTCATGTTACCACTCTCTTATACAGACTGGTGATTATAAATCACTGCCTGCAGATACTCTCTGAGTGGTCCTTAAATCCCCCACGCAAAGCCTGGTATATGGAATGAGATATGGACTAAGAAAGACTATGGCACTGGGTTATTACCTCACCACTGGGAAATGTGAATATATTCAAACTGTGTATCGGGGACAGATTTTTTGTTATTTTTTCTTCATTGGTGAAAGCAGTGTCTCTCTTGGTTTTATTAATCAAAAAGACTCATTTAGGTAAATAGGGGTTTCTGCTTCATAAAGTATTGTAAAAATTGTAAGTGGTGACCACCAAAGGAACCAATGTCAACATAGTTGTGAAGCTGTAGCTTCTAACCAGTGTCCCTGATTCACTATTATTCTTCAGTGGAAAAGCTACACACTTGGCCTCGTGAGATATGAGGCTCTCAAGAGGAATACTTTAAGCTTTGGCTTCTCTTATAAAAAAGTAATATTTAACTATTTGTTCTGTATGTTTTGGATTTATATTGTATAACATGCATCATTTTGCCAGGATAAAGCAAAAGCCAAGGCTTGTATAGAAATCTCAACAAAAAAGTTTTCAACTTACTCATGCATACTGTCTATAAGTCATTAAAACTTGCGAAATCTAGGCCTGCCGTTAAAAGTATTGATATCAAAATGAGGCCAAGTTAGAACTATTATTTAAATGTTTTAAACAGCTTATGAGAATTACACTCTAGAAAATATATGTTGATACATGGTTGTCAAGTTCATTTTACAAAATGTTTCCTAAATTATTTAATGTAACTTGGGCCTTTGTTTTTTCATCTTACCATCTGAAGAGAATGTGATCATTCAAACTTTATGTTTCAAATCAAAGTGTCAAAGGCCAATCATATAGTGAAAATAATCTGGAGTTCAGCTGTGTTACACTTAAACATCTTCATGTAACCCAAGTATAGCCCAAGTTTTGGGCATTACTGTGAGGACATGTGAAGTTGCATGTTGTGCGTTTACATGAGGTCGGAAGGTACAGAAGTTAAGGTTCTTAACAGCTGAGAGTCTCTGGTTATTGTGGTTATTTCTGTTGTAAACCCTGAAATGTGTCAAACTCTTGGTGCTGTATAGGTATATGCCCGGCCAAAGGCTTAACTTGGTGGATGGCATACCTGCCATCCCAATGTTAATGTGGGGCAAGAACATAAGAACCGTAGAACACTTCAGAATCACATAACTGAAGCGTTTTATATTTTGTGTTTTTAAATCTTATCACAACATTTTGAATTTGACAAAATAACAGCAGTTTAAAAAGTAAACAAAATATCCAGTTAAATATATGTGCCTCAATATACACATGCTATATTTATAGTAGTGCAGTTTTATTCAAATATAAGAGGCTCATTATGTTTAACCCCTTAACTAGCACCCGCCGCTATTTGGGCCGGAAGTGGTTGAGTGTATATGTTCATTGCGTTTTTCACGTAAAATTATTGAAGAATCTGGTCACTTGAAAGCATTTGAAAGCGTTAAAACTCACAATTCTATCTCTATAAACTACTCTACGAACCCACGGTATTTGATACAAACTCCACATGAAGGAAATGATGCATTTTACTCTGTGAAGTTCAATCAAGCGGTAGCCTATGTCTGAAAGGCTCAAAGATGTATGTGAAATATCTGAAGTCAAAAAGATGGTTTGTGGTTTATCACCGGGAGTCTGACCTAATGACAGAAAAAATAACCGATGCTGAGACGAAGCTGGAGTCGGTTCCAAAAGTTTCCTGCTTGTGACTCTGATGGGGACAGTGCCACCAACAGTGCAACAATGCCTGACCCACCCCCATCAAAACATTAACCACAACCGAGCCTTCTTTTATTACGCATTTCCAGCATTACCTGGGGTGGTCTCCCATATGCCTGTTTTCCAAGCTCCATTAATGTGCTACATCACTGGGAAGGAGAGCGCGGTGAGCGCTGGTGATTCCGGGAGAATGACGAGAGCTAAAAGCTAAACGGCTCATGATTAATGAGGGTTTCAATATCTGAAACAAAGCAAACTGATATTTTGGTGCACTTTATGTTTTCCTACCAAACCACGCTGTTCCATCTGCTGAAAAGTATGTTTCTGACTGGAGCGCCTAAACAGAACAAGCTCATGGCTCAGACACAAACAGACTCCCCTCCCTGTGTTACGAAGGCACTAATTCATTAAGGAGTTGTACATTGCACAGGACTGCCAGAGCCAGGCACCATTCAGCTTCTCTTTGAAAACGTAACATTTTGGACGCCAAACTACAAAACATTGAGTTCTTTTTTTTGTTTTTTGTCCATTATCCAGTAAAGGTACACTATTTTTGACCCTAGTCATCTTTTGTTACATTTTCCCTCCAGGCCATTCTATGAAAAATTTCTGTTTAAAGAGGGAAAGGGGGTTGGTTTATGGAAACCAAATGTTTTTCTGTCTGCCCGGCCCCTCCCCCTTGCTGTGAGGTGCTCTAATGCAGGTTGGGAGCTGAGCTGGAGAGGCTTATTGCCAGGGATGCCTGGGTTGGTTCCGTTGTCACGCCTGGTTAGACAGCTCTGATGGATTTTACCTCAGTCTGCAACCTATGATTCTTTCACCCTCCCAGGAGCTGGAAAACGGAATAATGGGGATGTACAGGCTAAGTGAGTGAGAAAGTGGGAGAGATGGAGATGTAAAGATGTGGCTAAGTGAGCAAGTAATGAGATATAATTAGTTTGTGAGAGGCAGCGATACAACGAAGAAATGGCAAGAAGGCACAGATAGAGCAAATGTAGCACACTGCTATAGCCCATTACTGTAGATAGTCTCTATCAGAAGCATATGTTTGCATCCAGTCTACTCTTAACTGCATCGGGTTTCCAATGAGACAGTATTTTTCTTCATGGTGGAAACCTATCGGCACATCTAAAAATCGTCTGGGAGGAATAACCGAAAGGACGTTTGAAAAATACAGCTTTTACGGTCTGTTTTCAGTGAAAATGTCCAAAAAATACAACAGCTTTTACGGTCTGTTTTCTGTTAAAATGTCCAAAAAATACAGAAGCTTTTACGGTCTGTTTTCTGTTAAAATGTCCAAAAAATACAGAAGCTTTTATGGTCTGTTTTCAGTGAAAATGTCCAAAAAATACAGCAGCTTTTACAGTCTGTTTTCAGTGAAAATGTCCAAAAAATACAGCAGCCTTTATGGTCTGTTTTCAGTGAAAATGTCCAAAAAATACAGCAGCTTTTACAGTCTGTTTTCAGTGAAAATGTCCAAAAAATACAGCAGCTTTTATGGTCTGTTTTCAGTGAAAATGTCCAAAAATACAGCAGCTTTTATGGTCTGTTTTCAGTGAAAATGTCCAAAAAATACAGCAGCTTTTACAGTCTGTTCTCAGTGAAAATGTCCAAAAAATACAGCAGCCTTTACGGTCTGTTTTCAGTGAAAATGTCCAAAAAATACAGCAGCTTTTACGGTCTGTTTTCAGTGAAAATGATGAGCTGTTTTCAGGCAAAGACAAAGCTGCTCTTTTAGTTTCCCTCAGTCCTTGAAAGGTACATGAATGCAACAGGAGCGCTCCGAGGCACTCGGCCCCTGTTTGATTCTGTTCTATCTTGACCTGGTCTGCTTCATATAGATATGTAACATGACCTGTTTGTTATGTAATCTGCTTGTGCCGGGAAACAAGGGCTTTTTAATCAAGCCTGAGACAGGTGAACAAGAGCAGAGAAATAAATCACAATGTTCAAGGGGATAGGAACCTGGAGGCGCTCCACGGCGCAGGGATGGATAAATCAGTTATCCGGAGCTGGCCTGTGGGGCAGATGGCACAAACAAAAGCATTTTTTTCAGAGCCCTCTGACAGCCGACTGTAAGCCTGATTTTGTGATACACGGGGCAAATGGTATTAATTATTAAGTTTAGGAACTTTGCCGCATTCCCTTCTCCCCTCTGAGGGCACAGGGTAACGAGGGCGAGGCCACTGACAAAGAACAGAACTTCTTGCAGGCAGAGATAACAGAAAAAGACGGATTTGGTTTCCTTTGACAGGGCACAAGTGTTACAACACGGAAAGCTGAGACTGCACAAACGCAACGCGTGTTCATTTCCATTGACACTTGGCAGCGTCTGCCTCTGTTATCCAAAAGATCTGCACAAACACAGACCAGATTTGGAATATAAACCTTTTTTATTTCCCGTTTTTTCTTAAGAGGCCACTGGATACATTTCCGAAAAAAGGATAAATATTGTAAAAATAGAATTGCTTGGGGGCAAATGAATGTCAGAATTTTTACAGATTACAATAAATTATTTTTAAAGATGATTTTACAGTAATATTCGTTCTCTTTTAAGCTGTCTTTATTTTTTAATCACATTCAGGCATATCTCCAATTTCCAGCAGTCTTACCTTACCTCAATGATCTGGTCCGTAGTACACTGCTCCGCTGGACTCCCAGCCCTTTGTCAGCGCTAGCACGGTTCTGATTACATTACAAAAATACATTTTGATGTACGATTGTCAATTGAAGTAATCAAAACTAACATATGACCAAATAAATGTAAATAATCAACATACAAAATATTCAATCATGATTATTGCATTACAAAACATGCACACGCACATTCAGCATGTATAAACCATCAGAAATGTTCATTGGAAAGGAAATATCTGCAATGGGAATTATTACGAAGTTTGTGAATCATGTGCTTTTGCCTACAGCAGAGGTGGGCAAGGTGGGCAGTTTCTGTTTCTGGATTTCATGCCAACTTCTGCTCTTAATCATTTAAATGATTAATGTCAGATGGCGTAAATGTTAGGGCTAATTAAGTAATTAAGCCCTAACATTCACGCCATCTGACATTTTAGCTATATTTTTTAAGGCGCATGAATGACAGCCGAAAACTTTTCTTGTGTGCCTATTTGAAACACGTTACTGTGATCTAATCTATGAGTGAACCAGTGTTGGTTTGTACAATTAGCTCATTTAGCCAGGGTAATTGGTGGAAACAAAAACCTGCAGACCGACCGGCCTTCCAGGACCGGAATTGCCCACCCCAGGTCTGCGGTATAGCATGCCGCAGTCGGAAATCCAGTCATATTAGCAGTAATCCATATATTTTCCAGCTCCTAGCCCATGGTGTCCCCACCTGTCAGCCATCTTTCATCCAGGGGCAACAGCTCATAAATTATTCTGTGCATCTTTTTATCGGTACGGCTGTATGGCTCATCAGTGTTTCCTTCCAGCCCGCTGTGCTCTTATCTCCACATCACCTGTTCATGAGTTCCAACTAGTCCAACCAACCAACCAGTCATCAGCAAAGGGCCTACATCAGTTCCACTAGGATGTTCATATATGGGTGCTGTTTACACTTACTACTACCATTACTACTGATACTACTTTTACTACTATGTTACAACTGAAGTTCCCTAGCGGGAAAATAAAAGTTATTCTATTCTATTCTATACTACTACTATCACTACTACTACTACTCTGCTAGTACTACTGATACTATTACTGCTGCTACTACTAGTACTACAACCATTTTTGAAAACTGCAATGTAGGCCTACCTGACATATTATACTACTATTGTGTAATTATTGAGGTTGAGGCTGGTGCACCACACAAATATTGAAATCAGGAAGCAGTAATAATGTGTATCATCGGCTCAGCTGTAATTATTACATTGTTTAAAAAAGCCTTCTAGTTTGCTCAGTCTTGGACAACATAGCTTTGGGATGAATACCTAGTTTTTCTACAAAGCCAACCACAGTGTTTCATTCCACGTATCAGACTCCTGTTATTTCCGTAGCTCTCTGTAGTTTGATCAGCTAATTATCTTTATTGTCAAGTACAGTATTGACCCCGTTCTTAAAAGGCATGTTTTTAAAGTGATCAATGAACAGGGATTGGGACATTATTACCATAAAATACACCTGGTTATGACCAGAATCTAGGTACCTGTTTAATCAGAAAAGTGTACCCATTGGTACCCATTCTCTGAAAATGGAAAGTACAATCTCACCATCAGGTTAGGAATAGACTAGCCTGTAATAGGCCCTGGGTCAACCCTTTCAGAGTTACAGCTCCTGCTGGACCCTTAAATAACGGACTGTCACCATCCGTCCTTCTACAGAAGAGAATCAGATGGAAACGCGCCAGTCATAAGTACACAAGGTAACTTAAATCTGTGAATGCTATTTTTTATTACCGTGACCAAAACACAATAAAAACCAGTCACTTTTAGTAAAGCATTCAAACAGTTTGGGTTTGATCCAGCCAATCAGCTTCTCAAACCTCAGCTTCCCAAATGTATACTCCCCTCTCGCCATGGCCTCAGTCCAGGCTGTTTATCACGTTAAATAGTGGCAATCATCCACTGCTGCAGGAGGAATCATCATCATCCTTAGGTGATTATAACAGTCAGGTTAAAAAAGACAAGAAACACAAAACGACTTAAAGGGTCCCCTTTGTGCAATAAATAGCACAAAGGAACAACCAAAAAGTCAAGGAATAAGCACAACATGAAAATAAAGGCATACTATGAAAAAGCACAAAAAGGCACTATTTCCTGAGGTAAAAGGATTTAGTTTTTTAGTTTTATATATATATATATATATATATATATATATATATATATATATAGAGAGAGAGAGAGAGAGAGAGAGAGAGAGAGAGAGATTGAGTTTGCATCTGTGTTAGAAATGTCTGGTGAGGGAAAAGGATTGTGGTCTCAGCATGGATGTAAATAATAGCTAATCACCAGCTTCACTGCGCCAGGGCTACATTGGGTCAGGTGTCACTGTGTAGATTTGTTTTTGAAACTCAAATCTGAGCCTATTGACAAAAGCCTCTCCAGAGGTCAGATCATCTGTGCTATGACTGCAGATCTTAACTGAGCATTAGCCCGCAACTAAACCTGTGAACAAATGGATACAGATGAGCAGACAGAGGAAGAGAAGGACTTTAATTAGCATGTGTGCCAGTCAGTGACAGTGTCTGCTTATACCATGTGGCCTTTTACGTAATGATGGCTGTGAATGTAATTCCTCAGGCACTTACACATTTGATGACCTTGAAGAATATCTTTTTCACTGACAACACAAGGAAGTATCAGTAACTCACCTCACAGTTCTGGGTGCATTGTCAAAGGCAGAATTCATGAATTAGACAATGACCAATTGTTACTAGTATAGTTTAAATAGATGTGCAGTCTATGGTGTCCCTAACAATCTAGCAATGTATGGTGTCTATTACCACAAAAATAGGTAAAATTTCTTGTCAATACCATAAATATGTCTTATGTGTTTGTAAACACTTCTCCTTGAGGTAAATTGTTATATCCCTGGTTTCACATGACTCAAAACAATATTATTTATGATATTTAATATGCAAGTTATTAACCAGTGTGCATGAGACACAAAACAAGAGCGGGGATCCTCTTTTTCATAATACAGCATTCATAAGGGTTGCATCAGGCTACATACTGTATACATATGCTAAGATTAGCACCATCAATGTGGGTTACAAAGCAGAATGTATGCAGTCGTACTTTTAACATCAAAGACATGACCCCTGTCACCCCTGTTCTATGAGTCTGGTCCCAGGAGACGGTCCCAAACCTTCAGTAGGGCGGTATGCTCTAACATCATTCATTTAGGCTCCAGCTTTTGGGGGCATTCCAGGGGGTGGGAGTAGGGGAGTGGTTATGCTCAACGTCCTTATCCTAAAACACTAGCAGCGAAGTGTCGCTCATGTTGTAGCCATGAAGATCAATCTCCTCTCAGGGCAGACTCTTTCAGACATGGTCGCTACCACGGTCAAGTGAGAGAGACAGGGATGTCAATGAGAAAAAAAGCACCATCAAGCTTAAATTTGAATGCTACTCTTATCTTTTCTAATTTAAGTGCTTTTTTTAAGTCCCAAGAAATTCTATTTATGACACCTCAAACTATCCATTACCATGCACAGTAAATATTTTAGATTAGATTCCTAACTGAAATGTTTACTTGTGCATAATATTATCTATAATACATTAATCAAACTTTGGTGGTAGACATCAGTAAGTATTAGGTTTTATTGATTTATAAAACATTAATAGAATTGGTCTGCATAATAGATAAACTTGTCTAGAGGTTTATTTGCTTAATATCCTGACCCCCTCATCATAAAGCTTGCTTTCATAGGTTTTTGGACTGGGTATCAAAATGTAATGCAATGTAAATCAATGCAATGTAAATCTTACTTGTATGTGGATAGTTTTACAATCTCTTTCATTAAACCTAATTCCCAGATGTACAGCTCTCTTCACTATTATTGGCACCCCTGGTAAAGATGAGTAAAAAGGGTTATAAAAAATGCACCGTTTGGTGAATTAGCTTAAACACACACTGAAAGAGTAGAAGAATACAACCTTTAATTGAAGTAAATTTATTATGAAGAAAAAAATTCCTCATCAATAAATAATTATTTTTTAACAAAACCATGTGTGCCACAATTATTGGCACCCCTGAATTTATATATATAATAAAGTAATCATTTTTAATATTTGGTCGCATATCCTTTGCATGCTATGACTTGCTTGATATCAAAAGACTCTTGATATCTTATTTTCTGGTACTTTTAGAAGTGATACTACAATGTTTCTGCATTTGAATGGATCTCTATGGGAATTGGGGGGTGGGACTAGATTTATCTGTAAATTACACTGGAACAGTGTAACAACTCACTGAGCTTAAAATCTTATATAAAATTTTAAAAAATGTATAAGAAATTATTATTATTAGTAGTAGTAGTAGTAGTATTGGTGGTAGTAGTAGTATTAGTGTCCAAAAAAAGTTAAATATGGAGCTGTGGTTTAACAGCGGATGTTTCACAAATCAGGGGAAAGACATAGATATATCCATGACTGTTTTCATCAGCCACAGGTTGTGTTTATTGCTCTTATGATACACCATTGCTTTACTGCTTCTCGCTTGTCTATTGTAGGCCTTTCACTCTTCAATTTGCCGCACTGCCATTCCAGAAAGCAGCTCCCATAAGTCTTTTATTTCACTTCAAGTCTGTTTTACTACTTGAGAATAGAGCTCTATCTTTATCACTGTTTGTGTGCCAGAGGATGAGAGAACCAAGCTCAGCCCCTCCTGATGCACAGATACAGTTGAAGGAGGAGAGGTCAGGGCCAATTCTCTCCATCTCCTCTGCCACTCCTGGAATTCAGCCTCAAACGCTCATCTCCAGAGGTTCAGCTGCTTAGCTTAACAAGCCCCCCCCCTAATCTTGAATCAAACAGTGGCCACTCCAACAACAAAGGGGACCCCATTTTAGGCAGTCTTGGCTCACCATTCAGTCCGACTGCATTCCTGTGAAGTCAAGAATGTGTAAATCTAGTTGAAGTGGAGAGGTAATGTTTCTTCACTGGTACAATGTCACTCGTGCTATTTTTTTTTCCCTGCCAATTTCTGAACACTTTGTGTTTTGTTGGGGTTGGCTGTGTGATAAAATGTCTTGTCTTCACAAACCACAAATGCTTCCTGAGAGATTTTTTTCCAAAAGTTTAACTGCATCTGTCCTACTGACCTGTGTGCAAAATGCAGACATCCTTTCACATCCAGTTCTCTTACCACTGTGTTCTTAAGGTCAAAGCTAATAAACAATCCACTGCACAAAACTAAGAACACTTGTGCATACATTGTGCAGCTAAGTTAGCAGCCGCCATAGCAATAAATCACAGTACTCACTGTGAAATACAAATAACTGAACGTGCTGACAAACAAATTGCCCACAAAATGATTTTTCTCAGGATCTAAAAATAATCATGCAATGACAGTTACATTTGCCATTGATGTGGTTTGATTTAAGCTTGGTAACAACACTAGACCAAAGGTGAGTATGTAACATATTTCACTATCACGGTCTATTGTTAATAAACCTCTAAAAGACATTGGGGACAGTCATTTATTATTTTAATGAATGCCATTTCTCACTCTGTGTTCACTGAAATTCCGACTTGATTTAATCGTCAATAAAGTTGTTAAAATAATATACGGTGTTTGTCCTGCATAATGTTAATACCCACAATTACCAACAGGGGGAGATCAGATCTTCAAGATGGACCTTTTTCTTTTAGTGAAGAATAGCTCTATACACCATATTGCTACCACCATAAGAGCTATAATAGTAGAGTAGAGAATAATAGAGTTATGATAATATTTGAGCACAGATTACACTATTTATTAGCTTTATTAGGAAGTGAACTTGTTTTGAAGACAGCATACATTCTTTTGTAATGGAATAGTTTCAGGATGCAATATCTACGGATACATTTTTTTAAAAGTTTGTGTGGTCTAGATTGTCTATAATGTCAGAAAACTTGTTTATCAGTCAAAAATCTAGTTTTTTTTTTGGCCCTGCCTTTATAATTATGAAAAAGGAAATACTCAAGAATCTGGAGGAATTGAAAATTAGTGAATAAGCAGGCCATGTTGATGTCTTCTAGACTTCGAAATTCATTGGAATCAATGGGCTCTTTCAGCTGAAATAAGAATCACAGACAGCACTCTCACAGACAGCACTCTCACTGTTTATTCTGAACAACATTTCCCATAATGCAGTGCAATAAAATGTCATCTTAGCTGGGGCATCTGCACCAGTTACCAGATCCATGCAAGGGTGCACACACACACACACACACACACACACACACACACACACACACACACACACACACACACACACACACACACACACACACAGGGCATCAGTGTTATACAGGAAGTCCAGCTTCCAGATTTAATGGTGTCAAAGTGGTAGAAAAGAGTGTCGCTCTAACAGCCCCATTGACCTCAAAAATCCATATAATTACACATTCTCTGTCTCACTTGATTTTCCTGGGCATTTCACATTGACAGGAGAACTGCAGCACCGCAGTGTCAAAAACTCCCAACGCACCCCTCTCTTTATTTGATAATGACACACTTTTGATCCTTATGGCATCTCCCACCCAATCCCAGGGGAATGCAAGCCCTGACCCCCTAACCCCCTTGTCGGGGGACGTTCCCACTGATCCAGAGGTTCAGGGCACCCGCTAGCTCTTCTGACACGTCTTGTGTTTCCTCAGAATAAATAAACTGAACCCCCTCATTTCTTTGACAGTGATGCATGGATTGTTCGGGAAAAGAGGTCTGTTTGTTTTACGAAATGGGATAAAAAAGCAGGGCATTCAATCCACTCCAAAGATAGAAACCTTCTTTGAACCCCCCTAACTGACTTGCAGTGAGCTCACATTGAAAAGGGACGTATAATGACAATGATTCATGGTTCAGAGTCCTTCGTGGGAACTCCATAAGGTTTGTCACAGCTTTGTTCCCTACAAGCATTTTGGAAATTTACCATTTCTAACATTGTATCTCATTTACTAATTTTATCTCAGTCCTGCCTCATCACTAAATTAAATATGTATTCACCATTATTCATTGTCATCCTATGATTTCCATCCTATTTATGAGAGCCTGTGGAAGGAGAAGGGATGTTCCAGGCTGGAGCCTCTTGGCTAATGCATTTACCACCTGCCCCTTGTCAGGTCTGCACCAGTAGCTCCAGTGTCTCCTTCACTGATCGGAGCTAAGCTCTGAATTAAGCTCCTCTCCCCTGCACTGAGGATCCTTCCTGTCTGGGACATGAGAGAAAAGGATGGGAGATAAATCACAGGCCCAAATAAAGGTGGCAGCTGAATGCGCTGACAACTCCACTCTGGGATCTCATTGTCCCTGAGTCTGTCTGTGTGGAAGGCTGTAGGAAGACACTCTTCTATATGAGACAAAGAGGAATGTGGGGAAATAAAGCAAATGTCACTTCTCCCTGTGTACCAGATGGTTGTTTTGCATCTCTCAGTGCTTTTGATCCACCATCAGAGACACTAGTCAGGGGCTATCATTTGAAGGCCTGCCATAGTAGTGTTTAATAAGGAAGCTGCAGTGGACTGTTTTGTTGCTGTCACAGAAATACTGCACAGCTCTGAAGTCCTTGATAGACGTAAATAGCTTTAAAAATCCAGTTTTCAAGTTAATTATTTTTTGTTCTCTGTTTGCATTGGACAGTGCATCCATTGGGTACATGGTGAGACAAGCTTTTGCTTCTCTGTGTGTGTTTGGGAGTGTTGAGGTGCACATTTGCATGTGTTATTCTCTGAATATGTGTGTGTGTGTGTGTGTGTGTGTGTGTGTGTATAAAATGCTTCATTACAGTATCCATAGAGAGATGTTTTGTGACCATGTTGAAGGGTGCACTGTTAAATAGCATTTATTTTATTGGCTGATGATTGATTGTCTGAGCTGTGGGTGAAGCACCATCACTCTCTAATGGCAGCTGAAAGCCTTTGCTCTTATCTCTCTCGCTCTCTCTCTCTCTGTGAGGACAGTTGGCAGCAGAGCCCAAGCCATAAAAGAAAATCACCCTGAAAAACAGGTCAAATGAACACGATGCCCTGTTCCATTTCCTGCCTGTGCTTTGCAGTTGTTCCTTTCATGTCCCTCAAGATTTAAAAAGCACTACCCCATACCATGAGGTTCCTGCAAGCACCATAGTCTTCAGAGACAACGTGCACAGGAAATAGACAATGACATGGGTGGAGCCTCCACAGGATGTGCTGGGAAGTGACAGTGTGCGAGTCAACAGCACCCTCTGGGGTGAAACAGGAAACTAATGATGAAAGAAGCAAAAAAAACGTTGAACAATACGAAGAGCTGAGAGCACATTGCTACATGGGAGGATGCTATGTATGTCTTACACACGTCATGGGTCAGGTATTCTTCAGGCACATCCATTGTGGTGTAGTTTTTAAAGCCTAAACATCCACCATCCCATGCCATCCCCTTGCCAGGAACTGAATGACCTCATCTGGTCTATCTTCGTTTCCTTGTTTCTTCCTTTCTCAGCGAAAAGAGGCCCACGCGCCCTACTCATGTTTTTAAATCTGTTCCTGTCAGGTCAAGCTGAAGGGCATGCCACTCAAGTGCAACTGCACTGTGCTTGACAAACACTGGCTTTCAGAATATAACACCTAACAGAAGCATTCGCCATGAGACTTGCATGTCACTTGCATTTTAGTGCGGCTTGGGTGCATCTAGCATTGGAAAAGAGCTTCCCAGGGGCAGCTAGAGCTAAGTTCACACGCTTTCATTTTTGGATATCAACCAGATCCCAGAGATGCTGGCTGGTTGCTAGAGCCTTATGATTGGACCACCCACAGTTTATTAACGTGATCTCAGTGTAACTATAGTGGAATTTCCATATCACCAATAAAGCGGTCTGGTGTTAGAGATTCACACTGACTGTGGTCACTGACCCATACCTTTGTAACACTGGTCTGTGACTTCTTGTACATAACTCTTCCATTTCTGTAAATTGATTAGTTGGTTTGTTTTTTGATGACTTTCCAGCTAGATAAATAAATAAATAAATCTTATTGTGGAAAATTGTGAAAACAGTTTATGAAACACATCTTTAAAATATTTCAAAGGTGAAGTAACTGAGTTCTTCTGAATTTCGAATGTCCATGTAAAATAAATTAACTGAATTCCTACCAGAAACATTATTTTATAACAATTAGTACGACACCCCACATGTCTGTTCTTGCATGTTTGTTTAATTATAATGTAAATGTGCTTTTTTTACTCTAAATTAGTCAGATTTCTTGGCCATTTGCCCATCTTGTTTCTCCCTGGGGACCAAGATCACATCTGCAAATGGTCTACAGTCCATGTCTGTTACAAATTTGCTTCATGGGTGTCTCACCACACACCATCAGTTTTACAGTCAAAGAAATATGACTCTGTCAGTATTGAGAAGGGGAATTCAGTGGGAACTGAAACGGTACTGGTATTAAAACATCAGAAATTGTTAGAAAAAACCCAGATGCATGAGATTGACGTTCCACAGATAAGACCATGTAAACATTATTGTAACACCCTCTTGATGGGTTGCTTGTAAAAAGCACTACTCACTCACTAATGGAGCTCCTTGCAAGTATCAGCCTGCTGAAAGACTTAACACCCTACTCAGGCGGCGCTTCACATACTCCCCCGCCTCCACTGCTGTCCCTAGCGGACTGTGTGCAGCAGCTCCTCTGGACCCCACGCTAGGCAGTAGCATTAGCACCATGCTGCGATGAATTTAAGAGCTACTAATCCTGCATTTCAACACGCAACGCCAGGAGACTTGGCGATCTGGGAAACTATGGCAGGCAGTGACATCACAAATCTTCTGTTGTCATCTGTGTCAACATGTGCCAGTGAGTCAAAGTTGGTCCTGTTTAGCAGACTGGCTCCGATTGGACGGGAGCCAAAACCCACTCGTACTGAAGCTACAAGCTCCCAGGGGGTTACATCTTTAAAGACTGTTTAAAACATTTCTGGCTTAGTTAAAACTGCCCTTTGCAGAAGGGAGCTTTTGTCACCAGGAGAGAGGTGGGTGGGCGATGGGTCAAGAAGTCTGACCAGTTCCAGGTGCACTCGTACATTTTATTTCAAACAAAACAAACAGACAAAAACAGACATTTGCTGTATTATACTAATGGTCGTAAAATAATCCAGCGAGAGGCACAGAAACTGTTTTACAATCGGAGTTCAAATTGGGATCAAACCTTGCTGAGACCTTGTCCTGTAATCACTTCTCAACAGAAAGGCAGTGGTTGTGGCAATGACTTTTTAAGAATTGTCTTTAAGAACATGACACATTCATTTAAGGATATACAGTATACAACAAAGCAAATGTACACTTTGAACTTCATACCTCTCATCATCTTTGCAAACGTAGCCACAGTCTGAGTGCATTAGGTATTTTCCGATTCTTCCGACTCCTTTTAATATAGAACACCTGACCAGGTGCACGGTAGACTGTGAGGGAAAAATCAAGCGTTAACATTAGATTGATTCACAACAGATATTCCGACCGTTGCTAGGAGACACCAGGAGCAAATGCAGCATGTGTCATTTTACAGAACACACCTGTGCGACAGTGCGAGTGTCTTCTTCAGCATCATTTAAAATTTCAGGTTTAAATTTGAAGGCGTTCAGGAAATAAAATGGAGATCAGCGCAGATTTTTCAGCTGTCACGCTCTTTCTCTCTGCAGTCTCGTCTCCTCCCCTTTCCTGAGGGTAAATAACGGATTACGTGGGGAGTGGAGAGGCCAGACAATTAGCAGCCGTCTGAATGGAACCTTTGGGATGGAGCGGAGCGTTATCGCCGCATTTGCATCTGTGAGGGCCTGGCCACGAGGGCCAGCGAGGTGACGGTCAGGAGAACAAAGTGCCTGGGAGAGTCCGCCCAAAAAAGGCAACAACTGGAGGGAGGCTAGTAAGCACAACAACGGGCAGCACTGAGTCAACATCATCAGACAGCTTCAGAATTTACCAGCGGATAACATGTAACATTAGAAGTGCCTGGCGAGGAGTGAGGTGGAAAGGATCACAGGAAGAATTTTCTCATAGCTTACCGTTTGTATTGTAAACACTCAGTATCATCGCAGTGTGTTGTATCTAGTGGACATATTTCTATGCTTCTTCCACTGAGATTATCATTCTACTTTACTCAGGCTCAATACAAAAGTGGATAATTTAGATACAGCTAATTGCTTACTGGACTAAATTAAGCTTGAAGGAGATTTTGTGCCACTACTATCAGAACAATACCTACAAAGTGCATGTTAAGGTCTTCACACTCACTATTGGTTTTATTGAGAATAGTCTGCTGACAAGTGAATGGGCCAAAGCTCTGATAAGACAGAAACTCTCAGACCTGATAACATGGAGATGATGGGTGGTGGTCCGTGTAAACAACCACTCCCTCCTTGTGTCCACTACCTGAACCTATTACACCTTGAAGTAAAGAACATTTTCTCACACAGCTTTTATCCGTGCCATACATGCTTTCATGGATAGCAGAGGTCCGGGCAGCCATTTCCCATAGTTCTGTTTGAGGAATCAATGCAAATGCAAACTTCTGTAAGATAAGAGTCTGAAAGGCTGCCAAAGAAGGATGTGAGCAGGATGTTTCCTGCTGTGGAAATACACAAGAGCTACAGGACAAAGACATGGTACACCTGGACTTTTAGTGATGTCATGTCCTTTGAATTTTGTGACATTTCAAGCTATTTGTTTTGTGTTGCTAAAAATATTTGTGTCTGTTCTTGCAAAGAAAGTGTGCACTGCCAGATTCAATTTCAGGCATAATTTACCCCCACTCTCACAGACTGCCTCCACTCTCTATAATTCAGTATTACAGTATTCAGAATTCCAATACTCCAGGGTCTGACAGTACTGTTTATTGTAAGCATCTACTGTATTTCATCTAAGTTTCACATTAAGGGGGGAAAGGTCTTTTTTTTTTAGATATTTCAGATATTTCTCTCCATTCCTACACAAACACAAAAAAGATCTTGTGCATTTAAATGTGCACTATGCAGGATTTTTACCCAGAAACTATTATAAAATAACCATGCTTGGTCATATCTATGATGCACTCAGGGCCACAGTCAGGGGGGGGGGGGCTGCTGTCCTGGGCCCTCTAGGGGGGGGGGGCCCGTGAGCGCTCAGATGGCAGGCTCAATTCTGTGACCATTTTTTAAATTTAATTATTATGCTGAAAAATGTTTTATTGGCCTCTTTGAAAGGCCTCAATAACAGTTAGGTCTATATTAATTGAATCACATGTAACCTATCAAACAGTCTGACTGCAATTTCACCTATTTTTATTGTAAAAATGGTTTGATCAACTCAAAGCCAATCAGCAGATGTTCACTCACGTACATGTAAACTGATTTAAATAGCTTACATTAAATGTGTTAACGCGGTGGGTTAAGTAACGTAGAATCATTTCCCACTGGTTAGCAAAAATGTCGAAGTCTGGAGCACACAAATGGAGAGAAAACAACGTTTCGGCTAGACAGGCAATGGCCAAATAGCTTGTGAAAGATGAAGAAGACCGTGCATCAACTCCCATGCACCCCCTACCAGCTCGCCAGAATATGATTCAGAGTAGCTATGCTATATGTGACCTGCTCTATCATAATCAGTTGCATTGACCCAAAACAAATGCTTTTATATGCAAATGCTTTATATACTACACGAAGAAGGGAAATGTAAGCTTTCTAATGATACCAAAACAATCTCTCTAATCCAAATATCAAGGTTATGTCTCATTACATTTGGAGTGCCATCAAACCATGTTTTTGAGAAAAATGCCTTCAAAGTTCAGTTATGTTTGTAGCTGTGAAAGACTGTTGTCACTATGTGTTAACGTTAGAGACAAACTTGCTGGGTTGCAGTCTCTGGTCTCACTAGCCTTACGTAACTCCAGTGATAGCTTTAAAAACTTCAAAACTATTTTACTCTGAATTTGACATTAAGACATACAGATCACAAAAGATATTTTTTGAGTAACATCAGATAAAACCCAATACATTTGCTTGTCGAGGTGAAAGCAGCTGATGTGATCGTGTGACTGGTGGCAGGTGAACGCTGGCTAGCCTCCAAACGACGCAAAGCTAGAGTGCTAGCTTGTCATCTTACGTTTAAAAGCTTACATATTTTTACTCTCAATTTGGCATTAAGACATACAGATTATGTAAATCAAGATAGGCTATTGTTCTACTTAAAAAAGACGAAACCCCAAGACTATGAATTTCTTTTTGTTATATTCACAAGACTAAAGTAATGCCTTTTAAATGCACAATTAAAGTTCAATTAATTGTTTTTTATTGTAAATAGGCTACAGGCAATGTACTCTTCCAATAAACAAGTGGGCTAAGCATAGGAATTTAATACGGAACAATTTTCTTTTAACTTGAACATAACAGACTTGAAGTTTTTGTAACAGCAATACAATGTAATTAAAAGTATTCTTGTATAACTTTAAATAGATCACACGTAGGTAGCTTTCCTACACATTAAAAAACATCTTAAAATACATAAAAACTCCCGCACACTTTGTAGCCTAGACTAGATGCAATATCCTTTTATATTCGTATGTTGGGAATGTGTTTGGCATTTGTTTGGCAAGTTGCAATGAAGTTATATTGAAGCTGCTTATTTTGTTTATGTTGATGGTGGGGTGACAGAACAGATTCTGTCCTGGACCCTGGGATTCTTAACGGCGGCACTGATGCACTGGCAATCCCTGTCAAAAATAAAATGGCCGACACCTTGCTCCGCTGCCTGTATTTAAGACGTAAGACGTTAAGATGTTTGGGACGTTTCTGGGTGTGGTGTTCGTGGCATGGGAGGGGTGGGTATGACTACAGAGCCCATAGAGTGGGATCAGGTTACATTCAGCAGAGCATTTGTTGCCAGCTAGCTACTGCAATGGTGGAGGTAAAAAAGCGGAGGTACAGCAAAGCCAAACAACAAGCTGTCAGGGGTCAGGGCACGTTCAAGAAGCAGATTCAACCTAGGATTTGCTTTTCCTCAATGGAAACAGCAGAAGTTTTGCAAGGGGGTGAAAAGCGATGCGGATTTTGACTGTGTTGGAAGTAACTCTATCCTGCTAGCTACGTTAGGTAGCTAGATAGATGGCTGAATTTGGTTACCTTTTGAATCTAATTAATATAATGATGTATTTGAGAAAATAAAATGATGTTCTAAAATAAAAAAAAATTAAATGATACTTGTATACAAATATCTTCATGAAAAAGAGTGCTCTACAAGGGTATTTGTTATGATAGACAAGATGGCTGCTAATGTTACTTATTCCACACAATTCTGTCTTTACATCCCAGTTCTAAATGAATGTTCAGAATAAAGTTAGCTAAACAAGCTACTGAAGAAGGAAAAACACCACAAGATAGCTGCAACTGAAACTCCACAATATAGCTGAAACTGAAACTCCACAATATAGCTGAAACTGCACTAGGGAGTAGCTACTGTTAAAATAACAATGTTCTATGAGGTGCATGTCAAGATCGTTATATCACCTGTTGACTCTGAAGAAGACGCAAAGTCGAAACGTCAGTCGTATTTAATAAATGTTCTTTATTTTATTACAAGGGCTCCAGTGTTTACTCTGGGTAGTGTGTTTGATGAGCTCATGTGCATTTTTCTGCGCTCTCCCACATGGAGAGCACCTTCTCTCTTTTATAAGCTTTGACTGAAGCGCGAAGGATAACTTTTAATAATAATAATAATACCTGGCATTTATATAGCGCCTTTCTGGATACTCAAAGCACTTACAATGATGAGGGGAAATTCGCCTCAACCACCACCAATGTGTAGCACCCACCTGGGTGATGCAGCGGCAGCCATTTTGTGCCAGAATGCTCACCACACATCAGCTGAGGTGGAGAGGGTGAGAATAACACTAATGCCAATGCATGTTGCTAAAAAAATATATTTTTATTTAAATTTCGCTTGACATTTTTCTTGATGCACTTTTTTTCCTCAACGGAGGTGAGTGGGCGGGGTTTAGAATGGAGGAGGAGACTTTTTTATTGTAAACACAGGACCACATCATGGCTAAAAATCCTGCATAGTGCACCTTCAATGTGCATTCAAGTAGCATGGGTTAATACATGTATAAGAGCCAGCTCTCCATAGAAATCCAGAAAGAGAGAACAGAAGGAAACTGTTTACTCAAGTCTTTGAATTAAACCTAACATGACAAACCTAATAAAAATAGCACTGAGACAAATTGAAAAAAAACTAGCCAATCGATGCTCCACGTTGTAGCCCAAAACCATGACATCATCAGGGTATGTTCATAGCCTGATGAAAACACTGCATAAGCAGAAATATTGGCAACCCATCCTCAATAAATCCAGACAGAAACATTAAAGTTATGGTTTTCTTCTCATTATTATTATGATAAGTGACCTGGGAAGTCTGGGCACGCTGTCAATACTAGGCATGAGTCCTCCTGTTTGGTTTAATAAAAACTCCAACAGCGGGTTCGAACGTATACTTTCCAGTAAGCGGTTGGTTTCAATCCAAATTCACCCTGCTACGGGTGTGTAATTTGTGATTGGTGGGACAGTTTAAGGTTTGATTTGATCAGGGCTCCTGGCTGGTTTCAGTTATATCCTGTGAACAGATATAATTTATCTCTCGCTGCGGACATGTGTGAATGGACGTTTCTTGTACAGATATTCTTTAAGGGAGAATGCAGCGCATGTTCGAACAGATGGTGCAAGACAGATCAGCTCAAGACATGAGCGACAATGTCCCAGGTTCTGAGACTGGGAAGAGTGTTTCATCCAGCATCATCAGCATTAGCTTTATTAGTGTCTAATTGCGCTGGCAGAGTAGCCCCGGCACTCAGGTCTAATAGGTTACGTGAGTGCAAATAGAAGTTCAATAGTTGGAGACATAGTGGACTTCTATATCTATGTGTAACATGCATTATAAGGATTTCTGCAACTTATGACACACTGGCAGAGTGCCTTGTTGAGACCTCACAGCTCCATTGCAGATGTTCTGTGTACGTTGTCTGGGATACCAGCTTTATTTTTTCATCAACAGAAACAAGTTTGTTGCCTGCATCTACGATTTTATACCCTCCACATTCCACCGTGTGTAAATATCCATGGTTGTAAGATGCTTTAATCAGAGATGGTGGACCACAGATATACTACACAGACACAAACATGGCAGCTCCGTGATATAGTATCCTTGGCGGCAAAGCCCAACAACATACAAACTGTATATTCCTCTGTGCAACCTTATCCAGGCCTGCTGTGAATTCAAAAAGCAACCGTTGTTTCTCTAAGCTTTTTTAAAAGTAAAAATAAGCGTGCTGTTCTGATCAATGTGCTTTCAAAGTTTGTGTAGCCATAACAAATCTCTCCTTGTACTTCACGACTTTAATCTCCACCTTCTCTCTTCAGTGACCCACAGAATATCACGAGACCCCCATAATCCCTGCCCTGAACAAGCATGAAGGTATCCGTATCAGACTTTCCTCATTTAAATGTGTTACAAGTCCTGTTAGACGCTCAAGGCACATTTATAGTGCTGGGTTCTGCAGATAAGTGAATTGAAACATAAAATTTCAGTCCTGCACATTGTTCAAAATATTATTGTTCCTCAAAATATTATTTTAGCACACACAAAAAAGCTGTTTTAAGATGGAAGTAGGTCCATCATCAGGACACATTTACAAAAAAGCACCTGTAGGTTGTTGACCTGTAGCAGTCTCAAGTAATCAAATTGATACAATCAGCCCACTCTCGGTACAGCTATCTGGTCACCCCATGCCCCAATAACTTATCAAACTGCTGTCAATCTGTTAGGAAAACAGAAAATAATATACATTACCCCCAATCTCACACCTCCCATTTAAAATATCAATAGCTGAGGTGTATCTCAAAGTTTTAATTAAATAAAATAAATTTTTTACCAAGAGCAGCCAGTCGTTGATGAACCACTACATGTTTTTTCTTTGACATAAAATCTTCTTTGGCACAGACAGAACAAACCAACACACACATGCTTGTTTATCCATGTAGAACCAAACTCTGTTCTCTGTCTGCCCTATCTGTCAGGGGTCTGAGTCATTTATTATTCCAGTGGAATAATGAATCTAGGGAAGGCCTGCTGAAAGAGATTGAGTAACTAGCTGCTTTCCCTGCCCCCAGCAGTTTAAATAGACATGCTACACAACACATTGATTTAAAACCCTTAAATTGTGGCTAGATTTGGTGGGGGAGTTGAATTATGTTTGTGTTTGAAACTGGCAAATTCATCTTTGAATCATTTATTGGACTTTGAGAGCTTGAGCATGATTTTGTTGCATGAGGGCCCAAAAAGAAGTTTAGCGAAAAGGGCACGGTAGGATTGTCTGTACCCTTCCTATCGTTGCGATCTTCCCTCTTCTAAAACTTCAGCATTAAATGGTAAATGGACTGCACTTATATAGTGCCTTTATCCAAAGCGCTTTACAATGGCCTCTCATTCACCCGTTCACACACACATTCACACACCAATGGCGGCAGCTGCCATGCAAGGTGCTAGCCTTCTCATTGGGAGCAATTTGGGGTTCAGTGTCTTGCCCAAGGACACTTCGACATGTGGACAGGAGGAGCCAGGGATTGAACGTCAACCCTGCGATCAGCAGACGACCCGCTCTACCTCCTGAGCCACAGCCGCCCCCATTATATTGCATCTGTTACCATTGTCAATTTATCGTACTATGCAATACCTCCATTTTAAAAAAAATAAAAGACTGCCAATCATGTCTCTGTAGTGCAGCCTGTTCAAATATTACAATGAACTTTCCATTAACTAAATATGCAGTATAGACAATAAGAACAGTAAGAACAAAAAGTTCGATTCCCGGGCCGGACACTGCCGTTGTACCTTGAGCAAGGGTACTTCACCCACATGCTTCAGTATATATCATCAGCTGTATTAATGGATACTATGTATAAAAAAAAAAAAAAAAATGTTCTGAAAGTCTGCTCTGGATAGCGCGTCTGCTAAATGCCTATAAATGTAATAATAATAATAATATGTATTAGACACAAAGAAACAAAAAAGTCATTGCTACATGTTTACATTGCTACAATGTTCATTGTTACAGAAAAGGCAACTTGCCAGTTATAAATATTTAAATACTTTTTGAAAAATCAACTTACTTGGAGGTGGACAGGGGGGTTGCTCTGTAGCTACAGTCACGTCAGAGAACGGAACATAAACTGAAATCTTGTGCCGCCACAGAAGGTCTGAAGCTTGATGTTGCAATTTGGGGAGTAGGCAAAATACCTAAATCTGAATGAATCTCAGTACTTCTTAAGATTATCACTGGTCATTTACTGTCTGTTGGCAAAAAATAATTTATCCTCTTCTCAGCTCTTATCTTATTCAATATTACTCACATTGGCCCTGTGCAATGACCTGTGAATAGATCTGTCGGTTCCTTTGTTATAGGCACTGTATTCAATTAAATGGCATTGTTAAATTGAACTAGGTCATTTGTTAGTTTAGCTGAGACAATTAACAATTGATTAGTTAACACTGGCAGAATGTTTTTTTTAACAGTGTGAATAGAGAAAACAGCTGACTTAACACTTTCGTTGGGGGCTATTAATGCATCCGCAGCTGTGCCATGCACCATAAAACTGGAAACACTGACTCTTAAGGCTTGAGAAAGTGAATAAAAAGTGGCCATAAATTTAACATTTGGTAAATGTCATGGTTTCATGGCTTTTCATCCTGCTGACTTATCTTGCAATTTTGCAACCTCGAATACCACAAACTAAATGATGAAATCCAAACCTGAGAATTTGACTTTGATTAAAAGATACTTGTTTTACATAAAATGCTGTTTCTTGCATATGTTCACAATTAACAAATTGAGCCAATTTTTGTTTTTTTGACATTGGGTGATTTGGATTTACAGTTCAATCGCATTTCCACTTTCAGCGAGTACGACCGCAGTATCACCTTGCTGTTATGGCAAATATTTACAGTTGTCTACTACCATTATGATGCAGGTAAAATTTTATGGTATACTTGTATTTTTAGTGTTCCAACTGGCAATATTTAATAAAAAGAAAATCATTAGTTATTTGTACATTGCTAGTACTGCTGATTGTATTAAATATTGCTTAGGAGCTGTTCTATCAGCTAGAAAGGCCGTCCACCTGTCATTGTGGCCTCAGTGCACTCTTATGACAGCATCGCAAGACTGGAGAGGTTTAGCTCACAACAGGTTGTGCTCATGCTCATGCTCATGCTCACGAACAAGACTTGGACGTAAGCAGCTGTATATCTGAAAGTTTTCACCAAAACGAGCCTCTTTAACTTCAATCGACTGAAGCAGGAAGCACCTTGAGAGAGACAAGTGTTCCCTCCCATTGGTGTAGGAGAAAGAACAGTGTGGGGGGGCTGAAATTGGTTCACCAGGCTGAGACTGTGGGGTCGAGATAAACTTGGGGGAACCACTCACATCACTTCCGCCTTTTGTTCGGGAAATTATTTTCAAGGCTTGGAATGTAATTCCTGTCAAGGGCGAAGGAATTCAAAACAAGTTCATTAACCCCGTGCAGCGCAAGCGGGAAAAGACATTTTGTGAAGCTGTGTTTGTGTGTGAGAATGGGAGTGTACCACACCCTGCATACATCCTGCACCACCCTTTCCCCCTCTCTCTCTCTCTCTTTCTCTATCTTGCCTGAGCAACGAGCCATGCTCTCAATCCCACTGTCCAAACGTCAGCATAGACCACAATCGCCTGTCGCCTGGGAATAACTGTGGTATCTATACAGCGGCTGGACACAATCAAAAACATGTCTAATAAATTGCAAGTATTGGTTTATGTTTTGCACAGAAATTTTAAAATAGTCCAAATAAAATGGTTTTAAGCCGTCACACAAATGAACATTCCAGTATAGTAATTAGTATGTGGATTGACATAAAACAAATGAACCTGAAAAGAACAACAAGAACACTTACAAACATAGGGGAGTTACAAAAAAATGGGGAAATAAAATGGAGGACTTGTATTCCCAGACAGCCCACTCCTCATGGCAATATACATTTCATATTTTTTCAAATATAACTGACAAGTAACCTCTATTCTATTCTCTGATGCATTTCAAGTGTCAGCGAAGACAGACTGAAGTACTAATATTCATTTGATGTAATTATGGTTCCAATTATGGCAGTAAAAGAGAATGAGTTTGTTGAGGTCTCTCCAGATTTAACGCAGAGATATGTGCTCTTTGCTGCTGGATTTCCAGTAATCCTGTAGTTCTCTGTTGAAAGAGAACCACAATCGCAGTAATGGCCCAGTAGGAAACTGTTGTCAGCATGCTTCCAATTTACATTGGGATTACTGCAATTTTCCAACAGGCACACTTACAGCCTGATACTCTTACTGAAAGTCTTTGGAAATGCATTGGAGAACAACAAACCTTACTGAGTCCCTTCATGCTATCGCCTCTTCTTAACATCCCCACTTGGGAAACAAATGTCTATTTAAACGCTTACTTGTGGCTGGTGCTTGGCTTGATGGTTATTTTTCTTACCTGTGGTGTACAACTTTTTTTTTGTTTTACTGTTACTGCCCCTCTGTGTCACACTGTGTTCATAGGCTGCTACTCACAGGGCGTTAGGGTGACGTTGTCACTGACTGTGAGGAGTTTTAAGAGAACAGCTCGACTCATAAACTGAGCGCTGGCACAGCGTAAGGGAGGTGTGCTTAGAACAAAGGGGAGACATTTGTTAGGTTTGTTTTCCAAGCGTTTGGTACCGTGCACACACGCGGATTATCCACTTTAGCAGACCCGCTCCCTTTTGCTGCTCTGTTTAAGTACCAGTGGGTTTATGACTTTGTAAAAACAGTGAAGGATGGCTTAGCCTGGAGTGAAGCTTTTATCTAAAAAAAAGTGATTTTGAAACCGATTTAATTTGTTTAGTCTTCTGTGGGATTATTTAGATAATGCTGGCTCTACCTATAAAATAAATAGCACTTGAAGCTGCAGAATATTGGAAGCATTCCTTCATGCTGTTAATCTGACGGGCAGGTTTATTGAAAGGGTTATAGAAAAGCATCTATTCAATCTAAATGTTGCTGTCATAACCATAGTGGATAATAGCATAATGTACCAAAAACAACAGGCCACGGGCCAAGCAAATTCTGTGGGCCCAACCCCAACGCTTTTTCCGTCAGTCAGAATTTCTGATATTCAGTTGTAGTTCCGGATATTCGGAGACATCAGTCAGATATTAGCCATCACTGAGCCAACCCTCTCTTTTTAAAATCGCAAAAAAACGCTCCTCGTAATGAGTGTCACACAATTTGTGACAGTAAGTAGGCGTGTACCTTCCTGCATTGAGGGATATCCACTCAGTGGCAAGTCTTTGTGTTCCATGTTATGTAATTTTTATAAAATTCAATAAATCCACAATGTCAATATAGATATTTAAACTGCTGAACAGATCAATGGCATGGCATTTTTCATGGATCAAGAAACTACTATGATTTTACTGCCTTGATAGTCTTACATGGAGTCATTCCAGGCAAGGGTATAACATGTCTAAGTATTAAAAAACTGAATTGATTTGTGGGTAATAAGAGACAGGTTCATTCACAAATGGCCTGATGAGCTTTTTGCCAAAATGCCATTTAATACCTCCGATAGGCCAACTCCGAGCCAGTGCCACTGAATATCTTGGTTTATTTTGTTTTAATGGTTTTGTTGTCTATAACTCATGTCTAGGAAATAAGCATGTATGAACCTATAGAACTGACTAGACATACTTGCATCTGTGTATTTTCAAGACATGGTACAGTCCATAAGACCACATACCTGTATTTGCAATGAATTGGTATTTGTGAATTGAAATGAACAGTGGCAGGGCAGAATATTTTGCTTAAATTTGTTCCTCTGTTACAATGAACTGGTTGTTAGTCATCATCTTCTGTACTTCTTGTCCAAAAGCACCAATCATCTCTCGCAGACTGTGAAGAGAAACCTCTGGATACACTTAGTGGAAATTGCACATGCAGAGCAGAAAACCAGAGATTATTTCTGACATTTCCAAAAGTCCATGAATGACTTTTACCGCAATTTCATTTCCTTCCTTTTGATGATATTAATCTCAATTTTTTTTTAATTAGACAAAATGTGGCAGAAAGTGTTTTATTAAGATAAATGTTAGGACAGTAAACATTTGTTGTAAACTAAGACAATACATTTTTTTTATAAATATATTTTTTATTTTGTAGGACTACACTGTTATAGTGTGTGATGCATCAGAGTCATTAGCTCTGACAGAAATTTGGCCTCAACTCACATGGATGTCCAAATGTTGGGCTAAAGGGGAGGGAATTCGATTGAATTTGAACAGTAAATGAACCCATTGCTGTCATGTTTTTTTTCCCTCTTGATGTTCAGTGGAATGTGGATAAAACCTCTAGTTCTGATGACAGTTGCGGAGCAATACAGTTGTCAGACGAAATTGCAACAATTGTCTACAGAGGACAGTGTTCGGAACTCAATAAGTTAATGTCTATTTCATCATTACAGTAAGGCTTCTATAAAAGGCACACACACACAAAAATAAAACTCTAAAAATGCTCAGATTAAATTACTTTATACACATAAAATAAACAGCATAAACACCGTAAGTTTTATGCAACATACAAAAATTACCAAGAGAATATAAACATCATATATTCAACTATTTACTAACTCTTAGGCTGTGTCCGAATCAGCAACCTTCCGTACTTTTGAGTATGCTTGTTTAGTACACTGGACGAGAAAGTAGTACAAAACCTGGTACAAAACATGCGATTCAACATGGTGGCGCAAGCGTGGGACATCATAGGACACTTCCACGGAATGGTTGGAAAATAGTATGGAGGATATTTTTGCATACTACTATACAACATACAGTGAACAGTACACAGTCCGCTAACAGTACACAGGACGCAGTAGATTTGGACACAACTTTAGAATGGGCCTACCAGACTTAAAGATGTCGAAATTATCTCCTAAACTGTGGTATTCCTATCCTTGGATCACATTCTCAAAAATGAAAACATAAAGCAGTTAGGAATTAAAAGAATTGAATAGTTTAGTGCAGAGAGTGAGACAAGAGAAGAGATGTGTCACACAATTGAATATATATATTTTTGCTGGATTTTCACAAGGTAGACATGCCTACTGTGCCTACCATGCCAGGGCTACAGTTTTATGAGTGGTGCATTTTATCACACAAATAGAATTATATCTGCTTGTCTAAAAGTACAGATTGTGGGATAACAGAAGTTGGTTTTGCAGTAGGGGTAAGGAGGGATCTACTGCGTGTCTGCAACATTCCCCTTGTGAGGGTGTCTGGTTGTTTCTGAAGAGGAAGGAGGGCACAGGCCTTCAGAGCCAGGACATCCTGTTTGGCTCCATGTGGTGGAAATCATGTCAGCGTTTTGGATTGGGGGGGGGGGGGGGGGTTGGGGGTACGAGTCCCAGAGAGTAGGGACAGCTCACTCCTTTTTATCTGAGCAATGCCAAAGCCAAGTGTGCATTGTATGTGTACATTCATCTTCACTGGAGTGCACATTGGAGTGGGCATCATGGAGTGTCAACTAGCGGTTTGAGATTAATAACTGGGAAACCACCTTTGAGAGGGAAATGTATCAGCTCATATATAATAGGGCTGAATTCAGCAACCTGTTTGTAATTAATTATGGAAGTTGCAGCTTTGCAACACAAAACCATGCAGCCGGCATACCTATAAGGAAGGGTTACAAATGAGTCACTCACTATACAGTCAGGAATAGACTTTACTTGCTTTCAATGTCATCTTGTTAACAAATATATATTGTGTGATGTTCAGGAATATACACTACCTATCTGCTTGGGGGTACTTACTTTGGGAGAGAGTGTGCTCTTCATACATATAACACCCGGTACCTATACATATGCTACCTGGCCTACAATACAAGCATCTCTATAAAAACACAGTAGACTTAGCTTTCAAATTCATATACTCTCGTATTACAAGTTTAGAACCATTTATACATATTTAGTTTGAACATGACCATCTGCATCTAGGCAGAGTGAAACTTGCTGTCCAGTTTGTGAAAATAACATGATAACCTGGTTTTTGTTTTTCTTGGCCGCAAAAGATGAATTTCTCTTTGTTTTGGCCAGGACTTTTAAAGAACATCTCAAACTGGATTTTTCTCTTTTTCTGTGGCCAAAAAGTTCAATGTAGATGTGTGGTTGAAAATACACACTAAAACTTTTTATTGCCATGTATTGTATCATCTACCTGAATGCCATTAGTGCCCAGGTATAGCTGAATTAGCTGTTGATAATGTTGAATGCAACTAAACTATTTTCAATATATTTTCAGTGTTACTGATGTAATGCCTTCCAAAAAAATATTTTTAAATAACTGATATGTTCATGAAAACAAACACTGGCACAAATACATTTCTTAAGTATAAGAGTACTATTGTCTGGCCAAACAATAAATGAAAGTGTGTTATGGGAACTCCCCGTATTTCAGATTTGTTTCTCAACATCAATAATATTGACAGTATGCTCTCCCGCCCTTTTCCAAATCTAAGGCCTCCCCATATATTGTAAATAATGTCAACCATCCACTGAACCAGTCTTTGTAGCAGTATTTGATCAGAAAGGACTGTTTCTGTTCGGGAGAAGAAAGAAGCGTACTGAAGACTTCATTGAAATGGTCATTTAGTTTCACTTAGTTTCTACAGGGTCAGTTCTGCTGCCCTTTCCAAAATCTGTAAGGTCCCGTTTGACGCAGATCCGTTTCCTGCACAAGTGAGATTTTTATTGTTTCGAGGGACCAGACTCCAACATCTCTCTCCGCCAGCCCTTTCCTGCTTCCTCTCTGGCAGGAAATGCTACAGCAGAACCATTTTTTTCTTTTCAGCCAAAATCTGGAAAATGGAGTTTCAAACTATAGTGGACCAGTCCAGCTTTGATTTCAAAGATGTCTTAAAGAGAGAAATATTAACTGCATACAGCCCTAAGCCCTCCCATGCTCACCTGAGCCTATTTTCGCTCGTGACTATAAACTAATGTGTTCCCATGTGGTAGTCCTGGATTATGTACACTCCCTCACTGTTGCTGTCACAAAGAACAGACATGGAAAATAAATAACCGAGACTCAATGTTTCACATTACAGATATGAAAGGAATAAACACAACAGACCAGTGGGCGAAACAGCCTGCTTGCTCTTTACTGTTCGTACAGAAATACTATCTCACTCTACAGTCTGGTGTCCACCAAAAATGTGACCATGAAAGCGACGCAACATAATATTAGTTACTTTCTTTGGCTTTTTAAAGCCATGCTATTACACTGGTGGTTAAAAACATTTCTGTATGCAACTATAAAATTGTTACCAGAGAGAATATGAACTGCGCTTGCAGATTAGTTCCATGAATTCCTGACACAGCACATTTTGACCCTGTAGTCCCAATAATGGTGCTTCAGTATGATTATAGAGCAGTATTAAATTAGGCATTTTGCAATATCAACACAGGCCAAAATACATCCAATTTGACCGAAGGCCATGGAACAACCTCTAAGTCAAATATAGATATATAGGTAAAGACAGACTAAAATGAATGGCCTGTTCTCTTTCTCGTAATTTTGTATATGTTTGTGAATGGCATGACAAATAAAACAGAAATGGAAATGAGGCAGAGATTAATTTGTGGGCAGCGGTAAGGATTTTGAGTCATTCCTGAACATCAGGAGGGTGTGAATATGAAATTCTCCATTGCACAGCTTGAAAGTGAACGTGTGTCCACTACTGATAGTTATGTCACCACCGGCAACCGTGATAAGAACTGTTAGTTTCTCTGGATGGAACCTTTGTTTTTTTATTTTTGGAAAGAGTGAATCATGTCTCTTCTGAGGGGGTTGTGTCATGTGGTTTTGAGGGCTTTGGGTTTGATCCCAGCTCAGACCAAACTGGTTGCAGATCCAGCCTTTGCTGGCCATTCACTAGCGACTGGGAGAAGTACTGCAGTTCTTTCTCATTTCACACAAGCAAGGCAGTACTCTTTTCAGTCTGCATTGTCAAAGCTTCATTGTGTTTTTTTGAAACCCGGCTGAAATAAAGATACAATAAATCTAACATAAAACCCAGCATCCTCTGATGAGGATGATACAGCATTTCCTCGTCTTTTTAAAATACAAGCTCATGGGGATTCTTTATTCGCTTGAATTTCATGATTTCTTCATTTTTATCTAATCACCACAGGCATCATAAAAAATTTTTTTTTAAATATGATTGGTATTGCTTAACTATTGTACATTCTTTTTTGGTACAAAACTTTAAAATGTGTCCCTGAGTAATATTAATCATAGCTTAAGTTCATTAAAACATTGGTTGTGATTACATTACACTAGATTGATATGATTATAATTGCATTTTCAAAAGAAAAATTTTGAAGGCCCAAAAGCCTGGAGTTCCACAATCTAACAACCAAAACCAAACACTAAATAAACACTCGACCTTCATAGCCACAGCACAAGGTGAGTGTACTATTTAAAGCTCTACTGACAGTCTCAAAAACAAATCAACATAATAATAATAATAATAATAATAATAATAATAATAATAATACATAAATAAAAAATACATTATATTACATAAAATTATTATTAAATATAAACATTTAGTTGGTACTCTTGTTCAATCCAGCTGTTTGACTATTTTCACACTCATGCACTGGGATAGATCTCATATCAAAGGTGGGGGAGGGCAGAGTCAAAGAGTCTTTGTACTAAATGAATGGGAGTTCCTTGTTTGTAAGAAGAGATTAAGCCAATTAGATACCAATTGGAAGCTTTATTTAAGTTCAGATAACACTGTTACATCATAATAATAGCCATTACAGATTCTTTGGAATTTCTTTAGACTTGGCACATGCATGTTGAGATTTCGAATCAGTTTAACGGTTTAGATTCTAGTGTGTCAGGTACTTATGAGCTATTACTATTGATCTTGTGAACATCTATGAGCTGCAGCCAGAACCATGGTCATTGTTCAGTTTCACAAACTATACTTATCAGAAGGATTGCCAGCAACAAAGGGAACTTCTTGCTTGAAGCAGCCAGCAATCCAAGGAAAAGGAAATACAACTAAGCCAGAAACACACATTGAAAATAAGTGGAAGATGAGTGGCTAGCTTTAGTGACATCCCAAGGATGTATCGGATTGTCTTACAACAAAAGCGTGACAGGCTGAAATTATTAACTGGGTGACCTATTGCCTTAATATGGTGGTTTTGTTTGTCACACGGCTTTATTATATTCTATACCTCAGGAAAAACTAGCAAGAAGACAGAAAGCTTTGTAATGCATGTAGTAGGCCTACATAGCTGCCTCCTTAATTGGTGTGCTTCAGCTCCCCAAATTTGGAACCAGTTCAGATTAAAATGATTCAGGAATAGATACGGTGTGTCAGGTATACTTGCAGAACTCTAACGTTGTCATTCTGAAAAGTATTACTGTATTATGTTTCAGGTACCACACCAACACAAACTTCAATAATCTTCTACTAGGAAGTCATATCATTTTCTGTGAATATGTATTTTTCATTGAAAATGCCACATTTTCTTGTATGACACGTCTTATGTGGGTGGTTTAAAAAACTAAACCTAGTGTAGCACTTGCAATGGTCCCGGATATGTGGTTGCGAAGCATTTACTACTCGTGAGACTGGAGTGTACCAATAAAACACACTGGAAAATCTAATTCTGGATCCACACACAAACCCACACATGCACGCGCACGCACACACGCACACACAAAATATAAACTTAAGACTTAAACTAAACTAATCCTGGTCCTGGACACTATAGTATCTTCTCCAGTGATGCTCTACCAATTGAACATATGAAACGTATGTTCAATTGAATTCAGATCGGATGACTGACTTGGCCAGTCAATAAAGTTTTTGGCTTTGAAAAACTCCTTGCTTTAGCAGTATGCTTGGGATCATTGTCTTGCTGTAGGATGAAGCGCTGTCCAATGAGAAACTTGAGCAGATAAAATGTTTCTGTACCCGTCAGAATTCATTCTGCTGCTATCAGCAGTTGCATAATCAATGAAGACAAGTGAGCCACTACCTGTGGCAGCCAAACTACATGCCCAAAACATAGCAACACCACCATGGTTCACAGATGAGGTGGCATGCTTTAGATATTGGGCAGTTTCTTATGGCCTCCACACTTTTCTCTCACCATCACTCTGATACAAGTGCATATTGGTCTCATCTGCCCACAATACCTTTTTCCAGATCTCTGAAGGCTCTTTCGGGTACTTCTTAACCAATATGTATAAAAATAATAAAATTTGTGAATCTGCACTTTAACCACATGCAAATTGATTACAAATTTTAAATTGTGGAGTACAGAGCCAAATCAAGAATTGTGTGTGTGGACTTATTATCCAATAAAATCTGAAAAACAATTCATTCTTAAAAATGGAGGGAGGCCCTCTTGTTTGGGCTGAAAATAGCAGCTCACTTTCTATGTGTTTAACACAGGCATGTGGGATAGGATAGGCTGAAAAATGTGGCTCATTAAGCAGTTTGAGCAGGATGGAGCATGTTTGTTCTGTAAAAACGGTTTTATCAGTTCGAAACACACACAGGAATTCCGGTTTGGGATTGTCCATCCAATTCCTGACTTCCACAGGAAGACCAGCATAAAAAGCAACTGAAAAACGCCCAAAGGCATTTCATTTCTCTCCAGCCAGTTCAACAGGGAACATCGAAAACTTAACCGTGGGTTGTATCCTAATAAAAAACTTTGGGATGAGTTTAAAAGAAATTGAAACTATGGAAGAGTTTGGCAAACCGCCTGTCAAGTGGTTGGGGTTGGTGTCTATGGCTGCAGCTCTTCACAAGACCAGAGGAGCCTCGTGCTACTTCAGAATCTGGGGGTAGGCATAACTATCTTGGTAACAAATATAGCCTATGTAGCTAATTGTGTTTTATATATGTGGAAAAATTAGGCTTTTGTAGGCCTATGGTACTTATGACAATGTTTTTATTTTTTGCAAAATGACGGTTAGTTTCCTCATGGTTATGTTGTTGCTCCATGCTGTGATGAAACATAGTTTTCTATATGCAGCAATATTTTCACTGCTTATGCATGGAAAAATTGGGTCAATAATCAGTCAACATTTATGATTTTATTCCTATTATGAGGTTGGGTCATAAGTAGGGTATGTCCGCCATCCAAATCTACAATAGCTTATATGAACATGTGTTGACCTGACGTTTCACGTTTCATTAGATCAATAACGCGCTGATACATTTTAAACGTAAACGTAACTTATTTATTTTTTTATTTTATTATGTGTGAACCTAAACGGGTGCAGTTCTTGAATGCAGACCCAATCCTTATGCATACTAAAAAGATAAGCTTTCACTAAATCCACAGCGCCGCGAGGCTCTTGAGACATTATGCGCTCGACCCATTATGTTAATTTAATCAAAATGGCCATCAAAACATCAAACTTTTCCACATAAAAACAGCTTCTCAAGTTTTTTAAGCGTGAAAAGTCGTCTGAAAATATACGCGATTAGGCTGTTTTGCATTGCCGTAGTTAATTAGTCTACATAGTTTATATAGGCCAGGCTAATATGCGCACACCCCTGCTCAGCTATGGGAAGAACGCTCATCTTCGTTAGCATTTACTGTACAGAGAGTAGGCTACCTTGACTGCATTTGGAATTTTAAACATTTTTCACTCGTATAATCTATTATTTGTCAATGTTTACTTTAAGTTTAGCCTCCAAAAATGTATCATTGATGTGGTCCAAACTATAATTATGCCTAGGGTGCGCTATTGTCTAGGCTACTCTCTACAATTAAATGAAGCAGACTTAGGATGCAGTAGGTAAAGTCTATATCATTCACTCTGCCATGTGCTATTCATATGAGGCAAATAGCATATTTCCGTAACTATACAGAATTTTCTGGTATTTCCCCAATCACAGTTCCAAATGTTTGGCACCACAAATCCAGGTGAAGTTCCATTTTTATTACGTCACGCTGAGTGTTTCCTTGACCTGTCGCTGCGGTCGTGAGGCTTCCAGCTGGCTTGATGAGAGGAGGGCTGGAGTGCCCCCCTGCGCGGTCTGACAGTTAATGTTAAAGCCGACAGAGAACAAACCTGTAACTTCGAAACAGCACTACACAGGAATACAAAATCTAAAAGGAAAAGTAAATGCCAACGCTCTTTCGATTTAGGAGGAACGAGTACTACGTGTTGGATCTCACTTTTCTGCTGGAGAGTTTGATTAATGAACATTAACCAATTTTCCGGGAATTGTGCATTTGGAACGTATCGTGGGAGTCAGTTTCTTTGCTTCACAGGGAACGTTAGTGAAGTCAGAGATTCTATCAACCCCAGAACGCTACTGGCAAGTAAGTTTCTTAAATGTTTACATTGTAGCTATAGTTTGGCGAAATAATAGACTAGCTCATATGCGGTGTCACAGTTGTGACTGTTCACACATTCGCTGAATTGATTGTTCCTGTCATAATGAAAAACGGGTGTTTTTTTTTTTCCTTCTGAAGGCGGATATACGGTAGCTGTATTTGCCTGAGTCCATCTTTTGATATTATGCGATGAATAGTCTTGCTTTATATACTTACGTTTTTCTAAAAACTTGTGCTCCATTCATTCATCTTTTCTCGAACAGGTTACGGCATGGTAAAATAACTTAGGTGTAAACCCACGCAAAAAGTGGATGGTGTAAAGTAATTATATATTTATTGTGAAACAGCGCTCTCTATTGGTCACGGTTATTCTTTTGAAGGGCAACTTTTCTCTTCTCTACAGATAAGTTATAACACGTGAAATTATAATATAAATAAATATTCCTAAAATTCTTGTGTTGTGTAATGAAATTCTTGAGAATCTCTTAAAAAACAAAAGTTTATAAAAAACATGGTGAATTTCCAGTGTACTGAAATGTTTTATTTTGTCTTTGATTTATTACCTTTTTAAAAAAAAATCTTTGTCATCTTACAGTGCCACTTTTAGTTGAGAGAGGGATTTTTTCTGCTCTGCTCTAAGATTTGCCACGACGCCTTCCCCTTCTCTAAGAACCCATTCATAAATATGATGGAGGTATACACTGCGGATTCACTCCCCCACTCATCACAATAAGGGCTGATACTCTCTAAAGCAGCACTCCCTACAGGAAGTCGAGGCTTCCACAAAAGCCTCTCTTGGCTAGTTTAGCCCCCTTTCTTCCACCTTCTTGCTGAACAGTGGCGAAAGTGCGTGGCCAATTACCTCTGCCTTGTCAAAACAGCGGCGACTTTTGTTTGCTCCTTGTCACAGGAAAAGTGTCCCCACTGAGCACACACATCAGTCCAGCTTCGCAGGCAAATATAATGGAACTTGGTTCTGCAGTCACCGGGCGATCAAGCGGAGATTCGCTGTGCAACACTGGGCTCCGCTCTGCTGACAATCCTGATAACTTTCCACAGACTTTGCTCAGTACAATTGTCTGTCAGCCTGTATATTTCTGTCTGAGCTGGACATGCAGTTTCCCTTGTGGGTCACTCTGCTGGGCCTCTATTAGCTTCCTCTGGGAGGTCTTTCCTTTCTTTCTGTTGGACAGTCTCATTTTACCGAAGGGAAGAGACACTCAAACAAATTCCGGGAACAATGCCTGCTAATCCAATGCTCGTGGTAGTGTAGGAGTTATTGTAGGGGGCAGCCAAGGTATTGATAAATGATTCCGAGCTAAATTCAGTTGAGAGCACCACCTGCTCTGCATCGTCGGTCAGTCTTGGGTCAAAACAGAGGCTTTTCTGTTGAAATAAGGATGGGGGGAGCAAATGCGCTATAAAATGGACTGCGTCTTAAACTATGACTACGGTGTGTTTTTCCACCATTTTCTTGGAAAAGTGTTCTCCGTGCCTTCTGGACTATGACTCACAATTTGTACAAATGGAAAATGGATGTGACAGCCACGTGTAATTAAAGTCAAAAATAGTGTGCAGTCAGGTCTTCAATGAGGATAGCTATCCATTTCAATCCATGCTCGTGACAGTGAACATCACCTGGAATCTGTGTTTTTTTTGCTCTTTTCCCATTGTTCTGTTGATGTTGGAAGCAGACAGATTAGAGTAGCTGCATGTACACTGGCCCATTATGTCTGCAGGGGGCCTTTTCCTCTTCAGTCTTCACCTCCTGGTCGAGCAATGGCTTGAGTCGATCCATCCACACTTCTCTCCGCCAAGGCTGCCCCCAGCCAAGCCGCGGTGCTGGCGGAGGAGCGGCGCCGCCACGTTTTTTGAATGAACGTAGACCAAGTCTCTGGGCTGCCTCTGGGCGGAGAGCCAGTTCAAATCAGAGAAACGCGATTTGTCAGCCAGCGCTCAGCTTCACCTTCTGGCTAAGAGAAGAGGCTGTGTCATTTTTACACAGACGCCCTGTGCGCACACTCCAAGGCTCTCTCCGAAGACACATGTGCAGGTTATCAGTTTTAAGATTTATACTGTAGAAAATAGTGAAGACACTGTACATCTTTTCAGTAATACACACTCCCCTTAATTTGGGAGTTTTATAACTCAAATAAATAACCTGGCGAGACCAGCCTCAGGTCAACCTGTCAGCCAGGAACCTCACATGTACTCCAGGGCACGTTCTCGAGGCTTTTATTTTTTTTAAAATAACGGCCGTGCCACACACCCTATGCAAACCAGTCACATTAAAGGGCAAGCATTTGATACCAATAGTAACTTTATTTTTGAGTGCTTCCTTTGATCTAAAAAGCTCACTGGAGAGAAGAAAAAGGAAAGTTACAAAGTATTGTTTAATAATTAGCCCTGGCAGTGGGATATAATGGGACGTCATGGTGAGAGCTGAAATGAGGTACTGAGGAAACAGTCACTCCATCCATTACCTAATATTTCTTGTAAAACACAGTGAAATTCCGTGCAAGATGTTTTGTTGAAAAGCTGGAAAAGGAAGCTGCTAAATAAAAAAAGAATTATTGTGTTCTGAGTGGTGAAATGACGCCACATTACAGACAGAGAACAAAGAAACTGTATCGAAAATGTAGCAGAACCCCCCCAGCTTAACTCCACGAGCGAAATCAGGCCACACTCTTGGGGGGAGGGCTTTTCATTTTTCGCTTTGCAGAGACAGTTTGATAGGGGGAGATCAATGTACTCTCAAGCTGGCGCAATTACGTCCCGCACGGAGCCAGAAAGGGGTCGAGAGGCCAAACGGAATTGCCGATAATCTCTGGGGATCTCTTTCCTAGACCTTGAGTAAACCACCCATTAGCTCCGACGTGGTGCCACTTCCTGTGTCCCAGGCCCGCAAAGGGCTCGGTGACTTATTAACGGCCCTCTAATGACTGACCCTTATCCCACAGTGGCTGGGTTTATGTCAGTGTCTGGGTGATTCTGGGACTCAGTCACCACTGCAATTTAATGTATAGCCAACTGGCGAGGTCAAGGGCCCCTCCATGCAGGCCACGCCATCAATTTCTAAAAGCCAAGTGTGTGTGTGTGTGTGTGTCTGCAATCAAGGGTGATAAACCTCCAGAAAGCAATGGTAAATGGACCACCGCTACGCCATGGATTTCTTTGCGTCTTTATTGAGTCCGTTATTGCAGTTTTACCGTTTCAACCGCTCACCAGGGACTCTTGCTCAAATGTCTTTGCAGTCATTCATCAGCTTGGAGTTGTTACGAGTAAATAAACAGATTGACGAATGTAAGCTATTCAAGATGCGGGGATGTCATATGTGTAAAAAGTGCTACGGGTTATTCGTGAGCGACGTGTTGAGCAAATCAAAAATATAAATGGCGAAAATGTTGAATTTCTCATTTCCGCTCGAATAATGGACAACAGAGTAAGAATGGTAATCAGTTCCACATTTTAATAACATGAAAGAACGCTCCCCCTAGTCTGGCTTGCCTTTCTTATCCGCTGGACAGACTGGCTGGCTTCTCTCTCCCGTATCAGTGCAATAATGGATTCACTCTCATTTGTGCTGGATGACAGGCAGGAGAGTTTTCCGTTGGGTTTTCACACTATTGGGGAACTTTTTTAAGTTAAGAGAGATTGTTAATTTCATTATTTATTTTGACCCCATTGATAAGTCTGTGATGCGCAGGTTATTTTTGATTCAGCCGATTACATTTTGGAGGGTTGAATATAATATTGAAACCTGTAACGTTCATATTGCATTTACCAGGCGCTAATGATTACTCTTCCTGGATGATGTTGGTGTAAATCCCCTGGGGAGGCTCTTTTGACTTAATTTAGACACGATACAGCTGTGACCCAGGGCAGGGAACATGGCTGCCCTAAAGGGCCAGGGAAGATCTGTCACCTGCAATGCCTCTCCACTGTATCACCTGTTCATTGGCATCAACATTAGCAGAATACATGGAGCTCGTCTCACTTGATCATGAACTCACTTGCAAGTCAACATAGCAGCAGCATCAGTGTAGGTGATGTGTGCGGGAATGGTGGATGAATCTAAGGTGATTTGTTGAACACCTCACTATCAAAAGAATACCTTGTACCTTGTTTCCTTAATCAGTTTTTATAAAATTGTTCCATTTCTCCCAATTTAGAACGACCAATCCTATGCGTGTACATAATTTGCGGGAAGTAGTTCATTCAGGGCAGTTCCACAAGATTTTTGAGCGAAGGTCTCTTTTCACCTCTGGTTGTTGCCATTTTAAAAGCCCCTTCTGCTGTGCTCAGCTCTGTCTGTTCGTTTGATTTCAGGTAGCTGAAGTCTTCCAAAGCTTGAAGTCTCCACGCGGCACAGACTGGCCAGGGGGGTGCGAACCTCAGCCTTCTTCAGCCCCTCCCCCCACCCCGCTCGTCCGACTGAGAGAACGAAGGAGCGAGCGAAGGAGAGATGTCCCCAGCGCTCCTCATTGTATCGTCCTCCCTGCTGCTCCTGCATGTGACGGGCACGCCCCAGCATTTCAGCCACCCTGGGTGGGTACCCGTCCTCATCCCCTAGGGGAGCACACTCAGTCTGTCCACTTCTATTGCACTACATAGTACATTTCCTGGCAGGTCTTATTTTATTTCTGAGAGACTGCTTCACGCAAGTCTTTGTTAAGTTTAATAACGGGTCAGAAAGCTAAAAGCTTGCATGCGTGATGGGGGTCGCAGGGCCAATTCAGGGCTGAGGTCTCCGGCTTCATACATCCTGAAGTAATCGAGTGAGACAACCAACATGAATTTACTTTGCAAATCGCCAGACACTCAGATCTCTCGGCCCTCACTCGGCACATAATTCTTCGGCCTTTCCGGTTTATTTCTGTCCAGGGTCACATATCTCTCTCCTTATGGACAATGTGTTTCCAATAAATCAGATGGCTTCAGCTAGTCAGGGCGAACGCTTTGAAAGGTAATGGGGAAAAACTGGCACAATTTCACTCGTAAACTATGAAGGTTGCTGTCAGTTTAATTGTAATTTTCACTCCTGAGAACGGTTAATTTAATCCCATCACAGGTTTCCTGTGACAATAAAGCATATGCATTTCAGAGGGAAGGATTCTGTTTGGGATTTATGTAATGTACTCCAGCAATAAATATAAACATTAGCTAATCAGGTAATCAGAGATTTTATGCATTCTTTATTGTTAGTGGTGGTCACTGATTGTAACATAGCCATTAGCTACGGTTTAGCAATCGGCTTAGCAGCTGCGATTTGACGTAATGGTGAATTAGGTTGGCTGGGTGGTGAAAGGTGTGTGCTAAAGCGTGTTTGTGTGGTGACTTTTTTTGCAGGCGGCGGGTGTGTGCCAGAAATGCCCCCCATCACAACACTGTCCTCCACACAGAGTCATTCATCCAGCCCATCCACAAGCCCTACATAACCCTCTGCCAGGGGCATCGACTCTGCAGCACCTACAAGTAAGATCCATAGCTCTGTGTAATAATATATATATATATCTATATATATATATATATATATATATATAGATATATATATATATAATATATAACAATAATAATAATAGTAATAATAAGCATAATAATAATTAATAATAATTATTATTATGAAAATGCTATGTGCAAACATGGTTGAAGTGTAGAGTGTAGTGTAATGGCCTGCCATTCAGAGGAAATACAGTGGAGAAAGAGACAGAGTAATTTGGTAATTTCCCTTAAGGATCCATTTCTCACACACAAAACTAGGCCACAAGCGCATAGGATTTTTGTTTAATATAAATATTGGGCTCGACTGTGGGAAATGGTCTGGCCACAGACCTGTTTGTCTAGGCAAAGCAATCGTCTGTTTGCGGTCCTCTTGCTTCTCGTATGTGCTGTGCGTCATGATGCAGGAAAACCATCCTGTAATTCTGGCCCGGTACCTCTCCAGCTTCTGCCATGTTTGCTGGAATTCCCTGGAATGGCTGGGGCAATTTCTGGGAAGTCTTTCGGTGATGTCTTTTTGCGCTCGTCAAAGAGCCTCTGAGAAAAAGATTTCAATTATACCTCAGTAGAACCTCAAAAAAGACTTTTTTTGTGTAACGTTCTATTTAGCTTTCTTTTCTTATACCCTTGTCGAGAAAAACTGTGCTGGTGGGGAATTCAGCTCTGTCTCACAAGCCGCAGTTCTCCAGGCTGGCTTTCATACTCTGATCTGTAGCAACATAACAACTTAGAGAGCTAGGCCAGTGTGCTGACTGTAGTATTACACACCTGGTCTGTGTTGACAGGACAGTGTACAGAGTCTCCTACCGGCAGGTGAATCAAGTGCCAGTGTCGCACTTCTACCTAGAGTGCTGTCCAGGATGGAGGCGAGTCCACTCTCACAACTGTAACCAAGGTAACTCTTTCAAGTGCTCATCCAACACATCTGCAAAAGAGCTTACATGCGCGCTCAAGTCTGTGGTCTTCTGAGGGTCAGGATCAAACCAAAATGACAGACATGAGACCGACATTAAACATGCACCGTGTGGTGCCATAGCCAATTGGTCTGAGTATATTTCTCAACATCTCTGCTCTGGTTAATAGCAAACAGATATTCACACATTTATGCCTATTACAGGCCATGCCTGTGGTGTGGCTGCTTTGACGGGAGTGTGTGTGCATTGCGCGTCTTAGCGTTTCTCTCTCCAACAGCGGTGTGTGCCCAGGCTTGTGTGAACGGGGGCACCTGCATGAGGCCCAATCACTGTGCCTGTCCCCTGGGCTGGACAGGACAACACTGTGAGACAGGTAAGCATCCCCACGATGAGACACAAACCTTTGTCTCCGTATCTTGTCAAAATCGTCAACTCAAAGACAAGGAGTCTTCATACAGTTTTTGTCTTTGGAAATTTTGGGTAAAGCACTAGTTTTTTTCTGCAGCAATGTCCAGGATATTGGCCTACAAGACTAGACCTCACATTGATATGACTGTTCAGAATGGTCAACCTATTCTGCTTACTATATTTTCTTTGACAAACCGAAAGCAAACACAGTTGTGTTCTTCAGTATATCTTGTACAGACTCTCTTGGTGTTGGACAGTCTTATGACTCTGTCGTAAACAGGCAGCAGATGGAATAGATTGCTCTTAAAAAATGTAACGTGCTGTTCCTCGCTTGTGTCTTTATGTTTTTTTCTTCCTGCTGTTGTCATGGCGTCTGCAGTGTCTGTTGAGATGCATTCCCACAGCAACACTCACTCTCTCCCTCCACGCTCTCTCAGACATGGATGAGTGCGGTGACCTGAACCCCTGCTCCCAGTACTGCATCAACACGGCGGGCAGCTATCGGTGCCGATGCTGGGACGGCTACCGCCTGGCAGGGGATGGGCGCTCCTGCGAGTCTTTCCCGCCGCCTCCCACCCTGCCTACTCAGTCCAGGCCAACCAATCACCCGCCGCCTACTAGCCATGCAGGTAGGCCATTCCTATCCCCCTGCCCTCCCCCACTAAAGTCACAGTAATTAATAACAGAGCGTATCAGATCAGAAGCGACCCTGAATGTTTTCTGTTACCAGCGGCAGTTCTTGCCTCCTCGCGAGCCTTTAAACTGTGTGTGCAAACCGCAAATATTAGGGGTGGACTGAATAATCGCCAAATGATTATCTTAGGAAGGGAGGAGGAAAACAAACCATGTGGCTATTCTGAGCCGCCAGTGTGCCTGTGCCTGTGCCAGTATGTGAACACCAGAGCCAGCCAGGCTTCCGTTCCCAGAGTCCCCCTCCCCCCCTCTCGCTCCACCATTTCATTCTGCTGTACTCTCCTGGGTTTTTCTGCTCGCATCATTCCCAGAGGTCCACAGTGAGAATCCGATATGAGTCCGAGCCTAAGGTCAGGTCACCTGATCAACCATCAATACCAAAATCAATGTAAATCGAAATCGGTAACTCGATCAAACGTAGCGAGGAGCTCCAGCAGCCGATCAGGTGACCCTGGGGTCTTGGGGTGCTGAGCAGACCGCAGACGCTACTCGGCAGGGGCCACATTCATCTTTTTGGATTTGGATAGAGGAAACAGCTCCCTGCCAGCACTCTCCAAAGACGCACTTAATTGAAATAGCATGCACCTGTCTGTCTGCAAAAATTAAGCGTGTGATTCATCTTTTCATGATTCATCTTTTCACATCTCCTCTTCTACATGTCTTAGGCAGAACTACATTTGGTTGTTTTAATATCAGCACATTCCCAAATTATTGTCGGTGTGGTTTGTGAGCATATGTGCATGTGTGTGTGCGTGCGTGTGTTTTAATGACAATGCCCCCTACTGGAAAGAAGAACACCACCAGCTTCACGGTCCATTATTACTTTTGGTACGCGCTATGCCACTCTCAACTCGTACCGTGAGTAATAATGCACTGTGGCTGGTAATGCCACGAAGAGACCGCTCCTGGTCAGGCTCCACATAGATTAGCCAGTCCGTGGATAATGACCCTTTGCTATACCAATATTACACATGTCTGGTATTGTGTATTGGTTCTCATTTGAGTGTTAGTTGTTTGTGTGCTCATAACAGCATGTGGCAACTGTCTACCGATGCTTGGTGCACAACTGAAGTTTGGTAGAACTTTGGGTTGTGTAGTTACCTGGCCATGATATGAGTCCAAATGGTGGTGAAATATGTTTGTTAGTTGCTCTGTGCTCCCTTGTGGTGATAATCCAGAATAGGGTATTTGTTGCTTTCCATTCACTTTTATGGGGCAGCTAAAACGGTCTCAAAATGACACTTCTAGCACGTATATGACCAGGAAAGAAGCGGATTCTGTCAATAGATTTTCTTCAATGTTGTTAGCAAGCTACCAGAAAAGACTACCAAAATGTCGGCAGGTCGGACCATTTAATTAAAAAAATATATATGTGAGAGAAATGCTTATTGCTTGTATTGACAGAATCCTTTTAGTTCGCGATCATATGTGCTAGAAGTGTCATTTTGAGACTGTTTTAGCTTCCCCGTAGAAGTGAATGGAGAGCGACAAATACCCTATTCTAGATTATCACCCCAGGGGAGCACAGAGCAACTAACGAACATATTTCGCCACCATTTGGACTCATATCATGGCCAGGTAACTACCCAACCCAAAGTTCAAACTTCAGTTGTGCTTTAAGCAGGAAATCAGAATAAATTTGCCGTTGCTGTTTCACTTGTCAATCACCTTAATCCAAAGCAGTGTAAAAAAATGTGAATTTTGAACTTTGCGCATAGTCTCTGGCCCGTGTTTCCATTTTAAAAAAAACGGGTCAGAAAAAATCTTTTTTCCTTTGGGAAACTGCAGTGTTTAGGATTTGAACCCATGACCTTATGCTGATACGTCTGGCATGCAGCAGCGTAACTATTTCAATCTGCTGGCTGCCATTGGTTTGACCAGAAGAGGATGGTTTATTGTATGCTAGCAACACAGGGAAAATAATCCTGTTGTTTGGAGCGCTGGACAAAACACAAGGAAATTCTTGCTTGAGTACAGGCATGAGTTCTCTCAAGACTGCCACTCCAGAGCTGATTTGACCCCCAAGGAGGTTCTCTGTTTCCCACACATGACAAACCTCTTTAGTCATACAGACGGCTTTTTTCAGCCTTCTTGGGCCGGTTATTTAGGTTTATTTGCTAGATCAGCAGAAAAGAGGAATACGATGAATATTCTCGCCAGTTTGTTTGTGAAACCGACATTGGATAGTTCTGGGAAGGGACTACTGCAAAATGTTCACCATCACATCAGTGCTGAAGTTGCAGAGTCAGCTGTTTGCTAGTAGACGTTTTTCTTTAATTACAGTCGCAAAGAACATCAATATCATATTGGTAAAGCTGTAAGAGATTATGTGGTCTGCAAGAAAGCATGCATGCACTGTACGTACAACACGAATACATGCAATATGATTATTGCAATATGGGAATGTACTGCACCAATTATAAAATGCTGAAGCGAACATTAAATATCGTTGTTGTGCTAAAAATGAAAGCGCAGGGCAAGCAGAACTATGTCTGGTTGAGGAGGTTTATTTTAAAACCGTCTTGTTAAATGAGAAGCTGGATGCCCTTTGTTTTCCTTGAAATGTACGAAAAGTACACTGCTGTTTATTCAGGTTTCAGCTTAGAAGCCAATGCGGACAAGGAGAAGCAGAGTCACATGTGTGCAGGACGTGACATTTCCGAGCGTGTGATAAAACAGATGAAGCAGGCTGTATCTCTCACTCCTCACTACTGCCAGACTAAAGCAGGTTGCAGTTGATGGGAGAGTGCAGAAAGAGGGGAGTGTGGATATCCAAAGGCCTGCTCTCACTCTCTGTGCCATTGGAAGCATTCTTCAAGTAGATTCTTGTTCCCTTTCCAGCAGTGGGGAGGGGGGTCAACCCCCCCACCCAGCACTCCAGGCTTCCCTCATGTCTCACTAACAGCCAACATCTGGGAAAGATCTATGCTCAGAGCGCAGATGTATATGACCTGCATTAGGGTCCACAACATGACCAAATACTGCCCTGCAGCGTAGCAGAGAGCACGGGGGACAGACATACTGCCCTGCAGCGTAGCAGAGAGCACGGGGGACAGACATACTGCCCTGCAGCGTAGCAGAGAGCACGGGGGACAGACATACTGCCCTGCAGCGTAGCAGAGAGCATGGGGGACAGACATACTGCCCTGCAGCGTAGCAGAGAGCACGGGGGACAGACATACTGCCTTGCAGCGTAGCAGAGAGCACGGGGGACAGACATACTGCCCTACAGCGTAGCAGAGAGCACGGGGGACAGACATACTGCCCTGCAGCGTAGCAGAGAGCACGGGGGACAGACATACTGCCCTGCAGCGTAGCAGAGAGCAAGGGGGACAGACATACTGCCCTGCAGCGTAGCAGAGAGCACGGGGGACAGACATACTGCCCTGCAGCGTAGCAGAGAGCACGGGGGACAGACATACTGCCCTGCAGCGTAGCAGAGAGCACGGGGGACAGACATACTGCCCTGCAGCATAGCAGAGAGCACGGGGGACAGACATACTGCCGTACAGCTTAGCAGAGAGCATGGGGGACAGACATACTGCCCTGCAGCGTAGCAGAGAGCACGGGGGACAGACATACTGCTCTGCAGCATAGCAGAGAGCACGGGGGACAGACATACTGCCCTGCAGCGTAGCAGAGGGCACGGGGGACAGACATACTGCTCTGCAGCATAGCAGAGAGCACGGGGGACAGACATACTGCCCTGCAGCGTAGCAGAGGGCACGGGGGACAGACATACTGCTCTGCAGCATAGCAGAGAGCACGGGGGACAGACATACTGCCGTACAGCGTAGCAGAGAGCACGGGGGACAGCCAGTGGCATTTGGGATGAGGCCAAAGGCCCTGCCTCAGTCGTAACTTGGGGCTGCATGTTTACAGAATGCATGATGGACCGTTTTTCTATTTATGACACAGCTCATTTGCTTTCTCTTTCCCATATTCCGGGCTCTCGGTGGCTAACGCCGTGGAATCCATTCGCCCGGGGGTCGACCCTCGAGCCACATATTCCCCAGCCCTTTCGGCCTGTTAGTTCTGGTACCCAGGCTAGCTATGAATCACGTTGTGATGGAACGCTTCAGTGACTATCTCAGGGCACTTCTCAAGTTCAGGCCTTGGTGGCTAACTGGGAGATGCCGTCTGGGAACCTCGCAGGGACTGATGAGGTTGTGTAATGTGTTGTGTTTCGCAAAGGGGGAGGACCAGGAGCTGCGGACAACATGACCGAGGAGGTGCAGATCCTGAAGAACAGAGTGGAGCTGTTGGAACAGGTACATCATGGTCCAGCCCTAGGCAATTCACCACAGAGCCCTCCAACCCAACAAAGGGTTCTCTCAACCAACAGATCTATCCTTTGCATTCAGTGGTGGCATTTGAATTATTTACAATCAATTAACCACTGGTTGTGAAAATCAAGCATGCTTTAAAATGTCACATGCCTTTTTCTGGGTGCAAATCTAAAGAACCCCAAGGCAATAATGAGTATTTGAAAACATGGTGGTTTAATGTGTGTAAAATATGTGTACAGAAATGCTTTATGAATAAAAGTCTGTCTTATGTAAAGGGTGTCACTGGTAAAAGTAAAAGCACGATGGGGTTGTGGACTTGCAGAGGATTGTTTCTGTGATGTTTATTTTCAACATTCATTTTTTCAACATGGTTACATGCTGATAGAGCTTCTTCCCATTTTCAATGACTCCCTTACTTGGCTGAGGGCTGGCAGCTGCTCATAAACAGTTATAACATACTTCATAGTCATGCTTCAGTCACACTCAGCGAGGTATATGCAAACAACTTCATAGAAGCAGCTGCTGTGAGGTGTAGGTAACTTAGGGAAACGGTTGTCCACGGCCTGACAGACATATAGACGCCTCCTAGATGGAAGCGGTCAACTTCTCTGTTATTGCAATTGCTGCAGTTGAGAATAACCACCGCAGTAGCTGTTTTCTAAACATAGGCTATTGATTGGGCACACTCCACAATGTCGGTAGCACATGGAGAGAGTTTTAGGTCCTGATCTATGACGCCACCCAATGAGATCAGGGTGTGGGGAGCACTCGCCTCACACTGCACTTTGTCTCCCCTGACAGAAGTTACAGCTGGCCTTGGCTCCTGTCAGCAGCCTCTTCCCTCTGTCTCTGGATGCGGGTGTGGCTGAGAGGACCAGTTTTCTCACCCACTCCATCCAGCAGCTGGATCGCATCGACTCGCTCAGCGAACAAATCGGCTTCCTCGAGGAGCGTCTCGGGACGTGTAAGTGTGTGTCCGTGCCCCTTAGTTTCCCCTCAGCGAGCCTTCATCGGTCCATAGCATCCATATGTAAATCCCACTCTTTCCTGTAAGTGCCCATTATAGGCACTCTCTACACGTACCCTACATACCCTATAGATTTCCTATGGTTTTACAAGATGCCTCCATTCTGCACTGTTTCTGTCCTCAACACTGAAGAGGGTTAACCAGACTTTGTTTGTCACATGAGTGCGTTGCTCCGGCTGAGTTTCCAAAAGTTAAAAGCCTTTGAACAACTGCCGAAGTAGCTTTTGTATAACAGCAAAACGGTGCCTCGATACAAAAACTGAATGTTGCGCAACAGCATTGCAAATAGCTCTGTGTGTGTGCATGCGTCTGGCTGGCTGACCCCCCAAAAGCAAGAACTGGAAGGTGGTGTTGACACATCTGGCACAATTATAATATCTGATACTGCTTCCACCAGTACAGCTACATTATGCCTCCATGTTGCTCCATCTGTGCCTCGGTCTCCATGGAGAGTGTGATGGTTCTTGCCCAGGCTTTGAGAGTGAGGGAATGAGGCGTTACATTTAAGGCTTTGAGAGTGAGAGAATGAGGCATTACATTTAAGGCTTTGAGAGTGAGGGAATGAGGCGTTACATTTAAGGCTTTGAGAGTGAGAGAATGAGGCATTACATTTAAGGCTTTGAGAGTGAGGGAATGAGGCGTTACATTTAAGGCTTTGAGAGTGAGGGAATGAGGCGTTACATTTAAGGCTTTGAGAGTGAGGGAATGAGGCGTTACATTTAAGGCTTTGAGAGTGAGAGAATGAGGCGTTACATTTAAGGCTTTGAGAGTGAGGGAATGAGGCGTTACATTTAAGGCTTTGAGAGTGAGGGAATGAGGCGTTACATTTAAGGCTTTGAGAGTGAGGGAATGAGGCGTTACATTTAAGGCTTTGAGAGTGAGAGAATGAGGCGTTACATTTAAGGCTTTGAGAGTGAGGGAATGAGGCGTTACATTTAAGGCTTTGAGAGTGAGGGAATGAGGCGTTACATTTAAGGCTTTGAGAGTGAGGGAATGAGGCGTTACATTTAAGGCTTTGCTGAATGTATCATCACTGTTCTAAATATAATAATCAAATCCTTCGCCTTTATTGGTGCAAGTTAGCGAACAGTGATAAATAGTGGTGTGATATAAAACTTGATATAAAGAGTAATTAGGCATGATGTATAAAGTCTATATCTGAATTAACACCACTGTATGTTTGCAGCTGTTGCATAGGACTGCAGTGGGGAATAGTGCCTATTATAATATAGCAAGGAAGCCAGGTTTACGGGTTTGGAACCCAGATTGGTAATGTTGCTGTACCCATGAGCAAGATACTTTACTTAAATTGATCCAGTCAAAATCAGGCTATATAAAACAAAGACATTGCCTTGTACCTGTTTGTTGGGAAAATAAGGTACTGTAATAATTCTCCTATGCTGCTTTTACCCCAGGCTCCTGCAGAGACAATTAGACACACAAGGCGAAGGTTTGGCTTCAGTCTCCGTTCTGGTCTGCTTCTACGTGGATCGTCAAAACCGAGATGCCTGATCCAGCAGTTTTACGACCCTCGATCCATTGGAATGCTACTCATGTTTGTCAGAGAGAGAATGCAGAAAGCAATCATGATGAATCAAAAAGATTTTGCCGTTACCCAGAAATTGAAATGGCCAAAAATGGCCTTCCCCCCCCCCCCCCCATTCAACACCTCATGTTTTTATTTTAGGTTAGTGTTGACGGTGCTGCAAATGTGACAACTTTAGTCACCCCCGCCCCCACAATTTGGACAGCGGCACCAGATCTGGTTTTGTCCTGTAGTCTGAGTTTACTTTACCCGCAGCCCCTGAAAAGATAGCTTTAGCATGAAACAGGGTGGTGCGGAGTTTACTGATTCACTGTAGGTCCGATAAATTCAAAAAAGCAGGATCAAACTGGAACCTTGTGTTGCTCTCCATTTTTACTGCCTCCATTTGAGTGTCTTTATTCCATTTTTACGCGGCTGGCCCTTAGTCAGAACTAGACCCTTTCTGAAGGGCGGACTCCGACGTCTGTATTTATGTATTTAAGTTATAATATCATGTGCTTGTGTAGATGTGATAGATAAATTGTGTGTCTTTTTATAATAAAACAAATTTGCCAGAAAAGTGCAAAAAGTCCCTCTGTGAGTTCCTTTAACAAATTCCGCATTAGTTTCGGCAGTGAACATAGATAAACATTCAGACTTTAAAACAACAAGGAGGTATAATAAGCCAAATGACTTATTGTACTGATATTTTAAGGTAATCTCAGGAGAGGTTCATTTGAGCACATTAGTCTTAATTAAAACGGCATGTGTAAGACCAGAAAATACACAGAAAAAGGAGCACTCTGCATTCCCATAGGAAAAATGAACTTTATTTTTTCAAGGCATTCTTAAACAGGTTTAGCCAGATTCTGTGAAATCAAGACCATTACATCTTCAATATAACCAGATACTACTATGGGTTTACACATCACGTATGTGTGCCATGTATGTACATGTACACAGATTGGACCACACACACACACACACACAAGGCTCTGTTGTATTTGAAATGCAGACACTTCTGACAGTTTGTCTAAAGCTACCACAAAGTCTACACTTTTAATAGCTTTGGTGAACTTTATAGAGTATTTAGCAAATTTGACATATTTCCAATACATTCTTTGTTTACGTTTACTTTCTTTAATACCTCCCTGTGAATGGAAAGAAAAATGGAAAGTGCTTCACAACTTTATTCTGAACAAAACCACATTGAATCTATTTTAGCAAACAGCCATCTAGGCTCTTGCACACAGGACCACATGATTTATATGCAATTTGTAGGCAAATTATCAGAAAGGATGAGGTAGGCAAAACACTAATCACTGGTTTGTTAAAACACAGTTGCACAGAAGCAAAGCAAAAAAAAATAAAAAATAAAATTCACTGAGAGCTTCAATAGCAGAATCAAAAATGTATACTTTTAGTTACAGTAGCTATATTGGTTTGACAAGATATTGGTTATATTGGCTATTTATTGGTTTGACAAGATCCAGCTACCTAATGATACCAAATTCCATTTCATAAACCGTTTGCTTGCTAGCTAGTTAAGACTGTTTCCATCGCTGATGTTTTCTGGCGAGACAGCTTTTTTTGGGAACTTTTTAAAAAATTACATTTGTATTATTGTGTAATAATCAAAATAAACATAGCTCAATTTTATACTGAGAGCAAATTTTTTCACGTCACAAAAAGTAACAGTCACTAGTAAGCTTAAACTGTAGAATATCACTCGATACACAGCCAAATTTGAATTAAAACAAATACAAAACTAGGCATATCACTGCAGTTACATGACAGATACTGATCACATCAACAAAAGTTTTTTTTAAGTTCAATAAACTTATCTTAGGCTTGTTTGTGGATCTGATAATCATGTGCATGCATTATAAATACTTCACCCTTGACTAAAGATGGTAATAATATATTTTATGAGCAAATATTTTAACTTCAAATAAGAATAACAATTAAAATGTGAAATATGCATGCTCCTTTTAATGCAACGTTTCCTTGTAATACCTTCATATATATACACCATTTTCACGTCAAGACTGTTGTTCCTGTGATTCAACTCATGCTTAACAATGATCAATGTGTTTTGCCTACAAAAGTTTTATGAAAATCATAAAGATCATGTGATGCATTACTTACAAGCAACAGGTTACCTGGTGCCACGAATCTTCACTGGCATGCCAGAGGCTGTTTGATAGTAGTTACAACTAGTAGTTATTTGTTCCTGTTATAGCACAATAATGTTAGCTGTCATATTTGGAAAAACCTTTGGGTGTGCACAGCAGTCAGGACAATTAGTCTATTCACTTTCTTCATCCAAAATAAATATAAATACAAGTGTTTTGCTATTAATGTGTTGAGAACAAAGGTTACACTACATTCCGTTCAAATAGATTACAGTTAGAACACAATACATTTCATTGCAATTAGCAATTCCAAACATTTTTAAAATTTTTATATAAATTCAAGGAGGAACCTGAAAAGCCAAAAAAGTTGTTTGTCACATCACTGCCAACCGGACTGCAGTGCTATTGTAGATATTATAAGTAAATGCAAATTTTAAACAAAAGTTTCAACAATGGTCTTTCATACAATAGGTTGAGCACTACACTGCAGAAACACTGCCTTTGAGAGGATTTTCTTATACTGGCATTGAATTATGATGAGATTTATATTAAGAACACACTGCCAAAATATCATAGAATTAAGAACAATTCTCATTTCAAAATATGGTATATTACTATTGTTTAAAATAAATATTAAAATAATCTGTTCAATAGAGTGTCTTTAATTGTAACACATTTGTTGGATTATATATTCTATATGATTTAATTCTCTGCTGACCATATTTCGGAAGATAACCAAGAGTTTGTAGGCATTCCTTTGTGGCAAATGGCTCTTTATCACTCAATTAAAAAAGTTACAATTTTGCTATGGAACAATATATCTGCTGTGCATTTGAAACACATTTGTTGCCTGTGAAGGATTTGAGTTATTTCAAGTTCAACAGTTGTGATGACACGGTTCACTTAAACCGATAACATGGACCCAGTGCAAAGGCGAGACGGGACACATTTGTATCAGCTCCTGGCACTGAGATCAAAATATTTTGTGATCATAAATAAATTCTGAATTCACCCTTCGCGAGAATCCGTAGATTTCCCACAAGTTTTCGGCGTGCATGGATAGTCTTGGTCTCAATGGTAATCCCCCCCCCTTGCTCATTATTCCTATAACCAATCAAAACACTGGTACGTTCTGCACACTATTTCCATGCCGGAAGGGCAGAAAATGAACAGGGTACGTGGTCGCTGCTTAAAATTCAAGTTTTAAGTAAAATAAGAATATTTACCATTTCCAGAGCCCAAGGAAGGAAGCCCCTATTGAATCATAGGAAGCAACAATCTGCTTCTCTTTTCTTTTTTTAAACCAATTAAACCATATACTGACCGTCTTTTGACCATGCTTAAACCCTCGCTGTGTTACACTGTAGTAAAGCACCTGTAACTAAAAGCTCGACTTGGCACAACAGGAAGCTTGTACTTTGGAATGGTAACATTGGTACAGTGTGATCTGCACTTGATTCAATTACCTTTGACACTTTAAACATGTTCACTGTTGGGGCTCTTCTAAGAAGAGGGGGGGGGAAGCATCACTAAGTTTATAAAAACATAAATCTATAAGAACACAGCTTGGAAACACTTGCATTAGGTTACATGCACAATCTTGCAAGATTGTTGGAAAACATTGTGGTGCACAAATTATACACAATATTAGAATAAACTAGTCAAATTAATGGTGATATTTTTCCTTGCAGTTTGGCTTAATATGTTGATGCTATCCATTAAGTTGGATTGCTTTCGTGAGAATAGACATAGTAAAAAGACATTGTTGGTATGCTGTAGTCACCTTTAACCCCTCCCACTGATCCCCTCCCACTTCCTTCACTCGAACCCACTCCTCTTTTCTTTCATAATAGAAAAAATCTGGAATGTAGTCAGCTTTAGGGGGGGGGGACAGACTAGAGAAGGAGATAATATATGTGTGTGTTTGTCTTTGGAGGGGATGTGTGTGTAATGCGCAAAAAGAAAGAAATACAAATACACACTGAAATTTTACAACTCAAAACTAATGCTCATAAATCTGGCTAGGACAATAAACTTGGAACTACAATGAAAAAGCAAAATCACAACCATTGATAAACAAAATAAAACAACTTGGACCGAATGGTTCAAAGGCATGCATGATGAACGCACATCCATAAAGAGTCCTGGCAGCAGGACGGGGCCTCACCCGACCTAACGTGGCCCAACAAGCAATAGTATTCCTGGAGAATGGGTTAGGACAAGGCGGACGAGACTGGGACCAGGTCCAGGCCCAGGACAGGCTCACAGAGCGAGTTAGTGGCTGAAATTGAGAGTCTGAAACCAAGCACTTCAAACATCCTCCCAATAACCTCATGCCCTCACCTCCCACCCCCAAAAAAAATATCTCAGAAAGTCCATTAAAAGACACGGTGGGGATGGTCCATTAAAAGACCCGGTGGGGATGATCCATTAAAAGACCTGGTGGGGATGGCTAAAACGTTGTGTTCTGCACTGTAGCGCTGCTGTGCTCGTGGTTCTGGAAATAAAAACGGGAGCGTTTGGTAGATTGGTTGGTTGTCGTCGTCACTGCCGTGTCTCGTTCGGGAGAAAACCTGCCACTGCTCTGCCCTGCATGTCCCAGGAGCTGCTGGAGAAGGGTGGGGTAGAGTGGGGGGAAGGGGGGAGGTCAGGGGTGTGGATGAAGGTGGGGGGTTATGGGGTACCAGTGGAATGCTCAGTGACCTGACGGCCCGTTGCTCTGACTGGCTGAGTCCTCCATGAGAACAGTGCGCATGATGTCGAAGGCCTTGTCGGAGAGGTCAGCCACATCGTCTGTCGTCATGCCCTTCGTCTCGATCTTTGGGAGGACCTTCAGCGTGATGATGCCTACACAGAGACGAAGTGCACAAAACCAGCAAACTCAATGAGTCACATTTTTGTCCGAAATGAATTACATCATTGCTATTAAGTCTCATATATACTCTCACATCCAATGGCCATCACGAGTACTTGATCCACCGGGTATGCGCAACTGTTGTTTGGTACGTCTCAAACTACATTACCAGAAGCTGCTGTGGGTAAAGTTGAGGCTCATTCTACAGACTATCAATCTATATGTCCTCCTGCTGGTGAATTATTAGTATTGCAGTACACCAGTGACATGATTCCCAGAAGCATGAGGATGCAGCAAACAGGTAAATCATCATCTGGCTTCAAGGCTGCTTGCTTTGTTGCGGTTTTTATCTTTTTTCTTTATTTTTTTTAATTTTTTTAATAGATATTGGAATTTGGGTTTACAAAATACATTTACTAACATAATATAATACATTATGTGCAGAGCAAACCTTCTAACCAGATGTGAGTGTGACTGTAGGTTTTATCTTAAATTAAAAAGAGCGCGTTTTGCATTTCATTGTTAACATACCTTTTCATCATTAACATGCCTTTTATAACCTTTTATGTATTGATGTTTTGCATTTCAAAGAATGAAAAATTAAGACATGGACATTGATATTCACTGGACAAGAGTGAGCATCTGTTTTTCAGCTGCAGAATATGTAAATGAAATTATGGTGTGGTCACATTTATGTACGCAGATTTCACAGTGACCACAGCCCAGTGTATGAGCAACTATTTTAGCCATGGAAGGAAATAACACTGCATGCTGAAAGTATGGCTCAAAATGAAAGCATGAAGCTAGAAGTGACCCTGGAAAAAGGTTGGTACCAAGTCAATGTATATGCTCCCGACAACACGTACTGAGTGACATCATCTCGATGTGCAGTGCATACGGAAAGTTTTCAGACCCTTTCAAGTTTTCCACATTTTGTTATGTTTTAGACTAATTTTTAAATGGATTAAATAATTTTTTTCTCATAAATCTACACTCAATAACCCATAATGACAAAGTGAAAACATGTTTTTAGACGTTTTTGCAAATTTATTAAAAATCTAAAACTGAAATCTCATTTACATAAGTATTCATACCCTTTGCTTTACCGTATTTTTAAAGTATCATATTTTATATTTGGTCGCATATCCGTTGCATGCTGTTACTTCCTGAAGTCTGTGACCCATCAACATCAAAAAACTCTCGATATCTTATTTTCAGGTACTGTTACAAGCGATACCTCTCTGCAATGGATCTCTATGGGAATTGGGGGGTGAGACTAGATTCAGCTGTAAATTACGCTGGTACAGTATGGAACACATGGTTGGTAAAATGGCTGTAAGTCAAAAAAAGGTCCCAAAGGTGCCTTGTTTTTCCTTCTCTCGTCTCACTATTTTATTTAGTGGTGGCTTTCAGAGTCTCCTCTCTGCCCGTGCTTTCAGTCTCCTCTCTGCCCATGTTACGAGGCTAGCCCGTTTTATAGGGCTGTGTTAGTGTTTGGCTACGGCCAGGGACTTTATATCCCTTCTTTCATATGTCACGTTTGGCTCATCGTTATTCTGCACAAACCCTCACACACTGTACATACAGGAATAATACTCAAAATACATGGAAAGAGTGGGTAGCCTCAATAGACAATAGTTCATGAATCCTGTATAAATACAAAAGTAAATATGTGTTGTTTTTTATTTTTTTTGAAGTTGGAAAGCACTTTGATCAGTCAGTAAATCATGTAATTTATATTTTTCATCTATTATAAATGAAACCGAAGAAAACTTGTGTTTAAACTACAGTTTGGCTATTTGCAAAACTGTAAAGATAAAAAAACATTTTCTCATCTCTAGTTAGTCACTACCACAAAACTTTGCCAGAGATTTTTGCTGCTGTTGCTTTTAACAAGAGTGCCACCCCATGTGATGCATGGTACTGCACCTTTGTGTTTGCATAGACTTAAAATGTGCGGATGCATCATTTCCCTACATGTATGTACAAGCCCCCTCTGTTGCATGATGGCATCATCAAGTGTGGACACTTACGTGTTGATCATCAGCCATTAGACAGTTAAACAAATCACAACTTCACTATAATTTGGAGGCAATCATCTTAACAAAGAGTCCATTATTGGTGTAAGAGAGGAAATACCCAAACCTCATTAATCCTACACATGCACCTGAGAACAAACCAAACTGCCATGTTCAGACTCAGTCAAGAAACACTTAATTTGTCCTTCAAGTTCCCTTGGTGGCTCATATTCCCAAACCGCAAACCAGCATAAGCACAGTGTTAAAGAACCACATTCTCTGGGTTTTCCCCTGGGTTAATGGTGCCTCTGTGCTCACAGCTTTCACAAAGTCATGCAGGCCACTGACAGAATGATGAAGAGATGAGTGTAATGAGTCCATTATCTTAGAATAATGGATATGCTGTGTATCAACACCAAATATGCAGTTAACCAAAAGTGAGGAGAAAGCACATTTTCCTTGTTTTGTTAACACCATTGGTTCCCTGTTGCATCAATAAATTACTCAAATCTTATTCACAGAGCACTTGGATCATCCCAAATTAAAATATTTAAAGGGATAGCTCACCCATTTTGAAATATTTTTAAATTTTTAAATCTTAAATCTTTTTTTTTTCTTTTTTTTAAACTTACCCCCGAAATAAGGCTGTAGTGTTTCTGTCCTGGTCTCACAGTTGTCGCTAAAATTGGCTAAACCTGAATTGGAACAATGTTAACTAATGCTATCTTTCCATTGGATTTAATCTCCCCCCTGCTAAATTTTGTTGAAATAACCACTAGTCCACTGAAATTGTTAAATAAAGAAACGTTTAGTTTGATGGTATCTATTAAACATTTTACATGCTGAAACATATGAAAAAGTTTCCAGTTGTCCAAAACATTTTTTGTGAAAGGTAGACCTACTTTGTGCAGCAGTGTGCTGTTCATAGGTGGCTCGTGTGAGAGGTGCGGGGGAGGAGGCGTTTCACTTCATAAACACAACAAGCTTACCATAGAAGTAGCTTGCCACAATGTTCTCACAGGTAGTGATACTAAAAGTTACCAGTTCCACTTCCGTATGTTCATAACTTCAATCTAAACAGAACTAGGCTGAAACAACATAATCACATACAGTAATTTGAGAAAAAATACCGTCCTTGTGCACTCGGTAATCATATGTTAATTTTCGTTTCCAACAATAACACTTGTAAAGCTGTTGTTAAACCTTATTTGAGTGGATTTAGGTGGTTATGTAAACAAAATTTAGCAGGGGGGCGATTAAATCCAATGGCAAGATGCTAATTGTGAGCATTGTTCCAATTCAGGTTTAGCCAATTTTAGCTACAACAGTGAGACCAGGACAGAATCACTACAGCTTTACATACTATTTTGCGGGTAAGTAAAACAACAACAAATTTTTTAAAATGGGTGAACTATCTCTTTAATAGTGAACAAATGCATCGCCCATTCTTTGACCCTCATTCTACCTAAAGTACTATTTAGAAAATGGGGAAAGCAAAAAATTGCCAGATATTCCACCCTGGGAAAAAGCAATTATGCTTAATAAATAAATAAATACTGCTACAGAGTACTGCTATTTGCCAAAATATGCCTAATGAAATTAATTGAGACATTTTTTTTTTCTTAGACTGCCCACATGCTTAATATTATCTAGCTGCTAATGGCAAACCTAATTAACTGCATGTCTTCTGAGGGTTCCTCTCATTTGTTTTTCCAAAATCAAGCTATAACTACACATTATACAACTGCCACATGCTGTGAGATGCAATTAACCTTTTGAAATTCAAAACCTCTCTCACACTAACAAAAACGTATAAAAATTGGACCTCATAATTATATCATTATATGGACAAGAAAGCAAAACAAGATCCATACCAGATTTAAACTGCTTTTCTTTCCGCAAGTAGAAGTTGCTGTAGGAGGAGAACACAATTGGTATGATGGGGACCTAAAAAGAGAGAAAGAGAGAACACGTTAAAAAGCACACACGGCCCATTTCAACGAAGGGGGGGTTCTGAGGATAAAACCCTTAACAACACTATGAACAGGACTGTGACCACCAGGCTGCCCTGTCTGCCCCCTGCTCTTACCAAATCGCATTCTCTAGATCGGAAAATAAATACTGGGAGCAGATTCTTGGAAATGACACAAACAGTCTCACATGCACTCACACAAAAAAGGAATTCCCAAGTACAGGAGGATAGATCTCCTCCTCAACTAATAATAGCGCTGGAAAGGTTCTCACGAGGACGGAGCCCACCCCAGACACTCCACCGTCTCGGGGGTTTGCTCAGCAAGACACGCGTCCCCCTGGGGGCTTCCTGCTTATATCCAGCCCTTCGGAAGTCAAGACATGTTGGTCTTGGCACGCCGCTAAACACTTTCTCGCGCGACTCGTGGGGGCTGGAGGGTTCACTTGGCCCAACTGCGCACTGTGGCAGATTGAGGGCCATCGCCAGTTGGTTCTCAAGCCCCTGAGGTCAGTGCACATGCTTGGGCTAATGAACCTCAGGGCTGGTTCAGCATTATGCCAATGTTACCCCCTCCCCCTTTCTCATTTTTTTCTGTTAGCCCTGGCGGAGTTAATGGAAATATAACGGAAGCCTCATTCAATCAAACGAGCAGCCGGGGGACATCACAGACCCAGAAAAAGCATCAGAGGCGGACTGAGAAAACCCACCGTCAAAATAAAAGTCTCCCTGTTAATGCTGTGCCATGAGAAATACTCATAGGACATCCATTTAGAGACAAGGAATTCCAGATGTGCCTCATGAGACGAACAAAACAAAAGCCTTCATCTTAGAGCTCCAAATGTTTGAAGCAAAAATATATGTCTTTGGTTTGAAATTTTAATTACAGCTTAGACAAATAAAGCCCACACACAAATCTAACAATTCATAAGTGAAAACAACTAAAACAACATATCAGGACTATTTGCAACAGCATCCAAGTAACTCACGTAATGATGTGAGATATATGCACGTGCGTGTGTGAGTGTGTGTGTACAAAGACATTTGTACACATGATTGCATGAGCCGACACACACACTACACACATCAGCATAGTCAAAATACTCTTACTAGTATTACTAATGCTGACATTATTATCAGAAGAGATACTAGCCCTTGGAGTTACACTGCGTATGCGCAGCTTGCATAGTGCATGCATTTGAAAAAACAATGGCCACAGCTGCAGATCCCTGTCCATCCCGCCTTACAGAGGATGTGTCTAAAGGCTCCATTCATTCCTGCTATGAAAAGCACAAACAGAAAATTGTGAGAAATTATTGATGCTGCAGAACGCAAATATTTCAATTCTCTGACTCCCACATTTTGATCCAAATCTCCAATCCCAGCGATATCTCCCTATCAAACATGCAACCTTTCAAAAGAACGGTGTTTATTCTTTAACCTGCTATCAACCCCCCAGTTTTCGTGGCTGTATTGTGCTTTCATTAATTCTTTCCACCTGTGTTTCACACGAGTGATCGGCAAGAACGCGCCTACCGCTGCGTAGACAACGTCACAGAGCCGTTTGGGTGGCTGAATATCCCAGAGTCCTTTGATACGAACGCGTGAAACCAACCCCTCGACCTGAGAAAACTTGCTATCAAGTTTAATGCACTGAGTCTTGAGTTAAAATGATATTCATGCTTTCATCTGGTTGTAAAGGTGCAGAATGCAACGTGATCTAGTTTACTCATATAAGACCGGGGTTCTCAAGTTTGCAGGGGACCATTTTCTTATTTGTCTGGATGTTGATGGATTGGGTGGCAACAGATCAAAGCAGGCTCCAGTATTAGTATGCTAAATGTACAAAGCAAGCGCGTTAATTAAATTATGCAAATGAGCCCTTACAGAGGTTTCACCATAGGCAAGTTAGAGGGCAGCCCCACAGAGGAAGTAGAACAGCGATGCCTTCACGTTAGGAAATTTGTTTGGTGTTCGTCTTGATCTCGTTCCCCACACTCCAGCGTAAAACTACCAGCAATAACTACTGAGCCTGTGACAAGAATGATGGTGAAAAAACCACCGTGTTTAAAGGCACGGGGTTCATAAAGGCCACCCTGAGAACGAGCTTACTGCTCGTGTTAAAACGCAGCGGGGTATATGGGAAGTGAAAATAAACTGTCAATAAGACGTTCTGTAAATCTTCAAATCAAATAAATAAGAAAGAGCAGAGAACAGGAGGACCTATGGGGGGAATAACTCTGTATTTCCTTTAAAACTTTTATACTTAACTTTTTGTTCATTCATTTGTGCAGTCATTTCCAACATGGATAATGCAATATTTTCTAGCTCCCTCTAGTGTTTGGCATTGACACTGTGTAGCTATTCGACACCCAAACCTAATGCAATAAACTAAATGAACCTGATATTGGTGGATTTATGTCTGAATCTTCCATAACCATTTTGCTATTTGCTATGCCAACCCCAGCTGCACGTATTCATATATCTTGGTCCCAGGGCCTGGATACATCCTATGCCAAGAACCTTGAATGAAAATTTATTTACAGTGTATTCTTTCTCTTACAGAACTTTTTTTGGCACAGTTAGCATATTAATACCGTATAATGTATTGCTGTTGCTCTAATGGATCACTGTTTGGCACCACATGGATGTCATAAACTAATATAATATAGCACTTATTAAGTTCTATAATCATATTATAATTATGTAGGTGACTCTGGCTATGGATAATAAAATCTGCCAAATAAAGAAACAATAGTAAAGGTAGAACTTGCCGAAATTGGTATCTTAGACAAATAAAAAGCTGAAACACATAGGACATGGACAAGTGAGGGTAGTACAGAAGAGACAGGGAGATGTGTGATCTTAACCTCCCCCCCCTCAGCATGTTTCTCCAGGAGAGAACTCTAACCTGCGCTTGTATCGCCAGGTGGAACGCGCCCTTCTTGAATGGCAGCAGGCCGCCCTTTTGGTTGCGCGTGCCTTCGGGGAACACCCAGAGACGGATCTGCGGGGAGAGCACGAAACGTGAGAGGCACACAGCGAATGCAGCTGTATGCTCCAAGCAGGGGATCAGGGACTGACATTCCCCCCGCAACTCGCAAACTCTAGTGGTTACCGGAGGTATTGCAGTTTAGTAAGCCTCTGGTGCCAAAATACACATATTCCCTATTCAAATCCATTCAAAACTATGAATTTACCCTGGCCAAATTATACTATTTTGAACAGTACTTTCAAATTCAAATGCCGAGCTGAGCCCCACAGAAGACTTTTCTCATTGCTATTTGGTCCGCATGTTTCTACGTCACAGTGCGCCCAGCTGCTTACACGGGCACACCAGCGTACAAGCGAGCATTGACACTGACAATGCGGAAGGGGGTTGAGCCGAGCCTCGAAGTAGATCGCCAGCACAGAACCCATGTATCAGAATGCACTGAGCATTCCACCCAGGAGACCTTTGCATAAATCCACCTTCAATGTCATTATAGTTTTGATTATATTATTCTTTTTTATATTATTAGTATTAAGGCTATTAATAATAATGTTATCTGCAATAATGTCAGGTTCTTCTTTTGTCCATTATTCATGATGATAAATTGTGGCAAGTAAATTAATTAGTCCCCAACCCCCCACCCCACCCCCACCCCGGTGTACAGAGACCGCAACGTGTGTGTATGGAAGAGAGTTGTGGAGGCGGAGTTTGTGCGTTGGACTGCTTGGTGACACTGGACATCTCGGGACAGCGGGGCCTATTTTTAATCATGGCTGTACAGCACTTTCATTCACTTGATTGATGTAATGATTCTGTTGGATGCCTTTGTTTGATATGTTTGTTTGTGTGTTGTGGGTCTGCCCCACTGTCTATGTCTTTTTTTTGTTGTCATTGTTGTTGTTGCTGGGGCTACAACTGAAGTTCCCTAGCGGGAAAATAAAAGTTATTCTATTCTATAAATTCTGTATTAAAGTTCTTGTATTAAAAAAAAAGTATAATTTACAGATTAATTTACTGTAACTACATAAAAAAACGTTTTTTTGCTGGATCTAAACTTTACTTATACTTTCATGTTTTTCATTGACATTTTACCGGATATGTTTTCATCGGCTTTATTGATGTAGTCGTAGCAACCACTGTCATTTAAACCCCAACTGAAATCAAACCATATTATAACAATTCCAAGGACATTAACGGGTGAACATGCCATCCAATAAACACTTTGTCAATACGTGAGGATCCAGGCAGCTGGATCCAGGCAGGGGGGTAAATTCAGAAAGGGCAGGGGAGGGTTATGGGAGGTTGAGAAGTTACCTGGTCGTCAAGCATGGTCTTGGCAGCGTCGGCCATCACGCTCTTGGCGTCGCTGGTCTTCTTGCGGTTTATGAAGATGATGCCGCCCAGCCAGCACACGATGCCCACCGTGCCCGCGTACACCAGCTCTTTCTTAGCAATCATGGTGCATCGGTCAGGAAGGATCTCCATCAGGCCTGAGGAAGATGGGGTCAGAGACGGTCACCCCAATCGCCCCAAAACAGTCTGTAGTCATCGCAACTACAGAGAAAGAAGACTCTCTTAACCAGGTCATTATACGTTTTAATGGTCTCCTTCCATGGCTTCCCTGTGCAGCCACTGTCCTACCTACACAACAGCTGTGAACTGTGCATGTTCACCCTGGTTTCAGTGGCATGGAGTGATTGATTGGAAGCCCATCACTGCCTCATCACAAGACACTTCCCTGTGGATCTCTCATAATAGCCCATCGCCTTCCTACTGAAATAGCAACTGAGCTCAGTTTTTTTTTTTTTTTTTTTACAAAAATCCTCTTTAACATACAGCAGAACACTGTTCATGAAACTCATTTTCACTCCCAAATCTTCAACAGAAAAAAAATAAAATAAAAAAGAACAACGTCTGGGTCCAACCAAAACATTGACTCAATACGGACTCGACCTATCTGGTGCGCATCACAAGTGGTGACGGGCGGAGCTAAAAAAAAAAAAAAAAAAAGGAAGATCTCAGGGGCATGACTGCTATTTCTATAAATCGAATGATTCAAGAGGTTTGATGTTAATCCAAACCAAAGTGAGTGCATTCATTCAGACAACAGGTGTGTGTTAAACTCATTAGAACACCAACATGGCTGTTCAGACGGACGCCAAATGTTCCCATGTCAACAACAGTGCAAAACTATCCCTTGTTATCCTAAGGGAAAAGTGAGTCTGAAATCCTCAAAAAATATATATATTACTACCCTTGTACCAAGAACAGATTAGGAAAAAAATAACACCTTGAAGGACCTTTCACAAGGCTGTTACCTTGCTGCCCCCCAAACAGGATTTATAATCAGTATTTAGAGTTGTATATGTTGTGCTAGACGGATAGCCCAGGTGAGAACAGATGGTCCTTCCCTAGGACACACCTGTGAAGGACACTGAAGGTGTCAGATAAACAGTGACGCGGCATCAGCAGTCCTGTAGGCCTCATGTCTCATTGTCGGCTCCAGGGACGGCCAACGGCTAACTGCATTACATTTCTGACAGACTGAACGGGGGCACTCTGGTAATAATAATAATAATACCATTTTTATGTATTGCTTTTCATGAACAAAAATACACTTCACATTATCCACAGACACAAATAACAGAACGTGTTCATGTACATTAGACAAGTACAAATAAACAATGGGGAAAACAGTGACAAAGTAATAGATATACAATTTAAATAAATAAATATTGGTGTTACAGTCTAGTGGTTACATGAGCAGAAAGGTAACCCGTTTTACTTCTTATGACACTGCAGCTGATCTGTGGCCAACAGATGCAGGGGGCCCCAGTAGAGCAAGAGCCAACACACTCCTTTGAGTTATAATTAATTGCCCAAATCACTCTTGCCATCTCCTGGCAATAAGCCTGTCTATAAAGTCCATAAGTCCAAACAAAGCCAACGTGTAGATCTCTGCAGTCAACAGGTTCCTGAATTTAAATCCAAACGTCAAAGAACTGGACCTGAACATAGGAAAACTGCACAGAGAACGTCGACACCCGTTTTTTTTTGTGGCAGAAGAGTGCTCAACCCAGGGGGGGGGGACGGGAATAAAATGGCTGATTATACCACATTTTCTGAGATATATAAAGTGAAAAGACCACACTCTCTGTTCTCATTTTCTTTAGTGATCCTTGACTGAGAAATGAGGCAATGCAGGTGGTATTGGTTTCATTCTTATCGTTTAGGCATTTTCCTTTTTGCCTTGCTTGAATAACATGGAGGGCAGCGAGGGTTTCCCAGAGGACCTACTACCACGTAGAGCAGAGTGTAACATAGGAAAGCCACCACAATAGGACTTAACAAGGTACTGAATGCATCTGATTCCATCTGGTTTAGTTCACAATATTCCTCTGTATTCTTAATTGGATTACAGACAAATAGCTTTCTTGATCTAATCATGAGACAGCCAGCAAAACAATTAAAAAACAAACAGCTAAGGAATTTTGCATGAAGTTAATCTAATAGCTGCTGGAGTATTCTGGAAGCCTGTAGTCAAACAAAACTTAGCCTAGCATAGCATAGACTACCTCTACAAAGGTTAGTTTTGCTTTGAGAAAAAAATTGGAATGGAATATGAGTTAGAATCTTCACACTTATTTACTCATTTTAAACTAACTGCAGTTTAAACTGTGTGCCGGCAAGGCTACATCAAATTTCTATTTAGAATTTAGTCACTTGGCAGTTGCTTTTACTCAAAGTGACCTAAAAATATATAAGCAAACAACTCTTGAGCTAGAGATAGGGAAGTAATGATAGAATAAGCGCCACTGTCAAGGTCGATGCCTCAAGACCTGATAAAAAAAAGAGAGAGAAGTCCATCAAAAGTTGATTCTGGGTCAGCGTACAGCTTCAGTAGACATTATTGTTAACCAGTGCATATCGAAGCGTCTGTTGACTGTGGTCACCGACGTGTCTGCCCTCAAGACCCCAGTGGTCTTGTCTACCATCTTCGGGCAGTTTTCCCTGGTAGACACCCATGATAAGAGGGGCATAAACCTGTGAAAAATTCCTATCACATCCACACTTCCACAGTGCAAACATTTTGGAGCAGTCAATTCGGAGACTGAAACGATTTCATCTTTGTGAATATACACGTCTGGGGAAAAATGTGAACCTAATGTGTCTTTTATACTCACACATAGGCTATAACAGATTAGACAAGTGTTTACTTGCAATCCACAAAAATAAAGCAAATAGGATCTTAATCATTCCTCACAAAGACTCTGAAAAGGGGTCCTTTTCCATGAGAGTGTTTATGGTTCTTTTTTGAAGCAAACAAATCTTTTTTCATTTTTTTTTTCAAATCTACATGAGTCTACTTAGTTTTACATCTTTTGCTTCCGTGAAAAAAGAAACAATATACAGCTGCATTTGCACAAGAACAATTGGAGTACAACGGCAAACCTCCTCCAACGGCCAGTGTCGTAACCCCCTACTCAATCTTTGTGCAGGAAAACAATAGTCATTATAATTTGGGCTAGCATTTATTCTGTTTCTTTTACTATGTGTCATGAACCCTTAAGCACAAGTTGAGCCCAACTGAGTTCTTAACTCAGCTTTGAAAAGATGCTCCAATCCAAATGCCTGGCATGAATCAAACTGTCTTTGGTGCCATTGATCACAGCCACTTTGATCCAATGGCAGTCCATTCTCCCACTTTGCCCCAAGTGAAGATTTAATGTGTGGTCTCTCTGGGGTGCCGCTGACAGCTCAGTTTTATAATGTTCTTGCAATTAGAAAGCCATAGCCTCTAATTATGAGCATGTCATCGCTTTCAAAACTTGTGGTGATCAAATACATTTTCAAAATTTTGCTTTTGTCCAGAAGAACATGCTATGCACATGAGACTTCTTTTAATAAATTTAAATATGTAGCCTATACAGATGAACCTCGATCCAACGGACACCGATGCAACGGATTCCGGATCCAACGGACACAATCCGCGAGTGAATATCTGTCCCGACGTTTTAAAAATTTCCCGGGGAAGCGAACCGACCGAAAACTTTGACGTCCGCGAACCGAACCCCCGAGACCGTTACTTGAGTACGTGTCCGCTTGGCGCGCGCGCACGTGCGTTGTTTACAACAAGTTTTGTACGGCGTTGTTGCGCTATTGTTTATCTACATATCTCTGTGATTAGTGTTTTTCAACGCTGCAACGGACAAAAACGGGACAACGGCTTTTAAGTCCCCCCTCTTGGATCCCGGTTATTCCCGTACTGACAAAAACAATACAAGATAAATTCATGTTAGGTGCAACCCTTTCGGCATGACAAAACAAGGGTTTAAATCCGCACAAATCAAACAATCACTACTCCTGTGCCCATATCACCGTTCCACAATACAGTCAAACTAAAATTAGTGCAGTTTAAAAGATAAACCATTCAATTGTGAACCTGTGGCTCTTCTTATCAATCTTCCTGGTAATCCAAGGCCTTTGAGTCCTTAGATTCCTTAGAAAACTGTGCCGTTTTCATAGGCTGTGATCCTGATCTCAGCTTTGCTGCCATTATCAGAACAGATATTCTATCTCCCTACCAGGAGGATTGCAGCATGCACCTCTGACTTACATAATCAACAGTAGAAATGTACAAAAGTAGACAAGTTTCCTAAACTTTGAATTTCTGCTCTTACTGAAATGCTGAAGATGGAGGATTGCTAGGGTCAGTGGAGGGGAGAAGGGGAACACTAGAGACATTTCACGTTGGTGGAAGTAGAAGATGAAACAGAAAGGTAGTTTGGGAGAGCATACGCTCATGAATTATGTGGAGTTGGTAGGTGAAGGGGGCATCGTGTTCAGAAGGAGGAGGTAGATTAAGTACCCACCCAAAACGTCTAGCGAGCTCTGGTGGTTGGAGATGATTACGTATGGTCCCTCTGTCTGCAGGTGCTCCCAGCCGCTCACCTCAAACCTCAGACCCAGGAAGTACTTCACATGTCGCACCAGGGAGCGAATCACTCTAGCAAAAAAAAAAAGTCACAGAGCCTTCAAATACAGCTACTCGTCTTTCAAATAACACAAGCACCTTTATTTTTTTTTTTTATTTCTATTTTTTACAGATTTCTTAGGATGCGAAATATATTAAATATACAAACCCCAATTCCAAAAACGTTGGGACAGTATGTAAAATGCACATAAAAGCAGAAAGCAGTGATTTGTAAATTCTTTTTTACATATATTTAATTGAAAACAGTGCAAAAAAAAAAGATATTTAATGTTTTATCTTGCCCGAAAATGGGGGGGGGGGGGGGGGGGGGCTATGTTGTAAAAGGTTAAAACAATATGGATGAAAATGCCCTCAAATTAAAGTTGACAGTCTACACTTCAACCTCATTGTATCCTTTCAAACTCAGTGCTAGTGTACAGAACCAAAATAAAATACAAATGTGTCACTGAATTATGGTGCTCACTGTATATACAGAATAACTACAACAGATAATGAGGAAGAGGCGTTGATAGCCCTCACCGAAACCCCTGTGTGAAACCCATGTTATTAAACATAACACAAAACAGTTATTCAAACAGATTCTGAAAAAGGAACTTATTGAAATAACTGGTAACAACACATTTATTACTGCCTATTGCGGTTCAAAAATTAAAGGAACGAATCACAAGCAAATTTTAACAATAGATTCTACTGCTTAACTGTTTTTCATAGACTGGCTCAGAGAGGGGGATCCATCGGGACTGTGGTAGTACTTGAGTTTACTCTACCTGTTATTGTAACGTACACAAGGCTTTAAACCCGTCCTGAGTCATTATGAGATTTTCTTATCATCTGTTGCTGGTCATTTTGTAACCCTGCTTCAAATAAGGTAAAAACTAATAACAAATAACTAAAAACTGCTACGTTTGCAATACGGGTGAAAATAACGCTTTACAACTTTATATTATGAGATACTGACAAGACACTGGGTACACTGCCAAGTTTAAAACTATAAAGGAGAAAAGGTGATTAAATTAATGTTGGAATGTCTGCATCTGGATTGTTACAGTGAACAGCACTGAAACCCCAAAAGGAGGAATCAAAACTGTGCTCTATTGCTAAGATCACTGGGTGGCTACATTTAACCTTCTGCTGCAGACACTAAAATATACACACCCTAAGCAGTACTGCCAAACTGACACTCACATTTGACATTTAGTAAAAGATACTAAAAGATTATAGCCCTAATCATGGCTGACAATGACTACACCTACTTATTTTTGATAATTATCATCCCAATGAAACTAGAATTCTGGCTTGACTGAAAAACTGTGTAGCTGCAACCGTTAAACCAGAATACTACAGAAGTATTACAAAACTTTCTAAAAGTTATCAGACATGACAGAAAATGGTGTGTGATGCCTGTGTAAAAGGTATTTCAAAACTGCCATGCCATTTCACCTTTGAGCTCAAGACTTCACAAAACAACATAACCCTATCACCCCCCCCCCCCCCCCCCCGTCCCTCTTCTGCAAATACAGTTCCTTGCACAATTATGGTGCCATTGGCACAGGCCCAAAAAGTTGTAATGTTTCTGGACATGGCCATGAACATTTCTACTGGTTTCCCTTCTCTCTGAAAGTAATTTTCACTCAATATTATTAATAATAATAAAATATGTAGCTTCTCAGATTTTTAATGATGAGATTAGTGTGACAAAAAATAAATGAAAGAATTTGCCTGCACTGTTAGCTGGATTGCGTGGCTCTGAGAATAACAGTGCCGTTTCACAATCGGTTTATCTCCATTCAACGCAATTCTGGCTCAAGCATCATTATATGACAGCAATTCAAAACTGGGTTATAGGTCACATACTGAGAACGTGATCTCATTTATCAAATGCAAGCCAACAGTAGGGGGAAATAACACCAGCAGATAATAAACAATACTTATACATTTATAAAGTTCTTGCCACATAAAGGAATTAGGCTAGGTCTAATACGGAAACACAAAGTGAAACGGCAACCTTGTGCTCCTGTTTCCTGCATATGTGTGCAGTGAATATTCTTTTATGTTCAGACAAAACAGCACTTCTTTAAAACATTAAAACAGTCGTGTGCGTGCTCTACGTTCTTTTTTTCAGCGAATATTTTATCCCTTTCCGCCTCCCAAGCTGTAATGCCTTGCCACCTATAGACCTGCGTCCAATGAGTGCATCGTCCTCTATAAAATGGGGCGACCGGATGCATGTGCTTTCTGCTGGCCGCCACTTCGTTTCACCCTGCAGTCAACCATCTAAGTTGTACAGTCAGTGTCACACAACTAGGCTTACACCTCATGTGCAGCTTGTGCACAGACTGCAAAATCACTGCATGTGAGGTTAATGCTATTGTGCAATAACAAATCCTACCGACTGAAACCCTTACGATGTTCTGTCAAATCGTGTGCTGCCCCCAGGACTCTTGGCCGCAGCGTGCACTGCCACAGCGTCTCTCCTTCCTCACAATCACGAGAGTGACATCAAACAACATCAGCATACTTCCCTGGTATCAAAAAGGATCTCCAGAACTGACGGCTGATTTACAGCGCTGTGATTTCCTTTGGGAAATTTTCAATTTGCATTGATTCTGAATCACTGAAGAAATCTGCATTGTCACTGATTTAGCCTTTATGTTGGTGCATAGTTTATTTTTGGTATTCCTGATCTTTCACTTTTTCTGACAAACGTGGTACGTCCAGGGGGGTATGTCACAAAGCGGGATTACCTAGTTAGCTGGCTAACTAAAACCTGGAACCCTCCCAAACCTGGAACATGGACTGAAGGATAAAGAGCTGTTTAGGATCTTACTCAGCGCAGTTATCCAGCTAACTCAGTAATCCCGCTTAGTGAAATACCCCCAGGACTTTTTTCATAGCTGGCTAGGTCTAGCAAGCTAACAACAGTCCCCTGCAACTCTAACAGCAACTTTTTTCTTGTGTTTCGTGCACTTTCTGTAAGCCTTTTGTTCTTTTGCTGGATTTGATGGTACTCTTGTTAAAGTACTGTTTAGATATTGCATAAGTCCTTTTGAGGTGTTTACAGATTAATGTATTTACAGACAAGCACCGTCTGATAGCTCTTGAATAGCCTCAAGAAACCAAACAAAAAAAGTCAGATTAGAAGCCACTACAAAGGGAATGTCACGCGTACATGCTGGTACAAGGTGACTGTGACATTATTCTCTATTCCAAGTATAGTTGTAACAGGGACAAAAAGGCCAAAGTTCCAGTTCAGCTGACCAGCAGGGTTTTCTGTTGGTCTGGGGGATCGGTTTGTTTGGACTAGGCATGAAGGGGGGCATACAGAAGGGGATTTGATTTACAAGAGAGGACTGGATTGATGGCTTCCATAAAGGGGTTTCTTCTGCATTCCAACCCGAGTCAGTCATAGCAATGTGCACATTCTACTTTGGAATCAGCTGGAATTCAGAGTGGCATTACCTTTTTTTCCTGGAGATTTTAGGCTGGTATATCTGGGCATGAGCAGTTGTACCATGATGTGGCCTGTCACCATGCAGAAACGCTGGTGCTATGCCACAGAGGGTCACGCCTTTCACCGAGAAATTCAGACCACTTCTCAGAGAGTATTAAACCACTGTTCTCTACCACGATCAGGGCTTGACATAAGCGCTGACCCGCTCGTGTCTTCAACACCTCCGGGCTAGTGAATGATGTTATATAATTTTTTTTAAATCATATATATATATGTATATATATATATATACACTGCTCAAAATAATTGAGGGAACACTTAATCATCACAGTATAACTCCAAGTCAATTAAACCAAACCGGACATGCTGGATGATGTTGCAGGCAGCATAACATTGACCACGGCGTCTCCAGACTCTTTCACGTCTGTCACATGTGCTCAGTGTGAACCTGCTCTCATCTGTGAAGAGAATGGTGCGCCAATGGCGAACCTGCCAATTCTGGTGTTCTCTGGCAAATGCCAATCGAGCTGCACGGTGCTGGGCTGTGAGCACAGGTCCCACTACAGGACGCCGGGCCCTCATGCCACCCTCATGGAGTCTGTTTCGGACAGTTTGGTCAGAAACATGCACACGAGTAGCCCGCTGGAGGCCATTTTGTAGGGCTCTGGCAGTGCTCCTCCTGTTCCTCCTCACACAAAGGAGCAGATACCGGTCCTGCCGCTGGGTTGTTTCCCTTCTACGGCCCTGTCCATGTCTCCTCGTGTAATGGCCCATCTCCCGGTATCTCCTCCACGCTCTTGAGACTGTGCTGGGAGACACAGCAAACCTTTGTGCAACGGCACATATGGATGTGCCATCCTGGAGGAGCTGGACTACCTGTGCAACCTGAATGCGCTGCAGGTAACGCCTCATGCTACCAGTAGTAACAAGGGCACTAGCAAAATGCAAAACTAGAGAAAAATCAGTCAGGAAGGATAAGAAGAGAGAAATAGTCTGTGGCCACTACCTGCAAAACCATTTACTTTTTGGGGGTTGTCTTGCTGTTGCCTCTCCTGTCCATCTGTTGCCACTTTCATTTGCACCAAAGCAGGTGAAATTGATTTCCAATCATTTACGCTTCTTAACTGGACAGATCGATATCCCAGAAGTTTAATTGACTTGGTGTTATACTGTGTTTATTAAGTGTTCCCTTAATTTCTTTGAGCAGTGTATATACATAAATATACGAAGCTTACAGCTATCTTCCCATAACAAATCGCATTTTTGAGACATTCTTAATCTCGACTATGAATCGTTTTCGGAAAATAGGCAGGCACCGCAGCTGCAGTCATGTTCCGCAGACGAGCAGAGAGCACGGAGGGAGATGCAATGATCAGCTCTAAGCTTCGCGAGGTTACATTCGCTACTCTGATTGGCCATGGTAATGCACCAGCGCAAAAAATCGAATGAGGTGAAGACAAGCCGCATACATTGTAGCCGCATTTCGAATAGGTTTCTGAAGGCACCTGCTGCCGGCCAAACACCTGGCAAAAAAGCAAGCAAAAAAAGAAAACACCTTTCACCAGAAGAACTCCGCGACAATGATAGGAAAAAAAACTAGTTTTCCAACCTCACTGGCCAGATCGTTGGCCTTGGCATGATCATGAGAAGGGAGAAGTATTTTGCTAGCTTTGCCGATCTATGCCAGCGTATGCAGACAAGTGAGTAAAAATATTACACGGATCTTAAGTGAAATAAGATCTTACACGGATCTTAAGCTAGCTAATATTTTTGAAGATTTAGTTCTTAGTAATTGCTGACTAGATGTTCTCACCATCACCAGTTAAAGTTAACCAAAGATAGCAAGCTAGCGAACTAGTTATTTTGTTACTACCGCCCCTACCTATGTCCCTGCCGCAATTAAAGTGTGTAATTCCAAAGTAATTAAATTGGGGAAAATACAGAATGAGATTATTAATTATCAGAATAATATTTAATGTATTAGGATTATATTTCCTACGTTAGGCTACTGGCTGTGCTCAGGGTCTGGCACCTACTAGGCTTTGCCTGGTCTTGTTCATTGAAAATAATAAACCTTATTGACTTTACTTGTATCACATTATTTTAGTAGTTCTTCTGAGGCATGATGATCAAAACAGTGTGTTGTAGAAGCACTCTTCACTCAGTGACAAACCACTGCCATCTGATTCTATAAAATGCTTGCCATGTATGTCCTGTTTAAGCGTTGGCAAAATTTGCCTATATCTTCCGGGCCAGTAACTTTGAACGGGCCAGTGGCTAATTCAACTGGATGTCAAGCCCAGATGATCCCGGTTGAATGGGAGGGACTGATGACTGAAGGTTGAGCTCCATATTAGGTACAAGATTACCAAAAAAAAACTAAGAATTTCTTACAGAATTTAGTGGGAGTCTAAGACACAATTCTTTATCCAGTATGCTCCATTAAATCCACGAACCGCACAACAGACATTTTGTCTATAACAATGTCCTCCATATGCCAACATTCTCTAATTTAGGTTAATGTAGAGTGAAGTCATGTGCTGATGCAACATGACCCTTCCACAATTGTTTCACAGTTGTACAACAGCTTGGTTATCCTAGCACTCAACAGGCCTGCGTTTGCTAATCAAGATAAATCATTGTATTAATTATCTTGGCAAAGTTGCAGAGCTGACTTTGTTACAAATGATCAATTCAAACAACAAAATGTTTTTCTTCAGCAATTTCAGGAAAGCACCTTGCACAAGGGAACAGCAGTGCCCCACTAAGAAACTCACATCAGCGTGACCTTTGGGTTACACATTTGGCTAAATTGCATAGCACCACACTGCTCCTAGAAAATGGTTCTCTCCTGATCATATATGCCCCTCTCACCAAATAAATAAAACAGCTTTTCCTTGCCCACAACTCCATATCCAAAATGTTTTATTTATTTATTTATTTTTTAAAACCTTCAAGCACCAACATCACTAAAGAGAAACTTAAGCAATTCTGACAGCAAAGACAACCAAAGTCTTGTGTAACGTTACGCTAACAGGATATTCATTCTGCTGTGGTAATAGGATAAAGTCACTAGTGTTCCATTAACTTCTCTTTCTAGACCAGATCTAAAATTCCTGAGACAAGAGATACAGCTTGTTTATTGTAGGTTAGGGCCTAATGGACTAACCTAACCCCAAATAAGACAACTTACATTCAGCCAATTCCTTGCCCTACTCAAATTTGAACAATTTCAGTCAAAACAGAAAATGTCTTTTTTGTTTGTCTATGTATCAGCAGATAAGATTGCTGCCGATATGATGTCAACATGCCAGAAAGGTGATGCATTTATTGTGAGTCTGTTGTTTTAATGCAAGTGACCATTTCAAGCTCAAACAGTAGACCAATACAAATGAGCAATCTGAACCACTTTCATTTAATTAATTAATTAATTAATAATAAAGTAAGCAAGTTGAAATAATATGTTATAAACTTGTTATAGATTTCCCTCACAAACTTATGTTCGTGTTCATAAACCTCTTCTAAAAATGAGCAAACTTGGTTGCAGTTTGAATTTCTGTTCTAATGTAAAACAGCCATAGGCATCAGATGGGCAGTCAAATACCCGTTTGCTGAGTGACTTGCACTGAGAAAATTCTTGTGAAAACTCCACCCAGCTTTTATTCAATTTCCCCTTTGAGTCTCCAATAAATGAAGAGTGGAACATCAGCCCACAGCTGCACCAACTAGCTCGGATCCCATGAATGCAATAAGATGTTAATGAAGGAATGAAAAGAAGGCTACTTCAAATGTATAGGCTGCTTGTTTGGGATAACAATAATGCTGTGTATATCGTAGTGTTTTCTGAGTGGAATATCAGTCAGGGCTTAATATCATTAAATTATGCACATCGGCTGAACCCAAAACATTGCCCATTCCTCACTGCACAGGCCTGCACTGACATTTTATTTGCTGTACATCCGATTTTTTCATTTAACGTTAATTATACAAAAATGTGTTGCCATTTTCAAAATACAAGGATGTTTACTGAGATACACAATGTGTTCGTCTGCAAACAATAGCCTTCCCTACAGATGCTTATATATAGCTAAAATGGTGCATCAGAAATATGTAATGTTAAGGTACTCAGAAACATGTAATGTAATCAGTTATTTTACAGAGCAAAGAAATATGTAAAGCAAAATTAAACTTTGGCCATGATATGAGTCCAAATGGTGGTGAAATATGTTTGTTAGTTGCTCTGTGCTCCCCTGGGGTGATAATCCAGAATAGGGTATTTGTCGCTCTCCATTCACTTCTATAGCGCAGCTAAAACGGTCTCAAAATGACACTTCTAGCACGTATACAAACGTGAACGAAGCGGATTCTGTCAATACAAACAATAACCAGTCCTCTTACCAATTTTTTGGAGAAAATTAAATGGCCCTTTCCTGGCTTTTTCGTATTGGTACGTAGATCAGGTAGGTAATTTATGTTCTTGCGCCAGAAGCAGCGTTATGCGCCGATGCGTCATTTACACGGAAGCAAGCGTTCCTGGTAGTAAACATCAAACCGACCTGCCATTTTGCTAGTCTTTTCTGGTAGCTTGCTAACAACATAAATTGTTATCATTTTAATTACACACAAAAAATAGGTAAGAAGATTGGTTATTGTTTGTATTGACAGAATCTGCTTTGTTCGCGTTCGTATAGGCCTACGTGCCAAAAGTGTAATTTTTAGACTGTTTTAGCTGCGATATAGAAGTGAATGGAGTGCGACAAATACCCTATTCTGGATTATCACCCCATTCTGGATTATCACCTCAGTGGAGCACATTTTAAAACGCTTACTATGATCCTAGAAATGCGGTCCTACAACCAATAGTTTCCGGTATTACAGAAACTATTGGGGAACGCTTGCTTCCGTGAAAATTTGGACCAATGAGTGGTTTCTGACGCATCGGCGCATTAACGGTGTTTCTGGCGCAAGAATTACCTACTGGATCTACATTTCAAATAAAATACGAAAAAAACAGAAAAGGGCCATTTAATAATAAAAAATATATAATAAAATAAAATACATAGGACTGGTTATTGTTTGTATTTACAGAATCCACTTCGTTCGCGTTCGTATAGCTACGTGCTAGAAGTGGTATTTTGAGACCGTTTTAGCTGCTCTATTGAAGTGAATGGAGAGCGACAAATACCATATTCTGGATTATCAACCCAGAGGAGCACAGAGCCACCATTTGGACTCATATAATGGCCAGGGAACTACACAACCCAAATTTCTACCAAAGTTCAGTTGTGCTTTAAAGTGGCAAAACGTTACACAACATTTCACGGCTGCTGGTGGCAGGAGGTATTGTAATAAAACGTGCAATTCCACAACCCCTAGTTAGGTTAGCAGCGAAATATGAACTCTCCAGCTCCCACGGGAATACTATAAGCGTTTATGTCAACGTTAACCTGGCAACCACATTTTAAAACGTCTATTTGTTTGTTGATCCACAGAATATGTGTGTTGTCTACTCCAGGTCTGGTTAGATGCGCTTTGTTTTCAGCATGTAAACCAGCTTCAATGAGCTGATAACCACGATAGATCACAAACATTCCAGCCAATTCTAAGCGCCCCGCTAACATTACTACGTCAAATTTATTGAATGCCAAATACTAGCTTCGTTAGCTAACCATCCATCATCAAGCCACATACAAGCAATTATCATCAGAAGCATCTAACGTTAAATACCAAACTATCTAGGTAAAGAAATTGCACGTCAAGAGAATTTGATTTAGAGTTAACTTTACCTTACCATTCAAAACAATCGCACGTGTGAAAAATATTCTCGCTGGACCTAATTAACGTTAACTAGTAACGTAAACGGTATTAGATCTTCAAGCTCTGTAGCAAGCTCGCTACATATAGCTCGGTCTACAAATGCTAGACAATGCTAGTAGACAGCAAATTAGTTCGACATGTTATCACTGATGTATACACGATAACGTTACCTAGCTGGCACCTTACAAATAATGTGCTCATTTTACATTTACGTGCGACATAACGTTAGCCAATGTAGGCAAGTTACCAATTAGCAATGCATTGCAGATACTACGAGACATTTAGCTGGTTAGCTGCTATTGGATCATTGTGTTTACAGCACGGTCCAGATTAATCAACGTTACAATTTCTGATGAAATGTTTTAATTTGTGATGGCCAGAGGATTCCTGCTGCAATGATTTTCGGAAGCTTTTATTTTCGCCTTCTCGAAAATATACATCATTGGGCCCAGCACCACGAACCATGTCTTGATGGAAATATACATGTCACGTTAGATAACGTTAGCAAGCCAAGCCCCTCTAGGAGTAGGAGACAGGAGGTTAACGTTACCGCTAACAGTTAACTAATCCCCACATCTGCTTCGCAAACACCGCTGGATGTCGCCAATTTATCTAACGTTAGCTGTCCCAACATAACGTAAAGATCAAACATAATTGCACTACCGTTATTCATCTAACGTTATCATTTAAAAACGGACAACCATCCAGTAAGCCAGGGTTAGCCATCGTTAATTGGCTGCTTAGTTGGATACTGGCGGCGCTGTATGAAAAAACAGACTGAGCATGGGATACATCATTTCACTGCTTGCAATGCAAAGCTAACGTTACGCCGTACTTTGAACACTTGCAGCCTGACAACAAAGGATAAAGCTGTGTTATTTTCCACACTATATCAATAACGTTAGCTAGCCAGGTATCTCACAGGCAGCTGTGATGGCTAAGGTTAGCCGCTGTTTATTATGGCTCGTCGTGTTCCGGGTAACGTTAGCCAACTTACCTCATGTTTTCTATGTCCCTGCCTCCGCTTTTGAGAATGCACATCGGTATCGCCAATACGGCCAAACCCATCATCCATGCCACATAGAAACACTTTTTGAAATAAAAAATAAATGTACTGCTGGTCCATAGGAGAAATGGGATCAGCAGCAGTAGTAGCATCCAAAAAGCATCCATTCTGATCCACCAGAGCAGAAATGTTTAGTGGTACTGTGTCTGTGCTGCTGCTACCACGATCGGCAACACAGCTCTGGCTGACATTACAACTTCCTAGACAAACACTTGAGCAACTTTGGTCGTGCACAGTTCGATCTTTCCCCCCAAAATAGTGCAGTCCAAACACGTAAGGAGCAGGAACGCTTCTCGCCAGATGTTTGGTTTCAACACATGACATTCATTTTTAACGTTCAAATGAAACACTGGTCTTTCGCTTGCCCGGTTACAAGAGGAAATTGCCATTGAGAAAAAAAACGCCTGTTTCTTCTGTTTCCGGTTCTTGCTCTGATATTTCCTCTGCTCTGAAGAGCCTTCACATGTACCACTGTGCGCAATGGCTAACGTTACATGCTGACACACCGAGTTGACGATGAGCAAAGGACAGACAAAAATAGAATTGTGTCTACTCTAAATAAAAATACGTAGGCTACTGACAGTTTTATGGACAGAATTAAATGAACACAAATGGTAATGTAATGTAACCCCTAATCCAACCCCACTGCAAGAGAAGGGGAAAACTAAGCAAACTATGCGTATATAGCTATTAATCCAAGAACCTGACTACCATGTTGACACGTAGTTATTTCTGCTCACACCATGGTTATTTCCGCTGACACCATGGTTATTTCTGCTCTCTCTCTCTCTCTTCAAAAAACTGTTGTTGTTGGAAGCGACATTGAGTGACCACAACTCACTAAAATAACAGCAACGTGCCCCTTTGATCTGAGCATTTACCATATCTTACCCTCATTTTTTAAATTTTATTAAAAAATGATTTACGTTTTTGCTATTTTCTGTATTATTATTATTATTATTATTACAACTGATAAATAAATGGAACCCCTTCAATTTCCCTTTCCACACTTTAATGAAAAAGAACATCTGACCTCAGAGGTAATTGACTACTTGACTACATAACCAGTTTGTCATGTTTAATCTTCTTAAAAGCAAAACTAGAGAGAGGCATTACAACAGATTGCAATGGGTGATGGTTAATAAGATTAGCTTCAGAAGTATAATTCTGCACAGCTCTTCAGATGCTAAACCATTGATCTCCAAACAAGGGCGACACAATAGCGAAGACCAGGAACTGTAATCAGGTCAACATTACATATTTGTATAGAGTGTTTTATGAGACTGGTGAACTAATTGGGGAGGGGGAGGGGGCGTATGGGGGGTTCTCGATGCAAAATCGTTATGTCTTTTTGTTGTCCGCCAACCAAAATCTTTGTTGTCAGTTAACCATTTCTTGGTTAATTTTAAAGTATGTTTGGGTTCATTGTCTCGCTGAAAAATCAGTTTGTGGCCCAATTTGAGCTTCCGGCCAGAGGGAACTAGGTTTTTGACCAAAGTGTGTGGGTACTTGCAGGAGTTAATGATTCCATGTTGAAAAGAGCCAGATTATCAGTAGATGCAAAGCGACCCCATCACATCAATGATCTACCCCATAGTTCACTGTAGGTATGACAAGAGCGTTCTTCATACACAATACCTACTGCTGGTGTGTGTGGCTCAATTTTGGTGTCATCTGACCATAACACTCAGTTACAATTGATATTCCAAATCCAATGTCATCTAGTGACTGTTTTTTGGGGAGATTTGTGTGCCCAACACATAGCCACTTGGAAATCTACAATTAACAGATTGATTGATTGTTTGATTTATTGTGGACTGAGCAATTGATTTATTGATATAATGAATGAATCTGCCACTCAATCAAACACGTTCTGAAGTACAGTTCAAGCAAGATTCTATTTTCTTTCAAATTAGGAGCTACTTCTCAAACTGCCATTAGAAATAATACAAATTTGTATAGGCTAGTATAGATTTAGTTTCTGTGTTAGTATGACATATGGTAGCTGTTGCATTCTTGTGAAAATTCCATGCACCTAGTAAGAGCAAAAGTAAAACAAACAAAAAAATGTATAGGCCTTTAGATAAAATGTATTCATAGTCATGAATTACAAATTCTGAATGTAAAATATTAAATTATATTCCTAAAACAAACATCAGTGAAAATCCAACCAGTAAAATACAACTCTGCAATACAGTCACAGATCTATGATTATAGCCTTGTACAGTTCTTCAGGGTCTCCAAAATTACGATAATAGTTCTCATTGACACAAAGTAATTGTCAATGACTCCCAAACATGTTGTTGAATATGACCAATCAGACCTCACTTTGACTGACTACCCTTTACTAAGAAGCAATGCCTAAAGACTAAAAAAGGTATAGCACCCGGAGTTATGAGACAATCATTGAAAAAATAAATGCAAAATAGAAGAGTATATATTATGTTATATTATATTAGAGTTAAACACAAATCACCTTCAATAGTTATGTAGCTGCTAATTATTTGAACAGGCTAAATAATTATTTGGATGAAATACACTGTACCTTACCGTTACTGAAATGTCTTTCCATTAAATTTTTCTGAATAAATTGAGGAGTTATTATTATTGAAAATGTATATTCTCATAGATCGCTTTTAACTATATCTCATAGGTATAGTTTAATGTGGCATATGATAATAGCATATTGGACCCTATGCTGATATTGTACAATGTGTTGTAATGATTAAGCAACATACAGTTGGTTGGTCGAATGGTACTGTATTTCAGCATGTAAACAAGGTTGCTACTCTCCCCACTTCTTTTCTTAGCACTTGTATTAGATGAGTTTCAAGGGGGTTTAACAACTAGCATGGAGGTGCATTAATATTTCAATGGAACATACTTTTTGTTTACTGTTTGTGCTCTACCCTTGAGGCAATTCCGAATCCACTCTGAAATAACTCCTACAATTCCCATTGACTTAACATTGACAACGAGTCTCACTTTATCAAATGCATTTTTGAATACCAAATATATATCATGGGCCTGATTTAAATCGTATCACTTTCTAGCTTCCTCAAAAAAGGCCAAGAGGTTTGTTAGGCATGATGTCATGTCCTGTGTTCAGTTTTCCATTTTTTAGTCCACCCTGTGTTTTCTCTCTCTCCCTCCACTGGTGTTTCTCACTCCGCACACCTGCATTGTGTTTCCCTCCTTAGTCTGCCCCGTTTCTCTTTTCAGGGCCAGAGCGTCTTGTGATCTTGTCTGTTTTGTTTTGTGGTTGTTTGTTTTGTAGTTGTTTTGTCTGCCCTGGCCCCGGTTGACCTTTTCCCTGGCTGCCCCAGCCCTGTCAGTTCCCTGCCCCCCAGGCGGCATTCATCCCAGGTCTCCTCATTCCTCCAAGGCCCTCTTATTCCTCCAGCCTCCCGTACTTCCCTACCCCTCCTGTTTCTACCCTGGATCCCCTGTTCCTCCAGGCTTCAGCACCTGAGTGCCTGAACCCCAGGCTGAGCGCCTGGACCTGACCGCGTACCCTTGCGCCATCCGCGGTCCCCCGCACCTGTTCCTGACCCCTAGGCCGTGCGCCTGGTCCTGACTGCACGCCCTCGCACCATCCGCGGTCCCCCGCACCTGTTTCTGACCCCTAGGCTGAGCCACCTGGCCCTGCCGTCCCTGTCTTGTCCAGTTCTTGTCACGTCCAGTTCCTGCCCAGTCGTTCCCGGCCTGTCGTCTGTGTCTTCATGGCTCGTTTCCTGTCTTGCCCCTGCCTGTTTGCCATTAAATGTACTCCCTGGCGGAGTTTTTCCCTGAGCCGTCTCTGAGTCTTGCATTTGGGTCCAGTCCCCCTCGGGAACGCAACACAATACCTTCCCCCGCAGAAACTGTTGGCTTTCCCCTACTAAAAAAACATACTTTTTTAATGTAATAATTCCATTCTTAACTTTATTATATATTTTGTTTTGCAGTGACGGCTTTGTTTTACATATTTGAAAAGTACTGTGGACATATTATGGCCAGTATACATTACATTTTCTTTTACTGTAATTTCATGTAGTGCAAAATTGTGCGTGCAATCAGGGCCGTGCAGAGACCTTTGGCGGGGCAGGTGCTCAAAGCGAGAAAGTGCATGCCAGCCTAGAAAAACTGTTTTACAACACCCAGTTAGTGTACAAAATCTATATTACCAAAATGAATGACAGCACCAACAATTATACAAATACTATTTTTTTAAAAATCAAATCAAAAGGGCACATCGGGGCACTTGGAGCAAAACAAAAAAATAAAAAAAATTGTAATACATATTTTTTAATACACTTTTGGAGTTTACTTTAAATAAATGTAAACATGAAGATTTAGAAAAACAGGAATATTATATTTTGATTGATTTACAATGCTTGCACAGTTTGAAATGTGGCAAACGGATTATTTGATATCCATGTTACCAGAAAATCCCATTATTTTAACCACAAGGGGGAGCTGTACAGCCAGACTGTATCCAGAAAAACGTGTGGAGACAACATTAGGACTCGCAATTCAATGCAGGCACGAGAAAATCGGTCACATGAAAATTCAGCTGTGAGAAGAGACATATTTATATATATCTAAAATGTATCCTTTATTTATCCAGGTGAGTACCATTGAGTTAAAATTATCTCTTTTCCAAGGGAGCCCTGACAAAGAGCAAGCAGAACAAAATACAATAAAAACATTGCCCATGAAACAGAAGTGGTCTTAATAAACTTTCAGGTAAATAGCACCTTATGTATAGCAAGAACATGTCAGTTTTTTAAAAAAACTTTTAAAAACAACCAAAGGGAGGAAATGTTGATGCTGAGCTTTTTTCTGAATTCTGAAAAAGTACAGGGAGCACAGAAACTAAAACTAACATGTCTCGCGTGCCGGGCTGTGGAGCCAAACCATCTGCTTCATGAAAGGCTCACTATAACAGCTGAGCCCTCCCCTCGCCAAAGACGAAGACACCATTTGTGCCCTGCCGCACAAGAACTCCTGCAGCAAATGCAGTGACCTTAACAGTGTGCGGCACGATGGGGCGGATTGGGGAGGACGGAGTGGGAGGAGGAGACAGACTCCTCGACTCCACTCTCATCCCAACGTCCCCTTTTCCCCCTATTGGGGTGGACCTGCCCAGACTTGGGTGGGGGTGGCCGCCGCCGCCGCCGCTCCGGCGGCCGGCGTTGCTCGCTTCCGCTCATTGTGCACAGATGGGGCTGGCCTCCTGCGTGTGCGTGTGGTGTGGCGCAGAAGACCCAACAAACCGTGACTGCCCCGATTGCTGGACCCCCCCGGGGGATCACATTGGATCGGTGCATGGGTGATGTCGGCTGACGATGACGATGTGTGCTGCATGGCTGCCTGCCCCCTGTGCCCCCCCCCCCCCCCCCCCCCGGGTCCCCCCCCCCGCCCCCCTCGCCCCCGGCCCTGGGGGGCCCCGGAAGAGGAAGATAAAGAAAAGAAGAAGAAGAAGTAACTAAAAGCCACCATCCAAAATTCATTGAAAACTCACCTTCCCAAATTGAATTCAGATGAACGTTATAATATTTGTGCAAGAGAATTCCTGCTTTTATAGGAAGATGGCTGATTGCCCTTTTCTTCATGTGTGAGCACATACATGCTTGTGTATGTGTGTAGCTTCACTTTTGCAAGTCCATTTAGAGTCCATAAGTCCATAAAGATGTGTAATTTGTTGCAATTCGCTGTGTCGCTCCTGTTGTTTGTCTCCCTCTGTTGGTAATACGCTGTGGGCACACTGAAGCGTTCATAATTTGGTATTGCTCTGGACATTCCAGCCAAATCCCAGGAAGCACTACTCAAGCATGTGTACTTCCCTCACATACTCACCTGTGAGGCATGGAATGTTTCCTATGACAGGTGCACTCCTACTATACTGTATTAGGCTGGAATTATACCGCGGTCACACTCAGGGTATGTTTGCGTTGGTCAGCTCTCCAATATAAACAGCGATTTTTTTGCCTCCATATCTTCACTGTATAGAAACCAATCTCAATGCTGTTTCACGTGTGTATTACAATTGTCATGGGCTCATCAAAACTTAATTACACCATTACAGGCACGTGCAGAGGATGTTAGAGGGGCATAAATAAATCCATAAATTTTACCGTAAATACAGTTTTTGGAGTATATATGTAGGCTATGGTTGTAAAGTACCAGTAGGGTTGTGTTTAGGAGTTAGGTTTTAGAAATCAAAGGAAATTGAATATTTGAATATTATACAAATTATGATATTTTGATAGCGCACAAATAGTAAAGAACACTCTAAAACACAAATAAATTATAAGTGTAGCTACAAGTAAAAAAATAAAAAATCTTACAAAAGCACCGTGTGTGTTTTTACATAGTCTACGTTGATGTAGTTATTTCAGCCCTATATGCGATAGGTCACTGTGGAAATGTCGACTGTACAGGACTTTGGCAAAACTTAACAAGATACATTCTTCAGGGTTAATCATAACACAGTGGTAGCTGCATATAGCCTACAAGTAAGATATTTGGTTTCATTAACATATTTATAGCTACGAGAGATTTTGTAGAAAAAAATTAGGTGTCTTCTAAACCGAAAGTGCATCAGGTAGCCAGTAGCCTTCAGTAAGCAATGGAAAACCCCGAATGCTTAGGCCTGTTTGTACAACGTTTTTTAAAAATATTATTGTTTCTAGCTATATCTGAACATGATTTTCTTGTAAACGATGCATTTTACAGTCTGTGCAGTGGCAAAATGGGAATAGCACCCAATATATACAATATATTGCACTGCAGTATAAATCCTGTGGGTTTTCTTAAAACTGTAGCCTAGTTTATAATTTAAGACAAACATAAATACTGTAATTGGGACCAATACATCTACCACTATAGTATGGGGCGCCAACGTGGATCGGGTTAAAGCTTTTACCATTTCTGAAGTTAGGGCTTCAAAGGTAGCCTAATTCAAAATTGGAGCGTGTTCCAGCCAACTCGTTGCGTACGCTATGTCTTTCTATCGAGTCGCCCCAAAGATTTAAGTTGCACTCTGCCACAGAATAGCTGAGCCGCATTTCTATACAGTCTATGGTTCTGCTTCTTCTACTCGTCTCCTAGTACTGAAATCTTGAAGGCGACTAGTACAATATACATTGCCATCCGCTAGCCGAAAGACCATATTGCACCCAAAAAAGTAATTTGGATGTTAATTTATTTGCCGTTTTCTCAATTATTGTCATTTTGGCGGTCGCTACACCAGTGTAATTTACAGCTAAATCTAGTCCCACCCCCCAATTCCCATAGAGATCTATTCAAATGCAGAGACATTTAGTATCGCTTGTAAGAGTACCAGAAAATAAGATATCAAGAGTTTTTTGATGTTGTTGGGTCACAGACATCAGGAAGTCATGGCGTACAAAGGATATGCGACCAAATATTAATAATTAATACTTTATTCTATATATAAATGCAGGGGTGCCAATAATTGTGACCAATGTGGTTTTGTTAAAAATAATTATTTCTTGATGAGGGATTTTTCTTCCCATAATAAATGAACATCAATTAAAGGATGGATTTTTCTTATTTTTTCAGTGTGAGATTAAGCTAATTCCCCAAACGGTGAATTTTTTATGACCCTTTTTACTCATCTTTACCAGGGGTACCAACAAACTTGAGCACGTCTGGATGTGCACATGTACTAACGAGATGTGCCATTAATACAGTTATAAAATGTTGCCCGTTTGAGACCTCTAAGGTCCTGTCCAAGAGAAGAAGTTCCTTCACATCCCGCTTTACCACCTCAATATAACACTTTTTTTAAACACCGCAACAACAGTTTTCTTTTCCACAGAAGTCTCAATTCAAGTACAGATCAAGGGCAACCTGTTTATCTTGTGTAGAACAATGCACAGCTCATAAAAATGTGCCTGCAACAGTTTGCATATAATAACTGCTAGTTTCACATTGTGTAGTCAGAGAAATCAACTTCATAAGATAATGTTGTGTAGGTGACAGAGGGGGATGAAACGACTTGCCATTTTATTTTTATTTTAAACCCCATGTGTATTACTCACTGGTGAAGAGTGTTTGACAAGCAAAAAAGACTGGGCAGTATGTCTGTTGAGAAAGCTGCTAGTTGGCCATTTGTCATCACGGTGACTCAGGCATTTGTCTGTCAGGGGGTGATATATCAAGGGTGCCTAAAAATGATTCCCATTGCCCTCATCTCCTCTATGAATAATAAATAGACTATTCATATATGTAATGCACACCCAAAGATAAGCTTAACACAAAGCATATTAAGTTTCTGAGCAGATGCAAATAACTTTGACCGAAATAAAGAATACTAGAAAGCAGCATAAACAAAAAAAATATGGAGGTTAATTCTGATATCACTCAACAGGTCAGTGCTGGTGGTAGTCGATGAGAACAGAGGTAACAGACCTCCACACTGTCTCTGTCCTGATGTTAAAACAATGGCAAAAACATTGTCTGAACCCCAAGGTAAAACCGTAACGATAGGGTCTTAGCTGTATTTAATTTCTGAAACAAATAACAAGACGCACACATCCTGCACCAAACCAATCTTTTGACAATAACCTCTTAGCTTTCAGCCAGGCACTGAGTTTTCCCATCTTTTACATTACATTACATTCATTTAGCAGACGCTTTTATCCAAAGCGACGTACAGTAAGTGCATACAGAAAGGTCATCGAAGTAACTACAGAACAGATAAGAAAGCACATTCTTCCCATACAGTAGCAGCTATCCCTAGTAATGAACACAATGCAGTTCACAGTGAACTGGGTAAATCAGCTCTAATACAATTCTATTCTAAATATTATAAACTTGACTATCTTGAGTACACAGTTCAACAAGAACACAAACCATGAGGTCCTAAATAAGTATTAGTCCAGGTGGAGTCTGAAAAGGTGCGTTTTCAGGCCACGACGGAAAGTAGGCAGGGTTGGCATGGAACGTAGGGGAACGGGAAGTTCGTTCCACCACTGGGGAGCTAGGGTGGAAATGCTCCGCAGTCGGGACGAGCGAGTACCATTTACACGGAGGGGGGGAAGTGCAAGTCGCCCTGCAGTTCTTCAGTTCTGCTTGTACTTTATTCTCTAGGGCATTATTGCAAGCTTTTCAAAAGCTCTCTACATTTAGTGTGGTAGGTACACCTGCTCACTTGATAGCTTTGTTTACTAAATATTTTTAAAATACCCTGATGGGGCCTACTGAGTGCTGTATCCAGCTGACAAACATATTAATGTAGTGCTTCACCCTATGCCCTGTTGCCCCATGTCCTGTGGAGAGTTGAGAATACTCAATTAATTTACTAAAATTGCATCTACATTTTATAGTGTATACACACACACACACACACACACACACACACACACACACACACACATATGCTTAGGACTGTCTTTGGACTTTGAAATATCTATCATTCATGTGATTCTTGTGGGTCTTGTGGGTAAGCAATTTTTCTGATTGACTTTTGGTTCTATTAAGATATATTTTTCTCTGTGTAAACGTACTGTAGAATGTTTCGGGATGAATCAACATAAAGTTTAGAGTGAGAAAGGAGTGAAATGTTGTAAGGACTGGTGACAGGGGGCTCATGTGTAAGAGTTTAGTTTGCTGACAGCCGGCCCCCTTCCCTAAGCAACCCTGAGGCAGTGACGACACTAACCCTCACTGCCAACATGTCTGCCCAGTGTCTTAGGAAGAGAGGAAATGAACAAGGTCCTTTGAGCTCGGAGGATTAGCAATAGAGAGGCTTTGACAGCCAATGTGATATGAATCTTAACAATATAAGACCCAGAGCCCATATTCTCTGCAGACTTTGACCGCATGCCAGTTCGACTGTGCACACGGATGGCAGCCCATTCCAGTAAGAGGGTTCTTTTCATTGTTCCTGAACATTATCAGGCACTGAAGGATGAGCCCTATTTTCTTCTTCTCGGAAGCCCCCATTCAATTTTAAATTGAGACTGCCAGTTATCAACAGCCCCCATGTTTATTTAGAGACATGATTATTAAGTTGTCACAAGCTATGTGCAGAGGATGCAGACAGTGTCCATTAAGAAAGCATTGAATTATACATGAGGAATGTAGTAGAAATATCCCTAAATTGAATAATAGAAGTGGATGATTCAGAGAGAGAAAGAATCAAAGCGGTTTCAGTTTTCCATGAGGATTTACTAAAGTAATCGCCCTGGGTTCTCTTTCTTAGCATGTCGTCCCATGAAATCTCTTGTGGATTTCTCAATAAGGGAAAAAAATGCCTTAACTGTCCAAATCCAAGTGAATCACTTAAAGGAAAACTGCACTCAATTGGTGTTGTTGGTTATTATTATTATTATTATTATTATTATTATTATTATTATTGGTTATTATATGGAAATTTAAGGTTTGTAATTCAAGGTGTGTGACCAGACATTTGACATACAGTTGGAGTTATTCTGATTCCAGTAGAAATAAAAAGTAGAATAGTGTTCCAGGGCATTTCTGAGTGGCTGTGCCAGGCAGACACAGACAGGGAGTATGGAGGCTTCAGCACAGATACATTATGCACCAACGGAATGTTCAGAGCTGTAAACACAGGCCTGCTTTCCAGTGCAAGGCATGTTGTGTTGTGTTCCAGTTCACTGGGGTGGATCAAATGATAATTATGTTCTGGGCACTGAAGCACAGGCTCTCAGTTGACAACACCAGAGTTACCCAGCAAGCACTGCCAAGTATGCTGGATAGTGGATATAGTGCTATGGAATACAGAAAAACAGAGGTTTGTGGGTGTGCAATGTGTATTTGCTGGTTGCACCACTAGGGTGCTTCTAGAAAACAGCAGAAGCAATTGGGTCTGATGCTTTGGTGTAGGCTATCTCTTTGACAGGGCACAGTGGTCTCTTGAACCACTAACTGCTGTCAGATTATTAATATGCATTACGTTACATATAACCTCCTGTCTATTGATGTCTAGAGGTGCAGCCAGGAGTATTCATGTCCCTGTCCAATGGGAAGTCTATGTCAGCCAAGGGGCAGTTCTTTGATTCTAAATAATGGATCAGCCTCCCTCCCACAAGAGTGCTGTCCACATACAGTGATTGTGAGTTACTGTGCTATAATCCACTGTGTTGATATAATCCACCAGTGTTAGCAAGACAAAGATGGTAAAAAAAAAAGTTTAAGTATTACATCTGAAACACTTTGGGAATCACTTGTATGCAGAGGGAATAAAAAACAAACAAGCAAGATGGCGATCATTCTATTCAGCTCTGAGATTATTTTTCTCCATTTATTTCTAAATTATCCATTGCTTTGCTATTTAAAATACATGATTCTCTAATATGGTTATATTCCTACACATTGGGTGGACTAAACAGACAAGTAGAGCTGTCTGAATGGGTTTAATGTATGTGTGTTCTGTAAGGAATTAAAGTGCATTTAGGAAATATGCTCCATGGTATTCGTATAACTTCTTTATTATTGGGTTTCAAATAGGCTATTTACATAAGAGAATACTCTCAGAAGTGAATCTTCAAGGGAATGTTGCTTTTCTTGTCCTTATCTCTATTAAATTTTATTTTGCAAATAGCAGGAGATTTATTAACATATCCATATTTATATTATGAAATAAACTATTCTCATGAAATCGTGTGAAAATATGTCAGTGGACCTAGTGATTTTTTCAGTAATACTTTGCTTGTTAAAAGGAATTTATGATTGCTTAATGTATTTGAGGCATTGTTTCTCTGCACACTGCAACATTAAACACGTATTTGGGACAAAAAGTGGCTATTAATTTGCCCGTCGCCCTCATATCGCTTGACCATTCACTAAAAGCTACATCGGCATTCCTCTGTTAAATCGGTGGATTATAAACGGGCATGTTATTCGAGCATCACTTCCCCTTTAATTAAAGCTTCACGTCTTCTACGGTGTTTCTGTGTGTGAAACGCAGCGGCTGCAGAACGGAGGCTTGAGATGTAGGCTTGAGATGTAGGCTATGCGCAGTAGCAAGATACCTCCCTAACATTTATCTAACGCGGTACACCAGCTACACCTATTCACAAGCATTTGGGAGAGCTCGATTGATGCATCTGGCTACCCGAAAGCGACAACAGCAGTAACGTTAGCTCATTATGGAATGTAAAAAGAACATTGACTTCACTGAAGAGGGATGTTACTGTATCTAGCTAGCAAATAATCTCGTTATTTGCCACTAGCTCTCTAGTTTAGTGAAAGAAATTTAGCTAGCAAATATTTTTTGTTCTATTTTAAAGGGATTGCTTTAAAATATTTTTTCCACGGTGATCTACGTTGCGATGTGACTAGTTATCCCGCTGGATCTTGAGGTTCTTGTCTTCTCACCCCGCGTGTCAAGTAATCATTGCTTGTTGACCCGGCAACCAAACCATTTATTCTACTAGGCGCAGTGTTGTAAGATTAACGCTATTGGATTTTAAAAATTAATTAAAATAACTACATTTTAAACCACATTCACATGTCGGCGAAATTGACACCTTTCGAAACTGTCAATTTAATAATCTTGGAGGAATTGGGTGATGCTAAATTATGTTTTGCGTGGACAATGCTATGAGATGTGACTCGATTGGTATAAAGGTGCACTGATTTGCCAATCATCTGCATCCCTGAAAGCTTCATCTCCGGACCTAAACATGACGAGGAGTTTGCGAAGACTCGTGCATTTAGTGTTGTTTTGCCCCTTGTCGAAGGGCATACAGGTAAGGATAGTTATTTAAACCCATGGAGATTGTGACGTTTTTCAAGACATTTTGCAAAGCTAGCTAAAATGTTTGCTAGTGAGCTAGCTAAGGGACGCATTTCCAAAAGGGCAATTTGCGCAAGCTCATTCTGCAATAATGTTAACGTTAACGTACCAGAAATTAAGTAGGCAGTTTTCTAACGTTATGAGCATCTAATGAAGGAAGTAACCGCAATAACGAGGGGCACTTATGTATTGGTAGCCTACATAGCTGTAGCTTGCTTGTTATGATGATAAAGTCCGCTCACACAGCATGCACTGGCAATTGGCCTCTTTTTGCATTTGCTATGTCGAATTAGCTGCTTTTTATGTTGATGGATTCAACCTCGTCAACGTAATAATGGCTGTTAATACAGGCCTACAACACTTAGCCTAGGCTACTCTCTAAGTTAGACAGCGAATTATATATATATATATATATATATATATATATATATATATGCCTTGCACACACTTGGCTGCACACACACACAGAGGTGACCTAAAATATTAAAACCCTGCCCAAATTGTGATTCTGCCCCCCCCCGAGGTGCTCATTGAATGGATGTTGATGACCAGACGTGTTTAATCAGTTACCCACAATTGTAAAAATAAATAATAATAATAAAAAAACCACACACTTCAAATATGAAAAGTCTGTAGAATTTACATGCAGCCGCCAATATTTTAGTATGCATTCGCCTTATAACATGACTTAGTTTTCAAAAGAACATTGTTGAACTGTGTAGATGGATTAAGTCAATTAACAATTAAAATAATACTGTTAGTTTTTTTTGGAATAATAGGCTACACTGAAAGTAGAATACCGTATTGTATTTGTGCAATAGGCTATGCTATGTTCCTTTGGGTTGCTCTATATGTTATGCTTAGAGGACATAACTGTGACATCTGTTAATGATACCAGTAATATCCAAGTAATTAATTAAAAGGTAATTAGGGCTCATAAACTATATGATGATGTTACATTTTCCTCGTTATTCAGGGTGGATAGACTCTTAGCCCAAAAGATGTGTCTATTTAAGAATTTATGCCCTCATTATGTCCGTGTTATGTTCAGATCCCCCACTGACAAACAGAAGAGGCAAGCTCATAAGCTTGGTTTTGGTGCCAGTACAAATGTGAAAAAAGAAAGCCAGCTCCTCAGAAGACAGACGAATAAATGCTTTTGCTCGTGGATTTGTTTTTAGCATTGAAATTATGCAGTGATATTGACTAACTATGGTGTACTGCAAATTTCAAGCGCTCTATCCATTAATACTTCTGCATAATTGTTGTTATATGTGATGAAATACTTTAGATTGGTATGTAGTGATATTATATCATGGAAACATTCACATATGCATTTCATGAGAAGAAAAACAGTGTAAGCTAATGTTTTTTTTGTGTGACAACTTATTTAATCTTTCATAATTAAATAATTTCTATTTATTTATTTTTTACAGTAGATTAGCATTTTCTGTTGTAAGAATTTTCACTTAGCTATATCGATTATTACTGTTCATTCCCACTAATATCAGAGGCGTGAACAGTTTCCTTTAGGCATGAAGATGCATTGAAATGGTGTTTAGACATAGCACATTCAAATATTACATTCCAAAAGAAGTAGGCTATTCTCTGAACTTCAAATTTAAAAATAGGCTTGATATTTCAAATAACTGCAATAACATTGATAACCAATCATTGTTTATTTTGTATAAATAGGCAGGCTTGGGAAACTGAGGGGCAGCACATGATAATATTGTAAAACATTTCACATGGAGTTACTATTATGTTCGGGTTTTGGAACGTAGTTGAAACACTGAATTATGCTAGTGTAGCCTGTATCATTTGTCCCACTGTTCATTTAAACACTACACCATAGCTTAAACAAGTAAAGGACAAGTGCTATGCTTACCAACATGAATGTTTGTCTCTCAGCCTTGACTCTTACACAATGTAGATTTATTAGAAGCATAGTATTATTATAAGAGGCTTACTGTATAGCCACGTCCTCTGATGTCTTTAAATTCTATGGGTGATAGAATAATTTCAGGCTTCATCCTTTGGTCTATGAGAAATCATCACATGATGGGATGAATGTAAACCACAGGATTGACACAAATTAATTTTCAACTGCCATTTGTTTTCTCTTAAAATGTCATTTTAGAACATTAATAGCACAAAGTGTGACCTTTACAGGTCACAAAAGATAAGTCTTAGCCTTTAGCATCAATTGATATTTTGCATTTTCATCCATTTAAAAAGCCCCAATCTTATAATAAGCAAGACATGGAATTTAGTCAAAAGCCTTTTACATTGCTTGCTGTGACTAAATGATCATAATTTGGTTTTATTAAATACAATGTTTGATTGGATAATTCAGTTACATTTAGAGATATGTAAATGAATTGGGCCTCTACTTTGTGCATCTATTTAAATTTCAAGATAATGGTTCTTTTCTTGCAAAGGCTGGGGATAAATGTCAGTAATTACCAAAATACCATGAGTACAAAAGATGCACTGGTAGTACTTTCAACGAGAGAGAATTGTAAAACAACAAAACTTCTAAATAAAACTGAGATGGATATGCAGTCTGCCTCGAGTTCAAAAAGGTCCATCTTGTAAAATGTTGTGAAACATCTTCATTCAGTGACACTGATGTAAGGCTGAGGATATAGGTATGAAAGGAATATTGTCATATTAGATTGTAGTCAGTTCAGTAGAGTAAAAACCTTGTTGCTAATCTAGATTATTTTGCCCTCCACTGTTTTTGGCCAGGTTATTTTGGAGAAAAGTCCACACCAGAAGAGACAGAGCAAGGCTACAGAAACGGCAAACACAGCGAAACATGCAGGCTATACTTGCCTGTCAAAGAATAGGGCAAGAGAGGCTGTGGTAGGCAGTATGCTATATAATGCATATTGGTGTAGTCATGGGCATTGTTAACACCATACCTGCAACACTCCAAGTCATGTCAGTGTTTAACAAATTCAGGTTGCCACTTTCTCAACTGATGCACTGTATGGAATTGGCCTCAACTGTTTGTTGTTTATAGAATTTATCTAATTTAGGCCCATGTTCCCCTTTGGCATTAGCCTACACTATCCCACAGTCTTTCTTCTATGACTAGAGTCATGGTTTTATGGCTTTTGGTTTGAGTGTAGCCCAGTTCAGAGATGTGCATTTTTAAATATTAATTTAAAATGAGTGCACAGAATACTTAGGATGCTTAAAATGCAGTATGTTCCATGCAGGTGTAATTATAGCAATCTGGGGAAAAAAGTGACTTCAGCCTTAGCTAGTGGGTGTGGCAGTGGTTACCAAAGCTGTGAATTCAGAAGGTTGGTCTGCTCGAAGATGCAGTTGCACTGCTAAAGACAATGGGTAGTATAATCGTATTTGGGACGGAGGGAGGTGCTGGCCAAAGAGATAACGGCGTGTGTAAAACGCAGGTCAGTTGTGATTAATTAACGGGAGTGAAACACAGAGTTCTTTGTGCCTGGCAGCACGTCTCTTGTGCATGCGATGACTTTTTCGTCCCTCCCCGTGGGCTTTGCTGTGCTCGGTCACGCTGTCCCGCTCGCTCTGCACTGCGGTCACTTCTCGGGACAGTTCCCAGATGGCGTGGTCCCAGGAGGAACTGATCACCCGTGTACATAATATAAGTACAGGTAATAAGATGTCTTTACCTTCAGCAGACTTACCTTCCGGATGAAAGATAAGGGGGGGAAATTGGAGGGAGAAAGGGAGTTCGCTTAGTTCACTTTGCCCATGACAGCACTCTACTGCTAATCTTCATTAAGGTCAAAGTCATTATTAGAACTGCCCATCTAAGCTGCACTTAAATAGGGTGCATTAACATAAGTCTGGATGCCTTATATTTTTCTCTCATATACAGTGCACTCGAGGGGCCACGTGTATAAAACTCTGAGTAAAAGAACGCTCTGGGTGAAAGTCGTAAATCTGCTTAAAAAATGCGTAAGTCGCTTTTTCTACCTCTGCCTTTTGGTCACTTTTTCTACCTCTGCCTTTTGGTACATATGGTGTCCAACGTGTGCATTTTATACATCTGAATTTCTGCGTGGAAACTTTACGCGGCTTTCTGAGGGCATTTTTCTGCTCAGCACTGTTTATACGTGTGGCCCCAGAAGTGTTGGGACAGTGACACATCTTTTGTTATTTTGGCTCTGTACTCCAGCATATTTGATTTGGAATGGAAGAGTGACAATTAAGTTAAAGTGCAGACTTTCAGCTTTAATTTGAGGGTTTATACATCCATATCGGGTGAACCGTGTAGCAATTGTCACCATTTTTACACACAGTCCGCCCCTCTTTAGGGCACCAAAAGTAATTGGACAAATAAACATAAACTTAGTCATCATATTTAATATTTGGTTGCATATCCTTTGCATGCCATGACTTCCTGATGTCTGTGACACAACAATATCAAAAGACTATCTTATTTTCAGGTATTCTTACAAGCGCTTCTATAATATTACCCTCTCTGCATTTGAATGGATCTCTATTGGAATTGGGTGGTGGGATTATATTAAGCAGTAAATTACATGGGAATAGCGTGGAACACATGTTTGGCTAAATGGCTGCAAGTCATCAAGGGTTTGAGGTATCACTCTGCTGCCAGATATGCAGTAGATATGGATAGATCACTTAAAGGGTTGTTTCTCCTGACTAATTTTCATATTGAACTCTATGGAACAATTATAGCAACGGTGTTTGCAATGTATTATTGGATGCTTTGAACGATAAATTGCAGTGGGGCATAGCAAAATTGAGTTTTATCAGTTTAGTTTTACGCAAACAACTTAGGATGTACATTCGCTTGCTGAGGCATAATAGTTGTTTCCTGTTATTTTTAAAAATAAGTTTTTACTAATTTACTAATTCGTCAGCAAGGCAAGAGAAAATCCTCACCTGCTCACATGAATTTTGGGAGCAGAAGATACCATAGTTACCAAGATACCATGATACATTTTGAGTGAATTTCACATACTGTAGTGTAAGTGTTCATAGGTGGCTCAGTCATGTTTTATATACTACTCAAAAGAATTTAAGGGTCAAAGGAAATTTTTTGATCATTTTTATAAGTATGTCTTTTGCCAGATAGGGTTAGAATATCCCCCTTTGGGTTGTCATTTGGACTATAGACATCACGTTATTATGGGACGTGCATTCATTGCACTTTTTAAGTTAACCCAGATTTCCTTTTCATGGATTTGAAGCACGAATTTAGTCAGACTAAACTGACAAACTGCCTCGAAACACCCATTGTGACACCTCATGCACCATTTGCATGTGTTTTGCATGAGTGTTATTCCATGCATGCCAATTTTAGCAATAAAATGGCTGAGCATTTTCCATTCATCATCACATCATCATTTTTGGGGGTGTATGACTTTTTTTCATCAGGGTAATAAACTAGTGTCTAATCAAAAGTTTTTTGTTTTGTGTTTTCTGTTATTGAGCCATCAAATAATTATTTTGTCATTAGTTGTCACCATTTTAGCTCTTTATATTTATATGCACAAACATTTTTGACCCTTAACTTCTTTTGAGTAGTATATTTACCATGAAGCTAGAACATTTGCCAGCATTTTTCTGATGGTGGAATCTTATTTTATTGGAATCCTCTCGTACATAATATACACTATGGCGTAGTATCTCCCTGGGCAATACTTGTCACTCAGGGAATAGGAGATACTTATTGAAATGTACTGGATGATTGTAAAATTTTCCTTGGAGTGAGTATGAATGTGTATATGCTTTATAATGGACACACATATTTAATTCATTTTATGATGGGTGTTTAGACCCATAGATATTTATCCCCCTATACTGATGAAAAGATAGTAGTCCCCACTTAAAAATTATGCAAAAGTGAGTTTTATTAGCCAAAACAGTTAATTTATAGTTAAATATATCATTATTTTATGACTTACAGCAGTGCACAATTTAGCCATTTTGGATACATTTGGAGACGCTAAGGGACAGCAGGGTATGCTGCCTATATTTTGCATCATAGATCTGTAGTAGTTTATCACCCTCAGATTTTGCACACTTTTGGACACAGAGGTTATGATCCAGGAAATGTATAATTTACCTGTTTCACATATGTAGCTCTCACTATTTTATTGCAAACTAAACAAAATTTTTTTTTACCACCCCCTGAATTGGTGAGAACTTACCAAATTTGGCATCTGCGCGAGGGGGTTAATAAGAAAATGCTTCTGTATCTTCGACTCTTCGATAACAGAAAAACGGCAGCTCAATGCACTATAAATTAAGTCTTTTTAAAAAAAATAAAAAACTTAATTACCTGTCGGACCAAGAGGTTGTGATTACATTTTGTTCAGGATGTCATTGCACAGAATCAGCCATAGGGCATCCATCACAAGGTTATTGCTATTTGTTTTATTGACTTGAAGCTTGGTTGATTTAACAGCTCTCCCAATGGGCATTCACTTTTGATTTACAAATGAATGAAATTGGAGAAATTGGGTCACACATTTCAGGTGTTGAAGTCCATAAACTAGTCTAGCAAAACTAGCATTAACAAAGTGTGATGTTTTGTGAAGCTGAAGTGTTGAAGCCTTGGTATATCAAATATGCTTTTTCAATCGAGCTAGCTAATCCCTGTACCTTGCAGTAAGCTGTCAGTCTTTAAGTATGCCCTCTAGATGAGACATCCGGCTAAGACAGAAATGTGCCTCCTCTTTAATGCTCTGTCCGAAACAGAAAGACAACCATAAATATAGAGGTTGTGGTGCTTCATTCTACAGAGTGGCATCTCCGGTCTGATTATCTTCCCTGTTTCTTTCTATACTAATTACCTTGTCTCGTGAAATAAAAAGTAAGTGTGGCGATTGGGATCATGAAGGGATATTGCGTGCGTTTGTGTATGTAAAATTTAGTAAAAAATATGTACTTTGCACTTCCCATTTTAAACCTACCAGAGTGCTTCCATGTTGTTTCAGAGGTATTGATGCCTATTTCACCTCTTTTCCCTGCAGAGTCGTCTCCCAGCCATCAAGGTGAAGTACCTATTTCTGGCATGGCTGGGTATCCTAGTGGGAAGCTGGGTCATTTACATGCATTACTCAACCTACTCTGAGCTCTGCCGTGGACATGTCTGTCACATGGTCATCGTAAGTAAACTTACTTTGTTGTTGCTTTCTCTTGTCATGTTCAAAGTGTGATGTGGGACAGTAGCTATCTGAAAGAAGACTTTGCCATTCAGTATGCTTCCAGATAGACTAAATAAAAAATAAACTGATAAACTTTACTCAATCAAGTCAGGATCTCATTTAAAGAATTGTATGGTGGTGGACTCAAATCCATGTGGTACTCCTCTGGGCTACCAAGCAGCTAAATTTGGCAGATATTTACTGAGCATTGCACTGTATTGAAAAGTAATTGTGCAGCAATTGTTATTTTTGTTGAAATATATACATTTATAAAACAATGTATATTTTGAAAAGTGGTAGCCCGTCCAGTTCAGGCATTTATAGTTCATCATTGATTTTGGATCATGAGAATGGTGGGAACAATGGTCAGGTGATCAAGGTGAAGCCCCAAAGGATGCCCGTCTATCATCACGGCAAGTGGAAATGGCATCGACATACAAATTAGTTGTATGCATGACCCTTTCTTTAATCAAATAGAGGAAAATCACTCTTACATTCTGTAGGAATTGTTTTGCATTAAGTCCACCAAGAACAGGATGCACACAATTATGTACATTGGAAAGACTAGAGGGCATTCTGACTATGCCACATGCTCACCATGACATCTGGCTGAAAGCCCACACAGAGCCATCTGTGCCTTTTAGCAGCCAGGCCCACAATTTCAGAAGACAGGGCTCCATGTGCCACACTCTTACCAAGGGCTGAGTAAGAGGGTCCTAGCAGACTAGCAATTCCCACATCTAGTCTGACAGGACAGCTGACCAATTGTGGCTGAATGCATTGAAGGGTAGAGAGGGGTCATTGAGACCTCCGGCAGCAGTATGTATTCTCTTTTGATGTAAGAAGAACTGCTGATATTCATGTGCCATATTGAACCCATATCAGCAGTGCCATAGTTGGGATGAAGTGCATCTGCTGCTACGTACGGCCTGAGCAAGTCGGTTGTTTTCAATAAGCGATGTATGGTGGTTCTATGTCTATAACGGTGGATCCCTCATCTGAAGAATTCCTGGGGATCATAAGAATTTTATTTTCAGTCTGCATCAGTGGATGTAATTCAGAACAACCAATGATTGAATCCCCGAAAGGAGAAGCACAAATACATGTCCTGCCTATCTGATGTTATGAAGTACTCATGAGGTTGGTATTGATTTGTTATCTTTGTAGAACTCAAAATGCTCTAAAACCAGATCATAGTTTATAACTATGTTCTTGTTAATAGTGTCTTTTTAGATGTAAAGCACTCTGTACTTAACTCAACTCACAGACTCATGTTTAACGAGTCCATCTCTGGGGAGAAGAGGGGGGTGTAATGAGCTAAACCCATAACGAAACACAAATGCAGGGCTCTAAAGTTCAAATGTATTCAGCGAGGTGTGAAAGTGAAAACATAATTTATGAAAAATATCTAACAATTTCAAGTACAACGTATAAATTAATAACTCCGTGTTTCTCCCCCTAAAAAGCCCCCCTCAGATGGGTCATACTATTTTCCACAGTGCAGGAAATATTACGGACTGGGAAAATATTAAATAAAAATGAATGTACATGCAGGGATTAAAGTTCTCTGTCGCTGTGCCGGATTTGCGTCGTTTTGATTCATGTAGGCTATGTGAGATCAGTGTAGATCTGCAGGGTTAAGCGGGGGAGGGGAAGGTGGTTCAGAGATTGCAGAAGCATAGATGAAAGAGTAGCCTCGACTTCAGAACTGATCTACAAATCACGATTATTCCCCATCAAATAAAACGTGTGAAATTGTATTTGTTTGTGTTAATAAAATCATATGTATTGCATCGTAATGGTTTTATTTAGTCTCTCCGCTTACAAAACTAAAATAAAAAATCTCCGCTGCCTCCGTCTGGGTGCCACTCGCAGGCAGGACAGTCAATGCATGGCAGCCTACCCAGCCAATTCATAACAATCTAGCCTTGCTACTGTCAGGTCGTTGAGTTATGCCTGTTCGCGGGGCTGATATAATAATAATGCCTGACATTTATATAGCGCCTTTCTCACACTCAAAGCGCTTTACAATGATGAGGGGGAAACTCGCCTCAACCACAACCAATGTGTAGCACCCACCTGGGTGATGCAACGGCAGCCATTTTGCGCCAGTATGCTCACCACACATCAGCTGAGGGGGAGAGGAAGAGAGAATTTTTTTGCCAATTAAACTGGGGGATGATTAGGTAGCAGATTGAAAGACCCGGGTTGGGAGTTTAGCCAGCACACTGGTGAAACCCCTACTCTTTGTGATAAGTGTCATGGGATCTTTAATGACCACAGTGGTAGTCAGGACCTCGGTTTAGCGGTCTCATCCGAAAGACAGCATCTCCTACAGCAGTGTCCACTGGGGCTTTGGGGTTTATTTGACCAGAGGGAAGATTGTCCCCTACTGGCTCACCAAAACCACTTCCAGCAGCAACTTAGTTTTTCCCAGGAGGTCTCCTAACCCAGCCCACACTTGCTTAGCTTCAGCCAGTCAGCAGGAGCAGATTGTGAAGTGGCCCTGTATCTAGGCCTAGTGGAAAATAATGAATGGTGGGTTTATTTTAAAAGGTTTTATTAGTATGAACTTGCAAATAGAAAAGAAAATGTGTGATTACAAAATGACAGTATGAATAGCCTACCTTTTAGAAAGGAAAACAAAAAACACAATTATATTGTCATAAAGCACATTATGCTTTGCATCTATGACACTGTGTGTCCTTGTTAATTTATAGAGTGAACAAATAAATCCACCCACTGGACAATATCGGTTGCAAATATCCTATCATTCCGTTATATAATTGTGTAAACCTTTTCAGCTGTGTCTGCCTGTAGCAAATCGGTAGCCTCAGCCATGAAGGCCACCAGATCTCCCAGCCAGTTATGACAAGGAGCACACCTTCCTACAGGCATCAGACATAAACTTCACCGCTTTATAATTGCGGTACAAATACAGGCATCATGTAATTAGCTGCATTAACATGTAGATTTTGGAGTAATTTGCTGTTAATGTGTTGAATGTATTATCAATCTATGTGGTCTATAATTTAGGATAATTCACATTTAAGCACACCCAGTTCCATAACTAGCTGTAAATTGTAGCTTGTACTAGCTTCTATAAATTCTTAGATTATTGTCCAGAAAAAAACCCCCATGTTTTCAATTTGTAATGTTTTTTTTTGTCTTGTTAGTGAGGTTGATAACATAAAACGCAGCCTTCTATGACGTGTGCGCTGATAGGTTTAGTGTGTAATGCTCCAACATCGGAAAAAAAGCAACTGAAACCAGGACTCAGCCCTTCAATGTAACCCAGTATTACCAATGCTCCATTTGAACCCTTTTTGTTGCCATTATTGTGTTTTTGATACAATGAGCCAGCTGTCCATAAGCCATTGTATTCTTGATGGGGTCAACTCCTGGTCAGTGAGGTTTGTTAAAATGCCATTGCCTCAGTCTACTCTGATGTCACTGCCCGTAGTTGTCACTATGGTGGAGTCTGAATACAGTGCGTGCTAAAGCATATCATGATCAGTATTATCAGCCTCACCAGCCTCACTTTCTCCTCATTACAGATTTAGGCTGTCAGGTGGTGTGAATGTAGCTGGGATTCAGGTTACCCAGGATTAATAACACTATCCTGCAGCGATGGTGAATGTGGGGCCCCTTGGGGGTCCTTCTCTGGCAGCAGGATAGGAAGGAAGATGGCTGTACTCCGCAATGGGGCGTCCAGACATGCCACTGTGTCTATGGGCTAGAAACAGAACACTTGCACACTTTGTGATTTTTATTGTTCTTGAAAGCCTCTTGTACAGGACACTGTGGAGCAGAACACTGTAGCACAGACTGAGGGACACTCAAATAAGACTCAATTCTTTTTTTGAGGTCACCTGGTTTTTATTCTACACCATCTCCTGGATTATCTATGCTGAGTTAACTACTGAAGTCCTTTAGATGATTTGAGTTGTTTTTACAGTTTATAAAGCATATGTCATGGTTCTCCAACATCACTGGAAAACAAGTGATTAACTGCACTATTAAAGGTAAATGATGGCAATTCAATATGTCACACAAGCATAAATTTTAAAATATGCAGAATTACTGGTCAGAATATTTAGCATTACACCTTTATACAAGAAGGAAGCAGAACAATTCCTTTTGCTTATGCAGTATTTACATTTTTCAATGCGCTTTTTGTTATTTAGCTGAAATAAAATTAAAATAAAGCGCTAGAAAGGCCCAACATACGTGACATATTCCTACTCCTGAGACGCTGCATTGAAGGAAAGGGGCAGTATTATTATTAGCTTTTTATTTAACCAGGTAGGTCTGTTCTCCATTGTAACAATGACCCAGGGGGATAAAATAGGAAGGGGATGCAAGGGATTGTTTAGCAAACGAGCTGTAAGGGGGAAAGAAACATGGAGAGAGAATCTTGGGAAATTTTAGGTGAATACCCCTACTTTTTTATAAAAGTGCCATGGGATCTGTAATGACTGCATTTGAGTTAAGACCTTGATTTAGGGCCTTATCCAATGGACGCACATTTTTTACAGTGGATTGTCCCATGATAATCACTGCACTGGTCCAATAGAGTATCTCCTCACATCATCACCCTAATGCCTGAATTAAATTTTAATGTTTTTTATTGTGACCTTAAGCCACGTTAACCGCTCGTTTTTCCTTAATGTGGCTTTCAAAGTTTGTTTATTTAAAATACTTCCTGATTTTTGTTGTGCCTACTTTTTCTACTCTAGTAAGTAAACTTCTGCCCCTGAAATACTTATTTTAGATTTTTTTTAATAGCTTATTAAGTCATGTTAAGCTCCATTATGGGCCATTTTACACTATATTAGGCCTTTTCACACTGCACTGTAGTTAGCCCTGGGCTATCCTTAGCCCCAGGCGAAGGATAACCCAGGGCTAGCTCATCCTGCATTTAAGCATTTATTAACCCTGGGCAAGCGTTAGCCCTAGGTTAAGGATTCACACTGCACCCCTAAGCCCTGGGCTATCATCCGTTCCACACTATTGGATTGGACAATGAACATTCTATGCATTGCCACAATCATTGCCACTGACCCCGTTTCACACTGGCTATTTTGGCACCGTGTTTGGAGAGATTTCTGGGGCTAATCCTGAAAAATTGGTGCTCACCCTGCTCCGGAGCAGTGTCAGATAGCCCAGGGCTAAGGTTGGTGCTAGCCCACTTTAGAATGTGCAAGTGTGAACACTTGCTTAGCTCTGGGCTAAAATCTCTCTTAGCCCAGGGCTAAGTACAGTGTGAACAGGCCTAATGTTTCATAAAAAAATAAATTCTGAAAAGCTATGCCTGCTGTAATGGCTCGTTGGCCATTTTGAACAACCTTCTATCAATGTGCCGGGATGAATTACTTGCACAGAATAATGTAAGTAAGTAATACCAGTTGAGTATTCAATCAGTCTTTTCTCTGAGTTTGTGAAGAACAATCTTTCTGCTTTATATATCAGATGTTCATGAGCCTTAATATGCAAAATAGAAGATAGTACATTGTTTACTTTTGACTTTTCATTGTATTTCTTTTTTGGTTGGTAGTAAGATTATTTGTACTTCTCAGCTGCCGCCTTTGCTGTTTTTGTCAATTTTAATTAATCAGGATTTACTGTATTTCTAGAACAGTACTGAAATAATAGTAGAGGCTTTTGGTAGAATTGTTTACTCTTAACAGTACGCAGTAAAATGCCAGGCATCCTGCACTTCATGTTCAGTTCTGTTTGCAATCACAGCAGATGGTAACAGTGCCTGCCTAGTGTCGAACTTGATGCAATGCACAAAAAGCAGATACTGAGGCTCTGTCCTGATCAGGAGTATTTGTTTTACAGATTCATTAAAGGGAATATAAAATCCTTGTCCAGTTAATTTGGAGAGCGAAAGGTAACGTCTTCGGTTCGGTGCAGAGTGCACGTGTTAAAATGGCAAAAGGCAAGTCAGAGGAGATGCGTTTTCTCCATCAACAATTGGTGTAAACTGAGAGTAGAGCGCCTTCTGATGAGCTGTGAACTGAATATAATGAGAGAGCTCTTCGCTGTTTGGGTGTATTTAATCAGAATTAATGTGTTCAAGGAAAGCTCTCATTGCTTTTAAATACCCTTGGAGTGGTCTGTGTACATAAAACACCATTGTGCTTTGCTGGGGCTGAAATCTATTTTCTTATTGGATGACTGAGCTGGAGCGCTATCGTTCAGTTGGATAGTTCATGTCAAATAAACCAGAAAAGGCTCATTGCCATGGTAACAGTAATACATTGCAGGAGGTCACAATTCATAGTCCTGCTGTCGTTTTTGCCTACCTGATCCAGAGGATGAAAAAACAACTGCAGTTTGGAGCAGGAGTGGGGTAGGAAGTACAAAGTGTATTTCATGGAAGGCAATATGATCTGCCATCCTTATGGTGTTCATCTCACATAATGCTCCTATTGCTGATGGCATTCCACTTCCTGTTTTTCTTTTCTTCCCAGTGTGACCACTACAGGAGGGGAATCATTTCCGGGTCATCGTGCAAGTCCCTGTGTGAGCAGAACACCCTGTCACTGCAGCGCTGCATGTCCACCTCTCCCACCCATCAGGTGCTCTGCAAATAAAACCACATAATCTACATAAAGTGACAAACCTCTTAAAAACACGCTGTTTAGCACGCTCAGGAAAGAATCCACACGAGAACAGATTTAGCTTATGAGCAAATTTACAAACATGCTCAATTCCACATAGATTAGATACTTACTAAAGTACCCAGACTGAGGTGGAGTACTTGGTTTGGAGTAATTTGCTGCAAAACGAACAAGAAAATGAAACGAGCTTTGTTCCCTCTTCTCAATTTCTATGAAGTGAAAGGATGATTAAAATGGAATGATCCCTCTGTCAATTCAAAAAAATAATTATGCTCAGGCCTGGTGACATTGCATGTAACAGTATAATGTGGTGTCTGGGCTTGCAGGTGTATGGTGGAGTCTGGAAGGAGAAGCCGGTGATTATAAAGTGTGGTATTGAGGAGATGTTGAGGGGTGATGGGAGTCCGGTCTCTGTGCTCCGACAAGAGATGACACTCTTTGATAAACCAACCCGCGGCACGTCCATGGATGAGTTCAGAGAAATGCTTCACAATTTCCTTAAGGTTTGTGATGGTAATCTTCGTACCCACAGTAATCTGATGTATTTCAATAAATCAATCTCTAAAATGGAATCACTTTGAATACTCTATCATTTATAGTCCAGAGCATAGCAATATGACCCCAAGAGTGGTATATACTGTAATGTAAAATAGTGATGCTATCAGGCATGATGTATTTCACTTGCTGTGTCCTGCCTCCGATTGAAGCTGTGTGCCAAAAATAGCCAAATAGAGGGAGTACAAGCAAGTACTGACAGTAGCACAATGCCTTTTGCAGAATTTTCCACTGAATGGAGTCAGATTGCCTGATTTATCTAGCTAATTTACTACCTGTGGAGTTATGGGCAGCCAGAGTAGAGATTCACCACACAATGATGCTCATTCATTTTAATTAGACATTCATCTAATTAAGAGTCTTGTTGCTGAGTAATGCTGAAACTATATTTAGTGTCCATTTCAGGAACTGGGCTTGGTAGCTCACACTGTTGTTTGCATCTCATCTGCAGTCAAATCTGGGGGAGCAGCCCTCACTAGGGACCCTGGTGGGACGCATCATCACCCTGGCTGATGTCAACCAGGATGGGAAGGTGTCTCTGGCGGAGGCAAAGTCGGTGTGGGCACTGCTCCAGGTCAACGAATTTCTCCTAATGGTGGCGCTGCAAGAAAAGGAGCACACCCCAAAGCTGCTGGGCTTCTGTGGGGACCTGTATGTGACGGAGCGTGTGGGCCACAGCTCCCTCTACAGGCTGGAGGTCCCACGCTACCTGCAGCCGCTGGTCCCTACCGCCCTCAGCACCAGTTTGAACCAGTGGCTGGCCCCAGCCTGGCCGCGACGTGCTCGCATCACCATCGGACTCCTGGAGTTTGTGGAGGAGGTATTCCACGGCTCCTACGGCAGCTTCTTCATGTGCGACACAAGCCCGCGCCACGTGGGCTACAACGGCAAATACGACTGCAAGATGGCCGACCTGCGCAGCGTGGCGTCCGAGATGGCGGTGCGTGGTTTCCTGAAGGGCCGGCGATGTGAGACGAACATCGACTGCACCTACGGCAAAGACTGCACAGCCACCTGTGACAAGCTGGTGAAGCAGTGCAACACGGAGGTGGTGCAGCCCAACCTCGCTAAGGTGTGCCAGCTCCTCCAGGAATACCTGCTGTTTGGGGCCCCGCCCGACCTGCGTCAGGACCTGGAAAAACAACTACGCACCTGTGTGACGCTCAGCGGTCTCGCCAGCCAGATTGAAGTGCACCACTCTCTTGTTCTGAATAACCTCAAGACCCTTCTGTGGAAGAAGATCTCCAACACAAAATACTCCTGAAGCACAACGGGGTCCCCACTGGGGGTCCACTAATAGCCCTCCCACCCTCTTCAGGATTTTTTAAATAAAGACATTTGAGCATCCACTGTATCAATGAACCTGTATTAATCTAGAATTAAACCCACCAGGGTCCCTTGTATTAAAAATTCAGCAGTTCCCTGTTTCACCAAAACGGAACAGTTATCTGCCAGAATCTTTTTGAGGAAAAGAATAATCCGTTCTTATTACCTTGAAACTACATGAATACAGTGCATATTATATACATCTCTTATTTCGACCAACAACCTTTAAAGTTGTTTTTTAGTATTTATTGAAGGAAAACCATGAATTATGATTTATGTTAACTGTATCTGTTAAGCTTTTCTCAGGGCCATGCCTCTATGGTATTTATTTATGGTCTTGATGAAGCAAATCCCTTAGTTTCCATGAGAAATGGATAGCAATGGACAAAGCTTTCAGACTAATATTTGGACACATTGTTATATTCTGCCTTGGGGAAATTGTTTCTCTGTATGTGTCTGTAAAAGGAATATAAAGACAGTGTAGGCGTATGTGTGTGTTTCTACACAAGGCAGTTTTTCTTGGGAAAGTTCTTTTTTTCCCCAGTGTGCAGTATGTTGCGATAGAAGGACCAGTTTTACACAGAATCTGAGTGCAGTTTTAGGTTGCTTATAGATAAACCCAGATTGACTGGATCTGGGGCAACTATTCTACCAGTGAAGGTGGATTTTCTAGTAGATATTACTGGAAATGTGTTTTCCTTTTTCCAAGAGCTCAGACTGTAAATAATTTTATTCAAAGCCAATTATCCAAGAGTTAATCTTTACTCTCTGCAAACTAGAAAATGCTGATAATCAGTAGGATTTAGGGGGGGGGGTGTCATATTCCTTGTTTTGTCAGTGTATTTCTCTACAACTGTCTGACATGATTTATCGTCACTTATCTCACCATAAAGTCTCAAGATGGATGGGACATTTAAAAATGACTCGATCTCATGTTTTGTTTTTGAAAATCACTTCTAATGGGCAGTTAAAATAAAAAAAAATCTTGGATCGATTACACATTTCATAGCAGTCAGCACCATTCCTGCTGGTAAAATACAGTATTAACTTTTTAATATTACAAAGCCTACATTCAAAAATATACAGCATTTTGCTAGAGCATGTATCTAAAAGTGAGAATAGGCTTAATGGCTTTCATGACCAAGTGGATATGTAAAGCCCCAAATGCTAACTTCCAGTAGTCTGGGGCTCAGATTTCTAAATGACTTGTTCCCTCTCCAAGCCAGAAGCAATCAATGAAATGTTGGGAGAAGGTAGTTGCCTCATCAGTGAAACCCCTTGAGGCATTTGTGTATGGAACTCGCGAGTAAGATGTGGAAGAGGGACATCATAAAACTAAAAAGTAGCCGGATAAACCGCTGCCTAAATGCAATGTTTGGATGTACATTTTCTAACGTGGCCAACTATGACATGCAGTCATGCAATGTTAATGCGGTGCTCAGGCTCATCAGATCGGTGTGCATCCTTGGGCCCTCAATCCAGCGAATCATACACATTTTGACAGGCAAACATACAAAACTTGACAGTAGTGATATTGGTAAAAAGTGCTAATGGAAGGAAGACTGCACACAGAAGTAGGCTACTGGGGTGCGTCCCAATATTCATCAATCACCTTTTTTCCCCACTTGTGTCCTACCCGGACGTATGCAAAACTTCCTGAATGTGGAGTACAAATGGTTGCATGTACAGTATACAATGTAATATATGTAATCGGCAACATTAGATTGGGACAGAGCAGAGGAAAGGTGGTGGTGGAGGAAAGGGATGCATTTTGAGTATTAGGACACACCCCTGGTCCCTTAGAATCTATATAACATTGACCATATTGAACACCAGAACTCCGCCCCTCAGACAATTTGAGACCTTGTAAATATATACCAAGGGGTTATAAATTTTATTTTAGTTCAGATGGCCATGCATCCAATCCAAATGGTACTCACTCCAACGCAAACCATAAGTCTTGATCAAGGAATTAGGCCAAGCACTGAACAATTCCTTTTCCTTGGAGCATATGATACATAGACTAGGATTAAACTACATCTTGATGGGATTGGGAATTCTAGTTAAGTTGTGCTACCAAATTTCCACAATTGTTTATGTTGACTACAATGCTGGAGGTACAGACCTGGGGGGTATACTACGAAGGATTAAATCTGGAACATGGACTGAAAAAGCTGCTCTGGGTTTTACTCAGTAGTTATCCAGCTAACCAAGTAATCCTGCTTTGTAGTATACCCCCCTGAACTCTTCACAAACAAGACATTTCAACATAATATAAGCAATTTAAATGCTTCATGTGGGTTGCTGGGTTTAAGACAAGACCAAAAGTACAGTTTGAGAACAGAACGAGCTTTTAATAGATTTGCTATTTGTTACATCAAAAGCAAAGGCTTAAATCAGGGACACAGGCAAAAGGCAGAGTATCACAAAACATTTTTCAAAGAGCATATTGGAGGGTAAAGTTTCTAGATATTAAAATTACAAAATGTGCACGGTGTAAGCCTTAGCCAATTTTTCCAATGAGCCAAACCACATTACAGCTAAAGGGAACACCCATCACCAATCTGATCTCCTGAAGGTCATGTACACCTTCTGCAGTGCCGAATCACTGGGATATGTACAGAACAGTAATTACAAATGAATCGAAGGAAAAATTTTAATAAGCCAAGATTGAAATGGACACTGCAAATCATGCCAAGTTTATAGGAAAACCATGTTAAATAAAATCACATCCAATAGTTTCAACAGATCTGTGATCCAATTTCAGACTTCAGTTTCAGGTCAGGAGAACAAAGTATACACAAACTCACCACCTGTCAAAACAAAATGTCAGGAGTTAAGAGTTGGCAATCAAATCTATCCCCTGAATGTAAATATTCAAAACATGTCCCATGATAAAGTAGATAAAGCTTCCACATTGAGCGCTTAACCACTTGATATTTGTGCAAACCTTCATTTCACATAATCTTATGTTCTTGGCCATTAAAACTAACCAAAGTATTTTCCAATATTGATACATAGTATACAAAAACAGCACTTTAAATTGAAAAAAGTATTCCTTCACAGCCAGTTATGGAATATTGGGACTATCTGGCCATGTACCATACCCAATGCCCACTGCAGGGCACTTGGGCCATTTATAGACAGTTTCTGTTTGCACTCTTGTAGCATAACCGTGCCACTTTGGCCAGGGTTACATTTCAGGGGCAATACCAACAGAATACTAGTCCTGAATTACCTCTATTCCAAAGTGTGTACTATTATGAAATCCAACTAATAGATTCATCGATAGGTTATAAATTGATGTTCGGCCATTAATCATTCTGAGCACCCACCGCATGCTGGGTACTGAGCGTAGACATGGCCGGTCATTCTTAGCCATCTAATGACACAGACACGACACCAGCAGTCGTACTGCAACGCCTCTAGTGGCTGTATTACAAGTATACTTTCTGGATACTGAACAGACATGGCCCTTTGCTTTCTGACACCAAATGACAAAGCAATGAGACGTTTGCACAGCAATGCCTATTGGGACAGTATGAGGTAGGTAAACAAGCTTCTGTTGAAATCAGACCTGCAGGATGGACTCACCATTTCTCTCCAGCAGAACAAGGTGGCCTCTACTGTGCCTGTGTCAGCCAGTCTTGACCATTTGCTGATGGAAAGGAAATGAGCGCAGCAGTTAGTAAGGGACAATAGAAACTACATAATCAAATGGCACGCAAACAAGGTTAGTGAAATTCATACACAACATTTGACAAGGGTCCTTATTTCACACGTGCCATTATGGTGGTTAGTTGCAACACATTTACTTCTAAAGCATGCATCTGGAATATTGGGTCCATCTGGCCATGTACCATACCCAATGCAGGGCACTTTGGCCATTTATAGCCAGTTTCCGTTTGCCCTCTTGTAGCATAACCGTGCCACTTTGGCCAGGGTTACATTTCAGGGGCAATACCAACAAAACACTAGTCCTGAATTGCCTCTGTACCAAGGCATGTACTATTATGAAATCCAACTAATAGTTTCATCAATAGGTTATAAATGGATGTTCGGCCATTAATCATTCTGAGCACCCACCGCATGCTGGGTACTGAGCGTAGACATGGCCGGTCATTCTTAGCCATCTAATGACACAGACACGACACCAGCAGTCGTACTGCAACGCCTCTAGTGGCTGTATTACAAGTATACACAAAGTAAAATAAAGGTTGGTATAATTTTCCAAATTATTACAGCAAACACACATACACACGCTCTGCATCGTAAAAAACCACCAAGCCACGTTAAACAAGCCAACTAGGTGTGCATTTTGTTTTTGTCATTTTATTGAGAATATCAATCAGTTTACATATGACGATGGTTACAAAGAGTAGATTATGAATAAAGATAGAATTAACAAAAATAAGATCCGCTCTTGTACCATAGATATGCATATACGTTATGTCATGTACGTTTTTACTTCCGGATTACTTCCCGAAATTGTAGTACGAGTACACAGTCCTGTCAGATTGTATGGTAAATCTCTATGGGCTTTGGTTCTGCGGATGTGTGCTCCTAAATCCCCTCAACAAAACCCCGGAAGGGTTTCATGCTAGTATTTTAAGTGCCCCCATTTGTGTGAGAAATTTCCCACTCAAAATCTTTTTGAAGAAGTGGACTCAAATATGGGCGTAGGGATCGTATTCGGTCACGGGCCATGTTCAACATATTTAGCGAACACGTTTTTTTTTTTTGACGTCCAATTTAAAGAATATCCAAAAACAAAGTTAGTTACACGTCATGACCATTAAAACAGCAGCTAAGGGGGAACATCAATTACGTAATTGTATCATCAATCCACAAACTAGCACTTAATCGTGAGCAACGCTGGATAAATTCGCCAAGCAGCCTTGACTAGCAAATTGAATGGAAACTCAATCTGTTTGCAATCTCACGAGCTGCTAAACATACAGCTACCAAAGCCAACTAATTGAGGCCAATGTTACCAATTTGAAAAAGCCAGGATACGTTGCAACAATGTAGCTTGGTAATTAAAACATTGAACACAGTTCTTTCTCGACTTACCTCCACACTCACTCTGCGAATAAGTAAAAAGGAAGTTCTAGCTCATGTCGTCCCTTTTAAAGGGAGGAGTACGGACACTTCAAGAGACAGCGTATCCTCCAATAAAAATGGGCCTTGTCATATATCAAGTGGCCTCATTGGATACCGGACTCTGCGCAAAATCGGAACAGTAAGGGCGGGGCACAGAACAATTTTGTGGGGCGGGGACAGGACCAAGCCGATTTGTCTACAAATTGCGTGGTTCGGTGGTTGAGAAAATGATGGATAGGATACTAGTCAACAGTCTCTGCAGGTTGGAGTTCGATTGCAGACCTTTTAGGAATTTAAAACGGTTGAAACCAGATAATCTCGATTTGTGAATATTTACATGAAAATGCCACTGGAAGCATGGGGTTTATACGAACCAATCTTAAGCACGAACCTGCTGTCAATTCTGCTGACTGCTCGCAGTTTTAGGTGTAGGCTAGTGGCGTAGGCAGAGATTATTTTGGGGGGAGACCGTGGGTAGGCCGACTAGGATATAATGTTGCATTTTCCCACACGCTCTATGCCCCGCTCCAGCGCTCCTTGGAGCTATCCTATGACATTAGGGGTGACTGGGGACAGTTGCAACAATTTTTTGCATTTTTTTCAATTACTCTCAATTACTCCGAAATTATTTGAACTAGACCAGCCAAAGTTTAATATATTACATTTACTTATGTCTACTAATTACCCAAACCTATACCTATATGTTTAAAGATGATCACATTTGACATGTAGTTAATCAAAATTTTTATTTATTTTAATGGAAGTCGAAAATCCAATATGGCGGAATATCCGCTGGTGACAGGCACAGTTTATTATCCCGAATTAAGAGAAAATAACAATTAAAATAGGATGGCTGATATGTAGGTCTACACGACAAAGTCGAGGGAAAAACACCAATATAGTAAGCTCTGGCACAGGCAGAAACATATCAGCTATACAACGATTTGTGTAAAAACTTGATTTTTAGAAACTTTAGATTTCTTGTAGACACCTCTATAGGTGATATTAACAACCTGTTAACTTACAAGACAGCACCTTTAATGACCACATTAAAGTCACATTGCTATGGCGAGCATGCAAAATGACAGCGAAGCTGCGCCTAATTTTTTAAAAACGAAGCTCATGTCATATTTATGTGACCAAAATGTTCGTGTACTTCTTGAAAAGTGTGCTCCCAAATGTACTCAGGCTGCATCCCAATCCAGTTTTTGCTCCACCCTCGTAAAGTTCACTTGCAAACTTCACTTGGGGGAATCTCTTTTGAGACCAGGATGTACCCTCGGTCTCCATTTTAGGTGTGAGTCCAATCCGTTAGAAAGCCAAGTGAAGTTTGTGACATAGCCCCTCAACCCTCAACTTTTTTCAAGGGAACGAGTCTGCAAAAGAGCAGACTCCGCAAACTCATATTTTCCAAATTCCCACAATTCACATCGAACTTCCTGTTCAGTGAAAATCACGTTAATGTTTATCGCAGTATTATAAATGAAAAGCGCATACAGAATGGAAAAGACGCAGGCTAATAAATAGTACAGGTTAATCAAGTAGTATTTAGCAAATTGTGTATGCAGCAGCAGTAGCAGATACTGTGGGATGTACAACCAGACTCTGCAATATTGCTTTTACACGGATTATTAGGCTATCCTACTCTCAAATTTTTTTCCAGATAGCCAATTTTCCAGATAGCCTAACAATTGATTTGCTCAATCACCAAGACGAATAGGTAAATAAACTTGTGCAGATTTTTCCTATATCCACATTTGTGATGACACAGATTCTGCAGTGTAGCTAAGTGATCAATGAACAGCACATATTTCGGTAAATTCGTTTTTCTAGCTTGAATGTACATGCATTGCGCTCAACGCTGGTTCCAGCAATTTAAGAGGTCTTCCTCTTAAGGTTTCTAATGTTAAATCGTTTTCACTAAATCGAGTGCCGTCTTAAATTAATTAGGCTACATTCTTTCACGTGATGAGAAGAAAACGCAATGCTAACGTGCAACTAAGAAAACGTTGGGATTTTTTTTTTTTGCCAGTTAATTATTCAGATTATTGCCATCCTTATTAAACAATCTCACGGTAGTTATCTTTTTGTGATTATCACTTGTTAATCATTATAGGTTAAATAATTGGTCTTTATTATATTCAGGGAATTGTTTGGTTTACATAAGCAAGCAAAATAAACGGATATGTTTGGTTTAAATGCTTTATACTCCCTTTTTTCCAGCGCACCGTCTCTCATCTAGCCTATATTTAAATGATACACAATTTTATGACGCAAAGAAAAATGCTAGCACACAAAAACTTGCTGCATTTATTGATATTTGTTATTCGGTAAATTAGTTGCTTGACTTAATCAATGGAAACAGGTTTATTTCCATTTAAAGCTACGGTGGCGTTTTACATCCCACGATACGGCACTGTGCAGCAGCATATGGTTAACTTCCGAGTATAGATGGGTGAAGTGCGTCTCAATTCAAATAACGCGCTCCCCGAGGGTGAGTCCCAATACACTTCACTCCCCACCTCCTTTCCTCCACTCGTCTCCTACCCAGAAGTATGCAAAACTGCCTGTACATTTCAAGTACAAGTAGTTGCATGTGCAGTATGCAATGTACCCAACATTGCAGTTTGCGTTGAGATATTAATATTTAACTAATATGTAATCAGTAATATTAGCAGGGGCGTCGTAGTGGGGGGACAAGTGGACCTGACCACCCAGGGCCCCAAGGTGGGGAGGGGCCCCCAGAAGGCCCATACTAAAGAGTTTGCATTGGGAAGGGGGCCCAGAGAGACTGCATTTGCACGGGGCCCGGAATGTCATGCTACGCCCCTGAATATTAGATTAAAACACAAAGATCGGTTTCTGGGGCACGGAGGAGAGGAGGTGGTAGTGGAGGAAAGAGGGGTGCATTTTTCGGGTATTGAGACACACCACTGCTGTGTCAGGAATAGATGAGAGGCCATTTTGTAATATGCAGGGTTGAGTGCAAAATACATATAAAGCAAAACATAATGCTAGATTTCATTAGGAAATGGGACAGGATTTTAATAGTAGTTTAAGAAGAATACAAAACACTCCTCATCCGTAGGTTGTGGCAAAACCTACTTGGAAACCCCTAGGCTAAAACCTCACACACAAAGAATGGGCCAATTTAAAGGGATTCAGGACTGGCCAACCTACACTGGTGTTATCTGTGCAAACTGAAATGAAAAAATAATGGATTAAATTGTGTGTATCTCAAAGATGGGCATCTTTATTAAATGTGAACAATGACTAAACATTGCAAGGTTCCATCTACCAGTGCATCTCTCTAAAAAACCCAACAAATGTGTCAACTGCCTATATATAGTAACTTTTAGCTGATTAATGAATTGAGTGTGAACAGAATTTGATTATAAAACAGTGCAAAGACTTCGGCAAAGCTTCGAACTTATCCTTTTGTTCAGCAAAATGCCACAATTATGCTGCTTTTAATTATATTTTATTTTTCATTTTACAGAGAACTCATAACATGCAAGCAATATTAAGTAACATGCATTTAAAACGAATAAATCACGAAACAACTAAAAGACTGGATACAGACATGGCAAATTAAGGTTAACTTGACGCCTTCTGATTCAGGACGGCTGACATTATAAGAAGCTGATATGCAAACAAAAGTAAACCGTTCGGCACATAATGTACAACAAAATAGGATATATCATTATATCCCTGCTTTCCTGTAATATCACTCCATCCAATGGAATTCAAACAGGACAAGAAAGGAGATACTCAAGATAGGACCTAACAGGGCCTCTCCAGGACAGCGCAGGGCCTCTCATTACGAGTCCCTGAGTGCATCTACACAAGAGCCCCACATTCTCATGAGCTAGGGCTGGTGAGGCCTTGTAACAGCTCCATCTGCCTCCTTTTGTCCTTGGCACGGTTAATAGTCGCCTTGAAAAGCCTGCAGAAGAGCTCCACGGAGGAGGGCGAGTCGTCGTTGCCAGGGATAGGAAAGGTAATCAGGCTTGGGTTGCAGTCCGAGTCCACCACACCCACAGTGGGAATGTTCATTTTCGCAGCATCTCGGATGCCTACGTGCTGCTGGAATACATTATTGAGGGTGGTGAGGAAGATTATGAGGTCGGGGAGACGGATGCCCGGGCCATACTGAACAGGGGCATTGGTGAACAGGCCACCTTGCCAGTAGCGAGTGTGGGCGTACTCCTGGCATTCCTGTGCAGTATTCTCTACTAGGTGGCTGAACTGCCTGCGCCGGCTGACAAGTAGGATCACCCCACCACGGTACGCCACGTGGGCGGTGAAGTTGAGCGCTTGCTGCAGGTGCTCCACTGTTTTATCCAGGTCAATAATGTCCTGCTCCAGCCGACAACCAAATAAATAAGGCTCCATTAACCTGAGAGAGAACACACAACCCACTGAAATGGCAATTTCTGATCTGATGGAATTAATTTGTACAGTTGTATTCAGGTTACAATTCAATACCTTGAATTAAAACTTGAATGTTCAGGAACTTAAAGTGAATGGACAGCAGTGAATCAACTGACATGTCAGAGATACATGAACTGAAGGCTGCGATAAAGAAAAAAAACTAAGAAATTGCATCAGTTATGGAGACTGCTGCAACAGTAGCATTAAAATATAAAGCATGTAAATAGCCATGGATAAGAATGCCAGCAAAATTACACTACTACTGCTATCACTACTACTATTATTATTGAATTACTGTTAATGGTACTATTGACATTTACAGGTCAATACAATGGATGGACTAGTATGAATAACAAACAATAGTGGTAATGTATTTTATACACGAATGCAATGCACATAATGACGAGCTTGTAAAAGTAAAGCTCACTCAGTCTCACCATACCTATGTCTGCAGCCTTTTTTGTGGCCAAGGTGAACCCTTGCATCAAATAGGTCCTTTAGGGAGAATAGTTCTGACAGGCGGAAGTAGTCAGGCTGCTTCAGGGGCTGTGTGAGAATCTTGTCGTTTGCAGCTAAGGACATAATTTGAGCAAAGAAAGGGGTGATAACCTGACAAGTACAAAATTAAGATCTATTTACAATATTTATGAATATATGGTTACTCTATAATGTAATATTAAATCAACTTTGTTAAACACTAATAACACAGAAAGTGCAATGATTCGAAGACTTTACCTCTGCTGTCATTCTGCACTTGATGAGTTTGCGCGACAACCGCAGTCCCATACAGACGGCTGTGAAAGCCAGAGTATTTCACCGATAATGGTCTATAGCTGCCAACCCGTAAGGCTGAAATATACAGAAAAATATACCGATCACGTGTCCGTACAATTGTACTCTGCAGTCACTGATACAGTGCAATTAACTAGTCTCGTTTCGCATAACTTAGGTAACGTTAAAATGTCGTCTGCTAGCACAAATATATTTTCCGATATATCCAATGGATTCTACAACCCAGTGCGTAACGCAGCAAGACAAACGTGACAGGAATAATTAATGGCAGTATTCAATCAACTCTATTTGTGAAACAATAAAGGTAAAAAACAAACAATTTCACCTTTTGCGAGATGTCCTGATGCCATGCCGACCTCCTTGTACTCCCACCTTAGGTTTAACAGCAGCGCCAATATGGTATATGTAGTCCACTGCTAGTTTAAATTCTGTTTAGATGTTGCCATCATTCTCACTAGTGGACTTCAGCTCCCATCATCCTTCTGTATTGCGCAGTCGCGGCGGTATTCTGGTACATATGGCTAAAACTTTATTTAAACTATGCCAAAAGACAGCGCAACAGAACTGTCGTTAGGTAGCTGCATTTGTAGTAGGAAAATGACTTCTAAGAAATAAGAACTGGATTAAATCTGACAAGTGAAAGTAATATAAAAGGATTTTCCACAATTAACTGCTTTAGACCTCATAACAAGAAAATGGTATACTGTGCATTGAAACAATATCTTTTTGTTCATCAGAAAATGAGTACTTGAGCCAGGTTTCCTTGATCACTGCTGCATTGGGTTGTTCTAACAAGCCAGATTACCAGTTGTTGCTGTTGGGAAAATATGCTTCCCCTCCATCTGATTGGTACAACCTCTCCCGTATAGCACTATGAGGACTGAGGGGTGTGAAAAAGTCACTGGTAAGTGAATCAGAAGAGTATATTCTTCAGCTGCAGTGGTCCTGTGTGGTTGTAGGAAGCACTGTGAGGAACTCACACAAGCACACACTCTCTCTCTGGGTGCGTCCCAATATTCTTCACTCCCAACCCCACCACTCGTCTCCTACCAGGAAGTATGCAAAACTGCCTGGGTGTGCCCCAATAGTCGAAAAATGCACCCTCCTTTCCTCCACTACCACCTTCTCACATTTTTGTGTTTTAATCTAATGTTGCTGATTACATCTTTACGTATTAATGGTTACATATTAATTAATGTCTCGACGCAAACTTCAATGTCAGGTACATTGTATACTGTACATTTAAATACATAAACTCGAAACGTTCTGGCAGTTTTACATACTTCCAGGTAGGAGAGGAGTGGTAGTGGGGGAGTGTAGGAAAGGAGGTGGGGAGTGAAGAATATTGGGACGCACCCCCTGTATGTTTGAAGTACAAGTAGGTGCATGTACAGTATACAATCTACCTGACATTGCAGATTGCGTCGAGACATAAATTCATATGTAACTATTAATATGTAATCAGCAACATTAGATTAGGACACAAAAATTGGTTTCCGGGTCACGTAGGAGAGGAGGTGGTAGTGGAGGAAAGGAGGATGCATTTTCCCTCCTTTCCTCCAGTATTGGGACGCACTCTCGCTCTCTCTCTCTCAGGTCACAATCAGTTATCTCAAATTGTGGAGAAAGAACAAATTCCCCCAAAAAGACAGAAACAACCTGTTTTAGTCAAAAAGAGTATTTAAACATTAAAAACTAAATTTGCCATACATGTTAATCATACATGCAGTACAACAATGAATGAACATGCTTGAATTCAATTTATGAACAATTATTAACAACATACTTGAGTTAAAAGTGAGAGTACTCTCTGTAACCTTAGTGCTTCATTGCTTTAAAGATGTGCAATATGGATATATGATAAGATATATGATAGCCTTTACATAAACTTTTAAATAGCTTGGCCTAGAGGAGATTGTGAACCATGGGAACGTATTTGAATGCTGTTCCACTTGTGTCAAACTTTTTTTTAAATATAAAATTCATAAAAACTGGCTTTATTTCACATTTACAAAAATTATTTTCAGACTTCAGATGCACGTCTGAATTCTTAGGACTAGTCTTCACTCTCAAACAAATTAGCAAATGGGTCAACATAACAATATGAATTCTTGAAAAATCTGGAATACTGTAAACCACAGATGGGTACTTAATGTTGCATTTGTTTCTTCTTTTCTGGGGGGAAAAAAGGAAAAGTTGTTATTTGGAAATGCAGTACAAACCTTGCTTGGCAACTAGCACTCCAATTTCCATAACCGTTGGAAATACTGATCACGTTTTATTTAATGCTGATGGAATGTGAGGTGTGAAACTTTTTACTACACAAAGTTGATTCTAGCAAGACTATTATTTACCTTGCCTAGTCTGCATGAAATTGAAGTTTTCTTTTAGCAAGCTTTTCCTTCTTGGCCTTCTGTGGAAAAAAGCCAAGAAAATGACTGCTTCACACAAGCCAAAATTATCTTCAGTCACATTAATCTCACTCAGAATTCAGAATAATAACCTCTCATTACTAACTGTTGTAATTCTGACCTGAATTGCTTCTTATGCATTCTCAAATACAAAGCACTCGAGTGCAAAATAATTGCATGTATGACTTAAGATGCACACTGATGTCTGAAATTAATTACTTACCCTGGGTTGCACTGAAAACAATTCAATTAGCTCATATGAATTTTCGGTTGCCATTCCATGGCATTTTTCCTTTATATAAAACTCGGTATTCACTGCTGTAAGACAGTGATTATGTTATTGATAAAATAGTTAGTCAGAATAGACCCATACATTTCATAGTGAAATAATGGTGGTGAGCATATGCAGTCTAAGTAACACAAACCATTTTTTAATTCACCTGAATTAAATGTAAATGTTATTATCATGAATGAATAACAATGTCAATAGTAGATATTAACCAATATTAACCTTTAAGGGGACAGTACAAGGAGAACTCCTTGAATAGAATGTCTTGACATTTACAGCATAATTTGGATGTATTCTTTCAGGGTCTTTTTGGGACAGTTGTTTTTGAGTAGCAGCAAGCATCTTCAGATTATGACTCTGTAAATAAGAAAACAACATAATTCACATGTCAAAACTCTGTATTTAGGCTTTGTGGGTTAAATCAAACAAGTTACTGGACAAATAAAATTGATAGATTAAGCGGTAAATTAAATGAGTATGGAACACATGGTTGGCTGAATGGCTGTAAATCAAGGGTCTGAGGTATCAAATGAGCATCAAACCATCACTCTGCTACCAGATATGCAGTAGATATGGATGGATCACTTTAACGGTTGTTTCTCCCAACTTATATTTCCATAGAGTTCAATAGGAAAATGAGTCAGGAGAAACAACCCTGTGCAGGAGTGCACTGTAGATGAAAACAAGCTAGCAAAATCTGGCACTTTTACGCATTTATCTGCAGAAACTTTGTTTGGTGAGTATTGTCCCTTTCAAATAACTGTAATAAACCATTATTACTAAACCAGAGAGAGGAAAACATTCTATGGTGTTCAACAGAATTTTTTAGATTTTAATATATACCATTTATCCCCTCCCCTGTCCAGTGCAATGTGATGCTTCACATTAAGTCACCAACTGCACAATGAAGTTCCAGGGAACAGACATGGCAACACTACAATCACCAAACTATGGTAACAGTGGGTTATGGGTTACTCTCATGAAACTACAGTACCAGTTGAGGTAAGCATGCATCCATTTCACTCTTTATATTTACCAAAGGCTAATACAAGTTTGTCATAGCATATATGTGACCCGCTCTATGAAAATGAGTCTGATAAGTCTCCTGACTTATTTTTCCATTTTTCCAGAGTTCAATAGGAAAATATGTCATGAGAAACAACGCTTAAAGTGATCCATCCATATCTACTGCATATCTGGCAGCAGATAAATGGTTTGAGGCTTGTTTGATACCTCAGACCCTTGATTACTTACAGCCATTTTATCAATCATGTATTCCATACGGTTCCAGCATAATTTACAGCTAAATCTAGTCCCACCCCCCAATAGAGATCCATTCAAATGCAGAGACGTTATAGTATCGCTTGTAAGAGTACCAGAGAATAAGATATTGATATTGTTGGGTCACAGACATCAGGAAGTCGTGGCATGCAAAGCCAAATGACGTGACCAAATATTAAAAATGTACTTGTGAGTGTATGTAAACTTCTGACCCACTGGAATTGTGATATAGTGAATTAAAAGTGAAATAATCTGTAAACAATTGTTGGAAAAATTACTTGTGTCATGCACAAAGTAGATGTCCTAATTGACTTGCCAACACTATAGTTTGCTAACATGAAATCTGTGGAGTTGTTAAAAATTTGTTTTTGTAAAAGGAGTGTATGTAAACTTTTGACCACAACTGTATGTTCATATTACCATATTAAGGTATGGATTGTTTTTTAAATCAACGAGTTGAATTTTTACTGTACATCAGGGCTCCTCAATCCAGAAAGGGCCGGTGTGGGCGCAGGCTTTTGTTCCAACCAAGCAGTTATACACCTGATTTTACTAATCAACCACTAGTCTTCGCTCAGGACCTTGATTAGTAAAATCAGGTGTGTTACTGCTTGGTTGGAACAAACACCTGCACCCACACCTGCCCTTTCTGGGTAAGATTGAAGACCCCTGCTGTACATAATATTGTGAGGTAAGAGTGTCACTGCAATACTTGATGAAGAGCACTGTCAGAGAATGTGCATTACATCACATGAGAATTACAGGGTGACATTTTTGTAGAAAATGAGTTGTACACTAATAAATGTTGTAGTTATCCTTTATATGTGCAGTGTTAACTTGCAGGACTCCCTTCCTGTGCTCTGCTGTTTTAGCACGTTATTACCCATTATTTGCACAAATACGACGGGCACTCTACATGGGGAGAAGAAAAAGGACAGAAAAAGTCAATAAAAGCATTACTTCACTACGTATAGATACAGACACCATCTATTGAATTCGGAATACTTTGTCTTTGGTACCAGTACCTGTAGGCCATCTACAGATATAGTTTTCCTGGAGTATCTGAGGTTCCTCTCGGCTGAAGTCAGGATGATGTAGGGTCTAAAACTCTCTCCAGGATCAATGGTCTTGGACAAAAACCTGGGCGTGTACAGGTCAGAACAGGTAACATGTCAGAAAGGTCCAACTTCAAACATTACCTCACTATGGCTTCTTTATATTATTCTAGCTACTCATGTAGTTATGGACTGTGTCTTCCCTCTGTGATGGCTGCAAGGTATTTGATGTGCGATCTATTTCTAAAAGTTATTCAAGTCCCTTGCTGTTACCCAAGATATTTATTGAGGAGGAGGACACAGGCTGTCACGTACACTAGTATACGTTTAAACGTGTTGGACAGGGAAAATACTTACATTGAGACAGATTAAAAAAAAATCATTACATGTCAGTAAATTAACAGGCTCTGATAATTCACTGGCTGCATGTGTATGTGTGTGTGTGTGTGTGTGTGTGGAATGATGCTGGTATGAAGGTAAGGTTTTGTGGAGTGGCAGCATGTCACAGCAGCCGAACCATTTCAAAAATGAAAAAGAAGTGGTCAGATATTAAAGTGCAAATTTCATAAGGTTACTGTACCGTAGCCAGGAATTCATTGAGTCACGATTCTTAACAGCCCGTGATGAGACATTACTCAAAAACGATACGATAATACTATAGTCTGATTACCCATAAATGTATCTTGCATCTAAAAGTGGCAATTTCACAAAGTTACAAACATGAAAGACAGATACATCCACACAAAAAAAGAAGAAAAAAAGATACGCTATTACATCCATGTAAACATCTCCCCAATTAAACCCCTAGTTTCATACAATGAAACTTTGAATGTAACACACGGGAGGCGTCACCACCAGTATTATTGTTTTTTGGACAGTCTGGATGCTTAAATATGGACTTTCAGACTAACACCAAAAAGACAGAAACTACTTAAGCCTGGACAAGGGATGTGATTATTAGAAGGCTGTGTACTGATATAAAGTGAAAGAATTGAGTGAAACGGCTCTAAGACATTTATCTGTATTTCCCTACTTTGCCATCAGAGTCGCCAATTCCCAGTCTCCAAAACGTGCGTACACATGGGCCATAGTTTGCGTAAATGTGCACGTGTTGACGTTGTTTATCTTTATAAATCCCAAATCCGTGGGGAAAGTGGCGTACACATCTTTTTTGTACGTACAGACCATTTCTAAATGAGGCCCCTGGTCTGCTTGTGGTCTGTTCCAATTCATTATTAAAAACTTGAAGATTCATGTCTAATTTGTGGCACAATAAAATAACTTTGCCAGCACGCTTGAAACTATTCAAAACAAAGAAGCAATGTACCTATGTCAATTACAATTAGCACCTATCGTGTGCTTTTTAAACTATATAACTGTATTTCAATGCTAGAAGTTTGTTTGCTAACTATCTAGCAAACTGGGTAAGCGGATAGGTACCTAGCTGCTAGACCTTACACGTTATTTTCTAAACTGCAATTTGTTTAAATGGCAAACAATCACTGCAGCTCAGGGGCTTGTTCCAGAAAGCAGGATTAGGTAGTTAGCTGGATAACCCGGAACCCTCCCAAATCTGGAGCATGGACTGAAGTAAAAAGAGCTGTTCCAGGCAATTATCCAGCTAACTCTGTAATCCTGCTTTCTGGAACAGGCCCCAGAAATGGCACTGTTACAAGTAAAACTGCCAAGTGTTCACCAAATAAAATAAACAGTATAGTGAGATAAAATATGAAGACAAATTTGCTACATTTTATAAAACCTTAATCCTTCTCAAATCGTACTGAAAACCACATAGAATGAGTGGCCTGTGCTGCTTCTGGAACAGATTTGACCTTCACTAAGCCTGTTGGTAGGAAATTATAGATAGACAAAAGCACTTTCCTGCAAAAATGTTATTCAAAATACACCATGCACCTATAAACATTGAGTCATTCAGTCAGTACAGATCAGTGGTCTTGTTGAAATTCATTCTTTATTCCACAGCTGCACTTTAAAGATACAGTCAGATTTCTCTCCTCCTTACACAGGGAAAAGGAAAAAATGTTTCATATTTGCAAAATATTTATGAAAACTGGCAATGCACAGCATGGTCAGTAAAGTCTTTCTCTTTTTTGTATAAACAAAAATAAATAACATTCTTCTCACAATAGAAATTCAAGAAAACCTCTCTAAAGACATACCACACTTAAAGAAAATTACAATTGAGTTAGAGACGTGAATTGAGAAATTATGTAACCCCACTAGTGAATTGCTATGTACTGCTCAAAGAGACCATGTGGCTAAAACGGCAATGTATAACATTTATTGTCTATTGGGCAGGAAAACATTTTTAATTTTGTATTATTGTTATTCTTTTTTAGAAATAGTAGCCAATCTTTTTTAAAGTACAAAAAAAGGATTCTCTGTAATCGCTGGATATACCATCTGCAGTAAATAATGCAGGAACAAATACGTCACACTGCTTCACCATCCTGCTTATAGACAGGTTGAGAACACAGGACCTTTTGGGGTAAATGCAGCAGAAGTGTGTGAGCGTGTATGTCATAGAGAGAGAGAGAGAGAGAGAGAGAGAGCAATGCGAAGCTGAATGAATACACATTTGTTCCAGTACACACAGATAAATAACCACATGAGAATGAACACAAATAAAGGCCACAGAAGGACAATATACATGGAAGGGGTGAGTGCATTCAGGAGGAGAGACGGAAGAAAACTCAGTCAAGTTAGGATGACTTTTACAAAAAGGCTATCCAAAACTACATACGTTTATAAAGTGATTCATAAGTTAATAAAGTGTGGAAGGATTCCTCTGAGCAAGAAGCACATTTTTGGATAGAACTATCTTTAAAAAAAACAAAAAAAACAAAAACAAAGCACAGGCTAGACATAAAGAACATACACTGTCTCCATTTAGTCTCACTCATATCTCAGCCCATGCTAAAAGCTTGCCCTCATGCATTTAGGCCATGTCCAGTTCTTATATAATTGCAGTTATTTCACAATTACAATATCATCACTTTATTCTGGGCCTTTAATCTTGTAAAAATGCAGTTTGGGCTACTTCACAGCTACAGTGGTGTTAGAGTGCAACCCAGCATTCAACAATGAGGATGCAGGTAATCATATCACATAAAAACTCTCTTATACAACCTTGCCTGATATCAAAATTTTAATTCCTTTCACAGCACACAGCTGTGCTAAGATCGTGTATTGTGTTGGGCCTAGTTGCTTTGATTGAGTGTATCATGGCTTGCCTCAAATTTTCATAACTTAAAGTTCAACACTTGCCAGATGAACAGATGTTTTTGAACTGCCGGGTTCTCATTTACCAAACAGATGAGATCAAACCTGATGAGAGCTTGGATCCCTGTCCAAGTCTCGATGTTACCAATACAAGAATGACTACTACAATACCAGAAAAAAACACAGAGGCACCCATTTCCTGCTGTACCATTGCTATGGCACAATACTTAAATCCATTAGACAATTTCTCTAAAGAGAAGTAATCAATCTAATGCAACCTAAGTTTACCCACTGTTTGTACAGGAGTTTTAATTCCATTCATCTTGATGTAGTACTATACAATTCACATTGCACATGATAGTGATTGGGGTAGTGGCAGCTAATTATTCTATACATTATAATACATTTATTGTGAGCCCTTGTTATGCTGCCTTTTGAATTATCCATAGTATAAACTGAAAAAATCTATCAATGGTCCCTCAATGATCTCACAAACCAAAACCACAACACCAAAAATGTATAAAAATCTGCACAAAAGAAACTAAGCCAACGTGGACCTTACAGATAATATCCCAAGGACAGTAATATCACAAGGACAATGTTATTAACTGACATTGATTAGTCTAAGTGACTGAAACCTAGTCTAATAATAAAAAAAATGCCATTGAACCATACTGAAAAGTGTCTTACGAGTGTGAACAGTGATATGATTGTGTGGTTAGATTAAAACTGCTATGGACAACATGGATTTACAGATTATATGCAATATACAGTTGAACTGAAGCGCTGGAGGATTAACACCATATTGTAAATACTATACATATTACAAATAATGTTCAGGTATTTAAAGGAGCACACATTTTAATTTGGTCTAATTTATTGTAATGTAAAGAGAGAGAAAAAAAGAAGGTTTTATAGATTAGTAATTACTCCTAGTCCCAAACATAATGCAAAACAATCATCCGAGTAGCTCAACACAAGTGATCAACATAAGTCAACAGCTGATCTGATATTGTGGCTGTATATTTCATGGTTTTTGTCCACACAAAGCAGAAGCTATGATAATATGGATTGGCTTCCTTTACCAGAAACCTCCTGCATGTATAGTGTGCAGAAAATAAATGTCTGACTGCTATGATTGCCTCTATTATGCATTCCACAATATTGAGAACAACAAAAAGAGGAAAAATAAAAATATTGATATTATCTCACCCACTGAACAACATGTATGCATTTTAAATATAAATGTACAAATAAGCATACAAAAATCCTTTGTACTACACCTATTCTCTAAACTAAAATCCCTTGCAATCTTAAATATGAAAGTACTGGAATTTACAAATATCTGAAGATGGCATAATTGGAAGATTTACCACAATAGAAGAATGAAGAAAAAACAAGTGTGAAATGTTAATAAACAAAATTAAATGAGACAAGGTCAATACTCACAATCTAGGAAACTGCTTCTCCACCCTTGACCTCTGACTAGCACTTGGGCTCTCGTCTGATTCCTCATCTGTCTCATCTATACATTCTTCATATCCTTCTCTCACAAGGTCTCCTCTCCCTCTCTTGCCCTCTTCCCTTTCTCTGGTGCAATCTTTATTGTCACCTCCCTTAATCAGATCCCTACTCTTGATCTGTGCACGGTTACTCCCACCAGAGGACAGCTCCAGAAACAGGGGCTGATCCACTTTGATGTGCACCACATTCCCTGGTAGGCAAAGGGTTGAGTTTTGTCCAAGGCTGTCCCCTTCTTCCTCCCCCAACAGGAAGTCCTCACCTGTTTGCCTGGTTGGAGCTGGTGTGGTGAAAGGTGGGGTGGCTGCAACTGATGTGTTTGGGGACTGGGCAGAAGATTCTATGAATTCATCTTGGTTGACATTCTTATGGATTTGTGCTGCTTGACATACGGCGCCACTTGTTTCATGTGCAGGGACATGCAGATCAGATAAGTTAGTCACATTGACCTCTCGATCCCTCATGGGTGGACTGATATGGAATGGGCTCTGTGACATAGGCACCCCCAACTGTGTCAGTGGAGGTGTTGCCTGGTGAACATGAATAGTTCCTGTGCTAGAGCTAGGTAAAACTGGACTGACTTCAGGGACTGACATAACTTGCTCAGGCATGGAAAAGGTTTTCTCAATATTGCTTTTTTTCAAGCTTACTCTGCTTATTTTCAGTTCCTTCACAGTGTTCACTTCCCTATCTGGCTGCAGGCTGGCTGAGAAGTTGGAAGTACTGGCTACCAAAGAAGAGAACTCAGTTGACTGAGGAACGTAACATTCCAAACTTAGGGATACACTTTTTAGGACCTCCCTTTCCCAACATCCTGGCTGTCCTGACACATCACTGTCAGAGAGGTCTTTGTACAGAGGTTCTGCGGTAGGTAGAATCTCAGCCTGCTGAGCTTCCATCTTTATGTCCCCTTTTGTCACAGAATCATTGGGGATGGTACTACCATCCTTCATCTCTTCCCCCTTTGTTCTCACCATAGACAACTTAGCCTTCTCTGCCAAGAACTTCCTGATCTCCTGCTCGATGCTGTCATCACTGTCCACTGAGCTGCTATCTTGTTCTACTTGAGCAGCACAAAGATAACTGCCACTGGATTCTACATCAGTGTGAACTTTCTTTACACCTATTTGTTCCAAGTGGCAGAAGTGTTTCACCTGCTTATCGGCCTTCAGCTGCTCTGAGGTACTCTTATTCAACTTGGGTTTTATACTTCTGCCATTTGTGTTCTGCTTATTACAGTTTGAAATGCAACTCTTAGGGATCTTAGAGTTGGGAAATGCTTTATAATCAATGACAGTTTTCTTTTTCTCAGACTCCAATTCTTCCACAAGGCACAGCTCTACTGCTCCGAAATGAACAGACTTCCTTGACTTCAACTTCCGGTCTCTCGTCCTCCTCTTTACCTTTTTCTTAGTCAGCAACAAGTCTTTTATTGCAGCATCTAGATCTTCATCACTGTCCAATGAGCTGCTCTTGTCTCCAGTTTGTGCCCTTCTCTCTGCCAACAAGAATGATTTTGATGCTTCATTTTTTAAATTGGGTTGATGTGAATCTCCCCCTCTCCCCAAATCCTTGGCGTCCTTCAAGCTGACAGAGGCGTGTTTCTGCTCACAGTTCTTTGTGGGCCCTTCCATTTTTGTAGATGTGGCCACATGAAGAGCAACATCAGTCTCTTCTGATGTACCTGCTTGAGTCCTAAACATGTTATTGTCATGCACTGCCAAAGGCTGTGGGTGAGGTTCGTCTTTTAATTTGGATTCCAGTTCTTCTGCTTTGCCAATATTACCGTCTTCCTCCTTGCGTTTTCTTTTATGTGACAAAGAAAGCCTCAGCTTCTTATTTTGGGAAGGTTCAACCTTTTTCTTTTGCTGTGGTGACATGACATGCTCTTGTGTACCAGTAGAGTTAGTTGTGCCAGATGATTGGCAGTTCATTTGTGCCTTAAGTTCCAAAAACTTCATGATCTCCTGTTCAATTCCATCATCGCTGTCAATTGAGCTTTCATCAGTTTTGTTTTCTACGCAGTTCATTTTGTCCTGACTGCGAATAGTAGATGGGACAGAGTTATTTGGAAGGGATGCACTGTGATCAAAAGCCTCAGGCATGACCGCTTTAGAAATATCCAATATAGCCTCAGCACACATTAGCTCAGCAGTAGTGTTCACCTTCAAAGAAGCTGGAGTTTTGCTTTGTGTTAAAGAAATACCATTGGCCTTGATGTCAGTGTTGTCTAATGATTTACTCAAAGTGTAACAGGATGCCAAGGGTGTGGACAATACAGGTTTAGAGTTTCTCTCAGTTTTCCTTTTTTTCGTAAGCACTTTCTGTTTTTTGATAGCTTGTGTGCCTAAATGATTCAAACACAGTGCAGGAGATTTACTCCCATGGGTTTGCTTGGGTTGAGAGTTTGGATTTGAGGCTTTTGTGACTTGCTTGCTCTCCTCCTTTTGCTTCTCCAGCTGAAACCGACGAATAGCTTCTTCTATGCCATCATCGCTGCTAGAATCAGATTTCTCATTTGGTTGTGAAAATTTGCAAGGCTTTTTGAAGTCTTCAGAATTTTCCTTTATTTTCTCGAGCTGATAGTGCTGAATTGCTTCTTCAATGCCATCGTCACTGCTCGAGTCAGGCGACTCTTCCTCCAGTTTAACTGTGCTGAGCCTTTCGTAGGAATGAGAAGTTGTTTGTTTTGTCTTTGTTTCAATGGACGGGAATGTTTTTACAGCCTTAATGATGTCCCCTTTTTTCATCAGTAGAGGATTCTCCTCAGAGGGTCTCTCGTTTCTGATATGCTTCCCCTCTGTTGCTACAGAGTGAGTAGCCTTCACACTTATTGGGATGTAGTTGCTGCTGGCAGTTAAGATTATATTGCTGTCTAGATTTTTGGGGGTATCTGACAAGGGACAGTCTCTCTTCAGGTGCTTGGGAACCTGTGATGGACTTGCAGTTGGCTCCAGCTTCCGCTTGAGGTCACCCTTTTCCTTCAGGTACTCTTGAATAGCCTCCTCAATTCCTCTGTCCACCGAGTCATCACTGTCAGAGTCCTGACTCCGGGTGCCAAATTCCATGGAATCCACATGTTTCTCATCTTCTCTTGCACCTTCCACTTTATCCTTACACCTTGACTTATGCACAACATCAACTGTCTTGCTGGTGCATCCTGGAGGTGGGGCTTGACCTGACTGGAGAGTTCCCTCATACTCATCGCTCATGTCGATGGAGGACTGGGTGTTTCTCAGGCTGTCAATAATCATCTGGACCTTCTCAGGGATTGGTGTGCCAGTGGTGGATATGTCACTGTCAGAGTCATTGAAGCACAAAGGCAGGCTAAAGTTTCTTGTTGGACCGTACGACCTCCATTCTGTATGAAGTGCAACAACAGGTGGAACATTCTTCAGGAACATTCTAATTTGTTGGGGTAAGACGTGGTCATGGGAGGGATGGCTTGAGTCACATTCACATCCTAAAAAAAAAAGGAAAACAAATCATAATTATTTGCTTATTAACATAGTCCAGTTATGTAATCCTTTGCAGTAAAAGCTGTTGTTTTGCTCAACCCATTGAGACTTTATATCACTTGGCAACTTTATTTAGGTGGACTGGACTGTCTCCATTTCTGATTATTAAAGATGCAGGAAAACTATTATGTATGTAGTTAACATGTAGCTAAATGGTAATAAGCTAACAAGGGGGCTAGTTAGCCATTTCAGTGGATGTGTATTCACATTTTTTAACTATAATATGTGAATAATTTATCTTGACGGTGGAGTTGTATCACTTAGCTAAGGGACAAACTATTTCAGAAGTTGTATATAGTACATATTTCTTCTTTCAAACTGGTAACAAAAATGTTTAAGCATCATAGTTTAACTCGATCCACATTGGCCCCTAGTGGTTTTGATGCAGGATTGTTTAAAAGGGTAGCTGCTCACGAAAACCTCAGCATCTTCTGTTGCCAGGGTCAAAAATTAACTTTTTAGCTCACCGGCCAAATGTCTGATAGATTAAAAAATCTACCCACCAAACATTAGCGCACACGTTAGCCAACCAGATAACGTTAACGTTCATTAAAAGCCATCAATACGGGAGTGTTTGTGTGTGGTCGTTAACGTAAACTCAAACTTAATACTCACACATCCACTCGAAGATTAAATTGACATGCAACGAATAGCCTATGACACTTCGCCTTTACACAATCTTTTACAGGTTCCACTTTCAGTGCCAATAACAATGGGATTAGCCTATTGCAGGCATTTTCTGTGGCGCATAAAGGGCACTGGGAGCAGAACATTGACATTATTTAACGTTATTTGTCATACCCGACCCAACTCCGTGTTTTCCCATTCTCATCAATGTGCCATTTCTCCTTAAAAAAATATTTGCTGTTTCTTGGTTGTGTGACTTGGACGTGCGAGATAGAGAGACTAGTGCAGTTTACGGAACCCTTTGAGGACAAAGCTGGAATGTCTTAGCCTACTTTATATTTTATAGGTTGAAAGAATAGAATAGCTTTTATTTTCCCGTTAGGAAACTTCAGTTGTAGCCACCAGCAACAACAAAAAAGACATAGGGGCAGACCCACACACACAAACATATCAAATAAAGACATTCAATAAAATCATTACATTAATCAAACTAATTAAGTGAATTAAAGTGGAATAAAGCCAAACATAAAAAAAAAAAACCCCACTGTCCAATGTCATCAAGCAGTCTAACAGACAAACTCTGCCTCCACGACTTTCCTCCATAGGCTACACGATTACATTGATACAAAAGAAAAAGTGCTAACCTTGCAATGTTTTCTTCTAATTTTTGTTTTGAATACACCCGCCAGTGGCTGGTGACACTGCAAAATTTAGCCGCCAATAGGAAAATTAACCCGCATTTGGCGCCTGGTGGGTGTTCATTTTGGACCCTGTCTGTTGCACTGCAGGGCAACAAAATAGCAGGGTGCTATTAATAGCCCAAAGTGCTTACGACCCTCGTCTTCCCACAGCCACAGACTGTAAAATGCCTAACATGAACAGTTTATACACACTAAAGAACCTACTTTTACATATAGAAACAATAATATATTTTTTAAATGTTGTACAAATAAGCATTCGCCGTTTTCCCTTGCTTACTGTACTATATACAGTACCTGATGTACTTTCGATTTAGAAGACACCTAATTTTTTTTCTCCAAAATCTCTCGCATAAATACCAGGGTTTTTCCAACATAGTAAATTCTTTGGCGGCCGCCGAAATGATTTCATGGACAGCCAAAGGGAAATCGCGACCGCCAAAATGACAGTAAGAGAAAACGGAAAATAAAATCATATCCGAATGAATTTATAAAAAAGTTTTGGTGCAATATGGTCTTTCGGCCAGCTGATGGCGATATATATTGTACTAGTCGCGTTCAAGATAGTCAGTACTAAAAGACCAGTAGAAGAAGCATAGACTGTATAGAAATGCGGCTCAGTTATTCTGTGGCAGAGTGCAACCTAAATCTTTGGGGTGACTCGGTAGAAAGACATAGCGTGCGCAGCGAGTTGGCAGGAACACACTCCAATTTTGAATTAAGCTACCTTTGAAGCCCTAACTTCTGAAAAGGTAAAAGCTTTAACCTGATCCATGTTGGGGCCCCATACTATAGCCTATTATACTATAGCCCAGTATTCATGTTTGTCTTAAATCATAAACTAGGCTACAGCTTTAAGAAAATGTTCCCTCATAGCCCAAAGCGCTTACAACCCTCGTCTTGCCACAGCCACAGACTGTAAAATGTATAAAATGCACCGTTTACAAGAAAATCATGTTCATTATCTTACCTGTAGTAGGCTATATGCAGCTACCACTGTGTTATGTTTAACCCTGAAGAGTTTCTTGTTACGTTTCGCCAAAGTCCCGTACAGTCCACATTTCCAGAGTGACCTATCGCACTTAGGGCTGAAATAGTCTACGTTGCTGTTGTTATGTAAAAACACACACGGTGCTTTTGTACGTAAAGAAAAAAACAAACAAAAAAACTTGTAGCTACACTTCTTTTTTTATTTCTGTTTTAGAGTGTATTTATTTTTCTAGTTGTGCGCTATCAAAATAGCCTAAATGTTATAATATTCAAATATTCAAAAAGCTTCAAAGACCTTTGAAATGAATGCAAAAATTTACATTTATGAAACCAAATATTCTACCTGGCAGAAAGCTACAATTGTTTTATGATTAAGAGTTTAATTTGTTACATTTCGCCAAAATACCGTACATTTCCACAGCGACCACCTATTGCGCTGAAATACGTTGTTACAGTTATGTAAAAACACGCATGCTGTCGTACGTTTTTTTAAAACACATTTAAAATCATTAGGCTACATATTTTATGCATATTATGTATATACTGTATGTGATGATTCTGAAATAAATGTACTCCGCTTCAAATTTCTGAATGATAGTCACTTCTTCAATTTCAACTATTGAGATATTAACACAGTTGTGTTAAAAAAAACAAAGCAGTACAACATCAGTAACCTGATGAACCACTGTTATTAGTAGTAGTGATATTTCTGCATGGCAAATAATTTACTTGTAGATGTAGTAGTGTAATAGAAAAACAACAGACCCAACTGTCAGGACATGCACACTGCTTGTTCTGAGTAATTGACTAATTCATTGAAAGGGGCGTGTTCAAAATAATAGCAGTGTGGAGTTTAATTAGAGAATTCATTCATTCTGTGAAAAAACAGGTGTCATTAATTGTCCTTTATTAAGGAAGAAGGGAAGCAAATGTTTCACACATTGTTATAAAATATATTTCCTTCTGAACTGCTAAGTAAAATGGGCTGTTCCAAACATTGTTCGGAGGAACAACGTAATTTGATTAAAAAGTTGATTGGAGAGGGGAAAACGTATAAAGAAGTGCAGCAAATTATAGGATGCTCAGCTAAAAGATCTCAAATGCTTTAAAATGGCAACAAAAACCTGAAACACGCGGAAGAAAACGAGCAACTACTGTTAAAACGGATCGAAGAATAGTCAGAATGGCAAAGATTCATAAGTGCTGTTAGTCAGAAGACATTTGATCGAAGCTAAGCTATCAGCAAGAAGCCCCCGTAAAGCACCATTGTTGAAAAAACGGCATGTGCAGAATCGGTTAAAATTTGCCAGGGAACACATCGATTGGCCCAAAGAGAAATGGCGTAACATTCTGTGGACTGATGAGTAAAATTGTTCTTTTCGGGTCTAGTGGTCGTCGACAATACCTCAGACGGCCCGCAGGTACTGAATTCAAGCCACAGTACACTGTGAAGACAGTGAAGCATGGTGGCGCAAAAACCATGGGATGGGGACACTACGGTGTTGGGCCTATTTATCGTATACCAGGAATCATGGATCAGTTTGAATACATCAAAATACTTGAAGAGATTATGCTGCCATATGCCGAAGAGGAAGTGCCCCTGAAATGTGTGTTTCAACAAGACAACGACCCCAAACACACGAGTAAGCGAGTAACATCTTGAACATCTTGGTTCCAGACAAAAAGTACTGAGGTAATGGAGTGGCCAGCTCAATCCCCTGACCTCAACCCCATTGAAAACTTGTGGGGTGACATTACAAATGCAGTTTCTGAAGCAAAACCCAAAAATTCACAGGAACTGTGGAATGTAGTTTGTTCATCCTGGGCTGAAATACATGTTTCTAGGTGCCAGAAATAGGTTGACTCGATGCAACGCAGATGCGCAGCAGTTATCAAAAACAATGGTTATGCAACTAAATATTAGTTCAGTAATTTAAAGTGAAGTTAAATCTTGAAAAATGTATTCCGTTTATACGGTAAGAGTTTGAAGAGAAAAATGTTGACTGCTATTGTTTTTGAACAGATTAATATTCCTTTTCTTTGCTTCCTGTAAAAGAATAACGCAAACTTGATGAATTTGTTAATGCTTTGATTTGGAATTGAATGTGTAATGTTTCCACTACATTTGAAATATGGAACTAAAAGCTATTAAAAAAATATTTGCACTTTATTCACTTTTTTTAACGAGGGATGTGCGCGTTTAGTCGACTAGTCGAGTAAACGTTGCTGCCCTCGCTAGTCAGCACCAGAAATACTAGTCGGTTAAACTTATTATTTTATTAATGTACACATTTAAATTATGATGCATGCGAAGGGTGTCGGGCCATAGTACAAATGCATCACCTGATGCATAATGTCGACAATTTTGCGATGCAAATAAAAATAATTGTATTACTTGCCTAAATAGCTTAATTAAGGAGAACTGGCTATATCTGATGGTATTGAGTATTTTGTGAATTAATCGCTGTACTGATCATCGAGGGAACGGATTGAAAACAGGTTGAGACTAATAAATCAGTTTAAATGAAAGTTTTCCTCCCCACCAATTTTCAGCACACCAACCGGCACTGCCTTAATCCCAAAGCGATCACGGCTGTATAATTGCGTGACACACACACACACACACACACACACACACATTAGAATTTTGTATGCAGAAAAGTAACACTGGACGACAGTATGAACTTCATCAACTGCTATTCTGATAAGGCGATCACAAAACCATTCATCGCCAATGATGTTTTCGGGAGAGCCGTAAATTATCGAGTAGCGACCTGCTGCGATGTTCCTGTCCTTCTCTTCACAATGTCTAACGTATGCAGCCGTGATCCCTTTTGCATTAAGGTGCTTGGCGTTTTGCGGCCAGTCGAATCCTTGTTGGTACAGTGAAATTTTTTTTTTTTTTTTTTTTTACCATAGCCGGTTGGAAGGCAAGCTAGCACATCTCTTCTTTCAGTGATTAAAAACTTGAGACAAATAAAGTGTGGCACCTTAACTGCCTTTACTTTGTGGAGTTTGCAAACGTCATGCATTATTGATTGTAGTAAATCATCAGAAAGGTCCATGTTCACTCTCTCTGGTCAGGGGGCTATTGGCAACATAGCTAGGTAGCAGACTAGCAGCAGCGCAAATGAATGCTTGCTGGCAGTGACTAGCATCCGTGACCAAAACATCAACAATAACACGCAGAGGTGAGATACATTCAGCGCCCAGAGCGTGAGAGTCGTTATTGATTGGTGAATCTTTTTTTGGCGATGCACCAACCACTGGTCAGGACTTAAAAAGCACTTTAGGGGTAGAAGTTGACCAGTCCCAGAGAGAGCATAACTTACGTAGTGTATTAGCGCAAGAACTCTCATGGGTCTGGCGTTGAGGCAAGAACAGCTTGGACCATACATAGCTAAATGTGTAAAATTACAATAGAATAACGTTACATTTTACAAACCATGGCTGTGTTCGAATCAGAGCCCCATCTACTGCGTCCTGTGTACAGTGCACTGGCAGAAGTGTGCTGTTTAATGTGCATTGTGTAGCACGCGAAGTACATTCCGCAAAAAATATCGGCCATTCTATTTTCCAACCGTACTGTGGAAGCGTCGTAAGCAGATCGTAAGATGTCCCACCAGTGTTGCCATGTCCGCGGTTTTACAGGGCTACTTTCAAAGTGCAGTCACAGGTAAAAATTAAAAGTGACAAAGCACACACTTATTTTAAAAAGTAAAAATATGATGATTTCTGTTTAAAATACGTTGGTTTCGGTAATTTTTTTATATTTTGGGCTAGTTTTGAGTCGCCATTTGGCTTGGAAGTCTTGCAAGATTCACATCACATTTATGCGACCAAAATGATTATGTACTTCTTGAAGTGTGCTCCCGAATGTACTCAGCTTAACCCTGGAAGTAAGTGTACAAGGGTACATACAAGGGTTTAAAGTAAACTATATTTAGAGAGAATTTCAACTACTTAACGATTTTTTCCGCCCTGTCTACTCAACAAGCCTACCTAATAGTATGATTGTAATAGTGATGACACAGCCCAGTGTGCAACACTGTAAAACAGCAGAAGCCAAATTGATTAGGTGGCGTGATCAAGGTGCTATGGTTTTAGCCGGTATCATGCCCACTGCCCTGGTTCACATGCCCACTTTCTAACTATGAATGTGCAGCGACATACCCCTTCCTCTGGCTTTTGGCACGATGTCACTTTTTTTTTTTTAAAGTTACTTTTAAAAACGTTTTTAAAAGTCTATGCAAAACCACCTAATTTAATTGTCAATTTACCATGAATTATTGCCAACTATGGATCTTTAATTTAATATACAAAAAAGGTCATTGTGAATTCGACATTTCTTAGTTTTCATTTTTACTTTCGTTAATTTACGTGTATTTCACTGAATTTTGGTAGCCCAGCAAGGTAGAAGATTTAGGTGCAACCAGTTAGCTCCGTAGTGTAAATCTCAAATATAAAGCTAAAGATTTAGGTTTGCAATAATGTGCAATGAACTTCAATTAGCAACACATTTAGGACCTATCCTTAATAAATCACTTGATACAATTAACCAATTAAAAAATATTCGAGGTTTGGCAGCACTCTTAATGTCCTGCCTGACTCTGGTTTAGGGCTAGAAGAACAGGACCATTCAGCAAGCCTGACCTAGCTAAACGCATAAGGAATAACGTTAGATTTTACAAACCATGTGTCAGCGTGCAACGCTGTAAACAGCAAAAGCAAAATTCCTCCCAACCCACACACACACACGCACGCAAGTAGGCATAAAACTGTCACAATAGTAGGCTGCGACAGCTTATTTCAAGAATTAATTTGTTGATGCAACGTTGGCGGTTTGAGGCTCGATTACAGGCGCTTTCCCTTTCTCAGTCGCCGTATTTCTCTCAGAGTCTGTACGCTAAGGTCGCTAACGTTTGCTACGTTATATTACAAACGAGATAACGAACGCTGGCTAGTTTTGCTAATATCAAGTCAGGGAAGTCCAGCCAAATAAAACAAAAACGTGCCACACTCCGAAACCTTAACGTTACAGCTTACTTCCAGTTAGCTAATGCATCTAAACCTCAGCGTTATCTAGATTCCCGACCATTCTGTCACGTTAGCTCTCACATTCACACAGATAACAGTTACTGTAACGACAGGTTTTGACAAAAGCAAGCTAACGTTAATAAGACCAACACCGATTAAGTGAGAAAACTAACTTAACTGACGCTTTAGCTCGAGGGCTACATTTTGTTATCGATACTCGACCAGCTAGCGAACGTTAGCTATCTTCAGCATCGCACATTTAGCAAGCCAGGTAGGTAGTTGGCGAACTGGTAAAGTCTTGTGACAAGCTAACCATCTCCCGTTGAAATGAAACGATTTTACTTCGTTTAATGATGCATTCTGACGTCATTCTAGTCCCGCATTTATGTTCAAAACGTTGCCTCATTTCGCAATCCCGCACCAGGATGTTCCCGTACTCTTCCTGCGGCTAGGACTGCACTGATGCCCGGGGAGTATCGCTAAGAGACACCGCAGAGCAACCAGCCGCCGTTGCTGCACGGCCACACTGAATTCGCATGTATTCACATCCGTTAAGTTGCGGATTTTAGCCGACATCAACATAAACTAGCTATACACGAATAATATCTGCTTTATATAAGACGAACAAATGATAGTACATTTCCCAATTAAAAGTTGTGATTACTCCCAGTTCGATATCTTGATAAATACAACACTTAAGGGCCTGTTCACTTCACTTCGAACCGGCAATTTGTCGGGCAAATAGCTTAAAACCTTTGTATTATTGTTTCTCAGCAACCACTCAAAATGTATGTATTAATGACTGTACAGCAACGAAACACATGTTATCTAACCTACCTGATATCTGATGGCTTCTTTTCAACGTTTTAATTGTTTAAAATGTGTTCTTCGTGTTTAAATCGAAAGATTTCAAGTGTCCACACGGCTCGGGTGCGCGCAGTAAGTGCACAGCATCAAAAAACCCTAGCCAGCCCACTTACCTTGGGAGGCTCAGTTAAAGGCACCGTTTACACATTTTCCAAAGATGTAACTACACATGGAGTAGGCTCTGTGGTTTGCCCAGCGATAACGTTACATTTATTTACCTCTGAATGCATTGCATTTTGCGTAGGCTATACTCATATCTGACCGCATTTCTACTATAGTGCCTGGATCAAAGAAACAACGACAAAATGACACTGGCTACAGTCGGACAGTCTTACCGGTTCACAAAATGGCATGAGGGACTGGGCTTGAGACCCACAGGCTGCAGGTTAGATTCCCAGACAGTTGTTGTGCCCTTAAGTAGCCTACAACTTCAAGTAACCTAAATAACTTTAAATATCCAGCTGAATAACGATACTTTTTGAAAAGTAACATATGAAGGATGAGAACCTGAGGGCAGGAATAAACTTGTTCCAAAAGTGACGGCATGGGGGTTTCTTTGCCACATACATGGAATAAGCTATACAGGTGGTTGGCTTATTTATGGAAACACCTGGGCTAACAATATATGAATATCAAGTAACTAATAAGGAGTATGGCCACCTTTCAACATCAGAACAGCTTCAATCCTTCTTGGAATGCTGTCATACATGTTCTGAATTGTGTGTAGCAGGATATCATTATTCAAGGAAAGCCTTGTATTACATTACATTGCATTCATTTGGCAGACACTTTTATACACAATAAGTATATATCGAAGGTCATTGAAGCAACTACAAAACAGGTGAGACAAAGCACATTTCTATCATAACATAGCAGCTATTCATAGTCATGAACATTGAGTATAGTACACACAGTAAGCTATAGCTAAGTCAGCAAGACATTATAAACTATACAATCAAACAAGAATTAAGGAACAGGAAACAAGCGAAAAACAGGAAACAAGTGCTATATGAAAATGGTACTAGATTGGTAGGTCAGTCAAGGTGGAGTCTTAAGAAGTGTGTCAGGCAGTGTTTGAACAGAATGTAGAGGAATGGGGAGTTTGTTCCACCAGTGGGGAGCTAGGGAGCTATTGACACGGAGGGAAAGAAGTGTGAGTCGCCCTGCTGCAGCAGAGCGAAGTGGTTCAGATGGAGTGTAGTGTTGGATTATGCCCTGCAGGTAGGAAGTGCCTGTCTTTTTGGCTGTAGCGTAGGCCAGTGTCAGAACTTTGAACTTGATCCTGGCGGCGACCAGCAGCCAGTGGACTGACTTCAGCAGTGGGGTGACATGAGAACTTCGGGAGGTTAAAGGAAAGTTGAGGCAGAATGGTGCAGACTGGTAGGCTTGTGAGAAGAGGGTTGCAGTAATCCAGGCATAAAATAACCATAGCTTGGATGAGAAAATGGGTCAAGTAGGTATGGTCGAATTATTTTGATATGTTGTACAGGAGGAACCTGCAGGACCGTGCGGTTGCCCTGATGTGCTCCTTGAAGTCCATCTAGTCGTCCAGGACCACCTCCAGATATCTTGCAGAGTGGGAGGCAGTCACCATACTACCGTCGACGGTGATGGAGAGGTATTGTAGTGCGGAGGTCCTGTGTGGTATGAAGAGCAGCTCTGTCATTGTTAAGGTTGAGCTTCAGGTGATGGCTAGCCATCCACATATAGATGGCAGCCAGATATTCTCTCCTTAACCGGTGTGGTACAGGGAGGAAAAGAGAGGAAGAGTTGAGTATCATCAGCATAACTGTGATATAAGAAGCCATGTGAATTAATGACTGAATCAAGAGACTTAGTGTAAATGGAGAACAGCAGGGGACGCAGTATAGATCCCTGCGGGATGAGGTGCAGAGACAGAACCCTTCCAGGAGACATGGTAGAATCTAAAAACTGATAGTTAGCCTTGGATACATTAGCCTTGCATTTTCCGAAATACCAGCCTTTTGTATCTCACACAACATATATTTTTTGTTGAGACTTAGTCAGAGAGGTAGTGAATCAATTCTGTGGCTTTATGTAGTTGGGGTGTTTAGCAATGCTTGGCATATTATATTGTTATTTTCAACACTGTTTCCCTTGCCACATTAAATAATTTTGCCGTTTTTGTGACTAAGGTACCTGAAATTTGGGCACTGACTATTTGGCCTATTTGGAACTATTAGTTCGCATCATGTTGCTTTTTACCAATTGAAAAAAATGCCATTCAACTCGGTCTAGTATAGCCCCTGTGAAACTGTTTGTTTGGGTCAAATATACCCAGGACATAATTGTGATTTTAAAGCAATGCAGTAATAAAATGAATGCAAAAATACTCCATATACAGTGAGCACCATAATTAATTGGACAGAAACAATTTTTTTTGTTATTTTGGTTCTGTACTCTAGCACTGTGCGTTTGAAAGGATACAAGGACAATTAGGTTGAAGTGCAGACTGTCAACTTTAATTTGGGGGTATTTTCATCCATATCGGATGAACCATAGAAATTATAGAACCTTTTGTCACAAATCTACTGTCCTGTCACGTTTTATTTTATTTTATTTTTTAGATTTCTTGTTTATGTCACGTATTGTGTTTAGTCTAGTCATGCCATGTTTTATGTTTTAGTCTTGTTACGTTTCATTTTTATGTCATGTCACGTTTCATTTTGGATTATGGTTATGATTTATTTTCTAGTCTTGTCATGTCACGTTTTATATTTGATTCATGTTATGTTTCCTGTTCATTGTTAGCATACACATTTCCGTGTTTTTCCGCAGCCTTGCGTTCATGCTGTTGCTCTATCTCTTGCTGTCGCTCACACTTCCCTAATTGTTTCATTCTCCCATGTCTAGTTTACTAATCTACTAACGTTAGATCAGGATTGGGTAACACTAACTCTCTAACCATGTGTTCATGTTTACCTTACGTTTCTCGTGCATGTCAATTACTAATTTACTAACGCTAGGTCAGGATAGTTCTCTCATCATCTCGTTCCGAGATCCACCTATGGGAATGACGTCCGGTCATGACCACCACAGAAGCATCCAATTGCACCAAGTCTGGCCCTGACAGACAGTAGCGTGTCAAATGCGAAGGAGGCTCCGCCCTCCTTGTACGAGCATATATGACACTGTAACGCTACTACTCCTCAGTTGACATTCGCTTCTCGCGAATTTCGGAGTACCCCACTCACAGCTTCGACTGTGTATCCCACACGAGCCTTTTCACTTAACTGTCCGCAGGAGGATATATCTCCGGATCAGCCTCCGCCGGGCGTGAAAGGTTCGGGAACGTGCGTCAGTGCTGAGTAGCTCCACTCGGTGTTAGCCTGCTACCCCGCGCGCTAGCCCTTGTATCGTGCAGGCTACCCGCCCAAGACACGATTTTTTTCCTGCATCTGCTAACGCGGAACAGGACAGTGCTGTCTCACAACTAGCCACCCACGCTAGTTTGTCTCTTTGCTCTCTAGCCAGCCGCCCACGCTGCCTGTTTCTCTGCTTAGCTGCCTAGCTCCCCGCTAATGGCTCTTTATAAGCCCGTTCCTCTCGGCCCGTCTGAGGATCCACGCTCGCGTGCCTGCCCGGCCGCATGCGGTGCCCTCATCGCGGCCAGGGACACTCACCCTCTCTGTGTCATGTGCTTGGGCTCAAAACATGCCCAGGAGGCCATCGACTCCCCAGAGAGCTGCAGCCACTGCCTCGCGCTGCCCAAAAAGCTCAGGCGACGGAGGCAGAGAGTTGCTGCTACCCACGGCAACGACCTGTGTCCCGAGGACTCTGACAAAGAGGACGATAGCACTACGGCCTCTCGGCCGCCTCAAGACCTTCCTTCTCTGAGTTGGGCTGACCGCTCCGACCCAGACATGTTGGCGTTCCCCCTCTCGCTCTCCGGTACCCCCATACTGGAAGGAGAGACAGCTGATAACGACGACATGGCGGTTGCGTCTGATTATTCGGGTGAGGAGGACGCCATTCCACCGGCCCAGTTAGCACCGGCTATGAGTACAGCTAGCGCCCAACCCCACGCCGTGCTTCTGGAGGTATGTGAGCGGGCCGCAGCCCGTCTCAATATCGAATGGCCAGCCCTCCAGAACCCGGCCGACGAGGAGAGGGATGTTTATGATGGGAAATTCCTGGGTCCCCCCCCAGGCCCCAGAAAACAGCTTTTCCCAGTTCTCCCCGCCTGCGCTAAACACTTGAAACACCACTGGAAGGACCCGCTTGATTTCAAGCACGGTTTCTCCGGTCTGGAGGTTAAGGACATGGCCGCCCACGCCATGGGGGAACCCCCAGCTGTTGAGCCCTCCATAGCTCGACACCTTAACCCCACGCAGGGAGGCCTCCTGGCGCCGCCCAGGCCTACCCTCCCTACTAAGATGGAACGCTTCACAGCCTCCATCCACCAGGCTTCCTACAGGGCCTCAGCCCTCGTGGTTAGAGCCCTCAATGTTTCCTCCCTCCTCTCAGCTTACCAAGCTGAGCTCACAGAGGAGATGGGGAAACAATTACAAGAGGGGACCCCTTCCCCTATACTGTGGCAAGAGATTGTCACTGTGAACGACTTGGTTCTGCGCAACTCTCGCCAGTGTGTCCAAGCCTGCGGCCGCTCCATGGCTCTCTCCGTAGCCGGCGAGCGGGCGCTCTGGCTTAATCTCTCTGGTCTGCCCGACAGTTAGAAAAGGCGCATAGCCGGCGCCCCTGTTGAGCCAGGCCAGGCTCTTTTCGGCCCCGCGCTGAGCCTCATGCAGCAGCGGTGCGACGACAAGAGGAAAGAGGACGAAGCCTTCAAACTCTGCCTCCCCCGCAGAGTGACGCTTCACTTGCCGCCACCCATGCGGCCTCCACAGCCCCCAGCGGTGAACCGCCGTGTCCAGCCAGGACAGGGCAGGGGCAAGCCCCAGGGCAGAGCCCCAGGCCAGCAAGGCAACCCCCCGGCTAAGCCTTGGGGGAATATGTCCTTTGCTGCAGCCGCGGCAAAGAAACCCTCTCCCACCCCCGCCGACCAGAAGCGGAAGCGGCCAGCCTGACACTACCGCTATTGCGGGGCTAAGTCCATGTTCTGGGGCAGCCAGCCCCTTGGACTCAGGCTCATCTCCTCTCTTCCCCCCCCCATGAAGAGATGGAGACTCCCAATTCAGGAGGACAGCCCTCCTCTGTTCGCTGTGGTCAGGGCACCTGTTGCAGTTCACGTGCCCCCCAGCTCCAGCCTCTGTTCCAGTACTCAAGGAGTGTTACCCTCATACAGTGTACAAGCGAACACCAGGCCATTCCTAATAAAGGCTTCCGCCCTGAAAGGCCAAAAAACAAAAAACAAAAAACAAAAATGTGTTAAGAAAAACCCCTTCTTATCACATAAGGCCTCCCCTGGTTTCACCACTAGGTGGAGCGCCAGCCCCATTCAGCACGGCTGCACTCGGCCGTTCCCCTCTGCGGTCCTCCGCACCGGCAGGGGCGCTCACGGGCCACATACAAGCCTGGCAGGCTACGTTTGCCCCCGAGTGGGTACTACGCACAATAGCCAAGGGCTACAGACTCCAGTTTGCAGGGAAACCCCCACGTTTCAACGGAGTCATTTACTCTCAAACCGAGAGGAGTTCGGCCCATGTTTTAGAGGAGGAAATTTCCTCTCTATTACAAAAGGGGGCGATACGTGTGGTTCCCAGAGATCAAGCCCAACACGGCTTTTATTCTCGCTATTTCCTGATCCCAAAGAAGGACGGTTCCCTCCGTCCGATCTTGGATCTCAGAGTGTTGAACAAGCATTTGAGGCGGTACAACTTCAAAATGCTAACTTACAATACTCTTTCACGTTCAATACGTCAGAGCGATGGGTTCACATCAATCGATCTGAAAGATGCTTTCTTCCACATAGGCATCTATCCTCCCCACACGAAATTCCTTCGCTTCGCCCACCGCGGTGTTTGCTACGAATACACAGTTCTACCGTTCGGCCTCTCCCTAAGCCCACGGGTATTCTGTGTCTGTGTGGAGGCGGGCCTGGCCCCGTTAAGACTAACGGGGGTCAGAATACTGACTTATATGGACGATTGGCTAATCATTGCCAATTCGAGAGTCAGAGTCGTGAAAGACACGCAGTTAGTTTTGGCACAACTAGCTGCGCTTGGGTTCAGGGTAAACCTCCCCAAGAGCAATTTCTCTCCTTCACAGAGTGTAACGTTCTTGGGGCTGGTGCTAAACTCTGTTTCGATGCTAGCCCGCCTGTCAGCGGACCGCATTGTATCCCTGCGGGACTGTCTCTCTCTGTTCAAACCGGGCTTAAGAGTACAGTACCGCACATGCCTCAGACTGCAAGAGCCGATGGCCTCAGCCTCGCAGGTTTTACCGCTGGGGTTACTGAGGATGAGGGGCTTTATGAGGTGGGTTTCATCACTACACCTCAGCCCCGTACGCGATCTCCAATGCCGTCTCACAGTGACGCACGAGTGCGCGGCAGCTCTACGTCATTGGGAGAACACAGACTTTTATACTCAGGGAACCCCTCTCGGGATCGTTCTCATGAGAAAAGTCGTAACGACGGGGATGTGGCCAATCCAGCTGCGCTCAGCTCACATCAATTATCTGGAGCTCCTGACTATATGGATAGCTCTCAGATATTTTCTACCCCGCTTAAGGCGACGGCATGTGCTAGTACGTTGCGACAATACGACTGCTGTAGCATACGTCAATCGCCAGGGGGGCATGCGCTCTCTCCATCTCCACAGTCTAGCCCACAGACTGCTGGTATGGGGCAGCCATCACTTTCTGTCGTTACGTGCGACCCATGTTCCAGGCATTCTGAACACGGGCGCAGATCTGCTGTCAAGGGGAAACCCACTGTACAGGGAATGGCGACTGCATCCCCAGACTGTGGAAATGCTATGGCAGAGATTTGGCCACGCAGCCGTCGATCTCTTCGCCTCGCACGAAAACGCCCATTGTCGTATGTTCTTCTCGCTACGGGACAAGAACGCGCCTCTAGGCGTAGACGCACTAGCCCACCCTTGGCCCAATGTGCTTCTATATGCGTTTCCCCCCCTCGCTCTCATCTCTCCCACTCTAGCCAGAGTGAGAGAGCAGAGTTTGACACTGATCCTAATAGCGCCCAGGTGGGCGAAATCGCCGTGGCTGGCGGAGATAATTTCTCTCCTTTATGCACAGCCGTGCGCGCTCCCGTTACGCACGGACCTGCTGTCTCAGGCGAACGGGGAAATATATCACCCCTGCCCAGAGCGAATAGCTCTTTGGGCTTGGCCCGTGAAGGGCACAACCTCGACGCTTTAGGGCTCCCCCCTCGCGTGGTGGCAACCATTCAGAGCGCGAGAGCGTCTTCTACCAGATCACTTTATGACAATAAGTGGCAGGTATTTGAAAAGTGGTGTGCCTCCCGTCAGTCAGTGCCCTATCAGTGCTCTGTTTCTGACGCGCTGAGCTTTTTACAAACCTGATGGATGAAGGGAAATCCTTTTCTACCATTAAGGTTTACCTGGCAGCTATCACTGCTTGTCATATGGGTTTCAATGACAATACAGTGGGGCAGCATCCCCTCGTGCGCAGGTTCATGAAGGGGGCTCGCCGTTCTCTGCCTGTTGTTAAAAAGCTCATTCCCTCATGGGATTTATCACTGGTGCTGGAGGCTCTGTCCCAACGGCCATTCGAGCCTATACACGGAATAGAGTTAAAATTACTGTCTCTGAAGACAGTACTGCTGCTCGCATTAGCCTCTGCTAAGCGGGTCAGCGATCTCCATGCGCTGTCAGTACATCCCTCGTGCACAATATTCTCCTCTAATATGGATAAGGTTTTCCTTAAACCTAATCCTGCCTTTATGCCTAAAAGCTTCCCAGCTTTCACATGTGAGGTGTTGGAGCTTTCCGCTTTTCACCCACCGCCGTTCTCTTCTGAGGAAGAGCAAAGGCTACATATGCTGTGTCCTGTGCGTGTTCTCCACACGTATATAACAAGGACTAGGGCTTTCAGAAAGAGCAACCAGCTCTTTGTGGCCTGGGCCCCCGCCTGCAAAGGGAAAGCCATCTCTAAGCAGCGGCTGTCCCATTGGCTTGTGGAAGCTATTGTTATGGCATATGGTTCAAAGGGGGTATCGCCTCCCTCGGGTCTGAGGGCTCATTCTACGAGGGGCGTGGCTGCATCATGGGCCCTATTTCGTGGGGTCTCCATGCAGGAAATTTGTTCAGCCGCAGGCTGGGCTTCTCCACATACTTTTGTGAGGTTTTACCATCTGGATGTTACCAGGACACCGGTAGCCCACTCAGTATTGGGGGTGAGCTCTGTGTGAGCCACACACATCTCACTATGGGTGTAGTACTTCACACTGTTCCCGGACCCCAGTTACTACTGGACAGTGGATTGTGTTTTGTACTTGCCTACAGGGGATGCGCTAGGCACCACCCTCCTGCTAGGGAGGGAGGCCTCCCTTGCTGGCTTGACAGCGTCTCAGCTGTGAGCATATGGCAATCCGGGAGTTGGCCAAATCTCCCATAGGTGGATCTCGGAACGAGATGATGAAAGAGAACTTTAGGTTACTGTCGTAACCCCGGTTCTCTGAAACATCGAGTGGAGAGATCCACCAACATTGCCCTGCTTGCTGTGCGCGAGAAGCGAATATGTTCACTGAGGAGTAGTAGCGTTACAGTGTCATATATGCTCGTACAAGGAGGGCGGAGCCTCCTTCGCATTTGACACGCTACTGTCTGTCAGGGCCAGACTTGGTGCAATTGGATGCTTCTGTGGTGGTCATGACCGGACGTCATTCCCATAGGTGGATCTCTCCACTCGATGTTTCAGAGAACCGGGGTTACGACAGTAACCTAAAGGTTTATTACTAACGAGTACTAATTATCTTGTTACCTTGTCAGCCTTCCACACCTGATTTCCATTCGCATGCTGCTCTCAAGCTAAGTGTCAGCACCTGTCTACACCTGCATTTAAGCTCAGTGTTCATGTCTGTTCTTGGCAAAATTGTTGCCCCTGTTTATCAGTGCACTATTGAGCGTTTTTCAAGCCTGTCTTTTGTCTACGATCCAAGCCTGTTTTCTGGCCATTGTTATTGACCTCTGCCTGCCTATACCACAAGTTTTTGCCTGCTGTCTTTTTGTATTTTTGCCCTGCGGAGCGGACTTCAGTCTTGACTCTTGCATTGCCTTCGACCCCGAGCCTGCCTACCGTCTACCTGTACTTCTGCCCCGCTGACAGCTACTCTGGTTTCTGGACTTTTGCATGGTGTACCCATTCTGAGACTGCCTTCTCCTTTGGTACTGTACATTGGTTTTGGCTGGATCTTTGTGTACAAACTTTGCTTGTTTTTTGACCACGCTCTTTGGACATTCCTCAAATAAAGCCCTGACGGGACTTTATCTTACCACTGTTTCTGAGTCGTGCATTTCGGGTCCAACCCTCATGCACCCGTCTCACCTTTAGTATATAGTCCCCCCCGTTTCCGGGAATGAAAAAATATTGGACAGTTTAACATAATGTAGAATAAAGTAATAATTCTTAATAATTGGTCGCATATCCTTTTCATTCCACGGCTTCCTGACTATAACCTCTCTGCATTTTAATTGATCTCTATGGGAATTGGGGGGTGGGACTAGATTTAGCTGTAAATTACACTTGAACAGTATGGAACACATGGTTGGCTAAATGGCTCTAAGTCATCATGGGTCAAACGTATCAAACACCACTCTGCTGCCAGATATGCAATAGATATGGATGTATAACTTGAAGGGTTTCTTCTCCTGATGTCTCCATAGAGTTCAATAGAAAAATTTGTCAGGAGAAACAACGCTTAAAGTGATTCATCCGTATCTACTGCATATCTGGCAGCAGAGTGATGGTTTGAGGCTTGTTTGATACTTCAGACCCTTGATGACTTACAGCCATTTCACCAACCATGTATTCCATACTGTTGCAGCATAATTTACAGCTAAATCTAGACCCACCCCCCAATTCCAATAAAAATCCATTCAAATGCAGAGAAGCTATAGTATTGCTTGTAAGAGATCATAAGATACCAAGAGTCTTTTGATGTTGTTGGGTCACAGACATTAGGAAGTCATGGCATGCAAAGGATATGCAACCAAATATTAAAAATGATTGCTTTATTCTACATTATGTTAAACTGTCCAATATCTGTTGATGCCCAAACATGGAGGGGACTATGTACTAAAGGTTCTATAATTTCTAAATGGTTCATCTGATATGGATGAAAATACCCTCGAACGAAAGCTGACAGTCTGCACTTCACTTGTATCCTTTCAAATGCAAAGTGCTAGAGTGCAGAACCAAAATAACAAAAAATGTGGTACTGTCCAATGCATTATGGTGCTCACTGCACAGTAAAATGTCCAGTGTTAATTCGACTCTAACAGAGTACATTTGAGTCTGACGGTTACCATATGTACTCTGCAAGAGTCAAATTAACAGTGCACATTTTACTGTGTGTATATTAACTTTATCTCAATTCCAAACAATATATGATGCCCTCCATTATTATTGGCACCCCTGGTAAAGATGAATAAAAAGGGTTTTAAAAACTTCTTATGAGGAAAAAAATCCCTCATCAAGAAATTATTCTTTTTAACAAAACCACATGTGCCACAATTATTAGCACCCCTGGATTTATATATAGAATAAAGTAATCATTTTAAATATTTGGTCGCATATGTAATGGATTTTAGTAGAGGATAATCAAACGCGGAGGGGGATCAGAACAAGTCACTCATGCCAGTGAGGACTAATAAAGGGAGTACTACGATAAATACAATGAAAGAAAAGACAGGAAACTAATTCCTTGTAGCTAAACAGCCAAATGAAAAATCAATCCGTGAAAATAGGGCGAACTTGAATATACGAGTGAATGAAACGAACTAAATCACAAGGTCGCTATAGCTGGCTCAATGTAATGTTGAATGACAAAGAAGCACCGGGAAAGCGGAAGTGAGGAACTCAAATACCCCGCAGGTAGAAGCACAGGTGAAAAGAATAATGAGTAAGGGGAAGTAAAACCCGGAACGGAACGTGGAAAAAATACGATAGATTCTCAATCGGGAAACCAGGACGAGAACCGCAACGGAAAAGAAAACAATAACCCACAGACCATGACAGGACCCCCCCTCTAAGGGACGATTCCAGACGATCCCTCAGACCGATTACTACGGGAATCCTTGATTAGATCTGGATCCAAAATATTTCTGGCAGGAATCCAATACCGTTCCCCTGGACCATAACCCTCCCAGTCCACTAAAAACTGCCACCCCCCTACCTACCCGTCTCCCCGCTAAAATGCGGCGGACAGTATACACTGGACCTCCATCCACGATCCAAGGAGGAGGAGGGGGTCTCTCAGCAGGAGACAAAGGACCAGTGGCGTAACGTCGGCAGTAAAATAGGGCCTTCGGTAACCTTACCTTTATACGGATATTACTCTCAATCTGTTTCCACTTATAGTTCTTAATTATCAATCAAGCAATTTATTAACTGAATAACAAACATTGATGAATATATCAAGTTTTTGCAGTATTGCAGTGCTAGTATTTTTTTTTGTATCATAAAATGGGTAGCACTTAAATATACGTAGGCTATGTAGCGATGGCCGGTGCGTTGGAAAAAGTGGGGATTACTTGTTTCCGTTTATTTAGCTTGAGTAGCCTAACGATCAAACAAAAATCTAAACCAATTATTTGAATAATCAAGACCAATTTGTAGCCTATAATGATTTAGAAATTATAATGAAAAAAAGACAACTTGAGATTGTTTAACAAGGATCAGGCAATAATCTGAACGCGTTAAAGAATGTAATTCACGACACTCAAATTAGTCTAAGCGATTTAAACATTAGAAAGCATAAATTCAAATTTAGCCTCTTAAGTGTATCGAACCGTTCAGAGCAACGCATTATTCAGGCTAGAAAAACTAATTTACGAAAATCTACGAAACATTGAACAGAGCCTTTAAAAGTCGAATCTTCGCATAATAACACGTCATCATAAATGTGGATGTAGACAAATGCAACACAAGTTTGATACACAAAACAATAATGCTATCTCAAAATAACTTGGTAGCCTAATAATTTACTTATTGTTCTTGGTTATTGAGTGAATCAATTATTTGATTGGCAATCAGGCAAAGTAAACGGAAACAGATTGAGAGTGATCATCCGTTAAAGGTAAGTTTACAGAAGGCCTAGTTCTACTCCCACGGTACGCCACTGCAAAGGACTGATCAGCAGCGGTTTCAAACGCGACACATGAAACGTAGGAGGAATCCGCAGAGAATGTGGCAATTGAAGACATACCGTCACCGGGTTTATCCTACGGATGATCTTGAATGGTCCTATGTAACACGGAGCAAGTTTACGCGATTCAACCCTCAAAGGTAGATCTCGCGACTTGAACCAGACTCGCTGACCTACTCGATAAGAGGGGGCTGTCCGGCGATGTCTGTCGGCCGGTGTTAAAAGCGGTTTTCCATTCCTCGCCCTCATGCATGCCCACCAGGTTATAGACATTGCGGAGGTCTAATTTGGAAAAAATAGTGGTCCCCTGGAGACGTTCAAACGCCAAATTCATCAGGGGAAGCGGATACAAGTTCTTAATTGTAATGGCGTTAAGAGAGCGATAATCAATACATGGCCTTAATCCTCCATCTTTCTTTTTAACAAAAAAGTAGATGGCCTTATAAACCCATTAGCTGACGCCTCCTCAATATATTCCTTCATGGCCACACTCTCCGGAGCCGCTAAGGAATATAGGCTCCCTCTAGTAGGGGTAGTACCCGGATAGAGTTCTATGGCGCAATCATAAGGGCGGTGGGGAGGAAGGGTGGTTGCCCTCTGTTTACTAAAAACCCCTGCTAAATCAAGTATGACCCAACACAAGAGGATACGCAGGGGAATCGACCAACAGAAACTGAATGCTCTCAATGTGAGTCTGTTGTAGAGTCGACATAGTGAGGAGAGAAGTAATCTCTTTAATGGTGCCTGAACCCAAGGGGCGACAGTCGAGAGCGGTAACCAACCGGGACTGGTCGAGGCACTGGACAGGTATTTTGTTTTTTCTAGCCCACTGGGCATCAATAAAACATTCCACGGCCCCAAAATCTATAAAGGCCTTGACCTGAAGTGAGTGCTGTCCCCAAGAAAGGTTAACAGGTAATAGTGTCTGGGGTGTAGTACCCTGAAGTCCCGGTTCCTCTAGCGAGACCCCCCTTTTTCCTTAAGTTTAGGACACTAATTGAGAGTGTGCCCCTTCCTCCTGCAGTAACGACACCACTCAGTTTTAGAAGCGGAGTCTCCAGAAGATGAGCATGCTGTCCCATCTACCTGCATGGGCTCCTCAGTACTAGGCGAAAAGGGTTTAACTACCGGAGGAGACGACTCTGTGAACGGGATAAATGAAGACCTTATCCGGTGGCCCTTTCTGTGTTCTCTACGGTGTAAACGGTCCTGCAATCGATTGTCTATCCGAATAGCAGTAGATACTAACGCATCTCGAAAATCAGACTGCTCAAGAATGGATAGAGCATCCTGAATGGACTCGTCTAATGCCTCAGAGAATAATGTCATCAGGGGAGCTTCAGACCAACCTGTCTCACCTGCCAGTGCTCAAAGTTTTATGGCGAATTCGGCCACAGTGTCGCAACCCTGACGAAGGCGATGAAGCCGTCTAGCCGACTCCTAACCCGAAATGTTATAGTCGAAGACCGACTCCATTTCATCCATAAGTGTTTTAGTGGTAGTTAAAATCTGAGACTTCCCCCTGATTAATGGAGTAGCCCAGTCAAGAGCGGATCCGGTGAGTAGTGAAAGTATGAATGCTACCTCGGACTCTTGATTATTGAACTGCGACGACTGGGCTTTTAAAAAAAATGAAACATTAGGCAAGGAACCCTCGGCACTTGCCCGGCCGACCGTCATAGCGGAGGGGGACCTCCATTTTGGGCTCCCTACCAATCTGCAACAGGGACCGCGGGAGCGGTAGCCTGAGTGGCAGGTTATCGCTGGATCTCCAATTCCCATAGAGATCCATTCAAATGCAGAAACGTTATAGTATCGCTTGTAAGAGTACCAGAAAATAAGATATCAAGAGTTTTTTTATGTTGGGTCACAGACATCAGGAAGTCATAGCATGCAAAGGATCTGCGACCAAATATTAAAAATGATTACTTTATTCTCTATATAAATGCAGGGGTGCCGATAATTGTGGTACACGTGGTTTTGTTAAAAATAATTATTTCTTGATGAGGGATTTTCTTTTCTCATAATAAATTAACTTAAATTAAAGGATGGATTTTTGTCACCAAACAGTGAATTTTTTAATAACCTTTTTAACTCATCTTTACCAGGGGTGCCAATAATAGTGGAGGGCTCAATGATAGATCACATTTAATGCCGAAAGTGTCATTAATTTGTGATAAAAATGCGATTTATATTTTTGAAAAATCCACTATAATGAAGGCATGGGTGCATAAATCATGTTTATCTCTGAAAAACAAGGTTTCCATGCAGTAGATTATTGATAAGTATTGTTTTGGACTGACATTCTCAATTATTTTTAAATATTTATCATATATTCAAATAAACTATATAGGCAAAAAAGATGTAATGCAGATGATGAACAACAAATAGAAACCCGAAACAAGCGCAAAATGTGCACTGGTTTAGTCTCTGTTTATGAGATACATCTCTCAAGAGTGTCATTCCTGAAAGTTTAAAAGGGTTCAGTTTGACCCAAACTGAACACAAGGCCAGGGTGAATATGACCTGTACAACTGCCTTTCTAATTGTGCTTTAAGGTTATTCAAAGTTAAGATTCAAACACAGTTAAGATTGCTTTGAAATATGTCCTTATGACTGAATGATACTACTGCAAGCAGTCAACAGCTAACAATAACAGCAGAGATATTTTACTTTATTTATATCAGTGACAGACAAGGAGTGTTCTTGCGAGCAGGACATAATGGATGTTGTAAATAACCAGCTAATCGTAAGTCAAGTAAATGGAAACAGGCACTGATTGTGACTCGGCTGCTATGTTACAAGCAATTGAATGACTCATTGATTATTTTACAATTATAAATAAGGGCAAACTGGCTTTCTACTTTTACCAAACTGTGATTTCATCCTCTGTGTGCCTCTGATATCGCAACCCTGGGATGGATCTGCCACACGTTCAGCCTACTAGCTAGCTAAATTCATGAAAGAATAGAACATTTTACTTAGGCACTCATGTATTAACATGCTCAGGTAATGTTTCCCGTCCGCTTCTTTCTTTTGAGGCTATTTCTGTGCATCCCTAGTGCATTTTAGTTTTAGAGGCTTCAATATGTTGAATCACATTCCTTCTCCAACTGTTCCTTGCTGAAGATCGATGTGCAGTCCTTGCAAAGATTGGAACTGTTGCCTTTTGAGCTTGGGATTTAAAATGAAAACATCCATCAATACAGCATGGCATTCATAGATTAAAATGTTTTCTGTTTCAGTGCTCTGAAAAGCTAGAATTAATCAGTTTCCTCACAATCTGCTACCTTTGTTGATGATCACTAACTGAGAATTTGAAGGAAATGTTTTGCATAAATTAACAGCCAGTGAGTGCACCGTTGATATTTTCAATGTAATCCCTGGGTGTGTTACGATCTCCGTAGCGGGAGGGGTAAGGACCCAGACGCAGACCACAGGATTAGGCAAAAGAGTTCTTTAATCCGTACAGGGTTCAGACCAGGTGATCAGAGGTAGGTAGGTACACAAGGATCAGGCAGGAGAATGGTAGTTAATCCGTACAGGGGTCAAACCAGGTGATCAGAGGTAGGTAGGTACAACAGGATCAGGCAGGAGAATGGTAGATAAACAAACGAGGTCAAAACCGAACAGGCAGACTGGACAGATAAGGGCAAGGCAAAAGAATAGTAGAGCAAACAGGTGTCGCGGAATAATACTACAGATCTCAGGCTTTAGAAGATAACAGGCACTGGAAAAGGTAATCACAACGATCCGACACAGACTGGAAGTAACACGGGGTTTAAATGCACAAGATACAAATGACACAAAGGGAATCAGGTGTGTGAGAAGGCGGGGTTCCAAACGAGAGACAATGACATACATCTGGGAAACAATTAAACAACCACAGAGACAACTAGGGAAAACGCGGACTGGATTCCAAACCCACACAATGACAGATGACCTGGAGTTTCAGGAAATCGTGCATAGAGTAAGATGACAGGCAGAGTAGATCAGAAGCAGCTGAGAATGATTAGCAAGGACAGAACAGCATGAAAATGTGCGCTCTAATATATTAGTGAGATTAGTAACTATACACACCCCTGCCGTTAGTATGATTAGTAAGTATATACAAATAGGTTGTTAATGGAGTTAGTAGATCTTATCTATCATTAGTAGGTTAGTGGTAATTAGTAAATCTAAGTGCACAGAGATAGGTGTGAAGCAAGAGGGAACCCGAACACCAATGAGATCACCCGAATGGTACAGAGACGTAAACGGGGAGTGACAGATCAGGTGTAAACAAGTAGACACGGGACAACTAGGCAAAACCGGAAAATAAACAAGTCAGGTGAAAATTAAGAATAAACAATACATACAAAATGAAGGTACAAATGACCAGTAGAACACAGATCCTTACAGGGTGCTCTCAACGTCCCCTGCCCGGGCCATGCCCCATCCTGGTTTGAGCACTCTACATCCTTGGATCTGTTTGTTTTGACACCACAATGTGCTCCCTGGTGAAGGAGTTTTGTCTTGTTCGGGTAAATCGAATAAATGTGGCTGGTGAGAAGGAACTTCATGGAAGTGCAGTAGGCAGTTTGCACACAGATGAGGAAAAGGACAGTAATACCCAGAAAACTGAAAAAAGAATAATTGCAAAAATCCAAGTTGTGAGCTTACCTATACAAGTGTATCAATAAAAACCGCCAATGGTGAAATGTGAATGGTGGGATAGACTTTATATGGGACAGAAGTTCAATGGAATTCACACAACAGGTAAGGAACCTTAAGTATAAAGGTGAATAGCTTAACTCTAAAATACATTAAAAATAATATACAGTATGTTCTGACTTCACATTTAAAAGAAACCTGCACCTATTGTGAGCGGTATTATGATTATACAGTGCTGCTCGAAAGTTTGTGAGCCCTTTAGAATTTTCTGTATATCTGCATACATTTGATCTAAAATGTGATCACATCTTCATCTAAGTCCTAAAACTTGATAAAGTGAACTCAGCTCAACAAAAAAACAAAAAACATTATTCTTTTATAATTTATTTATTGAGCAAAATTATCCAACATTAAATGCATTAAAAGTATGTGAACCCTTGGATCATATGTATTTTTAAAGCATCATATTTAATAATTGGTCGCATATTCTTTCCATGCTGTTACTTTCTGAAGTCTGACCCATCAGTATTAAAAGACTCAATATCTTATTTTCAGGAACTGTTACAAGCGATACTATAACCTCTCTGCATTTGAATGGATCTCTATGGGAATTGGGCTGAGACAAGATTCAGCTGTAAATTACACTGGTACAGTATGGAACACATGACTGGCTAAATGGCTGTAAGTCATCCAGATTCTAAGGTATGCAACGAGCCCCAAACCATCACTCTGCGGCCAGATATAGAGTATATGTGGATGGATCACTGCAAGGGTTATTTCTCCTGACTCATTTTCCTATAGAACTCTATGGGGGAAAAAGTGAGGAGAAGAAATCCTTAAAGTGATCCATCCACATCTACTCCATATCTGGCCGCAGAGTGATGGTTTGGGGATCCATTCAAATGCAGAAAGGTTATAGTATCGCTTGTAACAGTACCTGAAAATAAGATATTGAGAGTCTTTTGATATTGATGGGTCACAGACTTCAGGAAGTAACAGCATGCAAAGGATATGCGACCAAATATTAAATATGATACTTTAAAAAAATACGTATGATCCAAGGGTTCACATCCTGTTGCCAACAAACATTTAATGTTGGATAATTTGTTTTTTGTGTTTTTTGTTGAGCTGGGTTCACTTTATCAAGTTTTAGGACTTAGATGAAGATGTGATCACATTTTAGATCAAATCTATGCAGATATACAGAACATTCTAAAGGGCTCACAAACTTTCGAGCAGCACTGTATATAAAGGTCAAGGTCAAGGTCAACTTTATTTATATAGCACATTTAAAAGCAACCACTGTTGCACCAAAGTGCTTTACAATATAAAAACAGAACAATAAAGTTGTACACCAGAGGGTGTCACTGGTGCACAGTGTCCTAACTGAAACCCCTTTCTTCCTGGATGAAGCTATAACCAAATATACAGTATGTCAGCATTTGAGGCTGCTGACCACAGTCAATTACATTACATTATAGGCATTTAGCAGACGCTCTTATCCAGAGCGACTTACACATCAGTTCTTTTGCATTTATACATAGTATCCATTGATACAGCTGGATATATACTGAAGCAATGCAGGTGAAGTACCTTGCTCAAGGGTACAACGGCAGTGTCCGACCCGGGAATCGAACCTGCAACCTTTCGGTTACAAACCCAGTTCCTTAACCATTATACCATTATACCACACTGCCGCCCTATGCTGGCATAGTCCAGCTACCAACCCAATACAATTTTCTCAAACTCATGGAGCAGCAGATGGAATGTCATTGAAAATACTCTATAATGTGTACAGTTGGTCCTGTTTTTGTCCAGTTAATCTTTCAGTTTTTTCTATTATTCTATCATTCTACTATTCCCATGTCATACCTATCATATTACCATGATAAGACGTACTGCCAATAAAATTTTGTATAACCCATTTCTAAAATAAGCTTTTACATATTTCATAAGAGAAACAAATGTCATATGGCCCTCAGTAACTTAGATATCAGAGAAGTGTTTAATTATTTTTTTGTCTGAACAAGGTGAACTCTCCCTAATTTTGATTGTTATAATTTTCATCTTTCTCCCCACTTCCTATCTATTTACATTTAACTAACATTTACCTAACACATTTCATGTCTCATTCTCGAGTTGAGTTCAAACATACATATGCATTTTGCTTGCAGTGCTAAATAGAGTCCTTAACCACTGTTCTTTGTACATAATCGATAATTAATTGATGTCTTTGCCCATATCAGGGTTAACCTCATTTTATTTAGTTTATTGTCGGCCTGCCCTCCCCCCTAGATCAAAAATAGAGCAGATCCGCCATCCTGTGTAAGTTCACACAGTACCTTCCATAACCTCCCATTACTCAAGCCTGACTTCACATCTGCACCAGAGGTGTACTGTTAGGGCATTTTTTTGTGTGCTTAATCTTAGTCTTGTAAAATGATCGGATCAGAACAGTATAGCTCTACGGGGTTGTTTCTGCATTTCACTGTATTAAGAATATAAAGCAAATCACATTACATTACATTACATTCATTTAGCAGACGCTTTTATCCAAAGCGACGTACAGTAAGTGCATACAGAAAGGTCATCAAAGTAACTACAGAACAGATAAGAAAGCAATTTTTCACATACAGTAGCAGCTGTCCCTAGTAATGAACACAATGCAGTTCACAGTGAACTGGGTAAATCAGCTCTAGCACATAAACCTTGATTGTTTTCTTACAATATATGGTATTTTCATTTATTCTTGGCTTACTGGTTTATTCATGGCATAGTGCATCTGAGAAATCTGGTATACAAACCCTTTGGGAAAGGGAATAATTTATAATTCTGAAATGTCCAAAGATATTCCTTTATTGGAATGGTTACGGCACACCTTTTTTTAAACATGCTACTCTCATTTTGTAGCTATAATCAGTTTAAGTTTCTAAACAATTGGCTAAACACACAACCAGTAAGCGAGATCTCATTAAATGGACTCATTAAATTGATATGTTTTTTTTCATCTTTCCAAATGATCTCCTTTTCAAAGCCCCATAATATCCTGTTTTACAAATTAAGCACTGTTGTTTGTTGATTTTTATGTTTTGCCCCAACAAGAGTTATGGAGGAAGTGTGACTCCTTTATTTTTAATGCTTACAATTTTTTATCAGTGATCATAACAAAAAGATATGTATTTTATAATAAGGAGCCTTGTAAGGTATAATCATGTCTGCTACTTCTGGTTTCAAACCATATTGGGTTGTCCAGTCAGTCCATAACTTTATATTAGAGTATATTTATATTAAATAGGTTTGTAAAATAGACAATATTTATATTGCATCATTTTATATTCTAATAATTGATTTTTTGATATTAACAAAATATGAATGGTTAACTTGACACATTCATGAATTTGAATCTAAAATAGGCACATTTAATATGTCATTAATAAACATATATGTAGAAATATGTAAACGAGGAATACTGCTATTGTATTATGAAGAATGACCTTCCATAGGAAATACTGGAAATGCTGTGTGCACTACTGATATGATAATGTCTTAGGTAATTTTTTAGCGAGCCACAAGGTGCTGCTGGATACAAAGACAAAAAGAGGACAGAACAGGCTGGTTTTCCATTTTCTATAAAGGACATATTATTAATATAGGACAAATAAAAAATAAACTCACAAATGGGAATAGCACTGGTAGATGCCTTTGTATTGCAGTGTTTGGTTTAATATTGTTATTTTAACAGACACTACCAAACATACAGTGACTGCAATCTGACAAATAAGTTATATTCTCTGGCAAACTTAAATTAAATATAGGATTTTAGTGATTTAATTATATTCTTGTGTGACCTATATAGCAAACATTAAAATGGGGGTGATATTACACATTTAATTTGACTATAGACGGGATACTTTGCATCTTTTCCAGTTATCCCTGAATAATCTCACTAGAGTTATAACATAAATTGCATAAATTGACCAAAGGCACTTATTGTTAGGGGACTGGGCAAATTTTTTGACATTGAAACACCCACTGCCGATGCCCCGTTTAACCTCGAGTCACAAAATTTGGAGTACAGGTCCCTGTGCTCATGACGAACAAATTTGCCTCAAGGACCCATAAAGTCCACCATATTAGATTTTCTGCTAATTAGCATTTTTTGTAAAACATAAAATTCTTTAAATTCTACCCCTCCTACTAAATTTGACCATTTTGGTATGCACGCTCTTTAGGCAAAGTGTCATAAAGGTTATATACAGAATTTTGATGTGCTGAAAGATGATGAATAAAGAGCCAATAAATATCAATGTGGGCGCGGCTTATCACAAAAATGCTAATAATTAAAAAAATTGTTTGACATAAAGTTCTGAAACTTGGGGTGATTGAGAGTTAGATCAAGACTCCAGTTACAAAAGCTTAGCCCAATCAAACCACATGATGGTGCTATAAAGATCCAAAAATTCACTGTTCCCTTTCAGAGATTTCAAACTTGCAACAATTACAAAGGCCCTGATTAGAAACAGATATTTGCTTTTTGGGTCAACCCTGTCTTGAATTGTCAACCATTTTGGAGTTTCTGTGTTTTTTCAAATGCTGCTTATGCTGCTCAGTCTCCGGGAATCACCTGCTCACAGCTATATTTATTATTATTATTATTATTATTATTATTATTATTATTATTATTATTTCTTTCTGACATTCAACATCAACCCAATGACTTTGGAGCAAGGTTACTTTGGGCTCTATAGACTGGCAGTATAGTAATTGGCATCACTGTTATGAGTTATGAGTACTTGAACCCTGCCTTACTGCTTGCAGCTATATTTTAATGACAACATTGTTTAAAGCATGCTTTCTTTTCAACAGACCTACTGTATTTTACATTGGTATTAGTTTAGTATAAGTGTAATACTTGTTTTTCTTTGCATTGTGAAGGAATTAAAGGACAGGATGAGCAATTACGCCTTAGAGTGAGGAGGGTCAGAGGTGTCATTCATTACTAGGAGGGATGACCTCTATTTATGAGCCTTAGAAGTGGGTTTATGATCTTATTAGATATCACATCTAGCACATTAAGAGTAAAAATTTTGGTTGTTGTAATACTGATTGGGTACATCGATCATAAGAGCTTGTTACATGTTAGAGTTCAAGGGGAGTAATGTGGCTTTAGCCAAACATTAATCAATAATAGAAATTGTTACAATATGGAGAATATTAGGCATCTCATTCGTTTTCGCATGTAGTTGCCGTGGATCCCCCAATTGGAATTCAGTCAGAAGATTGCAAGGAATTCGGCTAGATGGAAGGCTGGAGTAGTTTAATAATAGATTTACTGTGTTTTAAGCTCCACTGGTGTAGAGGGATCTGGGAATGGCTTTACTTCTGTGAAAAAAGAATGGAGTAATAAAGTAAGCCTGAGATTAGACTGTTGTTAGTGATAGTAGTACGAAAATGTACTAATACAGCCATTTGTAATAATTTAAATGTAACAAATCTAAATGATTATTTACAGTTTTTTTTATGACCAAATATGGTATGAAGAATACAGATATGGAGGGAAACATTATAATAATGAAAAATGGGAATGTAATTAGAAAAATAACATTCAGAAGATTTAGTGGATGGTATAGAAACATTTACCCAAAAATATTTGAATAATATTTAAGATATTTTTGAGCTATTTCTGCCTTTATGTTGTTTCTTTGCTCGACATTTAAAAAAGAAGATTCAAACCACATACCAAAGAAACCGTCACAAACTTAAACAGCAGGTGGCTCCAGACACAAATGTGTGTGAGAGGCAGAGATAGAGATTTTCTATGTGTGTCTCTCTCTTTTCAAACCAGACCATGTTAGCCATACAAGTTATGACCTGAATTCTGTGTGGTCTGTGAATGACATTCTGTGGCCATGGTGAGTAAAACAGTTCACTTCAACTTCTCATTGATGTATAATTTTTTTCCCTGCTTACCAGGGGCGGTGGAAAAAAAAAAGGAAACTGTTACGGTTCTAACCGTTCCACGCCATGTTTTATGTTTATTGTTATGTCACGCCCTTATTTGTATTCACGTTCTGTCATAGTTTATTAGTTTCATACATATTTCCATGTTTTTCCGCAGCCTTGCGTTCATGCTGTTTCTTCTCTTGCTGTCACTCACGCTTCCCTAATTGTTTCATTCTCCCTTGTCTAATTACTAATATACTAACATTAGATCAGGATTGGGTAATACTAACTATCTAACCATGTGTTCATGTTTACCTTACGTTTCTCGTACATGTTAATTACTAATTTACTAACGCTAGGTCAGGATAGGTTAACTACTAATGATTTACTAATTGCCTCGTTACGTGTCTCATTTTCTCAAGCTGTTGTGAATTTCCTGCTGCTCTCAAGCTAAGTGTCTGCACCTGTCTACACCTGCATATAAGATCAGTGTTCATGTCATGTCCTTGCGAAATTGTTGCCTCACTAGCACTCTTAAGCATTTGTCAAGTTTACGTTTTCTGATTTCCTGTTTTGATCCAAGCCTGTTTTTTGACCACTGTTTACTGCCAGCCTTTTGTTTTCACTGCCTGTCCTGACCACGATTCCTGCTTGCTGATTTTGTACTTTTGCCACGCGGCGAGGACTCCGGTCTGACCCTGCTTGTTTTTCTACTATTCTTTTGCCTTCTCCCTTTTGTACCTCTGCCACGCTGATTGCCTTCCTGGTTCCGAACTACTGCCTGGCTTACCGACGACGAGACTGCCTTCTCCCTCGGTACTTTTGTTTATTGGCTGGATCTTTTTGTGTATGACCTTTGCTTGTGCTAAGACAACGATTACTGGATTTTCCTTAATAAAGCCTTTGCGGGTATTTATTACATCTGTTGTTCTGAGTCGTGCTTCTCGGGTCCAACCCTCCACGCACTACGTCTCAGAAACCTTGGTAATTATATTGCATATCACATTTCTAATGTTATTGAGATCGACAGAAACACCAAAGCAGTATCTTGGCAGGCATTTTTCCCCCTGCACCTGAATGGACTATATATCAGGAGTGTCTGCATTGCTGTACTTTTTTAGGGCAACTGATTTCAATGTACATAATAACGTTTATGTATATTGAATTTCCTCCTGTATATATCCTAATGCTTTCAATTCTATACTATCATTCTTAATGATTTACTTTGTCCATCCATCATTGGATTTCTTTGTCCATTAAAATTTAAGTTCTCTGTTATAATTTGCTTTTGATTAATCTTTTTTCATTACTGAATTCAGGCATGCTAGCAAATTGTTTTGGGAGCGTATCACTTTATCATTGCTCTGTAAAACCTGGAAGCTCACGAAACAGATAATTTATTAAAGAATATGTCATCACCAACTCATGCCTCCCCAGTGTTGTTCCTGCAAGCAAGTTACTTCTCTATAAATATCAAAGCCGGTTTTCACCACATTTTTACGACTATACCTCTTCTGCATTATGATACTGTGTGGAAACGCAGAAGAAGTACTGGCAAAGATACGGCCAGCCTGAAAATTCAATAATGGTCTCTCACGGCAGTGTGCTGGGGCCAGCACTTGTTAATATCTAGAAGTGACATACTCGTCACATCATCGTGCATCGCCTTGACAACTCAGTCAGACTCATTCAAAGATTTTGAGACCTAGAAGAACCCTGCCATTTCAAAAATGGCTATTTATTCATATAAATTGTGACAGAAAGAATATATCTGATTTGGTCAGCTTGGTCAGCAATCATGCAGCTTGAAGAATTGTTGTGTTTAACATGGTGTTTTATGATTAAACTTTTTTTGTTTTGAATGAGTTGATAGTGTATGTAGGCTATAATATGATCAGCCTTATCTCATATAGAAGCATATCTGCGCCAAAATTCAAATGAAAATGCAAATCGGCAATTGCATTTTGTTTACATTCAATGTGCGCTAAAACCATGTCATAATTCAAATGAAAATGCAAAATGGCATTTTGCATTTTCATTTTCAAGTTAATGTACGCACTTTATCTGACAATTTGAAAATTTTAATGCAAATCCATTTTACATTTATTTATGACACAACCCTGCCATAATTTAAATGAAAATTAAAAACCACATTTGCATTAGCAGTTTCTTATTGCAATCGCATGATCCATGACAAAAAGGAAATGATAATTAAATTTGCCATTTAACGTGACATAATTCAAATGCAATAGCATTGCATCCGTTTACATTTTCATTTCCATTTGGTCACGCAAAAACCCTTCCAAAACTCCAAACTGAAGATGCAAACTGTCAAAGCATGCCTACTAAGGCGGGGCCTCGAAGAAAGGGGCGTTACAGGGGACCGTCAAACCACTGAATTCATGGTTCAACTTCAATGGTTGTCTGTGATTTCAGTCATCAGGCAATTACCAGGCTAGATACAGATAGCGACATTTCTTAGTTCTCTGTGTTTAGGGATTATAGGCTAAATGCTAAAAACTACAAAGGAAATGAGGTAGCCTAAATGTTACGATGAGCCTAGCCAGCCTGTTTACTAACTAACCTTAACAGCAGGGAGGACTTGCCGTAAGAGGCAATAGATTTCCATTCACCGGTTTGCCTTAGACAGGGCTGTGTGATAAACCAACATTGGGCTATTGCCTAGCCTATATTCTATGTCACTAAAATAAAATAAGCAGGTTATCAATAAAATAAGTGCTTATGTCTTGTCTGAGTGGTAGATCCATTTAAATTAAAATGATTCTGTAGCCTTATGTTTTTAAAAGACTGAATATAATAAAAGAAGCTCAATTGCTGTCTCAGTTTTTTTTACTGCCCTCTGTTGGGTAAAGACATGAATGGCAGTCTACACAAGATAGCCTACGTGGAATATGCCTACACAAGTTTTTTTAATTATATATATTTTTAATTAGCCTATAGGCGTACACCATACAAAATAATCCACCGTTTTTGTAGGCTGTGTCTCGTTTCGATCGCTCTCTCAGGCTTTCTGTGGACTACGTTACCTTTGCTCTGCACATAGCCAAAGGGTAGGCTTATATGGAGGTAGATTTCTATCAAAAATAAACAAACACAAAAGTATAATCCACAATTATATTTACCATCCACACACACACACCTCTCAATTTGTGTTCGTAGGTATAATCCACAAATGTGTTTTTGCCATCCACACGCAAACACCTCTCAATTTGTGTTTCGTAAAAATAATAATCCACAAGTATGTGTTTGCCATCCACACACAAACACCTCTCAACTTGTGTTTCGTAAATCATAATTTGGATGAATGCAAAAATTCTATTCACAAATGCAAATAACATTTTCAGACATGTTTCCAATGTTCACATTTACAAATCAAAAAATTGGCTTGCGAACTGGCGAATCTACATTTGGCGATTGAAGGACACGCTTGATCTGCTTGGATTTACGTACGGAATTTTGAGACAAATATTGCGCTGTTTTTTCCGTGTCGATTCACACATGCTTAACATGTGATTCACAAGCAAAACTTCTTCTTCGGCGCTACCTAACATGGCGATGTGTATTCGGCTCATTTAGCGCCACTTTTAGAACAAGTGGCCAAAATCTCACATTATCTTTAAGAAGTGGATTAATGGTAAATTTAAACAACCGAGTTTTGAGTTTATTTAGGTTGTAAAGTTAACCCCACGCTAATAATTGTGGATTCTACTTTTGTGTTTCTTTATTTTTGATCTACCTCCATAGGCTTAGGCTATCTAAAAGAAAACAATAATTAATAGAAATCGTGATGGAAATGCCCACGGTGAGAAGGGTAGCACATTTTCAGGCATAGCTTGTCATGAATAGCCAGCTGGTTTTAACCGTAACTGTACGCAAACCCGTAACATTAGGCTAGTTACCACACCAGATGAACGAAAGCAGGGGAACATAATCTAAACTGTTAACTAAGTTAACATAACATTGGGCTGGCTATGGCTCATCATAACTTTTAGGCTACCTCGTTTCCTTTTTATTTCTTATCATTTAACGTTAGCCTATAGTCCTCCAACACAGAGAACGAGGAAATATCGCTATCTAGCCTGGTAACTGCCTGACGACCAAAATCACAGACAACCACTGATGTTGAAACATAAATTCAGTGGTTTGACGGTCCCCTGTAACGCTCCTTTCTTCGAGGCCCCGCCTTGATTGGCATGCTTTGACAGTTTGCATGTTCAGTTCTGAGTTTTGTCAGGGTTTTTGCTTGACCACGCGGAAATGATAATGTAAACAAATGCAATGCCATTGCATTTGAATTATGTCACTCTTGTGCCGCAAAGCATGAAAACGATATGTTAAATGGCGAATTGAATTATCATTTCCTTTTTGTCATGGATCATGCGACTACAATAAGAAACTGCTAATGCAAATGTAGTTTTTAATTTTCATTTAAATTATGGCAGGGTTGTGTCGTAGAGGGCGAGAAAAAATACATTTGAAATGGATTTGCATTAACATTTTCAAATGGTCAGATAAATGCATATTCAAATGCGTAGATTAACTTAAAAATGAAAACGCAAAATGCCCTTTTGCATTTTCATTTGAATTATGTCATAGTTTTTGTGCACTGGTCTTTTGTTTAATCTGGCATTCCACCCCGTGTTTTCCCTTTCTCCCTCCACTTGTGTTTTCATTTCCCGCACCTGCATTGTGTTTTCCTCTCGTTTTCTCGTTAGTTTTCTCCCCACCTGTTTCTCGTTCAGTCCTCGTCAGTTCTTGTATTTAGTCTGCCACGTTGCTTTTTTAGGGGCCAGACCTGTGGTTTTTTTGAGTGAGTTTGTTGTGTCGTGCCCTGTGGTTTTTTTTGTGAGTTTGTTGTGTTGTGCCCTGTGTTTTTTTTTGTGAGTTTGTTGTGTCATGCCTTGTGGTTTTTTGTGAGTTTATTGTGTCGTGCCCTGTGGTTTTTTTGTGAGTTTGTTGTATCATGCCCAGTGGTTTTTTGTAAGTTTGTTTTGCACCCGTCAGCTTTGTTTCGTCCTTCCCTCCGTTTGGCTTCCTGCCCTTTTCCGTCCGTTTGCCCTGGCGTCTGTTTGGACTCTTTCCCCAGTTCCCCCAGTTTTGGCTGTCTTCTACCTCATGGCGGCTCCAGCTCAGGCTCGTCCTACCCAGCCCTCCTGTTCCTGCCCTGGCCTCCTGTACCTGCCTAGCCCTCCTGTTCCTACCCCGGCTCCCCCTGTACCTACGCCGGCTCCCCCTGTACCCCCCCGCACGCTTGTTCTTGACCGCAGGCCCACGCGCTTGTTCCGGTTTGTTCCTGTCCGAGGCGCTCCGCACCTACTCTGAGTTCCTGACCTGCCTGGTTCCTGTCCTGCCTGGTCCAGCCACAGCCCCTGGCCCGTTTCCTGCCCAGCCTGTCCCGGCCCGTTTCCTGCCCTATTAAATGTGCTCCCTGGCGGAGTTTTTCGTTTGAGTCCAGTCCAGTTCGGGACTGACACATCGAATGTAAACAAAATGCAATCGCCGATTTGCATTTTAATTTTAATTTTGGCACGGATATGCTTCCATAGTCTCAGTCAAGAACACATTTAAATATAAACAAAATTATCAAGCCGTAAATTATTTTAAATGTCACCACCTGTGACTAAGCAGTGTGCCATAATGCCCACCCGACAAGAAATCACCCTTGATTGCCCCCTGACTCATCATCGTCACTACTTTCAAAAGAATGCCAAAGTTATCATCTGCCAAACCCACCTGACCCATCTGACCATAACACCCAGTTTCAAATGCTGAACAACGCTGAAGTTCCAAGGTTGCCAAGGCAATATCGCTTGCAGACATTAATCACCACGATGATGTGGCGAGCATGACTCTTGTATACATGTTCACAAGTGTTCGTCCCAGGACTCTGCCTCATGAGAGATCAGTGTGTAATCCTCTGCAAAAATTAATTGAACACTGTGTGGGATGTGTGCCATATGCATCACATTTACTCACATTCACTTATGTAGTGTGTTATCCTTCATCTTTATTGTTGCACATATTTACAACGGTATATGTATTTTAATTTTCAAATTAGGAATTATTCAATATAGCATGAAGCTTAGTGAAAATAAAGTCTCCCATAATATATATATTTTTTAATATATATCTCGCCTGCCAACACCTATGCATAAACTATGTAGTGTGGGAAAAAGAGAGGAGGATAAAATCATGAGCCGGTCATTCTTGTGTGAAATTTTATGAAAAGGAGCAGACTCATTATTCCATCATCTTTGTAAAGAGGCTCCCACCTCCGATCTGTGGAGAGGGGCATTCACTGATCCATCCCTGTGTCAAATTGCACTGAAAAAATATTATTTTGTCCCTTTTGGAACCACTGATGCTGATTAGACCACTGTCACATTGCAGTGGCCAAAATCACTGATTTATAACTTGAATTTATCAGTTGGTAATGAAACGGGGAGTGCCTTTCAACCAAACGCACCTTATTATGGCAGATTTAACATTGATCGTGCCAAAGCCTCACACATATGATTGATGGACATAAACACAGGACACCATAAATGATCAGGCTATGATGCATATGCTTACATATATAACTTAGGAGAGTTAAATGAATCTATGGTAATTCTGTACTTTAGTGGGATACCAAAAACCTCACAAAATAATACTGTAATAAAATATTGCTATTATTGTAAATTAATCATTTTTTTAATGGGACATTTATGTTCCTTCCACAGGAGCATAGATTTAAATCAATACTTTCAGGCCTGAAACAAATTACATTTTTTCCTGATGACCAATTATAGGTCACTCTGGGACAAATGTCATAACAACTGATTTAGCACATTTAGTAAATTTCCTCTTGGTTTGCTGGAAAGCTGAATGCCTCTGTGACTGGGAGTGTAGGGCTGTGTTGGAAGCCTCTGTGTCACATACGATTCTATATTGATTGAAAAAATTACGTTATTATTTCAGCCCTTAAGCAGATGGTCTGGCCTGAACCGTCCTTGAAGTCCTTTGGGGCCTTTAGCTCATTTAGTTAAAAATTATGGAGGGATTCCACATGACCTCCAAACTGGAAGAGAAGACTGGCCCTGTCATGATTTGGACAGATAACTCCGGTGAGCCGTGGTACTCCTGGGGAGGAGGCGTGCAGACAGTCCAAATTAAATTTCAATGCCTAATTAATAAGCGCTGGAGCCTGGATGAAAAACATCTCTGAAAAATATGAAGGAAGGAACATTTCTTAAAGACAACCACAAGAAGCCAGTTGATAAAAAATCTATTCTTTTCTCAAAACAAATACAAACTGCTTCCTCTCTCAGTGTTTACAAGCTTTGTGAATACAAGCAGAGAAAATTGAATTCTCTGGGGCCTGGCCTTGTTGCTTTGTTTTTTTGTTGTTGGTAATACTGTTTCTGATTAACATATGCTGTGGTGATACTGTTTCTGATTAAAATATGCTGTGGTGATACTGTTCCTGATTAACATATGCTGTGGTGATACTGTTCCTTATTAACATATGCCGTGGTGATACTGTTCCTGATTAACATATGCCGTGGTGATACTGTTCCTGAGTAACATATGCTGTGGTGATACTGTTCCTGATTAACATATGCTGTGGTGATACTGTTCCTGATTAACATATGCTGTGGTGATACTGTTCCTGAGTAACATATGCTGTGGTGATACTGTTCCTGAGTAACATATGCTGTGGTGATACTGTTCCTGATTAACATATGCTGTGGTGATACTGTTCCTGAGTAACATATGCTGTGGTGATACTGTTCCTGAGTAACATATGCTGTGGTGATACTGTTCCTGAGTAACATATGCTGTGGTGATACTGTTCCTGATTAACATATGCTGTGGTGATACTGTTCCTGATTAACATATGCTGTGGTGAAACTGTTTCTGAGTAACATATGCTGTGGTGATACTGTTCCTGATTAACATATGCTGTGGTGATACTGTTCCTGAGTAACATATGCTGTGGTGATACTGTTCCTGATTAACATATGCTGTGGTGAAACTGTTTCTGAGTAACATATGCTGTGGTGACACTGTTCCTGAGTAACATATGCTGTGGTGATACTGTTTCTGAGTAACATATGCTGTGGTGATACTGTTCCTGATTAACATATGCTGTGGTGATACTGTTCCTGAGTAACATATGCTGTGGTGATACTGTTTCTGAGTAACATATGCTGTAGTGAAACTGTTCCTGATTAACATATGCTGTAGTGAAACTGTTCCTGATTAACATATGCTGGAGAGTGAGATAGATGATGTCCTTGATTGTGCTCATCCCCAATGGTTTGAAAATGTGCAATGCCGACAGGAGCCAAAAGCCTGCTCATTTTGCTCTGTAAACAAATATAATATTTCATGTGCAGATACATGCGTAAACGTGGTAGTGATTAACAAATCGTGTTTTCAGTGATGATGTATGACCTTATTGACCACTATTTAAAAATGTGAGAAACTGTATCAATCTAGCAGGAGTATATGAAAGTTGTGCTTTGTCGGACCTGCTTTGTAGTCGCATCAATGACGTTCAATTGTACGTTGCTTTGGATAAAAGCATCTGCCAAATAATTGTAATGTAATGTAATGTAGTGAGTACGTGTGTTCTATCCCCTTCCCTTTTTGAGACATGGTTGGTTTGGGAACAGTCTACTGTAAAGCACACTTCCTGCTCCTGCTCTCACGTCAAATTATATCTTCTGGCTTCTCAGCAGGAGGCTTTGACTCAAACACCATCCCTTTCTCAAATGAAATGATGAGAAGGGTGAGACTCAGGGGGCAATCTCCACCATGCTCACTAATACATATTTTTACAATTCAATGGCATTAAGACCTATTAAACATGTATGCACCATACGATATTCATGTTGTTTTCTAAAATAATAATTTCTGTCAGGACAACTCACGTATTTAAGTCACATGTTTAATGAATGAACGTGCTGCATAATTATTTTGGTTTGGCGCTGAATGGATCTGCTTTATTACTACTGGAGCATGGGCATCTCTCCCCACTAAACAGGAGATGACCAGAAACCCCCCCCATACTAAAGCAGATCCAAACAGGTGGAAGCTGGGGTGGTGGAGGGTGACAGCAATTATTTTTTTTGAACACAAGCCATAAGCAGCGCGTCAGAAAGCAGCAGAGAGAACTGGTTTAAAAAGGGCGCTCCATTAGAGGTGTGTGCATGTGATTGGTTGACTATGGGACGTGTGGTTGCTAGGCGACCATGGTCGGCTTCAGCCAGGGCCGTCTTTAGGGGGCGTTGTTATTGTTAATTACAATATTTTAATTCTAGGGCAGAGTAATGGCATAGCCTACTAATTATTCAATTGGTTGGTTGTATAAGGTTGGTTTGTGTGATGTCGTAGCCTGTAAATCAATTAAAGTCAATTAAACCAAACCGGTCATGCTGGATGATGTTGCAGGCAGCATAACATTCGTCACGGCGTCTCCAGACTCTTTCACGTCTGTCACATGTGCTCAGTGTGATCCTGCTCTCATCTGTGAAGAGAACGGGGCGCCAATGGCGAACCTGCCAATTCTGGTGTTCTCTGGCAAATGCCAATCGAGCTGCATGGTGCTGGGCTGTGAGCACTGGTCCCACTACAGGACGTCGGGCCCTCATGCCACCCTCATGGAGTCTATTTCTGACAGTTTGGTCAGAAACATGCACACGAGTAGCCCACTGGAGGTAATTTTGTAGGGCTCTGGCAGTGCTCCTCCTGTTCCTCCTTGCACAAAGGAGTAGATACCGGTCCTGCCGCTGGGTTGTTGCCCTTCTACGGCCCTGTCCAGCTCTCCTCGTGTAATGGCCCGTCTCCCGGTATCTCCTTCACACTCTTGAGACTGTGCTGGGAGACACAGCAAACCTTCTTGCGACGGCACGTATGGATGGGCCATCCTGGAGGAGCTGGACTACCTGTGCAACCTGAATGGGCTGCGGGTACCGCCTCATGCTACCAGTAGTGACAAGGGCACTAGCAAAATGCAAAACTAGAAAAAAAATGTTGCGCAAACAGGCAGCGATAAGAGGCAGAGCCTAACGCCAAAAAATTGCATTCACTTTATATCTCAATAAAATATTGCTTAATTCAATCGTGAGTTGTCTGACTGAAATGTATAGAGGAAGCACAAGAGAGTACATCCTTCTTCTGATTGAATATTTCATTGAAATAAATTACAACAGCAATTGAGAGAAATAGCAAGCAATGTTGCACTTTAGTATAGCATTATACAGAAAGTGCTATCGTGAGATGTTGTTTTGATTTTCTCTACTGTACAGCTAATGTTGTGAATCCAAAGTAGTACATTGTGTAGCAGGGCTATCTGGTTGGACAGTTGTTGCTTGGGTGAGAAGGCATTCAGCTCTCCGATTGGCTGACAGATAAACCCAATTCTATCAACAGCCTATAAATAGGTTGCAGTAGCCAGGTAAGGAGAAAGGTCTTACCTGTTGCAGATCCGGGTGTTCCATTGGGCATACTGCTTTCCTCTGTTGTGAAGGTAGGCTGGTAGTTCCATGTGATGCATAATGATTGTACTGATCCCAGGTAAACTGATGAGTGTTGTCCATTATAGGTTCCTGTAGCGGGGTTGGTGGCGCAAGAGACAGCTATAATTCAGATTTAAGGTACTTTTATTAAGCTGGGTACCGTGACCACAGCGAAACGTTTAGCTTTTCGGTTTCTCTGACTAATGGACGGTAGGAGCCTATGATAGAAGGCGCTATTGCTACCTAGTAACTTATTTCTTATTTTCTTATAGGACATTGCTGGCTGCTGTTTTGCCTATATTATCATTCCTGGTGATCTACACTGCGTTTAACGGCGTTGTAACCACATAACTACAGCGGCTATACGTTGGGTCGCCGGCCGAAAGATTCGCCGCAGCGAACTGCTATTTTATCCCTGTGTTATATTTATTACTGCATGTTATGGTGGTTATCCACCGGTCTTTTAAGTATGTATGTGAGATACGTGTGGGACTCGTGTCTCACTGACAAACATACTGCGGGTAGGTTGGTTTGGGTGCGCTAAGCTGCCATTCTTATTTTCTTTGTTTTGTGCTGAAGGTCGAGATTTCGTGCTGGTGTAGCTGGGGGCAATAGCGCGAATCGGAAGGTGGACCTTTTATTCACTGCTTGCTGTGTATGTGTGTGTGTGGATAGTATTGGAAATTTAAACCGCACGTACTCACTTGGCTTATTTCACCCTTTACAGTGCGTGTGTCTGATAGTGATGTGCAGTTCGCGAACGAATCGGTATTTTTGAACGACTCTTTATGCTGAGTCGTCTGAATCGACTCGCCAGTTCGAGTGAATCGTGCTGGCTCTCGGCTCTGGCTCTGGCTCTCGGCTCTGGCTCTTAGCTCTGGCTCTGACTCTGCCTGCTTTCTACTACAGCCGGGAGACACTCCCCCGAGACACTCAGCACTGGTTAATGCGCGGCGCGCAGTTTCTGATGGCTAAGTTAGAACCTACGTAAGAATACATTTTAATTTGATCTAACAATATTGCACACACTTTTGTGTAGTTAATAATCGCCCCAGCTCATTCCAAAGTTATTATGACTACTAATGGTTAAAAGAAAGATACGTAGCTACAGTAGCTATACTACCCAACTGATCAGCACGAAATCAACTCTACTCAATTTAAGAGCCATGAGCCGTAGCAATATTCCACGGCTCCAGACAGAGCCGGAACCAGAGCCGTGACACAAACCAAAGTAATTTTCGAGTTTTAACCACATAACTGTCCTTATAGAGTTCTGTGGTTTTAACAAAGGGCAAAATGAAGTACACCATTAAGCTATTAATCAGTTTACTACTCAGCGTGATTCAAACGGAAACCCTATTGACAAAGGAATTATGTTAGCCTATATCTAATGATATTCCGAGACGCCGACTGTATATTACGAAATTATTAAACTTTTTGCGAGAATTGCAACCGAATTCCAGTCAACTATGAAACAATTAGGCCAAATATGCGATATTGCAATTGTGTTCAGCTAGATTAAGCTACAAAAAAATGACAGAAAACACTTATTTAAAGTGGTGGCATTTTTATTTTAGAACTCTTGACCAACAACAACAGTGAACAGAATAAATAGCCTACAATTGCGTATGATATAATAAATAAAGTACAGTTAAAATAAACACATTTAAATAACCCTATGGTGTCCAAATAAATAAACGACACAGGCTCCTGTACATCATATGCACACACTGACACACACAATAAATATCTGGCTTTTTTGTCAAATCTCTCTTATACAGTCTTCCATCCAACTCATTTTCAGTTGACCTAGACGACTGGATTCTGGGATCTGATAAAAAAAATAAGATTAATATTAGCATAGATTAAATAGCTCTATACAAATATAACCATTCAATGTCTATTATTACCTGTAAGATCTAATGTTACAATCTATGATCGAAAAAACGGAGAGGGGAAAGTCGTAAATAAACGTAACCTGCGATTGCAAATTAGCTTGAGACAGTAGGCTACTGTAAATTGAGAATATTAGCAATGAGTATCATTCAGATTATTTGGGTCTGAATAAAATATCAAGGCTAGTTTACAAATTTATTTTGTCTACTTTGTTACCAGCTAGTGTCTGCTGTCTGAAACAGCTTCTAATTCCAGCTCGCGAGTAGCGCCGCTGAAAGAAAAAGATGCGGCTCAAACGGCTCTTCTGTATTAACCGGAAGTACCAAAATTGCAACTCCGACTCTTCAAACTGAATGGTACGAATAGAGCCGACTCAGAAAAAAGAGCCGAACTGCCCATCTCTAGTGTCTGACAGTCACGAGTGTGTGCTTGTCCCCTTCCGGTAAGTTGCCCTCTCTCGCCTCGCCGTTCTCTTCCTCACACACTTCAGCAGCGCCCCTAACTGGCCTGGGGGAAGAACGGCCGTGGTTATTTTATTGTTTATTATACCTTTTGCTAATTCTATATCTGTGGGTACATGTTTTATTTTGTTATTTGGTTTAATAAACTGTTTTATTGATTTAATCCACTTCTATTTACTTCATTTAATTGAAGGTGCCTGAGTAGAGTACCATAAGTGCTCGGTGCATGGTAAAAGAACAAAACTAATTCCTTGGGTGAAATTCCCAAGGTGGCGTAGTCTAGCTAACTGTACTACCCGCCACATTTGCAACAAAAAAAATCACTTGGGTACTGGATGCATGACCAGGGGGGGGTCAAGACATAATGTTTTTAATCTTGAGCAGGGTACTCTCCCTCAGTCACTCAAAGAGATATAAATTCTGCAAATATGCTCAATATAGTATTGAGGCAATACTCATGGATGATATTGACAAATTATCTTGATGTACAGCATTACAACATATGGCCATTCTGTTAACTAAGTATGGAGCCTTCAAAAAAATGGTGAAAACAATATCAAATGTTTCATATATTAAAATAAAGCATGAAAAATGCACAGAATTTTAAAAAATATAGTTGTTCAGGAGTGCGCAGAAAAAAATCCACAAATAGTTTAACTTGAGCTGCTTTTATGAAACCGACTCAAGCTATGCAAACCATTCAAGTACACAACATCAATGTACACTACAAAAGCTATAACTGCAATAGCAAATTGTATAAATGGAGACACCACAGAGTTGCTGCTATTGAACTTTATTATAATACCCTTGATCCCAGTATTTATTTATTTATTCTTATTTATATACGGTTATTAAGTTAAAGGATTACGTAATTATCTTTGGGTGGATATAGTCTACCAATCAAATAGCTTAATATAAAAAAATTATATTGTATTCATGCTGCCAGAGAACCTGTTTGTTGCAGTGAGATACACTGATAATTTTTTTTTCTTTGTTATGCATCAACATACACTGCATGCTATTGAGAAAATGGGGGCATTTAGTTTGAATCAATTGTCATTCAGAACAACACTACAATCACGCAGTGTTAATATATTAATAGCAAGTGTGCTTTTCACAGTGAGGCTGATTGGCAGGTGAAGAGACAGCTGTTCTGGAACCTACCTTCTGCTGAAGGTTATTACATTAGAATGACAGCATCACACTCACCTAGGAGCAAGTTAAAACATGTCTGATCTTGCCTGTCACAAGGGATCAATAAGAGGAGGACAATAACAGATGAGATGTGGTGCTGCTAGTTGTTGAACGCTCAGAGATTCAAGAGTCCATAATGGGGTGAAAATTTTAATTGTAGTAGCCTTCACAAAGTGTACAGAGTCTGAGGAATGCTATGTAGCTGTCCCCAGTTCAGTTATAAATATTCTTCTCGGAAATGCTACATAAATAGATTCCATTTCATTAATCAAATCCATCCATTAAATGCACTCATATTCCTGAGTATCCAAAATACAATTCTGTTTTTCAGTTACATTCTATGAAACAGTTACAGTATGTTCAAGCCCTACCTTCACTATTTCCCTGTTTACCTTTGCCTCCTGTTTTCTCAGTAGTGCGCTGGAGGTTAAATGCATAGTGCAGGTTCAGTTTATGTCCTTTATGAATCTTTCAGTACACAGAATGTGTGTGTCCTCTCATTAGCAGGCCTCTTCACTCTGTGAACAAGCTATAAAATTGAGGCCAGAGCCTCCATCAGAGGAGGTCACTGGAAGGTGAACTGGCTGAGAAAATATAATTTCATGCAGACAGACACCAACCGTCACATGCATGGACTGACATTCATTATATCTGTGTTACAATCATACTGTGCGTGAAATTGGATTTCATGATTTGTCAAATCATGACAGATATCCGAGAACAAATAATAATAATGATAAAAAAAATACAATCTCACTGAGAATCCCTCTACGAGAATAATATTGTAATACAGCACAACAGTCTCGCCCCAGTCTATATTTATTTTGTGTTTAATACCTTCATGAGAAGGTGTGGTTTCAGTCATCTTGACCTTGTTTCAGAGTGTACAGTACATAGTCTAAATAATCTTGGAGTAATATGAGGCTTGCTCGACTGCTGTTCTCAGTGTATCACCTGATATACTCCATATCTTTTCAACCTTAACCTTGGTTCAGGTGGCCTGCATCTCAAATACCAGACTATAATATTAAATTATTAAATACTATTTAGTATTATTAATACTATTAAATTATGGCTGCTTGACAAATGTTAAATTCTGATTGGTCTCTGGTTAAACCAGAGGTCACTTTGATAAAGTTTGATCAAAACAAATGTTTGCATTTAAGACACATACAAACCGTGATGTATTTTCTTGCGTTTGGTGGAAAAGAGCCAGATGTAGAGGTGTTGTGTCCCCTAACCATCGCTATGAGTCACTGCAATCCTTTAGCCGTAGCCTGGCTTACCAGACAGGCTTGCAGCAATGTTGTCAATACCGCCCAAAATTCTATTATTTTCCGACAATGTTTTTCCATTAATTTAGATATTGCTCCTCGGGAACGTAAAAATTGAAGATGTAAATTATGCTGTGGACACGGTTTTCTTTTTAGTTAAATGCTTTTAGCATTTAATCATGCTTTTCATATGCCCCAATTCAACTTTATGGATAATAGCTTTACACACTGACATAAAAAACTGTATTTATTTAGAAACTGCTGACACAGCCCTGTAAGATTCACCGCCACCATCGCCATAAGGCACCCAGGGCTTTCCAGTAAGCTTTAATAGTTATCTGGGTGTGTCCTTCTATACAGCATTGACAGGGTTGTGAAAAATCTCATGCATTGCAATGTGACTCACAGAGAATGTAAATTAACCTGAATAACATAAATCATTTTAAACTGAGAGACAGCAGCAACGGCCAGCGCGGACGCCCACGGCGGCTGACCTTGATGTACACGACCACGGACAGCGCTCCGCTTCACAGATGTTCATTTGCTGGGGAAATTACCGGAGGCTTCAAAGCAAGGATGGGTCACGCCAGGCGACACACGCGCTCAAATTGGCCCGGTCTCAAAGCATGCAGGTCTGAATGCCAAATGCAGGCCTCTCCTGAACTGTGCTGAATCAGCCAAGCCTGCCATCCTGGTCAGTATGAATCACATATGCACGTGCAATACATCACTGCCTTGGTGCACTTGTATGTCTGTTTAGGATAAGAGCTGAAGCCTTCTGCTGAGCTCAGTCCCTCTGCCGTTTTTTTTCACAGAAGGATCAGAACTGCACAATTCATCCTTAAATATTGTTACATTCTTTTTTGTATGATATTAAATATTGAGGTAAATTAAGCAAGGCTTTTTGGAACAGGTGTACTATAATACACCCATATGCTGACAATCCTTTCTATGTTTGAACTGGAACAGGAATGAGAAGGATGTAATGTCCTTTTTTAAAAACACTTACTAAAACACTTAGTAATTGTGTAAAAGGCTTGAAAATCTGTTTGCGTACAGAAAAGTCTGGTGTTTATGATGTGGCTTGTTGGTGAATTCTCAAACCTCCAGATAGACATGCCGCCTACGTTCTTTTCTATGGGGTTTAAGGTCAATATTCGGTGCCATACAGCGCTGAAAATATCAACCTGCTTGGGTAATATTTTCACTCTGAAATGGTCAAACACTGTATTTAAAATCCTTCAAATGGCAGAATTTACATTGAGTGATGTGTCCCTCATCCTGTAGAGTTTCTGGCAGCCGTGAGGAAAATGTTTGTCTTGTCGATGTGACTTTTACCCAGACTGCCCCTACGGGCTTCAGAGCAGGGATCAGAGAGAAAGGTTGCCCATAAAATATGCATGTCACGATGGATGCAGGCAGCGGAAGAGCTGTAATGCGATTTATGGCGTGACACTGCTTCAAAGGGCTTTAAGTGCACTTAGCAAAGGGCTGATGGGCTGATTCTGCCACCTGTGTCTATCACCAGATTTCCAAAAGCTAGTTGGCTTTTCATGACCACCTGCATATGGTTCTGACAGCCATTCGCTGACAAGGCGACAGGCCTCTGCTGCTGAGAATTCTGACAAACACATTCAAAACAACAAATTATATTACCATCCCAAAAATCCCTCCTGCATCATAACTCTTTAATCAATTTGAACTGGCGATTCATTCAGAGGCAAAAGGTGATATTCTGAGAAGCGTTGCTCCTGTCATTGTTCAAATATCATGATATTAAAACAGTGAGTTGTATAATAAGGGAAGAAAATTATTGAATTTATAAAATGTCAAAGTCATGGTTTTAAAATCAATGATCAGGACTCAACAGCTGATAAGTCTGACAGACAGGATCAAAACAAGATTATTTTATCTTCCCAACAATCCCTTCTGCATGACCAAGCTTTAACCAATCACAGCCGGTGATTCATTGAGAGACAAGGTGTCTTTATCTGATATTAAGTGAGAATACTGTAGAAACACATCATGGTCAGGAGCAGGATTATGGCTTTGTTGAAGCATTTCTTTACTTATTGGTACTGGGTCTTCTGAATGTTGAATGACGTGCATGTCTACACCACCAAGAAATGTGGTTTGATGCATGCAAGAAGTGCAGCTTTGAATGTTTCAATTGTTACTTGGCTCAAATGTGCAAACTTTTAATTCCGTCGGTGAATCAGAGACAGCACTGGAAAAAAAAAAAGTAATTTCCTTGATATTTTCACTTAAGTAAATAACATGAAATGTGGTTGGTTTTGCTTAGGCTATTGATGGCTGGGTTTGATTTGATCTCTGGTTTTTATTTCCTGCAGGCAGTGGTTCAATGCAACTGCACTACAAGAAAAATAGCAACACAGTGCGCTATCTGGGTCATGCATATTTAAATTGTGTCATCTACATACATTTCAGCACCAAAATGACACACTATTATGCAAATGGAGCTCAATACGGGGCATATCCAATTCACAAAAATGATCACTAAATGACGACTTACAATTAAATATAGATATTTTGATGATGGCCCCGAAACCTGATAATGTGGCACAGTCTTAATAAAAGCTATGTAATGTGTAAACTTGTCATTGACCATAGCAGCCGTCGTTGCTGCAAGTGATCAGTTATTAATATGACGAGAATAGCGTTCGCTATTGTTGCGCTCTAAGCAGCATGAACTGCACTTTTTCCTTAGTGGTTCATACTCTTGAGAGTACAGAATGTGAAATATGATGACAATAAGGGGGTGGCATAGGGCAGATGAAGCACTGAATGAAGGGTACAAATTAAACAAGGGGTCCATGGAGCTCACAATTTTAAAAGGTAACTTCTCTAAAAAAAACTGAAGTAAAATTTTTAGAAGTTACACAAAAGTTGCAGTTTAGCTTGTGTGGTTAGCTATTTAATGCTATTAAGTGTTTGTCAATAAGGATACCTATCATAACGCAACAGGATGTCTTATTGTACATTTATAGCACAGCTACACTTGAGTGGCTAAGAATTATATGAAAGAATATGGAATATGCAATTAATACAGCTTCAGATTCTGAGAATTAGCTTTTTATTTTAACAGCAGTATTGTCCTACCGATATCATTGATCCTTCTGGGTCTGTCAGATATCAGGCAATTTGTATCATGTGTACATGTTGTTAAGCATTAAATAAGAGTCAGAGTATCTTGTAGTACCAAGATGCGGATCTACGTGTTTGTTACCTATACAGATCTCCTAGTCTCTTCGACTCTCATTAACCAGAAAGATAGGGAGAGTTATTGTGTTTGATCTGTGAACCCAAATTGGACACTGAACCAAAGAGTCGATGATTATCTTTGAAACAAGCTAGAGAGATAATGTAAATTAAGAATACTAATGAGAAAGGCATTGAATATTTAATCATCACTGTCAAGGGTAGGTGCAACATCCTGAATACTAGATGGTGCATTTTAAACCGCAGATAGATTAGCACTCTCACTCTTTTCTTTCAAAATCAAGACCTTGGCATTTTTAATATTTTTGTTGAATTCAATACCATTTCCTCAATAAAATAATTTCATACAAATAATATACGGGCATTATATTCCTTTTTCAAGAAAATGCTAATTGCACATATGATTGAATTCAATGAATATCGATTCACAATCCTACAAAAAGATTTTTTTTAACTTTGTTGTTTGTCCTTAACTAAAGATGTAAGATATGGAAAGGTCCAAAGGCAATATACATCATTGGCCTTTTAGACAAGAGGGCTACGGACTAAGAGGGCCTGACTATGAATGTAACTGCATGTAAATTATGATTCCAGGATGTTTTCCAAGATCAACACAGAAGAAAGAATCCAATTTGAAAGCCCATAACGTTCTTTAATATTTGAGTAGAAGTGAGGAAGGTCTTGTCCTCTCGATAAGGGTGGTCCTTTTTGCGACAAGACAACGGGAACACCTCTATATATCTGTGTTGTATTGAACAAATGGTACAATGCTTTGATAAATGGTGCCACTAACTCACACTGGCATGTAGATATAACCTCAGTAAGTACCTGAAAGAGATGCAGGATTGCATCTAGACTAATACACATATTCAGATTAAAGTAAAGAGTGCACCATGCAGTCTTCAGCCAACATCACTTTACCTCTTGAAGATTGCTTCTCTGCTGTTTTCTATTCAAATTGAACATTAAAAAAAATCCAGAAACAATGACTATGCAGGGAATGCAAATATTACAATGGAATTTGCATGAAAAAGATATCGTCAACGGGAATGGAAGGGTGTTGGAAAGAATAGATGTATTTCTGCACATGCTGTAATACTTTAAAAAATGATGAGAACAGGGTATACCAATTCTCCAATCAGTCTTTTCACCAAATTTACAGCATGAGCAGGTATTGTGTGCCAAAGCACCACCCCACCCCCTTTTTAAGTAGAACCGTGCCTTACCATGGTTGCTAGGAGACTGTTGCGCTTCGGGCATGAGACACAAATCTGATGTTTTCTGCTGAAGAAAGCGGCAGATTTTTTGTGTTTATGGATACAATAGAAAATGTTGTAAAATAACAGGTAATAATTTTGTAATTTACCTTAGTCTTATAATTTACCACATTGAATGTATAGTTTTTGCGCACTGAATATTGTTTGCTTCATGATAAACTTTTCACCAACCGTATCATTGAAGGAATGCTAATATTTTGCGATTTTCTAGTGACTTGAATCATATTTACGTTGATATTATACCTGTGATGCATTCCCGCATCATGCCTGCCTGTTGACAGATGAAGCAGGTGATGGAAACGCATGAAGGCAGCTGGCCTGCTGAACGCAAAGAACAAAGCTTCAACAAGCTGCTCTTTTCTCCTCCCGTGCCGTCATTTCTTCATAACCCTATAACAACAGTATGACCATTATTTGTCATAACCTTGTGAGATTGCATTCTGGAAAGGCAGCGATTCCTGCGCTGTGCCTTCATTTCTCCCACTGCTGCAGGGGTTAGCACATCACTACACATAGCAGACAGTCATTTCTGCTGCTGGGGGAGAGGTGGAGTAGGGGATAGAGGAGGGGGGTACAGTATATGTTCATCTTCCCCTGCAGAAGTCAGTGCTGCACCAGCCAGTGGAGGACAGTAGTGTTCTGTCAGTGAACCCTCGGCAGCCTCTGTAGAGACTTATCATTGCCTTCCACCACCGCTATTACCCCACCCCCACCACGCTGCAAGGCTTACCCCCATTCCTTTTGGCATTCCCTCCCATAGAGGAAAAAAAAGCTCATTTCAATGGATTCTGATCTCTAATTTTGATTTTGCATCACCAGGCTGCCTCTTTCCTCCCCTCTCCCCCTCCCCACTTACAGTTCCAGCAGCTCGCCTGTAATAGCTTGCATAAAATATTAAATGTGTTTTTCACATTTCATTACCAGCCACAAAACCAGTTCATCACAATCTTGCTGACGGGACTCTGTCAGGCCGAAATGTCTCCCGTCTTGGCACGTTAAACGTGCACATATAAAAGCTGATTCCTGGCTGCAGGCGGGCCTGAGACGGACAAGGACAAGACCCCTGGTGGCAGCCTGGATGGAGTTATGTTCGAAAGCCTGCCAAGGCGCTGGACTGTAATCAATACATGGCATGTGTGGATTAGCAGGTTAGCACAGTATTGATTATGGCCCTTGTGTTACAAGAGCCTGTTCATTATCTGAATAGAAATTGATGTTATAATTAGAACTGTGCTGTAACTTGTCTGTGATAATCAAACTTGAAAAATGTGATAGTTCTGATGCAGCTACATTTAATTAACCACCACCACCTTCATCCCTGTTGCACTTCATACAAGTCAAAACATATCCCAAAGTGTTCACTTGGGCCCAATTTCACTCTTGTAAAAGATAAATTAGCAGCTCACACTGGAATTTTGGGATTGAGTTTTTCATGCCATTTTGTAAATAACTGCTTAAAGCACAACTGAACTTTGGTAGAACTTTGGGTTTTGTAGTTATCTGGCCATGATATGAGTTCAAATGTTGCTCTGTGCTCTCTGGGTTGATAATCCAGAATAGGGTATTTGTTACTCTCCATTCACTTCTATAGAGCAGCTGAAACGGTCTCAAAATGACATTTCTAGCACATGTACGAAAGCGAATGAAGCGGATTCTGTCAATACAAACAATAACCAGGACTCGTACGTATATATTTTTTTTAATTAAATGGCCCTTTCCTTGTTTTTTTGTAATTTTATTTGGAACATAGATCCAGTAGGTAATTCTTGCGCCAGAAACAGCATTAAGGGCCATTCACACAGTGGGCGGTAGATGGCAGGACAAAACCGGATGTCACTGTTTTCAATGAGACAACGACGACAAGCCGGCAGTCGACGGCAAAATCGCCAACGGCAGGATGAAATTGCCGTCGGAATAGAAAATATTCTTATTTTTGCCGTCTTCTATGGCGGTAGGGTCATGCGCCGATCGAACGAAAGTGGTCCGTTTCAAATGGATGAGAAGTTTGTGCAACTTTGTGGTAGAGAACGAGAGAGGTGGGAGGAAATATCGAACCAAAAAGTAAAAAAAATACAGAGATCTTGACAAAAAGGCTGCAGCATGGAGTGTTGTAAGCACTGACATGTAGATTCCAGGTACACATTATTATTAGGTGTATTTTCCGAAGCTTTTCTGTGTATTATTCGAGGTGTAACTAACTAGCTAGTAAAGCTACCTAAACTAGCTGACATTATGATACATACACACCCATTTATGAAGACACAGACTGAAACAACGCAGTAATACACACACACAATGTATAAATACACTTTTGGTTGCGGTCCATTTTGCAAAGGCGCTCTTTGGTACACCAGTAATGTTTCGCACGGACCGTAAATATGGCAATGGATATAAACAATGCGTTACTGCGACGAACATTTCTGTACCGTCAACTACGTCCCTGCCGTTGTACTGTCTACCGTCCTGCCGTCTACCGCCCACTGTGTGAATGCCGCATCAATGTGCCGATGCGTCAGAAACCACTCATTGGTCCAAATTTCCACAGAAGCAAGCGTTCCTGGTAGTATATACTACAACATCTAAAGAAATAGTACTTTTATAACTCATTTTAATTACACAAAAAGAAAATATGCTCGATAACTGGTTCTTGTTTGTATTGACAGAATCTGCTTTGTCGTGTTCGTATACATGCTAGAAGTGTCATCTTGAGACCGTTTTAGCTGCCCCATAGAAGTGAATGGAAAGCGACAAATACCCTATTGTGGATTATCCCCCCAGGAGAGCACAAAACAACTGACAAACATATTTCACCACCATTTGGACTCATATCATAGCCAGGTAACTGCACAACCCAAAGTTCTATCAAAGTTCAGTTGTGCTTTAAAGGGCAACTAACCCCACTGTTTCAGCCTGTCTCCGCCCACGAAACAATTTTGAAAAATACTTTGTGGGGTGAGCGAGAGAGAGGGGTGGGGGCGGAGGAGCTGCGTTCATCGTCATTTGCATAAATTAATGTACATTGTACAAATTATTTTGTATAACCCAGATCAAACTAGACATTGCACATCAAATATGAATCAAGATTCAGCAACTGCATGGCCTATTTCTCACCTCAAATATTTTCAGAAACATATTTTAGTGGACTATTTAGGTGGAATAACAGTTTATGAACAGGACACAACGCTGTTCCGTGTTTAAAAACGTGGAGCCGAAACAAAAGTAACGTAGTGGCTCTAACCAATCAGGTGCCGGCTGTTTGCGTTGTGGGCGACAATTATTATCCATATGACATAGAGGTACCTCCAAAGAGGTACTCTGACATCACGATTGGGGCGGGGGCAGTGTGGAGAGCAGAAAGTAAATTTCAACCGTTAGGGGCAGCACAAAGACGCTTTTCTACCAGTTTCTCCTGATTTATGTTATTATTTCAGAATTGTTGAAATAACGGAACGCATGAATAAGTTTCATTATAAGGTAGGCATACAAACATGTTTAGAGCTTAAAAAAAGTGATCTAGGGGTTAGTTACTCTTTAAATGGGTCGGATAGTTTTTACTCACTACTCAAAAGGATAGGACAGTACAGTTCTGGCTTAATGCAAGATTTGATCAGGGTGCATTTCTCTGCTTTTCTATGTCAAATTTCCCATGTAATCTATACAAATAAGATTTACTGTTCTGGAGGTCCTCATCTAAAATCTCAACAAAAGCTAAATGTGATAGCAACAGAGAAAATTTGGAGAATACATTTTTTAATGACACCTGAAGGAGACACAGCTCCCTCCATTACATTGTTCCCGGCCCACCCCCTAAACCCCGCTGTATGTGTCCTCTACTCAGTGAGGTGAGGGGGTGTGTCGAAATTGGAGTATTGTGAGCAGCAAGTGCAGCTCAATTGTTAATGAAATAATTACTGCACTGCCGTCATAGCTACGACTGTGATAATGAAAGCTTAGTAGGGATTGTGGAAGGAAGGCCTTCTCTGGGAAGCGCCTCAGGGACCAGCAGCTAACTTGTCACAGTGATGTACAAGGCCACATGCCGGCCATAATAGCATTCTCAAGGCCGCCAACATGACCTCTCTAGTGCCGCAGGGGATTCTTTTTAATTATGACATGTTTTATTGGAACATGGGAGGGAATGTGCCCAATTCCTCTCCACCAGCTGGTGATGTAGCAAATATGAATAGAAATAAGTGTAAATATACTTTTCATCATGTATTAAAAGCCCTACGTGCCAATTTGCATCCCTTCTTCAGCTCTCATTCTTTCTTGAGTTGTTAATATTAATGAGAATGAGGAGCACTCTGATTAAATCATAGTTTCCTACTACTGGACAGGGGGGAAAATGAGTCAGAGTATTAGCATGCTGTTATGTTCTGAGTCTGTCTGTGTTGTATTTTCATTTTCATTTAGGTATTTGTTGCTGATTATTTGTGGTTTCACTGTCCTGTGTTTTGTATTTCTGTCACTCCCTGTCTTCATCACAACTTTCGGGAGTCTGTGGGGATTTCGGGTTTCTCTGTATTTCCTCTCATTCCTTCCTTCTTACTAAATTATGTAATTGTAAATAATACTAATTAACTAACAATCACTAACATCTTAGAATTAGGGTCTACTAATCTACTAATGACTAACTTGTGTATATAATACTAAACAACTAACTGACTAACTTTAGGGATTTAGAATTTTCTACTAACATTACTAATGACTAATTTATCTTGAGTTTCTACCTGCAGCTGTCATTCTCCCTCGTTATCCTATCCCTGTATCTATCTGTGATTTCGCATTCTCTGCACATGTGTCCACTTACGTGTTCCTCCCCTTCGAGCTGTGCACTGTGTACCTGCTAAACTCCAGGTCTGTTGTCGTCATTGTTTTTTACGTCTGCCCTTGTTATTGGTCCTTGTTACCCTCATTGTTCTTACCTGTGAGCCATCTCCCCTCCCTGCTTCCTCACACCTGATCCTTATTGTTTCTTGTCTCCCTCTGTGTATTTAACCCAGTAGTCCTAGTCCCCCGTTGCGAGTTTGTCACATCTCTATAGCGCTTTGTTTGTATTTTCCTAGCGATAAGTATCTGTTAAGTTTCCGAGTTGGTTAGTTTTTGTTGTCTGGTCTTTTTTGTTTATTGTTTTTCCTTGTCTTATTGATCTCCTGGTATTGACCTCTGTCCGTGTTCTTGCAACCCTGCCTTCTGGATTTGTTTTGTACCTCTGCCGTGCCTTCCCGTGTTTTGACCTCTGCCTGTTTTTTGACTTCTCTTTGGTTTTTGGATTTTGTTATCCACCGAACGTAACACATGCCCTTGCTTTTCTCACCTGTTTCATCTTGACTTACATCCCCAGATAGTGCAGATGGGTTTTTTAAAGGAAAAAGGCGGTTATAATTTTGCCAGACTGAAGTTTGGGGTTTGCCTACTGTTTCCCGATATTCAGCAACCTGAATTCCAAAGGGGCGATATTGCTGCACTGATTATTAAACTTAGCAGATCGGATACAAAAAGTAACACGATGCACATTGTTGGTGAATCAAGCAGCAGAGGTCTATTTGTCAAATTTGAACCATATTGCAAGAACATGTATAGACTGCCAGATTTAAAAAGCTTGCTCAGACATTATCTTGTCTTGCTTTAATTTGGCATATCACTCATTTATATAGCTGGATGTTTCCTGTAGCAGAAACAGGCTATCAGAACCTTCATAAAAACTTCGATTGAATTCTAGTGAATAATTTCTGTATAAAACAGGTAGGCAGAAATTTAGGTGGTTCTCTCCTCTTACAAATTATGTGTACTAAGTGCTGGTGTCACATTGACCACCTACACCCGTGGTACTCAAGTCACGGTCCCAGAGTGCCGAATATTGGTTTTCCACCCTCCCTTTACCTGGGAGTCAGTTGTGAAGACAGACTGGCCAATCAGTAGCACTAATTGTTCAGTCAATAACTGGGAGAAAAGAAAACCAGGGCTGGACTTGGATTTGAAAGTTGAGTATCCATGCCCGACACCCTGGACCCCATTTCATTACCACTTTTTCAGGTCATCTCACTCACTATCCTCCCATTCATCTCCTCCCTGATCAATTCATCGCTTTGTACAGCCTGTGTTCCTTCACAGGCCCGAATCACATCCCTGCTGAAAAAAACGCTCTAGATCTATCTGCGGTCCATAATTAGCTTCCCGCCTCACTCCTCCCCTTTCTCTAGCTCCAGGGCTGGTTAATGATTTCTATTAAGAATGTCCTCCAGTCCTCGGTGATGTACTCCTCTCAGTTACACTGCCACCCCCTGTCTACTCAGTCCTAATTCTCCTGGACTGCTCTGGAGATTTTGACACTGTTCATTACTTGCTTCTCTTGCCCACCCTGGCAACGTTAAGAGGTCTCAGGCATGACATGAAAATTAAGTAAATCCTATACCTCTGGATGCTCCTTCAGGGTTTTTTGGAATGGTTTTTGGAATGGAAACATGTGTCTCCACAGACATTCTCTGACCCTTGTGGTCTCACTTTAAGTACAATCTCTTCATTCTGTCATCTCCAACATGGTTTTTCCTGTGACTTATATGCTGACCGACACTCAACCGTTTTTCCCTACAACTTTTCCCTTACCCTGCAAAATGAACATCCATCCATCCATTGTCTAACCCGCTTATTCCTGGTCAGAAGAGTTGCAGTGGGGCTGGAGCCTATCCCAGCATGCATTGGACGAGAGGCAGGAATACACCTGGACAGGTCGCCGATCCATCGCAGGGCACACACACTATTCACTCACACACTCATACCTATGGGCAATTTAGAGTCTCTAATTAGCCTAACCGGCATGTCTTTGGACTGTGGGAGGAAACCGGAGTACCCGGAGGAAACCCACATGGACATGAGGAGAACATGCAAACTCCGCACAGAAAGGCCCTCAAACTCGGTACCTTATTGCTGTGAAGCGTCACTACTAACCCTGCAAAACTAAACTTAATTTTTTAATTTTATTTTAATTTTAAAACAAATACTAATTATTTTTATTGTTGTAGTTGAAGTATATCTAATATTTCAGTTGTACATTTTAAAAAAATGTTCCATAGCCCAGATTTATTTGCTCACTCAAGTATATACACAATCATACTGTGTGCTTTTGTCCAAAATCATAAAATAGAAACAGCACCTACAGACTCAACCACAAAACAAAACCAGTGTCACGCTAAGCACCAAGTCTATTGCTGTACCATCTGTCAAATGCATTTCTTGAGATGAAATATTCATGTGAGCTGGGTCCTCTGCTTTCTAATGCATTTTTGCTTGCTGGCCTCCATTTCCAATAGTGGAAAGTCAGAAGCACAGTGTTTCTCTGGTTTGAGTATCAAAAATGGCCTCTTTGGGAAGAACTAAGTTGTAGTGGCAGTCATTCCAAGCTTCAGACAGGCTCTTCTCTCCTGATAATTTGAATTCTCTACGAGCGAATGCTGGGTTCACTCTACCCATAAACTCATTGGGCTCTATCTTAGTGCATGGTCTAAAACGCATGGCTTAAGTGCATTTAGGGTGTCCAACTCCACTTTTGCTAATAAAAAAAAATATATGTGCTTTAAATATATTTTAAAAATATATGCAGTTTAATTTCATTAACACCTGCAACAGCTGAACATATAAGCTACCAGAACTTGGCTTCCGTCTCAGCTTAGAAAAAGGCAAATTAGCCTGCTTGTTTGACACGTTTCGTTTGATTATACAATGAAGCATTGTAAAACTTAAATTCTAGGAGGCAGTTCTCACAGCAGACAGATCACAGGCAATTCATTTCAGATAGCCACGTTCAAGCTTCATCCGAAGTTGATATTACGTACATTCTAATATTCATTAATAGCATTATTTTACCTTAATGATGGCACAAATACACTTTGTGTATTTGCTGTCAGGTTGGGAACCCATAGGTTTACACATATTTTACTTTGGTTTATATTGTCCGGCTTATGGAAATATGAACAAAACATTTTTACTGGTAACTTAATGCCTTAAAACAAGGGACAACGTGCATCTATTCTGGGAGAGAAAATGTTTTATTTTGGGGAAAAATACTAATCTCCATTTCACAATGTAATCTTGCAATTTTTATGCATGTTTGTGCTCGCCCCTGAGTGTGACTGACAGGAGGGTGTATGTGCGTTGTGTACATGCCTATGTAGATGCATATTACTATCTTACTATTACTACTATCACCTCTAAACTTTCCTGGGACAAGTACATACATGGTATTGCTAAAAGCGCCTCTCAGTGCCTAGGTTGTCTATATCGTGCATGGCAATACCTCCCTCAATCTGCTAATCTGTACAAATCCACCATATGTCCTGTTATGGAATATAATTGTCATATCTGGGACAGCGCCCCGGCTCGTCATCTGTCCCTGCTTGATAGAATACAGCAACGTGGTTAATTCGGTGGGACATAATTTAGCCTCATCCCTTGAACCTTTATCACACTGTCATTCGGTAGCTTCATTGGGCCTTTTCTACAGATATTATCATGGAATGTGCTCCAATGGCCTTTCTCTGGTTGCCCCATCTAATCGTCTTTTTAGTCACACCACATGCTTTTCTGCTAATTCTAGGCTTGGGCGGATCCAGAATTCTCGGCTCCCCAAGATAAAAAAAAAACCATAAGGTTCAAAACAGAAGGATTTAAAGAAAAACATAAGATCTGTTCCTTTGTGTCATTTTGTGTGTGATTTTCAACTATGGATGCATGCCGCCGCGATAGTCGATGGATATGACTGGCGAATGGGTCTTAAGATTATTTGCAATGGGTATTTTCATTGATTCATAGATTTTTTAAACCTAATACAAATAGAATCTTTGACTATATGTCTAAATGTGTATGCTTGTCAGTGCTTGGTTGTTTTTTTTATTGGACAAGCGCCAACCATATAATATAACTCGGCCAGGCACCATGCATAACTTTGGTGGGCAAAAGTGTCTTTGGATATCCCATTCATGATAACGCAGCGTCGTGGTCCTAGCTGAAAACCGGGTACTGTCAACAAGTCGGTTCTGACTTCTGAGCACTAGATAACTAGTTCTCTGTGAGAACAAAGTTCCGTGTTGGATGGGGGGGTACCCGGCTCTTCACAAAAGTGGAGTTGGGGTTCCGATTCTCATTTTGCAACCGCGGAATCCGCCCAAGCCTAGTTAATTCACATCCGTACAGTCACTGTCCCCAAAGCAAATACTGTGAGGTACTCATCCTCACTTTGGAATTCCCTACCTGCATCCTGCTTTCCCATTACCTATGATCCCTCTCAGTTCAAATGCAATATTAATTGTTATCTTTCTACTCTGTAAATTCTTTTTATTCTCAGCTTCTCTCTTCTTTTAGCCCTCACCTCGAGTGGCCATTTCTATAAATATATCTTTCAATAAAAATGTTAAAAAACATTGAAACAACTGCGATATTACTTAAAACCAGGTTTGTGGTGGTTTTAGCGCAAGCGCTTTCTGCTGGCTCAACATAGCAATATGCCAAAAATGATCCTGGCCACACCTCATCTTAAGACCAACCCGCCCAGTTCACTTGCTATGGGTGCAAGTTCACTTGTTATTTAAAGCATGTGAGCGCTGGATGCTAAAATGACACCTGCGCCGGTCTGAAACTATAGCAAAGACACTTGCGTTTGGGTTACCACCATTTAGCGCCGAGTGTAAGATAGGGCCTATTAGCTCTACAGACCCAAAAATCCCAGGTTGAGCAATTGGCAGTCATCATTTTACATGTCTCTTCTGAGGAGGTGCTCCTGCAGGCATAACAAAGCCTAAAGGGAAGTGCAAAATGGGGATAAATACAACATTAACAAACCAGATACTTTATGTAGCTGTTATGACCCTTGTTAAAATTACTATCCCCTCAAATTCCAAGAAAATAACAAACTATTAAACTAACATACACACAATAATATTTTCAAAACAATTTTCTGTATGGAATGTTGGTCATGTCTCTTTTTTGAATGCAGCCTTGGGGAGACAGGTGCAGCATTCTGTATGGCGTGGAACTCTCAAGCCATATACAAGTCTCCTTGCGTGTGCAGGGAGATCCTCTCTGTTACCCTTTCTACTTTCTATCTGTCATGGTTTCTCAGCCTGCTGTTCTCTGTTTGACCACTTCCCTGGGGAGCATGTTGCGTCTCTTCTCTTTGTTTCTTTGTCCGTTTCATGTTTTTGGGTTTGCTACTCAGTGTATTCACCTGTTCTGTAGTTCCTGTCATTATTTAAACCTCGCGTCACCTGTGGTAGATGCTTCCATATTGCCATTCTTTTGGTCTAGGAAAGCCGGTAAATTACGGTGTATTTCGGACACTAAGTATCGACCGTATATCCTCAACGTGTTGTGGTTCCACGGGACAAGGGTGCATGTGTTCTAGAGTTTGATAGAAACTTAGATTAGGTTAGCCGTTTCTATCCTGTCTCTTTTTTTCACCTCTGTCTTCTGTCTTTGACAGATTGTCTTCTCAGTCGCTATACCTCTTGTTTATGTGTTTCGGCTCCCTCGTTGTGAGCTATAGGGTTTTTCTTTGTTGTTTGTTTTAATATCTCGTGAAGAGTTTTTTCGCCCTCTTCGGGTCGCTTTGAGTTGTAGCGGTTTCCCTCCTGGTGTGGAGAGTTATTATTTTGGTGTATTATCATTATTGCCTGTTTGCGGGGTTTCCCTCCCACTTTGTGGTGTTCAGTCGAGCACTTTTTGAAACCTACTGTCGCGTCTGGTCCTCGTTCCCACGCTACCCCTTACACTATCTGAATAAAATACAAATAATAATACCTGTCTGCTCTCCAAAAAAGAAATGCAATCAATCTAAATAAAACACTATAATTTCTAGACAGCACCAAAGATAAGCAGGTCACAGACAGCTCTGAAATTCTTCTTCAATTTTGGTTAAATGCTTCTACCACCATTTGGAGTTGAGAACTGGTCAATAATGTCAAAATGTAAGTGCTCAAATCCTGCCCTTCAAAATCTGTAGTAATACAATCCTTTATTATCCCACTTGTATATACTCAGTTCAAACACACTTGTGGGGCCCTATTCATGAAGTAAAGGTCGTGGTTAATTGAGGCATGTCCAACTCAGGTCCGCTAATTTATAAGAGATGTTTAAGACCTGCGGTTATAGCGCATCTGCAATGCAGTTGTAACAGAGGTTAGTAAGGGGAATAAATTACCTGTGGGTGTGGTAAAGGTAGTATATGCAATTATGTCTTATTAATATAAAGCTCAGATACAGAAAAGCAAACAATAAACCGATACTAAATAGTAATACTATCAAAATTGGACAAAGGAGTATGTCTCAACACTATTGCTAAAAAAAAAATACAATTTGGAAAAATTTTAAATTTTATAAAAATAACAAATTTTTAGTGAAATAAAAGATGCACACAAAAAACCATAGCTGTATTCAAAGGGTGAAAAATACATGATCGCTCTATATTACTGCAAAACAGTCCAGAGTTTATTAGCAGCACCCACCTAGCAGTAGATGTGCTAAAAGATGCTCAAACACACAGATCAGAGTCGATGAAAAGCCTTTTTCCCATTTCGTGTCTTCTGCAACTGGAAGTTTAAAAGAGCAGGGTGGGTTTATCCGTGGAAAACCTGCACAAATTTTACATGTGTGTAAGCATCTGGGAATTATTAATTTGTGTTTATTTTCTGTTGTGTGGCATTTCAGTGCATCACTGTGTAATCCTAATAGGTAGCCTACGTTATAAGCCCGGCCGCTGTTACTAGATTCCAGAAAGACCACAATAAAAACAAACAGTTTGCAAAGAAAACCTATAGCAAGTCCTTGAAGAGGAGTAAGTATTGAAAGCATGATGTTAATATAACTTCCCTATTGCAACTGGTTTGATTATCGGTTCATTTCAAGGTCTATGACTACAAAATCGGAGTGGCCTATTTAAAAATAAGAGAACAGTAGGTTTGTAACAATTTGAATGACAGGATTCAAATGAATAAAACTGGAGTAAGTTAACATAAGTCTTGTTATCGCTTGTTTCCCCATGTGTTCAATGTCCATCACGTGCACATTGATAAGAGCACCAAAATAGCACAATGTGCCAGCGTTCAAGTTTAAAGGTGGTCTGGGTTGGTTAAGGGTGTTTTTTTATTGAAACGCCCCACACTGTGGCTCCCAATCCATGTTGACGCAAACAGGTTTACAGCACATGGGACAACTACCAGAGAGCACAGGCATTTCCACAGAACAAAATGATTACTTTTACGAGCACTGGGTTGTTGAAACAAACAAACGAAAAACCAAGTGCTCTTGTTGTCACAAAAATAGGGGCCTATATCTTTCAGTTGCACATTTCTGTTCTTCTGAACATTGGAAGAATATAATTTCAGAAGTTTCTAATCACTCTACAGATGCTCTCGGTGTTCAGCTTCAGCTGTGGGTAATTGCAATATCTGAAGTGTTCAGATTGAATAATTCCAGATGTTCTTATCAAACGAATTGCAAGCGTTCACAGGAAAGGCACGGCTCATCTAATCTGGGAGGGGGTTGCATCAGAGAAATGACTCTATGCTGGAAAGAGAAGGAGGTGGGAACTCTGGAGGGCATTCAGAAGGGTAATGCTGTTGAAAGATGTAAATTCCAATGAGAGTGTTTGTAGAGAGGTCTGGAGGAGCACTCGGAGCTGGTATGCTTGTCTTTGATCCACATATATTGCCACATAACACAGGGAACAAGTTGCTAAAGTATGTAAGTTGTAGTACTGTTTCAAATAAGTTGGCTGTTTCTGCTTCAATGTTTTGTTCTAATCTTCATGTGATTAATAAATTATAAACTGAAATTATTTGAATGTTATCCCTTATAACTAGCAATGTACCCGTGTTTTAGTTTATTTGCAGTCATTGCCTTTGTTTTACGGTGAAATAGTTTTAATAATCTTGTCCACAATGTACCGCTTGACAGTGTTAAAAAATCATAATCTACAGTGGGTTGAAAAAGTATTCAGCCCCCTTAGACTTTTTTATATTTTGCTGTGTATGAACATTTGATAAAAATGTAGCTCTTAATTGGATTTTATAAAGTACAATGGACTTTACATCGCAATACTCAAACAAAGTTTATCTGATATTGTTCATTCATGGATGGCATTTGAGACCAGTTCCTGGGGGTTCAAAGAAAACATAAATCATCACCTTTCCATCACTTGCGAAAATGTAGAAGGTGCAAACTTTTTCCTGTCTGGTTTCACTATGGAAGACAATGGAGAAATCTGAAGGGAGAAAGTTACTGATGTTATATGTTCTAAATTATGTGTGTGTTGGCTGCCATGTCGATAGAAAAAAAACAAATCTTTTTGCAGGGAAGTCGCTTAAATAATTAGCCTATCAATATGACGTGAAAATGTCATAGTATCTAAATAATTCACAATTTCCGGAGTGTTATTGGGGGTGTCAAGATTTTTCCAACATAGTAAATTATTTGGCGGCCGCCAAAAATGTTTTTACGAACCGCCAAAAAGAAACCACGACTGCCAAAATGAGAATAATTGCAAAAACGGCAAATTAAATCACATCCAAATCTTTTAAGCCCTAAATTCTGTAAGGGTAAAAGCTTTAACAAGTTCATGCAATGTTGAAGGTAGTATTGATAGATTGTTGTTTCACTAGCTTTACTCAAGGGATAAACTGTCTACTTACTATTTTACCACAGCAACACTATTGGCTACTATATAACAGTATTTTACCTCTGTGACATTCAACACTAGTTTACCTCAGTGACATTATTTGGAACACTTATTTTTTATTTGTTTATTTATTTTTCTATTTGTGTACTATTAAAATAAGTGGTGTAATATTCAAAGATTCCAAAAGCTTCAAATACCTTTGATTTATAAACCCTAACTCCTAAACACAACCCTACTGGTACTTTACAACCAAAACCTACACAGGCTCTTGTACTCAACTGTATTTACGATGAAATTAATACAAATTATTTTTGCTGCGCGCGCACACAGTGCGTGAGCACGAGGTTGTACACCTCCCCCTCCTAGCTTTACCCTGCAGTTGGTACACCCTCCGCCTATGAATTACACAAATTAATGCCTTAAAATATGCTGCTTGGAAACAGTTGAATTTTAAAGCGATATCTGTTTCAGAGTCTAATAGAGCCGATTCCCATCTTAATTGCTCCAGAATCACAGTCTATTTCCTTTTTAAAGTCTCATCTAGGATTAGGAGCATTCGTTCCATCCTCAGCTAGGATCTTATAACCTCAGTATCCCCACTCAGTATTCTCTACCCCGACTGGTCGTGTTGTAGAGAGATAGCATGTCTTTCAGTCAATCCTCCTTCATTATAGGCCTAATTACCTCAGGTTAAGGCTCAGTAGCCTGTCGGACTCAATATTTTTTTCCATTCATCTTGCTGGTCTCTGTCCATTCCTGTCCTTTTCCCCTCTGTCACTTAACCTGAGTGTGTTGTGATTTTGCTGGTAATACGTCAGCTGGTACCTTTCCACAAACTTTATCACATTTTGGCCACTTTATTGACAAGGAATTACAATATGGACAAATATACAAACACACACCCTTTACAAACACATTTTTGCATCACACCGAAATTTATGCTCATATCAGTGCATTGTGCACACGCACACACACACACACACACACACATGCAAGTATATGCTCAGGAATACTACACAGTAATGCATTTAGAATTCTGGTAGTCTTGTGCAGCTCAGCTTTGAAAGGAAGGCAATTGGTTATAAACAAATATTTTACATTCAATCATCAGCATTCCACTTTCTGCTGAGGAAAAACCACTCTGCTGACAAATAACAGGACCGAATCAGAGGCCGGCATGGCTGCAGCCAGCCACTCTAATTACAGCTGATTGCTGTAATTAAGCATTTGGCTCCAGCAGCAACATTTTGATGCAAGATAATAATCAGTGAATAATAGAGCCTATTAATCAGAGAGTGGCACCTTTTTAACCCCTTAGCGCAGATGGCATATTTGGTAAATCATGGGGGTACTCTGTTTAAGGCTTTATAACTCCAGGTGTGAGCATCACATAAACTTGGTAAATGGCTTAAATGAAACAAAACCGGTGTACCATTTTTTGTACAAACTTAGATTTGTTTATTTTCATAATTTAAGGTCAAAATAAAGTGCCGGAAATGCAAGCAAAACTTTGCTAAAAATGCTACAAAATATATATTTCTTCAAAATACTGAGAGGTACATAAGTGAAACAGGTAAAACTACACATTTCCTGGATCATAAACTCCTTGTCCACAAGCATTCAATAATCGCAGGGTGATATACAGAACTACTAAAGATCTATGACACGAAATGTAAGCAGTGTAGCCTGATGTACCCAGGGTCTCCAAACCTATCCAAATTGGCTAAAATGTGAATAGCTGTAAATCTTAAACTAATCATACATTTCAGTGCAAATCAACCGTTTTGACTCATTTAACTCACCTTTTTATCATTTTCATGTGGGAATTATTTTGGATCAGTACAGGGGGGTGGATATCTAGGTGTCCAATAACCTACCCAAAACCTCTCCGAGAAATTATTAAAAAGCCTTTTGTCCTTTATAAAGCATATACATTTTACCTTACGATCACTTAATGGATGAAAACATTGATATTGCACAGTTTCAGTTCAGTGTTTGATGCCAAGTGTGCCATTTTTTCACCATTATCCTTCATATACTGCTTCATCCTGTGCCGTGCCTTCGTGGCCAATATGCACTCATCAATGGCACGGTCTTCAGTTAGCTGTAAGGATCTGGTCCTGCAGTGGCTTCACTCTGAACAGTAGAGGGCACTGCTGGAGTGGCAGAGGTGGAGGGTCAAGCATGTTATAGGAACAAATTACATAATGCAGAAGCATTATAACACTGTGGTACACACAGCTAAATATGCAATCATTCACTCTTGTACTTCAGTAAACACTTTCTTCTGTATGCTACATTATGTTATATTTTGTTGCATGCTCTAGGATGGCATTACTCTGTAGTGTTTCACAACTGTTGCTTATTTATTTTATTTATTTATTTTACATTCATCTTGCACACATCTGGACACAGTACATTTGAATACATATTTTCCATTCCCTAAGTGAAAAGCATCACCCATGGATATACTAATACCCCATAGAGTACATTATGCACAAAGAAATTACAATACAATAAAAGAATATCGGAAAACACTACCAATGTTCTAGCTTCACGGCAAATCGAGGCATAAAATAAACTCCTAAAAAAAGTTTGGAAACGTTATTTCGGTCGATTATTCCTCCCCTTTACTAATACCAATTGGTATTGTCTTTTATATCGTTGGAAAGCCTGATTAGTCACCTTTGCAACGAGGTACAACTTGTAAGGATCATGCATTCGTGGAATGAGCAACACAGCTAACCGTGTGGGTAGCGGCCCAAAAAAATGTGCCAAAATCCCCTGCAATATTCTTCTGTTGGTATTCACTCTCGTGTTGAGCTTCAAGTGCTGGCAGGTGTATGCCAGTCACAGGTGTGTGACCAGGCTGGTGACCAGCATGAGGAGGAGGTGCCAAGCTGTTGTGGCTGCGTATGGATCTTCCACACGCTACTGAGGTCCCTGACAGTGTAAAATGAATAAAGTGTAAAAATGGCCAATATGTGTTGTTATTTCCTTATTACTGTGGGAGAGTGCAATCATCCAGTCCACCAAGCAACTCAAAACGAGAGTGAATACCAACAGAAGAATATTGCAGGGGATTTTGGCACATTTTTTTGGGCCGCTACCCACACGGTTAGCTGTGTTGCTCATTCCACGAATGCATGATCCTTACAAGTTGTACCTCGTTGTAAAGGTGACTAATCAGGCTTTCCAACGATATAAAATACAATACCAATTGGTATTATTAAAGGGGAGGAATAATCGACCGAAATAAGGTTTCCGATCATTTTTGGAGGAGTTTATAACGTACGACTGAGCAACCAAACAGAACAGTGCTAAAATACTCTATGTCATTGTGAATGCTATGAATTCTAACAAAGCAGGCCACCACGAGCCACTACGGGAACGGCACGAACACAATATCAATACATTACAGTTATTTGGCAGACGCGTTTATCCAAAGCGACGTACAATAAGTGCATATTGAACGAAGCAAAGTCACGAAAGCGCTACTTTCTCACAACGTAGAAGCTACCGCTAGTAGTACTCAACACAATACAGTCAGCTATACATTCTAAGCGATCCGATAGCTAAACCAAATAGAAAATAACAAATAAACGGAAAGAACGTACTATATTATTTGCCTTATACATGTAGTTATTCAAGGTGGAGTCTGAAAAAGTGTGTTTTCAAATATGTTCAGCATTATTAGCAGGCTAACAGTGGTCTATTACGACCGATGCAAATACAAAAATAACGACTATATAGCACGCAGTGGAAAAACGAATGTATATAATCAAAATATTACAAGCAGTAATACTTACATGTCGAGGAGGATATCTTCCCCATATTGATAGGCACCTCTTCCACAGAATCTATGCTACAGGGATTAGAAGAATCTCTGTTGTTGTCCTCTTCTGACCGACTTCGGGGAAAACTACTAAAAAGTCACATCAAAGTTGCGCGCAGTTTTATAGCGTAATACCAAATGCGTCATAGTCAAACCAAATGCGTCATCTGCGCATGCCAGCGTAAAATTGTCGTGATATAACAAGTATTGCAGTTACGCTCGCCCTTAAATAGTTAATCCAAGCTTTCATTTACACATGTAAATTACTTTTGGGAAGCTTGTCGTGCCTTCTATTGGATAAAACAATTGTCGATCAAACCAGAATGAAATTGCAAGCGTCACAGCCGTGCAATCAGGGAGGGGGGGTTACGCAGAGCTAGTTTCGTTTGTCTAATAGTGTTCCAATGCGCTGTGTATTTTTCAAACGGATTGTCCAAGACAATAAATGACCACGGAATCTTGAAAGGGACATATCTACGCTTAAATCCACGGGAGGATTGCACACGAATTCCATATTTAATAGCAGATATTGATAGTAGAATGGCATTGTATGATTTCACTTGTTTATGTCGGTATTGATTGAGCAGCGATTTGCACCGCTGTATTTGCATACGGTCGGGCTATTGGTGGGTTTATCTGGTTGCTGGACGGAATTCTGATATGATATGATGAATACATATATTTATGAACTCCCAACATAGACGCTATTGCCCACTATGTCACGCATGGGTAGGTATAGGCTGGGTGGGGAGTGCTTGTTAAATGGACTTGTTGCGCCCGCCCCTTATTCCCTGTTCCCCAGGGTATTTGTCTGTGTTTCTTTCTCTCTCCAGTTTGTCTCTATGATGTAGAGGGGGTGAGGGTGACCCCTGCTGGAGGGATGGCGTCGGTTCTCTGTCAGGTGAGTGCACCACCTTGATTGGGAAACCGACGCCACCTGTGAAGCCTGGATAAAGAGGCTGCTCCTACACACTAAGAGGGCTGCTTCCTTCTCACACATCCAGCAAGGCCTCTCTCGCAAGGCGTTGCGAGACGGGGAGCTTATACTGAACCTTTTTCTTTTAATAAATTATTGTTAAAACGTATGTCCTGTGTGGTCTCCGTTTGTTTATGTCCTGTTTTCCGGCGGGGCGTAACAAATGGTGGCAGCGGTGGGATTGTCTGGTGAATATAGCTGGTTTATCGGACAAAACCCATTTGTCGGAATTCGTTGAGTATATTTTGCGTGGAGACATGCAGGAGATAAGGTTCGGATGTGTGGAGAGAGGAAGCAATGACGTCACCCGGATTCTGTTTGTTATCGGGGCGACGTGTGCCGTACCTGTTTTCACGGTAGGTAAGTGAACCATCCTGCACGAGCATCGGTCAAGTTTGGAGTATTGCAGTATTCCCTGGTAGGCAAGCGACGGGTTCAGCAGAAGCCCGTTTGGCATTTTGTTAATTTTCGTGGTATTAGCGGCTGAAGCTACGTGCTTGGGTACCTGTCGTGGCGGTGTTGACGGATTATTAAATGGTCTGCTCATACGCCAGCGAGTTTCAGGTTTAAAGTAACCCACCGCAAACCCACGGGGGGGCCTGATAGGTTAGCAGTGCGGGGAAAGGGAATTTACTCTAAACATTGGAAGTTGACCGGGTGTTTGTCCATGATCGTATCGCTTCCTACTTGTGTTGTGGTATTCTAAAACGGGGTGCACAAATACCAGTAGTGCAATAAGTGTACTCCTTAGATTGGTCTAGTCTCGACGCAGGAGAAATAAGTTCTGTGTTTTTCTGACGTCTGCTATAAATATTTTATTCGGTAACTAAGAGGTTTCCGATAAAATTGTTCCGTGGTGGCGTTGACCAATAGGAGGTGGCGCCTGTTTAATAGCTGATGTTGTCAGGGCTTGTTAAGCTTTGGGGGTGTGGCCTGAAGAAAGGCGCACCGTTTGTATTTTGTAGGACATAGGTGAAAAACTGTAGGCTTCATGGTTACATTGTTATGGAGTAGTATTGATACATTGTTGCACGTTCTTACGCTGTGAGGTGTTCATGCAGAGTAGACGCGCTGGGTTAGTTAGCTTGCATGCCGACCCAAAAGTAAATGAATTCTTGTTGCGTCCCTCCCCTACCAGTTTCCACCTGCTAAATCGGAGTGAGCTGTGCTTGCTTGCGGCTTATTGGGAGGTGTCATTAATAGAATATTTACCTATATCGGCACTTAAAGACTTGTTGTTTGCGCTTGCCGTAACCAGAGGTTTAATAATTAAAAAGATGTCTGACATAGAAGATAGCGTGTCCCTGCAAGTCCGATTGGCGGAGATAGAGCTGGAGAAAGAGAAATTAAAACTGCAGAATGACAGTATGAAACAACAACATGAATTGGAGCTCACTAAGTTGCAGTTGGAGGAAAATAAACTGTCGCTTGAACGAGATAAACAGCGAGAGTCAGTAAGGTTTCGTGAGTGGCAAGAGACATTGCCCGCTGAGGAACGCACAATGAATGAAAGTTTTTCTGCTGTGTCTAGATCAGAACGAAATTGTGGCCTATCTTCTAACCTTCGTCTAGTTCCAAAATTCAACGAACGTGATCCTGAAACCTTTTTTATTTTGTTTGAACGTTTGGCGAGGAATAGAGAGTGGCCAGATAGTGATCAAATATTAATGTTACAATGTGTGTTAAGCGGAAAGGCTCAGGAAGCGTTTTCCGCCCTGGATACTGAGGTGTCGTCTTATGCGCAAGTGAAAGAGGCTGTGCTGAGGGCTTATGAACGTGTTCCCGAGAGTTATAGACAACGCTTTAGGAAATGGAAGAGAGGTGATAAACAGACACACGTGGATTTTGTGAGGGAGTTGGAATCTCACTTTAATCGGTGGTGTAAAGCGTCCCAGGTAGAGACGTTCGATGGGTTATGTGAGTTGGTAATTCTCGAGCAGTTAAGGAATTCGGTCACTGATTCGGTCGCAACCTACCTCAGTGAACGGGCTCCTAAAACTGCTGCTATTGCAGCTGTGTTGGCTGATGACTTTGTGTTAACCCATAAAAACAGTTTGACTGGCTCCCGTTTTCGGGGTCAAGAGCAGCGGAATTCTCCTCGATTTAATCAGCGTCCGGGTGTAACTGATAGCGCGCCCCAAATAAGATCTGTTCCCGGTACAAATGGCAAGTATGATGCTTCCCGTATTTGTCATTCGTGTAAAAACCGAGGTCATTGGAAGGGAGAGTGTCCCGTGCACAAAGATGCGAAGTCTGTTCCTGGTGTAACTCCAGTTACTAAATTTGCTGCTTTTGTAGCACATGCGATTAATATACCCAACCCGGCTGTTGTCCATGTGAAGTCGTCCGGTCGACCCTCTTTTGAGAATAACGTTTTGGTAAAAGAGTACACTCCGTTTGTCACTGAAGGCTTTGTCTCTTTGATAGGTAATTCCACTAAATTCCCTGTGCATATTCTCCGGGACACAGGAGCTGCCCAGAGTTTTGTGGTGGGAACTGTTCTGCCCTTTTCTTCGCAGTCGGCTACTGGGGACAGCGTGTTGGTCCGTGGTATCGGGTCGATGCAGCTAAATGTTCCGTTGCACTGCGTTAAATTAGAGTCTGATCTCGTCCGGGGCGAGGTAGTGGTTGGAGTTTTGCCTGAGCTGCCCGTGGAAGGTGTTGATGTGATACTGGGAAATGATTTAGCCGGTGCGTTGGTGTGGGGAGAGACCTCTGTGGTGGTTACCCCGAAGCCCACGTGGTCTGGAGAGCTAGACGACCTGGCTAAACGTTACCCTTCGGTGTTTCCGGCGTGTGTAATCACGCGAGCGATGGCCAAAAAGCACCGAGAGTATGGATCAGATCACAGTAAAGAGTTTAGCTTGCTTCCACAAACCTGTGCCCCTGAACCACCACAGGTAAAAGATGAATATTTTCCATTAATTGAGCCATTACTCTTAATTTCTCGCGAGGAAGTGATCGCTGCTCAACAGAGTGATTCTACGCTCCAACCATTATTGACAATGGTTAGCCCTAAGGCTGGTCGAAAGCATGCCCCTTTAGGGTATTATTTGAACGATGGTTTATTGGTCCGTAAATGGGGATTTAAAGTGGGTTCCTACCAAGGAGATGACGTTACACAAATTGTAGTGCCCTTGAACTTCAGAGATCTCGTGTTACGCGCCTCGCATGAGAACATAGCTGGTCATTTGGGTGTGAGAAAGACCTACAATCGAATTCTGCGTCAATTCTTTTGGCCACGTTTAAAGCGGGACGTAGCTGCTTTTTGTAAAGCGTGTCATGCTTGTCAGATCTCGGGTAAGAATAATAAGAAAATTCGTGCTGCTCCGTTGTATCCTATTCCAGTGGTGGAGAAACCTTTTTCCCATCTGCTTATTAACTATGTAAATGATTTTCGGTTGCGACTGTACCGAGCCTGTAAAACCGCTAGAGACAATATGGTTGTCTCCCAAGACAAAATGGAACGTCTGTTTGATCGCCGCGCTGAAAGCCGTCACTTTCAGCCTGGGGATCAAGTCCTTGCTCTGTTGCCGGTGATTGGCTCTCCATTTCAAGCCCGGTTCAGTGGACCCTATACCGTAGAGAAGTGTGTTTCTGAACGAAACTATTTGATTCGGACTCCGGACAGGAGAAAATGTTTGCAATCATGTCATATTAATTTATTGAAGCCATATGTTTCGGCTACCTGCTCGGCAGTGCCTTGTAAATCAGAACGCGAATCAGAGGTTAATGCGCTGGAGTTTATTTTTGCAGGGTTACTCGCTCCAGATTCTGCATATACGGGGCCGGGAAAACGTGGTGGCTGACGCGCTCTCCCGGGCGCCTATGCCTTTCATGGCTGATATTTAGTAGGTCAGGTTATTGCTCTTTAGAGTATCAATTAATATACTGTTTAGTATTCCTTGAGCTATGGTGCTGGGTAAGTTAATGTCCTATAGGGTATATTATTGTGTCCTGACTAGCAGTGTTGTTATAGATAAGTTTATTGTATAGGGTAAGAATGTGAAGCATGGTGGTTCCTTGCCTAATTATATGGTGCTGCTTTTGTTACCAAATTGGGTTCTAAATGGTGTTGAAGCCGGTCCGGACCGGGTCTCCTTTTTGTTGCCGACTTCTTCTCAGGGCCCGAGATGAGTTGGTGTCGAACGGGGAGCCCGGGACGGGCCGGTGGACCCATGAGATACCAAGTCTGGTAACTAACCTCTAGCATTGTAATGGCTGGGAGTGTGCTTCTTGTACTTGGGTGTAATGTATTGGTGCATGGGTGACTAATATGCCCGCTGGGGGGTGGAGCTCTTGAAGCCGTGGAGGCTTCGCTTTAAGGGGGGAGGTGTTGCGCCCGCCCCTTATTCCCTGTTCCCCAGGGTATTTGTCTGTGTTTCTTTCTCTCTCCAGTTTGTCTCTATGATGTAGAGGGGGTGAGGGTGACCCCTGCTGGAGGGATGGCGTCGGTTCTCTGTCAGGTGAGTGCACCACCTTGATTGGGAAACCGACGCCACCTGTGAAGCCTGGATAAAGAGGCTGCTCCTACACACTAAGAGGGCTGCTTCCTTCTCACACATCCAGCAAGGCCTCTCTCGCAAGGCGTTGCGAGACGGGGAGCTTATACTGAACCTTTTTCTTTTAATAAATTATTGTTAAAACGTATGTCCTGTGTGGTCTCCGTTTGTTTATGTCCTGTTTTCCGGCGGGGCGTAACAGACTTGCTACGGAAAGATAGTGACACTTAGAAACTACGCATTGGTCAGAAATCGTCGCGAATGGTCTACCAATAAAGTTAAAATACCGCGTTTGGGTTTTCCACTAATAGTTTGGCTGCAGGAGCAACGCGTGTCTCAGTTGCGTAAAACTGTCTCGCATGCGAGACAAAATAGACTATCTGCACTAAGGGGTTAAACCACACTTTAAAATCACTGACAGTTCAGTGCTGGTGATCTGGTAAAATAATTGTGAGCTGGCTGAAATAGGACTCGTTTTGAAAGCAGTGGAGATTTTCTTATTCTGTACAGGGTCCATACTGCAGTTTGGTGTGTCGGAAACGGCTCTGAGTGTCAAAATCTGTTGAAATGTTTAGCAGTGAAATGAAGATCTGTGACACTTAGGTGTGGAAGAATGGAGAGAGATCATAGAATCTTTGAAGTCAAGCTAGAAGATTTCCCCCCATTTTTGGTTTGTTTGTTTCATATTTTCAAGAAAGCAAAGCATGACAGCCACAGGCAAAAGGATTTCTCCAGAGGAACTTCTAGGGCTGTAAAAAAAGTTCCCAACCAAAAAGCTTTGACATTTGTGGTGGAGACAGAAGAAATGATAGAAACGAGACACAACTACTTCCTAAAGATGCATCTTCACGGGGCAACCTTGCAATATTTCCATAACATGACTGTGGATATGGACCCTCTTATACTTCAGAGTGCATCTACAGCAAATATTAATTGATTCTTTCCATCAATATCAATGCTAAATTTTTTAGATCGTTTAGATTTAATTTTGTGTTGGTCAATGCGGTTCAAAGTATAAGACGAAAATGCGGACAGAAAAATCGGCCATAAAAGAAAAAAAGAGTACAGATTATTTCTTACTCAAAGACAAAAAGCATTAAACCGCAAAGATGGGGGGAAAGACATAAAGATTAACATAATAACAGATGCAATTGGTCTGAACTCTCCCTGCCTAGAGAAATCTTACCTATACAGTGCACTCCAAAAGTGTGAGGACAGTGACACATTTTTTTTGTTTTGGTTCTGTACTCCAGCTCATTGGATTTTAAATGAGGGTTGAAATTTGGGGGTTTTTACAAACATATCGGGTGTTCCATACCAGTGGCATCGCCAGACCTATTTTAGGGGGCTTTAGACCCTTAAAATTGACTGTTTTTAAGCCTCAAGCTTTAATCACAAATTTTTTTTTCAGATTGATTTGACCAAACGTGCCATCGAGACTCCAGAATCATAACACACACGGGAAAGTCCGGCGCTAGGACCCGGGGGAGGCTGCTATAGCCCTAATCTAGTGCAGCCATTGGTTAGAGAGTGCAGTGTGGTGCACGCACTGAGCCCAACCGTGTGTCTGTTCAATTCAAATGGCCACTGGAGTGTGGGTTATAGAAGCGAACGTTCTAATGCTGCTGTAACAATCTCTACTGGTACTTGAGCTTGGAAAGTTCGGGAACAACATAAGCTACTTGGCTAAAGGAATGTCAATAACGTTTGTGTAAGCACTCATTCTAGGGGTTAAAAACATTCAGGGACTGTTAACGTTAGCTATGAATGCATTTGCTCCATAGATCTGCTCTGAAGTGCTACTGCCAGCTGGCTCCATACTGTAGAAAAAATATGTAACCAAGTAGCCTAAGTTCAAACAACTTCATGTTCATGCTCCTTGTAGGCTATTCATCAATTGTACATAGGCTATGCCACTATTTAGAGTCATATGTTAACCAGCCAGACCCTACTGTTGACTACGATGTATAAAACAACTTGACTTTGCTTGTATCAAGTAAAATCCCGCTTGGATTTTTATTCTTATGCATTATGGGTATAACTGGGTTAAAAATATGACCGTAAACCCTTTAGTTTGGTATATAGTTCCTATATAGCCTACTGGTTCAGTTTTAGGTTTAGATAACGTTAGCCTATTGAAATGCCTAAATGGAATTTGTGTAGCTTGTCTGTTATTGTTATAAAACAGAACACATCTTCTCTGGTTTTATGTCCGCAGTTGGCTACTGCAATAGCCTAGACATAATAGTTTACAGTTAGCTACGTAGGTAATTTAATTTACTTGTTAAGTTGGGATATTTTGATAAAGCTACAAAAGCGCAAGGTCAATAAATGAATTCCGGTGCCATTGAGGCAACTTGCTATTTGCTGTCAAACTAGAATGCACATGGTCTTTGACGTCACAATGTGTCAACCATTGCCAATGCCTATACGTTTTAGTTGATAGAGGATGGTATCATACATCAGCCCGACCCTATTGATGTATTTCCAAGCAATTTAAAGAAATATTCTTTGCAACAGCAATGCCAAATTATTTAGTGAATTTAGGCCTATTGCTGCTCTAAAAACTCAATTTTGTGGTGATGCCCGTGTTCCATACTATTCTTCTGTAATTTATAGCTTAATCTAGTCCCACCCCCCAATTCCCATAGAGATCCATTCAAATGCAGAGAGGTTATAGTATCAGCATAAGAGTTCCTAAAAATAAGACAGAGTCTTTTGATGTTGTTGGGTCACAGGCATCAGGAAGTCATGGCATGCAAAGGATATGCAACCAATTATTAAACATGATGGCTTTATTTAAGTTTGTTAATTTATCCAATTACATTTGGTCCCCTAAAATGAGGGGGACTATTTATAAAAGTGGCTACAATTGCTACACAGTTCACCCGATATGAATGTAAAAACCCTAAAATTAAAGCTGAAAGTCTGCACTTTAACTCCATAATCACTATTCCATTTGAAATCCAAAGTGCTGGAGTACAGAGCCAAAACAACAACAATTATGTCTCTGTCCAAATACTTATGGACTGCACTGTATATGTACATATGATATCCTGTATAAATCCACCTACCATATACTTCATGGACCATTAAGTGTTTTAAAAGGTCATATTCAGATCTGACTAAATTACTAATTATGTGAAAGACTGCAGTGCTGTGAAAAAATGTAAACGCATTCTTAGATTCAGTAAATGGTATGTATTTGCTTTTTAGTCACAGGTCAGGAATGTGGCTTTAGAAAACAATGTTGACTCAATACCTCTTGCCATAAAGGCACATTCGAGGTTGTGTCATTCACTAGACAGCATGTGAGTGACAGAGATGGAGAGCATTCTAGAATATTGTGCTGACTTAGCTACTTTGGTTCCAAGAACATAAAAGAGCCCTTTGGGAAGCACATGTTGAGATATGGCACCATAGTGTATACTACTCTGATAGTGTTCCTCTGATTAGATGAGGAATGCAATGATTTATACTCACCTTCCCTGGATGCTTTCTGTCTCTCTATTTCTCCAGCAGACTGTCTTGTGTAGTAAAAAATAAAAAAAAAGAATCCAACAGAACATTATTGAGAAAATCATACAGAAACCCACTTTCCACCCTCCTTCAGAGTCTGGCAGTCTGGTCTAGCTAGCCACAGACCCAAAGTGTGTAATGTCGCTAATAATCTAGAATGGCATCTACAATAAAAGCATACTGCTGTTCTGATGAAGGGTGGATAATGCCAGCAGCCAGCGATTCTCCAAGGTATTTCTCCATAGCCTCAGTTTCTGGGCGGGAAAGTGAGAACAGACGCCCCCTGGGAGGAGTGGTTCCGGGCCTCAGGTTGATGGCGCAGTCATAAGGATGACGAGGAGGCAGGGAGGTTGCTTGGGATTTACAGAAGACCTCTCCTAGGTCCAGGTACTCGGGAGAAACGTTCCTCATGTTGAAACAGGAGAGTGGGCCTTGTGAAGACAATGAGCAGCACATTGTCTTCATGTCTTCTCCACTCTATTTCAGGATTGTGCTTTGACAGCCAGGGATGTCCAAGGATAATGGGCGAGTGGGGAGAATCGATGATGTGGAGCCGAAGCTCTTCTTCATAGTTGCCAGAGATGAGGAGTTTGATGGGTTCACTGGAGTGTGTTATGTTGTGTGTTATTGTCTGGCCGTTGAGCGAGTTAGCCACCAGGGGGCGTGAAAGTCCGGACATCAGAATACCCAGTAATCCAGGAAGTTTCTCATCTCTGGAATCGATGAGGGCAGTGGTCTTCCTTGTCTTGTTTCCCCACTCGAGCGTCACAGGAAGGCAGGTGCGGTTCTTTGAGGAGGATTCGACCGGTATCACGCCCACTAGTGCTCCTTGACACACTAGTGGGCGTTGGCTTTTACCGGACAATCCGAAATTAAATGTCTTGGTTGACCACAGTAGAGGCAGGACCTGGTGTTTATGCATCTGTCCCTCTCCTCTCTGGTCATGCAAGCACAGGCTACTTACATTGGCTCCGGTTCTGACACTTGAGCAGGAGGTAATCTTGGGGAAGTAGACAGAGTGGTTCTGGTCCTGATCACCTCAGCAACCGTTCTTGGGAACGCACCTGACCCCCGGAAGCACTGACAATCTTGCAGCCGAGTGTCCACTCGAATGGCCATGGAGACGAGGTCATCGAGATCCTCGGGTAGGTCACGGGTGAGGATCTCGTCTTTGATCTGATCAGACAGACCATTCAGAAAAGTGTCAAACAACGCCCTCTTCTCCCCTCCGCTGGTTGCACCTGTCGAACACCCTCTTCATCTTGGTGGCAAACAGGTCCGAAGTCTGGCAGCAGGAAAGCCCTGCCTCCCATGCAGCCGTTCCCCACTTATTAGCCCATCCAGTCAGTTGTGTGATGATGTATGCAACTCTGGACTGCTCAGTGGGGAAGGTGGAAGGCTGCAGCTGGAAGACTAGCTGGCACTGGACCAAGAAGGGTCAACAGCCTCCAGGCTCACCGGTGTACTTCTCCGGAGGAGGCAGTTGTGGCTCACGAGGTGGAGCAGGTAGGAAACCCGGAGGAGTTTGCACAGGCGGTTGCTGGGGAACGATGCCGGGTGCAGGTGTTCGCCGGGCAGACGTCAACTCAGCCACACTGGACGACAGGGTGTTGAAGTGTTGGGTTACTATATCAAGATGCGATTGGTGACGTCCTAGCATCGTGCCTTGTTGCTCCAGTGCGATACGCACTTGAGCTGGGTCTGCTGGGTCCATGGTGGTCAGAACGTACTGTGATGTTCTGAGAAGGACCCAAATGCAGACCACAGGTAGCAGGCAAAAACATAGTTTATTCACAGTCCAAGATCAGTAGCCAGGTAATCAGAGTTGAGACGGTACAAAATCAAAATCCAAAAGAGTAGTAAAAATGAACATAGCAAGAGTAACAAAAAACAGAAAGACACGGCAAACAAAACAGAAGGAGAAGGCAAAGTCGTACAGAAGGGTTAGTTAGTTAGTTAGTACAAAATTCGGACCGACCGACCGAAAACCTGCATGTTCCGAAATGTGCAAACACGAATACTGGAAGTGGATTCTAGGATAACATGGAAACGTAGACCGACAAGGGAACTGAAGTGGAGCGTCAAATGGGAACGTAACCAGTAATACTAATGAACACAAACAAACACATGTAAGGAAAATAATAAAGTAACAGAAAATAAACAGAACACAATACACAAACAAACAGAACCATAACATTAGGAGCACTCACCAAAATGTATGGAGCACCAGCAGTATATGTAATAGATATTTTTTATTGATAAATAAGGAAAATATAACAGTACAGTTTACAAGTAACATAAAATGGTGAAAGTAGCCTTAAAAACACTTTATGCAATATCCTGGGGCCAGAATTTTAAATTTGGTCTCCTGCTTCGCGCTGTCTCCGTGCTTAGTTAAGCCCTCACGCTTAAAATGTATCGACTCCGTTGCAAACGCACTGATACCTGCGATCTCTGTCCTACAGGCTTTACAGTGTACACCAGGGATGGGCAACTCCAGGCCTCGCGGGCCAGCAAGTTTTTGCTGCCACCAGTTAACAACTATTTAATTAGCCCAATCATTACATGATCTGATATTTTAATTTACATATCCACGATATGAACAGCAGCTGATGAATGATCTTGTGCCAGTATGCGTGTATTATAGCGTTTTATCGTTCTGTAATTTACGAGTGAATCGGTGATTGTGTGTATGACTAATTAACTGATTCAGCTGTGGTAACTGGTTGCAGTAAAAACATGCATATACACCGACCCGCGAGGCCTGGAGTTGCCTACCCCTGGTGAACATAGTGCATTGCACTGCTTTCATACCTAAGCCATTCAAAGTCCTTCAGCCACTCTCTCCGAAAAGTGTACATCATCCACATCGTCATCGACATCACTAACTGGTTCAGCAGCCACAGTGACTACATCAGTTACGTTAACGTTACTAAAAAATGCTGTAATCGTTCACTTCATCTTTGTAGTTTTCGATAACGCTAGCTAACATGACCAATTTAGCTAGTTAGGTAACGTTAATAAATTGATCATAAACTTTTTTTGACAGTGTTTGGTTTATGATGATGGTTTATGTCACTGACAATATGAGCTCCGAAGCCCAGGGATATGTCCTGAGCAGCTACATGGTGAGCTGAAAATATTTATTCTTTTATTTACTGAGGCGAATATCTCATGGTGACGGGGTTGAAATTATGCTTACTTTGCTTTCAGAAACACCAGGTCTTTGAAGTTCCTCCAAGGTGATGTGGTCTATAAATGCAGTCAGCTTTCAGCAGCTAGAGTTACAGATTCTGAGCACTAAGAGCACTCAAAATGGGCACCCAAACAGGACTGCCCACACTTCACATTGACCCAAGCAAGCCCTCACAAAAGTGCTCCAGATAAATTCAGATCTGAGTGGAATAATATCAGCGGGGTGTGCTGGTGGTTAAAACATATCATTGTAATGGATTTATTGTGGCGGATGAACAAACGCGAAGGTGGGGGGATCAAAACAAGTCACTCACGCAGTGAGGACCAACAAAGGGAGTAAAACAATAAATGCAAAGAAAGAAAAGACAGGAAATTAATTCCTTGTGGCCAAACAGAAATCAACCCACTAAAATATGGCAAACTCAAATAACGAATGAAACACAAACTAAATTTCCCAAGCTCAATACTGGAGCCAAAATGGGAAACTTGGCAAACAAAAGAAAACCTTCCGCACATAAGTTCGGGCGGTAAAACCAAAACGAAACAGACAAAGAAAAACTGTCTCAGAGAGAACAGCAAAGAATAAAATAAATAGCACAGAACGCTAACAGGAGGAATAATACCTATATCTAAAATAAAAGCTAATAGCAAGTCCCTCGTGAACGTAAACAGCGTTTAATATCACAAGGTCGCTAGTACCTGGCTATACCTGGCTCAATGCAATGTCAAATGACAAAGAAGCACCGGGGAAGTGGAAGTGAGGAACTTAAATACCCCGCAGGTAGAAGCACAGGTGAAAATAATAACGAGGGTAAGCAAACCCCGGAATGGAACTTGGAAAAAATCTGGGAAACCAGGATGAGAACCTCAGCGGAAAATAAAATAAAAACCCACGAACCATGACAGTAGTAGTGACCAACATTTCATTGATTGCTTATAGATTGAGTTTTATACCCATTTGATGCATTATAAGACATGTCTCCAAAAGAAATACACTGGGTGCTGCCTTCAAAAACCATAAACGTATCTTTCAAAAACAGGAAACTCACAGTACAGTCATACTTGTCTTACCATGTCCTACTGAAAAACATTATCGCAACCAGAGCATTGTATCAAAGGTTATGGGTTAGGTTGCATTCTTCCGGCTCCTATTTTGGCTACATCTGTTTAGTTAGCTAGCCATCTAACTATATAACATACCCCAGCTCTGGTGTCTGGTGGTGCTGCAGCAGGAGTCTGTGCGACACGGGGAACAGCTGAGTAGTTCAGAAATAAATGTTTACATGCTCATTTTCAGTCCTTTGATGGTTGCAAATAATCCACTCTGTCAAAATAATCACCACAGACCTGATGGTCAGCCAAACGAAGATCACGTATAGGAGTGTTGATATCCATCTGTATAACAAGCAGCCAGAGCCTCAGTCTATCACAGTCATAGAGTGGAAGCTTGAGAAATGTGAGTTTAGAGCCAGCATTCATTCTATTCACACAATTGGAAACAGCACACTTACAACCCATTTTCTAACATGTGCTAGTTAGCTAGACAGCTAAAACTCTTAGCTAGTTGGGAAGGTCTTTAGTTAGCTTGTGAAGCACACCCACATTGTAAAGCACCGCCCGGCACCATCTAGCTAGAGAAAGGTTTGAGAAAAAATAGTTCTAACTCAAGTAGAACATTGTTTTTGTTCAAAGCTATTTATGAATTTCTGAAAAATACGTTGAGACAGTTATGAATATACTGTTTCCCATTTTCGAAAAATACATTCATCATGGTTTTTGAAGGCTGCTAAATTTTCCCCAATGTATTTCTACAGAAGTCGTGTCTGAGGATGCATTAAAGGGGTATCAAACTCAATTTTTAAGCGATCAGTGAAAACTTGGTTTCTACTATTCATGATCATCTAAGACTATCCAAAAATAGGGCCTGGGTTAAAAAATTCCGAACCAATCCTTTAAGATTTCTTTCTCCCTGAAATAGTTTTCATTTATTTTCACTTGTCCACATCTTGAGCTTTTGTACCATCAATAACTACACTTGCTAAGTTTTTGGGCATGGTTGCGGTGGTTACTTGATTTGCATCAACACGAGAGAATCAGTCCTTAATATGCATAATATGTGATAGCATTTGTGTTATTTATTTATTTCTAACTTTATGGAACAATTTACAGTTACAGAAAAAATCTTATTTAAATATGGGAATTATATTTGCGATTGAATTGCTGATACAAACTCGTGGACACTGGAAACACAAATGCACTTGAAGAACAGCTGAGGTATGGGGAAATTTTCTGGTTTCTATCTGGCTGCTGGGCTTGATATGCTCAGTATAGGTATACTTTCTGATAATCTTTTAAGCCAGGAGCTCTGCTTCATTAGTGATATTATTCTGTCCCTTGTCAATGGAAAGAAATAGCCAAATATGGGGAAGGGACAGGATTGCTCTGTGGGAGGAGGCACCCTGGGGGAATGGCAGGAAAAGAGGCTGCTTTAAAGAACAAGACATTCGCCATATCAGCAGAGGGGCCTTTTTTTTTTTTTTTGTTTAAAAAAATGATTCTGTATATTGTTAACCTCACAGAAGACCTCCTGTCAAAGTTGTCGGAGTAGCTGTGCGCTCAGTGACCGCGGCCCAGCATGCAGCTGCTTCCTCTGGCACTCTTTCGATGTTTCACCTTTCAGCTGTGAAGGGCCCACTGTGGGTTCCCCTACTGTGCCTTTCAAACTGAGGGCTGAACGGGGAAACTAATTTCACACCATTTCTCCAGGGACTCTTTTAAGAACCTCGAATGCAAATCATATCTCCCCATAAAGAAAACCTGCATTGTTTTCTGAGATGTCTTTCATTGCTATAATTAGACTGCCATAATGGCTGCAGCCCTGTGGCATGTATAAATCATCTATAAGTAATTACTTACATGCCCCGCAATAATGGAATTTGTTCCTGTTTGAACATTGACCTGTTTATCCCTCAATATACCCTTGACAGACTTGGACAAATTCAAACATGTACACATTTCTTTTTGTTTGTTTCTTTGGCATTTGAGGCAGCATGTGCCTACCCAATAGCAATAAGCATGAGTTCTGACACTCTATACTGGCCTGAGGAAGCACAATAAAACAAGCAGCACCACTAAGGGCCTGATTTACTAAGACCTTACAACACCATTTTGCACATGCAAAACTAATAACGCAACCAATGATTGGTGCAAAACAAATACCATGACCAATCATTAGTCATGTTATTGGTTTTGTGTGTGCCAAAAGGTTTTGCACACACTAAAGGCCTTATAAAATCTGGCCCTAAATGCATTAGGTAAAATACATTGCCAGCATTGTGGTACAGGATGGGTCATATGGGTAATTTGGATGAGATGTACATTTTTTTGAGATTTTAAATATCTCCCTGTATCTGCCCAGCCTGTCTTCCCCAGGTTTAACTGATTTTATAGCACCATTTTTAGGATACTCACCCTACTGGACTGTATGGTGAAAATTCTGGTGTAAAAATATCCATCCATTTTCTAACCGCTTAATCCAAGTCAGGGTCGCGTGTGTAAAAATATAAAAACCTGATTTATAAAAATAATTTCAAATAGCATCAGGTATTTGTAGTGGAAGAACAAACAGCTGAGATAATAATTATGAGTGTTTACTAAAGATTTCAGCAAAAGCTCATAGATCTTCAAATAAGAAAGCCTGAAAGAGTTATGTGTAAAAAATTAGTACAAACATTGCCAAATGTGTTTAGCTGTTTGATCCTGTTCCTTTAAAACAATTCTCAAAACCAGTGTCTCCCCTCTGAGGTTTAGTTTATTGAAGTTTATTTAGATACATTCTCAGGAGAGGATAGTGAGACAACCATTTAATTTTGCTGTCTCCTAAATGTATTCTTGCAGGAATATAGAAAGTTGCACTGTTCTCATGGGGAACAATGCCCTCAGCTTAATCTGGGCATAGCTTTATGTATTACAGTGGGGTCCAAAAATTGGAGCACCCCTGTTCGAAATGCCTTTTACAATGAATAATTAAGAGATAAAAATAATTAAGTGAACAGAAGCTTAGATATTAATTGTAAAAGGCATTTTTACCAGGAGTTCCCAAATCTTTGCACCCCACTTTATGGGGGGGGGGGGGGGCATGGACTACAATAGTATATAAGTATATATATTTAAAAATAATAAGAAATACTTCCACTTGTCTATTCAAATTTGACGATGTTATACAAATATTATGGCGGCCTTTCAGGAGAGTCATTGCAAAGGTACAAAGCCAAACAAAATCTTGTTTGACTTTCTAATCTTTCTACCAGCTGATGTGTAGGTCCCCCAAGCAAACGACTCAGATGTCAATATCCTTACCTGTATCCTTGGAATAACAAGTACCGCCTCAAATTTTCAAAGAGTTGTCACTGCATGCAATGCTGCTTATACCTTTTGAGAATATCAAGACCAAGATGGAAAGTTACATGAATCAAGGTTAGCCTTTCACAATAAACTGCCATGGCCCCGTTTACCAAAAGGATCTTAGATAAAGATCATCTTAGGCTAATTTGTTTTTATATTACTTTCATTGTTTGTTTGTCTTATGTCATTTGTTTTTTTGTCTTTCTCCATCTATTATTATTATTATTACCTGTTTCATGTAATGTCAGTAAATTTGAATAATTTTAATCATAAAATTAATAAAGCACGAACACAAAACACTCTAAGATGATCTTAACTCTAGGATGCTTTTGGGAAACGGGGCCCAGGTTGTTTTAGGCAGTGTGGCACATGAGTTTCATCTCTGAATTCTACAATAATATAAAAATGTAGGTCATACTAAACTTGGCCGATAAAGATTTCTAGTTTTTGGTGATATATATGATTTCTTAGCATATAAATATAAAAGTAAGGATGGAAGAGGAGCGCCGTATAGTGAAAAGTCATCGTGTTTTTAAGGAAAACAAACTGACAGCCGTGCTTCTTGACTAATATGTTTTTATTGAAAGATTAATATGTTTTTATTACTATAACATACATAACAGTAGCTTTTCACGTGTGTTTCTGTGACATCTGACATGATGTGCACAGGAGTATAATGGAAAATCTCAGTGGCTACAAGAGAGGAAAATGTACAAAGATGCAAGCTGAGCTTTCAGACACAGATATAAACTAGGACAAAGAGGACATCTACCTCTCTGTAACACACAGAGCTAGGAAAGGTCTATTTCTGCACAATAACTGATGCACACTCTGAGCCTTCATGCATGCCTTAATTTATTCACTCAAGGGATCTGTTCCCTTTACTTTGCATACAATAATGTTTCTATTCATATGCAAAATACCGCCATGCAGGACAATTTCTTCATAGACTAGCATCCTCAACTTCTGGTTCCTTCTGAAAGTAACTACAAACAGGAATGGAAACATACACCGATCAGCCACAACATTAAAACCACTGGCAGGTGAAGTGAATAACATTGATTATCTCGTTGTTATTTTGGTTATGTACTCTAGCTACTGTATTTTTGGTAGCAGAGTGATGGTTTAAGGCGTGTTTGATATGTCAGACTTTTGATGACTTAGAGCCATTTAGCCAACCATGTGTTCCATACTGTTCCAGTGTAATTTACAGCTAAATCTAGTCCCACCACCCAATTCCCATGGAGATCCATTCAAATGCAGAGAGGTTATATTATCGCTTGTAGGAGTACCAGAAAATAAGATATCAAGAGTCTTTTGATATTGTTGGGTCACAGACATCAGGAAGTCATGGCATGCAAAGGATATGCGACCAAATATTAAAAATGTCCAAATATTCTACATTATGTTAAATTGTCCAATATTTTTTGATACACAGAAATGGAGGGGGGCGGCACAATTGCTTAAAATAAAAAAGGATTTAGCCCATCCAAAAGGTTACAATCATACATACTGTTATAGTAACAAGGATGGTACTACTGGGGAAATACATCTAGTCATGTTTACGCTTTAAATTTCTTTTACGAAATGCAAAACATTATGTAATTGCTAGATTTTCATTTACAAAAACATTATGCAGGCTGTGTAATGCAAATACAAATGTTACAAATGTTTCAATATACCTAAAGCACAAGACACTGAATGCTTTGAGCCAACAGTAATTTTCTCTGTTATCTCTGAATTTGCTTGCCCTCTCTAAATCCCACGTGAATTGGAGAACTGATATTGGCTGCACCTGAATTGTTTTTATAAAGTTTGTGCTGCTCTCCTAATAATTTAGGCCAACAATTTTGGTACTCTGGGGTCAACCTAGACAACTGTAAAAACCCTCTTTTTAAAAAAACACCAGATATTTTTGAACGTGCGAAAATCTGATGCTACAGGGCAATGCAATGTGTATATTGTCCCTATTATTTTTTGTGGAAACATGCAGTCCAAAGCAAAATCTGTTGTGCCAAAGCAAAATCAGACAGAGTTTCCATCACATCATGTGTGTGTTTGTGTTTCTGTGTATGTTCTGAAATGTAAAAAAATATATATTTCATAACAGCTTTTTTTAATTTGTATTGTATAACCAGAACAATTGCCCAAGTCAATCATCATATGCATCTTCTTTTATTCTATCATAATTCAGATCCAGACCTTGCATCAAATACATTCAGCTTGTCACATTATTTTGCAGCCGAACCACTACAGTGTTCAGTTTGGAGCAAAACAATCTTGATTCAAATAAAATAGCAACCTTTGAAGCTATATTTGAATATGATTCTGAAAAATATGACATGCTTGTAAGAAAGAACAAATTTTTTTCCTATAGAAAGGCAAACATGTTTGGAGAATACATGTCTTTCTGAATTTGTTATATTAACCTCATATAGCAATGTTAACCAAAGGTACTTCACTGGATAGATCTATCACCTTGGAGGTAACAGTTATTGACTATACGTCACCTAATTATTTAAAAGTAAGTGTAAAAATTGTTGTGAGAATTTTTTGCATGCTAATGATATCTCAGGCGCCTGAAGAAAGCTAACATTTCAGTTTATGTTCAATACAGCAGCTGCATTCAATGTGAAATGGGCACTTCTAAATTGAGAGATGCTTATGGATAAAATTAAAAGTTCAAAAGTAAATTAGCTAGTCTTCAAACTTTACTTCAGTTTAAAAAAGAAAAAAACACCAGACCTTTTTTGAGTTTTTTTCCCCATGAAGTGAAAAGGAAAAGACAGGCAGGGACATGTCTGTGGGAGTCTGCAGCAAAAGGAAGGGGAAAAAATGACATAAATCACCTCAATGGCTTAGTACACCATCCATCATACGCAGGAAGGAATGGTGGAAGGTATGCATAAGAAAAAATGGTTCATTTAATGCAGCCCCTCATTAAATAAACTCTCTGACCACAATAAGCTTTGTGCTAGGCCTTGACTAAATGTCTCAGCAGATTTATAAACGACACCTTCGCCAAAGAGCTGCTGAGGAATTGTCTCAGTTTTATGCTCAGACGTGTTTGTCAGCTCTACATTTACCAACTGGAGCAAAGGCTATTTCAGTGAGCTGTTGCTTATCTCTAGGAACATTTCAGTGAAATATATTCCCAGTTATTCTTCTCACACCTCACAGTGGCAGGTCATGTGTGAAGGAGAACAGCACAGAAAACTTTAAAAATTCCCTTTAATATCTGCGAAAAGGGAAGGGTATTTTCATCCTGTGTCTTGATGTGAAATGCAATAATTGTGTAGGCTGAAAAGGGTTTAAGATGGATGAGAGTCATGGAGACCACGCACGTTAAATATAAAAATAATTGAATAACAGGCAGGGAGGTCATTAGCTTAGAATTAGCCCTGAGTGAGACGCAGGAGTTCTGACTCTGAGACTCAAGCATACACACCACAGGGCTTGGAACGCTGCAGCTCAGATCATGCAGGCAATTGAAGCTGGAAAAAAGGTTTAATAGAAAGATGCAATTGATGTGAAAACATGGTAATTTATTAATGACAAATAATCACTGGTTAAAACTGTGAGAGCAAACACGAACACATTCAATGCCTATAGCTAAACACAGGATAACATGCTGCTAAGAGACATAAACATGAACAAGTTCACTAACAAAGTATATCACCAAGTGATTCCGTACGGTGCGACTATGGTACCAGGAGAACTGTTAAGCAGATTCTCCTCGAATATCCCTTTGGGTTTTCCTTAAATGCAGGCTTTCCACACTCCACAAGTCCCTTTGTTTGTCCAAATAAGGTCTGGCAGGAAGAGAAGTTTCACCACCCAGGGACCCCCCTCCAGGGAGAGAAACAGCTACCCCTCCCAATCTAGTGACAGTAATAAGACTCTTTGAACGACGGCGCGTGATCTTATGATCTTCTCTATCATATCTAGATATCAGGTGAGGTCCCGGTGATGGCCACTCTAGGTTCCAGATATTTATATGGACAAGCGCATCCCTGATCACCTATACAATCCTCCTTCCACATTCTTTATTTCTCCCCCTCCTATACTTTCACATACCACACACTTCAATTAGTATTATCCAGGTTCACCACATTTATCATATTATCCACAATTACTTTATACTTCCACAATTACTAATTTACATGCACATACATATGATGCAATATACATATACAGCTTTGTTTTAGTCAATAGTCCAAAAAGCCATTCAGTTCAAGAGCCTTTTATCCTGTGAAAAACCTGGGTTACTCATTATGAGGATCAAACCTCCTACAGGACGCCTTCTCAAGTCCATTTGTAGGGTTAACTCCAGCTGTAGTGGTAAATTGTTTTATTGCACCCTCAAGGAAATCACCACCAGCTCCAAGGGTTTATGACTGATAATTCCTTTTCCAGCCTTACAGCATCCAAAATAATGGATGGTCAACCTGAAAAAAAGAAACATGTCCAGCCATACTGTATCCTTTTCTTAGTGAATTTTATTTGCAGTGTATAGTATGTCCATCAGAAAAGTGTACCCAAAGGGGATGAGGTTGTCAACACCAGAGGCAAAAGTACACTGCCTGGCCAAAAAAAAAAGTTGCCATTGCACCCGTCATGCATAGTGCCCACTGTACAAGCCTCTGGAGGCAGTGTTATGATCTGGGGTTGCTTTAATTGGTCAGGTCTAGGCTCAGCAACGTTATGCAGAAATAAAATGAATTCAGCTGAGTATCTGAATGTACTGAATGGCCAGGTTATCCCTCTTCAACTGATCCAGAACGCAGCTGCCCGGCTTGTGTTTAACCTCCCGAAATTTTCACACGTCACCCCCCTGTTGAGGTCACTCCACTGGCTGCCAGTTGCAGCTAGGATCAGGTTCAAAGTTCTGACCCTGGCCCACACTGCAGCTAATAGGACAGGCCCCGTCTACCTGCAGGACCTGATCCAGACCTATGTTCCTGCTCGACCACTTCGCTCATCTACAGCAGGGCGCCTCGCACTTCCCCCTCTCTGTGTCAATGGCACTCGCTCCTCCCGACTGCGGAGCTTTTCCACCCTAGCTCCCCAGTGGTGGAACGAACTTCCCATTCCCCTACGCTCAATACCAACCCTGCCTGCTTTCCGTCGTGGCCTGAAAACACACCTTTTCAGGCTCCACCTGGACTAATACTTATCTAGGACCTCATGGTATGTCTTGTCTGTGTACTCAAGTTTATACTATTTAGACCAGAATTGTAGTAGAGCTGATTTACCCAGTTCACTGTGAACTGCACTGTGTTCGTTACTAGGGATAGCTGATACTGTATGGGAAGAATGTGCTTTCTTATCTGTTCTGTAGTTACTTCGATGACCTTTCTATATGCACTTACTGTACGTCGCTTTGGATAAAAGCGTCTGCTAAATGACTGTAATGTAATCAATTGGCATATTCCAGGACGACAATACCAAGATTCATCGGGCTCAAATTGTGAAAGAGTGGTTCAGGTAGCATGCGGAATCATTTTCAGTCCTGACCTTAACCCCATTGAAAGTCTTTGGGATGTGCTGGAGAAGACCTCACGGAGTGGTTCAACTCTCCCGTCATGAATACAAGATCTCGGCCAAAAATTTATGCAACTCCGGACGGAAATAAATGTGACGTTGTTCAAGGTTGTCAAAACAATCTCACAACGAATGCGTGCCATAATCAAAGCTAAAGGCGGTCCAACGAAATATTAGAGTGTGCGTCTTTTGTTTTGGCCAGACAGTGTAGAACAGACCTGCTGCCGCACAGCTTTGAAGTAAGCATCTGCTCTATATTTTCAGCTTATTGCATGACACAGCAAAGTGTTTACGCCCATAAATTTGCTCCAAAATGCTGGGTGCCTATGATCTGATGTAAATTTCATCCTTATATCACTGCAGGTGCATCCCTTGTTCCCTTTTGTTCCAGTTGAGAACAGCAGATATTTTAATAAGCAGCTAATTCAATTCTGTCCTGGCAGAAATTAAATACAATTAAATCTCTGTGGAGTAAACGAATACAGTGGTGTCTATGAGATTTTGCATAGGGGGGCGGGTGATTTTGAAATGCTGCTCAAATGGCATAGCCAAGAAATGAAAGCGAGAAGGGCCACAGATTGTGATCAGAAAAAGTAAGAAGCTGAATTAAAACTTTAAACTGTTGCTCCCAACCAGTTTTAGCTCTCAGAAATGTGTTCTCTGCACTTGGACAAAGCATTTTGGCAATGGAAATGTAATATACTGTAGTATATTTTAAATATATTGTGACGATAATTTTGATATATTTACAATATAGTGCAGTATATTCTTTTTTCCATAAGGGTGCGCAGCATTAATCCAATAGATTCTGATTGCTGATGAATAGTCATTGTTTTTGTGAATGCTCACAGCTTGGGATGTTACTGGGGCCATGTTATCCATTTAAGATAGCATGTTTCTTTTTATGATGATGAATCTGTCTTTACTAAGTCAGACTCTGATCATTTGAATTATTTGATATGAATACAGAGAATGCTACTGAGGGAAGAGCCAGTTCCAAACATACATTCTTCTGACACAGAGTCAATCGTTGAGCGGTGTCAATAGGTCCTGAACCACAAATGATACATTAAATCTATATTTCTCTCTGTATGGGTTTATTAAAAGTATGATATATTAAAAACAGATATTTTCATTGATTACATAGTTTAAGTCAATTTGTGATAGAATATAAATAAAATAAGTAATATCAATAACAAACTTACTACTTATTTCAGAATTTATGTATGCAAATTATGTCGTAATCATGACTGAGGCAAAATACCATTGTGTAACAAATGCAGCCTATATGAAAACTCACTGAAGAGAGAGCGCAATAGATGCAAAGCAATTGGAACCAGTATGCTGCTGCTTCTCTGTGTCTCTTACACTCTGATGCCACTGCGCATGCAGTAGAGAAGAGATTGTGCCTGGTCTGGAGCCCAATACATACTAAAAGAATACATGACAGATGGTATAGAGAATGAGCCGTCCAGATCAAAAACGGACGACAAAGTGGAAGTTGAAAGTTGAAAACAGGTGAATTGGCATTCCACATTGGGTTAAACAGTGATTGCAACATAATGTAATGCTACGTTGTAAAGGGGTGGGATGGTTCTTGTCATTGGATTATCATGTTATCATTGGATGAGTATTTTCCTGGCTTTGACATAGTATGTGTTGTTATTTTATGTATGTAGGCCCATTGTCTGGATCTCAGGGGCAAGGTGTAATCTTGCAGCTCTCACACATTTGGATACACGACAGACTTAGGGCCGGATTCAGAGCTGGCCAACTTAAGTGATGCGCTTAAATGCCTCTCCTGCGCGGATTAAAAGTAGACTGAGATACGTCGTATTCTAACCTGCGCTTACGCCGGTGTGTTTCTCAAAATGTGGGTGGCACAAGATATTCTAATGACTTGTTTCTTGTAGCTGCCCCCTGTTTGCCAGCCCTCCAGTAAAAAATGTTTATGGGGGTATACATTTTCAACGTGTCCATGACATTGCCTTTAATAACCGCCTTTGCCTTCGTAAAATCCTATCTTTGTGCATCGTAGTTGTTCTTGCGTGATGGGGAAGGCAGTGAATGTATTAATCCATCACATTGATAAAATTATCATATCCTATTGACAACTTGGATATACCCATCACACAATCAAAAGTAATAATCACTGGACCGTGGTTGCACACAATATTATTAAGTAAAGAAATAAATCGTTGGATTTGCTGAAAAAATATTTTTTTAAATCACTTTTTTTTTTTTAACAGTTTACTTAATAAAGTCATGTAGGCTACGGTGGTTGAACACAATAGCCTATATGCGACGTCTTCAAAGTTATAATTTTGGAGAAGCTGTGCTGACACAAATCGTCTCTCTGTCAAAGTGCATATGATCCAGACACTGTCTATAGAATATAATTTTTTATTATTTTTATAATGATTATTTTTCCGATAGGGAACTTCTGTTGTAGCCACCAGCAAGAACAAAAAAGACACAGACAGTGGGGCAGACCCACAACACACAAACAAACATATAAAATAATACAGCCAAACGTCATGATTAAAATAGCCCCACTGTCCCGAGATGTCCAATGTCATCAACCAGTCTAACACACAAACTCCGCCTCGGTGCCTCCACGACTTTCCTCCATAGGCTACATGCAGTGTCGTGGTCTCTGTCCACTGTCAAAATGGAGCTCAGCCTTCCCAGTCGCCGCCTCACTTGCCAGCCCTGTATTATCTTCTCCTTCTGAAGATTGCACGCAGTCCCAGATCAGTCCCGACATCTTCAACTCTGGTGAAGAGCGATGGTAAACTGCTTGGCTGCAGATCCAACGGACATTCCCGAGCATAATGCAAATGCGTCTCCATGGTGACGACCTCAAACAAAAGCATCCCAGCTAGACAATTCGTCAATATTATAAAAACGAGCAGCAGGAGTGCCCCGAAAAATCTCCTGCCCGCTTCCCCTTCCCACAACAGACACACAGCGCATGAAAAAAACTAAAGACAAAAGCCAGACACAACAAAACACATTAAAATTAACAAACACGAACACAAGAGACAGCTGGACTACATGTCGCCATTACAGCGCCACGTGATGTCAAAATAAAAGTCTATCAATTAATCCATCTAATATTGGTCCATCTAATATACCAGACTGTCAATCATAGCCTACTTCAACATATATATTTTTTCATGACAGCTCTTTGATAATTGCAAGTTAGCTATGCAAAAAAAAATATAGTCAATATTATGCTCAAATAACATGCACTAATTCTAATATACATTTATGTGAAAGATGCTGTATTTTTCATAATAATCTATTGGCGGCGCTGGACATACACGACCTTTTTTTCCGAACAAAGTTGTGTGGAAAAAAATTATTAAGTGAAAACTCTGAATACGTGTATCTTGCGCAGACACGCCTCATTTTCATCAAATGTCCACCCCGCGCGCGTAATGCTGCGTATGTACTGGAAAGACGCTTAAAACAGAGGATAAGTCAAATGTCTGAATCACAAATAGCTTAAGCTACGTGGAACTTCGGGAGTAAGTCCCACTTGCGCGTGCTTATCTGGCTCTTAATGAAGTCTGTGTAAGCTGGGGGCAGTACTTTTTTTATCATTATAGTGTTATCATTTCAATATATCCTCATTTTCTTGTGTGGAATATTTGTGTATGCTGAGGAGTGTGGAGAAATTTGAGTCAGGTTAAGTCTTATGGCTTGCTGTAAGCTAACAATCGAAATACTGTTGCCAGAGGATCTTGGACCCTGTAAAGAGATGTGTTTACAGACATGAATGGATTGGAAAGGAGGAATTCTTTATTTAACAAAAAACTACTTTTGTTGATGCAGTGTTCAGCTCTATGTATTCACTTTGGCATCACAACAGTGTCATGACCACTGTTACAGGGGTCTCCATAATAACAAATCAGAAAGCACAGACACAAAAAAAAGGCAATCTTTTCCATCGAATTGTGAGCACAAAACATGTCCCTTTTTATAATGCAATGGCATTTGAGGAAGTGGGGGACACTTTGTAATACGTTATACCATAAAACATCCCCTGTTCCCAAATAAATACCTACGTTGGTTAAGAAATGTTACACTCAGGAAAACTCAGTGGACCATGCAAATGGTTGTCCCAAAGGAAACTGAAAAGTAATAATTAAAAATATTATTATGATATTATTTATTACTAATTATGAATATTTGGACTGAATGAAGCCAAGTCTAGCCAGTCTCATGTTAAGGATGGAGCTCACTGGGTTTATTTCTTTGAATCGTTTTGTCACATAAGTTTATTCTAATGAATATTGCAACATCATGGTTAAAAAAAAACTAGCCTAATATCTAATTATTTCTCTGAATATTTTGAATTCACACAGTATTGCACCTAGTTTGTGTTTTATGCTCCTTTAGTATTATTAGTATTTGCCAACACAAAAGTGTGCTATGCTCTCATGTCATCATATACAGTATATAACTTGCACAGGACGCAATACAGCTGAAATGTGTGTACTCCGCTGATACACTTGCCCACAAGATAGCAGATTTGCTCTCCTGGCCCCACAGTTTACTACAGAAGAGATTGCAACAATCAGTGGGGAGGCACATTTCTCCATGATTACAATTTCTCCCTGATTACTTCCTGCTAGTAATGTGTACTAGTCACCTGGTGTGTATCAAGGGAGTGCATTTATAGAGGCAAAACAAGGAACACTGGCCAACCTACCTAAACTCTATCCCAGTGTGAAGAAACCAGTTTTTTCCTACCAACAATTATTATCGGGAGCAGAATGCTGCTGTGCCATTGTTTGGCGTCCATTACAGTATCCTTACAGTTCCTAAAATGCACTTCTTTTGTCAACATGTAAACGAAATAACCTTTTCAATACTTAGATGTAGAAATCAACAAACACACCTTTCAGTTCTACGTTAAATTCAAAGAAGAGTTATGGCATTGGCACCGCCTGGGGGTCCCACCAAATAGAATGTAAAATATACCCAGGGAACTATATGAAAAATACTTCTGAGTAATTGAGACCTGTTTATTCAGTAGAAATATCTGAGATAAAATGAGCAGCTTTAATGACTGGTGCCACATTAATGTTTGTTGGGTGTGTCTACTGGCTGTTTCTGGAGTTACTCTGTTCTAGCCTTTTCCCTTGGTTTTTATGTCTCAGTTAACATTCCTTATTTTCACCACAGAACCCGTGTCTTGATTTAATTTGGCTTCGTAAAGATCAGCTAATTTGCTCCCCAGAGACAATTATGTATCTTCTTAGTTGTATTCATTTATTTGTTTATTTTGTTTTAACATGTGCAAAAAAAAACAACAACAAAATTAATCTGCTCCTGCAACTGTGAGATACAAGTATACTGATAAACACCTGGTGTAATATTTTAGTCTGAAAACTGAGGGAAAGGCACACACAAAATGGTGCCCATGACGAATTATGCACTTAATATAATGAATGCAGTTCCATTGTTCTCCTCTAGAGTGCTGCATCATACCTCATTAATGGCGTCTCCCGAGTGCGGAGCGGCATGAAAACGCAGGGAGGGAAGAGAAGAGCAGATTGGACAGGAGGCCCTCCCTCTCTCTGTAAGGACTGGATTTTACAGACTTGGGGAATCTAAGGTGTTCATTTACCATTGCTTACTGCAGATGCTGGCTTCGGGGGAGAGCACAGGGCTGTTTGTTACAGAAGTGTGCTGGTGCACTCTGATGAGGCTGGTTAAAGCTGAGCTGGGGATGGCGGTGATGAAATCATTTGACTGTAGTGAGGTATCATCGGATTAAATAGCAGAAAAGACCTCTGGGAATTAGGTGGTCTTTATCATTAGGGTGTGATAAAGACGCGAGCATTGTATTTCCACTGTCTTCCATAATGCGAGATGAATAGACACATAATGATGAGTTTGCTTTACGGTTGTGGGTGACTAATTCAAAGCAAATACATTTTAATTAAGCATAGGCTTATCATGAATTGAGAAACAAAAACACGTTGAATTTCTTGTATATTCAGCTATGTATATTTAAATGCAGATCTCCATCTGAATTATGCAAGAATTTATATTAATTCAAATTTTTTTAATGAGTTCTACTGAAACTTTTAATTATACTCTAAGCGTTATTCAATGAGTGGTGTCAAAATGGAAAATGATTAATACCTATGTTTTAATTACTTCTAATGGGATCATTTTCACATGAGATGGCTTGGCATTTGTTATTGAAAACAAAACAATGAAATTATGCATGGTAGAATGGGAGTTTATTTATACTCGGCCATAATTGGTCTGCTTATAACCTTGATGATTGTGTGTAACTAATGTTTCTGAATTAGATTGTAGTGGAAGTAGATTATTGAAACAAAGGTGTAAATATCTTTCCTCATAGATATATTGTAAATGGATTTACAGATAAACATGAACATTTCCACAGCTATTTTAAGATTTAAAATGTGTTGTAAATGCACTTCTGTAACTTGTTGACTCTCCATTAAAGGAGGGCTGAGGGTGTGGATAAATGCATTTTTGGCACCACTGCCACTTCATAACCAACAATTGAGTCTTTATATCAATATGATATGCTATTTTAACTCTCAGGTGATTATACATTGATTTACATATACAGTATTTTACATTTATTAATTAAAAATGTTGTTAATGCACCTCTGTAACTTGTTGGCTCACCGATTAATAATTATTTTGATATTGTTGGTTTTGGTTTTTAAAGTTTTCCAAAGTGAATATATTTACATTTTAGGCATTTTGTAGACACTCTTATCTAGAGCGACATACAATCAGTGCACAAACAAAGGCCTAAGTTTATAAATCACATTCAACATTCCAAGTTGCAATTCATGAGTGTAATGGACAGGCCATAACACCACCATGATAGGTAACCCTTTGTCACAAGAATTAACGTGTGGAAAGGAAGGAACGTTTTATTTCCGTCTTTTGTTTAATGAATATAACAGGTGTTAGAGATCAGAAGAGGGAGAACATGTATAACTTTATTTGAAGTGCTTGGAACAGGCAGAGGCTAATGGTGACTCATTAGCATGAAATTCAACAAGCATTGCCAATGTAGTTTTATGTAAACCCTTTGGCACTTCATCCTTTGCTTTAAGATTTAGAAAAATGCAAAAATGACTTGCTAATGAAAAAGTATTATCTATGTGAATTAGTTACTCCAAGGGAATCTTGGACAAAATTTCCCATCTATTGTGTTGACTTTTATTTAGTGAGGTTATCAGAAGCGCAGGTCAAATGAGGAACAAAGTTACTGTACCGTGAAAACCAAGGCTGTACTATCAAAGTACCGACTATATTTTCAGTTTTGTCTGTATGTTTGCAGGAGATATTTTTTAAGTCTTGGTGATAAACAGAAAATGTTGTTGTAGTGTGAAAATGCAGGCATATTGAATCTGATATTCAAATCAGATTTGAGATAAATCTACATTGATTTGCAAAACCTGTGAATATTTGTAATATCCTCAGTGGGCACTCGCCTGGGAAACCGATCCATAGCTCACATTCACTTATCGTAAATATACAACACACACAAAATAGACCATGATATCTCTTGTCATTGTGTCATTCCTTGATTCTTCTACTGGAGCTATCCCATCATGACAATTTTTCAGAAGCAACAGAACCAGAAATCTATTTAGTGCCTGATGTATGCTGCAACTTTCATATTTTCACATGAAAATACAGTAGAAATAAACGGAAGAACTGTTATTGTAAGTAAGATGAGATGCTGCTGTCACCTATTTAACATGTATGAAATACATTGCAAACTGTGAATCATTTCTGTCAGCACTATTTCACACTTAAGGTTTGATAAGGGCAAGAACAAGTATATCTTAAGTAAAAATTATTGTTTAACATCAACATGATAAACTCATAGGTTAGAGAAACCGTTATTGCGTTTCATGTATTTACAGTTTTAATTAATTTAAGGGTAGATTTTGGAAACCCATAACTTGAGGTGCATATTCATGAATGCCTTGGCTATATGTGTGTCTTTGCGTGTTTACCCTGCTCTTGTCTGTTAGATTCCAGTGAAAGAAATGAAGAAAAGCCTCCTTGGTATTGATGCCTCCGCTCGCCAGTTCTTTTAAATATTCATGCACATGCTTCATCCCTGAAGGCATCTTGCTCTGCTGCTGTGCTTCTTACTGCTTTTATATTTAACAGAAAAACATGGCCAAAAACACAAATTAAGCACCCGCAGAAGTGGGTTTTATCATGGATTTCAACTATGCCGGAGTTTTGTCTTGATTGATGATGTGATGTCGGCCCCTGGAGAACACTCCGTGATACAAAATAGCAGAATGCGGGACTGCTTTCATAGTCGCTATGATCTTTAAAAGGTTAAGGCCTGATCAATGTGAAGGCGCTTTGAAAAATATTGTAAAAGTGTTACTTTACGCGCAGCTTGTCTGACGAACAGCCTTTACGCCAAGCTCATGAAGAGGTCATCGTTCCGTTCCCACACAGAGAATGGAACGAAAACATATTTCTCTCCCATCAGTAACTCATCCTCCACAAGGGTACAGCTGCAGTCATGGCTTCCGCTCGGCAGAAGTTCAAACTCTGTCTCCTCCTGAAATACATATCCTGCTCTCTCTCTCTCTTAATTACCACACTGCAGGCAATGTGAGATGGTTTTCTGTAGTACATCTATACCTCATGTCTGCTCTGGTCAGAGGGCTTTGCATTGTTAATGTGCTAAAAGTCCTCTTAAAGAATCAGTTATTGGGCCACTAACCAGACATTTGTGAAGACATTTTTAGATGAGGCTTGCTGAAAAGAATAACTCGTGCTCTTAGACATTCACACCAGTTGAAGTGCTTTTTCTGCCACTGTCATAGTGTACTTTAGTGTATAATTTCCATCCCCAGGAGCTATGCAATTCAAGTGAACTCAGCACTCAAGCAAGCGTAACCATTTTATTTCTCCAACATAACCAGATTCATTTGTGCATAAAGATTAGAGGCCAGACAAGTGCGAAAACAATAAAGATACAGATGAAAGAGACACGGATCCTTGAAAAGCGAGACGATCAATTCTCAGAATAAGAGCAACCTCCCCTTTGCTGTGCAGTTGTGTCAACCTCACCGGCAGACGTTATGATGTGGTGTTCTCAGTCACGGTCTGTCTGTGTTTGTTTATTTTGCTGAAGTTCTCGTTCTCAGACACTCTGCCCTTTTATATGCACGGGGTGTGAAGCAGCAACTGCAGTGGTGCTCAGGACTCAGGGAGAAACAATACATTTCCTAATGGAACACTGCAATGCTGGAGTAAATTGCATTTTTATATGTTCTTGGCTAGGAGCGGCTCTGCCCCTGTGTAATGAATTCTAGCCTCATGTTTATTGCATGAGTCCTTTACAATATAAGCATAAATAAATGATACTTTTCATTATGTGCGGATTTTAAACGTGCTTTCAGGGAAAGTTGAGATAGTTGATCCTTCGTCTTGTGGTAATGCTAATTGACTGCATCGAACAAGATCAGCTGGCCCTCTTTTTCACGTGTCTTTGCAAGTGGGTTTCATTGTCAATTATTTCCCTTTCGACAATTCACTTTTGCATTCCTGTTGCACAGACAGATGCCATAGGTTTATTTCAGAATATTAGCCTGCTGGAAATATGTTAAAAGCCCAGGGACAACAGCAGAAGTGATTTCCACTTCTCTGTCTGTCATAATGTCCATCTTATTGCAGCCAGCTCAGTGAGGAGGGGACATTAATGGATTTTTCCTCCAGAGAAGCTGACTAGAATTGAGTAAAACTCACTCGTCCTCTTGATTTTTTGGACATTTTTATCTACAGAAGGATTTGGTCTGGGTCGGTGATTTGCAATCAATTTCTCAGCTGATTTTCGATTTAATGTGACTTCTGCTTGCATTATCAGCAGCAGTCTTGGGGGCTACTGTACTCCTTTTACAACATTATACTTAGTAATGTAAGTAACTGTCTAATGTGCCTATTTTTGATATATGCTAAATGTAGTTACTTTATATTAGATACTCCACAGTGTGATAATTGCATAATGTGTTGCTTCTCCTTGAACTGACAGAAGTCAAAATAACTCACCCTCTGGTAGACTTCCTGTTAAGGGGTTGTTGTAAGGTACCTGGATTTGTGCCATGTGCATGGACCATGTGACGTATCTGATACTTCTTCATCTCATCATTTCCATTACCCTGGGATGAGAAGTATTGGGGGTTTGGTTAATTTGACATCATCAAAGAAGAGAAACTACGCCCAATTATGTAATGGATTCAATAGCAGACTGTGCGCCCACCTACACTATAGAACAGTACCTTAATGGGATAAGCCACATGCTGGAATTATTTATCAGTCAATCCAGAATCAGTCTTCCAGTTCATTTCATTACAAAAACCTGGTGGCTTTTGATTGTCTATTTGCGATTGCCATTCTGTTTGGTTAGATAGCTATGAAAGTGTAATCTATCATAAATAGAAATGAGTTGATAATGTACTATGCTGTATTATTAGTCCCTGCAATCATTTTCAGAGTATATTTTCATGGAAAATATCTACTCTAATGGATATGCTATTGGCGGAGCTGCTGTTTACTGAATTAATCAGATTGAAATGCAGAAGCCGGAGGTGTTATGTGCATCTCAAATTACACTCTTTCAGGAGCTGATGTAGTTTTTCACTGCATGTTTGTGCGGGTGCTGATTTGTTATCATAGTGTCAGCAATGTATTGGGACTTCTATAGCTTATATAGCTAGTATTATTAGATTTGTACCCATTTTTGGGTGGAGATGGGATTTTTGGGACATTTTATTATTAATAGAGTTCATAGTAGCCTTTGGGAGGTGGGGGAGCCCTATAAGATCCAATCCAGTGTATCATAAGAAATATGCGGTGGAACAATTTCCAGGGCTTGGATGAGCCCCACGGTCTCCTATCAAATTCGGACCTATGGGCTCTTCTTGTTCTTTTCATTTAAGAGCACATGCATGGACACACTGATATAAACCAATAAAAAATCCAAACAAAGCATTCGCTGTCAATATATGGATTAAATAATCAATTGCTTAACTTGAATTTTTCGTTCGCGACGTAGAACGCCGAAATTAAAAACCGTAAGGGTCAGAAATTGATTCTGAGTGCTGCGCAGAGATTCGATACCAAGCAGACTCACCTGCTGCTGATTAATAAGGTCTCTGTCGTGCACCAGAGACCCTGGCCTCCAGGAGGAGCCTCTCGCTCCGTGTGGCTGGAGGGCCGGCCAGTCGCCCCAGTCTTTGAGCATTGATTGCTCTTTTTTCGCTGCAGTGTTGACCATGCGGGTGAGTGCTCTTGGCGTGCGATCGTCGAGCCGAGACGACACGCTGGGGGTCAGCTAAACCCACCGCTGGGTGAGCGGAGGTGGTAAATCTCCAAAGGCAGCGGCCGAGCAGGAAGTGCCATCCGCTAACTCCCTGCCTCCCTGGCACTTGCGCCCAAAACCGATGCGACACTTGGACCGGCATCGCTTGCCATATGGCCACTTTTGAAGTTGGAATGGCCATCTGTCCCTGCAGTCTCCCATGCCAACACTGGTCTGTCCCTTCCTTCCTCCTGACTGGCAGGTCCTGGAGCTCTTCCAGAACCTGCTCCCTGGATATCTGCACCCAGGGTGGAAACCCACTGGCACCTGGGACTAATGGCACTGTTCTGGACACAGCTGCAGTCTCACCGTTTAGAAAATAAGAACCTCATGCTGGGTTCTCCTTTGGTTCTCTGCACTCCATGTGATGTCATGTGGCTCATCATTCAATCCAATTAAGTTCAAATGAATCGGCTTCAAGCTGGAGTTTCTGGTTTGTATACTTTTTAATCGCACAAAGTAATAAAACATTTACATTACAGGCACATTATATTCCCTACCCTATTTGAAGCTCATGAGCCTTACACGTGCTAATAAAGTGTGGCTGATTCAGAATAATCAGAAAATCGTGTATTTCAGAATTTAAAGCTTTTGCATTTTTGAAGCAATTTTGGATGAAACTTTCATTTCAGAATTTTTTTTTCATGCCTAGTGGTGCTTATATTTATTCTTGAACAAGTCTTCCTCTAAGAAGAAATTGAAGATATTTTACTATGTAGACATGCTAAAAACTAAATTTGTAGATGGCATATAAACTACTTGGAGACTATTAAAGCAAAAACACCAGGAATTGGAGATAGATAATGAGTCAGGACTGTAGCCAGCCTTTATTTTATGTATTTTATCTGTTTTGTTCTGCATCAGAAATGTAGTTTATTTCATCTAATTGCCATACGGCTTCATGGATCTTTCCATACTCGGCATCTGAACATACAAAATGAACAATCACCACTTTCAATAAGCTTTAGAGGCCCTATCTTACACCCGGCGCTAAGCGGCGCTAACCCAAACGCAAGTGTCTTTGCTATCTTATACCTGGGGCAGGGTTTATTATAGTGCCTAGTGCTTACTTCAGTTAAATACCAAGTGATGTTGCGTCCATAGCAAGTGAACTAAGCGTGTTGGTCTTAAGATGAGGTGTGGCCAGGATTATTTTTGACGTATTGCTATTTTGAGCCAGCAGAAAGCGCTTGTGCTAAAACCTCCAAAACCCTGGTCTAAAGTCATGTCGCAGTTGTTTACATGTTATTTTAATGGTGCATAGGCTATAAGTGTGTCTACCTAGGTGTGTGCACAATGCGCGTACACCCTCCTGTCTGTTACACACAGGGGGGCACTCAAGCATGACTAAAAATATCAAGATTACAATGTGAAATATTATTATTGTGTAGGCTATTTAAAAAAATGCAGAATAATAAAAGAGTCCATAGGTCAAAGACCACATACCTGTTCCTCAGCGATGAGGAATGCTGTATTAAATTGCTTTCAGCCCACTTCATCAACATCCAGGTGATATGCGATGGTACGTGTAAGGTTACATGTATAGACTATTCGCAATTATCCTGGATCAAGTTATGATTTAGCCTATATTTGCCAATAATTCCTGTAATCTTCTGGGCGGACAATCTTTTGTTACAGGACAATGGCTATCCATTAAAAACCTATAGGTATATCAAGCCTAATGCGCAAATTGTCATTTACACCGAATGCGTGAATTGTCAATGGAAAACCCGCGCACTGCAATAGACGGACATTTGAGTTCTGAAAATGTGGTTCAGATGTCATTACAATACAGCTCTCTCTAAGCCTGTAAGTAAATAGAATGGTTTTGACTGAAAAAAAGTTCAAAACCTTGTCCAGTTAATATTGCATTTATTGTTTTTCAAATAGCCTAGGCTACAGTCCCCGGGATTCGCTGTGCATAATGTTTTTCGATAGCTTACGATTAAAAAACAGTGATTAATTAAAATTTCACCATTTTAACTGAATTTTAATCTTATTCTTCATCCTTCATACTTTTTTAAAATTACACTAACCAGGTTTTCATACTCTCATCTCATTAAAACACCACTGATTTCACCTGTTATACCACAACTGAACAAAACCATTTTAAAGATAATTAAGAGTAATTAGAAACAAAAACGTTGCAGCACATTATGCAATTAATTTACAATTCATTTTAATGTAAGCAGGCTAATTTGGTGTTTTCTAAGGTGAGACGGAAGCTATTGGTAGCTTATTCTCAGCTGTTGCAGGTGCTTTTAACAAAATAACAGCACGGGAATTACCGGAAACCTGTGTCAGTGTTTAACCCTAATGTTCAAAACGCGTCATAATGGTCAGTCCGAATAATATTGATAATACGATTGATCTATATAGCCTATTTTTTGATTGCACTATACACGCACTTTTAAAGGGAATGGTATATGACATTTTGATTCGTTTATGGCATCGTACGCCCGAGACACACCTATAATTAATGAAGAGGCTAGGTTCAGCCCATTAGCACCTTACGCCTTACTTAGCGCTCAAATAATACGCCATCTAACCAGCGAGAGTGGACTTGGACACGCCCTAAATGCACTAGCGCCTAGCGTTTTAGATGATGCGCTAAGATCGTCAAGATAGAGCCATAGGTGTTTTATGTATATTTTGTGTTGTGTGGTTGTTTGGTATCTGTTGTGTTTCTAGTCAAATGTGGTCAGCCATAGGCAATGCACGGGTGAGACTATAGAGACTACAGTAACTATAGTTCATCCAAACACCCACACACCCACCCACGCGCACATGCACACACACACACACACACACACACACCCACACACACGAACAATTGGACTGTTCATGTTATCCTATAATCTGTTTTGAGGTTGAATTTCTGATGTTTACCAGATAAATGTGACCCAGCATGGGCTTGAGAGACATGTCTCACACTCAACCACTTCACAGGAGAGGCGAGAAATGTTGCAAAATCACAGAGACCATAAAGTATGCTCTTCCTCTGTAAGACTGTACCAATGACGAACATGTTTGAACACGCAAATGTTTAGTTTGGTTCTCCAACATTTCGGTGCACACTCAAGGATAATCGAGCCAATTCTAGGCCTGATTTGACCCTCACAACAATCACAGGGAGTCTCTGATTTGAGGCTGGTCTGAACCTATTATCTGCCAAGATTATCTGGTAGCGTGAGGTGCTTACAGACAGAATCTTAACCCTCCTGATTGACTTGGGGTTGCCTCAATTTTGAATCGTAAATATCAAATATTTAAAAAAATCCTGTAGTATGAGGAGAACAGCGATGGAATCTCAAACAGAAACCTGCAATAGCCAATGGGAAGCGGAATGTTTGGGTCATGTGAGTTTCTGTGAGAACCCAGGTTCTCAGGACTCATAATTATGAGTATAAATGCTACGTGTGTAATGTTCTGTCTTAGTCAATTTGTCTAGTTTGTGGATTCTGATAACTGAAGACCAAAAAAAATCTGAAATCTGTTGTTATGTGTGGGGTCTCCCACATTTTCAATATCGGTAGGATTTGAACCGTCTTTTAGTGTACACCAGGTATAACATATTTTTTACACCTGCACAGCAAAAATGTTGGTGTACATTTGAGACTGTGGTCTCATATAAATACCCTAGGGTGTTAAATGTACACCAACAGTGTTAGATTTACACTGACATTTTTGCTGTGTGTTCGACACTGGAGGAGCAAATAGTCCCAATAATTAACAGAATTTTATGCATTTGCGCAACAGTTAGAATATTGAAATTTAGGTGTGTTGTTGAATATATCTTCAGGAATTAAATTCTGTTATTGATTCCATTTTGACTGGATAGTGATTTTGCAACATTTCTCGCCTCTGTAATAGTCAAGTGCGAGACATGAATCTGAAGCCGTGTTGGGTCACAAATGTTCATTTGGCCATAACTTTTGACGTTATGGCTGTTCTTTCTCAATAAATTCACATTGGTCAGTTTTTACCAGAAACACAACTTCTGTCATTATGTGGCAGCATTACAAAATTTGAAATACAAGTTCAAAACAAGTATCCTAGCTAAACTTTGACACATGCCAGTCTATGATAATCACTAAATGTGTTTTCCACTGGTCTTTACTAAAGTCAAACTAATACATAAATTATGCTTATTTTGCTCAAGAAAAGGGGTATGACTGTAAGTAAATGAGGTCTGTAGACCATAAATTCCTAAATTAAGTGTAAAAATTGATGACAATGACTGGGAATTAATTATGTGTAAAAGGTGTGACGTAACATTAGGTGATAATTTATGCTTTATGATTGCTTTATAAACAGTTAAAATGTTGCATATCTGACATTTACTTAATTTGATCAATTTCACAATACACTGTATAACAAAGTCAACAGGGAATTATGAGCCTAGTACATCCAGAATAGTATTTGCATGCTTGAGCATATGTGTGTACCATTGCCCTCTTATGGGATGAGTACCATACACAATGTTATGTATTGAGATGGTGATACTGATTTGTAGCACTAGTAGAGAGGCTTGAATGAACATAATACCTGGAAAAAAACACCGTGGACGGAAGAGGACAACATTTCTGATTGGAGGTGCTTTTTACACTGCCATTAAATAGTGATGTTTGTCACTCTTCATGTTTGTGTGTGTGTGTGTGTGGGTCTGTTTGGGGGGGTGGGTGCAGGAAGGAATGATTTTCCCATGATTCATCAGGCCGCTGCTCAGCAGATGGGCACAGCATGAGGTGAGATTAGTCATGAGGGACACCATGTTTTCCAAAGACAAAGTGACCCACCCTCTCATACTAGAGTCTGGCTTATATAGAATCAGATGCTTGGCACCCACAGCAGAGCACGATCACCTCATCTCCATAGAGCCACCTTGTGTTCCACTGTGCGCCGCAAGGGCACAGACACATACAATACATGTGCACAAACACACTGAACAGATGGTCAGGCCTACCTTTATGATTAATTGGAAGTGTTTAATTTGCATTGTAAGAGTTGTTGATGTTGATCCAGGCCTCAATTTCAGTGCACTTTACAAGGTTTACGTACGCACAGCAATGCCACAGCAGGGAAAAAGGCTTTCTGCTAACAAAAAAATAAAACATACTTTCAGTACTATTCAAATACCAATAAACACTGAGGGATACATTTCTTCACAGTGAACCACAGAGCTGCACTGTGCTACTCATACATGTGTACTTTGCTTTTAAAGTAAAGGCAGAAGGCAATGTGATAGATTGATTCAAATAATAGGAAAAATGAATCAACTTTTTTTTTCATTAATATGGCTGACATGTTAATGAAAGCATAAATCCATGAGTTGTTGTCTCTGACAGGATGGTCTATGGGTTTAGCAGCCTGCCAAGCTGGTCAATAGCTGATATTGCTGCCTGTGAAATAGAACAACACATTCAACACAGGCAGATTAATTTGCAAGGTAGACACCTGGCAGGCAAAGTAGGTGACTGTTGGGCAGGTCAATATAATCAATAACAGGGCTCCACCAACCCTTCAAATCAGCTTGTGTCTTGTCCTGTGTCCGATTTAAAGTGATGTAACCTTAGGGGGAAAAGGTCAGGGTAGAGTGGCGACCACTCCAAATTAGTGTGAAATGTTGCTTTCTTTACAGTGTTGAAAACTCTGAATACAGGAAATATACAGGAATAAAAATAAAAAAACAGGAAATATTTTAGATGTTAAATAATTTCATTTGTTTTACCAGTTAAGTTTGATTCATTGCCTCAACTTCCATGCAGCCCAGACTGAGAAGATAAGCCTGGAATATGATGTACAGTTAGCCTCATAAAGAAGTGCAGGAATCAGTGAAATATGAAGATCTCTTTTAGATCTGCAATAAATGTAAAATTAAGTGCTTGATAGCCTGTCAACTTTTGAACCAGAAACACTGTCCTAGATAAAAGACTGCCTTGAAAACTTGAGAATTATGCCTAATGTCATTGATATGTGAACTAAGTAATCATAATACACTGGAGCTGATCAAAGCTGGGTAAAAAAATAAAAATAAAAACATTGCAATGATGAAGGGCAACTTTCACTGTGCTATAAGTTTAGATCAAAGATTTAAGATCAAAGATATTTGGAGTCAGTTTTACTGCAATGTTAAAAAAGAAAAAGCAGCTTCATGTAATACTTCCTACTACTTAATTGCCATTCATGCCTTTCCAACAACTAATTTTAGGCAAAATTTCTCAATGCTGTGGAGAGTTATTAAGACTGTTGGATTTTTCTTGTATAAATGGATGCAATTTGCTTAGAGAAATGTAATTGGAACCAAATTACTTTAGGTTTACTTTTCAGTTGCTTCGCTGCAAGTGTTTTCTACCAGGTATTGAGCTTTTCCTTCTATTATGTTTGTTTTTGGACCCCTGTTATTTCTCAGGAGGAAACACTGAATGAACTATAATTCAAAACAGCACTGCAGTTGCCCAAACCATCAAAACAGCATTTGTATTCCACATACTGTAAATATGCCTTTTAGTAGTCTAAAAAATCTGACTCCATCTGATTCCAACAGGCTCCAAAGGTCTGATGGAGACACATGCAGGCATAATGCAGGCATGCAGGCATAATGCAGAAAAAATACAAAAGTAATCATCCACCTGGACCTTTCGTAATTGTAGATAAGGACGACATTCAATTATTTACTCTGCAGACATTTCAATCCATGGTGACTTGTGCAGATTTTGATTTCCTGCACACATAAATAGCTAGATATTTTACTGAATAAATTCAGGTCAGGTGCCTTGCAGTACAATGGAAGTATCCATCCAGATTCAAATCCATGGCCTTCTGAATATGAGCCTAGTTCCAACTTCTCCCACTGATTGGTTGTGTCCATACATTTTATACCTTTTGATGAACATCCATGAAATGCTGTTATTTCTGCATACATTATTGCAGAGGGACAACGCTTGGGTTTACAGCAATGTGTCTTCAGAGCCCAGGATCCTTCCAGCAGAAAGAACTGGCATTAGTTGTGAGGTGATGAATATTAAAGCGTGGCACAGTTCACAACAGAGTGAGACAGGAAGCGGTCTCATATTGGGGTTTACTGCTGTTATTCCTGCCAGAAAGTACTCTCGATGAATATTGCATGAGAGAGAAATAGAAAAAAACATACACAAAGTGCAAAAATCATCTTTTTTTTTTAACCCAGAGTTGCTTCTAAAATGTGTTCAGGCATTACAGCTTTGATATGAAATATAGTCTCTTCATGTTATGTTTGTTTATAAACAATAAATTATATTATTCATGCTCTAAATTTTAATGTGCTTCTAGTAGTCCAATATACACTTTGGCAGAAATAGGCAGATACAGAAGATTGAGATGTATATAAGAGATCATTCTGCCAGCAGGCCATTTCCTGTATTCACTATACAGTGCCCACCAGAATTATTGGCAACCCCCATTAATATGAGAAAACAAAGTGCAGGATTCAATTCAGTTTAATGTTATCAAATGGCGTTACCACACAGCAAAAGAGACCCAGATCCTTCAGAGTCCTTAGTCCTTGATTGTGGACACTCCTCTTCAGCTCACCCCACAGGTTTTCACACGAAAGACACATTGTGAATGATATGAATGCATTCGGAATTCCTGTTTACAAACAATGGACAGTGCGTGAGCCCAGCTCGAGGGTAGAACGAACAAACTCAGGCTTTTAACCCTTTTAGGTGTAAGATCACAAATATGTGATAAGAATGACCTCATTCACCAATCACTCTACAAACAAATTTGTTCTTAAGGCTTTTTAAAAAACGTCTTTACAAACATTTCGGGATTAACTGATGCGTTCTGAGCTTCGGTAATACCCAAGAAAAAAATCCCAAGTGAGAAAACATTGGTGAATGCTAGAATGTTCATAAAAACGTTTTAAAGAAAGTCTTACGAACAAATTTGTTCGTAGAGTAATTGGTGAATGAGGCCATTCTTATCACATATTCACCGTCGTGTCACATAACTAATTTCGTGGAGTGTACCCCATTATATTTGCATAGTGTGGTGTGAATAGTAGCAACATCAGCTGTCCCTACTGACCGTTAACGGCATCGCCGTTAGTCCCGCTTGTCAGGGTCCCCATTCACTCCCATTCATTTTCGGGACCTCACCAAAATGAATCGTTTTAAAGCACAAACTAACTACAGCGGATAATACATGAATAAAAAAGAACACGGGTGAAAGGGAAGGGAAGTAAACGTGACTGCATAAGCACCTGTGTAGAGTGATTGTGCATAAGCACCTGTGTAGAGTGATTGTCAGGACAAGGTGGAATCTATGGATAAAATCCTGATGAAACCATGCCCATTTGCATTGGTTTTAATTTGGTTTAAAACCAGAATGTTTCTGTGAAACATTTTAATCAAGTAAAAAAGAAACCTCTTGGCTGGAAGAGCCAGCCAGCCAGATTTGAGAAATGGTGCAAATGGTGATATACTATGTCCTCAGTGCATGGGTTGTTCTAAGACTAGCTGTGTGGCTTTCACAGTATTCTGGTGTGTTTACCTTTATCATCCCATTAAAGTACATTTACGCAGCAGGCAGCCTTATCAAAGTGAACCTTACATTGCTCACACTTTACACAATATCCATTTATCCAGCTGGGTATTTACAGAGGACAATTGACCTTACTCTATGATAGAACTGACCCAGCACCATTGTCACAGGTAACTGGGAACTCTTGAGTGAGAGCCATCCTAGTACAAGAGAGCAATCTTTCAGACTGGCATATTCAGCCTTGACTTAACAGGTTTGTGGCTTTATTATTTTTACTCTCTTTCCTTTATCCATTGTGACTAGAACAATTTTACAGTCTGAAAATTTCACAGCAATGGAGGATAATACTGAAAGTGGAACTTATTTAGAGCCTATTATTTAACTGAAATGGACATATTATACATGTAAAGAAAATGATATCTGGAGATTTTATTTGATATCATTATTAATCAAACTATTGTGCATCCGTTGGTAGTGTGGCATTCGTGACTTTTCACCAATATTTATAGTTAATTTTATTAACGTTTGAAATATTGTGTAATAAATGGTTTACCAATCTTTTAGCTGGTGAAGGTCAACTTTTCTCTCGATGATTCAGTTAGCAGTGATAGACTTAAAAGCTACAGCTGTGGAACTCTGACCTTGCCATGTTGTACTTTTCAACAAAAAAAAAGATTGCAAGGTAGGATGTTGCTGTTTGAATTCACTACCAATGTCAGTGTCTTCAGTACATTGGTCTGTGCATTGTTTTTATTCATTTATGTAAATAACAAAGTTAGGAACTTATTTTAAAACCATCCCCTGTCTGGACACTGTGCACTTGACACCATGCAAATCAGCATGTTTGATTTGCATAAAATATATTCAACTGTGGCACACTGGAAAACATGACATCCTGACAGCCGTGGCTCTGGCATGAGTCCAAAACTATAATGGAAAATAAGTATAAATATTCTTAGGCTTTTAGAAAGTGTACACAATAAGAAACATCAGAGTAACGCAGATAGAATATTGTCTGCAATGTTTTTGGGAAAAAATGGGCCTCTCCCATGCACCATAGTTAATCATTTGCGATGTCCATGAGCACAGGATATGAGAAATGTCCAATCAATGCATCTGAAAAGGGTGGGGGGTGATGGATGCTTCTGGAATGGCAGCCCTCACAAAACAAATGACACCTTGGCGTGCTGCAGGAGCCTCTTTCTGTCTGGCAGTGAAGGGCAAGTTCCAGCATAATATGCCAATTTGGACCACACTGTCTAAACAAGAAACAATCAATTTGTCAATTTCACACCCCCTTCTCATTATTAATGGGGGGAAAAACATTGTCCACATTGAGCTTTTCTCAAGTGAGATTAATGTTGAGTTGACAATATATGAAAAAAACTGAGGTTACTACTATAAAACTAATAATATGGTATTTATATGGTATTTTTTATGTTGCAGAGCTTAAACCAAGTTCTCAGTATTTATAAGTCCGGACAACTTATTTCAGGAATTCTGTTCCTGCTATATGTAAGTTGAATATATCTTACATGTCTAATTATTATTGTTAATTAGCCATGAAACTGTGCAATTTATGCATGTGGTGAAGGTTGTCAGCAAGTGCCAAAATGACCAGGGGCAAAGAGACGGAGAACTCCATGCCAACTCGAACCCTCCCTCTGTGGTGATGCTACAGCAACCCTTGTATTTGGAAGTAAGTTGCAAATTCAGAAATGTTGGACCCAAACTATTCCAGTAGAAGGATACAAGCACCTTGGGTTGTGTGGATAAGGATAGGATTTTAGGATTTTAGTCCATTATTGATATGACTACTTGCATTAAACTAGCCTTATTATTTCAACAGGTTACTCGCTTTCTGTCACTATAAAGTTGTGTTAATAACAAATAATCAAAAAAATAGTAAGCAGGACCTTATTAAGATATAATCTTTTTTTCTACATAGACTTTCCACAGGAGCCTACCTTTCCGTTTCAATAAGCCACGATCAGTATTACAAACAAAGTTGTTTGTTTTTGTTGCTTTAAATTTATCTTCTGCAATTTCTACATTTTCTAAACTTCAAAATTGATATCGAAAAAGCAGTTGACAAACCCATTTTGCAGGTGGAATGGTTTTTAAATAACCATACAATCACCCAGAATGCCCAGAACTATTTTGAAATACAATAATGATGTGACTCAATTGTCTTTAGATTTTGTAGATGCCCAAACATGCATAAACGGGCGAGGAGTGTCTTTGTTTTCATGACTTTAATTGATGTATGTATTTTGTTTTTATGTATTTTTTTTTTTAAGCCGCTGCAAATTCAATCATTTTGGACAAAAATGTTCCCTACTTCATTAACCCTTCACTAACCTTTTAAAGAAAGGCCATAATGTCTTTGAAGGTGCACCTGCATGCTTCATGCTGCCACATGCACTGCACATGCAACCTGTTCTCTTCCTGTCTGCATGGGAAAAAATACTAGCCATTGCCAACTTAATCTGAATTTAAAAAGACATAAAAAATGTAACTAAACTTAAAGCTGCTTGAATTCATGCATTGTCCATCGAAATACACGACGATGGTGTGGACTGAGTCATTAGCTAATATAGCTAGCTAGCTAGTTATCCATTCACTTAAATCATTTACATTTAGCTGGTTAGTAAGCTAGCTAGTAGCTACGGAGCTAATAAGAACGAGCTAACGTTAATGCATTTCGGCTCAAGATGCATCTAACATTACATTTCGGCTCTGAAATTTCAATTGATCACAATTAGTGTTTAAGCTTGCTAACTAAGTTTGCTGCCCAACTGTCCCAGTGCCTCAGCGGCTGAAGTTGACCACTTAACGTTAAAAATTGAGGAACACATGCAACAATGCTTCAGTCAGAAATACGACCAACTGTTGTACAATACTGATAATGATGCCAAATATGCTTGTTTTTATGTACACATCTCACCTGTGTTTTGAAGTCTAGCTAGATGACTTGATCTGATCGGTCGACACGTCTCTTCCTCTGAGCTGTTTCCCGCAGTCTCTGGTCGCGGCGGTTTGGCGGTAGCGGAGAGAAACGTTCCATCTGTCTACTAGAAGACAGTGCACGCGCACTCAAATGGCGCAACGTGTCGTATCTACTCTAGCTCAATGATACCTAAGTTTTCTAAATGAAATAAACGCCATATGATCTGCGAAAAAGTAGTATTGCCAGGCAATAGTTGTTTGAAAAGTAGTATTACCATGGCAATACTGGCAATACTGACGGCGGCGGCCATGCCTTTGTTTGAAAAGGCACAATCTGTTAAAACTCCATTTTCTTCTCCAGTCCTATATGCAACAATACTTCCAAAGCTAATGAAAAATGCACAGCGCATCAGCATTCCCGCTCATTTAATGTATGCTCTTGACTTTCTCATTTGAAAGGTGTCAACCGCATTCAAATTGTTCAAGGAGTTGCAAAGTGCTTTGAGGATTGGATCTCCACCTTGTGTTGTGACTGACAGGTGAGCACTGCTGTTTGAAAAAATATATTTTCTTTCGAGACAGCCGCTGATTTTCCTAAGGGTGTTTACGCATTAAAATTAATCTGCAGTGGGACCCTCACTTTGTTTATTTGAAATGGAGAGGCCGAGACAAGTATATAGGATTGCTTTTGAGAGACCAATTTCGGACCCAGATAACCACTTCTGAAGATAAGTGCATTGTAAATAAGGGTCACCTTCTCCAAGATTGAATCTGAGGGCAGGGCCATCAAACCAACTGCCCTCATTTAAATTAAAGGAAGGAGTTCATTACTGGTTTACATGATATGAGTGTGGGTAGGATTTTTCACATCCCCTTGCATAAACACAGTGTTAAAAAAACCACGTTTTCAATACCTACATTTAGTACAAACATATCATTAGGGCCACAATATACATTTTGATTATCATCTATTATATCTGGCCCTGATTGAGAACTATTTGGACTTCCATCGTGCTACAGCCGTTTTGCAATTGGAACAACATGGGGTGGGGTGAGATGTGTGTGCATGCATACATATGCATATATAGTTACTTCCTAAAATCCGCCCACGTTATAATAACCCAGGCAACAACAGCTTGGATATAACAATGAAGTCCAATGAGCCCAAAACAAAATAAGGTGTAAACCCCCCCCCCCCACACACATTTTAAAAATATATATTTTTAAACGTATATAAAAACATTAGGGTGCGTATTTTTACACGTATTTTACGTGATGATTCTGGCGGGAGCCTACAGTGGTCAATTACCTGGCCTATTACACATGCAAAAAATTACAGAGGAATTGTCTGCCTACTTTGATTTACATTTTGCGCCAGTGCTATGCAGCTTGGTGATGGAGCTATAGCCCCAGCTTGCTCCCACTTAACGCCGCCTATGTCAGCAGCTCATCAAGGTGGGAGAGTGAAATGCACAAGATCACCAGCAGGGGGTAGTAAAGTCACCCCCTCTTTATTTAATGGACCAATTGATTATTACTGCCAGAAAATAATAAATGTGATTTAATTTCAAGTAGGTTGGATACATTTTTAGTTTGTGTATCATACATATATTCAAAAATAAATATTAATTTCATTCAATGATCGAATAAGCAGCAGTCATTTATTCAAAATTGAAATTTAAAAGGACAATTTCCACACAATGTCAGTTATCTGATGCCGTTCTATGCATTCTTCAGGGAGCCCATGGCTATGCACTCTCTCTTCTAAGTTTAAAAGGGCATAAACTTCAAGACTTTATCAGGGTGCAACTGCAACCTAAGATCCATTGACAGCCTATTTATAATCAACATTTTATTTTTTTGCCGTGGTTTGGGAATTCAGCAGCATGTAATTTTAAGCATATACTGACTGAATCCAGGCCTATGTATTAAAGGCATATATTCTTTGTTGTATTTAACCCAGGTATCAATGAGTCATACCAGTATGTTTAGTGTTTTTCTGTGTGGCTCTCTAATATTACCAGTATGCAGACAATGTCCAGATTTGTGTGAGGAGTTTCTGGACGATGTCCGATCTGTTGCATTTCAGTGAAATTTTCTGTGTGTTGGTCGTGAGCGTTTTTTTCCCCGTGTCTACACATATATTTCCATAAATGTCTGCACACTCCCGGGCCAGGTCTGTGATCGGGGATTTCTGAACTGGATGATATCCGTAAGAACACCTCCGCGCACGAGAAGATATCCGTTCCCGATGGCAGACACGCATCCACACATGGGCAGATACAGTCACCAGTTCATGCTGTTTCAAGGCACTTTTTACGACTGTAATTATATTGCGTATTGGGCCAATGGCCCATTGCTGAGAGGTGTGAAACATCAGAGATGCATAGAAGACAGTATTCACAATCATATCGATCCTGGTAAGGGATGTTTTTGGTAATTCAATTCCGTTTATTGAAAATAAATAATTTAATCATGTTTTATTGACATTTTTGCCACCTTGCAGAGACGTTGAGCACAACATAATGTGACATCACACTGTCTGATGTTGCATATTGTACAAAATCAGCACAATTTCAGCTATACAATACGGTCATTATTTCTGGATCAGCAGATTATCGTTATTTGACCGCACCTTAGAAAATTTGGTTTTGAGGAAGATTACAGGGCGTGAGGGGATACCTTTCTAACTGATCACAAAATTCACAAAAGCTTTAAAATGTCAAAATGAATGATTAGTTCAACAGATTGTAATTTACTGTCCATGAAAGACAATGTTTGCCCTTTCAAAGTCTGGTGTAGATTTTCATTATTTGTCTACTCAAAAAGTCATCTGCCGTTGAAGCAATTATCCGAATTTGCTCTGCCCAATATATGTCAGACACAGAAATTAATTTTGGCCTGCAAAAGAGTATCAAAGTAAATGGTATTTGCACATTACGTTGATAATGAGATGGTGAGTTGCTTTGATCGGAGAATGTCTTTACAGAACAATGCAGAGCTGGAGGCATTTTGTTCATTTATGAGCTGCCAATAGCGAGATGAATGGAAGCTGGACATTGAATTATTCTCATTATGACATCTAATATGTGTTCCATTAGATCTTTCTGTTGGCTCTATCTATTATTGTTTATTGGTTGTTGTTCCGTGGAATGTAGGACTACAACAGATTTTCAGCCTTCGATTAACTGCAAAATAGTCACGCATAAAACATGGTATCATGTCTGTGAATATCTTCAGTAACGCATTCTGTCATATCCTGTTCTTGTATTTATGGCACAAACCATCCATCCGTCCAATATTTAACACGGAGTTGCTGTGTTTTCAGATGGACCTGTAAGTAACGTTAACTCTAGCTATCCACCTAGCTATGTTAGGTAGCTAGATAGGCGAAGCTGAGTAGGCTACCTTTTGTATCAAACAGACCTTTTGTATCACAAGAGAGGTGAGTGGGTGGGGTTGAGGATGGAGGAGGATACTTTTTTATTGTAAACACAGGACCACAGCAAGGCTAAAAATCCTGCCTTTAAGGAAAATATATTGAGAACAGAACTATTTCTTAATTTATATTTCCCATTTAATCTGACATCATTTTCACACTAGTTTCTCATCAGAATGATAAATATGCCAACTGAGAGCAGTCACTCATGCCCTCAAACACCCACATACACCTACACACCTAAGCACAAGGAATATGTGTGAGTGGCTGATTCTGGGTGAAGTCATTTTTCTTGCGTTTTTAGAAAAATAGTTTTCCTTTGCATATAGTTCTTCAGTTAGATTTATTCTCCCTGTTTTGTCCACACGTGTATAACCTCAGTACAATAATGTGGTTCATTTAGCAGAGTCATTCAGGGATCTATTTGCTCTGATGAACTCCATTTTGTGGTTCGCAAGCCTTGAGAAGTAAATAGACTGTGGCTTTTTTCAAAGTAAACATGTGTTCCACCATGTTAGCAATTGTGTTAACAATTGGCAACTTGCAATTTTTCAAAAAAATGTATTATTATTATTTGAATTATAAGGCATAATAAACAATTTCACAATCAATAAGTAGGCTAAATAAGATATGCAGTGGAGGGCAGTGGACAATGAATTCTGCAGGAAACTCTAATTTCCATGATGCACCAGTACCAAAATAAATGTCTTATCAAGTCAATATTCAATAAGTTCAAAAACAAATGTACTTCAATCACCATGTTTGGATGTTCAATTACTGATTTAAAAAAAAAATATATATGAGATATATGAGAGAAGTGAAAGCAATGCATTGTAGATATTTCAGAATGTATTCACAAATTACTTTCTCATTTGCTGCAGAAGACAATCAATTTCAACTACAAAAATGAAGCATACAGAACATACCATGATATTGAAACAATTATTTAATAATTGAAACAATAATTTGGAATTTTTAAAGATACATCACATCTGATTTATATTTTCAGACTATGCAGTAATACATTCCTGCCTTTCAAATTTTCCTTTGTTCTCTCTCTCTCTTTCTCTCTCTCTCTCTCGCTCCTTCCTTACACCCACTCACATCATTGGCCTAGTTCTGCATCTCTGTGGAAATGGAGCCCAAAAGGCACAAAACATCACAAGATTAATCTCCTTCCATCATTTAATATTCCATTGTTCTTCCTTGTTTTGGCCCTTTTATTCGTGTTGTTTTCTCAAGAAAACACATGCGCGCACGCGTGCGCGAACACACAGACACGCACACACACACACACACACACACACACACACACACACAAAATAGGCCAGTTAAATTCCCATGTTTTGAAATGCAAATAAATAACTTTATCGGATGCTTTGTCAAAACATTTTATTTAAAAAAAAATTTGAATTGTTGAAATGCAACCTACCATATCCTTGCAAAAAGTTTAGAATGAATCGCCAGATGATTTTCCTAAAGCATTTAACATTCAGTCAGACATTGCTTGATATTGGGAAAATAAATAGCTAAGGCACCAAAAGCTTGTGAAATCATGTTATTGATTTACCTTAATTACCAGAAAAAAATAATCAGAAATTTGATTAGATGTGTCATCCATTATGTGTGCTTCTTGTGTCTACTGTGAACTCTAAAGTTGCTGTCATTATTTTTAATTGGAATGAGAGTTGAAGTAAGACTTCAGTGAAAGGTATGCACATTTTGTTTTAGCACAGTGTGTTTATTTAATGTTCAAGAGATGCCATGGAATGTCTGTGTGGGAGTGTTTCACCTAATGGAACCACAATCGTTAGGTGCATGGCTGAAATGAAGGTACATTAATGTAATAAATAAATAAATTCAAATATTATAAAAATACATAAATAGAAATCCTGTAATGCAGTAAAAAGTGTGGAAGCACAATTTCCAATAGAATACTATTGAAATAACAGTATATTGCTGTATTTCAAATTACAGTGGAATAGCCTAAAATGACAGCTATTTCCATGCATTCTAATAAATTATTTACCATTTTATATTTGTATGTGGCATTGACTGGTTATTTATTTTGTTCATGCAATTGTTATTTATATGTTTTCCACATTAAATTATGGGCAGTAGATTGACAGCATAATTGTGTAGCTAAACAATACATTCAAGTTACTGTCAGTAGGTTTTTCAAGGTACTGTTAATAAGTCCTCTACTAGGTAGGATTACTACTATTGTTCTTTACTGATCTTTCTCAAAGGTGCAAATACTTTTGGAAGTTATTGTAGCATGTTAATGGATATTTATTTATTGTTAGATTTTATTTAAAATAATTATTATGGGTGTGAATAATTGTGAAATCTTTTGGTAAGAACGTGTTTAAAAATACAATATAGCTCATTACCTTTATTGTTATTTTTATAAAGCATTCTTTGCTCATCTTTGGCGCGTGTAATTTCTGAGGACACTGTGTATGGTTTTGCCATCATTGTGTACTTACAATGAGAGCTGCATCATTGTAATAAGCGTTGCAAATTGTTTTGAGACCAGAAACGCTCATAAAAGGACAAATAAAAGGCAGCAGAAATGGATGTCGAGCTGAAAGATTCTCTGAGATATGAAGGACTTACCGTTTTGCTATGTCCCAGCGAAGGCAGAGGCTGTAGAAATGAAAATGAGATAAGCATTGCCTGCAGAGGCAGTTCAATACATATTTACAGTTGAGTCATTGAAGACTCCCCTATCAACTTAATGTGACAGTAACCTTGATCAGAGAACTGTGAAGAAGCACGTGGAGTTCACCTCAATGGCCGGGAGGAGATCTGAAGATTTCAGCATAAAGCCAGGCACAGGTGGATTTGCCAAGCGGTTCTCCTTTCTCATCCCTTTTCTCTCATCCTCTTCCCTCAGTCCAAAAAGCAATGTCTGTGCATTAAAGTCTGCCCACCCCTTTCACCTTCTCCACGTTTTATTACATTACAGACAATGACAATATATATATACGTATAAGACTGAAAACATAGAGCAAATCTGCATTTTTATTTCATCGAAAGCTTGCAAAGAGCAACTTGTTGAGAAATTGTGCTTCCCGTTAGAAGAGGAGTGAGTCTAATCATCGATATAAAATCCAGCAGTCCCTGTGGATTTTTGTGTATGGGCTTTTTACGTATGCATGTATTTGTGCGCATGTATGTGCATACAGTATTTGTACGTTGCACCTCATGCCTTCGAAGACCACAGGAACGTCATCTTTTTTGACAAGGTTATACATAGTAAGGTTATACAAACATTTCAACAATGTGCTTGTAAACGGCATGTCAAATGGGATATGATATTTTATGACCCGACCAATAAGAATTATTTATGTGGCACCAGTTAAACAGCCCACGCAGAGGCGCCTTTGCCCTTGACTCGGGGCACATTTGAGCGGAGTCCGAGTGGCCCCCTTGAGATGGCCTTCAGGCAACGTGTCAGAAGGCTGGACTCTCTGGCTCCATGATAGACACTGAAATATGAATGAGAGATGAAACGGGGACAGAGAGGGACCCCTGGTAACTTACGTAGAAGACCAGACTGCAGGAAACAGTTTTAAAATCATAAATCCATTTCATGATGCAGGAACGGGGACCTTTAGCCACCTTTCTGCAGTATAAGGCCTGCATTCTCATCAGGGTGATATGTGATTCCCCCCGGGCACACGCCACCATTTGAGAGCCCCCTTTTTATTATTACCTTAAAGGTGACTTATTACTGCTTACATGGTTGTACAGTATGAATGGATAATGGTGAACACAACAACACTGATGATAAAACTAGCTTACATGGTTGTACAGTATGAATGGATAATGGTGAACACAACAACACTGATGATAAAACTAGCTTACATGGTTGTACAGTATGAATGGATAATGGTGAACACAACAACACTGATGATAAAACTAGGCATCAGTACCAGACTGCTTTGCCAATAACAGAACTAAAAATATTTTCCTGTAACGTATAGTTACCAATAACTCCATCCTATTTGATTACATCGTTATCAATCTCTGCACATATACAGTCATTCATTTTAAGCTACAATTTTAAGGGGTGGCGAATGTTTAATGCTATTTGATGTAAAAGAAACATGCGTGTGGGCCTTTCAACTAAGAAACTGATCTAAGCAAACAACATTACATTTATTCATAGGCCTGAATTGAATTAAATCAACATCTGTCCATAAATTTGTCCATAACCAAAACATAATGAGCCCATAGTACAATAACTTTTAAAATGTACTTTTCCCTGCACATTGTGCTAAGTTAATTTTGATGACTGTTGAATTCAGAAATCAAATAAACAAAACAAAACAAAAAATTGCTTAATTTGCATTTAATTCAGAATCAATGTTCATTGTTAAGAACAACTTTTTATTGAAACTAGATCATGGTCTACATGCTCTTTGTTATTTGGTTGTTTCTTTGACTTCAGTTAAGGATGCAGCACACTGAGATCAAACATATACCGATATACCGTTTTCCCCCATTTAATATGTCTCATGCATCTTCTAATGTCATTATTCACAGTGAGCCTTATCAATACATCTGGGTCAGGGCTTGGAGTGAAATCAAGTTAGCATGAAGTGACTTTATGAGAAATACATTTTTCCATGTTTTTATCTGCTCCCTCAGGTCATTCAAATGTTCACAAGGGAAATGTTCTATGGGAAAGCATAATCAAATTCTCATGGCAGCAGAAAAAAACGAAGCAAGTGATGTAAGCAAGGTTAAATTAAAGTGTGTGTGTGTGTGTGTGTGTGTGTGTGTGTGCGTGTGTGAATGCATGCATGTGTGTGTGAAAGAAGACTCATTATGCCATTTTCCAGAAAGCTCTTCATCTAGTTTGCTCTGTTAATTAATTACTTCTCGCTTTATCACTTCACATTTTTGAAGTGATAAGCTAATGAAAGCTTCACAAGTGGTGCTCTTCCTTCTTCTACACATGCTCAGTCTAAATCAAGTCTAAATCTACTGTACCTGTTATCTAGGCTACTTATGAGAGTATACTAGAAGACATAATCTGATATCAAAGCCATTTTCCCTTTCTTACAGGCATTTAATCAAAACATAAATATACACAGTTAATTTTAATAGCATGGCACTCATTGTTTTTGTTATATTTTAATATATTGTAGCAATGATGTAGCAAAACCATCAATACATTACTTTTTCAGTTATGTACAGTGCCCTCCACAATTATTGGCACCCCTGGTAAAGATGAGTAAAACTGGTTATAAAAGATTCACCGTTTGGTGAATTAGCTTAATCTCACACTGAAAAAAAGAAAAAAATCCACTCTTTAATTTAAGTAAATTTATTCTGAGAAAGAAATCCCTCATCAAGAAATAATTATTTTTAGCAAACCACGTGTGCCACAATTATTGTATATCATTTATACATTTTCTTATTACAGCCTTACATTTACTGCAGTTTGAAAGTTTTTAAGCATTTTTTTAAGAATCTTTTTTGAAATGTATTTATTCATTGGTAGTATAAGCCCATTGAGTTTTCGCATCTCGTTTTCGAGGGGGTCCTACAATTGATTGGAACCCCCTCCCTTGTGCAAATTCTTCATGACTTTGTTGGATATTCTACTCTCCAATTTCTTTCCAATGAACGTAATACCTGAAGATAGATCTGACAAACTGATTTTGTTCGTACAAATGATCACAAGGAGGACACTCTTTCTTTGATGGTTAAAGAGCTTGTTAATGTTTCTTCCTTCCCACAGCCTTCAAGGCATAGGCGCTGACATCACCTGCCATTGGTGCGGAAAGTGTTTCAGTTGCTTGGAATGAGATTAAACTCACAGTAGCCTTGAGAGACAAAGGGAAAATACAAAATAAACATCAGTTACAGCTGAAGAAGGAATCCTTTTCCAAACAGTCCTGTGTCCAGAAAGTACTTTGATCTTGAAAGAACTATAAAAATGCAAAGGCTTATGCACATAGACATTTACGAACATATAAAAAAGCAAAGAATCCACGCATGTTGACACTTTACGTATGTTTACATTCCCCAGTGGGGGCACTGGAATAAACAAGGAAGATGGTCAGTATGAATGGATAATGGTGAACACAACAACACTGATGATAAAACTAAAAATTGTATTCAGGTGCATTTCTCTCCCTCTATGAGCAAGTTATTTTTTCCACTGAAAGAGTTGCAGCATGGCAATAAAATTAGTCTCATCCACATGCATCCATAGACCTCAAAGGGGGCTTGAGCACCTGCCGTTTGGCCTCCTATAGAAAAGTGCCCTTTTTCTGTTTTTTTTATGTTTTAAAATAAATAAATAAATTCCTGTTTGTGCACAGCCTGCCCTGCGGAACATATATATTGATTGAATCAAAATATCAGGTCGGAAGATTGGTGCTCCCGGGCGATGCCCTCTACCTCTACTCTCCCTCCCTCCTTGCTTCCGCCGCAGCGGCGAGCACTGTGTGGGCACCGAGCCTTCCTATGGTGAAAGATTGCACGCATACGCATGCATAGGCACTCGACAGTCGTGAGTCAGTCAGTGTGATGAGTTACTTTGAGGCAGACAAAGGTATGTGGACAAACAAAGTATAAATATACTGTTCATTTTCGTTTTATATTGATATTGATGCGCTTAAGGAATTGCTTGACACTATTTGACAAGTAGGCTAAGGTCTATCTTGAATGATTTAGCAGCTCAAAATGTATCAACTAGCTATCGTTAGCGTTGATACCTTTTGCTAGTAATGTGGGAATCAGTGGAATATGGTCGGGTTATTGTGTCCCATCTACTGAACTTAAAAGAACGGTCCCATCGCACCACAGCAGTTTTAATGTTGTCTTTTTGTCTCGATGGTTAGTTAGCTAATGTAATACGTAACATGTGAGGAGAATTTACTGAAATACACTTAATTTCTTTGCATGTATCATTAGGCTACCTTTGAAGCCCTAACTTCCGAAAAGGTAAAAGCTTTAACCCGAACCACGTTGGCACCCCATACTGTATTGGTAGACGTATCAGTCCCAATTACAGTATTGATGCACTTTCGATTTAGATGACACCTCATTTTTTTCCTACAAAATCTCGTAGCTATAAATATGTTAATGAAACCAAATATCTTATCTGTAGGCTATATGCAGCTACCACTGTGTTATTTTTTAATTTTTTAATTTATTTTCAGATTTTTTCCCCTTTTTCTCCCAATTTAGTAGCCAATTGAACCCCTATTCTAATTCAATTCCCCCCATGTAGCAACCGCTTGAGAACCACCGCTATACAACCCTGTCAGCCGGTAGTAGGAAAGAGGGCGCCACGTCCTCTACAGGGTGCGACTCCTCGAGCTCCTGACCGTGATTCCAACTCGCCCAGGGCCATTTTGTGCGCAGCGATTCTCTCCGAGCTCCTCCCCCCACCGCCAATTGCCGCTTCCACAGGGCACCGGCCACGCTCGGATCTGGCAGGACCAGGGCGCGAACCCCAATCCTCGGAGTACAACTGCGCTGACTGAAATAACAACAGCAACGTAGACTATATAAAAACACACGCGGTGCTTTTGTACTTTAAAATTTTTTTTTTATTAAAATTTTTTATTTCTGTTTTAGAGTGTTTATTTATTTTTCTATTTGTGCGCTATCAAAATAGCCTAAATGGTGTAATATTCAAATATTCAAAAAGCTTCAAGGACCTTTGATTTCTAAACCCTAACCCCTAAACACACTACATCGGCTCTTTGTACTCCAAAAACTGTATTTACGGTAAAATGAATGCTAAAAAAATTGTGTGCGCTCGCATAGGCTACGTACGGCCAAAACCCATTCTCTGCCAGGAAAAACCCTGCCTGAATACATACATTTTAATATCCCTTTAACAGTGTCGCAAAAGTAGTCATTCCAGGCATATATTTATTTAATTATTTGCAAAAATCGCCAGCGTGCCTTTTTATCAATTTGGGCCCCTGCCCCTCTAACATCCTCTGCACGTGCCTGGTCTCATCTATATTTAACTTGAATGTTCTATAATTCACTGGTAAAGAACATGGCAAGAAATTTCAACAGCTTTTTGAGGTTGAATGAGGATAAAAAATTATAGGTAGTTATGGCTGGCTAAGGTGAAACACTTTATTTTAGACGAGCAGAATTTCTGTCTCAAATATAGTTCTTGATGAAAGTCTATAAGTTAATTATGATTAATACATATTATTAACTAGACCTACATGACATGATATGATAGTGCTAACATAACAGTACCATGTCAATCTAGATAGCTAACATTGCCTGGCTCGCATACATTGCTATGTAGCTTGCCACCAGCACAACTTTGCAACATCACAACCTCTCCCTGATCACAACATCAGTCAGAATTCTTATAGCCTATTAGTTGATAGTAAATACATTAAAATGTAAAACACCTGGCTTGTTAACAGTATATCATATATTATTAAGCTGCTTTATCTAACAATGCAATAAAGGAATTGGATAACTGTAATAAAAAATAATTAAATATGGCTTATGACATTAGATCTGTCTGTGCTTGTCCTTCCTATTTTGCTTTTCTAGCACAGGGCTTTTTTGTGTGTGTCTAAAAAATGCCAGCTCTCTATGCTGCGGGCTTTCATTGTTATGACGCCTTCTTTTTAAAATGACAGCCGCGGGAGAGGCGCGAGAGATGACATGATAGACAGAAAATGACTGACAGAACGGAGGATAAATGTCGCATCCTGTATTTTGATTCCGCACAAAAATATATTGCGGAAATGAAGAAGAGGAGGATGAGTTTTTTAATAAATTCTCCACTGGAGAAAGACAGCACCTGGGCTGGGTAGTGAAGTGCAAATATCTATGTGGGTTAACGATGCATGGTATATTGGCAATGACTATGGATGGATACTCCATAGGTACACACTCCTAGGGACAGGAAAGCCCTAGAGCACAATAGTCTTCAGGCAGTAGCCAGCGCAGCTCAGAGACAATGAACTAACCATTGAAAGATTCACAGGCGAGGAAGAACCCCCTGGAGCATAATGTTCAAGAGGCAACCAGAGGCTATTATTCAGAGTTGGGCAATTCCATTGAAGTCCATTGCATTGCCTCCAACATAAATTTAGTTGACTCAAATAGGTGATGTTCAAAGTGGAGAATTTTAGCCTGACTCAAAGGCAAACTTCAACCCCAAAAGGAAAAGGGTCTAAGAAGCCAGGCACTTTAGACTCAGCAAAAGCAATGGCAGCCACATTCAGACCGAACCAGGACCACTGCCATAGTGAAACTGGACAGCTTGCTTCTCAACACAAGCTCATTATTATAGAAGACAGAAAGTTGGTCCTTTATCTCACAAGGATTTGTCGATGTGAAGGGAGGAGGATGGCATGTAAGTAAGTATAAGAATGCCACATTTACTGACAACCATGAGGTCAGCCTTATTCAGGGCCTCATTGCGGTGTTTGATAGACAGCTTTTAATATTACGTGTAACATTACATTACTGGCATTTGGCATATGCCCTTATCCAGAGTGACTTATGTACAATGAGAACATCCAGGTCAAACACCACAAACCTCTTTCTGGGCAGAGAAATCCTGTGCCTCTGATAAACTCCTCAGCAAATCAATGTTTTAAGAATACATAATGACACAAATAGGCCACTCAGTCCATGTTGGCTAATTTTCTAAAATAATGATATTGTGAACCAACCTCCTGAAATAGTGCACCAAGACCTGTTTAAAAATAGTCGGCAGCTTGTTACGATCCAGGCAATCCTGCAGAAAATGCAATTGGAACGATAAATAAAAAAACAAATAAAAAAACTCGCTACCATAGATACCATAGCAAACAGAAACTAGGGATGCACCGATCCAATATTGATATCGGATATCGGCCCCGATATTGAGGGGAACACAACACAACTAACTTAATCAAGCACCTCCACAAGCATCATGCCAAAGAGCACGCCGACAATACGACGTAGCAGTTGTACAATACACTTACTTACCAGTGGCGGCTGGTGATCTAAATATAGGTTGGGGCGCTAGCATTTCTAAAAAAAAAAAAATACATCTGACTTTGACTTTAAACAGAAAAAACAAGCTACCGTGTGTCTCAGTTGCATAAGACAGTTTGATTGGCAACAGTGGAGGACAGTTTTTCAAGTAAGACATCACTGAACTAGAGTGCGGATCGGGCCGCATATTTCTGTCCGAACCCGACCGAGCCCGACCCGAACCCGACAGGAATTCTGCTTTTTATGTCCGAACCCGACCCGAGCCCGACGCAGTTAAGGCACTGAAGCGCTGACATTGTGTTTCCCTGTCACGCAGTTGTTGTTACCATGGTTACAGCTTCTCTGTTTAGTGGTCACTGGGCACCTAAATGACCGTCAAAAGGCATTGTTTTATTGGTAGATAACAGACACACACAATATTCGGTATCATTTTTATTTATTTCACACTATATTTTCACCAAAAACAACTTGAAGCACCATGTGCAGTAAGCTAACCCATCCCAATTAGTACAGTAATACCTTGACATACAAGTTTAATTCGTTCCGTGACCGAGCTCGTTACTCGGTTTACTCGTATATCAAATCAATTTTCCCCATTGAAATTAATTTAAATACCATTAATCCGATCCAGCCCCCCAAAAAACACCCTAATTTCTTTGTTACGTTGTTATAAAAATGAGAAATGTATTTATAAATTATAAATAATTAATACAAAATATAATACAAAGATAATAAAATAGAATATAAAGAAATAAACTGGTTCTAAACTTAATTGCTACATTATTATTCTTCACTTACACTTAATCTTCATCAGTGACGTTTGCATCTTTTTCATAGATTTTTGGCTTTTTCGTCACGCTTTTCTGACTGATCTGCAGGGCGTTTCGATAAAAACCTATCCATGGTGGTTTGTTTCTTCCTTCCCTTCAGAATTTTTCGGAAATGCGAATGCAATTTCCGAAATTGCATTCGCATTCGCAATGCTCCGCTTGCTCGGCTCGTAACTCGGGTCTAGGCTCGTAAGGCGAAACAAGAAATTGCTCGGAATACTCGTAAGTTAGTGCACTCGTATGTCAAGGTTTTACTGTAGTTCAAAAGTAAAATGTTCGCTAGTTGTTCGGCCGCCGTGACCGAGCCCGACCCGTTTCTCCCAATGAACGCCTTGAGAAAGGTTCTTTTTGCAAAGAAATAACCGAATTTTCTTTGCTTTCTGTTCCACTTGAAGAAGCCATTTCGAATTATCTCTCTCGCTTGGTCTAGGACAGGTCTACTTGAATGAATGAGTAGCAGCCGACTGAACCTATCCGTAGTACTTGCGCACTCGCAGTGATATCCTGCTAGATGCCGGCTGGGCGTGATAAACATGCCTTAAATCCAATCAAATAATATCATAAACCATGAGGACTAATCAGAAAAGGGTAGGATAGTCCGGGGCGCACAGGCCTGCGCCCGGGGACTTCCTTTTTTGGCGGCGAATCAGGCAGCAGTATCAGGGGGCTCGCCTGAAAATGAATGAGTGCTCTGATTCACCATAACGTTACCGGCGCCCCGCAGTCCCCGGAACATGCATATGTAATGTATTAAACTTTAGACAACGCAAGGCCAACATATAACATGTTTAAGCTACTAAAAAATTAAATAATAATAAAAAATAATAATAAAAAATAATAATTTTAAGCTACTAAAAAAATTAAATAATAATAAAAAATAATAATTTTTTTTAAACTTTTTTTTAAATTTGTATGTGGGGGAGGGGGGGCGGCGCCCCAGCGCCCTCTATAGGCCGGCCGCCACTGTTACTTACGTAACATGGCGGATTTTCATTCTGGTTTGTATTGGAGAAATTCGTCAAGTCCCATGATGTGAGGAGTCGCTCATTCATAGGATTAGTACAAATAGGGTGCTGGAAATTTGTAGAATAGGTAGGAATGGGCTGTGAGACGAGGTTTCCCAGTGCTTGTACTCTTTAGCAGTATAGCATATTTAGCATGGTTCAGCAGATCACAATCATACAATCATTTGCTATAGAAACTGTAGTGATACGTAATGACATGATGTGTGTACATAATCTTGCTCCGTACGTTAAACATATAACATGTTACATGGTGTCAGAAGCGGCGGAATCCCGTCATAACAGATGTCGGAGGTACTCGAGAATCACAAGAGATAAAACAGAAACAACTTTTCTACGGAAGAAGTGAGTTTAACAGCAATGCGCTATATCTAGCTAAAGTTGGCAGTTAGAAACTGCGAGTGCTTAGCATAGCGAGAGCGAGATCATTGCTAGGATACCGACCTGCACGTTTCTGCTTGCCGGGGAGTAAGTGAAGCGACACAGAGAGACATCAGAGCGGAAAACACAACAACCGAACGATAACACGATGGATTCCCTCTTTTCTCTAAGTCCACCTGAACATTTAGACTTTTCTGACTTTGGCAATTAGCCCAATTGGATCCGCAGATTTGAAAGGTTTCATATTGCTGCTGGATTAAATGAAAAATCAGAGGAATATCAAGTCAATTCGTTAGTGTATACTATGGGGGACAAAGCTGATGATATTCTGTGCACGCTGGGCTTAAGTGGCGCTGATCAAAAGAAATACAGTGCTGTGCGGGATGCTTTTGACAAACATTTCATCTGCAAGCATAACGTGATCTATGAAGGGACACATTTTAATAAACGTTGCCAAGAGACAGGCGAAATGGCAGAGTCTTTCAATTCTGCAGTTCATAAACTGTCAGAACATCGCCAGTATGGCATGCTCCAGGAAAAGATGATAAGAGACAGATTAGTCATAGGCATAAGAGATCACGGTCTGTCAGAGCATCTACAGCTAGATGGCGACTTAACTCTAGCTAAAGCTGTCTTAAAAATTAGACAACAAGAGGAAATAAAGAAACAACAGCCTGTGATGCATGAATCAGTGAACACAGACAAATCGGAAGCAAATGTGGACATGGTGAAATTTAGGAGACCAACTCTGTTAGCACTCTTACAGATAGCTGTACAGTTAGCACTCTGCTTCTCGTGCAGCACAATTGTTCAGTGAGTGTGCTGGTGATTTACCACATCTACCACAACTCTTCTGTCCTCTATGCATCTCAGTTTGAACTTTGGCCTGTCTGTTTTTTCATACTGAGATGCATAGAGGACAGAAGAGTTGTGGTAGATGTGGTAAATCACCAGCACACTCACTGAACAATTGTGCTGCACGAGAAGCAGAGTGCTAACTGTACAGCTATCTGTAAGAGTGCTAACAGAGTTGATGCAATTCATGAACAGGCATTGGAGACTGTTTTCCTAGGTGAGGTGACCTTTGAAGAACAACCGAACACATGGCAAAAGGAGGTGATGGTGAATGGGCAACGAATCACATTTAAACTGGACACTGGTGCAGTGGTGATGGAGATTCCAGCCACCCTCTTACCGAAAGGCGACATGGCACGCTCAACAGAGCAACAAAGAATCTGTGTGGACCCAGCAACACTCCAATAGAGGTGAGAGGACAATTAAACGGCATTATTGAACATAAAGGCAAGACTACAAAACACCCTGTGTTAGGCTTACTAGCGATCCAAGAACTGCAGCTACTGAGCGCAGTTGACAGAATTCAGGAGCCATCAGCTCACTCCCAAAAGCAATATTCCAAAGTTTTGGCAGGTCCGGGACTACTAAAGGAAGAGTACAGGATCAAGCTAATGGAGGGAGCCAGGCCCTATGCCCTATCGCTGCCATGGCGTGTCCCACTTCCCATGACTAACAAAGTCAAAAAAGAACTCCAAAGGATGGAGCATATAGGAGTGATTGCACTTATTGAAGAGGCCACAGAATGGTGCTTAGGGATGGTCGTTGTGCCTAAGCCCAATGGAAAAATCCGGATCTGTGTGGATCTCACTCACCTCAACGAGAATGTCACATTTTGCCAGCGGAGGGGTTGACTCTCAATGACAAATGCCAGTTTGCTGTGGATCAAGTAACATTTCTAAGTCACGTCATCAGTGCGAGAGGCATAGAGGTGGACCCAGACAAAATCAAGGCAATCTCTGAGATGCCCGTGCCCAAAGATGTGGCAGAGGTGAGAAGATTCATGGGCATGGTGAACTATGTGGGAAACTTTTCACCACACATCGCGGAGCTCACAAAGCCAATAAGAGACCTGCTCAAAGCTGACAGTGACTGAGCCTGGGGCAGCCCACAGCAGGTGACTTTTGAAAAGGTGCGTCAGGAACTGAGTTCTCCTACTGTCCTGGCACAGTACAGCCCGTGCATACAGACAAGAGTGTCAACTGACGCTTCTTCATGACTCGGAGGAGTCCTGGCCCAGCTGCAGCCATCAGGTGAATGCCGTCCAATCGTCTTCATTTCACGCAGCTTGACAGACACGGAGCGTACGCCCAAATTGAAAAGGAAGCGCTGGCCGTGACATGGGCATGCGAACGCTTTCAGACTTACCTGTTAGGGCTGGACTTTCTCATTAGAACAGACCACAAACCCCTCATTCCTCTGTTGGGAAGCAGAGCACTTGATGACCTACCCCCTCGCATCCTGAGATTTTGACTGCGATTGCTTCACCTACAGGATTGTTCATGTGCCGGGGAAGGACCTTGTTACGGCAGACGCGCTGTCCAGGGCACCACTCCATGGCAGGCTAACAACAGGTGATATGCAGCTGGAGAAAGATGTCAAAATCTACGTTAACCACGTCGTTCAGCACTTACCTGCCTCAGAGGGGAGGCTGGCACAGATTCAGAGTGCATAGGATGCAGATGATGTCTGTAAGCTGTTAAAAAACCTGGTGCTGATAGGGTGGCCTAACAGAAAAGCACTACCAGCTCATCTTCAACAGTACTGGCAGCATGGGCAGGATCTGCTGGTTGTGGATGGATTGCTTCTGAAGTCCGATCGTCATCTAATCGTCATCCCAACCACCATGCAAGAGGAGCTGCTTGAAAAAGTCCCATGAAGGTCATCAGGGCATGACAAAATGCATCACCAGGGCGCAGCAGTCCATATGGTGGCCCGGGTTGACCAAACAAATTAAGCTTTTGTGCAAAAGAAGCTCATCATGCACCGGAACCCCTGATGACGCCTTTGCCTGCACGGCTATGGTAATGCCTCACAGCAGACCTTTTCCAGTGGAACAGCATGATGTACAATGTATTGGTGGATTCTTTTTCTAGCTACATTGAGGTGGCCAACCTTCCTTCTACCACTACAGCCCAGAAGATGGCGAAGTTGAAGTCGATCTTCGCGCGTTATGGGGTCCCTGAAACTGTTGTCACAGATAATAGACCTCAGTTTTAAGCAGCTGAATTTGCTGAATTTTCTAGAGAATACAATTTCACACATGTGACCAGCAGTCCCCGCTATCCACAGAGCAACGGAGAGGCAGAAAGGGCAGTTCGGACTGTGAAATCCCTGCTGAAGAAACGGGAGGACCCGCACAAGGCTCTCAAGGCTTTCAGGGCTACACCCCTGGCACAGAGAGCATCCCCAGCACAGCTGTTGATGGGTTGAAAGATCAGAACACCCTTACCTGTCAGTCAGTAACAGCTGCAGCCAAGATGGCCTGACTTCAATGTTTTTGAAAGGAGGGATCAGGAGATGATGGAAAAGCAAACATCCTGGTTCAACAACAGACACAAAACCAAACCAAGACAAGATCTGGACAGAGAGTCTACCTACCTTCTGGGAGTCTCCAGAGAAACTGATCTCAAATCAGGGTTATTCCAGAAACCCCCAGAATGACAAGATCATAAAAGTCCATAAAAGTCCCAACCAGAATGGACTTATAACTGCTATCCAAAAAGATAGAAAGATGTGCCTCTAAAGGGAAAAATAATCTCTTCATAGCTTTGAGGCTCAGGTAGTCTACCTTGACCTCTAGAGAGAGAAAAAAACATTCATGTTCTTTGCTATGTTTAAAGAATGTCACACACGCACACACACTCACTGATAAAATGTTACCAGTATGCTTTATCTAAAAGGAGGAGATGTAGTGATACGTAATGATGTAATGTGTGTACGTGAGCAGCGGGTTTATTAATACAGTTACTTAACAGTCATCCACGTCTCTGGTCTCTTGGTCCGTATGTTAAACATATAACATGTTACAGAAACTATTATTTTTTTCTATTTTTGTGCTTTCATCCACACTGTGTGAGGTACCACACTGTTTTCAATGAGGTACTCAAATCACCAATACAAAAATGTAACACTGTTGGTGTTGTTGCAAAGTATATTGCTCATTATATGGATTTTAAAAACAATTAAGAACAAGATAATGGTGTACTTTTCCAGTAATGAAATATGACAAAAGACATTTCTACACCTCAACCCTTCCAGCTGTGACCTGTATTGTTTCTTAAAGATTTTTTTGTCCATTTATCACTCAATGTGTGGCTGGTTGTAGGCGTAGGCTTTATAAACAATCACCTAGGGTGCCATCTGTCTGGAGGTATGCCAACCGTCTGTAGGGGTGGCAAATGAAGGAAGAAAAGGGGGGGAAGCATTGTGTCCATGATAGTCGGTGCCCCCTGATCACCCCCATCACATTTTATTGTTATTTTGAGATCATTTCTTTGTTCAAAAATAATTTTATATCCTTGGAACTAGCACACCGATGAGGTGAGGCTATTCCCTATCAGAGAGCTATTTTAACTTGGACATGATAGCTAGGGCTATCTTTATCCCACAGAGTGCGCAGTATTGATTGGATGGTTAGGTGATGAGAGCAAGACAAAGTGCTTACCTTGATTCTGTGATCAATAGTACAAGAGTGTGGTCAAATTAATTAGAAATAATAAGCTTCCAGTATCGCTCATAAAGTATATGTCCTACTGTTGCTGTGTTTCTCTTGTAAAGGTATTGTTAAGGCTTGTGAGGGTATTTTGTTCATATATTACATTAAATGATTAAATTGAAACAGTTTAAATTATGTATAAATTAATATACTGATCAAATGAATCATGTACATTTTAACATGTAATATATTTTTCAAAATATTATATATATTATCATAGATAATTATAATGATGGTTTTAAAATAGGCTATCTAAATTATTTTGAGGGGACAATTCCCTTCATGACTCAAACCATTACATTTTGAATTAAATCATAATCTTTGCACACACACTATTTCAATGTACATGTCTGTAATTGTCCTTACTGTTTTAAGATGTGTTTTATATATATTTCCAGGCAGCTGCCTTGAAAAAAATAACCTTGAAGGAACAGTATTATAGTATTCACACTAATTATAACATCTAATTATTGACATCCTCAACTGTATCAAAAGGCCAATAAGGCCTGTTAATTATTAAAAGCTTATAAAAGAGCAGGACTAAATTCTCTTGTGACAGCCCTAATGAAAGCCTCTTTTGTCTCTGTTTTCTTGGTCCACTGAAATTTACTGTGTGAACGTATTCTTATGCCGTTCTTAATCCAGACATACATATGGAGGTACATTGGGGGGTGGGTAATAATATGACAATATAAAACAACCAAGGGAAAAGGAGAAGAGAATAGAAAAGAAGAGAAGCAGCTCTTGAAAGAAGGCATAGAGAATAGAGACTGGAAAATGGAGGGACATGAAATTACAGGGACAGAGAAGAAAACTGACTCATCCTTTGGTCCTGGTTCTGTTACCAGGTCTTGTGCTTCTCCAGCGGGATACCTGTCCTATGTGTACAGAAGGACGCGAGAGAGAGTTATGAGGAAGGCCGATTAGTTCCACCTGCTGTTGATCGATCAGCTTTATTGGCCAGTTATCTGTGTGCATTCAAGCAAGCCAACCTCTCTGCGGGTTTGTGTCCACGAAGCCACTGCTGTACACAGAAGATGGTGTAAGATCAATTCAATCTCAGGCTCTATTGGTTATCTGTGTGTAATTTCTCAATACCAAGAGAAAAAACAGATCAAGACTACTAACCGATATTATACAGTCTATTCACATACATTTCACATTCTAGTTTGTCAGTTCCATTGCACAAACGGTGGAGCAATATCTCCGCAGAATATTGTAATTCAAAATATTATTTCATGTGAAAGCATTTGACCGTAATATCATAACTTGTCTTGGTGCTTATTTGCATGTATGTTTTACGTTTAACTTTTACTCTTATTCATTGTACTGAAGAGCTGCACAATTTTATACATGGGATAGTTGAACACATTCTTCAACTGTCCCACATGTTGCTGTTTGATTATTTTTGTTCAAATTGCAACAGGTAATAAAAAAAGTCATGATATGTTCAGAGGATCCAACTTGCAGGTCACATTCTTATCATTTTTAGCCACAGCTCCACACTATCTGTATTTCTTGTTTTTGGAAGATTGCTGAAGAAGCATAGGCCTATAAAAGAATTTAGCTTTCTGTGGTCATGTCTTACTGGCAATAAAATTAAAATACTTTTTTAGTTCTTTGAAGATTGCATTTCTATGAAATATTGGACAGCAGTGTCAATTTATATACTTAATTTTGAGGCAACTACATTCAAGCTCAAAAGCAAGATATTTCTGCCCCCATTTAGCTGTCTGATAACTCTCTTTGTCCATAAAACACATTGTACCTCAACAGTACCTCCCTCTACCTGTAAGCAATGCTTTCATTCTGGATCAAGAAATAAGTATTAATTTTTACCTCACAGACCTTGAGTGTGTTATCTCTAAATCTATATTTGTGTATTTTCTTTCACTTTTCTTCAGTATTGTATGCCCTCATACACTATGGCCCAGATTAAATCTAAGTGCAGTATGAATTGGCTTTTATGAATGAGGAATTCAGGCTATTCAGTGATATTTAAACTTTTTATTATTCCCTCAGAACATTCTTCTATGAATATGGAAATGGTGTCACAGAATACAGCAAAAATGTCACATAAAAGTAAGTAACATTTATTTGTTATCGAAAATGAATGACAGTGCATTTGAATCTAGACTGAATCTGTGCACGCATCAGAACTTAAAATGAATTTCACCAAAGCATAACTTTTTGTGCTAATAAAAAATCCAGAGATGTACTATCGAGTGCAAAATCCTTTTTCACATTCACACATTTTGAGTTGCTGTTATAACTGGCTGGATGTTAAATGGACAAAAGCCACCATACCATGACAATAGTTCAATTCCTGTGCATTTATTCCTGAGAAAGAGAATGTCACTGCCTTAGAACTTTGCTCAAGCCTAATTGCTGTATTTTTAGATACTGCATATAGTAGAAAACATAGCATAAACTTATGTATAAACCATTGTGGGTCTTACAATTAGATTGTGGGATACAATTTTAATTGTAAATTGTAAGATCAGACACAAAAAGAATTGAGAGTTACATTCACATACATTTTGGCATTTGGCATGCTCTTATCCATGGCAATTTAACAGATTACATTTTCACGTACATTTAATTCAGCTGGATGCTTTATTGAAGCAATTCAGGTTAGGTAACTTGCCAAAGGGTAAAAATGGCAATCCGCGAGCTTGGAATAGAACCCGCAACCTTTGAGTCCAGGTCCCATACACTAGCAAGTTAAACATAATTAAATATTATTAAATGCAAATACCTACAGTCGCTGTAACATGTATTCATGATTTTATTACCCTGGTTTCAATATTAATCTGTAATTTTAACTTTGTTTTCTGTCTAAACATACTCATAATTTTCAAACTTGCTAAATATTATCATAAAAAAAAAATAATAATAATAAGAATGATTTCAAAAACGAATGTTGATTGAATCCAGTCTGATATTTCGCATGAATAATTAAAGAAGCCACCCAATTTGATAACACAAAAGTAAACAGGTACTTGTTTAAAATGCATTTTTCCAAAAACACTTGCAAATTGAGCACTGTTGATATGAAATGTTACAAAATGTACTATTTATGCTGTGTTTATTATTATTTTTAAAAAGGGACTACTCTGCATTTGGGCACTCATTAATTGGCTAAATGTCTCTTCTTTTAAAAAAAAGCACACCATCTGAAGGGGGGGTGCTGCAACAATGTGATTATCTTGGGAACAATACATGTGCTTCAGCAGTAAGTCAACAGGGCTGTGTTGTGTTCATTTCTAGATGGTGTCACAATAACAAATTGTAGTTGGCATCAATTGTCATGTCGGACGCAGGTTTATAGCAATTTCATATACATTATGCAAGCTGTCCGAGCATGTCTAATTTGTGCGCGGGTGGAAAGTGATGTGGAGTAAATCTACTCATGGCCTAAACTATATTAGATACATGTGACATCTTACATGGGCACGTACACATACACACACACACACACACACACACACAGATCTGTGCTTTTTCTATTATCAGGTGGAGCGTAAGATTCAGAGAATCAAACGCGACAGTTAAGGGTACTAAAAGCACACACTATAGTGTGCACCAAAAAGACAGATGGGTCCGTACTATGAGTGGGGGATATTTCTATATAAATAAACAAGGAATGCAAAATAGAAAACACTCCAGGCCCTGAGCCAAAACAAAACAACCCCAAATAACAGGGCGTCCTCGAGAACCGAGTGAAAAGAAAATACCTCTCGCTTACAATATGAGCAAGTGAATGACAGGGGAAAGAAAACAAACGATAAGTAAAACAGGGAAATAAAATAATTCTCTCACTCTCAATGCGGAAGAATGCAGAAGAGAAAAACAAAGAAGCAAACAAGCAATCTGCCTCAATGAGAACAGAGTGCGTACCAAAGCGAGGAACTGACAGCAACTAAGAGAAAAACAATTCCACTAAGGAATAACTCAAGATGCTAAAGCAAGTCCTTTGTATCTCTTAAGCAAAGCGTAAAAGATAAAAGGTCGCTTGTAATCCTGTACCGTACCAACTTCGTTTGTCAAATAGCAAAGACAACCTCGAAATGCCGGATGGCAGAAGTCCTGGGCTATTTATAACCGGCAAGAAACCCAAAACAGGTGGAAGGAATAATAGCCAGGTGAGATCCAAACACTGAAACAGAGGCGGAAAAAAACAGATAGAGCACCCTGACGACACCAAAAAGAATAACGACCGCAGAACGGCCGAGGCTGCCAATAACCATGACAGCTATGTCTTCCAGCAATATGAAACAGACATATTGTTTATAGAAAAGCTAGTAATTACATTCCTATGAGTAATTAAAACACAGTAATTAATAACTAACTAAAGCAACTAATGGCATCGTGAGAAAGATTTATCTTCATCCTGGCAAACTGGTATTATCAGTCATTAAGCAGATCCTTGATGTTCAATTCAGGCAACTCTCAGCAAATCTTTTATTTTGTTGTAACAGCAAAGTTTGGTATTTTATGACAACAAAGCATGTAGGCATTGTAAAGTTCCAGTCATACCTGGCTTCATATGTTTCGGTGCATGCATGGCTTATGACTATTACTCTCATTCAAGAGCTCAAACCTTAATCCATACAATTTATTTTTTGCTCTAGGCTGTTGAATAAATAAATTGATCACAGAAAATGTGGTTAAATAAAGGACCAACTGCAGCATGGAAAAGGAGGAAAAAACTCTCTAAAATCTCTCTAAATTGCACTGAATCACAATACAGTCCATTTAAATTGACCATTGTGTGATTCATATATCAATATGAAATAGTGTCCTTCGTCTTCAACAGTGATGAAGTCGGTGCACTCTGGTGTATTTTCCATGCATATTAGATATATTCTGTTCATTTCTCAAATTCTGGTGTGACAGTGCTTTTATGACTGTTGGTATTGCATTTTATCTGGTAGTAAAACATATTATTTAAGTACATTAGGCTACTTATTTTATGCATATTATGTATATACTGCATGTGACAATTCTGAAATAAACGTATTCTGTTTGAAATTTGTGAATGATACAGCCTCTTCTTCAATTTGAACTTTAAACCATGGATGTGCAGTGGATATCTTTTGAGATATTGACACTTAAATAAGACTAGTAGAAACTAGGTAGAAATTCAAGTCCTTCAGGCTTTGTCTGCAATGACATCGCCTCATGCTTCAGGCTTCTTACAGCAGGCCTTCAGAAAAATGTTTCAAAAGAGGCATTGGAAAATTGCCAGCCCATCAACAAGAACAACAACAAAAAGAGAACACAAAAATAAACAAACAGAAAATAAAACTTCATGGGGAAATTACACCTCATAGCCTCAATTGTCTGATATGAATATGATTCCAAATGGACACGTTTGTCTCCTTTTATAGCCTAATGACTCAGCGCAGCAAGTAATATGTCTTGTCACTGTTTTATCATTATTATTATTCCATTCATATTTCTTCCAATTGGACAAATGAGGCATTTACAATTCATTAGAAAATGTGAGTACTGAAGCCTGAATTGATAACACAAAACAGAAACTGAGCCATACATTTGTGTGCATTTTTCTTTCACTGTCTGGTTGATAAAACAGTTTTCCTAAAGGTGCTGACATAAGGAATAGCTTTTTTTAGCTAATGGAATTATATATGGGGCTACATGAAATACCAGAGGTTTTCCTTACTTTCCTCGGGAAACTGACCTTTTTCAATATTCAAGATCTTCTGTATTGTCCCCAAGGCGAATATTCTTGTGGACACAAAGCAACTGTATAAATACAATACATATGACCTGCGACAAATAAATATACTAACACTGCACAAACCCTTACCATGCATAATCAAATCCCATTCATTCCGTACAGTATATTGTGTATGGCCCCGTCCAGTCCATACCTACTTTTGTGAATGAGTTTGACGGGGGATAAAGAAATGATTGCATCTGTTCAGTATACACTGAGGGACCTCACAGTGTCTCCCTGAGGGGAGAAGCTGGAAGTCAGAATGAAGTACATGGGAGGAGACTGAAATAATTACTTTCATTATTCAGTATAAATGTTAAATGTGAAGGTTTTCCACATACCATGAAAATGGCTTGAATTATATGAATTTTCTGTCTATCCCTGCATATTTTGTGGGATTTTTGGAACGTGCAAATGGCAGTTTTGACACTGCTGCCTGCCTGAAAAAACTGGAACACAATATAAAGGTCTTGTCTGATGTAAGGTTCGATTAAAAAAAACGTACATTTTAGATTTTTTGTCAGAGCTGCTGCTGTATCAGCTTTGTGTCACTCATAGTGTCCGGGGCATTTTCTCTTTTAAGGACAGTTTCTTGCTGTCATTCATTTTGACACAAATGGTGCTTTGCCACCACTTTTACTGCTCTTACATTTGTAGTTATGGGAAACCTAACTTTCCTCTCACTGTTTTTAAAAAATCAGTTAATTTAATTAGGGAATTCATTAGGATTCTGTTTGTGCAATACATGAATGTATCACCCTTAACTGATAGCCTGCTCAGTTAGAATAAGTTATGTGTTCTGGGTCCCTGTATTGACCCAGTGTTGCTGCTGGTTGCATTCAGGGAACTCACACACTCCTTTGTATATACAGAGAAATATACACAATATTTCACTCAATGCTTTTTCAGTCCCCTCAGCCACCCCAAACAGAAATGGCAGGTGTTAATTACAGTGATCAATTGCCTGCGATTGATTAAATGTACCTTGTGTTAAATCATTGATGATGAGTGACTGATGAAATGGCGTGGGCAGAATGGCTTAGTTTGAATTTAAAGGTCTTACAACTAAATTCAAAGTCCTTTGACCTGCTACCTTCTAAATTATGCCCAAGGCTGGTAAAAGGTATATAACTGTTTCTAATGCATACACACCTTTAATTGTGATTTAACTATGGTCACGCGGTTTAAGATAGTAATACGTTAGAAAGGTTATTTAATCAAAAGATGGCAAGCCACTTACGGCATTATGTCCTCTCTCTGTAATCTGAAAAGCAAGATTTGCGGATTATTTATATGATACAGGAAATTGGACTCGGATACCAGTCATCTTCAGAGTAATCCCATCTGCTCTCAGTCTGAGCTTGGAGTTCCTATGCTGTCTGCACTCAAACAAGAAATATAAGAAGTACAAAGAAAGCACCAAGGTTATATCTGTCCTCCGTCTCAACAATCAAAGTCCTTGGTTTGTGACAGTGAAGGCCGAGTACTATTTGCGTGTTGATAGGTTTAATGACTTGAGAAAAGAGCTGCACTGTGACTGCAGCACAGCGAGAATCATAAAATACCAGCGTCACCTGCAGAGTGACTGGCTGGCTGTTTGAACACTTTGGCAAGTGACAACATTCAGCAGATCACTGCCCAGGCCTAACAATGGCCAATGCAACTGTCTGTGATATTACATGAAGCTTGTACAACTATTTGGAACGGTCCTCAGGACAACATTGTCACATTCCCAAATGAACAGCAGTGAGAAGCTGTAGCCAATGCATTTGAACATTGGATCGTCCCTGCTATGCTATTTCTGTATAAAGGCACCTGCAAGTACATGAGTTTCCATTTAACTGTCAAGCCTGTTGGCCATGGCTGATACCCAGTACAAATTTACAATGTTGGATATAAGTGGGTATGGAAGGAAGAATTGCTTTGGCATCATTTTGGCTGTTTTTGGCCAACGGCTGATGAGTGACCTGCTGAGCCCCTCTCTGTCAAAGGGACTACTTGGAATAAGAATAGTCACCACTTGCTTTTCTTGGGGATGCAGTATTTCTAATAGTTTTTGTGTATTACTACACACACTGACATCTAGCAGCTAATTGACGAATACCGAAAATACAGTGTAATCCATGCTAATAATGTTAGAGTGATTGCACAGGTGATGTTTGTCAGCATCAAATTGAAGCTTAGTGGGGCTGGACTTAAACAAATTCAGAATTCCCCCCAATTTGGATTGATCAGTCATGCTCATGCAAGATATGGCACTCTTCCCCAAAACACATGATGTCTCCACCGCTTCTTTTCACCATGGGTGACTGGTCAGGCTTGCACAGACACAAGTTGGTGGAAAAGACTTCATATGTGTAACAATAATAAAGTGAGTGTCCGATCTACCTAATGAAATGTCATCATCCTTGCCGGGTGAAACCCTCCGTCCCTGAGTGATGCTAGTGCCAGTGCCAGTGCCAGTGCATAGCCCTATGTGGCTTTCAGCCACAGTCAGCACTGGCATATAGTTCAGATTTGATACCAGACCACAGAGCCTTGCTTTGCATTAGAACAGTGAGGCTACGTCTGCACCTGTGCACTTTACCTGTTCATTACCAAAGTCTGGAAGCAGGAATCCGTCCCTCAGCAGTGGAAGGATGCCAATGTTGTTACCATCTACAAAGGCAAGGGAGACAAGTCCATCTGCGACAACAGCTGTGGTATCTTACTACTTATGACTAAGTCTTAGCCAAGTTCATGCTCCACAGACTGGTGCAGAACATTACAGAGGAGCTGTTGACTGAGTCACAGTGTGGTTTCAGGAGAAACAGGAGCACTGTGGACATGGTATTCACAGCACGGCAGCTCCAGGAGAAGTGTCCGGAGCAGCACCAGAATCTCTTTGTGGCCTTCATCGATCTGTCAAAAGCTTTTGACACAGTCAACATGGAGCTTCTGTGGAACGTCCTCCTGAGGTTTGTCAACAACATTAGCCTTCAACAGTTCCATGTGGGCATGTGGGATGGTGGCACGTGTGACTATAGGAGGCCAGGAGTCTGAGCCTTTCAGGGTGTGCACCGGCGTACGTCAGTGGTGCATCCTTGCTCCGGTACTCTTCAATGTCTTCTTCTTGTGTGTGACAGTGTTGCTGTACGAGAAGATCCAGAAGGACAGAGGGGTGCTACAGTATGCAGATGATTGTGCAGTTGTGGCCCACATACCATAAGCACTGCAGGCTACCTTTGCAGCTGCTGCAAGCGCTTATGGCAGGCTGGGTCTTTCTGGCCTTTCTAATATTCCAGTGGGCATGAACACCCCTTTCTCATCCACTAACCATCACCATCTCTGACAAGCCACTTCTAATAGTGGACACTTTCAAATACCTGGGCAGCTTCCTCTCTGACGACTGCAGTCATCACCACCCTCCTCTACAGCTGTGAGGCGTGGAACCTCTATAGTCGCCACCTCAGGATGCTTGAGGCCTTCCACATCAGGTGCCTACAGTACATCCTGATACAACTAGATACAACTGATACAACTGGTTTGATAGCTAGTTCATAACTTATTTGACACACAATAACATTTGGTCTAACTTGTGACTAAACCAGAGGCCTGTTCCAGGAAGCAGGATTTCTGAACTTGCTGGATAACTGCACTAAGTAAAACCTGGAACAGCTCTTTTTACTTTTGTCTATGTTCCAGGTTTGGGATGGTTCCGGGCTTTACAAATACCTAGCCAGCATGTCATAGCCACTGTCTTCATAGGCTGTTCCATTTGAGAGAAAAAAAAAAAGCTTCATGCCTACAAAGGCAGCTATTTCTGAAGGCAGTTGTCTACCTGAACAGCTAAGCCCAAGCAGTGAGCTGCTATCGAAACGGGAACACAGCCTTGGTGTAATTTTCATTCATCACTACCGAAGTCATTTCCCCACCTGGGTGTCGGTGTAGGCGTTCATCATTTTATTGCACAGCTGTATACCTGGTCTGCTCTGTCACTGCTTTACTTTTTGTAATGTATAGCAAACAATCCAAGACAATATGTTAGGTTGTTTTAGAGTTCCAATCCTCAACCAGAAATAAAGCTGTATAGTACAGTATAGTTTTGGCCTTGCTTGTTGGAGAGCACAGCCACAACATAGATCAATTAGGAATAGTGTGATACTTGATTTGTGATTTTATAAAGTAACTTTTATGTTAGTTACTTAAAACCTGGTCTATTTGTCTTGAATTATAAATGCACATTTGATTTGCATCACATAATAAGTACACTTATTAATATCAATCCAATCACTATTTGCATTTTGCAAATATGAGCGAACAAAGTGCTATTTAGGCTTGTTGTCATAATTTTGAATGATTACCACTGTTTTGAATTAACTACCTCTTTCTCATATAACATGTTCCATGTTTAATTTGCTGGTATATTTTAATAGATATCCTTTTTTAACCGTATGACGTTGTAGACGTAGTAAACTGCAGACACTGAATGTGGTACAGCTGAAGTATAAGCTTAGCCTTCAGGGGCTTTCAGACATGCAGCCCATCTCCCGTGTACCTCTTCTCAGGTTTCCCTCAAGGGAATCCATGCAAATCACTGCCCTAGTCTTTTACAAGATGACCACGGGGAAAGGGAATGGGACTGCATCCAGAAGGGCAGTAATAATCTAACAATTCCTAAATATGTAATTAATTATATGTTTAGCCGAGGGTCAGTGGCAATATTAGCAGAGAGTCATTGTACTGTGCTGGATTTGGACTCACTCGACATCTTCTTACTTCATAGCAAGTACTAGGAGACTCAGGGGGATTATGCACATATCACTCTGAGCTTATATCATTTTCAGAATCCACTGCTACAGATACCAGCCTGAGTAAAAATGTTTTACCATTCTCTCGCTCTCCTTTGTCTCCTCTATTAGTCCTTTGAGAAATGAAGGGGTAAGGACAGAGGACGAGTGTTCCGCACACCTCCTTGAAGCACCTCCTCAGAGCACTTAAATACTGGTCTGTCTGTCTCTCTCGAAACAGATGAGCCTGCCTTTCGCTGCACCAGGTGCCGGGAGCCATGTGGCAGAACCCAGGAGAAAAACGAAGAGAGCGCTGACATCCAGACCTGCACAGATGGAGAAAAGAAATTCTCCTTCCAATAGCTTTGGAGCTCTGAGGTTTTAAAATGGACTGCATGGCCTGTACTGTATGTCCTTCTTCTGCATTCCCCCTGTTCCACGCCTGCACCGCCCTCGCACAGAGGCTTTGTTCCTCCATGTTTCCTTCTTGTTCTTCCTGAGCGTGATATGAAATATTCAGAAAGGTCTCTGCTCATGAAGCTATTTCCAGCTCTCTCTGTGTAAATCAGTGGTATTTCTCCCTTAGTGGGGTCACCCAGCACAATTCTTCAAACCATGGAATTACTGTGTATTGTGTATTGATTACTGGAATGTTATATCTACGTATATACGATTATATCTATATAGATCCACAGTTTATGCATTGTATATCATTGTTCATTTCATCTGTTGTCTCTTCCTGCATTGATAGTGTTATACTCTGATCCCTTTTGTGTCAATTTACAACTAATTTGTTGAAGCTTTAAAAATGTGTTGTGTGTCTGCCAGGAGTGGGGTGGGGCGCAAGCATTTCTAAGAGGCAGTGTGAAGGAGCCGTTATTCCATCTTGCAGATTTCAGATTGACACTGTTGGTCATTTGCTGTCAGGGGACATAAAGAATGACCCTGCATTGAATTTATTGCGCAAACGACCCTGGTTGCATCACCCTGCACTCGAAAATACAAAAGGGTGAGCGTAACATAAAATATTGCAGACAAATTCAGTCCACCTTGTGTGTTATTCATGAGGATGAATTATTTGTATTCAGCTAATTAATCATGTATAGGAGACATTTAAAAGCGCCAAATACCAAGAATGGCATGGTATAATATTGTGCCGCTCCATCGCTGAGGTGTTAATGTTCTACGTGGGTGTCTCTGTGTGGTTCTCATACCAACTGTGCAGTTATATAATCCACTAAAATATTTATCAAATTACCAATCCAGTCCCTGCTGTTGCATTCTATGATGTGCAAAATATCTTATCTACATTATCTGTTTGTAATAAACACAGGGTATCTTAACACATTTAATTAGATTCCAGGTTTTTTTAATGAAAGGTTTTAAATAAAAAGACGAGCATGCTTTCCCTACACATCACAATGGTTGGTTATATTGGTAGGAGCTGCATGGTCCAGATCAGAAATGTATGGGTGTAAGATGCATTTTCATCCTCAAGATACACGGCTGCAGTTTGCAACTGAAGACAGATCAGTTCCCTACAGGACAGGCTCTATAATCACTGTGAAGTATTATCTGTTATCCGGAGATGCAGATGGAATAAACCAGGCTACTCTCATCTATCTTTGTCTACGGCAATGTGCCCAGGCCAGAGAATATACTTCTCATTGATTCCTTTTGAAGGGTCACCACCTAAGGCTGTCTTGGTAGATAGTGTTTTTGATGATCATTATCATTTAAGGATCATTATGTTCTGTCTCGGTAGGCTAAAACTCTGGGTCCTTCACCTTGAGGTTCTCACCTCCAAAATCACAGAATCTTCCAACAATCCTCTTTATAATGTCATCTAAAGGCCCTCCTTGGGATTTATATCTGGCCATACGTGCTATATGATTGTGGGAATGGACTGGATACAATCAACAAACTCTGTTCAATTCAAATACAAATTGTATTATATAAGCAGAATCAGACAATCAATACCAGTCTGTCACATAGATTGTTGTTGTGTCATAGAAAGGACATGGGGCACCCTACAGGCTGTGAAGTGTTTTTTAAACCCTATCCAGATAATGAGCCCAACCATCTCTGTACCAATACCTTATCTCTTTCTCCAGATCTTGACTTTCTGTCTACAACAATTGTCTCAAAAAACAAATACAAAACCTTATTCCATTTATTACTTTGTCTATAAGACATTCTTTTGGAAATATTTTTCCTTCATACATTTAATTTGACCCCTCTGTGTTAGTGGAAGACAAAAAAAAGCCCTAAACCTATTGCCAAGATTAACTGAATCTACATTGAAAGTAACAGTAATACATAATACTCACCATTAGCAAAATAATGATTTGGCTAATAACTAACTATGCTAGCCAGCCTTAACATTTGAAATGACATGTACCCAGGCAAATAGAGAGGGGCCATTTTTTCCCTTTGAGCCCTTGCCCAACAAATAGGCTTTGCACTCTCTTGCATATACCAATAGCTATATACCTATAACTATTTGGACAGTGACACAAATGTAGTTTTTTTGGCTCTACTCCAGCACATTGGATTTGAAATTAAACTATGAATATGAGGTTTAAGTGCAGACTGTCAGCTTTAATCAAAGGATATTTACATCCATATCCATGTAGGAATCACAGCCCTTTTGTATACATAGTCCCCCCATTTTACGGGACCAAATGTAATTGGACACATTAACATAATCTTTTTTTTCTTCCAGTCATGGTGGATTGCCTTTGCCACCTCTGTAGATTTTGGGTGTCAAACCCAACCTGGAAAAATACTGTAGAGGTTCTGAATGAGGTCCTGCAGCTAATATAGACATTCCCCAAATTAGGTTCCAACACCATTATGGCATATATCTTCCAGCCATATACCGCTTTTCTTTAACCATGATTAATGAAATCTGTATTTTATGTGTTTCTTGTATTTTGAATGAATAATATTCTTCACGTTCATCCCTGCTTGCAAAGCCACTGAAGAATGGGGTATTTAATTACTTGTGAAAAGACATTGTGATAAAGCAGTTTATTTGTTATGTTTAGAATGCTCTGTTTCCATCGCACCCTCTGCAGTCTAATATTCTTATTTGTCGCGCATGGATCCTCAAGCATTGTATTACTGCAAACAAAAGTAATCCTGTTAATGAAATAACCAGTCTGGTAAAGGTGATAAATCATTTGACAAGTAGTGTTTTTCTCTTTGAGATGAAACGGAGGACAAATTTTATATTGCGGCAAAGACTTGGAATCATGGTACGATCTAAAACATGGCATTTGAGTTTGGATCACATTGGATAGCTGTCAGAACAAATGTCGATTAGTGCCAATTAAGATGCCAGCTTTAGAGGCTGAAAAGCAAACACGTAGTAGAATCACATATTATTATTATTTTTTATTTCACTGAGCTAGGGTGAGCATTGATGAACGGGGCTGTGATCGATTAAATAATAGATGCAAGAGAAATAGAAAAATGGGAGGAAAACCTATTTCAGTTTTATTTGAGCTGTCAGTTATGGAGCTGTGGGCCACTGTTTTTATAGATTGGAGAAGATGGCCTATTAGGTCTTACTACTGTTGGGCTTTTCAGCTTTCGCCTGTCACAGCCCAATCATGAATTACCTTCCCAGGAATATATTGCTGGAAATGACCCGTTCCACCTTGTAGTAGGATTATGGCCCATATAAATTCTTGACTTCTTTTGTAACCTGCAGTTCTCTATGACTATAGTTTCTTCTCAAGCATCTTGTTAACAATCATCTAATTATGGAACATTTATCATCTTAATTAGTCATCTACTTTGCACAAATTAAGCTTCTAAGCATGCAAATTGACTTTGAAGAGAATGCGTGCCAACACAATCACTTAATGATCTACTCAACAGTGAGGAGAGACAATTATTGCCCAAATGAAAAAAAAAAAGGAAAAATATTGGACATTTACTCCTACAGCAATGTCCCCATCAATGCCCTGGGGAATTTGGGTTCATTTGACCAGAGGGAATATCGCCCTCTCCAGGCCCACCAACACCACCTCCAGCAGCAACTGCCATAACAAAAGCCATAACTGAATTTCAGGAATTCTATTATGTTGTTGTAGTATATAGGCTAGTTGAAAACTATGTCAATATGAGAGTTAAGGAATTGCATACTGATATACTTTGGTTTCTTATTTTACAGTTAATGTTACTAATTATCTGATGTGCACAGACTAATACCGGCACAGTTAACATTTTGAGTTTCACAACAATCCTGTTTTAATGTGTTATGTATCTGTATATACATGTGTTAGGCGATTCATTGTTCTTCAAATAGGCTAGTAGTTCTCCTTTTCCTTAAAAAGACAAATATACAGCTTTCATTTGAAGGAGTAGCTACATTGATTGTAAAGGCCGTGACACACTGGCCGCGATTTACTCGCACGAATAAATCGCATGTTGAAAAATAAAAACTAACTCCTGTATTGTTCATAAAATCTTGCACATCAAACGCGAAATGTCCTTTGCAAAAAAGTGGCATTTAATTTATTCGCAGCAAGTTCGTTTTTTGCGAGTTTTCGTTTGCGAAACTATTTATCTATCCAATCATAAGTTTCCATGACTGACGTCGCCGCACTGCCACAACAAACTCCAACATCCAATATGGCGGACCAACTGATTTTATATGTGTCACAGTATAGCGTCCTCTTTGATAAGAGACATAGTAGTTACAAAGACAACGATTTGAAGGACAATTTGTGGAAAACCATAGCCGAGCAAATAGGCTATGAAGATGGTGGGTTTATAGCTAAATGGTTGCAATACGCACAACTTGCTATCTGATCAGCTCCCATAGGTTATTAGCATTGGCTTAAAAGTAGTCTCCAGCTATTTTAGCCAGCTAAACCTTTAGATCTAACGTTAACGTTGATAGCAGTTCATGTAAAGAAGATAACAAGCCAGTGGCGATTACACACAAACATAGCTAGACGATACGTTGGCCTATTTTTTTTTTTTTACTTTAGGCGAGTTCATGTAGGCTACGCTGTCACCGGCTGGGTTGTTTGCCTTGGTGAAAACAAAGGATGAAAGCTAGCGAACCGCTATATGTGATATTGTTTCGTGGATATTTGCCGTAGTAATTGTGGGCTATATGCTAACCGAAGGAGAAAGACGACACGCAGTCTAGCTACAGGGTCTGGCCAGGGGCAGCCACTGTGGTGGAGGAAGAGAAAGGGGGAGGAGGAGAAGGGCAGGTTAGAGCCTATATGAAATGTTTGTGCTGTCACACTGTTGTCTGTGTGCGTGGCAAATAAAGTTCCCCAAAAATCTTATTCCGACTCCTGTGTGGATTTCCTGATTACTGATAGCCAAGTTATATAAATAACGAGGAAAACAGTCGAGGTCTGCCTGTAGCGATCGTTTTGAAGAGAACTCTTCAGACTTCATCAGTTGCTACACTGTATAGACTACCACACATTTATTTTAAAGATGTTTGCTGAAATGACGTAATGTATTGTTATGTTGTGGTTAACCCTTTATATTAGTAGAAGAGATCAAGAGGCAGTGGAACACGTATGTCCGTAAAAGGAGGGAAGAGAAGGAGAGCATGTTGTAGACAAAACAAACTTTACATAAGTAAAAACGGACACATAACCCGGATCAATATTTTGCCAATGTAATTTAAGCATGCTCTGTTTTTAACGTTCTGGTAGAGGAAAAAAAAATACACTTTCGTTCCGTGATGGACCGAACGGATAACCATGTCGTCATCGCTCGACGAAGAGTAATCCATTTTTATTCGCACGGATTTTCAAACGTGGTGATAGATTTACTTTAACATCTGTCCGAGAATGTAAACAAGTCGTCCATTTTCATGGTAAGAAGAAATTTTATGACAACGTTACCTCCATTTCACTAGCCTACTTGAACAGTTACAACCTGCCTGAGAAGAGTAGCCTACCCATTGAAAGCTGATTGCTTTTTCTTTGTCTCACCGTTTGTTTGGAATCTACATGCATACAACGATAAAAAATTATCATTCTTTGGATGCCCACAACTTTTTTGTTCGTGGATGATAATATTTTGCACTTGCAAATATAATACTGTAACGTTATAGCACTCCGATTTAACCACATTCCACTACAAACCATTTGTATATGGTCAAAATGTTTTAGCGTTTCTTACAGCAATATTAGTTAACCATAAATTGACAATTGGATAACTTATTTGACTTTGGCTACCTGTGAAACAATGCCTGCTGCACACATAAGCATGTGGAGTTTCAGGGTCCCACAGTTTCCCTTTTCTTCCCGCCGACGCCTCACGTCTTATTGCTCGGATCCACTTTTCTCATTTTATGGGCTCCGTTTTGTGGTTCGGAATCTTATAAAACCGCAATTCTGGGTTTTTTACCTTGTTTGTAGTGCATCCCATCTAACAACAACTTTTAGGCATTTTTATGCTGTTAGCTAACGGATCGGAATGACAAGAAGGCACCAGCACGTCAAGTCAATGGAGGGCAAGAGCGGGATGTGTCCCCCCCCCCCCCCCCAAGATGGGCGGGGCCTATTTGTGCTCTGTCTCCTGGCAGTGCACTGTGCAGCAGCGGCTGACTGGCTATGCATTTGTTATTTTCTTTCACGTACATGAACTATTATGAAAAATAGAATTATTGATTTAAATGAATAGTACCTAATGTTAAATATCAGATAGAAGCATATTATGCATATGTGACTCGCAAAGGGGGGCCAGTGGGGGGGCCAGCGATTGTATCAGGGTGGCCGTGGCCCCCCCTGGCCACCCCTTGGCGGCGCCACTGTAGCTATGCAGCCTGTCATGAATAATACAAGTTCCATATTCACATTATACTCATTGCTGCTCTATTTGAATAAAGAGCTATCATACATATATTTATGTGAGCGAACAACAGTTGTGGGGAGCGAGCATGCTCAGCGAGAGACTCATTAAACTGGGTTGGCTTGACATTTGTTTGTGAAAAACAGGCCAGTGGAAAACACAAATCGAAGAAGAAAGCTGTTTCCTGTTGTTGCCTGCTATAGCGTCCATCGCTGCGATCCTTGCATTGCGTTAAGAATTTCAGGTGACACATTCACTGAAAGTTGTTTTCACATAGATGGTTAAACATATAGACAGCAGTGCCATTGTGAAGGTAATCCACAATCAACAACGTGTAGCTTTCAAAGTATGGTTTGTTATTCATTGTGTGTCATTGTGCCTGGTAAATATTGGCGCTCATAAACACTCCTGTCAAATAAAAAATAGCTTCACACCTGGGGGGTATTTCACAAAGCAGGATTACAGAGTTAGCTGGATAACTGCACTGAGTAAAACCAGGAAACTTCCCAAATCTGGAACATGGAATGAAAGTAAAAAGAGCAGTTCTGAATTTTACTCAGTGCAGTTATCCAGCTAACTCAGTAATCCTGCTTTGTGAAATACCCCCCTGCTCTCTAAACTGTCATTTCCCCCCATTTTGTTTAGTTTACCAGTCTATTGTTGAAGTTTTTGTGTGGTCTAACAATACATTGCATATTGCACAATACAAATTTGTGCAGTGAACCAGGTGGATATCATTGCACTGTATAATAATTTGTCTAGATATTGGTGCACCCTTGTGTTTTACTATTAAAATATTAGTATTAATACTTATCTGGATGTCTGTTTATATTTGGCTGAGGAAGATTGAGCGAAAAACTTTAAAGCAGTGTGTTAAAGTTGAACGTCAATACCAGGATACAGCACTGCAGTTGTGCCCCTAAGCAAGACACAGAACCATTTCTGACACAATACTGATGATATTAATCTACACAGCCCAAACTACAAATCCCTTACACACCCTTATACACAAGCGAATCTCAGAGCATTTTGTTCTTAACTGGTTTAAAATGAAGACAACATTTTTTTTTTCTTACTTAATTTTGTTGTCTGTTTCAGCAACTGCCACATTCATGTTTTGTTTAAAAAAAACACACACAAATGATAATACAAAATTAAACTTGTTTGAACCTATTTCAAGTCAATGGCAAAGTGCATAGTAGTTAGATGGAAGAGAATTTAATCTATTTTTCCACAGCTGGTTGCACTAACAATAGCCGATTCTGCCAATTTGCCATCCTGTGGCTGTACGGTTCACTGCACAGGTGATGGATGAAAAGTGCTGACATTGAGAGCACTCGTCTGTTTTCACTCACTGGCAGATTTTCTTGTGAGAAGTGGCCTATGAGAACCCTACGTAACACTCCAGTCTGCTCTTACTTTAGTCAATTAACATTTGAGGGAAGAAAAAAGAAAGAGCCAGACTGCCTCTTGCCACAGCTTTTCTAAAAGCCACCTGTTTCTCATCTTTTTGCTTTTTGCAACTTTTTTAAATTTTGGTCTCAGTGTTTGCCTTAAATACAGCGCTACACCCATCCCACTGTGCTTAGCCTTAAGATAATTGCCAAAGTGAGTAATTGTCAGATAAGTTTTTTTGTCATACTCCAATTAGTAATAGTGATTTTTAGAAGTCCTTGGATCACGCACAAGCAATTTAAAGGAGCATCAAAATGATTCACATTGTAGGCTACCATTTAGTTTATAGTATATGGGGCTGTATGGAGTGTTCTTAATCAGGTCCACTGCTGTTATGTCAAGCTCGCAATCCATACTCTAGTTCAATGACTGCTATTTATATTGCACTCATCAAATCACATTTTATGTAAAGTAGCCTTCATCTTCCTGCTCAGAAAGAAATGGATGCTCTTATTGCATAAGGAATGCTGAAAGTACAGAAGACTGTTTGTTATTATAATATTGTAATATGCCAATGTAATTTTTTTTGTTGAAAATGTGAAGTGGAATATTTGAAAGATTTAGTGAAACACCATGCATTAATATGTATAGTCTATAGGTTATTATTATTATTTTAAACTTCCTGTTTAGGACACAAAAAGTTAAGTATATGTAATAAACTCGATGTATTCCTAATAATCTAGTTTTATAATTTCAAATATAAAATATTTTATTTCACTTTATTGAAATAAATAATGGTCTTACATGAACAGAAACAAATGTCTGGGAACTGGTTCTAGTCCATGGATGTGTTCCACAGGTAGTCAGCTTTAGGGTGCTCACAGAACATATTTATAGAGGGTGAATTGCTGCAAGAGCAGACAGCTTGTATAGGTTTTGGCTGTGTTAATCACTGAATGGAACATTAATATTATTAAGTTTTCATACACATTAATCAAATATAAGCCTAGCAATGAGCATTGGTTTCAAAGTATCTAAATGACTGCATCTGCTGAGCACATACAATTTTATAGTGCTGATCTATTGCGTGCAGTATATACATAACACATATTCATTACAGATTTTCGTTCTTTGTCTTGTTAATATTTATTACATTGTCAATGTCTTCTTAGTAGTTAGTATTCATTTATTTCGGTTCTCTTTGACAGTTTTCCAGAATGTATACAGTACATAGAGATAAATAATAAGCAATAAAGTGTCAGTATAGTGGAAAAAAACAGAACAAGGAGATGACCGAAAAGGTGTAGACTGAAGCTAAGGCTTATTATGCCTACCCTTTTTACATTACTTTTTTAGACAAAGCTAAATAAACAAGAACAAAACATAAACAAAAACAAACAAAAAAACAAAAAAAACAAAAACAAAACAGAATTCTAATTACGTTCACTTTCCTTAAAGGGGCAGTTGACCCAAATATTCAAATGTGACATGTTTCTACATACCCAGAGTGCTATCTATGCATCCAGGTAGTTTCTCTGAGAACTCACGAGTTTTGTAAATATCCGCTGCCGCTCATCGTGATATCATCCTGATAGAAACGAACCTCAACGGGTCTTATAGCGCCAAAAATGGTGACATCTGTTTACAAGTATAATGACACGGTTACTCACAAACATCCACAGACCTTGCACAGTTTTTACGAAAACCACTTTCTACCAAAGCATGCCAACTGTGTATATACGTGGAAATTATCGACCAAAGCACGTCAGTATTCTCGGGCGCACCATGTTGACTTACACACCTATAGAGTACTCAAGTGACTACGTCACGCCGGTTTCGGAAGTAAATTCCCCATTAATTTAGAGTGTAAAGCTTACTTATAAACCATTTCCAGTGATTATGTCTTACCGTCAATTTCCCGGATTGTTCAATATAACACCTGTTCGTTTTTCTGGACCAGCTTTGAGTATATTTAACATTTTAGTATTTTTTTGTGAACATACCAGCGCTGGCACTGTTTAAAAACTCCACGTCCCATAATTCCCTCCGAATGAGCAGCCTTGGCTCCAGACGTTGTCATATAATTTTGTCTTTTGTGGCTTTTAAAAAAGCCAAACTTAGTTAAACTTAGTTAAAACATCATATATTTTTGCTGCAATCAGAACCTTATATACGAAACATATATAGTGTTAATTGCACCATTATACATACTATTGCCTGTCAAAAACATTTCAAAAACAATATTGCAGAAAATACAACAAAAAATACAGAAATGTGTTAAGCTAGCTGTTATGCACACTGCCACACATTAATGTGGACTCTATATTGAATTTCCTAACCATGTACAGTACATAGACATGATTAAAAATAAAAAAGTAAAATCATTATTTTTACTAAACACTGTATTGTGTACTGATTTCTGATGTTATGTGAAAGGAGGAAGATTTTTTTTTTTTTTACCAATGAATTAATCCAACTCTGTTTCTCGCATGAGCCCTTCATCCCATCTGTTCTCACATCCTCTCACCAACGGCATTTCTTACTAATTAATAAAAAAGGTAATTAAGCAACTATCTAAGATCTTCAGTCAACACATTCATTTCATGAGGATGCAATGCCTTTATCATATAAAGCATCTCAAGAATTACACTCAGTTAAGCAGACATTGATGTGGCTTTTCTCTGTATTGCCATTCTAAAACTGGCTGTAACCATGAATAATCTTCCTCAGGTGGCAATAAATGTGTCAAATCACAGCATGAAATGCAAATGTTGCTCAACTGCCTTCTTTTTATGGATGTACTGTATTTTCATTTTAGAAATTATTGCTCCACCTCTAGATATTGTGCATGTGCTCATTAATAAGACTTCCAATTATGCTGCCAATATAAATTAGGCTGTGTCTAATGGTGACTGTATAATGCAATAAGAAAACCACAGGAAATGTTACCCATAAAGTGATGTGAGGATGTAATGTGTGTAACCTGGGACTACCAATGTGTATGTTGGGCACACTGCAGCACATGCTTTTCATGAGTGTTTTTAATTGCATACTTATTTTAAAAATGTATTTAGCCAGTTAGGCCAGCTGAGAACTGAATTACCTCATGCATATATGATGTCAAGGCATGTAGGAATGCAAGGGATTGTGTAGCTAATCAGATTTACTGAGCAATTATGGCCAGTTGAGTACCAGTTTCAGTTTTGCATTAACACCTCTTACTCTTGTAAAAAGTGTTGTGTCTATGCAAAACGTTCAAGCTAAATTAAGAATTTAAATAGATGTCTTTCCTGTAGGCTGTGTTTGTAATGTTGTCTAGACCAGTCGCTATAATTGTAGCCTGTTTTCATGAAAGCCAGAATTAGTTTAAATGCAGCATTCTGTTAATTACTTTGTATTTCGTGTTTCAATTATAGGTTGCAAACTGACATTGAATCTGGCACAGAGAGAAGATTGCCCCCAACTGGCCAAGCAATACCTCGTCCAGCAGCAACTTAGTTGTTCCAATAGGTCTTATATCTTAGTACTAACCAAGCCCACACCTACTTAGCTTCAGACAATTTGACATTGAACAGTGTAGGGTGGTATGGCTGGTACAATGTCCTAGATTAATCTATTGATGCTTTATTACAAATAATATAAGACAATAAAGATGAAATATTGTTGCATGCAGCGATAATGGGGACTGAGCATGAGGAAAAAAAAGCAACCTTTATGCAACCTTTGGAAACATGCATTGGAATATGCGCCACAACAATATATGGGAGCCAACAATAATATATGTCAAAAAACAACTCATTAGATAGACTATAAAGCCTTTCAAGATGCAGTATCACACTAGAATTTTTTTTATTTTTTAGGCTGAATGTTCCATAAACTCCCAGGCATTAGTGATTGCATTATATCATGTTTCATCCTATTATCACACTGAATCCTATATACATCATTATACAAACATAATAATGGAAAATGCTAATTATGCTTACAAAATTTAATTAAATTACTTGGTTTATTCATCATCTGTTTCCAAATCACCAATTCCCCAGCCTTCTTTAATATACAAACGCGATGCACTCAAACACACACAGGGGCACCACGATTTTGGGGCCCATGAAAATATCTCATATTGGGCCCCGCCACCCCAGGCCAACCCATCCCTGCACAATTACTGTAATCACACCTCCAGAACAATGACCCATTGATTTCATTTTAACAGTGACATCACAATGAATATCATTTAACACTGGCAGTCACTTTAACATTGATTATATTTTTTGACAATATCATTATAATCAGTTCATCATTGGCTGTCACTTCACCATAGTGTGTCACTCATGAGTATAGGTTATTTTAATACATGTAATGATCATTTTATATTTTTTGTAAATAAAATTAGTGTTTGAATTGTATTGAATAAAGTATCTAACCATTATCCATTTTTTCATACTAAATGAAAACCTTGTAATAACGTCAAGCTTGAGAAACACTCACGTTTACATGAAAACATTATTCTGATCTTATTCGGTCAACTCAAGTATTCCTGGTTATGAATGATACAGAATGAGGCAGTCAAGTAAATCAGTCACCTTATTCTGAAAAGCAAAACCCACCATGGGGGCGGCTGTGGCTCAGGAGGTAGAGCGGGTCGTCTGCTGATCGCAGGGTTGGCGGTTCAATCCCCGGCTCCTCCTGTCCACATGTCGAAGTGTCCTTGGGCAAGACACTGAACCCCAAATTGCTCCCAATGAGCAGGCTAGCACCTTGCATGGCAGCTGCCGCCATTGGTGTGTGAATGTGTGTGAACGGGTGAGTGAGAGGCCATTGTAAAGCGCTTTGGATAAAGGCGCTATATAAGTGCAGTCCATTTACCATTTACCATAAAATCTTTAAAAAATATGCAAAATCCAAATAAAATAGGATGCATATGCCGATAATAATCTCAAAATGAAAAGCATGTAAACACATTATTCCGTTTAGTCGATAGCTTAAAGACAGTATGTGCATGACGGCTACAGGGGTCTTGTGTGTTGAAGTTAGCGAGCTAGTTTACGGTAGAGAAAATCGATCTGCAAGCATGTAACCCTCACTGGACCCTGGACCCTGGACCGACGAGGACACAGAATTATACATTTTATTTAACATTTATTTATACATTTAATTATACATTTTTTTATTAAAAGCAACACAGGTTAATGTGGTTGGTTACTTTTTTTTGCCAAAAACAAGAAAATAAAAAGAAACCGTTAGTTTAATTTGTACATTGTCAACAAAATATTCTGAGATGAGATTCAGAAAGCTATTCATTATAAGATGTTTTCAGCAGGTGTAATGAATTTAATAGATTAAGTCGGATTAACTGAAATTTAATAATGTACAGTTTGAATTTAGTGATTGAATTTAATCACGGTCAATATTTTAACAGTGTCCTGTAATTGCTTGATGTTGCTTGGTGTAAATTTGTCCATATGAAGAGAGATGTGTTTTTCTTCATGAACAGCTTGGAATGACAAGTAGCATTTTGTTTTCTTCGTAACATTTAAAAACAAATATTGTGTGTGTGTGGGTGTGCGTGTGTGTATGCGTGCGTGCATGTGTGTGACCTCTCTCCCAGAACTCCCTCAGTGCCAATGTAGTGCTGTATTGTTGTGCAATTAATTTGTAATTGACAAGTTTGGAAGAATAGTTCTAGTTACATCGTATAGTCAAGTCCAGAGTGAGTTTTGTTAAATCATGTGGGCAGATTTTCTTTGTGTCAATGGGTCTTATTTATCATTCAAATCTGATTTATCGTTCAAATCTTATCGTAAAGTGTGCGTACAACCATGTTAACGCAAATGTCCGGATTTATCCAAATGAACGTGGGTGTACGGTGTGTTGAAATCTCGACGACAGCTCTTGACTTTGTTTTTTTCTTTACTTTTTTCCAGTGGCGAGGCAGTGGCATTGCATGCAATGAACATCGAGGGCACAATATCATAATGAGAAAAATGACTTTTGTTCGGAGCATTGCAGAGTCAACAGGTGAAAAACCAAAAGGTGCTCTTTGGAAAACTTAGGTTGTGTGAGCTTAAAAATCTGATTTCGTCAAATATTCTAGCAAATGGAAGTGTGAGTATGGTAATTCATAATGATGTGTATGTGCTTCCTAATATATGATTAAGTCTGATTTATCAACCTACGAACACATTTACACTCAGTGTGTTTACGCAAGCCTGATAAATCATATGTGAAATCTTAGTACGCAAGTTGGTACGCTCAAATATACGCTCAGGTTTATGACCATATTGGTGAGGCCCAATACCTCTATCAACCACAAGGGATTTGTGTGCTTGTTGGAAGGAACACAGTTTCTTCAACAGTGTACGAAGGATGTAATTTGTTGTCAATTTATCTGTGACTTCTCCGAACATTTTGATGCATTGGCTATTTATTGTTCTGACTGTGCTGTGTTTATTTGTAGTACTGAACTTTGCTGCGTTATTACATTTCTTAGAAGTGGTGTGTAGCGCAACTTTCTGCACAAGTTTGTAAGCTTTGGGGAAATTGCTTGGCCAAATGCCACTCACCAGTGCCACAATGTAGGCATTGCAGGTTAAATGGATGGCATTTGACATCAAGCTTTTGAGGATTTCCTGGTAAGATGTGAAGCTATAACTTGCATTATCTCAGATGAATGCAGACACATTGGTGAAATCCAGCTCAAAGTCCAACAGTAATGTTTGTTTTCATAAATAACTAATTTAACTTATCTCATTTTGATTAAGACCACAGCTGTGGTTTTCATAACAGTCAAAAAGATTAATTAACAAAATAATATCGAAGCTGTCGGAATATAAAATACCAGAGACACTGATAACACATCCAAAACGAATGCCTTTTTCCCACAGTAGCATCTGTGATAACAAGGAAATGAAATATTGAGGAAAATGAGCAGCTGTGACATTTCCATGTAATCTGTTTGGTCCTTAACGTTTCACAGGAGGAGCCCAAGGTTTTAGGATGGGAGGCGCTTGGGTAAGGGCCATGAGCAGAGAATTTACAAGATGCCTAATAAATAGAACAAAATGTAGCATATCTGATTAATTGAACATTTTTGCCATAGGCTACTACTGTGACGATTGAAGGGGCTGTCAGAAATGTTACTACAGTCTGTTGGGGATGTCTTGTTTGGTCGCCTTGGTCAAGTTCGAGTTGGAGCGGTTCACCTCCCTGTAGTACTCCGTCACCACCAGCAGGTGGCGCAGAGTGAAGATTGAAAAGGGTGGCACCTGCTCAGAGCTTTGCTTTGACCCATTTCTCCATCTCTGTGAGGTGATGTGGATTGCATAGATGTGAGTCAGCCATGCTGCCAATCAGAACACAAACCTTGATGTAAGACATGGCAGAAGAGTTGTAAGGTGGAAAGCAAAGAGCATCTGCATGGAGTTAGCTTTCATTTCTACCCCGCTGTAATGTGAGTCAGAGGGGAGCCCGAAAAGGCTGGGGCGAAATAGACTGGCAGGGTAAAACTCTCACATCGCACTGAAAATCCCGGGGGCATTGCCCTCGGACACCCTGCTGAGCAGACCCTTCAGATAGAGGTGGAGAAAGCCTGAAGCTAATTCAAAGCTTGAGCTCAGTGGAGCCCTTTGTGTTGAAGTTTACCAAAAATCTTTTATCCCATTGATGCATTTTAATACGTATTTGTGTGAAACGTGTGTGTGCGTGAGAGAGAGAAAAGAGAGAGAAAGAGAGAGAGCTTCTGCTCTTATATAAATCTTCTCATTCTGTCACAGGCAGGATGTTCTCTTCTCCTCTCGCTGTGCTGGCTGTGTCGACTCGAGATTGTTAATGAGAGTGCAGGCAGGAGCTCTAAATTATTTAATAAGTATGAGAAGAATTTCTGATTCTCTTCCCTTCTTGATCCGAAAATAGTCTTTCTTATAAGGGGAACATGAAATTTATGTTTTATCTCAGCACCAAAAATGCAGTGTTCACCTTAAATGGCAGTTTTTATGGGAGATCGCTGCACCATATTTTCATGTTCAGTTTTTAAGATCCTCTCCTTAACTTATACAGTTAAAGTTATACAGTTAAAACGAAGATCCCTGTTGTTCTGAGACCATTTTTGAATGGTGGTGTCTGTCTAACATGTTCAGCTCCGGCGTTTGTCATCCTTCTCCCACCGACTACAACTTACTGGGATTTCGCTGTCATATTTTACACACCCCCCTCATCAAATGCAAATAGGACAGAGTATAAATTAATTCTCCATCAATTGTGGCCATTATCCTTTGGTTTCAAATCCCTGTCCATTTACCTTTGGCGCAATAACCGTCCGCTGTGAAGACCATTAATCACGTATGATTTTAATGCCGGGCGCCAGCAATCTCACACAGATGCATCTGCTGCCCAAATCCCGGGAGCAGGCAGTCATTTCCATGACAGGCTCCGGCGATGATCCCTGGCTATGCCGCTAAGCCCTGGTGTGCTGGAGATTTGTCTAATAATTCCATCCCCCTGCCTGCATCTTCTCCAAGTCAGGGGTGTGGGGCCCAAAGAAATGCTTTTCACAGAAACTGCATGTTAATACACAGAAGAAGAAATAACAAAACAAAAATGTATATAAATATATAAATGCCCTCCAAAAGCCACCTCCATCATATTTCTTCATTGGGTTTTATATGCCAGGTAGCTCACATATCCCCCATCCTTCTGAGTCCCTTCCACTTCCCATATGAGATTATTCTATTTAATCTGTATGTGTCATAAATAACGAATGGCTTTTAATGTGCACGATACTACAAACAATGTAAAATTGCATACCCCAGTGTTTGTGTGTACACCGCACGCAAAACACATTTATACGTGTAGGTAGAGAGGCATACCCCTGGACCATAGTAGGACAGGTGGATATTTCCTTGATTTTCTTGGGAATTGCCTCGACTCATGCATGTTTTATGAATCAATCTTTTTAGAAATTTGGTATGGGAAATGTATACTTACCTTTGTGGGGAATAATATCGGAGACATGGGGACATTAGATTATGGCAAGGGATAAAGGGACCTATTGGGGGAGGAGGATGGGAGACGGAAACACCTAGCACGCAGCGATGCGTTTCACAGTGATGGGCTGCCAGGAGAGAGATGTTAAAATGGACGGCAGTGGTCTCCCCTGACAGTTGTTAAGTGGCGTAGCCTGGGCGGTGTATGATGCCCATGTTTTTATAGACCTGAGGTGACACAATTCCCTGGCATTAGGCACATTATTGTCACTGTATTCTTTTTCTGGTTCTCTGTAATAATAATTTTTTTGTGCCTTCTAGATTTATTAGTTCATGCATGTCATGTGCCAATTTACTGCTCATTGAGTATCTATGGAATGAATATCTATCTCACCTATCTTTTCACTTACTGGCTCGCCATGCCAATCTCGCCTACATGGGAAGATTTATGTTGCTCTCGCCTTCTCAGCTGTAAACCACCACAAATGTGCAATTGACGCTTTGAAATTGGATGCTTATCTACTAGCAGCAGCCAGCAAAATATGACGGTGTACTTTTTACAAGTTTTTTTTATTTTTTGCACTTATTTACAGAATCTGTGACGAATGTGAGTTGACATATCTATACTCCCTCAAGCTAGGTATCCCATCTAATATTAAAGCAGTCTAATTTATTATATCATTTAATTACATGCAATCTGTGTGTCTATAAATCCACACACTGTTGCACCAATGGAAACATAAACTAAGGGCGGTCCTGCAATTTTTCATCTGCATTGGAATTAAAATTTCTTGAGGAAATGGAGATAGAGCAGAGGCAAAGGAAATTAAAAGGATTTACATTCTTTTTTCATCATAAGAGCCTTGCTGTAATGATGTCTGCCACTAGAGGGTAACCTTGTGAAAGGTAGGTCCTGCAATTATGCATTGTTTCTGAGCAATGAGCTGAAAATAGGAGAGAATAGGTATTGACTAGCAGCGGCTTCTTCCCAGGTTTAACTCATTATATTTACTGTTTTACCCTGTTTTAAGTTGTTACTGCTTGCATTGCGGTTATGTGACCGCACTGTGCTTCATCCGTACTGTTCTTTGGCTTATCCAATCCTCTGTACAATTATATGGATGTGCTAAAAGTGGGTAGAGTGAAAAAACTTCCCATGCAAATTTGACCAGCAATATTTGTCCTCAACATCTTGACATGGATATGACTCATGCTTGCTAAATGGCATATTTACCATGAACATCAATGGGTAAATTTTGTTCAATTTGAGATGATAGAGGTTTGAAATCACAAACAAAATCACAATTTAAAATTCAAATGGCAGTTGCTCAGGTTTTGCAGAGGAAGGGAAGAACTCAATCTGGATTCAAAACGATCTGACACATTGTCGTGAATTGTACGAAGTGATGCACAGTGCCTTTTATTTCCTCCCTCATCTAAGCTGACTCTGCTGCATGCAGATATATCTGGATGTATGGGTTCGGTCCTTAATGAGCCATTAGTTCACTGTGGTTTACGTTTATCTCTCTTTCTGCAACCATCCCCCAATGGTGGGAGACGGGTGGATGA